>OZ017798.1:22388112-25234362 GCA_963969395.1 Pseudoscleropodium purum
AAACCTTTGTTGTAATTTCAATCACAAATACTGCTTATTAGTATTACTTCAATATTATTGTAGAGCCGTTTCTAGGCAAGAAAACATTCATAAAGAAACTTATTTGCCAGCTCAACTTATTTAGGTGTTGACATTGGTAGCATGATTTGTTGAAAGATGGCAAGGTTGGTTTCCATAGCAAAGATATGTTTACTGGATTTTCAACAAGCATGAATATTTGCCCCTATAAAAAGTTTATAATTTGTAATAATTTAAGACATGGGAACAATGAAAGGCGCCGGTTGCTTAGAAATTGAAGAGATTGATTGGCCTAGGAGAATTAATGTTACCAATTGTTGCTATGCAATCAAAAATAATGTTACAAAAAGACAAAGAAGTAAGAGTGGTAAACATTACTTACTATGAAACATTAAGGACCTAATTGTCAACACTATTCTCTCCCATAATGCATATTGAACTCCAATGCTATTGTAGGTCTTCATAGTATGCCCTTTAAATTGTCTACTTTTCTATAGTCAACATGAATGTTATAATGCTTCCAAATTATAGCTACATGCAATTGTCTATTAAGCAAAAATCCTTGGTACAACGAACACAAGCAAGCATGAACAAGAATGTTAAGCAATACAACAAGGTCATAAAGGCAAGAAACTTGAAATCCTAAATAGCAAGGCAGAAAATCAAGAAAGATGACTCATTAGATGAATGAAGGTTTGTAAGAAGTCCTCATTAATAAGAAAAAGATAAATGAAATCTAAGATCACACATGAGCAATGAAAAGTAACCATTATCTAATAGATATGACCAATAACAGAAAAACAAGTGTCAAAAGATCCAAATAGAACTTTAAAAATAAACACACTAGATCTGATATCGATATAGGAAAACAATACTAGAATGTACTATTGGTATTTGTAGTATAGAAGAGCAAATATTGCAAAATGCATCAAATAGTACAAGCACTAATGCAAGAGCCCTCAAGGACAAAGGCCTTATACCAACTAGAGTGTCTAGTCTTTAATTTTTTTATTCAAACCTCATGTTGAAACTATCCAATCTTGAAATGTTCATTTCTTGTCTCTTATAATATCAAATATTTATATTTATATTCATTACTTTTGCATTACTTAGTCATTTATTTGCTATTAGTTTCATCCTTAGATTATTGTAAGAATCTCCATGTTGAGAGATGTGTTTTTATCCTATAAATTATACAAGGTCTACAAGAGCATATTTGCATATATTATCATTTGATTTATTCAACATAATATCAAAGCAAGGTTAGCAAAGAAAGAAGAAATTGTTTGAAGTGAATACAATTGGAAGAGGTGAATATATTTTTCTACTGCAACATTGGTCTTATTAAGTTTGTATTGGTGAAAGCACTACTCTCAACAATGAATTCAATTAATAATGAATAACAATAGGAATGATTATTTTAGTCAATGAATCTAACAAACTCATTGAACTTGCAAACTACTCCATATAGAGTTTTAAGATGAGCGACATATTTAAGAGAAAGAACTAGTGAACCATTACAAAGAATGTGTTCGATTTCAAAGTTTTTTTGTAAATGTAAGTGAGAAGCAGGTCATAGATGTACAACTTGAGTTGTTAAAAGTCAATACCCTCTTGACATTAATTTTATTTGTCAATGATGATATAATTGTTGATACAATCATTGTACACACAAATTCAACAAATGCTTGGACTTCTTTGAAAACCAATCAAGAAACCAATCCCAAATATTCACATTTACAGGACAACTTCAAATGCTCAAGTTATTTGAAGGTGTGTTGTTAAAGAATACCTCAAAAAAGCAAGAGGATTAAAGAATTTTGTTGATAATAGAGGAGAGTAAATGTGAAAATGCAATTCCTCCATCTTTTGATTACATTGTTATTGACAAAACCATGATTCAATTAGTCCTTAATGGTTTACTTCATAGCTATGAGATTGCAATCCAAACTCTATCTCATACCAATATTGCTATGACGTTTGACTAGGTGGCTTCTAGGGCTTTTTTTTCATTTTTTAAAAAGTGCCAAAGTGGCAATTTAAAATGTTATAGTGGTGCTCCAAACTTCAACATTCATCCACATATTGGATAGAAATATCAGTTAGCACATACCATAAGTCTATAATTTGATTTTCATTCACAATTTGGTGATTTCATCCAAGATTTTTTTTAATTTGAAATTTTTTGGCAATTTCATCCATTTTTGGGGGGCATTTTTCTACGATTTTTTAGCCAGATTATTTTTTTGGGTGCAATTTGGCACTAAAAAGCCAAACATTAAGAGATATTTGAGGACATTGAGAGACTATGAGTTCCCAAGTCGTTCCCAAAAGGTAGCCTTTGTTGTTAATTTTTGTGGGAACAAAATCCGACGTAGTCGAGAGAGTGCCATACAAGATGATTGTAGAGCAGTAGAGCACGGAAAATCCCCCCCCATTTTGTTGTACAGGTCGGGTTCGGGATTTGAAATGGTCGGTGAACCCTTTGAGGAGCCGTTGGCCTTTTCTGTAATTTCTCGCTATGGTGATGATTTTGCGAAGAGAAGGCGTGTCGTTCATAGAAATCGAGCAATCGCAAAACAGTGTTTCTAGCATTCCTTTGAGCTTCGAGTGTGGAAAATGTATTCTTGATTTGTGTGCAGGCTTCAATGGATTGAAACTGCAAATGATTGAGTAACTGAAGCTGTGAAAATGATTCAGTCGTTGGCGTGTCTGAGCGGGCAGGCGCATCGTGAACTACAGGAATTTCTTGCTGGTAAAGCTGCAAGTAGTTTTCTTCTTATGACTGGAATTGTTTTTTTGGAGCTTCTATAGTATTTCGTCAAAAACATTGTTGAAATTGAAGTATGTCGTCAGTTCATTTCTCTGCAAAGTGGTTTACAGGTCAGAAATTGGTGCCCAGGATATTAGGGTTAGGGTGGTTTCTGAAGGACTGGGTGTGTGTTCACTTTGCAATATTGATGAAACATTTGTAACATCCTTGAATTCCTGAAATTTAAGCCAAAGTTTTCACCTGTATTACTGATTTCTGAAAGTTTCTAAATTTTGTGACACAATAACCCAGAAGAACACACATGAGATGAAATAGTTGAACTAGAGTTGTGATCTTTGTATTTGTTTGTGTGTAGATTTGGGGAAGGAAATTACGAAATCAACTTGTGAAGCTTGCAATAATAGTATTGGGTATGTTATCCTCTATCCTTGAAGCCATTTACATCTGATTGATTTGCCTTCAAAAAACTTATTGAAGGTATTGTATCTGGATGTGTTGTAATTTCTTATGCTCAATCTGAATTTCAATGGCCAAATAAAGTAGTAATCAGGTATTGAGTTCTACTGTAGGTAGGTTTGGTGATTCGTCTTCCAATTAGACAGAAGGAGATTTATATCCTTCTATGTTTGTAGAGTTCCTTCCTGTGAAGAACGTAGTAAATGACCATGCTTGTGTATATTCTTCAAACTTTTTCTAGAATGTGTGATAGAATAATATGCAAGTACCATTGAATTTGGATATCCAAACTCTGACACTTGGAAATGAGGACGTCACCTTACTATTAGGGATTCAATTTTAGGTCTTGTTGGATTGTGAGCTCCTATGCTCTCTTAAGTTTGATATTGAGGGAAGTATTGGACCTTGGGATCATGTGAGTACATGAATTCATCAATATTCATTTTCAACATGTACACTTGATGTTTCTCCTCATTTCTCCGAGATTATATGTAGGTTTCTATTTCAAGATAATTACCAAAACCTGCCCAGTACTTTGCATATAAAGTACAATATTATTCTCCAAGATTGTGCTCTACTTTTCTTTATTACAAATAGGTTCTAGATTACATTCTCTATTGTAAAGTATGTTTTAAAGTTCTTGCACTTTCTGGAAAGAAGTAATACATGAAGTTCAGAATCAAAAACTAATACACCATTATAAGAAGCCAAAGACCAACTTTTGCAATAGTAAAAGAAGTCATTCAATGCTTCGAATGTGATAAGAAACCAAACTTCTGAAGAGCTTCTGAAGAGCTTCTAGTGAATTTCAGTCAGTGCTAGGGGAATTACTACTTTGGTACTGACTAAAGTTAAACACCCATGAACTGAGCTTCATATTAAGGGATTATGGCACATAGGGTACTCTTTTGTTGCCATAGTTCACACTTGGTGTTCTGTTTTGAGGTTTAGGAACTTCTATTGTCTATGTTTGGATAGCTGTGTGCCTGTGCACATTTTCCATCTAGAGAAAACAAAATTCTAAGGTGTTTGAAGCCTGACATTGAGGACCTCCACGTTGTTGGCCTTTCTTGGTGAAATATGGGTTTCTCGTTCTGAATGTGGATGATCATGGCAAACTTGTGTACATATTCAAACATGTGAAACAATTGTAAAGACTGAATATTTGGTTTCCAAGGAGCAGATGCTGTAGAGCCATAATGTTAGTTTTGCCAACGCAACAGAGAAAAAAATGTCTTCAATGGTGCATAAACATCAATAACATCCATTGTTTCTGTCCAAGACTCCGCTTGTAATTGATAGAGAGTTATGAAGACGCTTGTATGCATTTCTGACTTCAATTATTGTTCATTTTGCAATATTGTTTATCAAAAAGAAATTCTGTTCTCTTATGTATCTTTTTAACATTTTCAGGTTCTTTCTATTATTCTAGAGATAATTGATTGTGGTTTAGAATTTTCTTGTCTTCCTATTGTATATGTGTAGCATGGTTGGAGCATAAATGAAGTAATTGTAGCTAATAGAAGTACTGTTGAAGGTCGTTAGCAGTTCTTGGATAGGTCAGAAATTGAAATTGTAATAAGTGCTTGCTTCTCTTTCAATATGTAGATAAGTTTATTTCCATTATTTAACTACAAAGGGTATGTGATTAATGTTTCAAAGTTTGCATAATTTCTATAATGGTTGCATGTAGGATGTAACACATTAAATCATTATAGACCGACTGACCATGGAATTGCAAGGGACTACAAGTATCACATAAGTAAAGTTGTTTCTTTCCACAAGTCACTTTCTTCTGATTTTTAGGGAATGATTTTGTATATGTGTGCAAAATTCATCCAACAATTATATAAAAGAATTCCATGGTTGTAGTGTAGCTCTTCTTTTTTCACAAATTTGCCTTCTCAATTGCATTTGAGGGATGGTGTAATCTTGCATCTCCTAAATTGAAGCATTGTGAAGCTACTTCCATGAAATGCTCATTTACAGGTAAACAACAAAATTTTGTTCTTTTTTCTAATTCAATCTTTATGAAAATTTTGTAAAGGTCTACATTTTTGTGAGGGTCTTCATTTTGTGAGTCTACATTTCTATTGTCTATGTGAACAAAAGTGTAGACCATAATCATATATGTGACATTTCATAAAATTCAAATGCAATGTACAATAGTGTCTGTTCTCCAACGAAACTAACATTCTATTGCCTAACGAAATGAAATTGGAGGATGCACAAGTAGGTTCACTAGATTACTATTAAAGCTTAAAAAAGTCTTTCAAATTCAATGGAAAAGAATTTTACTTGCATGCTGCTATGTTCATGACTTTCATACTATGGTGTGCCTGAAGCTACATGTTCTAGTCAAGGAAGCCATCAATTGTTGACTTGTGCTCGCTATGCCCACCATATAGTTGAGTGCTCAATGGAGCTTGATTTGATGGCTGTTGTACATCTCTTGTAAATTTCCTGCTCTCTATTTGTATAAAGCTTTTCCTACTGTGTTTGCTTATTCTAGTCATTTTGAAATCTCTGCTAAATTATTCTATACCAGTGTTCATAGGTTTGTAGGAGTGGACTTGTTTTCAGTTTTGACACTCCATATTGAGTGTGTAGGTGGTATGCTACTTTTGTAGCATGGTGATTGTATTCCATTCCTTGGCAAGACCACACTGATAGTGATCCATATTTCTCAATGAAGAACGGTCCATACTTTACCAAAATGTGTTGTTCACACAATCGACAAGTTCAACAACACTTTAGATATTCCATTGATAGTTTTGTTCCAATGTTGATGTTCACATATATTAGAAGATGTCAAAAGAAATGGAGATGTGTAGGTAGCAATCTTACAATGTAGTGCATAACAGATTGTTCCCCAAAGTACTTAATGAACAATCTCTCGAAAGCCTTGACAAGAGTTGGGAAAGATTCTCGTTGATGTGTACTCAATTTCAGGTCAGCAAAGTAAGGTATCAATTTTTCTAGAGCTTTCTACACTTCTAAGCAACCATGATGTGCATTGCCATCGTCCATGAAGTTCTTTTCAATACAGACCAGATCTTGGTACACTTTTTTTGAGGCACTAAGTAGAGTACTAGCTTGGAAGAGTTTGTGTGCTTGAATACTACTTAGTGATGGTTTCTTGGGAACACTATTTGCTTTGCTAGAGAAATCTTTGTCTTCTGAAAGTTGCACATCACTTCCATGCATCCCAATGCTAGAAAAGTTCTTTGGAAATCATCAATAGCTAATTTTTGCAAAGCTTTGTTTTTCATGGTCCACACGAATTGGAAGTGCATGTGTAGGATTTTTCTCACAAATGCAATTCAAGGTATGTAGGATATAGAAGTGAACACGATCAAGTGGTATAAGGAATATAAGATGCCACTGACTTAAATCTTGAGCAACATGCATAGGACTAGAAGGAATATTATCAATGAAGAGGCTACCTGTCCAAACTGGGTGTCGTTTTTCAACTATAGTCTTTGCTTCTCTAGTAGTGAGCATTGTTACCTTATTCTTCCTTTGGTTGCAATAGATGCAGCAAAAACTAGCAGTAGGTCTAGTTTATAGACCATAGAGTGCCTTAATAATTTTCATGTGAGCAGCTAGATGCCATTGCACCTGGAAGTCTCCCACTCCATTTACCTGTAGGGGTTGACCGCTTTTTTGTACTTGAATGGTAGTAGGAATCTTAGTCAATTTCAACATAGTTTGTAGAATTTCGAAATTCTCTATTAGCACTTCAAAGTGACCAACTAGATAAATCTCCCTTTCACATTGCATTGAAAAATACCAATCAAAATCTAATGTTATAGAGTCATTCAATGCCCTATTCATCAAGATTATACTCTCTAATTTTTGCTTGTGAATAATTTTTGCCTCGTCCATTTTAATGATGAAAATTAATGGCTTGCCTGCAACCTCTGCATGTAATGCACAATGTTTGTTAAATTGATTGTTTGATTCACAAGAATCAAAACTTCAAAGGAAAAGAATTCAACATAGGGAGCAAAGAATGCATGCAAACATCAATAGAGCTAAAGATTAGGTGAGTACTAATACCTTCTGGAATAATCTTATACAATCTAACCATTATTCATTGTATAGCCTCTTAGTCGCAAAAAAAACTATTGTGTTTATTTAATGTGATTTTCTTCATGGTTTTACTCTTTTTTGTGATGGAAATCTGAAAAGACAAATGCAAATTTTAGTAGGCACCAATGAGTAGTCACAACTTCTTGTTCATGTGTTGTCGCAATTGCTTTACAGAATGAGGGTTTGGAAGGCTTGGAAGATGGAGCCCTTTGGCAACAGAACTAGCACCAACTTTCAATTTCTTGAATGTTGATTCATAGCCCCTCTAGGTTATTCCTATTTGATCATATGTTTCCAAAATCACATGTGCTCCAAGACTTTCTCCTATCTTTTGTAGGTTCTGCTTTGTCATTTGCGTTACTACAAAGGTCAATTGTTGGGATGACATTATGGTTTCACGTTTAGTTTTAGATAACATAGATGCTAGGACTTCTACCATTCTCACTTGGTCTTCTAAATTACCACAAAAACACTTCCTCTTCTTTGAACTAGAAGCATTAGCTTTTTGGGTTATTGTTGTCGTCTTTGCAGCAATGATTTGTCTAGCCAGTCAACGCGTTGCTCGAGCATGACCCCCTTCTTGCAACAAACTTTGCAAGTCACATTGAGGCTTCAATTGGCTATAGAAACCAAATGGCGTCTTCTTCATTCTTTCCATCTTCAACTGCAATCTTTGATTTTCTTCTTCAATTTCCTTCATTTTGTTCTATAGTTGTAGAAACTCTATTTGATGACATCATTCAAGTGATTGTAGTGATCGACAATGCTCTTGTATATTTCTGAGATTGATTTAGGTGTCAACAAAAATGATCGTTTCTTCTGCATACATATTTTTAGCATTGTGGCATCTTTGATTAGCTTCAACAGAACTCTTCCCAAGCTCATCTACTCGCTCTTGGAGAAATGCAATCATCACATTTTGTTGTCGAACTTGCTCTGAAGTACTCCCACATGCTCTTTCGACATTTCTGACATAGCCAAGTAGACCTTTTTCACCAATGCCAATGAATTCTAGTAATCGTTGTATAGAAGAGAATGTAGGCTTCTTGTTTGTCAATGGGTCCGTAGGGTACAAAGCTCCATTGACCCACAAATCTAGATGGATTTCATCAAGCTCTCTTCTCCTAGGGAATTCTGATCTACCTGGTTGTTCATGTAGTGGTCTACCCCTCACTATAAGTGGTCTATATTGTTGAGGAATTTCAACTCCCAACTTATACATATCCTTCAAATTAGACAATGCCATCAGAGTCCATGCAAGACTGGCCCAACGGATTGATGTCGATCAAAGTCCGATCTACAATAATTACCAATTCTTCTACCTCGATATGATGTTATTGGTGACTGAGAAATGAACCTACTATTGATGAGAAAGCTCAACTATGTTTTTCCACTATGTTTACTTCATCAAAGTGAACTTTTTGTATCTGGTTCAATTAGGTATACTTCTTAAAAGTAGACTTCTTCTATTCGGTTTGATTCAAGTACTTTGGTTTCCTGTGTAATGATGTTGCAAACTAAGTTCTAGTACAAAAGCCTAATAATCATTAGAAGAGTTTTGGGGGGGTCTAGAAGCCTATTTTGGGCATGTTTCCCCATAGTTGTTCCCCATAGCGAGGAGAACGGCCCGTTGTCAGAATTTTTTTTTCATAAATAGATAATAATAATAATAATAATAATAATAATAATAATAATAATAATAATAAAAAATTGGATCAATGACGTAGCAGGGTCTCGGCCATGTCAGACCACTACGCCAAACTGTTTCTTGCGTTCACAGGCTATGATAACTCGCAGGCATCTAGAGGCCCCAAAAATCTTCTAATGCTTTTATATTGAAGCTCTCACCATTCAATGTTGACTTCTAAATAGACAAGAGGATGATTACTAAATTGATTAAATTATACTTCTAACTTCCCTAAATGCATATGTTCTAGTCCAATACTAACTTAGGAATTAAACTCATTGAAGTGTTCGACGTTGATGCAACTGTAATTGATAGAATGGTACTACTACTTCGATGGTCTACTACAATTGTTCACCTCCTCACTCCAAACTAAATGCTCAAGTCCCTATAAACAAATAAACAAATCAATGTTGCATAACAATAGGTAATCACTCCAATTCAGGTGAACAAATTTACTAAACTATTTGTTCAACTTCTCTTTCTATTTGACAGTTTACTAGAAAGAGAAGTACATTACATTTGGGTGAAAGCACACTATACTAGGTATAAAATTGGCAAAAATTAGGAGTATTTTTGAGTGTACATTTACTCATCTAAGTACTTGAAGTACTTTGGTGGGAATACCATTAGGACATGAGGAAACTTAAAATCAATGATTGTGGAATGTTACCTTTAAAAAAAATAACATACTTGGAGACTAAAATAAATAGAATATGAAAATAAAATATAGAGACAATGTTGAAAGTTTAAAACTAAATGTACCATAAGTACTTTTTCATAAATTGGGGCAAAAAAAAATCATAAAAATACTCAAAAGTTTGGATATTCAAGCACTAGCCATCCTACAATATGCATATGTGGTGCTTTCCTCATCAAAAAATCAATTGCAATAATGATTTTTCAGTCTTTTTTCCTCCACAGAAGATAGTATCCATCTAATTTCCAAATTCCAACAATTATTGCAATTATGGTCTTACTATCACCAAAAATCCCTCACATAGTACATACTCTACCATTGTGCAAACTATTGTGCTTTTTTAATAGTTTATTAGGCCTCCTCAAAGTACTTTGTGGTTTTTTGGCAAATTTGATGTATTTTTTTTGTTAGTAAAGTACTAACTAGAGGATGGTTGAAACATTGGATTGAGTTAGATTGTAGTAGAATACCTTCTTTACAAAATCATTTACAATTGCTATCAAATAAAAAGCCAAAACCATGGTTTTTTTGTTTTTTTAAAAATACTTTGATATAAATACATCTTCTAAAAGTACTTTTTTGACATACTTTTTAGGGGGGCATAGTGTGCTTACACCCATTTCTATAACACAACGCTCTAAGCTTTTATGCCTATAGTAGATTGCATCTTTGTAAAACAAACATACACATAAATTCCCTCTAAGTTCGAATTCTTGCCCTATAGTAAGTTAAAGTTCTAAACTAACAACATATTTCTCTTTAGTAATACAACCAAGGATAGAAGGCATATAGCAAGAGCTCATAATTTATAGCATATTTTTCTTTAGCAATATGGTAAAGGTTTTATGTTTCCACTAGGAAGAAAAACAATTCTCTATGCGATACAATTTCTCTTCTGTGAATCAATGAACATACTACCATTGCTCTTTGTTGATAATTCTTTATCCTACCAACTGAATTGCAATTGCAAATGGATTTGCAACAATTACACAACATACTTCAAGAATCAAAGTCATACCAAACAATTCATTGCCACCAACCACCTCGACCTCATACTATTTCTATCGTTTACAAGAAATTCAAATCATCGATGCAAACTACAACCTCTACACACATTTCTCGACGCAGTTACTAGTGTTCATGATGTAGGCTTCCCATTATTGCACAGGCATTACCACTAGCAGCGCACAATCTACCCAATTTAACAATTATACAATAACTGGCAAGAACAGCACAGCTTGGCAAGCCTAGCTTCAAACAACCAATCATAGTAAAGCAGTCCCAATGTTCACAATGACTTCGTGAACTAGGAACTCAATTGGAACACTCAATAGAACAAAGTTGAAACGGTCTTGTAGAGGCCTCAAATTTCCTCTAATGAAAAAGCCTTAGTAGCCTCTAACTTACTCATTGAAACATATATAGAAAGAAACACAAAGTCATTTAGTTGGGAGACAACAAAGCATTGTCAACTAAGTTCAACCCAAAGATCTCACTACATGAGACCAACAATTTTGGACAATCAACTTGGATGAAGAGGTCAAGAATATTTCCAAGGGCATTGTGGAAGCTTCAATAGATGAGGTCCTTTCTACAACCCTTGGCCTCCACCAACTTATTATAGTTGTAGTAAGATTGGTCACTTTGCCTACAAATTTATCAACCGAGGTCTAGAAATTTTTAATACCATAGTCGTGGCCGTTTTTATGCCAACTCTATTTAATTTTTTACTCCTCATTTTTAAAATATTAGATTAAATATAGCCCGTGGTATGTAGCCCATGGTACTAGTGGTTCCATTGCATTCGATAATCAAAAGGTAGATTAGAATGCAATAAGCTTGTCAAATGTGAGACTCCACAAAAAGAAAACTAGAGGAGAGCCCCATGCTTTGAAAAGATCAACCACTTTTATTGTAAAAAGAATTGCAAGAGAAATCAAATTGAAGAATGTTAAATGTGTGCCAAGTGTGAACAAAAAACTAATCTTAGTTGGTTTAGGCAATATTGATTTAGGCAATATTGTAATATAAATAAATAGGTATTATTAGATTTTAACAAAAACTACTACAAAGTCTTGGCAAGTGTCTTCGCTCTTGGTGAAAGAAATTAATCAAAGAATTTGTATGCCTCCAGAAATTCTTTCAAAATCAATTGAACAAAAGATCTTGCAAGCTTGTTTGATCTCTAGCACAATAAGTGTAGTCATCTGAGCTATCCATGGTTGAATTATCTTTTTGCTAAATAGTGGGTGCTTGGTCATTTACAATCAAACCACAATGAAAAGGATGTAAAAATTGTCATTCTAGCCAGCATCATTTAGAACACTTCCATTTGCATTGGTCAATAGAGCCTCAAAACTTAGAGAGAAATTTCACTTAGATTTTGTAGACTCACTACAAGTGTCAATTTTGGCCAACTCACTATACATTTTAACATTTACTTATGATTATTCAAGAAAGCTAGACCTACTTTTTTGAAAGCAAAGACAAAACATTTGTACAATTCAAGGCCTTCAAAGCTCTTGTAGAATCCAAAATAGGTAATTGACTTATCACTCTACACATTGTTCAAAGAGGAGAACTTTAATCCATAGATTTTAAAGATCATTGTAGTAGTCATGGGGAACAAATGTAAATTATCACAAGCCCTTACACCTCAATAAAATGACGTAAGTGTTGGGTGGCATAATTGCACCAATATTGATCGAATTGAATACCTACTACATGAATTTCAATTGCATATTTATCTTTGGAAAAAAGATGCCTCCAAATGTAATTATATTACAAACAACAACCTTGAGCAATCAAATGGAGGAATGATACTAGAACAAAAAAATAGTTTTGACTTAGAGCATAGTTTTCATCAAAAGTCGAATTAGCTTTTATCATCTTCATGAAGCTACTATCCACCCAATGACAATGAACCATGAGGATCCTTTTTTGGTGAATAGCATCCAAAATCTTGAACTACAAACAAACTTTATAGAAAGTCCATTTGACAATCATGAGATTCTTTCCCAACTATATTTTTTTCACTTATTTGAACACATTCCAAATTTAGTCATAGAATTAATGTCCACCAATGACAACAATAGTATCACCAATTAGCACAAAACATACAATCAACACTAATTTTACTAGTACCAAACAATATAATCATTTAAAGCTAGTTTCAATTGAATAAGACTTGGCCCTATTTGTTGAAGATATCCTACTAGACAACTCATACCTTCAACATGTCTCCAAGAATTTTAGACTTTGATGAATGAGATACTAAAAGAGAAATTGTATTATAAAAAGCATTTATAGATAGCAATTGACAAGCCATTATGGAAAGAGAGATTAGTTCTATTCCCAAAAAAAGATGGTAGATAGGTGACAAAAAACTTATCACTAAGCCTATTACTACCAAGTAGATATACAAGACAAAATAAAGTTGATTGAAAGGAGCAACCAAATTGAAATCTTGAATTGTTACAAGGAAATTCCAACAAAAAGGTAAAATGAACTTATGTTGATGTTTTTACCCAAGTGGTTAGGTAGTCTACAATAAAAACAATTTGGGCTTTAATTGTTGAATATGGGTCAAAATACATCAAATGGATGTAATAATAGCTTTCCTAATGGATTTATAGAGAAAGAAGTTATCGTAAAGATTTCTAAAGATTTCCTAGGCTTAAAGTATGTATAGTGAATCTTGTTCTAGACAATAGCATATAGTAGTTACCTCAAGCTTAGTATTCTCTTATAAACAAATGGTTAAACTCATCACAATGATTAACTTATAGAAAAGCTAGCAATAATTATATTTCTCCATCAAATTTAGAAAAAAAACAAAAAACACCATCATTCTTGTCTATATTGATGATATGTTGATACTAGGAACATCAATTGATTTAATTCCAAAATTATTTTGATCCAACAAGCTCTACATGAAAAATTTGGAATAACAAATCTCAGCATTGCTAAGAATTATTTGGAAGCGGAATTTGAATATAATAATAGTCAAACCTTTATGCATCAAGTGCCCAAATGTGCAACTCCAGTATCATGTGGCCTTGATTATAATTACTTATAATGCACTTTAGTCTGATTTCAAGGGATGTAATTTGTTTTAATATAGAAAACTCTTATAGCACTTTCAATAAGGAATTCAAAAATGTAGTCACTAGAAGAAAAACATGTCCAGCACAACCGACTACTATGCAACTAGTGTCCTATGCAACTATCATGCAACTAGTTTTCTCTCTATTAGCACCAAATCTAATGTAATTGTTTTATGTTGTTGTTTTACAACATTCATACATTGTTTAGTTGCAAAGTATTCATTCTATAGTTGCAAAAAATGACTAGGAAACAACTGGTGTCCTATGCAACTATCATGCAACTATAAAGTGACTAGTTGTTTCTTAGTTGCACACTAATTGTTTCCTAGTTGCTTTCAAAGTTCATTCCCATTTGTCTTATATCAATTGTCCCATATCAATTGTAAAAAGTACCATTAAATTGAACATATAAGACTCATAAGTTGTAGTCTTACACAAAGAATTCTTTTGATAGAATTCTTTGAAATCTACAGTTTGTAAATATCTTGAATTTGTAGTTTTCTACAATATGGTAGAAATAAATAAAAAAAGTACACTACAAGAGATGGAGGTGTATTTAGCACATTTTTTAGTTAGTAAATGCATATTTAAAAGTCATGTACTGTACATAAAGTAAAAATCACTAAATATCTTGTGTCTAAGACTTGCATTATTATTTTTTGCTTAGTGGTTGTTGTGTGTCTTTTCAGGAGAATACTGCGGGACTTTCAGTATTGCTCAAAGGACACCATGGGTTCTTATGAAAACTGCCTGGTGACTGTAGTTACCTACCTTCCCTCAACACATGTCTGATTATGAACCCATGGACCAATTTATCTCTGCCACCTTTTCTGTTTATAGAAGGAGGTCACGCCTGTGAAGTCACTCCTTCTGCACATGCCCTGTATGAATTGCAATATGTAGAACATGAAGCTCCCGAGATATGTCAATATTGTTGTATTTTATTACAATAAAACACACTTATGGTACATGATGCATACATGATGCATAGAAACTGTGCTCATCACAAAGTGCACAGCTCTCGCACTTCTATAAAAAAAAAATAGTTGAGAAAAACAGTTTTAAGCATCAACAACTACTACTGCTACATTTTATCTTTGAAGAGTCCGTGCTATACTGTTGTTCTTGCTTTATTTCGTTCTCCATATCCTTGAAGCCTTGAAGTACCTGAACATTTAATTAATACCAGCGGTATTTCCCGTAAAACTGCCACATCCAGAAAAGGTTTGAAACCGGCTTCATAAAGGAAAAACTTCAAGTGGAATGGCACTTCGCATTTCCAATAGACATCATTCAACAAAATAGTTCTCAATACCTTTTACTAATCGTCCAATAAAAGTTCAAACATGAAGGGACATATCATGCACAAAGTATATTTTGAAAAACAATAATTTTTATAAAATAGTGAGTTTTACTCACCATTCCCTCAACAAACCCACTTTCTCTTGGCATCTTGAAGGTTGATAATCTTTCATTCCTTTAATTAATTAACTGGAATCAACTTTTTACATTAATCGACGTTCACTAACATAGTAGGTTCATGACAAAATTTTGTTCTACAAGTTAATTGAATTATAAGTTGTCAACTGCATCTACCTGCCTAGTATCCATTTCAAATACTAATTCCTTGTACATTCAAATTGAATTCATCTTCATCGAACTATCGGCAATGCGAAATACAACATTATTCGAATAATTAGTCCACAATTCAGAATCAAATAACTATTGGGTGATCATGTTTTCTTCATTTTGTTACTTTCATGAACAAAAACAAAAGATGTTTCATGCATGTTTCGTCACTAAAATTAGTGCTAGCCCTTCTGCAACGATCTACACTTCAAACAAACTTCGCCTACTTGAAGCGGAAAAAACCGACTTCATGGGAACACTCACAGATGTTCGTGCTCAAGTGCCTACAACTACGTCAAATTCCAAAGTACTAAACATCTTCGCCACTACAACATGCTCCTTGTTAAATAACACAGATATTCAAATTGTGAGTTCACAAGATCATAAATAATGCACTCTCCACCCTTAAATAGCATTCACTTCATTATTGTCAGTGACATTTCATTTCAATTTCTTAGTCCACGGTTTGTTCTTTTTTTTCCAACTGATGAAGAAATGCATGCATGAGATTTACAATTTACCTTTCACTACTAAATTTTATTTTTCAATATATTGCTTGCTACTTTACATAACAAAAATAAAAAGCAAAATTTCCTAACTGAAAATACTTTGAATACAAAAACATGCATTATATCTCAGTAGGTCTTGACATTTGAAACTCTTTGTCACTGACCTTGTAAATCTGACTTGAAGATTGTTGCTTGATAACCGTCTTCAATGAGTCCTTCGAAAGTTTTTCTTCCTCGATTGTATTTCCAAAATCACCTGCAGTCCCACAGCATGAAGACTTCTCCTCTCAATCTCTCAAAGCCGCTATTTGAGCGCTCCGGCGAGGGTCCTGCTCTTCCTTCCTTTGAGGTCTTCGACGTCTAGAAGTATGGAGTCCCTTCGATTTCTGATCTTCTTCCTCCCTGTACATAAAAAGATTACAAGTTTCTTTTCTGCGATAATGAAAATACCATACCCATGACTTCCCCTATTGCAAACCTAAAAATGTATTTTTAGAGGTCTCATACCATCCAAATAAAAATTGAACGTGAATTAGACACGTCCTAATCACTTTAGAACTTGTTGCCACTTAACATTGTCATAGACCTATACGTAGCAAATAAAGCAGAATCCAAAATTAGAAATATACATGGATGTCACTTACAAATTCTAATTCTGAATCAATGCATATAAAGCTCACATGGCTCTTTCATGACAATGTTATGCGGTTGCACCTACACCGCTTTCTGAAATAACATAATCCGGAAGCCTACATTCCATATAATCTGGTGTTCCTATTGTTGGGGCATCACTTTGGCAGACAGAATTTGCACTTTTTACTATAAACGAACAACAGTCCGACTCTTGCAGCCATACCTATTAATTTCAAAAAACGAAATGCACCGCATTTTCCATCAGTACTAGACGTTCATTTCCACAGAACATATTACAACTACATAACTGTTTGCACAGTAGCTTCCGTCCTCTTACCATGGAAGGTTTCACAGAAGCAAACGCTCACTAAAAGACATGTCAAAACTTAAGAGACATGACAAAACTCAGTCTACCAGTACCATTCAATGTTTATTTCACAACCCCAAGAATCTGTCAACTCCATGAAAATACTGAAATGAAGAGCGACACATTCACCTTTGTAGCAATCCAAGTTCATGAAGTACATTCTTGTTCCGCTCCACGTTCCTCTTCTTCACGTCCTCCTTGTAATCGTTATGAAGGTCTTCGTTTTCCATTTCTCTGAACTTCGCTTTCTGTACAAAAAATGAATGAATTCCCTATGTCTGACTCATTCCAGCCACTGACCTCCCTGTGTTTGAACTTCCTATGCACTACTAACAACTTCTGCACTTCATCTTCATACAACCTCTACAAACCCTAATCCCACAGCTGAATACATATGTGTGAACGATGGAGCATTTCCTTATCTACTTCCCAAGAAGGGTTACAGTTCAACTCACTTTCATTGTGATGGTTACCCCGTCGAACTGCAGAAGCTGGATCCACAATGACGACGTGCTTGCTTGGCAGTAAAGTTGTGGACCCTGTTGTCTGTCTTCGAGCTCCCAGTCTTTTCTAAAAATAAGCAAAAGAAGGCGAAGCTCTCACAAAGTCCTTGTGTTCACACTTAACATCTTTCACCGGAGTGACTGAATGGACAAACACAATCGACTTTGACTGAATATGCAAAGTTTTCTTGCAACTTCTTGACCGATCAGGAAAATGTTGCTTAAATGTACAAATTCTTACTATTCAGTACGACTTTTAAGGAGGAAATTCGAAATTTCAGTACTTGTATAATGAAAATCCATCTTAAAAATACCCCCATCTCTTGTAGACGTAATTAAAATTCAAGAAAATTTTAAATCTACGAAATCGAATTTTTGAAATCTAGGAAGAAGGGAGTTATGAAATTCTGAAATCTAGGAAGAAGGTAGATCTGAAATTCTAAAATCTAGAAAAAGGAAGTTCTGAAATTTTGAAATCTACAAATCATTGAGATTAATATTTCAAAATCTATAAATCTATAAGTTGCAAACAAGTTGCACACAAGGATGAAGTTCTTTGCATGGTGTCAGATGACAAAAAAATTCTCAACTAGTTTGCAACTAATGCAACTTGTCCATTGCAACTATAGGCTCTATATTGTCACCTAGTTGCAAACGTCCTATACAACTTCAAAACAAGTTGCATATTGTAGTTGCAAAACCCCTCATTTTCTTCTAGTGAATTATATACATCAAATGAATGTTTTTAGAATACAATAATAGCATTGAAAAACTAAATATATAAATTTTAAAAATATATTTAGTATAAGCCAAGCTACCTAATTTTGGGGATCTTCTTGATAAAAAAATATTTTTTTATTAAGAATAAAACATTGGGGAATGAGTTTTAACTTTAATTGGAGGAAACTTCTTGTATGATTTTTTTTAATTGTATGTAGGTATTTCAAGTCTTCATACATTGTGAAGATTTTTTATACTAATTATGTAACCTAACATTTTTTTACATTTCATTTTATTTAATTTGGTCTTCACTCTACTTTCTGATTCTTTTAATTTGACATAACTTTTACAAAAGTCATCTTCTAAGCTGTTTTAATGTTGATGCCTATTGCATAAAATAGAAGAGGTACATATCTATGATCATATGATGTGCATTCAATAGCTTGTAGAAATTTTTGGCTTATAATTTTGCAATCCTGCCTTTTTGCCTACAGACCAAGACTCTCAATTATGTAAACAAATAGGAACTCCATTAGTCAATCTCCAATTCTAATAATCCATTATTGTATATAGGTATTTGGAATCTCCAAAAATTACACATTTAAGTTGTCAATAAATTCTTAAATATTTTTGTGGCACAAATTTTAAATATAAATTGCATTTCACATAATTACACAATCTATAAATCCTATGCACTTTCACCTATACTAACTGGAATTTCAATTTATACACATTGTGCTTTACATACTTTTGCCATTGTCTACAAAGTAAGAAACTCAAGCATCTTCTAAGTTTACAAGTTGTAACCAACTATTTTCCTATCTACTACAAAGATTGAATATAGAGTATTATGGAATACAATTCAAATATTGTATATCTCAAAGGACTTCTACAAGAACTCGGAAATCAAGCTACATTTTTGCAAAATAACAATCAATTTAATTTAAAACTAATAAACAAGCATAGGGGTGAATAAAATATATCAAAATACAATTTATAAGAAAGAAGGTCCAAAGTAACAAAATTCAAGTTCACCATATCTAGCTATACATCAAAAAACTGATTTTTCTCACAAAATTCTTAACCTATTCTAGTTTTAGTGTCCTCAAAAATAAGTAATAGAAATGAAACTACTAGGTAGCATTCTAGATTTTCACCAATATAAATTTTTGAAATTCTAACTCTAAAGTTGATCTTCATCCAATCAAATATATACCATCCATCAATCCACAATGTTTTCTTTGAAATCCTATACTTAAGATGATCTAGAACTTAGGAATTTCTCTTATTTTGACAATTATTCCACTACAAGCTAGCAAACCATTCTTGTCAAGATTCCTCATCACTATCTTCCTCACCATTTTTCCTACTATTACTTTTTCCTAGCAAAACTCTTGCTAGAACTATTGGAATGACAAATTGTTGTTATAATACCATTTGCCTAAGAGAAAATGGTTGAGTTGTATCTTTCCTAAAGCAAAGACAATTACCAATAATATGAAAAATCAAAGATATCCCCAAAGTTTGGGTGTATCTGTTGGAAAATGCTTGTGGTGATCTTACAACAGCATTAAGCAAGCTTAGTTTGCAAAAAATGTTAAGCATGCTGGTAAGCACAATTTAAGTACAGGAAGTTAAACCTAATCTAACGAATGAAATATATACTTAATTAGTCGGATGGGAATCATCTGATGCTAATGTAATTGTAACCCTAATGTACTAACACCCCCCCTCAATTGAGAGATTGGATTATTCTCAAATTTGTACAAGTTGAGGTTGTGGCAATTTCAATAATTGGTGTGTTGCGGAAGCTTGTAATCTTCAGGTGGATGGCTTGCGTGGCACGTCACCAAATGTAGACACTACAAGAGTTCGTGAAAGACGTATTTGTCGCTTGTTTGGCCAGGCTTGCGATTTGGATGGTGTGTGTGTTACTTTCACGCATAGCTGCTTGGTGTTTTGATGTTGTGGATTCTGTCGTGGGAGGCCAAGATTGTGATGAAGATTGTTGCGGGGTGTGTTCGAGCAATAGAAAGATGACAGAAGTTGCATTGGTAGAGTCGTGGGAGTAGAAGCATCGACTCAAAGAGAAGTCTCCAAAACCTAGGTTTTATACCATGAGATGAGGTCGGACGCCAAGATTGTATTTCACCTAGCCAAACTACTCTAGAGAAGTTATAAGTTTTAGAAGTGCACAATACAAAAGCTTCGGGTCCTTGATAGAGGCCGAAGAATATTTGTTTGTAGGCACTAAGCAATAGGGTATAGAGTAAGCATCAGAGGAGACTTGACCATCTACTGGTAAGCTTTGTTTGTTGTATAGCCCAAGGGAAGTGCGGTGTTGTTGGAATTTTCCATGCCCCAAGGATATTGTAAGGCAATTAGCTAGTTGGGAATCAGAATGAATATATTGCAATTTGATTTTCCCTACCATAATTCTTTCTCTAACAAAGTGATAATGAATCTCAATGTACTTTGAACGTGCATGAAAAATGGGATTCTGAGCTAGTTTTAATGCACCTTGGTTGTCGCAGTGAAGTTGTATATTGGAGTGTGATGGTGCAAGACTGTTTGGAGACTGTGTAGTATTTGGAGTTGACAAGGAAGAGAATTGGAGTTCTTAAAAGAATCGATGGAGCCATACTACTTCTTAAGCGCCATTACTGAGGGCGCAATATTTAGACTCTTTGGAGGATCTAGAGACAATCAATTGGTGCTTACTTTGCCAAGTTATGGGACCACCAGCCAGGGTAAACACATACGCTCCCATTGAACACCTTCTTTTTGTGCAAGATCCCCAATCAGCATCTCTGAAGCTGGAGATGGTGATGGAAGCACTGGACTTGTAGAGAATGCCGAAGTCGAGGGTTCCTTTAAGGTATCGCAGCACATACTTTGCTGCTTCTAGGTGACCTTGTTGTGGATTGCCCATGTAGCTATTAAGTCTGTTAACTGCATAGGCTAGATCAAGACGTGTTATAGTCAGAAATATGAGCTTACCTATGAGTCTGCAATAGTGAGTTGAGTCCACCGAATTTGACTTTATATCGCTCACTAAGACTTGACCTTTGGAAAGAGGTGTTGAGGCAATTTTACAATGTGCCATTCCAAACTCCTTGAGTATAGATTCGGAGTATTCCCTTTGGTGTAGAAAGATTCCTAGAATGACTGTTTCAAACGAGATATCAAGGTAGCGTTGGATTGGGCCAAGATTAGTCATTTTGAATTCACTTTTGAGGATAGTTTTGATCCAAGAAATCAACTTGGTAGAGCTTCCTATGATGAACAAGTCATCAACATAGAGCATTAGAATTAGGGTCTCCCTATCTTGGTGTAGATAGTACATGTTCCCGTCAACTTCACTTTGTTGCATTCCAATTCATTGCAGAGAAGCATCGATTTTATCATACCAATTTCAAGGGCTTTGTTTTAATCCATAGAGGGATTTAAGAAGATGGTAGACCATTTGTTCCTTTCCTCTAACCCTAAAACCAAGAGGTTGACCCATATAGACGCGTTCTTTTAGAAGGCCATTTACAAACGCAATCCGAACATCCATATGGTGGATATCCCATCATTTTGCAGCGGCTAGAGCAATTGTAGTTTGGAAGGTTGCCCACTTTATCACTGGGGCAAAAGTTTCTATAAAATCAATACCTTGCCTTTGTTCAAATCCTTGGGCTACAAAGTGAGCTTTCTTCACCAATGGCTGTCCATCAATTCTAGGTTTGAAGCGAAATACCCATTTGCATGTGATGGCCCGTTTTCCTATTGGTAGTGGCTCTAGTTCCCATGTTTGATTTTTCCATATTAAATCCATTTCCTCCTGCATTGCTTGCCGCCATCTAGGGTCATTTTTTTTCTTGGTTGAAGGTTATATTGTCATTGTCAACATTTGTAGATGTTTTCGGGGCCTTGGGGTTCTTTGTGATCATACAAATGTTGAAATCTGTGGTTGAAAGACATAATTCATAGCCTTCTAATCTGATGTTTTGTCTTCTTGGTTGTTCAGATTGTCGGGGTGCAAGGATAGGGAGCGGGGAAATTAGTTGGGGAATGTGGGGAAGAGGGGAAGTTTTGGCAGAGTCTGGATAGGCAGGGATAGAAGGTGAGACTGAAGAAAGAGGCTGGGTTAAAGGAGTGATAGTTGGGAAGTGGGAGGAATCTTGCTAGAGAGAGATTGCTGGAGAGGTAGGAGAAGAATTTAGAAAGGTGGATGAGGGGTTAGGGGAGAGAAGCGTATCTAGGTAGGTTTGGTCAAGGAGGGGCTCTATGACTTCGTGAAATGGAATGCTAAAGTTGTGTTCATCGAAATGGACGTCTTTGCTAATGATGATTGTTTTTGTAGAAGGATGGTAACAACGATAAACTTTTGAGTTTTCATTGTATCCTAGGAGAAGGGTGGGTGTGGATTTGGCGTCTAGTTTTTGGTGCTTAGCATTAGGTATATGACAATATGCTGTGCATCCAATAATTCTTAGGTGACTAAGGTTTGGTTCTGTCCTTGTATATGCTTCCTCTAGTGTTTGTAATTTTAGAGCTTTGGTGGGGCAACGGTTTTCAAGATAATTAATTGTTGTAGCTACTTCTTCCTATAAGGCTTTTGGAAGTCTAGTACTAGTAACTACACTATGAATGACTTCTAATAAGGTGTGATTTTTTCTTTCAACTATCCCATTCTGATGCAAGGAATAGCCAGTAGTAAGTTGTCTATGAATGTCATGTTCTGTGCAGTAGGCTTGGAAATCTGCAAAAAGGTATTCCCCTCCCTTGTCACTTCGTAGTGTGTCGATTTTTTGGGTTGGTGTTTCTACTAGAGCACGAATTTTTTTGAAGTACGGTAGGGTTTGTGACTTACTAGATAGGAAATATATCCATGTTTTTCTAGAGAAGTCATCAATGAATGTGAAAATGTATCAGATTCCTTTGCTAGAAGACACTGGAAGTGGTCCATAGAGATCACTGTGAACGAGTTGAAGTTGTCGAGAGGTATATGTGGTTCTTTTCTTGGGTTTCCTATTACAAGGCAGTTTTCCGAGTTGGCATGAAGGACATATGTGTTTTATGAGAGGTAACTGAGGTATTCCTGCAACTAGTTGTCTAGAAGACATGTGATATAGACTTTGATAGTTCACATGTCCTAACCTTTGGTGCTATAGGTGAATTTCGGCCTTCAATGGTTGTTGGTGTATACAGGACAATTGACTTTAAATTGGAATGTCGCCTTGTAGTGTTGGTGTAGGTTGTTGGTGCAGGTCATTTGGGGTCAAGGAAGCCACTACTGCTATAGTGTCGATGTGGCCAAGTCAATTTGTCACTTGATAGAGGTTGTTTCTAGGGTCTTTGATGCCGTGTAGGAAAATTGTGTTATGATTGTCTTTATCATAAATGAAACATTTTTGTGATTTGAATAGTACTCTATATCCTATGTCTGTCAATTTTCCAACTGAGAGTAGATTCTTTTTGACACCAAGAATGTAGAGAATATTGTGTATATCCTTTATTGTCCCTAAAGAATTAGTGATAGATATAGTTCTCTATCCTACTGTTGGCATAGTTTGCCAACCTGTTGTTCTAATGAGTGAATTCCTAGAAGAGGTGTTTTGACTAAAAGTATGAGAATTTCTTGTGACATGGGAGGAAGCTCCTGAATCCAAGAACCAATCGTCTTCAACTTTTGAAATTAAACAGGCATTGATGACCTCGCAAGCGTTGATCTCTTCAAGAGCTAGTTCTAGGTCTGGGTCGTCGTGGAAGGCATCAATGCATGCCTGGATGTGTGGTGGATCAGAATCACTATTGGAGTTGGAGTCCTTTGCAAGATGGACTCGTTGAGTTCGATTTTGTTGTGTGTTGCTTAGTTGTAGTTGCATAGCTTTGATCCTTTCTTCAAGCATGAGTCTGGTGTAGTCTCTTGCACAGTGACCTAGCTTCCAACACTTGTGGCAGAAGATTGAGTTGTCGACTTGTGGTTGTCAAGGTTGATTTGATCGGACGTTCGACGAAGCTAGGGAGCGCTGGTGACTGGTGAATTGTTGGCTAGAAGCTGATCGGTAATGTTGATAGTTGTGGTTTTATTGGGGTCGTCTGCGAGCTAATTGTCCGCCTCGTGACGAACTGCGAATATACATAAGGTTAACTTGTTCCTCCCGTTGGTTTTCTAGGTGGTGGCTATGCTCTTCCTAGAGGAGCAATCCCTCGAGTTTAGAAAAAGAAGGTAAGGTATCTCTCCCTCTTTAAATTTGTTTGAAGATTGACCAACTTCGGGGTAAGCTATTCAAAGTAAGATCAATCAGATCTTCATCGAGTATAAGGATACTTAGGTTTGCTAGTTGAGTAATGATCAGGTTAATCTGTTGCAGGTGGTCTTGTATCCCTTTTCCTTCTGTTAATCTAAGAGTGTAGAATTGTTCTTTTAGGGAAAGTCTTCTGGACAAACTACGTACATCACACATTGCTTTCAAACGCTGCCACATAGACTTAGGATTGATAAGATGAATGATGCTCAAGATAATTGAATCTCTTACCAAAGCAATGATATCCGTCCAGCATGGTATCGAAGCTTGTTCTCTTTGGTTGTGTCAACAATAGGCACGTTGGTAGTTGCAACTGGTGGCGCCACCATTGGTGTAGTTACTACTTCGGCATGACTTCAGACGTGGCTCTGTTTGCAGAACTGTCAACACCGATATTGACACCCGCTTAATCAAGTTCCACAAATCGCCAAAGACCTTGCATTAAAATCATCTTCACTTTGTAACTCTATATCACATAGTTAGCTGGTCCCGCTAGCATCATTGACTCTAGGACATCTTTCACACTTGGATCCATAACTACAAACTCAGGGTTGACGAATCTATACGTCCACCCCAAAATAGTGTTTGTTTTCCGGACGTCCGGACGCACGGACGCTAGTGAACGCAGCGTCCCTCCCGCCGTCAGAAGGCGGATGGGCGGGGCGGACGGACGGGGTGGCTTAGAAAACCCGTTTTGGGTTTTTTGTTTTGATTGTTTTCACCAATGAGAGATTGAGAGTGAAGTCATTTGGATTTGGATTTTTCTTATATTGCAATTGCGATTCAATAGAGTTGTATATCACTATTTATGTAAAAGCTAAAATATGAAATATATTTAAAAAAAATTTTGTTGAATTTCATTTTGATTTAGAAACAAAAATAACTTTAAAATCCAACGAGATGTATATCATCAATAAACAAACAATTTTATAATAAAATGATTGAAGAAACCATTGTCATTTGTCAACATGAGCTCTATATATCATGAGCAACTAAACAATCAAACATCTAAATTCACATCTCTACAATTCCTATAGACGCCAATCCACATCTCCTTTAACCTCAGCCCCATTACACTCTCCTGCAGCTCTCCGTTCAAAATCTTCATTATCGGAGTCATCTTCGTTGTTGGAATCAAGTATCGTTGTTGGAATCAAGTATCGTTGTCGGAATCAAGTATCGTTGTCTCCTTCAAGTCTTCTCTCGAAGTAGGTTTACTCCCTTCTTTCGAATTTAATTTTTCTTTTTTTACTTTGACAAAACGATTAAAGGCTTTTTGAATATGAACCTTTCTTTTCTTTCTATTTGACAAAGTAGCAACATTTTCATCAAGAGGGGTCCTATTCTTCATTGGAGAGATAGCAAAAGGTTGCATTTCTCTTTTCGCTTTCACCTTACTCGATTCTTAAACCATCAATCTCGATGTAGGGTCGACATGTCCATGAACGATTATCTCCACTTTGGCTTTCTTTTGAAGTAATAGAGTGTCGTTTGTTGATTTGATGGGTTCTTGCGCCATTCCTTTTCCTAAAATGCGATCATGCAAAGATGCCAATGGCATCCGATCACTATCCGTATCACTTAGGCTTATAGGTGATGACGCTACTTTCCGTAGATTACCGCCTGTAGAAATTTCTTTGGAAATGTTCACTAGGCATTTTCCATATCCAAAGCTCTGAGAATCATCCAATCTGACCAATCGTGTACTAACAGACTTCAACAGTATTGGTGGAAGAGCACTAGATCTCGGTACTTCAAAAATTGACTTCATTGGTTCTTTTCCTTTATCACTTTTCACAATTGCCGAATTTGTGACTACCATCCTAAGTGAATCACTATTTTTCTGTACCGCAATATTTGGTTCCCCCTCATCACCACTATTGTTGCCCACATCTTTTGGAACGTCCACCTCCATAACTGCATTTTCTCTTCTGTCGTTTCCTTGCACTACATTTAATGCCACAAATGGAGATTGAGAAATTAGGACTTCTTCATTTCTCCCATCATCACCAATAGCATTCTCATTGATTTTCACCTCTTTGGCAATAGCGTTTTCTTTTTTCGATAGAATGTTTTCGCTATTCAAGTATCCCATTCTATTGCAATATGCAGCTAAAGAAGGTAGATTCTCCTCTCCCCCTACATTGTCCTCATCTTCACAAAAGGTATATGCATCGTTTGCATTGTCGGGAACAACATCCTTGCGGTTTAGATGATAATCATGCGCATCATTCATCAAATCGTGAAAGTCTTGTATAACGTCTTCATCTCCCCATGCTGTCGCACGATTGAAGTCATCCCCGTCATCTACAGTTGAAAGGGCCCTTTCCAAATCCTCGTCATCATCGTTATCATCATCTTCTAACGTCGGTCTATCTGAATCCTCTGATTCCATCGGATCTACATTATCATTATACCATTTTTTTTCATCTTTTTCCTTCGATGCGTTTAATACTTTGAAATTGGTATACACGTACATCAAATCCGCTGCTCTCTCCGACTTCAATTTATTTCGAGATTTGTTGTGAACAAAAGAATAGTTGTTCTAATTTCGTTCACATGAAGATGATGACACCGGTTGAGCCAATATCCTCTTCGCTAATGGAGCTATAAACTTGCCACATGCACCCTCAAAATCCCACCAAGCATGTCCGGACAACATTTGATCTCCCGGATTCAACATATTGTAGAATGAAGGTTCCTTGTGTCGAAAAGCCACAAATTCCTTCACCATTGTTGCATATTCATCCGGTTTACATATTCTCTCCAAAACTTTCTTACATCCTGATATTGCATCTGCGTCATCCACTAGCTCTTTGTCATGAAGAAAGTATGGATTCAAAAGAGCTGCGGTTGATTGGAGATCGTTGTCTACCATTCTTCTTCGGGCATAAAAAGATTGTACCAATGGAATTGCAAGTTCTTCTAGCAAACAAAATAGTGGACTTTGTAATCCGTTCACGTGCTTCTCTAACTTCCTCATGATATGCAACACCTTCCCCATGCATAGTGATTTTGAATCCAAATCGCGGAGTGCACATATGATTAGTTAAACCATCTCCACATAATTGATGGACCGATTCCAAAAATGGTCATCAAGAACAATTTTCTTCACTGCTAAGGCCAAGTCTTTTGGTTGGACTTTGGCTCCACGTTTCTTCTTGAGAGTATGTACATACTCAACCCATTGCGGATCTACCATCGTTTGTTCCAATGCTCCTCTCAATTTTGTCAAACGCTCCATCATGATAAATTTAGAGGCGAACTTTGTATCCTCAGGCATCAAGAGACCAAGATTTGGCGAATACTTTCGCAATAGAGCTAGCGGCATATGTCTCTTCCTGATAAATTTAGCTACAAGAACTCCTTTATCCAATTTGGAAGCAATCTATTTCTGTGCAGCCTAATCCTTCAACAACAAATTCAATTCATGTACCACGCACCCTTAGTAAAAAATATGAGGATATTTTGCAGATATTACATCCCATGCGGACGGATTCACGGGAGCATTATCCGTAGTTATTAACACGACGTTCTTGGACCCCACTTGTTCAATGAACTTTTCCAACACAGCTACCAAGTACTCTGCATTTTTTTCACAACCACTTGTATCCACAGATCCAAGAAATTCTTCACCTGCGGATGATACAAGCATGGCATTAATGAGAGGTCGATTAGTCACTGAGCTCCATCCATCAATGGACAATGTTGCTCCAAATTTTCGAATGCTATCTTCGGTCCGTGCATTCAACTGTGTCTGAATGTTGGTCTTCACCTCATTCAACAATTTGTACCAAAAGTCGTGGTATGAGGGAGGAATGTATGGCCTACCGAACGCAGCCGTTTTCTTCACTGCTTCTTTAAAAGCTGGATTTCGAGCCACGAAAAATGGTATGTTCGCCGAATATAAAAATTTGCCCACACTAAATGTAATTTGCGTCTATGACCTTCTTCAAACCCATTCACTAAACTGCCTTGCCTCTGAGGCCTAGAACTTGATGTCCTCGAGGTTTCACGTTCACCAGAAGCTTCCGTACTCAAAGTCATTTCAGTTGTGGCACATACCATTGATACCAATTCTTTGGACGCTGGACAAGAGTCTTCATGGTCAAAATGCGACACAGCCTTTTCGGCCGAAAACTCTTGGACATCTGAAGGGCCAGGATTGCCATCCACATTGCCCATTACAACGCGTTTTGGAAAAACTCCTTCGCAATGCCGAAATAAATCTCGAATTGCCATTGGTAATCGTGGACAAAGGCTCACCCCTTTATTACGTACACCTTCAGGCCCAGAATAGCCTAAGTGGCTGAACATACGGCTGAGCTTCCTTGACATGCTCGCTTTACAAAGCCTACATTTTACTTTACCATCCTCTTGCACACTATACCAAGGAGAAAAATCCCCCGTCGATTTGGCCACCATACTGACAAGTGTATGTTTTACCTCAATTTCAAAAGAAACCAATAGAATGTTTTAAATTTGAAACCCACAACGTGACAATGTATACAATATCAATGAAATTAGTCACACAAAGCTTTGAAAATCAAAGCCCCCTCGTCCACCGAACTATGCATTACCAAGCAAGAGACACAATAAATTGAAGCTCATAGCCCTTGAAAATCTTAGCGTTCGATTTTTCGAGAGTGAATACAAAAGCTTCTCTTCTAACATTTATAGTCCCCTCCAAAAAATTTAAGGTTCATTTTTAGGGTTTACATTCAAAAACAAGCAACGGCCCGGACGGGGCTAAAGCGGACGGGCGGTCGAGCGGACAGGCCAGACAGATCGGACGGACGGGGCGGTCGGACGGGACTGTCCGCACTGTCCGCCTTCCGACGCCATCCACGCTTTGGATACACCGACCACCCCACTTAAACACTAACCGCCGACGGCGTCCACCCAGCTGTCCATTGGAGCATCCTATGAGGCCGATATTATTCAAAAAGAGCGGTAACATTTCCAAAAAAAACAGCCTAATAATCACTGCTAAATGAGGATCAATGTAATTGATTTATCATTTTATTTTATTTTTAAATGTAAACCCTAAACCCTATACCCTAATTACCCTAAACCTTTTCTTTTCTCCCCTAAATTGTTTTATGAATGAGGGGAATGTGGTTAAGTTGAATATGTTTGGATTATTTACTTATATTATCCTTCTAAATAGGTTTTGAGAAGATCTGAAGATGGTGGGAATTTTTTTAAAGTTCATTAGGAAATCAAATGTTTTGCAGAAATAATCAATTCCTTTTTCATCGTAAGCAAATGAAATTTTTAAAAAAGGCCCCGATACATAATTAGATTATTAGAATAACAGTTTAATGGATTTCAACCTCATGATATTTAATGAAAAGTTGTGAATTCTAATTAGAAGTGCATCACGATCTTCAAACGAACATCAAGTCTTTCATATTTTTTAATGAAATTTTGATTAGATTTAAAAACAAAGAAAAAGAATCAATGTTTTAACTTTCAAATCATGTATGCCTATATTTTTCCTTAAAAACATAATAAAATTCGTTAATTGAGTTGATTGAGTAAAATACATTATACACTTATACATGTGCTATATTTATTTTGAAGGATAATTCCAATATTCTTATTTCAAATGTTTTTAAATATTAATTTTAAAAAAGAGGGTTCATTGTTTAAAGATCTAAAAAATAAAAAAATTGACAAACATAATTTCTATTATAAATAGGAATTGAATTCGGAATTTGAATTTTGAAATAATTCAAATGAACAAGATATTGATTATAAAATATTTCTTCGTTTGAGTTTTCAAAATGAATTCACGAAACAATTGCAAACTTTTGAACTTAGGTATATGGTATTGTTTTTGGTTTGTACTTTGTAGAGTATAATACTTCAATTTTAATTCTAAATAAATGAAAAAATTCCACATGAATGAAATGTTTCTATGTATTGCACAAAGATTTCTACCAATTACTATGATAATTAAATACATTGTTACATTTCATAAAATATTCTACATAGAAAGAAAAAATCATTTCAGTTTTCAATCATGATAAACGATGTCTTCTACTCTTTCTGTTATATGTTCATTTTGTATGACGTGTACATTGTACAATCTTTGAGAGCAGAGTAGTTCATTTTTGACTCTCATTGAAATAGAAAATATATTTGTGTTTGAATTTTGAAATCATTATGTATTCTACGGTCTTGCAAGAATGCATCTTGCTCCTTCCTTTGAATCCTTTTGATTTTTTCTTTTTTTTCTTTTTTTTTCTCGTAGGGCTCTTGTTCTCTTCATTTGACCAGCCTATTTGGCTTGGCTCTTAGTTTGTTTGTTTTTTAATGCAATGGTTTATGCATATGTTATAAAAAAAAAATATTATTTATTTAAAATTAATATATTGATGAACAAATGCATAAAGGCATTGAATGCTTTCACATTTAAAGTTATAAATCTATCATAAATCACTCTTGCAAATTTGAATAATTGAATCGAAAATTTGAAAATGTAATTACAAGAGCTTTCAATTCAATCAATTGCATAAATCATAAATGTTGAAATGCAACTCGTATGAGTTTAGCATCTATGAAGATTAATTCATGCCATCCACATGCAATTCTCCAAGTAACATTCACTTCATATCTTTCTCTATTTGTTTATCTATTTTTTGGGAACAAATGGAGAAACCACCTTTGTCTATATTTGAACATGCACTCTTATTTGATTGATAAAGAATAGATCTATGAAATATATAATCATTGATTTGTTCATGTTGATTTATCTAATATATTTTATGTATGTATATATATATATATATATATATATATATATATATATATATATATATATATATATATATCATTAAAGGAGTATGGAAGACAAAATTGACAAATTGTGTTCAAATCTTGTTGATTTTGAAATGATTTAATACTATATCATTTATAAGAATATTATAATAGTATTATGTTATAATATTCCTAAAACAATTGCAACAAATATTAAAATACATGCTAAATTAGGTTTGTTAGCCTACCAATTGTTCATTAATAGACATAATTGAGTAGCTCCCTTAAATAAAATACTCAATATCTAATATCTTACAATCCAAATGGTGGATTTGTCTAAAAAATTTTCCACATTTTTTCCAACTAATTTACTACAAGATCCTACGGTTACATATGCCCAAAAGTATTTTTCTTCCAAGACTTGGTATTTGCACTATTACTGGCAGTTTTGAAGTGTTTTTAGTGAAAAGAACTTTAGGGGTTAAACATCTATACCGTTAGATTTTGAAAAAAGAACAATTTGCTTCATTGGGGATAACTATAAGTCCATACTCTTTTTCGATAGCCAAAACACACTTGCAAAGACTTGGACATTTAGCGGTTTACTAAGTGATTAGATGTCAACTAATTCAATTTAATAGTAGAATTTTTATTCAACTACCTTCTTACAATTGCTTTATACACAATGTAACGTCAATATTTGGATACATATATTAAACGTCGCAATCCTTTCGTGAATTTTTGCACATTTTATCTCATATCTTTGTACAAAAATATCATTTACCAAGAATTCATAAATTTGGTCATAAAGGAAGGCTACCTTTTTTAATTTCAAATTTTACATTGAATGATTGAAAAGTTAGTTGAACTATACAGTGCCATGAAGACCTCTGTTTATCGTGCAAAATATGGGTTTAGGGTCGCTTTAGGATCAAATCGCCCCGTCCGCCCTCATACCCGTCCGCCCCATCCGCCCCGCCCCATGTCCGCCCCGATACCCGTCTGCCCTGTCCGTCCGATCCGACGTCCGCCTTGTCCGCCCTGTCCGTCCGATCTGGCATCCGCCCTGTCCGCCCCGTCCGCCCCGTTACGGCCGATGCATCCGCCCCCCCTGGACCGTCCGATCGGGCGGACGCCAGATTTATCCGCCCGTGGCCGTCCGATCGGGCGGACGGGGCTCTAGGATTTCGGAGAGGCGGACGGCCGATCCGTCCACCACCCCCGGCCCGTCCGATAGGGCGGACGGGCCGTCCGCATTGTCACTTTTGTTTTGCCCCTTGTGAATGCAAGGTGGAGCGGAGAGCTTGGTGGTTCATCCTCCATTGGCTCCTTTCCGAGGCAAGGCAAGAGTGGTTTATTGGGGCCCCCTTGTTGTCAATTTTTTTAACATTTGTGCGTGGAATTCACATTTAAATTAGAAAATTTCATCTATATCAGTTTCATTTTTCATGATGACGAAGGGGAAGAAGAAGGTTGCGAAGCTTAAACATGGAGAGGGACCATCAAACGTGGAGGGGGACCATCAAACGTGGAGGTAGCTCGCCAAAATCCTTCAAATGAATGCAAAAAATTCATGATTGAGTGCATCGTTCAATTTTATGAATCGGAAACAACATTGTCTTTAAACAATAAGTACATCAGATATCAAGAGGAGTGTGTGTCTAAATTCAAGGTAGACATGACACAGATGTTGTTGGATGCATTGAATGTGGCGAAGTAGCATGACGAAATGCATAAAACGCACTTCACCAAATGTTTGGAGAACAAGGTTCATGACGCTTTGTGGAATTCTAAAGTCATTTTGGTTAAATATGGCAAGGAATATCGACCCAATGACGCCCAGTTTGAAGAAGTGATTTTGAAAGCGGACTTGTTTAGGGGGCGATGTGCTCCATTCGCCAAAAGGCAGAATTGAGTTGGTTCGATTGCTTGGTGGAAAAGCAATGATGGAGTTGCTGAAGCGGAAAGGACCAAACGGCACCTAATAGCACTTCCAGATACAGCACGCGTGATTGTTGTTGATGATAGAACGATGAGAGGTGGATATGCAACGATTCGAAAGGTCCGTATTGAAGGATGTCCAAGAGTACTTTCTTATTGGGAGTTTGCGGCAAAGAAATCCATTCACCACCAAACTCGACCCGATCTTGCAAAGTTAGAACATCAAAACAAATCAATGGCTGTTGGAATTCCACACGTGGGTGTGATACGGTTTGTTGCGGTGCATGAAACGACGTGTGAAGGTTATGCGTATTGGTGGAATGGTGGAACTCTTCGACAAATGTTGAATATGGATAAGGACTTTCCAGACAACATTCAAATCCGTTTGATGTATACGAATCCAACTGAAGAGGAGGTTGTAAAAGCTCACCATTTAGGGCGATATCGGAAGAAGCGCATAGAGCTGACATGGGCCTTTATGCATATAATGTATGCAGTGCATCTTGCTGGACATTTGCACAATGATCTTTTTCCGGACAACATCTTGTTGCATTTTCTAGAGGATGAGTCACGTGTATACATTGGAGTTTGCGATTGGAGTATGACTACCTTAGCTTCTCAGCCAATGAAATCTTTATACACATTCACATCAACAGATGAGATGAAACAGACTTTGCAGAGGAGATGGTGGGTGGATCCACGTATTGCATATTTGCATAAAGCAGGTGCAGATGTGGAAGTCATTCCGATGTATTCACGTAAGTCGAAAGAGTATGCCATTCGAAAAATTGCTCGGCGGATGAATGGAAACAACATGTCAGAGGCGTATTTCAACGTGCTACTTAAAACACCTAGTGCGACACAATTTGCCTTTCATGACTTTGCAAAAGTGTTTTATGCTTACTTGAAGCGCATTTCTTCGAAGATTGACAATGAAAATACTAGTTTGGTCCATGTGATTACGCGATTTTCTAATACATATCGTTGGCCGATGCCAGATGAACATTTCCGCCATTTATATTAGATTGATAGTACAGAAGTAGTAGTTGAATAGGTTACATAGGCATTAAAAATTAGTTTAGAAATATAGAGTTGGAATGAAAAAAATTATATGTGCAATTAGCCAAATGTGCACAATGTATGGTATTCTATATTAAATTCAATATATTTTGCCCATATTGATTATGTTTGTATTTGTGTTGATCTCGATTTTTTAAATAGTATATACATATATTTAAAGTCATAAACTTTTTTAGTTTGCCTTCTGAAAATGAATTGGAATTTTTTCATAGTTTCAAGACTATCATTGACTCATGGTCAAACTTTATAATCTTTCAACTTATAAGAGACATTGTTTTAATGACAAATTGCAAACCATTGCACTTCATTTAACATTTAATTGTTTAAAGATTAAGAGAGTGACCGCGGGGCAGTTTGGGTAGGGCGGTCGGGGGAAATAGGGCCGTCAAAGCGGACATGGCAGACGGACGGGGTGACAGGCGAACGGGGTGGTCCCAACGGACGCTGCGGACACAGCGTCCGCATCCAAACGTCGTGTCAACCCTGTACAGACTTGTTAAACAAGTATTGGCTTTATCAGCAAAAGTGTCGCCAAGGTTGCGGCAAGAGATTGACAATCGACCTAGTGAACCTCAAAATGTACTATAACTACTTTGAAGCTTATTACAATGATTTGTGATACTACTCTGAGGTACTATGACTAATCTGAGGACCTAAGCTACCTACTCTGATACCTTGTTGGAAAACACTTGTTGTGATCTTACAACAGCGTTAAGCAAGCTTGATTTGCAAAAAATGTTAAGCATGCTGGTAAGCACGGTTTAAGTACAGGAAGTTAAACCTAATATAATGAATGAAATATGTACTTAACTAGTCGGATGGGAATCATCTGATGCTAATGTAACCGTAACCCTAATATACTAACAATATCATTTACAATGACAATCAAATTATCACAAAATAGCTTTGCCTAAATATACTATTGCAATCATGATTAGTTCTATTAAATCATACCATACAACTTTACTACATCAAAATCAAGAAGGAATTTTTGTAAAATTCTACTATTATCAAAGAACTAGTTTGTGAATAAAACCCTACCAATTTCTTCTTTGGCTATGGTTACTAACTCTACACCTATATAGAATACTTTGCCTCTACATTCAACAAAAACAAATGAAGCACCACCATTATAATTGCTATTGAAGGAGTGGTGTTGAAACTATCTCTTCTTGAACTATTCATTTCCAGTGTCTTATGACATTTAGTATCATTTTGTGTTACTTAGTCACTCATTTGTTGATAATTTCATCTTTATATTATTATATACAATCTTCCTACTAAAACTTGTATTTTTATTTGATGAGTTATACAAGCTCTATGAGATCATACCTTTACATGTGACTTCCAATTGATTTATTCAATACTTATTTTTGAATAGACAAAGGTAATCAAACAAAAAACTTTGAATGAACATTAACCATAAAAATGATCAAATTTGAACATCTTGGTTGTTGTTGGGTGATTAATTAAATCTAATTTCACTTTTAATTTCTTTTAAAAAAAACAAATCTTTCTTAGACAAAGAAGAACAAAAAAACAAAGCTAGGCTAAAGCCATATTTTTTATAAATTTTTTTTTTTCATTTTGTAAGATGAATTGTAAACTAATGATAGAATTATTCATGATTATTTACATTGTTGATAAAACTTATAGGCTTGAAGTCCTAGATTAGTTCTAAACAATCGAATTCAAAAGTTTCATTACAAAATACCAAAAGAGTAAATTATTATCAACCAAATTTTAGGTTGTTTGAAAAAAGTATGTAATTGGCAATATAATCAAAGATGTAATACATGTTGTATTTGAGCCTTAGAAAAATTTGAGTTTTATTATTGAGTACAATAATTTAAAACAAGACAAGTTAATTTAATTAGTGTGAGAATTTGAATAGTATACAACCCTCATAATATTTTTAGTAAATTATAGATGACGGTGGTACATTTGCTTTGTTTAAAAAATAGGATGCAAATTGAAGGATAATAGTTTAATTAGAATGAAAATCAAATGACATTCACATTATTTGAGATAGTATGAAAATAGTATACGACAGACTACAAAATATGAATTTCATTGAAAATATTGTGAACGACAATATTAGTGCACCTCATAAATTTGCATAATTTGCAAATTAGTGCATAATAATGTTATTATTGGAGGTCAATGCACCAATAATGCTCCAGTTGAACATAGTAAGGTAAACTACTCCATTACGAGCAGAATGAGAGCAAGCCCATTGTGGTCAAAATTGTAACAGTGATGTACATTTTAATCCTGAAATGTACACCACCATTACAATACTACCCACAATGGGCTTGCTCCCATTTTGTGGTCTTCGTTTCCTAAGTCATCGGATTTGAGAGACCCAGCTTCAGAAGAATTTGAAACCAAAAGAAGATTCTACGAATCCGACTGATATAAAGTTCCCGCCATCCCTGGCCCACTCACATCCAGCCCTGCCTCTGGCGCCAGCCCCGTCACCACCTGTTGTTCCCGCGCTCTCGCCTGCTCTGCTTCCAGCCCCCCTAGCAGGTTTGTTTTGCTGCTTGTTGTCCAGTTCAGTTGTGGTCGCCATTCAAGTTTAGGATTCCTTCAGACCCCCAATCGAACCTCCCGCGCGCTGCTTCCGTCAAGGTGCCCCCCGGACCTTCCTTTCCTCCGCCGGTCTCGAGGCTCGCCAATCGGTCCCTGCAGCGTCGCCACATTGCGTCCACGAACGCTGCTGCAATTCCATCGAGCCGTGTGTGCAGCTGTGGCCTTTGATTGTGGTCCCTTCTCGTCTCCAGTTCTTCGGTACTGCCTGCGCCTTGCGGTGATGCGTTGCCGACTTTGTTTCATGGGTTCCGTCTCGTTCTTCGGGGTTCAGTGGGGCGGGGTTTATGCCTTTCCCTGTCGGAATCCGGGGTTTTAGGTTTTGTGCCCCCCAATAGCGCATTTTTGGTCTTCGATTTGCGTAGGGGCATTGGAGTTGCTGACGCCGTGGTGTGTGTGTTGGGTGCGCCGCAGGTAGGTCATCAAGATGTTGGAGCTGAGGCTGGTGCAGGGGAGCTTGCTGAAGAAGGTGTTGGAATCCATCAAGGATCTGGTGACCGATGCCAACTTCGACTGTTCGACGACGGGGTTCTCTCTGCAGGCCATGGACTCGAGCCACGTGGCGTTGGTGGCGCTGCTGCTTCGGTCTGAGGGTTTCGAGCACTACCGTTGCGACCGCAACATTTCGATGGGCATGAACTTGACGAGCATGGCGAAGATGTTGAAGTGCGCGGGGAACGACGACATCATCACCATCAAGGCCGACGATGGCGGCGACTCCGTGACTTTCATGTTCGAGAGCCCGAGTGAGCACCGCGCCACCCTTTGAATGGTGCCTGTCGGAGCGCCCTTAGGGCACGGTGAACAGGAGACGTAGCCTGTGTAGTTTAGGATTGGATGTGGGAAGGCAACGTCGGGTTGTGAATTTGGTGTTTGCACTTGCAATTTGTGAGTGTTGTCTGTCCAATTTTGGGGTTCTGTGTCGTGTTTCCCTGTGTTGCGGCGTGGGAACGATCGTTTGGTTCTGACGGTGAGTGGGATGGGCCGTTGCAGATCAAGAGAGGATATCTGACTTCGAGATGAAGCTGATGGACATCGACAGCGAGCACCTGGGAATCCCTGAGACCGAGTACGAGGCCATCGTGCGAATGCCGTCTGCGGAGTTCGCTCGCATCTGCAAGGATCTGAGCACCATTGGTGACACAGGTATTCATGCCCGGTTTTGTGGTGGATTTTGTGATGGATTGTGGTATGGAGTAGGTATTAGAATTCGTGTTTTCCGAGTGCGTTCTCGGAGGCTGTATCTGTAATGCCCGGGTTGGACGTGCTCACTTCGTTATCCCTGGCAGATGTGTCGAGCTGCCTTCATGTGCCTGTGGAATGTCTGTGTTGGGTGGCTGTTTTTTGAAGTTTGAATTGAGCTTGAGTTTCATTTGTGTGCAGTGGTGATCTCTGTGACGAAGGAAGGAGTGAAATTCTCGACCGGAGGGGACATCGGGAGCGCCAACATCGTGTGCAGGCAGAACACGTCAGTTGATAAGGTGAGTGGTGACTGGAGAACGCGTGCCTGTGTCGAGGGGTATTTGGTGTGGTTTTGGAAGTGTGTGAAAGGTTTTCTTGTGCGAAGGGCTTCTGATTTCAAAATCTCTTGGAGTCACCTTTTCAGTGTAGTTTTTCTTTCGAAGCTTTGTGGGCCCAAATGAAGCTTTCAACGACAGAAATTTCAACCTAGATGTGTCTTTGGAGAAGTGTGGATGAAATGGTGTATTTTAGGAGGGAGCCGTCAATTTCATGGCCTGCTCGTGCATTGCAAGAGTGCGTATTGACGCGTTGCACGTGTTTTGCAGGAGGAGGACAAGACGGTTGTTGACATGCAAGAACCTGTGACGTTGACATTTGCGTTGCGGTACTTGAATTCTTTCACGAAAGCCACACCTTTGTCGAGCACTGTGACGCTGAGTTTGTCGAAAGAGTTGCCCGTTGCTGTGGAATACAAGATTGCCGACATGGGTCACATCAGGTTCTATCTTGCACCGAAGATCGAGGAAGACGACGACATGGCCACAAGCTGAACGGATCGACAATGGCTCGTGTTGTTCTTTTACATTCCGGTTGTGACCCGCTGCAGCAAGAGCGCAGATGAGTTGTGGGAGGCCGTGTACATGAGAGATGAATATGTGTGGTGGCGGGTTGCGTGCTGTGCGTTGTCTAATTCAGGAATTGTGAGGATTAGGGTGTGAGCTCAGTGCAGATGTGTTATTTAGATGTCAATAGGAGCGGAATGACCAGGATATGGGACCGAATGTGTCCGATCAGTGTCTTGACAATCGAGTGGATAAAATCTCGGAGTGATCATTTTGTGTTTCTTGATGTCCATCTTGATACGAAATTTATTGGATGAAGTCCCGGGCATGGACCGTGTACTTGGAAATCAATTTTATTGAGTCTCTTTCCTCGCGTTTTTTGGGGACTGGTAAACCGGAGTCAGATATACAAGTGATGCTGAAATATAATGGTGGTTCGTGTGATTTCCTGATATCGTCTGTCCCGTTGATGTATTGTGGATTCCGTATCATTATCTGGTTTAAAGCGCTGATTTTTATATTCTAGGCAGATTGTATTACTGTACGAGTTTGTGCTGAAGTCTGATTATTTTATGAAGCGGACATTTCTTGGATTTTTTTGTGTTGCTCTAATGATTCTTTCAGTTAGGTATTGTGCGGAGTGGTTTAGCAGTCGTATATGAATGGCTCATCTCTGAGAAGATGCGAGGAGCCCAACAGCTGCAGAGAAGTAAACATAAGGCCAGGAGGGTGAACTGATCGAAAGGAAGCAGCCGATCAAGCTCGGGGAGTGTTGCTGAATGACTGGCCTTAGCCTTGGTTCTTTACAGTTGACTGAATTTGGTGGCTTGAAGGGCTATGCTGTTGCAACGAATTGATTTAGACGAATAATACAACCAAGTTCAATCACATGCCAAGAAAGCCGGTCCTCCGTATTCATTTTATACCAGTGAAGGATTTGCAATTAGATTCTGCCCCAAAACAGGGCAAGCACAGTCATGAGCAATCTTCATGGGCAGAATACTACTTCGTAGTTGCTGCCAATGTTGCAAGCGTATTCCGTGTTTTGATTGTCTGTGAAGTGCGAATAACCGGCGCATGCATTCTTAAAGGCTCTAGTTCCGGCTGTGGCGACGTCGTCAGGCCCGTTAGCGTTTTTGCAGCCATTTCCTGGTCCATCGGTGAGTAGTTTGGAGCCTGGCAGAAGCTATTCAGATTAGGAATAGTGCAGATGGGAGTTCCACAGTGCAGTCCAATTCGCACTCCTCCACCAACAACGTCGGTAGGGTTTGATCCATAGAGACAGATTGTAGGCATCCTGCCTTGAGCAATCCCAGAAAACCAATGAGTTCTACATTATGAAGCAAGTTTGACATCATCACTAAGAATCGTTGTCATGATTCCCTCTGTACTCTGTACGGAAGGAGGTTGTCGGTGTGGTCACTGTGATCATAGGGAGACCTACTGTTGAATCATGGCAAAGATTTTCTTTCTGATGTAGTCTAATTGTTCTTGAAACAACCTTACTTTGCTGAAAATAATGCTGAAATCATTGTGACTAGATTTGTATCGCCATACCCAAATCGGGAAAATTAGAGAAGGGTATGCAAAACGCATTCATAGATAGTCAGGATAACCCTTACCACATCACTCAGGTCGTGAAAGTCCTGGCCATTGACGCCGATGGAGAACTCGGCAAGGTTTGCCTGAGGCTTGGTGAGGTTTCTTTGGTTAGGATCTCCACTGTTACTCGGAAATCCCCAAATGAGACCTCCAGCCCAGATGGTACCAAGAATTTTCAGCCGTGATTGACCGATTTGGAGTGCTTAGCAGAGGTGCCTGCAGCTTGATCACAAGCCGAAACATTATACGAACATTGATTGTGGTTGCTACAAATGCAAGGTTGGTTGCAATTTCGATAATTTCAGGTAAATGCTATCGGAATCCAAGTTATGAACCGACAGATTTTAAACATATTTGAACAGGACCTCGAAATTCAAGAACTACAAGAGTGCATGTAGTATGGGATAATATAGATCAGTACAAATCTATGAAGGTCAAGTTCCTGGATAAGACAAAAGATCCCAATCCCACCTGGCTGCTGAAATCACCTCTTTAGCTTCACTCAACATCATTCAAGTAACTACCTCGAAGCAATGAAAATTGGTAGCATTTGAAGATCTCATTCGTGGAAAGTGTTTACCCTTTCTCCTGGTTTGGCAAAGAGAATCATAGTGACTAAAAAAAATCATAACTAATAAAATATACTCCGTACTTACAAAATGAGTTCCATTTTCTCTTGGCAAGAACAAAGATTTGGGAAATTAATTCTCAGGATGTGCTCAAAAGGCAGACCTTATGTGTTGTCTAAGTCAAATTACCTAAGAATCACTCAATTCAGTGAACTTCGTGATCAAAGCTCAATAAAACCATCGAAGCAGGAACACTGACTACAAGCTGCCGAGTGCTAGCTGCGCGAGCACCATGGCAGCCAGTTGAATTTCTACAGCAAAGTTAACCATCTTGGCACCTTCCAATTTTAGGTGATAACTTCAGAATTTTTTTCCATTGGTGTACATTATATTGTAGAACATCATGGTGCAAATGAAGTTATCATTATATCAGAAAATTAGAAAATCAGCACACTATGGTTATCGGCTCAAAGTTTAAAAAAAAAAAAAATCCAGTTTAGACTTTGTATTTTCATTTCATTAGTTGGATTCAAATTCAAAAAATATCATTTATGGCCAAAATTTCAAGTGCTCAATTGAGAGAGAAAGATTACTCATGGTAGTTTAAAATAAATAATTAAAACTCCTCCAACATATCTATATCATTGATTTATATATAACATGGACAATGGAAAATTTGGGCAAGTTCTTATGAAAATCAACTCCAAAATTTTGATTCAAGGTGTGTGATCCCTTTTGGAGAATTAAAAATTTTCATCAATCGAGTGACTAAAACAAAAGTCACAATGTCCAAATTTTTTTGGGTAGCCTATATCCAAACCCTCTTTTACATTTTACATTTGGTGTGTATATAACACTAGCCTTGGTCCACATTTGTAATCCAATAAAAAGAAAAGGAAAAAATGATTCTCAATTTTATAGTCAAAAATATAAATGTTGTGAACATCCAATTAAGTAATTGAATGATATCTCTCCAAGATGAAAATGTGATAGATTTTTGTCAACAATTGTAATAGGGATCATGACACTATGTACTTATTGTCATATGTACTTAATATAACAAATGATCTAGTATACAATTGTAAAACAAACGACCAATATATAATGCAAAACTCCCATTCAATGAATCAAAGTATACTCACCCTATCTAGAAGAATTGAAAAAATTGTTTTTATCTACCTTCAAGAAGGCTTTAATCCCTAAATGCCCAAGGCTTGTTTTAAGCCTCTAGAAATTTGCTCTAAATTGAACAAAAAGCCAACATTTTGATAAGTTGTATCAACTTTTTTTTAATTGTAACCATACAAATTCAAACTAGACATGTTAGAGATCACATAGGAAGAAAAAACACAACAATATCACTTATAAGTTGGAAGATTATAACATTTGATCATGAGGGTGTTAAAACTACGAAAAATTTCCAATTCACTTTTCACAAGTCAAAACCTAAAAGGTTGGTAACCAAAAAATTATGAGGTTTAGGATCCTAATATGAGGTTTAGGGTCCTAACATGAATAACCCCAATCAATTTATGGCTACTCAAAATCTACTCTGCAATTTTTTTAAATGAGTTTCGAATCTACTTTTTCTCTTCAAGTCCTAGTGTGTTTGAGGCTCATTTACAAGAGCTCTCAACACTACAAGTCAAGATTGCAATGGGTACCCTTGTACAAAATCTTGAATAGAAAAATTACTCTCATTTCTTTTATCAAGATCAAATTATTGATGCTAAAACTAGACTACTAAAGATAGCAATATAATTAGGTTTTATTTAACTACAAAGTTTTGCAAACAGTAGATTCTGGTGCCTCAGGCACTTAGGGGTTTAGCAGGTACTGTGTAAGCAGCACTTGATCAAAATTTTATAATCTTTTTCTACATTCCGATAATTCTCAATTGAATTTTTTGTTAAATGCCATAGATACAAATTCGTGCACATTGGGAAACAAGAGCCACCACCCAGTTTGTCCATGTGCTACCAACACAGGACACATTCAAACCAAAAAAATGAATGAGAATCATCCGTTTGTCAGTTGTAAATAGCTTCACGAGACTCGTAATTCAGCAAAATAAAGAACGTGGAACTTCCAAATGGGAATAATGACGATTCTCTTTTAACATAAACCCTAGATCAAGCAACTGAAAACAAATTATAATTTTTTGAATTTCCAACATGGCAGACAAAAGAAAAAGCGAGGCTGCCTCAGTTAAGAGACCTGAACTTCATACAATAAATTTCGTATCAAAATGGTCACTCCGAGATTTTATCCACTCGATTGTCAAGACACTGATCGGACACATTCGGTCCCATATCCTGGTCATTCCGCTCCTATTGACATCTAAATAACACATCTGCACTGAGCTCACACCCTAATCCTCACAATTCCTGAATTAGACAACGCACAGCACGCAACCCGCCACCACACATATTCATCTCTCATGTACACGGCCTCCCACAACTCATCTGCGCTCTTGCTGCAGCGGGTCACAACCGGAATGTAAAAGAACAACACGAGCCATTGTCGATCCGTTCAGCTTGTGGCCATGTCGTCGTCTTCCTCGATCTTCGGTGCAAGATAGAACCTGATGTGACCCATGTCGGCAATCTTGTATTCCACAGCAACGGGCAACTCTTTCGACAAACTCAGCGTCACAGTGCTCGACAAAGGTGTGGCTTTCGTGAAAGAATTCAAGTACCGCAACGCAAATGTCAACGTCACAGGTTCTTGCATGTCAACAACCGTCTTGTCCTCCTCCTGCAAAACACGTGCAACGCGTCAATACGCACTCTTGCAATGCACGAGCAGGCCATGAAATTGACGGCTCCCTCCTAAAATACACCATTTCATCCACACTTCTCCAAAGACACATCTAGGTTGAAATTTCTGTCGTTGAAAGCTTCATTTGGGCCCACAAAGCTTCGAAAGAAAAACTACACTGAAAAGGTGACTCCAAGAGATTTTGAAATCAGAAGCCCTTCGCACAAGAAAACCTTTCACACACTTCCAAAACCACACCAAATACCCCTCGACACAGGCACGCGTTCTCCAGTCACCACTCACCTTATCAACTGACGTGTTCTGCCTGCACACGATGTTGGCGCTCCCGATGTCCCCTCCGGTCGAGAATTTCACTCCTTCCTTCGTCACAGAGATCACCACTGCACACAAATGAAACTCAAGCTCAATTCAAACTTCAAAAAACAGCCACCCAACACAGACATTCCACAGGCACATGAAGGCAGCTCGACACATCTGCCAGGGATAACGAAGTGAGCACGTCCAACCCGGGCATTACAGATACAGCCTCCGAGAACGCACTCGGAAAACACGAATTCTAATACCTACTCCATACCACAATCCATCACAAAATCCACCACAAAACCGGGCATGAATACCTGTGTCACCAATGGTGCTCAGATCCTTGCAGATGCGAGCGAACTCCGCAGACGGCATTCGCACGATGGCCTCGTACTCGGTCTCAGGGATTCCCAGGTGCTCGCTGTCGATGTCCATCAGCTTCATCTCGAAGTCAGATATCCTCTCTTGATCTGCAACGGCCCATCCCACTCACCGTCAGAACCAAACGATCGTTCCCACGCCGCAACACAGGGAAACACGACACAGAACCCCAAAATTGGACAGACAACACTCACAAATTGCAAGTGCAAACACCAAATTCACAACCCGACGTTGCCTTCCCACATCCAATCCTAAACTACACAGGCTACGTCTCCTGTTCACCGTGCCCTAAGGGCGCTCCGACAGGCACCATTCAAAGGGTGGCGCGGTGCTCACTCGGGCTCTCGAACATGAAAGTCACGGAGTCGCCGCCATCGTCGGCCTTGATGGTGATGATGTCGTCGTTCCCCGCGCACTTCAACATCTTCGCCATGCTCGTCAAGTTCATGCCCATCGAAATGTTGCGGTCGCAACGGTAGTGCTCGAAACCCTCAGACCGAAGCAGCAGCGCCACCAACGCCACGTGGCTCGAGTCCATGGCCTGCAGAGAGAACCCCGTCGTCGAACAGTCGAAGTTGGCATCGGTCACCAGATCCTTGATGGATTCCAACACCTTCTTCAGCAAGCTCCCCTGCACCAGCCTCAGCTCCAACATCTTGATGACCTACCTGCGGCGCACCCAACACACACACCACGGCGTCAGCAACTCCAATGCCCCTACGCAAATCGAAGACCAAAAATGCGCTATTGGGGGGCACAAAACCTAAAACCCCGGATTCCGACAGGGAAAGGCATAAACCCCGCCCCACTGAACCCCGAAGAACGAGACGGAACCCATGAAACAAAGTCGGCAACGCATCACCGCAAGGCGCAGGCAGTACCGAAGAACTGGAGACGAGAAGGGACCACAATCAAAGGCCACAGCTGCACACACGGCTCGATGGAATTGCAGCAGCGTTCGTGGACGCAATGTGGCGACGCTGCAGGGACCGATTGGCGAGCCTCGAGACCGGCGGAGGAAAGGAAGGTCCGAGACACCTTGACGGAGACAGCGCGCTGGCGAGGTGAATCGCAACGAATCGAGACCTCGAATGGCGACGACAACTGAGAAGGAAGAAGAGCAAAGCAAATTAAAGCTTCTTGGCGACGAGAGCGCGGGAACGTGGAGGTGACGGGGCTGGCGCCAAAGGGAGGGCCGGCACAGGATGAATGGCGGGAACTTCATGTTGAACTGCAGAGGAGTGTTCTGGTCGACGTAGATGCCGGCTTGTTCTGTACTTAAAGAATCTACGTGCTCGTTACATATTCAATTCAGGTCAAAAGATCAAAAAACGTTCACTCAAGCTGATATGCATAGATAGAGGGGAATTTCGAAATAGGAATTGTTTTTTATTTGTAAAGAAATTAATTTCTTTAAAAAAATATCTCCAAATATAGTTTTAGTGATTTTTTGTTCTTTTTTACATTTATCCTCCTCATATAGAATGTGAGTTTTAGGATGTAAACATGTATTTGAAGGTGCATGAAATTTTCAATTGACGTGAGCATGATATTGAACTCATGGAGTATCAATGGGCATGTTGTGTTCATTTTTTGCATTTTTTGGATACTATGATGGAATTTTTGTAAAATGTTGTATACATATGACAAGTAGAAATGGTGCAATCTCATAAGTCTATCATCACTTTGTCATGGTATAATTCATTATAGGAAGGTCCAAATTACTTGCACATTTTTTTTATTGAACAGCTATATTAGTTGGGAGGGTGGCCATGCCTTTGCTTTTGTAATAAACATTGTTTGAAATTTTAGTGAGTTTTTTATATGACATTAAGTTAAAAATTTGATACACTTGATTTGTACAAGTAGGTTTATGTATGCATGTATGAGCCATGAAGTTGTTATTAAATTGAATCTCAAGATTTTATTTATTTTTATTTTGCTTAGTCTTAGCAAAATTTCTAGCCAAAAAGTCATAAAAAGAGTGTTCATTTGGTAGAAATCATTATTTATACAATGATTTATCCCTAGAAGTTTTTAGAGTGCCTTAAGCACTCCAATTTCCTATTTCTAGGAGTTTGAAAGATATTCAAGTCCTATTGGCAAAAGGGTGGTAAGATTCCTAATTTAAAATACAACAAGAACCAAACTTGTTAGTGCATGTAAAAAGACATGGCTATTTCAGAGTTAATAGTGCTTGATAAAAAAATCATGTTATCTCTAGAAAGATGTGCAATCAACCCATTTAGATGTCACCATCCATTTCAAAAAAGTCATAGGAAGTTAGTTTTGTGCTTGGCAAGTAAAATTCAAGAAATACTAGGAATAAGTGATTGGAGATTGAAAAGTGGCGTTTTTGGCATAAAAATCCACCAAGAGCTGAACGACAAAATCACTTTGTTTAAATTCCCTTCTTGTCAAAAGATTCCTTTTCCATTAGAAACTAAAAGAAGTAATTAAAATCAACCTTTTTATGAAAAAAGTAGAATAAAATATGAGGCTATATTTAGTGTTAAGGGACTTCCTCAAAAGTTACCTAAGAAATTTCTAATTTTTCTAAAATTTAGAAGATGACATTATAGAAAATCAACATCTCAAAACCATGATGGGAAATTCTTCAAAATAATCTAGGTCCTAGTAAAATTCCACAAAAAATTAGGGTAAAAATTTTGTGCTAATAATATGCTCAAACAAGTTTCATAAGGCATTTAGACATTGACAAGTACTTAAACATGTGTCACCATTAAATTTTGACAAAATTTAAATTAATTTGATGCATCGATTAAAGTATTGGGAGCATATGACATCCAAACAAGGCCAAAGAGGAGTCTTTTTTTACTTATTCAACCCTTTCAAATAGTCCAGGCAAGTCAAAATAATTGAAAAATGTAAATTAAATCATTTGGGAATTTTACATTTCTTTGTATTATCCATTCACTAGCTTTTGTGAATCTAAAAGACCTAGGAGTAGGGAATCAAGGGCTTTATTAGTTGGAGATTTTCTCCAAAAGTTAGATAGGGTTGAGTAGTAGATTTGATTTCTCTAATAATTAGTAGTAATTAGAATTTATTTAAGAAAAATCTAAAGGTTAATTTAAGAAGGAGGGAGAGGCCTTGGAATGAATATCAGTGAGGAATGTTTGACTCCTTTAAACAAGATTTGACTTAGAATAGGGATAAAATGAAAAGCCAAAAAAAAAAATAGTTGACTTTGAAAGATGCTAAGACTTAGGTCTACTTATAAAAAATTAATAAGCCTTTGTAATCATTTTTTGTTTGATTCTTAAGGTAATCAGCAAGTAATTAGGAGTCTAGAAGTCAAAAAAGTGGCCTTCAAAATATCTTTAGTTAGAAGAAAAAAATAAGGAAAAAGAAAGAGTTAGAAAGAAATGGGGTGGGAGAAAAAAGAAGAATTAGTCTACTATTGTAACCCTTATCTAAGCCAAGTATGCTAACTTCAAGAACAATATGAGAAGGAATCTTAGTTGTTCTTTTTTGTAGTAATACTAATTTAAAAATAGGAATATTAACTTAAAAACTAAGCAATTAAGTCAAATCATTAAGAATTTGCCAAGATCCAACCTTGGATTTTGAATCAAGTAGTTAACTTTTGGAGGTTTTTGAAAACACATTTAACTTTTAAAATAGATTAAAAAAATTGAAGAAATTATGTTTAGATAAGGTTTGGTAGTAACAGTAGATGAAAAAGTAGTAAAATCATCCAAAAAAAAGTCTATAGGTATTACTAAAATCTAGATTAAATTTAGAAGTCAAACCTAAAAGTAAAAGTCAATTTGATAGTTTAAGTCCATCAAAATTAGTGAATGAAGTATTTGAATACTAAATAGCGGTCAAATTGCATCCATCTCTAACTTTGAGTAGGAAAGTTTGATCTTTAAGTGTCTTAGATTTTTAGAAAGTTAATTTATACTTTAAAAGTTTAAAATACTAAAAATCTAAAACTTATAAACTTGTAAAAGTCCAAAATAGTAAGTATTGAGTAGATAGTCATTTAAAATTTGTTGAAGACAACTAAAGAATAGATTAAAAATAGAACTATTTAGAGAATATTTAGTGGAATCTAGAACTAATGCACACTTAGAAAATAGATGAATATTGAAGAAAATAATATAGGATGAAGTTTGGTTTTAGTTTAGTTTAGACTAATGTGCCATGTGTTGTTGCCACAACTAAAATAAAAGTTTAAATAATTTTCTAATTTATTTAAACTAAAAATAATTCAAAAATCTATAAATTTCCCTCCATTAGTGCAAACACCATGAAATAAAATCCGAACATCCTTCTTCATTGACGATTTTCCAACAATTCCAAGATTGTGAGTTCCACTGGACGCATGGTTATGGAGATCTCATTGTTAACAATGTATGAATGTTAACCCTAAAGTTTGTATGATAATTCAAGATTTTACAATTTTCAAAGATTTGTAATAAAACAATGCTTGAAAGATTGATAACAATGTTCAAATTTTTTTAAATTAATAACCAAAGATTACATGCACATGGTAAGATGTGCCCACACTATCACCAATAATTTTATACATTAAAAATAGATTTAAAATAATAATTATTTCAAAATTTTATGTTAATATGGATAAAATTTCTACACTTTTGTTATAAAATTTTTTTAACAAGTTTGAACTGCCAAAGCCTCACTACAATAGTCTTTCAAATTTAATTTTCACTCAAATTGTAAAAAATCTCTCTTCCAATGCTTTTGAAGCTAGAAAATCATAGAATGCTTCTCATCTAAAATTTATAAAATATTTTTACTTAGTAATTTTCAGAATTTGCACCATAAAATTGTGGAAAATTATCAAATTCATCACAAAAATTAGGTATATGAAATCACTATTCTAATTGATTAAAATCATTTTTTTCATTCATCATTTACAGGGGATACTTTGACCTTTAGGGGCTATTTATGTCATGTAGTTTACTTCATTTTATATTTGCAAAATCTATTAGTAGCTTAATATTTTGAAATTCAATTTTTTCTATCAATTTTAATCACCTAAAAATATCTACAATAACATCTATAGTTAATATCTTTTTCAATTTATGTTTTTTTTTGTCTAAAAATCTTCAAACTATTGTATAATGTAATATTTGCACTTATTATGATTGACACTAGATAATATACAAATTTTTCAATAAAAGAAAATATATTTTATTTGTGTGCACTTTCATATGGACATAATGATTTTATTCAATAATGCCATTAAATTTTATAAAAAATATAAATGTTACACAAGTAGACAATGTGGTTGTAATAATAAATAGATTAATACCTAAAGATTGGAGTGTGTTTTGGAAGTAGAAAAGTTCAAAATTGCCAATATTTGACACATGATCTAAAATCCAAAATTAAAACTTTTGTTTTGAATTCTGACTATAATAGTGTATTAACCCCTTTGTATCAAAGGGGATGTTTTTGGATGTTGGAGAATTGAAAGTTGTGGAATACCATATTCATCAAATATTATAATTTCTAAACCCACATAGTATATTTTCTTATAAATTGCAAATTTACACTCATCAATAAGTTGACTTCAAATCTCAACTATAAAAACTTTAGTAACAAAGTAGTTCTCAAATTATTCTGAATTTTTTAGATTAGAAAAAAAAAGGCTTCCTACTTCTATTGTTTTCTCTACAATACATAGGGATTAAACAAGTAGGGCAATGAGAATTTTTTTTTTTCATTCTTAAAAAATAAAAATAGCAGATTTCAAACCCTCTTGGAGTAAAATTCTTTTGCACAAAAGAATGCAAATTTTGACCATTTGTAAGTACATGATGTTAGGTTCATTCATGAAAAATTTCAGTAGCAAATATAGAGTTTTGCTTATACTCTAAATCATCTTATAATGCAAGGAGGTTAAGTGCTTTAGGTTAATGTACACAAGTCATTTTTTGATGATTTCTTTTTCAATGAAGAAATTCTTTATTTGAAATCTCAACTATGAAAATTTAGAGAGAAAAAATTTGGAATGTGCACAAAAAATTAAATTGCATTGATTGGAAGATAATAGGGCTTGAAGTTTGAAGAAAATGTTTTGTATTGAAATTGCCCCATTATAACTAACAAAGTTTGACTCCTTTTAGAATGTGATTTGAAAACTAAAATTTATATTTATTTCAGATAATTATACACCATATTCAATTATTTAGTTATAGACATGCCAAATTTCAAAAGTTGATGAGTGTTGTGCAAAAGATGCCCAAATTGCCAAAGTTGCCTAAAAAAATTAGAGCACATCATTTTTGATTTGGACATGCAATCAAAAAAATTATATTTCTACTAAGGGGATATGTGTTTACACCTTGTGTAAAAAGTTTATAAACATTTGACTAGAATTGACTCAAAAGAACCTACCTAGATTTGTTAGTTCAATGAAAAATTAGCCTTTGGGAGGTAACCTTTGAATATTCTTCTATGGTTGTACAACATACAATTCATTATAGCCAATTCAAAGAATAGCAACAATGTACAAAAGTTTGTAAAATTCTAGTTAACAAAGATAAACTATTTTCAAGATATTGATTCACCTAGTATCTAGAAAAGGAAGTGGAGACAAGTTATTCAGAATAATTTAGAGATTTCAAGATTCGAGGAATTTACTTAATATGAACAATGAAAACAATGGTATTTATATAAAATAGTAGGAAAAGAACAACTTTATAATATATACTTGGTAATTTATGGTCAAGCCATTTTATAAAATTTCAAATCTAATGTGAGGTTATTTTTAAAAATTCACCAATATTTTATGACTTATATTCTATAATAATTTTTTTACAATTGATTATATCACTTTGGTTGGAAAAAATTCTTATATATATATATAAATTCCTTTAAGTAAAATAGCTTTGCATCTTTCCACTTGTCAAATAATTAATATATAAGGTAAACTTGACTCTTGATTTTCATTTAATATTGTTGAAAATAATTCATTTCAAAAAAAGATCTTTTCTTGTAAAGATCTTCCCTCCATTCATTTCTTTTATATTTGGAAATCCTTGTATTGAAGATTTTTATTAAGTTTTTTGAACGTGAACAAGTTATTATGATTGAGAAGGGACTTTTGTTGGTTGTATTAACTAATTTATTGCAAATAGAAATTTATTATATTTTATGGAATAATCATGTACAAAAGTTTTTGAAGTTGTGTTTGTTGATTTTATTGGCAAATTTTTCCTAAAATAATTTGTAAGCTTTTGGGATGAAAAAATGAAGAGGTTTTAGAAGTAGTGGTAGTTGTTCATTATAATTATAGTAACAAATTATTTACCAAAGGCAATACAACTTTGTAAGTTTCATTAAACCCTAAATCTTAAAAGTGTCTAAAAATAAAAATAGTGATATTATATGTTATTTAAAAAATTATTATTAAGAGATTTTGGATGATTCATTTAATAATTACATTGAAAAAATTGTAACCAAAAATATTACTTTATAATCATATATGCTCAAGCTTATAAAGATGAACACATATGAAATATAGAAAGCGATGATATTGCTATTTATGTGTATTATTGGTTATGTTGGCAAAATTTGTAGTCAAAGATGTAGTTTAGCAAAACTTATTAGAATAGACACTAGTAAAAGTGTGAAATATGATATAATTAGTGATATTTTATGTGGATTTATTGACCTTATTGAAAAAATATACTAAGAGAATTATTTATGTAATATATATATCATAATTTCAATTCGAAACTTTCATATTTGAAAATTTTAAATCAATTATTATTTATCAACCTTTTTAAAATGCTTTAAAAACTATGGAGGTTTGAGAAAGGATGTTCATTAATAAAATTTCATACCACATTTTATAACCATATTGAAATAGAAAAATATAGAGACTGCACTTATTTTGTGTAGATTTGTTTTATTTGTTAGAAATTTAAAAAAATATTAATTTATTCATTAATTTAGTTGACAAATTTGGAATCAGAGCTTGAATCTTGTAAGCTTTATGAGAGTATAGATGTATATTTGTTAGTTTAGGTGACATATTTGGAATCCAAACAATATCCAATAAGCCTTTTGTGAATACACTCTTATATTTTTAGTTTTGTTGAGGAATTTAAGGTCAAAACTAATACATGTATGAGTAAGCCTCATGTAATTACATTCTTCTATTCATTAGTTTTGTTGAAGGATTTAAAATCAAGAATAGAATCTAGTAAGCTTTATGAGAATAGACATTTATATTTGCTAGTTTTGGTGAGAAATTCAATGTCAAAGATATGATTAAATCTAATAAGTCTTACAAGAATAGACCATTATATTTGCTAGTTCTTGTAAGGAATTTAGAGTTAAAAGATACAATAAAATTTAATAAGTCCTACAAGATTAGACAATTATATTTGTTAGTTTTGGTGAGGAATTCCAAGTCAAAGATACAGTAAAATCTAATAAGTCTTGCAAGGATAGACACTTACATTTGCTAGTCTTGGTGAAGAATTCAAAGTCAAAGATACAGTAAAATCTAAGAAGTCTTACAAAAAAGGACACTTATATTTGCTAGTTTTGGTGAGGAATCAGAGTAAAAAATACGGTAAAATTTAGTGAGTCTTACAAGAATAGACACTCATATTTGTCACCATGAAAATAGACATGTTTTGTTGAAGATTTAGTTCACAAACTTTATCACCAAATATATTCAGTAAGCTCACAGGATATATTAAGGAAGTGGTAAGAGTGGGTATTTTGTGGATTTGTGGTGCTTGTGTGAAAGTATTGTCACCATGAGAAGGGAGACGGAGGTACCGAATTGTTTATGTTCCGAGCTTGGGGGCGCCATAGTCGTTGCGACCTCGGCATTTCCTTCCTCGTCTCCGTTGTTATGCTTATGGTACAGCCCTCGGGCCTCTTCTTTCCCCCAGGCCCCCCTCTCCACTTGCCGCTCCTCGTTGCCGCTAATTTGCTTCTCAACGACCGTTTACTCTCCGAAGAGTTTTCACAGGGCGCTTGTGTTGCATGCGGCAGAGCTTTTTGAGCATGTTGCTTTTTCCAAGTTAGGGCGCGGTGATGGGAGTTCTGCGGAGGTCGTCGTAGTTTGTCGGGAGGAGCGGCGGAGTACGCGTTCGTTCGCTTCCTGGGCGCCGGATTTTCTCCTGTTCGTTGTGGTGGTTTCCGGACGTGGTTAGGGTTTGGGAAGGAGGTTAGGGTTTGGAGCAGCGTCCGTTTGGTGGTTCCCAGGGCATATTCGGGAGCATGCGAGGTTACTCAGTGCGGCGCTTTTTGGTTTTCTCACAAGAAGAGTGGCTTGAATAGCGAAAATTTACAAGTAGATATGAGTGTGTGAGTGCATTTTCTCCTTTTGTCTGAGGCGGGGCGAATTTTGTGAGGGCCAGAGGCGCTTTTGTCTGTTTCGGTCAGTCGAGCTGGAGGTTGTTCAGACTGTGAAGGTGCATTTGACGAAGATAGCGTCTGATAATGTGCCCCAAGGCCTGGGCCGGGGCAGCATGGGAAGTACAGAGGAGCCCGAGCGGAAGCGGCGCCACCTCAATCCTCACCATCCTGCGTCCCCGCCTTTCAAGAAGCCGGCCATTACTTCCGCCTCGGACGAAAAGAAGGTTTGTTCTTGTTACGGCATGCATGTAACAGTGCAGTGATTATTCGATTGTGAAAGCTCTCATCTCGTAACAGTTCTGGTGAATCCTGCACGAAGCAAGTTTGGGACATTATGGTTGCTTTTCATTGTCTTTTCTGCAACTTCAGATGTTTACAAGTAACTGAGTGTGATTAGAAACTGAGCGTGATTTAAGCGCAGTTACGGTTAAAAGAAGAGCTTTCGTCTTCTCTGAAACTCGCAATTGCTATCGTGTTCGATGTTGAAGACGCGAACCTCATATAATCTGAACCTTTGATTTTTTTAGAATGATCGTGTGCACGAATCAAATAATCTTAGAATTTCGGACTGTTAAAATCTTCGTGATTGTCAGGTAGTGCATTTATGCTCGTCAACTAAGTAATGTACGTTTGCACGCATTTTATCTATGATCAGAGACTTGCTACACATTTTGAAGTAGATGTCGATCTACTTTGTCAGGTCCGTATGGTTCCGAGTATTAAGGTTAATTGCGTTTGCGAAGCGCCAGCATGAAATATTGAAACCTCAGTGAGATTTGAGGTTGGCCGTGGAAGTGTTGATTTATTCAGCACTGGCGTTCGTGATCACCGTAGAATTGGCGCGATTCGATTTCTGTAGGACAAATTTCGAACGCTGGTGATTGTGTTTTTTCTAGGTTTAATCCGTGTATTTGGAATTGGTTCGCTTACAGTGTGAGGATTCTCGCAGGTGGACCCAGCCATGCTCCAGTACCAGAATCACAAATTGGCTCAGCAACTGGAACAGCAGCGTTCAGAGATCTGTGCTTTGGAGAATAAATGCTGTCAATTTAGGAGCAAGCAGACCTCTTACGACGACACTCTCATCATTGTGAACCGCACATGGGATCTGGTATGTGCAACTCTGCATTTTATTCTATTTTGTTACCGGCAGGTCACATACGCGTAGTTGTTATAGGGAATTCTTTTGGGTCATTTAACTACAGTTCATTTTTCTCAGTTACCATTAGAATGAAATATTTAACTAAAAATAGGGTGGTCACAATCTGCAAATTCGGCACCTGGATTATGTTTTTTCTTTTTTCTCTCTTTCTTTCCCTTTCTCAAATTTGGCATTTAAACTGCAACACTCAGAATCACTTTTAGGGTAAGAAGTTGCAGTCAAGTGTTTGGTCTTACTATTTTGAAGATCTATCATTTACTCGAGACTCAGTGGTACTGAACACCTATGTGGTGATTCACAGCTTGTGGACGATTTGGAGCTACTTGCAGTGCGTGCAAATGCCGCTATTAGTGGCCTGCGAGTGCTGGAGTCCACATCGGCAAACAAAGGTCAGACTGAATTTTTTTCAACTCAATTTGGACTATCGATAAAGATGGAAGTGTCCTTTAAAAATTTAATTTGTACTGATATCGTTGATCACAAGACTAATTGCGATCCTCGTTGACGCTCCTAGGATTTGGAATAGAAACGGGAATTTCGAATGCAGGACCAATAGTAATTGCCACTATCTTTTCATTTGTCATCACTTCTTTTCTTATCCTTCCCTCGACTCCCTGTCGGTTATGTTCTTCAAGCTAGCCTCTTCTCTAACTATAGAGGTTAATATCACCAATACAACTACTTATGTTCAACACAATCCTTCTCAAAGCCCAGGCATTCTCCTTATCCTCACGTGGCCATTGTGTTTACAGAGAGGACAGGTCCTGCTGTTCCGCCTGAAGAGACATTTCTTCAGAGACTCCTGGAGAAGGGGGCTACTGAGAGTAGCAACTCTGAAGAAAGTAGTCATATGTCAGCTGTGGAGGCTGGACTGGCTTCTAGAAAGGCTGCAACTATGAAGACCATGAAGTGTCTGCTGCAAGCCATTGACTGTCAACGATCAAAGAATGACGAGCTTGCAGCGGTCTTGCGGAACATTGTGAGTCCTCATGGTAAGTTTCTACCTGGCTATTGCAATTCGAGGCATGCTAGTTGCACTTACTCTGGTCAAAGGTAAACAGTGCTAAACTTTTGGCTATGTATTTTAAAGTTGCTTAGAGTGTCATACTTTGGGCAATTAATGGATTATTCCACCTTGCTTTCCACCGTCCGGGCGAGTTGGTGAGCAACTTCTGTGTTGAGCAGATGAGAAATTTCTCACAGCCTTGTTGTATATACGCTAGACATGGAGGGATGACACCTGGTTGCGGTAGATTTTTTTCTAGCTTTTCCCTCGTTGTACACACTCCTGGGGTTTTTATTCCTGATGGTCATCGGCGCAGCCGTTGGCTGTTGTCAGAGTATTTAGAGTCTCGCTGCTGTGGACTGCAACTAGCTAGCTATCCCTTTATAAACTCTAAACATGAATTTGGATGTCACTAAAATAATGTTTTATCAGAAAATTCTGACGTTGATTTAATAATGTTGGAATTATGACATATTAATTTAATTTACTAACAGTTCATGTAGATACGAACTTGAAGCAGTATATTAGTAGCTCGATTGGTGAAGAAGATACCGTTCAGTTCATCGCTTAGTATCTCTCTTCTATGGTTGGGTGGTGAGTTACGCTTTTGATTTTAATCCTTTGCCTTATTGTATTTATAGATGTTTGAATTTTGCTATGCAACAGAAGCGGGACGCGTGCTGGAGAAAGCAAATGAGGAGTTGCGTACGGAAATATCCAGGATACGAGGTGTCATGGATGCTCTGCATTTGAAGCACAAAGAAATGTCAGCTGAAATTGGCACTGTTCGGGACCTTCAAGCCAAGGATCAATCTGAGATCAAACGTCTAGCTGGTATGTGTTAGTTAGGTGATTATTGTTATGCAAAATTCTTGTTTGCCAAATAGTAAGTGCAAGTTCTGATATTTGTGTACTCCCTGACGTTTACAGATCTGGTGGCTACCAAAATAGAACGTTGACCTGGATCTGAACTTCAAAACTATAAATCTTCATTCACGTCTTAAGATCAACTTTTCATGATGACTGTAGTCTTTTTAGCTTTTACTTGGTACCTGTCGAATGCCTGCATATTTTTCTTTGAATACTGGGTGTTTTATCCTGCGATTCGTAAAATGAAACTTGGGGACTGCACTTCACTACATTTGTCTTTGAAGCTTTAGTTTACACTTGTGAATTCTGCATACTATGTCACATTTTGAATACTGTATCTGAAGGAGCAGTGTCTAATTTACTTAGCAACATTTGAATCTTATTTTTCCTGGGATTATTTTTGTTTTGTCAACTGACAGTTATTTCACACTTGAAATCTTTGAACATTTGTCCAGGTGAGCTAGAGGAGACAGCTGCTGAGCTGGAAACGTGTAGACAAAAGCTAGCAAAACTCCGCAGCCAAAAGGATACTGCAGCTGTTGCACCGCCTACTGGGGGTGCAGGTGCACTAGGTGTTAAGAGTGAGAGTGTTGGTCGAAATTCCAGCTCAGGTAAAGTGTCAAGAGAAGCTCGTGAACTGGAAGCAGCTTTAGAAGAAACAAAGGTACAGCTTGTGCTTCTCCTGCAATTTCAGTTCATGCCTTTAAGATTCAAATACCAATGAAAAGTTTGTGTGGAGTAGTATATGTTATTTCTGAAGTCTTTCTCATATTTTCACAACAGGGTTATCTTAGTTTGTGTAGAAAACTTTTCATCCAACGAAAGTTCTAAGTATTTTGATGTGGATATTCTGTCTGTTCCTTTGTTTCCCTCTACTGAGCTTTATAGTACTCCGACGAGTTAAATGCTGGAAGTAGGAGGGATGCATTTCGAAGGCTGCTATACGTTTTGTGATTTTGGTGAAGTGTTTAGTACTGCCGAGTTCATAGTTGGAGGTAGAGGAAAGTTTACTACTTTTATTTTCATGGACATACTTTGTCTTGTATGCAGACATTGGCATCGAGGAGACTCAATGAGTTACAAGAAGCACTGCAAACCCAGTTGAGCCTCTCCCAGCGACTGCAGCAAATGCAGGTGAAATACGATTCCTCTGTACCCTGCAATCTGTGAATCATTTAACAAAAACTGGTTTAGTGTGTTGGTTTTATTGTTCATACAGCTTGGGGCCAATAATTTATTACTCTTTGGGACTGGTAGTTTCACAACTTTGTAGTCTTATTCAGGCTTTGTGGTGTCTAAGTCTTTTAGCTTGGACCTGATGTGGTCATGACAGGATGCGCTACTTGATGAACATAGGATCTTGTCATCTCGTCCCTATGTAGTACTCAACGATCAAGCTCAGTTTTTGAAGGGTGAGGTCGAACGCTATCGAGGTCTGGTAGACAAACTTCAGGTATGCTTTACGTACTTTTTTCTCTTTTTATGTCTCCTCAGCCAGCAGTTCGTGCTATATGATAAAGTCAGCTCTTCTACACAATGTTGGTCTTGATTTCAAATTCAATTCTTTCAGAGTGAACGTGATGCAATGTCTCGACGAGAGAAAGAGGTTTTATTGAAGGCAGAGGCTGGTGAAGCAGCCCGCAGGGCAAATGCTATTGCAGATGCGAGAGCTGCGGAACTGGAAACAAAACTTCAAGAGTGCATGGCAGATCGAGATACTTTGCAATTCAGATTAGAGGAGGCTAATCAATCTTCAGGTAGAATAATCTGTATCCTTTGTCCTTGACTTTGAGATTTGTAGGTAGGGTGATGCATCTTTCATTGCCAAATATTAGAGTTCATTCTTACTGAAGTGTTGAAGATCATTCACCCTGCTATTCGTAACTTGTCTTTAAAAATTTTTGTAGGAAGGAAGGATTCAGTGCCTGAACTACAGGTGATGATCTCCACTTTGCACAAGGAGATGGGCATGATGCAATCCCAACTGAACAAGTTTAAGGAAGCAGCTCATGAAGTTCATTCTCTTCGAGCAGAGATCAATTCCCTGGCTGGAATCCTTGAAAGAAAGGTAAACAAGAATCATCAATATCTGGATGCACGGCAGGAGGAACTTAGATTTAGATTTAGCCACTACTAAAGCACATTGATTATATTCAGTGAATTTATTCTGCATGGCATGCATAACACTTTAAAGCGTAGTATTTTCGGCAGTTAATTTTTTTTTGTCATTACAGGCTTTGTATTTTACAATCTAATCGAACTTGCAAGCTTCCTTTCGGAATTTGATTCCAAATTTTAATGTCTTGTTGTGCAGACAGTTCAATGTACACGCCTTTCAGATCAATATGTCGCACAAGTAGCTGATTTGACAGCCTTGAAAGCTGAGGTATGTCGGGGATTTACTATTTCATTTTTAATGTCGTGGAGGCTGTTAGACCGCATAACTTTGTCCTCGCTTTATGGCAAATTTGCCCATGATAGGGACTCTTTGTTGAGCGGTGGCGTTGGCATTGACAATTGTTCAGATTGGAGGGATGAAGATTTGGTCATTTTTATTTGTATTATGCAACTCTTTCTAAATTGGCCTTCCTGATGCAGGTGGAAAGTTTGCGACAGAGTGATCAAGAGTTGCAGCTCATATTGGAAATGTACGAGAGAGAGTCAATTGATCCAAGGTTAGTGAGTTGACTCTTTCATGATGGAGCTGCACTGATGTTGGATCTTATCAGTCTTGTTGGCTTTATATATCTTTCTTACTTCTTGCTGCGATTTGTATTTTTCAGATATCTACTCCAAGGAATGCAGAAGCTATTTGGCATAGGATTAATCATTGAGGTTGACATGCAGGACTATGATGGATTTGCAGCAAGATCATTGTAGGACATTGGTGCAAGTAGATCGCTTGAAGAGGGCCCTTGACGAGCATAGCTTAGAGCTTCGGGTGAAAGCTGCGAATGAGGCTGAGGCTGCATGCCAGCAAAGGCTTGCAGCTGCTGAAGCTGAGATTGCTGACCATCGTCATAGGCTGGACGATTCGGAAAGGTTTGACTCTGGCCCTCGGATATCATTACGATGTTATCTTTTTTTAAATTGAAATTATTCCAAATTCTTTATTATAAAATTAATTTAATTTAATTTTTAAATTTATCTGAACTTTTACCTCATTAATGTTGCCCTGAACTTCGTCCTTGCCGTTGCTTTTTCGCGTGAATTTATTCACTGATTAAATTAGTCTTTATCCCGCTCTCGACAGTGAAGCACATGCTACGAGGGCAGAGTATGAGGCCGTAAGATCTTTAAATTTACACTAACCAATTAATGGGTGGATCAGCTGGAAGTTGTCGTAAATCTTAAACTGCCTGTGCTTCCATGGTGAGATGGTCTTCGTCAATGTGCAGGCAGCAAATGCTTATTTTTTTATTTATCTCGGCATTGAAAACTGTTTTCCTCCAGGGTGGCGATGGAACTCAGGGAGACATTGAAGTCTAAAAGTGAAGAAGGAGACGCATATATTACTGAAATTGAGGTTTGTTGGCGTTAAGTTCTTGGTTATCCTTTTCTTCTCCACATATTTGAGTTCTCGAAACATATGCACTTGATGGTTCAAAATGCTGACTTGGGTTACGTTAAACGGTAAAGAGAGAGACTTACTTCCGTGCGTTGTTTGAGTATGCAGACTATTGGCCAAGCTTACGAGGAAATGCAAACACAAAATTCCCGCTTACTTCATCAAATCACTGAACGGGATGATTATAACACTCAGGTATTTTCGGAATTCATTTATGCATATTATAGTGGCTGTTGGTGTTCTCAGATCGAGCGAATTTGTCTAGGCGTTAGTTGCATATTCGGGATCTGTAATATTTGATTTTTATTTGCTGTGGGTCCGGATAGCAAGGAGAATACTTGGTGTGACTTATATCATGATGTCTTGTCATTTGACCATAACCATGTCATAAATATCTCCATAGTCGTCTCAGGTTTTTATAAGTACTGGGACTTTAAAGTTGAGGAGATCACTGTATGGAGCGAAGGGAAGCATTACAGTGTTGAGATGCTGATTTTATTTTACTTCAACATTATCTAATTCCATGTTTTGTTTCTATGCGATTTTTCAGTTGGTGGCAGAGAGTTTGAAGGCTAAACAACTGCAAACCTCTCTTCAGACAGAGAAGCAAATTCTGGCTAGTCGTGTGCAACATGCTAACGCCACTGCAGACCATCACAAGCAGCGTGTTAGCCGGTTAGAAGATCAGGTATGATACCGTGTTGTTTCTGCTCTGATCATAGTTTATGCGGGTTCACTTTGTGGGCAGGTAAATTACATAAAAGAAACACCAAATTTGTGTCGAAAGAGTTGAAATTTGGAAATACTCCGATTACACCTGTTTAAGACGATCTGCGTCGATGAATTGTGCAGGCAAAATCGTACATCGAGCAAATAGGTAAGGTCATGGACGATGGCAGACAACATACATTAGCCGTGGAGACTTTGAGACGGAAGACAGTGGAGACTGAAAAAGAGCTCCTCTCCACGAAGACCGCTTTGGAAGCTGCAAATAGAAGGATTGAAGATCGTGGTCACAAACTTGCTGAAGCTCAACAGCAACTTGACAAAGAAAGGTGAGTCCTGATTTGTGGGTTAATGATCGTCTCACATGGAGCTTTGTACTCACGTATTGGTGTAGGTGGTATTATCATATTGCCACCCTTTCGTATAGTTTTCTGGGCACTCATTTCTGTGCGTATACATTAATAAGCCTTTGCCTCATCTATGCCACCTGTATATCCAAGGGTTGCCTTGATGAAGAGAATTGTGATGTGGTCGTCAGTAGCTCGTAGTCTATTTTTTTTATCATCTCCTGTTCAGAACTCTTTGTTATCAGACATCCCTTCTGATCGGTTATTTTTCCTGTGGTTCAGATTTGAAAAACGAAGGGTTCAGGATGAGCTGGAGGCATTGACTAGTAAGTTGACTCGGCTGCGATCACATCACGAGGGGGGTCCCGCTGTGGAACGCCTTCAGGAGGAGATCAAAGAATATAAGGCTATTCTGAAGTGTAGCGTCTGTCACGACCGTCCAAAAGAAGTAAGAACCCTTTCTTTCCATTTCTGTATGACTCAACCTTCCCCTTGACGCTTCCTTTTTTATTTCTTCTATGGATATTGTGGCCGACACTTTAGATTTCTTAGATGAGAAGTTTGACCCCAAAGTGTCCAAACTAAAGAGGAAGTCATCTTTGGGAGCGAATTTTCAATCGTGATAACTTTCAGAACATATCTCAATTGCTATAAAAATGTAGGGTATGTTTTTTTCTCTCTGTTGGTACTTTTTTTTCCTTCAGGCTTCCTAAATGATATATTTCAAGTACCATAGATATGGAAGTGATCACGTTTAGGTACTCCAGAGTATGAGTTTGTTTCAACTTACGATCTACAGCGCACTATCTCATTGTACTCATTCTCTGAATTTCATCCGTCTTTGTGGCAGGTCGTCATCACAAAGTGCTTTCATTTGTTCTGTGGCCCTTGTATCCAGAGGAACTTGGAAATCAGACATCGAAAATGTCCTGGATGTGGGGTTCCATTTGGCCAAAGTGATGTTCGAAATGTCTACATTTAGCAAGACGTTATCACTTGAGTGATATGGTCTGAACTCGTTTTTTCTTGCTTTCGTTCTGTCTACGTCAGAGGTGGGTGCTATGAATGATCTCACGTTCGAGGACAGCTTTGTTTGTAGGAGCTGTCTAATTAGATTGAATGTGGAAGAACACATGAATTTGTCACTGGGCCTCTATCAAGTGGAAGATTTCACTTGATTTCAACAGGCATGTAAAGTTGTGTCATAGAGATGACTCCTTTTTCCCAGTTTTCTGGTTTTATTTTATATTTTTCCCTGGAATCGCAAGACTGGTGAGTCTGAAATTCTTGATTGTCACATCTTTCTCAGATCGATTTCTTCTTCTTTTGATCCTTTTTGGAGTCTTCCGTGGACATGGGGTAGATACTCACAAAGATTCCGAGCAGAGTATACAGAAAAAGCTTAGCATGTATTGGGAATTTCGTTCCATTTTCCGTCGAGTCACTGATATCTACTCAAATCTCTGCGTGCGTTTTTCTGCAGGGCAGTGTTTCATATGCCCTGGCCCTACAGTGACCCGTCTATCCGCTTAATTTATTTATCATACCTCTGAATTCTCGACATGCAATCGATCTTGCATCACACTGAACAGGGAAATTGTGTGTTTAATCTTTATTCAATTGCATTACATTTTCAAATTGTGAGACTTACATGACCATTTTTGGATTCTATTTTTCTGCTCAGTTTAGCTGTGAATTCCGTTCAAGCAATAGAGAGGGTGCTCCCTGAAATCTGAAACAATGTTCTAATGTTTTCCAACAATACTGCTATTCAGAATAAGGCAAGCATACCCAAATCCAAAAAACTAAAAAAATTCACTCAAAGGTATGACAACACTCACAACAGACATTAGAAGAGTTTCGGGCCTGTTCCCCCGCAGCGAGGGGAACGGCCCGCTGTCAGAATTTTTTTTCATAAAAAAGAAAAAAAAGAAGAAGTTTTTAGTCTCCAAATGCAAAAAAAAAAAAAAATTTGGTCAATGACGTGGCAAAGTCTCGGCCACGTCAGACCGCTGTGCCATGCCGAACCTGTTTCATGCGTTAGTAGGCTGTGATAATTTGCAGGCATCCAAAGGCCCCAAAAATCTTCTAATGACATAAGGTAACCAAACTTGTGCTAGACAAGACCCTTATCTTGATACGACCCTTGTCCTAACACGACCCTTACAGAAAAACTCAGAGAAAAATTGAATAGGTAACTATGGAGTATTAATGACCTAGACATGTACTAAAAACCGTTTTTCTAAAAGTAGAAATTTGATAGATGAGAATCTATCAACACCTCAAAGGATTTTGGATAGGTTGATTTTGGATGAAATAATAGGACTTAGAAATGGAGAGGGGACCGGAAATGAAGTCTTCTAAATACTTTAATGTCAAATTTAAATACAATGTTGGTTTTGAACCAACATAGGTCACTCTATAGCATCCTTTACATGGGGTTTTAATCTCTCAAACAAAAGGTTCTTCAGTGTCCAAGGAAAATTTTGAGCCAAATCAACTATATATGAAATATTCTATCATTACTAAGTTATTCATTGATATGATTCAAACTTAATTCAATGCATTTTTATATGAGATAGTATTTTTTTCTAAAGTTCAAATTAGTAATTTACTTGTGTTGTAATTTCCAATTGGCTATTTGGAAAAATTTACTAGCTCAATTATCTAATTGCTATTTTTTGTTGCATTATAGAATTCCTCATCTACATTGACCCTTGTTAGGACCACACTCGATGATTTGGCAACAATTAGTACAAATTAAAAGTCATTTATGGAAACTATATGGATAAGAACAATATTTGCAAACTATTTGCAAAGGTTTGTTATGTATTTGGTATGATTCATCGATCAATATGGTTGACATTTAATGAAGACAATTGATTGATGGCCTAGCCACAATGGGTTGAAAACACATTGGCAACCCAATTGAATGAAAATTTTATAATAGTTTAGTTAGATTTAAATTATTTTTTTCAAAAGCGGAAGTCAATTTCTAGACCTTGTTGTCCCAACTAGAGAATCCAATGAAAAGTATACAAAGACCTCACCAACAATACTACACATAGTATATTGTCTCATGACTTTACAAAAAATATAGTAACCTATACATTGTTTACCACTTAGCTTTGATTGCTAGTGTAGGCCAAGTGTGATGTTGGAGATTAAACTATTGGTTTAGAAAAACCTAAGATAAATTTGGAGTTAGAATTATTTTGAATATAAGAATTTCAAGTTAAATACCTATTATTATTGCAAATGGTCTATTACTATCTAGATTTTGAATTTGATGTAACTTGGCTTTTCAAAAAGGTTGAAATTCTTTTTTGCTTTTAGTGGAAAGATTAACTAATAGAGCATCTTCAATGCACATGGAAAAATTGCCCATCAAAAATATTAGTAACTTTTGGTTAATGTGGAATTAGAACTTAAGTGTACAAATATAGGTTATATAGGATGTGCATCTGAAATTACATAAAATAGACAAGAAATTTTGGGCTTGAAAATTGGACAATCAATATAGGATTCATTAGAAGCTAGTTGAAAGCATGAACAATATCCCCTACAAAACAAACTAGCAAAAGTATTTCTAACTTTTGATTGTTGTAGAATTAGAAATAAAAAAATATTATCATTAAAATTAAGCACATTAAGCATCACTTAAATTAGGCAAATGAAAAGTGAAATCTGAAATTTGGACAACCAAACTATCCTATTGAAATCGAGCTAAAAGATAAAAATTATAGAGACCATAAAAAATCATGGCCAAAAAAGAAAAATCATTCATATGAGTGGTATGCAAAATGTGACCTTTGACTTCTTCCCTCTTAAAAATTCATGCAGCCCAAAATTTGACTCTATATAATATTCAATAGCCTTTAGAGAGGTTGCCTTTTTCTCTCTTGAGTCAGATTCATCTTCAAATTCAATTCGTTCCAAGCATATCATCAAGAATTAAAGTTAGCTACAATACAAGTATAGTGGTAGAATAAGTATGGTGGCAAAACATACTCACCAATCTCTTGTTTAATGTCACGTGCCCTCATAACTATTGATGGGATGTGGAAAATTCCACATCATTCTATTGGAAGAAGGGCAACAAATCCATAGACTATTGAATGTTATGCATTAGAAGAACGATTAGAAGTTATGTATTTTATAAAACCATTTATAGCTTGCTTTTAAATTACCTTCAGTAATTTAGACCAAGTTGACAAGAATTAATCAATAGACATGCAAACTTTTCCCTTTTAGTATTTATCCTTCAAATTAAAATTTTTTTTTTTTAAAGATTACAAATTGGTCAGTGCTACTCCACAAGAAAAGTCTAGATTTTGATGTATTGATGAATGGTAGGCCTCCTAGTTTCACATTAGACCATCTCTTCCATTGCTAAGAGCATCTACACTAGCACTAATCAAATTTGATATACTAAAAGTTTACACCTATTTTTGAAGGGTCTCAAAATTCTTGTCCCTCTATCATGATCTCCAAAAGTGCCTCGTAACGAGTCAATTAATCAATCACCAAATAGAATATAGAATAAAGTTCACTAAACTTAGGATAAACAATGACCTTGAGGTTGATTGCTTCATTCGTTAGGATTGAATGTCATGAGAATATTTTGATGGGCCTAGAAGATTTTTCATTTAAGTTTGGTGCATGTCAAACCCTTCGCACATATTGGTGCAGGTGTTCTAAATTAGTCATTTGAAGGCAGTGCACTCCACTCATTCTTCATCCATCTCTAGGTGTGGAATTTGTAAGAGCTCATCACCAATGTTTGGGCAAAAGTGTATCTTGGCAAAACAAAGGGACACTTGCATATCTTTATTTATTCCACTTGTGCAATTTGCTATTTAGACTTCCAACCAATCACAAATCTTTTAGTACGGAAAGAAAATTCCATCACTATGAATTCAATGAACTATTTGTAAAGGAAGAAAAAGATTTGGCAAAGATGCAAACCTTGTACAAAATAATCTCTTTTTCCACACCAAAGATAATCTTTTAGCAATGGGTGAATGTAAGAAACACTAGTACTATTTTGTGTCACATTTGTAGTTTCTAAGTTGTGATTGGCCATATCTTTTGCAAATTGAGGCCAATGTACTTGAATTTTTTTTGTGAAGATTAGAATTTAGACAATAATTAGGAAAAAAAAATTCGGAAATTTTCAAAAAAAAATTTATATTTAAATTTAAATTTAGCTAATTTGTCACACTTTGCAATTTAGGGGTTTTTAGTACTGGGGTCTACCCAAAATTAATGACCTAGAGCTGAAATTTTTGGGCTCTATTCCTACACTAGAGATGCATGTGCCCACTAAAAAGAACTTAAAAAAACATTATTTTATGTCCTCTACATTCATACAAATAGGGCTCCCTTATGCACGCAATTCTAAACAATGAAATTGGTTTCAAGGTCATTTATTTAGTAAAATATATTCATCATAAAGTCTTCTCAAATTTTCAAATTTTATTTTCTTTAAAAAAATTTCTCCACTATTTTTTACAAATTAAAACATCAAAGTACCTATTTTCATGAGATTTTGCACTTTTCTAGTTCTCCTACTTAAAAACATTTTCTATGCTTTTCCTTTGTAGAGTACCTTCTCCTTAAAGGTTTACACATGAAACATATTTTCCTAATTTTTTTCTAATTTTCTAATACTATTAAAAAAATCATGAGTACTTTGGTCAATGCAACAAAACTAGAAGGTGTTTCTTGCATTCACCCCAATGCAAGCATTAATTGCACACTTTTCATCCCAAAAATGTTGGGGTGTACTTATTTGATGTACAATTGGTGATGTATTGTATCATATTATCTAGAGAACAAACTTAATGCACATTTTATTGCAATTGCTTAAATTAAAGATAATAAGATCAATTTTTTGAAACCATAATAAACAATCAACTATGCTACTAAAAGCTTTGTCCTTGTAATACTACCTTGCTTTTTAATAAGATCCTATCCATAAGTCCTCATGTGTTGTTTTTGTCAATGCAAAGCTGCTTCTCTTTTGATTCAAAGTCAATAATTGTAACTCTTCCAAAATGTTTATATCACCAATTCATGTAGAGTATTCCTTCATTTTTCCATTGGTATTTTGTAGTTTTTAAAAAAAGTCCATAAATGAATATTATAATATGTAACTTTGAATATTTAGATGAAGTATAATGCTCAAAAGCTTACTCATCATCTATCCAATGGATGGTTGAGTATTTAGGAGGTAAAGTAAGACTCATTCTTCTATTGAAGACTATCTCCAATTACTTGGCAATGCAGTTTTGGGTCAAATTCACTTTGTGCAAGGGCTTTAATTTGTTGCCTTTGGACCAAAACAAAGGAGCATTTGTATTGATGTAAGGTAAACCAAAAGAGGATAATGGCCTTTGAATTGATTGTGATATTTGTTATTCAGATTCCTAGTGCAAATGTGATTAACATAGATCAAAAGAATTGACCACAAGAAGACGTAAAACTAGTCTAACTAGTCAAATAGGTCTTTTGGAGGTCATACAATTCTCTTATTTACATAGACCATGTTCCTATTAGTGTTAACTTTCCATTTTTACTAATTTTGATGCTAAAGGCTAGACCAAAGGCCCTCTTGAATTATCAAAGCAAGGATTAGTAGAGAGAAATGTGATCCAAGCTGGGTTCACACTTTGTCCTAGGCCCATTTTATTTTTTATGAATGAAAAGTCTACTTTGAATCCTACATCACCAAAGCTATTTATAATAGGTGAGTCTATGAGATTGGAACGAATCCATATGAAAAATCTACATTTATATTGAATAAAATATTCATTTTTAGGAAAAAGAATTCTTTTATTTTTTGTCATTCTTTGTCATCCTTATCTTAGCACACATTGACCTCGATTTCTCAACAAATTTTCCATATCTTACAGGTTGAAATGCTTAAATTATCACAAACAGGCACTTCTACCTTATTTTCTATCTTAGCCTCTTGCTTTACATGGTCACGACTCATATCTAACAAAGTAGGATACCCTAGAGTGCTTTTGGTCCTTGATTTGGCCTTGGTGCAAACTGACCAAGTAGATATGAGCTTTCCAAAAACCAATGAGCTCTGCATCACTTAATGTCTCATTTTGCAATGGAAGGCTTGTTGTTAATTTTGATTATTTGACATGTTCCATATCACAATACAAACAATTGCCTGCTTTCTACTCCAGTGTCAACTTGGTTTCAAATCTTTCAATTTTAGAGCCCACTTTCTCGAACCTATTTTAGTCTAACCTCGAAAACATGTTTGCTGAATTTTTAGTCACCAACTTGGATAGAACATTTTGCCTATTTTGCCTTAAAAGGAGAGAATATTTTGCCCCCTACTAGGTATATGAACTATCCAAAAGCCTGTCATGTTTCTGGAGGATCCATTCACAGAACGAGAGAGTAAAAATGGCCTTCCAATTGATCAACGGTTCTTCTGTCCTGATTATCCTTTCCGATCGATCATTCCCTTTAGCGAAAATGCAGCTGAATTGGATGGCAGCGACGCAAGTTGCTCTATCAAAACTTTAATTCAGCACCGTCTCTTTCCAAGGAGAATGATCGATCAAAAAGGGCCAGTTTCTGGAGGATCCAGAGTCACTGCATGAGCCTGGAGAATTGAATAAGAAATCGCCGCTTCGAATTGATCTTTCGATCTGCAGTTTCCTTTCCGATTACCAATGGCGACGCGGCAACTTCAATCGGACGGTACAATATAGTTCGGAGGCATGAACTCTCTGGACTCTGGAGGATCACTCCCTTCGCAAAGTGGAGCGAGAATAATTGGCCTTTCGGTCGATCATTGATCAGGAGGAGCTGTTCAATCTGTTCTGATTATCCTTTCGATTTATCCATAGCGCGAATTGGATGCTAAATAGGAATGAACGAACTAAGCTAGTTTAGACTACTGTTCTACTTTCCTTTCAGGATTACCAATGGCGGAAGTGTAACTGAATTGGACCGACAGTACTACAGTTGGTGTGACCTACACTACCGAAAAGACCGTTTCTGGAGGATCCCTTCAGTAATTATTTGAGAGCAAATAACTGGCCGTTCAGTAGATCATGGACTGGACTCTTCTGCTCTGATTATCTTTTCAATTACTCAATATGGCGAAAATGCAGCTCAGTTGGATGCTAGTAAGATTATAGTTTCTCCTGTTCTTATTTTTTTCTTTTGAATTACCAATAGCTAAAGTGCTACCAAATTGGATGCTAGTATAGAAGGAATATTAAGTTATTAACACATGAAGTTTCATTATGTCTTTGAGAGGTGAATGAAAGTTTGGGCAAGTTCTTATGATCACAATTTTTGGTGAATTTTTTTGAAACTTTTTGTTAAGATTAGGAAACAAATTTTCTTTCTAGAAATCTAATTTTATATGTTTGGAAAAATAAAGTTAAAAAATGAATTTGATATGTTATTTCTTCAAGAAGATTTTATGATTGCTTGCAAAACAAGAAGCTCCATAACTTTCACATCTTGAATCCAAATGGAATCAATCAAAGCTTTCCATGCAAAAAAAATATGATGTATGAAAAACAATTCTTTTTTAATTTTAGTTTAAGTTTTTGTGGGTTTTATTTTCTACTTGGTGAACCAAAATTGGGCTTATTGAAGCATAAATTTTTTTCCCATGCACTAATTGAAATAAAAATCATATTCCCATAAATCGATTAAGTTTCTATCTTCAAAAAACATTTCAAAAAATTGCACTAGAAATTGAGAACAGAGGAACTTGTCCAAGCTTTCATTGTTTCTAAGGGGACATTAGAATTTTAGGGGTTAAATATAGGGGGGCAATGTAAGTGGTAGTTTCGAGTGATTTTTTTAATGAGAAAAGGCCTCATTTGGGGACTGTAGGGACAATAGGGGTTAAGCTACCAAAACGATTGTTTCTAGAAGATCCTTTGACTAATAAGTAGAGAGCGAAATAATTGGCCGTCTACCCCAATGAGGGGCAAGTGGTAGGGACTTCCGATGGTACCCACGAGGTGCCTGGTTCAACTCTCCATGCTAACATTGCTCGCATGGGGGCTCTTCATGTTGACATACAAGGAGTTGTTGTTTGTCCCTCCACTTGATCTGACGGGGATTAAGTCCATGATCTTGCTATGGCGGTTCTAGACTTCTAGTCAGTCATGACTGCGGCCCTCGAAGGTCGTATGTTTCAAAAAATTAAAAATTAAAAATTAAAAAATAAATAACTGGCCGTCCAATTGATCATGAGCTCCTCTGTTCCGATTCTCTTTTCGATGTATCAATACTGCGAAAGTGCGTCTGAATTGGATGCTAGCACGAATGAACTATCTCCGCTCCTCCTGTTCTTATTTCCTTTCTGAATGACCAATGGCAAATGCGGAACTGAATTTGACGCTAGTGTAGTAGGTGTGACCTACGGTATCAAAAGGGCTGCTTCTGAGGAAGCAGTCACTACTGTAGCAAGTTGAGAGAGAATGGAAACTGCTGGCCTTTCAATTGATCGATCACAGTTTCGATCTTCTGTCCTGATAAATATCTGAGTCTTCGAATCTTCGATATATGACTCTAGCAAAATTTTGCATCTGAAATGTCTGGATCCTACAGTAGCGAGCAGTGAGCTCTGGAAGTCTGGAACCCCGCCTTGCCGAAGACTGAGAATCCTTTTCAGCGGGCAATACGGGAGTCAGGGTTTTCCAAAAGCTGAAAAAGATCTAGACCAAGAGCCAACGGAAGCAGCGAAGGAAACTCCCAGTTCGCCAATGAGGGTGTAGCCATGATGATGTTTCATGATCTGAAACCATGTGCAGATCGAATCCACCCGCGTGCTGCCGGCGGTGCTGGATTCGCTTTTGCACTTGCGCAGTTGGCTTTCATTGGCGCAGCAGACCCAGACTTTCGTTGCCTGGGTTGAAGGCTTGAAGCTCTTTGGGCAATTCTGGGGAGAGCGCGGACCATGTGGCGCGCTGTCTGCCTCTTTCTAGCTAGCTCGCTGGTCGCATGCCTGACTGTTGTGTCCATGTCTGTCAAGGACTGTTTCCTTCGTGGTAGAGCTCCTCATCAGTCCTCAGGCATGCAGTCCGTCCTCTCACACCTGTTGCGAGCTCCTGTTGTTGTCCGTCAACACTGTTGTCAACACTGTCTCCGCATTCTCTCGAGGCTCTTTGGAAACGACAGGCTTGGCACTTTTAAAAGTCCGGCCTTCCGGGCTGCTGTGGTTGTCTGGTCCTGGACGGGGGAATCCTGGAGTTGATTATTCGTGGTCGAACATGGTTTCCGTCAGCACTCAATAGGGCCAGGCTAAGGCTACACGGATTTGTCCTTTCGTCACCTATAAAATTAAAAAAACTAGTGTCAGAACAAAAATTTACTTTCGTTGGAATTTTATTTTATTTTATTTGACGATACGATAATATTCAGTCCCAATCTGCACTGTTTCAAAATAGTGTGACTGGTAATTTAGTGCACATGACACACAATTAAAGACAAATTCAATGCACATCTATTGCCCCGCCAGAGGCTAAATGTCAAAATTGCCCCCTATTTTGTGCCGCTTAAATTTTGTATTTCATCATGTCTTACAACTAATTTAGGATCTCTAATCATGGTTGTCATAGTGGATGGACATCCGGTTCGCCTGTCCATTAGAGGTCCCACCCGTCCGATACAGTCAACACATAGTTGACTTTCTGATAACGGAAAAATAGGCCACGTGGATGCCATGTGGATTAAGGAACATACTGGGCGCAGACAAGATTGTCCGCGCCTTGGATTTCGCATTCCGAGGTGACGTGTCATTCCACAAAATTGCACAAGTTACAAAATTAAAGCCGTCTGGACCATCCGTCCGTCCAATCTGGTTTGCCCGTCCGGCCATCCCGTCCGATGACCCTAACTCGCTCGTTATGACAACCATGTCTCTAATTGAAAACATGAATTCAGAATTTGAAAATTTTATCATATGTGGCAAAAAAAAAATTTAGGATTTTTTACAAGGGTAAAACATGAGACAATAGAGGGGTCAATTTTCCCTAGCTCATCACATCTAGTCTTGAGGGCTTTTTCACCTTGGAGAAGTTAATGTGGAAACTTCACCCCTAGTTCATAACACTATTAACCCCTAAAGAATCAAGATTCAAGAGTCCTTCCATAGGGACTCTTAGGAATTTGGATAGGTTTTTATGACCTCAATTTTTGGTGAAATTTTTTGAAACTTTATGATAAGATATAAAAATTTATTAGCTTCATGAAAATATAATTTTTATTTCAATTGGTGTTCAAAAGCAAAAGTTACGCCATCTCAAACATAATTTTCACATCATTGGCCAAAAAGAAAATTCACAAAAACTTGAAATACATTAAGAAAAAAATTCTTATAGATCTTATATTTGTCTACATGTAAAGCTTTGATTCATTCTAATTGAATTAGTGATGTGAAAGTTATAAACAATCTTGTTTTGGGGGCAATCTAAGCATCTTCTTGAAAAAATAACTTATAGGATTTGTTTCTAAATGCAATTTTTCACAATCTTTCCAAAAAAATTGTTTGAAAAGGTTAAGCTTTCTTACTAGAACAATCTCACCATTGGGATTATTGCATTTCAATCCTATCTTAGAGTTGATAACAATTTAATTTTTCTTTCAATCTTTGACCTACTTCTACTTAACAATTTTTTAAAGGATGATAATTAAGTGTGTTTTTTGAAATTTTATCCACGACTTTCTACTCATTTCTTCAAAACAAGGTTTTTTAATTCAAATTTTTGCAATGCAAATTTTTCTACAAATGGTGGTCAAAGTCATCTAAAATTGCAAGCAAGTGTTTTAAAAGATTTTTTTTTCTAACTTTGAATGCTAATATCTTCCAATTTGTATGGTCAAAATTCATGAAATTTTTACCACATGACCTCAAACAAATAAAGTACAAGATCTTATGGTTAGATTCTAAGAAAAAAATTAATGTTTTTTTGATTGAACGTAGCAGAAATGGCAGTTTTTGAAAAGTTTTTGACAAAAAAATGACTTTAGTCCTTTATAGGTTATCCAATATTGAGGGAATCTTTTTTACACCCTTAAAAAGCAGTATCCTCTAGTGTTGCAACTTCACAACCAACCAATGACTCTCTATAAATTAAATTAAATTCACTCTAGACACAAATCTACTAGAGGAGGGATTATACCAATTTTTAGAAGGGAACAGTTTAGACTAATCAACAATGTTATGTTTGGGATGATAATTGAGTATTTTATGATTTTTTGGTCTAATTTAGGATCTTTGATTCCATATATGAATTCAAATTTTTCAAATTTGATCATTTAGTGGAAAATTATAAGTTCTCATGTTTTCCTCCAAAGTAAAAAGACCTTGGTACTTAGTGAGTCCCAGCCATTCAATTAATAACTAGAGATACTTTCTTTGAAGACGCATTTTTATTTATTTTTTATAGATTGTTAAAACAAACTTCCATACTAAGTTGGAATCATAAATGAATTTCTACAAATTTTGTAGAGTTGAAATTACCTTTGCCAACTTTTACAATAGTTTTACTTTGGTGTGAATAGAAAGAAATTATATTTTAAAAGTAGATTTGTCTTCTTGTCACATTTAAAGCAATTCAAAAGTTCAAATCCTATAGTTTTCTAGACTTCAAAAAATTACCTCCCCTGCTTTTCACAAGCCTTCCAATACAACTTTGATAATCAACAATTCCAATTTTCCTTTTAGAGCTATTGTATGCTTTCATAATTCATATAGAACTTTTGATTCTTTGTAGGGCTCTTATAGTCTTATGCAAGATTGGACTTTTTTAAGGTGCTTGGGAGACTGCCTTAAGGATTAGTGGTGGGGGAGATATTGGCCCACTTTTGTTTATTATGACAGAATTTGATTTGACATCTTTTGACATGATTATAACTACTAAGAATTTGGATATGTTTCCAATAGAATTTGTAAAAGAACTCTTTTTTTTTTGCATTTGACCGAAGAATTCAAAAAAAATTATTTTTCTTAAATTTAATTATGCAAAATTGCATAAGACTATTATGAAAATATGTGGAGAATAATTCAATAGATTGATTGAATTGATTGCAAGATTTTAGTATCTAAATTGAGAATCAACTCAATTAATAAGATTGTCTGTTGTTGAGTTCCAAATCTAAGGACATGGCATATCTAGATAATTAGCAATAAAAGTAAGAAGTTGTTTAATCGCTTATTATGTATCAATTCACACATGGTACATTTGTTGTATGTTGGTTAGAAGCCGACACATTTGTCTTTCATTATTTGTTTGCAAATAGAATAGTCTAGTGTAATATGTCAATTTCTACATTTTTCAGTATCAATTGTGAATTGGCATATTTTCATATTTAGGAATTTCTTTCCTGTATCACAAATATAGCTTTTATAAAATTAGATTCAATACTTGAATTGGTAAATTATCCAATTTTTTAAATATCAAAACCCATTTTTCTATTGCACGAAGTTCTATCTTTTTGCAACCAATAATTGAGTTTTAAGCTTTCAATTCCTATCGGTTGGCAACCAATAATGTTTTCATTCGTGTGTATGATGCTTTTCAAACATTTTTAGGAAGCCAATAGTTCTTACAAAATTGCTTAGCAAGCAAATCAATGACACACCTCTCAAATGTGACAAATTCCTTGTGCATGTAGTTTAATAGATAAGTTCGAATATTAATGGAATGGAGACTATTGGAGAGGGGGTCCTGACCAACAGATTGAAATTGCTTGCTCAATCAAGTTGAAATGACAACATGATGCTTGGGAATGGCAATGTGATGAATGTCATTTTAGTAATTTAGTTGGAGTGGATGTCCTATGTAATGGTTTGTATTCTTTCCATTGGCAATAGGGACGGACAATTGGACTATGTTGTAGATGCCTTGCTTTGGAAGAAATGCATTGAAGAAGCGTGTGGCAATATGTCTCAACATTGGGGCATGACATTTAGTGGAATTCTCTTGAGGATGTGGAGGAGTGAGTTGATTATTGGAAAATGTTAAGGGACAAGATGAAGAAAAATAGATTGATGAATGATGATGAGGTGAAGAGAAAAAAAAAAGTTCTTGAAGCATGTAAGAAGAAAGATGGTATTGGATGTTCATATGCAGTTGTGGTTGTAGAGGTATCTCCAAAAAAGTGCAAGTCAAAGGGCAAAAGAAGAAGTGATATAAAGAGTGCAAAACTATTTTAACCTTAAACAAGGCTTTGGTTTGTGGAAACCACTTTACAACAAATATGAAGTACAATGAAGTTTAAACAATCTACCATACTCTAGAATATGGACTATTTCATGCATTTCCCTATTAAAAGCATTGTTTCGTAGGAGTCATCTATTCTAACAAACTACACATTGCACCTAAAGTATCAAAAAATTACAAAGAACTAACTTTGATTAGATAATTGTTCTAGACTCAATTGCAATCTCAAATTGAACTTTACTTCATTGTATGTTATCTAAAGATAGTTCTATTGTATTGGCTACCAACCCATATAATTTTTGTAAATATCTTACCATATTATTGTGTTTTTTTCTAGGTCAAAAAAATCCACAAGGGACATGTATCAATGTAGATTGAAAAATTGAACATTCATCACATTCCATTGAAACAAGCAATCTTGTTTGAAGACAAAGGTTTAGACGTTGTCATGAATGGATGTTTGTCCTAGCAAGGATGACATGGTTACTATTGGCTAATTATTTGTTCTATGGTGGAAAGCCGTTAATATCCATTGGTATATCATCAAAGGCAAGTATACTATCATTGCATGCTACGAGTTGATGGAATAGTACCTAAAAGGTTAAAAAACTTTCCAAGTTCTCTAAGAATTTGAGGTCATTCCAATATTTAGTTGAAATTCAAATATTCTTACCCTTGTATCAAATGCTCTAAATTTGAATATTGTGGAGAAGGTTGCCAAGGAATTTTTTTGATCTTGCATTGATTTAGAAAGACAACATGGCAAAAAACTAGGTTCTCAATACTGCATAGAAGAGGTAACAAACCTACACATGAGTTTGAGGTATTATTCACCTTTTTCTTACATTCACTTTGTATATTGGCACTATGCTTGTTTGTTATATTGTTTAGTAGATGTCAACTAATGACTAATATGTTTTGCTTTTTTGTCAGCTAGCAATCTATAGTATCAATCTTTACTAACAGAAAATTCTATTTATTTATTTGGTCACATTGATTTGATTCACTTTTCTGTTAATTTCTATCCAAATTAACAAATTACCGTCCAAATCAATGTGATCAAAACAATGAAATAATGCAAAAGCACTACCAAAAAAGTTGATTTTTCTAGTAGTGCTTTTGCATTATTTCATTGTTTTTTTTCCATTGATGGAGACTACAAAAGTGAATGTTCTAGCCCACTTCATGGATGAGAAAGTTTCCACCAAACTTATCTTTTTTCTTATTAAATAGGCAACTTGGCAATATTGGGTTGAGGTTTTTGATGCATGGGAGGTAGGCAGCAATGACAAAACTCAACTATGAGTATGTTATCTCTACTCTTGAGATGAGATGAGTACAATTAGGGCCTTAGTTTTTTTATTGTAAAACTCCTATGGTGGGTGTATAAGTGTGGTCCATTGTTCCTTCTAACAATTCTTAGAAATGGATGAATGTTTGATAAGTAATAACTCTACATAATTCAAATTGCAAAAGGAAAAGACTCAACCTTCAAGAATTTAATTAGAATTTTCAACCATTGTCACTTAAGCAAGCCAAAATCTTTGATCTCTTGATATGAAGCTACCTAAAATCTCATGTTAATTATTCTATGTCGTAGAATACAATCTGCCATTTTCAAAATTGTACAAATCACACTTTGAAGATTCCTAATAGAAGCTATAGCTAGATGAAGTTTTGACTTGAAATTGCTCTTTAAACTTCATCCATAGATCTCTATTAACTTTTTGACCCAAATTGACTTTTGATTTGGAAAATGAGTCTAAATTTCATTCTAGTATCTAAGTTCCAAGTTTTACTTGAATGAGATGAATAATCACTACTTTTATTCAATTTTGAAACTAAACTTCATCCTTTTTTATCTTCTTTGGTTCAACACTATTTATTAAGTGCAAATTAGATTAGAAACCCCTAAGTCTCTTATAAAAGATGTTGAGTTCAATTTGTTCTTTAGTTGTCTTTAAAAGATTCTTGATTGACTATCTATTTAATATCTAAGGCTTTAGATATCTTTTTGTTAATTTATTATTTCTAGATTTTTTATATTTTACTTTATAGGAAATAAAATTACCTATCCAATGAAATTTTTAAAACACTCAAATTTTGGATGTTCTTATTGAAAGCTATGGATGAATGAAGTTTCACCACTAATCAATGCTTTGAAACTTCATCCACTAGTTTCTATTAATCTACTACTCTAAATTAACTTTTCTTTTAGTTTTAATCTCTAACTTTAATTTTAATTTTAATTCTAAAATCTTTCTTGGATGAATTTTATTATTTTCATCCATTCTTATTAATGGACTTCATACATACATATCTTCTTTGGGTTGTTTCTATTATCTAATTGCAATATGGTTGTGAAAAAATCTAAGAATTATATATACCAATTTGAATTTGAACTTATGGTTTCAAATGCGTTTAAAGGTTTAAATTGAACTTGTAAATCCTACTCTATATTTGGAATTTTAAAACAAAAGAAAATAAGGAAAATGGCTTGTTTGAGCACAAACCTTGGAGTTACCTTCTTCCAAGAGGTGCTCAAAAATTGTCTATTTGCCTTGGACCCCTTGTTGTTCTCCATCTTTGTTGAAATGTTGAAGGTTACTTAGAATTTTGTCTTTATTTTTTGCTCACCACTTGATCATAAAGTTTATAATAACAAATACAACTTAATTCACAACTAAAACTTCCTCTTTCTAATCCTTGTCTTTTTTTTTTCTTCCCTTAATATCTTTTCTTTTGTTGCAACATTTGCAAAGTCAATGAATCGACAATCACAATAATTTCCACCTAGTTGACTAAAGAGCATTAATGTCCTCAAGGTCAATTATTTCTCTAAAGAGCATTCTAAAGGCTTTCCCAAGTCAATGATCCTTCTTTTGTTCCTTAATCTAAGAATCAATGATTGAAACAAATTATTATATGTTACAAGGTCAATACTAATCTATGATTTGCCACTTCTAAATTCTATCTATCCTTGCACACATGGTTGTTCTTCAACTTAATTTTGTCTTCTCTTCTATGTCTTGACAAAGCCTATCTCAAATTCCAAACTTAGCCATTCTTCCCCCAATTCTATACCTCCTTGGCTACCTCTCTACATTCCGCTTCATTCTTCTCACTTTTCTTCCCTATTTGCAACTACTTAGTGATGATCCAATTGAACTATTAATATTAGTCCTCTACATGTTTGAAAGTAATTTTTTAGAGCTATGGTTGATGGGAGAACTTCCCTTATTGTTTTATCAAATTAAAAAAAGACCTCACTTCTATTTGCAAAACAAAGAAGAACCAATGACAACCAAAGCTCAAAGCCAAAATAAGCATACAAAGCTCAAGTTGGCGGTCAAGGTGTCAGCATACAAAGCCTAAGCCATAGCTATGTGCCTCCTTTGATACCTGGGGAGAACCCCTAGTTACTGCCATTGAGTCCCAACACTCTGGTTTGTTGCTTTACTACTCACCAAGTTGATACATATGACTTTAGCACCTATCACCTTGGTCCTAGTATTTCTTGGTTTAATTGTTACTTAGTACCAAGCAGTTATTAATTGGAGTTGGAGTTGGAGGTTGAATGACATGCCAGACAAAGGCTAGGGCTTACTTAACTAGAGGTCATTTTAGATTGCTATTTGGGTTGGGCTAAGGCTTATTTGATCGGAGGATGATTGGGCTATTTGGCTACTTACACAAATAGGGACATATTAGGTGTTTAATTTCACCAATTGCTAATTGTCTCCAAACCAAGGTACTTGGTTTTTGAGTTGGAGGTGAACAAATAACACATAAACAATAGTCTACACATGCAAAGGTTTCACACTACAAGTCATAAGGGATTTCTTAAATGAATGGAATTTCTATCAAGAACTTAACAAGACAACAAGATGATGGTACTAAAGACTCTTAATTAAGAGCATCACCAAGATTCCTTAGGTATTATGTACAATGTTAGTACAAAATAGTTAGCATAAAAATAGTTAGTACAAGCTTCAAAACAAGCTTCAATAACAACAATGGAGCAACAATTACTCCAAAAACATCTAATATGGAAATGAATCCAAGCGGTTCAACATAACAAGAAGAGGTGGTTTGAGAGGGAGAAGAGTACCTTTAAATACTTTTCCAAACACACCAACCTTCTCTTACCTAGTGGATATTTTGGAACTAACCACTCATTACTAAAATAAGTCAAATTTATTGCTTAACTTATTTCTAATTTTTGGAAAACAACTCCAAATGATAAATGAACTGCAACTTTAGATTCAATTGGCCCAAATTAAATTAGAAGATCCATAATTGATGTATTCTTTTGATCCTTTAGTTAATTTGTCAAATTAATTTAAATTCCACCTAAATTTGAGATAGCTACTAGTTCACGTATGTGTTAATGTCAAAATGCCTTGAAACTTGTCAAGGCAAATTACTAGCATAAAAAAAGATATACTCATTTTTAGTGAGATTTTACCACAACCTGAATAATTTCTAGGAATTATTCAATATCAATTAAAGCAATTGACCATTTGGAAAAAGATCTTCTATCACCAAAAACATTCCATATTTTTTTAGGGAACCTCTCATAAAATTTCATAAAAGATATACAAGCTCATATTTTTACTTTTCTTATTCAAATAAGGATATTAAAATTCCACTATCTCCTTTAATTATCAATAATCAAAGAATCTTTTACATAGAAAAAATCTTAGCAAATTGATTTTCCGTTAGATTTTTTATATGACTTCAACTCTACAACGCCCTACTTCCCCTATGGATGGCTTCCTTTGGTACATCATAAAATTTTAAACTTGCAAGCTAACAACTGAGGTTTTTATTTTTCTTGGAATAACTAAGAAAGTGAAACCTACTTAATAGACTGACTTTGGAATCCACTAGGATTCCATCAGACTATTTTAGTCATGAATTGCCATGTATTAGACAAAGTTAGGCATTTTGGAAGGTATTTATAAAGTATTCTATATTTTTGCTCTTTGAGGGTTTCCAACCTATATATATATAAATATGCAAGTTTCTGAAGTATTTTAGATATTCCTTTTTATTATAGACTGGATATTATATTTTGTATAATAATTATTTTGATTTTAGGTGATTGTAAGAAAGACCTATCCTTTTATGCATGATATTCAAAGTGATGGAGCTATTTTCTATGAGAACTTTTGAAGGTAAAATCCAATGAGCTTGAAATTTTTATTGAAGACAATTAATTTGATTGTAATCATATTCCTTATTTTTTAGATATTAAAAAAATGATTTTATATTTAAAATTCAATTTTGCTAATTTGGCACACTTTGAGGTTTAGGGTTTTTAATATTGTGGACTACCCAAAATTAATGATCTAAAGTTGAAATTTTTGTTGTCTATTCCAATAGTAGGAAAACATGTAATTGCCAAAGGGAATTTATAAATACATTATTTTATGGCCTTTATATTTGTACAAATAGGATTCCCTTGTGCGTACACTTCTGAACATTGAAGATGGTTTTGACTTCATTTTTTTGATGAAATTTGATCATCATCAAGTCTTTACAAATTGCCAATTTTTTTTATTCATAATGTCCTATTTAATACCTTGTTGTATCTATTTTTTTGTGACAATATGTCCTTTTTTTTTTCAAACAATGCTATTTCAATACATGCAAGTACTTATAGTATTCAAAATGATATTGTTAGTTGTTGATTTTTTATACCAATGGTTGAGATTGTTTTGTTTTGTAGTACTCATAGTATTCCTATTACTAAGCACAAAAAATGCAATTTTGGTAAAATACTACAAAAATAGGAGGTCTTTCTTGTAATCACCCTTTAACACTTGTTTTAGGGATTTTGAGATATAAAATGTAACTAAAAATGAAAAATAAAAATAAATAAATAGAACTATGAATTCCAAGTGACAAATTGGAGGTTTACATCAACCCAACTCATTTGTAATTTGGAAGCCCTTGATGCACATCACCAATTCGGATGTAACAACGATAGTTGGCATTGAGGATTCCATTCTTATAGACCTAATAAGTGATATCTTTAGATTTTCTCTCAACATCAAGAATACATTAAAAGTCTAGCTAGGCCCCTATAAAAGTGAATTCTTTTTCATTGGTGCAAAGACAAGAAGCTTGATTAGGTCATTATGAATGAAATCATATGGCAAAAGAAGCAATATCTACCACCATACAAGGACACAAATTGGATTCCTCACTTCCATGAGGCATGTTGGATGCTAACTATTGAGGATAGTTTTTTATTTCTATAGTCTCCAATATATAGAATGACTTGAAGAAATTTATAGATACCAAAACATGGTTGAACAAGATTAATATTTTAAATATTACTAGGCAAGAAAATCATGTTTTAACTAGCATTGATCAAAATGCCATCTTCATTATTGACAAAGATGATGATTGAAGGCCCCCAACGACTCTACTTTTGATATTCTTTGTTGAAAACTCTAAATTTCAAGATGTCATTGTCTTTGCCTCACATTTCTAAGATTCCTCTTGTATGCGCACATCATCTACTACAAACCTTCTTCTCGTAGTAGCTTCAAAAAATTCAATCTATAGACAAAAGCAAGCTAGGGTGTACCAAAGCTAGTAAAAATACAATCAGAAAAGTCCATTTCATTTTTTTGCATATAAATTCTAAATTTTCGGATTTAAAAAAGAAATTCTTTATAGTATATTAAAGCAAAAGATGAAGAAATTTCATTGAATCTTTTTTTTTATATATTTATATGAAAACCCTTCAAACATGACATCAAATTTTGATTTATTTCAATAAATTTTAGAATTGATTATAATGAAAATTAACTCAATTGAAAGTTAGGCCACCTTTATAAAAAATTTATTACAATTATTTTGATAAGACAAATTTGTGTAAAGTTGATTTTATGTTTGTCTAGTGAACTTCTAAAAACCAATATTATTTTTTATGAGATACTAATACAAAAAAGTCTTTTTTAAAAGAATAAAATATAAATTCTATTAATACATACAACAATTTTGCTTGCAACAACATATTTTTTATATTTTTCAAACATCAAAATGAATATTTTATGTTCTTGTATGAATTCAAGAGGCATTTGATAAAAGTTAATGGACTTTGAAGTGAAGACTAAATAGTCCATAATACATAAAATACTAAGAATATATTTAATTCATATTTTAAGGTTATAATCTATTAAATGTACACATATAAATGAGTCCCTTTAATTACAATTATACCATATATTTTTTTAATCTTCAAAAGTAAAAGTACAACCAGAAAAATATAGACTATGACGATCCTTTTTGGGTCACTCTAGCTTGCTTTTGTCCTTATACGCAAGGCTGTTAGTCACATTATTTATTTATTATTCAAAGCTAGGGGACCAAGTGTTGAAGGAGAATAATGACCTATTTGAAGATTACTCTTTTAGTATAATATTGTTCCAAAGAAAATGGTCAAGTAAGGAATCTATACTAATAGGTTCAATACCTAAAATCAAAATATCTCAATTTAAAATTCAATAATTCAACTTGGAATTCCATAGCCAAAAACATTACTACAACAACATTGCACTCATACATGGAAATTACAATTTGCACTTGCTTATTACATTAACTAAGACTCACAAAGATTCAAACTTACACCATAACTTAATTCCAACTTGAACTACCATTTAGCAACCAACAACACAAATACATAACACTTAGGGTGAATGCAAGAAAGACCAACCGTTTTGTATAATGTTTTCCAAAGTGCTACACAATATTCATGATTTTTTTTGGAGTACTTTAAAATTAGAATTTAAAAAAAAAAATGAAATATATTTGATGTTTACACCTTTAAAAAGAAGGTACCCTAGGCGAGAAAACCATAGGAAATTTTTTTTAAAGAAGAGAACTAGAAAAGTGCAAAATTTCATGAAAATAGATACTTTAATGCTTTAATTTGTAAAAAAATAGGAAAAATAATTTTCAAAGAAAACAAAAATTTTCTATTAGGAAAAACTTCATGGTAAAGAGATTTAACTAAAAGAATAATCTTGAAACCATTTTCAATGTTCAAAACTATATGCATAAGGGAGCCCTATTTGCATGAATGTAGTGGATATAAAATAATGGTTTTAAAAATAATTTTTGGTAGGCACATGCCTCTTTAGTGTAGGTATAGACCATAAAAATTTTAGCTCTAGATCATTAATTTTTGGTAGTCCTTAGTACTAAAAAACCCTAAATTGCGAAGTGTGACAAATTAGCTAAATTGAAATTAAAATATAAAATGATTTTTGAAATTTAAAAAAAAATTAAGTGCTCTAATAATTGTCTAGTTGCTGATCTTTGAAAAAAATTCAAGTACATCGGCTTCAATGTGCAAAAGTTATGGCCCATGACAACTCAAAACGTCAAATGTGACCAAAAAAAAATAGAACTAGTCTTTCTTGCATTCACCTCCAAATTAGGCTTACAAATCATTTTTTCACAATTTCAATCAATTTTCAAAATTATAGACATTCATACACATTGCAAAGAAATCAATTCGGCTAAGAAGATTGCTATATTAAACTACACTATTGAGCATATGACCAATTAAAGGTTTTTCAATTTGTTTAACTAATTAGTACATACTTCACTCACTTAATATCTTAAATTCTTTTGCATCACTTCTAAAATCTATTTGACTAATACATTATTGTTGTATAGAGAGAGGTTTGCTTTGGAAAATCATGAAGATTTTGGCTACGAACAAGAATGGCTTAAGAACACGAGTAGACGTAGTTGTATAAAATCTTAAATCTTGTTAGTTGAATCTTCTACATTGTTGTAAATTGCTCCATGTTGGCTTATCTTGTTTTGACTTTGATTGGTTCACAAGTCAAGGTAGAGATAAGAAACCACATGATATGAAATGGATAAAACCGATGGCTAGATTTGTTGGTAAAAATGACTCCTAAACCTTCAAATTTACAATTTGTTGGATATTAATTCAATCTCATCGTGAAAACAAAGTAAATTTTGACTATATAGGCTATTAAGTATCAATTTCACTTCGTCATCATGACACAAAATGAGGCTAAGCAATGGTTTGACCCATGCCGCCCACAACAACAAAGTTTGCAAAGAAAATGAAAGCTATAAGTCATAATACGCAACTCTTCAAAGCCTTCTTCAAACTCCAACTCCTTAGTTAAACTTTGATTTGATGTTACTAAAGCTTTATAAGTTTAAATGATATGAGTGATATTTTTTTAAAGCTAACACAATTATCTACCTTTCTACCAAATCTCAAATCATTCTAATACTCTATTCAACTTCTATGGTCATCCAAAGTTTCAACCTCTAAAATTAAAGACAATAGACCTTCCTTCAGTTTGACACTTACAACTTACTTGTTTGAATTTCATTTAAATGATAGCTTATTGAAAAGATAACAAAATTTTCACATCCTTTCTAATTTTTTTATTAAAAATAAAAGACCTATTCGTCTTCTATAGTCAATCAAAGTCTATATTTTTCATAAGAGGCAGCAAACCTTCCTCCACTCAAATTAGTACAATTTTTGAATACCAACTTCAAATCAAAGAAGTAAATTTAAAAAAAATATATAACACCATGATACACAACTCATCAAATTTTGATTTGAAAATTTGCAAAAATACACACAATATAACTCCTCAAACATTTGGCCTTACAAACAACAAGAGAGATGATGAATATTGTTTTTTTTTTTCTCTATCTTATCTTTTATTTTAACACAACAAGTCAAATGAATTTTTGACCATACTTTGACCATATCACTCCCCTATCATCCATTGATCTTCTATTTTGACTATACACTAATTCTATATCCTTAACTAGAAGATAAATCATCCAACAGCTACAAAAAAACAAATTATTTGTATATTTTCTTCCTACACACAAAATTAAATTAGATACATACTTCAAATACGGAATAGAGAATTAGAAACTAATATATGTCTAATAGAGGTTAAAAAAATAGAATTCCAATCAGAATATTATTCTATCTGATATAAATAGAAGCAAATTTAAGGATGCATTTGATGGTAGCAATGACATAATTTGCACCATCCGACTTAGTTAAATGATTGACTAGCCCTTTTAACAATTGTTGATGATCGCAACTTTCCTTGATACGCATGACCATACAATAATATTGTTTGTTGTTTAAACCTTTAAAACATCCTTCAAACATCACTTTATAGCTACCAAACTCAATGCATTCAACTTGCAACAAGATCACTAATGTTCAAGCTTCGCACTGAATATTCTCATGTTATATTGCCATCATTATTCTATGTAAGGTTGTTTTGGCAGTCAAGATGGCCTAGCTTCATCTTGTGGCTATATATGCAACAATGAAAGACCTAGTGGTGATAGAGGTTGATTTAGCAATTGCAATAAAGAAAACTCAAATTCACACTCTAGTTAAAATTCTTCATTTTGAGATTTCAAAAAAACCCTGCACTTCTACATAATATAATTTAAAATTAAAAAGAAAATATGAAAATCAATGAAGATTTTGAATGTATCCTTCTCATTATACTTTGTCTATTATAGTAGTGAAAAGGCATCACAATAAAGTCACTTCAAATGATGTTATTTTTTTATATTATATTATGATAAATAAAACGTATCTAGGTAATAAATGTATGTATATTTTTACACAAGGTTGACGAATCTCTACGTCCGCCCGAAAAAGGCGTCCGTAACCCGGACGTCCGGACAGTTGGACATCCGTTCGCACGGACACTAGCGGATGCAGCGTCCCTCCCGCTGTCGGAAGGTGGACGGGCGAGGCGGACAGGGCGGACGGCATCCGCGAATGTCAGCGGACGCTGCGGACACAGCGTCCGCGTCCGGACGTCCCGGACGTGCGACCGTCTTGTCAACCCTGTTTTTACATAATGCTTACATTTGCAATATGACATGGTAACTTCACTTCACTTTATACTAACTTCATCACCTAAAATCTATCAATAAAAAAAATATACAACCAACTAGGGTTGGAACTCTCACTTGACAGTAACATAGTAGATAAAAAAGCAAAAATGAACATCACAGCCTAATCAAAAGCAAGCTAGAGGTTGTACAACCTAACGACCAAAGCAAACTACCAAATTGGAATCACAACTACCAACACCAATTGTCTTTCAGCTTGGTAGTCGTCAACTTGATAGTTGGCAGCATTGTCACTTATAACATGTATACCTCCAAATCCAACTTCGCACTACAACTCTTCATCTTTCTCCATATTAGTAAACTAACCTACCAAATCACCCACTTTGACTATAAAATTGCAGGTTAAACTACCAACTTAAGGAAAAAAATCCACTAAAAATGAAAACAAAATAAAATTTGAGTTCAATTAGAAACTTCACACCAAGTCGACATTTGAAAAGGGTCCAAAAAATTTATTGGAATCCAAAAATCTTTAGAACCATTTGATTCAATAGGTGATGGTTAAGTTGGATGAAATAATCAATAATGTATTGCAATGTATCAATTATGGTCTTTTGGAGTAATTTCTGAAGTTAAATATAAAGGCCACTATATTTTGCAACAATCATCAACATTTGGAAGGCAAAAATTGAATATAAAATGTTGAGACTGCTATGGTTTTACACTTTTTCTCTCAAATCTCCATTTAATTTTCTAAGATTATATCATTTTGTTTGTTCCCTTGTCAATTACTAGCTAATAAAATTCTTAATGCTTAATTTGGTGTTTTCATACAACAAAATGGGAAACTTGTTTTCTACCTGATGTTATAATCAAAGGCATGAAGGGCATGACTTCATTGAAGTTGCACACATCATAGTGCTAAAAGACCTCCTCTCCTACACAAAGATAGAACTTAGGTCTCCCTCTAGTTCTTAGCCCCAATCCACTTTTGGTATTGTTGTGCTGGTTGGCATACAACAAATACACCTATCTCAAGCAACTTTGTTTGCTCCAAAAATATTTAGTTGATGCAATCATATAGATCTTTTGGCCCAATTCACTAGAAAAAAACTACGTTGTAGTTTTTATGTGGTAGTTGATATTTTTTATAAATTGCGTTGCAGTCAATATAGTTTACAAAAAATATTAGTTACCACATGAAAATTGCAATGCAATTTTCTTCTAATGGTTGTACTTGTTATTAGACTCGGAATACTTCTTGACAACACATATCCAAGTTTTTCACCATTCATAGACTTATAAGTTGGCAACAAATGCGACAAGTTCACAACTTCAAACTAGATTTCCAATCACACCAATAATGACCCTCAACTTAGAACAGTCCACTCCCTAGAAGCAACAATCATTAGATGTTGAGTTTCAACAATATTTTGAAAAACATTTTTCTTTAGCTCTATGTCAATTATCTTAGTCTCTAGTTTCATTCTTCTCATTCAACTTCACCTCACGATCTAGGGTGATTGCAAGAAACACTTGCCCTATTTTTTGTCCCCTTTGCCTTTAGACAAGTGTTTTTTGCTCATAACTTGTGCATTTTCTATCCATTTGGCATGAAATTTGGAATGAAGGTACATTCAGTAGTTGCAGACATTGAGTAATTTTTCTATATTTTCCAAATGATTTTCTTTGCATAAAGGCTATGACAAGGGAAAAAATTTCCGACAAAAATTTGGTGCAATGCAAGTGTAATCTTTTCTAATAAAATTTCTTTTTTAGAATTCTTTTTAATTACTAAAAATAAAAAATTCCATAAATCTCTTTTCTATTATTTTCTATTCCCAGTGGCTTTTGTAGTACCCCACAACAAACTATAATATTGCATAGTATTGAATCAACAATTTATATCTATAGTTACTATGAATTTAAGGTTTAAATTTGTAGGGGCATTGTGACACGTAGTTTTGATAGTAAAGGACAATACTGCTAGTCCTATGGCCAAAAACTACATTTTTGAACCAAAAACACGAAATGTTTTTTGTAATTACCATTTGGTAATTGTAGATATTGTTTCTCCACTTTCTGAGATTGAACAATGGGGTGTACCTTTAGCAGCTATTATTGTCAATCTTTAGGCACTACTAGTTTTAGGGGTGATAACTAAAGCTATGCAAGTCAAGTTAGGACTTAAGATTGTCATAATTGAACAACACCTAGTTTTGTAGCCTAGCTCATTAATATATTGTATCAATTGCTAGCAAACAAGTGTTACTTATTATCTACCTGTTGATACAACTTATTATTAATTCCAGAGTATATGTCACATCTTTATCTTAGTTGAGTAGTAATTTCTATCTACAAAGTACTGACCTCAAAATCTACTAAACAATAGTGGGATCAATTACAACTCATCTAAAGACCTTAATATGAGCAATGGTAAGGACAAATTAATGTAACAAACTGGATTAGGAAATATAAGATTATGCTTCTCCTCTTTAGGATGCCATGTAGCCAAGAAAAAAATTTCTCTTCAACATCAGAGGCACTTCATTCATTATAAGTCATCCTTTATAAAAGATAAACTAGTCATTCAAAAGTTGAAAGTTAGACATAGGTAAGGACTTCACTCCTTTTTGTTTTTTTGAATTATGATAGAATTTCAGACTATTTTTTAATCCAATGTTGAAGAAAAATCTAAAGCACTACATTTAGGTTATTTGAGGGTCACTTCCTAAGATTAATCTCCATTGTCTTCAATTTCAACATGACATGTGTGACAAAAGTACTTATAGGAACCCCTTGAACTTGAATTGCTTCTACTTCTTTAAGTGTTTAGCTCAAGTGATCAGTTCTATACATGGCTTGCTTCATTGGGGTGCAACTATATATAATTGCTTTTTCATAGATTACTCATCTTTCATGAACATTTTTGACAATCACTACTAGAAAATAACGTCCAAATCAACAAAAAAAAATTTAAAATTTAGTTGATTTGGATACTATACTAACCATTTTAACAATTTTTTATTGATTTGATACAACTTAACAAATAATCACTAAAATTTTGTTGATTCAAATAGTATAACATCAAAATGAACAAAAAAAAGTCAACACTTTTTTTTTTTCATTTTTAATCCCAAAAGTTTCAAATAAATTTTCATTGTTTGGGCAATGTTTTAATTACTATGGACAGAATTCTATGTTAAAAAAAGTCAAATTATGAGAAAGAAAGAAGAAAAGAGAAACCTTCCATACCTTGGTGATAGAAAAGAAGTGACTTTGGTGATGAAAGAAAAGAGAAGACAAGATCTTTATACAAAATGGGGTGGTAAAAAATAAAACAAACCATGTAGGATATGTGAATCACTCATAGTCTTAATTTGCCTATTTCATATGGTTTGTTCTACTTTCTACCATCCTATTTGTATAAAGAGCTTGTCTTCTCCTCTCTTCTATCACCGAGGTATAAAAAGCTTGTCTTTTTTTTAATTAAATTTTAAAATCTAATTTTATAGTCCTAACTATATGGCAATTTTTGCCTATATGCTAGTCTCTACTAGGCCGGTCTTTGGTCTTCTATATGGCGGCAATTTATTGAGCAAATTTATAAATGAATTATTATGTAATTTTCTTGAGTAGACCACCATAACAAAATGAACAAAATTTTTTTGTTAAATACTATATAAGACAATGCGACTAATTGAGGATACAAACAACATCAACACTTTTTTGTTGATTTTTTGTTGTGGTAGTCACTATTTTTCTACTGCAATTCATCTTTCTATGTGTACTATATCTTTGGAGTAGAAGCTCAAAGGCAAGAAGTTGCCCTTTTTACAATAGATGATGGTTCTATTCTTTAAAGGATTGATGATGTCTAGCCTAACAAGTGAACAATACTCTAAGAAAAATAAAAAATTTGATTTTGCCACACTACTTATTTGGTTCTCCAATGTACAATCAATTTATTTAACTTACTTTGGGAGTTCAAAAGGGATTTGAGGTTTTGTATACTTTAGAGGAATTACAATCCTTAGAAAATATCAACTAAGAATAGCCATCATTCTCTTAAAAGAGGCCATTATGCAATTTAGACCACTAGCATTGACTACTAGTATATATCCAATTTTCTAATTTTGACTATACATCTCTTCTAAAATTTATATTGTATATCTATTCTAATTAGCAAACTTCTTCAACTACTCATAGATTTTAAATCCCTAATTATTGGATAATTGAATATATTTGAAGGCTATAGTTTTAATAATAAAGAATTTTTTATTTCCTCTAATGTCTACTTCAATGATGTATGTTTTGCTACTTTCATTTGAATGTATTCAAATGATGTCTGTTTTGCTACTTCAATGATGTATGTTTTGCTCTTTCATTTGAATGTATTCCTCAATGTACATTTTTGATCTTTGTAATACATTTTCATCTTTCATTCAAGGGTCATTGCAAGAATTAGTGGTTGATTTTGTAGTTTTTTTGCCCAAATCTAAAGTTTTGAGTTGAATATTTTGAGTACTTTGTACCAAACCAATCTTTGCTGTAGATTTAAAAAAATCAACTACTAAAAGTATTATTGCAAGTACTTTGTTATGTGTGTTTTATTTGTTTGTTTGTTATGTTGAGATCTTCCACACCGTGCATCCCTGGCCATATTCTTGGTACCATTGGAAAGCTCTCGGCAAGGAAGGGTGTACAGGCTTTGTTTCGTGGCATTCCAACGGTCAACCTAAGAATTATTGACTTTCTAAGTTTTTCTGAATTAGAAAATTAGAACATTACAATTACTTTCATTTTCACCGTGGCAACGGCTCGAGGCACACTAGTTTATATGAAATTAACAATTACAATACACTGAGTACAATAGTACATGAAGATTTCAAAGCACATTGGGATCACTATTGCTTGTTTTATTACTGTACTAAATTTGAAATAGTATAAAATCATTTTGAGACAACACAATTTTGAAGCTCAAAATTTGGTTTGACCATCAAGTCTCTACTATGTAAATACTTGGTTCTTTAATTAAGTATTAATGAAAAATGAAATGAAATTCTATAAATAAATAAAAAAGTAATTACAAAATTTTTAAATGAGAAATCATGTCAAATTTCAATATTTTATTTTCTTAGGACAAATCTAAAGCATTGTCAACTTTAATGCTTGTTTCCAATTATTAATGTTTCTTTAGTAGTGTAATCAAACCATTTAATTGTTTGATCACTTAATAATTCTCTCTCTATACATTTATTGGTAATGTAATTATTTTATTATTTAATATCACCAACTATGTTCAAAGCCATTAGAGTATGAATGAAAAGAGTATGAATGAGAAGTGTCATCCAATGGAAGTCTATAACAAAAAAGGGTGAATGAGCATGAATAAGGATGAGCAAATTGAAGTAAAATCATTTATATTGCTTCCCCACCCGCTTACAATGTATAAATGAGTCTTCCAATTTTAAATTATGTATGTATGTATATGTGTGTGTGTGTGTGTGTGTGCGCATATACATAATGCAATTATGCACCAAAAATGACTTTGTGTTTAATCCAAATTGTAGATTGTTGAACTAAATCATTATAAAGTGGGAAAAAAATTGGAAAGAATAGGGGCAACAAAATGAAAATCCAAAAGTGAGTCCAAATATTAAATGCACACTTCTCATTCTAATTTTGAAGCCAATGGATTTCTTTTGCAATTGGTGTAGATGTTCTAAAACTATACAAGAATATTATATAGCACCAAGGTAACAACTTATGACTATGGCTTGTTTCTAAATTATCCCCTTTAGATTCTTATCTAAAATATTCAACATTTATTTATGAGAGTCTAGGGTCAATTTTGAGTATACTGATATTGATCACTTTGAAAATTCATAGTTAATTCATTTAGAGTTAAAAAAAATATATACTAAAAGAATTAGAAGTTCCCTTGTTATTCACTTTTTTATTGCCAACAAACTTCAACAAAAACTTCAACAATTTAAGTAATATAGAACATGAATAAAAGTTTATTGAGACAATTTGAGGTGTAAAGTACATGCACCTATAATCATCACTTTGTAAAAATAGACACCTACATGGCTACATTTGAACCAAAAATCAATACTAAATGGGTAGTTGTAAGAAACACTTATCATTTTGGGCTAAAAATAGCTTCAGTATTTGTAGGAATTACTCTAACTATTGGAATAAAATGCTTTAAAATGAAAGATGGTTCATTTGTGAAGCATTCAAAACAGTATGTATATGAAAATATAGGCCTAGAAAAATCTATCTTTCAAATTTATGTACAAAAAAAAGTAATGAAAAAAGTAATGAAAAAAGTAAAAAAATAGGTACTTTAGAATTTAATTTTTAGAAAGTAGTAAAATAATACAATTAAATACAATTAAAAAAAACAATTTCTAACTTGAAGATGCTTATTTTCAACAATTTACATCTTTGAAAAAAAATTGTGTTCTCTACATGTGAACAAGGGTAGTGCACTTTGAACACATATAGAAGGTGAACACTTTATTATTTTTAGAAAATTTTGTGTAACACTTTATAGGCTTGTGTAACTTTACTAGAAGTCTTTGTATCCCAATTCTAACCTTTAAATTTGCATTTTTGGATTGAATATAATATTCCCCTCCTCCAAATGGCTAAAGTAGACATCCAATTGGGGGAAATTTGAATATAGTAAAATAATTTTTTTAATTAAAAATATTTATACAATGTCTGCAACTAAAATATTTACTTTCATTTCAAATTTCATAGAAAAAAAAGTTAACAAACTCTATATGATGCAAAAGTTATAAGCAAAAAACCACCTATCGTCCTATCCAAGGTCAACTAGAAGAAAAAAAAGAGAAGTGTTTCTTGCAATGACCAAAAACTTAAATATTGATCACATTAAATGTACACAATCTAAACTTGCGAGCCTATGAGAACCTACTATCAATCTTTTGAGACAATACCTAATTGAGAGTTTGAGACAATACTTTGAAAATTTATAACTTTTTCATTTATTGTACAAAACTACAAATAGTACATGCTAATGTGCATTAGATACCTCTTTCACTTGCTAATAAGACCTAATAAAAGAATTTTTGCTTATACTATACTTAGTAACTACACTACTACTCAATTAGTAACTACACTCAAGTACAACATGAAGGTCACATTTGACACAAAATAAAATATTTTTTTGTTGAAAAGTACTACATATTGTTTAGGGGATTGATTTAGAGGAAGCAAAACTCTCAAAATCTAAAGTGGAAATTCATTGTCATCACTCCCTCATGAAAACATGTATTAGAAATTACTCTATTTTATAGTTGCACTTAAGGTAGATACCCCCAAATGTGCTACTTACCCCAAATCACCACCATCACTTTGTGTTCATTTCCAAAATCAATATGTATCCATATGGAAAAAACAATTTTACAACTTCTACCAAAAAAGAACTTTGCCCCTTTGTAACTTTTGCATAAGGTATCTAAATGTCATATTCTTTGTTGCACTGAACCTTCCTTTCACTTCCCAATAAGAAAATAAGGAAATTTAACCATTCTAATAATAGTAATTAACCAGACATGATAACAAAAAGTGTCGGTTTTGGGTGTACCTACCTTCTACTATTTCCCTTACTTTATCTTATTACCTTATCCCTCCCTTCACAACAACTAATGCGTGTTACCTTACCTTTTCCTTGTGTGCTCCGTCAACGGTGGGTGGATGTGCATCGAATCGGTCTGCCTATGCTGAACTCCGGTGTCACGTGTGGGATGGCCCTAATGAACCACTAGCAGGCAGTCATGCACCCTTGATGCAAATCTGTTCGGATGAGGCACAGCCACCAGTGCCTCTCCAATTGTTTTAATTTATTAATTATTCTAGATCAGGTCGACTGGCATCACCACAACAATGAACGATCTGGACACCATCCAGACCACCTTTCAAGTAATATTATTTTTGGAGAACAAACATTCAGCTACGTATTTAATTCAAGCGTGAAACATGGACTGCTCCGAAATTTGGAATCAAGTTAGAGTGGTCTCGAAATACAAAATTAACAGTCCAAAATAACTTAGGGGTATTTTTTTACATCTTTCATTACCTTAATAGAAAGGTGGTCCTTGGGGACCAAACTAGAGTGCAACTGAAGAGCATGGTCCTAGAAGAGCCCATTTGGACACTAGTATGGTGCCGAAGTGAACCTCTGCAAACTTACCCTCGCATTGTAGCTTGGTTCCACCTTTCTATCGATCTCCTTCCCCCTCGGAAGGTTTTTAGGAGTTGTAGCGCTACTTCAGACAGTTCCAGTAAACTTCCCTACGGCAAGTCAAACACTCAAGAAGCAGGATATTTGGATTAGAAAACTAAAGAAAAATTTACTGTGAGTTGTTCAGATGCCAAAACGTACAACAGTCTGCAATGAGGACCCCTCATCTGTTTTCCAAAAGGAAAAGAAAACAACGTACAAACAGTATGTCGGAAGTGGAGAATATGGAATTGTGGTCTAGCTAGAGAGCCCTCTACTTCCACTTGGACTGTTCATTTGGGCGTTGGGATGAGCACTCGGAGTCATGATGGACCCCGGGAACCATGAAAAAGCAGCAGTCCGCAGTCCGTCCTGCAGGTAAGAACGGTACTGTACAAGTTACCGATGGTTGGAACTGTAGACTCGCATAATCGCCGCTGACCCACCCTAAAATTGGCGACAATCGGGGTAAATATTGAGGAGGTAGGCTACTTTGAACCTTCATAACTTTTGCAAATGGTATCCAAACATTGATTTCTATGATGTATTGGAATCCTCTTCCATTTCCTAACTTGAACATATAAAAACTTAATCAGTTTAACAAACAGAAACTACTAGTTCTGGGTGTTGCATCTTACTGATATAAGTTGACCTTTGTAAGCGTAAAGGAACACCTAATTACAATACTATTACAATAGCGACCATTACTAATCTGTGCCTAAAACGTACACTTTTTTTTAACATAGTAAGGTGAGGTTGTGCAGTAGATAAGAAGTTTTGGGGCACCGCTCTAACTATCAAATTACTATGCAGTGCAAAAGAACTCTTGTCTTCTACTACTAGTGTTCATTTTGAGTACACCTTCAATCAACACATTGAAAATTCATTACTTTAGAGTCAGTAATAATGCGTTCTAGAGAATCTAGAATCTTCGTTCAATTGCCAACAACTGAAGAGTGGCCGAACAAAAACTGTACTTGTATACCTATGCTCAGATCAGATGCTAATTTGGTTCCTCCCTCCGAAGTACTGAATCCTAGAAATGGTGCGAATGGTCGGCAGGGTGGACCTGCCCACATGGGTCCGTCATCGATCCCCATAAATGCCATTGATGCCGCGGTTAGCATCTTCAAATTCTCTCCTCATCAGTCCAGAAGGAATCCACCAACTTCCGCAATAACTTCCTGTGCACACTGAGATCTTCAATCTGCATCTTATTATTACTATAGCAAGAGTGGGTCCCTGCCTCTGTGGTCCCGGCTTGTCTTGTTCTCAGGCACAACACGGATTTGTCCTGAATGTGTGTGACACTAATTTATCGAAGTCAAGTCAGTCACACTATTTGTGAAATATTCGAATAAGTGTAGGTTGAAAAAGTTATTACATAGTACCAATTTTTCAGAAAAATGAAATATTATAGAGACACTAATTTTCTAGGCGATGGTAGTTTTTGTCCTCACTTATGGGACAAATCAATGTGCTCTTGACATCAAGTGAGCACTACTCTTCAATGTTCATTATCTACCCAATATGATGAACAATTGCTGTTAATGAGCACTTTTAATTAGTGATACTACATGCCAGCATGATTCAAAGCTTTATTGATTTCTCCTATTTGTAAGGGAGCAAAATTGATGTCACCTGAAAAATTACTGCCTTCCACTAGAAAAAATCACAAAACTAGTGTAATAGTAATCGTACCAGTAGCGACGCAGACTTCCATAAATCACAGGCACTAAGGTAAAAGGATAAGTCAGTATAAGTGTGCCTCTTCAGTTTTTTGAAACAAATGAACTGAAATCTCGTTTCATTCACTTCAAAAAGAAAAGAAAAAGTCAGTGTAAACTCAATTTAGTGTATGAAGATGGAACATGGAACAATGGAACAAGTCGGATGATGGCGGCAGGCAGGCAGGACCACCTCCCAATGTACGTAATAATTGTGCAACATGAAAATCAGGTAAGTAGATAAGCATTAGTCTACTCCATTTGGTGTGTAGGTGAGAATCAAGTGGAGATGCACTTCGCAAGTGGCCACATGGCATGTCTGATGCAACTGTGAGCTGTTGTGTAACTTATTTTGTGCAGCTGAGCGACCCCATTTGAATTTCTGGTTCTCAAATTTAGGGCATCCAGCAATCGTATATTCTAACCATATCTGGCTGTGGGCAGCCAGAATCAATTTTTTAAGAATCTCCCTGGTCACTGCATCCACCTGCATCTTATATTTTATTTTTCGGGGTGCAAATCGGAAGGGACGGATGACCCCACTGCATTTCACTCCAACCGCTACAAGAGCATCAATCGCCAATTGTCAGGCAATGTTCCGATCATTCTCGTCAAAACAGAAGTGAGGCAACTGTGGGTGTGCAATGCAAACTTTTGGGATTAGTTATGGAGGCTTGAAAATTTTCATGGTCAATGACAACCCCTGTTCACGTGGGTGCGCTCACAGTACATAGCCTCAGTACATAGCCTCAATGCAAGGTCCCTTCTGGGTGAAATGGATTACTCATTATTTGTCCCAATCATTCAACTCATTAGTTGCATTTCTAATCAATCGCAAGCCTCTTTCAATATGCAAAAGCTAAAAGAATCTCCATCATTGTAATTGAATGCATTAGAGGATTTTTTGGAGGGTGGAAGGGCCATTTCAGGGTTGTTTCCATTGTTTTTCCCTAGGCAGCCTTAGATCAGCTATTGACAGATTTTTTTAATGACGTAGTAGTCACTGTGCCATGTCCGGAAGTTGGTGCAACGAGATCCCAAAGACCAAAAAACTTAGGGAACTCACAACCCTTCAAAGCAATTGAATATCTTCTAATGAAACATTTGTCAAAAGCAAAGTGGTATTAGACATAAGAAGATTCCACCACTATAGTAAAACTTCATCACATTAGAAAAGTTGATCACTTAATTATCTTGATCTAAAGATTCTCTATACTAAATTTTTTTTTATTAGGCTTTTGGATTGCATATTGCCTTGAAGCATCGAAAAGCTCATCTTTTGGTTGGTCATTTGTATGAGCCTTATGATTTCCCTATATAAGAAAGATTCTCAAACCCAATTATAGATTACCTTATCAAACCTCGATGTCATTTAACCTTAGAAAGATGCCAATGACTAAAAGTATCCAATGAATGACTTTTATCATTTTATGAACTATTCAAATGTAGAATGCATCTACTCATCTAGGATTATGGAAATTTCTGGCTAACTACCTTGGTGATATAGGATCACATCCTTCCATAGTTAAAGATTATCTTTCAATCAATTTCCAAAATCTCTTAAATGTACAAAATCAAAAAGAATCTCTACCATTTGTAGTAGAGGGAGTTACAATTATGAAACACTCTCTCCCTATTAGTACTTGTTTTTGAACCTAGATAGAATTTATATATCAAAGGTTGCAATGGGTTTAGTGACTTTCTTTTCCCAAATTCGATGAAGATGTCTTATTTGTCTTGATACATAACATTTCAATGAACTTAGAAAATTAATGTTCATAGGTTTGTAGTTAATACCAATACATTAAATGTAAAAAATATATGACTCTTCCTAATATCAACATACTAATTATTAAAAATTATAGTATATTTAAAAAGTTGTCAATCCACACAAAAAATGCTTATTTATTATAGCAAAGATAATCTCAAAATAGGATGATAAGCACAAAGAATGCCTATCTACCTCATCAATGATAGTAATAGATATCTTCAAGGAACATATCACTCGTTCCAAAATTGGGGATGCATTTAGAGTCCCATTTCTTTATGGATCTCCTATCTTAAGGCCTCTTTACATGTATCAATCATTGGGAAAACTTCAATTACAAAGGGTGTTATAGACAAAAATAATTATTGCACTTTCTTGTGAAACCAAGGGGGGGAAGGGATGCAATAAGAAATCTACATGTATGAGATTCTCTCAAGATTGATTAGTCTCCACCCATAGAGTTGTCCATTATTATTGGTGAAACTGTGAAACTTCAACTCCTCTTTTCCTTGCTTGTCCACCCTCGTAAGACAATAGATAAATCTTATTTTGTCTTATTGCTTGAATTAGTATAAAGGTTACACACCAGGCTCACATGTAAGCTGACACTGAGTTGCACACTTTCCATCCAAAGTTAGGAAACATCCAGAGTTAGGAGCGTACGTCTGGCGATGCAACATCAAACCTAAAGTAGCTAAAAAATGGCGGAGCCGGGGCTCAGAATTATCAGTTACCACACAAATTCTGTGTGCCACCGCACCGCGGCTGCCCACCTCAGCTAACATGGTAGTGACGAAACGCTTCAAACTCTCGCGGAGTTTTTAGATCTGGCAAAGTACGACTCAATATTCACAGTGATCACAGACAGTTCCACTGTCTCCATTGACCAGGTTGCCCCAGTACGAACATCCTCGTGCATGGCGAGTCAGGCATTGCTTGGGCTGCTCCGTCATTCCGTCATTCCTCGAATAATTAAAATCGATAGCTAGTTGCGTAGCTTTCATGGAGCTCGAATCTCTAAACACATCATGTTCTAGAACGACAAGAACGAACCGTGACAAAAGTGACCTAGCTCAGACATGTTAAACATTAATTACATCGATTGAGACCAACTGACTATGTCTTGCCGCCCGGGTTTCATCATACAATCACGCAATCACGCTCTTAATATTTCTTTAAAATGCCAGTTCCAGTTGCAATCGCCCAAGATCTAGACCAGTCCTAGTTGTTCGAGCTCCCACCACTTGAACATCAAATCTCTGGTTCTAGCTAGCTACTGTAGCTAGCTTCATGTATTGAAATTTCAACTTACTGTTTGTAAGTAAGGCTGGTAGTCAAGCTAGATCGATGCTGGGGTCGTTGAATATATCGATCCTGTTATTAACTGATCAAATTTTACACGTTAACGTTGCATCCCTCCGACACGCAACTTCAAGGATTCATGCACTCTAGAAACGCTAATTGGAGCCCGAATTGGGGACTTCGTACGTACCAGTTCGAAGCAGTGGTGCCCACAGAATCCTGGCTTCCTTCGATCTGATCGTTTTTGCTCGTGCCTGGCCTGGCGGCGATGCTCCCAGAATCCCATCGATCAAGGGTTACCACGACTGGGGCTGCAGACAATCAATTGAATTAGCTCGGCGGCACACAACCCTCGCGTGCATCCAAACATTGTGGAATTCGATTAAATTAGTTAGGGGCTGTATACAGTGTGTGCAGACCCGGTTGATTGTGATGCGGAGTGATAATGATAATTCTTTGAATCCAAGTGGCAGCTGCAACTGTGTCTGTGTCGGTAAAGGGAGCTTGGGCTGCGAGATTTTCTTCAATTTTGGAACTTTTGGAACAATATATACGATTTGAGATATCGATAAATAAAGGCGGTGATCGATCAATAATATTTGAAGAAAAGGGGCAAAAAAAGAACGATATTTCACGCATAGAGAAAGTGAATGAAGAGTCTGTTTCTTCAAGACTCGCACCTCGATCATCATCAACAAAACTCTTTATAAATTGGAAAAGTGTACAACATGTTGTTTTAGGGTTTATCATTGATTTCCAACTTAGTGAGATTTTTGGCAAAATCAATCTCTTCTAAAAACGCCACCATGAAGAACAAGGGCCTGGAGCGCAGCAGGGCAAGCAGGCGCCACGGCCAATGCTGAGGATGCATTAACATGCCCTGAGACACTAAACCCTACGGAGTACTATTTACGAGAAGATGCAGTGGTCACAATTGTGCCATGCACCAGGTCTAGTTATTCGCGGTTTGGATGGGAAACCCAAGTAAACAGACTCTCCACTTGAGGATTCATTGGGCCATTTTTCAAGAGGAATGCCCTCTTGATTGCCGGCTGCACTGGATGCTGCAACTGACAGTTATGAAGCTCTAGGGGTCAAGTAGCTTGACCCGAGAAGGACGGGCTGGTCAGTGGAAATCATCCTTTTGGGTACCGTGTGAGTCATTTGCTAAAAAAAATTCAAGCACTCATTGGAGGTCAAATTCCTTTACAAAACCTTCCCTTTTTCACACAAAATTCTTAGGATGAACACTTGGATGAACATCTGCACTTCTATCCTACCTAAAAGGATTCTCTTATCATCCATCAGCCAATTAGAGTCCACATCCATTGGCATCCTTGAAGGGTTAATTTGGTAGATGTCAATATTTGTATACAACCATGGCTATCATAGTATAATAGGACCCATGTGAATATTGCGAATTAGATTTCTTCATAGGGAGTAACTTAGCTTATCCAATCCATACGACCAATTTATTGAAGTGAATGAATGACCCATTCAACATGATCTTTTGGTCTTTTGGTCGTGTTTATGTTGATGAACCTAGACACTTGAACAACATGACTAAATATAAGAAAAATTATTTAGTCCATATAACCAATTTATTGGAGTGAGTGAAGGACTCACTCAATGTGATATTTTGGTCTTTTGGTCTTGTGCATGTTGATGAAGTAGACCATGGTTGTCACATTGAACAAATTACTATTCATTTCACGTCCTACAGGACAAGTTACTATTCATCAAATGTACGTAAGACGTACATTTGATGAATAGTAACTTATCCTGTAACAGGGTTGACGAATCTCTACGTCCGCCCCAAAATAGCGTCCGTAACCCGGACGTCCGGACGTCCGGACACAGCGTCCCTCCCACTGTCGGAAGGCGAACAGGCGGGGCGGGGCGGACGGTCCGAGGCGGACATCCAAATCATGCGGACCACATCAGTCCACATGTCAATCGGACTGCCGTAATCGGGCGGACGGGTATCGGGGCGGTCCCGGCGGACGCTACGTCCGCCGGGACCACGAATGTCAGCGAACACTGCGGACACAGCGTTTGTGTCCGAACGTCCGCGTCCGAACGTCCTGTCAATCCTGTCCTATAGGACGTGAAATGAATAGTAATTTATCCAATGTGACAACCATGAAGTAGACACATTAGAAGATTTTTGGGGCCTTTGGATGCCTACGAGTTATCACAGGAAACAGGTTTGGCGCAGCGGTCTGACGTGGCCGAGACCTTGCCACGTCATTGACCAAAAAATAATTTCATTAATTATTATTTTTACATTTGAAGACTAATTTTTATTTTTTTTTAATGAAAAAAAAATTCTGACAACTGGCCATTCCCCTCGCTGTGGGGAACAGTTGCAGGGGAATAGGCCTGAAACAAGCTTCTGGACCCCCCAAAACTCTTCTAATGCTTGAAACAACACAACTAAGGATAAAAAAAATTATTTCAAAGTTAACTCCTCAAATTTGTAAAACTAAAATGTGGTTTTTGAATTATTGATCAAAATGTTGCAATGTCAATTTAGACTTGTTCATATGGGTGAATGAAAAAAATTGATGCACATTTTTGTCAAGAATTTGAATATATAAGCTAAATGTATGCATATGCAAGTTAGAATGCATTTTCTGTGAATTATTTCAAAGTATTCTAGACTCAAGATTTCAATTTCTACAATTACAAAAGGATCAATTTGAGGAATTGCCACTTTAAGTGATGGCATTGCAGTTTCCATTTCAAGGCAATGGCTTGGAAAACCATCTTTGAGATTATTAAAATTACATTAAAAAAAAAATTTCAAATTGTCTTCCTCCTACTTTTATTGTTCTAGTACAACAATTCATTGTTTTGATTGTAGGGAAGTTATTTTTGAAATTCTGGTGAATTTAAATCCATGTTTTCAAGTGCTTTATTCTTTGAAAAGGAGTCATAGTAATGCAAGTGTATAACTCCTTTACAAAGTGGATTCAAGTTTTAATTTTGAGTATACTAGTTTTAAATTGCATTCAAATTTTCCATTTAAATATAGGTTTGGAAAAAATGAAAAACAATTATATTTATAGTAATCAAAACTAAAATTATTAAAATTTCTTCTTGCAAAATTCTCTTCAAAAATATTAACCCCTAAAGGACCAACATGTTTAGAAGCCCAAAACTACTTCAAAATGATCTTCTCTAAAGCAAGGTCAAAATCTTTATAAAATTTGTATTTTAACAAATCCAACCATATGATCCTGTAGTTAACTTATTCAAGTACATTGTCCTAAAATTTTAGAATGAATATCTCCACTAATTGCAAGTTCAATGTGTCTAAACTTCAAAATGTAGGTTTTTTTAGCCCTTCTAAAAGGTGAAGTTTTGTCTTTCAACATTTTAAGAAAAACAAAACATATGTCCTATAAATTTTACATTTTAGTCAATATGTTGGAAAATGGGTTGAAAATACATATAAAAAATTTTAATCAAAAATAATTTCATATTCATCTTTAAAAAAAATTAAAGTGGAAGGGATATTAAATCAAATAAAAAACTAATTTTCTAATTAAAACTTTTATAAGAAATTGAAATTTTTTAATCCAAATAGTAAGTATTTTATATTAAATTATTAGTATCATTTAATTCTCTTTTTATTTGAAAATTTTCAAAATTGAGAGCAAAAGACGACTTTATATATTTTTTCTACCTTTATTACCCGCAAAATAAAACTACTTGAAATTTTTTGTTCATTAATCGGAATTGAATGGTTCAAATTTTTTTGAGTACGTATCAATTATACAATTCCAAAAAATAAACAATATTTTTTGTTGCCCATTTGACATTGAAATCAAAAAACTCTTCTAACTTTTGCAATATTTATTGGAATGATATGAAACAAAGCTTCACATGTAGATTATGATGAGTAGCATCTTTCCTAAAAAATTCAGAAGAAAATTCTGAATCATGAAGTCAATAGACGCTACTTAAGTTCTCAAAAAGCCCCAAATGGGCTCTTTGGTCCTTTAGGGATTAAATAAAATATTTGACAATTTTTTTTATAAAGTGATGAAACCGCTAAATTGCAAGAAATCTTCGGCTGATACCTCTCATTTCTATCATTACTAATGCTTAGGAATGAAAAAATTAGTGTTCATTTTATTTGAATCTTTCATCCATGATTACATATGTAAATAGCTTTATTACTTTTGTGAAGATTACATTTTGCATTATTCAAAATAGTGAATGTCAAGACAATCCATTAATTTAATCCTTTGAATTAAATTTTTTGAATCCTAACCACTTTTGAGAACTCTTTTATAAATTGGATTTTTACAAAATCTTACCATGTTAGATAAGAGTCATTGTCTTGAATTTAGGTATTTATTTGTCTATCTCTTCCTATCACTTCTTGTATCTTTTACTTATACAATTTGAAGATTATGCCATTTTTGAATGCCCAAAATTCTCTAAATTTCCTTTTCAAGCATCAACATTAACTGTAATCCCAACATTATTGCAAGGGTAGGGCTGTTATAATATTTTACTTTAAAAAAAAAAAGGAAGAAAATATTTACCACATATGTTGAAATTGGGAAATTTTATATAGAAGTGAAAGATTTTGAATTTATGAGAAGATGTCACAAATTACATAATTACTTCTTGAAAATGGGGGGCAAATTTTTATATTTATTCAATAAGGGTGAAAGTTTTTGAACCACCCCAACCTTTGCAATACATGCTTTTATCGGGGCAAATTTTCAACCTTAACTTCTCCTCTCCAAGTGACACATGCCAATATTAAATTTAGTTCTTGATACCACCCAGATAGAAAGTCCATAAAGTATTCAAGCTCTAAAAGCATTCACCTCCTCAAAATATATACTCTTTGTACATTTTGATTTCTCATTGTATTAATAATATACACAAAGTATACATTGCAAGAAGTGGATGCATTTGGTGATCAAGACTATAACATTTCAACTTAAAAAATTCACATGGTAGAACCACCCCTTGTCGACCTCTAAGCGATTGGCACATGTTCAGGAGTAGTAGAAGGCAATGTAAATCCTCTGGCATGTAGGAAGATAGAAATGATGGGGATTGCCAAATTTTTGTGATTTTATTTTTTGAATTCAAATTACTATGAAATTTGGAAGTAGACAACTAATCCAAATCTATAGCTAACATGTAGAATCTTTCAATCCCAATCATTCAAGAACTTCTTTCTACTCACTACTTTGGGACATGTATCATGACTGGATTAGTCTTAACCTCTAAACACCAAAACTACATTTTTTGGCAACATAGAAATTTTGGCCAGCTTACTATAAATGAAATTTTTATGTTTTTTCTTTGAAATTTTCACACAACATGTCCCCAAGGAGTAACTTTAAGGCCCAACAATTTTGATAACTTCTAACTACATGGTTAAAAAGTTATTGTATGATATGTAATTTTCAATGCTTGGTGGGTAGCCCAAAAATTTCTTAAAAAAATATTTTCTTAAGAAATCAAAATTCGAAATTAATTTTCTAAATTTATATATATACATGGAAAGCTTTGAATCATTCCATTTTGATTACTTACATGAAAATTATGAGGAGTTTTAGTTTTTGAGAAGTTATGGATTTTGTACTCTAAAGCAACACCGGAGTCTTTTATTTAACTCTTTTTTCAATATTTAAAAAATAAAAATAAAAACATAGGATATAAATTGTTAATTAAAACATTACAACCATTGGTATTGACATTTTTCAATTTCGTACATAAATTTTTAACAATTTAGTATTTAGAATCATTCTCTACTTCTTTCTATTTACTATTTCTTTCCTATATGTTGTACAATTCTAAATGGTCTAAAAATTTCAAGCATGTATCCAACTTGCCTTGAAGGATGAATCCAAAGAACCACCACCATTTTGGACATTTTTCATGCAAATGTGACCTCATGAAGTGTAGTTGACCGATTTTTTGCAAAGCCCCAAAAAGGATTTTTGTCACTTCATACGCTAATATCTTGCAATCTACATAGTGAAAATTTCTGAAATTTTTTCCACATCTTCTCAAACAATATTACTACAAAATCCTATGATTACATGTGTCCAAAAATGTGTTTTCTTCTAAAATTTGGTACTTGCACTAGAAATGACAGTTTTGAAGCGTATTTGGTGAAAACATAGTCCAAAACATTTAAGGGTTAACTTTAAAAAAGAGAAAAAATACATTCAAAGCTCTAGTTGAACATTTACTCCAGCCTTGGTTGGAAATATGTACCCTACAGGTTGGAGATGGGTCCCTTCTCGACAATGGGTGGTTCTACTGTAACTAATTCTACAAAGTTCCAAAAATAATGAAACAACTTGGGTTAGTGAGATGCCAATCCATTTGTCTTCCCAAGAAATTTTACTGAAAAATTAGTTTCAAGAAGTCTACCTTCCCCATTTCAATTTCCAGCTCTTAAATGGGTGCTTTATGGACCTCCTGACTACCTCAATGAGTGGAATAAAATAAAACCATGCTTTATACCAGTACTGACCACTCCTTTGCAGCTGAAGGTGAGTGATGTCAGTCGGGTATGATTAGAATTTAGAAAAAACACCCGAAATCAGAAGAAGGGACTGCAGCAAACCAATTGGATTGCTTATATGATGTCCCACGACGGAGACCGATGACACTGCCAGTCTGCCACGTGTCTAACTTAACCCTTTAACCCTAGAACGATGTCATGGACATTAAGTGTCCGATGGATGACTTCACCTATACGATGGAAAGAAAAATATTTTTTTCATCAAATTTGTTTTTTGGAAGTTCTTTGGGTACATTTTAATCCTTAAAGGACGAAACAAGTGAGACCTTAGAAATCATCCTTTTCATTACCTTGTGAATCATTGGTTTAAAATATTGCAAGAATATTCAGTGGAGGTCAAACTACTCTAGAAAACCTCTCCTTTTCACAATAAGATTCTGAAGATGAATAGTCATTAGAAAAAATCTGAGCCTTGTGGAAGGTTGTTAAGGATTTAGTTTTCAGCGCCTCACAATGCAATTACAAAAAATATATATATATTTGAAAAAAAATACTTAAAAAATTAAAAAAACAATAGAATTCCTCTCTAATTGCACCAGGGTAGTTGCAGGCAATTCAAAACTCACAACCTTTTCGAGGCCTGAAATTTTTTTGTAATGTGAACTTCTATCCTACTAGAAGAATTCTTTGTCATCCACTGGACATTAAACATCCGTGTTGACATTTAAGGGTTAAGTGAATAAGTATTGCTAATTCCTTCATTATGGTATTATTGATTTTTTGAAAGACGGAGATGTTTTTCCTATAGATTATCCTTTGTAGTGTATTGTGACCATTTCTTCAGCAAAACGACATTGGAGGGGGGGGGGGGCATATCTCAAAATTTTAAACAGAAGAACAAATTACTTATTTCAACCAAATACAATTATGAGTAGTTGTGTATATGAATGCCAATTTTAAGAAGGATTGAAGGAATGACAAATTATTTTCAAAGCCTTGTAGGCAATGGGAGTATATTAGGAAAACAAGAATACTACTTCACCATATCCTTCAATCATTTACTCCATCCAATTAGCCCTAGTCCACTTGTACTATCCATGGATTTTTAAAAAAATTGAATGACCTCTCATTGTCTAAGTCCCTCTTTCAAAACAACCCTAGAGATCATTTTTGGAAGTATTTGAGTTTGTAAAATTACTGAATCTAGAATTTTTGTCCAAATTTTAATTTTTTTCTAACTTTGGAAACAAAATCTAATTAACAACATGAAAAATGTTATTTTTCAGATATAATTAGAATAGCCATAAAATGTTTGTTTGGGCATTTTAGAGCAGGGTTGACAGGACGTTTGGACGCGGACGCTGTGTTCGCAACGTCCGCTGACATTCGCGTCCGCCTGTCCGCAACGTCCGTCCATCCGCCCGGTTACAGCCGTCCGATCGACACGCCGACTGATGTGGTCTGCACGATCTGGGCGTCCGCCTTGGGCCGTCCGCCCCGCCCGTCCGCCTTTCGATGGCAGGAGGGACGCTGCATCCGCTAGCGTCCGGACGCTATTTTGGAGCGGACGTTGAGATTCGTCAACCCTATTTTAGAAGTTAAGTGATTAACCCTTGAAGGACCAAACAACGTTTATTTGGCAACATGAGTGATCGTGGACAGATCACTATGAATGGAATATTTTTTTCTTTGAAATTTTCATACACCATGTGCTCAAGGAGTAGCTTTAAGGCCCAACAATTTTCATAACTTTTGACTTCATAGTTAAGAAATTATTGTATGATATGCAAATTTTCAATAAACTGCAAGTATCTCAAGCATCTCCCAAAAAAATTTAAGAATTATTTTTTTCAAAAATAAAAATTTAAACTGATTTTTTACATTTATATGTATTCCAATTTGATTATTGAGATAAAAGTTATGAAGGATTTAAGTTTATGGATAGTTTTAGAATTTGGCTACTCTAAGATAAATTTTGAAGTCTTTTATTTAATTCAATTTTTAATTTTTTTGAAAAAAAAGCATTGGATGTAGATTGTTTATTAAAACATTACAACTATTGGGATTGGGATTTTTCAATTCAATAATTAAATTCTTAACAATCTAGTATTTTGAATAATTTTGAATTTTTTTTCTACTTACTGTTTTTTCCTATATGCTGTACAATTCCAAATAATTTGAATTTTTCCAAACATATAGCCAACTCACCTTGAAGAATCCGAAGAATCACCACCATTCTAGACATTTTTTCATACAATTATAACCTTGTGAGTGCAATTGTTCGGTTTTTCACACAGCAATGAGAAGGATTTTTGTCAATTCAAATGCTATTATCTTACAATTGACATTCTTAAAAAAATTTCATATCTTTTCAAACCAACGTGCTACAAGATCCAATGGTTATATGTGTCTAAAAATGTTTGTTTATCTAAAATTCAGTGATTATATTAGAAAATATGACAATTTTGGAGCATTTTTTGGTGAAAACATAGTAAAAAACTTTTAGGGATTAAGGACTACACTTTTTCATATACATATATACTAGTCATGTTTATATTGCAATAGAGGCAAGAATCATGGAAAATATGTGTATGACAAATCACATGAATGCTCACCATATTCTAAGTTTTCATTATGAATGTCGAATGAAATAATTGGATGATATTTTTCTAAGATGAAAATATAATGGGTTTTGTGACATGAGTCATGATAAAGATAGTAGGGTGATTATAGGAAACACTTGTCCTTTTTTGTAACCCCTTGGTCTCCATGGAGGTGTTTTTTCCTCATAACTTTTGCGGTTTAAGTTTGTTTTAGTTGAAATTTGGAGGAGAGGTGCGTGTTGTTGATCTAGCCATTCAGTAATTTTTTCAGTATTTTTAAAAATAATTTACTATTTTTAAGGTGACCCTGATTGGCAGGGTTGACGAATCTCTACGTCCGCCCGAAAAAAGCGTCCGTAACCCGGACGCACGGACTCCGGCGGACGCAGCGTCCCTCCCACCGTCGGAAAGCGGACGGGTGGGGCGGGGCGGGGCGGATGGCCCGAGGCGGACGCCCAGATCGTGCGGACCACATCAGTCCGCGTGTTGATCGGACGGCCGTAATCGGGCGAACGGGGCGGACGCTGCGTCCGCGTCCAGACGTCGTGTCAACCTTGCTGATTGGGTGTCTACCTTGGTTGTTTGGGGGGTTCTCAATCCTATTTGAGGACCAGAAATGCGATTTTGAAGCCAAAGTTTTGACCTATTGTAGGTGGGCTAACATTTTAAAGAGATTTTTGGCAAAGAACCTTATGTAAGGTCTATACATAGGTTGAAAGTGAACATTGCTTGTGCAAGCACTATAAAGAGAGGAAAAAATTTTATGATGAAATTTTTGTTCATATAGGACTAGAGAAAAGATTAGAGAAATGGATTTTTTTTCTTTTAATTATTTCAATTTTTTTACTATTTTCTAAAAATCAAATTAAAAAATATCTATTTTCTTGCATTTTTCTAGGCCTCTTTTATTGGGCATAACTTTTAGAGGTAAATTTTTTTAGGCTTAAATTTTCACGCATATACTATTTTGAATGCTTTACAAATTATCCATATTTTATTTTATTTTATTTTTATTCCAAAAGTCACAAAACTCTAGTAGTAAGGCTGTTTTGAGCGAAAAACAGCAGGTGTTTCTTGCAACTACCCAGTGACATTATATACTTAATATAATAGTTGTACAAATGGATGAATATGTGATGCATCAAATTGTTAAATATTGCTTTCTAAAAGACCTAATAACATAACTACACCTAATTTCAAGCCTTTTCTAAAATCGACCCTTCCAAATTCTTATTTAAAATATTTTTCTACTACTTATGAAAGTCTAGGATTAATTTTAAAAACACCTATTTTCAACACTTTGAATATTCATAATTTACTCATACAATGTCCCCAAAGTGCATTGTAAGAGAATCTAGAATTGCCTTTTGACTACCAACAAGATACCGCAAAAAATTCAATCAATCGTCAATCCATAAATGACGTGACAAATGTTTTTCAGTTAATGAAGGATAAAAAAGTTCTCCATGCAAAATAGAAGAGCAACTATTCATCCTCCAAATTTTGTGCAAATAGATAAGGTCTTCTACAGTAACTTGATTTCCAATGCATACTTTCATATAATTTAATCCAAAAATTCACATGGTACCAAAACAAATGATTTTTACAATGATTCATTTGTTGTTTTAATCCCTCAGCACCCAAGCACTTCAAATATGACCTCTCCAAATTAAAAGATTTCTTTGTTTGACTATTATAATATTTTCAATGGTACGGTCAAAATGGATGTATCCTTTTCTTTCTAGTTCTAGGCTTGCCTCCACTACCAATCAATATGGTTAGTTTATGTATGTGGATCTCTTGATAAATTGATTGCAATTAATTGAAAGGGGTTTGGATTTTAGTAAATATGAATTGGGTGCTCAAGGTTAAAGCCTAATCTCTAAAGTTTTTTGACTATATTTTCATGAAAAACACTCCAAAATTGATATTTCTAGTACAAGTACCAAATTTTAGGAAAAAAATATTGTTAGACACATGTAACTACAGAATCTTGTACTATAGTGGTTTGAAAAGATGTGCAAAAAAATTCAGAATTTTCTACCATATAGATGGTAAGATATTAGTGTTTGAATTGACCAAAATCTTTTTTTTGGCTCTACAAAAAGATAGGGAGCTACACTTCACAAGGTCACATTTGTATGAAAAAATGTCCAAAATGGTGGTTACTCTTTGGATTCATTCTTCAAGGCAAGTTGGCTACATGGTTGAAAAATTTCAAATCATTTGGAATTGTACAACATATACAAAAAAAAAAGTAAGTAGAAAAAAGTAGAAAATGATTCAAAACAATAAATTATTAAGAATTTAATTATGGAAATTGAAAACGCCAATTTCAAAAATTGTAATCTTGTAATAAAAAATCTACATCCAATGATTTTTATTTTTATTTCAAAAAAATTGAAATTGAGTTCAATAAAGGACTTTAGAGTTTATTTCAAAATAGAGATTTTCTAACTTTTTTGCAAACTAAAACTCCTCATAACTTTCATTTCACTAGTCAAAATGGGATGATTCAAAGCTTTCTACCCATATATAAAAATCTAGAAAATCAATTTCAAATTTTTATTTTGAAAAAAGGTAATTTTTTAAAGAATTTTTTGAATTACCCAAGTTACCCGCATTTTGCTAAAAATGATGCAATAACTTTTTAACCATGCAATCAAAAGTTATGAAAATTATTGAACCTTAAAGCTACTCTTTAAGCACATGTTGTCTAAAAATTTCAAAGAAAAGAAAATTCCATTTGTAGGGAGCTGCCCCAAAACACTATAGTCTAAAAAAAAGTATTTTAAGGGCTTTAGGGATTAAGGGAATCATGTTGGATTTTAGGTGTTAAGGTAGTGTGTTCTTAATGCAACTTGGCTCTAAAAGCAACCTCTAACAAAGAGGTGCATTTTGCTTTCTTCAATGTACTAGAAGTGTAAATTTCAGGAAGAGTCGCTTTTAGTTACCACTGGTTTTCAACTTCAAAAATTTGTAACTAATTCCAAGAAGGTCCAAAAAAATATGAAACGACTTGCATTAGATGCCATTTCCATTTTTCTTCCTTCAAAAATTTACTGAAAATTGTTTCAAGGAGTTTAGCTTCCCCCCAAATGCAATCAGCTTTTAAAAGGTCGCTTTAAGAGCACATTACTTTAGTAGTTACTTTATTAGTTTACATTCCCTGCAGGTTCCAAATGTCCGAAGACGTTTGATTCCAAGGTTCTTGAAACAAATGTCCTCGCACTCGAACCCTGCAGCTCTCACCGGCTGTGGAGTAGATGAGTGCTGCAATATTCCATTATATTCGTACGCAATACTTGTCGATTCCCGGTCCAGCTTTGTACAGGAAGTTAAGAGCGGTTTCCCGGAGTCCCGGACTAGCTGTTCCTCCGTCGGAATCATACTCTCCGCGTTATTATAATACTGGTTTCTTGCCCACTTGCGGTGCCTGATTTCCCTGTAATTAATTGCCGCCCTTAAATGTCGATAACCTGGCAGATTCTGCACTGTAGCCAGAAGGCGTACTGTATCAGCAAGGACGGACCAACTGAACGTACATTCTACGAAGGGACTTCGGAGCCAAATTCGAAGTGAGTGGTAACTTAGACAAACAGTACCTCACAATTTGTTGTTGCTACAAAAGTTTTTCCTTCTTAATAAATATATAACTTGACACATGCGGAACTTGATTTCACTGCCGAAAGGAGGAACTGCAGCCAATGCATGCAAGGCGAGCACGCAAATAAAGCAGTCTGTACCTCACCAACTGAAGTAATAAAGGGACGGAGTTGCGCGGCTTGGAGGAGCGCGGAGCGCGGAGGTTGGAGGTTGGAGGTCGGAGGTCGGAGGTCGGAGGTCGGAGGGAGAGAGATGAACGGACGGAAGCCTTTTTTGCCTTTTCTCCTGGCTAGTCTAGGAGAACAAGGAAACATCATAATAACACGCAGTACAGTCCAGTACTGCTAAACCCAAGGCGTGACCCTTGTGGAGATTGGAACTCGACTATGATAAGTTATTAAGTTACTTGTTGGCCAAGGGTTAAGTAACTCTAGAAAGTGGATTTGGAAGAAGATTTGATTCTCCGACTTGGGAGGGACGGGACCGGAGAAGGTTGAACTTAGGCTGTCTAGCTTTTGTGATTGCGGTTGATTGGGAATCATGTTATGAATGGGGAGTGCTGATTAGGGGTTGAGTAAGTTAACCCATGTAAAGTTAAGCTAAATTACTGTACTGCCGGCAGAGGGGGAAAAAAAAGAAAAAAAAAGAAAAAAAAGCCGCAAAAAAAATGCCATCCTTGTGACAAAAGGAAAGTCCTGCCAGGGGTGCAGGCAGGGGACGAAGAACAACAACTGTTTTTATCCAAACTAAGTTAGTATGTACTCTACTGTTGTGGCGTAGTACAGTAGTAGTATGACATGTGCCATTGCCACAATGTAAGTAAAATAAAAGTAAACATAATTTTTGAATTCAATTTTTTTTCAAATTCAATAACTTTCACACTATAGGTTCAAATGTCACAAAACAAAGTCCATGCACCCTTCTTTTTAGAGAGCTTTTCAACACTTTCGGAACATGAGTGAGGGTGCAGAATCTTGGAGATCTCACCATAACAAACAAACAAAACAAACAAACAAAAACAAACAAACAAACTCATTTAAGTTGTAGATCAAATAAAAGTTAATAGTAATTTTTAGTTTTTAATTTTCAAAAACTTCAAAATTCAATATCTTTTGTGTCTTAGCTCCAAATACCATGAAACAAAGTCCATGCACCCTTCTTTACATAGGGCTTTACAATGGCACCAAGAATATAACCACAAGACATATGGATTTGAAGATCTCATTGTAACTAAAAAAGATTAAATAATAACCTATTTAAAGAGTAGAATAGTTTGCCTTGTATCATTGCCATAGTCAAAAGAAAAAGAAAAGTAATTTCTAATTTTTTAACTTGTGAAAACTTCAAAATTCAAGATATTTCACACTATATGTCCAAATGCAACAAAACAAAGTTTGTAAACCCTTTCTTGTTGAGGGCTTTCCACCAATATCAAGAACGTGACTGGAAGACGTATGGTCCTAGAGATCTAAATATAATGTATGCGTATGGATGTTGAGACTCATTACGAGAAATGGTGTGCAACTGTGGGCACCAAAAATGCAATGATTGATAATAGCAATATTTTTAGGGGAACACATACATTCCTAAAATATGGATCACCATGTTGTGTATTAGTTTAGCAATTAGTGCTCCTTCCTCTGGATCTGAATTTAAGCCATAAAATGATCTTTTTTGAATTTTGAGATCAACAATTGAAATGAAGCTTATCAAATCTAGTTTCAACTCCAATCAAAATGTTTTTTTCAATTCCTAAAATTCAATGTTTCATTGCCATTTGAACTTTAGATCTATAATCATGAAGTGCTAATTTTTTATTTCACAATGACAAGGTAAATTTTTGCATCATGATGCCTTAAACTATAATGTACACCTATAGAAAAAAATTCAGATTTTTTAAGTATACATTGTATTTGGATATAATTTTTCAATTTTTATTCAAAATTTTATAGTAATTTCAAATTATCACAAAAAGAATCTGGAATTTTTAACCCCTAAAGGACTAGCCTACTAATTTATACAACATAGCAATTTTGGTCACACTATTGTGATTTCTAATTAGCATATATTTGGCCCAAACTTTGATAGAAGGTGTGTAGCATGTTTATTTATTGTGTGAGCAAAAACTTCATGACATTTGAATACAAAAATAAAAATTATGGCTTGAAATGTTATTTTTTTTGTAATTGGGCAGTTCAAGCAAATCAAGAAAAATTCACTTTTTTCATAAACAAAAATTTGAAATTAGTTTTCTAAAGTTACATATATGTGAAAAGCTTTGAATCATTCCATTTTGATCAATGAATCAAAAGTTATGAGGATTTTTTGCTTGTAGGCATTTATAGATTCTCTACTCTAAAATAAACTTTGAAGTCCTTTATCTTCCTCAATTTTCAATATTTTTGGAAAAAAATAAAATCATAGGATGTATATTGTTTATTTCAACATTTTAATCATTAGGATTGACATTTTTCAATTCTATAATTAAATTCTCAACAAATTTGAATCATTCTCTACTATTGTCTATTACTTTTTTCCTATATGTTGTATAATTCCAAATGATTTGAATTTTTTCAAACATGTGACCAACTTGTCTAGAAAAAAATAATTCAAAAAAGCACCACCATTTTAGATTTTTTATTTATAGAAAAGTGAGATTGTAAAGTACAGCTGCCTCTATTTTCGCAAGGCCAAAAAAACAATTTCTATGAATTAAAATGCTAATATCTGCCAATCCACACAATAGATTTCTCTAAAATTTTCCATGTCTTCTCAAAATATTCTACTACACTATAATATGGCTACATGTGTCAAAAAAAAGTTAAATCTTTTTTGTACTTGTTCTAGAAATAGCACTTTTGGGGCGTTTTTGGTTAAAACATAGTCAAAGAACTTAAAGGGTTAAGCCTTGTAGAAGACATGTGACTTAATCCCTGAAAAACAAAAAATAAAAATTTCATTCATTTTTCAATGGCAAAATGAAGCATGCAAGGTAGAGAACTTGGATGTTTGACCACATGGTCATAGACTTTGGCATTTAAAGATTAAACTTAACCTTACTAATGAAAAATACACCTAAAATCATCTAAATATCCTAAGAGCAAACTTCCATGTTGTAGCTAAATTGGAGATGAATTTTCCAAGTTTTGAACCATTGAAAATTTGCTTTATCTAGTTTCATGATGCTTCTACTTCTACATGAGTAGGGGAGAAACTAAATTTTTTGATAACTTTGCCTTCTTGTCAAACCAAAAGCAACCCAAAAGTTCAATTTCAATGTCAAAAATAGTTCTCTCCAAGTTGAAAACTTGTCTTCCCCCATTCTACCAACCAACAATTTTGATCCTTTTCATCCTACTATTGCACACTTTCATATAGAATTCCAAATTTTTTTGGTAATTTATATAAGGTTGGGTCCATTTTAGGTGCATGGAAGTTCATCCTATTTGACTAATGTCTCATTAGTTTCAACATATATTCTATAAAATCACTAGCAAAAAATATCCTTTATACCAATGTACATTGTGAGATTCTAGATTCTAGGTTCAATAATATGAGCCTTTAGGATCATTTTTTTGTATTGTATTGTAACTTGGAATTCCATTTTTTTAGGAAATGCATTTATTTCAAAATACCCTAGTTTCAACAATCCAATTTGATTTTTTTAGTGTTTAAAATTTTGAAATATACAAAATAATTTTCAATATTCAAAAACTTTTCCTCTTTCTGAACATATTTGTATCCATTTTTAGAACTTGATCATTTTTAAGGTCAAAAAAACAAAATTTATGATTTCTTAAAACATTTTGCACTATCAATTTTAATTACTTTAAGTTCATGTAACCAAAATGAGCACTACAATAAGCACCTAAAATTTGATATATACTATGAAAAATTCCTTGTAACTTTCATTGCACTTATCATAAAGACATTAAATCAAAGCTCAACACATAGAACATGATGAATATAAGAGGCATCCCAAAGATATTAGGCAAAAATTGAAAAATATTAAGTCATGGTGTCATGCCTAAATTTTCAAAAATACCCAAAGTAGGGTCCCTTGGTGTTAAAAAACTTGCAATGCACCAAAGTTCTATAGATGCTCTATATTGCCATTGAAAATACATAAATATTATCATTTTACATTTTTCAAAGACAAACTAACACGTTTCCATTAAGTCACAAATATTTGATACTTTTTGTGAAAATTGGAAATTATCATTGATTTTGAAGAAAAAACATTAAAAAATTCATATGAAGTACAAAGTAACTTTTTAAATCTAAATTTTTCCCCACATGTGTATATTATGGTGTAAATTTTCTTTTTGTGTTGCTCTATATTTAGAAATTCAATAGCCCATGGTAATAGATCCAAAGGGCAAATGGCAATAAAATATTCAATCTTAGAAAAATTTTAAAATTTTAAATCATTGTAGAAACTAGACTTTTATTCATTAGTTGGGCTCAAATTTTAAAAAGATAATACTAATGTCTAAAATTCATATCAAGAGTAAGGAAGTAGGAATTGTCAAAATACACTAGAAATATATATTTTGTTATTTGTGGATTTACCATCTTCTCTAGAAATTTCATAGTTGCTCGATGATGGGATATCTACCTTTAAGTGTTGCATGCAAGCTCAAGGAATTATATCCAAAAAATTGGATGGAAATCATCCATTCTTCAATGAAAGTGGATTGTGCTTGACCATCTACTTGACCATCTACCAACCACTTTGGAGGTACTTACATATTAAAGGGGTAGTTTTTGAAAGGATAGACCCATGACTACATATTTCAAGCCTTACAATGCTTTATTTTGTTTATTGCTATTTTGCAACTATATATTATATAAATGAGATTTTTTATATTTATTTTTTAGTCATGAAATCACATGCCTTCTACAAGTCATACAAATTTCAATTTTTTCAGTGACAATTTGAAGATACTTTCAATTTTTTGAGAAGAAAATGAAGAAAATTCATATAGAAAACAATATTTATCCAAAAAAAAACTAAATTTTTACCATAGGTGTATATAATAGTATATAGCATCATGGTATAAAACAAATTTCAATAAAAAATTGATTTTTAAGAATTTACAGATTGGAGTAGAAACTTCATTTAATAAACTTCATCCCATTAGTTGGGCTCAATTTTTTTAATTTATAGCTAAAATTCACACCAAATGCAAAGAGCAAGAAGTGGCCAAAATCCACTACAATCTACTAATCTTGTATTTTACGATGATTCATGGGTTAAGCATCGTTTTCTTTTGAAAAACAATGATACCATGATGAAAGAATATCCATATACTATTTGTTGAAAATGCATTCAAACAAATATACTCCAAAAAATTAGATGAAAAATTATCTTTTCCAATCTTATTGTTGTACTTGAAGTCATCCAAAGGACACCAAACATCCTCAAGAGTGATTTGGGTTTGGAAATTTTTTTGTTACACCTTTGGATTGGATTCATTTTCTTAATATTCAATTACCATAGCATGTGAATCTAGAAATGTAAGCCTATGAGCCTTAACCCCTTAAACACATAAACATTCCAAAAGTGGATGCACCTTGGTCAACCTCACTTACAACTTTTAAAATAACTACTTTTGGAAATTGATTTTAACTAAGAAAACAAAGCTTTAAATTTTTTGTTTCTATACCACTTTAAAGTTTTGAGAAATGTCAAAAATTGAAAGAGTTATTGCAATTGAAAGCTTTCTGTGTTAAAATCCAAATAACATAATTTTGTGTGCTTTTCATTCATATATATCTTTTAATGTATTTTGAATTTAAATTATAAAATTATCTTTCTCATTTCACTCTTCATTTACAATAAAAGTTCTAGATTATTCTAATATACATTGTAATTGATATAATTTTATTTCCACCTTTAGCTTTGGAAAATCACAATAATTTTATTTTTTCTGCAAAATTATTGAAAAAATGCAAAATAAATATAAATTTTATTTTCCTACTAGCAAGAAATATCAAAATTTTGTACATCAATCAAATAAAAGAATGAATTTGGTTTGATAGTCAAATTTGACTTCAAGGTATTTGAAGTGGCTATTTTGTGTGTAAAAAATAAAACAACCAATTGAAAATTTTTCATGCTAATCTCCATTGCTACTTGTACATCCTGAGAGAATTTCAAATAATTTAGATTGTTTTGCTATTTTTAAATGAGTAAAAATAGCAAAACAATCCAAATTGAAGGTGTTTATAAAATATATGGCTATAGTATAGGCATCTTACAATCATGGATTGTGCCTATAACATAGGTACCTATAATATGAATTATTTATAGTTATGGAGGGTGTCAATAATATAAGTCCTTAGGCTCCTAAATTAACGGGCTCAAGAATATAAACTTACATTCTAGCAACAATGTTCTAATACCACCTATACTACCAAATGCAAACAAGCCTAAACCTAAGTGCTTTAGGGATTAATATAGCCTAAGAGTAGATCCACCGCAAACTCCACGTCAAACATGCCCTTAATTGTAGTGGAAAGGTGGCAATTCACGGCTTCATTGTATTACCACTATGGTTTTTCTATTTTACTAGGCAACACTACAATGCTTCACCCTCACCCACGCCATTGTTGAGGGCTTTTGAGATCACGTGAGAGCTCTCGCAATGACTCAAACCTTTGTCTGCAAGGGAATCATTCTTTTTTATGACGTCTTTCATGATGCAAAGTAAGTTGGATAAAGGTACGTTCCCACCTGGCCTTACGATGAAATCAAACTAGTTGAAAATCATGGAACGTTCCCATTTGAATGCTCACCTATCTACCAAACCTACATGAGAGCCGAGGTGGCATTGACGTAAAAGCACTCATAAAGCCAATAATCACTTCTGTATCGCCTGCCCACCTAAGCGAAAGTAATTTGTAATAGTAACTTGGAAACCTACAGGAAATGAAGAATTCAGCAACTGCTGGCTCTTATTATCAATATACTTGGTCGACGGCCCATTACATAAGAATGGTGGCTGCCCCAAGCAAAAATTAGGGGATTCAACTAGAAAAAATCCAAAACATTGAATTTTATCGATATACTCAACATGTGAATTTGAATGCCTCTTCCAGCATAAGTATTGAGGTATGCATAGGCAATCTATTTATACAAGCGGATTGATGGGGGTAAAGCAACCCATGTGGGATATTTGAATGAAAATTAGTAGAAGCTCAACCATTCAAACCTAGTTAAGTCAAACGCGAAAATTGTGTTCAATGTAGAACTTGAGACCTTATGTAGGCATAGTAAAATAACTTTTTTCAAGAAACTTTAAACTTAAGAAAGTTGGTAAATCAAGCTAAATTTTATCTCCAGATTTTTTTTTGAGATTTAGAATCTCCCATTAAATATTAGGGACAAAATTCAAAGAGGGGTTTGGAGAAACATATTCTTAGACTTTGTGCAACTAGAATTGCAATTCAATTCATCATTTCATCCACAAAGTGCACTTATTTGGTATCTTTAAAGAAAAAAAAACTTATCACTAAGGTATTGTATCAAAAATGATCTAATTTATGAACCAATAGGTACATTATTCATTTCTACAATAATCTAGAAAGCCATTGATTGGTCACTTGTGGATTGTCTAGCATTTTAGGGTTAATGAAAATTGTGATATGCAATAAGATTTATTTGTTTTGTATTTTTGGTGCAAGTAATGAGAAAAGGATTCTATTAAAAAAAGATGGTACAAGAAAGACTAAAGCAAGAGAATTTTGTAGTTGAAACCTATAAGCAAAAGAAGGGACCAAAAGAATAAATTACAATATTAAAAAGGCAAGTTCAACATTTTGTGCTGAATAATGATTTAACCCTTGAAAGACCTTTTGTCTCCTTGGGTGATAAATGAAAATGTGGGTAGGATTATGTGATTTCAATTTTTAATTTGATTTTTTGAAGATAGAAAAAATACATTTGCTTTACATAGACATAATTTGCATTTCAATTGGTGCATGGGAATAAAAGTTGTGAAATACTTTGATCTAAATAGAGTTCAATAGGTGGAACAAAAAAATTTACAGAATTTCAAAATATTAAAAAAAATTAGTTCTCAAAAAAAACATTTTTGTGTATATGGAAAGATGTGATTCATTCCATTTGAGGTAGTGATGAAAAAGTGATGGAGAGATTTGTATTTTGGAAAAAATTGGAGCATCTTCTTCCAAAAAATATTCACAAAATTTATTTTTGAATTCAATTTTCAAATAAATTAAAAAAAATGTTCCACATAGTTTACTTTTTTTACTAGAACAATCTCATCATTGGAATCAATGTCTTCTAATTCCATCTAAAAATGATTAATCAAGTAATTTTTATTTCAATCTTGTACATATTTCTATTTAAATAAACTTTTGAAGGATGACAATCAAATTTTTTCTTTTAATTTTTAAATTCTAAAACCTTGAACTCAATTTTAGAATATAATGAAATATTCAGGGGTTAATGCAATCTATGTAATCTTGATTTATAGATAACCTTCTATCCACTAGTAGAAATATGGGGCCACATAGACTAATGAAAAGATCCATGAGAAGACCCAATACCCATATAGACAACTAAACTAGATTAGAGTCTTGAGGGACATGTTTCCCAAGTCTACGTAGCCTATATTTCTACTAAAGATCTATTTATTATTGCTTTTGAAAGAGACCTTATTATTAATTATTGGTGTTCTATCATGATGAACTGTAGAAGTAAATACCTTTTTATTTCCAAGGTCAAAGTTCTCTACCTCCACTTGAATATGATTTTTCCTCCAACCGTTGAAACCAATAAGAAAATCACATAATGTAGTGTTTTCATCCTAATTCCAATTAGTTCAAGCTAAATAGAAAAATACATATTAATTACATATATACATAACTTAGTGACACTTGATAAGTGATAAGCTTAACTCTCATGCATGTATCTTTTTTTCAATTTCAATTTTAATGAATTCATACATGAATTTGAAATATATGTCATAGAAGATATTGGACTAGTTGTTTCAAAGGTAATGTAACATCTTGCCAAAGGATCTCCTAATATTAGCTACTTCTTATAATTCTAAATTCTCAAGCCAGAAGCTTTGGTTTAATAACCTTTCTAAATGTATTTTATTACTACACTTTCTTATTTCAACGAAAGATAAGGAGCTACATAAAGGAAAATTGCATTGAGAATGATATGTAGTATTATGTTACTTATGAAGTTATTTACCACATCAGTGAACTCATAATAATTCTCATTTTGTAGTTGGTCATTAGTATTCATATTAACATTTTAATTTAATTTTAAATATTACTTTAGTACACATTGAATTGTTTTGCTACAAAAAATTTTTTGGTAGAAATATAGTTGACAATTGATGTTGTCATATTGACATTTAGTGTTTGTAATAAGTGTTAAAAACACTACATCTCATTATTACAATAGTGTTATGTGAATTATAATTTTGACAAGAAACAACTTTTCATCAAGACATGTCATGTGTATGGCCTGACTTCCCCTTGAATTAGCTTTGTAGATCCACTAAAGTAAGTGGATCTACTTTTAATAGATTGGAGTTCAATACAAAGCTCTATTTTAGGATTGAATTTAATTTTGTTGTATTCTAATGTATTTTTTATTGCATTGATTGTGCAATTGGGATTCAAAGTTTTAGAGTTGGATTGGAAAGTCACCACTTCATGAATGCAATGAGCACACTGCACATGGTACAAGGCTCATTCATTATTTCATTCTACGAAGGGTTGTTTTTGGATTTCCATTGGAACCATGTAAAGGAGTAAAAGATACATCAGAATCTCCAAAGATGAAAAGTCCCCCCTATAGGGCACAATTGGAAGTTATATGTTTTTACTTTGACCACCCTAGAATGTATCTTTCTTTCTAAAAATGACAAATATTTTTGTCAACTATGTACATAAGAATCTTCCTCTTTGAATAATATTGATACCTACATTCATAATAAAAATATTTATCTTCCATAGAAAATTATAGCCTTGAGTAAGTAGCTTTGTATAGATGACGCTAAATACTTTTTTAGTGAAGCGTGGTCCCAACATGAAAATGAAAATAATGGTTCAAATACATTGCAAATAAATTTACAATAAGTTTATCGCACCCAAATCATATGGGGTGTTCTAGATGGGTGTTTTTCCATTTTTTTTTACATCGTGGAATGCAACTATACACAAGATATCCTACATGCGCCACTAATCCAAAACCTTCATGACTTAGTGTACATCTTCAAAATCAATATGTACCTATGTGGAAGAAACAATTATATAACTTCTATTAAAAAAAAAGCTTTGATCCATCATGACTTTTGCATACAATATTCAAATGTTGCATTCTTTAGTGTGTTGGAAGTTCTTTTCACTTGCCAAGAAGAAAATATGAAAATTTGACTTGTCTCATAATGAACAGTGACTAGGTAGAGTAGCAAGAAGTGACAATTTGGGGGGTATTTACCTTTATCCTTTAAATGCTTGAAATACCAAATTCTCTTTTAGACAAAACTCTAATATTCAATAAAACATAATCAAGTTATTATTTTCATTAGTTTCTATATTTGAAAGTATTTTGAAAGTCTAGTTGTAACATCAAAAATCTAATTATGAAAAAAAAATGATTGTGTATCTTCTATTTAAGATTTTGTGCAAGGGTTTCCATTGCAAATCTTGATATTTCAGTATTCAGGGCTCTCAAATACACTAGATCCTAAAGAAAAAATCACATGAAAAATTCATTTAAAAAAATAAAAAGATAAATTTTGAAAAGCCATAAATTGATTGGGGTTATGCAAGTTCTGCTCTTTAACCCTCATATTTTTGACATGACCAATTTCTTAGATTTGACATATGAAAAGAAGATTGAAAGACTTCAAATTGGTTTCATAGTTTGAACACACTCAATGATCAAATGTTACAATCTTTCAATTCACAAGTAATATAATTAAATTTCTTTTTACATTCAAAAATTAACATGTTTGGTTTCAATTTTTATAGTTACAATTCAAAAAAATTGATAAAATTATCAAAATGTTGGCATTTTGTTCAATTTAAAGCAAGTTTCAAGAAACTAAAAAAGGCCTTGAGCATTTAGGGGTTACTATACAATAAAACTTTATGAATTTTGTCGTGACCCTTCTTTGAATTTTGTTCCAAATTTTAGATTGGAGGCTCAAAATCTCAAATGGATTTTTTGAGATGAAAGTCACTTTGATTTACCAACTTTTTTTAGTCCAAAGTTTCTTGAAAATAGTTACTCTATTATACCTACATGAGATTTGAAGTTTTACATTGCATATAATTCCTACATTTTGATAATGAGTGGTCAAGCTCTCATCTTCAAATTGTCCCATATCCTTTGAAGATTCATGATGAACAATGAATTTCATTATAAAAATAATTTCTCCACCAATTGCATAAAGCATATGATTTGGAATTCAATTGTAGTGAAGTCTTTTTCATTATTTGGATTTTCCTTACAATTTCTTGGATTTTGGGTGGAAAGTGACTTCTTAACTTGTAAAGTTCCTTGACTATGATTTCAACAAAAACACTCGAAAACTACCATTTTTAAGACACATACCAAAAAAGAATTTAAAAAAATATTTGGATACATCCAAACATAGGATCTTGTAGTATGATAATTTGAAAAGATGTGGAAATTTCAGAAATTTGCACGGTGTAAATTACAAGATATTAGTGTTTCAATTGACAAAAAGCCTTTTTTTTGCCCTATGAAAAATCAGGTAGCTGCACTTTACAAGGTCACATTTTTATGAAAAAATGTCCCAAATGGTTGCAACTCTTTGGATTCATTCTTCAAGGCAAGTTGGCTAAATGCTTGAAAATTTGTAGATCATTTGAAATTGTACAACATATAGGAAAAAAATAGTAAATAGAAAGAAGTAGAGAATGAATCAATATTCTAAATTGTTAATAATTTAATTATGGAATTGAAAAATGATATTTCCAATGGTTGTAATATTTAAATAAAAAATATTCACCTAATATTTTATTTTTTTCCAAAAATATTGAAAATTGAGTTCAATAAAAGACTTCAAAGTTTATTTTGGAGTAGAGAATCCATGACCACTTGCAAACTAAAATACCTCATAACTTTGACTCATAGATCAAAACAGAATGATTCAAAGCTTTCTATGTATATATAAATCTAAAAAATTAATTAAAATTTTTTATTATAAATTTTATTTTTGAAAAAAGCAAATTTTTATAGATCTGCCCAGATTGCCTGAGTTGAAAAACAAAATACACATTATGCCATAACTTTTGACTCATATTTACAAATGTCTTGAAATTTGTGCACATGAAAGATGTTCCTTGTCCACACCTTATAGTAAAAATTGGGCCAAAAATATGAAAAACTCCACTCACATGCTCCTCCCCCCAAAAGTTATGTTGCCAAAAAATGCACCTTGGTCCTTTAGGGGTTAATTTTCAAAATCTTTCAAAATTTTGAGTTTTGATAATTCTTGGTTATTGGATCAAAATTGGTAATTTGATGTGTTGAGTTCATGAGGTTCTATAAACTGTTGAATAAAATACTAACCTTGTGAGAAAAACACCTCTTTATGAAACAATCAATATAGTTCTAAGCCTGAACTACCAGGAAAAAAGATGATTTCCTTTTAATGCTAAAGTTTTATCTTTAACCCCTTAACACCTCAATCCTTTTTTAAAAATTTTCCACATTTTGGCTTATATCTTTTTACAGAATTATCATTTACTGCAATTTCATGAATTTGGTCATCAAGAAAGGTTTTCTTTTCAAGATTTAAGTATTACATTGGATGAATGAAAATTTTGTTGGACTAAACAACTCCTGGAAGCACTCTGTTCATCATCCAGAATATGAACATTAATGTGCTGTAGAGTTAAGCGCATGTTGTTTACAAACATCAGGTGGAAACATCCCCTTAGGTGTTGCTGAAGGATGCAACTGTGGGTGCTCTGTAAAAAGCAGAGACACTACTACAACTATCGCACGACTTCACTCTGTATAACCTTTTTTAACATTCCATATGAAGTTGAAGTGGTGGAGTTGGGCCAAGGAGGATTGACCCCTCTATTGCCCCATGTTTTACCCTTGTAGAAAATCCTAAATTTTTTATTTATTTGCCACATGTAATAAAATTTGCAAAGTCTAAATTCATATTTGCAATCAGAAACATCAAATTCGATACGGGACAAGAAGAAATACAAAATTTAAGTAATACAAAATAGGGGGCAATTTTGACATTTACCCTCCGGCAGGGCAATAGACTAAGTTAAGCTGTTTCCACAACTATATGGTACTGACTGCAGAATGCACTGACCACATGATGTTTGGAGGATTTGTTCAAGTCAAGCAATTTGGGTCTTTGACCAAAAAAAAGGCCTCTTCCAGCTGGAGCCAAAGTTTTTGGAGGATTTCCAGCAGGGAAAAGGGCTCCGTCCAGAGGCAGAGACAATGGTCCATAATAAGAGTTCCATCACAAGTCAGAGCATCCTCAACCCTGCCACAGAAGCTGAGGCCGCTGAAAAGGAGAAAAAACAAGAATGGAGTGTGATTGCAAGGCTTTGTCCTATGTAAACATCAATATTATTTTATTGATAGTGGATAGTGGGGAAATGAAACAAAGGAAATATTGAATCAATGATATGCAAGCAATATTTGAATTTGAAAAATTTGAAAAAGTTTCAATTTAAAAGAAAATCAGACCCCCTTTTCCAACTAGTCAGAGAAGGAGGGGTAGTCCAACTAGTCTACCTCCCCCCTTCTAACCAACCCCTAATTGTGTTTAGTGTGGTGTGAATGTGGTTGTAGATAAGATTTGGAAACTCAAATTTAAGAAACTAGAGTCGATGGGAGGGTCATTGCCATAGATTCTCTTTGAATGGCAAAGCCAAATGAATAAGGTGTTATTGTAGTTGTTGAGTATTGTAGAAGGAAGTTTTCAAAGGTCAATGCTCTAAGTGGGGCACTGAATGGGACTCTAAAGCTCCACGGCCTTTTTAAAAAAAGTAAAGATCAATTTGAAACTTCCATTTCTATTTGAAAGTGGAAAAAATTTAGAAATTCTTTTTATAAGCATATCTAACTATAAGATCTTGCACCAAACTAGCATAATAATGTTTGTAAGAAATTTTGGAAACTTTGATTGAGCTATTTGCAAGATATTTGCATTTGAGTTGAAGAAAATTGTTCTTTTTGTACCTTGCATGACTAGATTTTAAGGTTTTGATAATCTTCCTAGTTTAAAATTTTCATTCTACCAATATTGAATTAAAAATATATATGTTGAAGAATTGAGTTGAAAGTCTAGGGGATAATTTTTTTGAAAATACTTGATTATCATTCAATAAAAAAAATTGTTATGTAGAACTAGATATAGGATAGAAGGGAAAACTAAATATCAATATTGATATTCTACAAATAATTCATTTTTATTTTTATTTTTTTCCCTTTCCCTAGAAGAAAGTGCTTCCAACTATGCGGTTTTAGCTCAGTCAGTTATATTGGGCATCATTTGGAGTTTTTTTTTGGAACTGTGCAGAGTCATGATGGTTTGCTGTGGAGAGCAAGCCAGAGTCAAGCACAGTGGCAAACCATGAGGTAATTGATGACAATGCGGCTTGACTGCTGCACATGCTTTCCCGTACTATTCCCCCCACCAACTGAACACACTGCATCAAATTTGGGAGATCCCACAGAGTAGCCCACTTACCACATCCTCCAGTGGAGCTCATTGGATGAGAAGAGACATGTTCTTTTTGTGTAATAGCGGGGGTCTATGTTTCTGTTCAGGAATAATGAGTGCCTAGTTCAAAGGTAGCTGGTGGAATTGGAAAAAAGAAAACCCAGTTGCAATGGTTGGAAACATTGGGAAAAAAAAAAAAAGTTGGAAAATCCACAAGTTTTGAGTTTTGAGTTTTGAGTTTTGAGTAAAAAAAATAATGAAATAATTGGACTTCGTCCTCGAAAAAACAGTTGAATTTAGAAATTGAAGGAAAATAGCCGGTGAAACTCACAAAACTTCCTAAACTTTGGTGTGTGTGTAGGGTGTGTGTAGTGTGTGTGTGCTTTTATTAGTGTTGTAATGTCCTTCATCTAAACCCTTCATTAAATATGGTTGACCCAAAAACAACCATTGAATTATGTCTAATATTGTGAAAGAAAAGGCTCAATATGAGAAATAACATCCCTCGTTACTCTACTTAGCATGTTCTTTTTCATAACGATGCTTTTGCTTTCACAATACCTACATTAAATAATGGAATTAGACTGTGCCACACTAATTTCTCAACATTTGATACTATATAAATATGTGTTGTTATTGTAAAAGGATGAGCTACTTTTGAATTAGGAAATGTTGTAATTGGGACTCATTACCCTCCACATGTGCAAATGGAAATATCTGTAGAAGTATTTGTTGACTTTGATGGCTTGTAAAGTAACTTTCTGGGAGTAAGGGAATCTAATTGCTAAGGCAATCTAATTTCTCGATTTAATGTAGTCCATCAACCTTGATATAATAAAGGGACAACATTGTTAGAGCATCGCCACTACTTCTCTATAAACTTGCCCAATCCAAGGCGTGCTAAGCCTTTACTTAGTTCTTCACTTTGTATACACTAATATTCAAAACCACCCTAGGTTCCTCAAAAATAAACACTAGCTACCATCCTATTGTATTTGATCATTTAATTTGGAACTTAAACCCTAGGATTACTTTTTATTGCCCAATTTATTTGGTTGTTAGTAAGTCCAAATTAAGAAGAATGATCAATGAATAGCATTCTTGATGGCTCTAGAAAATGAATAGTGCCTCCTTTAAATCTAGCTAAGTTCAAATCCAACAAGAATTTAAATATAGCATTTGCATTGTATACATTGAAATTATTTTGAGCCATTAAAATAAGCATGAGTGAGGCTTTAGGCCAACCTAACCTACATTTTCAAATATTAAGCTTCAGCAAGTTGCCTTGACTTGGCATTTTGGTCGTGGAACAATGGTGATGCTCTTAAGGGATTACACATTCCTACACTCATCCTAGCCTCAATGGTTTGAATAAAGAAGTGCATTCTTTTACTACATACTTTAGAATGGAGCTAGAGTGGTAGTTTATGATGTTGTTTTGTAGTTGTAATTAGGTCAAAAGTGGAAAATTGGATTGATAATTTCAAAAGAAATGTGGAAGAAAATGTTTATATGGATGAAATTTTAGGTAATAATTTAGCATATCTACAAATAGATTTTGACATTAGGCAATTTTTTGCCAAATAGAAAAATTTATCTAAAAACAGTTTAGACAAGTTCTAAAAAGATATCCCAAATTAGAGTTTGAGATGTTTTTTGAGCTTTAGTGGCAAGTATCTTTCATCTCTTATATTCCACTAGATTTTCACATGCCTAGCCATCAATTATTGCCTCTATTTATACTATAGTTTGAAATATTTTTGAAAATTTGATTGGTTTTGTCTCCACTCTAATTTTAAAATTCAAAGGTTTTTAATTTTTTATTGGTCCTTACTATTTTGGTTAACAATATGATGAAGATTGGGTTTCTTCAATTTTTGTTCAAAACATATGCTTTGTCCTCTTGCTTTTCAAATTCATGACTTCACATAGTCAAAGTTTTATATTCCTTCTCCACTCGCTTTTCCAACTTGATCGTGTCCTAAAATCTTAGTCATGGTTTGTCATGGACTTCATAAATGAACATGAGATGCTTGAATATTGGTATTTTTCCCATTTATGAAGGCATGAACAATAGCTTCTATTTATTTCTAAATGCATGAAAAGCAACACATACTTGTCTTTGAAGTCATGAACAAAATAGCATTCATTGACAAATTCATGAACTATGGTAGGGCCATAATAATGTTATGGTCTAGTAGTTTACAATTGATTTCTTGAAACATGAATTTGCAAGTGATTTAGAGCAAGGTAAGACAACAATACTTTTAGACTTTCACATTGTTAAAGAATAAACATTTGTTGAAGGCCCCTCAATAGTGGGCTCAAAATCACGTGATAGATAAGTTTCGTATGAGAATCTACCAAAAGTTATAGTCAATAATCATCTTTAAAGTTGTCTGAAATTTTCAAAGTAACAATCAATAATTATTTGAAATTTGAAATTATTCTAATTACACAACACCAATTAGACCAAAGAATTCAAATTAAAGCCAATTAAGTCAATTTGTCTACATAAAGACCTTGTAAATGGTGTTGCAACATTATTTCGTCTCTTTAATTTATAAAAGTACATATTACCTTTTTCTTGATTGCCAATGTAACTTTAGCGTTTGAATAACAATGTAATGACATTTATTTATTTCATTTTTTACAACTACTCCGCAATAATATTAAGTCCTAAAAGTTCCAAGGGATACAACAAAAATTGAGTTATCAAACCCCATGGGATTATATTTCTCCATTTTAGTAAGAACAAACAAACACCTTCCCCCATTTTGTGTGAACTAACCTTCATTCCTAAGAGGAATACTTACCCTCACCTTTGATAATATTTCAAACTCTTGTTAAACCCATCGGTACTAATAATATTAAAATTTATCAATTCTGCCTAGGTGGGTGTGAATGTGCTCCCCAAGGCAAGGGGCAAGGGGTAAGATGTCCCCCTAAGTGTGAATGTACCCCTACTGCCGTGACAGGTTTTTTTCTTTCTTCCCCCTAGGTACATGAATCCTCCGGGGCGTTCCTCAGTTGTCTCCGATCTGGGATCCGCCGCAAAAAAGGTCCGACCCGCAGCCCCAGGGGCCCACCCTTCCTGCCCGTCACATGCTGCCCGAACAGAAACAATCGCCCCAATATAGCCTGGACGTACCGAGAACCTTTTCCCACCGGCCCCACTTCTGCTCTCTCACTCCCAGCCTTTCTTCTTCTTCCTCCTCCTCCTCCTGCTCCTCCTCCTGGCGCTCCTCCTGCTTTGCTCGTTTGCATCTCGCACTCATTGCTGGATCTCTCGCTTGTCCTCAGCCCCATTCTCGTTTCGCTTGGATATAGTTCCTGACATACCCAGTCGTATTCGTAGTATGGGTTCGCCTGGACCGTTCCTGGTGTTGGTTCAAGTTTGGGGACACTCCAGATTGTGAATTGTCTCTGTTTTTGTGGAATCTCACGGTGTGTTTTAATTTGTGTGTACTCAATTGTGTGTGATTCGAGTTTTGTGCTTGTGTGATTTGTGGTTTGCAGTGAGTGTAGCAACCTGTGCGGTTTCGTCGTAGAAGAGTTTCTTTTGTGTATCTTTTTTGCTTTTTTGTCTCAGCATCTTGAGCATTTTCCTGAGTTTTCTTAATTTGGCGTATTCTGAGTCGATCTGGAGCTTGTTTAGTTGCTGTTGATACGGAGCTCGATCCCTTCTTTGTCGTTGTAGCATCTGTGATCGCTACTTCTGGTTGTCTCTTGCATTGTTCACGTGTTCGTACTACGCGACTCGGCCCTTCTGTTTAGTGTTGTAATCCTGTCTTTTTCGTTTTCTGTCTTTGTGTGTGTGTTCTCAATTTCTCGTTTTCTTTTTCTGTATGATTCTGTGGTTGATTTGGGTATTTGAAGCGGAATCCGAGTGCAAAGCATCGTCAAAGGGGATAATTCGATCGCGGCAAGAGCGGGATTCATGATGGAGTGCAGCAGCTGGTGACTCGAACATCATTGGTGTCGTCTTGTGCATATCGTTGGCGACAAACTCCACTGGGTCGCGCTCCAGTAGCTTCTCGGTCATCGAAACGGAGAGTCGCGAGAGAAGGCATGGACCCTTCGGTGCGAGGACCCCACAGCCGCCTCCACTTATAGCATCCCGCCAACCTCGAATACCGCACCCCCAATTCAAGTTCATGTCTGTTCACTGACAACGTCCTCTCTATGTCCATGGTCCGCAGCCCCCCTTCACTTAGCTAACAGTACGTCCCACAACGCCTGCAACTCCACCAGCAGCATCCAGAACCCAAGTCGTGCCCAAGAATCCATGGCGACCAAGGATGAGTCTACCCAGCAGCAGCAGCAACAACAACAACAACAACAACAACAAGGCGGGGAGCCCTACTTGCCTCCGGGGTTCCGTTTCCACCCCACGGACGAGGAGCTCGTCAACTACTACCTCACCAAGAAGGTCCTGGACAGCAGCTTCGCTGTCCACGCTATCTCGGAAGTGGATCTCAACAAATGCGAGCCCTGGGACCTTCCTGGTGAGTCCAACTTCCACTAGCTCGTCTCTTTGTAGACTGTGATACTCTAAATCTATTGACCTTGTCCTGAGTGACCGATCTCTCATGGATATCGCGAAAATGTGCACTCTTCATCTCGACCTTTACATTCTCAGACTACCTTGCCACGCTAGCATCGACTGCAGTGCCCTTCTCACGCATTTAAACTGTTCTACAGTGGAGTGGTTGTGGTAAGAGTAAGAGAGTTCTGTGTATAGCAGTAGTCAGGCGAGATGTTTGAAATTGTGTAACTGATTGTGTGAATTGTTGTGAACTTTGAACAGAGAAAGCCAAGATGGGAGAAAAAGAATGGTACTTCTTCAGCCTGCGCGACCGCAAGTACCCAACCGGCATGCGCACCAACCGTGCCACCGACGCGGGATACTGGAAAGCGACTGGCAAGGATCGAGACGTGGTGACGCATCAACCGCAGGCGCATCTGGTCGGCATGAAGAAGACTCTGGTGTTTTACCGCGGCCGGGCTCCCAAGGGGGAGAAGACCAACTGGATCATGCATGAGTATCGGCTGGAGGGAGAGGGCGGCCATCGTCTTCCTTCTCGTGCCAACAAGGTATGCACTCTGCAGCCATTTTAACAGGCACTTCAATTGACTCGCACTCATTGAATGAATGGGTAGAGTGCTGCTCAGGAGACTGCATGTGTTCTAGGAGAGGGTGCATCAGAGGTGTGCATTTCACCGGGGTTGTGGGGTGGTTTGACCCCTGACCAACACTCTTCCTATTTTTGTAAGAATGAGTCATTGACTTCACATGTGGGTGATGTCAGAGCTTTAATTTTGCTCTGATTTGGCATGTCTGGGCTGTAATAACTCTCTGTTAGCACTCAAGAGTGTTGTGGCTACGTTATGGAGGTCATGTTTGGTCTTGATTAGGGTTAGCTTTGTAGAGTGCGAGCTTTTACTGAGACATGATGCAAAAATAACGATGTCTTTTGATGTGTTGCAGGACGAGTGGGTGGTGTGTCGCATTTTCCAAAAGAGTTCGGGAGGGAAGAGGAGTTTCCTGTTCTCACATTCTCACATGCAGCATAGCTACCCGCAGCAGATGATGGAAGACACAAGGTCTTCTCTCCCACCCATGGTGGACAACTCGCCCAACCCCACCGTCACTGACGACGGCGCTTGCACGGACTGCGAGACATGCGCAGGCACGGACCAGATGTCATGCTACAACTGCGTCCCTGACTTGGATCAGCTCCATCACAAGGATCCATCTCACGGAGTCTTGACATGGATTTCACAGCCGATGGACAACACCATCCTGAACACCATGTTCTCCAAGTCTTACCCCTTGGGATTCAATCACCAAGCTGGACTGATGCAACCGAGCAAGTCATTGGCGAGCTTGCGGCCCAAGACAGAGCCATCAGGGGAAGACGAAGCACAGAGCATCCCGAAGGGGTTTGACTATAGCACATGGCCAGCTGGTGAAGCAACGGCAGGCTCTCTTTACAACGAGGACGAGGAAGACCCGACTTCGCCTCTGCAAAGCTCCACCAACTTGTCTTGCTTGACTGGAAGCCATTGCAGTGGGTCGGAGAATATGAACTTCATGTTCAAGTACCGGCTCCAGGACGTGCCTGCTCCTCCTGTGGACTCCGGGCTTGGTGGTCAGGAGATTCTCTGGGCCTACTGATGCCACATGAGAAGCTGGATCACCCATGGTAAACTGTACATGAACAAACAGGTGATCCTCCTCTCTGACATGGCACATCTCTATTTTGTATATTATTTGCGGCACTTCCGAGTATGGAGCTTGAAAAACATCATGAAAAACAACCTGAAAAACAACATCCAGAAGACCTGGTGGCGAGCCTGTCTGGTACATTTGTGCATACCGCTGCAGTTATTGAAGGTGTACTTCGTACAACCATGTACATATGTAATTGTAATTGTTTTCCATCACAGTGATTACTTACACAGCTAGGTGCAACGGCAAAGATTAGAGGTGGCAACGGCACTACACAATGATGGGCCAGTGCTGGCAGCTAAGCTAGGTGTTAGCGCACACTTTAGATTCTTACGATGATGATGCATTGCTTTCATTGGGCTTACATCACTAGAAAGAACAATCGATTGGTTAAATTGTAACCGGTGCGGTTTAATTAGAATCAGGATTTCTATAACAGCAGCCTGTAAGTAGGTGTGCATGGAGAATAGTGGATATTTTTAAGTGTCCTTTTTGTCACGGATTTTCTCGCTCTCGTTTTTCTGGCTTCAGTTCCTGTTTGCTTCAGGGTTTTCATTTCATGATTTGGTTAAAACACTCTGGAAGTGGTGTAGGATTAAAAATTCAGTAACGTAAACTGCACAGGGTCTTTGTATTAAGGGAAAAGGTGAAAGATTCGACAGGACCCTTTTGTTTTCCACTGTAACCGTATGCAGCCCTCACCCACGTGACAGTTGGGTCCGATTGGGTAGAAGAGGAATCTGTAACCAACCTCGCAAGTGCTCCTACTCTATTTGTAGGCATCTTTCAGGCATCTTCAGAATTGAAGTAGCTTCATCATTACAAGTATAATTGGAAATCTTGAAAATAATCTTGAAAAAAATATTATTGACAAGTTCGAAATGCAAGGTCCTTTTTAACTCCTACAGAAAGTAAGAAGGGTCCCCACGCATGAGTTAAATATCAGGAGGGGGACGTCAGAGTTGAGTTTAGCCAGCGTCAAAGTTTGAGTTTGGAACGAGATGTGAACAAAATCCAATTTCTCCCATTTTTCATGGGGGCCAAGCATGTAGCCAGGAATATGCTAGGAACAAGGAATATACGTTGGAAAAATTTGGTTATTTTGAAATTCCAACCCCCGTGGAGGGTGGATTTTGAGAATAATATGGAATTTTTCAATATATTTTTGGTGACATGGTTGCTCCTCTTGGAAGGGGAGTTGAAATTGGGTTTGAACTTTTGGTCTAAAATCCCAAAGCCAACCCTGACGCTCCTAATGGTACTTATTATGGCATGCCTCAAAATTTTGAAGGAGGGATATTCCATTAAAAAAAATTTAAGCAAAGGAAAATTTCATTGCAAAATAACAAAATACACAACATCCAAGCCTAAAAGGTGAGCAAAAAAAGAGAAAGAAGAAAGAAGCCTAATCAAGATTACAAGGAATAAGCCTTGCTTGTTCCAAGTAATTGAGTCTCCTACCCTAAATGCAATCATAGGGGGATATTTCATCTTTCGGACATACTCTATTGGTGCAAAGAGCTACAATAGAAAAAAAAGATTATTTTCTTCTTCATATTCGATAGTAGAATCTTGCATTAGAGTTGTATAGAAATGTGTAGAAAAAATTTCAAGATACTTTGACAATGTACATGCACTAGTAGAATGGTGTCTCTAGGACACCAAGTTATAACGTTGTAGCTTGGTGTCTTGGAGACACCATTTTATTAGTAGGAAGATTGTGAGATATTCATGTTCAAGGTAAAGAAAATGATTTTTTTGCACCAAACCTTACTATTTTTAGACTTTGAATCCCTTTAACATAGATTTTGTGTATGACAAAGTTTTGAGGTTAAAATTTTTGTGGTAGAATTGAGTTGAAAATCTAAGAATTTAAAAAGAATGAAAAATTAGGATTCCACTACTCATTTTACAAATAATAATGACCAAATGAAGATTTTGAGTCTTTGTCATTGAATCTAGCTAAAGACTTTGGCAACAAAAAATTTCACACAAATATTAGAGTCCATAGATAATGGTGCCAAAAATGACTTTGGAGAATGGCAAGAACCTCTTGATATTGAAGTGTTTCCACATGTGCATTTTGGAGTGTGATGCAAAATGCAATATCTATTTTGAAAGCTGTTGCAAAGAACCTATAAGTAGATTTGCGAAGTTTATGTCTTGCAATTACTACCACTTTTTAGTGCATTGTAACACTTTGTGTCACAATACATTGACATTTTAAAATTTAGGATTTAAAATTTTTTATTTCCAACCACCCTTCCCCCTTCCTGTAATTTTCAAAAACCAACTTGTTTGACAATGAATATGGGACAATTCATCCTATATCTGTATCCGGTACTATATCCATATCCGGTATCTATATTCAACACATATATTCATATGCGGAATCTATATCCGATACTCGTATTCAATATTCAATACATCTTTTTATGCGATAATGTATCTATATTCAATATTTCATATTTGGATGGCTTAGATTAAATATGAGAAGATCAATGACTTGTGATTTTTTGAGAAATCAACGGCAATTTTGACGATAAGTATTTAAAAAAAACCAATGGCTTGTAAATTTTTTGAGAGAGGGGGAGCAACTAATGCAAACTAGGGTGGTACGCCTCTTTTCAATGCATTGTTAGATAATGTTGACATACCCATTAGATAGGCCTTTTGAGAGTAGGCAATAATATATCTACATCAAGAAGCAAATGCCTCATGTACATTCAAGAGTCATAGATTGTACAAGTCCCATGAATTATGGATGTTGATGAGGTTGATGACAATTAAGATCCAATGGTCTCCATGGAGTTACAATCACCAAAGTTGACAAGGCTCTACCAAATTTGAATGTCTTTTGTCCACATCAATAAAATAGTTTCCGATATCTACCAAAGCAAAAAAGAGTGTTTCATTGTGCAATTTTGGAGTTTGGTGATGGTGTAATGGAAAAGAAAATTAGTTACCAAGCATAAATGATAGTTTTTGTTTGAATCTCCTAACTTTCCAATGCCCATATGAATTCCCTAAACTTTGCAAGAGTGATAAATCCCTTGCTAATGTAGAGATTCAATTTATTTAGAAAATGCATAGGTTACTAAGTGATTATTGTAATGACCTTTGAGTTGGATTTGTTGAACACTAGAGTGCTGAGGAGCCCACTTTGGGCTTTTTACAAATTTTTTCCCACTTTAATGGCTTTTATACTTTCAATATTTTACATATTATTTTTAGGATAATTTCTAATTGCCATGGTTAGCAATCAAGTCTTTGCTTCAAGACATTCCAACAATTATTGCAAAAGTCATAAGATTCTTTTGATTTCCATCTCAATGTCAACATCTAAGTGCATTTTCTTTTAAAATTCACTAATTTCTTTGTTTTATTGGATAGATTGATGTTTGTTCAAAATTTTGTGTTTCACTCTATTTTCAATACCTTTTAAATACTAAGGGTAATTCTTTCTATAGGTTGAATATTTATAATTTTCACATGATTATTTTCCCTTTGAATTCAAAATGCTGTAAAGTTTTTCCTTACAGGCTTTGATATCCATGTACAAATTCTTGTTGTCAAAGTCAAAACCCAAAACATATTCTGTATGTATTGCTAGATGCATTTGTCAACATATAAAAGAAATTTAAAAACATCATCACTTTGAACCATATTTTCACTATTAAATTTCAATCTCTAATTGGACGTTATAGGTAGTATAGAGAGCAATGGAGCCTTCATGAATTCTTTTTCTTTAATTCTCATGTCTTTTGTTCAATTATAATAGTATAATATTGATCTTAAGGAAGACATTAGAAGATTTTCGGGGCCTCCGGATGCCTACGAGTTATCATAGCCTGCGAATGTAGGAAACAAGTTCGGCGCAGCGGTTTGACATGGCCGAGACCACGCCACATCATTGACCAAAATTAATTAATTAAATTTTAATTAAATTTTTTTTTACATTTGGAGACTAAATTTTTTTCATGAAAAAGAAAATTCTGAGAGCGAGCTGTTCTCCTCGCTGTGGGAAACAACTGCGGGGGAACAAGCCCGAAACATGCTTCTGGACCCCCCAAAACTCTTCTAATGTATTAGAAGATTTTCAACCCCCTTGGAAGGCTATGAGTTCCTTGGGCTACCAACGTTAGAGGAACAACCTTGTAATTTCTACTTGATGTGGCATGGCAACTACTATGTCTTCAAAATTTATTTATTTATTTTTAAATGAAATTCTTTTTTTGCTTTTTTTTTCATTCTAAATTTATCAATATTTTTCTTCAAAAAAACAAAATCGGACAATGACTATTCTTAATTTGCCAAGGGAACAACATCAGGGGAATAGGCTTGAAACGGCCCTCCATCCCCCCAAATCTCTTCAAATGCCATGTGCAACTAATACGACTTAGTCCCTTATATGGATAATAGTCAAAATAGTCAAACAAATTGTCCTTTAGAAAAGACAATATGTGACTAACATGACTATTATAGGCACCCTTCAACCCACTTGTATAGGAGTTAGTTACTTGAGCCTCATATTGAATTATATTGGTTGCTTATTTTTATAATTTTTTATAACCATTATTATAAAATAACAATGTAAGATTATGTTATTGTTCACTACTCTTATTTTATGCTACAATGAAATATTAAGGGTTGAGACTTCCAATTATATGATTGTCTTTAAGCATGTTAAAACTAGTTGATGATATTTTTTTGCTTTTCGTCACAAGGAAATCACTAGAAGAAATTTGCGTTTGCCTGAATAAAATCTACTTGATGTATTTGTTGAGGCAAACACAAAATCTGCATTGAAAAATGCAAGTAAACGAAGATTTTGCATTTGCCTCAACAAACACGTTAAGTAGATTTTGTTGAGGCAAACACAAATTTCTTCTAGTGAGTTGATGCAAAGAAGTGATATGAAGCCTATAAAGTCTAGTAATTACATTAAGTTGAAATTTTGAAAACTTGTTAAAATTCAAATATTATTTTATCATCAAAATATTTTATTGGAATTTAAACTTTGGGCCTATAACAATGGAGTGTAAGTTGATGAGAATAAAACTCAATTCCCATCTTAGTAGAAGCATTCAATTAAAATAAAAATTTATCCTATTTTATTCAAGTGACAACCTTTAAGTTGGAATTGGTTTAGCTAATTTTTGCAATGCCCTTTGGGATTTTTATATTGACACATATAGGATTTATTTTGTGACTACAAGGGGATTTTTGAGGTGCCATGACTAAAATTAAAGCCTTGACTAGAATAATGGAATGAAGCTAGGACAAAAACAATAGAATGAAGTTAAGATGAAAATGGTGAAATGAAGCCAAGACAAAAATGGTGTTGAATGAAGCGAGGGTCAAAACGGTCAAAATGAAGTCAATTAAGACAAGAATATCATCTTTTTAAAGTCACATGACTAAAATTGAAGCCCATCATGTCTTCTCAATTGAGGGAGTTCAAATGATTTTGAAGGAGCCAACGAGGAACTTTGGTTTTCCATTTCTTTACTAAACAAAGGCCAAAAACATTGGAATATAAAAATAAAAGAAGTCAAAAAGGGTTTTAAACCAACCAAATCTAGGCTTGGATCTTTGTGTTTTTTGTATTGAAAAATATAGGATCTATCATCCCCAAAGTTGCCACTTCAAGCTCAAAGTTTTTTGTTTATTTTAATATTTTATTATTAGATTTTATAAGTAAAAACTCCTAAAAAATAAATATTAAACTGCAATTGTTAAAGTCCCTATCAATCTAGTATTTTACCTTTAGAAGCTTGAAGTGCCTAAAACACTTCAATCTTGTGCTTTTAGATGAGTTAGGTATTTCAAAGACAACCCTAATGTAGACGTGTAGTTCGTAGAATCAATTATAAAATTCCCTTTCCAAATTAGAACTTAATCCAAACCTACAAGTGCATATGTCAAAGCTTGATTAAGTTTGAGTTAATATTACATATTTGAATAGATTCTTTTTAGGTCTAGAAGAGCCATAATAGGAGAGGTCTAAATTACCAAGTAATTTTGAGAAAAATTATAAAGTTAGATATTGATCTTGTAGATGAAAATTCAAGGAGTGTGAAGAACAATACAACCAAAGATTGAAGAGAGGTATTCTATATTTAAAAACATCCCAAAAACTCAATGGTGCAATTGATTCATTATGATTCCTTTCAAATCAAAGGATTTTTGGTCTACTAGATTTAAAAGGAGGTGATAATGATCAAGCCTTCTTTTGGAAAGTATAAAGTAAAACATGAGTGTGCATTTAGTGTTTGGGAACCACTTAGAGGTCTCATAAAAAGTTTCAGAATTTTCTAAATTGCAAAACTTAGTTTTTTGGAAAGTCAATCACTTAAACTAGTATTGGAATTTTTTTAGAAATTATTGTGGTTGTAGTAAATTCCACTAAAATTTGGAATAGAACTTTTAATTATAATAATGTGCCCCAACAAGTTTCAAGTCATTCCAACAAGCACCAACAAGCACCAACAAGCACCAACAAGTACTTGAATGGACAACCCTAATCATCCCATGATGAATTTTAAAGAAATTTAGTGAAGCATTGACATGAGCTCTAGGAACATATGACATCCAATAAAAACAAAGTAGAATCTTTTTTGAATCCAATAGCCTTTTGAACCCTCCAAGCAAGTCAAAATTCTTGGAAAATATAAATTCTTTCTTTTAGAATTTTATGGTTATGAATTTTGATAATTTTGCTTCTTCTATTCATCCAAGTGAATTAGAAAATGGAAGAAGGGGATTTCCAAGGCAAATTTGGGCATTTTGAAGTCAATGGTATAGTCCATTTGGCATTTGAAGCTTTTCTCAAAAATTTAGAAATTAGTCAAGTAGTAAATTATGATAGTATGTGAACCACATGTCTTGCATGTCAAGGCTTTAGGGAAAATTCTTCAAAATGAAAATTCCCACATATAGGAGCTAGTATAAGACTACAACAAAGAAACGTTAATCTAAAAAGTCCAAAATTTAACTTCACAATTTTTAGCTAATATTATTATTTCCCTTATCCACTTATTGCTAGTCTCTTGACTAAACTGTCCTTGATGGCGATGATTTGAATCTAGAATATTCAATTTCAAGGTTGATATGTGAAGGCCTATTTGTTTTTGAAGAGAAATTGTTAAAAATTGTCAATACTTGGTGAAGTGATCAAAATTAGAAATAAAAACATTTTTTATGAACTTCAATAGTACAAAATTTTAGTGAACAATCATGGCAACATGTTGGAAAAATTTCAACCCATTTGATCCCAATCAATTGCTAGATTATAAAATTTGAAGTGAAAGAAAAAGATTGTATTTAATCTTCAAAGACATGATGATTAAACTTCAAGCCTTCTTGAAGTGATATTTTTGCTAAATTCTACATCTTCTAAGATATGGACATGCAAAATTTAAAAAACAAATAAAGATTCTACCTTGCTCTATATCACCTTCCAACATGAGGATATCATGTAACCAAAAATACACTTGCATTATTTTGATGATTTCTTATACATTGAGAATATTTTGAAATAGTCTAAATGGTGAAATCTTAGAGTTGCAAACACTTGCAACATGTAGGAAAAAAAATACAAAAACTTAGGTACTAGAGATTACAAGATTACAACACTTGAAGTTAGACAAAAATATTTTTTTTCCAACCTTGCTTGAAAAGGTCAATAGAGTTTTGACTTTTCTTGAAGTAGGATTTTGTAATAGTTAACAAACTTTCTTTTTGAAAGTTGCATACCATATCATGTTAATTACAAATATACCCAATTTCAAAAGTAGATGAGGGTTTTAGTACAAGTTGTTTGAACTATCTAAACAATTGGGTTGGGATGAACTAACCCCTTCATTCATCTCCCCTCAAAGTCATTCCAAGTGGCTTTCACCCTATTTTTGTGCCAAATTAATTTATCTTCTATACCTCTCCTAGAAAATGTAGGCCCCTTATTGCAAATATGAATTCAAAATGATCAAATTTTATCGTATGTGACAAATTAAAAAAATTCAGCATTTCCCCCGGGCTAACAATGCAGACTAGCTTTACCGAACAAAAATGTAGTCTTCTTAAACTCGGGAGCTTCCGTTGCCGGGACTCGAACCCGGGTCGCTCGGGTGAGAGCCGAGTATCCTAACCATCTAGACTACAACGGAGACGTGACTGGCTGCAATCTCCATCCTGTCGCAGGGGATGAGGTGGAGGCTTGTGATTTGCAGGCAACCACGAGATGCCTGCTGAGCTTGAGTATCTGCTTTTGTATTTGTTCCCCACTACATTACAGGAGTCGGTTTGGACACATCAGAAATAAATGGAGTCACTTCATTCTGGAGCACCTTCATGCAATGTTTATTTTTATTTTTATATTCCTTGACAAATGGTTATGTGACCTTTCTTTCAAGAAGGTTTTGAGTTGTGTGATTCCTTCATTCTAGGGGTTTGAATTGAAAGATGTCACAAATTCAGAATATACAATTTTGAGTATGTAAATTTTGTATGTGTTGGCTCTACACAATGAATGAAATGAGGTTTTGGAAATATTGTGGCAACAATTTGCACGGCCATCATTACAACTTGGCATTTTTTAACACATTTGCCTCCTATTTTATTTTTGTAGGCTTGAAGTTGCCCTTTTTTTTTTTTAAAAATTGGGCATTTAATTGCCTAAAAAAAGCATTGCCTTCATGTACTCATTGACAATTAACCACTCAGGGTTATATTTTTCCATTTTGTGTGAGCTAATAAACTCTCATTCCTAAGAGAAAATATATCCTTGCATTGATAATATTTCAAACTCTTGTTAACCCCACAGTGCTCCAACGTCCTGTTTTTGAATGATAAACAAATTGAAAATCACTTTTCTTTCTCCGATTATTGCTTGGATGAAAGTCATCCTGATTTGTGGAGATACTTTATCAAGTTGTCCTATCTAATGGTTGGATTTGGTGTTACTACAATACATATTATTTTAAAATTACAAATGTAGAAAATGTCAAGTGGTTGATCTAGGGGTTGACCAATCCAAAATTGCATTGGCTCTAGTTCAAAATTGGATTTGCAAAAATGAAGTTATTAATTTAAAGAATAGAAAAATTTCAAAAAAACACCATATGAAGAGAACCTCATTTCAAATCTATTCCAAAAAAATTTATTCAAAAATGACAATATTTTTTTGTAATTAAATTTAGAAGGAATTTTGAAATTTTCCTTATAAAATTTATAGAAAAATATTGGTGATAACATTGGTGAATCTAACTATATGGATGAAAATCTAAAACTCAAAGTCTATAACTTTTATTTGTGTATCAATTCCAAAATATTCTTCCAAATAGTACTTTATGATGATTTTTTTCAAATCATCAATTCTGGAGAAAACTTTGGACACTTAGGGGCTTAATATGGAATACTATTTTCATGCATCTTAGAATCTACAAAAATGAAAGCATTGATTAGTACATGTGTTTGTGTAAGAGTTGTTTTTAGATAAGAATTACAATTAGTTAGAATGATAAAGCTATGATGGGCTCAATATTGCTTATAAATGATTTAAAGGATGGGAAAAATGCATTTGAGAAATTTCTTTCACCTTGGAGTGTCAAAATTATAAATATAAATTATAAATTGAATATTCTCAGTCAAATGAGGTAATATTTAAATCATATTTTAAATATTAGAAACGAATAGGATATTGATATTGTGGATTGGTACAAATAAGAGTTGACATAAAGACTTTTGATTGTTCAAATGCTTACTTCAATGGTGGCTTAATTTCCAAACTCAAATGTATTAGCAAGATCATCAGAGAATGCAATTTCATAATGGTGCTCCAAAATCTTATGATTTAAAAATTCAAATTTGAGATGGAATGTTGTGAAAGATGGGTTTATTGGGCTTTTACTTTGACAATGATGATTGTTTGAGCTTTTGTGTTCCATTCAAATGTTTTTTAATAAGTTGTTGAATTGTATTGTGAACTAAGGTAAATGATCCTATTTTTGCTATGTGACAATTTGTGATACTTTGTGTAAGGCATTAGATTGTGCAAGGCATTAGATTGGTCATGCAAAAAGTCTAAATGTGCCACTTTTTGTATAGGAACTCATACGATCATGAGAATTGTTGGAAGAGTGAAAGTAGTACTTTTAGAGTATATAAACAACAATGACCTAGTGGTGGGAATAGATGTTTTATACCTTTTGGATGTAATATTATTAATGAACATGACCACATTAGGGCCTTCTTGTTGCCCTATATGTTGCCAAAATTTAATATACTTTTGTTTAGATGTGGTTATATAAGAATGGTGGATGTGGTCATTAACATCATTGTATTGTTTGTATTATCATTAGCACCATTATATTGTATTATATCATCATTATATTGTCATATTATATTATCTTATTCTAACATAGTTACCTTTTTATAGTTGTTGTGCTTATATTAGGCATTCCTTCTTTTTGTCTTTTCAATACAAATTCTTTATTGCGGTGCCTCAAATCTGTATTGCCTTCTATATCCTTTTAACCCTTGAAAATACTAGTTGGCAAGAAGGTGATTACTTGGGGCCTCAAAACCCTTGAGAATACTATCTAGCTTGAGGGTGATTACTTAGGGCATTTGGTTGAAAGAGTTCCCCCTATTTTAATGGTGTACATTCCTTCTCCATAGTCCACGTCTTCATCCAATGTAGGTAGTCTTTTATAAGAATTCAACAATGTTAAAAAATAAACAATATCTTCTTGAAATTTTTCCTACAATATAATTCCTTTGCCATCAAAAGGATGTTTAAAAGTAAACCATACATCCTTGTAATTTTTCTTACAACATAGTTTCTTTGCCATCAAGATAATATTAATTACACTCACCATACTCTTGTGTATTGAAGAATTTGATTAAGAGCACCAATATATTACATAGTTATATTTTACCAACCTCCATTCTTATATGGAAAGATCTTACAACCCTATGGACACCATGCTAAGTACTAATCATAATATAAGAATATTTTCTCCTAAAATGTCCAAATCCTTCATTGGTTTCTCACAATTGAATCATAAGCTCATAACTTACAACCAAAATACTTCACATAATTTACCACTCTTCCACTCATACAATTTTTTTGCCTTTTTTTTTAGCCGAACTTCAAAATAGAGTTGTGCCACAAACTACTCTTCCTCCCCAATTTTGTTGAGATTGGTTTCCCTATAACTCCTACAAAATAATCACCTCCGTTGTGCCATGTGACCTCCTTTGAGCTTTGACAACAAACCAGACTACTCCCATCACGAGGTGCGCTATTGACCCTATCTGAGGAGATAGGCTCCCCCCCAAAAAAATTCGCAACTTGAAGGTGTTGTGGATATGTGCGAGGCCTTGCCTCGACGTTTCCTGTGTATAACACCCCACCCATATGACGAGGTTCACAATGACCACAGCAAGTACTAATGGCTTGTATTGCGTGTTGTAGACATCGCTTCAAAACCGTCGACAATTCAGACTCGTGCTTCTGATTCGCAGAAAGTCTCTCTCATCTCTCATTAGGTCACAACACATTTCACAGGAAATCTGCAGATTCATGCAAACGTGATTCTGAAAAATAAGAACTTTCTCATCTCTCAACAAGGGGAGTCAACAGATTTCAGTAAACTTATCGAATTTGAAACTTCACCCCTGTTTCCTTGACAATTCAACAGCATTGAATTAGCACAAAAAAAGGAGACAAAGGAGGCAAGCTGTACTGCATTCTCCATACATCTTCCTCTCCCATTCTGTCTCCAATGCTCGATAAATTAGGTTTCAGTAAGTTCGGTGAGAGTACTCACTAGAGGAGAAAGCAGTTCCTATACCCACTCCACTATGCCGTCCATTTAGCTGAGAATTCTAGAACAGATCAACTCTTAATTCGTGCCTCCACTTACAGAAGCACCAGAGTTCTCTCTCTCTCAACCCTGCTGTGTGATAGCCCCACCCACTTTCATATCACTGATCTCCAAAAATTTCTCAAAGACGACGCTCGACTGAACTGAAGCGCAAGAAGATACGGAGTACCACTCTGCATCAGCCTAATTGGTTCTTGAATACCAGTTCACAAATTCACCGACCCTGGTGCAGTGTGTGCAAGCCTTTCCTGAATGGATATTGTTTGGGTTTCACTGCAACCACATGTCCTCCACAGCAAAGACTAAAAGACGTATTTTGCAGTCTGCCCAGTCGACAAATGATTAAAAGCCTCTAAAATGCAAATGCCACTGAAAAGGCCATCTGCATCCTCGTTCTGCATCCTCGTTCGGTATATTTCAGAAGGTATTCTAATCGCTGAACTTATCTACTACAGAAGCTTCTCAAACACGGGATCGACACTTTGACCCCACTTCACACGATAGAGGTCTAAAGGATGTTCAGGAGGGATGCCTGTGCGCAACACAAATGAAATTCCACATGTTCAGAACATGGTCACCGTTGTGTAACTAAGATCATCTGTTTCCGGGAAATTCATTTCGGAGTGGGATCGAGCATTAAAAAATAAATGCTATACATGTGTTGAATTCACTGTGTAAGATAGAAGGTTGGAAGTGGAGTCCATACCTTAGTGAGTTTGAAGATGTCATGAGCCACTTGCTTGAGGTGTTGATCCCTGAAGGGAACATTGAGACCCTGACGACGTTCAACCTCATCAGTCGATTGTCCGAATCCGTGACAAAACATGCATGTAAGCAATAGTGATCATACACCTGAGACACTTGCAAGGTAAATACAAAGAAACTCTGGAGCAACTCGCAAAAACACTAATTTTCTGGATAAAGCCCCTGTTTGCATAGATTTCTGAAATAGCATAAATGGGGAGCTACCCTACTTTTGAGTGCAGCATTGCCCGCTCCAGTCGCTAATATTGTCCATATCGCCTTGAAGAGGTTCCTTAAAATACAATAGCCCTGTCTACAAAGGACAGATACACAAGTTATCAAATTCTTGATTAGTCAACCACTCCACATATTTCTTACATACTTCAAATAATCTTCATACAACCAAGATGCTCCCCATTGAGCAAAATGCCACCAGTTATAGAACCTCTGATCTAAGCAGAAACCATGAACATGTTTAACAACTCACCGTGTAAAGACCTTGCTGACGACAAAGGTGAATCGATTTTTGAGAGCGACCACGAGACCACAGGCTACAAGTCCAAATCTTCTTCAAAGTTACGCTGTGGCACCTTCGCCAAGCTTTTCTCAAGACTAGCAAGAACTTTATAGTAACTGTCAACTTCGTCCTGTGGAAACAGACCTTGTCGCAGGGCTGCTGAAATAAAAACGTGCAGCACGTCTTGCGCCCTCTCTCGCCAGAGCAGCGTGTCCTCTTCGGGCATAGATAGCAGCTGATGCATTGCGGTTTCAAACGTCTTCTTCTTAGCTCCATCTTTACCCAACTCACGACGCCATTTTTCAAATGCAACGGTCCAGCATTTAAGAACCACATTCCGGCACTCCCTGGTCCAACGGTCATCCAGTTGCTGCTTGACTCTCATAGTCTGCGCCCGCTTCTTTGCCAATGCTCTGGTCAAGGAGGAGCTCACCTCAGGCAACTCCTTGGGGTCCAAAACACGTATGTAGGCACCCAAAAAAAGAGTCTTATCAGAAACTGCGTGACTGAGATGCGTATTCTCTGAATCCAACTGGAGTTGCAGATTGGATTGAAGAAACGTGGTCAACCGCTTCATAATTTTCAAGCCTGTACTCTTGCTCCCTGAAAGACCTAGAAGAAAGTCATCTCCAAAGCGTGCATATTGTACCCTCGTGAAATTGGGGTCTTTGTAATTCTTCCGACTGATTGCCAATTTCCTTGCCACTGCCAAGCGATGCCGCTTCTCACGCCTCATTTGTTCAGCACTACCCCCTAATCTCGCCAGTGTCCTTTTATCGAAAACCATCAGCCTCCGGTACACAGGGTTAACACCACGGTCCTTGGCTCCGGAATTCCATTCGTTCATAATCGCCTCCACTTCTTCATCAAGCTTCTGAAAATAGATGTTACATAACATGGAAGAAAGAATCCCCCCTTCCTCAATATTCGTTCTCTCTAATCTTATAACACCTGCATTGAACATCTGGAACAATGTGTCGAGGAACCGCTGATCTTGTATCGTCTCCGAGAGGATGTTCTTCAGTCTCTTTTGATTCGTTTCGTCGTAGCTTTTCTCAACACAGAACTCCATGAACCATGAAGTCCCTCGCCAACCATTCTTCACCTGCTCAAGTGCGGTATGTTTGCAACTGTGAACATGAGGAGAGGAAAGTACATATATTGACCCTAAAGCAGCCCGAAAAGCCTCCAGCACGATCTGGTCCTTCGGGCTCAAAACGCGAATTGACCTCATCTTCTGATTTGACCCTAGGACAGGGATATTGACAAGACGCACAGGGTGGAATGAATACGTCCCCGCCCGTAATTCATCGGCAGTCTGCTCACACCATCGCCAGTCAATGTTTTCCTGTGACCGAAACAGCATTTTCCCATATTTCTTTTTGAGGTTTTCGAACGCCACCGCTAAGGCCTCAGGACGCGCTATAGCGTCGATAACCTTCCGGTACATTCCATCCGCATGCACTTTCAGTCTTACAATTTCATCACCATCCGAATCGTTAAACTTCCCAACTTCTTCACCATTAGAATCTCCATCCGAATCACTAAACCTCCCAAACCCTACACCATAATCTGTCGCTTCATCTTCACCAGCATCATCATCTACACCAGTCTCAAAATCCGAATCGCTAAGCTCTTCTTCCCCATTTTCTGCCGCTTCATCTGCACCGGCGTCTTCACTAAGCCGCCCACACCTCTCAACATTTTCTGCCACTTCACCTGCACCAGGCTCTTCATCTGAACCGCTAAGCCTCCCAGAGTCATCATTCTCGTCAACTCCTTCCAGATATCTCACAATGTCCAACGCATCGTTTGCAGCTCCTCTCACCATCGTCATCCTACAAGGCCCAAACGGTGAAGATCGACCCTGCACATCGTTGAAAATTGACGCCTCTTCCAACGCCAGGGCTCGCTTGTTCAATCCCCAAGGCGCAACAATCCGCGCTCCTCTCCCTGCGCGAATTACATCACCGGCATTCCGCGCGACGACCCTCAAGTGCCGAAGCATCGCCATGGCCAACGCACCATCTAAAACCAAAAAAAAATTACAAGCGCGATCCTACACTAACTAATTCAGAGACAAGCTGCGCCGTGAGCACCTCGTTCCACAAATGCAAAACGCAAAACGCAACCGGAATGCAAATAGGCAATCCTGACGAAAGCCCTAAACCCTAAACCCTAATGGAACCCTAAGGACTAGAGCGAAGGTCGAGAGATTAGGGGTTCAGGTCGCAATTTGGTGACACAATTACAATTACAATTTCATGAATTGCCCAGTGGCATATGCAAACCCTTGAAATGTGAGGAACAGGACATTTTTTGCAGGGACAAAGACCAAAGTTGCCATGTCAAAACTAAATCAAGTGGATTATATTTTTTTTTAAATTCTCTTGTTGCTTCTAGCTTTTTTCTTGAGAAGTACTTGAATTTTTAATAATCTTGAGAGCATTTTGTTTTCATTTAGGTCTTCAAGGATGAGCACATAAGAATAATTACACCTAAATCATATAAAGTATCATTGCTTCTCTTGACATAGGGCATCATTTTCCTTGTTCACAATCAACAAAGTAGAATATTATTAAATGCACTAGTACTTTGTTGTAATCTTAGGTCAAACTACCTCTAAGATTGAAAGGCCAATTATTTACCTTGCAAACTTATCAAAGCCTTTCTTTTTTCATCTTTTAAATGACTTTATTTATTCAAAATTGCCTTAAATTTTTGATGCTACAACTCCTTGTATACAACATCCATTATAGACAATGAGATTGTCAATGAGATCTCTTTGACTCAAAAAATTACAATGTCATGGAAGAACTTCATCCAAAAATCTTAACACATTTCAATAGAATTATAGGATTCATTTAATATTGGAACATGCATAGTAGGTGATAAATTAACCCACCTTGATTTCTAGCATGAGACTATTTATGCCACTATTCATAAATCTCTATTTCCAATAGCAAATCTACCTAAGTTTGACTTTTCTTCAAGATATAATGATTCTAGTCAATAGGTCAAATTGAAGTAGTGAGATGGTAGAAATCAAATGGAAGTGGTTACAAATAACTACTAAGTGGTGTTTTTAGGTGAATAGAATTTTTAGAAGTAATTTTTTGTCAATAGAAGGAGTGGTGATGGGCACTTGGCATGGTGGCCTTAAATTTCAAAATTTTCTCATTTTAGGCTAAAATAGAGCTATTGTATGCCTTTTTTACCGTGATTATGGGAGGCCTTGGTGGAAATTATGGATTTCAAGCAAGTTGCTTCCAAAATTTATATAAATTACAAACTTTCCTTGAAACATTTTATTCAAGTTCCTATTGCTTCCTTTCTTAGTTACCTACATGTGGAATTAATAGGGACCTTTTGTCATGCTTCCAAGGCATTTGATTATAAAAAATGGTAGAAACAACAATGGTTACTTTAATGGGAGAAGGTGAAAGTTGGTGGGATTTTCTTCTTGAGCCTACTTCAAAGTTGTTCATATTGTAAAGAAGGTGATCAAGGGTGGTGATGCTCTTAGTGGTAATTATCTTTAATGTTCCCACATTCATTACAAAATAACACCTTCAAATATTGATCTATTTTCTTAAATCATTAGCCTATGTAGTGGTATGAACTAGGAACCATTGAAAGCTTAGTGAACTTAACTTGTTTGCAATATTAAAGTGTACCTTGCCACACATATTCACAAGTGGAAGGTTCATATACTAATTGGGTTCTAAATGCATCTTCTATTTGAAAATGACTTCAAAAATGAATGATATTTCCACCTCCTACATTGCTTCAATTTTAAGACCATAATACATCTATTCATGACTTACGAAATTCAAATTCAAAATCCAATTCATCTTAATTGAATAGACCACTTTAGAGTTCCAAGGAATTAAGTTACCATGGAAGGCTCAATTTATAGGCCTGACTTGCTCATCCCTTGGGAAAAATGCTGAAATTATTTATTTGCCATGCATGATAAAATTTGCAATTCAAGAGACGTGTAGAAGATAAATGAATTTTCTATTTGACCTGCATGATAAAGTTTGCAATTCAAGAGAGGTGCAGAAGTTAAATGAATCAAGCATGGAATACGGGGGTCTTTCTATACTCGGGGGAGCCAATTTGTGGAGGTCCGCATGCACTTTTGGGCAGGGAAAAAATTGGGTTGAGATCCGCGCTGGCAAGCCAGGCACGGGAAGCCTTAACCTCATGTGTAAAGCCCGAAGGCTTGTTCTCGTCCTTGTCGAGGGAGATGCTAACCTTCTCTCGGCTCAACGAACACAAGACTCTCTCTCGGCTAGAGCTTCTTATAGCAGCAGCTTTTAAGCTGGCAAACCATATGGTGTATATCGGAAAATTCAGCCTATGCTCTAGAATCAGAAACTTTTGATTAAAGAGACACTCATTCCCAGTATTTTCTCATTCTTGGCGTGCCACATAAACACCCACCCAACCAAGCTTTAGAAAACCCTTCTACTTTACTAGATCCTGCAAACAACTCCATGCCGAACAACTCCGCATCTAAACCGATGTCGGCAATGCATAGCAGGGTCGGCCACATGAACCCTGATTGACATCCAAATATACGAAATTATCGTGGAAAACTGACGACAAACGAACCGGTCCGATATCCGAATCGATGCAAACAATAAAACATCTCCCCCCAAAAAATAAGAAATAAAAAAACCCTAGACAAAACCCCTTAACTCCCAATTCAAACATATATTCTCACAGAGCAAGTTCGGCAAGTCAACTAATGCACGGATAATTTTGAGGAACCGAGTTCTGGACTGCAGAATTATAAACGCACAACCTCAAACAAAATCATGACTTTTCTTGTAGTAGCAGGAAATGCATTTCCAGTGCGACTCCAACAAGCAAGTTGTGACTGGTTACAAATTTTCAATCCAGAAAAATCTGTGACAACAGATTTCGAATAGCCTCGGCAAGGTACGCGCTTTACACATCAGAATGATCCTACCAACTACCAGAAGTTTCTGAGATTAGGCGGCAGCACCCTTGCTCTTCTTCTTCTGAATCTTCCTTTGATAGAATTCCAGCTCCTTACCTTCCAAGATATACCTGCAAGCATTTCAAAACAGAACAATCAGAGAAATCCCTCTCCCACGAAATAGAATCTAACAACTGAGTCCAAGGTCAACAGTAGGAACACAACAACCCATTCATACATATACTAAAAGAAACAAACTGACCTCGTTTCCTGAGAACATTGCAAATCTCACAAGCTCAACCAAAGTGAATTTCCCAGACTAGCACTAAGATGGGAGGTTCATAAACCTTCCCTGTTCTACAAGCGACCCTACAAGGACTCAACATGTGACCAAGGTAAGTAATCTCTTAAAACAAGGACGGTTTATGCACCTCCTAAATTACAATATATGCTTCATATCTAGGACCACCAGTTAACAGCGGCATAAATTAATATTAAGAGGAAAAATTAAAGTGTATTTGTATTTAGTAGACAATATAGGTTGAATGCAAATTCTTACCCATCGGTGCGGCCACACTGGCCAGGGCGGGAGGAAATGCAAGCGAGCAGCCTACCGCTGGCAAACTGATCCTCCAAGTGAGCGTCAAGCTTCTGGCCCACCTGTCGCTTGGCTATCTTTTTCTGCACGTTCTTGCTCTTCTTCTCTTCCTCAGCGGCTTCAGTCGCCTAAAACCGGAATGACAGAAAACGGTCTGATTAAATGACGCAAATCTAACTCACACCACTCAAGAAGGACATCATAAGAAAACTAGGGATAAGTGCTGCCCACGGGACACCCCCCCCCACTAAACACCAATAGTACATTCTCTCCGTAGAAAATACACGAAAACTCAGTCTAACAAATCCAAAGTAACAGGTGCCGATCTGAAAAATGCCTCGCTCGGAAACTTCTCTGAAGTATATGTAATGGATGTACCTCCGCGTCCTTCTTGGCAGCCTTCGCCTTCTTCTTGCCGATTTCAAGGCCGAAGTGCTGACTGTACCAGAGGCGGAAGGGAGCGGCATCGACCTGGATTATCGCATTCTTCACCAAAGTTTGGGTACGAACCAACTCATTGTTGGAGGCGTTGTAAACCACATCCAGAATTCTGGACTTGCGAGTCACGGCCTCCGAACCCCATGAGAAATTGCCAGTATCCAAACGTAAGGCGCGGAACTTGGAGTTTCCACCACGCACACGAATGCGCCGGACGGTCTTGTTGCTAGAAAGCTTGGTCATAGCACCTTGCCTTCCCAACTCGTACCTACAATACATCGACCGACACAATGAAACCCTAAAAACATGAAACAAAACCCTAATAAGTGGCAGCAAATAGGTCTAACGCAGAAAGAGTTTCTATGGGATAGAAAATAGAAAAACTTACTTGCGCTTCTTGCGCCATGACTTCTTCTTGCCTCCAGTTGCCCGTCTCTTGTGAGTGGAATCCCGAGAGATACCTGCGCGAGGGCACAACAGGCAACTTAACGCACCAAAACATTTACCGTTTCTTCACAAGTGTTTGTCTCTGCGTTGCAAAAGGCGCGAGAAGAACGGGAAGACAGATGAAGGAGAGAGAAGTACCCATGTTGTTGCGAGCTCGGAGCTCCGCTGCGATGCGCACTGCAAAGCCAAAAGAGGGAGAGGAATGCAGCGGTCTCGGGGCTATAGTGTTTAGGGTTTCAAGACTGAGACTCCTTCGTTGCCCTTCCTTTCGTCGGGTGACCCGATGCCCACTCCAGTTTCTATTCCACACTAATTTTAGAATCAGTAAAATCAGTAAAATCCGTCCTTGTACTGAGTTGTTTCGAAAAAGCGCGGCGTCTTGTATTTCAATGAACTCTGCTCTAATAACAGAAAAATCTTACTAATTTTGAAATTCAGTGAATATGTTGCTACACAGATATGAGAATTCATGGCAATAATCAAGGCATACTAAACTCTTAATGGAAATAAAATGTAAATATTCATTCTTTCTTCTTAAATGGTTTCAACTCAACGTAAAATTGTGAACATGATAACAAAATCATCAATTTATAATGGATATGTATTTTCACTCTAATTAAATAGCACTTTAAATCAAATTTAGTGTGAAGGTACAATGTAGTATTCAAATTTTTGCACCAATTCAAATAGTAGTTTAATAGTTAATAGTGAGAAGACAGGTTGGTCAAAAATGGTGTTGTCAACAACTACTTTGAGCCAATTGATTGTAGCAAATACTTCTAGATTTTCAACCAAAAGATCAAATGACCATTGAACATACATGCACAAGTGATTTCAAATAGGTGCATATAAAGTCATTTTTTAACCCCTAATGGTCAGAGACTATGTTTTCACCAAAAACACTCTAAAACTGTCATTTCTGATATAAGCACCAAATTTCAGATGAAAAACATTTTTGGACACATATAACCATAGGATCTTGTAGTAAACTAGTTTGAAAAGATGTGGAAAAAATTTCAAAATTTTCCACCATGTAGATTGCAAGATATTAACTTTTGAAGTGACAAAAATTATTTTTTGGGCCCTGTGAAAATACAAGTAGCTGCACTTCACAAGGTTACATTTGTATAAAAAAATGTTCAAAATGGTGGTGCTTCTTTGGATTCATTCTTCAAGGCAAGTTGGATACATACTTGAAAATTTTTAGATCATTTGGAATTGCACAACATATAGGAAAAAAATAGTAAGTAGAAAGAAGTACAAAGTGATTCAAAACACTAAATTGTTAAAAATTTAATTAAAAAACTGAAAAATTCCAATCCCAATGGTGGTAATGTAGTAATAAACAATCTACATTATATTCTTTTATTTTTTTCAAAAAATAATAAAAATTTGAATTAAATAAAGGACCCCAAAGTTTATATTCAAATAGAGAATCCATAACTACCCACAAACTAGAACACCTCACAACTTTCATCTCGTAAATTGAAATGGAATGATTCAAAGCTTTCCATATACATATAAATCTAGAAAAACAATTTAAAATTTTTATTTTTAAAAAAAGTGATTTTTTAAGAAATTTTTGGACTGCCTGCCGAGCATTGAAAATTACATGTCATACAATAACTTTTGAACCATGTAGTCAAAAGTTATGAAAATTGTTGGGCCTTAAAGCTATTCTTTGGGCATATGTTGTGTGAATTTCAGAAAGAAAAAGGAAGCTCCATTTTATAGTGAATTGCCCAAAATTGCTATATTGCCAAAGAACACGATTTTGACGTTTAGAGGTTAATAGATGTCTTTAAATTTTGACAAAAGGTGTGAATGTACTTGTGTAATGTAAATATAATTTTCTTAAAATTTTTTTCCATCAGGAATCAAATGTAAAATAAATAACCATATATGGTATAAAATCTCACTTTAGGAGAATAAAAGTTTGCTATTCCTATCGAGTAAGATCAAGAAAAAAGACATTTTATTCTATCTTCAAACATTATAATATTACAATTTGAACAATCCTACAATAGACTAGTAAAAATTTGTATGGTTGAATTTTTTTTTTTTTTTTTAAATTTCTCATTACTTTAAAAAGTAGCAATGTTTCACAATTTGTGCCTAAAATATGTCTTGGTCCTTCAAGATTCAATCGATCAAAGGTTTAATAAGTCTTAAAGATTAGTGTATGAGATTTGTGTAAATCATATATAGGATGCAAATGTTTGAAAAAAAACCCTAGGTTTAAAGGCAATTATTTAGATTGGTCTAATACTACTAGTTTATATGAAAATGTGAACATTTTAGAGAAATCAAACCATATATAATTTAGAAGCTTATGACCCATTTCCAACCACTTAAGGAATTATTCATATTTAGAGTGTGGATTTCTTGACTATAGAAAAAATTTATGATGTAGAAATAGAGTTTAGAAGGATTTCAAAATTTTCCAAAATTTTTTTTCTCAAAACACAATTACTTTGAATTTTTTAGAACTCATTATATAAAGCTTCCTATTTCTAACTACAAGTTGCAAACAAAATCAATCAAGGACTACTTGAAATATTAAAGATTTGTATTCATCACAACTGCATTGCATAATGTATCTTGATTGATCACTATTCATCTACTTGTATAAGGAATTAGAACAGCCTATACCTCTAAAGTCTTTTCCTATTCGGATTCTTCTGAAGGGACAATTCAGAATACGTCACAAGTGGAATGGTGCGCTCCATAAGACTACCCGCAGTCGATTACTCCCTGAAGAAAATTCATTCATGCCATTGACAACACAGTGAACACCAGCCACCAAATCCTCCGCTGCGAAATCACTCACAAGCCATTCAATTGAATCTGAAGGAGTATTCTTGCTGATCCTCACTCCTGTTCCACATCATGGTTAAATAAAAATTCTCAAAGGAAATAACGTCGCATCCGGAAACGCAGGTTTGATTAACCAAATTTGATGAAGATTCCACACTCCTCAAAATGTGAAGAGAACTAACCATCCCCACCCAAATGGCACCAAGGGCAGCCCCCCGGCGAAGGAGATTCTGAACTCTGGTCACAAAGTTATATTGACTAACACGAAGAGCCAGTCAGGCGACCTTCGGAACGGTGAACCGCATCCACCTCTAAATGCTCACCCCACATCGTCCAACACCAGCCCTTTTCCATTTCGTTCCAGTGAACGACTCATCTGCTCGACACTCACCCGCGTACGCGATCACCCCCAAATGTGATACACAGATTCGAAAGGGAACGAGGAGCATGCTCCGAAGTATGCCTCCAAAGTGATACCATCATTCCAGCATAATCATGCCCTTTATAAATAATCTCGTTGAAACTGAAGATCCAGCGACGGAACAAGTAAATACAGGCTGTGGTGGGAACACAGGCAAACCCTCATGAATCCTATACCAGCGAGAGTCCAATGGCAGAGGAATCTTGCATCTCCGCCTCATGAGCAATATCACTTAGAACTGCTCCTCAGCCTTGCCTACCAAACATACCAACGTAACTGATCCGCCCTAAGAAATCATCACAACGGAACAACCCCACCAACACCTACAAACGCAAACCGTGACCTACAGAGGGCAGCTCGCTTCGAATTCCCGTTGCTCCTTACGGCAAAGCTCGAACTCGTTGCTATAATAGTCCATGCACTTCGTGTACGACTCCATAGCCTTCGGGCACTTGGTATTCAGCTCTCTCAACCTGCCATTCCCGCCAGCACCTGAGAAAATCATCCTCTCATGCACAATGTCACCCCTCCCGGAGCCAGAACCCCGTCTACACGAAGAATTCCCAATCAAATTCACCTGGACCCGCTATAAAATCCTCCGTAACCACCATCGCATCATGAAAACCTACATTACCCCTCGAAAGCAAGAAATAAGGGTTTGGGGAATTAAATACCTCGTTCAGAGAATTGGGAACTTACAAGGAGATGACGCATCGGGTCACATCCTGACCCTGCTGCAAGCACTTCTCGGGGTTGGGATCGCTCCTCTTGCAATCCAGAAACGCTCTGTTCTGTGCGCCACACTTGGACCCGATATGCTTCGACGAGGACATCAACACGGCGGAGGTGGTGATGGGCGCCCCTTCCAGCGACTCCGCGGCGCTCCCCATGGTTCCAGCAACCCTCCGCTCCCCGCCCGTCCTGCCCTCGGCTACTCTGCTCAGTCCTACCCCTCGCGACAACGAAGCTCAGGTTTCAAGCAAAATGCCAGCAATAGGGAGTGGTGTCATACCAGTACAGAAAAATGGAGAATTCCATTCGGTCCTAGCGAGCGAAGACGACGACCCATGACCGCGTGGGATCCTTCGACCGTGGAACCTGATCACGTCCGGGCAGCCCGTAGATGAACACCGCTTTGTTACGTCCGTCGGGTCGTAAGCAGGGCTTTTTTTTTCAAATTTTGTGAATGAATGAAAAGGCGACAGGGAATTCGTGCTTGAGTGGGGTTAGGGTGGCGACTTCTTGTACTTTTGGGGAGTTTCAGGGTGGCGAAATGCATGGAATTTGAGGAGAATTATTTAGCGAACTCATGGTTTATGTTCATTTTATTTTGGCGAGACCAGTCTTTCTTGAGGCAGTTTTTAGGCGATTTATGTTTTGGTTTTTGCAATCATTGGCAATATGGCTTCGTCTTGTGTGAGGCAGTTAGGCGATCCTTTCAATGACAGTGAAAATTTTAGGAAGTGTAAAATTCAGTTAAAGGTTTATTTAATTTCAAAATTCAATAATGTAATTAATTAAATTTTAAATTATTCAAAACTGAATTCGGAATTGAATCCATTAACCTTTAAACATGCAAGCATCCCAAAAGTGGATGCACCTTGGTCAACTTCAATTACAACTTTTAAAATAACTATCTTTGGAATTTGATTTCAACTAAGAAAACAAAGCTCAACAAGTTTTGTTTCTATTCCATTTTAAAGTTTTGAGAAATGTCAAAAATTGAAAAAGTTATTGCAATTGAAAGCTCACTATGTTAAAATCCAAATAACACAATATGGTGTGCTTTTTATTCATAATTTTTTTTTAATGTATTTTGAATTTAAATTATAAAATTATGTTTCTCATTCTACTTTTCATTTACAATAACAACTATAGATTATTCTAATATATATTATAATTGATATAGTTTTATTTCCACCTTTAGCTTTGAAAAATCACAATAATTTTATTTTTCCTTCAAAATTATTGAAAAAATACAAAATAAATAGAAAATTTATTTTTCTACTAGCAAAAAATATAAATCTTTTGTACATCAATTAAATAAAAGGATAAATTTGGTTTGATAGTCAAATTTGACTTTAAGGTGTTTGATGTGTCTATTTTGGGTGTAAAAAATAAAATAATCAATTGCAAATTTTTCATGCTAATCTCTATTGCTACTTTCTCCTCCTAAAATTTTTTTCAAATACTTTGGATTGTTTTTGCTATTTTTACTCATTTACATTCATTTTTTGCAACAAAAATGATAACAATTAGAAATTTTCACAATACAAATTGCAATTTCTCAATGTGATATAGAATTCAAAGTTTCAAGTAGTAAAAATATCAGATTGTTGTTTGAACACTATTGAAAAGCCTAAAATTAGCTCAAATAAGAAGTTTGAGCATTTCATGACGGATTAAGTCCTGAAGGGATTAATAAGTTGTTTAGAACTGAATCCATTAATAAACTATTCAAAACTCAATTCAAAATTGAATAATTTATTGATGGATTCAATTCTGAATTGAGTTCTCAATAATTTATTAAATTTTTAATTCAATTAAATATTTTATTAAGCCTCCGTTTTCAATGAAGGATTTTAGGAAGTATAAAATTCAGTTAAAGGTTTATTTAATTTCAAAATTCAATAATGTAATTAATTAAATTTTAAATACAATGAAAATTTGAATTAATTTTTCATTTCATTTGAGGATTTAGTTGAGTTCTAAATGCAATTAAATATTTAATAAAGTTCTAAATTCAATTAAGAATTTCAGGAATTTCAAGGATTCAATAATAATAAGTTTAATTTACAATGCAACATAATGTAAAATATCATGATGTGTTAATGTTGTATTGTAAAATATTAAAATTCAATTACATATTTAATTTATTCTATATATAATTAACCTCTAAAGGACCAAATTGCGTTTTTTGTCAACATAGAAATTTTGGGCAGGTGCGTATGGCTAGAGAGTTCCATGTTTTTAGCCCAAATTTTAATAGAAGGTGTAGATGAGGAATATCTTTCATGTGCACTAAATTTCGGGACATTTGGAAATATGAGTCAAAAGTTATAGCTTAATATGTAGTTTGTTTCTCAACTCGGGCAGTCCGGGCAGATCTGAAAAAATCTTTTTTTTCAAAAACCCAAATTTGAAATTGATTTTCTAGATTTATAAATACACTGAAAGCTTTGAATCATTCCATTTTGATCAATGACTCAATAGTTATGAGGTATTTTAGTTTGCAGGTAGTTATAGATTTTCTACCCCAAAATAAACTTTGAAGTCCTTTATTGAACTCAATTTTTAATATTTTTGGAAAAAATAAAAACATTAGGTGATGATTGTTTATTACAACAGTACAACCATTGGGATTGGCCTTTTTCAATTCCATAAATAAATTTTTAATAATTTAGTATTTTGAACCATTCTCTACATCTTTCTACTTACTATTTTTTTCCTAAATATTGTACAGTTTCAAATGATCTAAAAAATTTCAAGCATGTAGCCAACATGCCTTGAAGAGTGAATCTAAAGAGTTGCAATCATTTTGAACATTTTTTCATACAAATGTGACCTTGTGAAGTTCAGCTACCCGATTTTTTGTAAGGACAAAAAAATGATTTCTATCACTTCAAATGCTAATATCTTGCAATCTATATAGTGAAAATTTCTTAAATTTTTATCACATTTTTTTAAACTAGTGTAATACAAGATCCTACGGTTACATGTGTCCAAAAATGTTTTTTTTATAAATTTTGAAACTTGTGCAAGAAATGGCAATTTTGGAGCATTTTTGGCAAAAACATAGTCAAGAAACTTTAGGGGTTAAAGATTTAATTAATTTCTAAATGCAGGTAGAGATTTAATTAAGTTCTAAATTCAATTAAGGGTTCATTTCAATTCTAATCCATCTCAATTCATTTCTATTCATTTCAATTAAAGATTTAATTTATTTCAACTCTAGATTCAATTAAGAATTCACGTAGCCTCGGACTCCTTTCCTCCCTGCAATCGGGCATCAATTAACTTATAGGAACCGGGCCTCGGGCTCGCCTCTCCAGGTGGCCCATAGAAACCACCTGGACCTCCGGCCGCTCCTACCGGCCCCTTCCAGGAACCGGAGGTCCGGTTGCGCATGCAAACGGGCTCTTAGACAGGCGCAGCTGAACTCTGCATTCTGTGGGACCCGTAGTAGAGCGGATATGTCAGGTTATCAACCGATCATTCCGGTCGCCCTATCCAGATCTTGGCTCATCGTTTCCCCATCTTGTGATTCTCACAGCCTCGGACAGTTCCCGACTTCCAGTGGATAGGCTGCTTGCTTCCCTCGAGTCCTCACCGCTTCTACTGCGCTCAATTTGGAGCAGTACGACGTCGGTGAGCTCGCGGAGTGCCAATTTCGTGCAGCAGCTGCTTCTTTCCCCACCCGTTTTGGTGCAGAATCGCGAATTTTGAAGAATTCTTGGACGGAGCTAAAACCCTAGGGCTCGGGCTCGGCAGCAGCAGGATTGGGAGAAGACCATGACGACGCTGTCGATTCAGGCGTGCTCGCCGTCGCTTTCGACAGTGACAGTGGAGGCGGCGAATGTGGCGGTGCGGCCATATGGGATTTTGTCGCTCCTTCCGCCAGCGAGGGGGTTGGGCTCCAGGAGAGGATTGGGACCGTCTCTGCGCCGGCATTCGGGTAGGGGGAGAGTTTTGGTGGCTCCGAGAGCTTCCCTGGGCCAATTGCCCGACCCCGAGCATGTGAATGTGGCCTTGAATGCGCTGTCGAAATCGCCGGAGGCGTTGCAGGGGTTGCTGACCCGGACCGAGGGGCTGTTCTTCACGCTAGCGGACGCCGCCGTGGCCACGGATCCCAGTCAGGTGACCGACGCTCCCGTGCCGAAGCCGGACGGAGGTTGGCTTGGTGGCATCACCAATTCTCTCGAAATAGCTCTAACGGTGAGTATTGTCTATTTTTTGGGGGGTACTATGGAATGGGACATTTGAATTTCTTCGAATTCCTGCATAGAATGGAGGAAGAGAGCACTATCTGCGTCACGTAAAGCCTTTTATCGCATGTATGAGTCTGATTTTCCGGAGATACAGAGAGCTACGGAATTCTCTTTATTGAAGGGCCAAATTTTGAGACCAAATTTGTTGACTTAGTATGAATTTTTAATGTAATTTTGCAGTGGGAGTCTGTAGACTATTATAACTGATAGCAGACAACCCGTGTCCATTCAGTGATTAGTGCCATTAGTGGCGAGCCACGTCATGCTTACACCACTTGCTGATGAGTCCAACCAAGTATATGAATGGACGAGTCAGTATTGTTGGGTGACAGGAGTCAATATTGGATGATGTCTCTAACGAATTTAGTATTCTCTACCTTGGGTCGCTGGGGACTGACCTAGCTCTTTTTCCATACTGCCTGGCATAAACACCATTTTGACCTTTCCTGTGCAATTTCTTCGAAAATTGCTGTAGTTGTCAAGGATCGGATCATGTGATCGCGTGCTGCTTCACTGACGAATTGGCTGGATATTGGCTGAGGTCCCTTACCGAGATTGTTCCTTAGCGTATACATGGGGTGTGCCCTATCAGTTTGAAAGCATCATTTAGAGATGTCAATGAGCAACTTCATGGAATATCCTAGGTCTGCAAACCATGTAGTGATGTCCGTGATCAAGAAGCTGCAATGGATTCTCACGTTCGTCTTGTGCCCAGTGTGCTCACCGAAATCTGAGGTCACATCATGTTATCCTCTCCGTTGAGGAAGCCATCACGCTAAGATTAGCTAGTGGTTCCTCCTGGCAGAGTCTTAGCTGTAGCGGATGGTCAAGTTATTCGGTGGTTTCTGTTCACGCAAGAAGCAGACATTGAAGGAGGTTTTGCTGTGTGCAGTTTTTGAAGGACGGGATCTCCAAGCTGAACGTACCTTATTCATATGGTTTTGCCATTATTCTTTTAACCATTATTGTCAAGGTCGCCACTTATCCTCTTACGAAAAAGCAGGTACGTAGTTCGTTGCGTCTTCACCTTTGCTTTACTTTGTTTTATTTTTTGATGCCTAGAAGTTTCACGTCGGATTATTGGTTTGACTAGCACTGGCTATTGAATGGAATAATCCTTGTGGTTTTGAGGGTACGAGCATTGTACCGAGGTTTGTGAAGCTGTAGCATATGTAGGGCCAAAACCGAGCTCTTGGGTAGGGCGTAGGTCTTGCTTTGGCCTGAATGTGGATGTGGGGAGAGTTCTGAAAGAGGACGTGAATGTTGGGACAGGTAGAATCCACGTTAGCCATGCAAAATCTACAGCCAAAGATCAAAGCCATTCAAACTCGGTATCAGGGAGACCAAGAGCGCATTCAGTTGGAGACAGCCAGGTTATATAAGCAGGCTGGAGTGAACCCTCTTGCAGGTGCGATTCTCTCCTAGTCCTCAGGCAGAATGACGTCTGATGTTTGCACCAGAATAGGAGATTGTCTCTTGGCATTCATGACTTTGCGTTAAGAAGGGTCACCGCTGCTACGAGAGGGTTGTCTCATGGTGTTTCTGTGGTTATCGTGGCATTTTGAAGCCTTTTTATTGTACATGAGAAGCGACAAAAGAGTGTTATTTTTGTTGTTTCAGGGTGCCTGCCAACTCTGGCAACCTTACCAGTGTGGATTGGGCTGTATCGAGCGCTTTCAAATGTTGCCAATGAGGTATTACATCATGTCTTGCTTTGGATGAAACTATTACTCGTGCTTTGGATTGTTTTTTAGGTGTTCCTTACAGTTCCTTGAGGTAGCAGGTGCCCAGAGACAATTTATGACGAGCAATGATGACACCTGATTTAGTCGTGTGGCTAGTTTATTAGGTTTTCTGGAAATTGTAGTAGGAGAGCTCAAGGGTGAACGTGTGTGTTTGTTTACGTCACTGAATTGGATGTTTTGGAATGATAGGGACTGTTGACGGAGGGTTTCTTCTGGATTCCATCGTTGGCCGGCCCGACAACAATTGCCGCGCGTACCAATGGGAGTGGCATTACGTGGCTCTTCCCTTTCGTGGTGAGTTGGTCTCTTGAGATGGTGCTCTTTAGTTTCTTCATTTTGGAACGAATAGTTGTGAAGGGTGGCAGTTTTATGAACAGCGTAAATGATTGTTCAAGTCTATTGTCTCAGAGTTGGAAGATTGTCCGAAGATTTCTGTTGCTCGAGAGTAGTTCACTTTTCTAGTTCTGGTTCTGGTCCTTGATTTCATACTCGGACCCGACTTAGAGATACTTTGGTTCATGATCCGATGGTGTCCACATGACTTAGTAAACTTGCTTGTTGCTCGTACCTTTCGTTTTCCCTTCTGAGTTCTTTAGAGTGCTGTCCGTACCTGCTGAGCTGGGGATGTGCCCTATGCTGGTGCTTTGAAAGTGGGCTACACTGAATTAACATTTCCAATATAATAGATGTGATAACGTGTGGAGTCTTGTGTGTGGACAGGACGGTGCGCCACCTTTGGGCTGGAGCGATACCATCGCTTATTTAGTGCTGCCAGTGCTCCTTGTGGCGTCGCAATATGTTTCCATGCAGATGATGCAGCCAGCTACTCCGGTATGTCTTGTCACTTAGTGACTCAACGATCTACTGAGTACTTGAATGACTGTTTGGGGAAAGAAGGAAGAAGTTTTTTTGTTTCCCATCTTGTATAGTTGGTATTGTTGTTGGCGGGCTCATCGTATGGAAACTGTAATATGTTCACGTAATATGGCGCAAGACTGTGCGCAGAAGTGAAACTGATCTGGTCGTTGGTGATGCAGAATGCTGATCCAGCTCAAAACCAATCCCAGGCGATCTTGAAATTTCTGCCGCTCATGATCGGTTACTTTTCGTTGTCTGTACCTTCAGGGCTGAGCTTGTACTGGTGAGAATCTTCAACTGAATTATATGTTTTAAATGAGTCATATAGTCGTCATGTGCTTAAATTTTATGCCTGTTGATCTCCTGAAGATCAACATTCTTTCCTCTTCGTTCTTCATGACTTGCAAGCTGAAAGGAAGTGAGTTTTCTGTGCCTTTGACCATTGTGATAGATGACTGAGATCGTGACTACAAGGTCGGTTATTTTTGTTAAAGTCGGACAAGTTATGCAGTATAATCCCACTATGCTGATGCTGATGCTTGAGGTTGTTGCTTGAAGGTTGACCAACAACATTTTGAGCACGGCTCAACAAGTATACTTGCGAAAATTAGGTGGAGCTCAGCCAATAGTGGACAAGGATGGTGGGGGTATCATCAGTGCGGGACAGGCGAAACGGACTCCTCTCCCACCTCCGGCCTCTACCGCCAGCGCCATTTCAACTACCACGAATGCTCCGACAAAGGATGGTCGTGGTTCTAGGTGGATAATATCTTAGAACCCATCTTGGGTTGCTTTTCAGTTCTGCATCTCCCTGCTTGGTGGTTCCAACTAGAATCTAAGAGGATACATAGTTTTTTGCTCGCCGACCGGTGTTCTCGAATATCGTCATGATTGTTTTTCTTTTTTTGATCAGATTCAAACAGTTAAAGGAAGAGGAGGCCAAGAAGAAAGAGGCTCGTCGCAAGGCAGCTGAAGACGCGTCGAGAGCTGCTGCCGCCAAGGCTGCGGAGGAGCGGGAGAACATGTTGAGGGCACAACGAGCTCAGGAAGCTCAGAAGTCAGCTGCGTCCTCGGAGGAGTCCAGCGATGAAGAGCAAGACGAGGGGAGCGATGGAGAGACGATAGTGGTGGAGAGTCCTAAGGTACAGGTCCTTACTCCTCACCTTGTATTGGACATTCATTTGGACCCCTGGTTGAACTTTCCTTATCCAGTAAAAGGTGTGTAGGGGCTGAGTGCCAGCAGCGTAATAGAGATAATATTGTGTGCCGATTTTAGGCACCAATGCTGTTGATACCATGACATTGTTACGTGTAATCAGCGAAAAATGACGCCGTACGTCATTTGACGCTTTTAGTACGTGTGTTTTGGGACGCTCTTATGGAGTTAGTCCTGGATCGCATTGAAAAGAATTGTTTAGCTCCGACAAATGAGGAGCACGGGCTGATGTTGTATACGTTCTGACTCTGGCAAACCCGTTGGATTGCAGGAAGAAGCGTTAGCAACAAACAAAGCAGCGGATACATCAGGGAAATCAAGCAAGAGGTCAAAGCGAAGACGTGCTCCTTAAGTGCTACCCTGTTCGCACACTAGACACTTGATTTTGGAGTTGAGTTTAGGTGTGATCCAACCTTTCTATTGGGTGTGGCGATTGTGTACTGTTAATTTATCTATATGTTCCATCGGTAAGCGTGGCTTTGGAGCAATTCTTTAGAGGTCAGCCCAAGTCTGTACCAAGTTGGTGGTCTTTACGAATTCCAACTTTTCCTTGGAGGGGTTCGATACTGCGGCCAGTCTGGAAGTGGTAGGCACTAGGCACTCCAGACAGAGACCAGGAGCAACATGAGCTCTAGTGGTCTCTTTTCTCGTGATACTTCGATGGCTACTTGTATTGGTATTGGTCCTTGTTTTCGGAAGACAATGAACATGCTTAATCAATGATTAGCTATTTTCTGTCAAAGCGTTTGGCCTCGTCAATTGTTCGGTGTGTAGTTGTGGTGTTGTGGTTACCGCCTAGCTTTCACTCTTCATGTCGATTTGCTCTGCAACTTTTTTTGCTTATTGCTGTTTTACGTGCACGGCCTGTTTTGGACTGTATCTTTGTTAACCCTTGAACGTCCTGATTCATTGGCGAACGGCAAAGCGGCCTGGAAAGTGCGAAACTGATGAGGAAAGATAATGAAAGTTTTCGCTTCAAATGCAGTGAAGCATCCGTAGGATCTGCAGTATCACCCTCCTGACTACAGTAGTGGAAAATGAAGAAAATTTAATGAAACTAATTGTGGATGAAAGATTATAAGCATTGACCAGAAAAAAGACAATGTTGACTATGTTGAACAGCATGGTGTTTCTACGTAAAATCATTCAATACTGCCATTTTGGGAGACGCATAATTACAAGAAAAATTTGCAGGGTGTGAACCAACGTTCTGAGAATGCTTCCTTCATTTGCTCATCACAGGCAGTGCAAGAACAATTTAAAAAAATTCAGGATGGGAAAAGGAAATAATTTGCACCAAAAACAAAGTCAAATTATAGACTAAGAAATTAACAGGATTTTTTCATGTTTATGAAAGCCTCTTCCAAATTGGTTGCGCTTGCAACACTCTACCGTAGTACGTGATTAATTTCGTCACCCTCTGCAGAATATTTAATAAAATTTAAACTTGGCAGTAAAAAAAATAATTACTGCAATTTTCATCATCCTAGATACGGAATTAATAGAATATCCGACATGTAGCTCCTAAGCGAACTTACTTTCAACTATAGAGTTTTGGAAGACAAACTCTTTATACAAATTGGATGGTAAGAGGTAAAACAACCCATATGGGATATGTAAATAGTTAGGATTAGTAAGAGCTCAATTGCTCACTAAAATTTAGTGTTTGCAAAACTTTGAAGTTAAATAAAATTTAACCAAGTTTCTATTTTTAGTATGGTAGTCTAAATATTTGGAAAGTTCTTCTTCAAGTCTAGTTTTAGCATCAAAATTCCAATCTTGAGAATAAATGATAGTGATTTTTCTATTTAGGATTTTGTGCAAGGGTACCCATTGCAATTTGGACTTCCCGCAATGTTGAGAGCTTTTGGAAATGAGCCTCAAATACACTAGATCTTTGAGAAATAATTACATTTAAAATTTATTTGAAAAAATTATAGAGTAGATTTTAAGAAGGGATAAATTGATTGGGGTTATACATGTTAGGCCCTTTAACCTCATTTTTTTCGGTCACCAACTTTTTAGATTTGACTTGTGAAAAAAGGATTGAAGGATTTCACATCACTTTTGTAGTTTTACGACCTTCATAGTCAAACATTATAATCTTTCACTTCATAAGTGATATTGTTGTGTTTTCTTTTCCTATGAGATCTCTAACATGTCTAGTTTGAATTTGTATGGTTATAGTTTTTTTTAAATTAATACAATTTATGAAAATGTTGGCATTTTGTTCAATTTAGAGCAAATTCCAAGAAGCTCAAAACATGCCTTGGGCATTTAGGGATTAAGTCAAAAATAGGAAATATATTCAAAATAGAATTTCAAACCTCAATTAGGTATATTAATATAACTTTTTTTCAAAACAATTAAACTAAGTTCATATGGAAAATGAAGCTATCTTTCATCTTCAAAAATCCTTTTGAAACTTTGAGACTCCAATAAAAAATTATGAACAAATTTCAAGGAGGAGTTCGAAGGAACGTTTTCTTTGACATTTTCAAACATTCTCTTTGAATTTTGTCCATAACTTTGTTTTGGAGGCTTATAGTCACAAATAGATTCTTGTAGATGAAAGTTAGATTTATTTCTCAATTTTCTTAATTCAAAATTTTTTGAAAAATGTTATTTTACTATGCCAAAATGAGATAAATAACTCTATTTTGAATACAATTACTACTTTTTGACAATGAGAGGTCAAGCTCTCATCTTCAAATTATCCCATATCCTTTGAGGGTTCACGAAAGACAAATGGATTTCATTATAAAAACAACCTCTCCATGCACCTTTATCTCTAAATTTCAATGAAGAAACACCTTCATGTTTCCATCAAATAATTTCTCGATGGTAAACAATTCTTGGACTTTATATTGAACCTTCTTACTAACATGGGATATATTCTTTTTTAAAACAACTTGGTCATTTAATTCTTGTTGAATTTGGTAGGATCCCTCAATCCTAAAAACTCACACATTTCCATTAATTTTGGCAATTAGCATTGTCAATTTTTAAGATTTTCAACAATTATCATTATAATTTCCTGAAATTATCATATCTTTTTTAAAAAAACAATTAATTTTTGCCAAAATTGTAAAGGGACTATCATGTCTACAATTCCCATGCCCCTATAGTGCAACTACCCCACTTCAATCACATTGGGTAGAACAAAATTTCCAAAAATCCTACTAAAGTAAACCTATCTATAATAGGCAAATCACCCATGACAGGTACCTAGGAAACTCCTCCATCAGGGTTGACAAATCAGTATGTCCGCCCCAAAATAGCGTCCGTAACCCGGACGTCCGTCCTCATGGACGCCAGCAGACGCAGCGTCCCTCCCGCTGTCGGAAGGCGGACAGGCGGGGTGGACGGACGGGGCGGACAGGGCAGGGCGGGGTGGACAGGGCGGGGTAGACGGGGCGGACAGGGCGGGACGGGGCGGACAGGCGGACCGCGAATGTTAGCGGACGCTGCGGACATAGCGTCTACGTCCGAACGTCCTATCAACCCTGTCCTCCATTATAGTCTTCTATCAACCCATGAGAAATTTTTTCTTAAAAATAGAATTAAGACTGCATTGGGTTGATTTGCAGTTGTCATCAAAGCCTTGGGATATGGTTATGGAGTTATTAGTACTTGTCATAGAACATTGACACCTTTCTAGTGTAAACTATTAGTAAAAAGTTATTTTTTTATTTTTTTATGTCATGTTCATGTTAGGAAATCTTGTAACAATGTTAGAGAATGTTATGATTGCTTTGGGTAGTAAGATGACCATCGTGGAAACACTTCTCTCTTGATTTTGGATAGTCTACATACTTTTTTAGGCTAACTAGACAGCAAACTTCGAAAATTCATAAACAATTCATATATTGTCAAAAAAATAAAATTCTAGATGCTTCATTCATTTCTCGCATTTGTCTTTGTATGGAAAAAAATCTGATTTTTTTTTGTTAATGGCAATAAAATAGATCAACCACTCTACCTATCATAGGTAGGTTTACTTATGTTTGAAGAAACAACAATCCCAGGAAATTTTCAGATCTCAAATGGACCTCCCTCCCCTTTACTCTGTAAAAATGGCTAGAATCCATCATTGATGCATTAAAAAAATGGATGAATGAAAACAATGAATCTTCTACACAATGTAAGCAATTAAGTTGTATTTCCATTTGTCATCCAGATTTTGCACTCTGGAGCACTTAGGGGTTAAGGGAAGTATACAAAGAATCGACACTAAAAGCAACTAACTATAGCTATTGTAAAGCAAGTGAAACGGAGGATGCCAATGTACTTTAGCATGCACTATTTGATCACTACCATATATAGGCAAGTTATGGAAAAAGTTATAAAATTTCAACATATTGTCTGCAGGTGTTACAAAAGTTGACACTAGGTTTTTCATTGCTCTAAATTTCATATTTTAGTGTTGTTCAATCCACATACACAATTACACATATTATATTTTGGTAGGTAATAATGATTGAAAGTGCTATATTTTAATTCTTACATTTTTTATTTAGATCATATCAAATTAAATTAAGGACAATCTTTGAGGTTGCCATTGTACTTTGTATCTCTATAATATTAGTGAGTATCAATTAGGCCCAATAAACAAAACATTATTTGAATGAATGGTGTCAAGAGTCAAGACCTAAACCTTGGTAGGATGTTGAAGCTAAAATGTGGTCAAATGATGACTTTAAAGATTATTGTAGAAATGAAGAATGCACCTATTGGTTCAAAAATTGAATCACTTTTGGTGAAGTATTAGATATGCCGCTTGCTTAAAAAGTGTTCTAAGATGCCAAGATGCCCCTTTAGTGGACCCTTCAATTCACATGCTATACTTCTTCTCCAAAGGGGCCACTACCTTAATCCTTATGTTGTTGGATGCTACGATCTACTTGCATAAAAAGAAGATCAAACTTAGAAGACAAGTTTACTACATGTGATTTAAGTCTCGCAAGTTCCATAGCCACACCTACCTACACTAGCAAGACTAGATTGCCATATGCATCACACCTACTATGGCAAAACTAAACCATCCACATCATTCCTCACTTCAAGATCTAACCCAAATACTCTAAAATTATAAAATAAAACTTAATACATTTGATTGTCTAAGGTACATTCCAAATACAAAACCTTGAAAAAATACTCAATGCCTCACTTGTTGCTATACAGCCTGTACTAAAGCCATCAAAATAGAATACACATCATTGATGGTGGAACAAATTAAACAAAATTGACCTCAAACACAAGAAAAGTATAAATTGAACAAGAGGGGAGTGCTTAACCTTAAAAGTAATGTTACAATTGAAAGAGAAAGCTCCCAGTGAGATGAAAAAACTTTTAAAAGTTGACCCATGGAAAATGGCAAGGGATGCGAGGGGCATTAGAGGAGATCATGAATGTCAAAGGCATTTAAGGAGATGACCATTAAATAGGAGAACTAGTGGAAAAATATAACCTAAACAACTTAAATATGCAAGTAAATGGACCGGCAACGAAAGGGAGGAATACATCAAATTGGAGTGGAGAACATATGGGACGATTGGGAATAAGCTTTACATTTTGTCAAACTCGGTTGTGTTGTTGTTATTGCAACCTATAACTGCAGTGCTAACATTGGTTTCACTCTAATCAAATGGAGTCTATAACCATGTTGTTTTTTGCAATATTCCTTACTAGTTTTTTTTACTAAAGGTCACTTCTATTAGTGCCTGAGCTCTATTTAAAGTTATTTGAATTTATAATCCATTAGGCCATCAATTGTAAGGATCAAAATCAAATCAAATCCAAATTCTAGTATTGGACTAAGAGTTAGTGCAATCTAAGTTTTTACTTGGACCTAATTTTTGGTAGTAAAAATGTATTATGCCATGAAGAAGCAAATTGAACGAAGTTTCAACATGAAGACTTTGAGCTTAACCCCTCACCGCCCCACCAGGTGAAATGTGACCTCATAGAATTTCAAGTGGAATTCAAAGTGTTGTGACTTTTGCATCTGTCATTCAAATTCAATAAAACTTATTGGAAAAGTTGCACTCTCTCTTCTAGTTTATGTGGTAAAATTTTCAAATCAATATAAACTGCATTGATTTCTTGAAAGTCAGTCAAAGTTCACAGGTTCAATTGGAGTCTACCAAACTGCATTTGATGGCTGAAACTTCAAGGGGTTGTATCTCCTTCATCCAATGTTTGTTTTCAATAAAAATTTATTGGGTCATGTTTCCCTTGAAGTCTAGTTATTGTGGTAAAATTTTCATGTAAATCCAAGTTGATTTGAATGTTTGGGAGCAATTTGAAGTTCAAAATCTTGACATTTTTCACTTATAGTGAACTTTGGCGGCTTCTTTCTTCTCCATACAATGCCCTTTTCCAATAAATCTTTTTGGAAAAGTTGTGCATACTAGTCTAGTTTGTGTGGCTAAAACTTCATATCAATCCAAGAAGTTATGAGGGACTGAGAAGCATTTTAGTAGAAAGAGGTTCAACCTTAGATGTGCTTTTTTGCAACTTTTCTTGCCTATTTTTGACATTTGCAAGCCATTTTGCAAACACATTGAGTCAATTTATTGATATTTTTTTTCTTCAATGTGTTTGTTTATTGGTTTTGAATCACTTTATAGTTTTAAGTTTTTTCAATTGAGTAAGTTTAGAAATTAAATTTCACCTCCAAGTGTGTTACTAGGAAAATTTCAGCATTTTTTTTCAACACTAAAACATTATAATCTTTCAATCTGTACGGTCAAATGACTCCAAATTTGATTTACATCATCTACAACATGTTCACTACAAGATTGTAGAGTTAAGATCTATATAATTTAGTGACATTTACATTTATATCGCTTCAAAAGCATTGATGTTTTGGAATCCAAAATGGCCTTGGGTAGTGAGGGGTTAATTGATGGGTCAATTCAATAGATTAAACAATTTTGACCATTTGGTTGATTTTTATAGTTTTATAAATGGGATTCAACAATTGTTTCCAAATATGCAATGAGCTTCATCATTTTGTCACTATGCATTGAATTATAATTTTGAGAGTAAAGTAACTACACCTAAAATTGCACAAATAAGCAATTCATCATGGTTCCCATTATTACATTGAAAAACTTCTAGTGGGGTCTTGTTGGTAGTTGAAAGGAGATTTTAGATTTTCTTAAAATACATTTTTTCATCATGGCATGACTAAACTATGAATTTTCAAAGTGCTAAAAATAGGGTATAGGGTAACCAACCATAGACTCTCAAGAATAGTGAAAGTACATTTTAAGGAAGAATATAGACTCTGCAGTTTTAGAAAGCATTCAAAATTAGGTGTACAGTAGTTATGTAGACTGCATTGATACCAATTCGGATTTATTCAACTAATAGTTAAGTTCGTTCCAAGGGAGGTTATTAAATAGGATTGTTTCTAATTGTACCTACTTGGCCTAAGCAAACACCAAGTATAGACTTCAATTTCCATTTATATTCCAATTATTTAATTAAATAAACTCATTTTTATCATTTTCTATTTTCCATTTTTATTTATTTATATTTAATTTATGCTTATCTCCCAAATTGGATTATGCATTCTCTTTTCCTTTAGTCCCATTCTTTCCCTATTTGGCTTCTTTACTGCAACTGTTCTTTTACTTCCAACTTGGGCTCTGCAACTGCGGCCTTCTTTCTCCAAATTGAACTCATACTTCACATAAAACTAAACCACTTTGCACCATCACACAACTTTCCGATTCGGCAGCTTATACAGCAAATTGAACTCACAGACCAACTCGGGAATTGATATTAATTATCACTCTCTTCAATCATCACCACCTACTAGGACTAATTTGACACTGCAACCAGATTCATAAATTCTCCCATTCAGATTCTAAAATAACATTACAACTTGTAACACCAACTTCTGACTTGGACTCAGACATCAATTACAACAAATAAAATACTCCAAATAGGCTCAGGTAAATCACATGCACTACACAAATTACATTCCCGACTTGTCACACAACGTCTCCCACATACACAAAACACCAATTTGACAAATAATTCTTCATATTGCCGAATTAGTGAAAATATCACCGTTCACAACGACTTAAGCTCACAGCTTTCAAATTACCAATTTGAACTATCTCCACTGCACTCTAACTTGCCTACTTCCCACTACTCGGTAATATCTTTAATTCCCTACAAGTTCACTCTCTCCAACTAGGAAACATTAAACTTTGTTAAACTGCAGCTACATCCACACACTAACAAAATATCTTTGCTCCAACTTGTTCTCCCACTTGAAAACATTCTCCACATTCCGATTGAATTTCCTACATAGTGCACACCCTGCACAACTTTCCGACTTGGACAGACTCATGCCATTTACTTTGACAACCTCAGCTTCCAACTAAGACTCACACAAACAAACACACATTCACACCAAATCACACATGCACCAAAGACCAAAGAAACATACGCAGCCAACTTGGACTGGGACTCGCAGTGGACACTCTTCAACACTGGGTGCAAACCAAATTGGAACGACCCCGTAAATAGAACAGACCAGCGGTTCCTTAACCAACTAGGCAGCACAACTACCTGCAAATTCACTAACCGACTTGGCAAACACCCACTAACAAACCAACACCAATCGGGATGGAAACTACAACCATCCAACTAGGAATTAGCAACTGCCTACTACTCCCATTCAGATCAGCCATCTTGAATTGGACATACAACAAAACTCCAAATTGGTTAATAATTTTGACTCACTCACTGATTCAACCTGATCAGAACTCAACAGATCAACTGCTCTCCAAGAAAAACAAACTATTTAGAAACTGAAATCATGCCATACAAACACGCGTCAAAATGACCAAATTGGTAAACAAATAATCCAAAAAACCCAAAAAACACAATCAACCGTCTTAAAAAGATACATTCAAAATTGCAAAAATTAACCAACTAGGCCATCTACAAGTTACCTTAATTCAATTACCGGTATTACGCCTTGCAACATGACCAAAATGCTATTAATGGAGTTATCCTCCAATACCAGCATTTTTTTTTAAGACAATCAATACCAACATTGAACTAACGAAACACTACATCGTGGTAGCACGCATGGTTTGCAGCGCAGTTGTGAGCGAGCTTGGCAATTCAGCTGGCGCATAGACAGTCTACCGCTGCAACATCGGCATTTCCTCAGAGATCTTCCGGTTGCCGCATTCGTCAATTCCTCTTCCTCTTTTTCTCCAGCATCATCATTTCCTCCAAAACCCTAACCCCTGTTTTCTGCGAATTACAATGCTTGTGGTTGCAAGAAGAGCTGCCTGCACCGCTCGACGCTCGTCTTCTTCATGTCTTCATCGCCACTTGCTTGTGGGCGTTGCGCTTGCAGCACGGGAGAATTTCTGTTCTTCGGCTCCTTCCTCCACGGTCTCGCAAGATGGCTCCATTTCGTACCTTCGTAATCCCAAGAATGGCGCCCAGGTCTACCTCGTCGGCACCGCTCACGTCTCGGCCAAGAGTGCTGATGAAGTCCGGGAGGTACTTTGTCCTTCCATTCGTTTCGGAGCGCCATTGTTGATACGTGATTTTCTGATGGATTTTCTGATGGATGCTTGCTGTATAGTCGAATCTCTTTTTCACAAGCTGACAATTTTCATGTTACCGGTATGACAGATGAAAACTCTCTCTGTACTATGACTATCAAACTCCGTAATTTATCATGCAGTTGCATTGAATTGTGATAATATGGAGTTAATCATGTGTGAAAAGGTTGTGGATGTTTAATGTTTAGGATTTCTCAATAACCTATATTGTAGTGGGGCAGATTTTTAACCTTCAATATTTTTCTCAAGTCTTGTCAAATTGAGCAAGTGGTAATTCGATGTAGAATAATTTCTGAAGAGTTTTTTCAAGAGCCCAAGCTTCGTCTCTGTGCACACTTAACATTTGAATTTCCGTTGCCTCCTTGTTTGTTGGGATGACTTATTTTAAGAGATATCTCACTCAATATTTAACTTCAATTTTGGTTCACGTTGTGCAGGTGATCGATCGAGTGAAACCCGATCGGGTGGCGGTATGCATTTGTGCCAATACTCAAACGTGTTCATTTATTTGCGTTGTTACTTGATTGGGGTTTGTGTCCGAGGGATATTGAATTCAATCTCACGTTGCTGGACCGGCCTCATTAATAAGCATAGGGTAGAAAGTAACTGCACACATTTGTGGAAATTGAATTTGTAGGTGGAGCTATGTCAAGAGAGGGCTAAATCTCTTTTGACAGAAAATCCTGCACGAAAGGGTAAGACGCCCTTTCAACAGTTGCAGGATTTGTTTAACTTACCTGGTGGCCTCGGTCAGAAGTTGATTGGCTTTTGGATGAAGTCCATGTATGAGCTTATTCGGAACACCGGTGTAGAGCCTGGCAAAGAGTTCAGGGTTAGTTTCCTTTCTCCCCGATTGTGATTTGTGGTTGTGAACTAAATGATACTGCCATGTAAAACTGAAAATTTAGGAGTTTGGTGCCACGATCCCTGTCCCCTCTTTAGCAATTATCGGTTCAGAGTGCAATCGTTGTACAATTGCAACTTAACTCCTGCAGCTACTTTTGGATGAACAATTAATGTACAATTATGTTCAGGTTGCCATAGAAGAGGCGCAGCGATTGAAGGCGGAGATTCTCTATATAGATCGGAACGTACATGTATGATCACTTTGGGGCTTGTGCATTTGTTTTCTTACATGTATTGCTGTTATATGTCCTACATTAGTTGTGTATTTTATTGCGAACTCTTTATTCTTGTGCTCACTTGTCTTGACAATGCGGTGCTTCTTAAAGTGTTCTTGAAATATATTTCTTCTCTAGGTTTTATTGAAAATCCCCATGGACTGTGTGGTTGAAACTAGCAGGAAACGATAAAGAGATTAAGAGACGTCATTACAGTGTGGGACGTATTAAGAATGCTGAAGAATCCCAATCAACATCTTGACACATATCCTTCGTTCATGAGAGAAATGGAGAACCACGATCTCGAGACTGCTGTAGAAAGACTAAAGACGCGAGAGACTGTGAGAGAAATGATGAATTGGATGGAACAATCCTTTCCTGATGTGGTAAATGCCTGAACCTATGAGTGTCTTTTGATTGGAGTATTCAAAGAATGCAAAGATCTTGACACCTGACTTTGTTGATAGAATCTATCAATTTATTATACTGTGTAAAAGAGACTTATAAACTTTCTATGTAGCATCTGTCTTATTATGATTTGTGGCGATGGAAGTCATGTGCTTCTAAGTGTTTGACATCGTTGTTGAGATCTGCAGGTCAAGGTCATGGTGCACGAAAGGGACCAACTTATGGTGAAGCGACTCCTGGAATGTGAAGGCACTGTGGTAGGTGTAGTGGGAATGGCACACATGGATGGAATTGAGCGGCTATGGAAAGAAGCTGAACTGTAGTCCGTTCTTAATCTGCCTTGACCTCACTAAGAGCTTTGCGACCTGTTGCTTGAATTGATAGATGAGGCATACAACCACGATTTGTGGGATATGATCAACTGCAAGTTATGACTAGTTTGAGTCTGGTTAATTGAGGGAATTTTCTATCAGTGGAGGAGGAAACGGAAGCGTGTAAGCAGCTGTTGCAGATGGGGAAATTGGACGTGGTCCCTGCACCGCTCCTGTGCTTTTGCTCATAATGAAGAGCTGCTTGAGAAGTTTCAACATTGAAGGGGTTGCCATTGAGTGCCGGTAACTGTACCACACGGAGTTCGCCAAATCAACGAAGGCAATATTGGAACATGTAGTACCTGTATCATCATCACCGATGTATTGTACTTGCCCATTTTTTTGTAAATTTGCTCCCAACATGCGGTGTCAGTCGGCCCCGCATTTCTTACTTTTTGATTGATGCTTTTGCAAGTGATGGTCTGACCGCGACGTCCAGGGGAGTTGGATACGCGCAGGAACGGCCGTATATTTTGAACAAAGCTGCTCGAAGCTTTGCGGTTGCATTTCGATGTAGCACGTCGTCGAGCGTGAACCGCTTGAGCGGTTGAACACTCTCATCACCTAATGCACCCACGAATGCTTCGACGGCGCGATTGCCGTCAGATGAAACGCCACTAAGTGGTGTGTAGCTGGGCGTCGGCGAAGGAACTTGACCCAGAAACTCCTCCATAATTTCTTCAATTTCACACACTGAGAGTAGTTTTGGCTTTGGGAGTTCCGCACATTCCATCCCTGTCCACTGTACCCAAACACCCATACAGCAACGCCAAAATGTCAAAGGATCCAAAGAAGCCTGAACGGGAGAGGGATGTCAATTATTCAGAAATTTCCAATTGGCAGTTTGGCACCCATACACTTGCTTTTCTTGATGTATCTGTACTAGTGGGAAACGATTTCTGGTGCGGAAGTTCTAGTATGCGAGAGGTTTGCTCGTGGGACCGGACCCGGTGTGTCTACGTTGTTGCGATGTCTTGTGAAATCATTCCTATATATTTGTGGATTGAGGGCACACTAGGTACCAGTGTCTCCTAAAATTCTTTGAATCTGGAAGTCTTGCTTGCAGTTCTGACAGACTTTCGAGTTTCTTCTTCAGATTCTCAAGGACATTGGACTGAAGTTGCGGAGAACCATAATATCATGTACCTGGATCATTTCCTCCAACACAGGAATGTATATTTTTCTAAAGGATGCCTGGGGCTCTAAGGATCGAGAGAAAGTTTCACAAGTACACCATGAACCAATCCCAAGGTGTATAAATATGTTTGGTGGCCAAGTAGACCAGAGTTGGGCTTTGAAATGATGAAAAGTACCGAGAAGTAAGAAGTTAGAGCAAAGAGGAACTATAGGCCCCTCCAACATGGAATATGACGAGGAATGCAATGATTTGACCACTCCAGGGAAGGGTATTTACCGGTTTAGGAGGTGGTGGCTTGGGGAAGTCATCGAGACAAGGTTCGCTTCCGGTCGAATCCCCTGGGCTTCGAAGAAGTCGTGATTTCTCCATTCCTAATTCTTCCAGCATCATCTACACGCATCATCCCTGCCTCTTCAATCTTCCATGGCGCTGAACAAGAACGATTTTCAGCGTGCATCAATCACGAACCTCAAGTGCTAGCTGCCGTAAACGATTTGTAAGCATGAGACTATTCCTCAAGAAAGCATGGGGTACTTGTAAGCTGCGACTAACAAGCATGGGGTTCTTGTAAGCTGAGACTAACCCTCAAGAAAGCGATGTCCCATGGCTTTAACCCTGATTCTTCGGCTCCTTGTACACCATTTGGATAGCACAAGCGTAACATCTCCTCCGGTGTCAGTGTTACTTCCTTCGGACCCCTGCATAAGAATTTCAGCTATTGAGAATGACGTGAAATAGTTGTAAGTGCCCTATAATTCAAGTGCTTTGAATTGCTTGCTAGTGCCTTTTGTTGTGTTTGCATGCACAATTGGGATGATTCTATGTGACTCTTCCGAGAGAATTTAAAGTAGTTGATGTTGTAGTACGTTACATGGGTGCGCCAAGAACGTTGAAAGCCTTGAAGACTCTGGTCTCTTTCTCTGGGTCGCGGCACATGAACAGCAGAACGCTATGCCAGGGCAGACCCACTTCTCCTTTGTCCAGAAGGCCGAACACGAACTTCTTCATTTCTGTGGCGAAGTCCCAGGCTGCGTCTTTCGGCTGTGCTGCTGCTGCTGGAGGCGGTGGGGCTTCTTTAGAACTGACCTGGGCTTCTGCGTCTTCGTCACTATCCACGACGGTTTCCTCATCGTCCACGACTGCAAGGTACCGAGCACAATTAATGCAGCTCAACCCTCTTTGTCTCGTTAGTAAATTCATGACTTTCAATTTATCAAGCTGCGTTTAGGGGAGTTCACTATGCTCACGTGGGTCGAACCATATCCAAGTGTCGAGGAGGTCTTGTAAAGTGATGAATTCGTCTGTGGGGTCGGTCAAACACTTTGTCGCCACCACCAGGAAGAAATCTGGAACCCAAAATCCATTTGTCAGAAACCACATCAGCATTCAGCAATGAGTCAGGGGTGTCTTGGGAAGTCAGAAAGGTTTGTAGTTAATTTTGTTGATCTAGCATGTACCCAATCACTATGCAACCAACTACCAGTTTTCTACTCTCAGTTTTCAGAACCGACGAAGGCCAATTTCTGAAACCTTGGAAACTTATTCGTTGAGACTGTAACCACTAACTCTCAAGGCAAAAATTTCTACCTTTCCTTCTATTGTTGGGAAAAATCTACCTAGATGAATAATGTTGTGACGTTATTTCAACTAGAGCCCATTTTTTTACGAGTGACAACCAAGCATGGGATGTATGGAGAGCGTGGTGTTATCTAATAATCACGCCCTTCTCTAACACACTAGTTCCCATTGTAGACCTTAGACTAAACATGATTGAACAAGATCTAACCAGTGAGGTTATGCCCTATACTCTTATCACGTGAAAGTACAACCACTTAGGAAAGGAACTTCTCCTGCCACTCCCACGGCTGAGCATATTATTGTTTAAAACAAGGCTCTATTTCTAGTATGGGCTTGTTCTATGATGATTCCAATCTGATCAATCATCTTTCATGCTTTCGTAAGGATCAACAGTAAGGGAGCGTTATTGTCAGTCTAGCGTATATTCACCAGTGCGTGCGTCCATAATGTCGTCGGGAGTGGATTTGGACAGAAAGAAGTCGAAGTAGGTGTCAGCCAGCGCCACCAGGAACAATCGCCAGTCAATGACGAGCCTCATGTTTCCCTCCGGCGGCTCCACGTCCTCCAAGGTCGCCTGAATTGAGTGAATTAATAATCAGTTGGTAGGCCTCCCGCTTAGGGGAGCAATTTGAGATCATATGGAATCTTTCTTTTATTCATTTTTACTTCTTTCTTTAATCAACATAAGTCATGGATTTCGTTGATATGAAATTTAGCCCTTATTTTTCACAATATGATCAATCAAAATGAACTTTTTGAAACCACGAAATCTCAGTCCTTAGAGGTTACGCTCTGAGAATTAACACTGATTTTTCACAAAGCTCCATCGTGTTTGTATTCTCAGGTCGGAGCATTGGTGCACCAGTACTACTGGTGCTTGGGGACGTAACTTATTTCAAAGAAGTTCACCTTCATGACAGCTTCCAGCTTCTCAACCCAACGTTGAAATGGCCCTAATGGTATGTCCTTGTTGCTGGGCAGACGAGGCTGTTGTCGTTGCGCAGGATCCCCTTTGAAAATCCCGTGAATCTCTTCCAGAGTCTGCATCACCCAGATCTTCGCATCGTCCAGCGCTATGTAAGCCTCTGCAAATTCAATCCACTCAGGTTCATGGAATCCATCCAAGCAGAGCCACCTAAACAATCCCTGTGAATTAGGTGATTCTGTGGTACTGTTATGACGAACTTAAAAGAAGATTTATTTGGTTTGCTGTGCTTACTTGCAGGTCTGAATTTGGCGCCCATTGCATATAGCAGCCTGACATGCCACTGAAGGGCGTCCATTGGTACTAGTGGCCCAGGCTCCTACAAAGTACGCCAAACAGGTCAAAATTGGACTCTCAGGATCAAATACACTAGTGGAATTCATGCCCTCTTTCAGCTAGGGAGTCCATAAACTCAACTTGACTGGAATTGGCCAATTCTAACCAAGTTCCAATCTAAGTTCCAACCAACTTGGTGGATTCCCTGGCTAGAACAGGACATGATTTCGGCTACACTGTCGAGTCTATTTAGTGTGTGTCATTTTATTTGTTTCAAGCGATTTTTTTATATTGCACCTATCCTTGCACTTATCATCTTGCAGCATCCACGTACTTAGAATCTCATGACTTGATAACAACACTATCGGACTCCTATGCTCAATGAAAAGTAGGAAGGTCAACTAATTTCGGAACCCTCTCCAACTAGATAGAAGAGTGCAGTGATACTATTGAGGAAAACTTTCAATTCCAGAAGAGGTATTGCTGAAGTATCCGTTTTGAAGCTCAGCTAAATCCTCTTCACATACCTTGACGAGCTTGGAAACGTCAATGATGAAATTCTCTTCGGCAAAAAAGCATTTGTACCACATCGGAATCCTCTCTATTGCAGAGTCTGTGATGTACACAATCGATTCTTCTGCTACTTTCAACTTTTTCTGCAATTCATCAGGAACTGAATCAGCAATCGGCTAATTTGCTCCTCTAAACTACCGGTAGTCCTTCCATAAGTTACACAAATTTAGCAGTGTCGTAGGATGGGCTACCAAATGCTATTAAAGTTCATTAGTGGGAGCTTAGAGAGGAGATTAGGAATATAACATTACAGTGTTATTGTCGGTGATCATGGCAGCGAGACGTTTGTGTGTGTTTGCAATCATCGGGTAGAGCTCCTCGTAGTAGATGCATGCATTTCGAGCTGGAATCGGCATGAAGTGATCCATAAGTATTTGTGAGAGCAATTGGGAAAGCGAATTGTGAGAGGAATTTGTGAGTCAACGGATTTGTGAAGGAACTTGGGAGCAACAATTTTTCAATGGGGAGGGAAATGAATTTGGATTGCGGTATGATACTGTGTAAGGATTTCCTATCAATTCAAATTTTGTTGTGCTGGTTTTGCCTCATCCAAGGAAATTGATTATTTACAATGTGTGAGCTGGTTCGTTTATGAATTGCTACTTGTGCATCCATTGAGACAGGCTTCTGTGCTTGGGAGTGCACTTAGTGCAAAGTCAAAATGGAGTCAAAATGGAGAACCTTGCATTGCCAATTGAAGGTTTATTTCCCTCACAAAGTGACCTTTTAAGAGCTCATTGCATTTGGGTAAAGCAAAACTCTTTGAAACAATTTTCAGTAAATTTTTATAGGAAAAAAATGGAATTGGCATTGAATCCAAGTTTTGTAATATTTTTTGGACCTTCATGGAATTAATTACAAATTTTTGAAGTTGAAATTTAGGGATCACTAAAAGTGACCACCTCTTGAAATGTAAACTATTGGTACATTAAAGAAAGCAAAATGTACCTATGTATTATTAGTCACTTTTAGAGCAAGGTTGCTTTTAGAACACCCTACCTCATATGGGCAAGATTTCCAAAATTATAGGCAAGGGTGTAGAGCTACATAAGCAAAGATTGACTAACTTTGCCACCCATGTACAGTCAACATTGTAGATGACCATTGGTGAGGAATCATTGGCATTTAATTTTTCAATTTGGGATCATACACAAGGCACACTATTAACTCCAAAATCTTTGTGATTTTCACAAAGACTTGTTTTGCATATCTCAATATTGCCAATAACTTGTGATGACTTAACCTTACATTAGAGAAAATATGAGGTCTTAAGAGTATTGCTCCATAGCCCTCCAAAGACCCCACAAATTGCGGGTTTTTTTTCTTAACAAATTATTTTCCATATTCCCATTCACTATAAGTTGCGATGACGAATGCTCGTCAATTGCTCCTAATCCAAATAGAAAGGTGTTAAATAATCAAGACTAAGGTATTTTAATACACCTTGACCTTAATTATTAAACACTTTCTAGTTTTTACTCAAATGCAACTTTCATTTGATCCAAAATTGCAGAAAAAAATGAAAGTGCCCCAAAAGAGTCCAATGGCTTACCATCAAGAGTTTTTTTAATGGCAATGGAAAATACTAATTTCATAGACACTTCATGAAAATGAAAAGTGAAGGAGTTGTTTTTATAGAAAAATCAATTGTCCATCATAAATCCTCAAAGGCTATGGGATAATTTGAAGATAAACCACTCATTGTCAAATGTAGCAATTGTGTTCAAAGTCAAATTTCAAACTTCATTTAAGCAAAATAGAATTAGTATTTTAAAAAAACTTTAAATACAAGTCAATGTGGAGAATCAAATTCGGTTTCATTTCCAAAAATCCATTTGAAATTTTGAAATTCCAACTAAGAGTTATGAACAAAATTCAAAGAGGGTATTTGAAAATGTCAAAAAAAATGTCAAAAAAATGTTGCTTCCAACCCCTCCCTAAAATTTAGCCATTACTTATCAATAGAGCCTCAAAATCTCAAATGGATTCTTAGAGATGAAACTCAACTTGATTCCCTCTTAAAACTTAATTTTTTGACAAAAGTTTTTCTACTAAACCTAAATGAGGTCTAAAATTTGACTTTGAACACAATTCCTACATTTGACTTAACTATAAACAATTGAGCTCCTATTAATCCTAATATACATATCTCACAAGAATTTTTTTACCTACTACTACCCCACTTGTATAACAAGGTTCTTCTTTTGATATCCATACTCTGAAATTCAAATAAGTGGCTATTGAAGCTAATTGCCTTCGAAAAGAATTAGCTACAAAAGCCACTTAAATTGGTTTAATTAAACTTGATTGGACAATTTGGTTTTTAATTTTCAATTAAAAACCTTATACTTTGTTGGTCTTTTGTATTGTAGAAGTCAAACAGTGATGATGATTCTTGCAACAATCTTGCTCTTATTGATAAGTTTCACAAAATTTATATCATTTGACTACGCACATTGGACTAATTTCATAGGAGACCTACCTTTATTTTAATAGATTGGATTGTCACTTTAGAGCAACCCTCCAAAAGCCCCATATTTCTTACAAGGAAAGGACATTATGGACGCTTAGTATTTGATGAATGATATAGATTTCTTCTTTGTAGGATAAAAGTATAGATGGTCATCCTTAAAATTTTGTGTGCAAAATGGAGGTCTAGCACAATAGTTTGACCTCTAATGGATGCTCTTCAGTTTTTAAAGCAAATGATTTCTGCAATGATAAAAAAAGATGATTTATGTGATGACCAATGTGCATTTCTAGGGTTAATTTTATCAGATTAACTCAATAAAAGCATCTCTTAAAAAGAAGCCTTTTCTTCTTTGTTTAGAGGTATTATTTTTTAATAACCAAAGTTACCAAATTTCATGAGAGACTATACCTTAATTGTATCATATTACTATTAAAATATGATTTATTTTTAGAATTTTAACATTTTAAGGGGCAAGAAAATACTCCTTTATTCCAAGAGTTGGCATTCAAAAAAATTTAATTATGCAATATAAAACAATCAATGCATCTTTCTAGCACTAATTTAATCAACTTGAGAAGTTGAATCAAACTAAAATTTTCACCACAATGATTAAAATGAATGGCATTTACAAAAAATTAACATCCTTACCAATGAGCTCAAGTCGGTAATACAAGATTTGGTGGTCGCGAGCAATGGCAAGATCTACAACAGGGTCTATAGGTACTTCTACTCTCTCTATAGGCCACACCATTGATGGTGGCTCTTGTAACAAACCAAAATCAATAGGGGATGGTCCTTCCATCTTTGGTACAAATTCTCCCTAAATGTCATTTATTACATTAGTTTAGTTTCATAATTGTTTTTTTTATAACTCTCAATTAGCAAAAGATAATTAGATTTTTATTTTTTAACTTTATATTAGACAACTTTCAATCTTTATTGCCTAAAGTTTCATCCTTCTAAACATTTGTAAACAATTAAACATCTTTCAAGTATTTTCAATTACAATAGAATATTATTGATTATGGTGTCAAACATATATTACAAAATTTGTAGAATAAACCCTTATCATCTTGTAATGCACTATTTTCAATATTATTTTTTGGTGCACTCTTTGGTTCATCTCATTTTATACTTTAAGATATCAAATATGATTGCAAATATATACTCCCTCCGTCCCAAATTGATCTTCTTGTTAGCCTTACATTCTTATTCCAAAATGATTTTCCTACTTTGACGTGGAAAAAAAGCCCAGGAAATGAATCCCCCTAGAACAGACAATTTGGTGGATATTGTTTGTAAGTGCGACCATTATGAAAACAAGAGGTAATGGACCCGGAGAATCAATGAATGCTGAGTATTTTCAGGAGTAGAAGCTCCATGGTAGCTTCAACTACATGATCTTTTGCTGAAATTAGGTTTCAGTAGCACTAAAGGAAAAAAAAAATTGCAACCATGTGGTTGGTTGTTTTTCCTATTGTGAGCTAGCTCTCCGACTTTAAGGCCTGACGGACGAAATATTAATGTGGCAGTTACTGCCACTTTTGAGTGTATTGTGTCACAACACACTGAAGTTTCAAAATTTCAGATTTCAAAATCATTACTTTCAACACCCCCACCCCCCTCACCCCCACCCCCTCTTGTAATTTCAGAAACCAACTTGTTTGACAATCGATATGGGACAATTCTTCTTGTATCCATATTCCATATTCAGCACGTATTTGTATGAGATATTATATATATCCAATATCCATATTCAATATTGGGTACATATTTGTATGTAGTATTATATCCATATTCAGTATTTCATATTTGGATGGCTCACATTAAATCTCATAAGATCAACGGCTTGTGATGTTTTGAGAAATCAACAACAATTTTGAAGGTAAGCATTTAAAAAAAAATCAACAGCTTATAAAGTTTTTGAGAGAGGAGGAAGGGCAACTAATGCAAACCAAGGTTTTACACCTCTTTTCTATGCATTGTGTGGATAGCCATGCTTTGGCTCCAATGTGGACTTTGTTGTTGTGGGAATTCTAGAAGGTTGTAGTAGGAATATAGAAAAATTATAAAGACAGTGCAGAAACTACCAAAATGATTGGCTAACAGTGCTTCTCAAAAATGTCCCCCAAATCCCATTTTTAAGTGATTTAAATGCACACTTCTCATATTTTTTTGGAACTCAAATTTGCAAGACCAAAGGGTGCATCAAACTTTATATACAACTCAATTTAAATTTTTTTTTTTTTCACCTTAATTTGGAACATTTCGTCTAATAGGAAGATCACTTTGGAATGAAGGGAATAATAGTTATTATAGAATGAACTAATGGTCTTTAAGTATATACAATGTAGACCAAACTACTTTGAGAGAAACTAACAAAAGCAAAAGTTTTTTAGAACATTTTTAAATCTAAAGATATGTAAAAATCTTATAATATTTTAATTTTCTTCTTGAATATAGTTTATTTTACTTTAAAAAAAAAAGCAATAATGATGTGAAAATACTAGAAAGACCTTCAATGAAAATTTGAAAATTAATTTGTAAATGCACCTGTATAGAACTTCTTATTGAACTTTTAATAGAACCTTTGGTTGAACCCTTAGTAGAGCCTCGAGTAGATCCTTTTGTAGAGCCTTTTATAGAACCTTTGGTAGAACCTCGAAGTGATGTTCGTCTTACTAATTGACTTTCAGGTGGAGGTGATACAAGGCCAATTATAGATGGTCCTAATGATTCTCTTCCAATTATTTTGTCCAATAATTGATTGGCTATAAGAAATGCTTGACATAATATCTGCATTAATTGGTTCATGTGGGAATTAATTACATTAGTATAGGAAGGAGTCCATAGAAAGGGGTCTTAGAAAACATCTTGAAATGCTCATATGCTTAACTTTTTACATATAGCATTTGTAAAAGGACCCTCATTTGCATTTATAAACAAGCATTATAGTCAGGAATTAATTCTAATAGAATCACATCTTTTGAATGCAAATAGATGAAATAAAATATTTCTTCAACATCATAACCCCAAAAGATTACAAGCTACTTTTCACTTTAATGAATTGAATTGAAGGATCATAATGTTTGATTATGTAGGTGTTGAAATGAAAGTGAAATGAAGTCTATCAATCCTCTTTTTGTATATCAAATCCAAAATTGAGGTGATTAAAAAAATATGAGGTTGAAATACAAAACATGCATATCATCATATTTTCAATTGCTCTAAACACAACAATCAATTTTTAGTTTTTCAAAATCTACTCCATAGTTTTCTTAAATGAATTTCTAATGTGATTTTCCCTCCAAGATCCAATGTATTCAAGGCTCATTTCCAAGAGCCCTCAACACCAAGGCTTTGAGGGGGGGGACTTTTTGGTGCCATATTGCATCAGAAAAAAATAATTTGGCTAAAACATGGTAACAAAATGTGAAGTTTTTCTCAAAAAAATTTCAAATAAAAAAAAATCTTGGATGAAATCACTAGATTATGGATGAAAATAGAATAATAGACATGTGATATGTTCTAATATGATATTTTCTATCCAATCTATGGATGAATGTTGAAATTTAGAGCACCACTATAATATTTTATATTGCCACCCTGGCACCTCATAAAAAATGAAAAAAACAAACCTTCTCAATATTAGAAATTCAAAAATTGCAAAGAACATCCTTGCACAAATCTTAAATAGAAAATCATAAACATTCATTTTTAGAATTGGATTTTTGATATTGGAACCAGACTTTTCAAGGTTTTTGTTTGAAGAAAAAAAGAAAAAAAAATAGTAATTTAGAAAGGCTACAACTAACTTAAAAGTTTTACCAACACCAAAATATGGTGCCTTGGGCATTCAAGAGTTAAAAATGCACCACTTGGTGCACATCAAATTTTTAACATACCATACTTATTAAATGCACTCCCTCTTTCTACATTTGAAATCTTCTAATAGATTTCCAACTTTCATAAAATGAAACTATTTAATAGAACCAGGTATTGAAAATTGAGTTTTTTCATGAAACTAGTTTGGGGTCTAAAAGGATTTGGGTCAACTTTTACTTTGATTATGATCTCAATAAATTCTGTGTAGTGTAATGCAAGGTGGGAACACCTAAAAACACACCCTGCCTAAAACCACCATCAATGTATGTAGTATTAGATGATTGATGAGCCACAGTAGCTGCAAGTAGATTATCATAAATAATAGGTTGTTCACTTTTTAAATACAACCTTTGATCTTTATGATCTAAGGATATAAGATGCAAGCTGAAAGGAGAGAAGGTTATGAGTTGCAACTTGTGATGGCAACAACAACAAGTTGCCAATGGCATAGAACCACGATAGTCTTGAAAAGTCAACAATCAGTTATGTATGTATGCTAAAGAAAAGATTACAGAACATCTACCCCAAAAAACTTTGACACTTCATAATTTTTGCATATGGTGTCCAAATGCCATGTTCTTAAGAGCGTTGCAAAAAAGCAATCATTTTGTTAATTCTTCCCAAAGGTTTATGGACAATGGTGATCTTACCTTGTAAAGTTCTGGGTAGGGTTGTTCAAGTGTGGTCATCCAAAAGGGTATGGGGAATGAAATTAGGGGAGCTTCGACAATTTCTGATAAATTACACTGAAACTGATCTGCAAGAGGAGGGTCTTCATCCGAAGTCTTGGTGAGGTAACCATGAACCAGGCTGCAGGAGTCAATATGCCTATCCAACTAGACCAACGAGAATTAAAATCAGCAACAATGGGGCTCCGTAATTACACATTTTTGTCAAGTAATATTACAAGGGGGTCCAATCAATTGTAAATGACGGAGTTCATGTAGTGGGTTCTTAATTCTGATTTTCTTCTCAAATGTAGAATGTACAAAAAAACAAAAGTTCTTGGGATTTTGTCAAGTGTCAATCGGAAAAGATCAAATATAAAATAGAATGTCCTCTACAATATGGTCACATTTATCTTCCAATATTACTTATTTTTTTGAATTTCTATTCATTATTTATTGCATAGTATTAATACTTAAAAGAGGATTCTTAATATGCAATATTTAGACCAATACCATATGAATAGGTTATGAATTTTCAAAGTATTGTCTCTAGGTGAATTTAGAATCAGTACTATAGCAAGCTCTCATATTGAGACTCTTTGACATTAGTTGTGTACACTTTTTGTAACCAATATCTAGATTTTGGTGACACTTATTTTTGTCCAAATTTAGGTATCATGTTTGTATGTAATGTTGATTATGGGTGACATATATACCACTACAAAAAAAACTCTTTCTTTTTTTATTTGGATATTGGAAAACCTTCTTCCCTTAATAATTTTGAACTATATTAAAAAAATTAGTGAGAGTGGCACGTGGCACGTGGTAAGAATTTTTAGAAGTACCTCTGCCTGCACAAAGTTAGTGAATAGAGTAGCAAACATCACTTTGCGCGAGTCCCTGAACTCTTTGAGCTGTTGTTCCAAATATACTTTGGCTTGCTGCAACGCTCACATCAAATAATGGACACAAGATTACTTGTAAATTGATGAACCTTTACTAAGAGCATTATTTACATATAATTTTTTTTTATTAAAAACCAGTAACTAACATCATGAAATATATTTGTGCACTAAGGTAAGTTACCTCGAGGCATTCATTACAACGGCTTCTCATTTGTTTGGCAACATCTGCAGCCTGCTTCTGGAGAGCAGCTTGGCTGCTTTTGTTACCGAAAAAGGACCACTCTTGTTTGTTGTAATTTGCCTGTTTTAAAAAAAAATGTCAAACAAATTTCATGCCAAACAAATGATGGCAATCATATATACAACCAATTACACTACTGGCTAAAAATGCTATTTTTAATGTGTGTTTTGCCTTACTGGTTTTTGATGGATAAAGAGCTTGCCTGGTACTCATCAAAAATCTCTTGGCAATTGCTCTTGAGCTTCAACAATGCCAGGAAATCTGCCCTGAGCTGGAAACCATTAATAGTAATTTAAGCATTACAAGTCAGCCATTATCAAGGAATGATACCCTACTTGAAGGTCAGATTTGGCATAAATTATGTCATTTTTTTGTTTTAAAAAAAGTGTCACATGTCATCTTGTGATTGGTGTGAGGTGACATGAACCCTTGAGAATCTACTATGGAAATTCAATTTTGGCAATTGAATATCGAATTAAACCTTCACGTACAAGAGACAAAAAGAGCGGCCTTTTGTTTCTAAAATCTGAAAAAGAGTTCCACCCAAATTAGGTGAACTTTTGGACAAGAATTGAAAATGACTTCTAGGGTATAAATTTGACATCCATATGTGTGTTGTCAATTGATGTTTTATCCCTAAAAGGATGTTGAGGCCCAAAAGTGGTTGTTGGATGACTTTCAAGATTACTATAGAAATGACAAAATGCACCTACTGATTCAAACATCAAATCATTTTTGGCAAAGTACTTCAATAATAGGTCTTGTTTTTTTATAATTAAGTGTCCTATGATCACTCCCCCAAATGAAAGAGATCCATGTGGAAGTCAAATAATTAGGGAGAGAGTCCATTTGACACAAAAAAAAAAAGTAGGTGACATTAATACCTATTGCCCTTCCCTATAAATTGAGCCTTTTTTTGGAATCTTCAACCCAGTTTGGGTATAGAGGCCTAAAAATGATTGATGAATTATTGTACTAGATTCAACATAGAACTTCAAATTTCATTCTTGAAAAGAGATTCTATTACTTACTACTAGGAAAATAACTTCCATCTTGTTAATCATAGTAGAACAAGTGAAAGCATTATTTATACACATATATTGAGAAAACCAAGCCCTTTTATTATTTCTAAAAAAAGATAATTTTGCTAGGTTGCTTGAATTTTCACTATTGAAAAAAGCTTTATATTTCATGCAATAACTTTTTTTTAACACTTTAGTCAAAAGTTACACTAGTAGAAATATGGTCCTTTTAGACTAAAGCTTTAAGACTCACATTAAATTTTTAAGTTTGCAAGTGCCTCGTCCCTTAATAGACTATGTAGCATTTTCTAACAACATAGGACTCTTGGTCATTCAATTGTTTATGAAAATTCAACTTTTTCAGTATACTCGATTGAATGACCAAAAATCTTGACTCACACAAATCACTTCCTTATGAATGCAATGCCTTCAATTTTAACATTTAATCTCATGGAATAACATACAAATTGCTTATCTGATACCAAACAAGCCTATTACCATCTCATTGTCATTGTGAGCCTTACAGCTTTAGTCTTACATCTGTAGTTTATAAGGATCATATTAAAGTTGTAAGATTCACATTTGAGATGTTTGTTAACGAGCTATGAATAGTTTGAGCTTGTAAGAATCATAAATTTTGTTGGAAACTACAATTTCACTAGAAATTATGTTTGCTCAATATATCATTGGATGAAAAAATGATGTGGTAATAGGAATATTTTGTAAGATGTTCATATGATTAAATGGATAGTAGTAGGTATTTCCAATTTATTTTATTGAGATGATTTGAATCAAAGTTTCTTTCTTCGCTTACAACCAAATTGAATCCAATACAATTAGGAATTGGTAAAATGTACATATAGTTACCTTAACCATTGAATCATATGTCACAGTTCGCTCCTTCCTAATTCTTTGATAAGCCCTTGGCAAAGCTTCAAAGTATTTTGCTTCAATGGTATTCCAACGAGCAAACAATGACTCTGGAAACAATTATATCCAAAGTATTAATTATAAGAATGTGTAAATCACTAAAGTTGAAACTTTTGAAAAATCAAAATTTCATTTGAAAGCATTAAAATTCAATAAATAATAGTAAAAAATCTCACTTGCAATCACACGCTTTTTTTCTTCAAGTTCAATATCAGATTGACTTTCATTTCCCATTTTCTCACCTTTATTAGGAAGTGGCACCTCTTCTAACTATAGAATATAAACTCAATGTTAATATAAAATAAAATATAAATAAAACATTACTTCATGCACAATCAATGCATATAAATTTTAGGATTTATAAGGTTGTACAATGAAATTATTCTTATTTAAAGAAATCTAGCATTTTAAAGTCCAAGATTCAAATAATTAATTTTAGTAAAACCAAAGGTTTTAAAATAGTGATGAATATAAATGATAGATTTTGAATAGAGTTACAAATTTTTCTACATTTATGAAAATTTATATAGAGAGAGAGATTAGACTTTCTATTTATAGCTCCTATGATTTGAAAAAATCCATGTCATATTATCACATTCTCAAAAATATATTATGAAGAAAAATAATTTAATAAATAAATCTTCACAATTTTTTAATACAAAGTATTTGAATTTGGTATGTAATTACTTCATCACATAAAAAATTCATTCATTTTCCTCTTTTTGATTAGTTTAATGTCAAAATATAGATATTGCATTCAACTTTTAGACATTATGGAGTCTGAAAGGGGATTTTTGTTCCATAATTTTTTCTAAATAGAGCATTTATGAGGCAAAATGTACTTAATTCCAACTAAAGAAAGATGCACAATTACACTTACCTTTAAATACTTGAGTGACTATAATATGGTCATTATAAGCTCAAAATTGAAAGATTTTGGTATAAGAAATGTTCTAGTTAGAACACATTTTATGTCACTAGATAGATATTTGAGTCTACTTTCATCTTTAAACTACAAACATGTACAAAAGAATAGTTTTTTTTTTTAAATACAAAATTTTATTTATTTTAAAAGCAACCATATAAATGAGTTGTCTATTTATATTTTTTAACATTTGTTTGAATCCAAGTTCAAAAATATATGTATAGGATACAATTGTTTTGAAGAAAAAGACTTGTATTGTGTTTAGGAAGAGAGGGTACTTCTCATGGGGCTTAAGACTTCTAAAAAGTAGAATCACTCCAATTTGACATGTAGAATCTTCATGCCTATACTTTATTAAATAACAAATTGTGAGATCTAAAGTCCACTTTGAATTGACAATGACAAATGTTAGGGATTAATCTTTCCAAAAAAAATTCTTTTAATCAAGGCTTTTAGGTATTATTCAATTTTTTCACATGAAATTAATTAAAGAATGACTTTAAATATAACATTGTTTAACTAATCTTGTTTTTTTATATTTTAAATATAATATATATAATTATATTTTTATTTATAATGATGTTCAAATTTTCTAACATATTGAAATTTTGTAGGTAATAATCAAGTTAAATATATCTTGAAATGATACCAGAGTTATAGGTGGCGGTGATGGTAGTAGTTGTGGTGGAATAGCCAATTTTATGATATCTTCTACCTCTCCTTCTTTGAGAGTTGGTTTTTGTTTCAAATATGTTTGAGCAAGCTCATTTGCATTTAAAGCCTTTTTCTTTGCTTCCTCTACAAATTCTAATGACTTTTTGACTTGTTCCAAGGCTTCCCACCCAACCGTCCTACAATGTATTGCCACATCAACCTTCTTGGCTATTTCCTGTAAATCTTTTTTTTATTGAATATTATAGTTTTATTATCATCTTCATCAAAATTGCAATCAAAAGGTAGAATTGTTTACATTAGTAAAGTGTTGTAAATTAAAGAATAATTAATATATTAATTGTTTAAAAAAACATCCCTTAATTTTCTTTATATAGCTTGTATTATGAGTGAAAAATTGATTTGAGATTAAAATTGCATTTCATATAGCGACCACTTTGTGGAATCATATTTTATATAGTCATCACTTTGAAAAGATGTATTCATTTGAAGAACACATATCCAACTAAGGTGTTTTTATCTAATTGTTGCCCATACTATAGGTGCAATAATTTGTTTTTATGACTAGTACTAGTGGGCTTTGTATTGTTACCATGACCAAAATAGAAGTGAAAAATAAATTTCTAAATTTTTAATTCATAAAAACTTTGAAATTCAAGAATTTTCACACCATAGGTTGAAATGCCATGAAACAAAGTCCATGCATCCTTCTTTGCAAAGGACTTTCTAATGGTAGCTAGAATATGACCAAGAAATGGACAACCCAAAAGATCTCACAGTAACAAATAAACAAAAAAACAAAACTATATCTTAAATTAGGTTGTTTGTTTTGTTTTGTTGAGATCTCCGCAATTGCGCATCCGTTAGTCGTGTTCTTCTTACCATCAAAAAGCCTTCAACAAGGAGGGGTGCACCGGCTTTATTTCAAGATGTTTCAACCTATGGTATGAAAGTTATTGAATTTTTGTTTTGTTTTTTTGTTTTTAAAATATTTGAAAATCATTTTGATTTTGACTGTGGCAATGGCAATGGCACAGGGCGCCCTAGTCTCATTAAAGATATAGATGTATACCTTGGCTTTATCAAATGCTTTTTGAGCATCCATTGCAACTTCTTCACATTTCATTGTTGCAGTTTGAACTCGTTTTACAGCTATTTCTGCACTTTGGAGTGCTTGTGCCACAATTCCCACTGAAGTCTCTTTTATGAGCTCTTTGGCTATGGGGATGATGCCAACTATGGCATCCAATACGATTTCAGCTTCTACCTCTGCTCTTTGAGCATTGAAATATTTCTTTGCAGCCTCTTCTGCTTCAATCCTTGCTTCCTCTGCTTCTTGACTTGCCTGCCATAGCCATAGCCATATGGAAATTTGGAATTAAACGAGGATTCATCACAAAACTACATCATATACAAGTAGAATGGGTGGGAGAATGGGGGATATTATGGAACCAAAGAGAATGCTGAAAGTGACCAAGAGAATTTGTTGAATGATCTCTCCATTTTGTGGTTCCAAAAACATAATGCCAAGTTCAATTGTCAAAATAGATTTGTCACCATTCCAATGGATAGTCAAAAAAGCATCATAACTCATAATGTAGCCCCTCTTTCTAAATCCTTAGATTTGTAAAAAGTACATATATGATGAACTATTAGACTTGGCATTATGTCCCATAATGTCCTCCTTGTCTTTTTTTATTTATTATTCTAATGATTCATTCTAATTCTATTCTCAAAGGTGATAGCCAAAATTGACATTGGATTTTATACTTGCAAATTTAAAAGTGCATAATGTTTGAATTTTTCTTTGAAAAATTCAACAAATGGGATTTTCACATGAATCAAAATTTTCAATGATTTTTCAATGAATCATTTATTTGAAGGTGTCCATGCAAGATTGCATTTTAGTCTATATTAACAAGTTTGTCTTTGAAAACCTCCATGTACAAACACAATGCGGTGAATTGATAAAGTGTGTTGATTTAATATGCATCATTTGTATGCAATACATATGGACACAAATCATTTACATGTGGCCAAGAATGCAAGTATATGATTATTGAATGTAAAACTTGTTAAAGATGTTAGATATCTCTTGTGTGCATGAGAGTGGATGAAATTAGTAGTTTTGAAATCCTCTGGATATATAGAAGAAAATTAGAGTTGATCTTTGGTTCAATTCCTTCTTTAGGCATAGGATGTGTACTATATTTTCCAAGTAATTAATTCACTCCCTTTGACAAATGTGGATAAGGTTATTATGCAAATATGTGGCTTTATAACTATTAGCAATTTTTTCAACTCATTGTCAATGTGCCTCATATGAAGTGTATGCACAAAATACAAACTTTGTGTCCACGTCCATACCAATGAAAAATGTGACCAATTTTCACTTTGGGTATTGGGGACCAATATTTTATTTGCTTGACAAGTTTAGATGGTATATATAATGTTTTATGGAACAATGCTACAAAACTAGAGGCATCTTGAGGCTCTATTGCTTGAAAAGTGCCCTCTCTAATGTTCTCTTTTGTGCCAAAATATCACCATTCTACAAGTGATATGAAGACTAATATATTCAACTATTTGTTAAATTAGAGAAGAATAGGCATGATTCTTTGAAAAATGCTCCAATATGATTGCAATAAAAAATTGATTTAGAATTATTATAAACTCTATAATGATGCTTAATATAAGATCAAAGTCTATGGATATACATTTTGCAAAGCTCTATTAGTATCTCAAAAAAAGATGCAATAAACATTGCTATTCTCAAGGTACTTAATAGAAAGAATATTTTATGAGTTAAGAAATTTTAGAACTCATACCATTTTTGCAACCTCTTTTGCCTTTGTTGTACTTTCTACCAACAAAGTGGCATCACTACATTTTAATCGACCTTCACATATGCGGTTAGCTATATTTTTGGCTTCTTCTACATCAACAAGGCAATTGGCACCGGAAGTTGCTGGATGTCGTGGACACACAGTCTTTTGAGTATTAGCAATGCAAAAGATATTTTGCCATTGATGAATATATTCTACCATAGCAGGCCATGTCTTAGAAGCATATTTAATTCTCTTGTAAATATCATTAGGATTCTCATTAATTGGTTTCACCCTCATAGCAAGTCCTCTATTACAAACAAATTTTGAGATCAATGTAAATGTTTATTCATTCTTCTTTGCTTGAATTATAGATTATTATTAAATAAATCAAATTAAACTTTCAAATATCATTTAAAACATTGATTATTCACTTGATTATTTAGAGTTGCATGTTTGATTAGTTTTTAAAGGCCTAAATCCTAAGAACTAATTATTTAAAGTTTGAACAATGGGTGAAAACATGTCCCAAACACACAAAATCTTTGTTTTTCATCTATCTAAATACATATAGACAAACCAAATTTTGGTTTCAAAGTTTTTTGAAAAACATTAGTTAGTGAAGCAATTGATATAAATGTATGGATTTGATCTATGAATCATATTTTACAACTTTTGTTTAATTTTTATCATTAAATTATTATTCTAAGTTGCATTTTATAGTACATCTCTATAGTTTTGGAAATTTGGACTACCCTTGGCTCTTAAGGGGGACCTTAAGAACCATTACCTTTGCTAGATTGTTACTATAAAGATATCTATTAGAAATTTTGAATTGTGATACAATTTAGAGTTGTGTACGTTAAGATCCTAGTCATCAAATGTTTATGGGAATTAGACTTACAAGTATATTAATTCAATAATAGTGACACCAAGCTAAAATGATACAATGTAAAACTATAGCTTAATACTTGTTTAGTTTGCTTTTATTTTTTTGTTCTAAAGTATATGTTGTCTTAAAATTTAATTCAAACCTAATCTTATTAAATGATTTTATTTGGTTTATGAGCTCAATAAATGAAATGAGGTACATGAAGTTTAATTTATGAACCACTTTCAAATCCAAAAACTCTGAAAATTGACCAATTTGAAGTTGACTAAGTTGGGACTACAAAAATACAATATATTTTTAACAAATCTCTAAATTTTCTTAGAATCAATTATATTTGACTACTACATTTGTGAATTTTGTTAATATGTTTTGATTCCTTGTAAATTTCTTTTAATAGAAAATTCAACTTCTTTGCAATTGAGATGATACAAGTTCGTTCATTATAAAATCACATGATACTTGTATACAATAATCCAATCCATAATTCTTTCATTATTACAAGATCATACAAGAAAATTTTAATTTAAAATTTTATATAATTTTTTGTTAAATATCTCAAAGAGTCTATTGTATTTATTGTAGTCATTTGGAAAAGATGTCATTTTATGTTATGAACATACCATCAAGGACATTTGTACTTTGTATATTAGACTATATTCTTCATTACAAATTTTTCCTTTACAAATTAAAAAAATCTAAATTACAATGTTATAAAAAAAATCTAATGCAAAATCAATTTTTATACATCATGAAAAATAAAAATCTTCATTGTGAAAAAAATAAAAATTGCAAAAACAATTTTAGAATAATTTAGAAACATAGCATCCCAATCATCTAGATTATGAAAAATGTTTTATTGTAAAGTATAGAATTTGATCCTAAGACGCTTTAGTAAAATAATCAATAACCATTATTAATCTAAAAGTGAAATAAAATATAAATTTATAGATTTATTGTATTACTTATTTTCAAATGCAAAAAAATATTGATTTGAAATATTTTAGAATTAAGTTTTTTAATTTGAAAGTGGTTTTTATGGATTTGAAACCATCTCTTATGTACAATTATGAACAACTATTTAATACTTTAAGGTTATTTTCCATACATTTTTTTTTATCTTACTTTGATTAGTAAGACACAAGATGTTATGAGATGGTACATGATGAAAAAATATATATAGAATGAGGATACACAAATAACATGTAAGAATTTTACATAAATATATATTTTATTTTCATCTGTTATATTAAGTATCATGACCCTTGTTGCAATTCTTGTCGAAAAGTCCATGACATTTTCATCCCATAGAAATATCATCTAATTTTTTTCATTTGATGTTCACTATACAAAGACCTAGAGCACAACAAGTGAGCGTTCTTTCTTGACGCGAGGGTGACAATTCATTGTAATTTAAAGTTGCTAGTATAATTATACTTACTTGCACTCTTGAAATGGAGGGGGGTTCATCTCCAAATGATATTCGTCGGTAGTGAGTGGATCGTAAATTTTCCCCATAGCCCGGTCCAATGAGTCTTCAGGGGTAATGTTGCCCAAAATGAAAATTGCGTCCAACCCTGATACAAGTTTGTACTCAGGAATCTACAAATTCAAATAGAATTTTTTTTGTCTATTAATTACAAGAATTACAGTATGAACCTGATTGCAAAAAATCATTTTGAAATGGACATCTAATTGAATTACAAATACTTCTTGTATTATGATACGCACTTATGGTAATATTCAAAATAATACGGTAATATGATAATATTCATTGTATTTATAATCTATAATTAAGGTAGTATTCAATAAACATTCACATTAGGTGTATTGAAAGAGTAGCAATTGTAAGGTAGGGTGCTCTAAAAGCAACCCTACTATGAATGCAACCACTAACATAAAGGTACATTTTGCTTTTTTTAATGTACCAAGAGTGTACATTTTAGAAGGGGGTAAGTTACAGTGACCACTACATTTCAACTTCAAAAATTTGTAACTAATTCCACAAAGGTCCAAAAAATATGGGTTAGATGCCAATTTCATTTTTTTTCCTATAAAAATTTACTGAAAATTGTTTAAGGAAATTAGCTTCCCCTAAATGCAATCAGCTCTTAAAAGGTCGCTTTACCGGGACAGGAGGTGGAGCAAGTTTTGAAGCTGCAGCTGCAAAACGCTTCCAGAAGAAAAAATCAAAGCCTGTAATAAGCTTTTCAAACTCAGCAGCTTGACTTGGAGTTGCAGGAAATCCATCAAAGCAAAAGCCTGCCAATTTGGATTCCTTCACTGCACACAGAAATGCCACATTTTAGGAAGAAATAAATTCAATTAGAAGATGGTAATTGCTTTGAAACATCTTTGTAATTGATGTACTGACTTATTATTGGTAGAAATGTTAGAGCATTGTTACGGTAGAAGTTGTGTGTTTCCTCCCATCACTCCCACATTTGCTTAGGCAACACAGGGGCTTTGTAGCGGGCAGTTTCACATTCACATCAACTTGGTCAACCTTGACTATAGTGTTAGAATAGCGTTAGTGGAAGATGTGGAGGCTAGTGAGAGGTGTTAGAAGAAGGGGAAGAACTTTTGTAAGGATTTTAAGGGGTGGTCAGTGTGGAGTATCAGGTCTTGAGTGCACCACCACATCTCACAAGGTAGTAAGTACCTCATTACTTCTTGGTGTTGTGGTGGAACAAAGTGCAATTGGTGGAGATGCACATGGGAACACTATACATTATTATTTTTATTTTGAAACAAATGAAACATGATTTCATTGCAAAGGAAAACAAAACAAAATGCCAATCACAAGTAGCATGGCAGGGACAAACCAAACAAAAGATTTAACAAACCAAACAATAGGTTAGATAACCGGATAAACACTATACTTGAGGAACTCTCTAAAGTAATAACTTCTTTAAAGTAACATTGATTGTTTGATAATGTTTTGGAACACATTCAAACATCATTAATGCAATAACTGTTCGATATAATAATCTCTCCAATGTAATGTAGTCAACCCAATCCTAGCCATATTACTTTAGAAAGATTCTATTTTTTGTGAATTAATTTTCGATAATTCAACAATATCCAATGGAAGTGACCTCAAATAATTATTATTTTTAAAGTATTAATCTACAATGCTTGAGTAGATCATTTTCAATATTGGAATATTAAAAATGCTATAAAATTTCAAGTTGATCTCAAAATAAATAAACTAATGTATTTGATTTTAATTTTAATAATTTAATTTTAAAACTCCAAAAAAAATGATGATGATGATGATATATATATATATATATATATATATATATATATATATAAATTTGAAACTAGATTATGTTTTAAAATTAAATAATAACACTTAAATATAATTATTAGTTACATCCAATAAATATTAAGTAAAAGAGTTTATAAAAAATTAAAATTCTATTCATAAGTTATATAGCTATCTATGTATTATTCCAAATGTCAAGAAGATAAATTTTACGAGGTTTATTTGCAAGATGTCTAGGTTTCTTCAAAGCTTTTTTAGGAGCACCTGTCAAAAAATGTTGTACCCTTTATATGTCAAAATTTTGTAAATTATTTTTTGGCATTAAGATAAAAATTCAACTCGTAAGTTCTCAACATAGTTAATTGAACTTGAATAAATTTAAATTTAGTAACAAATTTTATTCAAAAATTCCTATAAATGATTTGTCATAATACATGTCGATAATGGTTGCATAGTAAGTATTTGTTAATATAACGCTCATTAAATATCTTTGTATTTTTTTGATGGCTCAACATGAAGGTATAAATAGAAATAAAAAATGAAATAGAAAACAAAACAAAACAACATATTTCATGTTCCATGTTCTGTATTGTAGGCAATTGCAAAAAAAACTTGGATCATACCCCATCTTACAATGAGTATTAAAACGTTTTCCAAATACAACCTTGAAGCAATGATTAAATGTTGCAAAAAGTTTATAAAGAAATTGGACATAAAAATAAAAAGTTTACTTCAAATTTTTGAACATTTTAAGAAATTGAATTAACAATTTATTATTAAATTTTTTTTTGTATAAAACATATCATTCACAATTCATTAAAGAGGTTGGGTGTATTATTGAATGTTGATTTTCAAAGATTTTGGAGATCAAATTTGGAGAATATGGTAGCCTAAAAGATTTCAATTGTATGACTAAAGAAATTTCAAAATATTCTTTTCCTCTAAACATTTCAAAGTACATTTCTTTCAACATACATCATAGACTGATTGAAGATTCAAATTATTGATTTTCTTGGTGCTCAATCATCTATATTAAATTTTAAAGAATGATCAATTTTAAAAATTAAAAAAAGACTTATCTTCTAGTTGTAAATGTCAAGGTAACCAATTGATGGAGAAATGAATAATTGTTTTTTCTTCATGGTATTATAAAGTACAACAAAGTAGTCACTTATTCTTATAGAAGGCTTACTCTAATTTGATAGAAAAATCAATGGTTCAAAAACAATGCACAAATTTGAAATAGAAGTATTCAAAAGTTTTCTTTTCCCTCCGAATTTAAAATGCAATAAAATTGTTGAGTGTTTTTGCAATCACCCCAGTGTAATCCATAATTAAAAATTTAATGAATGATACCTTGGAATCAACCTTACAATTTCTAATTAAAAATCTATTAGTTCAAGACCAAACTATTGTAAGTCACTTTAAAAACATTTTTATATTTCTAAGCTTGATATTGTTGGTTAATTTTGAAATAGAATCTCTATAAATTTCAAGGGAATGTCAAAAAATTCTTCCCATAGTATTTTTAAAAAGTTTTAAGATATATGTCACTTATATTTATGTAATTTTGGGACATAAGGCTTGTAATGTACTTTGTAGTCAAGATCAACGTTCCTTACCAAATAATTAATTAAAGTTGGCAAATGTGATTTGGTATATGTTTAAAAAAACTAAACTTTTTTTCCATATACAATCATATAGATATAGATATACCCACTTCAAATTTTTTCATGTATTCTTAAAAATAAAATTTGCCAAACTTGCCAACTAAGTACAAGTAGGAGATGCTTGCTTTTATAACAACTAAACAATTGATTTTTGTTAGATATACATCACACATGAGGATTTGGTTTGGCAAAGTTGTGTCAAAATTGAATTTCATTGCCAAATTCTCAGAGGTCCATGTCACCAATCACAAGATGACATTTGGTACTTTTTCCAAAAATGACTTAATTTATGCCTTATCTAACCTTCATATAGGGTAACTGAAACAAAAAATTAATATAAAACTAAAAAATGAAAATAATCAAATAGTGAAGAAATTGAATATAATAGATATCTATAGTCTTATCATAGTGAACATTTAAACTTCATGTAAAAGGAAACACCTAATTTGTTAGAATATTCAAGCGCTAGAACTTGGTCTTCTGTAAAGTCCAATCAATTTCCATGAGTTAGTTGAATTTTCAACATCCAAACCAAAATGCTACATTTTTTTTAAAGATATAATTATATTTATCTATTTTTTAATATTAAAAATGTAAAGAAATCTCTCAAAAAATAAAGATATAATATCATGTTTTATAAATTTATGTTTAATAGTTTCCAAGCTTGCATTTACAAGATTAATTTAAAAGAGTATTTTTTTGCTCATGTTCATATACTTTGCATGGCAAAGTGCCTATTTTTTTACCACAATATATTTCTTTTCAGTGTTTTCAAACTTTCAATGCATCATCCATTGTTCTAATTTTTTCAAAAAAGAAATGTATAAACAACAATCCAAAAGATGTGTTAAAGAAGATTTTAACTTTAAAGCATAATTTTTTTTTAATATTTTAATCCCTAAAGGATCAATATACATTTTGGTCAAAATTTGTCAAAAACTATCATATTTTACTATAGTAAGAAAGAAATGAAAAAAAAATCGAAATTAAACCATGCAAATAAAAGACAAATACATGAATGTATGAAATTTTTTTGGAAACTTTGATTGAACAAGTTGAAAGATTATAATTTCAAACATACAATGTTTGAAATTTTTCAACTGTGCATGACGGGGACAATAGACTTTAACTTGTCTTAGAGTGAGATTTTTGGACTACAAATGTTTTTTTTAATAGGTGAATCCTATATCATGTTAGTTACATATTTTCTAAATTTCAAAATTGGAGGATGAGTTTTGCATGTACGAAAAGTTATCCAAGCTATCCAAAAAGTTCAAGACAATGTAACTTTTGATTTAAGCACTTGATTGGAAAAAAATGATATTTCCACCAAGAGGTACTCGTATACAACTTATATCAAAATTTTGTGAACATCCAACTAAAATTGACTTTGTGTACAACTACCTAATATTTCTTGCATATGTTGAATGGTCACGTGGTCTTTTTGTGGTTAAAATGGCTTAATAGAAAGAAGTGCATTATCACAATGAATCATTGCACTTCAAAATTCAAACAAATGAAGATTTAGATTGAAATTTTGAACTTTATTTTTTTTCAATTAATAAATATGTAAAAAAAGACTTATATATATATATTAATGCATTTAATTAAATTTTTGTACTAATATTTTTGAATTTTATTATGATTGGATATTTTTCTTACTAGAAAAAATAAATAACTTTTAGTTTTGGATTATAAAAATCTTTAGATGAGATTTTTTATAAATATTAAAATTCATAATTAAGTTTAAAAAATCTTTGAGATTAAGGTCTTACTATACTTTGGTTAAAGTAGTGTAAGAAGGTGGATGTATGGTTTGGTGTCTCAAAAACTAGTTGTAACAAAGATGTTCTCAAAATATGCTAGCATTACACATGCTTGAGGTCACAAATTGTCAAGTCTTTTCACAATTTTTTTGCTTCAAAAGCTTAACCACTTGATTGTGAAGATGTTTATGTAGTTGGTTTAATAACTTCCAATTTTTAATAAGAGTATAGAACTTTTGAAGTGTAGCCTATTACAAAATACTACATATGGAATTTTTTGAGAATTGATAGATATATTTAAATGTTTCCTAGTGACTTTGTTATGAGTGCTTCAAAGGTTTTGCTTGAGTGAGATACTTTCTACACTATAAGAACTCTTCTTAATATAGAATTAGGGACTTTTAAGTAGTTAAAATAAAGCTCAAATTTTGGGGACATTTTTTTCATAAGTAAATATCATTATCATTGTTGTTTTTTCCTACTATGTTTTATTTTAGAAGATGAAAGTGGGTCACCTTTGACTTTGAATTTTTTCTATTTTATTTCCAACATAGTAGTCATCAAAGGAAACAAGTTTTGATTTTAGTGACTCATAGTGAGGTCATTAGTGCCACTTTTGAGACATTCATCCATACATTTACCCCTTTACATAAATCCGTGTTTATAAAAATTATATTTATAATTATAGTTGGTTCTTATTTATTTATAATCATTAAGATTTTTGTTTATTTCTATAGATGTATGCTATTGAGAATATAAGAAAAACAGTACCATATTCTTTTAATTCATGAATCACTAGTAACATTAAATGTGCTACAACTTCATCAGGAATCTGCAAAAGTTAACTGACCAAAATAATTGGAACTAACAACAACAACAAAATTTTAAATACAAATTCTTTTTGAAAAAAAATCCTCAAGGAGGGAATGCATTAACATATGGGAGATGATAAATCATCAAAGACCTTAGGTAATTTCAATAAGACATTATAATTTATAATAGTTAATTTTTCATATTAAAATTTGAATGTAGATAAAAGATAGCCTTGAAATAGTTTACAATTATGTTTGAATTTGCAGCTTCTAAGTTGATTTGGAAAATCATTGTTCACATTTGTTATAAGAAAATAATGATTTTTTTAATTACAAGGTTTAAACTTTGAAGAAAATAATGAGTTTTAGATTCCCTTTGGTGTATAAATTTGATCAAGAACTTAATTTTGTCTTATTAGATTAAAAATAAATAAATAACTTACTTGTGTTTTATTATCATAAGCTTCTTTGGCCCGCATTCCAAGTTCGCCTTTCCATGAGAATTTGTGAAATGGATTTGGATGGGGAGGTGTAGGAGGCGGAGTTGGTGTTGGCAGTGGAGTGGAAAACAAAGGTGGATCAAGTAAAGCCTCCACACATGTACAAGAATTAAAAGAAGATGTTGGTGTTGAAGTAGCAGGTTCATGGATCATCATGCACTTGAGCATTGCGTCTTCTGTAATTTTGTGAAGTAAAATATTTATAAACTTAGATTTTTAACATCCACTTATATTTTTTTTTTTTTCAATTTTTGAATATCAATATTAATAATAACTTTAACCCTTAACCCCTAAATGCCTGAGGCACCGAAATATGGTGTTGACAATATTTTGAAGTTAAATAAAACCTAACTAAATTGCTATATTTAGTAATTTATATTTTTGAAAGATTCTTCTTGAAGTCTAATCTTAGCATCAAAAATCCGATCTTGAAAATAAGTGATAGTGATTTTTCTATTCAAGATTTTGTGCAAGGATACCCATTGCAATCTTGACTTCCCATAGTGTAAAGAGCTCATGTAAATGAACCTCAAATACACTAGGACTTGAAGAAATTATCACATTCAAAACTCATTTAAAAAAATTGTGGAGTAGATTTTGAGAAGCCATAAATTGATTGGGGTTATTTATGTTAGGCCTTTAAACCTTATATTTTTTTGGTCACCAACTTTTTAGGTTTGACTTATGAAAAGTAAGTTGAAAATTTTTCATAGTTTTAACACTTTTGTGGTCAAACGTTATAATCTTCCAACTTATAAATGCTATTGTTTTTTGTTTTTTTTCCTATGTGATGTTTAACATGTCTAGTTTGAATTTGTACAATTACAATTCAAAAAAATTGATATAACTTATTAAAATGTTGTCTTTTTCTTCAATTTAGAGCAAATTTCTAGAGGCTCAAAACAGGCCTTGGGCATTTAGGGGTTAAAAGACATGGCCCCCATGATCAAGGTAGTCACCAAAATACTCCAATTATTAGATCAATAGGTGCATTCTTTGTTTCTACAATGAACAATCTAGTCATTCATCGACCACTTTAGGGCCTCAACATCCTTTAGGACTAATTTTGTTTAGATTTGTTAAATATGTCATAAAATTTTGTGATTATGTTTATATGTACCAAATTGAAGATTTGAGAATATTACAAAAATTCACAAGTTTCTTCCTTTACTATTGTGGTAAAACTAAAGTTTGACATTTAATTCTCTCAAATAAACTAATATCTTAAAATAATGATATGTTGTAAATACTATGTTGAATATATACCAGCAATGGCATATTCAATTGCAAATTGAATTACAAGATTGGGATCGATACGAATGAGTCCAAAATCTGCCTCCAGTTGTTTGCCGATAGTAGTCTTTCCTACCAATTGAATTTCAACATTACATTATAGAAACATAAAATATACTCACATTAGAAACAAATAAATAAACTAATTTTGTGCTCTTAGAGTAAACTTGAATAAAGAAAACATTGACAATGATTATTGGTTACTTGTTTGTATTGTAGAGTCTACCTCCATTACAAGGCATTAAAAACAACACTTGCTACTTATGCCTACATAGCATAGTGTAGGAAGGTTGCTAGTATGTGAGCTCAGGAGCATGAGCTCGTGAGCCTAAAAGTGATAGATGTACACTTATGTTATAGGTGTTTATATTATAGAAACCTTCTGTGATTATAGATACCAATATTAAAAGTGTTTGTATTATAACTACCTTCAGTGATTGTAGAATATCTACTTATACATAATTATGCTTTAAGCTCACTTGCTCACAAACTAGCATTGATGGATCAAGGACCCTCATTTTAATCACTTATTAGTGTCCCCAAACCACCATTTTTCCTTGTTATATATAGCAAACATTTATTGTTGATAACATCAATAGAAGTGATATTTTAAACCATGAAGATTATTTATCAACCTGAGTATGGAGGTCCAATAATGGCTAGCATGAGGCTGAATCTCATTAGACCCACAAATTGGTGATCTTTGGGCTCATTTGCAAGTAAATGAATTTCATGGAGGATACCTCCCAAATACAAGTTTCTTCCAATTGGACCAAGCGCTTTGGGACTTGCCCAATCTTCTACTTCATCAAAATACCTCTTTGCTGCAATCTACATAAGTATAATAAATATTTGTCATGAATGTTCAACCTTTAATAGATTTGAAAATTATATATTAGATACCCAATGAGCCACGCTAGTGATGAATAGGTTATTGTATATTTTTCAATTACAACCTTTAATCTTCAGGATCCAAGGGTGTAAGAAGCAAGTTGAAGGAAAAAAGGTTATGAGTTGCAACTTGTAATGGAAATGGTGATGGGTTGCCAATGGAACAGTGCCACGTTAGCGTTGCAAAGTCAACAACTAGTTATGAATATTTCAACAATTGAATATATATTAGTTGCAATTCTTTGTTTAAATCCGCATTTGAAATATTTTTGCACTAGTAGAATGCATAGAGAACTTGGGGCTCCAAATACAAGAACTTGATGGCCCAAACCCTCCCCTTGATCTTTCAACATGTGAGTCCCAAAGTTACCACTTCGGACTCAATATTTTTTTCTTTAACCCCTATAGTAACTGCTTAAGCAACCATATATGGTTTATCCAAAATTTGAGGCTTATTTTGGTGTAGGCAATTAAATTCTTTTGATTCTTCAAAAAAAATTTAGAGGCAACATTGAAGGTTAATTATTGGATGTTTTTATTTTTCATTGAAAAAGGTAAATATATGATTTTTGAGAGGTCCCCAAAGGCATATATGTCCTATTAGAGGAAGAGTAAAGCTTGCAAATTTTATTTTATTTCTTGGCTTTGAGCAAAGTTTGTGAATTTTACTTGATATGAGATCTAAAAAATTGTACCTATCCATTTGCTTTGAAAATGGTCCCAAACGGGAGTAAAGTATTTTCGTGATTTTCATTGTCAAAAATTTAAACATGTAAGTGTTGATTAGGAGTTATTGTGATTTCTATTTATAAAAAAATTGCATTTCAACAATTTCAAGGTAGATTGTGTGATGAGTTTGATAGCTCTTCATTTGAACTTAAGATTTTTGGAAGTGCACTTTAGCGTGCTAGCAAAATTTTTAGTTGTTCATGTCACCTCCAATCCAAAAAAACTCATATATGCAAATTTCTCAAATATTATGGGGAAAAAAAACATACTAAAAATGAAATATGTACGTTTCTCTTGTTATAATCTCACAATTCCTATGTAACTTTGCACTCAAAATTTGGTATATATACTAATAAGCAAGCTCTTTAAACATCTATATAGTTAGATTTTGAAAAAAACAAAACTTGCTTTATTGGAGATAACTATAAACCCATACTCTTTTTCATAGGAAAAGTACACTTGAAAAGGCTTGGCCACTCATGGATGAAGCTTCCATGAAATTTAGTAGAAGCTCAGGTAGATTCTTGTAAAGTCAAAATTGAGTAGATGAAAGTGAAATGCTCAACTAAGATGCAAATTTTTTAATCTTCCTAAAAATAATTATATATATATATATATATATATATATATATATATATATATATATATATATATAATTTTTAAATTAAATTATTTTATATTATTATTAGGTGTCCAATTCAAAAGTAATGGGGCTTAAAAAGTTTACAAGCAACTTTGGACAACATGCTAATAGAAAGGAGAAGTAGTCGGGTAAGAAGCTATGATTTTTTTTCATTAACTTTGAATGCTTATATCTTGCAATCTACATGGCAATCTATGAAGCCTAGTTGGCTGAAATTTTTCCACACATTCTCATCATAGTGTAAAGAAACAATATGTGGTCAAAAATGAAAAACAAAATTTTCCAATTTTCACCCAATGCACCAGAAATGGTAGTTTTAGAACAATTTTAGAACCATTAGCACAAATTTTATTGCAAATTTCTGAATTTTCAAAAAATAATAGTATTTTTTTTAAGACTTGATTGAGAGAAATCAATCTCTGTATTGACCTTTGGCATATTTAATTTTCTTAAAAAAAGTGTTTTCCAAAAACAATTGAAATCTTACTAATGAAATTGTTTTTTTGGTTTTGGATATGTTAAACACCTTCATTATCTTTTAAAATTGGTATGTAAGTAGTTAACATACTACTTAATTGATGATCTAAGTTTCCAAATTTGGATTAGTGCTTCCTCTACAAAGTTGAATCAAACTATGCTCATTCAATTGGGTAAGACCCAAAATTTCTTTCCTTCTAACTTCAAAAATTATAACCTTGCAATCTAAGTTGCAAAATGGGCTGAATTGTTTTTTAAACATTCCTAAAGTAGTTTGATACAAAATTGTATGATTAAAAGTTTGAAAATGTTTTTATATTTCATTTATGCTCAATGATTAGAAAGTGATAGTTTTGGACATTTTGTGTGAAAAATAGTCAAAGGAACTTTACGGATTAACAAACAAATTAGCATCAAACTATAAAAATGTACTTGTCTATTGCTTAGAAGACCAATTGGATGATTGGACCAACATCCAAACAAGTTGTAATCATCTAAAAGCAAAATTCGCTTAACCCCTAAAGTCACAAAGTCCCATAATTCCTTGGGGATCAAAATAGATTTTGGCTAAAATCATATAATTTCAATTTTAATGTGATTCTTTGAATTTTTTTCCATTAAAACCAAAAAAAAATAGCTTTTTGAGGATGTGAATTTGATTTAAAATAGTGCCAAGAGCAAAAATTATGCCACAATAAGTTCAAAACAAAGAAGACTAGGAAGCAAAAAGAACCATAAAACTTTTTAATTTTAAATATCTTTTTTTTTTCGATACACTAAATTTGTGTTTGTATAGAAAGTTTAGATTCATTCCATTTGAATTAGTGATCTGAAAGATATGGAACTTCTTATTTTGTCAACAATCATAAAAACTTCTTGAGAAAATGGAATATTAGATTTGTTTTGAACTCAATTTTTACAACATTTAAAAAAATTCCACAAGGTTAAATATGCTTGCTAGATCAACCTCACCATTGGAATTAATGTGTTTCAACTCGATCCTAGAGCTATTAACAGTTTATTTTTTTCTTCAACCTCACACCTACTTTCTATTTAATAATTTCTTAAAGAATAAAAACAATCTATTAAATGTTTTGTATTAGGCTTTCAACTCAAATGTCCATCAGAATTTTCTTCTATATCAAATCTTTTAGTGCAAAATCTCTTAATTAAGAAGATTCAAACTCAAATAATGTAATCAAAGAATGTGTTAAAAAAACTTGCTTTCTTCACTTTAACCTACAAAGGTTTTTGGTATTTTTAGGCCCATGATTGCTTCAAACTACTCAAACCTCAAGCAAGGCTAAAATCTTCATCTATATTTATTCATTAAAAAATACAACAACAATCATAATCCTTTAGTTCACTTGTTAGAGTACACCCTCCTAAAAGTTTACAATAAGAGACCTTACCAATTGCAAAATCAAGTCGCTTGAACTTCAAAAAGAAGTATTTTCAATTCTTCCCAAATGGTTAGATTTCATCTTTCAAACTTTTTACACAAAAATGTGTAAATCCTACAATTTGCAATTCTCTATGTATTGAAGAAATAAGCTGGGGATATGTATAAAAATTTCATATTGATACCTGAAAAAGATACTAAATAGAAAGAAGTAGAATATGATTTAAAACACTAAATTGTTAAGAATTTATTTAAGGAATTGAAAAATATCAATTCCAATTGTTGTATTTTTGTTATAAACAATTTGTACCCAAGACTTTTATTTTTTTCAAAAATATTGAAAATTGAGTTAAATTAAGGACTTCAAGTTTATCTTGAAAATAGAAATTCTATAACTACTTGCAAACTAAAACTCTTCATAACTTTCATTTCATTAATCAAAATGGAATGATTCAAAGCTTTATACATATAGAAATTTCAAAAACCAATTTCACTTTTTTATTTCTTAAAAAAGTGATTTACAAAAAAAATTCTAAGTTGTCTAAGTTACCCATTAAGCAATGAAAATTACATATCATACAATAACTTTTTAACTATGTAGGCACGTATTATGAAAATTGTTGTTCCTTAAAGCTACTCTTTAGGCATATGTTGTGGAAAAGTTTGGAAGAAAAAAAATTCCATTTGTAGTGAGCTGTCAAAAATCGCTATGTTGCCAAAAAATGCCATTAGGTCCTATAGGGGTTAAACACAAATATCTTGCAATCTACAAACTAAAAGCTTTTGAAATTTTTTCTACACACTTTCATACTATTCTAGTACAAGATATTGTGGTGAAATATTTTATTTCAAATTTGTAAATTTTTTTACTCTTTGCAATAGAATTCAAGTGTTTTTTGATGAAAAAGAGGCTATGGGACTTTAGGGATTATAAATCTTTGTTATGCCTACTTTATCCGAGAAAGTGTAGGAATTAATTACTTACACAAAATTACATCTTATTTGTGTATACAATATATGTATATATATATATATATATATATATATATATAACTTTTTTGAATTACATATGGTTAACCCATAAAGGACTAAAGCACCTTTTTGGCATAAATTGTCAAAATTGCTACTACTAAGATTAGTGAGAAAAAAATGAAAATGATTTTGTTTTTGAATTCCAACCATATTAATAGTTCTAAACTACTATGGAAATGTGTGGAAAAAATTTCAAAAACTTTAACCTTGTGTATTGAAAGATTATAGCATTTAAAGTTAGAAAAAAAACCTTTTTCAGCCCCTATTAAAAGGATCAACAAACTTTAATCACTCCTAGAGTGAGGATTTTGCACTACAAATGTTTTTTTCAATAGTTTCATCCTATGTTATATGAGTTACATACCTACCAAATTTTAGAGGTAGATGTGGAGTTTAGCAAAAGATATCTAAGTTGTTTGAATTGTGTGACTATTTTATATCTACCCTTGAGATAAATGTGAGCACTACAACTGGATTTTGTTTTGATTGCTGTGAGATTCCTAAGTTTAGATATCTAAACATCATCCAATTGGCCTTCTAAACAAAGGTCAATATTTATTTCTAATCCTTAGTATTTCAAGTATCACTTACAATACATTGAAATTGTAAGAATTAGTTTTTAGTCAATTTAGCTAACTCAAAGGATAAAAACTCTAATCCTCAAGCTTCAATTAACTCTTATGCTCGTTTTGATTCCATAATGTAGTATACAATGTTGCGTCCATTCCAAATTGATATTATACTTATAAATGAAATTCATATGAATAATTAGAAGGGTCCAAAATTTTAGAAGAATTGTGTTTGTTTAAACTTCATCCATTAATTTCTTGGTGAATAACAACTTGTTTTGAATGTTAAAATAGATTTAAAACTCTAATTTATTTTATTTCTAAGGCTATTATTCCTTTGGAAAATTTAGATTATTCTTCATCCAAAAGTTGGCCAATTTACAATCTAGCTTCATCCCCATCTATCTTTTTGTACTTGTACTCAAATTTCAATTGGTCAGTCAATGCCTACTTTGTCCTTTCAGAATTAATTGACTAATATAAAAAGAAGAAAACTAAATAAACACTTAATGTTCATTTTAGAAATCATTAATTCATACAATCTACAAGATACAAATACGAGTACCTTTCCATAGAGTAGATCATTCTCGTTCAAGCAACCAACACATAATGGTGGAGGCATAGAAGGTAAGGCATCCACAACATACAAAGTAGTCCACTCTCTCCATTCCAATTTTGAAACATGAGTATCCACATTGAATTTGTAATCCCCGGCATTCATACCAATTTCAAAAACCTGTATACATGTCCGTCTGAGATGCACATTATCAATATTATTATAATTTTGGTTGAGACAAACCATCCATACAAAGATGCATTTTTTGGGGTTTATTGCAACTTTGAATATAAAAGAAAGGAGATTTGTTAATAAGAAAAATACAAATTTGGTGACATGAAAAAATATTATACTATTTGTTTGTCATTATTCTAGTATTTATCTTTCATAGAATATTATTTATTGAAATTTAGTGGTAACCTGTGAAATAGCCGAGTCACAGTCTATTTTTTCTTGCATTAAGCGTTTCCTTTCATCATCTTCTTTTCTTCTCTGCAATTTGCAAAATATGATACTGAAAATTAATGCCAAATATGGATAATTATTTTGAACATCAAAAATGTCATCACACATGCTTAGAGAATAAGAATATAATTTCCTATTTTCTTAATCCCCCTAATCCTAGAGGGATATTGAGGCTAATAAGTGGTTTAGGGATGACTTTCAAGATTATTGTAAAAATGAAGAATAGACCTATTGGTTCAAAAAAATTGAATCAATTTTGGCAAACTACCTTAGTCATAGTTTAGTGATCAATTCTATAGTCATATAGTCAAACATTGTTAGCATGCTTAGCTTGGCTGTAAAATTATTTGCAAATTAAACTTCATAATGTCATGTTTGTTACATAAGACTTTGTGTTGTCTATCAATGTGGAAAATCTCAATTAGTTTTGTGATTTTTTTTATTGTTATAAAATTTATATCAAAATATGAAAATAATTTGGTAAATATAACAAAAAAATGTAATCAATAGTACTAAGTTCTTTGAATGGAAGTAGGAATTAAGAATTCAAATAAAAAATTTCAAATTCTTATTTGAATTGTTTATCCTCCAAACACCACCTTCAAGTCAAATAACCATTGTCAAGCTTACAAGCTAGATGAAGCCTTTATATAATTGATTGATGTAATTTTATTTTTCTACTATATTGATGTTTTTCCATGAAATTTGTTTGATATACATGTTTTAATTTTTCCTTTTAGAAACTAGTTATGGAAGAATATAATTATTGAATTTTTTTTAAAAAGAAACTAAAAATATACAAATCACATAGTTTGAAAAACACTCAATTGTATGATTTGGATTGTAACACCTCAAAACTTTCAATTGTAATGATTTGTTGAGATCTTGAAATTTTTTTTAATTTTAGATGGAATCAAAACTAAATTTGTCACTATTTTGAGTTTGAATCACATACAAATATGCATTTACCTTTTAAGATGCATCTATTTGGGGGATCAAAGACCTTTTAAAGGTTAAGATATCCATGAAGCAAGAATCTTTTCAGAGATCCTTTTATTCTAAAGCCCTTGCCGATATTCAACAAACCTACATAAGGAATTTATAATAATTTTATCTTATGAAGTTTGAACTTTAAGGTAAAGTTCAAACTTTACCATTGAAGGTGTTTACAATATAAACACTTATAATATAGGTACCTATATCATAGTTACACTATAATCATAGAAGGTTTCTATACTAATATACTATAAACACCTATAACATAGGTGTATAGTCTTTTAGGTTCATATGCTCACATTTCTAAGCTCACGTAATAGCAACCATCAACTTCAAGATAGATGAAATTTAATTTGTGTCAATAAAATTGAAAATTGATCTTAAAGAAGTTCTAATTAAAATACAAGGTTTTCAAAATATCATTGGAAGAGGAATCTAATAAAATTTGAAAACATTAAGTACTTATAGTTTCTTGAGAATTAAAGAAAATTGAGTACCTTTGTTATCATGTACACCAAAAAGTGTTTAAATCCTACTTAAAATATATTTAATAGATATTAGAAAATTATAGTTTTTATCATAAAGACAACTCTACATGGTAATTAAGAATATAGGAAGATTGCTTAAATCTCAAAATAGTAGGATTTTACAATCTTTGATTCTATGATATTTTTTAGAGCATAGAATAAACCTCACATATTCTACAGGGTATTGCTAAGTATACCATTCTTTAATACAACAAAATCAATACACTAATCATAAAGGAATTGAACTTATTCATGAACTTATTACAATATCAACCATTTTATTTTATTTTTATTGTCAATATATAGATGCCACAAATATATAACTTTTTTAAATGATTGGTAGTATAGGTGCCTGCCATATAACAAGGATGGAGAGGACTTCATCCCTATAGTCTTGGCACATCAAGGCTAAAACCATTTTATCGTGTTCCAAAGTTAAAATCTTTTCCAATTCTCTTTTTTCCTTTAACATTTTTTGTATGATCAATTCATTTTCTTCATGTCTTCTAAGTTGTTCTTCTTCTACCCTCTTCTCTTCTTTTTCTTTTTCAGTTTTTGGACCATGAATGCCCATGAAAGCATGATCCATATCATGTTTTTCATGAGCTTCTTTTTCTTTCCTTCTTTGTTCTTCAATTAAGTGAATAACTTCCTACAAAGTCTCATATTAAATGTGAATTAGATCACAAGTGAGCTAGCAATGCAAAATAATTGTGCATATCAATGTTAATAAAAGTATTCATAAAAAATATATGCAACCTTTTCTAAAATTATAAATTGTTGTTTTTATCAAAACTTCTGATAACAAAAAACCAAATTTGAAAAATTTGATAGGATATTTAATAAGGTCCTCAAGATGGTCTTGCCAAATTTGTAATTTAATCCTTTGTATCATTACATGTAATTTTGACACAAAAATAAAGTTTATTTTTCTGGTTACAGTTCATTCTTTTATTCTTATCCAAAAAATCAAATGTTAAATATGTCTATATTAAACAATCATAAATTGGCCTTACGATGAAATAAATTAAAAAATTGAAGTTTAAAAAAAATCTCCATGTGAATTTCTTGACAAAAAGATCTTTGGTGAATAGTATATGAATGAAATAAATAAAAAACACGTTTTAGTGATTTGTATCTTAGTATTTGTAAGTCAAAAGATTTGATTGTCAAATTTACATAATTGACTTCAATCAATATTATGCTTGAAGCTAACTTGGCAATCAACTTTGTCTTTATCTTCATATCATTTAAAAATAATAATCATTCATTATTAAGTTAAGAATGAGGGATTCTTTCATTCAAATTCACCAAGCAAATCAAATCTTTACAATTAGTCCAATAAAGGCCTCTTTTTTCATGTTTTGAATTGTGATAGCAATAAATAAATAAATGCTAGGTTTTTTCTTAAATTTTACATTTGAAATAGATATTATCTTGAATAGAGAATTTAAACTAATAAATTTGGATTGTAAATAAAAAAAAGTAAAAAACCCATAACATATCAAAATTAAACGAAGATGATAAAACATCCGAGAAATAAATTTTGAGACATTTAGGACATACTTTGTAATGGGTATAAGAAACTCAAAAATGAAATGATGGCTTTTAGTTTTTGCTTATTAAGCATTAGATTTCTTTATAGAATTATGATTTTTGAAATATCAAAAAATGACATGGTATTCATCTTCAATTAACATGGGAAGTAAGAGGTTATTGAAATTTACATACAAGTCTTTATTTGTTTAATTAAATGTTTAAGTGTGAAAAATTCAAAAAAAATTCAAAAAAGTTATATGGTTGGATTTGACCACTTACATGCCAACAAATATAAAAGCAAATAGTAGATAATCAAGGAATTCAAGGATGTTCTACAAGTACCAAAAAAAATTCATCTATACAATTCTTTTATATTGTTTTATGTTAGTTATCTAATTTTAGTACTACATAGAATTTGAAATTCATCATATCAACTATTTTATAGTTAAAAAAGTCAAGTTAGGTAACCTCAAAAATGACTTCAATAAATAATCAATAAAAAATCAATTTTTTTATAATTGGAATTTTAGATTTAGCTCTTCAAACAAAAAAAAATAATACATCTTAAAGGTTGACCAAACTTGATCATATACACAAGGAGGTTGGTCATTTGTTATAAAAAACCTTAACCAATGTTTATATCAATGTGTAATTTCAATAGTCTCATACTTTTTTCTTAGAAATCATAATAGAGTGAGTGCAAAAAATACTTGTACTATTTTCTATCATACCTTGCATGTTGATTTGTTTTTTGGCCAAAACTTTTGTAATTTGGCTTCAAATGACTCAAGATTTATAGGTAAGGTACTCATGACTATTATACACCTTACTTTTTTCTTTCCCTTTTGCACTTTCCAAAATGTTTTAGAGTCCATTTGAAAACATTCAACAACTTCTGTCACACTTGCCAATTTGGAGGTTTAGTACTATTTAATATCTAGAAAAAAAAATTTAGAGCTAAAATTGGAGGAGATAGTCTTCTAATATACTTGTAGGTAGTTTTCAAAGGAATTCTAAAAACAATTAATTGTATATTGTATGGAAGTCCATAAAGTGAGCTTCTTTTTACTTGCACTTCAAAACATATAAAATATTATTTTGGTAGTTATTTTGGTAAATTACCATCTCTATAGAATTGTTACAAATTGATTATTTTTATTTTTATTCTATTTTTATTTTTATTATAAATTAAAACATCAAAATACTCTATTTTCTTGAGATTTTGCATTTTTTTGGTTCTCCTACTTAGAAAATTTTCCTATCCTTTATTTTCTCAAGGTACAATCTTTTTAGAGGTGTATACATTGGTCATATTTTTTTAATTATTATTTTTAAAATTTTAAAATACTCTTGAAAACTAAGCATGAGTAATATAAAAATGCACCAAAATCAGATGGTGTTTCTTGCAATCATCCATTATTTTTTCCATTGGTAACAATTGATATTGTTACCATCCTTCCTAAAACTCACAATAGATCACTTATGGAGTTCTTTCACATTCAATGTAATACTTGAAAGATTTTTCTTTCTAATGCCCCTTCACATTTTTGAAAATATGCCCTACTTTTGATTCAATATGAAGATATTGGTACAAATTTACAAATAAATTTATATCATAGTGATCATTTATAAAAATGTGTTGAAGAATATTAAGCTATTATAGATTGATAAAGTAAATTATAAAAGTAGAAACTCAAAAGCTTAGGTGGTATTTATGCTAAAGGATCTAGACCTCAAATCAAACAAAAAACTTACAATTAATGTAAATTTTTTTTTCCATAACACTTTTTATTTTTTTTGTTTTAGGTGGTCACATTTGTAACAAACAATATAATGAAAGTACTTTTTTTAACCTCTACAATGAATTCTTTTGCAAAAGATTTGTGCAAATCAATTTGAATATTTTTTGATCTTACATCATTTTATAACAACCCTATTGTGACACTTTAGCAAGAAGAGATTATCTCAATTTTTGTTATAAATTTGACATATATTATTCATTATATTAGAAACAAAGAGTGTCATGATTTCATTTGTCATGTTCACAACCATGCTAATTTTCATTCATCTTTTCTTTTAAACCCCCAATGAAATCTTTGTAGCTTGATGCTCACTAGGTGATAGCAATTGTTTGATGATGCAATGTGTTGTTGTTTCAAATGTGGCAATGGTAAAACTACTAGTACTCAATAATTGCAAATTATGTCTATTGTCCATTTCATTTATCTATTCCAAATGGTCACTTACAGCTCGTTTATGTTGTACATTGTTGAATTGTTCCTTGATTCTTTTCTTCACACGAATCCTGAAGTCATTGAAGTATCTTTTTGATTCCTAGAAACAAAATCCGTATTTACAATGTCATTTGAATGATCCTATGCATTTGAACATAATATAACTAAAGCATCATTTTTCAAATCAATTTATTTTAAATTTTCTTACAAATTTAAGTGCCCATAAATATAAATTTCTATTTTTTTTCTAGAATATAAATTTTTTTTAAAAGTATAACAATATTTTTTGACATTATTGTAGAAAATGTGTAGTCTTTTGCATCAATATTCAAACTTATCAATAATATTTCTTATTCTGATTGATCAAATTACTATTTGGTTATCAATAACGCTTACTTGTCTCAAAACAACATGATCAACAATGGCAAGGGATCGATTTGGTCCAAGTATAAGAGAAGATTTTCTCTTTTTTGCTTTTTGAGCAAAACTCATCTCACCTAACATTGGAGGCAAATCATCTACCCTATTACTACCAAGCTCATATTTACGATCATATTTGGCTTCAAATTTTGCGAGTTCTTCTTGTGTTTCTTTGTGCAAATTGTACGCATAGTTCATCTTCCTTGTCAAATGCTGCATAAACAATTTTGATTTATTCAAGAGTTAAAATCCACTTTGAATTGGCTGATTATATATTAGTAGAAGTAAAATAAAATTTCACATATAATGGTGATTTTTAGAACATTACATGTGTTTTTCTTTGTAAAAAACAAATAAGATAGAATGATTTTAGATAATATATAGTTTTAAAATAAATCATTATTATAATGCACAATTCTTAATAACGTACACATTGAATGCCAGAAATGTCAATGACTTTTTCTGCATTGATTAAATTCTTCCATGCACACTACACATCAGAAATTAAATTCAAGTGAATTAAGCAATATGTGTATATGTGTCTTATAATTTGAATCAAATGGATTTATATAAGCACACACACATATACATATATACATACATACACTATATATATATACATATATACATACTCTTATCTCTAGTTCATGAAAAATGAAATCTTCAATAATCAAGGATGCTAGGATTCATGTAAAGCTTTGATGTAATATTGTACAAAAAATAAGTGTCTTTAAGGAAAATGGTCATTGTTTAACAATGAAGAACCCTTTCAATAATTTGGCTACATTTTAACCCCCAAAGTCTCAAAGTCCCTTTGGAGAATGCTTGTAGATTTGGGTAGGCCCATATGATCTCAATTTTTAGGGTGATTTTTCAAAACTTTTTCTCAAGACAGAAACATACCTTATCTTTTAGAAAATATCATTTTATTTCAATTGGTATACAAAAGAAAAAATTATGTCACCCTAAGCTCTAAATAGACAGGTCGTGGGCTTCACAAAAAAAATTATTTAAATTCAAAATCACTTTAATTCAATGTAATTTTTCATAAAATATATTATTGTCTAGATGGAAAGATTCATTCCTTCATTTAATTTGGACTAGTAATGAGAAAATCATAGAAAGTCTTTTTTTTATTGGGCAATCTAAACATCTTAAGAAAATAACTTATATGATTTATTTTTTAATTTCAATTTCCATCATTTTTAAATAAAAAAAAGTTCTAAATTGTTTGGTTTTCTTGCTAGAATAATCTCATTGTTAGAGCCAATGTGTTTCAAATCCATTTTAGTGCTAACCCCCTTAAGGACTTGATCCATTGTGAAATGGTCAAACTTCTTATCTGAGCTAATTTTAGCCTTTTCAGTCTAATAATCTTACTACTTGAAACTTTGAATTCTATATCACTTTGAGAAATTGCAATTTGTTTTGTGAAAATTTGTAATTGTTATCCTTTTTGTTGCAAAAATTGAACATAAATGAGTAAAAACAGCAAAAACATTTCAAATTATTTGAAACTTTTTTCAAGAGGTAAAAGTAGCAATGGAGATTAGCATGAAAAATTTTCAGTTGTTTATTTTATATTTTATACAAAAAATAGCCACATCAAACACTTTGAAGTCAAATTCAACTATCAAATTAAAATTATTGTTTTATTTTAATGATGTACAAAATTTTGATATTTTTTGGTTGTAGAAAAAAATTCTCTTTATTTTGTATTTTTCAATAATTTGAAGGAAAAATAAAATTATTGTGATTTTTCAAAGCTAAAAGTTGAAATATAATTATATCAATTATAATATATATTAGAATAATCTATTATTTTTACTGTAAATGAAAGATAGAATGAGAAACATAATTTTATAATTTAATTTAAAGTACATCTAAAAAAAGAAAATATGAATGAAAAGCACACGATATTGTGTTATTTGGATTTTAACACATGGAGCTTTCAATTACAATAATTCTTTCAATTTTTGAATTTTCTCAAAACTTTAAAATAGAATAGAAATAAAACTTGTCAAGCTTCATTTTCTTAGTTGAAATCAAATTCCAAAAATAATTATTCTAAAAGTTGTAATCAAGGTTGACCAAGGCGCATTCACTATTTGGATGCTTGCACTTTTAAGAATCAATGATTAAGTTTTCCCTTCTATCTTGAATCTACTTCTACTCAACAATTAATTAAAGAATGAAATTCAAATTGTTGTTTTTAGAAAAAAATTACTCAAAATCTCAATTCAATTCTTTAACATTAAAAATTAGAAATTCAAAAAAATTGATAGTGCAAATATTTTAAGTTAAGAGATTCAATGTCTTATATTGGTAATCTAATTCTGCAAATGCAAAAGAATGTTTTCTTCACTTTAAATGCATATATCTTGCAATCTACAAAGTCAAATTTTCTGAAATTTCTTCCACACATTTTTATACTAGTCTAGTTGAAGATCCTATGATTAAATATGAAAAAAAATGGTTTTTTACTCTTGCAATAAAAATGGTTGTTTTGATGAAAATAAAGCCTTAAAAACTTTAGGGGTTTAAAAATGGAACCATGTATTGACCAATTCTATATATTATCAATGTTGTCTTGTGATTATGCCTATTTTAATTTTTTATGATTATCAATTAGTACCAAGATTTAAGCCCGTGAGACAAAACAATTTATTGGAATAGACACATTTTCTATGTCTTTTGGAATTGCAAACCACCTTAGATGCACATGAATTTTTTTCACAATCTTCAAAATAAATTGTGATTGTTTGGTGACTTTTCTAATTTTTGTACAATGATTTTACAAATTAAAATACTTGAGAATAAAGCTAAGAAACATATATTTATTATTTTTTGTCAATTGTGCAAGGAGCCAAGTGAAAAAACTACTAAATAGTTTTAACTATAAAAAATGAATCTTCTAAAGTTTGGTCTTAAATTCACTCCAAAATTTTGAATTTAAAAAAATAAATATTACAAGACAATTGAAAGCTTGATATATCAAAATCCAATCTACATAATGTAATGTATATTTATTTTCAAAAAATTCTCTGCATTTGTTTTTAAATTTAAACTATTTTTGATTTCATGTTTTTCATTGCAACCTTAATTTTCGTAAAATATTAAATTATTCTAATATATAATGTATTAAAAACAATGTTTTTTAAAATTATATATAAGAAAATCTCAATAATTATTTTTTTGATTTACCAATCTCTTTGAAAAAGAAAAAAATTTAGTCAATAATTTGTTCAGTGTTAAAATTTTCAATTATAATAAATCAATTTTAAGAAGATAAATAATTCATAAGGATAATGACATTACAATAAAAGGCACTTAGGGTGTGAAACATAGAATTACAACTAAATTTCTTAAAGTTTGATCTTTATTGGACATACACTTGAAAAAAAACTATTTGAATTATAATATTTCTTGATTTTTAAAAAATAAATAAATAAATAAATAAATAAATAAATAAATAAATAAATAAATAAATAAATAAATAAATAAATAAATAAATAAATAAATAAATAAATAAATAAATAAATAAATAAATAAATAAATAAATAAATAAATAAATAAATAAATAAATAAATAAATAAATAAATAAATATATATATATATATATATATATATATATATATATATATATATATATATATATATATATATATATATATATATATATATATATATAATAATCAATGACTATGATATTTATGAAATAATTTAAAGATTACAGTTTTAGTGAATCCATTTGTAAATTTGCACAATTATAAATCAAATATGGTTTGATGTAATAAAATATAAAATCAAAATTTACATATAATTTAAAAGGTCAAATTGCATTTGAATGTAGTGTTAGTCTTCTAGATGGAGTCATACAATCAGTGTTTAAGAAATTAAGCTCAAGAAAATTGATTGGGTTGCTAGGAAAAAAAACATAAAAAATGAACTTTGTAACAAAATTTACTAATGGGCAATTGCACATTATGATCCACAAAGTACCACCATGCATTCAAGGTGCATAAAAATGCTTGATTTGCACTAAGTTGCACCTAAATTTGATAATTTTGATATAGCTAATTTTTAACCTCTATCCAAAGTTTCAAGACAATTTTTATCTAATAATTTGAATACATTGCACACATACATTACAAAAAATGAAAAAAAAATAATTTAAACCTTCAAAAACTAATCTAAGGTTTTGAACATCATAGTTAGATATGAAAATGAAATATAATCGCAAAATACTATGATTATAACAATACAATCTTTGTGATTCAAAAATACTTAATTGAAATATTTGAAAATGATCTAAATTGCTATCAATGATATCTCTAAAGTTAGTGTTTATGATGATTGCAATAAAACGTTCTTTTGGTATGAGTTTCTCAATTTTGAATACTTGAAGGATATAATTTTTTCTGGGTAGTCATGTAGCTTAAGTATCTAAATTTGAAAAAAAGATTTTTCTATCCCCAAAAGCCATTTGAAATTGGATAAACAACTATAAAATAGTCAATTGGTCATTCAAAGGGTTAAAGAGTTGAGTGACCTTCAAGCCATATTATATCCATGCAAAATAAAACAATAATTTTTCCTGTATCATGCAATGTATTGTTATGTTCATATACAAATCCTGTATGTCGTTTTCTTCCTATTTTGTTCAATGGCATTGTACCTTGATTTTCTTGACATTATAAGGAATTGGAAAGTGCATGAACAATTCATGTATGCAATTTCTTCTAAATTTTTTTCAATGGCATTGTAACTTTTATTGTAGTAGTAATGCAATAAAACATACACCAATTTTTTTAAGGAAAGACACCCAAATTCCCATCTCCATCCAACATTTTCACATCCTTGTATGTAAGCAAGGTGAATCTCCAACAAGGCAAAATTGTATGACCCTTCGTTAAAAGCTACATTTTAATGCATTAATAATGCTAAAAAACATACACCAAATTTTTTCTAAGGAAAGACACCAAAATTTCCATCCCCATCCAGTATTTTTACATCCTACATGTAGGCAAGGTCAAAAAGGCAAATTTGTATGAAGCTTTATTTCCATGTTAATCAAGCTACACTTCACTATAAGAGCCAAAGAATCAGACTCTTGCAAAACAAGATTCAATCCACTGAAATATTGAATCGAAACTATATATAGTCAAGTCTGGCTTTTAAGGCAGATTTGTCACCATTCCATTGGATAGTTAGAAATGCATTATAACTCATAACGCAACTGTTCATAAGGTAATTACATAGCTTACCATGTAGGCCCTGTGTCTGGCAATGGCTTTCCCCTCCTCTCTGAGTGAAGTTTCCAACTGCCAGTGGAAATGCTGCAACAAACATGATATAAAATTATGGGTTAATATCCCATGTAACTAATTCCTTGCCTTTGAAATAATATCTGCTGTTGGTCATTGTTCCAATCCAAAAACATTGCAGACAAGCGATAATAAAATCAATCCACACCTTATTTGTTTGTCACTTACCATTAAAAATGAATTTAAAAAACTAAAATCAAGAGGAATTGGAGGGATGGATTTGGACCTCAAACACTTCATCCTGCAGGCGTGCTCTTTCAATAATTTCATACTTGTACATGTTTGCTTTCCACTCTTGGTATTGGCGAGCCTGTGGCAAAACCACCGCACTGACTTTCACAACCAAGTCCTCATGAAACTTGTTGTATGGCAAAAAAAAGTCACAAAATCATCATTATATAGTCATCCTTTAATTTTACTACTGTATTGCACGAAATTTATGTTTGTAACCAAGTAGGGAAATGTTGTTTTCCCCCCTGCCATTTGATTCAATATAAACCACGAGCGGAGTGGAGTCAAATTTCATTTCTTGTGCAAAGAAAAAGAGTGACTAAGGTTTTGGGAGAGTACAAAAAAATAATTGCAACATGTCATCAAAATAGAAAAAATGGGTGCAAAGTAGTACAGAAAAGGAATCAAAGTGCACCTGGTTAGCTCCTTCGTCTCGGAATTTGGCCAAGAGCTTGTACTCGTCCATTTGCTTTGGAGTTAAGTGCAATGGCGGTGGCCCTACTACCTGCCATTTGGGCTTGACCTTCTTCATTGGCATTTTTTTTTTTGCTCAAATTTTCTCTCGTTTTCTGATTAGTGCACAAACCCTAAACTCAAAGAGATTTAATCACCTGCAAAATTGGAATGGTATCAGATCATTTCAAAGCAATCATAATCTGGAAATATGTACATCGCAGTTTCCTTCATTACCTTGGCAGAAGGCACAAAATTAGGGTTTTCACATCAGAGAACTAACTCCCTGTGGAAATGGAAATGGAAAAGGAATTGGAAATGGAAGAGGAAAATGTTGACAGAACGTCAATTTAATGAAATTGGCGGTATTCTAATACTGTGGCATGTTTAAAAACACATGTTTTGTAATATGCATTCATACTTGTCCTAGATTTTAGATCTGTATGTACATATAAGTTGCACTTTTTGGCAAATGCCGTTTTAACAAAATTGATGAATATGCTCTACTCATACATTGTCCAAATAGTCTTTGTAAAATGGGTGTATTGGACTTTTTATCTATTGTTCCCACTTAACCATTAAGTGGCTGTGACATGCTGGAATTGTCCCACAAATGTTGCATATTGGAAGCTTTGATGTCTTATACTTTTCTAGCAGTTTAGGCAACTTTTTGCCTACTAGTTACTTAAAGCATAAAATATGGTTGGTAGTTCAAAAAATAATATATTACAATTGGATAGTTTTAAAATATAATTCAAATAGGTTAGGCATTCATCCAAATTGTTTTTACAATTTTGGGATGGTTGTTGCTACTTTCATCTAACAATGCATTGAAAAGAAGTGTACTACCTTGATTTGTATTAGTTGCCCCTCCTCTCTCAAAAAATTTACAAGCCGTTAATTTAAAAAAAAAATACTTACCCTCGAAATTGCCGTTGATTTCTCAAAAAATCACAAGCCATTGATCTTATGAGATTTAATCTAAGTTGTCCAAATATGAAATACTCGATATAGATATAGTATCGCATATGAATATGTACTTAATATGATATTGAATATGGATACAATATCGCATATAAATATATATTGAATATTACATATAGATATTGGATACGGATACAGTACCAAATCCAGATACGGGATGAATTGTCCTATATTGATTGTCAAACAAGTTGGTTTCTGAAAATTACAAGAGGGGGAGGGATGGTTGAGAATTAAAGTTTTAAAATCCTCTATTTTGAGATATCAGTGTATTGTGACACAAAGCACAGAAAAATGGCAGTAATTGCCAGTCCACACTAAGATGATCACATTTACCTAACCCTTTATCTTGACCTCCAAATCCTAAACTCTTTATCTTGTGTGTCAAGGTCTTGTTTGCGAGAGACTGTACTTTAGAATGGTCAAAGTTATGGCTGAGGCAAAAAACTTTACAATATAAGTTTACAATTTTTGAAAAGCATCAATTATAATATATCTTCTGCTTCGTTAAGAGAGCAATTCGTCGTTCTAAGAACCGGCAGTTCCGATTCTTCCAGATTTTATTTTCTTGTGTAGTTGCTATGTTCAGCACGGAATTTCTAGCAACTGCACCTATCCTATTTACGAGATGGCTGCTACTAGAGTGATATCCTGAGAAGCTGGATTTTTAATTTTTATTTATTGTTGTTGCACCTTGAATTATAGTTTGCATCTTGCTGGTTGAATGCGCGACGAATGCAAGGAGAGAAGCACGCAGTTGCTGTTGAGTGCCTACCGTAATCAACTCTAAAATTCACACTTGGAGTCGATCTTTGGGTTGGAGCTTCACGGTCACCAGAGAACAAGTAGAAAACAGTCACGGCATCATCAACGTCCGAGATGAACACAACAAACACCTTCACGGCTCTTCAGATGCTTCACGGTTCGTGTGGTTACTTGATTGTCCTATCTTTTCGTATTTCTTGTTTCCTTGAAATTCAATCGTTGGGGGGTATGCATAACAGTAAATTGATCTCTTGGATTGAGAAGTTTCCTGGGTGAGCAGGATCACCGATTTCAAATTGGAAGACCTGCTTCACGTGAGCAACATCCAGGGCAGTCGCTTCCGAAGTATGTTCAGAGTCAATTTCAAGCACATTTACATCGTGGGCCAGTTGAAGAAGGTCATCTTTACTCGACATGGATATTCAATTGTGGCTTTTTTGTACCATGGAGTGCGTGTGCTTAACCAATGAGCACAAACTTGCTCATCTCATCCCGGACTTACAGAACAAGGGTGCACCTCGGTTTTCGGTGCGTATAAGATTGCATTCTAAGCCGAAACCTGGCAGGGTGTCCGTGCAAGTGAAATGCCTCAACGGGTTCACTTTTCTAGTTCACATGGCTGCTCAAAATACTGTCGCAGATGTAGTAACTGCCATCACGTACAGACTATGAGGCGCGCGTACTCCTCAAACCAGGACATTCAGATCACGTGTGCTGGTACGAGCTTTTTTGTAAACCTAGATTCCAGCTTGGCATTGACAGAGTGCAACATGGAACCCAGAAGTGTTGTTCATGTTGCGGTGAAGCTGCGTGGAGAAGATGTCGAAAGACCTGTACAAACATTTGTGGACATGGAAAATATATCTGCCCTCAAAACAGAGAAAGTAAGTCCATGGGGACCAGGCGATCCATTTGGGAGAGCCTGTATAGTGGACTGAATATTGAAGGAACGTGTCTAAATTCCTTCTAAGAAGCATTTGGGGACACAGTGGACTGCCTAATAGGCTTCGCAGTGTTCAACATTGCAGTTGTGAAGTGTCATGTGTGTGGGTTGATTTTCATGGCTACCATAGTGGGATTATTGGAGCGTGAGTGGATGTTTGAGGGCTGTAAAGCAGGCGTCCCGCCCTTCGACGTGATAAGCCTGTGGCATTTGAGCAGCAATGAGAAAGACTACGAGTATTTCGATGATGAAGGAGGTCGAAGCATGGCAAACTGGAGCCTTCTCGTCATCACAGCCAAGCCATTGCCAAGCAACGCCGCCGCCGAACGTATGAAAAAGTTTGACAGGAAGGATTGTACCATATGTTTCGGAACGCTGAGAATGGGTGCGCCGATCCAAAGCATCGACATGGCAAGTGGGCATATAGAGCACTCGGACTGCTGCACAACATTGCAACGTCGTGGCTATAGCACTTGCCCGACGTCCCAAGGTCTCATTTTCTTGTTGTAGAAATTTCTTGAGGGTACATTTGCTCTTCTAAGTTTGCGCTCCGTGGTACTTCTTTCGGTCTGTGTTTGTATCACTCTGTCTCGGATTTGTTTGCAAGTGGTTAGCGGAGACAATTTCACCTTCTTAGAGCGTGACGCTTATTTTGAGGATTTTTGTTGCCATGCTTAACAAGCACTAACAATTCATTTTAATTTGATCAAGGGAACAATCAAGGTATGGGTACCCCAAAAGACCGTCTCCACTTCAATTTCAGCCCCTAACGTCAATTTCGTTATATCGGAACAATTTCACAAAAAAGGAGGTAATGAATTGGTTGAAGGATGCGGGAAGGGAATGAGGAAGAAAACCTTACCTTAGTGGTGCACATTTTTGTGAATGAAATGCAATCAGTTGCACATCTATCAGTCCAGCAAGCTTATGTAAATATCAAAATGTGTCAAAATGGAGCATTCAATACCGTCAATTTAGCAGAATTGACTTTCCCTGTACGTGTGTCAAACGAGTCCCTCGACTATATCAAACAATATTTCTCGAATTCTAGAAGACAGTCTCAGATTCTGAAAAAATGCCAGTTTCTAATTCTGAATGTTATCTGCTTGAATTAAATGCCACTTCTGATCTTCCACTCCAGCATTTCCCATTGTGAGATATATAATGATCGACCACAATTTTCAGAGCATATTCACTTTGATGGAGGGCTTTGTTTTATAATCTCCTGCAGGCTTTGGTTGCAGTCAGATTTTTTGATTTGGGATGTTGCATGCTAGTACTTGTTTTGATTAATTTGGAAGCAGTTACGCGAGTGATCTGCTTATCTATGTTCAGACTAAGGTAGGTACACCCAAATGTGCCATTGACTTTAAGCCACCATCTATACTTCGAGTACATTTCCAAAGTCAATTCTGTACCAATGTGAAAGAAACGCTTTTAGAACCAAACTTTGTTCTTTAATAACTTTTACATACAGTATCCAAATGCCACATTCTCTGGTGTGTTGGAACCTCCTCTCACTTGCCAACAAGAACATATGAAGATCTGACTACTTTAAGAATAGCAAATAAGTTCAGTACTAAAAGTGGCAGTTTGGGGAGTACCCTACCCTATATGGGGCTGATTCAAATGGAGTAAGTGTTCAATGATTGTTGGTGCAGACCAGTGTTGGTCGGGTATAGGGGGTTTAGCCGGGTATCAATAGTAAATATCAACAGGGTCTCACGGAACCGATACAGGCTTACGTGCATGGGCGTGAAAGTAGGGTTTATGCATGTTGCCCCTCACTGCGTCTCCGAGATACTGCATTGTGTACCCGACTGCGGTGATTTCGTGCGGGCTTCATTGGTATTGAGATTTGGATTTCAGTTTGTGAGGGTACGATGTACAAGGTAGGGTTTGCTAGAGTGAGTGTAATTGTGAGCGGCATTGGCTGAGATCGTGAGTGTTATTGTGAGGGGCGGAGTGGGGGCTGCCCTTGCTGTGCTTTGAAGGCGTGGTGTTATTGACGGTTTAGGCTCAGGTACGATGATCAATTGCAATTTTGTTAGCGATAATTGTTTTGGTATTTCTCATTGCAGCTTCCGATTATCTGTGTGACAATTTCAAATACCATGCGCTCGCCCTACTTGCCTGCATGTTTGTTTGAGAGTTTGCTGTAGTCTAGGGTTTCAGTTCTGAAGCATCAGTATGTCGTCCGATTACCAGCCTAGTCATGAGGACACAGGTTTGTTGCAGGAAGATTCTGTTGACGTTGAGTGCGAGGAAGCTGCAGAAGAGAGGCACGGGGACATTCTGCGACCGATTGAGGAGACTGTTGCTGCCGAAGATGAGGCGGCGTGGGAAGTACGCTACGGTGGGCTCATGGCGAATGCAAGGTTTTGGGTCCCTTATCATTGCAACTCCGCGGTGTGGGCATTCTTTCGCCTAAGAGACTCGGAGAATGGCGTCGACTTGAAGGCGACCCAGACGATGAAGTGCACAGTGTGTCACCCTGGACAGGCAGAGTCCAGCAACTCCCGCAGCAGCACTCGTTCACGAAAGGGCTACGTGCAGTATAACCCTAACCATGGAATCACAAGTATGAAGAAACATTTGACGAATGAGCATCCGAGCGACTTGGAGAGGTATAAGCGGCAGACAGCAGAGGCAGAGAGTTCCAGGCAGAAGTCGAAGAGAAGGAAGGTGGTGCCACCGTCTGATATCACGTCATTTTTCGGTAACAACAAACCCTACAACAAGAACGATGTGCAGCAGTTGCGGTTCATTGAAGATGTGGTCCTGTTTATTGCCAAGGGTTACGAAGCTTTGAGCACCGTTGAGAGTTCATGGTTCCGCCGTCTTGTCATGCGCCTGGATCCACGGGTGGTGTGCCCAAGTCGGAGGCAGCTCGTGAATGAGCACATTCCCGCGATGTTTGCGAAGACAATGGAGAGGTATGTGTTGCCTGCAATTGCGAGTTGTGCGACAGCTACCATCACTTTCGATTTGTGGATGTCAAGGTGCGGTTGGGATACCTTTGCTGTGGTTGTTAATTTCATCGACGAGGGTTGGGTGCCTCGGCACGTTACAGTGGGCCTCTTCGAAGCGCAAGATACATCTGGTGCTGCGTTGGCTGAGATCGTGAAGCCTCTACTCGATCAGTTTCAGTTGCGGGATAAGGTAATCGCTTGTGTGAAAGATGAAGGTGCCAATTTGGCCACACTCCAGCGTGCTCTGCAGACAACAGTGTCTTGTGCAGTTCTCGACCTTACCAAATCCTACAATGGAGCTTGTTTCGGACACATCATGTCGAAGGTCTGCCAATATGCAACCACCGAGGACAAGGTGTGTGTGGGTATGAAGAAGGTCTCCTTGAAGACTGCTCAGAAATCGCTGCAGTCGTGTATCACATGGACCAAGAAGTCTGGCGTAGGTCGCAGTGAATGGAACAAGGCGTGCATTGAGGCTGGACTGCCTAGTCGGAAACTCAAAACCCCTGTGAAGACTCGTTTTGCTTCGAAGGTGGTGTTATTCCAGGAGACATTGGAGTATGCGGACGCCATCAACATCTGCTACAGGCGGCAGTCCCTGAAATTGCAGGAACGTGTTCCGAGTGGCCTCACGTGGGCAGTAGCGAGGACTGTTACCGGGACTCTGAATGCCATTGTGAAGCAGTGCATTCTAAACCAGACTCGTGGATACTGGCTCCTCTCTGATGCCCTTGCTGCGGCGTTTCGTGTCTTGGTGGAGTTACAAGATGTCCATGATCAGCGAGCGTTGGTTGTTCCTGCTCTCCGAGTTGGTGACTTCGAGTCCGAGATTGAGATGCTCAAGATGAGGATGGCTCGGGAGGCTATTGGAGTTCTGAAGCCTTTTCTTGCCTTTGCTGATGTGTTCAACGAGTCCAAGGCTCACAACATGTTGGCTCTGATGTTAGACCCACGCTTCAAGGGCTTGGAGTGCATCATTGAGTACATCGGCGTCGCGAAGGCAAAGGAGATTGTGCAGAGCTATGACACGGCGGTGCTGATTCCTTTTCTGATCAAGGTACACAAATTCCTGAACCCTGGCGGAATTCCAGCCCTTGCTCCTGCTCCGAGGTCATCCAACGTACTGTTCGGTGATGCAGCATCGACTGAGGAAGCTTGCGAGGGCATCCTTACTGCTGAACTGTCCCTTTTCCGACGCTTGACTGTGGTTCCTGTAGAGGCAGAGAAACCCTTGACATGGTGGAAGGAGAATGGAAGCCGTTTTCCATCTGTGGCCTTCTTGGCCCGCCAGATTCTGGCAATTCCGGGATCGCAAATTGAAACTGAGCGCATCTTCAGTATTGCTGGCGTGCTTACAGGCCTGCGTCGGTGCCGCCTTGGCCTGGACAACTTAGACTCTTTGATCATGATCTTCAAAAATTGGCCTGATGATGCGCGTCATGAGTGTGAGGTTGTTGCAAAGGACGTACAGGAGTTCTACAGGAAGGAGGCTGATTTACTTGATGCTGCCGAAGATGAGCTTGAAGATGCTGGTTTTTTTGAAGCTGCCGAAGATTCCGATGGTGAGGAGTAGAAGTACTGCCGCTGTTGCTGTTGCTGGTCTGCTTAGGACAGTCATGGTGCTGCAAGCCTTTAGTGCCCGGTTCTCACTTATTTTCTTCCTGCTCAACATTTTTAGTGGCTTCTCATGGTACATGTGATGGTGGCAGTATCTTTGTTTTGTTAAGCCTGTTTCCAGGAAGGATATTTTCAAGGATGCTTGTAAAGCTCAACCTAAACCATCAATGATGTGCTGGTGTGAAATTGCTTGACAATCTCAAACAAAACTCATGTTTGTATTCTCATTGCAAATATTGATCATAATTCTGTCTTGTATTGTCTGTATTGTGTCAATTCTGTTCAACAGTGTAGTCACAGATAGATGCCCTGCGAGTTTTTTGTTTGGTGTAAGAGTTTTTTGTTTGGTGTAAGAGTTTTTTGTTTGGTGTATGAGTTTTTTGTTTGGTGTATGGGTGATTTTTGAGTGATTTCTGTATGAGTGATTTTTAATACCATACCCGTGTGCATATTGCCCTGGTATTAGCTGTGGTGATATTGCGCTATTGATATTTTGCTATTAAGCACTGGAAAAATTTAGATTGATATTGTTAATGATTTTAAAAAATACGATTTTCAAATACCATGCACCCGCCCTCTCTTGGATTCTAAAGACTCTCTATTACTTGGAACCGACTGGTATCTCTAAATTATGATACCCGACCAACACTGGTGCAGACCATGGCCTCCATAATCCCAATGTCGGTAAGTCTCACCTCTGAAGCAAGTGGTGACGTTGTTGGATACGTGCTTGCAGTTATTCTTCGTAACCTAGTTTGCTTTGTCACTACCTCGTCCAACTGAACCATCAACAAACTTCATCTCTAAAGACAAACTAGAACCATGCAAACAATTTTGAACTAATGTTTCAGTCTCATTAATCATTCCAATTGCCGGAATCAGATATTGCTTGCTTGGAAAGAATTATTGATTGATCAAAATATTTTCATATTCGATTCCTCATTTTGCCAAGCAATATGTTATAGCAATATGCAACAATGTTAGTATGTGAGCATGAAAATGCAACCATGTGAGCCTTGAGCATGTGTGTAGGTAGATATCCTACAATCATTGAAGGTGCTTATAATATAAACACCTATAATATAAGTGTGTAGACTTCTAAACTCACATTCCTAAGCTCACATAATAGCAACTTTCTAGCAATATGATGCTAAAGCATATGTCTTTATCTAAATCTTTAATGAGTACAATAATTTTTGAGAAGATAGTGAAGAAATGTCACCTACTTACTTAATAAGTGATTGTGGGTTTACATTAAATTCCATTGTCTATATTTTAATTATCTCCTACATCTCTCTATATATTTTTTGAATATGCTAGATTGCAATCGATATAGAATTAACAATCATATTCCATATCCTATACATGTATCTATTTGTCATACTATATTAGTATTCTGGTTAATACATCCATTTTTTTTATATCAACATTCTATATTATATATAAATATTCTGAATATCATATAATATATATTCCATATATATCCTTGTATCTATATCAAAGTGGTTTTGATTTGTGAGTGGTGGTTTAAAATTCATTGCAAGAAACTATATCTATCTCTTTTTAGAGGATAGGTGAATGTTTAGTGAGCATTATAACTTCACACTTGGTAATATTCTTGCTAAGAATCACCTTAAGTTCTCAAATTTGAGATAGCAATTGAAAAGAAAGTTTCTACAATCTCCTTGACATGCACATATTGAGATCGACTTTGCCCAATTAAAGCACTAGGTGCTCTCAAATTGCTTATACATGTGACTTGAAAATTTGGCTTCTAACATGGTACTAATGCCATTGATTTTCTTGGTTAAACATTCATCGAACATTTGTTGCATATCATTGAGAGATGTGCAATTTTTTATTATTTTCTTTTAATGTAAATGTGTAACAAGCCCAATACATCGGACAAAATGAATGATGCATGATTCGAGTTATTTAAAATGACAAATTGTCTTCAATCAAAGGTGAGCAATTTGGCCTCTAAATTCCTTTTATACTAGAATTTTAAAAAGCTTTGTGCTAATAGCCAATGTTCTAATTATTTTTTAGAAATTAAAACATAAAAAATTTGACAAATATACAAATGATGTTGGTTCTTACAATATTTGAATTTTTTGGGAACTAAGAGCATGGGATTGTATTAGCCATTGTAGAGAGAATATAGGGTGCAACATGGACCACTAATATATCTTAATGCCCTTGCATTTGAAATATTTGTTAAAATAGATAATTTGTTTAATTTATATTTATAGCCATATAAGGCATTTTTGGGTTCACATTTTTATATAAAAAATAGAGCTCATGATGTACATAATTGATCCAAAATATTCCGCCAAAAAATTATCATTTCCCATTTCATCAAAACACTCAAAATTTTATGAAGGTTAGTGTAATTTTGGCATGTGCACCTAAACTTTTTTTTGGTTTTATAGTACTAGATTGCACTAGTAAAAAATAATTTGGCCAAAAAATGAGGACAAACCATAAATTTTTTTGCCTATAAACTTCAAATAAAATTAATCTTGGATGAAATCGCTAGATTGTAGATGAAAAGATAACTAGAGATATGTAATATGGTAGAACACCCATTGTCAAACCTTTTTGTGATTTTGCGCATGTTCTGGAGCAGTTCAAGGCAATGTAAATTTTTTGCCAAGTAAGAAGATTAAAATCATAGGAATTGCAATTTTTTTGGTAATTTTATACTTTGTATCAAAATTACTATGAATTTTGGAAGTCAACAACTAGTCCAAATCTAAGGTCAATATGTAGAGTCTTCCACTTCTAATCATTCAAAAACTACTTTTTGCCTAGTATTTTGGGACATGTGTCATGATTTAATTTATCTTAAACTTAAAAAAGAAGAAAAAAACATTCAAAGCTTTAGTTGAACTTTTATTCTAGCCTTGGTTGGAAATAGTGTACCCTACAAGTTAGAAATGGGTCCTTATTTGGCAATAGGTGGATCTATGACATATGCTAGTGTGATATTTTCTATCCTATGTGTGGTTGAACTTTGAAATTTGGAGCACCACTATAACATTTTATATCACCACTTTGGCACTTCATTAAAAAGAAATGAAATAAGAAGCCATGATGTGCATGTTTGGGGGCATCTCTTATTGAGGCTGATTTGAGAGCCACTTTGGCACTTCATTAAAAGAAATGAAATAAGAAGCCTTGATGTGCATGTTTGGGGGCATCTCTCATTGAGATTGATTTGAGAGCCACTTTGGTACTTTATTAAAAAAAATGAAATAGGAAGATTTGATGAGCATGTTTTGGGACGTCTCTCATTGAGATTGATTTAAGAGCCACTTTGGCTCTTCATTAAAAAAAAATGAAATAGGAAAACCTCATGTGCATGTTTGGTGGCATTTTTCATTTGAATATATTTTGGAGCCTACACTCTAAAGCAAGCATTTTTCACAATGACATTTTATGCAGACTATTTGCATGGACACTGATGTTTAGCTCAATGAACGTGGCTGAGGGGATATATGATGTGTATGTAAGTCACACATGTAGGGAGTATGATATTAAGTCAATACTTGAATATATTGCACATTCAACAATTTTGTTTCATTTCGGGATTTTGAACCAAGCGAACATAGAATAATTTATTTGAAGAATTTTAAACTTTGTGTCTATTTGTAAATGAATTTTAAACATTGTCTATGATATTTATATTTAAATTATTAATTCTATTCATGAGTACAACCTTGTAAATTAAATTGTTCAAAACTTATTAAAAGTTAACAATACTCTTTAATTGTTGGTAATCAATTAATAAACATGTTCATTTTGTAATTGTCATTTGCTTCAAAAGTTATAGGGGAGCTCAAGATGATGAAACTTACCCCCTCTAATGCCAACTTACACCAAATGATATCAAATTTATTGACAAGTTAATGGTTTCTTTAACCTTGAATTAATGTCATTGATTTGCAATGAAGAAGTGCATGCATTTTTACAAAATGATAGCATTGTTGCATAAACTCCAATTCGAAATTTGGAAAAATTCTAAACTTTTCTAGATTAGATTTTATAAAAAAGTGAGTTGTCGTGCTTATTTGTTTCCTTTTTATTGAATGGCATGGACTATAATATTCACTATATAATATACTTATGGAGAAGATATCCAAAACTGAGTTTATTTTTGTATTTATTATGAGTGTAATTCACGTTTTCTTCAAAAATTCAGGGTAATTGCAGAACTCTACAAAAAATTGAACCTTTTAAGACTACTAGAAGACTCATAATGTCACTAAAATGATGAAACATAATGAAATATGATAATTGTTGTTTATATACAGTGATAAAATGAAACATAGTCTACAGAGATACAGACAGAAGGTGCTTGAGTTTGAAGAGCTGGAATAGGCCCAGGACTTAAGGGTCAAGTCGATCTAAGCTGTCTGTTCTGTAATCATCGTTATCAGGTACAGAGGTTGAAGCCATGGCGGCGCTCATGATCACAAATCTTCTTCACAAATACACCCAAGTCTCTCGTTATCAAAACAATTGATGACTTGAGTAGCAAACGAGCGTTGCTGGAAGAAGAGGCAGCAATTGGGCTCCCACATTCAATTTGTCATCTCGTTTCACCAGAGACTGGGAGCGCACACACAACTTTGCTGCCTGGTCTAGCTCGTTTTAGTTTGGCAGTTGGTTTTGGGATTTGGTTTCCATGCTAACTTACAAACGGTTTTGATCGATAGTGCTCCGGAGGTGAAACTAAGATTGATTTGCCTGCTGCTGCTTGCCATTGAGCTGGTTAGTAATTGCTTCTCCAAGGGAATATTTCTTGTGCTTCTTGAAGGCAGCAATGTGTTGTTATGTGAATGGTGGTTTCAATTCTTTGATTTCTCCTTGTCTAATTGCTTAGTTCAGTACGAAATTTCTGGCAACTGCGACTGCCCTATTTTTGAAGTGCCAGAAATTTCGTGCTGAACGATGTCGTTGTAGAATTGCTTAGTTTCAGCACGAACTGCGCGGGGAAGCTTAATTCCATTTAAATACTTCTTTTTGATTGAATGCGTGAGTGCAGGGAGAGAATTGAATACGTACTTGCTGCTGAGCACAAGTACAATCAGCTCTTCAATTTGTTTTGGAGTCAATCACTTGGTCGGAGCAATATCAGCACACAACAAGGCGAAATATGTCTACTTCAGCGCTCCCTGCTTCAGGGTTCGTTAATCACTTCATCGCCACATCCTTTAGTATGGCATGTATCCTTGATATTGTTGCAAGTTATGCAGAATAGTACACTGATCTCTTGGATTGTGACGTTTCCTGGGTGAGCAGGATCACCGATTTCAAAGCGGAGGACCTGCTTCACGTGAGCAACATCCAGGGCACACGCTTGCGGAGCGTGCTCAAGGTCAATTTCAAGTACGTCTACACCGTGGGCCAGTTGAAGAAGATCATCTCTTCTCGACATGGGCTCTCTGTTTGGGCTTTTTTGTACCGCGGAGTGCTTTTGGCGGATGAGCACAAACTTATTCATTTGATTCCGGACTTGCAGAACATGGGTGCACCTCGGTTCTCGGTGCGTACAAGATTGCATACTCGACCGAAACCTGGCGGGATGTCCGTGCAAGTGAAAGGTCTGAACGGGTCAACTTTTCAGATCCATTTGCGTGCTATGAGTACTGTGGCAGATCTAGTAACTGCCATCGTGGACCATGAGGCGTACTCGTTAGGCCAGGACATTGAGATCACTTGTGCTGGTAAGAGTTTATCAGCCCTGGACTCTAGCTTGGCATAATTAACAACGTGCAACTTGGTATCCGAAAGTGTTGTTCAACTTGCTGGGAAGCTGCGTGGGGGAAATAAGAAAAGACCCTTCCAAACATTTGTAAACATGGAGAATATGTCTGCCCTCGAAACTCTCCTAGTACCTTTGTGGCAATCAGGTGATCCAATCCGGTGCATCGTTTCTCCTGGGCTGAATATTGAAGGAACGTGCCAGAATTCCTTTTGTGAAGCATTTGGCAAAAAAGTTTGCTGCCCGAAGCACTTCGCAGTGTTCAACATCGCAGAAGACTCAAAGTGTCCAGTTTGTGGGTCGATTTTCAAAGCGTCCACAGTGATGTTTTATGAGTGTGAGTGGATGTTCGAAGGCCGTAAAGCAGGTGTCCATTCCATCGACATGATGAGCAAGTGGCATGTGAGCAGCAATGACGAAGAATGCCAGAGGTTCGACGATGAGGAAGGTCAAAACGTGGCAGACTGGAGCAATCTCGTCATCACAGCCAAGCCATTGCCAAGCCACGATATCAGCGGAGGATCGGACAAACTCAAGCACAAGACGAGGGATTGTGCCATCTGTTTCGGAACACTAACAAAGCGTTCGCCGATCCCCGACGTGGACATGGCCTGCGGGCATAGAGCACACTCTCAATGCAGGACAACATTGCAAAGCTATGGCTACACCACTTGCCCGACGTGCCGACATCCATAGCAGCTTCAATTTAGGAAGATCTTGAGGGTTCATTTGCTTCTCTAAGTCTGCACTCCGTGGTGCCAGAATCGGTCTGTGTACATATCATTCTGTCCTTGATTTAGGGTTTTTAGGGTTTAGGGCAGGGACAAGCGGAGACGACTTCACTGCTTATTTTGAGAATCTTGTTGGCATGCTCGGCAAGAACTGGCAATTCATTTTGTTTTTATTAGACGAATTGGTTGATTATCTTTTGCCTTGTGTGTCTATTTCTTTCTTCCTCACCGAATGGATTTATATAGGTCTTCAATGTCAATAGCTTCTAATTGGATACTGGATTTCCTTGGTCTAGAGTTTCATGGGGTTCTCAGGATCATGATATAAACTCCCCACTAGCACCAACTATAGTCGAATTCACTGGAACCCAGAAAATAGTGCATTAATTTTACACGGATGTCGGACCATCTTAGTAGAGTAGCACCTGGTGTTGCAAGCATAACACTTGGCTCTCAGAGTCATCTCTTTTCACAGCTTCTGCCATTTCGTCTGTGGTCCCAGGTCTCCCATTCGTTTGTGCATGTTCTGAGGCCTCACAATTTCGTCCTAAATTGTGCTCACTGGGAATATCTGATGGAATTGGTCGACTGTAAGTTACAACCTTAAGCACCTTACACTGAATGATGCAATTGAGTGATTGCGTGCTAACTTCTAGAATGGAACTATTGGCTATTTAGCTTCATGCAGTCAGTGCAGCAGGGCCCAACTCTAATTCGTGTGAGCGTATGACAATCAGTGTTGTAGTCGCATCATATTTTATGACACCCAAACGCTTGAAGTAATTCATTTCTTCACGAAATGAAAACTAGTGAGACATTACTCATCCTAATGTGGTTGGAGTAATGTAGCTTCTTCTTGATTCCTCAATGGCTTACCCAAGATATATAATGCTAGTATTGGCATGGTATAACTTTGGTTCAAGTTCAAAGTACCGGTATTAAATCGCAATTCACACCCCCGTCCCGTGGAATTAAAAAAAATATACCCCCCTCCAATGCCGTCGATCTACAAAATGTGTGGAAAAATGTGTGGCCGTTGATGGCACCGACACTGGTACAAGAAAACTCAAATTTAGGCATTGGACAAAGAAAATAACCCGCTTCACAGTAAGGGACAAAAATTATAGAGGTGTTGGCAACTCACGGTTAGCAATACATGCACTTAACACTCCAAATTATGTAAGGAGCTCTTGCATGTTATGAGCCAATATACAGTTGGAAATCTCAACTTACCAGTACACAATGTTGTGGATTAAATGCAATTTTCATATTATTTTCATATTATTTGCATATTATTTGCATAACTGTCAGCACAGCAAGCTAATGTAATTGTCAAAATGGGGCATGCAATACCGCCAGTTGAAAAAAAATTAGTATGGCAATTACTCTGTGCAGTAGTGAGCCGCTGCTAGTGCAAATATCATCTCCGGACTATCGAAGACAGAGCGACAACCGAATCAAAGAAGAGGTTTCCGTACACCAGCCCAATGATAAGACCAACAATTAATACTTCATTGCAAAATCTGCAAGTCCGGAGGTCACAAAACTCAATCAACGAGATCGAGAGAAATGGACCCTCCGAATCAAGAAGTCGATACGTCAATACAGAGGCAGAGTTTCTGGTCGCGCCAAATTCCCTCCGGGCAGTACTTACCAATCTACGTAGGCTAGCCAGCTAGAATATAATGCCACACTATCTAGCAAATTTATTCTCTTCCATAGCTTGAGCTTCAACCATGATCGATGCAATGGCGAACCTCGCAGGATCGCTACGACGCATACAGCATGCAAGATATGCATACATGGGTTTACGGGCGGAACTGCTTCTGGATGAAGTCGACGGTTTTGGTGTCGATGCGGAAGCCCTTCTCCAGCACCTCATCCAAGATATCAGGCTGGAAGAGCGCGGGCGCGATCTGCTGCACGCCCGGGTTCTGACTGCTCAGCCCTGCGAACGCCAGCGCTGGGGTCTTGCCCACATTGAGCTGGAAATGCACCAGTCCCCTGGGGAACACGAAAGCTTCCCCGGGGTAGATGGTGGTGGCGAACAGCGTGTTGACTGGTCCGACGCTGCTCACGAATCCAACGTAAAGCTCCCCTTTCAACAGGATGAGCAACTCCGTTGCGCGCGGGTGCGTGTGGGGTGGGTTGATGCCGCCTTTGGCGAAGTCAATGCGCGCGGCGGAGATTCCTTGGGTGTTGAGACCCGGGAACTGGATCACGGAAGCAGCAGTCACGTTGGACTTGTTGGGGTTGGTGGTGTTGCCGGGGTTCTTCAAGCCAGGGAACACGAAGTCCTTGACCTCAACCTTAGCAAAAGGTTTGCACGGGAAGCCGTTCAAGACGGTCGCGCCGTGGCTCATGTCCGCCACGCAGACGTCCTGGAGAGGATCCTCGTCAGCCGCCATGGCCAACTGGGGAACAACCAGGGCCACTGTAAGCAGCACAGCAACGGCAGCCCACATTGCACGGTTCATCATGTTGCTGTAAATCTCAAAATGCAAATGCAATCTACTACTGATCCACGTAAACTCGGCAGTGCTTGGAGAAGGTTGAGTGAATCGATCAACTGGAGCTGGTTGTAGCTCAGATTGGCCTGGGCTTATATATTGGCGCTGGAACTCATTTCAGTTCTGTTTACATGTCACTGATGAGTGTGCCAAGTCACACTCGATCACTGCTCGAGCCAGGACTTGGACTTTGGAACCAACTCGAGGAAATGGATGAATGAAGCTTCGAAAATGAAGTGGTTCAAGTTGTCGGAATTAACCCTGAGAATCAACACGCACGAGGTGGGTGGGCAGGACGGCAAGTCCATCCGTAATAATTGGAGGTAACTGAGAGATCGAGATCGGGATCAAGTAATGGCTAACAATCCTTCCTAGCTTTATATTATATATATTGGTTAAATGTTTGTAAGAGTTCAGCTGCGAAGCTGGTTGGAGCTCGATCAGAACTAGGCGGGGAGCACCTGTTGTACGGATCGAGCACTTACCAGTCTCGTTTCAACATGGGAAGATGGATTGGTTTGAAATGTGACTTTCCGTACACGGGTCCGTCTGCTTCGAGTCTCATCAGGCGGTGGATTGGAGTCACAAAACTAGGAACAAGTGGTCTAAGGACTATACTGGTCTTTGGGGGCATTTTCCAAGCGCTTTGACTATGTGAAACATGTGCTACTTTTTGGTTATTTTCAACTAAAAATCATTAATTTAAACCACTCAATAGTACTAAAAACCCTGAAACGTCAAAGTGTGGAAAATTAACAAAATTGAATTTTAAATATGAAATGATTTTTTTTTTTCATTTCTGAAAAATAAGAGATACAATTACAATCAAGTCATCTAGGAAGAGTTTTTTTTGGTTTTGGCATTGAACCTAGAAGTCAAAAGTTACAACAAAAGTTATAGTAGTCTCCAAAAAAAATACAATTTAGCAATACAAGTATTTCTTGCAATCACTTGAAATGTTATTTTGTACCTCAAAGGCTACAAAAATAGTTGATTTTTAGATGTTGAATGGTGTTGGGTACTTCAGAGTACCTAAAATGAATGATGTGGAGTTGAAATTTTTGCTGATCTATTTCTAAAATAGGTAGGTATATTCTGTATTATAGGCATCTAAAACCAAATTTTCTATGTCCTCCACATTCATGCAAATAGGGCTTCTAAATGCCCACAATTCTGAGCACTGAAGATGGTTTTAATTTGAGCTCATTTTTTTGGTTAAATTTGGTCACCATCAAGTTCTCACAAATTGCCAATTTTGAGAGGGTTTTCTACTATGGTAGATTTATCACAAATTAAAACCTCAACATACTCCTTTAAATTGGGAAATTGGGAAATTGGGACATAGTACTAGTAGGTAGAAATACATATTGCGTAGTAATCATGAAGGATACAAGTTATTGATAGAGTAATAGATCTATAGTATGATCGATGGTTCAAAGCCAATGTGAGAGTATTCCCTTCTATTATTCATAGTACACAATGTCACAACCTTAGTTTGACAAAATGCTATAGAATCAGCTAGTCTTTTTAGCAAATGCCTTACAGAAGGAATATATTTGTGCTATGATGCTCCCTAATTCAAGAAATATTTAATATTTTAAGTGCAGAAGCAAATCCTCATATTCAATTTGGAATGCACTTTCTCTAACTTATGGTCATAGGTGTTATTATATTATGGATTTGGAACTATGATTGCATTTTTAGCTAGTGCACACTTAAATGATCATTTGAAACAAATTTTGTAGTTAATTTATCTATATTTAGGAATATAAAAATTGATTTATAGAAATTCTAATATATACATAAGTTATTACTTTTCTAAAAACATGGAAAAAAAAGTTTCATTGCAAAGATTTAGGAATTCAAAAACCCTATTAAAAAATATGAACATTTTTTTCATAAATTTTTTTTTTCAAAATAGCTTTTGACTAGAAGTTCAAATTGGATTAAATTACAACAAAATAGGAAAAATATATAAAAAGTGAATTTTCTTTCATTTAGACCTTACATTATTAGATTATTTTTATACCCAAATGGTTGAAAACTCTAAATAGACTCAAAGTGCCAAAAAAATTGTTTGAAATATTTTTATTTTTTAATTGTATGCAAAAAATATTAGAAAATTATTGTAAAAAAATTGAATTGAAATTTTGTTAAATTTTCCTTTAACCATAAATGAGTGATTTTCTTGCACTAAATTATAAAAGCAACTTGTATGATTTATTATTGCATTTATTTATGTTTGTAAGTGTGATAAGCTACAAAAGCATTAGGGGAGATTTGAAGTCAAAAGGAGACTACGAGTTATCAAGCTTTGAAAACGTAGTGAATGCAGCCAACAATGTAATCCGACGTAGTCAAGAGAGTGCCATGTCATTTCAATCTTTTTTGTATTCTAAAATTTTTATTTATTTATATTTAAAAAAAAATTCTAATAGTCAACCATACCCTTTTACTATAGGGGAACAGGCCTAAAAAGGCCCTTTACATCCCTCAAATTTTCTCTAATGGACTCTTTTTGTTAAGTTCTTTAATTCTAAAAATCATTAGATTTGAAAATATATAGAAAAAAATATCTAAATATAGAATCTAAAAGGAATAAATATATATATTTTTTAAATTCATAATTCACAAGGAATTGTCACAATTTCATCATTGTAGAATTGCCAATTTGTGATTACATTTTGGGTGTTCTTTCATTTAAGAAATACATACATTGGAGTCTCACATTCTTGGCTATAGGAGTGCAAATTGAGAAAGCTAAATTGACCCCACATGGTTAGTTCAAGAATGCCAAAAATGAAATACAAATATAATAACCCAATATAAGATAAACCAACCTATGACACACAAACCTCCCAATGCAAACACGTAGAAAATGACCCATTACAATTTTACATCAGCCCATGACTAAAAACTTACAATAAACAAAATTTGAGCTAAAGTGGCCACAATCAATGCCTCAGGTGATGATGAAGGAATTATTAGTGATTGAGTGCAACAATAGAAACTTTTTTATTCCATCATATCATGGCCCTATTAGGAAATATTGTGAAGGCTTTAGGGTAGTAAGATGACCATTATGGGTACCCTTTTTGGTGTTTTGGGGGTAGTCTAGAAATCTTTTGGACCAAGTGGGCAACACACTTCAAAAATCATAACAAATTCATAATTTGTCAAAAAAATAAAATTTCAATTGCTCTTTCCAATCCTCACATTTATTTTTATCGGAATTTTTTTTTAAATTTAGTAATGTATGTCAACAAGGCGAACAGTTAGTCATTCTACATGTCATAGGCTGGTTTACCTCAAGGGTCAGGTTTTAACATCTAATATGCACAAGTGTGTATGGGAGAAATTCTCAACCTGTTGGAAGATTCGTAAGACTACTTCAGACAACCTTCGTTTTGCATTGCTGAATATGGAATACTATATGATCTTTAATTTTAAGTTCACTTTCAGGCATAAACTAAGTGGTGGGACTGAAAGCACTGAATGATTGAGCCTGGATCGTAAGGGAGGGCGTCACCAGTTGATGCAATTTCTAAACACATGTGTTTATGAGTTGACTCGTCAACGGAACTATGGAATATATAAAGCCAAGTTCAGCTTTCAAGGCAAATTTGTCACCATTCCATTGAATAGTTAGAAATGCATTATAACTCATAACTTAGTCCCTCTTTCTACACCCTTAGATTTGCAAAAAGTATAAATATGGATGTTTGTGATGAACTATTAGACTTGGCATTATGTAGTCTTTTTTGCACGCTTCTGATTTTGAAATATTGCACAAGTACATTCAATCATTGGTTTTTTTATATTGAAATTCAAGGTGTATAACTTGGCAATTTCAGATATCAAATCATAAATTGCACGTGCTTGTTGGTGTATCGTTTGCCCTTACACATTTTTTTCAAGCATGCAATTCAAAGGTTCAAGGTCTAGTCAATAGAGAGGAACATCTGCAAAGTTGCAACAATTCCACAAGTCTTGTTTCTTTGATTGCTGTGAGCCCCTGTTTCATCACTTGGAACTCACTATTTTTTTGTGTTTTTTATTACTTTGAGTGTAGTTTTATATACAAAAAGCCCCCAAAAGAGTGTAAAATTAGAATAGGTATGTCACATGCTATTATAGGTATTTTGGTTCTAAATAGAGTATTTCTTAAATTAAAATCAAATTTTGAATGTAAATAGAATAGAAACCCGTAAGTTGTATAAATTATAGTTATTTAGTGGAAAATTACTAAATTGCTTAACTTGTCATGGATGTGACAAAACTTGGCTAAAATTGGTGCGAAAGAACCTAGTAAGAACCCTAGGAACCAATTCACGGATAGGTTTCAAGTTCCCACATGATTTTTATTTTTCGTAGAAACCCCAATTGTTAGTTTGCAAGTTGAAGAAACTCATGAAGAATCATTGAAGGGTATCTACAGTCAAAGGATAATGTTCTAGAGTTAAAATCACACTAGGAACTCAACGGTAAAGTTGCTTTGCCAAGATTCCTCTCCATGTGAAAGATTCTTTTGAATCCGATAACTAAAAGAGGTAGTAGAATTTATTTCTCCCTCCAAAATTGTGTAGAGCCAATAAATGGGCTTACACATCTTTTTTGGAATTCAATGAGAGATTTCACAAAATGTTTCAGAATTTTTTTATACTCAAAAAATGATTTTCTAGACGATGAATTGCATTAACTTCCAACAAGAAATTCTTAGAAATTACCTAGGTTGCAGTAAAGTCTCACTAAAAATTAGATTAGTTGGTTTTATATTAATAAGATGCTTCAACAAGTTTCAAGAAATTTTGATAGCTAAAAAATCCAAAACTAGCAAGATTCTATTAGGACCGACAAATTTGAAGAATATAGTGGAGTTGACCGGTGTACTAGGAGTATGTGAAGTTGGAATGGGCCCAAATTAGGTCTTTTATTACTTCCTCACACCTATTTAAGAACCTAGGATAGTTACTTTTCTCAGAAAAGTCAACCTCCAAAACATGGATTTTTAACCCTTTAATAGTAAGTTGATAATAGTTTCAATGGGTTGTTAGCATAAGAAATAGGGATGGGGGGGGGGGGGGGGTTCTATGGACTAAAAATGGCCTTCTGAAGCCAATGGAGCAATTTTTTTTGTGATTGGAATTAATCTCCAAAAGTTAGAAATTGGTTCAGCGTAGAAAGTCAAAATTGGTAAATTGGAATTAAAATCCTAAATGATAAGATTACCATGAGAAAATGAGAGGAGGCGGGTGCCCTTGGAAGAGTATAAAAGGGCACCCCTTCTTCTCTCAAACCACCCTTTGTAGCCATTTCATTTTGGCATTTTAACACGTTGGTTCATTTATGTGAACTTTTTGGCCATTTTGAGCCAAAGTTGTAAACATGTGTGTTTCTAGAGCATTTCAAGCTCAAATGTTATTGTTTTGAAGCTCTCTTTGAAGGACTTGGGGTCCCTTCAATATTTACTAAGTGTTTTGCAAGTGTTGCAATTTGTTGTACTAACTTGTTTAAGTTTCTTATTGTTGTACTAATCTTAAAGTTTACCCCCCATTGTACCTTGGTGATGCCGCTTTGGGGGGCTCTAGTGCATGTTTTTAGCAAATTTGTACTATTAACTTTTTTATGTACTAACTTAGATGCGTGGTTTTTAGTTTGTACTAACAAATTGTGTACTAACTTGTGTGAAGCATTTCGTTATACTCTACTAACTTTGGTTTGAAAAATTCGTGTTTTGGCCTTACGTTTGATCCGGACAGCAAAGCTTTGACTTTGTGGGGAATAGATTTGGAGAGAATTTAGTACTATGGCGAAGCTTTGACTTCATACAAGTAGATTTGGGGAGAATTTAAAGTATGTTTTTAATACCATGGTGAAGCTTTGGCTTTGTCCACAATAGCTAAGCCAATTAAAGTAGTCAAAGTGTTTGAGTAATGTGAATGAAAATAAAATTAGTAGTCTAATTGTTTATAAAAAGAAAGAAATTAGGTGATATTAAAGAGGTTTAGCATGATATTAGAGAATATGGAGTGATAATAGAGAAATATAGAGTGATATTAGAGAGGAAATACAATTTTTGAATTCATTAGAAGGGGTATAGGAAGAGAGGACAAAGTAGGAGGAATTGAGAGTTTTGTTTTAATTTTACAACATAAACAAATAATTTCTTTTAAAGAAAATAAATAAATAAATTTTAAAACAAAAAAAACAAAAAAATAAGTAACAAAGTCCAGAGAGTTGAGACTCCAAAGAGTTGAGAGTCCAGAGAGTTGAGAGGGGGAAAGTCAAGAGGGTTCAGAGAGGGGAAGGGAGAGTGTATAGAGAGGAGAGGGAAAGAATACAAAGAGGGGAAAGGAGTGAGTCTAGAGAAAGGGGTGGGTTGAGTTGAGAGAAAGAGTGAAACAAAATGAAGAATGATTGAGCAAAACAAAATGAGGGAATGAAAGGAAAGCAAGAAATTATAGAAAGAGTAAGGGGAGGAAAATAAGGTGTAGAAGAGAGTAGCGTGTTCTTAAACTCTCAAAAATTTTAGAAATCATTCAATACGTAGAAACAAACATTAGAATGAAAGAAGAGGGAAGAAGAGAAAATTAGTAGAAGGGGAGGATTAAGGAGAGACAAGAAAGTCAATAGAAAATAGTCAAAAAATTGTGGACTAAGGAAAAAATGTCCAAATAGTCAACAAGAATAGAAAATAGGGGTTAGAAATTCAAAAGTATTGAATGTCAATAGTTAGAAAATTCTAGAGTGTCCAAGTCAATGATTAGAAAATTCCAATAGGATAAGATAGCATTGGAAGGGAGGAAGAGGTGGAAATCAAATAGTTAGGAGAATAGAAAATAGTTTACATTGACTTTGAAGTAAAAACAAACAAAATCCGAAAAAATTGTAAAAAAATAAAATAAAATAAAAATGGACCAAGTAGAGAACTTTGGAGAAGTCCAAGAAAACCATTTTGAAGAAGCAAGCTCCAAGGTACTTTTCTAACCCCTCTTTTTTCCATTAATTAGTAAAATTAAGTAGAGCCGAGATTTAGAAGCAAGTCAAACCTATAGGACTAGAAGTTAGGTGAATTTTGAGATTGGAATCCTATAGGATATACCTTTCAATTTCCAAAAATATAAAATACTTAAAAATCAAAGATAAAACAAGTAAGATAGGTATGGATGAAGTTTTGGAGTCAAATTGGATGAAAATTAGTCAGTTTCATCCAAGAGCAACAAGAATGGAAATTTAGATAGGATGAAGGATCTGAAGGTTACAAGTGAAAGAAAAAGTAAATTTTGAATTTTAGTTTGGTAGAAAACCATGGATGAAGTTTTAAACACCTATTAGTAGTCAAACTTCATCCCTTCATAACTCTCACTAAGAAAGTTCAAATTTAGAGTTCTTTATCAATATGGATAGAAAAAACTAGAATCTACAAGAAATAAAAAATTAATGGTCTAAAAATAGTAATCATTTAGGAAAAGCTTAGAACTCTAAAATCTATAAGGAAGTAGATTAAAAACTCTAAGACTAGTAATTGGGCATCTATAATAAAGGGTTAAGAAATAAAAAACTTCCTAAAATCATAGTAGAAATTTGAAAAAGATCCATTGCTTGGAAGGCACAATGGACTGACATTAGAACACCCACAGGATTAAAAAAAACAAACCTAGAACCTAGTTGTACTCAATTATTTAACAAGGGTGGGTAAATAAATGCTCACAATTGCCAAATTTATTGATAAGCTTTTGACAAGTTTGTAAATTCTCCTCCAAATTCCCTTCCTACAATGAATGCTCGTACTCCTTGTTTTTGCAATTTAGAAGGTATTCGTACAATGTAAATTCTTGAGTCGGTGATTTTTTTTAGGATATTAATAGGGCAAGCTCATCTATAACATTTTTTGGGGGTTTAAGTTTTAGGGTTGCCAAACAAAAATGACAAACTATGCTTTGATTCACCTAACCTCTTTAGATTGATGTTGGTGACTAATCCTAAGGTTCATAATAATTTAAAAAACTTCACCTAACCCCTCCAAAAAAATCATATCCATGTTATTAGAAAAAAATACTTGGAAAGAGATACAAATCCAATTTACTAATACCTTGATGTAAAATTAGAAATATTGATATCAATTGTGAAAATGTTCTTGTAAGTAAAATTGTCTTGTGTAGTTTTGTTTTATTCCCAAAAATTGAAAATTGAGTTCCAAAAGAACTTTATAGGTTATTTTTTAATGTACTACCAACAACAAAACAAAGTCCACAACTTTCATCTTGTCAATTAGAATACAATGATTAAGAACTTTATGTGTAAATATCAATCCATCCATTCCACCTGAATCCAATTAAATCAATTAAAAATTAGATATTTATAGCATCCTATTTTGGAATTTATAATGTTAGGTTTAAAAAGGACCTTTTGTTGTACTTACAAAGTGACATAAAACAACTTCATATGTAAAAGATGTTAATTAGAAGCTACTTTGAAAATTTATACAATGACTCAAAGGAATCAAGTTACTAAAATTTGCTTGAGTTTGCCAAAAGTTTGGAATGAATTCAATAAAAATCTAGAAGGATTAAGAAATAGAGGTCAATATACTTCATCTCTCTCTTGGCTATACTCATTACAAAAAGCATCCTATTTGCATGGATAGAAAATGTTATGAGTTGAGCAATTTTTTTAATTGAAAATTTGCTCTTAGAAGATGCAAAAACAATATAGATACAAATAAATATTACTCAATAATATATCTTCTTTTTTGATGGATGAAATAGCTAATTAAATTAATAATATGATTGAAGTGTGTAATCCAATATGGTGTGATATGATTCATGTGGATATGACATGAACTAGGATCTATTACTTAAGTATGACATTAAGAATTGGGACAAGGGCAAGGCAATCCTATAAAGATGTTTAATTCGGTTTGGTGCCATCAAGATGTTTTAGTTTCTCATTGCCATAAAAAAAACTATCTACCCTTGCTATTTTGCGCACCAATCTTAACATGCTTTCTTAGGATCTATATTGATCCTTGTTTGTTTTTCTATTTAGTCTATTTATAGATTACATATCTTTCAAAACAATAATGAAAATAACTAAATTGCCACAAAATTTTGAATGATAACTATTTATAAGATGAATATACAAGTCTTGAGATGAATAATTGAAATATTCTCTATACTTTGAATGTTTTATAATGGAAATAGATTAAAAAAAAATGGTTTCATCATTCCATGAAACTTCATTTTTATATTGTTTCTAAAGATAAAAAGTTAAAGAAAACCACGCATACACTTTGAGAGTTTGGAAGTTTGTTTTTCCACATAAAAATTGGAAGGTTTAAAAAGGATGACAAAATGATAAGTGATGGTTGAACTCTTGGGAAAAAGCAAAATACCATCAATTGAAAAATACTTATTGGGAAAAACAAAATAAAATCAATTAAAATATATTTATTGCAATAATGGTTGATATAAAAGATTGCATCCTTGCCAGTAACAATAAATGTTTATATAGTGTAAAATGTCGAGAAATTAGTGAAGGGCAATCTAATTTCACTATTTAGTATAGGTTTTTTAGGACCTCATTAGCTTTTATATGTCCATCACTATTTTTCTTTGAAAATTTGAATTATATTTAACATGAAAGTCTAGTGAGCTAGCCACAATTGCAGTTCTTATCATCTCAAAATTAATCCTTAAACATCTAGATCCTTTTGCAAAATTGACAATTTGGAAAAAAATGTTAAAAAATGCTATTTAGAAGAATATTTTGGAATTGATATATGAATGAAAGTTGTAGATTTTGAGTTTTATATTCCATCCATTTGATTAGATTCACTAGTGCTATTACCAATATTTTTTTATAAATTTTGAAAGGGAAATTTCCAAATTCCTTCTAAATTCAATTACAAACAAAATATTATCATTTTTTCAATGAAACTTATTGGAATGGATTTTAAATGAGTTTTTTGTTGATATGTTTATTTTTTGAAATTTTTGTGTTCTTTGAATCTACAACCTCACTTTTGCAAATCCAGTTTTGAACCACAATCAATGCATTGTTGGCTTGACACACTTCCACATTTAGAATTTTAGAAAAGTATGAACTTTAATAACACCAAATTCAATTATTAGATAGGAAAATTTAATAAAGTATCTCCACAAATTGAATGACTTTCATCCAAGTGGTAATAAGAAAGAAAACTGAATTGCAATTTGTTTATCATTTAGAAATTGGACGTCGAAGTGTTCTATAGTGAATTTGATTCTTATAGCTATGCCTCAAGAAATGTATGGGACATGTCGTTAATGGAGACATTCTACTATGAAATACTCACATGGTGTGAAAGATTTATATTATAATAAACAATCTATATCCTATGATTTCATTTTTTTCCAAAAGTATTGAAAATTGAATTAGATAAAGGACTTCAAAGTTTACTTTAGAATAGAAATTCCATAATTGCTTGCAAACTCTTTATAACTTTCATCTCATTAATCAAAATGGAATAATTTAAAGCTTTTCATGTATGTATAAATCTAATTTCAAATTTTTATTTTTGGAAAAAATCATTTTTTGGAGGTTGCCTAGGCTACAAAAGAAACTAGATATCATGCAATATTTTTTTAACCATGTAGTCAAAAGTTATGAATTTTTTTGTGCCTTAAAGCTAAGTCTTGGCTATGTATTGTGTGAAAATTTCAAAGAAAAAAAAATGAAAATTACATTTGTAAATGGATGACTAGAAACATTATATTAACAAAAATTGCTACATGGTCTTTTAGGGGTTAAAATTCTCTTTCCTCTAATTCATACTTTAAAAATATAAAGGCAATATCACACATCTGTATTTTGTCCAAACATTCAACTTTGAGGCATTTAGGGCTTGTAGCCATTCAAATAATATTATGGAGAGATGATCAACTATCTTTCCATCATAGTCATGTATAGTGCTAATTGTATAAAATTATCATGATGTTGAGTTAAACCTTTTAGAAACATTAGAAGAGACTAAAATTTTGGAACTTTACAACATAAATTTCTACAATACTAGCCAAAGTTTCAAATAATGGAGACATTCTTGCTATTTTGAAGGTTAGGAAGCAATTGTAAACTCTTTGAAGTGAAATATTGAGTTATATATAGTTTATTAATTCATCTTTATAAATAAAAAACAATGAAAATTTAAAATAACACTTGTTGTATACAAAAGTAAAATTAGGATTTAAGCTTAGGATCTTTTGAAAACTATTGAGAAAAATTTGAGGATTGAATTATCACTTGCTTAATTTGACAAAGATATGTAAATTATATGGGAGGTTAAAAAATTTCTCTACCACAATGTATGTCATTGAAATTTGAAAATCCTAAGCATTGAACATCCATAATATTTTTCGACAAGTTTAACCCTATATTAATAGCCACGCTCCGTTGAGCGCTAGAGCTTTGATTTTTAAACCTCCAAGAAGCCTCCATTATTTGAGCTCCATTTTCTAGACCTTCGGGTACCCCTCCAACCTTTGGCCCTTGCAATTTGGTTGTGTAGGCTTGGAGGGTGCTAAAGGGGTTTATAGCGCAACTACAAGACAAAGTGCTTAGCTACAAGACAATTGCATTTAGAGGTCCAGCTCTCAATAGAGCATTCCAGGGCATCCGACCTTGTTTGTTTTAGAGGTCTAGCCTCCTTCGAAAACCGGAGGTTCGACTCTCAATGGAGTCAAGCTCTAATATCATAGGTCAACTATATGGTAAATTGAAAGTTTGATCATAGAATCCCATTCAATCCTATTGACAACAACTTAGAAAATTTATAGCAATGCTTAATTGACTTTGAGTTTCCCCTTCAAGTCCAAAGGAGGTTGAGATATCCCTCCTCGGAATCCTGGCTAGAGGTATGGACGCTTGAAGGGCCCTTACAAATTGGGAGGAGCACCTTCCCTCTACATTGTTTAATAATGTTATGTTTTTTGATAATGGCTTTGAAATTGTTGTAAGACAAAAGAATATACATTCATAGTTGCTAGCATTGATAAAAAAAAAATAATGGCATTTAAAAAAAATGATTGAAAGTTTGTTTTTGCCAATTGTCTATTCTACAAAATCTTTTGACTATTCTAACTTCTAAACCCACTGAAATTTCAACCATAAGATAATTACATTGTTGATGACCACAATTATCAATCTCCTTTTTAAGATTACCTCTAGGCACTCCAAAATCCCATATTTGGAATGGTGAACAAATGTATCATGACCATCTTTTGTCCTAATAATTTCTTATGCAATAGAAGATATGAATCTTTAAAAAGTAATATTATTTTGTGACTAATTTGATGAAATAGAGATAAGCAACATCATCATTCAAAGATGTAAACAACATCTGGAAAAATATCAGAAAAGGACTTGGGTGTTATAAAAAGATTTGCAACGCACGGGCAAAGGTTCCTACGGGAATGGGATTCCTACTCTAACTCCGTTTCGGTAACCGTCTTGGGGACTCTGTCTCTGCTTCCCGCTTTCAATTTGCCGAAGGCAAAGAAGCATGCGCTCGATCATGTCCGTTTCCGCGAGTTTCAAACACAGCAGCAGCAGCGATGGAGGTAGTCGAAGGAGAAACAGGACGACCCGCGTACCTGAAATGCGATGATGTAGTAAGTGCCTGCATTTCTTCCGAATTTCTGAAATTTGCATGTATTCCGCAATTCTGCTGAGTCATGGTTTGCAGTCAAATTCATGAAAATTAGCGCGCTTCAGAGCGCCAATTTTTTGCATTTAAGAGATCAAATCTGCGGAAACTAAGACTGGTATAGATCTGCCTTGACGTACAGTGCCAATTTCATAAAATTTCGTTGTTTCAACGAACTCGGGGTTATTCTTTCAGAGTTGCCGTATTATGTGTTCATGTCTGCGATTGTTGATTGCGATGATTGTACCGAAATGATTATGGTTTTTGTAAGATCGGTACTTACAAGGACTTGACTTGACTTTCTTCCGTCGTTGGTGATGAGCAGGAACTGCTGAATAGAATGGACGCCGAATGTATCGTGCAATCTCTCACTCTCTTCCCCGTTGAGCAGGCATGTCCACCTACCTCTCCTGTGTCGTGCCACAGCATTTCAGTCTCCTGAGTCATGCTCTGGTTTTCGTCAGTCTTCGAGCTCTCTCGGTTCCTTGGCAACTCCTTTGCTTGATTGATTGTCAATTTGGGGTGGATATGGGGTAGATGATCTTCGGTTTTTGTAATTTTTGGTTGATCATAGGGCTCACATTGAGCAGAAAGGGTTATGATTAAATGATTCTTCTGATCAGTCAGTCAAATGGAGAGCCTCTACTCTTGGACTCGGCATTAAGCATATCATTATGAACTTGGATGGCGAATGGCACCGGCTGACTTTAATCTTGTTTGTACTTAGTAATCAACTAAGAATGAGCGCATTATTTAAGCTATGTGCACATGGTTGCTAATTTAGAAACAAGTTGCGACTGGAAAATGTAATGGCCACATTAGAGTGCACAAGGCTTAGAGAAGAATGAAAGACCCGTAGTCCATGACACCTTTTAATATATACACTTTTTTGCAGATTGGAGGTAGAAAATGGCTGGCACAGCATCAAAACCTGGAGAAACTGAACTTGCAGGTGAACCACCCTTGAGGGAGGGCCCTCATTCTGCGAGAACTACTTATCGCATGCTCGTATTGAGAGTTCCGATATTTCTATTATAGGGTTTCAGACATTATGTATTTAGGGTTCAGACATGGGACACATGTCGAAGGTAATCCCTAGACTGGACTTGCGGTACAACTACCAACTCACGTAGGTCTAAAGAGTGTAGAGAAACGAAACCACACCTTAAAGTAACACCTTAAGCACTAATTATACTATTAGATCATCAGATTTCTATCGATTCTTGCTATCAATTACAAGGGGTTCCAAGGCATCAATGTATGTCTTATTTGGATGCAAAGGTTTTAAGGGAGCAAATTTTTATTGCCTCACGATTGGAAACCAATACAAATTTTAATGTTGAGGTGGTTTGCGTTCAAAATTTTTTAATTTCCTCATTATTCAAAATTTTAAGGTTTTGCAATAAGGTAGCTTTGCTATTAGGTGTCCGCTATTAGAAATAGGGAGAAAATTTTCAGCTGGAGGTGAGTGAGCTAACCTGGTGGCGGGTGGTTTGACAGGCACACTACAACACGATGGTGCATTGTGATGAATTTGTGATGGTGGTATGCGCGCTCTTACCCTTGCTTCAAAACTGGTCAGCCAGATGAATTCACTTGAATTTGTAGTATTCATATGTTTTGAGTTCACTGATGAAACTGGTGCATGTGGTGTCAACAAAATGCTAACTGCGGTCTGGGACAACTTGCATGTACAGGCCTTAACTTCACACGACAAATTGGGATTACTAATACATGAGCTGTTAGTGATTGAGGTTAGTGCCCTGTGTCGGTGCCTTCAACCTAGGAATTAACCTTTACAGGTCCTCAGATTTCTTTAGCTGTTTTGAGTACGTCGCTTGGTTTTTTTTATCGTCAATTTTTATTATCTATTGACCGATACATGCAATGTCCTTCACTGATTCTTGTGATATAAATTTTGACCCCATCTGAATTACATTTTTCATAATATGATGAATCAAATTGGTCATTTTAAACAATGAATTTTTGGCAAGGTTGATGGATATTGTGTAGGATGTAGTTCACAGTTTGGGTAGACACGATTCTTCGAATCTTGAAAGCATGTAAGAAAAAAACTGCTTAAGCCGAGCTTGTACCCAAAAGCTTGCCGTAATAAATTTTTGAAAAAAATTAGATACTCATTGTGAACGATCAGCTCTAGGACACTGAAATTAGGGCATAGACTTGGAAAACCTATCAATAGAACTTTGACCTGTTATTACTTTTTTCATAAAATATTCAAGTGTTATTTTCGAGCTTCACTTAAGTTTAGCCGCAATTTGTTCATTTGTGACCAATAAATCAGATCTTACTGACACAAGATAATAGTCCCTCCATCCCAAAATAAGTTTGTTGAAAACATTTGATACCAATTTTATTGATCATTTTATGAAAAGCATAAATTTAAAAGGGTCCGAATTCTATATCACCAAAATCAATGAAGAACACTTGTATGACTTGTCTCCACTGATGGCCCGCAAGTTTATTTTCGGGGGCAGATTTGGAAGGAAAGAGTGTTGCCCCACCTCGTGAAGGCTCTTGCCGAGCAGACTTCCAACATCAACATCCACCTTGTCTTGTACCAGGAGGCGACCATAGTCAACTTGCTGGAGGTTTTTGTACATGCTAGCAGGCTCTTCTTGAATAGCAGCTATGTTTTATTTCTATAAAAGTGCTGTTCATATTGTTAAGGAACACAATAACAGTAATAAGTTTGATAGAAATATAATCCTTCTGTCGTGACATCCTGTAAGGTCTTGGCGTAGGTGATTTTGTATCACCGAGAAGTGTGCGAAGCCATGGATTCAGATTCTTTGCTGGAGGTAAGCTCGTCGTCTCTTATTGTCCGACTCGTCCGCAATTGTAGCAATGGTTACAAAATGCATAGAGTTTTGGTGTCCAATGAAAATGAGACATGTCATAATTTCGTTAAATTGGCGATATTCGCACAGCCCAAATTGTGACATATATCTTCACCAAGGTCGAATTCAGGGCACAAACGAAGATTGGTATAGAATTGGGGTTCAGGCTGCGCGTCATGAACAGTGCCAAAGTAATGGAATATAGCCAATTTAACGAAATTGGTGTTATATGGAGTCAATCATTCCAAAGAAAGAATTTCTTCTGTGCACTATAATGCCGGTGATAGGAAAAATTTCCCTTATCAACAATTTTGGAAGGTTTTAAAATTTTCAATCTTTGATAAGGTTCTTGAGGATTTTACTGAAGATTACTTGGATTTCAGAGACATGAAAATTATAAATTTCTTTTTGGGGTAGAGACACTTGCAAGTAGCTGATTGTTTTTGCTCGGCTCCTTCCTCTTCATCATCTAAAGATACTGCCATCACTTATAAAGGGCAAGCTGTTTTTAGTGTCACTTGAATTCATGTGGTCTACTTCTGGTTGGTGCCAGCTCACAGATTACTGCTACCGCAAACTTGTGTATCTCAATACTCAGGGAGCGGAGGATGCAGCATACAAAGGTTCGCTACATTTGTTCGTGTCACCTTATATAACTGTTCTACAGTTTTGGAATATCACATTCAAATTCTGTGCGTTGTCGAGAACTTTTTTGCAATTAGAAGTTTCTTGAACTGCCACATTATGGCGCCTTCAGTGTAATGCAGTGATATCGGAATGACGGGAGTCGTGGAGTAATTAAATGACACATGTTCTATTACGTGTGCAGAACGAAGTGGCAAAGCAATTTCTGAAATGACACCCGAGGAGGATCTTCAAGAAAAGGTTCGAAGTCCACCCTCGCGCCTTGCAAATTCAAATGGGAGCAGAAGTCATATTGAAGACTTTATTTCAACTTGGTATAAAAGTTTTTTGAACTGAAGTAAACGTTGTATGAGGACATCTTTTGATAGTAACTGATGTTTTCATTCCAACGTGCAGACAGGCAGTATGGCGTTTGGAATTGGGATCTGCTCCGTATCTATTCTGAGGTCTCTCTAAATCTCAAAGCTCAGAATTTCAAAGGGTTCTGGAGACTTCATTTTGAATTATGTATTTCCTGTTTTGTTCCATCATCTTTCTACAAGTTCACAGCATCGCTGTTTGTCTTCCGGCGTTGCAGATATATGACAGATTTTATGAACGATCTTCCACTATGTGTCATGGTAAGTCACGTCGAAATTTCGCTTGCAACTTAGCTCCATATGCAAGTGAGAGTAAAATTGAACATTGAATAAATGTATTGATCTGAGTTCTGTATCAGGCACGAATGCTGGACTCTCATGATGTTATTATGGCTCTCATTCCTCTCGTTGAGAGTCCTCCATGGCAACGGAAAAGAACGCGATCTGGAAAACTTGTGGTTGGCACCTTCACAATATTACACATTTTCTAAGTAATCTTTGCACTTAATAAGGCTGTCATAATATTTTTCAATATGCGTTTCACTCCTATCGTGGCTATGTCTTCAGAAATAATGTTTCTATAACTGTAAAATTAGTCTATGTTATGAACTTTTAGACAATGTCATAAAGGAAATCTTTTCCATAATCCATCAGAGGTCTCCCCCCTATGGACTTAGTGACCGTATCTATCGTCGTTTCATATACTCAAGGGAGGTCTATGCATCATGGGGTGACTTCCGTATGCTCTCTATGAGCGAAGAGACCTCTACGTAAATCATGGGGAATCTTTTCTATTCGTGATAATATTCTTCCTGAACCAATCTTATTTTACCGAAAACAAATGTTAATTCTTTATACTCTCGTGATTCAAATGTACATTTCTCTAAAAAATAGGACTGATGAAGTAGGTTTAAAGGCGCCCACCCATTGGAAAATGCCAATGTTGTGAATATCAGTCAATACAACAGAATTTGATGTTAAACCCTATTACGCATAAATTCGTCTTTGTCAGTGAAGAATCTTGGTGAAAACGAGTCATTAGTATTCAATCTTGTTCATGTTTAACTGTATTCTGAAAAATTCAGCAATGCATATGCAGACAGAGAAATATGCCGAAGGAAAGTGGGCAGAAGTACAAGCATCTGACCGCTTCAAGTTGACGAAGCCTGATGCCCAGGTAAATTCTCCTCCTTTGTTCGCATTCTTAATCGAATATAAGTATGGGTATGAAACGACGAAGACCTTGCACCAAAACTAGAAGGCAAGGCCACATTAATCTGGAAAACTCACAGGCCGGTCAGTTGTTTAATAGTGCATGATCGTAATTATTCAAAATCTGATATGTTATCACCAAAAATAGCTTGAATTCTGAAATATATCTTGATTTCTTCAAACTGGCAGTAATGTTAGTCACTACATTGGAAATTTGCAAACCTATTCCAGTCCTAACTTTGATTGCTTTTGAGTGTGACAAATTTTGGCACGTTAAATCGTGCCAATATAACGAAATATATTGACGTTCAGTCACTTTCTCAAATGCCAATTGTGATATTCGTTGGAACGTCAGTCAGCCCAATAGTTCCTAGCTAAAGAATCATGCCAAAGACAAATTAAAACAACATCAACTTTGTTATATTGGCGTAATTCATAGCACAGAAATTGTGACATTCGACTACACAAGGCTCTAGAAACTAAACCAGGTGTAGATTTACGTTTCAGGGCGTCCGCCTTGAAAAGTGCCAATGTGATGAATTTCCTCCATTTTACCGATATTGACGAAGAGTCTTGAAAAAGTGTTGAGACAATGATTTTGTCTCTCCAATTACCATAATTAGACTGCATCATTGCCGTCTCCAAAGCCTTTGTGACTGTGGCATGAAAGTAGTGAGCAACCTGAGTTTCTTTCACCTGCAGTTATTACAAGTTTATGTTAGACTAACTATTCCTGAGATTTTGAATACGTGTACGAAATCATATCATTTTCGTGGAATCTTGCAGCTGTGGTTGTCTATATATAATTTGATTGTGGACAAGCGATGCCGCCTCAAGTATACTTACGATGATTTCAGACGAACCCAAGTTCTTAAGGTCATTATCCTTCACATTAGTACAGAGGTTTTCTTTGTGCAATTCATCTTGTGCTTTGTTCAAGGATGCCATTTTTTGAAATTGTACAATTGAATGCAGCTGAGGAAGTACCTGAATGATTTGCTAGTTGATCAGCTTCCCGTTCTTAAAGATCTGAAATGGGTCAGTGTTCCATTCTTTGTCAGCCCATCGTTTCTTCATTTAATGTAGCTAAGGTTCACACTTGGTGTTACTGGTGGGTTAGAAAAGCATACCCTGCCAAATATATACCCGAAGTAATTTCTAAAACGCTTGCTAACACAGCTTCTAACTCCAAGTGCGAACATACCTTTAAGAGTCAAATGAATCCTAAAGTTGGCCCCAACATTACAATCATCATTCAAGCTAATGTCATTCTTTGAGCACAGACTTTTGGGGAGTTCATTATAGTCTAGACTTTCCAACACCTTCTTAAACCCTAAGGACTAGAGATCTCTCTCTGAATGTATGTACTTATTTGTATTTTCTACCAAACCTATAAGAGATTTATTGTAAGAGCAAACAGGAAAAGGTTGATTCAATGAATAACATCATTTTATTACAACTTCATATCGTGTTAGCACTTACCATGTTGCCCAAAATATCATGTATAAAGTGGAAAGTACAAAACCCCAAATGTAGAGTAGTTCTTTACGGGTGGAGCTACTTCTTGTGGTAATCGTCTGTGCTGCATGAGAAGCAATTCTGAGTTGGACAAGTTTGTGTGAACCATCTTCTGGCAGGCAGTAGAGCAGTTGGCGATACAGGTGCCTCAGACTACCACCGAATCTGCATCAGGCCGACTGATCATTGAACAGGTCCTCTTCACGTACATATGATTCACATCCCAGACATGACTGAATAATAGCCCCTGTTATGTCACATCCTCTTATCAAGAGATTTACTCACTTTATCTTTCTCTTTGTGCCTGTCGTTGTCAAGTTAAACCCTGTTAAGATTTAGAAGTTGCTTTCAAACTTGGTGAAAGTGTAGGGCAAGCCACTCCATCGAGTGACTTGAGCAATGGAAAGCAACTATGCATGAGCCTTCAGGGCTTTGTAAATTCACTCAGGAACCTCTCTCTAGAACGCCTGGGGATGATGTCATGCAAAGAAATATTACTCATGGGATGCCTGGGAAGTGGCGTTTAATTCAACTTGATTACAGTCTTTTGGTCACTGAGGTATTTTGTGGAAAGGCCAGAGCCTAGAGTCGAGGTGCAAGGGTCTGTATTCTTGAAACTTTAAAAGTATCATCCTACCACTGGTGGATAATATTTTGATTCAGTTGACTCTTCCATTGGTGGTGCCACAAGATGGTGTGTCTTATCCTACATAGAGAATTAAGAAAACTGCACCACTGGAAGTTCGGGGCTTGGCTTACACCAATCTTCAACTCCATGGGATGGTTTATGTAAGCGTTTCAGGGATGCATGACTTGTATAAGAACCAGTTCCCACAAAATGTTCTGAAATACGAACCTGGGGTAATTTTTGTGTGACAACTATGTCGTTATGTGACAGGTGCCTGAGCTCCGAGAAAAACTGATGTCTGGAAAGAATTGGCGTGAGTGAATTTGAACAGTGTAACCTTGAAACGCACATTGTTAGTTGATTCAGTGTCTTGAGTTAACTGACTCTATCTTGTTGATGCAGCATTTGACAATACCAAATACTCAACTGTTCATCGTTATCTGTACCCTCCACAGGAATTATTGCCGAAAAGCAAATGAAAAGTGTGTTTTCAGCAGCCTCTAGCGCAACAAAAGGCCAAGCTGAAGAGATGCTCAAGCTGTTCCAATTTGGGGTACCGTACATTTATCCTTTAACTTCCTGAGTAAATTCGGTAGTGCAGACATTAGACGTGGGCAGAATGCATCCAATCAATTGAAGGAAATGACAAAATTCTTCTTTATACTTGAGACTGGTGCTGACTGGAGTTTCATTTATCGTATATCCCACTGGAGCGATCGCTTTGGGTCCTAAGCTTACAAGGACCAAACTATCTTGAGATCAAATTGTTTTGGCACTCAATGTATTTTAATCAGTTCTTATCCAGTCACTCAAAGAGGGAGATTGTAGAGCACTATTTGACGGGATAATTGGCAACCCATCCCCATTCAAAGATCAGTGGCCATGGACAATTAGTTACAACCAAGTGTTGGAAACAGGGGTGAGATGGGATTAGGTCCCTAACATTATTAAGTATCCTCCTACCTCATCCCTTGCTCTACATGGCGTGCATAACATTCATAACGAAGTCAGAAGCCTCTCATTTGAATTTAAGAAAATCAATATTGCTAGGAAGAATTTGCCTTCAAAAGAATGAGGTGTCCGCACTAGCTTGACTCACAGAACTGATTATTCTTTCTTTCTTTGAGTCTATATTCTTGCTTATTTCAACAGTGTTTCAGGGACCTACTTCACGGGTTTAGAATGTTCTGTACGTTTGTGTGCAGGAATTGATGGAGCAGCCTACATGTGCAGCCTGCAAAAAACCTGCTGTACAACGATGCTCACGGTGCAAAAGCGAATGGTGATGCACTTAAAACAATCTCATTATGAATAATGTTGGTGATGCTAACATATTTTAGCCAATGAGGTCATCCATTTGCACAAAGTGAAGTGGATGGCAAGTAAGTACCAAGTACGAAACTGTGCAGTATGCACTCTGTATCTGGGGTTTGTCACACTTCCTCTTAGAATGAAATTTCTATGAAGAATGAGTAGGTGTGGAGTGAAAAGAGGAGTCAATAGGAACCCTTCTCCATGAAGAAGGTGCGACTTCCTTTTCACCATGTGAAGAATGAGAATGGACTCAACTTGTTAATCTTCTCCATGGCTTCTCAATCTTCAAAGAATGGGTCCTCTGCAATTCAAGGAGAGAGTATCTTATCCTCCTCCTTTAAAGATTGAGAACATGGAGAAGAAAGTGTGACAACCCCTAAAAATTCAATTTTTCAATTTGGGAAGCTAGAAACTAAGAGTATCTCCAATCCACTCTAGAATTTGCATGTGCAAGTGAACTTCTAACATTTGATTGGTTTATAATTAGAACTTGAAATTTTCATCAATGGAAGAACATTCAAAAAGACTTTGCATAGGGTCAAAAAAAAATTTAATTTAGAAATTGGACAATGAAAATAAATTTCTTCAAAGTTAGTTGAAAGACAAAAGTTATAGAGGATTTGACAACCATTTTTGTCTTTTAACTAACTTTGAAGTGACTTATTTTCATTGTTTAATGTTTAAATTTAAGTTTTCTTGACCCTATTCAAAGTTCTTTTGAATGTGCTTCCATTGATAAAAATTTCAAGTTCTTGTTATAAACTAGTCAAAAGTTAGAAGTTCATTTGCAAAGGCAAATCTCGGATTGGATTGGAGATGTCCTAAGGTAGGAGGTCCATAAAGCACTTGAACTCTAAAACAATCCACCTCTTGAAATGTCCACTATTTGTACATTTTTTTCATTGCATTAGAAATGTACAAATAGTGGACATTTGAAGAAGTGGACACTTCTAGTGACTATTATATTTCAACTTCAAAAACTCATAACTAATTCCATAGAGCTCCAAAAAAATATGAAATGACTTGTGTTAGATGCCAATTCCATTTGTCTTTTGAAGAAAATTTATTGAAAAATATTTCAAGAAGTTTTATCCCCCAAAATTAACTTCCAACTCTTAGCTTATTTGTAATCTTTGCAACAAAGATGAAGCACTTATATCTACAAATGTAGATGGAATACATGTGAAGAAGATGAAATTTATTCATCTAAAATCATGTATAATCCTCCGAAATGGTAAATTTGTTTTACTAAATAGCAAATTTTGGCTATAATGCTTCAAAAAATTCATTAATCTCCTTTAGTGCAAATCCCTAAAGGGTCCTAAACTAAATAGTGAGAAAGTAGAATTTGAGTCATTAGATCTTTTTGCAAAGTAGAATTTGAGTTGTGGGGTTCAAAAGCTTGACAATGCCACATTGTCAGTAGTTCAAGCAACTTTCAAAAAAACATTGTATTGCTCTTTATTCATTCATATCTCACACATACATTCCTTCATATTTCATACAAAGTCAAGCCCCTTGCACTAGTGAAGAATAAGATTCTATAGTAACAAAATTTTAAAAATGAATAAATTTTGATCTACCAAACCATTTTCAGAAGGTATTTTTTGACAATTTCAAAAATATTTTCTAGTTTTTAACCCAAGGAATTTAAGGGGTTCAAAAATAACCACTACTATCTATACTAATTACACTTAGTATCATTTTCATTATATGCTCAAATTTTAAAATCACTACTAACTACACTAAAATTTCAAATTCAAGCCTCTAATAATTGCTTTTTTTGTAGCAACCAAAAAAACGAACTCTCAAGAACAACTACAAAAAATAGTTTTACTAAATCTAAATATTACTTATAGTAAACCAACCTATCACATGCAAAACATCCATGACAAACATTTAGGGAAAGACCCAATACAATCTTGCATGAACCCATAACAAACATTTTTCAATAAATGAGATTTGTGCTACATTAGGTTGACTTAGTGACTACAATTAATGTCTTGGATGATGATGATAGAGTGATTAGTAACTACAATAGGAACTTCCACCTTTTTATTGTAAATTCATCACAAGAAGTCACTTTTTTAGGCCTTTATATTGTAACCATGTTAGGAAAGATTGTGATTGTTGTAGGTGAGTAAGAAGACTATTATGGACACACTTTTTGTTGGTTTGGCGGTAGTCTAGAGAGACTCTTTCATGCCAATTGGACAATACATAATTTCATACTTTGTCAAAATAAAATAAAATTTCAATGGCTCTCCTCATTTCTCATATTCATCTTGACATGGTAAAAAAATTTTCAATTTTCAACAATGCCAACAGGGCAAACCAGTCCTTCTGCCTGCCATACGCTGGCTTACCTTGGTACTTGGCAAACCAGCTCTAATTCTGAGTAATGGTTGGTCCCGACTCCCGACTCCCGACTCCCGACTCCCGAGCGTTTGTTGTACCATCTTTCTCACCTCTATCGAAGTCGCTCGCAACGCGTCATATCTTTATACCTCCCTAAAGATTTATCATTGTCAGGTAAAGTCTATGGCCTAGATTGTTGTGCACTGTGCAGTCCAACTTCCAAATCCAGGTAGCCCAACTCCCCTAAAATACGTCACAGTTTTAGAAAATATATTGAAAAGTTAGCCCGGGAGGCGCGACTCTGACGTTGAAGGGTTAACTTCGACATGGCATGAGCGTTTGCACTTGCGTCATTGTCGTAAGCTGACATTGTCTGTGGGCATGCAATTGGCAGGTATTGTGGACGGGAGTGCCAAGTCTCTGTCTGGAAGTCCCACAAGAATGCATGTGACATCCTCGCAGGAAAAGTTGAGAAATCAGGATTAGCAAGAGCAGACACCTCGCTGGATGCCTTGTAGGGAGATGTAGAAGCACGTCTCTGCTTGTGTCAACATAATACTCTTGACCCGACTCAACGTACGAAGGGTTCTTCACATTTTTGGCAAAGTTCAAGAACAAACGATTGGTTTGTGAGACATCACACAATTTGAGGTCAATTTGAGGTCAATTTGAGCAAGTGGGGGCTCTCCATAAACCCATTGCCTTCGTATGTAAGTGTGTCAAGCTGTAATTTCGTTTGATATGCTCTGGTTTGGCATGATTTTGCTCCTAAACTTTTAGAGTTCTTGACCCTGAAACGATGGCCACATGGCTGTGGCCACCAGCCACAAAAGCATAACATACACAACATTATATTGACACCCTAAAATCTTCAACGAGTGCATACTGTTGATTACAAGAATGTATGCCCAATTTTGTATTAGTTTCTAGTCATGCACAGGAAAAAAAGCATTGCAATTTCCTATCCAAGTACTCCGTAGTACATGGATAAGTGTATCGAAATCGGAAGATAAAAATGAATTTGATGAAGCAAATAAAAGGCTGGTGAAACATAATGCTTCCCACATTGCAGCCAGCTACCTAATCCCTTTACCTAATCCTTTCAGTCTAAAATTTCACAACCTGAAAAGCCAATATCTCTAACCTTGCAAACTTCTTTCTTAGATTATTAGCGACCAACAGAGCAAAGGAGCACTCTCCCTCTTTTCTCGACTCCTGGGAACATAGCCCCGCTGAATAAACAACTACACCACAGAGGATTCAATGTATATAAAAAAACGAAATAAAAAAATTAAAAGTCCTGGAAAGGAAGTAAAAAACTAACAAAGGACTACAACCTCGTCTACAAAATTGCTTGCAGGCAGAAGGATCCGCAAAAATTTATTAAGTGAAAGGAACAAATAGAAAGGACACATCTTGGTGCCGAGACGCGAGTCTCACAAACTACGGCGGAGTAAGCGCCACGTCCACGCGCTCGTCGCGAGCGCGAGCGCGAGCCCGGTTGCCAGCGATGCAGGCGAAACGCAGTTGCAGGCGCATGGCGGAGACGGAATGGGGTCCCCTAAATTTGAAGAAGAAATCCAATTGCAGCGGATTCATCTGCCTCACTGTTCATTCATACTCTACACATATACACGATGACGACGACGACGAGGGGACGAAACCAGCGATCATCGGCCGAGATTGGTCAGATTCCCTGAGCGCGTGCGAACCGACAGCCCTGCAATGCGCCGACTGCTTGTGGAATGCAGACCCAAGTTGCTTCGGCTGATGCTTCCGTCGCTGTCGTCTTGTTCGTTGTCTCGTGACGCCGCGACTCGTCGACCCCAGGGAGAGGATGCTGAGTCCGCGTCCGCTTCGCTGCCGTTGAGTGTAGCAGCTGGGGTGGAAGAATCGGAGTCGAAATCCTTAGAGGAGCTTGTTCGAGTATGTCGATCTTTCGACTTAGGTGGTGGAATTCTTTGCATGATTTCAATCGCGTCTTGGTTGCCGAGAGTGTCTTTCTGGGGGACCACGAATCCGGACATCTCCTTCTCCGCGGGCAGCGATTTCGACGCGCCCAGCTCGTCCACGGAGCCCATGCTCACCCTGCGTAACCTCTCCTTGAATTTGCGAAACTCCAGAAACTCCAGAAACTCTTGCTCCGTGTACTCGGGGTGGGTTGCAATGTCTGACTTGGAGGTTTTGTAGGTCTTGTCGCCCTTATCGCCCTTGTCGGGCTTGTCACCCTTGTCGCCCTTGACGCCCTTATCGCCCTTGTCGGGCTTGTCACCCTTGTCGCCCTTGACGCCCTTATCGCCCTTGTCGGGCTTGTCGCCCTTGTCGCCCTTGACGTCCTTATCGCCCTTGTCGGGCTTGTCACCCTTGTCGCCCTTGACGCCCTTATCGCCCTTATCGGGCTTGTCAGTCTTGTCGGACTTGTCAGTCTTTTCGGGCTTGTCGCCCTTGTCTGCTTTGGCGGCCTTGTCCTTGACCTCAAGGGGTTTGAGCGGCTCCTCAATGTCTCCGCAGAAGGTGGCCATCCGCGTCTCGAAGTAGCGCGTGGTGGTGTAGGTTGAGTGGATTTGGCCTTCGATGCTCCATCGCATCTTCTTGTTCTCCATGGCCTTGGGGAATCGCCACATCATGGTGTCGTCGAACTCGGTCGCGGTGAAGATAACGCCGCCCTCGCTGGTGAAGGGCAGCTCGTCCAGCGGATTGCTGGGCATGCGTCTGCCGAACCTCCACTTGGAGTTGCGCTCGGCCATGCGCATGGGGTTCGAGCGGTCGAACAGCACTCCTTTCATTGATTGTAGTGTCCACACGAAGCTGCCGCCGCGCTCGTCCTTGAGTGGCAGCTGCTCGAAGCGCCACGGCTTGTTCTTCATGGTGGACGTCATGCCCACGGACGCGGCCGCGCCAATACCGCCGCTGATGCCGCGCGTGGAGCCGTCGCCGGCGGCTGTGCCCAATTGAATGCGCTCCATTTTGCCCACTTTCACGATGATGTTGGACGAGGAGTTCGTCATGGTCACCCCCGTGCCCTGGTTCGTCACGGGAGTCACCGCCAGTGTGATCAGACTCGGGAAGTGCCCCATGCATTCCGGATCCCAGCGCGAATTCTCCACTTTGAACCGCACATGCTTGATTCCCACCACCACCTGCGCAATTCGTCGACCCAGAGATCCGCATTTATTTACACATTGGTAACATGGAGGACACAAAGGAGATCTGCCATACTTACAACACCATTTTCGGAGTAGACTAACACTAACAGTTACCAAAGTACTACAACACAGTACGCCTCAATCTCACCACCCGGTGTCCCCCAACTTTCTCGCTATGCAAATAGTTTGATTATGTGACAACTGTGCTACATTCAACGACAGTCAGCAAGATATACTAGAATTCCATTTTCCAAGGCCATAATAAAGAGGTTTGATTGTAATGCATAGCACATCTGCACATCGCAATTGAATTATCAAGTTCTGCGGAAATGGACGAACACAAATTTACCGTTCAATGGTTCACATCAAAAGACCAGATGACAAATGTTGATACAAGCCTACTAGAAGATGAATGAACCCGTAATTTTCAAACATGAAGAACGAAACAATGGAGCGGAGAATGTCAGTGCAAAGAAGGTGATGAACGCTTAAACACTTGACGATGTGTCTTCACGATATATTTTACAGGGGAATAGAATTTTGATGTAATATCAACACATAAAGAAGGTAACACATATCCAAGGTAGACTACATGGAAGAACCATATACGTGAAGGGTCTAGAAAAGTTCGAGCACCTAAAGGCTGATCCGACATTACACTGTGATCTGACAGAATCATGAATCCGTTACGCTTCAAGTACGTGATCTAAAAAGTTACACCTAAACTAGCCACATCTGAGGCATCACTTAGGACATTTTCACATTCCAACATGCAATGTGACGTTATTCCAAATACGCTCAAATTTGAACTCACATTGGCCGTGTGGAGGAAACAGACGAGATCTAACATTACATTGTCACGCTTAAAGAGAAATTTAACGGAGCGGAGGAAAGAGACGAGAAATGAAGTTACACAAGAAGGTTGACGAAATGACGAAAACGTTTGCGGTGTGGAGGAAACAGACGAGGTCTGACATTAAGTTGTGAAGCTTAAAGAGAAATTTTGCGGTGTGGAGGAAACGGACGAAATCTGACATTACTTGTGAAGGTTGAAGAGAAATTTTTCGGTAAGATGGAAACAGGCGAGATCTGACATTACATGTGAAGCTTGAAGAGAAAATTTGGGTACCTGCAGGCAATTGGGTAGCGCTTCGACGGAAGCCGTGAGCTGGATGTTAACCTTGGCTCGCTGTCCAAAGAGTTGCGTGAGTTGCTTGTACCGCCGAAACGGCTCCTCCTCCTGCAACGCATGCTCCACCGGCATCATGAGCAGCGGCACTTCCAGTTGCATTTCCCAGAGTCCATTGGTGGCCTGCGCGACGCAGCGCGGCCGTCCCGCTGCCGGTCTTGGCGAGTCTCGCCCGCCGCGCTGAATGTGTCCCCACAACGCATACAAGATCCCGTCGTGGTAGTTTTTGGTACTCAGCTCTTCCACGAGCTGGTACATGAGCGTGTCCATCTTCGCCCTCTCGCTGACGATCTTCTTCCCGTCGTCGTCGAAGCTTCGCTTCGGCGCGGACGTGTCGTGGAAGGAATCTGCGAGCATGGTGTTCTCCAATGCTCGTTGGCGGAGGAGCACCTTGAATACTTCGACGTGACAGTGCGCGGCGGCGATGACCGCGGCTCGCCAGAGTAGGAAAGTGCTATACGTCGCGCGGATGCAATCGTGCAGCTCCTCAGGCAAGCCCGCCAGGCCTTTCAAATCCCACCCTCCAGTGCGAAAAATGGGCGCCGCGCGTGGGAGCATGTTCTTCGTGGAGGCCAACTTCCCAAGCCAATCTTTCCCAGGAATGTTTGCCGGCTGCTTCACGAACGGATACGCAGCCTGGTCCCTATCCTTCCACCGCGTCGCCACCACGTACCCCATCATGGCCGTGCCCGTGGACATCATCGGGCGCAGAAGCTCCCGGATCACCTCCTGGTGCCCATTCTCCGCCGCTTTCAGAAACGCAAACGCACTAAACCGACTCACGAGCGGGCTGCCGCTCAGGGAGTCGCGCTGAATCTCCCGCAGGCGACGTACGCAGTGGATATAGCCCGCGCACGCTGCAAGCACGAGCGCGTGACCCACCACCTGCGGCTCCAAGGAGTCCTCGATCACGAGCGCCGCCACCTTCCGGCTTGTGAACACCACGTCCGCCTGACCGGAAACCTCCGCCGTATCTCGCCATACCGCAGCCACGCTCGGATGCTGCGAATCGCGCGCAGCTATCTCCAACACCTGCTCCACGTTGCAGGAGCCCTTCGTCCTAACGGCCTGAAGCTCGGCTTCCTCCAGCGCTTCCTCAAGAGTTAGCATCAACCCGTGCGCCTCATCCGCCGCACCCATTGTCTCGCTCCCAATTCCAGACACCAAGCCCTCAATCAATCATCCACCTCGACAACTCCTAACCCGCCGTCACTTACAATCCAAAAAGTTGCACAAATAGGGCGCACTCTTATGCCTCCTCCTTGCTTCCCGACTCCTTTGCATCATTCCAACCCCACCTTCGCCTGCTCCACAACAGAACTCTCCCACCACTTCTCTCCTACCCTGCAACCACACAACTCTCAAAACTCTCAAACACAGTACTCCTAAAATCCTCAAAATACCAATCATCAAGTCCCAATACACAAAGTGCACACAACCCGCGCACTCTGTGCCAGGGCGTGAGATAGCAAATTCATTGCACTTGGAACGTCCACCGATTATACGATAAAAGGACGAGCTTCGATGTCAAGGGAACAGGAACATCCACACCACGACAAACAAAAGTGGGCACTTACATAGTCAAACCAAAACACACGGCACCGCCGTGGAAACGCCCACCCGTCTCCACTCCAGACAGACGCTAAAAGGAGCTCCCGGACGAGCAACGGCGCTGTTTTCGCACGCGTTTCGTCACTCCGAAGGCAAGACTAGTTGCATTTCCATGGCGACGACGACGACGACGACAGGACCCAGCGCCGTTGTCCGTTGCGACCCAAGTGATGCAGGTACTTTCCTTTGTGCCAAAAGAAACTCATAGAAAAACACAAATGATGGAGTTGCAGCAGGCTCCCCACCTCCCCCACTTAGCTGGAAGATGCTAAATTTGGGTGCAAGCATGCTCTGTATGCACGGCGAGCAGGACAACGTCAAGACTCCGCCCTGCTTTTCCGCTGCACGGAAAGCCCTAATGCCCTATCATCCGCCATTCTGAGGTCAAATTGCGTTTTCTTCTGAATATCATAATGAAACTGTACCTTTGCAGGTGTGATCTACCATTTTCCAGTGACGCCGTACAAGTGAATATCCGTGTACAGTGTTTGAACCTCAGCCTTGCAGCTTTGAGTCTTGCTTTGGACTATTCGCATACTCACCTACTCTCTCAGTATGGCTTGCTCCGATTTGGCGGTCGTTAAGTTCGTGGATTGTTCCGGAGGCTGGGGCTGCCAAATGGAAGCCTGAGCACGTGGAATTATCTGCTAACCGACGTCAGCGGCGGAGTTAGTGAGTGAGTTATATTGTCACTCGCAATTCTATTTCGATTGCTAATATGCGACTCATCGAGTACCTTAGATCATCGTCACTCTGTTTTAGTTTTCTGGGATTGACTTCTCGTGACACGGAGTTTACTTTTGGGTTTTGAGTTGTGGCAGATTTCACAGCATGTGCTTAATTTAGTCTTCGAGTAGTGTGCCCCGTGTCGTTGCCAAAGTCAAAACAAAAGAAAAAATAATTTTCTAATTTCTTTAATTCATAAAAACTTCAAAATTCAATAACTTTTACGCCCTAGGTCCAAATGACACGAAACCAAGCCCATGCACCCCTCCTTGCTAAGAGCTTTCCGACGATACCAAACACGCAAATGAGAGATGTACAGTCCCGGAGATTTCAACATAACAAACAAAATAAAACAAATAAACAAACAACCTAACTTAATAGGAGGAGGATCGGAGAGAACCGGCTGTTGGTGTACGATGAGTTGGTTTGTTTTTTCAACTTGTGTGTCGACATCAAAACTTTAGGCAAATTACCGATTACTATTTTTTTTAAAACTATTTTAAAATAAAATTATAAAGAATAATCAAAGATTATCAATGAAAAAACTATTTTCCAATAGAAAATTTCAAATACTACCTAGTCAGGTTTAAGTTTCTCCTCCAACATTGTGCTTTATTATAAGTTTACTTTAAAAGAAGACAACCAGAGTCAATAGTTTATGATTGACAAATAAAACCACACTAATTTATCCTAATAGTAACAAGGGGAAACAATGTCACCACCAAACTTTTGTTTTTGTGGACATTGATATAGGAATGTTTCAACTTGCACTAATTTCAAAATAGTGTGAATTTTATAAATTAGTGTCACTTGCACTATTAAGACATATCCATGTAGTTAGAAGAAAGATAGAAACATATTTTCTTGGTAGATTGTTTGTATTCATCTTGGTTAATAGTGTTAGTTTTTGTTGTAAAATTTTGCAAGAAGGCAAAATTCTAAGAGTATATTTTGTTTAAAAAACAAAACTTATTTGGTTTTTAAAAGTTTTTTCTTTTGTCACCAACTAACTAACAGTAGTCATCAAAAATAGATGAAATCATTGAAGATGGACAATTGAAGTAGAAGTATCCTTCTATTAAGTTAGGTTGTTTGTTTGTTTTTTTGCTTGTTTTGTTTTGTTACATTGAGGTCTCCTGTTTGCGTGTTTGGTATCATCGGAGAGCCCTCAGCAAGGAAGAGTGTACAAGCTTGGTTTTGTGGCGTTTCAACCTAAGACATGAAAGTTACTAAATTTTGAAGTTTTCATGAATTAAAAAAATTAGAAAATTATTTTTTCTTTTGTTTTGACTACGGCAATGGCACAGGGTACACTAGTGTAGATGGAAATTCAAATTGTTTTTTTTGGCTTTACATTGTCTAAATGAAGCTTCTTCAATTTATTTTCTATTTGACTTGAAAACCTCATTAAAGAAAATCTAGACTCTCTAAAGGATTGTTTGATTTTAGCGAGTAGTACAAATACAAGAAAAAAATTTTAAAATACATATTGAAAAATAATAATTTTAAATTCATGTACCATGAAATTGCCTCAAGTGCCACTTCAAACTATGCTTTTTAATTTTAAATTTTGTTTTAAATTTTGTTTATATTTGCACTATCAACCAAGGTTAAATGGCCTTCTACATAATCCAAATTTTCTCTAATGCAAAAATATTTTTAAATTAAACAGTTGTAGTTTGAAGATAAAAGCCTAAAACCATGTTTCAAATACAAATTGACAAGAAAATTTGATTAACTAACTATTATGTTCCACACTATAATATAGACCTACTTTGTTTTTTCTTCAATGCTCCCTCTATTTTTGAATTAGACCCTTGTTTCCTTTGTAAAACACAAAGAAAACATGGGTCTTTTTCAAAAATAGAAGGAGTAATTAATTCTTTTTACTTATGAACACAAGTATAGTGGTAAAGTAGAGCATACAAATTGAAAGACTTTGAAGTTCAATTACAAATATCATAAGCCCATCTTTTCAATGTGGAGACTATTGTGAACAAAATGCATGGTTGAAATAGTTGTACTATCTAGATTATATAAACTTATAAAGCTCAACCATACTAGCTCAAATAACAATTCTATTCTTTGTTCTTTGAATCGTAAAGATTGATGTTGTATATAATTGAATACCAAATTTTATATGAAACCTTAACCCCTAAATGCCTAGGACTTTTTTTCATTGCCAAAAACTATTCAAAGTTGTCATTTTTAGTGCAAAAAGTATAAACTTAAAAAAAAATTGCATATTTAGCCATAGGGGCTTGCAATAGATTGGTATCAGAATGTAAGGAAGAAATTTCAAAAACTTTGACCACACACATTGCAAGATATTTGAGATCAAAGTAAAATAAATATGGTTTGGGGGCACCATGGCTGCGTAGTTTCAAGAAAATGCTCTAATTGCATGCAAAATAAGATGATCTACAACTTTCACACCACTTATCCAAATAGAACAAACCATATCTTTCAATATAGACAAAAACATCATCTATTAAAAATATTTAAAAATTAATTTCAAATTTTTGTAGGATTTTGTTGGTACCCCCTTTTGATTATTTTGAGCTTTGATTGCTATAACTTTTTCTCCCATGCACTAATTGAAATAAGAATTATATTTTCAAAAAGCTTTTTTTTCTATTTTGAATTTTTTTTTTTAAATTATGCCAAAAATTGAAATCATAGGAGCTTGATGATCTATCAAGTGCGGAAGTGCTCCATATAAGGATACTTGGGCATTTAGGGGCTAAGCATAGTATCTTATTCTTATATTCTATAAGAATGTATTTTACTTCTTCATGCACTTTTGAACAATTCCTATAGCTAATGTGGCTTTAATATCCATCAATGTCTATTAATACCTACTAAACTTAAATAAGACTTTTTCTAAATGATTGTATTTCAATTTTACAAAAATATTATGCACATATAATATTGACCTCTCATTGTGTGTTTATAAGAACAATCCTTCCTTGTTAAGTACATGATTATAGAAAGTATCATGTATGATTGTATAGAGGGAAAAATAGTAATCCATCTAAATTTTTGGCAAAAGTTTGCCCCAAACCATTGCATCAAATGAAGACATTACAAAAATTATGAACCTTGCAAAGGGCCTATAAGAATTCCTTTTTTGTCACCCCATAATGCAATTACAGAAATTTTTTTAAATAGTTCTTTTTTGATGAAATGATTTTTTAATTAAAAATTAAGAAATTAAAATAATCTGATGTGGTGGTGATGTGGCACAAGTAGTGCCACATCAGCAATGTTCATTAAAAAATAAAAAACCCCTAGAATTAATCTCTAATTGCATTTTTTTTGGAGGGGGGGGTCGAAACTTGCAACCTTTTTGAGGGCTAAAATTTTTCCTAATGTTGTTTTTTGAAGAATTCTCGTCAATACTATACAACTCAAATAATCCCCTTCCAAACACTCTTCATGAATCTTGTTATTTCTATTTCTATTTCTTTTTCTTTCTTCTTAATCTTTCAATGTCCAAATTTTTTTTTGAATTTTTGCATATTTTGCTTATGTCTTTGTACAAATACAATGCTCACCTCAATTACATCAAATTGGTTAGAAAGGAACTCAAGGTTGTTTCTTGAAAATTCAAGCATTAGAATGGATGAACGAAATTTCAATTGTTGTTTGAATTCAAAGGAAGGAGGCATTGCATTGACATAGGCAATGTGTGAGGTAGTTTACCCCTTAAGGTACCAAATGTATCAAATTTTGAACAATGGATGAACACAACACATGTCCCAAACAGACACTAAAAACTTTTTTTGGTCATCCATTTAAATGGTTGTTGATTCTTGCCTATTAGTTCTTTTACATATGTTCTTCGGAGCCATTTGACTTCTTCGACCACTATGACCTCATTGTAAGCAAAATGGTATTGAATTTGGTGGTTTCTCTTTCTTTTTCTATGTAGAAGAAGCAAACATAAATGTACTTCTACCGCTCTTCCTTGAAGTCGCTACCAATTAGCTTCTTCTTCTTACAAGGAGATCCCCAGAAGATTCTCCCGATTGAGGGAGTTGCATCCGTCTTTGGGTCGGTGAAGTGAATCTCCGGGGAGCAACCTATTCTTATTAAAAACTTTCTTATTATTACACCAAGAGCGGCATGAACAGCCACGTGAAACAGTGAGCCTGGCCAACCAAATCCCCTTCACATTCCGTCATTACTGAAATTACAGAGCTTCGAAGCGCGTGGAGAGTCCCAAGTGGGTGCCCGAAAGGAAGATTGTCCCAGAGTGAAGTGGAGTTTCGCCATGGGGAAGCGGAAGCTTAATTGAGGGAGACTCGTGCAGGGCGTGTCAAGCTTTGCATCCACGCAGTCAATTGATGAAAATTGTTATTCATTCATTCTAAGAAAGACGGATGGTCACCGAGAAGGAGCTTACAGTATCTTACAAGGTAGAGAATAATGTGTGTTTAAGCCCTAGGAGAGCCCTGCTGGAGGGGAATGTGTGCAATTTTAACTATGCAACTTCAAATGCATAATTTGTTACGAAGTAACAAAACTGAATTGAAACTTAAGATACCAATCACTGTCCAAATCGTCGACAAATGTAATTGAACGACATACCCACAACAAACTCTTCGTTACTTTCAATCTCATTTGTCGCAGTTCTATGAAAGAGTACAAAGTGGTTGATCGGAAACTGAAGCAAGGAAGCAGTCAGTGAGGAGAGCGTGACGAATGGAATGGGGCGATTCATTGGAGCCCCAAATCAGGGTAACCCAGTTATCAGAAGCAATCAAAATGGTAACCAGGAGTGGAAACTCACCAGGATTGGGAATCTAGGAATATCGTTAATTACTTTGCTAGGGGTTCGGATGGGTGTACGGGAACTGAAGCAAATGAACTGAAGGTGAAGCCACTACTAAGCTTATTTTGGGAGTGACAGCGGCGTTGAAATTGGGGTACATGTCGCCGTACCATTGAATTAAGACTACCGTATAGTTACGCATAGTTCTGAAGCAACTCCGGAGCCCCAACTGACGTGAGGTTCCGTTGTAGATTTCAATTGTTGTCTGGGGTGGAGATTCACAGAGTTGACCTTGCAGTTCTCCCGGTCCGAGATTCACCTGCCCTGGGTCGCTGCGTCTCCGACTATTTTAGATTTCCTCATTATCTCCACCTTCACGGCACGCTTTCCGCTCTTACAGAGTTTTCCTCGCGGTGAACCTTTGCGACTGCAGGAAAAGGAAGCCTCCCTCCCTTCACACTTTCACAGTTCACTCTGCGCTCTTGGCTTGTCGCTGCAGTAGTGATTCGCGAGATTTTTTGCCCGCGCCAGGAATTCTCTTCTAATGACAACGCAACAGCCACGCGGCAGAATTCGAATATCATCCAATAATCGCAGAATATTTGTCAGGTTCGGCGTTCTCTCCAAGGAGGAGGCCTGGCATTCACAACGGCACCTCATCAGCACCTGCTGCGCGAGTTGGGCTTTACAGCATCAACTATGCGAAGACAGGGACAGGAACAGGGACAGTAAGGTATCGAGGATTTGAAGTGGAAGGAAGCAGACCTCATTCCATCTCTGCTGACTATAAAAAATAAATTGACTCAATGCAAAGCCGGCGACCCAAATTTTAAATGAACTTTTACAAATTATAAAAAGAAGGAGAGGAAAAGATTCTATATTAAAAAATGACCTCTCATATGAAAAAAGGGGAGTTTCAATTTACTGGCACACACAACAAAGCTTGAAAAGGGGTCACAATTATGACTTTTCCTATTGTGAGCCAACTGTCTTGCAAGCTCTTCATATTTTGTCACATTGCCAAACTAGGGGTTGGAAAATGGCAAGCCCAAGAATAAAGAGAGATCAATGTTGGTTGCATTGGGTTGTGTTTTTTTAGTGGCCCTGTCATCATGTTGTTGTTGTGTTGGGTCCCGATTACACTAGAGTTGCTCATTGGGCATTGTCATCAATGCTCTCCACCAACTCCCCCTCCAATAAACTTCTATAGTGACTCACAAAACTCACAAAACTAAGTCAATATTAGAGAGATTTGTATTTACAAAGCCACAGCACAAGAATGAGTGAAGAAAAAGTACAAGATTGAATACAAAAGTTTTAGTATAATGTGAGGTACTCCACACTTCTACAAAAATTTGAAGCAAAAGATAATTGCAATTTAAAGGTTAATGAATTTCAAAGTTTGCAAGCCTTCAGAGAGACTCAATTTTGACTCTTTCTTTTCTAAAAATACTACAATAATTTTTTTAAATGTTTTTTTAGTACCAAAAAATTAGTCACAATCATACCTTGGCATGTCTTCACACGTCCTAGAACACTTACCTTTAGTGAAATTATAAAAAATTAACCTTTATACATTTGAAAATTATTTTGAACTTTACAAATGCATTTGGTACTTGTGTAAATGGAATTTGACAACTTTTGACTAAATCAATGGCATAGGATATTCACGGCAATTCTAAAGAATCTATGAGTTGCTTATAAGCCATCGCTAGATTGAAATTGTAATGTTTCTGATATAAATGTCATATTACAAATCCTTTAATAATTTGTGAAATACATGTTTTTCAATCATGCTTCTATTTTTTATTCATTGACACTCAACAATGATGCTCATATCTGAAAATGTCAACTCCCTTGATGCATTGGATTGGATCTAATGATCTTCAATCTTCTTGTGTTTATATCAAAAATAATCTCAAACAATAAAATAAAGTATTATATATTTTTAAACACTTATATGCCATGGATTTCATGAATAGAATACTTTAAAATATCTTTTTAAGCAAACATAGTACAAAAAATAACTTAAGACAATTGTGTACAAAAAATATTATTTTGTTGAACCTTATAACCTAAACATCCAATCATGATATTTATTATTACATTGATATAGGGTCTTTGTTACATGACATTGGCAATTGAAAGAAGATTTCACACACTCTAGTATGTAGTTTTGGGAGATCTTGTAAATGAACTTTCATTTTTCAAAGTGTTGGTGGTACATTTGCAACAACATAGACCCCCACTCTCATGTTTTGAAGGCCTAAATTTCAAGGGGCAAGAATCTCAACCAATAAGAAGTTGATTTTGTAACAAGTTACCTTAGTGCAAGACAAAGCCCACTTTTCAAATTAAATCTCATTTATAGGATTTTTCTTCCTTGAGTATGATTTGCCATGAACTTTATTTTTTTATGTTTTTTTATTCACTAGAAGAAAACTGAGTTGAAAATCATAAAAATGTGTGACACTGGTTTTGATGAGTTCCTAGTTTTCAACACAAAATACTACACTAAAATGCCATTCCAACAAAAAAAAAAAAGTTTGCATTGGAATGGCATTCCAACTTAAAATTTTGTGCTGAAAACTAGGAACTCAACAATACCAGTGTCTCACGTTTTTATGATTTCCAATGCAATTTTCTTCTAGTGATTCCATCTTACTCATACTCAATCATAATTCAAGTGGGACAAGAAATTGTGGATAAAAAACATGACCAATTTCACCACCCATGATCGTGACAATGGCTTCAAAGATATGAGTCAAGATGGGGTTTACTTTCGGTTGTCCAATTTTCAAATCCGAATTTTCTTGTGTCAGTATCACATGCTTTTTGAGGAGACTTCCAACGAGAATACAATACTTAAGTTCTCATTGGTTTCCACGGAAGTCAAGTCAAAAGTTAATACGGAGGATAAATAAATAAATAAATATATATATATATATATATATGCTGGTCTGTTTTGTCGCGTGCATTATGAGATCAGAGATGGGTCCTTCCTCAGGAGTCACCCCCCAAAACCATTCATGATTTCCAGTATCGGTACAACCAGTGTAAGTAGTTACGCTTAGTTGCGGACGGCGTCTTCCAAGGACTTCACTGTTGAATGGTATGATTATCACTGATTACCACCGATTATGTAAGAGGAGCCGAGCCAACAAATCGTGGACAACAAGAGACTTCGCTCTCACTATGGATTGGCGGATACGTTCAACATTACAGCAGCAGAAATTGGAAGCATTCCTTCTTCTTGGGCTCTCGCAATGAATTGAAGGTCCTGGCTTCATTTGCTTCAATTTGTTAAACAAAATGCAAGCATTATTATTTTGGCCAAGCCAGAAAGGTGTCTGACTAACTTATTTGGTTGATTATTAAGCCTCCCTGTGAATCTGGCCTGATCAAACTGGATAATGGAGGGCGGACGTGGCACGGCTTTTTGATCTGATCTGCCTGCCTTTGAATCCTCCACGGAATCCTCATGGAATCTGAAACAATCATGTTTTATAAAAAATGTGTTTCTCGAAAGAGAGCCATGAAGATTCAAATCCCAATTTTAGCCTTCTTTTAGACTACTCAAACATCTCACATTCACACTGGCGATGGTCCAGGCCAGAAGCTGTTTTTTATTTTGTTTTATTTTGTTAATATAGTGACTTTGTAACATTAAGTTATGAAGTTGAATTGAAACTATTCAAGTAAGATCAATGATGCGCTAACTTGTGATCTTCATTGGAGTCATGAAGTTGTTTACATCATCCATGAATAAGTAGAGTATGGACGATTCAACCAAATAGTCACTTTTCTTGGAGGTGATTACGCCTCCCTAATATTGGCTAAGAAAGGTAACTTTAAATTCTCAAATTCAACCACGATGAGTAGAAAACTCAACTCCCTTGTGCATGCATACCCACATTAATTCAAGTTGAATTTTTGGAACTCAACCAAATTTTCTAACTGTAATGTCTTCGCAGCGTGGACCATAAATCCTTTTCGGAGGACTTGTTCCTCTGGTTCTGTGTACTCTTTCCTTATCAATGGAATTTATCCATGTGTTTCAAGAATTAAAAAAAATGAAAAATAAAATCCTTTCCGGTACTTATTGTAGGTAAAGAGTTGCAGGCCCAAAATTTCTTTGGAAAGTGAAAAGGGCGAGTCACAGCTTTACCTGCTTCCTTCTCCAACACCTTCTTTTTTTTAAGGTACAAAAAGGAAAGATTCCGTCTATTGCTCCAGCAAAGCCAAGACTTTGCTGAGATTCAATTCATCAGTCCTTCAATAATTGAGGGTGCCGCACAGTCGCCGTCCCGGTACAACTGATGCTGAACTGTTTCCCATAATTCCATTGGATTCGTGAGAAGGGAGTGGCGGTGCTGCCTGTGCAGAATATTGACAATGCAAGGGAGGTAAGACCTGTATGAAATGGAGCAAGCAAGTGAACCTGATCGGGGTCTATCTGGATCTTAACTTAGATTCAATTGTAGATTCAATTGTAGATTCAAAGCCGTCAAGACCGGAAGGCAAGCATTTGGAGCTCCGTCGTCATGGGCTGGAAAAAGAGACAGGTTGCACCAGTTTTAGGGGCTTGCTTTCTCTTCAAATCTCAGAATATTCGGCTAGAGTGGTGACCAACGACACCAGTATGTTCTGTGCCGTTCCCACAGGATAATAATAGAGGTAGTCACAGCTTCTTCATGCCCGTGTGAATTGTCCGAGAATTGATACACGGTGAATTATGAGTGGAGTTCCATGGCATGCGGATCCTTTGTTCTCCGAACTCCGGGTTTGCTGGTTCTTCTCCTCCTTAGTTGAAGAAATGGCACTTCACTCTCCAACTTTCAACCTTTCACTCGTTTGTTTCACTGTTGCATGGCTGTACACATCACTCATTCGATGAATTTGTCAAAATTACCCCAAGGATTGAACATTCTCCGTAGTTTCTATTCTCCGTGTTTGCTGTAACAAAATGGGGGGTCACACCTTCTTTACAAGAAAAACAGCTCCCCAATGGATCCCTTATTTCCCTCACCAACTTCTCCGACTTCTTACAACTTTGTTTCTTGGAGGAGGTGTGACTACCTCTAATTAAATAAAAGTGAAAGTAATTTTCTAATTTTCTAATTTGTAGAAACATTGATATTCAATATCTTTTTTGTTGTAAGTTGGAATGCCATGAAACAAAATTAGTGTACCCCTCCTTGCTAACGATTTTTTAATGGTACCAAGAATGTGACCTTAGGAAGCATATTCCAAAAGATCTCATTGTAACAAACAAAAAAAACTATAATTTAATGTATATATGTACACGGATTGTTTTGTTTGTAGTGGAAATTAGATGAAAGGTGGTTAAGTGAATGAAAAATGGTCAATTGGATGAATATTTGGCAAATGATTGTCACCTATAAAAAAGGTAGGCTAGCCACTTATGAATTTGATGTCCCTATGTCACTTTTTTTACCCCGTAAAATCCTAGTGTCCCCTTGGAAGACAAAATGGATTTGGAATAGGCTCTTAACATCTCAAATTTTGTTGTGATTTTTTAAAACACTTTTTGAAGACAAGAAAACATATTGGCTTTGGAGGAATATATTTTTTTATTTGAATGGGGGCCCAATAGTAAAAGCTATGCCACGCTAAGCCTAAAATTGGTTTCATTGGGTAGCACAAAAAATCACTAAATGTCAAAATAAAAAATTTCAAAATTTTGTTTCTCATAGAAAGTGTTTTTGTCTTGGGGGATACACTACATAGTATATTCAAACATCAAGTGCATTCAAGCCCCTATTATATGGGGCTATGTAGGTAGATTTTATTAATTTATATAGGTCTATCTTTAGATAAATTTCTAAATTTGTCTTTTTTCATGTATCCTATATTTAATTTTAAAAGTTATTGTGTGTTAATTTTTTGTACCTTATGTTCATTATAAGAAAAGAAGAGTTGCATGTTTTCTCACATACACTTGATCATGTGAAAACTAGAAAGGGAATTTGTCCAAAAAACTGTGCATATATGAGATGACATACTTTAGAAAAGCAGAAATAGAACTTCATTTGGAAATCCACTAGTAGACAAAGAACACTTTGAAATACAAACAACACCTACTTTGAAGCATAAACCATACAAAAACTTGTAAAAAGTAGAAATGGAACCTCAATTAGAGAAGTATAGCCATTCAAACAACAATTTGAAATACCAAATGCATTCAATCAATAAATACTTCCAATCATAAACCATGCAAAAATGTCTGGAAACCATACACAAAATGTGAGAACTCATATGAATAGAAGTTGACACTACAATGTGCACAATGCAACATATGTGTTCACAAACACAACAAATAGAGGGTAAATGGAGTCCCAAAATTGAAGGCTACACAAAGAAAGGGCTAGGTTTTTTCCTTTCAAAATGCAATAGGAAATCAGCCCTTTAACTCCTAAAGGTCAAAATTGTGTTTTTTGGCAACATAACAATTATAGGCAGTTCACTATGAATGGAGTTTTCATTATTTTTTGCTGAAATTTTTACACAACATGTGCTTGAGGAGTATCTTTAAGGTCCAATATGTCATTTTCAATGCTTGGTGAGCAACCCAAAAATTTCTTAAAAAATCACTTTTTTCAAAAATAAAAATTTGAAATTGGTTTTCTAGATTTATATATATGTAGAAAGCTTTAAACCATTCCATTTTGATTTACAAGATGAAAGTTATGAGGTGTTCTAGTTTGTGGGTAGTTATAGATTCCCTACTCAAAAATAAACTTTGGAGTCCTTTATTTAACTCAATTTTCAAGATTTTTTGAAAAAAATCAAAAATATAATGTAAATGTTCATTACTACATTACGACCTTTGGTATTGGAATTTTTCAATTTTATTATTAAATTCTTAATAATTTAGTATTTTGAATCACTTTGTACTTCTTTCTACTTACTATTTTTTTCCTATATGTTGTGCAATTCCAAATGATCTAAATTTTTTTTATGAATGTAGGCAACTTGTCATGAAGAATGAATCCAAAGGAGCACCACAATTTTCGACATTTTTTCATACAAATATGACCTTGTGAAGTGCAGCTGCCCGTATTTTCACTACCAAAGGTCGTAATGTTAATATCTTGCAATCTACACGGTGGAAAATTCTGAAATTTTTTCTACATCTTTTCAATCTAGTTCACTGCAAGATCCTATAGTTGCATGTGTCCAAAAATGTTTTTTTAATCTAAAATTTGGTGCTTGTATCAGAAATGGCAGTTTGGGAGTGTTTTGGTAGAAACATAGTCTCCGACCTTTAGGGGTTAACACATATAGAGATTTTGCAAATACACTATACAAAACCCACGTTTTAGGTGAAGATTTATAATTTTTTTGACAAATTTTAGTGAACTTTTAATGCAACAAACCCATATTTTTATGTCAACATTAATGTTACATTGGAGGTTTTTGTTGACAAAAAAAAGGGTTTTGTTGCATTGAACATCCACTAAAATCTGTCAAAAAAAATTAGGGCTTGTCACCGAAAATGCGGGTTTCTTATAGTAATAGAACACTCAAGAAAAGAAGTAGCCTCTTGAGTACATTTGCTTGAATGGGGTAATATGATGCAGAAAACCTATACATTTGCACAACACAAACACAATGAAATTAAATAAATAAATTTAAATTTGAATGACAACTTAAATAATTCAACAATTCTTGGATATAGTTGAAGGCATTACCTCAATGCAATGTTGGGGTTACTTAGACATAGGGAGATTGGGCTTGACCATCTTCCTCTTCCATTGAGATTTCAACTTGCCATCTACTCCGAAGAATATCTTGCTATCAAAGTAGGTCTACAATATACAACTAGCTGAGTAGCATGATCTATAGTTTCTCCAACACTTCAACATCAAATCTCTAAGACTTGGAGAAGACATCTCCGTTCTAAACTTTTGGTCAAATGCCTCCAAAACCAACTTTGCCTTTCTAGTCATTGAGAAGTCTACAACAAGTCTATAAAGCCTATGTTGCTTGCTTGCATTACTTTCTCCTTCTCCCACTTAAATGACATGCACTTCTTTATAGAACCCATTCAATCGCTCCAACTTCTTTTTAACACACCATTTATCTTTAGTACCCTAAAAATCAAACATCCTCTCCAAAATGTCATTAGATTCAAAGGTAAACCTAAATGCTTCTAACATCACAATGCCTCCACCATCAACCTTGTAAAAGTATTTGAGATCTACAAACTCATCTTCTAGTGTCCATTAGGTGATCCTCTTGAGAATGTTGGCAACCATTCCTCACTATAAGAAAACCTTATTTTAGGTGATGTTCAATGTAACAATTGGCATCCAAAAGAACGGATTTCAGGTGACATCCAAGGTGACATCAAAAAACACAACCCATGTTTTTATGTCAACAATGATGTCCATTGATGTTACATTGGACGTCATTGTTGAGATAAAAACTTGGGTTGTATTTTTTGATGTCACCTAAAATCCATTCTTTTTAACATCAATAAACTTTGGTTTCTTATAGTGCCTCTTCTAAATTGCAAAGCTCACAAACTATTGTATACACCAACCCTTGTATTGCCCCGGTTTTTGAAGTTTGACCTAAACAAACAAAACTTGAAATTTGAAGCTTGTGCCCCCAAATAATACATTGGCATTCCACCCTAAACCTACAATTCGCCCCACCCTAACTACATGAATAGCATGCACCCTAAACACAAACTACCTTTGCTTCCATTCACAATTTGAGACACCTTCTAGCATTCTAAGTCCAAAGTTGCAAAAATCCTTCAAGCATTCACAACCTAAACCAAAGCAAGAATCCATTGTAGCTCTTTGAACCCAAAATGTAAACCCTAACTTATAGGAACTGGAAAATCCAAATTGAAATGCACTCAACGTCATCCACAATCATTTCATGTGCCACTTGTCATCTATACATTGTCACTAAGATTCCATCCACTATCATTAAGATTTCTTGTCCTCAAAGCACATAGAATCTAATCCCTTGTATTCTTCAAACCATATTTACTAAACTAATTGTAATTTTTAAAAGTTCAAATTTTTTGGGGATCTTTTTGGCAGGGCTATTTTAGAAAAAAATAGGTAAAATTGTGTATTATCCCCCACCATTTATTATTTATAACTTGAAATATCCAATTTTATAAATACTTATTTACTTTTAAAGATTGTCTAAATTTAGGACAAGGTAACTAAAACCACCCTTCATTTGATTGTACACCATAATTTAAAAAAATGGAGAGTGCATCCCCCAAGATTTTTGTTTACATAGACATATCTATTTGGACTAATAAAAAAAAAGTTATGGAAAACCTATTTTTGGAGGCAATCTAAGCATCTTCTTGTAATAATAACCTATTGGATTCATTTCTTATTGCAATTTTTACAATTAAGAAAAGAATTTAATTGGATTTAATATACTTACTAGAACAATCTCACCAATGGAATTTTCGTGTTTCAATTCCATTGTAGACCTATTAATACTTTTATTTTTCTTTCTATCTAATACCTACTTCTATTTAATAATTTTATAAAGAATAAAAATCAAGTTTGTTTGTTTTTAAATAAAAAATTCTTAGAATTTCAACTCAGTTATTCAACATAATTTAAAAGAAATTCAATATTAGTATTTAAAAAATTTATACTAAGAATATTTGAAGCCTTAAAATCTAGTTAAGTAATGTGGAAAAAAAAAATAGTTTTCTTCAAGTATTTCAAACCCAAATATCTTGCAATCCACAAGGTAAAAGGTTCTAAAATTTCTTTCACACATTTGCATACTAGTCTAACATTTGCAAAATCCTACAATTAGATATGTAAAAAAAAAATTCTAAGGTTTTTTACACTTTGCAATAGAAATGGCAATTTCAAGTGGAATTTGTTGAAAAAAAGGTTTGAGGACTTTAGAAGTTAAAATTTTCTTTAATCACCCATCAATGCAATTCTGGAATATATTGTGCAAATAGGCGGCATTATCTCATCTAACTTATGTGGTTCCACAATTGCTCTTGGACTCTCATAAATAGAGGTTGGGTATTTTAGGTGGAAATGATTATGAATTAGTTTTAGAAATCAATTATAATTAGGTGCAATTATCTTGGTCCGTTTTACACTTTGGATAGAGCTAAGTGAATCCAAAAACTCATAAAAATTTCATTGGTCAAGTGTGACAACTTAGGGGATGACTTCTAAACTTTTGGCTAATGACAATATTCAATTCCTTTGTTTATTTCCTTGGCCTTATGGAGTATAAAGAGGCCTTTGAAATAACACAATGCATTTGGTTTTCTTTATCCTTTTGCCAAGTAGGATCTTGATGAAGTGTTCTGAATATGATCCCAAAAAAGACAATTGTAATCATGTCAATTATGTATGTGATTTGAAGTTCTTGAAATTAATCCAAAATTTTGAATTTTGTGCAAATTGGGTAAATGCTAAAAATCTTACATTGCATGAGATGGTAGAAAAATCACCCATACAATCCAAGATATGAAAGATCTCTAAGAACCACAATATAAACTAATAATTTGCCAATAATATGCTATGTACAATAATAAATGTTATGTATGATAATATAGGCTTTTAAGTATTACAACATATTAAAATGGAATTTAAATTTTTTGTATTCTAAAAGATTATAAAATTGATGTTTAACTCTTGGGGTTGACTTTTCCATTGTGTAGTCAATATATGAGTCAATGCTAAAAGCAAGTATAAGTCTACACCTTAAATAGTTTATAGAATACATGTTTTAACTTTGAAATCCAACCTAAATTTAAGAAAAACTTGTATGTATGTATACAATGCATCACTAGAAAGGTCAAAATGTCTAGTTTCACTTCTAAATTTGTCTTTCTAAAGAAAAAAGTGCTTTTGGTCTTTGCATGGCTATGAACGTGAAATTGTCACTAAACAATGCACAAACACTCAAAATATATGTCTAACAATACATAAAATTTGTTTCATTGTAACTCATTGGATGTCCACCAAATTTCACATATCATGACACCACCAAATGCATTTTCACTTTCTATAGTTAAAATCTATATATACATTTTTATGTTTCTATAAAGACAGATGTTTTGGAGATAGGTATTGAGAACCACATTGTTCAAAAAAACTTTATGGATTCTAAAGAATTATGTGAAATGGCTTTAGATCATTTTCCTTCAAAGTGAAATTTCATAGTATCAATTCAAATTGGAAATGAATTTTCCAAGTTTTTTAGAGTTTGAATTGCCTTTGTTGTGTATTACAAGACATATAGTTTTAAGAAAAAAATACATTCTTGAAGTAACTTTGACTTGTTGGCAAACTAAAAGGGCCAAGAAGATTGACCCCCTTACTATCCTAGCTAAAGGAAAATGTAAAAATTGCACCCTATTTGGTGGTGCACAAATCTTGTGTTTCTTCACCTCTCCAAACTAATCAGGGCTATAATTCCAAATATGAATTCAGAATTTGCAAATTTTATCATGAGTGACAAATAAAAAATTCCAATACTTTCCCCAAGTGTAAAACGTGGGACAATGAGGAATCAATCCTCCCTAGTCACCTAACTTAAAAGCAACCCATTTAGTTGAACTTTTAAGTTCAACTAAATGGTAAATAAGATAAGATAGTTTTCCGGAAGTCGGAAACTTGCCAAAAGAAGGGCAACCCCAAGATCATTCCGGTCACTCCCCTGCGGAACCTGCAAGCGCAAGCGCGACTTGCGTCCAAGCCAAGTGGCGAGCTCGTCAAGCATCAGTTTGCTGCAAATTTTCGCGTTTTGGGTGACAAAGGCGGCATCCGTTGCTGGCCATGGCCATGGACAGCGCCAGCTTGGGAGTGGTCCGGCCGCTTGTGGCCGCAGGAGTGTCCAGTTTGATCGCCTTGCGATCGTGGCGGAAACAATCGTTGTCCACATCAGGGGCCGTGGCTGGTGTGCTGGTGCTCACTCTCTCCTTAATGTCCGGCCTAAGGTCCCAATTCCTTTCCCTCCCTTGAGAATTATCTTCGATATCTCTCAATTTTCATTTACAATGCAAACGCACCAGCGATTGAGTGTGGGAGATTGTGGATTCAAGCAATTTGTCGGGGCGCTCTGCAGGTTTGGAGCGGTGATACTCGCATTCTTTTTCAGCTCGTCTCATCTGACGAAGTACAAATCGGACGTGAAGCAAAGCATCGAAGAGGATTTCAAGCAAGGCGGACAACGGGACTGGTAAGGTTGGGAACGGGTCGGAAGGTTTTGAAGAGTTAGGGCATGGGTGGACTATGGTAGAGGTATCTAAATTGAGACACCTCAATAATCTTGCAGAATTAGTACATGACACACGATGATTTGGAGAGTGGACACCAGCTCATGGTCGACATTAGAATTTGCGTCGGTTTTAGGTCATGTACCGATCAAATTCTGAACTCTTACAGAACTTTATGCATATTGTTTCCAAAGAATGCATTCTCTGGTGCAAGTAGTACCCATTACATATTGTTTTGGAGAATGGATACGCTCACGCTCGGCATCAGAATTTGTGTCGGTTTTAGGTCATGTACCGATAACCGTTGAACCTGTATTAAACTGTCTGCGTATGGTATCGAAAAAACGCATTCGCTGGTGCGTTGAGATTCTTCGGGGTTTGCTAGCAGGAATATGTTAAACACTCAGTAACTATGATTAGCTTGAAGTGTTCTCTTTAGGCTTGATTACCTTAGTCATATGAATCTATGGCCGGCAGGACGCAGGTGGTGGCCAATGGAGGCGTGGGAACGGTGTTGTCGCTTGGAGTAGCGGCCCTGACGGGGTGGCAGGACGCCTGCTTGGACGCGCAGAGGGCGCCGTTGGTCACAGCCCTGTTGGCAGGCGTCCTGGGCCACTACGCTTGCTGCAACGGCGACACGTGGTCCTCTGAAATCGGTGTGTTGAGCAAGAGTCAGCCTTGCCTCATCACCTCCCTCAAGGCAAGATGACCGTGCTGCCCATTCCGAAACCTAATTTTGGATATCGAGATGTGATTGAACTTTATTCAATTAATTTGAGCATTGTCGTCACCTGGATGTTTATTTTAGTGTCTCATTGTTCTCTAGGCGTATCGCTTATAAGTATTGAATTTACTTAGTGCTGTATTCATGTGTCGATGGATTACCTATGGTGCCAAATTCTTGATAGTACTTATAAGCGATATACTTTAACAAGTACTTTGGAAAAGGTATTTCCTACTCTTCCTGCATTTTGGACTTTTCAAATGTACGGAAGTAGGTATAGGCTGTTTGTAATTTGGCTGCCTTTTGAAGAAGTATTTGAAATTGATTGTGAAGCCCTAGCCGCACTAACCAAGCAGTGCCAATCACCAAACTGGGGCGATAGGGCTATTTGTTAGGTGGAAGTCAACTAACCCTTTGTGTGCCTACACTTGCTAGGTAACTTGAGAGTGTAGACAGGCTTTCAAGTTAAGTATTCGGTACTACTTGATTGGTGTTGGCAGATTTAACACTTCGAACTATTAATATTGATATTCATATAGGCACAGTTGTTTTACTTGTTCAAAATTGTTGGAAATGAATCAATATTCATTGCAAGTTAGTTAGCAGGGTTGGCAATTCAGACCTGTATTAAGTAATGCCTTCTGGCTAAGTGACGCTACTTGGTTGGTGTGGTTTAGGCCTGAAAATCTAAATCGGCTATATATAACCGTTCTTTCGATTGAACGATTATATATAATGGTGAGATGTAATTGACAACTGAATGAACTGGAGTTTGTTTGCCTACTTTAAAGCAGAAGGTGAATTGGTTCTGAGGTGTTGTTTGGTACAGCCAGTGCCGCGGGGGACGAATGGAGGTGTGTCCGCGTTGGGCACAGCCGCCTCCGCTGCTGGAGGAGCGTTGATAGGTTTAGTATTTGTGTTGGCGGGTTTGTTTTCCACTCGCTGCGATGGCCAAGTTTGGCGAATGCAATTGTTGGCTCTCCCTCTGGGAACCCTCTGTGGCTTGCTTGGAAGTGTCCTGGACTCGTTTCTCGGAGCCACTGTTCAATTCAGTGGGATGTGCAAAGTCCGGAAGAAGGTAAGACACTCGAGCCACTTTAATCTTACCACCGGGGTCTCAATCTTTCGATATGACGTAGTTGGAATGTGTGACAAGTGTGCTATAGTCAACGATAATGTAGCGATTGTGCAGGATATTCTAGAGTGTCATTTTTAGGGAGGCCATAATGAAGAGGTGTGATTGATAATATTTCAATGTGCCTCCTCTTGCTATTAGGAGTTACAGTAAGGTAGCTTGCTGTAGAATGGGCAGGGACATTCTGAAGCCAGAATGTATCCCTTGAATATAATTTGAAGCGAAAATCTTGATCATCAAAACATGTGTTAGATTTCAAGTTAAACTATGTACTGAGGGCAAGGGCATCTACTCTAGCCTACTTAAAGGGTACATTCTGGACGCTATCGGTTCATGTTCATTTTACAGTAGGCTACTTTAGTGAGCTCGTGGAACTCTAAACCTCTTTCTTTTTCTGTTTGCACCCATCCCTATTTTCTTGTCGCATAAAAATGGAGCTTTTGATGGCAAGCTCTAGTGCATTCTCAATGCAATCTGCTTTGTCTCTCTCATTCTGTGTCCAATGCTTGATGAATTGATTGTCAGCCAGTCGAGAGTGCTAATTGCAGGACATTGACGAGGCTTCATCTCCCATTCATTGAGTTGGGGAATGAGAGTGCACAGTTGTGAATCCCATTTGGTTTTGCATTCTGTGCAGCTGAAGTGTTCCGGTATCATCATTTGGCTGATGTGTGGCTCCTCTTTGCAGGTGGTAGCAAAGCCAGGGCCTACAGTACAGAAGATAACGGGGCATGATCTCTTGTCCAATACGGGTGTCAACTTCGCGTCTGCTCTTGTTATCACGCTAGCTTCAGCGGCAGCTTCTCTTTATATATTCTAACAGCTTGGGATTTGCCATTCTTGATCCTACTATAGCAAGCAAAACTCTTACTGGGATTATCTGATAGTCAGCTATTGTGAACGATTTTGTCTCTTTGATGTCGGGGGATTGCTTATTGAAACATAGCTTTGGAAATTTTTCTGGAAATTTTCTGTATCAGGACTCCCCCCAAACCTATGTGTAACCTACTGTAGCAATGTGAATCCAGAATTGGTGGCTAGATTGGTCTCCTTCAGAGGGTTTATCAATCTGCCTCAAAAAGTTAGTCCTTCAAGTCCAAATAAATGCATCGTCTTGCAGAAGGTAGAGGAAACTAAAACCATTAGGGGTCTGATATTGTCTCCCATACCGACCCCATTGCCCCCATTGCCTACAGCAATTTATCTATTCTTACACTTCCACCACCTGCTAATGAGTACAGCAATTAGGAGTTTGCCCTCATGCATTGCTGTAATTTTTTTTTTAAATATTTGCATAAAGACAAGTGTAACAATGAGACCAATTGAAATTATATTTTTTTGACATGTAAGAATTTGTTATGAAGTTTTGAAGTTTAAGCCCATCATGGCCTAAAAAAGTCTTTAGACCACCCCAAAACCAACAAAATTTGTATCCACAATGTTCATCTTTCACACCTAAAGTAGTTACAATAATTTCTAATGTAGAAGGCCTAAAAATTTACTTTAATGCAATTACATTGAAGAGTTAAAAGTTTCTAATAAGGTCACTAATTACTCCATCATTGTCAAATAAGAGCTTGTTTTCATGGGAGAGCCAGACCTCTCGTTCTTGGAGGGTCCATATGGGCCGTTTGGAGGCATTTTGGTAGACAGGTTGTGAAGGTGTTTCCATGGAGGAGGAGAGTAACCAGAGGTCTGTTTGGAAAGAAAGGTCAGTTGAATTGTAGTAAGAGAAAGCCAAGGTACAATTTCTATCATGTATATAAATGTTTCTTCAAATAGGGATTCAAGGTTGCTGCCAAAGCCTTAAACTCTACAAAATCCACAATGCAGAGGCTAGACCTTGAATCCCTACCTAGACATCCAAGGCCAAGCTAGCCAACCATGGCATGCACCTACAAGTCCAGGGCCTAAACATCCAAGCTCCCCATGGAAATAGGCTTTAAGACATTGATTGTGGCCCAATCTCATCTATTTGAAAAAACCTATAATGGATCATTCCCTAGGTGTCCACTATGGGGTCTTTTGATCACAATGGGTGATTCGAGCTTAAGCAAGTGAAGTAAACATCCTCTTCCTTGACCTCTGAAGTAACCAAGGATTCATGGTTTGAGAGCATTGAATTTTAATGATCATTTGAATATAATTCATATGAGCCTAAACTGTACTACGTATATCAGCAGAATCAGCAAAGAGCATTGCATATATAGAAAAATAAATAAAATTGGACTCAGAAAGTCCTAAAATGACTGATCACAAGACTGATCTACAGAAATCAGGTCCGAATTTGGGGCTCCTACTCCTAGTACTTCAGGGGTAAAGCCAACCGTCCAGCATGCAATCATTCATCACCAATGTTGCCTAGAAACTTGACACATTCAACAAAAAGCGTCAAAGAAAATGCTGAAAAGTGCTTCCTTCAGATAGTAAATGGTGAGAATTCACCGTAGCACTCAAATACTTCAGAAGCTTTTTGTGCTCCTAAAACATTCCGAGTTTCTAGACAAAGAACCTCCTTGTGATGCAACCCTCACTAGATGGTAATCTTGAAGTCCCTAGGTCTAAACGTCTGAACTAATATGAAGTGAAGTACGCGAGAAACACTCTCAGTGCTGGCGAGACGAATCTCAGAATTCTCAGGTTAATGACGAGGGGTAGCTTCAAATAGTACCATGCTTGAATGCGCAGTTCCAATTTCGATCACACAAAGCACAAGAGATAATAGAACCTCCAGATAATCATCTGTATATAATCTGTTCCTCCGCGGTTTACCGCTTGACCCACTGAAAACTCTTTCGAGCCTTTGCCTTTCCAGGCTTTTTCCGCTCCACTACTCTCGAGTCCCTCGTCAACATACCAGCTGTTCCAGGCACAACGAAGGACCAGGATTAGAAATGTTCTGAAGCAATCCAAATCGGATTCCCATGTGAAGAGACTTGGGGACAACATGGTTTAAAAGCTTAAGATAACGGGAAATCTTACACCTTGATTGGTGCAAATATCAGAACTTTATTTATTTCACTTTGTTTTGTTCAGTATCAACTTTATATTAGGCCACGTAATAAGAATAAGTCACGCTGAAAGTATTTGAGACAACGAAGTTTCAAGCTTATTCTCTAAGGTGGATCGGACAAAATTTCCTCAAATTCCCTCAAATGAAATGGATTATTGAAATTTTGTTATCTGACTCCTAGTTACACAAGATAGTTGTTCAATTTTAAGGCTTGTTGATTCAACCTGTACATTCTAATGTGGTACGTAATCACATTTCACATTGACCCACTCTAAAATTCACGGCAGAAGTATAACCAAAAATGATTAGACTTCAAAAAGAAACATGGCAATCATACCTGACTTCAGTAGCGGTCGAAGATTGGGATCAAAAAGTTGCAAAGCTTTACTAATACCATGTCGGATTGCCCCTGATTGACCTGAATAATAGTTAACCCAAAGAGTAACGAATAATTAGGACTATATCAAGAGGAAAATGCAACAGACACAATATACCCATTTACCTATAGATACCCTATTTCAAATGCAGTTGCAAGAAGACATTCCAACACCAACACATTCATACCTAATTGCGATATGTACCTAAATGCGACACCCCAAAATCACATATTGACCTTGAGAACGTACTCCACCCTAACATCAGAACTTGTGATCGGATGCTAGATCATCTATCTCCTAGACTTTGAACCCTTGCAGTTATTGCATACAATATTCAAACAAGGCATATTTCAGTGCATTAGAATCCCGTCGAAATTGCTAAGAATGAATAAAAATGCAGTCGGTCTGGAACTATAATTAAAGCTCACAGTCACTTTAGGTTTGGCTACCTAAGAATTCATTCAATTACACAAAACAGGTTTCGACTAAATGTTCTCAGAATGAAGTGGTTGACCTGTGGTGCCACCTCCCTTGACAGTTGAACGCACATCGAAAGCACCAAGCATGCCGGTTTGCACGAAAGGCTCCAGCATATGAATACGGTTGGCAATATCAGGGAAGTATGAATCAAAAGCTTTCCCGTTGATGGAAAACTTCCCTTCTCCCTGAGAGAGCCATACTCGGGCGATGCTTTCTTTCCTCTTCCCTGTGGCGTAGGCTCTTCCGAACTCATCAACCGTCTTCACCCGAGTCTTGTCGATCTCTTCCTGCTTGCGTCTCTCAATTTCTCGCCGCATGGCCTTTTTCTCTCTTTCAGGATCCATCTCCTCAATCAGCTCCAAAGGCGGTAGCCCTTCGATGCCCGTGAAATCCTTCAGCGCAATCAGGCTGTCAAGAGCATCCTCCGTTAGGCCAGATTGTGCCAGTAAATGCCCAAACGTGCCAGGAGCGGGTGGAGGATCTCCAGCTGCAATCACCCAAATTTGTAAGTAAAGGACATATGTAAGGTAAGTATACCTAAAAAATATACTTAAGACACCGTCCGAAATGCAATACCGGGAGTTTGCACTAAAAGGGAATCACACAGTCCCCAATTCCCCAATCTGATACAAGCAACCAATAGAAGTTGAAGAGTTTTTGGAAGCAATCAATCGGAGTTCACGCACTTTGAAGCTTTGGGGATAATCGAGTGCGAACATTAGGTTTTCTATAATTTCAACTTTGAAAATCTGTAGAATATTATCAGAGTATCGGGGAAAACGAAATGATTTCTTCCATTTGTTAATACACTGATCTGATTCTTTTCGCTCATACTGGTAGTCAAAATGGTGGGTTTAGAAAAAATATCGCTCTTAAGATTGGTTACCCTTAGTGGCGATCCTGCCCAATCTGCTCACACCGAATCTTAGTTATCCCCTCGTCTAATACCATCGACATCATCCAACCACTTCCATAATTGCAACACTCAACCCTAAAACCCTAAAACCCTGAATCCAACGAAATTCTTCAACCATCGGGGGGAGGCTTCCTTACCTCCCGAAAATTCACGAGAGCTCAGCACGTGACGCTGCAAAAGAGGTAGCACATTGGTCGACCTTGAGGGCAGCATACATTTGACCGCATTCTGGCGAAGCGGAACAAGTAGAGTCCGCAGCTTGCTGCCGAGATAAGCCATCGCAATTATAAATAACAAATTCAGGATCCTGAAGACGTCCTCCAGTGAGTACGCCTGCGCTCAAGAGGCCTTCAAACTCTGTCCACCCGACTGTAGAATTCCGTCACCGCTTTGAAAATCTTCACTCTCGCAGGCCTTGCAACCGCAAAATTCCTTCTTCCTCCCCCTTCAAGGAACCGACGGAAACACCGTCACCAAAGCCTCACGGTCCTAAACCCTAAAACCCTAAAAAAACCCACCAAAACCAAAACAAAACAAACCAGCGCTCAGTGACACCCGTTTCGTCCTCTCTCTGGACAGTCACTTAATAAAAAGGCAAAGTGCACCATAATCGACACCAATAGCAATTGAGTATGTTTACTCCGGAGTAGTATAAAACATAACATATTTTTATTTATTGTTGTCAAGTGAAACATGATTCCAATGCTTTTGAACATGCATTATTTGGACAATGTATGAATAAGTTACGAAATTTCAAAATTGATTGTTGCTAGTAGGTGTATCAAAAGTGACATTGGGTTCTCTTAGGGTTTCATGTTTTGATTGTATAATTATCAAAGTCTAGATTTTTGAGTCACTTTATAATCCAAATGTAGGTGTTGTGATTGTGGGAAGTGATGATTGTGGAAGCGCATACCTTAAAGTGAAATACCCTATTTATGTCATTATGTTCTAGAAGTATACCTTTCAAATTTTGTAATGTAATATGCTAGTACATATATAATGACTAGAAAAAGTCACAATTAGGATGTTCTACCATAGGTTAAGAGGTTCTTAAAGTGCTTAGGCTTTGAAATTGTCCACCTCCTCAAATCTACACTATTCATATATCTTACTTTTTTATTGTACCAACAATGTACAAATTATATACATTTGAGGAAGTAGATGAAGTTTGAGCCCTATGCCATTTCAACTTCAAAAATTCATAACAAATTCCACAAGGGTTCCAAAAAATATGAAACAAATAGGGTTAGATGCCAATTCCATTTGCCTTTCAAAGAAAATTTATTGAAACTTCTTTCAAGAAGTTTTACCTCACCAAATTCAATTTCAACTTTTAAATGAGTGCTTCATGAACCTCCTACCTTAATAACTTATGTTTTTTAGGAGCAAACACAACCTAAAGTGCAAATAATCACATAATTACACAAGCAAGCACATAATCATGCACACATCTTCAATCCTTCACCTTAACTAGTAGTTTTTATTCTTTTTTATTTTTTGACATTGCAACTACACTAATTTGTACTATTGGTAATTAAAGGGAGCAAAATCAATATTTTTTATAACATTAGTCATTACTAGATTTTATTTTTGAGGAATTGGTGCAATATAAAAATATTTTGTTTGGACTAATTTGTTTATTACACTCATTGAAAAGACAAATTAATATAGTTGTGATCTTTGTTGGAGAGACTATTGAATCATTTATACCTATAAATATAAATTGAATACCTTTGATGTGCGCAAAATGACATTTATTTCTTTTAAATCTTAGATAATCATCTAATTATAGTGATCTCATTCTAAAAGAAGATGTACCATTTTACTAAATAGTTGCTTTTTGTGATTTTTCTTCAATTTTGTAACTAATCTCTCATATTGTATATTACAAGGCATTAGAAGGGATTTGAAGGCAATAGGATCCCATAAGTTCTCAAGCTACAAAGAATAAGAGAACTACGCCACTCTTGTAGGTTGACATGACTAAGACCTTGCCACATCATATAATTTTTTTATCATTTTTAAGATTCTTTTTTCATTTTATTTCTAAAAAAAATAACAGCCAACCATTCTTTCACTGCGAAGAAAACAGCCAAGGAAACAAGCTTGATATAGACTTTCATTGTCCTCAAATCCCTTCAAATGATTCTAATTAAAGTTGAAGACAACTATAATTTATTAAAAAGAACCCACTAATGTCCAAATATGGCTTTAACATCCTAATTAATTTTATGAAAGTTTGAACTTTTTTGTTTATATCTTTGTATAATTGTATAATTTATCTAAAATATATTAAATTGATAATAAGAGAAGGTTGTTTTTAAAGATTTAAAAATTACTTTGGATGAATGAAAAAATTATTTGCACAAAACATTGCCTTGGAAGCATTCCATTCATCATTTAGAACCAATGTGCCCACTGCAGTTGCCACAATCGAAATAATAGTGTAAATAATTTTCTAATTCTCTAATTCATAAATAAATACAAAATTCAATAACTTTCACACCATAAATCCAAACCCTACAAAACAAAGGCCGTGTACCTCTCCTAGCAAAGAACTTTTTGGTAGTACAAAGAATGCAGCCAAAAGATGCACAATCTAGAAGATTTCATTGTAACAAACAAACAAAATATAATGAAAACAAACAACCTAACTAAAGGTATGGAATAGTGTGCCTTGTATCATTGCCACAGTCAAAATAAAAGTATAAGTAATTTTCTAATTTTTTTTATTCATAAAATTTTCAAAATTCAATAACTTTTACACCGTATGTCCAAATGCCACAAAACCAAGCCCAAGCACCCTTCCTTGCCAAGGGCTTTCCAGTAGATTTAAGAATGCAATCACAGAACACATGGTCCAAGAGATCTCAACATAAAAAACAAACAAACAAAATAAAACAAATAAACAAACAAGTAGCCTAACTTAAAGGTATGGATATGGATAAGGACTTTGGAGACTTTAGGGATTAATATTAAACTTTGACTTTAGAATTGATGAGGTAGAATCATTGCTTGACCCCCGTACAACAATTGAAAAAATTTATTATCTTTCAAATATAAGCAAACATAAATTAGAGTGGCAATCATAATTGAAATCATGTTTTTTTATTGAATATAAATTTCTTGTGAATTTTTGTACTATCTAAACTAGCCCAAAATATTGCTACACTAATTTTTGCTTTAAAACTATGAAAATTATTGCCACATACAAACTTAGTATCACTTCAAAAAAATTGTGGAAATTGGTACAATAAATAATTTTTCAACTTTTGTGGTTTTCATAAATTAGCGTCACACGCACTAATAGACTAATAAAAATAGTCTCCTAAAACCAACAAAAAGTGCATCTATAATAGAAATTTTTTTCATCTAAAATAGTCACAGTTTTTTTAAATGGCCACATCATCAAGGCACTAAAATAGTAATTTTTGTAATACTATTACAACCAAACAGGGTTGACGAATTTCAACGTCCGCCCCAAAATAGCGTCCGTTTTCCGAACGGCCGGACGCTAGCGGACGCAGCGTCCCGACCGCCGTCGGAAAGCGGACGGGCGGCCCGACCGCCCGAGGCGGACGCCCAGATCGTGCGGACCAGATCAGTCCGCGCGTCGATCGGACGGCCGTAATTGGGTGGACGGACAGGCGGACGCTGCGTCCGCCAGGACGCGAATGTCAGCGTCCGCGTCCGGACGTCTTGTCAACCCTGCAACCAAAAAGGTAGAAGTTCATATTGGAATCCCTCATTCTAATGTCAAGTTGTCAAGTAAAACTTTGATTGTTGTCACTATTCATCACAAATTGTGGTCCAAAGATCAGATTTTTGAATTGGGAAAGAAAAAGGTTCTTCTACAATATCATTGTAACAAGAATATATTCACAATTATCAATGCACATTTCACTTTAAAGCAAATTAAGTGGGTGCAAATTGGAGTGAGATGTGCATTGGGTAATTGTGATTTGCTAAGACTTTTATAATTTTCATCTTTTAGCCAACTTTTGAAGTGGTTTGTTTTCTTTGTTCAATGTTTAAATTTTAGTTTTTTTGGACCTATTGAAAGTACAAGTTTTTTTATGTGCTTCCAATGATATAAATTTCAAGTTCTCATTACAAAACAATGAAAAGTTAGAATTATATTTGGAAGGGCAATTCTATCCAACTATTGAAGATGCCCTTGTAGCTTTTGCATATATTATCCAAACAATGCACTTTTTAAAATTTGATTGATCATTGAAATCACAATATCATTGCAAAAAAAACATAAAATATCAAACCTTTTAGATTTGTCAACCATTATCATAACAATAACCTAATTCTTAAAAGTGTCGCTCTTAAATGTTGTTGCCTAATGCAAAGTCACTACAAACATATGGTATTGATGGTATTTCACATCCAAAATGATCCATCAAAACCAAATCACAATCCAAATCTCCAATGCCAATCCTAAACCCCAAACTTAAAAAATCCTAAATTGAATACATATTGCACTTCTCTAATTCTCTTACTTAGTAAATTTTTCTATGTTTTTCCTTCTTAGGGTAATTTTTTCTTACAAGTGTATACAATATTCATATTTTTAATATTTTTAAATTTTCTTTTTCTAATTTTGTAATACTCCCAAAGAAACTACCTAAATGCTACAAAAATATACACATCTTTCTTGCAACTACCCTCAAACTATTAGTAAGTGTTATATACTTGAAACTACTTTCAATTACCTAAAATTAAATGTACAAAAGATTGTTTCCAAAATCAATAAAACTAAGAAAGAATTTCAAATTTGAATAATCATGTATCAACCTATGAGCCCTACATCTAATTTGATGAAGTGAATAGTCCAACTTCTTTCATGACTAATTTTTTTAGAAATTCTCTTGCTCATAGAGAAAAAACTTAATTTACAAAATTATGTCATAGACATATATTCTCCATCATCTTGGATAAATTAGCTTGTCTCTACAAGATATTAAAAAATATCGTTGAGTTTTTTGTGTTGTATACCCTTGTCTTGAATAATTATAGCATTTGGAGCAAGTCAATAGGTCTTGCATACACACGGTCTTTTATCTTGTATAGTCATGTAGTTTTAAACAAGCTAATAGGTATTGTATAATAATGGTCTTTGTCTTCATACATACTAAATTGTAGGATATATTGGTTGATCTTTCTTGCATACTATTGTTTTTGTATAACATTGAATTATTGTGGCATTGCAAATTGAGACCATTATAGATATTCTTTTCAAAATTTCAGAGTATATACTATATAATACATTCCTTATATTATCCTTCAATGTCGTTCTAAAGTTGTTGTATAGAGATTCTTATCTTCTCTATTAGTACCATGGACATCAATCTACAATTACTTTACTACAGTACAAAAACAATTTGAGCTCTTATTTATCCTATATATGCATATTCAACTTTTATATTTCCATTAGTGGGACAAAATCAACCATTAGTTAGATCATGTACTATTTACATGAATTAGATTTTCCTTTCTACCTATAATTGGTTGTCCATCTATGCAACATAAAATCCTACATTCAAAATATATCATGGAAGCATTGACGATTTGAGAGCAAATCTTGGAATGTATTTGCTATGCATTGTTGAGCATCAACACTTCTTGGTTGTGAACATACTTCTTCCCTTCCATTTTCACCACCATGCCCCTTTGATATATATGTATCTCTACTTGATCTTCGACGTCCACATCTTCCTTCACCTCTACCATCTCCCTTCGACCCAAAAGCTTTGATATTATTGGTTCTACTTCCTCCACTTTTTCCATCTCCTCTTAATGCATTTATACTATGGTTATCAATTCTATCCCCCCATTCACTCTTGACTAAATCATAATCATCATTGCTATTTCTTCTACCTCCTTCAATTGTGCCAATATTACCACCATCGTTGTTTTTCCCACCTCTTTTAATTGTCCTAGCTCTGCCTTGAGTCCATTCTTGATATCTACAAATTTGACAATATACCAAAGTCTTCATCATTTTCTTTTTTCCAAAATTATTCTTTCAATACACTTTGTGATGTTTAATTACAAGCAAGGACATTCAAAGAATTCTTCTGTTATTATATTTTGAAGAAATTTTGCAATAAAGTATATGAATATAGATATGATGAATTTTGAAAATGAAAATATAAATAAGTAATTTTGAAGCTAAATTTGAATAATGAATAGCCACCTTTCAAAATAGAAGATGAAAGTTTTGTTAAATCATTTTTACAATATGAAAATTAGTGTCAAACCTTTGCCAAAGAAATACCATCAAACCGAATCCAATATAGTAAAGACCAATAGTTTCTTCATTTATTGTCTTTTCCCTCTCAATCCAAAGTCTTTCCTATATATTGGCATTATATTAAAATAAAAATCATTACTTTGTTAAACTGAATTATTACATGTATTCAATATTGAAGATTAATTTTTGTTTTACATTGTTTGAAAGAATATTCTTGAAATGTGTATGTATGTATACAAATTATATACATAATGGTTGTTATGATAAGTATCTTTAGTAAATGCTCATTGTAAAGGATAGTTGTTCTTTAATTGTAAGTTATATAACTTAAGGAATGATAATCCTAAACTAATAATTATAATTACTTAAGAATAATACAATATTTAAACTATTTACCTCATGATATAAACCCTTCATGAAAATTTGACTCTACATAAAAATTAAAGTAGGTATCAAAATCAAAATGAAGTATTATAACTAAATTAAAATATTAACAATTTTTTTTTAAAAATTTAAAAAATTAAAAAAAAAAAAAAAAAAAAAAAAAATATATATATATATATATATATATATATATATATATATATATATATATATATATATATATATATATATATATATATATATATATATATATATATATATAAAATTATTATTATTATTATTATTTATTTATTTTTATTTTTATTTATTTATTTATTTTATTAGATAAAAATTCTTACCACTAAATCTCCAACAGTCTTAAATGTTTTCACTACAATAAAAGTAATTGCACTTGTATTTGTTATTAATAAAAAATCTGCTAATACCTACCAAAGACACTAAATTAAATTTATTAGCTTTAACTTATTATTAAATCTTGTTGAATAGTATTATGAATATTAAATATAGTTGATTTAAAAAATATGAAATATGTATTTATTATAATATATTATGAATTTTTTTTAAATTGCAAAAAATATGAGATTTTGAATGTACTTTCATAATAAGAGGTATTTTTTAAATAACTTTTAAATTATCTTGGTTTTTGAATGAAAGTGATGGAGAATCTTACTTCTATTGTCCACATAACATAAAACATGAGAAGTTGTCCAAAGCCCTCTAGCATATCCATTGGAGAATCAAAAAAATAATCTACATGAGAAATCATTAGCCATGATTTTTCAAAAGCTATAGAAAAAATAAATGTGCAAATTGTCATCCATGGTGCCAATCTACCCATTGTCACAATTGGTGATCCTTTATCTGAATTCAAACCATTTGACTAAGTTATAAAAATGAAAAAATTCATTAATATAATGACAATTTTGAAAATATTTGAATACATACTTTCATTTTAAAAATAATGGAAAATTGTAGTTCTTTTAAATGGTCCTAGTTTTAAAATCGAATCAAATAGTAGTAATTGACATACATACATAGTATATATATATATATATATATATATATATATATATATATATATATATATATAATTTTCTCTTAAATACATAGTTTTATTTATGGCTTTGATTACTAGTACTATAATTCAAACAGTTTGTACCTTGTTTCTAGAATATCAATGTATTGATTTTTCATACATATATATTGCCAATGTACATGTTCATACAATTGAGTTGGTTTTTATTTTATATTTTGAATATGACTAATAAAAATCTCATTGATAAATTTTCATGCTTTAATTTTCATTGATGCATTTGAAATGTTAATGCAAATATGCCAAATTTAAATTTTCAATAATGATGTAAAGAGGTTTTATGCTACATATACTTAAGTGACTTTGGAACTAAGTTTACATTTTAGAGTATACTACACATATAGAGACGTTATTCTTAAATGATCATTTTGAAGAAAGTTTTGTAATGAATTTGTATGAAATATAGAACATAAAAATTCACTTCTCAAAACTTCAATGTATACATAAGCTATTCTTGTTTTTAAAATTTGAAAAAATTTGCATTGCAAAGATGAAGAGATTTAAGAACCCTCTTTCAATTGTTTCAAAACTATTTCAAATTAGCTTTTGACTAGAAGTTGAATATGAATTAAGTCACAAATATATATATGAAAAATGTATATAACATGGATTTTCTTATCCATGGCATGTATATTATTAGATTATTTTTAGATTCAATTAGTAGTAAAAGTCTAAATATACACTCAAATTGTCAAAAATAGTTGTTTGAAGATTTTTTTTGTTATGTTATATTAAAAAAAACATGAAAAAAGTATTTTACTATTTTGAATTGGAAAAAAATTCATTTTCCTTCAATTATATGTGAGTGGGTTTTTAACACTAAAATATGAAACTAAATTGTATAATTTCTCGTAGCATTTTTACAGTTTATTAAGTGTAACCATGTGACAAGCCTTAAAAAGACCTTCTTTGTCAAATTCACAAATTTTCATAATTCCTAAATTTTAGGAACAAGTAGAAATCATCACCAAAACCTTGACTCCAAAAAGAATAAACAATTTAAAAAGTCAATAATTCACAATGAATTGTCAAAATGTCAAAATTGTGACAACATCTTAGGAGTACTCACAACATAAAATATCCTAAATATTTTGAGAACAAATCCATATATTTACAAAAGTAATTATGGATATTTAGAATGTATTTTAAATTTTGTTTATTTTTAAAGAATATTCATCACATCCATTCCTACTAAATTATGTATGTGAAATTTAACATTATTTTTCTTAAACTAAAAATTATAAATTAATTCATATTATCACAAAAACATCTAACCAAATTAGAAATTTATCATTTTAATGATTACTTGGAGGAGATATTGTGCACCAGCCCATCTTAATGCTGAAAGAGAAGCACCAGTTGATAAAGCTAATACATCTAGAAGCTCATAATTATAATCTAATGCTTTTGCAACTGCTCTGACAACATTGATATAGTTTGAATATCAAAAATAAGAAAACAAAATAAGTACATAATTATACAAAATCATCCAAATATTTGAAATTATTTTATATTGTAAAATTTTTAAGATGTATTTAAAATTTTAAAAATTACATTATTTATTTCAAAAGTATTAACATGAGTCTAGAAGCTAATATATTTGAATGCAACAAACTTGTCAATAGACTCCCAGTTGTAATTGATGAAATTGATGTTGTCAATTTGAAAGTTGGATTTTCAAAACTATAATGATAAATCATTTTTAAAAATACATACATTAATTAATTAAAATATTAATCAAATATATTAATATGTATTAAATGCATTTATTACATGTAGATATTATATATATATACACACACTTGTCATTACAATCAAATTATCCAATAATTATCTTATTAATATAAATAACTAGGGAATTTACAAATTTTACCTAAAAATATAATCTATAATTAAAATAAACAATGGTGATCCTGATTTACACTGCATTCCAATTTGATGTATACTAAAAAAATATTAGAAATAATCAACTATTATCAATTTTCAAAATATAATTGAAGAACTATTGTGATGAACAATGAAAATTCATTAAATTTATAATGCACAATTCAATGTATTAAACAAAATTTGTTCAATTTATTACAAATAAAGTTAAATTCCTTACTAATTTGTTAAATTGGTCTTCAGCTCCTCCTTGATTCAAATCAAGAGCAACATCAAAAGTTGCAGCTATTGCAATAGGAATCACTACAAAAATAAAAAATTTCAATCCCATTTGTTTTGATATGGCATTCTCAAGCGACTTACAATAAATTTTCTATAGAATTTTTATATAAATTATATGAAAACATATAGATAGACAATCTTCAAATGTTTGAATGACAAATATAAATTTCATACTACATTATCCTTATTCTAAATGATGAATACATAATTGAGACATTTTTAATTGTCTTTATATATGCACTTGTGGTTATCTATATTTATACAAGTATACAATCAATAGCATATATGTAATTGTGAAATATATTACATAAAAAAGAATTTAAAAAAACATTCATGTGGTCATACCAATGTTCATATTAGAAGTCCATGTAAGGTGGTCAGGAGGAGGAGTAAAGAATTGGAATTTATGTTTATGAACTTCATAAACAAAAATAGCTTGGAAGGCAAATCCAAAAGCTTGTAACAAATGAGGTGCCGGAAACCTAGCTAATATATTGCCTTTGTTTTTTATTCTGAATCTGCAAGGCTTCATTTATTCATCCATTGTTATTTTCATCAATTTATGAATATTTATTACTTCATAATAGTTGATTTATAAAATATTTAATGAATGATAATTATTTTAATAATATTCAACAATATCATATTGCACTACAACATTAGCTATATGTAAAACCCCATTCACTTGTTACAAAGATAAAAGGTTTCATGTAGATTCATATTAGATACTCTTTCTCACACAATGTTTGGAAATAGTGTTAAAAAACAAATTTAATTGAAACATTAGAGGATTTCTAGGCCGTTCCAAACAACTGCGTCGCAAGCTCCCTCCCCTGCAGTTTTTGAGGAATGGCTTTTCTCAACAAAAAAATTTAAAAATAAAAATAAAATATAAAAAATAATCTTGAAATGCAGAAAAAAAATTGATAAAAGAATTTCATTTTTTTAAGACGTAGCAGTTGCATTGCCATATTAGCAAGCTGCTGCGGCCTCCTATAGGGCAATTCCCAGAGTCTGGGAACTTGTAGCCCTTCTGGGGGCTGGAAATCTTCTAATGACAACTTACTATTAAATTTCTTGAGAACATTACTTCTATTTTAATACAAATAAGTAAAAAAATTATTTGAAATAGATGCATTGTTGTGATATCTTGAAAAACTAACACTTCAATGCATGTGAGTGTACTATTGAAAAACTTATAAACTACTACTCAAATTATTTTTAAAATTCATATTTTAATGATTTCAAAGTGCCTATTTTGTATTGACCAATTTCAATGAGTATTGATGCAATTATACATCAAACCAACCAAATAAACAATTGAATATGGTTCCTATTCTTAAATTAAGTTTTTATATTGATTCTTGTTTGAAGTCAAAACATGTTTGTAAATATTTATAGCAAGCATTTTGGAACATCATATACATCAACAATAAATTTTCAAAGTATTCAAAATAGGCATATCTAAAACCATTTCTAAACTCTTATGAAAATAGAGGTTATACATTTTAAGCAATAATTGATAAAGATTAGTTTTTGCACTACATTAGTCACATAGACCTATTAATTAGTATTATGTAGTTTTGTAACAATCAAAGAACTCATATACCTACCTTTCTTTATTTGTTTTTCATTTCTAGCTAGCTAGGGTGATTCTAGGATTTGATTGAGGCTTCTAATTTTTGCCAATTTTGCGTAATATTTGTTATATTGGTAGCAACAATACAATTTTTAACTAACTTACAACAAATTCTTTATTAGATTGAACTAAACCATTGTAATTTTTGTATTCACTTTCCTATTGGATTGTAGCTAAATCAAAATATTAAGTTTTAATAGATACATTCCAAGATTATGTGTTGTTAAAGGGCATTTAAGACTCTACACTATAGACAGTTTTGTAATTTCAAGATAAACCACTTTAAAAATTCACAGAAATCACAATTTTAATTGAAGAATTACAACTCTACTTCGGTTTGTTTCGTGAAACAAGCACACCTCTAAAAAAATATGTGCCCCTCTTGGAGTTGGCCCTAAGATATTCAGATTGCAAATCAAGGTGGTAATAGGCTTGGCTACCTTATATAGACCAGAATTGTTTGTTAAAGAATGTGATAAGTTTTCGTGGGAAGGAGAAGGAATAATCCTCACTTGTCATTGCAAAGGGTACACAAGTACCAAAAAAAAAAATAGCCCGCCGTCTTGCCCACAGTCAGCGACCCGGCGCTCCTCATGGCCGTCACTCCGTCCCGTGACGAGGTGCTCATCACGACGCGCCCACTGCTCGTGACGGCCACGTCTTCCCCTTCGCCCATCTTGCGCTGCGCGTCCAAAACCAGATCTCGCGCACTTCGGCTCACCTCAGCCGCTACCGTCGCCATCTGCAGTGGAAGCTGCTGCAGCTGCTGTGGACTCAACATCGACTGAAACGAGCTGACAGATCCGCTGCTGCCTATGCTCGCCGGCGACCCAGCATAGCCCTCGCCCGCCGCGCCTGCTGCGAAGTGATCAGCTGTCCAATTGGACATTCTCCCCCTCTCGAGCTCGTTGCTGTACGACCTCTCCGCGCACCTCATGCACGCGGTGGCGTGCGGGGCTATTTGCTGGTTGTGGGGACACCGCAGCAGCGGCGTGGCGGACTCGTCTTCGGGTGGTGACGAGCTCGTCCAGTTCATGTACGAGCGTTCCAGCACGTTGGAGCACCGCCGAAGCTCCTTGCACTGCAAACACGTCTGTGCGTGGGGGTGCTTCGAAAGCACCTCGTCGTGGGGACAGCCCAGGAGAGGCTCCAGGCGACGCGGAAAGCCGGGGAGTTGCGGCATATGCGACACCACGGGGAGGTCCCAATGGGCGGGGTCCCAGGCCGCGGCGTCGAAGTCCACTATGACATCGCGTGCGCTGTGGGCGATGGTGTTGAGGGCGTCGTTGGCGTTGGCGAGTGTGTCTTGCACTGTGTCTTGAGCGTTGGCAAAGGTGTCTTGCACCCTGTCTTGGATGTTGGCGATGGACGCGTTGATGTCGTTGCTGGGCGCGTAGGTGAGGAAGTTGATCGGACAGTTAGTGCGGTGCCGGGGCGAGTCCAAGGGGCCTCCGCAGATGTTTCTGTGATTCTTCGCGGCGTACACGAAGAACGACGACAGCGCCACGGCTGCCGCGATGCCCACTCTTTGCGCCGCGTTCAGGTTCGCAAGTTGCTGCTGCAATTGGGGGAATCCCCCTTCCGACATGGATCACAATTGCAATCGGTTTGCTCAATTTGCACATTCCCAGGTTCCAATTCCGTATGGATTAATTTTCGTCATTCGTGAAAACCTTCTGGCTGAGTTTTCCTTTGTCCATGGTCGCATACCCCTTGCAACCTTCTCAACTGCTCTCGCTTCCTTCGCAACGTTATCCCTAAATGCTCCACAGGCAAGGAATGGCACAATGTCATGCAATTCACCCAGAATCAAAAATCACCATCATATTCGAAGTCAGGTTTGTGCCAGGCTGAAGATGAAATTAGGTTACAAACGCTAGCTGGGAAAGTCTCACAATTGATGGGCAGTCTCTCTGTTCAATGCATGGGTCTTCCTGGAGAGGGTTTAATGTGTTTATTGCGAGTTGAAGAGTTTCTTAGCTTGCGCAACTGATGCAGACAATACTGAGTACCACCGCAGGTAAGCACCCTTGCTATTCTATTCCATCTCTTCGGACGAGAATGGAAAATCATAACGTTCTGCTTCTCTACCATCCTCTGTTCCTGCACTTTGCCCAACAACATCACCATGCACAACATCACTGTGCACACTCCCAGTCACACCAGCGCAGCAAAAAGAGATGGCAAAACATGCAGGTTGTAATTCTGCAACTCGAACGGTCAGATTCTTCATAGAAACACGTAGAAATTGGGCAGAGTGCACAAGGGCATGCCCCATATGGACCAGGGCACAGCCTGCATCTTTAAAAACCTCATATTTTGCATATGATGTTTAGGTCTGCAGTATTTGCCCCTTCAGTCCAATATAACCCTAATCCTCGTTTCGCATACGATACATATGAGAACCGGAAAGACACACGCCCCTGTCCCTGGGATGTTGCTCACGCCCTGAGATCCGTTCTGTAGAATACTCGTCAAGGTTGGAGTGACGACGAAGACATAGGAGCATGGCTTCTCAATATCGGCAACTAAGTTTACTTAGGAGTTCCGAATTGAGACGCTAATCTAAATGCAACCCAGAATGCGATGGCATCAAGATTCCAAAATTTAAAAAAATGAATAACTCTTTTAGATGTGTTGCAATTAGGTCATCAAATCTTGCACTGTTCAAAATTGGTGAGGTTATGTGTAGGAGCTATTTAGTAAATAATTAGAGGAAGGTTGTTAACCCCTAAATGCCCAATGTCTTAAGTTTTGTAGTTTCTTGGAATTTGCTCTAAATTGAACAAAAAAGACAGTATTTTAATAAGCCTTATCAATTTTTTTGGAATTGTGATAGTACAAATTCAAATTAGACATGATAGAGATGACACAGGGGAAAAAAATATCACTTTTCAATTGAAAGATTTTAATGTTTGATCATGAAGGTGTTCAAATTGTAAAAGTAATTGAAATCTTTCAATCTTCCTTTGACATGTCAAATCTAAAAAATTGGTCACCAAAAAAATACAAGGTTAAAGGGGTATAACATGAATAACCTTAATCAATATATTGCTTCTCAAAATCTATTCTATAAAAAATTTAAATGAATTTCTAATGTGATTTTTTCTCCAAAATTTAGTATATTTGAGGCTCATTTCCAAGAGCACTCAACACTACAAAATCATGATTTGCAATGAACATCCTTGCATGAAATCTTGAATAGAAAAATCAAAATCAATCATTTCCATACTCAAATTTTTGATGCTAAAATTAGACTTCAAATGTATTTTTTTCAAAACTACAAACTACTAAAAATAACAACTTGGTGAGGTTTTATTTAACTTGAGAGTATTCTTGATATCAAAATGTGGTGCCTTGGGCACTTAGGGGTTATTAGTAATAGGTTCAAGTTTGCTTTTGGAATTAATCCTTTTGCTAATTCAACACTATCAAATCTTGGAGATGCATGTCTCACTCTAAAGATTTGAAGAAGATGAAGTTATGACTCTAAATCACCATCTCTTTTTCAATTGCATTGTGCCATGTGGAAATTTAACAAAAATGACAAAAGAGGATTATTGTGTTGCATGTTTTCATACTTGAGTTATGCTTTGAGAACTTTCAAAAACAAATTACTTCTTGTTGGTTCAAAAGTATTTTTTTCAAGTAGAACTTTAGTAATTATTTATTCCATTGATTCCAATATGATATGTTGGAACCTTGATTTTCATGTGAATATGAACTGCATCAACCATAACATTTTTGAAGATCAAAGAAAGATCCCTCAAATAAGAACATTGTATTGCGATTCATATAAATTGAATATGTATTGGATTTTTGATGGTACAAACAATCATTGATATTACTTGTAGTGAGACTAATTTGTAATGAACATCTTTTTGTAGCACTACTTTTTTTAGAGGTATTAATTTAAGTTCCTCACCAATAGGATAAATTTGTTTAGTGGATACTAGTATATGTATATTTCCATTTACGTCCAAAGAAAAGTGAAAAAAATTACAACAAGTTATCCAATCACAAAGGCTACAAAAATGTTATCCTAAATATTAATCCAATCTTCTAGTTCAAAGATCTATAAAACTACCATATTTTCAAAGGCATATGGATAAGTTATCTTTGAAAATGAAAATGAACTATTATAAAATATAAATCTTCTGATTTATTGAGGTTGCATGAGATGGCAATTGATTTTCACTCTAGGCAAATTTCCAATATATAATAAAAGTTAAATTTCAGTTCTCTTGAAATTGATGGAAATAGTCAATTGATTTGTTTTATTTTGTGAAAGAGAAAAAAACTACTTGCAAGGTGAGGATCTCAAGGTTTGAAAATTGCATAGCATCAAAGGTTGATGACCACCCATCCAATAGAACCAAGGTAAGTTTTGTCTTCATTTTTTTTTAAATCATTTTTCTATTTTTAATTTAATTTATTATTTTTTTCTTAAAACTTTTGGCCAACTTTGGTGGAGGATTCTAAGTAAAACTATCTTAGAATTCACTTTTTTCTCTCCCTACCACGCTCTTTGATATATATAAGATTAAATTCCAAAATTAACCATTCCTAAATAGTTCATTTGTGACCATTTTGATAGAAAATTAATTCAATTGAAAATGGTTACTAACTCAGGCTATCACCATATTAGAATTTTTTTTGTCAATGTAATGCACTTTAGTTAAACCTTCAAAAACTCATATAATCTATCATTACCTTTCTTTAGTGACTCTTTGTAATCAAAGTTCCTGATCTTTGTTGACCCAATGTATAGAGATTGGGGGCCTATATGATTGTTGGCATGCATCAAGTGCGAAGAAGGAGCCAGGGAATTACCATTCTCCCACCGACACTTTCCATAGCATGTTGAACGAGGTGCAAGGTGGAGAGTGAGCACCTTAGCTCTTTTTTTTTAGGAAGGCTTATATCTAGGACTAATCACTCCTTGATGCCACTCTTCTATCGAACATAGATCCCAACACTTCTCTTTCTTGTTATATTGTGGCACAAATCAAATGCTCCACACATTGCAACTTGAAGTATAGGGATGGATTTTTGTTATGGCATGCGGTGACAAATTCACAAATCTTCTACTCATGGGACACAAAAAGAAGCCCGGACATGTCAAACCATTTGACAAAGCAATATGGTGTGCCCTAGCGGAGATGCTCTAACACCCAACACTCCAAGTGAATTCATTCATTTCATATAATTTCTGCATTGACCAAGTAGTCCACTCTACTTGTATGTAATAAGGTTGAAGCACCATTTGTCAACCTTGCCCAATACACAACTTAGAGCCAGGTGCTCTATTTCCAACCTTAGGCTAGAACTAAAACTTGGAATGTGTTTTTCTTTTGCCCCTTTCAAGGCTGGGACTAAAAACGTTATGACAAATCTCTTGAAGTAGTGAGCAAGAAAGTATGAAGTAGTAAGTAGAAGGGTAATTCTTAAATGATCAAAATTGGAAAACTTTAGACAATGGCTATTCATCAAAGGTACTTTTTTGACTCCCAAAATTCACATGAATTTCAATTTTGGGAACAAAATTCTGAATTTTTTTACTATACCCACATTTCCTATCTTCCTACATTGGAAAAATGTCCAGCACCTCATAGTTGTAGCACATGATTTGCTCCCAAACTCCTTAAATGATCAACTACTGGTGTTTCAACCTTACACTTCCAATTGAATTTCTAATGAGATGGGATGGGACCTCTGGACTCTTTGGAGTGGAAGGGAGTGGACCATGCTACTTAGAGCATCCCCACCAGGGGCTTCTATATCCGGAAATTTGAAGTGTCAAAGTGGTCAACCTTGACTGGATACGAATGAGACCTCGCTAGTTCTGCAAACAAGCCTCTGGATACAGAACTCGCCCAGCGTTTTTACAGAATTCTGTATAAATTAGAGATACAGAACTTGGAAGAAGATTGGTGCGAGGGCTGGTCTGCATCTCTATCTGCATTTGAGGTCCTGTCCCTAAATTTTTAGGGATACGGAACTAGTTGGTGGGGATGCTCTTATTACCGTATCGTATTCGAGGAGGATGGGACACCTTGAGTGGACGGAAGTGCCCCTTGGGACGGACTAAGTTAAGCTTACGTTACGCTGGTGGTAAGTGAACTCAACGTACGTCGGTGCGTGCCGGGAAGTTCAGTGCCATGATGTCAGTCCAATAAATGGCAACACGCCGGGAACGGACTGCTTGATGAGGAAGGAAGTGAAGGGACCGTACTCAGTGGACTGACTGGACAAGGGAGCAGAACCAGACGATCTTTGCGCTGGTAAGCTTAGCTTATAACTTAGCCATAATAGGGTAGCCAACCCATTTCCAACCACTTAAGCAATTACGCATATTTGGAGTGCAGGTTTTATGAATTCGTGATTTTTTCAATGTACGGAAATGGAGTTTGGAAGGATTTTCTATTTTTTTTTCCAGAATTTTATCACACAAAACGTAATTACTATGAATTTTTTAGTAGAAGATTTTCTTCGATCTATAATGGTGATATAGACCTTTATATTTCTAACCATAGTCTGATTGCAAAATCAACCAAGGGTTGGTTGCAATATTGTGAATCTTGCAGCCAATAGTAATGTACAAGAATTGCATTAGGAACTATGCGATAATTAATCTTACTCATCTCAAAAAGATAGTAATCAATATCGTGAGAATAAGGAGGTGATCAAAAATAGATCAACTACTATAAATAAAAATTAGAGTGACTTACACCTACAAATGGAGGCAAGGAAGGGGAAAATAGATATTGTAGAGTCATTCATATTGTATATATTCATTCACAATTTTTTTTTATCAAATAGTCACCTAATCACCTCCATTCAAATATTGGTGAATCTCTTTCTTGTTTAGAAGAATTTGACAATTTCATCCATTTTCCTAGCTAGTATTTTATCCCCTTTCCACTTAATTAGTGCCATGCTGTGGAGTAACATAACATAAGCTAACTTTGCTTATGACAATCCAAATGGGAGTTAGTTTGTTATAGGCAAAACTATACTAATGGTGTAAATTCTAGTTCTTGAAATATCCATCACTAGAATATTTTTGCCTATGATGGGTTGGCTCCCATTTGGATTCTCATAGGTAAGTTTATCTTAATAGCATAAAAGTGAACTTTTGGATTGGAGGTACTACAAAGCTCACCACAATTGAAATGGCCTTCAATTGCATGCTTTGTGTGCAGTGTTTGGTAATTGAAGGTATCTATGGAAATAAAGATCCTAGATTGGTAGGGTCAATGCTTTGGACCATTGAAGCAAAATGTATGTGATTAAGATAATTGCCTTGAGATAGTTAGTGAATAACCACTTTGTACTAGAGAACATGCTACATGCTATATATAGATTTTGCAACAACAAGCCTTAGGTGAATCTGGAGGGCAAGACTTGTGGCCACATACTATTGCACAATTTGCAACATGTGGTCCATTCCCTAGCATTAAGAATTAGGCATTCTTCTTTATGAAATACAGAATTAGCACTCCCTCTCCTCCTATTGATTCGAACTTACAATTTGGCTAGCACCCAACCACATCTGGAAACTCTTCTATATGAACATCAACTATATTTCTTCAACATTGAGGTGCTAACTCCTTTTTGGAAAAAATTAAAATATATTAAAACCACCTATTACCAAACACTTTAGGAATTTCACATATGTCCCAAAGCAATATAAGACAATGTAAATTTCCATGATTTGATTAGTCCCAACTTTGAGGAGGAGGCAAAACACATTCTACACTTTGGTTGGAAATTTCCAGCCGTATAGGTTGACTATAGGTCCTTGGTTGATAATAATTGGTTCTATCCCATACCGTAATGCTATGTAGAAAGGAGGCTTTCGAAATGTTTGAGTGTCTACCGCCAAAATGAGGTACTTTTCTGACAAACTCGACCCCCCAAAACTTGGGTTGTGTGTGGAGCAAGTGAAGGTGTTGGTTCCTTTTTTGCCTTGGAGCAAGAGGCGTGGAAAGAGGGAGGCAGTTGCTTTGTATTTTCCTAGTTCCCTACTGTAGCTCACGTGGATGCAAGGACCCAACTGAAGAGCTCGACTTTAACTGGAGACTTTATTGACCTGCCGTATTCACTCGGTGCATTCTTTAGGCTGGTCGCACGGATTTCTCTTTTGGTGGAGGCATGCAAATAACCCTCTCGCTGTCCCAAAATGATCTTCCGGACGGTTCTCCTTAATTTTATTGCAATAAGTTTAATATTACACTTTGAAAAGGGTTCCAAAACTCAAAAGTTTAGAATGATAGGAGTGCACCAAAGTCTACTTTCAACTTGAAACAAGTTGAAATAATATTATTTAAGCAAAAACTAACATTTTGTCCAGCCAAAAGATCATTTTGGAATAGAGTGAGTATTCTTCTCCAATTGGGAAAGACTTCATGTTCAAATAATCAAAGGGAAGTCAGTTATTTGTGAGAGAATATATATGATTCTAATAGATGAGGTGGATGAAGTTCTACGGTTCACACAAGTGATCATTTTTTTCTTCTTTTCTAAGCCCTATATTTATTTGGGGGGTTGTAGTGTTTAGGGATCTATGGCCTGTGTTACCAATATTAATATAGAATGTTGTGTAATTTTTTGAGCAAAAAGTTGTAAAAAGTCAACCTCATAAATAGTGAGGTGAATATTTGATTACAAACACTATGATTTTCAATGGATGAAAGTGTCATATTTCTCAAGAATGAAAATGATATGTTTGGATGTATAGTCCTAACCAATCATTACAAAGTAAATTATGTCATCCAAATGGATGAATAAATTTAAAATTAAAGAAAGAATTGTTGTAGTATTGAACTTGATCACAATTAGGAAGTCTTCCAAAATTTTATGTTGGTTTTAAGATAATGATCTATTATTAAATTGTCTAACTTATTATTAGGTGTTGTTGGAAATTTGAAGGAATTTCTGCTTATCTTATTGTGCAATTTTTTGACACCATATACTTATCCAATATTATTTTCAAAATAAAAATTATTATTATAATACTGTAGATGCCAAAAAACATCTCATATACCCAATTTGGGTACTTTTTGCAAAAGTTACAAGGCTCCAAAGTTGATAGCCGATTAGCTCTAATCGGTTCGATTCGTCCGTGAACAGTAATATGCTGTCCAGTATGACAACCAGGCTATTAGGTTGTAATAAGTTGGATGCAAGATAGTTGGTGTTTTGAATAAAATGTTTCAAATAAATCAACTTAACCATAAAGGACCAAGTGTCTCCTCAAAGTGCAATGAAAGGTTTGGTTAAGTTCCCATGATCTCAATTTTTAATGTAATCATATTAATTTTTTTTTAAGATAGAAAAACACATTAGCTTCTTAGGAATATAATATTTATTTCAATCAATGTGTGTGCAAAAGTTATGCCATACTAAGCTCAAGAAATAATTTGTCATGTTGTACAAAATAATCACAAATTTAATTCAAAATAAAACTTTAAAATTTTTGTTACTTATAGAAAATACTTTTGTCTACTTATAAAGATTTGATTCATTCCATTTAGACCAGTAATGAGAAAGTTATGGAAAGTCTTGTTTTTGGGCAATCCAAGTATATTCTTCAAAATATAAGTTATTGGATTCATTTTTTAATTCAATTTTCACAATTTTCCAAAAAAAAAGTTCCACATGGTTTAGTTTGTTTGCTAAAACAATCTCATTATTGTAATTAGTGTCTTTTCAATTCCATCTTATATATAGCTATGAAAGATCTATTTTTTCCTTATGTCTCATACCTACATCTATATAACAATATTTTAAAGAAAGAAGATTGAATGTGTTTTTTGAATTTTTCCCAAACATTCAACTCAATTCTTCAATAAATTTTTTTTTGAATTCTTCAATAAAAAGTTTTTTATCTAGTGAATTTTTTTTAAAATTAAAAGTATTAAAGGTAAAAAAATCTTGTCACACAAAGTGCAAAAAACTTGATTTCTTCATTTTGAATGCAAATATCTTACAATATACTTGACCAAAGTTCTTAAAATTTTTTCTGCATATTTTTGTATTCATTTACTACAACATTTAAGGGTTAGATAAGCAAAAAGAAAAGAAGAAATAATCTTTTTCACTTTGCAATAGAAATGGTAGTTTTGATTATTTTTTGACAAAAAAGACCTTGGTCCTTTAGGGATTAAATGATGTAGAATCATGAGTGTAGAAGGATGAATGTATTGCAAACATTGTGCAAATAGTTTTATTAGGGGTGTGCCTAAATCCAAACTCTATACCAATCCAAAATTTCAATTTTGAGATACAATTTCATAATACAAGAAATTAAAAGCTCATTAAAATGAATTACCAATTTGGTGGATAAAAATAGCATGGCATTCAAGTTTATCCATTACTAAAGGTGCAAATTTGCGTTACTACAAAAAGAAATTGGATGGAAAGTAGTACAATATGGTAATATTTTAACTCACACTAAACTAAAATAGTGCAACTTTGCTAAATTAGTGTTATATGCACTAAATAACTAAGTGATTTATTATAGTTGGAATTGCTTCAATTTTTATTTTTTTCTCCTTGGCATATCATGGGTGCCATTGGTGGCCACGCCATCTAAATTAACCTTTAAATGACATATCTAACCTGAGGGGTTGGATTTTTACAGAATCTTCAAGAAAACTCTTTCTATTTTCAACTACATATGGACTTCCTTGGTATCAATCTCTCTTTGTCCTAACAAGGTGCATCTATCAATCTTAATCTTGGATTTTGAATTACAATTTGAATTTGTATTTTTTGCATTAGAAAGTTTGATAAGATTTTTGAATAGTGGCTTTGAGGTGCCCATGGCCTTGAAGGGAGCAGAAGCTCATAATTGATTGGTCATTTGAACAAGTTACTTGATGCCTATTTAATTGGTTAAGGACTGTACTCGGTTAGAAAGGCATACAAGACTTCTTATAATTTAGGGTGAACATGATTAAAAAATACCAAACCATGATGAATTTGGGAATTCTACTCATCTTGATTCAAATCCATGCAAATGCTTGGGGCTCCACAATAAATTTTGTGGCATTTGACCATCTTGATTTAGATATTACAATGCATCTTTGCATATTTTCAGTCCATATGCCATTTGTTTTTTAAACCCCTAAACCGCATGCCAACAAAAAATTTCTTGATTTTCATCCCAATACATTCATTTCCAAATTCCCCACACTTGTCTCCTTTCATCTAACTCCAAATTCATTATCAAACTCTAGCTACCAATAAAAAAGTGTCAATTTTAACTAGATAGTGGTTGATCAAACCTTGATGGGTTAAGAAAGATTATGAAATCGAAATTTGGGCAGCCCTCCCACAAGTCCAAGACCTCAAATTTTTTCTAACCCTTAAAAAGACATTTGATGTAGTCATCAAATTTACTTTGATTATAGAACCAATAGGTGCATTCTTCGTTTCTACAGTGAACAATGAAATGAAGTCATCTATGAAATGACTACTTTTTTCCCTCGGCATCCTTCAAGCGTGGGTTAAATTATTAGCGTCCACCCAGCTGCTTTTGGTGGTGCAGGATGTAAACTATTTTCGCCATCCGATCCGTCGTTAGTGGCGTTCCCCCAAATTTTCAATTGTATTCTTTTCAGTTTGGTGACCTTGGCCCCTTCCAGATCACCGTCGTTTTCACGTGAAAATTTCGCCCGGGCTCATCACCTCCCCACTTCCCCAGGTCTCGTCGCCATTATTTTAAGCATTACCGACTGTCTGTAGCACGATGTACGAACTGGAGAAGGCAATAGTCCAAGCTGGGGACGAAACTCAGGAGGCTACTAGCCTCTCGCCACGAAGGGTAGGATCGAAGGGAAGCTTGGGAAACACACTGTCTTGCTGTGTCTGGATGGTGCTCTAAGATATGAGCGTTAAGAATTGAGGGAGTGGGAAGTCAGAGCACCTTTGCGTTTAATTGCAGACGTGCAAGGCTCTCTTCTGTCGCATAGCTAGAATTGCTGCAACACTTCTTGGCTTGCTTGTGGTTTCCTCCAACTGCTCCTTAATTGGGGTACAAGCCGGTTCAGCCAAATTTGGAGGATATTTATTTTGATTCTCCTTGCTTGTTGGGGACGTCGTCAACAGAAGATTCTTGTTTGGGTTCAAAGTGAGTTGATTGCAGTATTCCGTAGTTGAGAAACCGGTTGAACTGATGGATTGCTTTACTTCCGAGCTTCTTGTCATATCTTGTCGATCTAGGTTTTGCATTCGAACCCTTTTCGTTGTACTAGTTTGCAATCCAACTTGGTTCGAAGTTGAAATGTGCATGAGTTGTGAAATGGAAACTGGCATTACTACGCTGTTAGTTTGTGATCTTGTACTGAATCTCGTATCCCTAACATTCTCCTTGTAAGAAAAGATCTAGAAGGGTGACCTAGCCCTCAGAGTTTCTCGTTTGCTAACTCTTAGTTCTGTCCTAAAGGAGTCCAATGTAAGCCTCCTGCTATTTGGAGCAGTTTCGAGAAGTTTGATCGCTACTTTCTTTTGCCCAATTTTCTTTAGTTTTAACCAACTCATCCAATGTTCTTCACTAATGAACCCCACATCTTTCACAATCGATCTGGTCGTTTTCAGAGTGGTCAGGAATCTTTGGTCGGATCCTTTACAGTTTAATTTTACAATTAAATTAGAATGGGATTGATGTAAGTTTCGTGATGCAGAGACGGTACAAGTCGGGCCCCAAGTGCATCACTGTTTGTTTTCACTGACCATGTTCAGAAATTGCTGAGGAGTTTGGGGTTTCTGAGTTTATCCCAAATTCATTGAAGTCGTAAGCTTGCAATGGAGCACTTGGGGAAGCTGATGAAGGTGCCGATCGTGGGTCAAGCGATGGGGCAGCTGTTTCCATTACTAGGGGTGGTCGCCGTGATCAAGCAGACGATGCCCGCGGAGGGTCGGGAAGCCGTTGGTTACTGTCGAAGAGCCCTCAAAGGCTTGCTCAACCCCTTCTGCTACTTCGCCATCAACGAGTTCGAGGGCTCGCTCCCCAACGATCTCTACAGAGACATCCACTTGCACTTGGAGTCCCGTAAAGCGTACAACAAGGCAAAACGCGTCACCCTGTTCCGACAACCCAACACGTCCAGCGTCACCATGCGGTTGGCGGATTCCAATGATGTGGTGGTCGATGTGTATAAGGTGAGGATTCTCTGACTTTTGATCTCATCTCATCTCACTAAGTAGTCTAATTTGTAGCAAATGAAAGAGGATTCCAACGCACCAAAGAATTCGTGATTTGAATACCGGATGCGAAAGTTGTGAGTGGATGACCTGAAACTACCACCTGATTAGGTAGATGACCTAAACTAATACCTGATTAGTGTTACCAGCAATCTTCAACCCCTTAAAGAACCAACAAGCCTAGTCCTAGAGTGAGTCATATGTTCTTTGAGCACTTTTCAGAGGGTCATGTGGGGACTTTCTTGTGTTCAATTAAATATATCAGTTGACCTACACTGTACACTAAAAGTTGATAATGTTGTGTACTTTTTTAATCAGAATAAACAAAGTGTGAAGTATGTCTTGTACAATATAACGTGTTCAAATTTTGCACAATGATTCCAATTTTCTAATTTATAGCAAAAGTTTGAAGTGCGCTTACGTGACTTACTGCCTGGCACTGGACCTTAGTGTACATACCTTACTGTCTATTGTCCAAATATACTCTTTCAACAACCAAACACTTCAACCCTAATATTTATTCTTCTCCTTTTCTCCCTTCGGGTTTCCTTTTTCTTTGGATGTGTGTGTTTTCTCAAAATCCAGAACCTGCAGGGGATGACAGTGTGGTGGACACACTCTGAATCTAAAGACAAGATAGTTTACCGAGGCCCTTTCAGTAGCGGGGGAGGATCAACAGAGCGCAAGTTCCAGTTGAAAATCCGGAAGAGGGACAAAGCCCGATTACTGCCCGAGTATCTCGACCACATAGCGAAAACCTCCAGCACCTACTCCGGCAAGACGCGAGACATCAAGATCTTCACGAACTCCGACTCCATCCACAGCTACAACACGAACGGGTCGAGACGCCTGTGGGAAGAGATTCCGTACAAACACCCGTCGACGTTTGACACTCTGGCCATCGACCCTTGCTTGAAGGAGACGATCATTGCGGATTTAAACTCCTTTGCTAATGACCAGTTGTTTTACCAAAGCACGGGGCGAGCTTGGAAGAGAGGCTACTTGTTGTTTGGACCCCCGGGCACGGGGAAATCCTCCATGATTGCGGCCATGGCGAACCTGCTGAAATATGATATTTACGACCTCGAACTCAGTCAAGTACGTCCAGTGGTTTCCCTTTCTTCCAATTCTTTCACTGTGTTTTGTGGTGAATTTGGTTTACGTTTCGTGATTTTTTATTTATCGATTAGTTTGTGCTATGGATATGAAATTTTATGTTGACGATAGGTGATGAGAATAGTTAAGTTTAGACTATTTTAGGAATGTTTAGGCAATGTTGTGAGATCTTCGTTTGGTTCAGTTTCTTTTGGTCGTAGTGATCATATAGAGGTGTGTGTTTGATGATTGGAATGATTGGGAGAGCTCCTCATGAATCATGAGAGAACCCTTTTTTTGTGTCGCTTACAGTAGTTGGAAGGAGCTCTTGGAGGTAGTGCTCATTTGAGCCTTTGACAATGAACTCTGGCAGTGGGACTTTGTGGTTCGAGACCCTTCTTTCTACTAGTCCTTGAGGCTAGGGACCAAAACAGTCAAATTTTGTTAGAAACCTTGTTTGCAGGCCATTGTGGTAAAGTGTGATAAGTTTTTTTCACTTGTCAAAGAAGAAGTCTAGTACTGATTGGATGTTTACTTGTATAATTCTTGTGATTAGGTGAGCACGAATGGCGAATTGCGGCAGCTGTTGATTCAGACAAGCAATAGGTCCATTATTGTGCTTGAAGATATTGACTGCTCTGTGAAGTTCACTCACAGCCGCAGTGGTGCTAGAATCAGAAACCTACCAGGTACGCTCCAACTCCCTTGTGGCTTAACCAAGGTAGAAGGTGCTCTTTCCTTTCACTTAAGTAATTCAACCAATCAATGTAGGAGTCAGGTTTCATTGAGACAGGAATGGAGGTTTAAGGTAGAGTACTCTTTCCATCACTTTGAGCATTTTAATCAATCAATTTAGGAGTCAGGTTTCATTGGGAGATGTATGGAGGGTTTAGGGTTTAGGGTATACTCTTTCAGTCACTTTAAGCATTTTAAGGCACAATCAATGTACGAGTGTGATTTCATTGGGAGATCACTCATTTGAGCTCATTCAAGAGATCACTTTCAATACTACAAGAGCCGAACTCTCTTGAGGTCAAATTGTTCCATCTAATTGTTTTCTTACTCAATGTATTGGATGATTTCTGATTCAATCATTGAAGTGGGTAGTTGTAGACCTCTACTGAAGGGATGATAGACAACCCTGTTTTCATTCAAGGATCAGTGGTCGTACAAGTTTAGTCATACTTACTTCCAACTTGTTAACATCAAAATTAACAAATTAATATCAAAATTGACAAAGTAGGGTATACTCATTCTTGGTGTTAATGAGTGGTGTTAAGCAAAGCGAATCTAGTCCAAAGGTGTATGTAAATTCATTCCAAAACCCACTAACACCAATCTTAACACCAAGTGAGAACATACCCTAATGGAACTACATTAAATCGTGACTCACCTAATAGTGACCCTTGAAGATTCTTGTCCAAAATGTACATAATTTTAACATGAGAGTTTTGGGATATATTTTTGTAACAAATTCTTGCCCCAAATGTACATAATCTGGACATGAGAGCCTATGGTAGGGTAGTTTTTTGCTACGCTGCTTTTAAAAAATTCGTAGTTTCTTCATAAGGTGTCCAAATAATACAAGCTTGAATGCGTTGGAAAGCTAGCATCACGTTCTTTTTAAAACTGAATGTGACCTTGCACAGTTGCACTGGCAGGAGAGACCCCCAACCCGGAGGACGACCCCAACCGCGTCACCCTGTCCGGTCTGCTGAACTTCGTGGACGGCTTGTGGTCGTGTTGTGGCGACGAGCGCATCTTCGTGTTCACCACCAACCACGTGGAGAAACTGGACAAGGCCTTGCTGCGCCCAGGCCGCATGGACATGCAGATCGAGCTCTCGTACTGCACCTTCCCGGCGTTCAAAGTGCTGGCTCAGAACTACCTCTCCACCCAAGACCACCCTTTGTTCCCCCAACTGGAGTCGGCGTTTCAGGGGAAAACCATGACCCCAGCTCAAATCGCTGAGCTGCTCATCAAGGACAAGCGCAACGTCGACCTGGCGCTGGAGAACGTGATCTCAGCTCTGGAAAATAACGTCCCTGAGGCACCGGAAACGGACAAAACTACAGTCACTCCGGACAACAAGGACAAAGAGGACAACGACAAGAACAACGATTCCAACAAATCTGTCTCGAATTCTGCGGCCCAAGCCTCGTCCAAGCTGGTTATCGATAGAAGCAATCTCATTGCAACTTTACAGGGAGTCATTAAAGTGCTGGAAAACAACATTGAATCCAAGAGCAGCAAGGACCCAGAGCTTGTGCAGAGCAAACAGATAACAAGCTCCAAATCACAGCCAGGCAGTCAACATACGGAGCCCGAATTTTCAAGTGCCAGCATGAAAGACTTGGCGCAGTCGATACGGGACACACTCCTGAAAAATAAAGGTGACATTGACTCTGCCATTGAGGGTGTGATTCATGTCCTGGAGAATAAACTGCCCATTAGTTCAAAGATTCAGGAGATAACCTCTTGTGGTGATGAGCTATTGAATGGTAGTACTGCAAATGGTCATTCTAGTAGTGCATCAGGATGCACTGCATTAGCTAACGGGTCTTCGTCGCGAGCGGCCTCGAATGGCGTGTGCAGAGAATCCGAGAATGGAGGTATCAAGTAAGCTTCAATTTGTCAACTTGAAGTATGTTTATTCTACCAAGGCTGTTCTGTTACGTACAGTTAACGTTCTGGTGCAGCAGAGACTTGTGAAAAGTCTACAATAGTGGATTACTGAAATTTGGCTTCAATTCTATATTGCACGAAGAGGTCTGTTGCATATATGAACCTGTAGGGTAGCCATGGCCGGAGAATTTCAGTATCCCAGCTACATTGTAATATTACGCTGTTACAGTTACATTTGCCCCGAGGCGGCAACTAACTCAGACTGAAGTGATGTGGTGTATACGCAATTTCGGAAAGGCTGTATGCACAATTCCAAAATTTTGTAGTCAGATAGAACTACAGAAGGCAATGTTGCGACCACACTTCTAGTGTAGGTAGGCCTGGTTTTGACTATTCATTTTGGTATAGTGTAAAGCTTCATTCTTTTATTAAATCAGATTTTGGGCCTCCATGGAATGATTGTGATACATGTCTTCTATGGATGGTAAGAAAGTGATCTGTTTTTTTTTTTTTAGAAAAAGGGCCATAGCGGTGATATAAATCTTCTGCAAAAACTGTGGCACAATAAGGATATGATTCAAGACTTCTATAAATACTACCTTGAAGTGAAATCACTCATTCTAACCATATTAGACATTACTATCAGTATTTTGCAATTGATGTTAAGACAATGTACTATTGCATGTTGTAGTGAAATTAAGAAAATGTCACTAGGATTGAATAAAAAATATGACCAATTCTAGAAATTATTTTTATCAAGCCAAAAAGGGCAACCCTCTACTTGTTCTTGAAGGGGATTAAGTCCATGGTTTGCCATGGTTGTATTAAGTCTATCTTAGCTTTGGCCCTCAAAGGCCATATGTTTTATGAATCATTGTTTATGGAATTATTGGCTTTTTGTTGAAGGAGAGGGAGCTTTGTATTGAGAGAAGCTACTTCAAGGATGCTTGAGTAGCTACCTTATCAAAAAGGGTGCCAAAGCTATAGGGACAAAGCCTCTCATTTAAACCCTAAAATTCTTTAAAACTAAACTGTGGTTTTGAGATTTTTGTCAACTACCATAGTTTGATATTTGACTTTTTTGCTTGTGCAAATTAAATTTTGAGATACAAATTTTTCTTGCAAATCTGAAATTAGAATTTGCTTGCACACATAAGTTTAAATGCATTTTCAATGAATTGCTAAGTATTTTGGCTTCAAAAATTTAATTTCTATAATTATTGAAGGACTAGTGAAGAGTTTCCACTTGGCAATTCATTTAGCAATCAAGACTATGACACTTCAATTTCTCCTTGGATGCAATGACAATAATATTCAACTTTTAGGCCATAAAAATCTCTCTTTTTCAAATTTTTTTCCATCCTACTTCATATTATTTCATTACAAGAATCTACCATTGAGATTTTTTTTTAAATTTAAAAATAAATTTATCAATATTTCTTAATGTTTTGCTCTTTGCAAAGAGATCATGGTAATGCAAGGTGTAAAAGCTTTCTACATATTGGATTCAAGTTTTGATATTTGTATAGAGCCATGCCTATTGATGAAGGAATTGTGGGAATAAAAGGGTCGATGAAGATGGCAAAGCCATGATATGGCCATGGAATCATAATGCCTCACAACCAAAGCCATGAAATGAAGCTAGACGAGTGCAACCATTATTATTGCTTCATATAATTTGTGTGTCCATTCACTTACATCACCAACAATTGTAATGTTTTAATAAGACATATTAGATATACAAAGTAATAAAAAATATAATTTTGACCTTTCAAAGTTGAAGAATTGTTTTAGGTCCAAATTTATTTACTTATATTTACGAAACTTAATTTGTACTATATTTTATTATTACCAATGATAAACATAAGAATGTTTTATTTATTAGGATTTAGACAATCACTAACTAATCACACATGAGAACATCCATCATTTTGAAACTATAAACCCTTGTCCATGCAAAGCCTTCTTTCTACGTGCCTGTTATCTTCAATCTCAACTATGTGAGATGGAAAAAGTACGCTTTGAATTCAATATTGTGTAGTACAAGTCAAAGTTCAATGTTGCAACAATTTGGGATTCCTTAGAAATTACCTCAGATATTTACTACAAGGACTATTATAGGCCACCACATTGGCTTACAATTTAGAATTAGGAAAATTTAGACAATTTAGGTGAAATTGCAAGTTATGAATTATTAACTTGTTGGAGAATTTAATCTATAATCATAAATTAAAGAATTTTCTAATAGGTAGCAATGAAAATTCTACCATACGGGTTTGAATTTTAGAAAATGAAATTATGTAAGAATGATGAAGAAATTCTAGGAAAAATTAGGACTTTTAAATAAAAAAGACATTAAATAAGAAATGAAAAATTAATGAAATTAGGCAAATGGTTGAATGTAGAAAAATTGAAAACTAAATACTATGAGTAGGAAATTGCATTAGAAATCAATCAAAAATATATAATACAAATGGAAACAATCCAGAACTAATTACTAGCGTTAGAAAAGACACTAAAACATTAATATAGTGGTAGGTACTCTAAAATAGGGAAAATTAGTAAAGTAATATATTTGATAACAATTTAATGTGTTTGATAATAGTTTAATTCATTTTATAGTAAATTAATGTTGTGATGAAATTTTAATGGATGAAATTATTAAACCAATGAATACATGGGGCTTACTATAGTAGTGTAGTGTAACTTCTTGCAGTAGTGTAGGAAGCTAGGATTTGTTTTTTTCTCTTCCATGTGTGTGTGCTTTGATGAGGGTTTTTTTGGAGGAGATTTGGTGGATTTTTTTGGAGAGTTGTGGAGGTTAGGTGAGAAGTAGAGTTAACAAATTTGTTGAATAGATAATCACTCTTTTGTAGATTAAATAAAAAGGAAGATGATTATGATTAGGGTTTGGGAGGTTAGATAAGAAGTCTAATGTAGTAAATAAGGATTTTTTAAGATTAGCCAAATAGAAGATTATTAGGTGAAAAGATAAAAATCCAACAAAAAAACAAATGTCCAACATTGACCAAAGCACTAAGGTAACTACTATAGGAGCTTAGCCTTAAATACAAAGATGAAACAATGAAGACTAAGGTAGGGGATCAAAAGCTAGGCTCAACAAGGTGACAGTACAATTTCTATAAAACTGAAGATTATTGCATTAGAAGAATGGAAAAAGATTGGAATTTTGGGCAAAGATGTTGTGTACAAATTCATCATGCCAAAATCACATTGTGCCAACATGAGAGATAGTGTGAGAATAATATACAATAATTCTCATAATTAGCTAATAATCTAACCACACTGAGACCTAATAGCTCTTGACCAACTGTGCATATCATGGTTATAGGAAAAACATATCATGACTTATTACACATGTCACAATCACAATAAAATCCTACAAATAATGATAGAAATGCAAAAAACATCCTATCACCACAAGCACTAAACATTGGTGACATCCATAGCACATCAAAGAAAATAAACACCCATAATATATGAGTTCACCAAGTGTAGTAAGTGGTTTCACAACCACCCTTTTATTTGTCCATTTTGTCGGTGTTGAAGCCCTTTCACATTGGCAAATTCAATGGCTTTCTCTAAAAAACAAACAAAAAACTATTAGAAAATCCTACAAAGATGAAGGTACGTGTCCATGCTTTAATACACATTTGGAACAAATCCAACGAACTATCGGAATTTCTTACAACGGTGGACTAAAACAATCCATGTACCACCCAATGGAACAAATGTTGCATAACATCATAGTGGCATTGTGCTTGGTGATTCTACATAATATACATTTTAGTCTAGTTGAAATATGTGAACTACTAGTATCAATCCTCCCATCAATGTGAGGCAAATGCTATGGTATACAATTGTGGGTGTGATAATTCCAAATCTTGCCATCACAATTTTCTAAGAGCAATACTCTCAACTTGAGTATTTTATGCATTCATAGAATAAAACACCTTGCAATTACATTGAGTGTAGTTGGTGCAATGACATTGTCTACTACAAATAGACAACACTAGAAGAAAACAATGTTTTTTAGGATGTTTTAAAGAGACATGCATGTTTTCTGAAACATGAGCTCTAGAATATGGTGGCTGCCTAGGGAGCAAGAATTTTTGGAGATGTTTTGACGAACATGTAGATGTCAAATCTAAGACAGGTAAATGTTTCATTTAACAAGAATGTTAAATGAAACATTGCAGGAAACATCCATGCGTTTTTTAAAACGTCCTTAAAAATAGAGAATTGCCACATCGGCACAGAGAAACCTTTTTACAGGCTGTTTACTTGGGAAAGTTTTTGTGGGGTTAGATTGGAAGTTGACCAACTGTGGCATTTAGGGAAGATGGACTGGTCATTATTTTTATACAATGTCAATTTGTTAGAGTGAAATCACTATATAATTTTGTTAATCACTAGACAATTTTGTCATGACTAGTTCAAAGAGAATGACTCAAAGCTTTACATATATACACAAAAATATAGTATTTTAGAAAAAAAATTCAAAAACTTTTATTTTGAGTATTATTTATTTTTTGGAGGCTACTCGACAAGTTCCGTTCTAGGCTTCTTGTGGTATAACTTTTGCTCCTAGGCACTAATTGAAATAAAAATTATATTCCTATAAAGCTAATTGATTTTTGTATCTTATGATAAAGTTTTAAAAAAATTGACTGAAAATTGAGGTCATAGGAACTTGTCCATTTTTCCACTCAAGGGAACAATGTGACATCTAGGGTTAATTTTTGGTGAATTTGACAATTTTTCTTATTCATTTTGTTTTATTTTTGGATTTTAGAAAACTAACTTTTTTGCCAATCCTAACAAACCGGTATCGTATAAAGGCAACTTTTCAAATTATAAAAGAAATTTTTTACATTATAAAAGCAACCTTTTGCATATATAAAACAACCATTCATATTATGAAAATCATAGTTCATATATAGAAAAAATTTACAAGCTTGAATGCTCAAATTTGAGTTGGGAGAATAATGAATACAAGTTAGTGCAAAAAAACAAAAAGAAATGAGTGGAGAAAAGCAAGAACAAACAAGTAGAAGAAAACAAGAAAAAACTTTGTATAGAAGTAAATTTTTTTCAAGTCTTTTTAATTAGTAAATGAAAATTCTATTTAGAATTTTCAAGTAAGGATTCTTCAAAATTTTAAATTTTAATGAATGAAATATTATTGATTGATGTTTGATTCTAAATTTTTATATTTCTTATAATTCAATTCAGAAATTTCTAAAAAATAATTAAAAACGATATATAAACATTTTAGAAATTTTTAGAAATTTTCACTTTGGGGGGAGATTTTTAGAGTGAAGTTCAAGATTTGTAAAAATTTGGATTCAGAATTTAATTAGTGAATAGTCACTCAATAAAATTTAAAATTTTGTGTAATTCTTAAGGAATAATTCTAAAAGTAATTTTGATTCTAGTCATTACAGAATCTTGAAAAAAGCTTACTTGTATTAATAGTTTTATTTCAATTGTAAGTTAAATTAAATTATAAAAAAATCAAAAAATACTTTTAAAAAATTGAAAATTTATTCAAATAATCTTTGCTTTCCAACTTTGAATGTTAATATCTCCTAATTTGTATAGTCATGAAATTCTAACTATATGATTTGAGACAAGTGAAGTGCAAGATCCTATGGTTTGATTCTTAAAAACTTCTTTTTAGATTTTCTTGAATGAATGTAGCTAAACTTTCAATATTGAGTCATTTTCAACAAAAAATCAGTCTTAGAACTTTAGGGGTAAAATCAATATTTTTTAACTTAGGACATGCAAATGGTTCAAAATATTGGCCTTGAAATTTTTAGGGAAGTTGTTTTACATTATGCTCCATAATTCATAGAGTGAAATATATATATATATGTATATTCTTGAAATTGTAATAACTACTATTTAGAACACATATGGTTTGCATAATGGGAAGTACTAGTTTTTTTTGCTTCAAGCACTATGACTTTGGGGTTGAAAGACAATTGCAAGTAATACTTACTATTCTTGGTTGAAAATGAGATTAGTATTGGAATGCAATAACTTCTAGAATTTTTTTTTTCTTTTTAATATTTTTACCATAAATCCTTTAGAAAATAGAGTACATGTGTGAAAATGCAGATTTAGAATAATCCAATTGTAAAAATTATATACAATAGAATAGTGATGGAAAATGCAAGGAAATAATATACTAAATATTGCTTTAAAAAAAGAGATATTAAAACTTATAACTTTTTAAGAACGAAATCTATGTCTCACATTTAGAGATGCTCATTTTAAACCATTTGCATGTTTGATAAATAAAAATTGTATTCTTCACACATGCACCAAGGTGCAACAATTTCATAATGTAAAGAAGCTGGAAGCTTAGCTATTTTTTGAGAATTTTTTTGGACATCTTTTTTAGTGTAATTATTGTTTATATTTTCTTCCAAACAATATAGAAAATTGGAAACAAAACAATGATTTATTGATTTTGCACTCACTTCTATTGTATATTGTACTTATTTCATTTTCCATTGAGGGCTTTAAAATAATTGAATTGCAAATAGAATAAAAGACGTTGCACTTTTCATATCATAGCCTTGTTCAATATTTCTAACACAAATTCTTCTTTGCATATTTAGGAACAATTTTGTTATCATTTTGAAATTCTATGAGTCAGTTCTTCTCCTATAAATTAAAATTCTATCTAATTTTAATATTTCACTATTTCATTCATAAAAGGTTATCTTTAAAATGTAGGTAAAATAATAGTATTGTAAAAGTAGATATTCACCTTTTGCTATTACGTTTATGACATGTAAATCCAAAATGCAAAGACACTACATTTTGGTGTTGACAAAACTTTAAAGAAAAAGAAATTCTAAAGTGCACACTATTTTTAGTTAGTTATTTTAAAAAGTGATGTCTTCTTTTAGTGTAGCTTCAACCTTAAACATTTGATTTTAATGATGAATGATTATGATTTTTCAATTCAACATTTTGTGCAAGGGTGTCTAATTCAAATCTTCATTTTCTATTATTGAGGGCTCTTTTAAATTAGCATGATGTGAAATACATCTTGCAAGGAAAATCACAAGAGATATTTGATTTCACAATATGTATGATACATTTAAATAAATTGAAAGAATTCTTAGAGCTTATAGTTTTTGTTGGGATTAACATTTTGGATTTGACCTGGGACAAGAAGAATGATAGAAAGACTACAAATGACTTGTACACATTAGCAAGGGCTTCAAATTTGACTACAAGTAAATTTCTAGAAATTTTTGAGGGCTAAGGTAAAACAGTGACCACATGTAAAAAAAATAGGTGAAAGCAAACCACATAGCATTTTTTTTCCAAAAAAGGTCACTTGCATTGACATTTGAGTAACATGGCACCCAAAGAGGATGAAGTGGCATACCAAGTCAGCATGCTTTAATGCCATTTTAGAATTCTAACACTGTTATAGTAGACGTTAGCTAAGATTTCCTCTATTGCATGTGGATGTTTTTTGTGATGTCAATAGCGATGTCCTCTATGACATCGAGATTTTTTTGTGATGTCAACTAAGACGTTCTTTTTAACATCTAGATGTTTTTGTGAGACAACATTGTATTCATCATATTACTTAAATCTGAAATTATTTTTTAATAATAAAAAATTACGTTTCAGATGTCCCATATAGTTTGTCTTCCCTCCTACCATTCCTTTTGTATAAATAGCTTGCCTTCTCATGTCAAAATACTTAAAATATAGCTTTTGAAGTCATTCAATATTATTGCCAATACAATGTATGGTGTATAATGTATGACATATTGTGTATGATGTATAATTTATTGTGTATGCTATATAATCTATTGTATATGGCATGTATCTAAGCTAACAACAAAATTAATGTTTGAAGAAACTTCTCAAAAAACGTACAAAGATCAAAATTGTTGTTGCTAAAAATAGCATTCAAATTCTTATAGATGTCCAAGTTGATGATACTAAAAACAATATGAATTTTTATCAAAAAACATGACGTCAACTACCACCTCATCTTTTGATCAAGTGAAATAAATCCTAGGTGGCATTATTTGCTTGCCTAGCGCTTATGTGGCTGCCAAATGGTACATTTGGGGCACTTTTAAAAACCATGTTTCTTGTGATGTTTCTCTAAAAACATGGCATGTTTTTTCAAATTTTCTTGTGTTTTTACTATGTCAACTTTTATGAATTTTTTTAAACATCTGGAGTAAACATGCTTCACATTTCTAAAAACATGTGGACACGTTTTAGCACTTGTTAAAAAAAAACACGATTTTCTTATAGTGCAATTTTCAAACATAAAATGTTGCATCTAAGGCCTATAATTCCTTCCTTGTATCATAGAATAACGTAGAGTGTCTCTATGCTACACAATAAGAAGGTTCTCCAAAGCCATAGGCAACACTCTTGTATACAGTTCCGCATGTTGCTCACATACATGTGCCTACATGTTTGGATCATCTATGTTATTTAGTGCAATGTTAGCATTTTGTTTGATTGGTAAAATTGGATGGCATCCAAATAATAAATAATAAGATGAAAAAAATGCTAGAAAGGCTTGTTTACTAAACTAGTAGCCATTGCTATCCATAGAAGCTTGAAGTCCCTATTTTCACGATGCCCCTTCTTCAAGCTATACTTCCAAAGCTCCCACTTGATGGTTTGCACCATGCGCTTTTCCAATCCATTCACTTTAGGGTGATCTCTCAAAGCAATGTAGTAATCAATCATTGTTTGTTTATACAAGGCTTGAAATTTACCAAAAAATTCATGTCCTTAATTTGTCAACACCTCTATTGGAACTCTAAAGTGGCTCAAAATACAATTTAAAAATGAATAAGTTTCCCCTTCACACTAAACTTGTCAAACTATACTACCAACTCAATTTGTTTAGAAAAATGTTTAATCATCCCCAATACATATTTGTTGTGTCATTGTGTCACTAGCAATGGTTCTACAAAATCTAAACTCCACCTATAGCCCAATTATATGATGACAATGGTTGTAATTGAAGCATGAGGGCATTAAATGATGCATACACTCTATTACATACTATACATCTAGCTACCAACAATTGGACTTGCATATGCACACCTTGCCACCAATGATGAATTTGAAGCAAGCTATAAGTTCACTACAATCTAAAGTGCCCCAAGTCCTCATGTGTATGCACAATCAACTTCATTCTTTCATGAAGTGTCACTACCATCTTTTTATTGCCTTCTAGCTACATTTAAAGCAAATGAGCTTCCTCCCACACTAACTACATGGCTCATTGTAGAACATGATCTCTTTCTTTGGTCAATGCCGCAATCATTAATTTGCCATGCTTCAAGTATTTCTAAACCTTAGGGTGAATGCAAGAAACACCTTCCGGTTTTGTTGCATTGGCCACAATACTCATGATTTTTTCAATAGTACTATAAAATTAGAAAAAAATTTTGAAAAAATTTGAAAAATATGTTTCATGTATAAAACTTTAAAGAAAAGTTATCCTACAAAAGAAAAGCATAGAAAAAAAATTTAAGTAGGAGAACAAGAAAATTGCAAAATCTCATGAAAATAGATATTTTGACATTTTAATTTGTAAAAAATAGGGAAGATAATTTTTAAAGAAACTAAAAATTTTCCATTTGAGAAGACTTCATGAATAGATTTTACTAAATAAATGACCTTGAAACCATTTTCATTGTTTAGAATTGTACATGTAAGGGAGCCCTGTTTGCATGCATGTAGAAGACATAAAATAATGTTTTTTTAAATTCTTTTTGGTGGGCACATACATCTCTAGTGTAGAAATAGAGCCCCAAAATTTGAGCTCTAGATCATTAATTTTGGATAGTCCCTAGAACTGAAAACTCCTAAACTACAAAGTGTGACAAATTAGCTAAATTGAAATTGAAATATAAAATGATTTTTGAAATTTTTTGAAAAATAAATTCTCTAATTATTGTCTAAATTTTGATCTTCACAAAAAAATTCAAGCACATTGGCTTCAATTTGCAAAAGATATAGCCAATCACAACTTAGAAACTACAAATGTGACACAAAACAGTACTAGTGTTTCTTGCATTCACCCCTCTACACATTAGAGGATTTCTGGGGGCTCGAGAGGGCCGTTTCAAGCTAGTGCTCCCTATAGTTTCCCTCCTACAATTCTAACAAACGGTTGTTCCCAAAATAAAGAAAAATTTAAGAAAAATTCATTCTTGAAATGAAGAAAAAAGTTGAAAAAAAAGTTTCATTTTTTTAAAACGTGGCAGTCGTTGTGCCACAATAGCGAGCTACTACAGAGAAATTCTCACAATTTGGAAACTACCAAGAACTCATATTCCTCTAGAGGGCAAAAAGCTCCTCTAATGTCATCAAAAATAGCCTTGGCACCTTTTAACTCTTTACTTCCATCTATAATTATCTTGGCTATAATAGCTTCTTTGGTAGTATCTCCAATCATTGCCATAATACTCAAGTGGGCAATAGAATGCTAGCTTGGTAATGAATTTCCTCCCTCCACGTATCATTAAGCCCTAATAGAGTCCACTTGACTGAGACTTAGATTGCGGCTCAAGCTATCAACATCTATATTCATCAAGCCAACCTGGTATACAACTTTATTTAAGTCATTCTACTTCAACATTAGAGTCCATTGTGCAAGCTTCTATGTAAGCTTGTCAGAATCCATTAACTACTTCAATGGTTGTTGGTCTATCACCAATAGAAATTCATTGCCATATAAATAACAACAAATATGAACAATAGTCCAAATCTTTGTTACGCACTACATTAAATGAGCTATACTATGCCTCCACATTGTTGTTGGAATGATTGGCAAAAGCTACTACAAACTCCATGATGCTATCATTGACTATTTGAGTCAACATCACGCCAATCGCTAGTGAGGTTCAATCTGTGTGTAATTGATATGACCTACTAGAAATTGGTTTCTTCAATATTGGTATTGATGCTAAAGGTTCTTTTAATTGCTTGAAAATGACCTCTTGCTCATCTCCCTACATCCAATGTTGATCATTCTTTGTCAGTATAGTCAATGATTTTGCAATGGCACTAAATGTCTTTACAAATTTTTAATAGTAATCATACAAATCCAAAAATGCCCACAATCTATTCATATCCTTTAGCCTTGGAATAGAAAGCATTACCTCTACTTTGCTTACAACCACTTCCAATCCATTTAAATATATCATGTCGCACAATTACTCCACCCGGTCATAAAAAAAACTTACATTTGCTTGGATGTAGTTTTAATCCATGAAGCTTCAATTTAGCAAACACTTCCATCAAGTGAGCTCTATGTTGATTTTGGTTTGTGCTATTAAAATCAATAATGTCATCAATTTAGCATTTAACAAATTCCAAGTGAGAAAATATCTTATTCATTACTTTTTGAAATTTCAATAGTGCATTTTTCAATCCAAATGGAAGGAACCTCTATTAATATAATCAATTCTTTCTATCTTCATCAATTTTATAGAATGTTGTTTTTTCCTTATCACCTTTTCAAATACCAAGTTGGTAATAACCTAACTAGTAAACTAGAGATCCAAAGTACTAAATACTTTGGCATAATCAATAGTGTCAAATTATCCTCCAATATTGGCATTGCATAATGGTCAAACTTTGTGAACTAATTAATTCTTCCCTCACATCCTCTTCTTGGTTCAAATTTTATAGACATTTTTCTTAGATGGCATGACTATTGCTGATGCATATGTTCAATTTAGTGAAGCTAACTCCACCAATCCGGCCTCCAATTATTCCTTGGTCCGGGCTTGAATCAAGTTGCATTCTACTTTAATATTAACACTTCTACAACTTACAATAAATTGGTGCATCATTCGTCAAATTAATCCATACTTCTTGCTATTTTACTTCTAAATTGTAAAAATTAATTTAACCGATTTAAACTAACTAGGTGGCCATGGTTTTGGAATCTAAGTGGTGGCAGTATAAATTTAATTATTTTAAGTTGTAGGAAATTTCTTGCCATTTTTAAAAACCTAAATTACAAAGTAATCCAACCTTCCTAATAAAAGATATGGGCAGATGAAGTTTAGCCTTTAAGTGGCTACCCAAACTACATCCACTTTTTGGGACAACTTCTCTATTTCAAACGATTTAGAAATCTGGGACTTAACTTTAGGTCACTAATTTCTATTTAAATTTTGAGTTTGAACTTACACAAATGATATTCAAGTGACTTCATCCATTTTATAATCTAAACTTCATCCTTCATTATCTTTTGAGTTTGGAGGTATTCTCCTAAGTTTGAACTAGTTCTAGACTTCTCTATGTTTTTTCTATCCAATTATAAGTCTAAGTTCTTATTTGGTAAGCCTTAATCTAATTTTCTTAGCTAATCCTTGATTACTTTGAAGGATTGAATTACTTTTTGATCAATGATTATTTATTATATATTTTATGTTTGTTCTTTAAATATTTTGATTTTTAACTTTCCAAAATGGTAAAGCACTTTTGATTTGGACTATTTCTAATAAAAAATTATGGATGGACGAGGTTTGATTGCTAATCAGTACTTTGAATGTCATTCACTATTTATTATTCATTTACGATTCAAGAGGAATAGTGTCTCCATTTGCTATTTTGTCTTTGTGAAAATTTGTTAACTACTTGATATTTTTATATGTTTGATTTTTAGTACAAAGTCTTTGTAATGTAACTACCTTCTATCTCTGACTAACTTCTCCTTCTCCTTCCTCCTTTTCTTTCCTAACTCCTCTTTAAACACTATTCCTCTTGAAGTATTTATGGCACTAGTGACTTCCAACTATCTTTCAATTCCGAAGGTGAGGTTCAATGGAGCACTTATTGTTCAATAAATATCTAATCTCCAACATCTAATCTCCCATTTGACTGGCCAACAAGATTTTGAGATCCCTTCCTAATCTCTATCTTTTACCTCCTTCAATATTTAACCACTCTTATCTTCTTCCTTACAACATGAGTTCTTAAATGGAAAGAACTTTGATTTGAGTGTGGGTTAGAGGTTGTAAGTTGGAAGCTTGCAAGGAGAGTTGATCACGAAGGTGGTTACTTCTAAGTGTCTTTCCTACTAATGGCCATTTTGCACCATGAATTTATGCATCCCTCTCATTTTTGCCCACCTATCCTACCTTGCTATTTTTCTATCCTTACTTATAAAGATCTTTGATCCAATTATTGGCTCAATTTTTGCCACAATGGCCTACCCCAAGGATAGGGCCAATTGCCGAGCAGATTGGTTGGCCTAAGTTGCCTTGAGTGATTTAGAACTTTGGATGTTTTTACCAAAAAAATTGGGTTTCATTCCTGGGAACCCACTTATTAAAATAAAAATTGAAAACATGAAAAATTAATGCTAAAATTGAAGCTTCACCATTTGGAAGGTTTAGGCCCAAATTTGGAAACAACATACAAGGGATAAGTTGCTAATTGGATATAAGAGGTAGGGAATGGTAGCCTTGTCAATGTATTAACTTCTACCACAGTCTAAGGAATTTCTTGCTTAGAGAAGCCAAAGCTTTGTTGTCTAATTAGAAACCATGGAACTTTACACAAAACCTAGAGAAATTGATAACATGTGTTAGTATGATTGGGTTAGTATAAAATGAATTAGTACAAAACTCAATTTAGACAAGTTAGTACAAAAGTTGGTCAAGATACTAAAACTCAAAAGATATCATACTAGAAGCCCTCCAAAGTGGCATCACAAAGGTACAGTGGGGGATTATCTAAGGGTTAGTACAACCATCAAAACTTAACAAAACTCAACCAAATTAAAATAAGTGACTCCAAGAAGCACAAGTTAGTCACACCACTTGCAAAAATTGCACTAAAGAGTCAACTTTGAAAGGACCCCACTGTCTTTCAAACAAGCTTAACCCCTAAAGGTCAAAATTGCGTTTTTTGGCAACATAGCAATTTTGGGCCACTCACTATAAATGGATTTTTTATTCTTCTTTTCTGAAATTTTCACACAACATGTGCTCAAGAAGTAGCTTTAAGGCCCAACAATTTTCATAACTTTTGACTACATGGTTCAAAATTTATTGTATGATATGTCATTTTCAATGCTCGGCGGACAACCCAAAAATTTCTTTAAAAATCACTTTTTTCAAAAATGAAAATTTGAAATTTATTTTTTAGATTTATGTATACAAGGAAAGCTTTGATACATCCCATTTTGATTTACACGATGAAAGTTATGAGATGTTCAAGTTTGCGGGTAGTTATGGATTCCCTACTTGAAAATAAACTTTGGAGTCCTTTATTTAACTGTATTTTTAATATTTTTGAAAAAAATAAAAAAATATGATATAATTTATTGATTACTACATTACTACCTTTGGGATTGAAAATTTTCAATTTTATAATTAAATTCTTAACAATTTAGGGTTTTAAATCACTTTGTACTTCTTTCTACTTACTATTTTTTTCCTATATGTTGTGAAATTCCAGATGATCTAAAATTTTTCAAGCATGTAGCCAACTTGCCTTGAAAAATGAATCCAAAGAAGCACCATCATTTTGGACATTTTTCCATGCAAATGTGACCTTGTGAAGTGCAGCTGCCCGTATTTTCACAAGGCCAAAAAAATGATTTTTGTCACTTCAAACGTTTATATCTTGCAATCTACTTGGTGGAAAATTCTGATTTTCTTTTTACATCTTTTTAAACTAGATTACTACAAGATCTTGTAGTTAAATGCATCCTAAAACGTTTTTCATCTAAATTTTGGTGCTTGTATCAAAAATGGCAGTTTTGGAGTGTTTCTAGTGAAAACATAGTCTCTGACCTCTAGGCGTTAAAAAAATGAAGCATTAAAAACTTCTAAAACATGCGTTCAAGTAATTTGGCTCAAAAATTTCCAAAATTTCCATAAATGGATCCTATAAAATACAAGTGCCAAAATATGGCTATAAGAGGGTGTTTTGAGAGGGAAATAGGTGCCATTTTATCCTACAGTAATTTTATCACTTAAGATTTTCATCCTAACCTTCTAAGATTTTTTCTTTCTAAATTGGTTCAAACTTTTACTTTTAGAGATTAATTCCAAATCACAAACGGATTATGCCTTTGCCTTCTAAAGGCTTTTTTCTTTTGCAAAACCCCTAACCTTTTTTTCTTTTCCAAAAGATCACGAAAAATTAGCACCAACTTAGAACATTAAAAAAATTAAAAATCTAACTTTTAAAGCTTACCTTTTTTGAGAGAGGTGTCTAGCTAGGGTTATTTGGAAGGCTCAAGGGAGTAGAAAAAGACCCTTCATTGACTTCATTCCAATTCCATGTGCACTTGGGAAGCTAGTCAATTCCACATAAATACTTCGACATTGTAAACTTGGAGGAATCTTGCTAGTTCATATACCTCTCACAATTGGAATGTCATAAAATTTGTTGGGGAACATTATTAAAATAAAATAAACTATTCTTACTTTTAGAGGGATTTTACTACAACCTATATAATTTCTAAAAATTTCCATTATAGATTTTAGTGATTGATTATCATAAAAAGGCATTTATATAAATCAAAAAATTTTGAAACTTTTTGAGGGACTTCTCATAAAATTCCTCAAAGGATGTGTAAGCTCATATTTTTATTTTACACGTGTGAAAAGGAGGATAAAATCCTATTCCCCTATAATTATTGATAATCAAAGAATCTTTTAGATACAAAAGAATCTTGATGAATCAATTTCACTTTTGATCCCTTGGCATAATTTTTATCCTAGATCACCATCTTTAGGCTATAGATTCCTCTACCAAACTATTCTGAAGTGATAACTTTTATAATCTAATAATTAGGATTTCTACTATTTTGTTGGTGCAATAGAAAAACTGAAACATATCCTTGGAAATGTACCTGAGGATATACTTGATCTTTCCTTGAACCAATTTAGACATAATAAGTCACCAATGTTAGTAGATTTAGGCTATTTGGGGTATTATCACTCAAACCTTCTAACTTCCACCAATTTCCGGATTCTAATCTATATCCCTGTGAGTATTTGAAGTAATCTAAGTATAAAACTCTATTTTAAACCAAATTCTATGTTGTCATATAACATATCTATTTTGACTTTACACTCTTTTGGGGGCCTTTCTTAAAATATTATTATAATTTAAATTGTGAAATAAAAAAAAACAAAAACAAACTATAAGTCCCAAGTGATGAATTAGGAGCTCACACCTAACCTATTATGCCACTGCTTTGCTCTATTGCTAATAGTTGCTCCTCTATTCTCTTGCAATCCTATAGTCCCACCTCCCACCTCCCCCCTCAACTCACTTTGCTTCCTGACTCCCATTGTTCCCCCTAATCCCCCCTTCACTACTCATGCTGCCCCCCCCTGCACTTCATTGTTGGTGCTATTCACTTATTGCTCTTGCTATTAGTACTATAAGAAACTGGGTTTTTTTTGGTAGTAGGGTGATTTACGTAAAAATGCATTTTGTGTAACATTAAGGTTGTCGACAATGATGTCTAAAACATTTGTCAAGATTGACATGCCAAAACAACACAAAAAATTGAAAAAATATGCTTTTTTTTTAATGATGTATCCCCATATATAGTAGAAGAATTTGGTTAAGTTTGAAGCATAATTAATTTTGTGTTGAAGTAGTAAACATCTTATTTGCGCTAAATTTAGTATGGTCATTTTTTTAGCCCAGCACCTATAAATGTGTGTGCTTGAGACTTGCAGCTTTAAGATTGCTTCACCCCAAGAATGTCAGCTATTGCAGTTTGAAGTTTGTTAATTTGAATTTGCAATTGGATTTATCCAAGATACTAAAAGGTCCAAAATATCTCTTACAAATGCATCAACAAAGACTTCCAAAGTCAAAGAGATAAAGAATTTACAAGTTAAGTGAGACGATAAAGATTCCATGGAATGAATATAAAATCTTTTGGGTAAAGAATTTGTAACCTCTAATCATGTAGGTTTGTCCACATGATTAATGTGTTTCCACATCCCTTTGCAAAAAAAATCCACCCAACATTGAATGTAACATTTTTTGGCAAGGTTTTATAATGTCTAGAGGGTTTTTATAGTTTGGTCATCCTCAACTCAAGCATCTACATTATACTAAAATATGCAATCTAGATTCCACATACCCTAGTGCTTCTTGAATTTTGAAGTTGAGAAATACCTACCAAAAAGCAGTGGAAAAAAACAAACTTTATACTTTGATCATTTAAATTTCACAAATGGTAAGAATTTTCAAATTGAATTTTTTTTGTATGTTCTATGTAAAGATGAAATTAAATCCCTATAGTTACAATTTTTTTTTAAACAATTTTTTGCATCCAAGACTCTTCATCCAAAAGTGACCATTTCATTCATTTTTTGGGCCCAAGATTGCGAAGGATTTTTAGAGGTTACAATGGCAATGTGTCTACAATACAAGAGCCTTAGTCCATATAGCACTAGCTTGTTTTCTTAGCAAGAAAGCTATTCAAACTTCCTAGGGATGGCTTTTATTTGATGACAAGCTTCCCTTCATTACAAAAAAATTCAGCCCTCTAAAAGGCTACAAGTTTGGAACCTTTCTAAACCCACCTAGGTGCAATTAGAGAGGAATTTAAACTGTTTTTTATTTTTTATAATTTTTTTAATGAAAGTAGCTGATGTGACACTACTTGTGCCTTGTTAGCATCACATCAAATTTATATTTTATTTATATTTATATTTATATTTATATTTTTTTGTACTTGCATGTGGGGTGCCAAAATATGCATCCTTCACAAACCTTCTGTACGGTTCAAATTTTTCTAATGGCTTTGCTGGATCAAGAGCCAATAAGGCAACTTGTGTACTTCTGGAACTCACAAGAAGATTTTTTTGGCATATTTTGCAAATCATAATGCCAAGTCCGATTTTTAAGGCAAATTTGTCACCCTTCCATTGAATAGTCAAAAAAACATTATAACTCATACTGCAAACCTTCTTTCTACACCCTTAGATTTGTGAGAAGTACACATTCAGACATTTGTGATAAACTATTAGACTTGACATTATGTCCCGTAATGCTCTCAGTCAAGCCTCCCATCTCAGAGCATTATCTAGCCCATTGTGTCCATCCTTTGCTTTAATGAGGACAGAAGATAGGATCAGTGTCTCATGCCAAGTGGCTCTCATTTGATTGTCTGATACAGAATATGATTTTAATTTCTCTAGGGGTGCGGGGGAACTTCTGTTTCTGTCCAGAACTGAAACCGGCGAGAAGCTGGAGCAAAGGTCTGGCGAGCTGAGTTGATAGAATGGGTGAGCTTGGGAGCCGAGTTGCTGCATAACATTGTATAACGAGGTAAGGATCCCCCCATGATCGATCTTGATCCAAATGTGACCATTTCTTTGGCATTTTTTGGGCCGAAAATTGCAAAAGATTTTTGGAGGTTACAATGGCAGTATAGCTACAATACATAGGAGAAGCACTCATAGTCAACTGCTTTAGTGATTCCACGAATGTTCTGGAGTTAGAAGTTCAAGGCAATGTAAATTTTCTACCATGTTAGAAGATAAAAATCACAGGGATTGCATTTTTTTGGTAATTTTATGCTTCAAATCAAAATTACTAAAAATTTTGGAAGCCAGCATTTGGTCCAAACTCATACTCAATATGTAAAACCTTCTAATTCCAATCATTCAAGACCTACTTCCCACTCACTACTTTGGGACATGTGTCTTCACTTGTTTAATCCCAACTTTGAAAAGGAGAGAAAACACAGTCAAAACTTTGGGTGAAAATTTGTTCCAATGTTGGTTGGAAACACTGCACCCTACCGGTTGGAGATGGGTCCCTAGTTGAGAATGGATGCTTCTACCATAGTGTGAAAGGCTACACAATATGAGAGGTCCTTAAAGCACCAGCTCGTTTCTTTAGTAAGATAGCTACTCAAACTTCCTTAGGGATGACTTCTGTTTCAAGCCAAGCCTCCTTCCCTTCGCTGGATGCAGACAGAGTCAGCAACGTAGCTAGTGTAGCTCCTCCTCAGGGAATTACCGAAGATCCTTTGGGCATCATGCTCCGAGGACGGATCATTGTGCTCGTCCTTCATTTTGACGAGGAAGGAAGGTAGAGAAGCACCTCCCTATCAGGTGCTCTCATTTTGACATTGTCGGATATAATTTTCATTTCTCTTGGGGTGCCGAGGAATCTGTTTCCGTCCAGAACTGAAGCCGGCGAGCTGTGTTGATAGAATGGTCAAGCTTGGGGAGCCCCGCTGCTGTCACTGATTGTGAATTAAAAGCTAGTTGTCAACTCGTCATACATGGTGTGGGCGACGCCACCCTCCTCGGAATTGAAGTTCCCAAGCCCAAGCTTAAGCTTCCCAATTGGGGACCCAGTTCCCCAGTTCTGTTGTGGAGCCAACTGATGAACACATGAGTTTCCAAAATTGCATCACCTGCTGATGCATACCTGACGATCCAGGCTCAATCATTCAGCCTCAACTGACGCTTTTATGCACAAAAATGAACTTCCAATTGAAGGACGCAATGGGTTGTTGACTTTTCAACGCTAACGTGGCGCTGTCTTATTGGCAACGCATCAATGTTGCCGTGACAAGTTGCAACTCATATCTTTCTTTCCTTTCAACTTGCTTCCTACTCCCAAACTTGCTTCCTTCTCCCTTGGATCATGAAGATCAAAGGTTGTGATTGAAAAATGTACAACCAATTAGGTACGGTAACCTATTCGGTTATCTATTACATATATGATATTCTATATTCAATAATGGAAAATGAAGGATTCACTTTAAAAAAGGACAATGGACAGTTTAGGTGAACTCGTGTACACATTAGGAAAAACTAGGTGTTGACTTTTTCAAAGTTTAAAGTTCCTTATTCCACATTTTCAGATTTTATCATCCATGGTGAATAATTATTTCCTTGAAGTAAAAATTTGGAGAAGAATTCCAAATTTTTTCTCTCTCAAAGGTCCATAGCCCGAGGATAAGAGAATCCCCATACACTTGACCTTGAAGACTTACAAGAGTCTCCACATGAAAGCCTCCCCCTATTTTGTAGGTGACTAATTTTGTATTTTGTGACATCTCTTAGTTCACTGGTCAATGGTCTTTAATAGGTTCTAAATTGAACTCAAATTTTCCATCCATTGCAAGTAACAAATCTAGCTTGTTTTACAAAGTCCAAATATATACATAGGTTGGTTCTCCCATCTCTAAAATGAATCACCTATCACTCTAGTCATTAGCCAAGACAATTCAAGCGGATACTCCCAAAACCGCCACTTTTTGCTACTGAGCCTATTTATTATTCTTAGACTGGTGAGATTTTCATATGCTCTTGTTGGCAAGTGAAAGGAATTTCCAACACACCAGAGAACGTGGCATTTGAATATTGTATACAAAAGTTACTAAAGAACAAAGTTTGGTTCTAAAAGCGTTTCTTCCATATAGATATAGAACTTTGGAGATGTATACACAATGTAGATGGCGATTTAAGGTTAGTGGCACATTTCAGTGTACCTACCTTATCCATCGATTCCATGAATATGTACAATTTAAGTTTTGATAGAAACATTGAAAACCTTTATCAAAATTTTTGAAGACCAAATGTCATTGTAGGGTTGAAAGAGGACATAATGTTATTTGAGAATGGAGTAGATATGATATTTGTATTCATGCAAGAAAAAATAACAAAAGAAAAGTGTATTGATGTTTGGATTTTTCACTTTAAACTAGAAGACTAGAATTCAACAAACTAATTTCTAAAGTCAAATAGGTTGACTTGGCAATCTTACAAATTGCAAATGCATCATTGCCTTTCACCAAAATTGAACAAATTTGGACAACACTTTTGATAACATTAGTGCATTGCTTGAATTATTGTAGGCTAGAGAAGGGGCTTTGAGTTATAATCATCCTTAACTTTCCATCTTCTTGGAAATTCTCAAGTTTGGTGAAAGGCATATTAAAGCATTAAGGCAAGTTTTCTTTGTCATAGCATTGTTGGCAAAGTGTATGTAGGTATGATACAATTATTGTAGTCGGTAATTATATTTGAGCTAATATTGGCGATGAAAATATTCATTGTTAGATTCTATGTAATTAGGGGAAACAAGTGAAGGAGAAGGCCAATTGCCATGTAGTCAAAATGATCTCAAGAGTGTTTGTATTCAAAATATGATGATGTCATTTAATTAATTAAATCCTATGTGCTAAGTTCTTATCTAAAGTAAGTGCATGATATATTATTGAAAAAATCTTGACATACTTTTCAATGGTATGTTATGATCCTCATGCATTTGCAAGGATAAAATGCAACATTTAGACTTGGATATTATAAGTTGCAAAATAACGGTCATCTTCTATTGCACATTATCAAGTTGACATAATTAAGAAATAATATAAGGAAATATGGTAATGAGCTTGACAACAAGGTGGTATGTCTCTAAATGAGAATCACATTATTATTAAATACAGAGTAGAATAGTGAGAATATTTGAATAATATATTAATTCTATGTATCCTTCTTTAACATATCCAATTAACTCACATAGTTTTCTAAATTACCTAGAGTAACTTCTCCAATTTTCATTTATTGCACCTCTAATGAAATCCCTTCACAAAATATGTTATTCATAAATCTTTTATCTTCTTGACCTTCAAAATTAAATGACAAAAAATTATTGTTCAACTTACATGATTAACCCCAAATTTTTTGTGTAGTTGCAAACTAAATGAATGTAACTATAATGGGATAATAATAATATCTTTGAGATCTAAATTTTAGTTTGTTTTTTCAAATTCATAACTCATTTCAAGAACCTTTTATATTTTGGAAAAATAATCATAAAATGTTATTATCTTTATATTCAAAATTGTTTCAAAGTAAAATATGTTCTTTTATTTACAATCTACAAGTAAAAAAAATTAGAAGTATAATTTCATATTCAAAGGGTAGCAACTTGAGACCATTTTTTTGTTTCAAGAACTAGTTAAGTCAAACCATTTTCTAAAACTATTTGAATTGTTGGTAGTTTGGTAAACAATAAAAATTTAGAAATTAAGAATATTTAATTTCAATTAACTTAAAGTTTAATATAATTTAAATTATTTTTAATAAAAATATTTTCAAATTTCAGTTAATTAAAAAATTCCAAACTAAAAAAAACATTTTAATTCTTAAGAACAACCTTCAACTTTCTTGCCATTTATAAATCCTCAAACTTCAAGATCTTGTAATTTCCAACATTTAGATGCTAGTCACATCATTGGTAAATGTAATTGTAGTATAAAAAATAATGAAGCCTTATTGTTGAAATAATACTAATCCTTCTATCCATTCAACATGTAGAAGTCACCTTTTATGCCTCTTTTTACAACTCACTACTCACCAATACTCTCTCTTCACTTCTTTAGTTAGTGACTTTTGTTGTGTCTTATAGTTTAAGGTTAAAATATCAACAAGACAACAATAAACCATGGATTAATTCTAAGAATTCTAAAAGACCCAAAGTAGATTGCTTTCATTACAAAAAATTTCAAACCTCGTTTAGGACATTTGACTAAATAAAGTTATGTAAATAAAAAAAAATATCATCCAAAATTGTCTTCTAGAAAAACTATTAGCAAAAGTCAAATTTTGTGCCATGTTGGAATTTTGATTAAATTTTGATTATTTATGAATTATTATATATATATATATATATATATATATATATATTTAAAAATATTAAAATTCATTGTTTTTGTACATCTGTCGAAAATCAAACATCTATTATAAGGCCCAAATTTTTTGTGATGTCTATTTTAGACAATTTTCTTAGGCTCACATACTAACATCGTTGCCGTTATAAATTGTATAGAATGTCCCATGCTTCCTCAAATATTTTTATCATTAGAATTTAAATTTTTGAATCCTTGTCAAAGTTTTTTGAAATATAATTTTTTTTCTATCATCAAATACCTTAGGACACTCAAATAATTTTTTCAAAAACTTTGCTTTTTCCCAGATTTTTTTCAATGTAGGTTTTGTTTTTCATTCAATTAACTTCAATTGAACAGCACAAATTTTTATTTTGTTGTTGACTTCAAATACTATTTGTTATTGAATACCAAAGTCTAAATATATAAGATATCCAAAAATTTTGATTCTTTCTTTGAATGTTGGAATCTTTCAATCTATTATGCCATTTTTCATGAAAATTTCCAAAAAATTCATATGCATGAGTAGAAAAGAAGATTCTAAGGTTGCAAATAAAAAAATTGCAAATATTTTGTTTATTGGTTAATTCCATTGAAAATGGCCATTATGAACTTTGAAGTGTCTCTTTGATGAAATGATGTGATAGAAAGCTAAAAAATAGTATAATGGTGTATATACATAATCATGCTTCTAAAGAGCATCCTAATTAAGATCAAAATTGAGGTAGGCTTTGATAGTTTGATTTTAAAATCTTCGAAAATATTCTTGATTATTATAAAAATACTTTTTGATTAATTTGGAATGTTCTAAAACTATTTAAATTATTCTCCTGGATTATGCACACTCCTTGTGAAAAATTCATGTTTCTAAGTGTCTTTATAATAATTGCTTGGACAAAAATTAGAGTCAAGAAGTTTAGACATTGATATATAATTGTAAAGATATATTTCCAAAGATTTACTTTGTTGGATAAATTTAAATAAATTATGGTCCTTATTTTGTAGTTGGTTGATTTTTTTATTATATTTATGATCTTTAATAATTTGAATAATTTTTTAATGCAACTTTGAATTCATATTTTTCAGATTTGATCATCTAAAATTTTTTGGACAAAAATCTTAGAATTGTCAAAGTACATAGTAAGTTTCGTAGGGGGTATAAGTGATGCTTAAAACATATATGTACAAGGCAAACACAAAGAACAAAGGCGAATATGATAAATGCTATTAAAGAAAAAATCAAGTGCTAAATAAAAACCTAGCCTAAGTTTAACAATATATTTTCAATGTCACATTTTATATAAAGTCACTATATTTTTCCCTACTAATTGCATTGATAGGACCTCCGGACTCGGACGTTGGGTTTGCAGCGTTCATTGACATTTTGAAAAAAATAAATTGTTGTTCGCCTTGTTCGTTCGCAAGATTTGACGGCTCTAATCTATCCTCATTTGTCACCTGTAAGATTTGACAGCCTAAATTTGTCTGGTGGATGGGGTGGATGGCAAAAAAAAATTAATTTTGCCATTCACCTATAGACGCTACGAATGTACGTCCAGATTTTGGATGTTAATTTGCCTTGGACGTTCCAATTTGTCAACCCTGCCTCCTATACCTTTTCAATGGCAACTCAATCCAGTAATTGGACCCTAAATTTTGGATACTATACATTAGATATAGAATATTTTATTAGACACATACACATGAAGGTAGTTGAGTCCATTTGTGAAGTACAATATTCAAAATAGAGATTAGATTTTTCATCTCCATTTATAATTTTAAAGCCTCTATAGGGTCATTGCAAGAAACATTGGTCATATTTTGCGTCACAATTAGAATCACATTATTGTCTTTTAATATAACTTTTAAATCCTAAGTCCTCATAATTTAAAATTTTTATTGGAGATGTCTAACTTGATGGTAATCAAGGTATTTTATATTTTAGAAATTAAAAAAATCATTTTATTTTGAAAATTTAATTTTGTTAATTTGTCACACTTTGAGATTCAAGGATTTTCACTATATTTGGAGTACCCAAATTGAATGATCTAAGGTTAAAATTTTTGTGGTTTATTTCTATACTAGGTGGGCATATGCCAATCAAGGCCTCAAGGGGCATCTATAAATATATTATTTTATATCCTCAAGGTCCATGCAAAAATGACTCCCTTACTTAAGCAATTTTGAACATTGAATATGGTGTCAACTTCATTTTTTTGGTGAAATTTGATCACCATCAAGTCCTCTCAAATGGAAATTTTTAGTTTTTTTTAGTTTATAGTTTTATTTATTTATTATTAATTTATACCTCATTGCTTCTATTTTGTGACAATTTTTTTCTTGCTGTACTATTTTAGTACTCGCAAGTAGTGCAACAATATTTTTAGTTGTCAATTTTTCCAATCAATGGTTGAGATGTTCTACTATGTAGTACTTATAGTACTCTGTGGCAAAAATGTAGTTTTTGCTAAAATGCTACAACAAATGCCTAGTGTTTCTTGCAATGACATTGTAACTTGTATCCTTTTTTTTTTTTTTTTTTTCTAATTTTCCTTTTTATATATACTATTTTATATGTATTATTCACATAATTTTATATTACATATCATCATGTTTTGTACTTTAAAAACACCCTATAATAAATATTTTTTGTTTACAAATTTTATGTAGGATGAATATATTAGATCTTTTATGTTGTTGCATGTAATTTCAACGTTTTTCAACAATGATCGGGTGAATGCAAAAAACACTAATACTATTTTGTACAAGGTTGACGAATCTCTACGTCTGCCTGAAAAAGGCGTCCGTAACCCGAACGTACGTCCTCACGGACGCTAGCGGACGCAGCATCCCTCCTGCCGTCGGAAGGCGGACGGGTAGGGCGGACGGACGGGGCGGATGCCCAGATCATGCGAACCAGATCAATCCGCGTGTCGATCAGACGGCCGTACCGGGGCGGACAGGCGGATGGGACGGACGGTGTCCGCGAATGTCAACGGACGCTGTGGACACAACGTCCGCGTCTGGACGTCCCGGACGTCCGACCGTCCTGTCAACCCTGATTTTGTATCACACTTGCAGTTTTCAAGTTGTGATTGGTCATATCTTTTGCAAATTGAAGCCAATGTACTTGAATTTTTTTGGAAAGATCAGAATTTAGACAATAATTAGAGAAATATTTTTCAAAAAATTCAAAAATTATTTTATATTTTAATTTTAATTTAGCTAATTTGTCACACTTTGTGGTTTAGGGTTTTTTTAGTACTGGGGACTACCCAAAATTAATGATCTAGAGCTGAAATTTTTGGACTCTATTCCTACACTAGAGATGCATGTGTCCACCAAAAACTACTGAAAAAAATATTATTTTATGTTCTCTATATTCATGCAAACGAGGCTCTCTTGCGCGCGCAATTTTGAACAATGAAAATGGTTTCAAGGTCATTTATTTAGTAAATCTATTCATTGTGAAGTCTTCTCAAATTGCCAATTTTTAGTTTCTTTAAAAATGGTCTTCCCTATTTTTTACAAATTAAAACATCAAAATACCTATTTTCATAAGATTTTGCAATTTTCTAGTTCTCCTACTTAAAACTTTTTTTTGTGCTTTTCCTTTGTAGGGTACCTTCTCCTTAAAGGTTTATACATGAAACATATTTTTCTAATTTTTTTTCTAATTTTTTCAAATCTTATATACTATTGAAAAAAATCATGAGTGTTGTAGCCAATGCAACAAAACTAGGTGTTTCTTGCATTCACCCGACCTCCCTGAGCCTTATCCCTTACAATAAATGCTACAATACAATTTAGAACTAATTCATGTTTTACATAGTTAAGCACTTAAGCACTTGAAAAATGACCCACATGAAGACCACATGAAGACCCCAATGATTAAAATTTAGATCACTTGTAACTTAGTTTGTTCCTACTTAAATGACCTTTAAAGAGTTGATTGCATTTGGAAGAAAGCTAAATTCTTTAGAACAATTTTCATTAAATTCTTGTAGGAACAAAAATGGAATTGACATCTAATCCAAGTTGTTTCATATTTTTTGAACCTTTGTGAAATAAGTTACAAATTTTTGAAGTTGAAATGCAGTAGTCACTAGAAGCCCAAGCTTAAAGTGACCACCTCCTAAAATGTAGACTATTGGTAAATTGAAGAAAGAAAAATATACCTCTACTTTAGTTGCTTCTTAGAGCACACTATGTTTGAGCATCCTCAATCTGCCCTCTTGATGGAGGCACGGCATCAACAAGTTTTGTGAGAGTCCCAAAAAAACAATAGATCGAAACTTGCATAACAAGAATTGGATCTTTGATTATGCCCCTCAAACGCCTTTGCACTCTTTGGTAAACTAAATAATTGCGATGACTGAATCCGAAAGGGCAAGAAGTGTAACTCATTCTCGCACACCGCTCCATCGTACTTCACCTTTTGCCACCACATCAGCAACTCACTACACTCACATGCTGTAGCTATCTCCTGTGAAGCATTTACGTACTAGATAACCAATGAGCCGTGGTAGCGGCGAGTAGGTTATCGGACATAACCGGTTGTTCACTTCTCAATCACAAGCTTTGATCTTCATGATCCCAAGGTGTAGGAAGCAAGTTGAAAGGAAAGAAGGTTGTGAGTTGCAACTTGTGATGGTGATGGGTTGCCAATGGAACGGTGCCATGTTAGCATTTAAAAAACAACAACCGGTTGTAGTTTCGAGTACCGTCTGAAGTCGGGTTGAGGAGCCCGTGTCAGGAAGTGAGGCAACAAAAGAGGGGACTGGAGTGGGCTCGGCATGTACCATTGCAGAGACAAGTTACCGACGCAGGACTGAGGATGCTCTTCTACAGTTTTGTGACTCCAATCCACCGCCGAAGACTCTAAGCAGACGGACCTATGTACGGAAAGTTCATAGAGTCGTCAAACCCTTCTCGAATTCTCGATCCATAGTCTCATGCTGACAATAAGACTAGTACGTACTTACTACGTACTGCAGGTGTTCCTGGCCCGTTTGCTACAAGCTTCTGTTTCCACCCAAATATTTAACCAATATCAAGCAATGTAACTGGCCGGATGCCGTTACTTGATCGTGATCTATCAGTACCTTCAATTATTACAGATGGACCTGCCCACCTTGTGCATGTCGATTTCTCAGGTACTCAGTACTAGAGGTGTTCCCGGTCCTGTTGCTACGGGGTTGCTACACCCTAGCTAGTTCTGCACTCCAGCCAGCTTCGCAACTGAATTCTCTCAAACGTTCACCTTATCAAGCAATGTGACTGGAAGCCATTCGATCTCGATCTGCCTTCAATTATTACAGATGGACCTGCCCAACTCCGACAACTAAACCACGTGATTTTCACTTACTGTAGTCAACTTGGACTTCACCAATACTTCATCCATCCAGTTGGTTCAAAGTCCTGGCACGAGCAGCCCGAGCTAGTGGGACTTGGCACACTCATCAGTAGTGACACCTACGTACACACAGACCTGAACTGAGTTCCAGCACCTATATAAACCCAGGCCAAACTGAGCTACAACCAGATACAACTGATCGATCGATTCACTCATCCTTTCTCCAGCTCTCTCTCTCTGTGTATCACGAATCTGACTGCAAGTACTGCCGCTTGCATTTGCATTGCATTGCATTGCACTGCTTGAGATCTACAGCACCATGATGAACCGTGCGATGTGGGCTACCGTCGCCGTGCTGCTTACAGTGGCCCTGGTGGGTCCCCAGGTGGCCATGGCGGCTGACGAGGATCCTCTCCAGGAAGTCTGCGTGGCGGACCGGAGCCCCGGCGCGACCGTCTTGAACGGCTTCCCGTGCAAACCTTTTGCTGAGGTTGTCGCCACGGACTTCGTGTTCAAGGGCTTGAAGAACCCCGGCGACACCAACAACGCCAACAAGGCCAACGTGACTGCGGCTTCCGTGCTCCAGTTCGCGGGTCTCAACACCCTCGGAATCTCCGCCGTGCGCATCGACTATGCCAAGGGCGGCATCAACCCACCCCACACGCACCCGCGCGCCACGGAGCTGCTCATCCTGTTGAAAGGGGAGCTTTATGTTGGATTCGTGGTCAGCATTGGCGCAGACAACAAGCTGTTCGCCGCCACCATCTACCCCGGGGAGGCTTTCGTGTTCCCCAGGGGACTGGTACACTTCCAGCTCAACGTGGGCAAGACCCCGGCGCTGGCGTTCGCAGGGCTGAGCAGCCAGAACCCGGGCGTGCAGCAGATCGCGCCCGCGCTCTTCCAGCCTGATATCTTGGATGAGGTGCTGGAGAAGGGCTTCCGCATCGACACCAAAACCGTCAACTTCATCCAGAGCCAGTTCCGCCCGTAAATGCATGTATGCATATCTTGCATGCTGTGTGCGTCGTAGCATTCCTGCGGGGTTCGCCATTGCATCGATCATGCGCGCATGGTTGAAGCTCCAGCGATGGAAGAGAATAAGATTTGCTTGATAGTGTGGTACTCTATTCTAGCTGGGTAGCCTGGATTAGCTAGATTGGTACGTACTGCCCAGAGAGAATTTGGCGCGACCAGAAACTCTGCCTCTGTATTGACGTATTGACGTATTGACGTATTGACTTCATGATTCGGAGGGTCCACTTCTCTCGATCTCGGTGATTGAGTTTTGTGACCTCCGGACTCGCAGATTTTGCAATGAAGTATTAATTGTTGGTCTTATCATTAATTGGGCTGGTGTACAGAAACTTCTTCTTTGATTTGGTTGTCGTTCTATCTCGGTTCGGAGATGATATTTGCACTAGCACTCTAGCAGCGGCTCGCGACTGCACAGAGTAATTGATACTAATATTTTTCAACTGGCGGTGTTGCGTGCCCGATTTTGACATTCACTTTAGTTTGCTGTGTTGACAGTCATGCAAATAATTACTATGCAAATTGCATTTCATCCACAACATTGTTTACTGGTACGTTATGTATTCGGTCAGCTCCTCACATCATTTCATTTCGTTCCAAAGGGTCCACGGGGCCGTTTTAATCGGATTTCGCCAATTCAACGAAAATGGACGTTCATAGACACCACGTGTATATTCCCGGACTTGCAGTTCGATCAGTATACAGAGTGATACTGCACTTCAGCCAATCGAAGGAATTGTAGGCGGTGGTACGACGAACTTCGAGGTTGAGACTTCAGAAGCTCGTTGACCACTCCAGTTTGTGATATCAGTTGAGGCATCGAGAGTTCGCCACGGGGTTCGCCGTGTGGATTGCTTTGCCGTTGTGCCAGTGATTGAATGTCTGCAGGAGTTGCAAGTTTGTTGCCTAGTTCTATTTGTATGCCGTTACAAATTAGTCCTCGTGCGCTTCATAACTACTAAACTTTAAGCAAAGGGGAAGTGACTGTCTCTGTTCCTAGAGCATGAGAATATAAAATATTGCGAGAGAACCGCAAAAGAAAGAAACCGTCAATTCCGTACACTGGCGGTATTCCATTACTGATTGTATTGCATGCATACGCCAGTTTGCCATTTGCATTGCCGTGGCTGACTGCTAACCCTGCTGATAGGTATGCTGACAAACAAACTAAAAAGGGTCAGCTTACATGTACGTAGCTTTGCAGTTTGCACTAAGGTGATATTGATCATGTATAATTAACCTGGAGCGACCTAATGACTTTCTTATTTCAGTTATTTGTGAACAGGTCAGAGAAATTGCTCCCGAGTTTTACGAAGACTTGGGCCACCGCACATCTTGGTCATACGTGATACACAAGTACAGCACAGAGTCAAGTGTAGGGCAGTTTAGCAGAACAATGAGGAATTCAAACCATAGCCTGTCACTTTGCAGCCAAACTTTAAGGACGGCAAGATGAGCTGAGCATGTGGTCTTCCATTTGTAAAATATCATACTCTTTTGTCTTCAGTCATTTATGCCTTTACAATTGGCCCCTGGCGTCCAGTCTATCTCTAACTTAACGCAGTCTGCTGTTCAGGAAATGGCTACATACAACATTTCAACATGGATATGGTATATCGGTTTGAGCAGTGGGTTATTTGGGAGGTAAGCTAGTTTAACTCTCTGTAATACTTTTACCCCAAAATGACTTTGGGGGTGTATTTTTCATGGTTGTCATAACGGGCGAGTTAGGGTCATCGGATGGGACAGACGGACGGTCCGGACAGCTTTAATTTTGTAACTTGTGCAATTTTGCGGAATGACACATCACCTCGGAATGCGAAATCCAGGGCGTGAACGCCTTTAGGGTTTAGGTCAGGGCGCCCTGACGATGTCGTCCACGCCCAGCATGTTCTTTAATCCACATGGCATCCACGTGGCCTATTTTTCCGTTATCAGAAAGTCAACTATGTGTTGACTGTATCGGACGGGCAGGACCTCTAATAGACGGGTGAACCGGATGTCCGTCCACTATGACAACCATGGTATTTTTGTTCTTTTATCAATTTTGGCCAGGCAATTGCAATCTCAATTTTTCAATCAAGCTATTGTTTGGATTTTGCATTAAAGAAAATATGAGGCCTTTGAGAGGGCCGCTCCATAGTGACATCCATATGTGATTGCTTTGAAATTTCAGGCTCATTTTGGTATGGGCAGTTAAATTCATTTGATTATTTTTTAAAAGAATTTGGATAATTTTTAGGATTAACTATTAAAAACTTTCATTTTTCATTGAAAAAGGTACACATTTGATTTTTGAGAGGTCCTCAAAGCCACATATATCTATTAGTAGAAGTGTAAAGCTTGCTAATTTTACTTCACTTCTCAATTTAGAACAAAGTTTATCAATTTCACTTGATTTGAGATCTAAAAACTTGAATTTATCCATTTGCTTTGAAAATGGCCCCAAAGGAAATAATAAAGTGTTTTTATGATTTTTACCATTGAAAATTTAAACATGCAAGTGTTGATTTGGAATTATTTGTGATTTATACTTATTAAAAAAAATGCATTTTAACAATTGCAAGGTGAATTGTGTATTGAATTTGATAGCTTTTCATGTGAAATTAAGTTTTTTGAAAGTATATTTTTTAGTGTGCTAATACAATTTGTAGTTGTTTATGTCACTTCCAATCTCCGCTTCAATCCCACAAAACTTTTATGAGTAAATTTCTAAAATATTGTGGGAAGGGGTAGCTTAAATATCTAAAATGAAAAATGTACATTTTTCTTGTTATAATGTGATAACTTCTATGCAATTTTGCACTCAAAATTGGTGAACATACTAATAAAGAAGATCTTTAAACATCTATACAATCAAATTTTGAAAAAAAAAGAAATTTCTTCATTGAGGTTAACTATAAGCCCATGTTCTTTTTTCATAGTCAAAACATGTAAACTTGAAAAGACTCGGACATTTAGGGATTAAAGATTTTTGCATCACTATTGACCCTAAAGATTTTTAGTATCACAAAGTTTACTTGATCCAAATTTTGCTAAAAATGTTAGTACACAATAATCATGGCAACATAGTACAATACAAGGCATTTGATTGACAAATTAAACCAAATTGAGTAATTTTTTAAGCTAGTTGCCAACTTCATAAGGCACTTACCTAATTTTGTATGTTTAGTATGAGAAAAAAAGATCTTTATACAAATAGGGTAGTAGTAGATGAAACTAGCTATTCATAAAGGATATGTAAATTAAGATTAATAGGGGCTCAATTGCTGATAATAAAGTCAAATTAGGAATTGTGTTCAAAGTTAAATTTTAAACCTCATTTAGTCATAGTGGAATATTTTTTTCAAAAAACTTTGAATTAATATAATATGGAAAATCAAATTAATTCTCATTTCTAAAAAGCCATTTGAAATTTTAAAACTCCAACTAAAAGTTATGGTCAAAATTTAGGGAAGGGTTGGAAGGGACATTTTTTTTAACATTTTCAAACACTCTTTTTGAATTTTGTTCATAACTTTTAGTTGGGGTCTCAAAATTTCAAATAAATTTTTGGAGATGAAAGTTATCTTGATTCCCTACATAAATTTAATTCAAAGTTTTTTGAAAAAAATTATTCTACTATGACAAAATGAGGTCTACAATTTCACTTTAAATATAATTCCTACATTTGACAATAAGTGGTCTATCTTCCAAAATTATCACATAGCCTTTGATTCATAATGGCCTATTGATTTCTTTATAAAAACAACCTCATTATTTTTCATACTCACCAATTATCCACAAAGTTAGTCTTTCACATTGTCATTAAAAAAATTCTTCATGATAAACCATTGGACTATTTGGAAGTATTTGCATTTTTTTCCACAATTTCGGATAGAGTGGAAAGTGCATCTGAGTATAAAGTGTTTAATAATCATGATTAAGGTGTATTCAAATATTTTAATCTTGATTATTAAATACTTTATACTCAAATTTGGAGCCATTGATGACATTGTAGCTTAAGTGCAATAAACAAGAATATGAAAAAAAATAAGTTGTTAAGAAAAAAACCCATAGTTTGCGAGGTCCTTGGAAGGCTGTGGAGTAGCCCTTTTGAGGCTTTGTATTTTCTCTAATGCATATGGATGTATACAAGGATTGTCTTGAATGCAAGACAAATTTCACAAAAAAAAAATGGATTAATGGTTACAAAGTTATATCCAATTTAGTCTTTTTATTCTCAATAGGCATGGGTATGTCAAGCAACAAGAAAGCCTTTGTGTATGTAAGTGTTTTTTTCTTTAGTGTTTTTTTATGAATTCCCAACTAAACTTTAATGAAATTTAATCAATTTGAAAAGGTTGTAAGATACATACATTTTGCTAGAAAAATTTGGAAGACAAATTATGCAAGTGCAAAGCCAAAGTTTCAAGGTAACAATCTTACAATTATTAAGTATTTTCACTTCGAAATTTTGATACAAAATATTTGAATGAAATTTTACAAAGGATGTTATGAAAAATTAACATCTACTCGTAACATTTCTCTCTCAGCATCTAGAAGGGGAGTGAAATTTTGTAAAATATACGAGATTTTAACACAATACCTTAGTTCAAGGTATTCAGGGGAGGCAGCAATTCGAGAGTTTTACTACAGCTTTCAACTACACGAACGGCCACAATGTGTGGAAATCTAAGAGCCGCAACCCCCAGATTTCATGAATTTTATGACAATCTTTAAATTAACACGAGAATCAGTATCGATTTAAAATTCCGGACGCCCGTTTGAAAAAGTTTTAGTGTCGTGAATTTCTGTCAATATTGTAAACTTGCGGGAGGGACACTCTTTAGTTCAGCATCAATTGACTCTAGCTCTTGAGATGAGATACTTGGACCATTATCGTACTCCGTGTTGTATGAATTCTCAGAGCTTGTAGGATGAAGCTTTGATTTGTGATCCAGATGTTGTGCAATCACAACACTGCCTACTGTGAATCACTGAAATTGCAAAACCCTACTGGAGAACTCTCCTCTGAAAGTTCGGAGCAATCATTTACCAAATATGCAACAGAACGGAAACAAACCGCAATTTGCAACATCGAAATCAGTAACCAAGATTTTTTTTATAAATTGATCAAATGGCCCAATCTTGCGTTCGCTCAATCACGCATGAATACACGAACAGAATGATATTCCACTCGGACGATGCTCAGGAGACCCACAGCGAAACCTTTGATCTCTTGCAATCACGGGGTAATCTCATCATATGGCAATTTTACGTAACATTCACAATCACGCAATAATACGTAATACCCCAAGCGATCAATTCAGATCTTCATTTTCTAAAACATGGCAGCCTCTTCGTGATATCTCCAAAAGTAAGTAACACTTCCAGTCTTACGCCCAGCCATCTCAGATTCCAGCTAGAATCGGCTCTTACCAAAGAACAAGAGTGGGAACACAACAGTAGATTCTGGAGTAAGAGCAGACATTAACACCGCACATAAGGCCGGGTGTGGCCATACCCTTAATATCTTGGGTACGCCATTGAGAAATCAAGAAGGAGCTACATAACTCCAACCACGTTAGGATGAAATGCAACAACCTACCTAACTAAGAGTAATATCTCCCAAATCTTTCGTTTCCTTAAGAAACTAAGTACTTCAACTATTTTGTTATCATAAAATATGATGCGACTACAACACTGATTGTCATACGCTCACACGAATTAGAGTTGGGCCCTGCTGCACTGACTGGATGAAGCTAAATAGCCAATAGTTCCATTCTAGAAGTTAGCACGCAATCACTCAATTGCATCATTCAGTGCAAGGTGCTTAAGGTTGTAACTTACAGTCGACCAATTCCATCAGATATTCCCAGTGAGCACAATTTAGGACGAAATTGTAAGACCTCAGAACATGCACAAACGAATGGGAGACCTGGGACCACAGACGAAATGGCAGAAGCTGTGAAAAGAGATGACTCTGAGAGCCAAGTGTTATGCTTGCACCACCAGGTGCTACTCTACTAAGATGGTCGGACATCCGTGTAAAATTAATGCACTATTTTCTGGGTTCCAGTGAATTCGACTATAGTTGGTGCTGGTGGGGAGTTTATATCATGATCCTGAGGACCCCATGAAACTCTAGACCAAGGAAATCCAGTATCCAATTAGAAGCTATTGACATTGAAGACCTATATAAATCCATTCGGTGAGGAAGAAAGAAATAGACACACATGGCAAAAGATAATCAACCAATTCGTCTAATTAAAACAAAATGAATTGCCAGTTCTTGCCGAGCATGCCAACAAGATTCTCAAAATAAGCAGTGAAGTCGTCTCCGCTTGCCCCTGCCCTAAACCCTAAAAACCCAAAATCAAGGACAGAATGATATGTACACAGACCAATTCTGGCACCACGGAGTGCAGACTTAGAGAAGCAAATGAACCCTCAAGATCTTCCAAAATCGAAGCTGCTACGGGATGTCGGTACGTCGGGCAAGTGGTGTAGCCATAACTTTGCAATGTTGTTCGGCATTCAGATCGAGTTCGCTCTATGCCCACTGACCAAGTCCATGTTGGGGATCGGTGAACGCTTTGTTAGTGTTCCGAAACAGATGGCACTATCCTTCGTCTTGCGCTTGAGTTTGTCCGATCCTCCGCTGATATCGTGGCTTGGCAATGGCTTGGCTGTGATGACGAGATTGCTCCAGTCTGCCACGTTTTGACCTTCCTCATCGTCGAACCTCTAGCATGGCATTCTTCGTCATTGCTGCTCACATGCCACTTGCTCATCATGTCGATAGAATGGACAACTGCTTTACGGCCCTCGAACATTCACTCACACACGTGAAATGCCACTGCGGTTGCTTTGAAAGTCGACCCACTGCGATGTTGAACACTGCGAAGCCCTTCTGGCAGTAAACTCTTTTGTCGAATGCTTCACAGAAGGTATTCTGGCACGTTCCTTCACCTTTCAGCCCAGGAGAAATGATGTCCCAAATGGGATCACCTGATTGCCACGAAGGTACTAGGAGAGTTTTGGGGGCAGACATATTCTCCATGTCTACAAATGTTTGGAAGGGTCTTTTCGTATCTCCCCCACGCAGCTTCTCAGCAACTTGAACAACACTTCCGGATACCATGTTGCACGTTGTCAATGCCAAGCTGGAGTCCAGGGCTGATAAGCTCTTACCAGCACAGGTGATCTGAATGTCCTGATCTGACGAGTGCACCTCATAATCCACGATGGCAGTACTCATAGTGCCACAGTACTCACAGAAAGCAAATGGAGCTGAAAAGTTTACCCGTTGAGGGCTTTCACTTGCACGGACATCCGGCCAGGTTTCGGTCGAGTATGCAATCTTGTATACACCGAGAACCGAGGTGCACCCATGTTCTGCAAGTCCAGGATCGATCAAATGAAAAAGTTTGTCCTTATCCGCCAAGAGCACTCCTCGGTACAAAAAAGTCACAACAGAGAGCCCATGCATGTCGAAAAGAGATGATCTTCTTCAAGTGGCTCACGGTGTAGAAGTGCTTGACGTTGACCTTGAGCATGCTCTGCAGGCGTGTGCCCTGGATGTTGCTCATGTGAAGCAGATAACATTCAGAATTAGCAACCGGCATTTTTCAGAAACTGAGACTGTCTTTTAGAATTCGAGAAATATTGTTTGATGCAGTTGAGGAACTCTTTTGACACACTTACATGGGAAGTCGATTCTGCTAAATTGATGGCATTGAATGCTCCATATTGACACATTTTGACATTTACATTAGCTTGCTGGGCTGATAGATATGCAAATTGCATTTCATCCACAACAATGTGCACCACTAAGGTAAGATTTTCTTCCTTATTTCCTTCCCTCATCCTTAGATCACTTTAAATCATATCCTTTTTGTGAAATTGCACCGTTGTAACGAAATTGACGTCAGGGGCTGAAATTGAAGTGGAGACGGTCTTTGGGGGTCCCCAAACCTTGATTGTTTCCTTAATAATAATAAGTGAAAAATGAATTGCCAGTGCTTGCGGAACATGGCAACAAATATCCTCAAAACAAGCATCACCCACTCGGAAAGTTAAATTGTCTCCGCTAACCACTTGCAAACAAATCTGAGACATAGAGAAGCAAATGTATACTAAAGAAATTTCTACTACAGCTACAATGGGATCTCAGCACGTCGAGCAAGTGCTGTAGCCACAACGTTGCAATGTTGTCCAGCAGTCTGAGTGCACTATATACCCACAGACCATGTCGACGTTTGGGATCGGCGCACCCATTCTCAGCGTTTCTGAAACATATGGCTCAATCCTTCGTGTCCAGCTTCTTCATTCGTCCGGCGGCATTGTTGCTTGGCAATGGCTTGGCTGTAATGACGAGATGGCTCCAGTTTGCCATGCTTCGACCTTTCTCATCATCGAAATACTCGTATTCTTCCTCATTGCTGCTCAAATGTCACTGGCTTATCATGTCGATGGGCGGGATGCTTGCTTTACGACCCTCAAACATCCACTCACACTCCAATAATCCCATTCTGGTAGCCGTGAAAATCAACCCTCACAACTTCTGCGATGTTGAACACTGCGAAGTGCACTGTGTCCCCAAATTCTTCACAGAAGGAATTCAGACACGTTCCTTGAATATTCAGCCCAGGAGAAACGATGTCCTAAGTGGGATAACGTGGTACCCAAGGACTTACTTCGTCTGTTTTGAGGGCAGATATATTCTCCATGGCCACGTATGTTTTGTATGGGTCTGTCCAAATCTCTTTCCACGTAGCTTCCCCGCAACATGAACAACACTTCCAGACTCCATGTTGCACTGCGCTAGGATTGAAAAGCTTTTACCGGCACACGTGATCTGAATATCATGGTCTCAGGATTACACGTCATAGTCCGTGACGGCAGTTACCAGATCTGCCACAATACTTCGAGCAGCCATGTGAACTAGAAAAGTGGACCCATTGAGGCCTTGCACTTGCAAAGACATCCGGCAAGAGATCAACGTACTGTTATGCATACCCCCCAACGATTGAATTTCAAGGAAACAAGAAATACGAAAAGATAGGACGATCAAGTAACCACACGAACCGTGAAGCATCTGAAGAGCCGAGAAGGTGTTTGTTGTGTTCATCTCGGACGTTGATGATGCCGTGACTGTTTTCTACTTGTTCTCTGGTGACCGTGAAGCTCCAACCAAGAGATCGATACCAAGAGTGAATGTAGAACTGATTACCATAGGCACTCAACACCAACTACGTGCTTCTCTCCCTGTACTCGTCACGCATTCAACCAACAAGATGTAAACTGTAATTCAGGATGCAACGACAATAAGAAAATATGAAAATCCAGCTCCCTAGGAACTCACTCTTGTAGCAGACATCTTGTAAATAGGATAGTTGCAGTAGCCAGAAATGTTGTGCTGAACATAGCAATGTTCAGCAAAAAATTAAAATCTGGAAGAATTGAAATTGGAGGTTCTTACAATGACGAATCACTATACATTAAAAAATAAAAAATCAAGAGTTGACATTTTTGGAAGTTATTTAAGGAGAAGTTGGGAAAAAAAAAATAATGTTGCAAATGCGTAAAGATAAAAGAAAAATTGGACAAATGGTGAAATTCTAGTCACTTTAAAGGTCAAAAATTTATTAGTATAATTTTATGATTATAGTAGAAGTATTTTAATAAAATAAAGTATTATATTAAAACTTTAAGACCTTATTTAAAAATTGTAAAACAATCTTTTTTAAATTAAAATAAACTAAGAAAATGTAGGAAATCAAGCTAAGTTTCACCTCCAAAAATCCATTTATAATTTGAAGCCTTTAGGAGAAAGTTATGGAGGTCTAAAGTTTATTCTAAAAAATAATTATTGCATTATTTTGACTTGACTACGAGCGGTTGAGCTCTTTCATATCTTACATATCTCACATGAATATCCCACATGGATTGTTGTACCTCCTACCTCCCCACTTCTATAAACCACTTGCCTTCTCCCCACATGTAATGCACTACGTGGCTTACAAAGACAAGGAGGTCAACATGTTTTATTCGAAGCATTTCCTACCACTAACCTTTGTAGCATCAGTGCAACTTTAGAGCAATGGAGTTTGATAGGGTCGAACTTGAAAGAAAGTTCTATATTTTACCCAAAAAGAATTTGCCGATGTAGAGCCACATACAAGGTACCAAAATTTTGAATAAAATAAGAATTTGAAATTCTTTGATCATTTTGAAAGCGCCGGTCGAACTACTTTTCACAAATTTAATTAATTATTTTGCATGAAATGCCGACCTTGATAGCTGGGTACGACTTACAAATAACCCAGTACTTTGTTATATTTGCTTCCAATTTTATCACAAGTTGACAACATGTCACATGCAACACCCCAATCACACAATCTGATGCTTTCCACAAAGAGGCCAAGCCATTTCTTTTGAATTTCACTAGTACAAATCCCTACCTTTTGTCCAATCGCAAGTGAAGATTTTAGACCTCTAATACAACAAATTGTCTTGGCCTTTATGTGACTATTCCGAAAGTGCTAGTTGAATAATTAATGAATTGACTCAATTCAAATACAAACTTTGTCGGAATTTGTAGTGGAGACAATATTTTTGAACTTGATGTAGCCAAATGACAATCTTGGATGTTCACATGATTTTCATCTAATTTGAGCACCCCCAAATGGACACTTTTGCTATTGTGTTTAGTTGCTATTAGTAGATTGGTCAAATTTTTATTTTCTTATTGGCAAGTGAAGAGGAGGTTTCAACTCACAAAAGAATGTGACATTTGGATGCCATATGCAAAAGTTATGAAAGGTCAAAGTTTTTTTTGGTAGAGGTTCTAAAATTGTTTCTTGCACAGTTACATATTTGATTTTGGAGATGTACATAAAGTAAGGATGGTGGTTTTAGATCTATGAGTTTTTTAGGGGTGCCCACCTTAGTAGAAGTTGTTAGAGTTCCTAATTTTAGTCATGCAATTATCTTTTCTTTTTAAATTTGGCCCTATACAATTCTTAAGCCAATTGTCTCATCTCAAAGAATTATCTCCTTTGTAGGAAATTCAAATTGAGTTACCAATTAAATCACCTCCATTTTCAGAGCACAAGTATTGCTTAGTGACACCCCTATAGTCTAGGCGTCTCTAAAGTGTCCCAAAGGTGTTCTAAAAGTGTTCAATACCCACTCATCCACCCACTACCATGTAATAAACTTGCATAAGGAATACTTTTAGAATAGGAAAAATTTGTAAAGTGCACCTCACTTTAATGTTTTTGGACCACTCAACAAAAATTTTACCTGGATATTTTCTTCATGTACACTTTTAGATGGCTATGACTCTACAATAAACATTGGAATGGCCAAATCTTTCATTGAATGGTTCTTTGTTGTGAAATTGTTTAGCTTAAAAGTTGCATTAAGGGATTAGGAGCCATGATTAGAAGTCACAATTAGTTTCTGGTATCTTATTGGATTTGTCTATCTTGATGAATTAGAATTGGGCTTTGCAAAATCTTCCATTTTTGCATTTTCAATATACTCATTGAAATTCAATCCATCAAGCATTTCAACACAAAATAGGAGATAATAAAATTTGCATATATAAAAAGTGTATTAAACTTGTTACTTTAACACTCAATTTTCTTAAACCAAGAATAGAGGGAAATGTTTGGAAATCAATGACTTTATTGTATTTGATTGTGATTTAGCTTCATATTCTCTTGGTATAAGAAAATGGAAGATTGCACAAAAAGCTCTTTTGTGTTCTTGTGGAAGTTTTATTGTCTCTCATTTTTCAATTCAATACTTAATGAACTTGATTTCAAGGTAATAATTGAAAATGCTAACAAAAAGCCTTTGATGAATCAACATCTCCCATTCCTTAACCCCTCATCGCCAAAGTCACATTTGGATTCAAAAACATCATTGCTTTTGAACTGACATTAGAGGATTTTTAGAAGTTGTAGAGGGCTACAAATTCCCCTAGTTGCCAATGTCAAGGGAATAGCCTCACTGCTTCTACCTAACGTGGCATTGCGATTGCCATGTCACCAAAAAAAAAATTTTGCTTTTGTGTCCATTCTAAGTTTAAAAAAATTTCCAAAAAAAAATATTGATAGTGCAAACAAGGACGGGGGAACAAGCCTAAAACGGCCCTCCAACCCCCAAAAATCCTCTAATGTATAGATGTAAATTTCACGAAGTTATAAAGATCTTAATCATACACTCTTATAGTGAACATGTTGTAGATGATGTGAATCAAATTTGGAGTCATTTGACCACATAGATTGAAAGATTATAATGTTTTAGTGTTGAAAAAAGATGCTGAAATTTTCCTAACAACACACTTGGAGGTGAAATTCGATTTCTAAACTTATTCAAATGAAAAAATTTTAAACTATAAACTTATTCAAAACCAACATATAAACACATTAGTGGAAAAAAAAATATCAATAAATTGACTCAATGTGTTTGCAAAATGGCATGCAAATGCCAAAACATAGGTAAGAAAAGTTGCAAAAAACACATATGAGCCTAGACCTCCTACTAAAATGCTTCTCAGTCACTCATAACTTCTTCGATTAATATGAAATTTTAGCCACATAAACTAGATTAGTATATGCAACTTTTCCAAAAAAATTCATTGGAAACAGACATTGTATGGAGAAGAAACAAGCCACCAAAGTTCATTATAATCCAAAAATGCAGGGATTTTGAACTTCAAATTGCTCTCAAACATTCAAAGAAACTTGGATTGACATAAAAATCTTACCACAATAACTAGACTAAAAAGAAAACATAACATAATAATTTTTCTTGAAAACAAACATTGGATGAAGGAAATACAACCCCCCAAAGTTGCAACCATCAAATGCAGTTTGGTGGACTCAAATTGAACCTATGAACTTTGATTGGCTTCCAATTACTTTGTACATTTTGAATCAATTTGAAAATCCTACCACACAAACTAGAAAAGAGAGCACAAATTTTCCAATAAGTCTTATTGAATCTTGACATTGAATGCAAAAGTTATAGGACTTTAAAAACTATTTGAGGACACTTTTGGTCTCTTGCAGCGATGAAGGGTTAAAATAAAAGGAGATTATGCAAACTTATTGAAACCAATTGCAACTCCCTTTATTGATTTTGGGAATATTACCCTACCAGGGTTCTTTGCAAATTGACATCATTGCAAAATATGCTTGAATTTTTGTTATTATTTGAAGTACTAAAATTAAATTAAATAGTGTGCTTTACAATTGCCCTAGAATGAATGTTTTTTTAATTTACAACTCATTATTGATCTTAAAGTCTACAATGAACTTTCAAAAAATTGGATTAGCTTTACTCATAATAATTGTAAAGCATTTATCTTCAAAACCACAAAGAAAGAACTCTAAATTTGTTGACCATTAAAATCCTCTATGTCTTACATTGCTTTGTCTTCATTTGTTCAAATGTCTCAACCAGACCATTGACTTCAATTAAAAGCCTTCCAAAATGAGATTGGTGTAGTTGCAATCAATCTTGATATAAATATGATCTACAAATCTAAATTTAAATCATTTAATAACTAAAAGCATTTGATATTTGTTCATCAACATTAAAAAGTGCATATTTACAATTGATTCAAGAACTTTTGATCTCTAAACACTAAAGCTTGCATAATCTAAGGTTGAATAGCCCAAAATTCACCCCACCCAATTGCAACACCTACTATTGCATCCCATTTCACTTTTTGTCATCCTCAATTTCCAATGTAATGAAATCGTATTTGGTTCAAATACAAGCAATATTGGCATTGATCAAGGACAAAAAAAATTAGAAAAAAAATTGAAAAATGACCAATTTTATGATTTGAATATATGCAATCAAGGAATTTATATACATGATATAGTGATGCTTTTGGACTATCATTGGAATGGTGTAGGAAATTAACCAAGTTGTATTAGCATTGAAAAGGGCAAAAATAGACTACCTTTTATGGTTCATATTGGGAAGCTTTGTATTTTTTCTTCCACTGCTTCAAATACATCTTCATTTATAAAACAAATAGACCAACATATTTATTGAATATATCATGATTCACCTTATTTTTTTGCCAATTTTTTTGTGAATCCAATTAATTTCAATGTATGCTACAGATAAAGGGAAGACAATTAATTTCCTACTATAGATTGAATTTTTTTCAAATCCATTTTCACTCATTGGATTGCACCAATTTTGAACTTTGAAAAAGATTCTCATGAATTTAATTTTTAAATCAACACAGCTTTGTTACAAATTCAGAATTGTAACTTCGCACGCATGTCAAGTTCAAATGCATTTTCTAGAAATTCTTGAGTATTTTGACCCAAAAAATTCAAATTTTTTGTAATTATAAGAAGACTGATGAAAAATGGTCACTTGGCATTTTGGAAGGGCACTTAAAGCCATAGCACTTCAACTGCACCTCGAGGGAATGGCAAAAAATCAGCTAGTTTCATTGCTTCTAGGCCATAAAAATTTTGTTTGTGAATCTTCTTAGAATTTTTTTCCCATCTACTTTATTTAACTTTAATGCAACCATTTGAGTTCTAGAACAAGTATTTTTTGAATTTCTAATGAATTTATGAATTTTTTATCATTTTGAAGTTGAGACACATTCACCACCATGCAATAGAAAAAAAAACCTTTATACTTTGATCACAATTATAGATCTTACAAATGATGAAGAATTTCAAATTGAAACTCTTTGTATGTGTTCTATAAATAGGTAACATAATGATCCTATAATTTCAATTGTCATTCTTTAATAAAATTTCCATCCAAAAATCTTGATCCAAAAGTTCCCATTTCTTGCATTTTGGGTCTCCAAATGCAAAAGATTTTGTAGGGGGTAACTCCTCACCGTCTAAGGAGAAGAAGTACATCCCCTTTCCAATGTATTCAAAGATATCCCAATGGTGTGGTTAAACTACTTGAGAAGAATTTGATCCAAGCTAGCAATAGGAATGAGTTATCCAAATGGAGGTTTAATTCCACCCTAAAAATGATTGAGTGTATAGGGAGTATTTTTAGGATATGTGCATTGTGTGACACTTTGTGTCACATTGCACTAAGATTTTGAAATTTAGGATTTTGAAATTTTAATTTCCAACACACACACACTTCTTGTAATTTTCAAAAACCATTTGTTTGACAATCAATGTGGGACAATTCATCCCATATACATACCCAATACTATATCCGTATCTAGTATCCATGTTTTGTACATATGAATATACCATATTATATCCAAATTTAGTATCCATATTTAATATTCAATACATATTCATATATGGTAGTGTATCCATATTCAATATCTATATTCAGTATTTAGTACATATTTGTATATAGTACTGTATCTATATCTAATATTTCAAACTTGGATGGCTTAGATTAAATCTCACAAGATCAATGGCTTGTGATTTTTTTGAGAAATCAATAGCAATTTTGAGGGTAAGCATTTTTTTTTTAAATCAACCGCCTATAAAAATTTTAAGAAAAGGAAGGGGGCAACTAATACAAACTAGAGTGGTATGCCTCTTTTAGTGCATTGTTAGTTACTGGAAATTCATGTCCTATTAATATCAAGTAGCTAGTTTTCCAAGTTCTTGCAATTTAAGAGAGCCTTACCAAAAACTAGATATAGTACTCTTATACTTTCTCCATTCCAAAATGATTGTCTAATGACAATTTTTCCCAAAATTATGGCAAAATTTGAGAATTTGATAAAGTAATTAATGTAGACAAGTAGATTAGCTCTTGATTTGCTTAAAGGTTTGTAAAAAAGGCAATATCACATTCAAATCATGAATCGCTTAATGAGGGAAAGTTGGGATTGCAACTTCATATGATATATCATCCATTGGTTTAAGATTTCCCACCTAAAATGAGCACTGAGCACAACAACGCATTGGTTTTCCATCTTGTCTTTGTACCACACGAAGATTTTGTGAAGACAACTTAGAATTAGATTCCCTGTGAGTCGCTTGTGTGCAAGTTGTTTTAAGCAACTTGAGTAATTAAAAGTGACTATTTCATGAATTATATATGTCTTTGTAGAATTGACATTGACTAATTCATGAATTGTGTATTTGTGCATTGGAAACTATTATTATGACATACTAACTATTTATGAATTGTGTCTTTGTGTAATTAAATTTGAAGTAGTAGACAATCATTTTTTGACATCTATTTTTAGAATTATGGATAGTCATTTATAGACAAAGGGAGTAAATCTTTGGTTTTTTCTCCATCATTGACAATCTTGAATTTATTAGTCTTTAATAATTTAATTATTGCTTTAGAATTGTCATCTATCCATTTTCATCATACTGTTCAAGAGCAATGTTAGAATTCACCCATTAAGCCCTAAAGGTTTTTGACTATGTTTTTACCAAAAATGTAGTATATGTACCAAATTTTAGAAAAAAAAGACTTTTTTTGACACATGTAACCATAGGATCTTATCATACACTAGTTCAAAAGGATGTAGACAAATTTTCAGAATTATCCACTGTGTAGATGGCAAGATATTAGCTGCACTTTACAAGGTTATGTTTGTATGAAAAAATGTCTAAAATGGTGGTTACTCTTTGGATTCATTCTTCAAGTGGAATTGACTACATGTTTGAAAAATTTCAAATAATTTGGAATTATACAACACATAGAAAAAAATAGTAAGTAGAAAGAAGTAGAAAGATTCAAAACACTTAATTGATAATAATTTAATTATGGAATTGAAAATGCCAATTCTAATGATTGTAATGTTGTGATAAACAATTTGCACCCAATGTTTTTATTTTTTCAAATAATGAAAATGGAATTAAATAGAGTTTCCATAACTATCCGCAAACTAAAAATCATAACTTTCATTTCATTAATCAAAATAGAATGATTCAAAGTTTCCCACATATATTTAAATCTAGAAAATCAATTCCAAATTTTTATTTCTTAAAAAAGTGATTTATTAAGAAATTTTTGGGATGCCCACCGAGCAACGAAATGACATATCATGCAATAACTTCTTAACCATGCAATCAAAAGTTATGAAAATTGGTGGTCCTTGAAGCTACTCATGTGGAAAATGTTGTGTAAAAATTTGAGCAAAAAAATAAAAAATTTGTTCATAGTGTGATGTCCAAAATTGCTTTGTTACCAAAAAATATAGTTTAGTGCTTTAGGAGTTAATAAATAAATAAGATGTTTGGGCCCTGAAGAATCTTCTCCAAAAACAATATTATATGATAACATCGAAGAACTTCTTCTCACAACATGTAGATGGAGATTATCTTTAAAAATTGAATAACAATAGTGTATGTATGTGAGCATAAAAATGTGAGCATGTGAGCTTTGAGTGTATATATAAGTAAATATACAACTATTGAAGGTGCTTATAATATAAACACCTATAATATAGGTACTTATATTATAGTTATACTATAGTCATGAAAGGTTTCTATAATATAAACACCTATACCAGAGGTGTATAGTCTTCTATGCTCATGTACTCACACTCTTAGGCTCACATAATAGCAACCGTTTGTAAATAGAGGATATTACATACTTGAAATATTTGAAGCTTATTTTAAATATATTCTAGGTATATTCTAATTAGATTATCAAATTATTCTAAAATATTAGTCCATAATGTAATTGAAATCTCATATTGAGACAAGTAGAGACACGAGGATGGTCAAGTGGATAGGAAGCTTTCTATTAGTACTTCTCCAACATAGTTGACACAACATTAGGGGGGGTTGTGAAGATCAAGATTTAGGATTAAGATTTTGTGATATGCTATTTTATCATACATCTACATTATTACATGCTCAAAAAATACAAATTGCTTTGCCCAAGACCAAAAGCACCCCTCCAATGTGAAAAACCCACAACCATTGATCTCCATATGAAACAAATGGTCCCCCTTCAATGCCATTGATTTGCATTATTGGGGAAAAAAACCATTGATGGTGATTAGAATATATGATATATTAGTATAACACAATATACATATATGGATATTGATATGGGATACGGGATATTAATAATGTATTAATATCCCGTATTAAATGCAATGACAACAACATCCAAAAAAATATAAATATGGAGTAGAGGTATAAAATGTATTTTACAAGTACAATCAATTAATTGGAAGTGGTAGTTTGTCATAATATGATCAAAAGACACAAAAAATCTTATTGAGATGATAAAATTGAAATTAGTTACAATGATACAAAAAATAATTTAAATGGCTAAACATTTTGCAAGCATTTGCAAGCATCTATAAGAATTAGAATTACACATCAAATTAGAATAGTATGTAATCTCTTTCAAAGTCAATACAAAAAATAGAACAAAGAAAACATGCTCTCCAAATATTAAAACCAATGGTCTACTATGGTATTGGAATTGTTGTTAAGGTTAAAATTGAGGGTTGAGATTTGGTGAGATTTGTAAGAATGTATTGTACAATGGTTTCTAGAGGATATGTTATTACTAGGAATAATCTTGTGAGAGAATTGACTTCTAGCAATTAAGCAACTCAATTGCAATTGTCAAACTGAATGACTTTACTTAGAATGCCAAGAACTTTGGCATTAGTTTTCAAAATGTTGACTATGCACTACATGAAGTAGAGGATACTAAAACCATAAAAGTTAATGAACATGGTTCTTTCTCCTATACTGACTGTAGGAGAATGTTGGAACCAAATTCGGATTTACCCAACTAGTATAGTTCGTTCCGGAGGAGGCTAGCTAAATAGGATTGTCACTAAATGAATCAAAATTAATTCCTAACGAGCCATTGCAACATGGTATTTTGAAGAAAATAAAGTTCCTTAAACCAACTATAACTATGTTTTCCTCACATGATAGCTAATTACACAATTTGTCACTCCACTCTTAATGGCCACAAAGGTAAAAAATGCTCCCAAATTGTATCTTTAATTATCTTATTTATTACGCTTGAATTCCTTTAATCTTTATCTTCCAGCAACTTGGGTCTTTATCTTTCCAACTTGAATCTCCACCAGCCACTGGGGCTGCCTGCTTCCGATTTGGATTACTGGACTGCCACAGCACTGCCGCAGGGCAGTCTGGACTCCTATTCCCTATTCGGTATTCAGCCTACTCACAGACTTACCAACTCGGCAATCGATTTCAGCCAGACTCTCTACAATGCTCCAAATTGGTTTCGACCACACACTCTCAATTATTCAACAACATGCATATCAATACACAATAAAAAAATTACTCAATAAATTCACAACTGGGTTGCTCCAGTTTACTACAACGATACTTCACACATACATGAAGACAATTTGGAAAGCAATTCCGTTATATTCATCATGCCAAATCGACAATCAATATCACCATTACAAATTGTCATTATACTTGTTCATACTCACAAAACCATCTCATAATTACTCACAATATAACTCTAATCTCTCCTACTGGCAATCAGACAAATAACTCCGATTAGGCTTGTAACATCTCAATCTTATATTGCAATCAAGCTCAAATCTAATTTCCACACTTCCGCACTAATCTGCTTGATTGAACATTACAAACACTATTCTCCCGAATTGATCTCATCTTTTCTACACACTACAATCCAAGCTCAAATCTAATCCAAATCTTTCTGCACCAACTTGGAATCTCCTGCATTCACTACATCCTATTTCCTTGAAGCACACACTAACATAAATCTTCCATAATCATACGCACCAAATCATCACCCGATTTGGTAAATCTTCAACATTCATCTTTCCCCTTCCACGTCTACATCAACATTCACTGCCCAACAACACTCTGACTTGGACACAATCTCAAATACTCTGACTCGACACCGGACCACTCACTCACAATTCCCAACTCGGAATTCACACACACACACAAGAACACGAACAGAAAACACAAAGAAACCGGAAATACACAGCCTGCACCGACTGGGACTCGCACTGGACTCTCTCAAACAGTGGGTAAAAAGAAATGACAACAAAAACAACCCAAATAGGCACCAAAGATGACGACTCGCAACTGCCCAACCAACTCGGCAGCTTCAACTGGAACAACTGACATTCCTACTTGGACCCCACACACCTCCTGACTTGCCAACTCAGACTCGGCAAACAGCATCCTAATAGGCAAGCAGACCATCAACCAATTTGGCCAACCTTCCGACTTGGACTCCAAACCACCCTAATTGACCCATTCAACTCCGAATTGGACACCATTCAATGCTCTAAAACAACAAAATAGCACTCTCAATTAATCAACTGTTTGCAACAAATTGCAAATTACACTCCGATTTGTACAAAATAAAACCAAAATTTACTTCCTATCCGATTATCTACACTGACCCTAGAACCAACAATTGCTAATCCATTCATATTATTATTTGATACTTGGATTTATGGTTAGACTTATTTGCAAGTGACCTAAGCAGGATTTGGCTAAATGCCAATGAACTTTGAATGGAAATGAGGTTTTCTATTGACACTTCTAGTGCTTTGCAACCTCCTACTTCTAATGATTTCACAAGAAACTTGTACATAGAGATAAAAATATTTGATCTCAAGAGAATTTGACATATATATTCAAAGTGATGTCTTGATAGCTCTACACTAATCTCCTAATGAAAGCATACTCCAACATATTGGTTAAAATGTTCAAAGTTACACAAATATTATCCTCTACCTTAGCATTCTTTTGCTCACAACATACATCTTTAGAACATAAAAAAATGCAATATTCTTGCAAGCTAGAGTGAACAATTGTAGGTTTTCAAAAACAAAGTCAAGCAAGATTTAACCCCTAAAGAGCCAATTAGAGTTTTATGACAATGTATCAAATCACACTTATCTTTGAATTTCCTTGCTTTGGATATGAGTATACTTGCAATCCTAAACCATAAGTACAACTATAACAAAGGAGATTCAAACAATCATAATATAAAGTAGATGAAATTTCTATAGAACAGGGTCTGAAGATTCAAGTGACAATTTACATATACAATTTGTCTCTCCAGAGAGTGACTATTTAGGATGGGGATATCTAATGTATATTTGTATAGGCCTTATTAGAAGACATTGATGCTTTCCTAATGGTGAACTTCAATCTAATCTGAAAAACACAGGAACAAACTTGAAAACTTGTAAATGTCTTGTCCTTCCATCACCTATCTTAGCATAAGAGCCGGTGCTTGATACTCACAATTGCTTGCCTGCTTGTTGCCTCATGTTGAGGTTTGCAATTCTTGCCTATGTTTACTATGTTGTTCCGTCTTCATTTATTTCTAGCATTTTGTTGATGAGGCTTTGATTCATTGTTTTTTTCATATTGAACATTTTGGTCCAAGTGCATACCTTTTAGTGTTGCTAATTTGTAATCTTAAAATTTGTCACAATATAATTTATAGTAGGCTTGAAGTTGTTTGCACTTTGTAGATTTATGTCACATCTAGTAATTCAAATATGGATTTTCTTGTGGAAAATAGTACATGCTCAGCCATAGTAGTCGCCAATAGTTTTGGCTCTAGATTTGAGTTTGTTAGTCTCAATTAGAATATTATGATGTGGCAATCCAATGTTGAATAAGGGTGTCCAAAGGATTTTAGGGTTTAGGAAAGTAGTTGTACATGACCACTTCTAGACACTCATATTTTTTTAAATTTGAATAGCAAAAGTGGGTGTACTACAATTCTTGCATACAAGAGGCATGCAAGAGTTTATGCAAAATAACCTCTAAGTATCTAACCAACAAATTTTGATACATTATTGAGAGGGCTTTAAAGGGTTATGTATTAGATAACCAATGAACCAAGGGTTTAGAAAGCAAGTTGAAAGGAAAGAAGGTTATGAGTTGCAGCTTGTAATAGCAATGGGTACGGGTTGCCAATGGGATGATGCCATATTAGTGTTGAAATGTCAAGAAGTCATTATGATTTGTTACCAAGCTCTTCTTGAATAGAAACTAGAAAGAAGGAATTGGTTATGGCTTATCCCTTGATTCATCTTCTTGGAATGTGCCCGACACTTGTAGTTTAGAAGGGTTGATTTTAATTATGCATTTGCAATGAAATTAACTACTAAAAATGCAATGGACTTTGCAAGAATTTAAATTTCTTTGTATCATGATTTGGTCAATTTTGAAGTAAGGATGCAAGATTCAACATACAAAGTACCGTTGGTAGGTAATGTCTAGGTGATTCCAAATGTATACGAGACAAGAAAATTTTGAAAGATATATTCGTTGCTCATGTACACTTGCAAATTCTCAATTTTTTGAATTCATTATTTCAATTGACAACCATCAAATACAAATTCATTGAACTCTTAAAGCCCCAAAGTTATCTTCAGAAAAAAATGGGAATTTAGGTAGCAAGGTCCATATGATCACAAGTTTTGGCATAATTTTTGAAATTTTTTCTTAAGATAGAAAAACAAATTATCTTTTAGAAATATTATTTGTATTTCAATATATGCCTATAGTAAGAACAAAAATTAAGCAACCAAATTTTGAAATAAATTTGGCCCAAATAATATAAAAAATAAAAAAATTTGAAACTAATTTTAAAAAAAAATTCTAATAGAATATATTTTTTCTATTTAGAAATCTTTGATTTACTTCATTGGTATAATTGACAAGAAAGTTATAGAACATTTCATTTTGGAGGATTCTTGAGCATCTTTTAAAAAAAATAATATACTAGCTTTGTTTTTAACTCAATTTTCACAATAAAAAAAAGTTCCATGTGGCTTAGTTCTCTTGTTAGAAATAATCTCACCATTAGGATTTGTGTATTTTGATTTCATCTTTGAACTATTAATAGTTTAGTTTTCCATCTCTAATTAATGTTTATGTAACAATTTTTAAAGAATGAAACTAAAGTATTACTTTGATAAAAAAAAAATTCGAGATCCACAATTCAATTCTTTAATATATTCATTTTTAAATCAAAATTTATAGTACAAAAATTGAAAGTGAAGAGAATTTAATGACTAATGTTGCAATGTCCTTTCTAAAGAATTTTCTATACTACAATGCCAATAACTTCTAATTTATATGATCAATTTTCACAAAAAAATTTATCCACATGTTTTCATAAAGGTTTAGTTTTAAGACCCTAAGGTTTAATATTTTTTTAAATTATATTTTTGTAACTCAATGGCAATATTGAATAGTTTTTGATAAAAAAAAAACCAAGCCTTGGGACTTTAGGGATTAAGAAGATAGGTTGGGCTATGAATGAAAGTTGACAAGTTTTGTGCAAATGTGTCAATTTGATATACCAATTGGGGAAAGGTCTCTAAATTTTCCTATTAATTGAATTCCATACAACAAGGATATTACAAAGTTTCCATTTTCTCTTCAATAAAGGTAAGCATTTCTTTGGGATTTTTAGATACTCTAGGTCTATATAGTTTGATTCTAGCATTAGAAGGTTTTTGGGCCTCCAGATGCCTGCAAGTTATCACAGCCTACGAACGCAGGGAACAGGTTCGGTACACCGGTCTAACGTGGCCGAGCCCCTGCCATGTCATTGACCATTTTCTTTTTTTAAAATTAAATTAAATTTATTTATTTATTTTATGAAAAAGAAAATTCTGATATCGGGCCATTCCCCTCGTTGTGGGGAACAGTTCCGAAGGAACAGGCTTGAAATAGGCTTTTGGACCCCCCTAAACTCTTCTAATGTTTTGAAATATCTCTCAAAAATAGTGATCTAGACTCAAATATTGATATATTTTCTAATTCTATATATAGTTTTAAGTTTATTTTTTAAATAAAAAAATTATATCAATATAAGTTAAATCATATTTCATCACACTTGTTTGTCAACCTTCCACTGAGATATTCTTTCCTTGCAAATTAGTATAGAAAACTTGCCAATATTTGCATTTATATAAAAATTTTGAACAAGCTACCAAATGGCAATAGGATTTATAACAAATTTTTAACTTCACTCTCATCCCGAATAAATGCAAAACAATTCAATGGGAACTTATAATAAGAATTTATCTTCCTAGTTATTAGATACATTATAAAAACATAAATTTCTTGTATTCTTCATTGGAATAAAATTGTGTAATTGTCAACAAAAGTTAGCTAACATTTTTGCAAGTTCTATTGTAGTCAATGTGAATTTTCTAAAATTGCGTTGCAATTAACACAAAAAAACAAAAATGACAACTAGCTTTTGTTGACAGTTACACAATCTTATTCTAGGGTTTAGAATTCACTTTTGTGGCAACTAAGTGAAATAAAGACCCCTATTTATGTAACTTATGATTTATTATAATAAAATAGTTTGGCAAAATATTTAGGGGTTTTTACATCTCAATTTTCAAAGAATGAGGACATGGCTCTTTATCCCCTTGACTTGCAAATGGCCCATTCTTTGAAGATTGAGAAAGTTTATTCTTCTCTTCTAAAAGTGAAGGATGAGTGTGAAGAAGTTTTCACATGTGAATGTTTCACTCCATTTAATTGTGCCACTTTCACCCCAATAGTGCTTCTACTTCCAATCCTAAATGCATGTTGAACTCATGTAGATGATCGTGTGAATGTACATTGAGTGTTGGATCATGTGAATGCGTGCTAAAAAGTTATTATTTTGTTGAATTGTAGGTAAATACTTTTCTCCATTCTCCTTTTCCATATGACATTTGAAAGCCGTGTTACACCTTTTTTATGAAAAATAGCTCCTATTTGTCCCTTTTTCATTCTATACCTTTTCATTCTTAGAGAAGGTGCAACAATCCTTATTGTCTCCATCTTTTGTAGAAATTGGTGATATACATGATTCTAAATAAAACCTTGAAATTCCTATACCATTAATGCTATCTGCATTCCTAATGTTTTGGTTCAATCTTATTTCACAAGATTAATTGAAAAAAATAAAATCCATTGATAAGGTAAGGTAGCCAACCCAATTCCAACCACTTAAAACAAGTACATCTATCTAGAGTGCAAGTTTCTTCGAGTGGGAAAAATTTTCTATATACAAAAAAAGAGTTTAAAAGGTTTTCATAGCTTTGGAGAATTTCATTTCTTAAAAGATTATTGCTATGAATTTTCTAGTTGAAGATTTTGTTCAACCTATACTAGTCAAATAAGTCTTACAATTTCTAACTATGGACTAGTTGCAAATTCGACCAATGGTTGGTTGCTGTATTGAGAGTCTTGCAACCAACCATAATGTGCCACAATTGAGCTAGAAATTGCGCTATAACTTGATTACTACTCATCTCTACCTTGCATGAAAAGAAAGTAGCCTAATTGACCAAAATAAGGGGGGTGATAAAAAAAAAATGGGTTGGCTACTATAAGTGAATCCATTGGAGGCCAAATGAAGGTGAGGCCATTGGAGGCCAAATGAAAGTGAGCCCATTGGAGGCCGAATGAAAGTGAGCCCATTGGAGGCCAAATGAAAGTGAGCCCATTGGAAGCCGAATGGGAGTGAGCCCATTGGAGGCCGAATGGGAGTGAGCCCAGCATGTAATGGGCTCCCTTCCGCCCTTCCCTTCTGTATCCGATCCCCAGAGTGACCAGTGACCCGTCCGTCCTCCTCTCCTTTGATCGGATGAACGAAAACCTTCCGCTTTTTCATCCACTACGAAAGCGCATGAGCTGCACCCAGCCAGCCAGCCAGTCAGCCACTCACACCCACCGCTGACTCATCCACTAAGTTCAAGGAGCCCCAGAGGCCCAGAGTCGACATGGCCAAACGAGCGTCGTCCGTTCCGACAGAAGAATCTACGGATCGATCTTCTTCTCCCCACTCCCGTCTTCCGCACGACCTGAGGATGACGAATTGACCGACGACGACGAAGAGAGAGAGAGAGATCCCTTGTATTGAGGCGGGGGTACGTTATTGAAGACGGACCCCCTGGTGGCCTCTTACTCACCTTATACATCATATTTTTTAAATTTCTTTAAAGTTCTGAAATTTCTGAAATTGAATGGGGAAGTGCACCATGGAAAAAGGACACCGTTATTCGATTGCTTGTCGCTTTGTGTCAGGTGGAGCCTCTGGGTTGGACCCCGAGTCCAATTGGGGGGGATTCCCCACGGGTTCAGTTCCAACTCTCCATAGTGCCGTTTGGGCCAATGGGAGGCTTTCCTTTTTGCACGTGGTTCCTCGGTTCTCAGCCTCCTAGCTAGTGAGCGACTAACGGAGCTCCAAGCCTCTTCATCAGTTTGGCAATTTCAAAATTGGGCCTCAATCAAAAATCTGGAGCACTGGGGTTTCATTCTCAACCATTCGTTTCAGGGGACCAACCCAGTCAGGGATCCAGGGAAGACGAGGATCCAGGAAAGGAAAAGGAAAGGATTCACACCGGGGGGCAGGCCGCCTGGCATCTTGGGATTGGCTTAACCCTTAAAAGACATCCATTCACGTGCCTAACATAACATTCTATAGAACAAGGGGATGGTCCTCACGGATTATGCTTGGGTAGATGCTTGAGAGGGACTTTGTAGGTCATTTAAGGATTGGAGTTGGAGGAGGAGCCATGGAAAACGAGTATGTCCGGCTTGATTGTGGTTTGGGTTGGGTTCCATAGTACCGAAAATTGTCGTTCAAAAGGACACATAGGAAAGAAATGTTCAAGGAAGGTGAGTTGATTCCTACTACAGTAAGACGGTGGCTAGGGTTCAACAAACGATGGCATCCTTTTGAAAAAGATTGGACTTAGATCCCCTTCGATTCATATGAAATTGAAGCCACCCTTGACGGTTCAACGCCTATGATGTATAATGTTGTTGTTCATGAATAAGACAAACATCTTTCAATTTTGTCAAGGGCACCATCTAAAAGACTAGGTATGGGACGATTGTGAAAGCGGGGCAATATTTGGCGAGCCCATCCAACTAGAATTCATTGGTGTGGGTAGAGTAGGGGATATTTTTCATTCTCGACCTGTTGTCTTATTGTTGTCGAGTATGATTCCAAGCAACAATGGCAATGTCATCTAAGATCATTTTGTTCATTGTAGGAGGCCCTTTTTCCAAATATGCAAAAAGGACCCTTTAGGTAAACAATGTTATAAGATAAGGCAATCCATTAGGTTATCAAATATAGGATGGGGCTTTTTGCTTGCTTTAAGTTTGTGCAATTAGAGCATACAAAAGTGAATAGTGAATAGTGATTGACTTTGCGACCTAAATGTGGTGCTTGGTAAGCTATATTCACTATTGAAGTTGATCTATAAAGTTGAAACATTCCAAAATAATACAAAAAACACTTTTTTTTTGTCAACAATTCTCTTGAAACCAAGACTTAGGGGCTTATCCTAGTGTTAACTACTTAAGGACTAAAGAATAGTCTAGATTCCAAAATTGTAAAGATGAGTTATAAAATACAACTTAGAATTAATAATTTAATGATGATTCTCAAACAATAGTTGTAAAATGTGATTTGTAGACCATATTTGTATATTAAAATCAACTAGTACACAAGCCAATACTTTTCAATAAAATTTGAAGTCAAAAATAAAAAATTCCTTCTAAAATCAATTGTAAATTGAATACTTGTGGTTTTCACAAGAACTTTTTTTTCCCTAGAAATTCAAAATATTAAGTTCTAATCATAGTGATTTTTGAAGATTTTTATTTTTATTTTTTTATTCAAATCATTCTTGAAGGGTCAATTTTTAAATTAAAACCATTCTTTTTTTAAGTCCAAACCTATTAGTATCTATTGAATAATAGTATATTTGCAAAAACAAAGTCTTCATAATCTATATCGTACAAATGTTAAAGAACTAATTCAAAAATCTTCAGAAAAATGATGGATAACAAAATGCATTCTTGTATATTTGGGATGTGTTTGAGTTAATCCATTGTTCAAATGTTCAGAAATCCATGCCTCGTCTTAACCCTTAACCCTCTAGAAGGACCAATTGTTCAAATTTGTGGGAACTCAATTTGAGCACTTCCTTATTCAAAACTGACCTCATGCAAAGTAATTTTTTTCTATCTTGTTTTTTCTAATAGATAACATTTATAAAAAAATTAATGATCTATGAAGAGTGTGTATTCTTGTTCTAGAATAATTTTAAAAATTAAAATATAAAATTATTTTTCAAAGTAATGTAATATTCAAAATTAGGATTAATTGAACTAAATGGTGCAGTTACAAGTTGACCTGTTCAGTTGATTTTGTGATAGTTTTAATTTTTATAAAGTCCTAAATAACTAAAGATTATGTTCTGGATTTTTGCAACTTCTGTGCAAAGTCAATATTTTAGTGATTTAAAAAAAAATATATTTTTTGGATAAATTAATGTGTTCAACAACTAACTTTTTCATGCACTACATTGTGTGCCGATGTTGATTGAGTGGTTATAGAATTACGAGGTGCAGCACATTTTATTTCAAATTTTTATTCAGTTTAAAGTTATATCTTTAGTCCACCTATTGTTTATTTAGGCTACAATTTGAAACGTATTAAAACTTAAAAGTATAAATACTACTAATTATAAGATGATTTTTAACATGTGAGTTTTAGATCAAGAAATTTAACATGTTTCAAATTGATTTGCGAATTATAGTTTGCCTTCCAAACATTTGTTTGAACAAGCAATAATTGCCTCTTTTGAGTGCATAGGTATAGTGACAACTATGCACTCAAATCCCAACTCCAATTTTGTTTTCATTTATCTCCCTCCCCCATTTCATTTAAATTATATTTAAAATTTTATCCTTCTACCCTTCCCACCTCTTTGTAATGTCAAGGTGGAGATGGGATTGCCAATTGATATGGGATATATCATGTACCTCTTATTTGTATTTGTACTTAGTATCCCATATTTGTATTCATATTATGTCTATATCTCTATTTGTATCCATATGTGTACTGTATGATATCCAAGATCAACAACATCAAGGAGGGAAGATTTAAAAAAAAACGGTTGTCAAATTTTTGGGCCAAGGGGAGGGAGGAAATGGAAGAACAAGAGTGTGCAACCTCTTTTTAATGCATAGTATAGTATATTAAAGTGCATGTGCCTCACAATTTGTGGAAAATTGACAACATGTTTCAAAATTCATTTGAAAATCCTTGGAATTTTTTCCTAACAACATCATTTTTGATATTTAATTATTTACTATTAGTTAATAAAAATCTAATAGAACACAACTATATTAATTTAATCCATAGATGCCCAAGGCAACAATTTCTCATGTTGACAATACTTTGAAGTTAAAGAAAACCTAATCAATTTGCTATTTAGTATTCTATATTTTTGAAAAATTCTTTTTGAAGTCTTCTTTTAGTATCAAAAATATAATTTTGAAAATGAACAATTGTGGTTTTCTAATCAAGATCTTGTGCAAGGGTGTCCAATGCAATCTAGACTTTCTATAATATTGAGAGCTCTTGGAAATGAGCCTCAAATATACTAAATCTTGAAGAAAAATTCACATTAGAAATTCATTTTAAAATATTGAAGAAGATATTTGAGGAAACTTTAAGTTGATTGAGTTTATACATGTTATGTCCTTTAAACTCATATTTTGAACAACCAATGTTTTAGATTTGACATGTGAAAAGAAGATTGAAAGACTATCTTCAAATCACTTTCACAATTTTAACAAGTTTTGTAATGAAACATTATAATCTTTCAATTTGTAAGTAATTTTGTTATATCTTTTTTCCTCTATGATCTTTAACATATATAGTTTAAATTTGTATGGTTATAATTTAAAAAAATTGATACAACATATCAAAATGTTGGCTTTTTGTTCAATTTGAAGAAAATTCCAAAAAGTTAGAAAAGGCCTTGAGCATTTAGGTTTTTTTGGCACTTCTTGTAGCTAGATAATTACACTTTGCAAAACTCTTGGAAGTTATCAAAATTGAATCTTTAATTAGTAAATAACAATGGAGTGGTAGGCTAATTTAGAGCAAAAGAAAACAAAAAGTTTTGAAGTTTTGAATTCAAAGTTCAAACAATGATAAAATATGTAAAATTTTTACCTTTCTTTTAATTAATAAGTTTTACATTTTTCAACTTTTATTAAATAAATTTAAGATATTTGAATTTGAGTATGAATTAAAATTTGCAAAATTGAATCACATAATTGAAAATAATAAAGTCTTGCATTTTCTTCCAAGAAATCGACACTTATGTACCAAGGGCCTTCTTTTATGCTTCATTGATGGGCAAATTTCACAGGGTGCTGTAGGTGCAAGTGAACAATTGCATTTTTATGTGGACTTAGGGAAGCAAATGGATACAATAAGAATTTCACATGTATTGATTCCCTCAAGATTGACCAATATCAACCAATGAAGTTTTTCACTAATAACAATGAAATATGAAATCATACATTTATGCTCATTCACCCTAGCAAGACAATTGGTGGAGCCTATTCTATCTTATTACTTCAATTAGTGCAGATCATTAAACCCAAATTTACATGTAAGGAGACCTTAAGCTAAGTTAGGGCCTCCTTACATATATGGTGGTAGTTGGGAATACTTCATAAGATGTGCTATAAGTCGAAGTAGAGTTTGCACTTTTATATTGGGCCTTGGCAGGTGGAGAGGGACAACTATGCTAGTATTTGAGCATATAAATTGAAGCACATGAGCCTTCAAACATATGTATAAGATAGAAGTACCTATTTTGGATAGTTTAGGCATTTTAGCCTATATGATGTGGGTAAGTTGTAGTGAACTAAGTTCAATATGTTCAAAAATAAGGATGAAGAAAAATGTGAAAAAAAAATTCTTTTGAATATAAATGTGGATTTTTTATTTGGATTCATTTCGGTTTCATAGACTCAACTATTATGGTTAGTTTTGGTATTTTTCCCTAAGACAAGAAGGAAGAGAGATGAGTGGATGAGAAGGTACAAATAATTATTCTTTCTCAATAAATCACTACATTCAACTACTATCTACAACAATGGGTTTGTCCAAAATAGGTTCTTCTACTATAAATAGATATCCTCCAACCATTGAAGGAGCTTGTTACATAAACACATAACATATATGCATTAGATGAGATTTCAGCCTCTGAGAAGATTGTGAATTCCCCTACATTCATCTGGATTCTTAAACTCTAGGCACTACCCCACAGTAGCTATGTGATATAGCACAGTGACTACCACTTCATTTTTAATTAAAAAAAAATTTTAAATCAAATTTTTTTTTGACAACAACCATTTGGTATTATTTGAGAAATAGGCCCAAACTGCCTTCCAAACCCTCCAAAACACATCTAATGAATCTATAAGAGAGATACCCTACAATTATAGAAGTTTTCTATAATATAGACACCTATAATGTAGGTGTATTGTCCTTTAGGCTCATGTACATATGATCCTAGGCTCACATAATAACACCCCTTCTAAGAAGGGATGTTGTGAGAATTTCACATGTAGTAATTCCCTCAAGATTGACTAGTCTCAACCAATGGGTTGTCACTTGATATCAATGAAATATGGAGTTTTCCTTTTCTGCTTATTGATGATTGGCAAGACAATTGGTCGAGCCTATGGTAGCTGACCTATTTTCGACTACTAAAGTAATTATGCATATCTGGAACATAGGTTTTCTTGATTGTAAAATTTTTTCCATGCACCAAAATAGGGTTTAGAAATATTTCATATTTTTTTCATAATTCTATATTTCAAAACATGATTACTATGAATTTTTTTATTGAAGATTTTGTTTGACCTACTCTTTTCCGATGTAGGTCTTCCTATTTCCAATCATGGGTTGGTTGCAAAATTGACCAAGATTGCAACCAATCATAGTATGCTACAACTGCATTGGGAATTACACCAAGAAGAGGTCCCTACTTCGAAATAAGTTGACTACCATATTCTATAGCAACTTATTACATCAATTAGCACAAAACAGACTTCCATATAAGGTAGAACTACCCATTACCACCCTGATTTGCAATCTGACTATATTAGGGCTAACTCTAGGAAAGATACATATTTTTCAGAGGTGTGCTTTTGTTTCAAGAGTCAAACCCAAGTGGAATTATGATTTTCCGATAAAAATTGTAATTTCTGTGAATTTCTGAAGTGAAATTGCACAACCGCCACTAGATTGGATTCATAAACGTCCTCTTACAACTGAATACCGCTTTCCAATGTATCTAATAGCACTTGAAGATCCACCAATCATTAATTGATACGTCATCTTTTAATAGCATTAATAAACTACTCTTGTCAAAATTTGAAGCGGATTTACATGTTTTTCTGACAAAATTGGGACAAAGCTGTAGACCACGAAATTGAATCACTGACGGAATTGGGCAGTTCTACCTTAACTTAAACCCACTCTAAAAGTTAGTGAGGTTATTTTCGGAACCCCCAGCTACAAGCCCTGACATCCCAGGGACGGACGGAGTCTGACAGGATGAAACATGTCAGAGAGTTCTGTCGAAATTTCGTCCAACAACTGAAAGCCTGGCTGCCAGGGACATGGATGAGGGACATGGATGAGATTCAGGGACATGGATGAGAGTGGGTGCATGAAAATGAACCTCAGCTCCGTCCCACGTCCCCCTCCCTCGTCTCATATCTCTCTATAGTCAGACTTTCCAATTCCAGAAATCAGGAACCAATGGGCGACGCCCCTGAACCTCCACCAACCAGAGGCCCCGATTCCCCAGAACGCAACACGTAAAAAGCGCAAATAAAATAATACAAAGAACGTAGAGATACGGCCGTAAAGCCCTCGTACAGATACGATCTCCCGTCTCCCGTCCCGTCCCGTCGCCCGTCGCCGCCCGTCCCGTCCGTCTCTCTCGCTCGTTCGGCCTTGGCTTTTCGCCTTTGCAGCCTGACATCGCTTTTGCATGCATCATGCATCCACCCGCATCAGCCCGAGCTGCAGCTGCACGCAAGCCCGGCCATCGCTAACATAATAAACATCCCTTCCCTTCCTTCGCCTTCTTCCTAACTCAATCCCTTACCTTGGTCCCCGCCGAGTGCGCTCTCGCGTGGCGTTCTCTCCGGTGCGCGCGTTTCGTTCTTTCCCCTTTTCCACTTTAGTTTCCGTTTGGTTGCATTGGGTTGTGGGTGTGTTTTGGGGATTGAATCGGTGTGGAGGAGGGGGAGTTCCGAATTCGAGGGGCGGGGGTGTGGATTGGTGTGCGAGGAGCGATTGTGGGAGGAGAATGTAGGCGTTGTGGAGGGGGACTGGGGGAGAGGAGGAGAATGTGGGTGTGGATGTGATTTTGGAGTTGGGGAGTGGAGTAATGGTAATTGGGACTAATTTTGATTGTTGTGGTGTTTTTTCAGGTTTGTTGTTGGCATGGCGACGGGAATTGCGGGTTTGGGGAGTCGGAATTGAGGAGAAGTGGAGAGATTGAGAGGAGTTTGTGGATGGATTGTTGTTCGTAACCCTATGAGTGGTGAAGGGAGGGGGAGGGGAGTTGGGAAGGGGTGGTAACGGAGGGTGTGACCACATGGTTGGCAAGTTGTTTTGTGAGAAACGGTCGAGAGTCGCGTCGTCATTGGCGCGGACATTGTTTCTCGCCCCGTGTGGTTGAGGCGGTTTGGAAAGTGGGGAGCTATGTCGACGTCTTCGTTCCCGTTCTTCAAGCAGCCACAGCCGATGAATCCGAATAGTTTGCCATTCTTCAGCCGCATCTCGGAGGATATCCTCGTGAACGTGTTTGCGCGGCTGGAGCAGGACCCGCGCGACCTAGCGCGCCTGGTGTGCGTCTGCCGTAGGTTTAAAAATGCGATCCGCACCAGCTGCTGGCGCCACCAATGTATGCGTGTGGTGCCGACCGTGGTGTCGGAGCTGATGTCGCAACAACAGACCTGTGATTTGCTGGGCGAGCCGCCCGGGGGCTGGGGTGGTTTGCAGAAGCTGCTTGTGTGCTGTCCTGGCCTTCGCCATGCTGGTGTCCTGCTGGAGAGTTGGGACTTTGGTCTCGAACGCGAGCTCGGTAGGTCGGAGGAGTACTACGTCGTCAAATCTCCGTTGGAGCCCTCTGAAGTCGTCGATTCCGTCACTGAGCTCTCGTTATCTGCTGAAAAGGATCAAGGTTTGAAGAGGAAAAAGTTGAAGGAGTCAGGCGAGGTGGCTGCTAGAACGGTAGGTCCAATTAAGCATATGAAGCAAGGAGGTCTGCATTACCATAATAAGGTCATGCAAGATCAAAGAATTGTGTCAAGCTACCGTCGTACCGACCCCGCAGGCCGTGATATCAACCCACGAGTTGCGGAATTGCCAGCAGAGAAACCACTTGAGGAATCTCCCGGCGACGGTGAGGCTGGCTGCAATGACAGCCGAGCCCATCTAGCGAAAGGGTCATGGAGTTTGACGCGCGAGCAGGGCAACAAGTTGTTGGCAAGCAGGTTGAAATCTCGAATACCCTAATTTCGTCATGTACATTTGTTAGAACATAACAAGTTTCATAGTGAGACTGTTCAGTGAAATCGTACAATGGTGTAAGCAAGGGTTGATGCCTGCTTGGTTCTCGCTAGGAAAAGTCATGGATCTGCGCTGTGAGGGAGTCTATCGGCCAATCTGTGCTACCAAATCTTCGACCGTGCTGGTGTCTGTTCAATCCTCGCTTGAGACTAGCGAGTGAGTCTTAATTACAAGTGCCTCAAGAATCCTTTCGGAACCAGGTGGCCACGTGGTCCTGCTGAACATGACTTATCAGCGATTGGATTTCAATTGAATAGGGGTCGTATGTGGATAGCATATCAGTGATCGTGGTCGGAATTGTCTCTTCTCTGGTTATATGCCTTCATCAAACGGCCCCGCTGGGAGCTGCGGTGTGGTCATGATTTCACCGTCATCAGGAATAGTCCTGGATGGTTTCCTGGTTGCCAAGTTTTCTGCTACTGTGTTCCTTGTTTCACCTGTTGTGGAAGAGCTGCTTACTGAATTAGTCTTTGTCTGTAAAGCTTTAATTGGGAATGGAGGTTTGTCTTGGCAGGTTTCGAGATGATAGCCTATTCATCTGCGATTGGCCCGGGTGTAGTCATCAAGGGGAGAAACGGATATACAAGCTCTTTCGAGGCATCTTCAAGAATTTCAAACAATCTCATGTATGGAGGAACCTTAGGGATCAGGGATGTAAGCACACTGATCTCTCCTGTGGCTACTGTGCCTCACGAAAGACGTACGACATGGTGACTAGTTTTTGCTTGCGCCGCTCTTTAGAATACCACGAGGACGGGGAGCCCGTGGTTCGAGCTTATGTCTGTGAAAATGGTCACGTTGCGGGTGCGTGGACTGATCGCCCTTTGTACAACATGTGATGATCGGAGCTGAGAGTTCCCGGAGTGTGTCATCGATACGTTCAATGTGATGCGTTAGGGGTTGATCAGGGTCATTCTTCATCTATCTATTCTGATCATGCACTCAGCTTAAGCATGTTCACCATTTCCAAATTCCGGAGCCTTCTTTTCGAAGGATGAGATTGGAATAGTTAATCTTATTTGGCAAGTAAACTTTTAGGAGCGCACTGATCCCTAAAAGTTTCTTTGCGTTAGAGGAATGCCATCAACCAACTCTTCAGTATTAATTACCAAGTTGAAGTCATCAGGCTTTTCCAGATTTCATATTGTTACCTGATCTTCACTGAAGTGGCTTGTTGCTGCTGTTTATTGAGTTCTCAAAGGTGAGCTGTGCTTATCCATTCTATTTTGTTACATTCGAAGTACTGCTGGTTCGTAGTTACAGTGGATCATGGTGAATTAAGAGGAGTTCCATTTATGGAATTTTGGTTCTTGAGCTTTGATTATTATCGTCATCATCATCATTGTTTTTCTTCATTTGGTGGGTGATATTAGTCAGTTTGAGCTCTGCTTCCTGTGATCTAGGGCGATGGTCTATCCGCAAGGAAAGCTTTATAATGCTTGTCGTTCGGTTGCGTGCATCTCAGAATACGCCGTGCAGGCTACTGGCATTGGACTGAGGAACTTCAGCTCGTCTTGGAGAACTCGTTGTTGCCCGAGATACTTTCTGTTACGACAGAACTGAACTAATGTGAGAGTGGTAGCCCTCTTTCGACACTGCTTTTCTGGATTGCAATCTGCAGATACTTCCCTATCTAGACTTGCGATTCGTCGATACTTCGAGCTTGCGGAGTGCTTGCAGACTCTTAAATACTACCATAATTCGGAATGTTTCATTATCTTGATACCGTCGTTTGAATTAAGTTCCTTCCGTGTGGGTGTACTGGGCGTTTCACCAATGTTTACATGATTCAACCGAGTGCTTTTCTTAGTGAAACAGCGTCGTACGCGTGCTCTGTAGAGTTTCTGTGATTCTTTCATCTCGGCTGAACTCAGCATGCAGGTGGCATACTTGAAGATGACAAGGTATTTAATGTGTTTACTTGTTGACACTGCAAATGTGTTCGGGGAATTGCTGACCTCTGGTATGCAATTGTGCATTATCCTGCACGTGCTGTAGGTTGATATGCATGGTTATGCATGGTTTTGAACCTGTAAGCAGTAATTTTGATTTGATTGAGCGTCGACTTGGTAAAGAGGCTTCTATTTGCACCTCTGTAAGTTATTATAGAAATGCTAGTTGCAACATAGATACATAAACACTCTGAACAAATACCATAGATTAGGAACAGTAGGATTCAGAATGTGGAGAATTGAAGAGCATTCCGTTGGTGAAGAATGGTATGAGCATTTCTACTACCCAGCACTCAAAACCTTGCGGAAATGTTTTACAGTTATTTTGTTACCAGCTCATGATAATTATATTGTCAGCTCAGAATGCTTGAATTGACGTGTCCATCGGTTTTCCTGTAATTCTTGTACTCGTGATATTGTGCCAAATGTCCACGAAATAGAAAATTTTGGGGCAAGAAATTCATCTCATATCACTCGGAAATGGATGAAAATAATGAAATAATTAGAGTTGAAACGCTGAATGAGTAAAGTATATGGCAATGAAAATGGATAACTATATATAGCATTCTGTATTGGGCAGAGAAAAATGGTTTGATGAGGACAGCAGAGACCGACAGGAGGGACGCTTTTACCCATGAATTCCGATGAGAGGGGGATTGCTCAATGTAAACTACTGACGGGAATGTGGAAACAAATAATAATTGATTAGATGTTTTGCAAATTATTCATTAGGAGAGATGAGAAACCCACAATTCTTGGTTACAATGGATTTCCCTGCTAGCAAAGAAATGAACAATGCTTTTTCAGCGGTGGTTTACCAATTTTATTACCTCATGAAGTTTATAATCTTTAAAGTCTTTGGAGTAAACATTAAATGTCAAGTATTAACTCCAAAGAAGTAGAGCCCATGATTGTATAATCAAATTTGAAAGTTTCATACTTTGTACCTTCCATTTCTTTGCTATTTATGAGTGAAATTGTTTGGTTTTAATTTTTAGAGTTGATATTTGATATATTACATATTTGATGTATTTTATAAATTTTTTAGAATTTTTTTTGTGAAAATTTATAATTACTATGTATTTTTGAAGAGAAAAATGAAGAAAATTCATCTCAAATAAAACATGTGTTTAAATAAATATCTAAACATTTATTTAACTTTAGCTAAATTTTAAAATAGAAGTACATTATAGTGTAGATCATTGTGGCCAAAGAAAATTTCTTTGTCACTCCATATTTAAAAAACTTGGTTATAGATCCTCAACTTCAAACCTAAAAGAAATGCTTGTTTTTAGGAATTTTTCAAAATTTTCAAGTGGAATAGAAACTTTACTTTAGAAGCTAGATTTTGATAGTTTTGTCTAAAAGTAAAATAAACCATTTTGAATGTCAAAATCAGATTTGAAATACATTGTATAGTGTATCATTTTTTTGATAAATTATCCTATATAAAATGTCTTGAATTTAAGTCAATAATGTAGATTTAGCATCAAAAATTGCTTCAATATGCACAAAGTTTGATTAGCCAAGGACACAAAACCTCTTTAGTTTTTTCCTTGAAAGAGAAGAGTCACTAGACCTATTACCAAGGTACTTTGTTAGGAACTACCATGATTATGGGACTAATATGTGCATTCTTCATTTCTAAAATAATCTTGAAAATCAACCAATAGCTATTTTGTAGCCTAAGCGTCCTTCCAAAGTTAAAGATTGATGTGGAAATGAGAGGACCATGTATGATAAGGACACCTATGTATGACTTTCCATATTGAAATTGAATTCAAGAAACAACTCTATGTTTTTTTGGCCTCTATTGCTTGCAAAATAAAATTCCTCATAACAGTCACCTCATTATTTAAAATTGAATGTTTTAATTGTTCTTGAGTAGGTATCAATCTTGTTTTAGAATATATCTTTGGTTGCCTACTTTGAAATTGAAATTGAAATAGACCATTAATATGATTTTGACAATATTTATTGGAATGTAGTAAAACAAAACTTCACATATAATGTGACTTGTTTAGTGCATTGGAGGTTGTAATGCATGGGGTTGCAAGTTGATTACAAGTGTTTATTATATAATTTTCCTTTTTAGTAGGAATGGAGAGTATTCAAAATTAATTATTTGTAAATTTAAGAGAATTGCATTAAATTGGATGCTACTTTGAGTAGTATTTTAGGTACATAGGATGAACAATATTTAACTTAAGAAGAATTAAAGGTTATTTTTTTGTCACTTCAAACTTTAAAACTTCATTCTACAAGACTTATGTGTTCATAGACCTTTGTTGTGACTATTTTGTCAAAGTTAATACTACTTCCAAGCACATTTTGAATTTTTAAACGATATGCCATGCTTTATTTTAGGATGAAGAATTAGTGTAAGTCTCCTTAATAAAGCTTACTTGCAAAACCATATTAGACAATTTGTATTCTTTTATGTGGTAAAAAAATTTATACTATAGAGATTTACCATCAAAATACATAAATATAAAGATTTTCAAAATGAGTGGTAATTCAAAAATGAATTCTTAAAAAACAAATCTATCTACAAAAAACATTATTTGTAGGTTGAAAAAACAAATCTTTAGCAAGTTTTGAAGTTGATACTATTTTTTGTAACTTATGTTGGAGGTGCTTTGGTTGTCTTATATCTAAATATAGACTTTTTGATTCAATATTTGGTGATGTTTAAATGCCATTTAAATAGACATAATGTATGTACATATTCTATAGCTCTACATTTCTGGTGTGGAGACACTCTTTTAATTTAGCATGAGGTTAATTAAAATTACTTATAGTAAAGTGATAATTAAATTTCAAAAACAAATTAGGATTTTGGAATGGAATATAGGGCACTTAAGCAATTGGGCAAATTTTCTTAAAGCACTTAAATTACTAAAAACAACTTTTTGGCTTGAAATATTTTTCAATTGGAAAAATGAAAATAAATATGCTAATTTTAGATCAAATTTTCATTTCTATACTAGAAGTTTTTATTTTTATTTAAAAATATTATATCACTTCTTCAAAAATTAGGAAAATTTAAAGATTCAACAATTGTAGATGAGAAGGTTTTTGTATTTTTAACTTTGGATGAAACTATAAAATAGATGTTCGCATTTACAAATTGATGCCACAATTGTTTTTCTAGAAATAAAAAGATTCTAAAAGTAGCAATGCATTGTAAGAATTTCACTAAATAAATGGTGGAATATTAGCATATGAGTATAAAGTCTATGAGCCCATGAGTTGAGAACTTCATATTATAAACACCTTCTATGCTTACAGGTGTCTATGTTTTAGGCACCTATATTATAGACTCTTTTCATGTTATAGGTACATATGTTATAAACACCTTCAAATGGTTGTAAATACATACCTATAACTAGATTCAAGGTTCATAGGCTCATGTCTCTACTCTCACGCATTAACATTGTTGTTTACTAATGTAAGACAAAAATGCATAAGCTAGTATGCTATCCAAGAAATTAAATTAAGTTTTTTGAAACAAAAAACATTTTAAGACAAAATAACTCTTTCTCTTATTACAATAAAATACTTAAAATTGAATTAAATTTTAAAATAAATTCAATACATGTCAAAATTTAAATCTCTCATCGTTGAACATTAAAAAATGAAAATCTATGTATTATGTAGATTTAATAGCAAGATGGCCCTTGAGTTTAGCTCATTCTACATCCATCCAAAGATTTAGCATCATAATTGCAATGCTAATACAAATTTGCCATAGATCATGCATCTAAGCAATCAAGTAGACAATTTAAAGAGAATCGAAGTGCAATTAGAAAATCAAGAAACTTTGAAAAAAAAGTGGGAGCTACAAAGAGAAATGTCTAATAAAATTGAAGTTGTTTGCATCTTAATCATCAATGTAAGGAATATAAGCTCCACAAAGGTAAGGAAAAATAGAAGCTATGACAATGCTCATAATCACAAATTTTTTCAAGCAATCCAAAGTGCATTAAATTCAAAGACAAAGTCTTTAGAATAGCAATCTAATATTGCAAGTAGAAGAGGCTCACTGTAGCTAATTAGCGCTCATTAGTATCATCTTTGTTCACTACAATCTCAACTAGGCTCTTGGCATATTTTTTGTCAAACATGTGACTTTGTAAGTTGGGCTGCAAATAGTTGTGATTAATTGTGCTCCAAAGATGTAACAAAGATTGATTGTTGCATACCATTGAGCTAGTGAATTTCAATTTCTTATGCATGTATTGATGAATCTAGCTTGCTTTTGACTGATTTTTTCAAGGAACAAAATGCATGAAGAGATCTTCTTTGTTATAGAAACCGTATAATCAATTCCAAATTTTCTTGAAGAATTGCCAAGTTTAGGGTGAAATTTCAAACTACCGCAATCAATTGTTCCAATTCCAAAGTATCTGCTTTATTGACAACCTAAATTCCATTTTACTTTGTATTAGTTGATGTGAGTTGGGATTGGCTTGATAGGCTTGGAGGCTCTTTGCCAAAACTATTTTTCTAGAAATCAAGCTAGGCAAATGGATCATGTCTACTTCAAAGCCCGAAATGAATAAGCTACCTTCAAAGTTAGTTCAATATTTTAAAATCTCTCGTATTGTATGTTCTTTGAAATTGTAATTGAGCTTCTCATGGATTTTTCAAGACTCGTGAATTATTGTTATTTTGTTCATGAGCAAGATCTCAAAGAAGAAGACCTACTTCATGTGAGCAACATTTAGGGCAATTGCTTCTAAAGCGTGTTCAAAGTCAATTTCAAGCACATCTACTTTGAGGGTTGATTGAAGGTCATCTCTTCTCAACATGGGCATTTCATTGTGGCTATTTTGTACCATGGAGTGTGCTTAGCTAATGAGCACAAACATGTTTATCACATCTCAAACTTGTAGAATATAAGCACACCATGGTTCTCAATGCCTAAAAGATTGCACACTCAACTAAAATGTGGTATGAAGTCCTTGCAAAAGAAAGGCCTCAATGGTTCAACTTTTCTAGTTCAAATGATTGCTCAAAGTATTGTAGCAAATCTAGTAATTTCCATCACGAATTATGAGGTGTACTTCTTAGAGTAGGACATTCAAATTACAATGCATCACTACTTGCCCAATGTACCAAGATCCCATTGCACAATGGAAAACAAGAACTACCATTTTTCTTCCAATGGAAATTGTTGTATCCCTTTGTGTGTATATATGTAATATATTAATTGTCTCTATATATAAAAGATGGAATAGAGTCTATTAGTCTATGTAAGTATTCTGTATATATGTACCTTTTTTTTTGAAGAAGTCGTATGTAGCCTATGTAGACAATATTGACCTTTTAAAGAGTGACACTTGTTTTTAAAACTTTTATAGCCATGAGTAACAAGCACTAGCCATTTTAATTTTTGATTAATCAAATTGGTTGAAATTCCTTTTTTGATGACTTCTCTTTTTTTTTTTCTTATCAATCTTCTAATCTATTGCCTAGTCTATGGTATACTTAGGCTAAATATGTTGGGCCTATAATTTGGACTTCAAATCAATAACTCTATTTAAATTACATGATAAAAATACATTGTTGTATAGGGAGTAGTTGCCTCAGGAAATCTAAGGGATCTTTGTTGCACCTAAGATTGATTTAGGAACAAAAGTAAACATAGTTGCATAAAATCTTGTATCTTGTAAGTTGAATCTTCTATACTATTATAAAACTACTTCCCATTAGCCTATCTTGTTTGGGCTTTAGAGTGCTTTACAAATCAAGGTAGAGATAAAAAAAAACCCACGGGATACAGGATAGATAGAATCAACGACATATTACAAAATACCATCAATAAAAATGAATCCTAAATTTTCAAATTCATTGTTTGTTGGTCATTAATTCAACCTCACTATGAAAACAAAACAAATTTTGACCATATGGATAATCAACTCTATTTTATCACCATGACACAAAATGAAACCAAGCAATGGTTTGATCCATGCTGCCCGCAACAACAAAGTTTACAAAGAAATCAAAGTTATAAGTGAAAGTTATAAGTCTTCAAAGCTTCCTTCAGCTTCAAAACTTCAAAATTCAACTCTTACTCTTTTGTTGAATTTTGATTTAGTATTGTCGTTTCATCTAGAGTCCAGTTGAGATAAATGATTTTTTTTTAGAAAGCTAATATCATTTTTTCCTTTTCCTTCAAATTTTTAATCACTATAATACTCTATTCAACTTTTATAACCATTTAAAGTTTCAACCTTAACAAAAGAGAATAATTGTAGACCTTCTTCACTTCATCACTCACAACTCATTCATAAAAATTTCAAATAGAATGAATAATAACTTCATGGAGAGCCAATACTATTTCCAAAATTTTCTTGTAAATAAAAGATTTATTCATCTTTTTTGGCCAATTGAAATCTCTACCTTTTACATAGAAAGTAATAAACCTCCTTTCACTGAAATTAACATAACTTTTGATTAAAAACTTTGAATTAAACAAGTGAGATCAATTTAAAAACACAACACTGATACACAACTTTTTTAATTTTCATTTCAAAATTCTTCAAATACAACACACTGGCTCTTCAAACATTTGGACCTTACAAGCAACAACTTCATAGCTTCATAGCTATTGACCAAGATCTAGGAAGACTAACATAGTTTTGGTTAGGACAATCCTACAAACAATTGCAATCGATAGTCCTCCGCAAGTGTAATTAAGATCAACTATTGCAAGACATTGAGTTGGTGAATTGCAAGCCCTTTTTCATGGAGTTTATATATCTAGCTTGTGATTGTTTCAATAGCAAGCAACAAAACGCACGGTGATTCATTTTTTTCATTTTTTTTATTATATAATTGCTTGAAGTGCATGACAAATTTTAGAGACAACAATTTATCGCCCAATTAGGCAAACTGAAGGTTTCATTGCCGAGAATTTGACTTGCATTTTTACTTCTTCAATTGATGGTCAATTCTGTGAGTGTAGAGAGAAAAAAACATAAAATTATCCCTAGGTCAAAGCTTCTTTCTAGAGAACAAGGTAAAACATGTCTTTTTCGGCGTCCAAGATGAACAAAGCACATTCAGAGTTCTCTTCAAGGTTAGTTAAATAACATTAAAATCTCTCAAACTGTATGTTACTTTGAAAGACATTGTGGTACTTGATTCCAATGAATATTGTGAGATCCTTCCATTGTTTCCATATCTTGGGTGAGTAGGATCACCAATTTCAAAGTGGAAGATCCAAGCCCACTTCACATGAGCAACATCCAAGGCAATCACTTCCAAAGTATGTTCAAAGTCAATTTCAAGCACATCTACACCATGGAGCAGTTGAAGGAGGTCATTTCTACGCAACGTGGGTATTCAATTGTGGCTTTCATGTACCATGGAATGTGCTTAGCCCATGATCACAAGCTTGCTTATTTCATCCCAGACTTGCAAAACATGGGTGCGCCTCGTTTTTCGCTGCATACAAGGTTGCACACTCAACCGAAATTGTAGTGGAATGTTCTTGCAAGTGAAAAACCTCAACGGGTCAACTTTTCTAGTTCACATGGTGGCTTGAAGTATTGTGGCAGATCTGGTAACTGCGATCACGGACTATGAGGCGTACTCCGTAAACCAAGGCATTCAAATCAGATGTGCTGGTAAAGAGCTTATCTGCCCTACACTCCAGCCTTGGCATTGACAAATTGCAACTTGGTGTTCAGAAGTGTTGCTCATGTTGCAGGGAAGCTATGTAGAGGAGATTCAAACAGATCCCGGTACAAACATTTGTGGACATGGATAATATATCTGCACTCAAAACAGCCAAAGTAAGTCCACGGGTACTAGTTGATCCCATTTGGAAAATCGTTTCTCCTTAGACTGAATATTGAAGGAACTTGTCTGAATTCCTTCTGTGAAGTTTTCGGAGACATAGTGTACTGTCACATAGGCTTCGTGGTGTTCAACATTGCAGAAGTTGTGAAGAGTCTTGTGTATGGGTCGTTTTTTTTATGGCTACTAGAGTGGGAATTTATGAGTGTGAATGGAGGTTTGAAGGCTGTAAAGTAGGTGTCTCTCCCATTGACGTGATAAGCCAGTGGCACTTAAGCAGCAACGAGGAAGAATACGAGTATTTCGATGATGACGAAGGTTGGAAAGTAGCAAAACTAGAGCCATCTCGTCATTGTAGCAAAGTCATTGTAAAGCAACGATGTTGCTAGACAAATGAAGAAACTGAACACAAAGGATTGTATAATTTGTTTTAGAACACTAAAGATGGGTGCACCAATCTTCAACGTCGACATGGCTTGTGAGCATATAGTACACCTATACTGCTAGACAACATTGCAATGTTATGGCTACAGCACTTGCCCAACATGCTGAGATCCCATTGTAACTATTGTAGAAAATTTTTGAGAATACATTTGCACTCTGTGGTACTTCTTTTGGTCTGTGTTTGTATCACTTTGTCTTGGATTTGTTTGCAAGTGGTTAGCAGAGACAATTTCACCTTCCTAGAAGTTGATGTTTATTTTGAGGATTTTTGTTGCCATGCTCGTCACACATTGACAATGACAATGAGCTGAAAAGAGGTGAACCCTTCCATTAGAAGAGTTTTGGGGGGTCCAGAAGCCTGTTTCGGGCCTGTTCCCCCGCAACGAGGGGAACGGCCCATTGTCAGAATTTTTTTTTTCATAAAATAAATAAATAAATAAAAATTGGTCAATGACGTGGCAGGGTCTCGACCACGTTAGACCGCTATGCCAAACCTGTTTCCTACGTTTGCAGGCTGTGATAACTCGTAGGCATCCAGAGGCCCCAAAAATCTTCTAATGATTTCCTCCAATTTCCTCCCCCTTCTCCCCAACAAAAAATTAAGAGCCGTTGATTTAAATTTTTTCTTAAATCCTCCCCCCTGGATGCCATTGATCTAGATATAAATGTAGGGGTGGATACAAATATAGGATACGATATGGAATATGGTACCAATATGGAATATGGATACATGTATCGGTAAAATATACAAATATTATATAGAAATATTGATACAGATATGGGATTTATCCCATATTAAATGCCATCCCCACCCTCACCTCAAAATTATAAAGTGTAGGGATGGGTTTGGTTTTTAAACAAAAATTAAATTATTCTAAAATGTTTCTTAAATCTGGGGGTATTATTAAAAAAATGGATTTTGTTTTATTTGAGCTCATTGTGACAGTTTTGTCACAATGACAATGAGCTCAAGAGAGGTAGAATTGCCTCTCTCTAGGGGAAATTCATTTTGTTTTTATCAAGGGAAAAATCAAGGTTTGGGTACCCCCAAAGACTATCTCCACTTCAATTTCAGCCCCTAATGTCAATTTTGTTATATTGGTGCAATTTCACAAATATTTGGTAATGAAGTGATTTAAGGATGTAGGAAGGGAATGAGGAAGAAAATCTTACCTTAGTGGTGCACAATGTTGTGCATGGAATGCAATTTGCATATCTATGAGTCTAGCAAGCTAATATAAATGTCAAAATGTGCCAAAATAGAGTATTCAATTATATAGTGGTAGATCTTACCATCATGAACTACAAGGCGTACTCCTCAAACCATGATATTTAGATTATGTGTGTTGGTAAGAGCTTATCCACCATGGACTTGAGCTTGGCATTGGCTTTGTGCAAACTACAAAGTGGTGTTTGGAAGTGTTGTTGATATTGCAGGGAAGCTATGTGGAGGCTACTTGAATCAACCCCTACAAACATTTGTGGACATGGAGAATATATCTACCTTGTAATAAACCCCATAGTTGATGGGTACCATGTAATCTTGTTTGGAGTACTTGTGTAGTAGCCTAAATATTGTTGGCATGTATCTGGATTCTATATGAGAAGCATTTGACAAAAGAATGAATTGCTAGAAAGGCTTTGTGGTGTTCAACATTTCAAAATTTGTCACATGTCTAGTGTGGTTAGATTATCATGGCTATCAAAGTGTCATTTCATGAGTGTAAGTCAAATGTTTGAGGGTTGTAAAGCATGCATGTTGATCACCCATTGATGTGATAAGTAGGTGGCATGTGAGCAACATGAAGAAGAATTCAAGTATTTTGATGATGAGGAAGCCTTAAGTCAAAACGTGACAAACTAAAGCAATCTTATCATTACGACTAAGCCATTGCCAAGCAACAATGTAACCAGACGATTGACAAATTTTGAGCTCGATAGGAGAGAGTGTGCCACATATTTTGAAACATTCATAACGGATTTACCGATCTTTTCCAACATGGGCATGACATATCTATTTGCAAGCCTTATCTTTCTTGCTAAACTTATGCAGACAATGGTTGAAGTTCTAAAGGGCCATACTTATTTGGAGGACTTTTGTAAGCATGTACACCAAACTTTGGTAGTTTGTCTTTTGATCAATCAAATTGGCTAGAATTCCTTTTTCTTCATGTCACTTTTTTCTATCTCTCACACTTTGTAAATTGAAATGTTCAAGTTTCAATGGATTCTAGAATTCTAGGTACCCCCTAGTTTCTTAATAGTGCTTTGTATGCAAAAAAAACTTTGTGAGTTTCAATGTGATTGTGAGTGAACACTCTTTTGTAGGGGCACTTGCAAGGATTTGCAGCAACTCTTCTAAAGTGTCTCCTACCAATCTTCCAAGTCCAACCTTGGATCCCAATCTAATGAAGGATTGTTTCTAGTTGCTCAAACATGCCCAACTTAACTTTGCAAAGACAAACCTATAACTATTTTTTCAATCTTCATACATTTCAATGGGTTTCTAGATTCTATATGCTTTCATTTTACAAATGTTTTTCTTTTTCAAAGATGTAATCACATGTATTCTATGCATCATCAAAATTTCAATTTTTTTGGTGACAATTCAAAATTATTGTAAATATTTGAATAAAAAGTGAAAAAAATATATATAATATGAATTATACTTATAAAATATGAAATTATCTCCACTACATTGTAAAAAAATGTGGTTCAAATCAATTTTCCAATTGTGATATTGATCTAAAATTAGAAAACCACTACTCCATGGTTATTAATCCTAAATACAAATTGTAATAAAAATTTGCATTTTAAGCCCTTTCAAATTTTTTAATTTGAATTAAAATTGACTTGATAAACTTCATTTCAATAGTTGATTTAAAATTCAAAAAGATCTTTTTTATAGTTAAATTAAAATTTTTAAAAATGAAAGTCGCTAAAATACACTTTTAAAGGGTAATCCTTGGATTTGCCATTTTCTTATGCGGGATAGTCAAAACATATGAAAAGTAATGAACATCCAACACTTTTCATTGAAATTAGATTCAAGCAACTTCCCTAAAAAAATTGGATGAAAAAAATTTCTATTTCATCCTTGAGGTGTTTCTAAAATCATTCAAAGGACACAAAATGTCTTCTTAAGTGTTTCAAGGTTCAAGATTGTTTTTTATATCTAAAAGAAGTAAGAGCATTTCTACTAGTAAAAAGAGAAAAATCACTATCATTTAAAGAATAGGTGACAAATTTAGAAGGCATGTTTTTTGCTTACTCCACCTTGAAAAAACCACTATCCTATATGAAAGTCAAATTTAGACATAAATAAAGTATTTTTTGAAATGTTTGAAGTTCTAAAATATTAGAAGTGAAATGTATAAAATATTGCAAAAAAGTTCTTCCATATTGCCTAAATTTTGGAATATTTAAAAAATTTGTAAGAAATTTCAAAGAGTAACATTTCCAAGTGTAAAACTCTTAAAACACTTATCTAACAATTATCATCAATTTGAAAAGACAAACAACAAAGAAAAGAGTCAAAAGACACAACAATAAAAAAACAAAGAAATTAAGAAAATAAAAAATGTTTCTCCAACCAAAACAAAAAAAATAGCAATAGATGAAAACCAAAAAAATTAATAACCAAGAATGCCCAAATTATAAAATATGACCACTCAACATTAGAAAATGAAGTTCTACTTGCATTTTGCTGTCAAATTCGACCCCACATATGGCATACTTACTTCCAACTAATTGTAAGTTGTATAATATACAACAACAATTGATCATCATCATATGTTATAATAATTTGCTAATTGTAGAAGAAAAAATAGTGTTTAGAGGATATGTTGGCCTCACAAGAAAATGCTTATTTAGAGGGGCAAAGACAATGTGGTGGTGAATCAAAGTTTTAATTGCTCAAATTTCATTCCAAAACTTCAAAGATGGTGGAATTTTTTGTACAACATTATAATGTTGATAGTGGGTTAGGCAATAATATTAGAAGATTTTTAGCAAGTTTGGAGGGCTACAAGTTCTCCACGCTATCAGTGTGGGGGACACAACCTCGTAGTTTCTACTTAACATGGCATGGCGACTGCTATGTCACCAAAAAAAATTATTAAAAAAATGAATTTTTTTTCCATTCTAAGTATTTTTTTTAAATTGTTTTTTTTTGAAAAAACCCGAAATTGATAGTGAGAATAGGGTCTAGGAAACAAGCTTGAAACAACCCTCCTAACCCCGAGAAATCCTCTAATGCTGCATCTTTTGAGCTCATTGTCATTGTAACAAAACTGTCACAATGAGCTCAAATTAAGTCCAATTGATTTTTTTTATTAATCCCTTGGTAACCCCCAAGTAAAATTTAAATTAAATTACATTTTTTAGTAATCCCCCCATCCACCACTTTGTAAATTTTAAGGGAGGATGGGGTGGCATTTGATATAGGATAAATCCCATAGTGTATCCATATTCCCATACAATATATATATATTTCCATATCATATCCGTATCCCATATCATATCTATATTTCCATATTGTATTTGTATTTTTTTATATATATGTATCTACTACTGTATCCATATCTATACCATATTGATACCATATTCCACATCGTATCCAAACTTGTATCCGTATCTAGATCAATGGCATCCAAAAGGAGGATTTAAAAAAAAAAATTTGAATCAATGGCTCTCAATTTTTCGTTGAGGGGAGGGGGGAGGAAATTGGAGGAGATGGCATGTTTGCTTCTTTTTAGTACATTGTAAATGCTCTAATGCCAATGGAATTCCTAGTTAGAAATGCAATTGTGCATTTGCTTCATCAATTTTGAATGATTTGCAAATTGATCTATTGTTAACCCTTGAAGGACCATGGCACATTTTGGGTAAAAATTGACAAAAATTGTCATTTTTTAGAAAAGTGAAAAATTTTAAAAATTCAGCAATACAAATTTGTACTAGACTATTATAGAAAATTGTGAAAAAAATTCAGAAACTTTGACCTCACTAATTGAAAGATTATAACATTTGAAGTTAGAAATTTTTTTTTTGACCTTACCCAATATAATCAACAAACTCCTCCTAAAGTGAGATTTTTACACTACACATGGTTATTTTCTTTTACAGTTGCATCATATACTATATTATTTACATACATACCAAATTTAAAAAATAGAAGAGTTTTGCATATGCTCTTCGAAGCTACCTAAGTGACTTGAAAAGTTTAGGGTACTATAACTTTTGATTTGGGTACTTGATAAAAAAAAATTATATTTTCATCAAGGGTGTACATGACTATATAAACCTTGTATCAAAATTTTTATTAACATCCAACCAAAATGAATTTTGTATACAACTACCCAAGATTTCTTGCTTATGTTAAACAATCACTTGGTCTTTTAGGAGATAACTTATATTAGAAGGGATCTTTCATTGTGTGAAATAAGGTTATCAATGCTTATAATGAAGATACTCTTCAAAGATGAGTGATTATTGAGTGGGTAAAGATAGAGTTTAGACATCTTATAGTTAATTATAGTTAAGTTGATTTCAAATTAAAGCTAAGAGTATCAAGTTAAGGAAATTGGTAGATCAAAAAGTCAAAGTTTAAAATATTTCAAAGTTCTTTAGAGAACGCAACATTTATGCAAGGAATTTGTGTTATATCATTTGTAACTCCACAAACTTATGTAAAAGGTATATAGGCAAAGTTCCTTTAGAAAAGAGACTTTGTGGAAGAGACAATGTAGAAATAATTAACTTCAAATTCAAAGTTTTTTTTACAACAAGTCCTTTCAAATCACTACAAAGTTAATTAAGAAAGCTAATGGGTGATTGCAAAAAAGACCTATTAATTTTGCAAATTTTTTTGGTTGTCACTCTAGAATACTTTAGAATTAGAATTTTTAAAAATTTGTTCAATATTTAAACCTTTATGAAGATTGCATCCTAGAAAGTATAGAACAATTCTCTTAGTACAAAAATTAGAACTTGCAAAGCCTTGAGAAATAGGTACTTTTGCATTTTAATTGTTAAAAAATCAAAAGTAATTTTTTTAAACCGGACATTTGTAATAAGTCTATAGAGATTACTAACAAACTCATAAACCAAAAATTTCTACATTAAAAATGTCAAATTTCAAAAACAAATTTAGAAAATGATTTAAAAAATGAATGTAAGTGCAAAATGGCTACATCCAAGTTAATAATGAAATCAACTACATTAAATTATTATCATAATTGTACTTGGAAAATGTTATAATATATAAGGTGTGATGGAAATCGTACAAATCTTTCTTGCAATTATCCAACGTTGCTTTGAATTCAACCTTTTGTTCAACCAACATATTGGTACTTTGAATATTTTGGATTCACTTTGATTCACTTATTGCTTCCAATAACCTTCACCTTTGAAAATTTATATCTAATTTGTAATGCTTTCAAAGTTTACATGGGTACTTGCATTTTGCTCCCTTGACAATTGTCAATGTGCCAAAAAAATTCACTATTTTGTCTTACATACCCATAGTGTCAGAGGACTTACTAAGGTCGATGTCACTTGTAGTTGCCTTAATTAAACAATCCTTGATTAACCAAAGAACTTTGCAAGTTATATCCATAATTGACTAGGTAATTGTCACTTATCAAGGTATAAACTCACCTTCAAGTGAATTTGGAAGCCCATTTGTGCCATAAGCACCATCATCATAAAGGAGTACAATAAGTAGACAGTGACCATTTTAAGAGAATGTTATACCATTTTAAGTGGGTAATATGACCATTTTCCGAAGAGGCACTTCATGTAAGTTTGGGAGGGGGATTTAGTGATTGTTTGAGGCTATTTGGACAATGCACTATAAAAATTCATGACAAGTTCATTCTTTTCCAAAAATAAAATTTCAATTGCTGTTCCCTTCTCTTACATTTACCTAAATGTGGAAAAAATATTATTATTAACAATAAGTACAAATTATAAATAAATAAAATCATAGGCAAGCCATTCTGCTGTATGAGTGAGATGCCAAAAATCTGAATTACTTGCCCAATTTGAATTAAGTTACTTGCGTTCTAATCACTCGTACTGAGGCGACAGCGCTGCCAATGGCCGCCATAGCCATCAGGATCTCAAGCTCACCCCTCATCCATCACACACTAGTCATCTCGTTAAGTAAGCTACACTGACCAGATCTCTAGCATAGCAAGCCACTTAATAATGTTACAAGTTTCCCATTTCATACCAGATTTCCTGGCGCAAGTAATTCAGATTTTTAGCAAGCTTCTTGGCGACAACGCTAATTGGGTGGAAGTAAGATTAAGTTCTTCCATTGAGCAACTGAGTTGGAATGCTAAGTGAATGGCACTACTAACTCGACTGCAGTCAGTCAGTGTCATTGAGAGAATTCTACATTTGTGTTTTTCTTGTGTGGTCATAGTTGAGATGCAGTTTTATTTCAAAGGGTTACTTCTGTTTGAATTCTAGATTGCAAGTGTAAGTGCAGGTAGAGATCGTGTTACCAAATACTTGTGGACATGGAGATTTTGAACTTAAGAATATAAATTTTCTCGAGTGATCATATTTTCGTTGCAGGTTTATTCAAAGGAGCACTTCTGTTGGAATTTCTGAATTGTAAAGACTTCGTGAAACGTAAGTGCAGGTAGAAACTGCTCTACAATATACAGTACTTGTGGACATGGAGAGTTTGCAATTCTTCGTTGTGTAAATTTTTCATGAGTGATCACACATAAGCTGCAGGTTCTTTGCAAAGGAGAACTTGTGTTTGATGTCTGAATTGCAGATACTTTGAAAGCGTTAAGCGCAGGTAGACACCGTGTTACAAACACTGGCGGACATGGAGAGTTTGAAATCCTTCATAGCATAAGTTTGCTTGAGCTAGTGATCAGACATAAGATGCAGTTTAACTCAAAGGAGAACTTCATTTTGATTCTGAAATTTTGCATATACTTCGTCAACTGTAAGTGCAGGTAGAGACCGTTTTTCGAGATACTCGTGGACATGGAGGGTTTCCAATACTTCATGTGATAAACTTTCTTGAACGATCATTCACAAAAAGCAGTTTCTTTCAAAGCATCCCTTCTGTTACAATTCTGAACTGCAAATGACCTTTCTTACAGGTTGAAGCTTCTCACAAAACCTTGAGCACATGGAGGGTTTGTCCGCACTCAAAACCATCTACGCATCCAAGAACCCAACCCACACCAAACCCCTATGGCGGATGGCGTGCCTGGGTCTGAACGTGGAAGGCAAGTGCCAAAACTCCCACTGCCAGGCCTTCGCCAGCAGGGTGCGCTGCCACAAGGGATTCGGCGTCTTCAACGTCGGAGAGGCTGCACAGTGTCCCATTTGCCATCAAGGAACATTGGCAACGCGAATGGGGTTAATCGGGTGTCGATGGATGGTTGAGGGTGATAACACTTCCATGTGGAGAGAGAGCAGCTGTGACGAGTATCAAAGGTTTGGTCTTGAGGGAGCACGGCAACGCAGCCTGGTTGTGACCACTATGGCGCTTCCAAGTCTCCAAGTCAATTATGTGGAGCTTGATGCTCAAAACTGTGCCGAGCGTTTTGAAACTCTGAACTTGATAACCTCCAAGCTGCGAGATTCTATGGAAACTTGAGGTTTGCTAATGGTATCGGTGAAGCTTAAGTTTTTGTGCATATGTATCAGGATATGGACAAGGGTGGATCATCACTGTGCTTTTTCTAATGGGGAGGTAATGGATTGGAATTGCACCTGTTGGATCGGAACCTCTATTAATTAGGGAGTTGGATAGTGCGACTTTGATGACTGATTGAAACACTTGGACATCATTTTTGAGTAGTACTCTGTGAGCAGAGGTTTCGGCAGGGATTACTAAGAAAGTGAAGGCGGTGCTAGAGCTGCAGTATGTTGCAATTGTTGGAATTTTGGCATTGGGACTTTGATATGACCGATGAGTGATAGTACATGTGTCGTGTCAACAGTGGGTGATAATGCAGGGACGCAAACTGTGAAGAAACTATCGGCAACCGCTGATTTTAAGTGACTGGTGATATCATAGAAGGTTCCTTTCAATGCAACATTGCAAAGTTGTTACAGAAGTTTCTATGATTGTTTGAGACGAATACCGTGACAAGGATACTTGAAAGGTACGCTTGTTATAAACTGACAATCGTAAATGCAATCTGAACTGGCGAGGAAAAAACAGACAGGAAATGGGCTTGTCGAACCTGAAGAATTTGCAGTTTTTTCCAGCTGAAATACAAGAAGTGTGACCCATACTGAGTGCGGGCTCATCGTTGGAAGAACACTTTGCTGTTGTAATCCTCACACAGTTCCATCCACTACTTAAGAACTTAGACGTGATCCATGTGTCAAGAAATCACACAATTCAGGTTAAGAGGGAAAGATTAGAGTGTCAGCAAGGTATTTTTTTCACAAAATACATTTGTCATCATCTAAAAATCAAGGTTCTCTATTGTAAGTTGTCCTACAGAGGATACAAGTTGCTGCCTCTGCTATCTTGAGACATGCTGCACAACTAGAATTCTGTAAAGTTCTTTGTGCTTATGCATAGTGAATACAAGGTCCTAAGAATCTTGGGGCGAACCGACTAAATTTTTTTCTACTTTGCAAACATTTTCGCCCTAGTGTAGATTCTCATCCATTGCAATTGGCTGTGTTTGTCGTTGGCATTGTTTCATGAATTTTTACCTTCTCGGGTCCTGATTTTGAGCTCAACGACAAATTGAATTCATTGTACTGTACTTTTACAACTACCGCTTCTGTTCAGGGAACAATCTGCAACTGCTTTGATAAGGTACTGCCAAATGGGCGATCTGGTAGAATTCCTATTCGTAACACGTCACAACTTTGTTCCAGAGTTCGCCATAAAAGCCGCCGACAATGATATGAGAATGATATGGAAGTGGCCATTTTCGTCATTTGTGATACGGAATTATTCAGCTAACTTAATAGCTGCTGTTGACATGAAATGTGAATGATTTAAAGGTAATGTAGATGGGCTTTGAATTATCGAAGGTTTCAGTCTTCTTGAAAATTTGTTATTCTGTTGCTGACGGACGACCCAAGCTTGCTTCAGTTTATATCAATTGTGCAATCCAAAAGGGATGGAGGTAAGCATGGCAACTGAAACCCATAAAAGCCCAAGGCCTTTTGGGGCTTATAAACGTCACTCCTTGTAAATGTCACTACGGTATACAAATCTCAACCGTACAATCTTGTAGTGTATGTGTTGTAGATGACATGAATCAAATTTGGAGTCATTTGGCCACATAGATTGCAAGATTATAATGTTTTAGTGTTGAAAAAAGGATGCTGAAATTTTCCTAGCAATACATTTGGAGGTGAAATTTGATTTCTAAACCTACTCTCAAATGAAAAAACTTTGAACTATAAAATGATTCAAAACTAGCATTCAAATACATTGGTGAAAGAAAATATTATTCAATTGACTCATTGTGTCTACAAAATGGCTTTGAAATGCCAAAAATAGCAAAAACAAGTTGCAATTAATACATCTAAGGCTTAACCTCCTACTAAAATGCTTCTTAGCCATTCATAACTTCTTGGATTAATACGAAAATTTAGCCATACAAACTGGACTAGTATGCACAACTTTCCCAAACACTTTTATTAGAAACATACATTGTATGAAGAAAAAACAAGCCGCCAAAGTTCACTATAATCCAAAAATGTTTAGATTTTGAACTTTGAATTGCTCACAAATATTTAGAACAACTTACATTGACATGAAAATTGTACCACGATAACTAGAATTCAATGAAAAAATAACACAATAAATTTAATTGAAAATGAACATAGGATGAAGGAGATACAAGCCCCTGAAGTTGCAGCCATCAAAATGCAGTTTGGTGAACTCAACTAAATCCATGAATTTTGAATGCCTTTCAAAAAATCATTATATTTTGGATTGATATGAAAATCTTACCACACAAACTAGAAGAGAAAGCACAAATTTTCCAACATTTTTTTAATGAATTTAGAGATTACATGCAAAAGTTACAACACAATGAATTGGACTTGAAACTATGTGAGGACACTTTTAGGCCCCTAGGGCGCTTAGGGATTAATTCTAAAAAGATGAGACCTATCATCAAAAATGATTTGGTTTTGTCTGATTTTGGATCAATAGGACCAAATGCATTCTTTATTTCTATACTAATTTGGAAAGTTGTCCATCATGCCTTATATTGCAAGCAATTAGAGAATCTTTTTGGTGAAACCGTCATGAACCTTTAGAGGTTAAGTCCTACATGTTGTATTTTTCCATTCACCTCATATTAGAAAGGGTATGTATTAATCAATCAATGAAGTACATCTTATCATTCTAAAGTTATTGAATCCCTAAAGAGTTAATTTTTTAATCAAATCAAAGTATCAAACATTAGAGGTATAGGATAAGAGACATGGGAGTTGAAAGATATGGCCTAATGAGATATGGAGTTAATCATTAGTTCATCTAATTGTAAAAACTTCATGAGAAAGAAAGTAATATATATCCTATTAGACTAGACTTTGCAAGGCTTTGCAAATTCAAATGTACATTCAATTTCAATGCTCTTATTGTATAGATGATTGATTTTGTATTCAATTGTGACCTCCCATGGGAAAGAATACATCTAGGCATCCTTAAGGCATTTTTGGTTCATACACGGAATAAATTGTATTGAGTGGTGTTGCAAGTCTTCCCAATGCCCAACAAGTTTTTTCTATACTTGAAAATAGATGCAAAAACCTACCTTTTATTTTGAGCCATTAAGTTAATCTTTTATGACCTCTCCTGAAGGCTAATTTGGCATCTTTGACTTCCAAATTCTATCATTCATCATAAAGAAATTATTCTTGCAATCCCTAAGATAAAAAAAAATTGTAGATCCAAATTTTTGCCCTCCCCAAGAAGGCTTGTAGCACTAATAATCCTCTCGTCCAATGTTCAGAAAAAATTGACAACAAAATCAAAGATAGTCAATGAAATTGGAGAAAGAACAGGTTGCAATTTGAAAACATCCGCAAAAATCCAGTTGAAAAAATCTATAATATTTCTAAATAGAATAAAAAATAGAGAAAAATAACTAGAATCAATTCTTCAAAAACTAGTTCAATATAAGACTTGAAGGAAATTAGGTAATATAACTCCAAAAAAAATTCCAAACACTGCTCCAATCAAGATATCTTTGTCTGTAAGTTACATATGATTTCCATCAATCCAACATTGTTTTTTTTTAAACAAGCATGTTCATGAAATAGACAGCAAGGGTTTTCCATCAAAAAGAGAGGTTGATTACACATGAGGTTAAGAGCCTACTACCACCATGTATCGAACCTAACCTGCAACCACGGTTTGGGTACCTCACCACCATCACCGGGTAGTTTAGGGTCATCTCGGACCTCAATCCAACATTTTTCATGCAAAATTGAAAAAGAAACAAGAAAATCGGCACACGTGACCTCATTCTCATTCGAACGTTTCGACACTTTTGTCACTTGGTGTGCCCTATAACTTTACCTTCGAGCGGCTGCTAAAAGTAGAAACTAGGCGGTGGACCGGACGGACCCTGTCACAGTACTGTCCAGACTTGCCTCAAGGTCAGCCCATTGATCTCCTTTTCCTGTGCGCGGAACGGAAGCAATCAGTTCCGGAGGTTGAGGCACACGATTCCAGGAAGAATTGTAAAAAGAAATAACTGAAGTCAAAGCAGGCACCCGGTCCTTGCGTCAACAAGGTTGAAAATTATGTCTTCCAGGTCGGTAAGGTTACCGTCATCTAGACAGACGTCGGAGATCAGGGCCAGATTCACGAGACGTCAGTGACGGACGTCAGTTCTCGGAATATTTCAATAGTTCGACCGATGCTGTCGAACGGAGACCAGGTCGCCAGTTTACAATTTCAGCACATGCATGCGCATGCTTGGAGAGCAGGCAACTTGCTGTGCTGCCCAGATGCCACTAATGTAACCCTGTAAGGCTGCCGCGGGACACTAAGTGTCCGATGGATGACACAGAATTCTTCTATATACTGTAGGATAGAAGTGCAACTATTCATCCTTTGAGTTTTGTCGTGAAAAGGGAACATCTTCTACAATAGTGTCAGGGTTGACACGACGTCCAGATGCGGACGCTGTGTCCGCAGCGTCCGCCCGATTATAGCTGTCCGATCGACGCGCGGATTGATCTGATCCGCACGATCTGGGCGTCCGCCCCGCCCGTCCGCTTTCCGACGGCGGTCGGGACACTGCGTGCGTCTGGACGTCCGGAAAACGGACGCTATTTTGGGGCGGATGTTGACATTCGTCAACCTTGAATAGTGTGACTTTCAATAATTACTTTTCTATTTTTTTAAGCGATTGATTCCCACAATATTAGAAAATGATGATTTCAGTGAAGATCAGCTTGTCTTTATAGTAATAACCTCTAAAATGCCCAAGGCTTGTTTTGAGCTTCTTGGAATTTGTTCTAAATTGAACAAAAAGACAACATTTTGATAAGTTGTATCAATTTTTTTTGAATTGTAACTGTTTAGATTCAAACTAGATATGTTAAAGATCAAATACGAAAAGAGAATACAATAATATCACTTACGGATTGAAAGATTATAATGTTTGATTATAAGAATGTTAAACTATGAAAATGATTTGAAGTCTTTCAATCCTCTTTTCACATGTCAAATCTAAAAAGTTGGTCACCAAAAAAATATGAGGCTAAAGAACATAACTTACATAACCTCAATCAATTTATGGCTTCTCAAAATCTCTTCTACAATTTTTTTTTAAATGAATTTCTAATGTAAATTTTGCTCCAAGAACTAATGTATTTGAGGCTCATTTCCAAGAGCTCTCAATAATATGGAAAGTCAAGATTGCAATGGACACCCTTGCATAAAATTTTGAATAGAAAAAACATAATCAATCATTTTTGAAATTGGATTTTTGATGCTAAAACTAAACTTGAACTACAATAAATTTTTCAAAAATATAAACTACCCAAAATTTGAACTTGGTCAAGTTTTATTTAACTTCAAAGTATTGTCAATACCAAAATTTGGTGCCTCAAGGCATTTAGGTATTAATAAGGAAGGGACACTTAGAAGTAGTTTTGTTTTTTTATTTTGGACAAGTAGCCGCCTATTTCTTCAATTCTCATGTGATATGGTAGTGTACTCTAAAACTGACCCTCTTCGTCAAATTGTCCTCTAAGTGGCTCAAAAATGGATACATGATGGACTATTGATTATGTCAAAGAAGGGAAAAAGTTGGTTCATTATTTTCCAATGGATGGTTCATACTTTTTTAAAGCTCAGTTTAAGAGCCATGGGTGGTCCATTTCTAATTAAGTGGATAGGTGTTCTTTAATTTCTTTCAAAATGAGAATTGGTTGGCCAACTATCTTCTTACATATACTAAGAAATCTGAAATAATAATTAACTCAAGCTTCCATTCAAGTTTTAGTGAAGGTCGCATTTAGGAACCTTCTCTATTACTTTTTGCATGCCATATCTTTTTTTAGACCATTTAAGAGTGGGTTTTGCAAGAGCTACAAGTCACAAATAGGGACCTATAGTAGAATTCTTTGAAAATTCATAACTAACTCATAATAGCTCCAAAAAAATATGAAACTATTTGGGTTAGATTTCTCATCTATTCCTCTTCAAGTGAAAAATAATTAAAAAAAATATTTTAAGCATTTGAAAACCATCAAAAAGGCCCAACAGCCCCTAAAGTATCACTGTTAGAGCCACCTATCTTACTTGGGTGATACTTGGGTGATACTTGGAAGATATCTATATCAAAAGTAGGTGATACCCAAGTAAAATTTGGCTATCCATCTTAATATATAGCAATAATCTACCTATTTAGATTGAAAAAAAATGAAAGTTTCCTTTACAAAAAATAACCAATGTCTTTGGTTGTAGTCAAATGATGGAAAATCGTGTAAAAAAAGATATTGCTTAGAGTTGGCTTACATGTCGAGTTGGAGGCCAGTGGCCCACACCGAGGATTAGTGGGATTGGTATATTAGAAGAATTGGACTCCCATCTTATTGATCATTGGTAAAGAGTGAGGTTCAAAAAACCCTTGATTCCATATGTAAGAAAGCTCTTAATCCTTACAAAAGAGCTCAAACATATAATAATCATAATCATAACAATAACAATAATAATACAAACCATCAATTAGGTGGATGATGAATGTTGTATGCAAAAATTACACTTCATCCAATCAATATTCAAGAAGTTTCAAGAAAAATCATGTAATATATCAATGAATTGAAGAAAAAATGCTCCACACAAATTTATGTTGGACGTTAGCAGGTTGAGAAATTTGAAGCAAATGATTGAATTTTGGTTATCACATATGGAAACCATACATATCAAGGGAGAAAATCTAATTAGGAACATTGACGTTCATTTATTTGTAAGAAAAACAAGGAGAGAATAAAGGAGCTACAAAAAAAGAGCAACAAAAAGAAATTTTCAAAATACAATCTTTTTCTTAGCATTTTGAAAAAAACAATTGAACTTCACTATTCATGACAACTCATATAGCTAGCTTTCAATATACCTATATAATATAGGAGCCTACTAATTATATAGGTATATTGAAGGAGTTTCAATTATAAAAATTCAAAATAATCTTAATATCTTTAAGTCAAGCACTAAAGAATTAAAATCACTTTGGTTGTTGTTGAACATGGCTCTTACTATTAGTTTTATATTCTCTTGTAGCTTATGAAATGAGATTTTCAATGCATTGTTTGAATTCACCAAAATTACAAAGGATCAAAGTTTTATAAAAAAAAACCAAACCCAAATAGGACCAAATCAACATTTGAGTATAATTCCTATTATTAATTGCTAAAGGACTTTTAAACTCACCTTGAAATTTTTTTAAATTTGAAGAGATTCTATAGAGGCTTTATATTTTATAATACATGTATGAAAGTTTTTGGATAACTTTTAAACATCTTGCTCTACATGTGAAGCAATGTTACATTATTCTAATAAATATTGTAAACATTATAAAATTATTTATTTATTTGTCATAGTTAACAACTAATTTTATTTAATTATTTTATTGATATTTTCACAAAAATCTTTGAGCCAATTTATTCCAATTAATGAGATGAAAGCTTGAGGAGTTTTATTCTGAGGTCATTGTGGGTATATAAAAAAATTCAAAGTCCTTTTTTGAACTCAAGTTTTGAAATTTTGTGAAAAAATATTTAAAAATGTAAAATATTTCTTACTTACTAGAGCATTCTTATTGTGGGGATTTATGATTTTCAATATCATTTCAAACTTGTTAGCAATTCAATTTTTCTTTCATCATATACCACTTTTACTTCATAAATAATTTTTTAAGATGAAATATGATTGTGTCTCTTGTATATATTCCCATCCTTTTTTCAACATTTTAACTAAAATGCATAGGTTATGAGAGATACATTCTTTTTACTAAATATTTTGAAAGAAAAGATTTTGTCTTTATAAAGGGTTTAATTAAATACTTCTCAAAGTTTAAGCACTACGATTCTGCAATTGATGGGGGTTTTCATTCTCAAATTGTAAGAGGATGTTCTTGAACAAGATAACTAAAAGGCCCTATGGTTGCATTCATTAAAGTATACAAAAGAGATGAAGATGTTAGCCTTGCTTTGAATTAGAGTATTTGGAAATAATTTGCTTCAAAATGCTTTAGAACTTTATAGTTTAGTGTCTTAGTTTTTGGTATCTCTTCTTGATAATTTTAAGACAATTTTAGATTTTTCTAATTCTATATTTTGTAAAAATTATATGAATTGACTAAAAATTTCAAAAGCAATAAACACAAGTAAATCTAGAACCAACTTTAATTTCTAAAGTCCTAAGGCCTTTATTCATCAAATTCCATTCAAAATTGCCATTTCTATTGCAAAGTGCAAAAACTTTAGAAATTGTTTTTTTCTCATTTGTCAACCAAAGGATCTTGCACTAGAATGGTATAAAGTAGACATACCTAATACCAACCGCTAGTCTAATACCACCCAAATGTATAGCTATCATTGATTCTATAGGGAGAATCTATGACAATAGTACATGCCTTAACTTCACTTATTGAGAGGAGAGGAGAAGCTCTTTATACAAATGGGGTAGTAGAAGGTAGAACAAATGTTATGGGGTGTTTGAATTAAGACTACCACCCCATTTGTATAAATAACTTATCCTCTCCTCTCTACTATCTCACCTCTCTTCTATTGTCGAGGTTTAAAAAGTTGGCCTCTTATTTTGTAATTAAATTTTTAAATCTAATTTTATAGTCCTTTGTAAGTGGCAGTCTCTACTGAATTAGTCCTCAAGGGCCGGTTTTGGGTTGTCATTTATTGAGAAAATTTATGAATGAAATATTACTCTTATTTTTTACTTGACCACCAAAATAAAATAGAAAACAAGACAATGTAATAAAGGATACAAATTTGTCACGGTAATGTCAAAATTGACCAAAAAATGAATTTTTTTTTGTCAATTACACCTCAAAATCAACACATCCTAATTGAGAGAGTAGTTGACAAAATTCTATCAAATTTTTGTCGTTGCGAACATAATTCTTCTTGTGGTGTGTGAAATTGGTTTGTCTATAGATCAAGAATGGAACAAACAAAATCCTTACAAAAAAATTTATAATAATTTTATTTTTGATAGAAAAAATGTCAAATTTTATGAAATCCTTCTTAAATCTATTTCTCTACAAGGGGAAATTTTTTCTTCAACCTTCTTCAGGTTGCAAATAGGCTAAATTGCTCAAGTGGTTGTAAATAGGCCATCATCACAATATTCATCCTCTAAATTTTGTATAAAAAGGGAAGGTCTTCTATATATAGCAATTTGGCTTCCAACGAATACTTTTGCATTTTTTTTAAGCCAACAATTCACACAGTACCAAAACCAATGATTTCCACAGTGGCTAGCTTGTCTTTTAATTCTATTAAGACAGGTTAGTCTCCGAAGAAATCATCATTTTCTAATATCGTGGGAATCGATTGCTTAAAAAAAATGGAAAAGCACTCATTGGAAGTCAAACTACTATAGAAGATGTTCCCTTTTCACAACAAAACTCCGAGGATGAATAGTTGCACTTCTGTCCTATACAAGAAAATTCTTTGTCATCCATCGGACACTTAGTGTTTGCAGCATTACAAGGTTAGGGATTGATTCTAGCCACTAACTCCACCTATTGCAACCCGAATCTCATTTGTTGAAAAAAAAAGTCTATCATGAGTGGATGCCAGACTTCAATGAATCATTTTCCTAATAACTAGATGTCTAGGAGGGTGAGGTGAGAGCGTTTTGCATTTCATAGGCTAGTCGTTTACCGTAATCCCTTGATAAAATATGATCTCGAAACTCTCACGACGGACGGAGTGATAAGCAAGTGGCGTGGTAAGCGCAAACCCCAGTTGTGTAAGATAACTTAAGATGCCGAGCAAGTCCATTTGGATTCCAGTCACACCAATTGCCATGGTTGCACGAGAGCTCGTCGGATTCTCGGAAGGTGGGCGCCCTCTGCAAAGTCAGAATACCGAAAGAGGATCAAAATGGATATCCAAAAGCATCAACTTGGAACTGTACAGACAGACAGACACAAAGAAAGTCGGTCCTGAGAGTGGTGGAGAAAATCCCAGTCTCGTGAAGTCACTACTAAGCTTAGTCGGCTGCCGCGGCATGGCAGGTGCACTGGAGTTCCAGCAGAATCGCACAACTGAGCGCGGAAGACTAGGGCTCAGTTAGAGCAGGATTCTCTCGTAATTCATTGCATTTGGAGCTGATACGAAGCTTAGAGATGCATGATTAGCATGGCTTCTAGGAGGTTCATTGCATTTAGTTCCAAGGAATGGGGTAAGGTATCAGATCTTAACTCTGTAAGGACGGGGTGCTCTATGTGGAAATCATCCTTTTTGACACAGTGTGCATCATCTACTTTAAGAAAACCCAAAGCATTCATTTGAAGACAAGCTATTGTAGAAGGCCTCCCTTTTTTGCACAAAATTCTAAGGATGAACAATGGTATTTATGTCATACATGCAAAGATTCTTTGTCATTCATCGGACACTTGGTGTCCGCAACAACGTTATAGGGTTAAAGCGACCCTTTGGGGGGGAAGCCTAAACCATGGGCGGCATGTCCCATACATTTTCTAGCTGGATTCTGCACAAGGATTAGGGTTCCTTGTCTAATTACGCAATTTTGCTTGCATAATCAAGCGTTACATGTTTTTCATCTAAAATTTTGTTATTTGGGTTATTCATCTTGGGATTTGCCTCCCATTGTGTATGCCGTGCAAAGCCTCCTCGTTAGGCTCCACTCTCTTCATCTGCCCTTTATTTGACAAAATGCCCTCCTTCTCGGGCATTGCCCTATATTAAAGTCTTTGAAACAATTTTTAGTCCTTTTTCATAGGAAGGAAAATGGAATTGGCATTGAACCCAAGTCATTCCATTGATTTTTTTAAACCTTCATGGAATTAGTTACAAATTTTTGAAGGTGAAATGTAGTGGTCACTAAAAGCAACCACCTCTTCAAATGTACATTGATTGGTACATTGAAGAAAACAAAATGTACTTCTTTGTTATGATTGCTTTTAGAGCTAAGGTGCTTTTAGAGTAGACTATAATAGATGAATGATTACTAATAGATAAGAGCATCCACACCCTTACTTGCCAAACTTAAATTGCTCTAATTTTCCATTTAATTTTGAAGAGCCCTCAATTTCCTTGTCCCTCACCTTTGCTCATCAAATATGACCCATAAATAGTTGAAGGACGACTCATCGTCAAGTAGAATAAAGGATAAAGCTACTAAACTTAGGATGAACAATCATTTCAAAGGGCATTCCTTGACATGCTAACATTGAGTGTTAAGAGAATATTGTAAGGGTCTCATAACACTTTTCATTACCATTTGAAGAGTGTCATACCTCTAGTATGGAAGGGTAGCCATGTTCTAATCTATATTTTTTCAAAGGGAATTGATAGATACAAATAGAGTAATCATGTTATGAACATTGGTGGAAATATAGTTTTTGAAAAGACCAATGATTGGTGTAATTGGTAAGAACTAGCGTGCCCCATCATTCATCATGTTGTCCTTCCAAATGTCCCTCTAAATGTCAAAGATGGTAGATCTACAACATTTGTGGCCAAAAACATATTCTCCCCTTACAAAATGTTCTTCTCTTTGTCATGCAAACAACCCCACATAATACTTCCAATCTCCCTCTTTAACAATATAAGAAATTATTTTGTAGGCTTGCCAACCATCTTGGCATTATTTTTGTCAATTCCAAGATCAAAGTGAGAACAAGAGTGTAAAAGGAGATTTTAAATGCAAAACCATGATGGGGGCTTTGAATGGCCTTGTCTCTTCTACACAACGTATAAAATGATGTGAATCACAAGAAAACCCCATACTAGGACCGTGCCAACGTTATCATGTGTGCCAAATAAAAAATTCTTGCATTTTCCCTTGGGAATAATTCACCCTACATGTGCACTTCGTAGGATGGGTTTAGCAACGTGCCTATTCTACCTATCCATAATTAATAATTGAAAAATAATGGGTGTACCACAAACAATTAGTACAAATCTCACATCAGGTGCCAGGGGCGTTGCTTTGGATTTGTGTCACTTCCAGCCCATTCAAAAAACAGGGAAATGAATCACTGAGTAGGTCAGGGTGCTAGTTTTCAAAAATTTATTCATTTGAAGACACAGTACAGTACAGTGATTTGACCTAGCAGCAGGGTCAGTTTAGGGGGGGGGTTTCCATTTATTTCGGGCAGTGCAGAAAGCAATCTATGTTGGAGTTGTTTACATATGTATAAAGGGATGAAATGTGAAAAATGAGGATGAAGTTTAGATTATTCATCCAAAATAGCATACATTCATCCCAAATGAGCAATACTGTCCTTAGAATATGTAGTACACAAGTGATTTCATCCATTGAAAATCGGGGAGCATATCATTAATATTCCCTCAAAAAAATCCCACTCCCTAGTAGTGAGTGTTGGATACTAATTCATTAAAGTGATACTATTTTGAATTAGTATAGGTAGGTATGTTATTGTATTGTTCCAATATCTACAAAAATAAAATTTTGAGATGAAGCTAATTTCCCCCTTCTAATAGGGCAAATCAATGTACATACTAGAATGTTTGTATTAGTTTTCACATGCAAGTACAACTACTAGTATTGCTAATCCTGGGGATAAATTTTTTTTTTTTAGGTGGTGCCAATAAAATCCATCATGTAGCCATCTTTGAGCAAAAAAAAACATTTTTCATCTATAAATTTGTATTTTATTCATTCAAATTTGATGATTTCATCTAAATTTAAAATTTTCATCAGCCATTATTTGGTGACAAAAAAAATTTAGTTTGGGGATCTAAAAATTAATTTTGGAAACAAATCACCCTCATGTTATGCCTACTGGCAAAAATTCACATGTAGAAAAAACACTAAAGTCTATACACTAGAAGCTCAAGATAGATCATTTAAATTGCTTCTCTAGATACTATCATTTTGGATGGGTTTTAATCTTCTATTTTTTAGAATTCTATCAATCCCCCTACCTTTTCACCAATTCAATCTTGCCAATTCTCATTGATTATTGATGTAGTGAATATTATTTTAAGGTAAATACACCTAATTGTACCACCACTTAATTGCATTGCTATCTATGCACCTCCTTTAAATTAGAACCAAAATCTAAAACAATCATTCTTTTCTTTAATGCCACATGAATAAAGAGAAGAATGAAAATTCTAGATTTAAAGTCTAAAATGAAAATTGTGTGTAGATTGTAATATAATGAGGTAGAGGTGGCAACTAGGAATCTTAGCTTTGTTTTTTTACCACTATTAAACACAAGGCTTTGGCCCAAGTCCTTTGATTTGGAAGCCATGATAATTATGCATTTTTTGTTTGGAAATTTATGGATAATTTTTTTTTTTGAAACATACAATCTTCAAAGGTTGCAACAAGGACTAACATGACACAACATCCATGGCAACAATAATTTATTTACGGGTAATTTTAGTAGACACAATCTTAGGGCATCTTCAATACAATTAGTATACTCCAACTTTACTATTTTTTTTTAAACTCAATTTTGACAATTTAAAAGAAAAAAATTCCACAATGTTAAATATGATTTATAGAATAGTCTCACCATTGGAATTAACCCCTAAAGTTCCTTGACTTAGTTTTCAACAAAAACTCTCCCAAACTGCCATTTCTAATACAAGTACTAAATTTTAGAAAAAAACAAACATTTTTGGACACATTTAACCATAGGATATTGTAGTACGCTAATTTGAAAAGATGTTGAAAAAATTTCAGAGATTTTTGTTGTGTGGATTGCAAGATATTAGCATTTCAAATGACAAAATCTTCTTTTAGGCCCAACACTAAAAACAAGAAACTACGCTTCACAAAGTAACATTTGTTTGAAAAATGTCCAAAATGTTGGCGCTTTTTTAATTTCATTCTTGAAGGCAAGTTGGCTACATGTCTGAAAAAAATTCAAATCATTTAGAATTGTACAACATATAGGGAAAAAATAGTAAGTAGAAAGAAGTAAAGAATGATTCAAAATACTAAATTGTTAAGAATTTGGTTATGGAATTAAAAAATGCCAATTCCAATAGTTGTAATGTACTATAGTTGAAATAAGAAAATCTACATCTTATGATTTTATTTTTTTCAAAAAATATTGATAATCGAGTTAAATAAAGGACTTCAAAGTTTATTGTAGAGTAGAGATTCCATAACTACCCTTAAACTAAAATTCCTCATAACTTTTATCTCATTAATCAAAATGGAATGATTCAAAGCTTTACAAACAAACAAACCAAAACCAAAACCAACATAGAGAGAGAGAGAGATAAAACCAATTTCAAATTTTTATTTCTAAACAAAGTAATTTTTTTTATTTGCCTGAGATATCCAAATTGAAAAAGAAACTACGTATCATACAATAACATTTTAATTTTGCAATCAGAAGCTACAAAAATTGTTGGGCTTTAAAATACTCTTTATCCACATATTGTATGAAATTTTTGAAGAAAAAAAAAATTTCATTTGTAATGAGTTGCTTAAAATTTCTATGTAGTCAAAAAATGCAACTTGGTCCTTTAGGGATTTATGTATTTCAATTCCATCTTAGAGCTATTAGCAATTTATTTTTTTCCTTCAATCTTGTACGAACTTCTACTTCAATTTTTTGTAAAGAATGAAAATGATGTATTTTTGAGAAAATCTTTGAGACTTTCAACTCAAAGTTTTTTCATAAAAAAAAATTTAATCATTATTTTAGTGCAATTTTATATGTTGAAAAGAGTTCAATAATCTATTTAAAAAATGTATTCAAAATCCCATTTCTTTACCTTGAACATAAACATCTAGCAATCTATGTGGTAAAAGTTTCTGAAATTTCTTCTCTACATTTTTATACTAGTCTAGTGCAATATCTTATGGTTAAATATGCAAAAAGAAGAATTTGTAAATTCTTTTGCTCTTTGTAATAGAAATGGCAGTTTTGACTTTTTTATGATGAAAAGGGCCTAGAAACTTCAAGAGTTAAAAAAAAAGAATTTGTTGAAATTAGATTGCTACGTTGGCTTTGAACACCACTAGTTTCATTGTCTCTAAAAGAGTGTTGTTGTAGAAGGATATGCCTACCTTACCATATATAATTGATGAAGCTACTAAATTGCAATGACATGAATCTAGAGTCCAATTCCAACCTACAAACACCTAAAATTTTAAATCAGGTCAATACAAGTAAATATTTCTTATATGGATACATGCTCTACAACCTAACTTGTTTTCTATTTTGTGACAATATATGTTCTTTTATATCCAAGGGCAAAGTCATTTACACTTATCGTATATCAACTCACAAAAATGCATACATAGAAGAAAAATTGCTATGAATTGTGAAAGCTAGAGTTCATTCTATAATTACAACTAAGGTAAGTAGGCCATTGACTGCACTTTGCTTAAAATTGGACACTGATCACACACACCCATACAATGAACATCCACCACACAAGTACGATGAACTTTTATTTGGTTCATAGCTTCAATTGTCATGCATAATAATATATTGTGTGGTGAAGGGTTGCAAGCTATTTTTGACTAGTTTTTTAGCTTGCCATTTTAAAGTTGCAACAAATTTTGCAAAATAAAACCTTTTTACCCATTTTTTTTGAAGTGAATCTTAATATGGCATTTGATAATTGTGCCAAGTTTTAGGGCTTGCAAGTTCCCTACAACATTGCATTGTGGAAAAGGATTTGAATTTTGCTTATGCAATCATTGGCACATCTACCTAATAGTTGAATACACTAGACTAAGAGAGCCTATCCATTTCTAATCACCCCTTATTTCCAAATTATAGGTTGGTTTCTTTATGTGAAGTTGTGGTGCAATTCCCGAAGTAGTTGTGGCTCATTATGATTAGTTGCAAGGCTCTTTGTATTGCAACCAGCCCTTGGTTGATTTTGCAACCATTGCATGATTGGAAATAGAAAAGTCTATATGACCAAAAATAGATTGTACAATATAGCTCACCTGAAAAATCATAGTAATTATATTTTGTGTTAAAAAATTCTGAAAAATTCTCCAATGCTTCCAAACTCTATTTCTATGCATGGAAAAAATTCCACTATCCAAAAACACCACTCCACATATCTACAATTGTTTAAATGGGTGGAAATGGGTTGACTTCCTTAGATAACTTTCAAGAATAAGAATACTAAAAAAATGAATAAGAATATTCAAGAAGTTTGTTGGCCATAATGCGAAATAAATAATTTCTTTGAATCTCAAACATTAGGATTTTAATTTTTTGGTTGGATTTATGCTTATTGGATGGATTTATACTTTTGGATGCATCAAAGGGCATCCATTGACTGAGATATAACCTTATCCAATTAGCTCACTAGAGAGTGACAAAACAATCTTTAACCAGTTAAAGTTCAAATCTTTTTGGATTTCTGCATATTATTGCTTATGTTATTTTTATGATATATATTTTTCACATCAATTCCACCAAGGCAAATTAGTTGTATAGATGGTTGTATTTCAAAGATTCCAACATTGCTTTGGATGAATGAGAAGCTATTTGAACAAAATTCCATCACCCTCAAGCACTTTTTTCATAATTCAAAATGTGAACTTCAATTCAATATTCTTATGGATTGAAGTCAAACTTGACATTATGTAAAGTAAGCCAATCCAATTTTTTTATAATTCAAAATGTGAACTTCAATTCAATGCTCTTAGGGATAAAGTAAAATTTGACATTATGTAATATAAGTCAACCCATTTTTGCCAACTATTTAATTATATTATCCTACTTTGGTCCCCAATTCCATTCAAAAAAATTCATCAAGCAAATTAGTTAATTTTTTAACAATAACATTGCATTAATGCCGACAAGGTGTAATGTATCAATGCTTTCATAATGAAAAATTTATTGCACCATTGGATACATGGAAAACCAATTATGGATTATCTACAAAATGTCAATGATCCCACTCTATGAGTAGTTTTGTAATTTTAGGCCAAACTACTTCAGAAATTCATAGGAATTACAATTTTAATCAGAAAATTATAATTCCACTTGGATTTGATTTGTGAAACAAGTATACATCTTTGAAAAACATGTGCACCTCTTAGAGTTGTCTCCAAGATATTTAGATCAATAATCAAGGTGATAATAGGCTTGTCTATCTTATTTGCAATTAATTCCACACTAGAAATTTGTTATCTTTGCATCCATATATAGTAGCCAAGGTGAACCCACCCCCTTGCTCATCCCCCAAAGTCATTCTAGAGGTGCATATAAAAAAAAAGACCCCTTATTTTGTGCTTGATTAATTTATCTATGATAACTCTCCTAACTAATTTGGAACATTTGATTGCAAGTATGAATTCAAAATTTTCAAATTTCACCATATGCAACAAATAAGAAATTTCACATTTTCCTTTGAGGACAAGAAAGGGAGTCAATTCATCTAGGCCTATATAAAGGGAAAATAAGATAGAGGCACCAATAACCAACCATGCCCAATACTAACCAGGCGGATGTTCTATTTCCAACCTTAGGCAAAATCTCAAGCTTGAATTTTTTTTTTTTCCTTTTCAAGGTTGGGACTACTAGGGTTATGATACATTACCTCAAGTAGTGGGGAAGAAAGTAGGAAGTAGTGAGTAGGAAAGTATAGTCTTCAATGATCAGAGTTGGAAGACTCTAGACATTACTTGATTTAATTTTCGAAGTTGAATGTAGTGCTCAACAAAATTTAAAAAAATCCAATTGCTCCAATTAATTTTAAAAATAAAGAAAATTGAATGAGAAAAAACTAAGGTAATTTTTAAAGTAAAAAAGCCAAGCATGTACTAAATTTAAAATTAGATTTAGTCAAAATGAAACCATTAGTAGAAGTCTTGGAGGCTTCAAGAAACCCTACTTTCTTCAAAATGGAGACTTTTTTTCCACACTTAGTATTAGGGGGCACATTCATACTAATGGGGAGTATTTCAATCTTTTTTGAATAAGATAACTTGACTAAAATTGAGGGACTATAAGAACCCCACTATTTTGATTTCCCCTTTTAATCTCAATCTTTCATTGTGGTGAAAGTTATTTTTTTCCTTCGGAAAGTAAATTATGTGCCCTTGTTGTGAATGTATGATGTATCCTTGGTGGTTCCCATTCACAACAAACCACTCAATGTAACATTGTTAACAAACCCAAACTATTCTCCCTTGAAAATTGGGACAATTCTTCCATGAATCCTTGAGAATGAATGTAACATAATGTGTAGAAAGTCATTGGTTGACTAAGAAGTTGCAATGTTGGAGCTCCCTCTTTTTGGAGAGCAATAGAGACCCATGGCGTTGGTTAATAATGTTGTGCAAGTTGTAGCAGTAGACAAAATTACTGTACCAAAGAAGGTCTATCTCCAGGTTCAAAGGTTTAAAAGAGAATCAAATTTACTGTACCAAAAACTGTTTGGGAATTATTCAGTTTTACCCCTACCCAAGCCAAGGGCACAAAGAGAGGTAAGTCCAGGGTAGTTCCCCATCTTCGGCAAACATAACCATCTTAGTACAAATCTCCAACCACCCACTCATAAGAAATACACAAAGGCACACCACTGAATGACCCAACCAGATGAACAGAAATAAACTATTCACAAGGATGAATGAACTTTACCTGCAGGCACACGTTCTTGTGCTCGGACTTCGAGGCACCTCAGTTGCTGCGCTACTGCTGCCGCTGCTCAATTTGATCGCGCAAGCGATCTTCGTGGGTGCATTTCGAGTTGGACCCTGGGAAGTGCTCGTGATCTCGCAGATTTTTCAGGTTTTCGAGCCTCGCAGCGTGCGAGGATTTGTCTTTATATATAGAACTTGTCGGTGTTTTTGCAGTTGAATTTATATTCGCGATCGAGGGTGACAAGCGCGCACCACAGAGTGCGAATTGTCGTCCTCGGGATTGAGAGCGAAGTTTGGTCTCCCGAATTTGACTGAATTTGTAGAAGGCTTTTGGGTTTTTTCTCTTTCGAAGTTGGGCAAGGAGGAGCAGCGGGTGGCGCAGAGAGCAAGCTAATTAAGAAAGAGCGCCGAGGAGGAGTTTAGTGTCGGTGTCTGTATTCATTGTCGTAAGTGCATTTAGTTCAGGTGTACTACGAAAGATTCATGAGATAATTGATCAACGATTTTGACAGAGCCGTTTAACGCTTTGATGTCGACGGGAAACCAAATATTCGTCTGAATTTTGGCTCTGGGAAAATGCACGTTTCCGTGACATGTTGGTAGATCGCCATAGTGCGAGTGGAAGTGCGTTCTTTCGGTTACGTGCGCATCACTCTCTTATTTTATTTTTGCAATAGAATTTTTGGGAGTATTTCTTGAAGTCATTGCAATGGCGATTCTTTGAAGCAACCGTAGCTCCTCTCCTTTTCCTCTACTAATTCGTCGGAACTTTTCGTGTTGGCATACATTTTCCTCTTCTCTCACCTTTCTTTGCAAATATGTCGGAGATTTAGCGTGGGCATAAATTTTTCTTCTCGCGATCTCCCTTGAGTTCAGCCATGTGTTAGCTAGTTCAGCTGAAATTTTAGTCTGTGGGAATCATGGCGGACACAACCGGAGAGCATCACCGTTCGACGTCATGGTCCATCACCAGTCAGCACCCATCTTCAAACATTCCAAGCAACCGTCTCACAACAACAGGCTCCTTACCCTCACTTTCTCATGGCCATGAAAAAACGCTCAACGCGTCGAAGTCACGACGCACTCTCCGACAGCCAAGAAGCACGATTCCCGAGAGGAAGGCTTACCCACTACCAGATCCCAGCCAATTCGATAATTCGGGTTCTTGTGTTGCACCTCTGTCGTCTTCGTCTTTGTCGGATCCTACCGATGACATTCTCTACCCAATGCAGTCATTCAAGCGATTCGCCGAGAGAGAGCGCGAGCCGGCCAAACCATCGCCAGCAGTTGTTACCCCAGTTGTTACCAATCCTCAAGACGAGAAGCAACCCGCAAGTGTCCTTGCTGGGTTGAAGCTTCCTTTGCCACCAGACAAAGTGCCGGCTGCTGCGATGGAGCCTGTGTTAGAGAGTCTTCCGGAGGAGGTGCTGGCGAAGGGGAATAGAAGCAAAGTGGTGATTGTGCACGACGCGGAGAAGAAGTTCACCACTGCGGCGGTGGACGTGGCGCTCAGAGAGTTTGCAGTCGCGGAAGGGGATGCCGTTGTGGTGGTGGCCTTCTTGGAGCATATCATGAGCCCCAGTGAGTCTCCCTGCATCCCTTTTTCTTACACAAATGAAATGATTTTTATTGCAGATATAAGCACAAATGCAAGCACTCCAGGCAGGAACTTTTTTTCATTTTTTGGCAGTAACTGTGTTTGTGTTGCCAGTGGTCAAGTTTGCTCATTACATGCACTTCGTGAGGCTTATTATGGTGTTAAAATGTGTGACGACAATTGCAAGATTCTCTCCTTCCATTTTTAGCCGTGCGCAATTCTGAGTTCCTATTTCTTGTCAAAATACTGGCCTTCATGTAGAGTTTTCAGGTTTTGTTTGAGCATTTGAGGACTGGGGAATGGAAATCTTGCACGCTTACACCGCTTATTGGAAGTTTTGTGGGAACAAAGACTAGACGAATTTTTGGAGAGTTGCGATTCCTGTTGTAGTTTTGATTTTTCTAGGGGAATGAAGATGATTCCAGTTGTTGGTCTTGGCTTCCCTGTTTATTCAAATTTTAGTCTAATATTGTGGTGCCCGAATGGGCTGTCTCCCATTATTAGTGTATGCATCGAGGGCCTGTAAGGGGTTTGGAGATTGTTAATGTCTTAATACTGCCAGATGTTGTCATCAAATGATCAGGGGAAAGAGGTTAGGGATCAATAATCTTCGAAACCCTCTTACAATCTTCCCCCTTATCACATGACCATTGTTCTGAACACCAACAATCTCCAAGCTCTTGTGGCCCTTGATGTTTACACCGATGAAGGAGTTGACCACGAAGTTAGACATTAAGTTTGGAATAGCCTGGGAAGCAAACTTAAGGAGTCTCCCTGCAACCCAATCTGACACCAAAGATTCAAGTGAAATTAAAGAGCAACGAGAAGTCGACGTTGACATTGACGTGATTAATGTGTCTTTGCGTGCAGTGGGAATGAAGATGGTGGCGGATCTGCAGCAGTTCAGTGGTGTCAATCAATCCATAATCAAGCAAGCGATTCTTCAAAAAAATAATGACATCCAGAGCAAGCTTAAAGATACTAATCGCTTGCAACATTGTGAAACGAAGAAGGTGTGTGTTTTTCTCTCATTCCTTTGTTTCTTTCTGTGATGAGTTTTTTTCATAGATCCTACTCAGTGGAATTGCCAAAGGCTGTATTCATCACTGGACAAAAAACTTACTTGAAATGCCCCACAACAAAATGTTCCCATGCATTTCATCAAGAGTGTCACTACTCCTTTCAACCACTATTTGAAAGTGTCATTATTACAGTGATCTCAACAGTGACACCATTGCACTACGCAACGTTACGATGCTTTGATGTCACTGTTTGTGATTTTTTTAATCAATATAACTAATTACATAACATGTTTTGTCGAGGGAAATTAATCAGGGTCTAAAACCCATCATTGTGGCTCTAATGAAAATTTCTATGTTTAGTAGCTTGGAAGTTTGTGAACTGTTTCAGGAATATCATTGCTGTGTGAATCTGGTTCTTAGTGAGTGAAGCGTATTTACTTGAGATTGCCCTTCTGGTTGTAACGAGATGTGTTTCATTATTTTGTGTGCTTCAGATCCAATTGCATGTGAAAGTCTTGCCAGGATTAAACCCCAAAGTGCTGATTGCCAAGGAGATTATTGATTTCCAAGCCACCTGTGCCATCTTTGACAAGTAAGTTACCTTCACCCTGTTGACTGTGAAGCGTACGCCAGACAGTGCAGATCTCTGCTTCCTGTCGTCTGTCGCGAACTTCGGTAGAGGATACACTTTCCGTCACTTTAGGCATTGTAAACATCAATGTACGTGCGTGATTTCAATGGGAGATCACTCAATATCGAACTTTGAGTCACTCTCGTCAGACCAAATTGTTTGAAATTATCACTCACTGTATTGGATAATTTCTTGTGCAATCATTCGAAGTGAGGTTGTAGACCACTATTAAAACGATTGTAGACAGCACTTCCTCCGTTCATTGGTCAGAATTAGCCAAGTCATGCTTTCCTACACCTTACTTGCTAATTGAAGGTACAGTGTTGATTGGAAGAGACGAGTTCCTGTTGGTAACAGGAGCCAGCATAAGAGACACGATCAGGTCTTTTAACGGTTTTAGTTTCCTCTACCTCGTGGCATCATCTTTGATAATTGAACAGCTTTCGCATCAATTATTAATAGAGTACTATTTTCTGCGGCAGGAATGCAATGAAGAACAGGAAATACTACGAGGATAACCTCTCCTGCCACGTTCTCCGGCTCCGGAGTGACGGTGTCAGGGTGGAGACCATTGCGGACAAAACGGGCTGCACGCTTGCACACTGCTCGGACTCATCCTCCGACTCTGGCTCCATGAACTCGGATTCCCCCACCATATGGTCGAAGCTGTTCGGTTCCAGGCGCAACACGGGGTCACTTCGCCATAGCCCTGCCTCAGTCATGGGCAGCTCACGCACGAGCTCCAACATAGGGTCTCCCAGACCTGTGGTGCACGAAGAAGATGAGGCTGTGACCGAGGTGCTTGAAGAAAGTTTTTCCTTTGACAGTCCCAAGCCAAACTCAGCGGCTGAAGCTTATGTCTACGCGGCTGCAGGGTTGGATCACAAATTCGGTCCATATGCAAGAAACAGAAACGGAGAATCTAATAACCTCCCCACCGCTTTGACTGCATAGTGGTGGTCTCCGTAGGCCCTGCTGGAGTATTGGATACAGAAACCAGGTTTCCGCATTCCAAATGAAGGTCCGGAATTTGCTGAAATCCGAGGCGGGATACTTAGACGCATCTTAAAAGTGTAGGTTGAGCAGTTTTGTAGTTTTTACCCTTTAAAAATTTCTCACTGGTTCTTCATTTGAAGGCCCTGATTTGCTACGGAGTCTGCACCCTGGTAATCCCCACCTAAACCCCACCTCACCTCCTTGTACTCAACAGAGGGATCTAATGATGAGAAACGAAGTGAGGGCAGTAAGTAGTCGTACAGGAATTACCGATCCTCCAAAATGACCGGGCACCCAGTTTTGCCATGAAGGTGCTGGCTGCTGGTGTGGAGCTTCTACTCAACTCCCTTTTCTCATCTGTATTCCACAAACACCATTGCAAACATGTAAATCAAATCATATGTTCATTGAACCGCTTAAGAATCTTTTTTTAGGGAATGAATGGTGCATGTGCTATTGTGAAGTGCCTCGCAAGTGGTTAACAGAGAAGTATCGGTGGACTAGTCTTCTCCTTCGGATTTTCAGCTCTAGTTGAGTGGCAAGAGTCATGGTGTAATAAAAGTCACTCTCAGACTGCATGGAATCAAACACATGAGCAGGGGGTGTCAGACCCTTCAATTCCCGATTCTGTTACCAACTTGGACACATCCTGATTCTTCTTTCGTCAAAGAACTAGCCCCCTTGCAGATTTTGGAACATGATTGTTGAATTGCCTACTTCCTTTGACAGCCCAAATGTGAGCATCTTCGTAGGGAATTAATCAAGTGAGATGATATGAAACAAAATTTGTAAGTGCTGTAAGGTTCCTTGACATGACGCTCATCATTCAGGATTTGTAGCAGTTACTACGCTGTTTCTGCTCTACACTAGCATGTGGCCATAGACTCGGGAATTACTAAATTTGGATTCTCGAAGTTCCAAATTACTGACATTCATCATGCAGACTTAGTCTTGTGATTGACTTGGCGAGAAACTGCTTTTGTGCTCCATTCCACCGAACTGAGTTCTTTGTAGTGGAGCGGCGAGCGCTGCTTGTACTGAACATCACATGTTCCACACTGAAGTGTTCCCGGAATGGTTCAAGAAATACCTTATATCTGCATTCTCTGGATGAGACATACCGCTCGCGAGCATCTCTTTGAGCCTGCTCAAGCCAATTGCTCCATCACATGAAATCATGGTGTACACAAATCACCATAACCTCACCGTAAACCAACCGAAGACGACGTCCATCAGGTTCGAGGACTCATGAACCCTAAACCCTAAACGTCGCGCAATTTCAAGTAATTCAGACCATTAAATTCAAGTAATCGCAAGAAGCAAGCATGAATGTCCAAGCAGTTCGCAGGTGTGGACTTGCTGGAGAGGAAGTAATGCAACCATGATCAAAGCATGCAAGAATGAAACAAACGACAAGGCTGCATTCCTTCGTCACCAGGGAATTCATAGCCTGAGCATCGTGACCTTGAAACCCGTGCAAGAAATCAATTGAAATACGCAGGAAAAAAAATGGCGGGTTCCCAGGACACCCCGCCAGAACCACAAACCTTCGTGAGCCCAAGAAAATGCACGGGGCGCAGTGCAAAAGCAGCGTGGTCTTTGCATTGGGCCCGGCAGTGACAATCCCGACAACAGTTCACTAAGGTGAGGAGCTCAAGGCGTAATTTCTGATATTTGGAAGGTAGGAAGGAAGGATGTGTCCCATCGCATTCACGTCGTCCAAACCTCTTTGACTTGTCAAAAGTGCGGAACACGCAACCCGCAATAGCTACCGGTACTACTACCCAGGCGTGCCTTTTAACTTGTCAGAATTTTGCTTGCTCTCTACGCTACGAGCAGTTTATCCAATCATGACCAATTATACAGTTCATGCCCCTCAAAGAATCAACCGCAAGACTGCCAAGTGTAGAATAATTTCAAGACGCCATGCTACCCCCATAACTTTGTACGTCTCAAAAGTGGCCCTCGGAAGCTTCCTATCAAGGTAAAATTGGACAATTCCTGTCCTGGCAGATATTCTAGAAAGTTATGCAAAAATACGACGGAATGTGAAAGAATCTGTAGTACTGCAAGTGACTGAATCCAGGGTAATTCGACTCTGTTTCTTGAGTCGTAAATTTGGGGATAGTTTGGTACCGGCAGGTATAATAAGAGAGAGAGAGAGCATCAGAGTCGAAAGTCTGCAGTGAGAGTGAAGGTCGATCGGTCGTAGAGTACTATTTGCTGGGGGATCCTCAGTTTTGCAACGATGGGGATGGACTACACAGTGGTGGAGATTTTGGTGTACCCTGTGAAAGCGTGCAGGGGCGTGTCTGTGTCGAGCGCTGCAATCTCCTCCACAGGTAGAGCGTCACAGTTCAACGCTCGAATTGCATCCCTGCTTCTTGATTTGAGATTTCGAAGCGTGCATTTGCTTTGATAAGAAGGACAATGTTGAGACTTCTCGTTCGAGGTTGCGTAGAAATTGTTCTTGGTTGTGGGTTTGTTTTTCATAGCCAAGTGAGGTGGTGATGCAGGGTTCTTGCTTGACAGAGAATGGATGGTGGTGAAGGCCGACAATGGGAGGACCATTACCATGTCCAGGGCGCCTAAGCTTGCTTTGGTCCAGCCTTCGCTGCCTGCGGCTGCCCTGCTAGGGGAATGGGTCCCATCCACCGCCACCTTAGGTACACACAAGTATATCCTTCGGCAACATTCTTGAGCAGCCCTTGGAACTCTTCATGGAAAAGAATCTAGTTTCATTTTCGTACACCAGTTGACGTCGTGACACATTCTCAATTGTTTTATAGAAATTTTCCAACTCCATGATGTGCCAAGTCTCTGTGGTGATTATAATATTTTTTTTGTTTGATTCTAGAGTTCTACACAGTAGAGGAGGGTGCACCGTCCCCATTGCTCTTGGAATCTCTGAGAATTAATCTGAAATTCTTTTTTAGCCGTGGAAACCCTGACATCTCCAGGATGTGGCAGAGATCAATGCGCCGGGCATGAAGGCATTGACTGTGCCCTTACAAAGAAGATCGAGTGGCAATGTTGTGGACGTGGGTTTCCCATCCGTCTTCCATGGACAGGTATTTTAATGCTTCATCGTCGTCAAGCATGCATATGCAGGAATCACTCAGGGTACAAGAGCCAAACTCTCTTTAGGTCAAGGTTTTATCAAATTTCTTATGGGATCGCTCAAAGTGGGAGGTTGTAAACCGCTATTTAAGACATGGAAGACAACCCCTTTTCCATTCAAAAATCAATGGTCGTAGACATTTAGCCTAGTCATGCATGCACCAAGTATATTGGAAGAACTGAGACCACTGTTAGTATCAGATAGGTACTGGAGAAGGGATCAGGTCTCTTAACGGTTTTAGTAGCCTGTACCTTAGTTTGTGTGGATCCTCGCTCCAGTGGGTGTCCGGGTTCTGTGATTTTTCTGGTCAGCAGGTTTTGAGTCATCAATGTGGAAAGAAATTGACGTCGTGTTTGTGGAGGTGACAGGGGGTAGACGAAGGGCCTGAGGCTGCAGCATGGTTCAGCCGCTACTTGGATCTGGCTGTTCGCCTTGTTCGATTTGATCCTAGTATGTCTTTTCAGCCCCTAAATTCGATCTCTTATTTTTCTTAGCACTTTCGAGTGGGTCATATGGTGGCTTTCTTTTGTCACATGCAACGTTCTTCGGTGATTGTGGTATATAGAATTGTTCCATTTCTGATTCACAGTATTCACAATACGACCACTGAAATTGGTCTTTTTTAAAACCATGAATCTTGGTCTTAGCATTCAAATACAAAAAGTCTTTGCAATGGGCATATTATGATGGAGCATTCAAATTTCTAGAGCACAGAAACCAGCTTCAATGGCTCACCATCAATGGCTTCCGCTGGAACCCAGTGAAATGATTTTCACAGCATTTCTGACTTCTCCCCATTTCTTGACTGCATTTTTTAACAAGGCAAGCAGAAGGAGAAAAGACAAGCATTAGAGGCGCCTAAAGGATATGTTACAGGGTTTCAAAATACTGGGCAGTTCATGTTTGCATCGGAGGTACGTACCCTTCAACTTTCACCCCTAGACATAATGTGTTGTTGAAGCGGTATCGGTCAATACTTGAACGATAGAATCCGTGCCTGTGATATTAGGGAGAGCATACATTTTGCATCACTTCAAGGAATCTGACGTATGTAGGGGTGCGATTATTGGAAAACGTAGAGAGATCTTTGGGTACAAGAGAGATCAAAATATTATCTCTAAGTATGAAATAACTTATGAAACATTTCTAAAGCAATTATTCTAAGTGAGAAGTTGAAGACCACTGTAAGTGACCATAGGCAACTCCATTTCTACTCAATGATCATTGTGCATAGACATTTAGCCAAATCATGCTTGCACCACTTACTAACAAGCCCAACCTAGTGTATGAATAGATGAGTTGCTGTTGGTAATAGGGATCAGTATTGGAGGACCCCTAGACTTTCAGTATCCTCTGCCTTAGTGAGCCTGTTGTTGTGCTGTGCAGGCGTCGCTTGATAAAGTGAACTCATATTTCCCTGCGGCCCCATTTCCTATGAACCGATTTCGTCCGAAGTAGGTCTAAGACTGCCCTTCAGTTTCAGCCTAGTTCTTTGGCTTAGTTCTTGAATTACTCTGACTGAAATAGATGGAAGTCATATTAGTAGCGTAAGGTTGTTCAAACACGGTGATTGAAAGCTGCGGATCGATGAAAAATTTGCACATGACCTAAACTTGACATCTTGTGTGACAAGCGTTATTGTGCGAGGGCCACCGCCTTTCGAAGAAGACAAATGGCGCCAGTTTACCATCAAGCACAGGGGCAACCAGTTGACCTTCACCTATGCCTTGCTGCGGGCTATGTGTAAGGTGAGCTGCTTGTCTACCCTACATCCTAGGAAGTGATACGTAATGTCTGCTCCACCCATTAACACTGAGGAGAAAGAGTAAGAAACAGAGCAACAAAAAAAGATTGAAAGCCTCATTATCAAGTACTCGACCATCCTTGCCGTATAGTCCCGTATGCGCAAGGTAGCAAAAGGTCGATTGTCGAATGTTGCAGAAAACGGATCAGAAGCGCAAGATATTTCTACGAAGTTCACTTGTAGTCTAGACTTCTTTTGCCTTCATGTGAAAAGAATTATCGAAGGGCAAGAATTCCTGCAGGATGATTGAAGTATACGTTTGCAGATCAAGCCTTAATTCTTGTGTTTCCCGCCTTGGCAGGTGCCCACAATCAACCAGGACAAGCCAGACTTGGACAACTTCGAGCCAAATAAAGTGAGGATTCAATCCGCTGGCAATCCATAATACGAGAATAACACATACGTTAGTAAATATTGGGTGTTCTTTGAATGCAATGTTTGATTTATGTCGTACTCTCTTGTGTCTGTACCTTTAATCTTTGAATCTTACTGAAATCTTAGAACTTGTGAACTTGGCTGCAAAGGAGAGTGGAACATTATTCTAATGACAGGACCGGTAATGCAGACAATGTTTTCTTTCAGGTCAGGCCCCCAAGTGGGCGTCGAGTTTGAGAAAGTGAAGAAGGTAACTCTTGTATTTCCGCATTGTTGCTTACACATTGTGGCCATCTTTAATTTCTACAGACATCTGCTCTAGCTAGACCATATTCTTGACATACTGTGTCTGCTAATTCGCAGACCTACTTCGGGTCGTACTTTGTCTGCGACTCAACACTGTCCACCCCGTCGACCAAAAAAGCACAATTTGGAGTTGGAGACCATATTAATGTGATTACTACGGAGTAGAGTTAGCACAACTTCAAGCACGCAAACCTAACTGAAAAGCCATAGCTATAGGAGCAGACCGTTTTAACACACGAATCGAGATAGGCTCAAGGCATCTTGATTTCAAAACAAGAGCTAATGTGTGAGATAAATGCTGTGTACCTTCTCAATGGAGAATCTCTCTTTTCTTAGATGTTCTACAAATGGATGACAAAAAGTTTTGCAATACTTTCAGTATAGCAGATGTAGGAGAGTGATTTTTGGATCACTAACGAGCTGTGAATAGGTCTTTCGGTATAGGGGTCACATAGCAGTGTTATTCTGTAGGACTGAAATTGTCATAATTCACGAAACAAATAAATAAAAAATGGGGTGAGAGAGGCTCGAACTCTCGACCTCAGGATTTCTCTTAGCTATGAGACCTACGCGCTAGCCAACTGCGCCACCACCCCTCCGTTGGATACCTTTGACCATATCCCCAGACATGACACTTAAGTTTTTGCTTCATTTAATATACCTCCTCCAGCTTTTAATTTATTTTATTTACAAATTTTGTTGCATTATGGGTTTGAGACTGTTGTTGCCATATAGATGGAGCAGCATCTTAGTGGACGAGGCTTCTCATCGGTATGTGAAAGAGCTAAATCAATTTTCAGCTCAAATCTCTGGGTACGTAAAAATCTGCATAATGTGTTTAAAACTGAAGTCTGCAGGGTACCCCTCGCCATTGGATTATTCCAAACTATGTCTGCACTGATAGTCATTTAGTAGAGAATGGTGGACATGCAGATTCAATGAAAGGAAGTACAAGGGTACCTGCTTCATGATGAATCAATGTTTAGTCATGATTTATAACCTCAATGAGGAGCAACAGAAAATTTCGCGATGAAGAAACCAATGGTGTCTCTAGGGCCTACGGGGTCAAATCGTTGAACCAAGTGCTCTTCTCCTTTCCGAAGCCATGGCCTGTTGGGCAGTGTCAACAAGAACAGACTTAGGCTCGGGCAGATACCCACCTCAACCTTAAAAAAAACTACTCAACTTAGCTAAAATAGCTCTGCCAATGTGTATTTGATCAATGTAACACTGAATATAAGTAAATGAAGAATACGTCACCTGTAAGTTGCGCCATCAAATATGTCTTCTCCACCAACCAGACCAGGCCCTCCAATTTTCGGATGCTGTAATTCGATGCACCATCTACTTATCAAGCAGAAATCTAATGGCAGCTTTGTGTCCAAATGAAACAAGTAAAAATATGCATTTGAACTAGATTGGAGTAGAAACTATTAATAAGAACACCCAGTGGGCTTCGTGACAGTCAGCGTCCACAAGGAGATTTCTTCGGATAAAGTCTTTGCTAATGGCCTGATGAAAGCATACCTGAGGGGAAAGAGACAAGAATGGGTACGTATCCAGGGCGTATCGAACTACACCCTCATTTTCTCCAGGGTTCAAGGTACACCTGCCCACAGAACCATGATGACATCATGGAAGTATTACATACACTATCAAGTGAATCACATATAAAGCCTCAAATCTCTTGATCAACCCCAAAGCAGAAAATTCACTTTAGAGTCTAATAGACGATTATAGTAACTTTCCAATATTTTTATCTTTAAAAAATGGGTGTCAGGAGTGCGCAACTTCAACAGAGACATTCTCTTCCTCCTTTCCATTTAGCCCATCGTGATTCTAAGCCCCAGATTCTCATCAGAAATTGAAAGCCCTCACAAGTCTTGAAGTCTCGTTTGAGAATCACCTCATAGCGGGACGGAAGTTGCGCACTCTGACACCCTCTAATGCAAGGTTAAATTTCTCCGTTCGGTTGGACTTCTTGAAGCTTCCTAAATGATTTATTTCAACTCCTTCGGATACGGCAGCGGCCACTTTGGGCCAAAGGGACAGTTAGGATAAATGATAACTTTGGGTGCGATTTGTTTTTCGTAATCGCAAAAAAATTGACACACCAAGTTGTAAAACCCAAGCAGAGAATACTTACGTGGAATAGACAAGAGTTCCGTTTGACCGGACCAACTGTACTGCCTGATCAAGTAATCTTCGTTGATAATTTGCATGCTGCCGTAGACTATCTAAAGTCTCCTGTACAAGAACAAGACGATGGCAAACGCTAATTGTTAACTCCAGGTCCAAGTAAGTAAATCACAAGCACCGAATTGTATTTCAATTAAAGACTTACTTGTCCAGCGAATAAACGGGGTCTTAAGCCCAGAGCTGAGCAAGGTGCATCCAAGAGAACCCGATCGAAGCTTTGAGGAGCAAACCCCTTCTTGTAAGGAGTGTCCTGTTCAGCAGCCTTTTTCAGTCCAGTTTTCAGCTTCCGTGCCTCTTTTCGAGCAGCTTTCCTGCTTGCATAAGCACCGTTATCATTGAATTTCTTACTTGATGTACTTTCTGTGTTGGATGGAACGGAAGGGGCCACTCCACAATTTGGGCCACCAACTTCTTCAGCCAATTGTGCAGATTCTGAACGTGAAGAACAATTATTAGAGCCATGGACTTGATCAAGGACATAGGAATCTGCAAGCCAGTAGTGGAGGAATGACTCAAAATAATGTAGACCTCATACTTAAAGCCATACACACAAGAGCTGTTTCAATACACTAGTAGATGCTTTGTCATCAAAGCAACAACAGAATCATCTGAAACTCTCACAAACACCATAACGGAGCCTACAATCTCCCAAATAGAAACGAGGGGAAAAGACTTCACCCAGTTCTCACCCTCGCGCAAATGCTTCTTTGAACATTTATGGTTTACATTTCCAATTTCATCTAAAATTGAATCTGTGACAACGCCTGCCTCTTCAGTTCCAGATTGGCTGCCTGCTCGGTCTTCACCAAGAGGTTCGCCTTGGCTAACCTGATGCTGAGTGTCCTCCACTCGTACAGACTTTAGAGCGTCCATTTTGATTGCTTGAATGCAACTTAGCTTCATTTCCTCTGCCAAGCGGACAATATCTAATACCTGAACTCAGTAGTTCAATATCCAAGTAGTTATTCATCACAGTTATCAATTGAGATAAACAGACTAAATATGTGCCCCAACCTCAACCGAGACTAGAAGATCAAGGACCAAAGCGGGCAAGTTGGCAGCACCGACGTATCAAGACACCAAAACCTCATGGTCCACCACATCAAAGGTGACAGGCCTCACAACACGTACCTTATTATGTGATCGATCAAGTGCAATAACCTCGCCCTTGTCCCTCATGAGTGTAGCAATTCCGGTTGTCTTTCCGCCTGGCGCAGCGCACAGGTCCAGGACACGTTCCCCTGGCTGAGGATCTGCAGATGCACAAAGATGGTTTTGATACTAAACCATGGAAGAAGATAACGAAAGAGGACCCGGAATTCCAATCCAAGAGATCAAACCCTGTTATCACTTCAAGTTGGAAGAGAGGACATACCAAGAACGTGAGCAGCAACAACACTTGGAAGATTTTGAAGAAAAATTTCACCATTGAGCAAACCTGCGAGGAACAAATTTAAAACCGTAAAACAATTGCAGAAAATGCATTTGTTGAACAAGAGAACATGGACCCAATTCCAACACAGTTCAATAAGATGAAACAACACCAGAGATCAAGAGTACGGGACATTGAAATGTACCAGAAAATGGCGGAAGATCATACACTCGATTGACCATCTCAACTGCTACACCCTTAGTTTCTCTGAAAATATTTGCTCTCGTCATCATGGCTCGACCGATTCCAATGAACCAACCACTTCGTTCTTCATCCTTGAATTCTGGAAACACCAGCATAACTGATCATGACAATGTGGCCTCCAAGCAAAGTAATGCTAAAAGACATATGGTATCAAAATCTGAGCAAAAATTCCCCCGTACATAACCTCGATTATTCCGGTACACCAGTACTGTATTCGCACACATGCAATTACTGTTTACTCCACCAGTAAAGGACAACCGTCTAATTATAAACCAAAATGACAAATGGGGTGGGCTATGGTCAAGACAACAATCTCACGTGACTTAGCGTGCTCGGACGAAAGCGTGGTGCCTCGGGTAACCCCCACAAACCAGACCCCTTCTCCATCTGGCCTTTCCATGGCCACAGACACAGCCACAAGTTCATCCTTCTCAATACGACCGCTACACGCCAAAACCCCGGGTACAAATACCTTGACAACAGAGGGGAAACACTCATTACTAGATTCATCAAAAGAGTTCAAAATCCACTACAACCTGTTTTTGAATGTGCATAAAAAGCACCATTCTATCAGACCCTTTCTGATATACGAACAACGGCAACGAATTGCTAACTCAAGGTACTCTTGGTTCCACATACATGAGCGCCACGAAGGACAGCTTCGGCGCATTTTCGGCTCACGACCACCTCCCGTAGCACTCCTCCCTCCCCACGGGCAGCTACGTAGTTGATGGAATAGGGACCTCTTCCTTTGACCATAACCACGTTGTCCAAGACATCGTGCTGGAAGCACACACCACAATTGTCGAGTTCATTCTCCAGTTCCGGTGTTGATGTAACACGAATTCTGTCTGATGCCCCGATAGAGTGACCAGCATCAGCGTCGCTGGATATCAGGATCTGATTATTACCATCCTGCTGTTGTAACACATAGTGACTGAGCTGCTTGATAACCTCCTCAGTAGTCGTTTGGAGAGTGTTCACTCGGACACATGAGTAAATTGAAGGTCGACTGCTACCACGAGAATTTATCACGTGAGTGCTACGTCCATGAAAAAAAGAGCTAAAGACTCAGGATTGGAAACTACAGAATTGAGAACACAATCAGTTCGGACCATTTTACAGTACAGGAGTGGCGTTTCTATAGCATAAGAACAAAATTCGATCTTAAACCCTGAGATGAGGAGCAGCTTTTACGGAAGCCCAACTCAGGGCTGAAAGAAGACGTGAATTACAGGCTTGCAATGCAGTTAAAGACAGCGTGGTTTGTATAGCGGAACACATAAAGCAGGTTGGTGGCATTGAGCATAAACCCTAAACCCTAAACCTTGAACCCTTGAAGCGTCTGTCGAATGCCAGGGACTAATACAACGCAACGCAGTTCAAGATAGCAGTCGGTTAAAACAGCAGAACACATTAAGCAGGTTGTAGGCATTGTGCATAAACCCTAAACCCTAAATCTTAAAGCCTCTGTCGAATCCCAGACACTAATGCAGCATTGCACACCTAGGGCCCATTGGCTTCGCACGTTATATATCATCACACCCCTATCACATGAAGCAAAAGTGCTCTTCCAAATTCGACCAAGAAACCTGTTCCTCCGAATTCTGTGATTGTCACCAGGATTCCTGGCCAGTGCAGCAAACTTACGTGAGAGCGTCGGAAATGCGGGCGAAGTGTGAGTGTCCATACGCTTGACTGAGATACTGGTGCACTCGCGGGTTCCAAACTAGCCTGGGCTGGTAGGAAGCATGGCAGTCCACGACGAAGACGGGCTCCGGCAACAGACCCTCCTCCGCCTCCTGCATCGCTGCGAAACTCCTCAAACGAATTCCAAACTACTTCTGCATCTGTGACTTCAGTTTCGAAAGCAATGATCCAATGGAAAAGAGGATTCTCGACGGGCACGAATCAGCATCATTGAGTGCAGGCATCCCAAGCGTTGCGGTAGAACGTCAGTATGCTTGTGATCTGGGATCGAAGAGTCCTGCGAGCATCGAGAATGCTATGGCCCAGTATATTTGGGATGGAAAAGGTCGCAAGAAAACCATCGAATTCTTCTTGAAGGTAGATCGCGAAGTAGTTTGCAGTGAGCCCTCCAAATTTTCGCCTTTCACGCGGCGACTTCCCTATCAGCTAAACGAACTGCACCTGAGGGGCGCTTACTGTTACACTTTTACACCTAGAGGTTTAGGGTTTATGAAAATTCATAGTTTATGTTCACATGATGTTCAAAAAATGCATAAGAAGGAAATTTAAAATCTTCTCTAAATTTTTAATAAGATTCAACAAAAAGTTAGGCAATTTAAATATAATAAACCTGATCTCAAGAGCTTATTTGAACACATTTAGGTGTGGTTACTTTAAAGTGAACTCACCTCATTCCATCCTTGCATCCAATCCAATTCAAATGATATTGTGGCACTCATTTTAACCTTAAGAATCTAGGAATGTAGATGATTTCTTAGCACTTTCGGGCTAAGTGATAAGAGATCATCTACATTCCTAGATTCTTATTCAAAATGAAGACAAAGAATTCATTTGAATGGAATTTGATACAATGATGGAATAAAGGGCATCTATCCTATTTAACTCCTAAAGTCCTATTGTCTCCTTAAAGAACAAAATGGATTTTTAGTAGGCTCCTACAGTCTCATGACTTGTCATGATTTTGTAAAAAAAATTGTGAGGATAGATGTGAAAATTATAGACAATCTTATTTTCCAAGTAAATAGAGCATATTCTTGAAAAACAACTCATAGGATTCATTTTTTAATTCAATTTTCACAACTTTAAAAAACAATTCATAAGGTTGAAATCTCTTACTAAAACAATCTCACCATTGACGTCATGCACCTCATGACTCCGTCCATTACCACTCAAAAAGTGACAAAGGAATCCTCAATAGGTCAATACATATATATTCTTTGATATGAAGGTCTCTTCAAAAATTCGTCTAGATTCTTTTGGCAAGTTGGCTTACATTTGATAAATATGGTTAGCTAACATCTAATACAAACTTTGAGGTTTGTAAAACTTGAAGTAAATTGGGAGTTTAAGCTATCAGGATTAAAGAAAACTCATATTTCATTCTCCAATATTACTATAGCTCAACACAATATAGAAAGCCCACTAATTATTTTTTGTTGAGTGGATGAGGTTATACCATGGCAAACCCAATACCTTGTGGATTGAAAGTGGCCAAATCACTCAAAGTAGTACTTTCCACCTTCAAATTTTTTTCATTACTTATAGATTGCTAAATAATGTATCCATGAAGTGCAAGACGAAGTTGCCTACTTATATTATTTTTATCTATATGTATATATCAGGGTAACATAGTTTACTATTATTATAAATATTAGGTAAACAATTTACTTTGATTCAAACAGAATTGACAATATGATCCCTAAAAAATTATAGTACTCATGTTGCTAATCTATGAAATAGGTTAGTTTTTTGCAATAAATCATTTCCAAAAAAATTCAACATAGAACCATAACATTATTAACCAATGCTAGTAAGGTCTCTTTTTGCTCCCCCCCCCTCCAAAAAAAAGAACCCTTAGACTTGCAATCTAACAACCAACCAATGACTTGTTGCAACTTCCCAACTAGCCAATGATTCTCTATAGATTAAACTAAAATTCACTCTTAAGGATCCATAGAGGAATTGTTTTAATCTCCAAGGGGGAATGGTTTACGATGGTTAACATTTAAAGAACGCTGTAGTCATTTTTCAATCAATGAATGATGGAGAATCCTTCTATACAAGCTAGGACAAAAGCACAACTATTCATCTTCATAATTTTGTAAAAAAAGGGGAGGTCTTGTGTTGTAGTTTGACTTCCAATGAGTACTTTAGGATTTATTTTCTTAAATCAATGATTCATATGGTAGCAAAAGGAATGATTTCCACAGTCACTAGCCCGTCCTTTAAGGATTTACAATGTTATAAGATAGACTGTAAGTTCACTTAGCTAGTTGGCCTATAGTAGTAGCCTACTTTAAAAGCACCCACGCTCTAAAAGTGATCATGATACACATATACATTTTACTTTCTCCAATGTACCAACAATGTACATTTGAGGAAGTGATCACTTTCAATAACCATTGCATTTCAACTTCAAAAATTTGTAACTAATTCCATGAAGGTCCCAAAAATATGAAACGATGTATTAAATGCCAATTCTAATTGCCTTTCTACAAAAATTTACTGGAAATTGTTTCAAGGAATTTAGCTTCCCCCTAAAGACAATTAGATCTTAAATGATCGCTTTTAGAGCAGAATACCTCGTGGATACTTCTATCCATCTATTAGATCAATCAACAACGGACATACAAGTTCGCCCCTTTGGACAATTCTCACTTTTAAAACTTACAGTATTGTATCTCGTGTCTATTGATGTCACTATATATATCCCAGTATAAGGTAGAAGTACCTATTCTAGACACGCCCCTTGTAATTGTTTCATAGGCTAATCTACTATGGACAGCAACTTGATGCAATGGTCATTGAAAAAAATTCTTGGTCCCTACCTTCTCGTTCACCCATCTCTCTTCCCTCTTGACCTAGAGAAAAGTGCCAAAGCTAACCACAATAGATGAGTCTATGAAACTGGAATGGATCCAGGTGCAAAATCTACTTTCATATTCAAAAAAAAATTTATTTCTGAAAAAAAAAATTCATTTTTTTGGCACTATTCTGCAACCTTATTTTTGCACGCACTGAACTCAGGTCCTCATGAATTTCCCACATCATCTAGGCTGAAATGCTTAAGTTATCCAAAATAGGTACTTCTACCTTAATAATATTGTATTTGCTTTATTTGCTTGTTCCGTACTTGCACTTGGATTCAGTTTCCCCTCGGAACCAGTCAACTTCAGTCCCGGTTCTCCCTTTTGCAGGGGCAAACCATGTCTGTCAAGTGTCAATTTGCATACAATATAAAACTGAACAAGTATCTTACAGTAAGTTATATGGTATGCAGCTCCAAGACTCCAAGAGACTCTGACACACTTTTCCAAGTATGATAGCAATTTCCTCAATCAATTGGCAGATCCCTCCTATGATTCACTGGAGCCTCACTGCAGTTCACTAATGGTAGCCGACCCATTTTCGACCACTTGAGCAATTCCACATATCTGAAGCATAGGTTTCTTTAGTGTACAAATTTTCTCATGTATAGAAACAGGGTTTAGAAGGAATCTATATTTTTTCAGAATTTTATTTTATTTTTAATTTAATTATTATAATTTTTTTTAGTTGAAGATTCTGTTCGACCTATTCTTGTCATGTAGGCTTTCTTATTTTTAACCATAGGTTCCTTGCAAAATAAACAAAGACTATAGCCAATTGTAATGCACCATGACTGTGTTGTAAATTGTGCCATAATTAATCTTCTGCTTTCTTCCTGTTGATTGGAAAGAGTGTAGCCTATATGATGGAAATGGGTCCCTGGTTGGAAATGGGCCGGCTACCATATTTGCCATTTTTGTCAATGCCAAGCTTCGGCCCTTTTGGTGCTGAGGCAATGAAAGTAAATCCATTCACCTAAATTATGGACTATGAGTTTGGAGTAGCTAAGCTAGGATTTCAAACCACACTAGCTTCACGTTTCTCTCTAATTGCTCACTTTGTAATTGATTTCTCTTGTTAGTAAGTGCAATATACTGAGTATCATTCTATTAAATTAGGCTGTTTGTTTTGTTTATTATGTTAAGATCTCCCGGACCATGCATCTTCCATTCGCGTGTTTGGCATCATAGGAAAGCCCTCAGCAAGGAAGGGTGCACATGCTTGGATTTGTGGCATTATGATATAAGGCATGAAAGTTATTGAATTTCAAAGTTTTTATGAATTAAAAAATTAAAAAATTACTTTTTCTTTTCTTTTGATTGTGGCAATGGCATGGGGGGCACTAGTAGTATCCAAAAGAGAGTTTCTATCAAATTGGACAACTTCAATACCTTAAGTTACATTGTTTGTTTTGTTTGTTATGTTGAGATCTCCTAGACCAAGTGTCCCTTGTTTGAGTTCTTAGTATCATTGGAAAACTCTCAATGAAGAGGGGTGCATGGGCTTTGTTTTGTGGCATTCCAACATATGGTGTGAAAGTTATTGAATTTTTAAAAATTATGAATTAAATTTTTTTTTAAATTACTTTTACTTCCATTCTGACTGTGGCAACAGCATGAGACACACTAGTCCACATGATACTATGTTGGGAATAAGCTTACATGTCAACAACTGAAGATGCCCATAGTTTGTCCACAAGGAAGGCACTGCACTGCAATTAAGGTACAGTAACTTAACTTAGAGAGGAATGATACCTTACAACTGACTATGATCTCCCTAACAAAGGAATCAAACATAACATACTATTAAAAGCACCAATCAGTCCTGCTGCCTGACGATGATGATTCTCAATTGAAGGAGTCAGTCAGTTCTTTGTGAAAGACCCCGGAGACATGATGATGAGCAATGGGAAACATGGGACTAACTCACCGGAGGAGACTGAGAATGTGTACGTTGCGACCACCTGATGTTACTTGCGCTGTGTGCTGTGAACAGGGACTTGTGGAATGTGGACTCGGTTGGCAAGCACCTGTCTGTGGCGACCACAACCAACTTTGTAACCCGGTGCTACGCAAGTAAAGAAGTTCATATTTCACCTGGAAGTACACCAGCGGACAGACAGATCCATCCAAAACTGGAATAAAAGTACATGTGAAATAAAAAATGAAAAAAAAAAAAAATTGCATCCACAAGTGGACAAACTGTAGAAAACCCCAAGTACCATATTTGGAATCTTGCAAGTTCCACACTTTGGTGTTGAATATTTCACTAAGTAACCCTTAAAGGATCAAACTGTATTTCTTTGGTAACATAGTAATTTTGGGCAACTCACTACAAATGGAGTTTTTATTTATTTATATTTGAAATTTTAACTCGACATATGTCCAAGGAGTAGCTTCAAGACCCAACAATTTTCACAACTTCAGATTACATGGTTAAAAAGTTATTGCATGATATGTACTTTTCATTACTTGGCAGGCAGCCCAGGCAACAAAAAAAAGTTTCTTTGACAATCATTTTTCTAAGAAATTAAAATTTGAAACTAATTCTCTACACTTATGTATACTTGGAAAGCTTTGAATAATTCCATTTTGATCAACGAGTCAAAAGTTATGAAGAGTTTTAGTTTACGAGAGTTTGCGGGTCATTATTGAATCCCTACTCTAAGACAAACTTTGAAATCCTTTATTTAACTCAATTTTCAATATTTTTGGAAAAAAAAATCAAAGTATTAGGTGTAGATTGTTTTTTATAGCATTATAGCCATTGGGATTGGAATTTTTCAATTGTATAAATAAATTATTAACAATTTAATATTTTGAATCATTGTCAACTTCTTTCTACCTATTATCTTTTTCCTTGTATGTTGTAATATTCCAAATGATCTGGAAATTTTTCAAGCATGTAGCCAACTTGATTTGAAGAATTAATTCAAAGAGTAACCACCATTTTGGACATTTTTGCATACAAATGTCACCTTATCAAGTGTAGCTACTCAGTTTTTTGTAGGCCTCCAAAAGGATTTTTGTCACTCCAAATGCTAATATCTTGCAATTTTCATGGTAGAAAATTTTGAATTTTTTTGTACATCTTCTCAAATTAAGGGATTGTACAACAAAATCCTATAGTTTCATGTGTCCAAAAATGTTTTTTTTCTCAAAATTTGATATTTGTATTAGATGTGGTAGTTTTGGAGCGACTTTGGTGAAAACATAGTCAAAATCGTTTAGGGATTAAGCTTCGACATTGCATAATTTCAAAAAATCTGGAATTAAATTCAAAATATTCAAAAGTTGTGATCTTACTATATCTTCATTTCACTTAGATGGATACTTTGGGATCCATTGAATTAAGTATGTTAGTAATCACTTGACCTAATTCTTCTATCTTAGTACAAGTGTTGATCTATTGCATGAGTCTCTCACATAGCTCTTGATGAGGGTGAGGATATGAGAAGAAAAGCTCTTTATGCAGGGGAGGAAGTACAACAATTCATATTAGATATGTAAATTAGAATTTGTAGAAGCTTAATTCTTCATGGTCAAGTCCAAAGTAGGAATTGGGCTCAAAGTAGAATTTTAGACCTCATTGAGACATAAGAGAATTTTTTTTCCAAAAAACTTTGAACTTTGTTATTGTGGAAAATCAAGATGAATTTCATCTTCAAAAAACTTTTTTGAGATTTCAAGCCTCCAATCAAAAGTCATGAACAAAGTTTAGAGAAGGGTTGGAAGGAATTGACATTTTCAAACATCCTCTCTAAATTGTCCATAACTTTGGCAAGAGGCTCAAAATTTAAAATGGATTTCTATAGACAAAATTTAGCTATATTTCCCAAATTTCCTCAGTTCAAATTTTTTTGAAAAAAGTTATTTTACTATATTCAAATGAGGTATGAAATTCTACTTTAAATACAATTCCTATGTTTTGACAATGAGCAATTACACTCTCATCTTCAAATTATCCCATACCCTTTGAGAATTCATGACATACAATGAATTTCATTATAAAAACAACCTCTCCACTATCAATGAACCTTCACTTAATTCCAATGAAGTAATTCCATAAAATAATAAACTTCTTAATGATAGACAATGAAATGCTTGATTGATATTTGATTCAAATGTATTAAAGTTTTGACATTACTTGACTTTATTTTCTTTGATTTCAGCTCCTCTTTAGTTGTTCAATTCCAAAAAATTCACCTTCACTTTTTTTATATGATTATTTTCCATCAAACTTGCTAGGAGGTAAGCTTAGTTCCCATAGAACTTCTATTTAATTTCATTTTTTTGAAACATACAACCTGCAAGGGCCGCAGCGATACAAATGTGTTGAAATTCCCACAGAACTTGACTGAGAGAAAGCAGTTTTGGCAGCACCAGAATACCTGAAAGGAGCTGCCACAAAATTTCCATAGAAAGATTATCACCATACTGTAAGTTACCTAAGCTTATTAAGTTAGTCTGCCTTTGAACCTGGCCTCAACTGAACTTAATAAGCTTATGTAACATTAATTTTAATGTTACATAAGCTTATTAAGTTAGTCTGCCTTTGAACCTGGCCTCAACTGAACTTAATAAGCTTATGTAACATTAATTTTAATGTTACATAAGCTTATTAAGTTAGTCTGCCTTTGAACCTGGCCTCAACTGAACATCAGCTGGAAGAACATGGATTTGCCTCTTCAGTTAAGGTTTCTGTTTGTCTATAGCTTTTATTGATATCTCCGGATCAGTGCCCTTCATTGGTCCACCGAAGAGAAATTAAGGGGCGCTTCACACATGGGCTGACCAAGTCGAGAGGCCATGGAAGTTCATAGCCAAACTTTGGGCAAGAGTCCAAAGAAATGGGCAATAAATGGGCAATTTGACGGACTCTCCACCAAAGTTTGGGGTGCCACAAAGTGGTGATCCAAACTTTGGTCGAGACTCCGTCGTGAGACCATTGTCACGTAGGAGCTTGGGCTTTCATATAGGCACTTTGGAGGGCGACGGACTTTGGATTGTGCTGCCTTGTGTGAAGGGTCGAGAGGCCAAAGTCAGGGTTTTCTTAAATTTGATTGGTGGAGGCCGATGGATTCTCAACCTTGGGCCCATGTGTGAAGCGGCCCTAAGGGAGCCGCCCCATTTCTTGCCACTTAAGCAATTTCGCAAATCTAGAGCACTGTTTCCTTGAGTGGAGAAATTTTTCCCTCTACAGAAATAGAGTTTAGAAAGATTTCATATTTTTTTTAAATTTTATTTCTTAGAATTTATTTACTATAAATTTTTTAGTTGAAGATTATGTTCGACATATTCTTGTCATATAGGTCTTCCTATTTCTAACCATAGGGTGGTTGCAAAATCAACCAAGATTGCCTTGAATCGTAATGCACCACGACTGTATTGGAAATTGTGACATCATTAACCTCTAAAGCCCCAAACCCCATTTTTTGGCAACATAGCGATTTTGGGTAGCTCACTATGGATAGATTTTTTTTTTTTTTTTTTTTTTCTTCTAAATTTTAACACAACATGTGCCCAAGGAGTAGGTTTAAGGCCCAACAATTTTTATAACTTTTGACTACATGGCTAATAAGTTATTGTATGAAATGTGATTTTTAGTGTTGGGCAAGCAACCTAGGCAATAAAAAAAACTTCTTCAAAAATCATTTTTTCAAAAGTTAAAATTTGAAATTGATTCTTTAAATTTATATCTATATGAAAAAGCTTTAAATCATTCCATTTGGATGGATGAATCAAAAGTTATGAGGAGTTTTAGTTTGTGGTAGTTTGTGGATAGTTATGGAATTTCTATTCTAAAATAAACTTTGAAGTTCTTTATTTTACTCAATTTTAAATATATTTTTGAAAAATAAAATAAAATTTAGGTGTACATTGTTTATTACAACATTGCAACCATTGGGATTGACATTTTTTGATTTCATAAAGAAACTATTAACAACTTAATATTTTGAATCATTTTCTACTTCATTCTACTTACTCCTTTTTCCTACATGTTGTACAATTCCAAATGATCTAAAAATTTTCAAGCGTGTAGCCAACTTGCTTTGAAGAATGAATGCAAAGAGTTACCACCATTTTGAACATTTTTTCATGCAAATGTGACCTTGTGAAATGTAGCTGCCTGGATTTTTGCAAGGATAAAAAAAGTTTTTTTTGTGAATTCAAACGCTAATATCTTGCAATCGACATGATGAAAATTTCTGAAATTTTTACCACATCTTCTCAAAATAGTTTACTACAAGATTCTACGATTACTTGTGTTCAAAAATGTTTTTTTTCAAAAATTTGATACTTGCATTAAAAATGGCAGTTTTAAAACATTTTTGGTGAAAACATAGTCAAAAACCTTTAGGGGTTAATCACCTGCTTTTTCCTCCTAATTGGAAAGAGTGCAGTCTATATGCTGGGAATGGATCCCTGGTTGGAAATGGGTCAGCTCCCTTACATAAGTTATTCTAGTGCCAAGAGTCATGGAAATTCTGTGATAAGCCTAGCGTGGAGAGCTCCTTATCCACTCCCTCATTTTTTGTAGGCTTGGTCAGGAACACATCTCATCAAGCTACACTAGAGTCCAAAGCAGCAAACCTTGACAATAAGAATACAGTGATACCTTAAGTGTTTTGAAATTTAGGCCTTGAGGAGGGTCTGTACTTTACTTTACTACGAAGTGGGAACTGAAGCCTCCCTCACCAACATACCTATGCTGGTTCCAAGGCCCTGCCAGTTGAAACAATTGTCAAACAAACAAATGGTACTGTAAGTTGCTGTAGAAGAAAAAAGGGCACAAGTGGTACGGGTACATCTACAGGAACCGAAAAGGTCAGGGTCTCAGGGATTGAAGAGGAAGACATTTCATGACATTGCGGAGCATGCACTTTCAGTGCCTTGGCTCTAGAGTAGATGGTGTCAGTGCCTTGGCTTTACAGTATCGTAGATGGTGTGGAATATTTCACACCCAACAGCCTTCATGTCCAGTCCCTTTTCTCTCCTCATCACATTGAGTCTTCACCTGTCCACTTAGCTATGGATGATGTATTCTTGGATGTGGAATATTTCACACCATCTACTTGTAGAGCCAAGGCAGTGGGAGTGAGAGTGTGTGTTGGTGAATGCTATGTTTACAATGAGAACTTTCAAACATGCACTGCATTGGACAAGTTATGAGATCTGTTTCTCTTGATATAGATTTCACTACATTTTCACGCAATGTGTGATACGGTAGATTGACATTATTGTTGAGTTGGGCAAACAAACATACCATAATGCCAAGTCTGCCTTTCAAGACAGATTTGCCACCATTCCATTGGATAGTTAGAAATACATTATAACTCATAATGCAACCCTTCTTTGAATATCCTTAGATTTGCAAAAAGTACATGTATGGACAATTGTGATGAACTCATATTGTCCTATAATGCTCTTGAGCCTCCCAACTCTCAAGTATTATATAGTTCATAGGTTTGTTCTTTTCTAAGGGCTTTGAGAACAACATTGAGAGTCTTTGAAATGTTCAAAAATCCAAATTTTGACCAGGTATACATCCATATTAGATATCATCAAAAATTATGAAACTGTGCATCATGTGACAATACAAATTGTCTAAATATATTAAAAATAGAATAGAATTTTAAGGTAAACCCCTAATGTCCCATTGTCCCATGGGGGGACAAAATGGATTTTCAATAGGTTCTTGTGGTTTCAATTTTTTGTAGTGATTTTTTGAAATCTTTAATGAAGATAGGAAAACATATTAATTTATTGGGAATATAATTTTTTTTATTTCAATAAATGCTCAAGAGCAAAAGTTGTGCCACCCTAAGCCCCAAATGGAAACTCATAGGATTAATTTTTTAACACAATTTTCACAATTAAGAAAAAAATTCAACATGGTTTAATTTGCTAGCTAGAATAAATCCATTGTTGGAATAGTGTTTCAATTCTATCTTAGATCCATCAACAATTACTTTTTTCCTCCAATCTTGTACCTACTTTTGCTCAACAATTTTTTAAAGAATGAAAATCAAATATGTATTTCTTGAATTTTTTTCCTTAGAATTTCAATTTAAGTCTTCAACATAAAGTTCTTTTCAATTCAATAATGATAGTGCAAAAATTTTAAGCTATGAAGATTCAAAGCCTTAAAATCTAGGCAAGCAAGGTGCAAAAAAATAATTTCTTCACTTCAAACACAAATATCTTGCAATCCATGTCGTCAAAGTTTCTAAAATTTCTTCTACACCTTTTATACCAGTCTAGTGCAAGGTCATATGGTAAGATACACAGAAAAACAACAATTTGTCAAATTTTTTACACTTTGCAATAGAAATAGAAATTTTGAATGAAATTTGATGAAAAAATGGCATGGGAGACTTTGTAGATTACAATAGAAGAGATTTCGAGGCTCCAAGAGACTATGAGTTATCAAGCCTCGAGAATGCTGTGAACACAACCAATAGTGCAGTCTGACATGACCAAGAGAGTGTTATGTCATTTTCCAAAAAAGATTAAATTTTTTTTCAACTTCTTTTTGCGTTCTAAGAATTAAATTTTTTTTGGAAACAACTGGTTGTACTATTTGCCACGGGGAAATAGTAGAGGACAACATTTGGAATAGGCCCGAAACATGCTGTTATTGCCTTCAAATCTCTCCTAATGATTATATAAGTGTATATTGGTAGTTTGAATCCACTACAATTTAATTCAATGAAGTATGCTACGTTAGAATGAGGTATAATGAAATAATATTTTTGTCATAATCATTTTTGTCACAGTAGATAGTGACAAAACTATCACTGAGCTCAATGAGTTGAGAAAAAAAAATTTAACTAAAATTATTTTGGTAACCTCCATCCCGTAGCTCGATTTAAATTAATTTAAATAGAATTCATTTTAGTACCCCCTCTTACTTGTAATTTTCAAGTGCCATTGCTTTGCCATTCAATATGGAATATATCCCAAGGTTTAATTGTATTCGTATTTCTATCTTGTACAAATCCAATCCATATATCCATATCATATACTAGTATCAATATTATATTTGTATTCCATTGTATCCATATCCTATACCAATATAGTATCCTATATCCATATATCAAGTTTTTTGGAGATCAATGGCATTGGAAGGGGGTGGAGATTTTTTTTAAACCAATGGTTCTCAATTTTTGAAAGGCAAAAGGGGGTGGGGGGTGGGGTGGGGGAGGTTTTCACCCAAACAAATTTTCTTTCTTTTGCACCACATTGGTTGTGAAAATGAATGTGATTGAGATCTATGACTCAATGTGGGGGTGGGATTTTTTTTGGAACAAAATCAATGGATGTAATTGTGTCTTGGAGGTGGGAGGAGGCCAAATTTGTATCCTTGTAATCATAGTAGATAGTATGCTAGGTTAGGATGATGTATATGAAATACCCAAATGTGACTGTATTTTAGAAATCATAGTTGTAGTACTTCCAAAAGATGATTGTGAGAGTAATTGGCATAACATATATGTAATCATTTTACATTTTGTTACCTTCAAACTATTTTCAAGTCTTCCAAGGAATATATCTCCTCTAGGAATGAAGAGTGAGTCAAAGAAAATGGATGCTACACTTAAGGAACCAAAGTCACCTACAAGTGCTACAAGATCACTATTCATTCATATCAACATAAGCTTGTATAAGCATACCATTCTCCTTATATTAGCCAATTGTATGGTGTTTCAAATCCTATATATGTTGCTTAAAAACTTCACTAAGTATTCACACAATGTATATGATACAATCAAGTGTATTTCTCCCTCATAATTGATAAATTAATGCACTATAAAAATTGCCAAAGGAACCTTTTCCTTACATATTTTGTCTCCAAAAGAAGTAATGATATGATTACGAGGAATTGCACCATTCATTTGATTGTGTATAACATTTTATGAAAATTTTATAACGTTGTTGGACAAAATCTTGACTCTTATTATGCAATTCCATAATAATTTATGAACTGAAAAAAATTCCACATCAATTATGGTTTCTTTGCACCTTCAAATTCATCTTTGTATCTAGATATATTGACAATAGATTAAATAGAAAAAGGGCAAAAGTTTTCAACATCCATAATAGATTGATTAACCCCTAAATGTTCAAGCCTTTTCAAGTATGTTTTGACTACGAAAAAAGAACATGGGCTTATAGTTAACCCCAATGAAGCAAATTTTTTTTTTCAAAATCTAACTATGTAGACGTTTAAAGAGCTTGCTTATTAGTATGTGCTTTAACTTATCAATTAGAACTCCCTACAATGTTTTAGAAATTTGCACATTAAAGTTTTTGGGAATTGGAGGTGACATGAATAATTACAAATTGTGTTAGCATACTAAAATGTACTTTCAAAATTTTTTATTTCACATAAAAAGCTATCAAGTTCATTAGACAATCCGCTTTGAAATTGTTGAAATGCAATTTTTTTATAAGTATAAATTGCAAATAACTCCAAATCAACACTTGCATGTTTAAATTTTCAAAGGTGAAAATCATGAATTTTAAAACACTTTACACTTTCAATTGGGACCATTTTCAAAGCAAATGGATAAATACAAGTTTTTAAATCTCAAATCAAATGAAATTGGCAAACTTTGCTCAAAGTTGGAAAATGAAGTAACATTAGCAAGCTTTACTCTTCCACTAATGGACATATATGGCTTTGAAGACCTTTCAAAAATCAAATGTTTACCTTTTTTGGTGAAAGATGAAAGTTTTCAATAGTTAGCCTGAAAAATTGCCCCCAAAAAATTAAAAAATAGTGAAATGAATTTAATTGTCCATACCAAAGTGAGCCTAAAATTTCAGATCGACCATATATATGGTCGGTTAGACATTTAGAGGCTAATTCTTTGAAGCTTATGTGCTTTAAAAGACTATTGTTCACTATTTTGAAATAATGTATTTTGCTCAAAATATGAACTTTAATTTCTAAAGGACTAGGTGCTCAAATTTCAAACTAGGGATGAATGCAAACTCATCCCAAATAAGGCCATATTCATTAAAATGATACAAAATACATAAATTAAGATAGCTATATCCTACAATCTAGAGACTATATTTAGAAGATAGTTGTTGAAGGCAAAGATAAATTAGGGCATACATATGACAAAAATTGCAAATATGGAAGCTTATTTTGCATAAGGCATACAACAGTCAAAGAAAAGTATACCAACAAAATACATAAATAGAAGTGTGCATCAACAAGAGAGGTCACAAACTAGTTTCATTAGCAAAACGTGAGAAATATACATAAAAAAGTAGGAATTTACTTCAAAATTCTCAAAATTTTCAAAAATTTACTTTTACTTCTATATAAAAGTAGAAGTCTACTTTGCTTTGCTCAATATTTCTCTCTATATTTTATTTATATGAATTTCAAGTCCATTAATAAGAAAGACTATTGTATTTATACCAATCATGTGGCTTCCCCTTGTGTCGAGAATACTTGGGAGGCCTACTTTCATTGATAAACTCACTGCACGCTCCCAAAGACACTAACTTATTCTCCTTCAATTTTTGTTTCTGCGTACTTGTTGAAGGAGGATAATGACCTATTCGGAAACTACCCTATTAGTATAATAAGGTCGTTCCAAAGGAGATTGTCAAGTAGGAAATTTATGCTAATGGAATTAATTCCTAAAATAGGAAGTACAATCCCAAAATAGAAGACTACGACCCAATTTGAAAAATTAATAACCACTCAATCTACAATGACATTGCATAATTCACTCACACATAGTTTGGCTAACACCATCATACTCCGTTCTCAAATAATTCCATAAACACATGTGCACATTAAATCATTCATTAAATCATACACAATGAAACACTCAATTCGGTTTGAACATGTTTCTTATTTCCGAATTGGTGAAGAAATCACCATTTTACAATTTTAGTTTCAACTTGCAATTCACACTCAACTAGCAATTCACACTCAACTATTAGGATTCACATCCCTCATTCCACTTCATCTCCACATCACCGATTAGGATATTACATTCCAACTTCCACTGTTTTTCACACATATAGTCACACTTCATCATCCAATCAAATTTCCAACATTTAATCACATCATTTTCACCAACTCCTAAAACATTTTTCCAACTTGGAATACTTAAAATTCCTCAGTCATACTCACATACACATCTCCATCTCACTAATAAAACTCGAAAGACTCACTCACATGCATACACACAACAACAAATCAAATACACAGCACAACTTGGCTGGGACTCGCAGTGGACACTCTTCAACATTGGGTGTCAAATAAGAAGAAAAAAATGGACTTAATAGAGAATAAAAAAATTGGCGATTACCAAATGGAAGAGACAAACCACAAACATTCAACCACCAAATTGGAACCTCAAATCTAACCACCTCAAATACATTCAACATCCCATTTGGACAAACCACCTTGAATTCCCATTAACACATTCCATTATTCACTCAAACATTTTCATCAAATAAACATTTCAAATTGGAAAACATACATACAAAACATATCATAAAACCACCCAATCACACAAAATCAATCCAAAAATGCCTCCACTTTCCTTCAAAAAATCAAAAATTTAGAACAGACAAGCATTCTACAGTACTCAAAGGAATTTCAAAGTTAGAAAGAGATTTACAAGGTCAAGGAAGCATCTTTTTCCGCATCCTATTGACATAGTTTTCTGTATACATGCCCATTTCCCAATTGGTAAGAGTTCGTTGGCCATCAGCTTCCACGTGAAATCCTACGTTGACAAGAAGTGCCACTTGAGATCATGGATCTACTTCTAAGAGAATGCAAAGGGATAAATCTACTATCTTCAATACGAGGATGTTCGTGATCCATGAATGAATCTAATTGGGCCATTCCATTGTCATCAACCGGTGTGGGATCCACAATGTTGACATCCGCATACAACTTCTTCTGCAGTGTGGCCTCATTTTGTGGTGATTGCAAATATAAATGCTCACACTCTGGCAACAATGTTGTCCTCTGCAACGGGGACGGAGAATAAATAGGTGTCCTAATGGATCCTCAATTGGGAGGACTGTTAACTACGCCTTCCTCCACATTGCCCTTGGAATAATCTATCGCTGTAGATGCTACATTCATTGTGGAGCACATCACATAAGGCCTTGAAAAAGATGGCAAGCAGCTCCCCCGAGTTGAGTTTGACATCTCTGACAATGACATCTTTGATCCACACTGCAATTTCCTTATAAATTGCTTCTCTATAAATGGAGAGTTCACCTTACACCCTCCCACCTGAATCAAAAAACAAATAAAAGGGTGGCAAATCCATTATCCTTAAGTCAAGTATAAAAAGATTCAAAAGAAGCTGCAACCAAATGATGACAATACGGAGTTCCAATTTTGCAACTAAGATTTATATAATGCATGTTCCAAAAAAATTCCAAATCTACAAATTCCAGCACAAAAAATATAAAAAACACAAGTTCAAGATATTTGTAGAGTAGAGCTGTAGCAAATTTCTTTCAAATTTCTAGAGTAAAAACTGAAATAGTCTATGGTCTATGACTCGTCTGGTCAATCACATAATCCAACCCTCAAAGCTCGAATCACGTCCCCATCTTTTCTTCAAACTTCCACATCCCATCTACAATATATGAATGCATATGTAAATTTGGCGGAAGTGGGTCATGTCCTATCTGATTATCACTCACATATTCTCTTAATTGTTCTGGATTGCAATCCTCATGTAGACGACGCAGCCATGGTGCAAGTGATCCCATGAGAAAGTCGTCGTTTTCTTCACCATGAGTCCAAGTTCTCAAGAAAATTGCATTTCCCTTTTTATTACACACACTCTTCTCAAAGGAGTCGTCAATTAGGAGAGTGTTGTTGATGTAAAATGACATTGTTCCACTAGGGTTGCTGAACAATTGGTCCTCTAAGACTTTTAAAAAAAAGGGACTTCCTTGAATTGTTTGATTATGATACGAATTTTCCTTTAGAGTTCTCAATCCTCTTATAATGCTCTTGTCCTAGAATATCGAACGGTCCTTTGGATCCTTGGAACAAATACCCTGCAACGTCCTCCGCAATTTTTTTCAACATGGAACTCCAGACTACAACTCGATCCACAATAAGGGATATCTCCTGCAAAAAATCATATATCCGTGGACACGCAAAAAAGGCTTTTGAACCGATGATAGTAGGTGCTTGGCCACGAAATCTACTATCGGAACTATAATAAGTAATCAAATCTTTGTAAAGGGACCTAGGTGTGCATTTGACATAAAATCCCGTTCAGGTTCAAAATGATGTTCAACCATTTACGCCGTAGTGGGGCCTCTACAGTGGATACACCCTTGAGCAAAATGTCTCCACTACCCACTGCTTCTATCTAATCAAAGGAAAACACCATAGAAAAGGAGTTACCTGAATGAATGCAGAATCAAGTGAGCCATTAAGCGGGATTAAGCAATGAATTGCACTAATTGAATGAAGAACACCTCTAGAAATTGATGGTTTCATTGCAAGAGAATAGTGCACACTTTTAATATATTTGGGCTGGACACATAAAACATTGAGAAAAATAAATTCTTAGGAAATAATACATTTATTTGTTATAAAATGAGTTTTATATAATAGTCAAAATATCATACACTTGTACTATAATTTTTCAATCTATAGCTGGCGTTTTATACAAGTTAAGACTACAAAAGGTCTTGAATCTACTCTATGCTATAGGCTAAACTTACTATGGTGAGAAAAACATATGCCAAAAAGAAGAGTGATTTCTACAATAACATGGAAGCCTCGAAACAAAACCATCAAACAACAATTCCTAGACCCATTAATATTCACAAAGGTCATAGATTTCACGAGAGACTACGTTAGTTGTGTCCTCCGCCATAAACTCATTTGTCTTCTCCTCCACGGTCCCTCCTTGTCCTTCTATCACCTCTACCTTCTCTAAGTCGTCTTCCTCCTCCGGCTCGTAATCCACTTACTCTTCATCATCAGCAAAATTGTTGTTTCCAGAAGTTGGTTCATTTGCAACCTTGGAGGCCTGAGCACTCTCCTTCACAAAATTATCTACGGGTCGAGGACAATCTAGATTGTCCTTAGTGTTTAGAAGCAAATGAGACTTGCATGAATCCATCACAACAGGATTTTGCAAAATTGGATCTGGTGATCATGAGGAAGGATTGTTCAAACAAGTTATTTTAGGCTGAGAGGGAGACTTCATGGATAAAAGGGCTAGAGTTGCGGTCTCAGATTGCAAAGGAGGTTGAGCAACAGAAGTATTGTTCTTTTGAGTATCCTCCACTGGAGCATCTGACTATGGGCCATAAAGCCGTTGGTATTTGGCTAGTTCTGTTGTCAATATATCCACCTTGCTCTTTGAATCCATATAGGCTTTCTTCAACTTTTCTCGTACTGTTCCTATGCCCAACATTGCCTTTTTCTTTTTTGGTCTTTATACTCCACGAGATCCACGAGAATTAGATGAATCATTGACAATAGGACAAACATCTTTGCTCAAAATCTCTTGAATGACTTCCGCTGTGGGTTTTGTTTCTGTTCGGAGTGATCATTGCTAGAAACGACGATGATAGAATCCTTTACAAGTTTGAAAGCGGGCTACTTTAACATCATGTTGTGAAATTCAGTGGAGGGACTCACTATGTGAGTTTGAATCCCGATGTCTTTAGCATCATAGATGGAAAATTCACGTGCATCTTCCTCCTCACCATAGTCTCCTCGTGAGCGTTCTCCTTGTTGATTCCGGTTTGAACCGAACTCGTCAATTCTTGTGAGTCTATGATTAGACTCACCTCTAGAGAGTTGTGAGGTCAGATCGTCCTTTGATCCTTTACTGGAGTCACTGCAACTCTCTTCGGACTCCTCTTCTTCCTCCCTCGATGTCTACAACTTTCTTAAGCAATGGCTTAACGTTCATTGGCTTTATGTAGAAGGCCTTGTAAGAAGAGTTGTCATGCAGAAAGTTGTTGAGGTCTAGTTTGTCGGCCAACAATGCCAACTATCAGGGTGCTTTGGACTTTGAACACTATTTGAAATCCTCCACTAGTGCAGCCCATACATTTGCAAAATAGACTGAATAAATGAGAAACTAAACCTCCAAAACGAAAAATCCAAATCACATTTGCACGACCCTATATTATCTTCAAGTCAAGGATGTTATCTTGAAGTTCAAAAACAACGAGTAGGACTAAAAGGGAACTAAAATCAAAAGAGCACTACCATTTCATTTCAAAGAGAAGAATGTTATTGTCGACTCTTTAGAATGAACTGTGCAAAATGGAAGCATACCTTTGCGGCTAGCATACACTTTGTGCTTGCGTAGATGTTGACATAGCTCTCTCCAGATGAAGCAAAATTCTGTAGTATTTGGACATAGAACTCTATCCGTAGTTTGCTCATGGAGGCTCTTAACTTGTGCTCATTGTTTTTTGTTGTTTTAGGTTGGTAGTACTCAAGATTCTCAGGAGCGGAATACTCCGACCTCATCTTGCTTTTCATCAAGTTCGCTTAGTTGTTTTCTATCTTGAAGAAAAATAAGAGCGACGCTTCTAGGCTATTGCCTTTAGAAGTGATGTTGTTCAAGCACTCTGCTTTCATTAGAATGTACGTCGAGACTATATATTCAAATTCCTTAAATTCAAAGGCTATAAAATCTGTGGCTGTTTTGGTGTCCCAATTATCTCCAACTATTTACATCCAGACATTAGGAATAGTCATCGAGGGCTCCACATGATCCTTCATGCTCTTCAACAATGGAATAAGTGGAAGAGGTTTTATTGGACTATACTTTCCTTTTGGGGCATTGCAAAGGTTCATGATTCTAAAGTTGAGCTTTTGCTTGATGTACTTCACGTTGGAACTTTTTGTCAGCGTGAGCGATACCATATTGTGGTCTTGAATATGGAGACTCCCTAAGACTGGACGCAAATGGTACTTTGCCTCCAAAAATCTATCTAACATGGGAATAAGATCTAGGTACTTATCTGATAAGTCCTCTATAGATCTGTTCTTCCCTTCATTAGTCAAACATTTGGCAAGAAACTACTGCGAAATCTCACTCAAGAGAAAATCCCAAGTGATCGATGAAAACCAATACTTGCACTTCCAACTACGCCAAGTCTTCTCAATGATGTCTCCATTGTCATCTTTAAAATTTAAAAAGGGCTTCAATTCCATGAGCTCATCCAGAACCACCTTCTTTCATTTCCTCCACTCTACCTAGTTGGATGCCACTTGGTTGTTGGCCGCTATGTATTTTGATTTGTTAACCAAAACCTTTGGGTAGGACCAAGTCTTGTTTGGTGTTCGACCAAGAAGATGAATGGCAAACACTCTGATGTCTTCATCCGTAAAATAATCCATGTGTTTGAAGAATTCCCTCTTCAATGAGTACAATTTTGGATTAAATGTCTTTGCATCTACAAACAATTTACAAGCCATTGGGTCAATCAATTTACCCTCGACATATTTGGTCATGAATTCCTCCCACAATGCTTAGATCTCATCCAACAATGTAATGATTCAGATCTTGTTTTTGATGTCAGTAGGTCCCTTCACGTTGCCCCATTTTTATGTGGATTGATGTTTTGGAATTGCTTAACAATCAAGCTCACAAATTGTTGCACACCTTTAGACGAGTTAGTCATGTAAGGGAACTTAACTTAGCTTTTCATCTTCGACTCGAGGATATGAAACCATACATTCATGCAATGTAAGAAAGGTGTATAATATCATCGATATAAGTTGGAACAATTGAATGAACAACTAAGAATTATGAGTGCTTATACCACTAAAAGCATACAAAAGTCTATCTTTGAGTTAAGGATCCTGTGAGAAGTGCTTGTACCTCATACATCACAAGGTTGACAACCGAGTTGTTCTTCCGTTTTGTAGCTTCATTTGAAACATTGGTTGGGCGCCTCAAATTAATCCACAAGTTGCGACAACTAGTGATTTGATTATCCACGTCAATTGTGCATGTTCCAGATGATTGGTGTTGTTTAAGAACTCAGATATTCTTGTCAATTTAATCGAGTCTAGCGACCATACAATGACAACCTCCCATTTGGATAGTTCTTTTTTCCTTTTTGTTGCACACCTGTCGTTCTAAAATTCCTTCAACACAACAACATTATGCTGCCCATTTACAATCATAAACTTTCCACTCTTAATGTCCTTCCACTTCTCTAGGGCGGTTTGTAGAAGATTTCCGTCCTCGTCTATTGGGGTTAGACACAGCTTCTACTGCTGGAAAATGTTAGGTAATTGGACTAGCTTCTTCCTTGTACTTATGATGACTTGCTCTTCTATATTTTGAATCACGTAATGATCTTTAGTATGGATGCATTGATCAATATGAACTTCAAATGTTCTTGACTCGAATAGGTAGCATGATTTGTGGGACTCCCAAAAAAGTCTTTGTTCCTCGATAAACTTGTTGTAGTTTGGCACCTTCCAATTTGGTGTGTCTCCTTCGAAGATGGTGGTAACTGCTCAATTTGAACTACTAGCAGTTCCCGAGTGCACAATCCTTGGCCTCCCTTACCGCTTCGCACTATCTTCCTTTGGGTGGGATTCATTTAGTTTCCTCTTTTTGCTAGTTGATGGTGCTTGTCCCTGCCTATTGTTCCACTTGTGGAAATCATGGTACACGATTTCAACTAGGGCACAACATCTGTCTCACCGTGATTCTTATTCCTATGTGATATATTGGTGTTTTTTTTTTGACCTGCTCTATGGCGTATTGGTCGAGAGTAATGAAGATTGAAGTAATCTTTTGGCTATTGACATTTACATTGGCTAAATTCTAGGGCCAGAACTTCTCTATGAACTCCTCAGCTATTGATCCCAAGCACATGTTTGCAATGAACTCAAGAAATATTTCCATGTTGAACTAACCGCATATGCCTCCCATTCTAATTACGATGGAGTGTTGATGTGGAAGCCGATTGCCTTTGTCGTCAACCTCTTGTAGGACGATGACAATGTACTCATCATGATGGATATCAACTAGTGACACCTTCTCATTGATATTCCAGTTGAAAAACATTGGTGTCCTCTACATCTGCCGACGGAGGAAGATATAGTTTTTGTTCTGATTGACATTAAAGTTCTAGTACTCAACAACATCTTGAAACTGCCACACATCTCTATAATTAGATGCTAGATCCGGATGGATAAACGGAGTACTTCCAAGAGGATTTAAAATGGCTCTAGAAAAAGTTGTGTGGTAGAGTAATTGTAGGGGGTTGGGTTCGACATACTCATTGCTACTTATCTGGATGACAAATGTAGAAGTTAGTTATTACAAATCCTCTACTGGATGGTAATGAGGTCTTACTTAGTTTCTAATGTTACAAGTCATCATACTTATGCATTCGTCTTCACAACTCTTCTCCAGCTTTAATGTTTTCAATCTTCGATTCAAAGATATTTTTAGTCGTTGTGATGTTTAAGATTCCAGACAAGGAAACGTATATATGTTTTAAGGGATTTTGTCTCAACTTGAGGATCATTTGTTTGAGTTCATTTTAAGTTTGTATGTTCTTTGTTACTTGTTTTATATTTGACTATTATCTTCAAGTTGAGGATAGCGTACTCTTTACATCTAAAACTTTCAACAATGTGGATTGTACTTGCTTTGCTACTCTAGCTCCGATTACAAACAAATGTGTATATTATCCTCGGCTCAAGGATAATATTTGACATCATCCTAGATGTTATCTTCAAGTCAAGGATAACGTACTTTTTACATCTTAACCTTTAATGGTGTAGACTGAACTTGCTTTGCTACTTTGATCCCATTACAAATAGCCATGCATATTATCTTTGCCTCAAAGATAACATTTGACCTCATCCTACATCGTTTTTTAAAGGTTTCATGGTTATCTTTGAACAAAACCCTAGAATAGCACTAGAAACCCTAAATTAGCAATTTTGCAATTGGATAAATTTTAGAATCGTTTCGTGAAAACTTAAGAGCACATTACAAGACTTCAATCTCGAATTCTACTGCATACTTTTGAACCACACAAATTGAATCAAGAGGTTGCACTAGCATGTGAAGAGATGCTCAAAAAATTTGTACCTGTAGGATTTAATGGCTCTAGGACAAGCAAATCGTGAAACAGATATGCCTCGTGCATCCCTTGTAATGCGACCTACAATTGCAAACTATTTTTCCAAGTCAATGAAATCAACGTTGATACATTCCATTCTCACTTTAGTTTCAAAGGCCAAAAGCTAAAATGAACCATCCAATAGATTTCAATCGAAAAACATGTTTTCATAAAAAATCAATGTATTTTGTCTCAATCTTACCTAACTAGTATGCACTGCAAGTTAGGCTCTAAATGCAAAAGAAGGACATGTTGTGAATGAACCTACGGAACCCTTCTTCCAGTTTTCTTCCAAAATTTTCTACAACCCCTATACATCTTGGAACAAACAGCATGAATTCAGAAATTGAGTGTGACGAGATTCATACATTGACACAAAAATTCATCGTAAGGCTTTTAGTCACATCTACATTCACATTATAAGCTTTATAATGGAAATTGAGAATCCTAAGCTTTCATCCTAAGTTTCACTCACATACACCTAAACTGTAAATACCGTGAATTTTGAAATTCAATGTCACAGAGCCCCACACCTTGAATGCACCATCACCTTCCAGGATTTCTAGTGTAAAATTTCACCAGCATGCCGAAGTCTTACACCCTAAATTCACCATGAACTTTGAGCACAAGCTTTCACTGTAGCTCACACACTCAAATCTACATTCTCAGTATCTTACAGACACACCTAGAACCTACATTCGCACCATGATTCAACAAAGCCCCGCCTCTTACACTCCTACAAAAATACTAACATCATAAGCTATCACTTGCACTCACACCTAGAGGACCTGCATTTGCACTTGGATCACAACATGATAAGGGCATTGCAAGCTAGCTTAAAAAATTGGGCTTGGAATCCTAATCAACTTCTTCAGATTCACACATTTACACATCTTGTTGTGCATTGACACTATGAAGCTTTCATGTACTAGAACGTGGACTTCCAAATTAGAAATTAAAACCTAAGGTGTTCCTAGATAGCAAGATTCTAGTAACTATAAAGCGCAAAAGTTTGGTGAATACACAAGGTATTGTTCAAAGAGAACCAAAGCACGAAATGGAGTCCAATTCTTCAAGTTGCACATTAGTTGAAAAACTGACGAACTTGCAAAATCAAACCAGAGAATTGAAAATCTTACTATCTTTGAAAATGACAACTTTACAAGGTCCATAGCACGGAGTAGGAAAATCAACACCAACAGTCAGAACAACCAGGAGAATCGCTAATTGCGCAACAACTAAAAAGGCCAAGAAAATCGCAAATTTTGCAACATAGAACGAAGTCAAACCACCCCCCAAAACAACAATGGCATCAAAGCAAACAAATGGAAAAGCAAGTGGAATCGCAATATGCGCAATGAGAAAACCTCGCCAAAAACAACTATAGATAGGTGTTTCTTCAATTTTTGTTAGTTTTTTGGGATGTATTTTTGAAGTTTTTGACTGGCTGTTTGTGTATTTGTTTGCCAATTTGGGAATTTTGACTTGTAAAAAGCCGAATTGGTGTTATTATTGGTGATGTGTTGGTCAATTGAGGAGTCCAGGTCGGAATGGTTGGTGGCAAGTTGGTAGGTTGAAGTTGTCCAAGTTGGTTGCGGCTTGTGTTTGAGTCTGAGGTGGGCTGTAATTCCAAATGGGTGTATTGTGGCTAAGTTAAGTGATGAATGTAGGAGTTGTCAAATTGGATTTTTCGTTCTGTTCCTATTTGGTTGTGTGTGGCAGTTCCAAGTCGGGGTTGAGTAGTTAGTTGGTTGGCAGTCCGAATTGGTAACTGCCAGTTTTGGTTCCTATTTAGTTGATGGTTTTGTGGTCATTTTCACCCACTGTTGAGAGCGAGTCTAGTGCGAGTCCCAGCCCATTGAGCTGTGTATTTAGTTGGTTGTTTGTGTGTGTGTGATTTGTGTTTGAGTCATGGTTGTGTCTGTGCATGTCCGAGTCCAAGTCGGGGATATATGGTGGTATCGGTGTGATGTGATGTGAGTGCTAATTGGAGATTTGTCATGTGTTGAGGAAATAGAGTTGTGTGTTAGAACAAGTGCAGGAAGATGAGGAGTTATCAAGTTGGTGAGATAAGATTGTGCTGGAGGTAGAAGTGAATTTTAATTGGTGTAGGAATTCCTATTTGGCGAAGTGAACGCCAGTGTGTGAGGAAGTTGAAGTAATTGGAAGTTAAATTGGAATCGTAAGTTAGTGATGTGAAGTTATGAAGTTAAGTCCAAATTGGAGATCTGGAAAGAGGACTTAGAATTAGAGCTTACAACAGCGGTTTTGAACATTGAAAATTATATAAGCTGTGGAGGTTTTTAATTGTATCAATGGTGATTTGTCACCAAGTTGGTTTAATGCAAATCGGAAATGTTATGCCAAATTGTGGTGCTGTGATGGATGTGTTAGGTGGGAAGTAATTGACTGTGATTTAATTGATTCCAGTTGGTGGAGTTCCAATTTGATCGAAGTCAGAGTGGTTGTTGTGAAGAATGAGTTAATTCCAAATCGGGAAGTTCAAGCTTTTGTGTGTTTGTTTGATATTCTGAGATTGGATGTGAGCTTGTGTGTTTTGCTTGTTGGCTGAATGATTAATTTGAAGATAGCAAATTGGAAGTGATGTCTAGTTATGGAAAAGCCTGAGTGTAAAGTGAGTAATTCCAAGTTGGGATATAAGAAATGCCGAATTTGTAGTAATCAAAATTATACTAAAATAAAGTGTGGAAAGATTAATGAGCAAGCAAAAGCAGAAAGTGAAGGTGTGGTGGTTGAGAATGAAGTAAACAAGAAGTTGAGTGAGTAGAAATTTACCCATTAGGAGAAGAAGGTTTGGAAGGCAGTGAGTAAAATCCAATTCGGAAGGCTGTGAAGTGCATTGCAGTGAGTGCCTACGGAACCTGAGTTGGAAGACGGATAGCTCCGGCCTGGTGGTGGTCCCTGTGCCAATGTACCCGAGTTGGTGATGTGAAGATCAAGACCGACTTGGCATTTGGGAGATTTACTTAACCTCTTGCGGATATGAAGAGAGGAGAAAAAAACCTTATAATATTAAAATTACAATTGTGAGGAAAAATATATTATTTATTTTAAGTAGTTAAAGGAGTCTATTTTCTTCCATGCTTGGTGTTTGTAATGTCCTACTAGGCTATTAATTGACTAATTAGAAACGAACCTATTAGATAGACCTCCCAAGATCGAACATAAACTATAAGTTGGGTAAATTCCTAATTGGGTTCCAACATATTTACAACAACAATGGAATCAGCAAAGGAAAAAACCACAACGGATTGAGTCCCAAATCCTAGAAAACCATTCTTGGTTGCTCGTGTTGCCAACCTCCCCTGCCCTATACTGCCCACCCAAAAATTGAACCAAGGGCACAAATTTCCTAGTTGCCCAGCTAATACCTTAAACCAATAAATTCTCACATTTAATGAATAGGATTTAGGATAATCCATATTTAGTAACTAATATTTATCTATCATTTCGTCGTATATTTGTTTTGCTTTGTTTTATTTGTCTTTTCTTTTACATTCATAATGTTTAAAATTGTGCATCTTCATGTCACATAAAAAATATCATCAAAATGCCAAAACCAATAAAAAAATGCATGACTTTCACTTAGGTGTAGGACCTAGATTACCAAATTTATTCTGAATTATAGAGTTTCTCTAGAATTTACAGATTAAAAGATTACTTTTACTTGAAATTTGGTTGTGGCAATTGCATATAGTATAATTAGTAATATTTATTTTAAATTATAAATAATGAATATTTGTTTGATTGTTTAATTGTTTAATGGGAATTGTCTTACATAGTGTGTCTCCCATTTGTATACTACACTGGCTTCAGTAATCTTTGATAATCATTAAATTCTTTAGTAGCTCTCAAACCCAATACGTAGTGAAGGTTTTTGATTTCCAATTTTTTTATAAAATACTTAGTTAGAATATCAGTTTTAGTTTAGTTTAAGTTTAAACAAATGAAGAAGTTTTGGAGAGGAGTTGCATATTTCCATTCACAAAATACTTGGTTAAAAACAAGGTCTAGGAAATAATATTTTAATGCAGGTTCAACTATGTAGCCTACTTTGTATAGGGTTTTTTAATTTCTCTATTTATTTCAATTATAACTCTAGAGACAAAGTTGCTCCAAATAGGCAATCATGTACTTAATAAAACAATATTAAACAAGTCAAAATTCTTTTATCAAAACCAGTAAAAAAAATGTGGAAGTTTTATTTCCTACAAAGAAAATAAATTCATAAGCATGATTTATTCAAAGTCATTTGGGTAGATTATCATGAAAAATAAATGTGATTTTGAAAACCTTGTCACCCAAAACTTTAAAGAGCACATACCAAATGTCATGAAAAATATATACACAAGTGAGGGAAAAAGTATACAACTTCAAAATCCTCAAAAGATTACAAATTCACAAAAATAGTTAATGTATGTTCCATTTTGTTAATTTACAACTAGAATCAAAAACATTCTAATAAACCCTGCCTTGTACTTTAAAGAGGGCATGACCCTAGAGTTATGAAAAATGTTCATGCAACCAAGGAAAAAAAATATGTAGAAGTTGCAAATCACCTAAACATTAAAATTTAATGACTATATTAGGTTCATACTTCTTTTTAAAAATGAACTTTCAAAACCAAAGTAAGTAAAAAATAATGTCCCTTGTACTTAAAAAAAGTCATGGCTCTAAATTCATAAAAAAAATTTGTGCAAGCAAGCATAAAAATATGTAGAAGTTGAAAAACACCCAAACATCAAAATTTCATGACTATATTAGGTTCATGCTTCTTCTTAAAAATTTACTTTGGAAACCAAAGAAATTAAAATGTAAAAACTAACTTGTACTTCAAAGAAACATGGCCTCAAAGTCATGAAAATTGTTTGTGCAAGCAAGCAAAAAAAAACTTAAATCTTGCTCCTACAATTCAAAGAGCGTAAATTTCTAAATCATTAATTTTGTTTGTGAAAATATGAAATTAAATGTGTAGAAGTTGAAAATTTTGCAAAAATTAATTTACCATGGGTATGTTTCATTTGTACAATTTCTTAGTGTATATTTTAAGGAAGATTTTGTTTGAACAAATGGTGCATAGAACTCAATTAGTCATATTTTCGAACTACTAAAAACTTCAAATTCATTATCGTGATTTACAATTTTGCACTCATAATAATCAATTCATCATCATGACTACACCACAATGTACTCTTTTGACATCTTTCAATATGTCTATTTCCAATTGTATGCACTTAATCACAAAATTTTGCACACTTACAAATTAGTGAATTTCACACAATTGACTACATTTTCCACACACTTTATGAAAGCACTTTTTTAGAAGTTGAAAATCCCTCAAAGATTAAAAATTCATGACTATAATTTATTTGTGCTTGTTTTAATAATTTACTTTGAGAACCAAAGTAATTAAAACAGAACTTGAAAAAAAAAATTTTAAACAACTTGTTTATCATTTAAGAATTTTCTACTTGCATGTAAGTAGTTTATTATATGTTGGGCTTGCCCTCTTTAAAGTATAGGGCAATTCTTTCTAAAATTATTTTTTTTTTCAAGATAAATACCTACAAATGAGTATGAATTGTTGGCACTGTATAAATTCTAAGAAGGTGCTTTCATAAAACATGTGGAAAATGTAGTAAAGCATCTGAAATTTATTAATCAAATGTGTGGAATTCTATAATTAAGTAAATAGAATTCAAAATAGACAAGTTGAAAGTAGACAATAGAGTACATTGTGGAGTAGTCATGATGATGAATTGATTACTATGACTGCAAAATTAAGGATCAAGTTATTGAATTTAAACTTCTGAATACTTAAAAATGTGACTAATTGAGATCTATGCACCATTTATTGAAACAAAATCTTCCTTCTAGAAATCACTCAAAAGAAACACAAACGGAAGATGCCCAAGGCAAGTTTATTCTTACAAAATTTCCAATTACTACATATTCAATTTCATATTTTTAGGATTAGTTTTCATAACTTAGAATTTTGCGCTCTTTAAGCTTAAAATATGTAGGGGCATGATTTTAAAGTTCTTTGTTGGTTTTCAAAATAAAATATGGAAAACAAGAACAAACTAAATATAATAATGAAATTTTCATCTTTAGGTGATTTTTTACTTCTACAATTTTTTGGCTTCCTTTACTGTACACTTTTTATGGCTTCCAGGCCATGCCTTCTTTAAATAACTCGGCACTTTCTTTTTTAATTACTTTGGTTTTCAAAGTAAATTATCAAAAAGAAGCATGAACCTAATATAGTCATGAAATTTTGATATTTGGGTGTTTTTGCACTTCTACATTTTTTTTTTCTTGATTGCATGAACATTTTTCATGACTTTGGGGCCATGCCCTCTTTAAAATATAGGGCATGATTTTTTTTCATTACTTTGATTTTCAAAGTAAATTATTGAAAAGAAGCAAAGACCTAATATAGTCATGAAATTTTGATGTTTGGGTGATTTTCAACTTCTACATATTTGCTTTTTGTTAGTTGCATGAACATTTTTCATGAGTTTAGGGCCATGCCCTCTTTAAAGTACAGGGCAATTTATTTTTTTAATTATTTTGGTTCCCAATGTAAATTACTAAATAGAAGGAAAAATTGAATGTGGTACATAGTTGTGCATACTTATAAATTATATTTACATACAATCTACATAATTCTAAATGTGGCATGCAATAAAGGGAAAAAAAATTATTGGTTAGGAATTCTGCTTTTTTCATCTTCATGTGAAACATATAAAACTTTGAATTCTAGTATAATTTTTTATATTTACAATGTATCATTTTCAAGGTTCATTATGGTTTGATATTTGTTTTGAGTTGTAGAAGTATATTTTTTTTTGTTTACAAAGTACGGGGGCATAAATTCTAAGTAAACCATCTAAATAGACTTTAGAGGTCATATTTTTAAAACTGTGAAATTCACCTTTGTTTTGCAAATTTTGCACTTTGCAATGAAGGCATTCTAAAAATTTAGGAACTTATTGAAGGTGCTTTGATAAAGTGTGTGGAATTCAATTATAAAGTGTATACATTTATTTTGTTGCATAACGAAAGGAGACAATAAGACTTCGTTGTGCATGATTGGTCATTATATTTGATTCATTCTTATTACTTCCTAATTGTGGGTCATGATATCAAATTTGAACTTTTCATTAGAGTGTAATTGTGACTAATCAAGTATTGTGGAGCCTTTGTTAAGAGTAGCATGTACTTATAAACACTTTAGAGTTACTTAGATTCACATAGTTGATTATAGTTGTATAGCTTTCTAGGCATTTGTGGTTAGTAAAGAATTTCGAAAAGTGTGGAAGTAGTTAGTTTCATGCGAAAGTATAGTTCATTGGTATATCTTCTAAGTGTCCATACTTAGTTGTATAGCTTGTAGAGGTGCATAGTCGTGTAGCTTCTTCAAAGTTGTTGAAGGATTCATCAAAATGAATGGCGATGTCATAGGCAAGAGAGCTCTCTCCGAAATTAAAACAAGTATGCAAAAGTCAAGTCCGGCAAAAAGGAAGCGAGTCTACACCGTCCATGAACTTGCTTCACCATCTCGTCTTCCCTTGCAAAAAAAGCCCTAGGACCAATTGATTTCATGACAAAGCTTGAGGAGTGGTTTCAACTTCAAGAAAATGCACTAAATGCAAGATACTATGCGGACAATGAGAACTCAGAAGATGACAAGGAGGAAGGAGACGACAACGAAGATCGAGAACATTCTGAGAATCTCTCACCATTCAATTGGAATGTGGAGTTGGACACGGATGTAGACTCAGACATGTACAATCGGAATTTGGTAGAAATGTAAATTTCAGAGTCCCTTTACGAAGCCGAAGTTCCTTCTAAATGGATGTGGTCAATGCACTCTTGGCCTATAAAACGAGTCTTCTACGATAGTGTTAGTTTATACAACCATCAGTGCATCAAGGAAGCGTCCTCAAGTAGGTGTTCATGCCTATGAGAGCTTGAGAGAGAGGAGGAAATTAAATAACCTTCCCAAAAAAGAAATCCTCCTTACAATAGATGCAATTGCAGTAGTGGCAAGTAAAGCGTGATGCTGTAAGAATTGCTTGCAACCTTTCCCGCATGGCCAAATTCAAGTTGTAAGGACCCAACTTCATCTGAACAATGGAGTGTACAACCATAAGTCTTGTCTTTTGGATGTGCACAAGCAAACACACCTAGATAGCACTGGAGGACATGGTCACTTTGGGTAATCAAGAGGTTTGTCCTACTATTTGGTGCACAATCTATGGAGTATCAAAGGCGACCTTCTATAGGTACAAGGAGATGGCAAAAGCAAACAAGCAACTAGAGCAACATGATAATCTTGGCTTGAAAAAGCCTTGGACACACACTTTGCAAGCCACAGCTACACTTTGATTATTAGTAGAATGAGATGCAGATCCAATGTCATACAAATCAAAGAGATTGATTTCAAGGGAAAGAATTCCCTCTATGGTCTTATCTTCAGCATTTCGGTGGAGGGACAAATTGATAGAGATGAATTATGTGAATGATTTGTTTTAGTTATCCCGTGTTTCAACGAGTGGTCTAAGTAACAACCGGAGAGTATCTTTTCCAGAATACGCTCCTAAGCCTTGCGGTGACAGTTTTGCACGTTGTGGACTATGCAATAAATTCAAGTAGTTGCGAAGTGCTTGCACTCCATGATCGCGAGCTCAGGAAGTGTGGTCAAAAAAATTGAAAGTCTACTTGGAAGAACAAAGGGCACATCATAAGCTCTACTATGCAAAACACTTGATGTTGGAGAAGTACCCTGATAAGGTTCTAACAATCATCCATGACAAAATGAATCATTCAAAAACAGCTTCTCCCCATTATTCTCACAAGAACAAGGGGATTGACTCTTACAAGAAATTGCCAATTGTTGTGATAAGCATAATTGCGTATGGACATGGAGACATTTGATATACACATTATGGTTTAGACATCTTTCCAATGGATTCAAATCACATAATGGGATCCATTGTAAAGTTGTTGTAAGATCTAGAGTCTATGCCCAAGTGTTCATCACGCCAATTGTTTGAAGAGGATGAAGACCATTCTAATTTGTTGAAGGCTTTATTAACAAGCTCGAAGATATGCAAAGACTCTCTCTCGACTCCCTAGTAGGAGTCAATTGAAGCTAGTCCTCTTCCTCCGACATTGACTCTATAGTTAGACAATGCCTTTGGGGACAATAAGAATCATTGGGTCTTTGCATTTTGTTCTCTCCTTGTATATAGAGTCATTTTTTGAGAGATTTACATTAATTTTCTAATTGTTGGACACACTCGCGAGGACATTGATACTCTTTTTGGCCATTGGAGCAACAAGCTACAAACAAATGACTACCTTACAATTCCGAGGCTGATGAAATTCTTCATGGATTGCGAAACTCAATCGGTGATTCCTCATCTCATTGAAGAGGTTCCTAACTTCAAGCAATTTGTAAAAGGATACTTGCTAACAAGCAATGACTCTCTATCATGCCATTCACAAGCCCAACAATTTAAGTTTTACAAAGATTCTAATGGATGGCCTTTGATTTAGTACAAGATACTTTGTACTAACGTTGATTGGTTGCCAAAAGAAAGTAGAGGAATTCAATTGTGCAAGGAGACTATAGATGATCACCCGTATGTGCCAATGGAAATTCCACCACCTTTGCCTCCGCAGAAGATGCATTTTTTGATGAAGTTTGTAAAGGCTTGGACAAAGACATTGGGCTTTGGGCTTAGATGGCTGATGACAACATGTTTGGAGAGTATCGCAGGAAGATTGCCCTCTATACAAAAATATTGGGAAGATATAGGGAATGCTTTAAACGAACCTCTTGTTGTTCAAGAGACGTTGAAGCAATGATTTTGGCCAAATTCTATAGTTGCAACGAAGGAGGTAGACCACATGCAAGAGGATGGTACTATGCGTGAAGAGTTTGTGGTAGATGCCCATTTTGTTGGTCGAAGGCGTGACCATCCATATCCTTCATTCCGTAATGCTCGTGATACTTTTGCGGGTTATTTTGTTGTTATATGTCCTGTTGGTGATGATCCGAAGCCATTTTGGCTTGCCCAAGCTCCACAAACCCTAATTCAGATCCAAGGCACATAAACTCTATTTAGTTGCAGTATTGGAAGCTTTCATCTTTCCAACACATTGACGAGGACACATACTTTGGGTGGGATACAAAACAAGGGAATTCATGGTGCAAGGATAGAGTTTTCTCTCCAAGTTAGATGCACAAGGACAATATCATGACTACTTGGAAGCCACGTGTTAGAGCAAGGATGTCAGATCCAAGAATTAAAATTCCGAAGAACCAAATTGATATTATTAAGCAATCCGTGGATGCTTATGTGTCTGTTAAAGGCAATGATGCATCCTCAACACGAGGATGAAAAGTAGTAGGCATACTACTACTTTGAACTTGTTATGGTTTATGTAGTGTGCAAGATAATGTGTGCATTAGTTTCTAATATTATTTTGTAGTAATGTGTGGTCGGTTTTGAATTCTATGATATTTTGAAATTGTTATTTTCTATTGAAGATAGTAGAGCGGATCTTCTACATAGACTTAGACATCAGTTGAAGGCAGTAATGCATCAATATGAGGATGACTAGTTATTAGGCCTAATAGTATTATGGACTTGCTACAGTGCTAAGTTTGCATGTGCAACTATAGTAATATTATTTGTTCACACTATGTGATGGAAATTGAATTCTATAATATATTTTTATTATTTTTCTATTTCGAAGATAGTAGTATTGGTCTTAGATGTTGTATTTGTTTGTTAAACATATCTTTCATTTCTTATTGTTGGATACCCTAATCATTTTTGTGATCCCCAAAAATTTTATTCTCTAAATAATTATGTATTAATTACTCATTGTTGTATGTTGATGTCAACCATAACTAGGTTGGTTGAATGTAATAGGTGGGTTACTTACAAATGTGCTTGGGCTTGTTAGAGCATCTTTTTTTTCTAAAAGTATTAGACCATCCCATAATATTAGGTAAGAAGGAACATTTCATAATGAATTTTCTTACCCATCTTGCATTCCAATGTTATATTTTTTAAAGTTTAAAGGTTGTTGCTGGTAGTATTTGAACTCAGAAATATAGACAATATTTTTGACACATTATAGTATCAAATTATTGAATATTCTCAATTTAACGAAGCCTTTTACATCCTAAATTTTGAAACACAATTATAATGAGAATTCACTTTTTCTCATTTTAATGAATATGGCTTTAAATATGCATAAATGCATTTTTTCATCCATCAATTTTTTTGAAGATTTTCTTATTAGTCCTTTAACATTTGTAAGATATTGATTTTGAAGATTTTACTTTGCAAATATTTTATAATTCAAAGGGTGTAAATAGGTTTGGCTTCAAAAAATAACTTTTTCATTTAATAAAATGACTCTTCAAAAATGACTTGAATAAGAAAGTAAAATTAAAATCTTCAAAAATATTTATGATTAAAACTTAATATTTTGAACTTAAAGGGAAATTTGTTTGCAAAAATCACAAATATTCAATCTACAATCTACTATAGAAGAATTTTTCAAGTAATTTGAAGAATATTGATCTGTGTACTAGTTGATCTAGCCTTATAGATATGATCTATGAATTGTATTTTGCAACCAATATTTAAAACCATCATTAAATTACTATTCTAAGTTGTATTTTACAATACATCTTTAGAATTTTAGAAATTTGGACTACTCCCCAATCTTTTTAGGGGTTAAAAAAAAGAATATTAATCTAATCCTATAATTTCAGACTTTGAAGCACTATCAATTCTAAAATTGTAATCAATCTTAAGTTTCAAGAGAGCATCTAGTATAAGCCAAATCAACAAGTTTCACTAAAGCCCGCTTTATTATGAGAATTCTATAAAATTTGTAATTTTTTAAACAAAGATCACTTGAAAATGATAAATACAACCGTTGAAAAAATTGGTGGAAGTTATATCACCTAGGAATTCACAATTCACCAAATACAACGCATCTCTCTATGATAAATATACATATTTATCTATCAAAGATGAGCATAATGTCAATTTCATATAGAAGGCTCAACCAATCTCTTACATTCTCTTTGCTCCAAATGGTAAAAAGAAAAAGATGACAAAGGCATAAAGATGAAGACCCCAATAAAGAACACCAAGATGTGCAAGGCAATGAGTATTTTTTGGAAATAAACCTACCTATCTCCTAGAATGCAAGAAAGGAAGACAAAAGCATTCAATTTTATTCATCCATCTATGCATCACTTATATACTTAAATCTATAATATCACCAAAAATTAGTAAGCTTCATCAATAATGATTTGACAATCTTTACATTTCTCATAGATACTTTTGTTGATTGCATTTCCTTTTATTTTATTTTTTTCAAGTGTAATGGTAACTAATATTGGAATCAAGTAAGGTTTTTGTAATAAATTCACCAAAGAAAAAATTGTTGTTGCAAGTTGTGGAAAGGAACACCTCAAATCTATAGGGTGAATAAATAAACAATAGTTCATACAAGATTCAAGATCCATGATTTGCAAACTTGAGATAATTTCAAGATTCAACTCAGAGAATGAAACTCTTAACCTCTAAAGATTCATGTATCAAAAAATGACAAATACTCACAAAACTACAAAAGAAAGGTCTCTACAAAAGGGGCATCAACTATGTTTTATTCATTTTTTAGAATTTGTCACCATAGGATCTTATTCATAACTAGTATCAGGATTGTATAAAAAAAATTTGGAGATTGAGAACAATGTATATGATATGAATACAAAGCTTTCAAAATGGAGCAAAATGTTTTTTTAAGATTGCCCACATTTTAACAATGTGACTTTGTCAAGCTTTTGAGGCCCATAACTCAAAATTCCTTTATAAGAAAAATTTAGGGACTTCAAATTTGAGTTGAGTCTCAACTCTCAAGTTAGGAAGAAGTGTGCAAATTTTCAAATCAAAATGATGTTGCACTCCCCTTGCCCTAGTTGGGGCCTAAATGAAACAAATTCATTAATTTTTTTAAATTGTTGGATCTCTAATAAAATTAGATTCTCAAAAAGTGTTTTTTTGTGTCTCTTATCTTGAAAGAAAAATGAAGGAGAAACCAAAACTTGATGCTTCTTTTTAGAATTTATTAAAATCCATTTTAGTTTGCAAGGAGCTTCATAGGTTGATCTCATTTTTTTAATTGAAAGTTTGCAACCCAAAGCATCTTTCCTAGTACAAAGTAACCCCCCCTTTTGAAGGCATTGACCCTTGTAAAAATTTTTAGTAAGTTTTCTATATTTTAAAGACAAGAGAAAGTTTCACCTAATCCAAGCTCGCTTATATTTTGAACTTCTATGGAATTAGTCACAAATCTTCAAAGTCAATCATCTATAGTCTATAGTCGTATAATTATTTGTATTGGAGAAGAAAGCACTCTTCATTCTTGTTTAAATGATTGTTGAGAGTGTCAAAAATAATTTGAAATCTCCCTATTTGTGTAAGGCGTCAAGAGTTAATCTACCCCAACAAACTCTTCATTCATTTACAATAGAATTTGTACCAACAATAGTAACAATAATAATAAAATATTGAAATTGCAAGAAATAGGTAGCAAAATAATTACCATATTTCTAAGATATTAATCACCTTAAATTATTCATGCTATACTCATTATATCTTCATTTACCTCCTAAAGGACCAAAAGGTTGTTAAATGACCAATTGAAAATTCATGTAGGTTCCTACAAAGTAGGAACATGTACAACAATTAACAAAATTGAGTACAATTATGACATGGTTTCATTCAAATGACCATACTACAAGCATCAATGAACAAAGTTTGAAACTATTTATATGGAAGTTGTAATGTGCAACATACTATACATTACCATGGAAGTTTGAAGAAAAAATTAGTTGTGATTTGAAAGAAAATGAATTTCAAAGTTAGCCATGTTTAAAATTCCATTCTGTTCACTATGATTTGGAATTACTTTTATCTTTTGTCAAATTTTTCTTATAATTTTGAAGAAACTTTTTGTACCTTGGCATATTGGTACACATCATTTCAAATTGTTGTACACAAAAATTGAAGGAAATTGACATTTATAAAAATTAAAATATCAATAATTTGACAAACATGCAAATGATCTTGGTTCTTACAATGTTTTAATTTTTTGGGGGAATAGAGAGCATGGGATTGCATTAACCGTTGTAGAAAGAGTATAGATTGCAACATAGATCATTGTTATATCTTAAAGCCCTTTTATTTGAAATACTCTTAAAATGAACAATGTGTTCAATTTATATTTTACAACCATATAATGCATTTTTGGGTTCAATTTTTTGTATGAAAACTGCACTACGTGATGCACATAATTGATCCAAAAAATTCCCCTAAAATAAATTATCATTGTCTGTTTCATTTTATCCGAGCACAGTTTCTTGTACTTTGTAAGTGACCTCTCCAAGTCTTGAACCAAGACTTCATTCATATCATACTTGGAGTCTATGTTGTGACGACTACGCAATGTAAGATTCTTCTACCATATAAGTCATTGCAAAGGTAGACTAGGGATTTTAGATTTTGGAACAAACAATCCTTTGATCCACAGTTCCACACCGGTATTCTTTTTTTCTTGTTGGGAATCCCAGCGAGTTGGAGCAAAAAATGATGACACAGTAACAGAGAGCGGCATTGGATTTTGTGCCAGGGATTTAAATTATGACCTGAAAGGGAAAAAAAGTTGAGAATTTAAAGAAAAAAGGGACCACTGCCTCCCCTGGAATCCCTGGATCCAGTCAGGTGACAAGGGAACATAGAGAACTTGTTCCCCCGTATAGGGAACAGAGCCCTCCCCCTCCGTTGTTGCCTTCATCTCCAAGCGCAAGCCTAAAGCTTAGTCCTCCCGTCCATTGCAGCGTGCCTTCTCTCCTTCCCCTCCCCGTTTGATCGTGTGTGTCGCCTCTCCAGCTGCTGCATCCTCTTCTTCTCCTTGTCCTCTTTGTATCGTGCTTTTCCTCATCAGATTTGGTAGTCTTTCGCGGTTTTTATCGACCATTTTGTGACCTCTTCTGCCGCTCGACTGATTTCGTGGTTGGCGGCTCGATTCCGTGGCGCTTGCGAGTTCGGAGGATTTGTCCGCTTACGAGTGTAGCCTGCGCATCCGCATTTCCAGGTTTGTGCGAATTCGTGGAGCTTGGTTGCGCGTTTTTTCAGTTTGGTTTGGAGTGGTGCTGGTGGCGTGAAGCCATTTTTCGTAGGGTTCGTTGTCGGCATCGGTTGACACTAGGTCGTGGTCGCGATCTGGTTTGCGGTTTTGGTTGTTCTTCCGCTGTTTCCAATTCCGGTCAAACGTGCGGCGTGTTCTTGTGATTGATTCTCTTTGAAATGCTCTGTTTTGTCATCTTGTGTGTATCGCTAGAGGATTTGCATTTGGATTGCGCTATCGTAATCGGAATGAGTGTGCTTTCCACGTGGTTCTGTCCCACTGATGCGTGCGAGTGTATTGAACTCAGTATCTTGGAAGCGGTAGGTTAAACTGTCGCTTGTTGATGAATTTTGCATGCGCCTGAGAGGTCGAGCGGAGGCACGCATTCGGATCTAAGACGTTTTTGTTCGCTTATCTTTCGTTTCTGTACCTCGATTGTGGTTGTTTTCATCTGATTGCCAAGGGACGCTTTTAAAGTGCAGCCTTGAACGTTATTCAGCAATCAAGCCTTGAGCTTGTAATTGTGGATACTTCTCGTTACGTGATGCTTCGAACAAGCACGCATTTGCGTTTTGCGGTGGTAGTGTGCCTACTTTTCTATCATTTTTGGTGGCACTAGAATTAGGGTTTATGGAACGATGTGGTAGTGGGATAGCAATAGAGCCTGTAATGGACCCTGTAATGGATAGCTGCACTGGAGCATAGCTGATGCGAAATACTGATATGCTGCAGGCCAGTATATTTCAGCCCATGGTTTTGGTGTGATCAACTGCAAGAGGGTTGGCTTTCGATTTGAAGAATTGATGAATATGGCAGTAGTGTCCGCATCTAAGAACCGGTTTGTTGGTGTATTTTGGTTGATGCTGTCTACTTGGAGCGCTTGCACCGAGCCTTAGCACAGGCTTGTGCTTTTATGGGGACAGGTTGGTGATAATTCCGATGGTTTTGAAGCCTCTTTGAACAGCGGCTATCAAATTTTTCCTGTGAACTTGTTGAGGCTTATCAAAAGTCATCTCTGTGAACTCTTTGAGGTGATTTTTGCTGATATCTGGCGTGGTGGAGCTTTTAGGGTTTAGTGCGATCGAGCTGGCATCAAGGGCTTGGTGGTCTTCGTTGGGCTTCCGAAGGGCTACGTCGAGGTGAATACTCCAGGGAGCCCCAGTGTGCGGCCATCAATCACTGAGTTTCTTGGGAAGCAAGACCTACAATTGGTATGAAGAATTGAGCGACCTAGCGGCTTTGGCTGTCAGCAGTTCAGCTGTTATCGCTCAGTCTCTGGATTTTCGCATACTTCTGGGCCTTTAATCTTACATTACCTGGGGCTGTAGAGCTTACAGTTCTCTCTGGCGTATACAGCAGGCCTTGGGGGTATCCGAGCGGGTATTCTGTGTGACTATTTTTCGGGAACAGGCGGTAAGTAGGTTCTTGGTAGGATCCAATATGGACGATTTGGAGAAAGCAGTTTTCTTTAGTTTCGACCAGACTGGGGCTGTGAATGCTCAATTAAAGGCACAAGCAGCTGCGTACTGTGAACAGGCCAAGCAATCCCCTAATATTAGTCAGGCATGTTTTGAAAAATTTCGGCTTTCTCAATACGCTGAAGTGCAATTTTGGTGTCTTAAAACACTGGAGGAAGTAATTCAGCAGCGTTACAGGACATTGGAATCTCAAGAACGACTGTTTATTCGGTCGTCGTTGATGCTGGCCTTCTGCAATTTTAATCTCGATGATCCGTCGGTAACCGATACTGCTATTCCAATGTCATCTCGCCCTATATTCGTTAGAAACAAACTGGCCCAGCTCATCGTGATGCTTGTATATATCGAGTACCCTGCGGAGTGGCCATCAGCTTTTCTCGACATGCTCAACGCCCTTAGTAAAGGACCCGTGGTTGTTGATATGTTTATTCGTGTTTTCAACGCGCTGGACGAAGAAGTCATTAGTTTTGATATTCCAAGGACGCAGGAAGAGGCTGCTGCTGCAACCCGAATCAAAGACGCGATGAGGCAGCAATGCATATCTCAAGTTGTGTCTGCTTGGTACAGTTTAATTGTCATGTACAAGGGCCAGTCACCTCAATTGGCTGCTCAGGTTTTGGAAATGATGCAGAAGTATGTTTCATGGATTGACATCGGCCTGGTTGCCAACGACAGATTCGTTCCTTTGCTTTTCGAGTTCCTTGTCTCATCCCACGAGTATCTTCAGCTGCGAGCGGCGGCTGCTGAGTGTCTATTAGCGATTGTATCAAAGAGGATGGACGCGCCTTCAAAACTTGCTCTTCTTCAGCAGTTACAGGCAGGGAAGGCTTGTAGCACGATCATGGAAGCGCAGGAGCCTGAATTTGCTCTGAAGCTGACGTCCTTGTTAACGGGGATTGCAACGGAGGTTCTTGAATGCAGTAAGAAAATAGAGCAGAATGGAGCCTCTGAGCAGACTCTGGCCTTGACGGAGATGGTGACCACCATGCTCGATGAGGTTCTACCCCCGGTTTTTTACTTCATGCAGAATGGAGATGAAGATATGTCCACTACTACGTTCCAGTTCTTGAATGCGTATGTGACTCGAATGAAAAATTCTAACCCAGTTAGTGGGAAACAGGCTAATCACTTAAGCCAGATCCTTGAAGTGATCTTCACTCGAATGCGGTATGATCCTACATACGAGGATTCATTGGATGAACCGGACAAGTCGGGGCTAGAGGAAGAAGAGCGAATGGCTGAATATCGAAAGGAGATCATGGCTCTTTTCAGAAGTATTAATCGCGTGGCTCCGGAAGTGACGACAACCTTTGTGAAAAGTACCTTAGCCAGAATACTTCAGGATGCAAATGCCGAGTTTGAAGATGTGGAGGCTGCCATTGTCCTCCTTCATCTGTTAGGTGAAGGCGTGACAGAGGAGTCCATGAAACCTGGCGGAGGATCGCTTCAAGAGATGGTTGGGGCCTTTTTATCAGCGCCTATTCCCTGTCACTCTCACCGCCTTATCGCAATAATCTACTTAGAGACAGTCACTAGATACGTGAAGTTTGTACACTATCATGGTGATTATACACCTCGTGTTTTAGCAGTCTTTCTGGATGCAAGAGGCATGCATCATCCTAATCCCCAAGTAAGCAGTCGGGCGAGCTACCTCTTCATGCGTTTTGTCAAAGTGCTGCGTATTCAGCTGGTGCCGTACCTGGATGATATCCTACAGGTACTTATTTCCTGGAACATTTCTATTTATCTACTCTACTTGCTTTACGGAATCTACAAGTTTCTCTGAAATTTGAGGTTTTCTACTCTTTAGAATTTAATGCCATCTGGTTTTCTGTTAATTACTTCTAGTTTACTTCCTATTAGTTGAAGCTTACATGATTTATTGATCTTGCCAGAGTTTAGAGGACGTATTATCTGCTGTTACATCACCAAAACCTGTGCTTAAGAAGGATGCTGATGAAAGAAGTTATGCGTTTGAGGTGAGTGGGCCACTCACCAACTAATTTATTTTGTTTGCTGCAGTCGATTAGTACGATGATCAGTTTATCGATTGGGTCGGTGGGCTTCCCTTGATGTCTTGTTTACTTAACAAATCACTGTGATATAGATTGAATTCTCTTTTGAACATTGGTTTGTTGGATATGTAGGCGATTGGTTTGTTGATCGGGTTAGAAGATCTTCCTGTTGATAAGCAAGCGACCTTCCTGTCTGCTCTTTTGGTTCCTCTCTGTGGACAGGTTTGGTTTCTTCACTTGTTAAGCTGCAATCTGTGCTTTTGAAAGTTTACTTCCCTATAGTGTGTTCACAGCTAGTCATATCATGAAGTTTTAGGAATTGTACACATTTCTTATTGCCAATTCCTTTCTGCTAGGAGATGCTAGCTGTATTTTATTCCGTCTCTAAATAACTGATGGTTTAAGTGTGGACTATCGAAACCATTTCGCTTATAAACTGTAAACACCAGTCGTGCTTTTCGTCTGCAGAAGTTGTTAGGATTCTTGAGATGTATCATTGCAAATTAATTTATGCAGAAGATACGGTTTGTTTGTGACACTTCGACTAACTTATCATCGGCTCATTGTTTATTCGTAGGTTGAGACAATCTTATCCAGTGATGAAGTGAAAGGAGATCCCGTGGGACCTGCTCCAGTTACTTCATCTTTGCAGCAGATTATTATGGCTATTAGTTATCTAGCTAAGGTAAGTCCAATTAATTAAAAAATATGTCTATACTAATTACGTAAGTCTTACTGTCCACAAAATATTATTTTTTCTGCCTGATTACTTTGCAATAGTCTATCTGTGGTGGTGTCACAGGGTTTAGGGTTTTATGTGTTATATTTTAATTATGTTAAGGTCTTATTTATGACCCTAAGAATGACAGCTCTTTTGCAAACCTGATCCAGCTTGCTCTTATGTGATATGGTCAGGGATTTGGAGAGCATCTTGCAACTAATGGCAGATCAATTATTGGTAGCATGTTCAAGCAGGTTAGTATTTGAATTGATTGACTCGAAAACCTTTGTACATATATGCGTTGCATATTGTGAGGGATATGTACATAACATGAATTTTGATTCGTGGACATTCCGTGAAGGCTAGACTAACCGTTTACAATCATTCCTTGCATTCTGGCACGTCGTTGAAACTCCTAAATTTATTTCCACAAGTGACTTTCTGTCCCTTTTTTTAATGAATACATTTGTAATCATCTACCTGTGTGTCTGCCCCCAGACTCTTGATGTTATACTTCGGGTCATTCCAGTATTTCCCAAGAACAAGGTTTTGCGAAGCAAGGTATATTTAAGAGCTCTTTTCTGTGTTGGTAGTTGGGGTCGTTGACCTTAAATTCAAACATTTTGCCAGTGTTCATACTGAAATTCTTGAGCAGTTAGAGATCTATTTATTTCCTTCAGTTCTTATCGAGGGAGTCCCTGCAGTGTCACGTTATTGTTTCATTGAATTCTTTTGTTGAGGTTACACGAAGCCACATGTATTTCTCGTTGCTGGAACGTTGTATTGCTATGGCCATATGCAGGTCACTTCCTTTCTTCATCAAATGGTGGAAACATTAGGTAGTGCGGTCTTTCCAGCTCTCCCAACGATCATTCAGCAGTTGCTTACTGATTGTGAGGTACGATTTCTGGCCGAAAACGCCGAGGTAATATGTTTTCAGATGGGAATAATAGGACACAGACAAGGACATCTTAAGAATAAATATGAACAAAAGATTTTGGCTGTATGAACATTTTTTCACTTTCAATTTGCATTTATATTTTCCAAAAGTAGTGGGAGTTTGCAAGGCCGTATAATTTCTGAAAGTATGGATCTGATTATGGCAGCCCAAAGACCTTGTGGAGTTTATACAGCTGATTAACCAGCTTATCAACAAGTTCAAAACTGGAATGATGGATATTCTTCAAGAGATTTTCCCTTCTGTTGTTGGCCGAGTCTTTGCCCTCCTTCCCCAGGATGGTTTTCCTGAAGGACCTGGGAGTCTCACCGAGGTGATCATACATGTGTCTACTATTGCTTATGTCAGTACTTTTAGATGCATGTCTACGCTGTAGTCACTTTTCCGACGGTTTTCTGGCAATTGTTTTGCGCTTGGCGTTTTTTGGTATCGATTACGTTAAGGTCTGCAGCTATTCCCAGTACCTTTGTGTACATTGTTTGAGTTTTTGTTTGGTTCATTGTCGCTCAATTAGCAACAATGATGGTGATACAAGTATCATTTCATCTGCACCTGAAATTGGGAGAAGTTGCTTATACCAGTACTTTAACGGGTTTCTCTCTTGATTTCAGGAAGCACGGGAGTTACTGGATCTGCAAAGAAACTATTTCCTTCTGTTACATGCAATGACAACCCAGGAACTTTCTTCAGTGATGCTTTCTCAACAGAGTAGTCCATTGCTTCAGAATATCATTGGTCTTCTATTGGATGCTGCGTGCAACCACAAAGATATGCTTGTAAGAAAGGTAAATGCTGCTCCCATTTGCAGACATGAGGCATTGGGTTTCATTGTCACAGTGACTGGCACTTTGTGCTTCCCTGAAGTTGTCTAATACTGTTTTGGGGATTGAAATGTTATGCAGATTTGCGTTCAGGTCTTCAACAAACTTATTGGTGATTGGTGTGGGGCTAGCCCAGAAGAGGAGAAGGTTTGTTAGTGATCAATTGCTTTGATATCTTGTAAATTTTATTCGAGTCTTCTGGCACCCGGCATTGGTTAAGCGTTGGTGAATACCTGCGATTGTTTGGCTGCTGACTGCAATGTGATTTATATATTTGTGAGATAATCATGCTCTGAACTTTCAATTGTAAATTAAGCATTTCTGACAGCCTAGTGCCTGCTTTCAGGTGCCTGGTTTTCGCCAATTTCTGATGGAGAGATTTGCGGCAGAGTGCTGCATCTACAAAGTTTTGGAACCTTCTTTCAATTTTCGGGATGCAAATACTGTAAGTTTTTAGTGACTTGATGCCTCACTAAGTCCATTATGGTATTCCTGCATACAAGTATCTGGCGACTGTATACCTGCATTGTTTTGATGCATGATTTATTGAAAGCCACCGTATTGACTCTTACTTTTCTGGAGCAGGTCTCTCTCTTCGGTGAAATAGTAATAGCTCAAAAGCTTTTATATGAGAAGTGTGGGAACGATTTACTGATACATTTGGCAACAAAAGTGTTGCCTGCTGTGCATTGTCCTCCAAATTTAGCTGAACAATTTTGCCTACATATTCAGGTATGACAGTGATTTTGATTTGATGAGACTCTTTTTTACTGTTGATACGAAACCAATTGATTTTGTCTTTTATTTCGCTTCTGCTCATGGTTCGTGCAGCTACTACGTTCTGGTATATGGTTACCTGTCTTCAACGGTGTTCTTCTGATGCAGAGATCTGATGCGAAGGAGCTTAAAGCTTTATATAAGTCTTTCATAGAAAAGCTAAGGCCATATCAACAGCAGAACGGTCACGCTTGGAGCAGATAGCAGCAGAGGTATGACTGTTCTTATATGTGGCGTGCAAGAAAAGGTCTACTGTGTGGAGCACTGAAGGCAATAATGGTGTTCACCGTCTCACAGATTGCTTATACAACATTAGCCAATCTTATGAAAGAGATGAGTATTGTCTGCTGCATAATATTCACATGGTCTTGATGAGGACGTGGTGCTTTTTTGAGAAGGGACGTGCTGAGAACGTGCTGTCGAAAGCTCGACATAGAATGGAGGTATGGAATCCATTTTAGAGGTGGTGGGATTATAAGGATTGTGAAGTCAGGCAACCTTTTTAATAAGAAGCCTTTCAAATCTTTCTGTGAATTTTTGTGTACTTTCGGGCAGAGTAAGAAACTAGCGTATTGATGACATGAGCTCTCGAAAGCTATTCTGAGCACATTCTTTCCACTGCTATTTTGCAGAGCCTTGCAATTATGGAGAAGTGAAAAGTGAGCATTTTCTCTAAAACTCTGGGAAAATGAGTTTTGTTTTGTAGTAGTATTCCTGCAGTCGTAGATGACTGGCTAGTGTGCTGTATGAACACTTGCAGTTACCGGTAACTCACATAATTCATAGGCTATAATTGTTAGCCAGGGTGTGGACCTGTGCTGTTTGTAGTGAAGTTTTTGAGGATTTTTTCTATCAAGTTGGTCACAAGGTGAATTGTTTCGGATTCAACTGGCATTTCTACATGTAGGCTCATGTAGGACTAGAAGTTCAGAAAGAGAGCCGTTTTATTAATAAAACTGGTAACGCGAAAGTGGTAGGCATATTCGGAATTGATAAATTGGATTCGCATTTTCGGTTGATAGATATCTGCCATTCATAGTGTATCCAAGTTTTTGATCATAAGTCTTACTTGCTATTGACATGAATTTCTTGCATTTTTTACATTCATGCTTTTCATTCTTATGTCATTTGTCTATAGTTAAGTAACCTAGTGGCTGTTATGGACCAGTGGAGAGACTTCAAAGAACTTTCAAATCCAATTATAGGAAGAGTTTAGAAACCAAAAATTTGATGCACATGACACCTGTTACTTTGGGATTTTGTGAAGGTGCTCTTCCAGTTCAGAAATTGACCCCTTTCGAAAGCTATGGAGGTTACTCAAAACTCAATATCAGTCACATAATAACAACTTAGTCAATTCATAGAGATGTGATCATATCAAAATGTTGTTACAGTCTACTGGACTTAATCAATCACAAAAATGAAGATGTGATGGTTTGAAAATTGCAATTTCATAAGGACAGCATAGTTTTGATTGTTCACAAATTATAAATTATATGATCTTCACTGTAAGTGTTTGCTTGCATGAATCTGTAATATTGAAAACATTTTTATCATACATTCGTCTTGTCATTATGTCATCCTTTGTAGCAATGGAATTATTTTGCTTCATTCTCGTATGATTTGTGAATGCCATAAATGCAATGCACTTGCTTCTGGGGTTTCAAATAATTTTTTTATGCGTAACAAAGCTTCAAATGAATTAGAAACTTGATTGTCTTTTAATTTTTTCATTAAAGAAGAATATTGCTGTAGGTAATCTTCATAAGGTAAACCCAAAAAATAATGAAAACTTTCATGTGATATAAATTTCAAAAGTGTTATGAAAGTAGTACATTGAAGCATGTGCAGTTTATGACAAAATGCTTTGTCTTTAGGAGTTGAGAAATTTTAGAAAAGAAAAAGAAAAATAGATGGTGAAATGGATCTACAAAAATGAGAAAATGCAATTTAAAGATCATGTGCTACAGGAGCGATATGAATTTCACATGATTTTTTTTCAATGCAAATTTGGAACTTCCATTCCAAGGATGGCAAGTTCCCTTACAATGAAGTTTCCCTTTTTTCTTCTTTGATTTTTTGAAAATGAAGGTCTTTGGAAAATACAATTCCTTACACAAAAATGCCAAGTGTAACTACATGCCAAATCTGTCAAGAGTTTCTCCCTAAATTTTGAATTCTATTTTCATCCTTATAAAATTCTACATCAAATTTTTGGGCAATATCTTATTGGAAAGCTAATAAAAACATGGTTCCAACAAGATATGATGTGCTTTTTTTCAATACTTTTCAATAATTCAAGTTATAGTGAGATTACAACAAACAAACAAGATAGAATATGCTTCTTAATGCATCTTAATTCAAGGAGACAAGGTATTGAGATTACTACAAACTATGAAGATATGACATGCTTCTTAACCCCTAAATGCCCAAGGCCTATTTTGAGCCTCTAGAAATTTGCTCTAAATTGAACAAAAAGCCAACATTTTGATAAATTATATCAAGTTTTTTTGAATTGTAACTACACAAATTCAAACTGGACATGTTAGAGATCACATAGGAAGAAAAAACACAACAATATCACTTATAAGTTGGGATATTGTAACGTTTGCCCATGAGGGTGTTAAAACTATAAAAAAATTTCAATTCACTTTTCACAAGTCAAATCTAAAAAGTTGGTGACCAAAAAAATATGAGGTTTAAGGGCCTAACATGATTAACTCCAATCAATTAATGGCTTCTCAAAATCTACTCTACAATTTTTTTAAATGAGTTTTGAATGTGATTTTTTCTTCAAGTCCTAGTGTATTTGAGGCTCATTTACAAGAGCCCTCAACACTATGGGAAGTCAAGATTGCATTGGGTACCCTTGCACAAAACCTTGAATAGAAAAATCACTATCATTTATTTTCAAGATCAGATTTTTGATGCTAAAACTAGACTTCAAAAGGAATCTTTCAAAAATATAAATTACTAAAAATAGAAACTTGGTTAGGTTTTATTTAACTTCAAAGTTTTGCAAACACTAGATTTTGGTGCCTTGGGCATTTAGGGGTTAATGCATCTTAATTTAAGGTATTGAGATTACAACAAACAATTGAAAGTGGACAATTGAGATAATCATTAGAAGATTTTTGGGGCCTTTGGATGCCTGTCAGTTATCACAACCTGTGAATGCAGGAAACAGGTTCAGCGCAGTGGTCTGACGTGGCCGAGCCCCTGCCACGTCATTGATTTAATTTTTTAAATTAAAAAAAAAATTCGCATTTGGAGACTGAATTTTTATTTTTTTATTTTTTTATGAAAAAAAAAAATTCTGACAATGGGCCGTTCCCCTCGGTACGGGGAACAGCTGTGGGGGAACAGGCCCGAAACAGGCTTCTGGACCCCCCCAAAACTCTTCTAATGGGCTTGTGTAGAGATTATGGCCTATATAGAGATTTAAGCATTTTGAATGTATAAGGGCATAGAAAGTGAATGCATTCAACTGGTTTTTTGAAGATAGAAGTTTTTGTAATGCTTCTATATGAAAAGCATACAAAAATGAAAAATCTATTCTTGTAAATTTTCAAACAATTTCATTCAACAAATCACTGAAGTTTTAAGCTACAAGTTAGATAAAAGATCTCACAAAAATGAAGTGAAAGATCCTATATCCAGTTGTAAATTTGCAAATTTGCAAACATAATTATACATCAACTTAAATTTTTTGAAGGATAAAATGCAAAGGGTTTCAAGCCTAAAAGGTTTCCAAATCTTAAGACTTCATGAAAATTGAAATTTCATTAAAAAAAAAATATCCTCTATTAAAAAGGCAAAAATAGATTATGATCAACTTAATAAATAATTTTTTAGATTAAAGAATAAAATATCATTTTTTTGCATAATATCCAATGATGCCTATTAAGGTAATTGCACTTAATTTGTGACTTGTTTCTAAAGTTGATTTCCACAAATTCAAAATCTTGCCTAAAAAATGAATGCCTCTATTCATAAGAGTCTAGGCTCAATTTTGGACTCATTTATTTTTTGCACTTTAGAAACTTATAGTCCATTAGTAGGGCATTCAAGGAATAATGCATATTAAGAAGATTACTCATTTGACATCCAGAAAGATCCAACAAAAATTTAGATAATTTAATCTATAATCATCCAATTGATGGATAATGAATGTTGTGAAAACTTCCTTCAATTAGTATTCATCAAGCCAAAGCTTCAAACAAAGATATAATAATGTTGGAGGAATTCCTAGTGTTAATTACAAATTTTCAAAAGTAATTTTATAATCTTTAGATTGAATATTAAGCAGTTAAATACTAACAATTATAATTCAATGCTTATTTAGGCAATTTTAGATGTAATTACCTTGCCATTACTAAATAATGCCAAGAATATGATTTAAAGTATGCATATCTATGATCAATACTACTTAAAATGTGACCCAAACATTTGAATCTAAAAGAGTCACAAAAACTTAGATATTGATAACACAAGATGTACACAATCAATAGATGAGTCCGTGAGAGCGTGGTGTTGTTTTTTGGTACACTTGTACACAACACTTTAAAAATTCATAATTTGTTCATCTAGGGTAAAAGTAATGCATACCAAAGTGCATTGGAATCCTCTTTTAGATTCCAATAAAATTCAATAAATATAACTTATATTTATTAATAGAAAATGTGCTCAATTGCACTTTGCGAGGATTATGGTAGAACCACCCATTACCAACTATGGACCCATATCTAATCTATATGGCTAAATATAGTTGCAACGAAGGGCGAAATAAATTTCCATCCAAAATGTAAAATATATTTTTGTTTCCTTTCAAAGTTGGGACTAATCAAGTTATAGAAATTTACATTGCCTTGTACTGCTCCAAAACATAATTATGTGGAATCCCTAAAGTGGTTGGCTATGGGTGGTTCTACCATATAGTTACCCATACCTTAGATGAGAATTCTCATTTCGACGAAGGAGTTGAATGGATGAAATCACACAGACGCATATGAATACGCCTTCGTACATCCATTTTAAGACCAGGGAAGGGCACGCAACCTTTTTTGCGAACGTGACAAAATGCCCGCGACGAACGCGACGTCAGCGGATAGAGTATTAGAGATCCGGTTGCGGCGCGTGCGCTAGCTCATCACGCCGATATAATTCATCGGTGCGCAGGGACGCAGGCTCTGCATCGTCTGAAGCAACGAACTCGACACTCTGGAATCGTCACGAGAGCTGCTGCTGCTGGAGGGGGCCGTCGCAACGACGTTTCTTCCGTCGCACGATAGATTTGTAGTTCGTGGTACCTGCATTGCTTCCGCAACTGCTCAGGTACTACCACACCCTCTCTGCACGTCCTCTATTAGACTGCATTGCATTGCTTTGTCCATTTGGTGCCTTTTAGTCTGCCGGACTTTTCTGCTGAATCGCTAGCTCTGTATGAGCTTGCAAATGTCGTCTGGTTGCCCATTACTAACCGGCGCTACGATTCCAATTTTTTACCTTCATCCTGAAGCTTATACCCGTAGTTGTGCGAAACGAAGTTTTGGGGTCGGCTAGAAGTGATAAATGTGTGACGTAGAGAGAAGGATCCGGTGAAGGGAATGCACTGGTTTCGGTCTCTTTAGCTGGATGCAAGGGACTGGTACGTTGGAAGCGCGGATCGCACTTGAAATAGACGATCCCCTAACTTTCAGGAAGCTTGCGTGTTTTTTGCAAGTATTGCTTGTGCCCTAGAATTAAGAGAAGATGGGTTGAATTCGTCTGTCTAGGTCACCTGAGAGAGTACTCGTGATCAATCGACATTGTCTCACAATGGGAAACGTTCAATTTTCAAGCACATGGTCGTACTTGATCTCTCCAAATCTGGAACTGGGAATGTTGTTATCGGTGGCATTTTGCCGAGAGCGACGTGACAGATTGTCGATTGTACGTGCATGGAAATGTTGGAATGAGTGTGGTGGTGGAATTTCATTTCCGTAGGCCGGCGAAGACGATCCTGTTGGGGTTTAGACGTCGAGATGGGGAACTCAAGTGGACGGCCGAGGAAGACGCGGATGCATCAAGGAGTCTCCCAAGATGTACATCAGAAGAATGAGAGCCTGAAAGCGCAGGGCGGCAGCAGCCATGGCGACAGCGGCAGAGGCAACGGCAGCTACGGCGGGAGTGCTCCTAAACCTGGCAACGGTGCAGGCAACTTCACTCCGCCCGCGCCGCGCCCGCGACCGGCGCTGAAAACCGTCACGTCCGGGCTCCTGGGGAAACCTCTGGTGGACATTCGCGACACGTACAAGCTGGGACGTGAGCTTGGCCGCGGCCAATTCGGCGTGACCTACTTGTGTACCAACATTGAAACCGGGGAGGTGCTCGCGTGCAAGACCATCGCCAAGCGCAAGCTGACCAGCAAGGAGGACATCGAGGATGTCAAGCGGGAAGTGCAGATCATGCACCATCTTTCTGGGACGCCCAATATCGTGGAACTTTCTGGTGTGTTCGAGGACAAGCACTCCGTGCACTTGGTGATGGAGCTTTGTGCGGGCGGGGAGCTGTTCGACCGCATCATCGCCAAGGGGCATTACAGCGAGCGCGCTGCGGCCGACATGTGCCGAGTGATCGTGAACGTGGTGCACCGCTGCCATTCGCTGGGCGTGTTCCACCGTGACTTGAAACCCGAGAATTTCCTGTTGTCCAGCAAGGACGAGGACGCGCCTCTGAAGGCCACGGACTTCGGTCTGTCGACCTTCTTCAAGCATGGGGAACTTTTCCAGGACATCGTGGGCAGCGCCTATTATGTGGCGCCTGAGGTTTTGCGCCGCAGCTATGGCCCCGAAGCTGATGTGTGGAGCGCAGGTGTGATTGTCTACATCCTCTTGTGCGGAGTTCCCCCCTTCTGGGCCGAAACCGAGCAAGGCATCTTCGATGCTGTGTTGCGAGGGAAATTCGACATGTCTGCCGATCCGTGGCCCAAAATCTCAGGCGGGGCCAAAGACCTGGTGACGAAAATGCTTGACTCTGATCCGAAGGAGCGACTGACCGCGCAGCAGGTGTTGGACCATCCTTGGATGAAGGTGGACGGCGCGTCGGACGAGCCGCTCGACAATGCAGTGCTGACTCGACTGAAGAACTTCTCGGCTGCGAACAAGATGAAGAAGCTGGCACTCAAGGTGATCGCCGAGAATCTTTCCGAGGAAGAGATCGTTGGCTTGCGGGAGCTTTTCAAGGCCATCGACACCGACAACAGCGGCACGGTGACCATCAACGAGCTTAAGGAGGGGTTGCTGAAACAGGGCTCAAAGTTGACAGAATCCGACATCAAGAAACTGATGGAAGCCGCAGACGTGGACGGGAATGGCAATATCGACTTCAACGAGTTCATTTCGGCGACGATGCACATGAACAAGACGCAGAAGGAGGATCACTTGGTTGCTGCGTTCCAGCACTTCGACACGGACAACAGCGGCTACATCACGGTATTCGAGCTCCAGGAAGCCATGGAGAAGAACGGCATGGGCGACCCGGAAAGCATCGAAGAGATCATTAGGGAAGTGGACACTGACAACGACGGCCGAATCGACTACGACGAATTCGTGGCCATGATGCGCAAAGGTAATCCAGGCACCGAAGACGGCGACAAGCTCAACAAGCCCAGGCACAGGTAGTATCATAGTAGCGCATACAATCACCAAGCACAATCCATGCAACCCTAGCTCAACCATTGCAACCCCAGCTTGGGATCCTCCGGTCCTTGAGATTCAATCGTGGGAAACGCTCGATTAGACTCAAAGAGTGCACTCCGGACGTATTGTAGTGCATTCAACAGACAATTAGCTTGGCAGGAACACCGGCACTGATATAATTTTGGCTCTCACTGAGGAGTTACCATTCTTTACTGCAATTTATATATACTCGTGACAGGGTTTGGCCCCTTTCCACTGATTGTATCATATAGTGATTGTCACTTTCCCCTAGAGTAGTAACTCTGTTGTATGTACATGCGAACAGTTGTCGACATTGTCAAGCTGAGTTATAGCCTCCGGCGTCATCAGCTGGGTAACCCAAATGAAGCACATGTATAATCTTATGCTGCAGATGGAGTTTTTTGTCTGTCTAGACTACATTAAATCTTCTTGCAACGCGGCACGTCGTCGGAGAAATCAATCACGTAGCCACGTAAGTGTCATGAATATTGCATATCTACACGGAAGTGAAGAACTAAGCAAGTACAGTTGTATCTGAAGCCATGCTGTCTCACTACCAGAGTCCGACAAACGCGATGCATTGGTTTTCCCGGGCTTCAATCTAAAACCTCAAAATTAGGGTTTGAATGAGCTTGCGTGCGTCACCGTCAGATCCGTCAATGCAGGGAATGACGAATTGGCTTAAGAAGTGGGATCCGGAATCTCTGAATCCTCATTCCGGCGGATGTGGACTCCGTAAGCAGTAACCTTGAAGTTGCGCTCGTTACCGTGCACGGTTTCAGGGGCGTCACAGGATGCGTGTGAAAAGAAGGATTTGAGGCACTTGGGGTGGATGTTGAAGTCACACTGCTCGCAGCGAAAGCCGAGGTCCCCTCCAAATTCCAAGCACACAGCGCACACGTAGCTTTTCCCGTGGAACGTCTTGTACTGCCACGTTCTAAGCCGGTGCGGGTGCACGGCGGCGCAGAGTGGATCGCGGGGAAGCAGAGCGCATGCGGGGTGCAGATCGAACTTGCAATTCGTGCAGTGGTAGACCCAAGCATTCGTGGGCATGCGCTCGTCACAAAGATCACACCGCAGGTGCCGCGGCGGGTACGGCGACTTCTTCAGGAGCTTCAAGGGATAGGGATGGAAGCCCGTCTGGATCTTGTCCCGGAGCTTGGCGCAGCCCGCGTGCAAGTCGAAGTCGCACGACTCGCAGCGGTAGCGCCACTCGCTGTCCGCCAGGGAAGTCCTGCACGCGTCGCACGATTTTTTTTCCTGGGTAACGCTAGTGGTGGCGTGGAGAGTGAGCGCGTGAGGATGTGCACAGCTGCGGAGCTGGGGCTGCAAAGTGCAACACTGCGGGTGCAAATCGTACTTGCACGTCTTGCAGTGGTACGTAGGCCCTTCCCCGATCTTGAAGCAGAGGTCGCAGATGAAGTCGCGGGTGCCGTAGGGCGCCGCGTTGCGGAGCACCAGGGGAATCGTCGGGTGCAATCTGCAGGTCAACCTCGCCGCGTCGCGCGTTCTATCGGCACTACTCCTCGCCATCAATCCACTCTCATCCACACTCCGCCTTCTCCAAAACCCTGTCAGAACCCTCAAATCCACCACCTTGTATCAAGTTCAATGCCAGTTCCTCGCTCCCAAATCCTTCACTATCACGACTTGATCGAAAGTTTTCAAAACCCTTTGAATTTCAGCTACCACCAGCCTCAAATCCACCCCCTCTCGCCTCTTAAATGCAAGCCTACCTAATTATTCACTACCGCAAAACGATCGTCTAATGCAAAACTTGTCAAAAATCTCTTCTAGAATTTCAGTGAATATCGACTACACTAGTGTGCCTTGTAACTACTTAACAACACCCGGAAGATTGCGTCGCAAGCTACGCTGATATTGTTAGACAAAGTAGCGCCAGTGAAATCACCACCAAACTGATGGATCGTCCCTGTGGCTAACGAAAGCGTGTTGCCCACGTCGCCGACAACCAGCTTCTTCCCCAGACAGCTATAGTTTCACTGTGGGGCACTCTAGAAAACTCCCCGTCACACGTCAAAACGACATCAATGGAAAGCACAAACACCCGATCGATGTAAACTTATTACTGTACGTGCTGTACTTTGAAATGCCTGATTTTTTTTATCACGGAACATGTAAATCTTGGAGAGGCATAGAACTTCCCAGAAATCCAGACAGCTGTTGGTGAGATTTGTCACCGGCAGTGGCGCAGTCAATTGGCTGGGTCATGACTCGTGGGGAATGACAGGTGAGCAGCTTCGGGCATTTTTTTCGCGGGGACAGCCGTGTGGTGAGGTAGGACAGCCGTGTGGGAGGCGAATCTTGTGCTTGCGTTGCTAAGTTGGGGTGTTGGTATTGGGCCGACTAGCTATGGAATTTCTGAAGTCTATTCCAATAGTACTGGAAAAGGCCGGACGGAATGGAATCAGTCCAGACTTGGAATCCATGAGGGCGGAAAAACACTAAACCCTAAGTCCCTCTTTTTAACCCTTGAACACCCAGCCCATGTTTTCTAAAATACAAATCCTTCTCAATTCTTTCCTATCTAACTATCACCTAGAAAGAGATTCATATAAATTGACTGTACCAATTGGTGACATGCTCAAAGCTATAGGGAAAGGGACATGTCTATTGACTGTACCATTAATAGAATTATCATAGTCAAAGGAAAAGAATCTTTTAGTTTGAGAGGCCATATTTGAGGTGTTAGGACGCTCAGGGGTTAAGGCTACAATGACATCAAATAATGGTGCCAAACCAATGTTGGGGGAGAAGCACCGGTTACTTCATTGTTAACCAGTGGAATAGGGAAAAATTTCTGACTGGAATTTGAAAATATTTCAAGAAATTTGTGAAAAAATCTATAAAACTTCTATTTGGGGTAAAAAATAGAGAATAAACTAGACTTCATTCTTGAAAAACCGGATCAATATGGGAATTAACCCCTAATGACCCCAACAACCATTTTCTAGTTGTTGTCCTTCTTCATGAGTTTCTTGTTCTCAGATTTTGGATTAAAAAAAATTATTTCTAGAAAATAGATTGCAATGTGAATCTAATGGCTGTCAAGTTTTATCAAATTCTAAGTCAAACTCCAACTTGTGGAATTTTAAAAATTTCAATGGTGTAATGTAATTCACAATTCATTTGGGGTTTATTTAGGGCATGAATGGAAAAAGTCAACTAACCAATGTAATACTTGCTTACCTCAAAAAAGGCAAATCCACCTCGAAAAGGGAAGATCCAAAGAGCTCAAGGAAAAGACAAGTGTCCCATTTATATTTTTATTGCAGACACTACTCTCATTTCAATGCCCACCATGCATTGCAAAGTCCACTATGAATTGAAAAATCCTTGGAATGTTGTGAAATTTCAGATGAGCATTCTCAACTCTATTATCTTTAACTAAGTACCAAAAAGGCATATTTTAAATATTCTCACTAAGATATGCTCCTTCAAAGTGCGTTACTATGTCTTTCCATTGACCTAAATAAAACTACAAAATTAAATATCTCCTAAACAATACTGTAAAATAATCTTAAATTTCTTAAGGTGTTCAATCTCAATATGAACTTCAAGTTCCTATGGTTACATTCTATCTGATTTTAAAAAAAATGAGAAAACAAATTGCTCAAGTTCTTGACCGTTTTGGCACATTTTTAAAGTACACACACCTTGGGTCACTAAGGATTAAAGAAAAAAAGCTTGTAAATCTTTTAAAAATCCCAAACGTTGTACCAAAAGGAGCAAGGAAGGGAGCATTGTAGAAGGTATATGCACCTATAATCATAAGCATAATTACTATCATTAAACATAAATTATTTTAATTGGATATTATTGATAGTTGAAAGAGTATTTCAATACACTTTAGAATGCATTATTCAAATCTCATATGAATAATGCAAATATTTTATTGGATCTTATTGGTTTGATTTTGGTTCTTTACACCCTCATATTTGAACATACAATAAGTGATTTTTTTAATTTTTTAATTTCTCAAAGTATAAGAAGAATTCCTTCTCTATAGATTCTAATCCAGTTTTTTTGTTTTGGAAAAACGAGATTTTTATTTTTTGAAAATCTTCTCCTTGAACAAATGTATTATTTTTGTATTTAATTCCTAAAAGATTATGGTGTTTTGAGGTCCAAAACTGCTTCAAAATACTTAATCTGAAAGCAAAGCTAAAATCTTCTTCCATTTCAATTCTTCAACAAATCTAACCATAAAATCCTTTAGTAAAATTATTCAAATACATATTACAAAAAATTTAGAATGAAAAACTTCACCCATTGCAAGTTCAATGTGCTTAACCTACAAAAAAAGTACATTTTCTAAGCCTAGTGAAGTTTTCTCTTTCAATATTTTTGGAAAAAAATACAAATGTTCCATAACTTGTGCATTTTAGTCAATATGTTGGAAATTGGGTTGAAAATATATGGAAAAAAAATTTAACCAAAAAATATTTTGCATTCACCTTTAAAAAAATAAGAAACTAAAAGGTGACATTTGATGAAAGTAAAATCTAAATCATTAATAACTAAGAGAAGGGATTAAAAATTCTCAATCACAATAGTAAAAATGTTAAGAAACAATAAGTATTTTTTTATTTATAAATTTTCAAAATTGATTTCAACAAAAAAACTTCATATGTTTTTTTACTTTCATTGCCAACTAATTAAAACCCTTTATAATTTTCATACTATTATTCAAAATTAAATAGTTCCAGTGTTTTGGTATACATATCAACTAATATAATCTAATAAAATTAATTGATCTTTTTTTTAAATATATTTTTAGTTACTCCATTTGACATTTAAAAGTTTTGCAATATCTATTACAATGTTGTCAATTAAAGCTTCACATGTAGATTAGGATAACTAGCATCCATCCTAAAGATCTCATGCATACTAGGTAGACTAGGCTTTATTTTCATACAATCATAGTTGAAAAATTCAATTACATCCATATGGAAAAAATATCAAAAAAGGTTGGTTCATTTACAACCAATGTTTTCAAGAAGTTGGTAGGCCTTGAGGAATTAAGGGTTTTGGAGCACTATTGAATATTCATTCTAAGGAATTAGAAATAGGACAATCTGCTAATAGACTAGTAGTTATTGTGTGAAAGAATTTAAATAAAAAAAATTAAATCTGATATTACATGAGTCTCTAAATTGAAGTTTTTTGTATATCTATTTTGAATATGGAAATAATTACTTTGGTTTTCTTAGAGAATTATCATCTTTGTGATGTTGAAATTTTCATTTATTTTAAAATTATTTTTCTATTTTTTTACAAACTATAATATCAGAGTACCTAGTTCTTGAGATTTTTTATTCTTCATAGTTCACCTAATATTTAAAGAATTATTCTGCACTTAATCTTCTTTTCATTTAATCACTTATTAGAGGGCTACACTTTCGCCATAATTAAAAAGAAAATTTAACCCCTAAAGGTCAAAACTACATTTTTTGGCAACATAGCGATTTTGGGCAGCTCACTAAGAATGGAGTTTTTAGTTTTTTTTGCTGAAATTTTCACACAACATGTGCCCAAGGAGTAGCTTTAAGGCCCAACAATTTTCATAATTTTTGACTATATGATTCAAAAGTTATTGCATGATATGTAATTTTCAATGCTCGGTCGGCAGCCCAAAAATTTCTTAAAAAATTACTTTTTTTGAAAAAGAAAATTGGAAACTAATTTTCTAGATTTACATATATTTGGAAAGCTTTGAATCATTCAATTTTGATTTATATGATGAAAGTTATGAGGTACTCTAGTTTGCGGGTAGTCATGGATTCCCTATTCACAAATAAACTTTGGAGTCCTTTATTTAACTCAATTTTTAATATTTTTTGAAAAAAATAAAAAGATATAATATAGATTGTTTATTACTACATTAGTACCATTAGGATTGGAATTTTTCAATTCCATAATTAAATTCTTAACAATTTAGTGTTTTGAATCACTTTGTACTTCTTTCTATTTACTATTTTTTTCCTATATGTTGTGCAATTCCAAATGATCTAAAAATTTTCAAGCATATATTCAACTTGACTTGAAGAATGAATTCAAAAGATACCATTATTTTGAACATTTTTTCATACAAATGTGACCTTGTGAAGTGCAACTACTTGTATTTTCATAGGGTCCAAAAAATGTTTTTTGTCACTTCAAATGTTAATATCTTGTAATCTATACAGTGGAAAATTTTGAAATGTTTTCCACATTTTTTCAAACTAGTTTAATACAAGATCCTATAGTTACATGTGTCTAAAAGTGTTTTTCATCTAAAATTTGATGCTTGTATAAAAAATGGCAGTTTTGGAGCGTTTTTGGTGAAAACATAGTCTTTGACCTTTAGAGGTTAAAGCACTCCCCCCCAAGGTTGACGAATCTCAACGTCCGCCCCAAAATAGCGTCCGTTTTCCGGACGTCCGAACATACGGACGCTAGCGGACGCAGCGTCCCTCCCGCCGTCGGAAGGCAGACAGACGGGGCGGGGCGGACGGACGGGGCGGATGAGCGAGGCGGTCGGGCGGACAGACCAGACGGGGCGGACGGACAGGGCGCACGGTGTCCTATTGCAGATTTGTATATTAGGTAAAAACATATTATAATATGCTATATTGAGTAGCTTCAAGGTGACGCCGCTCTGACATCTATTTAAGAGGGTAGTTTGCCTTAGAACTTCATTACATTTGAGTAGTGGATTTTGTTTTCTACTTTAGAGTTAGAATGTCGAACTGGAGGGTTTTTTCTGAGTTTCAAGATGAAGAGCTTCAACCAGAGGCTGAAATCGAGCTTTCATTGTCACAACTACCAGATCAACCCCTTTTGGTACGGGATCTTGCATTGCCACTTAGGCATCCTCGAGATGAAGCTGGGCCTTTTAGACCGCCGAAGCAACCTCGCGTGGAGCGGCGATGGCACGGTAATCTTGATACAAATGCTCGTATTTTGGTAATCTTGCTCCAAGTTGGGTGTGTTGAACCAGGCACTCGGGAAGTGACTTTTGAAGCAAGTTATGAGGGCAAAAACATCGATCATTATTATTGTATGGTTCGGCCCGTGGAGGGTAGTCGTGGCCACCAACGTTGGTTGGAAGGTCCAGTCAATCCATTGATGAAGTCCGAGCGTACAAATTACGTTGCTGCCACCATCAAACGCATTCTCAACTTTCTGCAGATGAAGTGAAGCTGTGATTGGAACTTTAGTTTTTTATCTCTAGTGAGCATTTATTAAATGTTAGTTATTAATTTTATACTTTAAGTATTTTATTAAAATCACAGTGTGTGATTATAAACGTATAATGAGAAGTTAGTGATTAAAAGTTAGCTAGGGTTTTAGAGTAAAGAGAGAGTGTGAATGGGGATTTTTTTGGCATCTTAGGTGGGATCTTGGTAGGGGCATGGGCTGATGTGCCCCCACCCTTCACTTGAGATAGGGAGGAAAAGAGGGAAAAGATGTTTAGTTAGTATGTGGAAGAAGAGAGAAGTGTGGGTGTGTAGAGGTGTCTTGAAAACCGAATTTCGGAGGGAGATATCTCAGTATGTATGAACTCTTTTGAAAGAAAAATTGGTGAGTTTGTTTCTTGTAAAATTAGCTTTCCAAAATGAGTTTGCAAGCTTGATTTGAAGGATTATTGAAGGAGTTGTGATAGTTTGAAGGTAGAAAGTTTGCGGTTACCCAATTAAGAGGAGCCGAGACTTTCGAGGCCTTTGATGTCTGGATAGTAGCTTGGAATGAGCTCAAATTTGGAGTAATATTAGTGTATTTTGTTAGCTTTCTATAGACATATTACACTTCACAATTGGAGTATTTTTGAGTGAGATATAGAGATTCAAAGGTAGAAAGGTCTATTGCCTTTAGAGAAGGAAGGCTGAAGCTTGTTTTGTTCATAATGTCTGGACAGTATTTTACAATGAGCTCAAATTTGGAGGAGTATTAGTGTATTTTGTTAGCTTTCTAGAGACTTATTATACTTCACAATTGGAGTATTTTTGAGCGAAATATGGAGATCCAAAGGTGAAGAGGTCTGCTGCCTTTAGAAAAGAAAGGCCAAGACTTGTTTGTCCATAATGTTTAGATAGTAGCTTAGAATGAGTTCAAATTTGGAGGAGTTTTAGTGTATTTTGTTAGATTTCCAGAGAGCTAAGATACTTAATATTTGAAGTTGTGAAACCTATGTAATGTTAGTTTGAAGTTCAGAAGTAGTTTGGGGTTAGTTTTCAATTTTCTTGTTGTGTTTTTGAACACTTCTAGAATACAAGACATAGAGGAATGAAGAAATGAAGGAGTGGAGATCTTTGGAACCCTCTTGTGTGTTGTGGTTTGTGGCCCGATTTGTTTTATTTGTTATTCCCAGCCGGTTTTGGAGGCTAGTTGTTTTTCCTTTCTGCATTGTAAACTTGTTGCGAGCTCTGTGGGTATCCAAGAGTAGCCCCTTTTTATTTTTGTGGTGACAAAGTGGGATTGATCACCCACATGGTCATATTTTGCTGTTCCCACCGGTGAGGCACGATTGCTAGTCACCGTGGGTTTGAAGTTTAGGAGCCCATCATCCGGACGGCATCTCGTGTTATGCTGTCTCGTTTTACCCGTTCGAGGCCTGTGGTTTCTTATCATCTACCTGATCAAACCCTTACCCGTTTAGAGCCAATACATGATAGGTCAGAGGAAAATTAAAGATTGAAGACCGAAGATTGAAGATCGAAGATTGAAGACTTGAAGATTGTTTGAAGTCCTTGGTTAACTAATTCCAGTTGCAGCTAGATACCCTGTGTATTCCCAAAGCGCATTCATCTCAACTCGACAACGGGGCGGACTTCGCATTGCCATTAGTCATTAGAAAATTTTATATTGTTATGTAATTTGAATGTTACACAATCAAAATTGAATGCATCCACGTAAAATAAGATGTACATATAAAAATATTTTTATACGCAAGTGAAAATATAGCATCTTTATATATAAATATATATGTATAAACAAAATACATGAAAACATAGTTCCAATATCACTATTGAATCCTATACGATCTTTTTAAGATCTCAATCTTTCACATTCTTTTTTGTTTTTAAACAATGAAAGGACCATTGTTTTTAAAAAACAAAATTCTCCTCGAATCCTACTTTCCACCGGATGGACCACTACCTTCTCCCAAAACAAAAGGAAAATCTGTTGTACCGAAGAGTTTAGCAGATGATTGACGAGTTGACCGTTGTTGATTTGGACGGACTATTCGCCCTCCAGATTGAACTTCGATGTCCACCTTATGAAATTGTTTCTTGGTTTCCGGAGAGAAGTCATCGTCCTCTTCACGCTTCCTTTTTTGTTTCTTTTCGGTGATAAATCGACTTCGTGTGCCTTTAAGGTTCTCAAGTTACTCTCTACACGATCTACCATCGCTTGAACAACTTCATCATCTCCTTTCCCTTGCCATATTGTGAGGTAGTCTCCATCCAATAGGAAAGCCTTCCAATGCCCTATAATATCGCCAATGCGCCTATCAAATGCTGTTGCCACATCTATAGATGAATGTCTTGTGCTTGTTTGTCCATTTGTATCGTAGACAGCATGAATTTTTGTAGCCTCTTCCAACTTCGACAATAGAAAGCAGGGTTGACACGACGTCCGGATGTCCGGGACGTCTGGACGCGGACGCTGTGTCCACAGCGTCCGCTGACATTCGCGGTCCCGACAGACGCGGCGTCCGCTTTGACGGCCCTATTTCCCCCAACCACCCTACCCAAACTGCCCCGCGGTCACTCCCTTAATCTTTAAACAATTAAATGTTAAATGAAGTGCAATGGTTCGCAATTTGTTATTAAAACAATGTCTCTTATAAGTTGAAAGATTATAAAGTTTGACCATGAGTCCATGATAGTCTTGAAACTATGAAAAAATTCCAATTCATTTTCAAAAGGCAAACTAAAAAAGTTTGTGACTTCAAATATATATATACTATTTAAAAAATCAAGATCAACACAAATACAAACATAATTAATATGGGCAAAATGTATTGAATTTAATATAGAATACCATACATTGTGCACATTTGGCTAATTGCACATATAATTTTTTTCATTCCAACTCTATATTTCTAAACTAATTTTTAATGCCTATATAACCTATTCAACTACTACTTCTGCACTACCAATCTAATATAAATGGCAGAAATGTTCATCTGACTATCGGCCAACGATATGTATTAGAAAATCGCGTAATCACATGGGCCAAACTAGTATTTTCATCGTCAGTCTTTGAAGAAATGCGCTTCAAGTAAGCATAAAACACTTTTGCAAAGTCATGAAAGGCAAATTGTGTCGCACTAGGTGTTTTAAGTAGCAAGTTGAAATACGCCTCTGACATGTTGTTTCCATTCATCCACCGAGCAATTTTTCGAATGGCATACTCTTCCGACTTACGTGAATACATCGGAATGACTTCCACATCTGCACCTGCTTTATACAAATATGCAATACGTGGATCCACCCACCATCTCCTCTACAAAGTCTGTTTCATCTCATCTGTTGATGTGAATGTGTACAAAGACTTCATTGGCTGAGAAGCTAAGGTGGTCATGCCCCAATCGCAAACTCCAATGTACACACGTGATTCATCCTTTGGAAAATGCAACAAGATGTTGTCCGGAGAAAGATTATTGTGCAAATGTCCAGCAAGATGCACTGCATACATTATATACATAAACGCCCATGTCAACTTTGTGCGCTTCTTCCGATATCGCCCTAAACGGTGAGCTTTTACAACCTCCTATTCGGTTGGATTTGTATACATCAAACGGATTTGAATGTTGTTTGGATAATCCTTATCCAAATTCAACATTTGTCGAAGAGTTCCACCGTTCCACCAATACGCATAATCTTCACACATCGTTCCATGCACCGCAGCAAACCGTATCAAACTCGCGTGTGGAATTTGAACAGCCATTGATTCGTTTTGATGTTCTAACTTTGCAAGATCGGGTCGAGTTTGGTGGTGAATGGATTTCTTTGCCGTAAACTTCCAATAAGGAAGTATTCCTGAACATCCTTCAATACGGACCTTTCGAATCATTGCATATCCACCTCTCATCGTTCTATCATCAATAGCAATCACGCGTGTTGTATCTGGAAGTGCTATGAGGTGCCGTTTGGTCCTTTCCGCTTCAGCAACTCCATCATTGCTTTTTCACCAAGCAATCGAACCAACTCGATTGTGCCTTTTGGCGAATGGAGCACATCGTCCCCTAAATAAGTCCGCTTTTAGAATCACTTCTTCAAACTGGGCGTCATTGGGTCGATATTCCTTGCCATATTTAACCAAAATGACTTTGAAATTCCACAAAGCGTCATGAACCTTTTTCTCCAAACATTTGGTGAAGTGCATTTTATGCATTTCGTCATGCCACTTCGCCACATTCAATGCATCCAACAACATCTGTGTCATGTTTACCTTGAATTTAGACACACACTCCTCTTGATATCTGATGTACTTATTGTCTAAAGACAATGTTGTTTCCGATTCATAAAATTGAACGATGCGCTCGATCATGAATTTTTTGCATTCTTCCGAAGGACTTTGGCGAGCTACCTCCAAGTTCGATGGTCCCTCTCCATGTTTTAGCTTTGCAACCTTCTTCATCCTGTTCGGCATCGTGACAAATGAAATTGATATAGATCAAATTTTTTAATTTAAAATTGAATTTACACGCAAGTGTCCAAAAAATTGGCAACAAGGAGGCCCCAATAAACCACTCTTGCCTTGCCTCAGAAAAGAGCCAATGGAGGATGAACCACCAAGCTCTCCGCTGCACCTTGCATTCACAAGGGGTAAAGCAAAAGTGACAATGCGGACGGCCCGTCCACCCGATCGGACGGCCCCAAACCGTTTGCCCGATCGGACGGGCCGGGGGTGGCGGACGCATTGGTCGTCCGCCTCCCCGAAACCCTCGAGCCCCATCTGCCCGATCGGACGGGCATGGGCGGACAAATCAAGCGTCTGCCCGATCCGATTTATTTTTCATATTTGAAAATAGAATCTAAAGAAGAACCATTAATTGTCTAATTTGGGCATTTCTTTATACCAATAAGAAATCATTTTAGTTTTTAGCAATCGTTGAATGAAAAATAAAAAAATTTCAAATATTCAAATAATTCAATCTTTCATAAATTAATTAGAAATACATTTATATCATTTACGAGTTTCTAAATGTAATAAACACACAACAATAATTTCAAAATACACACCATGCTAGTACATATTTAATCTCGAATGCTAAATTCAAAAATAGACATAATATGGCTCTTACAAAGTTACATTTCTTCTTCATATTTTTATTATTTATCAAAGTCGCTTATAGCCTTATACATCAATGCTATTATAAAATAATACAATGATGTCTTCAACAATATGCTTGCCTACATACATACTTGGTGTACACTATTACACAACACTTTTTGAAAAAGTGAACAAAATTGTTGTTCAAAATTGTTCTATTCATTTAAAATTTTGTACTACTTCTACCAATCTAGTGCTCTATACTTGTCGTGAGAGTAAAAATGAGAAAATCGAGCAAATACATGCTCACTATATACTTGCAGGTTTTTTTATTCGGAATCTGAATCGGACTCAAATTGTTGACCGCTGCCTCTTCTTTGTACTCCAGTGAACGGACCATCTTCGTAGTTTCCATGATATCCACTTGGTGCACCTCCTTGTCCATAATTTGAACCTCCAAAAGTGGGAGGAAGAACCGGAGTAGTAGGCTCTGATCCTCTTTCATTTGAGGCCCCGTAATAAGAGGCCCTATGATGCCCATATGAATCACTTCTAGTTGATCTCGGATAGTATTGAGCGCTTCCGTGAAGAGAGCAACTATACTGCGGGGTTACATGGCTTCCTCCACTACCTTCGGAGCCCACTTGAGTGGGCGTCGTATAATATGAACTAGATTCAGTAGACCTACCATAGTGCGTGTTGCCATAGCTACCTGTTCCATCTAAAGAGCCAATTTCAGGGGGAGTGCCATAACGAGAACCAACTACACTTGAACCACCATAATGCGTGGATCTATAGCTCCCTCTTCCACTTTCATATCTATTTTGAGGATCGTAACCAGAGTATGAACCACCTCTTCCTTGTTCAGATTCTCGCGTTCCATGTTCATGTCCGTAGGACCCACCATACCTATCTTGCCGTCCACGATCTTGAAGGCTTCTGCGTGTTGCCTCTTGCATTTGTTGTTCGAATTCAATTCGTTCTCGTTCTTCTGCCCGCTCGTGCCTAACTCCAAATGTGACAGGCGTTTGCATATCATCATCATCATCGTCATCTGTCCACGCATCTTCAACATCTCATAGAACAACTAAAGGTTGTTGTAGATAACCTCGATTGGACCACTCTGGCATGCAATCGCTTGCGCCCCTCCACTATGTATGATGTATCTATAACGGCATCCGTGCGCATATAGTTCTCCACATTGTAACCTGTAGAGGTACGCCAATCCACGTCCTTGTGGAGTACAATCTCTATCCAAACCATTGCCATAACATTATAATTCATTATATTTGGTTTGGCGCTTTTAATGCCAAGAACTCGATGCACTTGTGTGTATCGTTGTTTGAAGTGCTCACTTTGGCACGTAGACATTTGTCCTTCCCAACGTGGCGCTTGGTGCTCTACATGTTCATGTCGCCAAAGTTTTTGAATGTGAGTCATTTTCACATACTTCTTGCACATTGAACAATCCCACACTCTTGTTGGTTCTTCTTCCCATCCCGGTTCACCCACGCACAATAGATTGGCCCAAGCATCCCAATCGAACAATTGGGGTCTTCCCTTTCGACTACTTTTTTTGGGTGTTCTATCTTTCGGCATGATGAAGCCGAAGCAAACAGAATGAAACAATTAGAAAGCTTAAGAACCAAAATTTTGATTTAATTAATTAATTAAAATTTTACAAGTGTGAACTTTGTGAAAATTTGTAACAATGTCACAACAATCGTTCACTCAAAGCGGAAGGGGTGCGCAGAGCTTCCAAAGCACTGGTCCGCCCACTCCAAAAGAGAACGATTGGTCGGAATGAGCCGTCCGCCTCCCCATATATATATGCAGACACCTCAAGGCGGACGTCCAAATCATGCGAACCACATCAGTCTGCGTGTCAATCGGACGGTCGTAACCGGACGGACGGCCGTATCGGGGCGGATAGGGCAGACGGGTATCGGGGCGGACAGAGGGACTCCAGATCGGGCAAACAGGGCGGACGGATATCGCGGCGGACAGGGCGGACGGCTCATCTTAAACCCTAAACCTAATAAAGCAAATTGTTCTTTTTTCAAAATCTCACGGTATAGATGTTTAACCCGTAAAGTTCTTTTCACTAAAAACACTTCAAAACTGCCAATAGTAGTGCAAATATCAAGTCCTAGAAGAAAAATACTTTGGGGCATATGTAACCATAGGATCTTGTAGTAAATTAGTTGGAAAAGATGTGGAAAAAATTTTAGACAAATCCACCATTTGGATTGTAAGATATTAGATATTGAATGTTTCATTTAAGGGGGCTACTCAATTATATCTATTAATGAACAATTGGTAGGCTAACAAACCTAACTTAGAATGTATTTTAATATTTGTTGCAATTGTTTTAGGAATATTATAACATAACACTATTATAATATTCTTATAAATGATATAGTATTAAATCATTTCAAAATCAACAACATTTGAACACAATCTGTCAATCTTGTCTTCCATACTCCTTTAATGATATGTATATATATAAATATATATAAATATATATACATACATAAAATATATTAGATAAATCAACATGAACAAATCAATGATTATATATTTCATAGATCTATTCTTCATCAATCAAATAAGAATGCATGTGCAAATATAGACAAAGATGGTTTCTCCATTTGTTGCCAAAAAATAGATAAACAAATAGAGAAAGATATGAAGTGAATGTTACTTGGAGAATTGGAAAGAAAGAAATTGAAGTACTCAATTGTATTTTATTAAATTGGAAAATTGCATGTGGATGGCATGAATTAATCTTTATAGATGCTAAACTCATACGAGTTGCATTTCAACATTTATGATTTATGCAATTGATTGAATTGAAAGCTCTTGTAATTACATTTTCAAATTTTCGATTCAATCATTCAAATTTGCAAGAGTGATTTATGATAGATTTATAACTTTAAATGTGAAAGCATTCAATGCCTTTATGCGTTTGTTCATCAATGTATTAATTTTAAATAAATAATATATATTTTTTATAACATATGCATAAACCATTGCATTAAAAAAAACAAAAAACTAAGAGCCAAGCCAAATAGGCTGGTCAAATGAAGAGAACAAAAGAATAAGATAACAAGAGCCCTATGAGACAAAAAGCAAAGGAAAATAAAGAAAATATCAAAAGGATTCAAAAGAAGGAACAAGATGCATTCTTGCAAGACCGTAGAATACATAATGATTTCAAAATCCAAACACAAATATATTTTCTATTTCAGTGAGAGCCAAAAATGAACTACCTTGCTCTCAAAGATTGTACAATGTACACGTTATACAATATGAACATATAACAGAAAGAGTAGAAGACATTGTTTATCATGATTGAAAACTGAAATGATTTTTTCTTTCTATGTAGAATATTTTATGAAATGTAACAATGTATTTAATTATCATAGTAATTGGTAGAAATCTTTGTGCAATACATAGAAACATTTCATTCATGTGGAGTTTTTTCATTTATTTAGGATTAAAATTGAAGTATTATACTCTACAAAGTACAAACCAAAAACAATACCATATACCTAAGTTCAAAAGTTTGCAATTGTTTCGTGAATTCATTTTGAAAACTCAAACGAAGAAATATTTTATAATCAATATCTTGTTCATTTGAATCATTTCAAAAATTGAATTCCGAATTCAATTCCTATTTATAATAGAAATTATGTTTGTCAATTTTTTAGACCTTTAAACAATGAACCCTCTTTTTTAAAATTAATATTTAAAAACATCTGAAATAAGAATATTGGAATTACCCTTCAAAATAAATATAGCACATGTAATCATGTAAAAGTGTATAATGTATTCTACTCAACCAACTCAAGTAACGAATTTTTCTATGTTTTTAAGGAAAAATATAGCCATACATGATTTGAAAGTTAAAATATTGATTCTTTTTCTTTGTTTTCAAATCTAATCAAAATTTCATTAAAAAATATGAAAGACTCGATGTTCATTTGAAGATCGTGATGCACTTCTAATTAGAAATCACAACCTTTCATTAAATATCATGAGGTTGAAATCCATTAAACTGTTATTCTAATTATATATTGGGGCCTTTCTTTAAAATTTCATTTGCTTACAATGAAAAAGGAATTGATTATTTTTACAAAACATTTGATTTCCTAATGAACTTTAAAAAAATCCCCACCATCTTTAGATCTTCTCAAAACCTATTTAGAGGAATGATATCAGTAAATAATTCAAACATATTCAACTTAACCACATTCCCCTCATTCGTAAAACAATTTAGGGGAGAAAAGAAAAGGTTTAGGGTAATTAGGGTATAGGGTTTAGGGTTTACATTTAAAAAAAAAAAAAATGATAAATCAATTACATTGATCCTCATTTAGCAGTGATTATTAGGCTGTTTTATTTTTGAAATGTTACCGCTCTTTTTGAGTAATAATGGGCTCATAGGATGCATCAATGGACAGCTGGGCGGATGCCGGCGGTGGTTAGTGTTTAAGTAGGGTGTCGCAGCACAGGGCAAGTCAATTCCCCATTATACTCACAAAAATCGCTCTAGAGTATAACTAAGTGACTCTAAAGATCGAACCCACGAGATCCTGTGAAGTATCTAGCTCTATTAAGCAGTTAAGCTCAGTCAGTATCCCAATCTTACTTTCCGGTCCTAGATCTAGAACCAGAAATTCCACCACACCGGATAACTATAGACCAGATTATTCCTTCTTCCGGTCCTACTAACTATCCGGTCCGTACAAATACCCAAATCCCAGGATCTCACAACTTCCGATCCTAGAAATCCGTTCTGACCAATCCGGTCCGGATGGTCATCCTGTACCCGTAATCCTATCCGGTTTGGTTTTGCCTCTGTTTCACCATCAGAGGGGTCGCCGCTTAATTTTGAGAGTGGTAGGCCCACCACTCCTTCCGTGACTTATAGTGGCTGAAGACCCACTGTCCTACCTTCTAAACTCCTAAGCTAATCTGGATCCGGTTTGGTCCTTCACAACAACCCAGATAGCAATCCGGGTCGTAGGTCACACAAAGACCCCACACTCGACCCTCTCGTACTACAACGACCTTGATGCTACTTCCGATCCGTGCGAAGACAGGTGGTTACAAGTGCACCCGTCCGTTTCAACATCAACTAAAGTTTTTCCGTTACCCATACGGGTGGTGAGACCTCACAGGAGATCGGACACTCAACCGGATTTCCCACCCGGGAGTTCTAGCGCAGCTAAGGAATCCCTCCCTACCCGCCTAGCCTAACAACGGCTTTCTCACCCGGAATCTCAAACTCTAGAAGTGCTGAGGAACTAAGTTCACTCCCAACTCTTCGATACCTACTCACATGCACCTAGGATCGGAGAATAAACACCAAGGGGAGAAATCACTTGCAAACCAACTCGTACTATCCTAACTCCACATCATACAATCTTGTCGCGCTGGAGAGAGACACACAATGAGGAGAAAAGAAAGGTACAACAAAATTTGCAAAATGGACAACTCCCAGTTCCCATCTCAAGAACCGATTTATATACAAAGGGTGAAAACCCTAAAAGCACAAAAAGGAGCGGAAAACCCGTGGGGGTCCGCCGCCATCCTAATCTAACTTCCGGTCTAACCTAATACTGTTGAGCCGGATCCGGATCTGGATCCGCTCCTACTCCTAACTGAAATTAAAATCCTATCTACCCTACAACTCGAGATCCTATCGTCGGGCTTCCGACCTCCGGGACTAGCTCCTCGAAAACTTCACTCAAATTCCGGACCCGTTCCCCCTCCGCAGGATTCGGTCCGGGTGGAGACTCCAGGTCGATGGTGATATCCGGTCTCGTGCCCGGAGTCCCAGTCCGTGCAGACTCCTTGGACTCAGGAGTCCAATCCTTCCTGTCCTTCGCCATAGTTGCATCCGGAAAGAGGTTCGGTAGTGAGATATCTGAAAGGTGAATACCTTTTTCGCACGTCGCTCCAGTCAGCTTCCGGCTACTTTCCTCGATCCGGTCCGCAGCCTTCCGCCCCTCCACCATTGCCGTCTCCACCTGCTCGGCGAAGTCCGCGAGAATCCGGACCATCCGGGAACCGGATAGTTTCTTCTCTTCGTGGATCTTCTCGTCGAAGAGCTTCGCCTTGGCAGCTGCCGTTCCGGTCTCTCCCAGGACCGCCTTAATTTGCTCGGCTATCTTCCGAGTCTCTTCCGCCATCTCCCGAGCGGCCGTCACGTCTTCCTGATAGGCAAAAAGTGTTGCCTTCAGTTTATCTACCTCCTCCTGTAACCGGCGGATCTCGGCTTCCTGCTTCCGGGTCTCTTCCGGATTCGTGATGCATTGCGCCACTTGTTCCGTCAATTTGCTGTCCGGTGCAGCACCCACCAACTTGCCGATCGCCTCAAGCGTCCTGTGCTTGACCTCCCAATCCGCCCTGATGTTGTAGAGGACGTTGATCAGACCGTTGAACGGATCTTGCATATCCGGATCTCCCCCGGAATTGGTCTTCTCGGCTTCCGGTTTCTCCTCCGGGGCCGGTTTGTCTTGACCGGGAGGCGTCCCGCGCTTGTGTGGAGGCGTCAGCTTTTGTCGCTTGATCGGCGGCATCGGCTCCTCCTCTTCCTCGCTCGACTCCCGGTCTGACCCGGAATCGGATTCCGCCTCGTCATCCGTCTCCGACTCCCCATACTTCAGGAGCACTTCCTGTGTCTTCCACGCCCTCTCCTCCGTATCGGTGAGGACTTGGTTCTCCCGATAGAGGTGGAAGAGATAAGGGCACACTGGAGTGGCCCTTTTCTTCCCAACCCTACTAACGAGCTGGGCCACGAGATCGGAAATGATCCGTGCCCAATCCACTTTCCGAGTACCACTAAAGGCACCGAAAATGGTGTTGCCGAGGGTGATCGTCACCCTGGTCGGCTTTTCCGGGTGAAGAACCGGAACTAGGAATTGCAGGAGCCGACGGTGTTGGTCATCCAAGCAATCCTCGACCACGTATCCGTCCTTCGGGTTGACGGCTCCCTTGAACTTCCTTCGGACAAACTCATCCTTCCGGCTCGCCATTCCCAAACCTCCTGCCCGGAAACCGTAAACCATTCTCCACATTCCCTCGTTCCAGCTGACGGGAGTTCCTCTCACGGTGTTGTCAAACTGGTTGGACAACTTTCCGAGGAGCTCCTTGACCATTCTCTCCTCCCTAAATCTCCAGGGTTTCTCGGCAAACCCTACGCAACCCATGGATTTGAGATCATCCATGAGTTCAGACTTTTCCGGCTCTGTGGAGGGAATAACCGGAATGACTTTCCGGAGCTTCACCTCGCCTCCAGAGGGACTCGCTTGTCTCGACCTACGTAGCTGAGGCATTCCCACTCACATCTACCTCACTCTCTCCTAGCCGCACGTCCCGTTCCTCACTTCCTCTCTCCGATCTCAACCGGAATCAAAACGAACAGAACACAAACGTACAGACGACAAAAACTCAACCGCGCGCTCTCAAAGTCGAGTTTCTAAAAGGGGGTGCAACAGTGAAAGCTCCTCCTTATATAGTCCCTGGACCCTCTCCGGTTTGTCATCATGAATCCGGATTACCATCATAATCCGGTTCATCATCATCATCCGGTCCTAGACCTAATCCGTGTTGCATTCCGTTTCCATCGTTAGTTACTCCTGACCGGATTAGATCCAAGAAGCCCACTACTTCACGTTCCGTGCTAATTCTGAGTTTTCCTTCCCCACCTAATCGGATCCGGTTAGCTAATGACTAGTTTCTGTTCCTATTTGGGTGTATACTAAGAAAATCAAAATTCTAAGCTGCGACATAGGGCGGTCGGCGTGTCCAAAATGCGGACAGCGTCGGAAGGCGGACAGTGCGGACGCGCCGGTCGGACGGGGAGACTGGCGGACGGCACGTCCGTTGCCGAAGCAGACGTCGTCGGTCCGCGCGGCGGACGCAAGGTTCGGGGCCGCTTCGCGCGGTCCGGGGTAGGTCCGGCGGCAGACGGCTATAAGGGTGGAGTGACTTTCATTTCTTCTCACTTCAATTCTCCTTCGGTGCCAAGTTGGATGTGCTACTATTGCTTTGTGCGCTAGTTGCTCCTACGGGGTGTAGAGTTGGGGTCCTCTATCTTGTGTTACTGTGTTGCGGTTGATGCCATCACTTTTGACTATCACGTAAGATTTTTTTATTCACTTCAATTGGTTATTGAATCCAATTGACAATGATGAACGGCGAAGGTGATCGAAATATGGATGGGGTGACTTCGGGAAGCGAAGCGAAGAAAAAAAACAAAGTGAAGGGGGCTACGCATGACCTTCGGCTTAACATTTTAAATGACCCTACAATTAAAGCAGAGAGCGGGTGGGAAGATGAAGATGCGGAGTATTGGACATAAAAAATGTGCAGGACCTATGTTAAAATGTACCACATTGACAAGTTGTGGCCTCAGGAGTCGCACAAGAGTCATACACGGGATTTTTGTTGTAAACCATGAACTTGCAACAACAAACATTTTGTCCATCGATTTGTAGAGGTGTGACGTGTTCTATTCGGAAACAAGCCCAGAAGCAAAGGCTATATTAATTATAGTGTGGCGTGTATGGTTTACGCGGAACTTATATTAGAGCGCAAGATCGATTGGAGCAAGTTTCCGACAACAACAACTTGCCCACTTCTACTTGAAGCCAATCAAAAGCACATTCCTGACTTGTACAATTCAGAGGGAGAAACAGAAAAAGTATTAAAAAATACTATTGAGGTGAAAACGGATGGTGTGGAGAAAGCCTCAAATGTTGAAGAATTACGGTCTGTACAATCTCCAACAAAAGCAATCAATGAAAGCTCTTCGAAAAATGTGGGGAAAGATGTGAAGAAAGATGTAGAAGCGCAAGAGGGTGAAGTCTTTTCCACAGCTCCAACGCGTTTGACCTTTACACCAAATGTTGCAGCACAAACGCAAACGGAGTTTGTAAACAAAGGCAAAGTTTGCACAGAACGCGGGGAAACTTCAAGAAGTAAAGTAGACGAAGTCTTGGCGGAGAAAGTGGCAAAGGCTAATGCTACAATTGATAGTCTGATAGCCAACAATTGTTTTGATAGTTTGGTCTACAAATCTCCGCCTGTGCATCAAGGCGTTGAATCTAATCCAACGTTAAGTTTAGAAGACAAAGTACATACGCCTCGTGGACAAGGCGTGACGATTGATAATATATCCTTATTATGGAGTTCCGAGCGTAAAAGGCGGGCGGAAGAGTTTCCGTTTACAGCGGCATTGCCAAGTCCTCTACATCGAACCTTGTAAGACATGTCCAATCCAAAACAATTGGAAAATCTTTTGAAGCTCTCGGTTCAATTTGCTAACCTTCATGAAGAAATAGGCGGATCGTCTAACCCCGATGATGGTGCTACTACTGTTCCAATGAGTCCACTTGCAGATCCAAAGAATGTTGCACATATACTTGATACAACTTTCAAGATGACGATGTGAGCTGAATTTTTATCGGAAGTTGCTCCGACTTTTATGAATTTGGCCAAGGAGTTTTTTTTAATAGCACCAGAGATGTTGAAAGGTGCTATAGCATTTTAGAATCTCACGAAGACTTTCGGATCACTTTTCAAAGAAAGAAATGTTCACATACTACAATTACTGGAATATGAAAAGAAAATTGCTGACCTTGAAGGAGTGGAAGCAAGGTACAAAGTGTTGGAATTGAAATTAAAGACTTCGGAGAGTGAGGTTGAACATTTAAATCAACAATCATCGAGGCAAATGGAGGATTTGATGAAGATGCGTAAACGGATTGCAGAATTGCAAGGGACCTCCAAGAATCCGAGTGAGGTTGCAATCTCACCAGTGATTGTACTTGGAGACAGTCAAGAGACTCAAGAGAGTGAAGATAAGCTCTCTCTTCCTTTTGATAAGGCCGAAGCAAGCGACAACCCTGCCATTGTGAATGTGCAAGAAAGTCACGATATGAGCATGTTAAAAGCGACACAACAACCATCAATGGAAAAGTTTTCATCCGTTTACGTGAATGCGGAGACGCAAACGGAGAGTTGTGACTTTGAAGAGTTGAAGCATAAATTGGAGGAGGCAATTGAAGCAAAAGGAATCGTTGAATCCAAGTTGAATTGATTGCAATTGTCCTTGGATTTGAAGAAGTTTATGCCATCTAGCGGCTTGGAGTCTCGATGGTTAGCATGGGTACAAAGACTCCAAGACAGACCCTCTGTAGTATCTCGAGCAATGGCAGGTCTTCAAACATTGGCAATGGAGTCGAATGGAAATTGCGATGCCATTCAAAGCTCTTTGAGTTGATTCAAAACTATGTTTGACCAACATCCTTCTAAGGGATATATGGAGATCATATGTTGGGGAGACATGGATGCCATGTTTGAGCGGTTAAACCACACAAAGAAGGACCAAACTCCACCCATCAATTGGGCCTTAGAAGTAGAAGAAGGATGGGTCCCTTACAACACACTTTCAGCACACATCAATGTGAAAGACAAGCGAGTGGTGCATGCTTGTGATCCAGCCTCTCCAATCTTGGATGGTTGTTGTAGCCTTTGCCAAGGCCTCTTCGGATTGGAAGGTGCGGTTACCATGGGCCAATGTCGCCACACTTTCCATGTCACTTGCATTGTGAAAGCATCACTCATTCGTTCGGTGTGTGCCGAGTGTCGTAGTCCATTGAGTGCTAGGTTCTACGAAATGTTTGGTATCTTGGAAGCTATGTCTGTAGGCCACGAGTACAATCGTTGGAATCTTCCTCTTGATTAAGCGCCGTACAAATTTCAAAATTATCAACATTGGGGGAAGCCAATTCGGTGGAATGCAAATGAACAGAGGCATGATTTGAACAAGGAATCTGAGCAACCATTGGATTTGGATGTGTGGATGACTCACAATAGAGAGGTGGAATTGCGGGCTCGAGGAATCGTAGATGACGTGACCCGTGAAATGTTTTGTCGCAACATGGAGGGACATTGGAGTTTGTAACACGAAAAGTTCTTTCGTTTTTCAGATAAAAAAGTGGAGAGAGGACCAAAAGACAGTTGGGTGGAGGTGAACCATGGAAAATAGTTCGATGAGCAGTATAAGGCATACGACCACACCTTCGTAGGTAGGGCCCTTCTATTGTTGAAGTTGGAAGAGGCTGCAAAAGTTCATGCTGTCTACGATACAAATGGACTAACAAGCACAGAACATTCATCTGTAGATGTGGCAACAGCATTTGATAGGATCATTGGCGATATTATAGGGCATTGGAAGGCTTTCCTATTGGATGGAGACTACCTCACAATATGGCAAGGGAAAGGAGATGATGAAGTTGTTCAAGCGATGGTAGATCGTGTGGAGAGCAACTTAAGAACTTTGAAGGCAGACAAAGTCGATTTATCACCAACAAGAAAACAAAAAGGAAGCGTGAAGAGGAATAGGTAGCTATGGCAACACGCACTATGGTAGGTCTAGTGGATCTGGTTTATATTATACTACGCCCACTCAAGTGGGCTCCAAAGGTAGTGGAGGAAGCCATGTAACCCCGCAGTATAGTTGCTCTCTTCACGGAAGCGCCCAATACTATCCGGGATCAACTAGAAGTGATTCATACGGGCATTATGGAGCCTCTTATTATGGGGCCTCTTATTATGGGGCTTCAAATGAAAGAGGATCAGAGCCTACTACTCCGGTTCTTCCTCCCACTTTTAAAGATTCAAGCTATGGACAAGGAGGTGCACCGAGTGGATATCACAGAAACTACGAAGGTAGTCCGTTCATTGAAGTACAAAGAAGAGGCAACGGTCAACAATTTGAGTCCGATTCAGATTCCGAATAAAAAAACATACAAGTATATAGTGAGCATGTATTTGCTTCATTTTCTCATTTTTACTCTCACGACAAGTATAGAGCACTAGATTGGTAGAAGTAGTACAAAATTTTAAATGAATAGAACAATTTTGAACAACAATTTTGTTCACTTTTTCAAAAAGTGTTGTGTAATAGTGTACACCAAGTATGTATGTAGGCAAGTATATTGTTGAAGACATCATTGTATTATTTTATAATAGCGTTGATGTATAAGGCTATAAGCGACTTTGATAAATAATAAAAATATGAAGAAGAAATGTAACTTTGTAAGAGCCATATTATGTCTATTTTTGAATTTAGCATTCGAGGTTAAATATGTACTAGCATGGTGTGTATTTTGAAATTATTGTTGTGTGTTTATTACATTTAGAAACTCGTAAATGGTATAAATGTATTTCTAATTAATTTATGAAAGATTGAATTATTTGAATATTTGAAATTTTTTTATTTTTCATTCAACGATTGCTAAAAACTAAAATGATTTCTTATTGGTATGAAGAAATGCCCAAATTAGACAATTAATGGTTCTTCTTTAGATTCTATTTTCAAGTATGGAAAATAAATCGGATCGGACGGACGCTTGATTTGTCCATCCGTGCCCGTCCGATCGGGCGGACGGGGCTCGAGGGTTTCGGGGAGGCGAATGGCTGATGCGTCCGCCACCCTCGGCCCGTCCGATCGGGCGGACGGTTTGGGGTCGTTCCATGGGGCGGACAGGCCGTCCGCATTGGCACTTTTGCTTTGTCCCTTGTGAATGCAAGGTGGAGCGGAGAGCTTAGTTGTCAGAGTCGGGACATGGGAGACAAGTTTGCATTCAACAGGTAGCCAATTCATGTAAGTAGAAGGAATGTGTAGTGGAGGACATGCCCCCCCACAGGCAAGATATAGGCTGCCAAGGGCGGTTAGCTCAACGACTAACTGCTAACCGTTTAGCCAGCCCTACGGGCATGGGTTCCATGGTAACGGGTCCGGGTCCTAACATTACTCCCCCTTCTAGGTCTAGTCGGTGAGTGGGGAGCATCCGGATGTAACTGGTGAAATTCCCGAACCCTAATAGGTGCATTCTGGAGATGCTTGGCCGGTTCCCATGAGTCCTCCTCCGGGCCATAACCGTCCCAAGAGACCAGATATTGCAATTGTCAGTGTCGTCCCGAGACTCGAGAGTTGAGTATTCGGCGGACCTCCCACTCCATGTCGCCCGTTGGAGTAACAACTGGGGGTGGTGGAGGTCGTCGCCGCCTTGAGATGGTATCCAGTCAGTACTATTCCAAGACCACTACGTGGAATACATCATGAATGCGGAGGGTACTTGGCAACTTGAGACGGTATACCAAGTCCGATAGCTTGGAGATGATCCGGAATGGCCCCAAGAACTTGGGACCTAATTTCTTTGACGGGGACGTCGTGGCAATGTGTTTACTATGCAAAAGGATGTGATTACCTACCTTGTACGTCGGTTGCTTTTTTACTTGTCGGTCGTAGTATTTCTTTGCATGTTCTCCAGCGATTTGGATCATGGTCTTAATCTCTTTATGCACCTGGTGCAATAACTGCACGCGCTCCTCAGCTGCAGGGACTGTGGAGGTCGATGGTGGGGTAAACGAGAGAGTCGGGTGATAATCGTAGGTAGTATAAAATGGTGAGTACTTGGTAGCCGAGTGAAGGGAATTGTTATATGCAAACTCTGCCACCAGAAGCAGGTCCGCCCAGTCATCTTGGCGTTTGGTCATAAACATACGAAGAATCTGTTCCAGGTGTTGATTCACCTGTTCAGTCTGGCCGTCTAACTAGGGGTGAAATGCTGTCGTTGGGGCCAGTTGGATGCGTAGGAGTTCGTACAACCGGCGCATAAACTTTGACACGAAAACCGGCCCGCGATCAGAGATCAACTCCATAGGGGTCCCATGAAGTTTCCAGACGTGTTGCAAATAGAGAGTTGCTATACCCGCTGAGTCCGTGGCCTCTGTGGTTGGGATGAAGTGTGCTAATTTCGTGTTTTTATCCACCACCACCATGATTGTATCAAAACCTACGCTGGGCGGAAGTTTGACGATGAAGTCCGTGGTAACCCGCTTCCAAGGCACGTCCCCCGTAGGAATCGGCTGTAGCAACCCGTAGCGAGAATGTCGAGTCGGCTTGGAGCGTTGACATATGTCGCAACCGTCCACGTACCGGTGGACGTATTGGGTAAGGGACGGCTAGTAAAAAGCACGGGAGACCAGATCAACGATCTTTGCGCGACCTAGATGGCCAGCAGTCGGAGCGGAGTATTTGCCGACAAAGATCCTCGTCGTCTGGGACCATCATCGCATCTTTGAAGAAAATCACCCCATCACGGAAGGAATAATCTTGCAACTGGCGCCGTATGTGGCTTGGCGCCTCCTCCATGCTTGTCATTAGAAACGTGCGTACCGGTGCCAATGTTCAGTCTAACAGCGTGGCCTCTTGGAGCCGCTATATGATATGGTCGTCGTTCCAAACTGGCTCCACGGCCTCAAGCATCACCAACCGGAGTAGGGGTCGTGCGTTTCCGCTACCGTCCTTGGCCGTGTCGAAATGGCGTGAGAGTATATCCGCGCGGCCGTTAAGTACCCTAGGTCGGTGCTCAATGACAAAATCATATGCTGAGAGAAGTTCAAACCAGCGTGCCTGGCGACGGTTGAGGTTTTTTGTTGTCAGGAACTGCTCCAAGTTTTTGTGGTTGGAGATGACTCGAATCCGATGGGGGGATCCTTCTAGGTACACTCACCAGTCCTGAAATGCAAGAACGATGCTAAGAAGTTCCTTGTCGTAGATGTCGTAGTTCTGTTCTGCAGTAGACATCTTCGAACTGCGATAGGCACAAGGGTGTAACTGGCCATCGGTGCCATATTGGGAGAATATGCCCCCAGTGGCGGTGGCGGAAGCGTCTGTCTCGACAAATGGCTGATCAAATGGCTGATCAAATGGCTGATCAAATGCCACAAATGGCTGATCAAATGCCGTATGAAGTAGGACTGGAGCTTCAGTAAACCGCTATTGCAGTTCATTGAAAGCGCCCTCCGCCACTGCCTACCACGTGAACGGCTGATGCTTCCGCGTTAGGTGGATCAGGGGAACCGCAATATGAGAGTAATCCGCAATAAATCTCCTATAAAAATTGGCAAACCCCATAAACGCCTGGACCTCCCGAAGGTTCTTGGGGGGTGGCCAATCTTTCAGGGCGGAGACCTTGTCAGGGCACATCTCCAAACCACGACCCGAGACAATCAGACCCAAGAATTCCACTGAGGTGCGGTGGAACTCACATTTTGACAATTTGGCGTAGAGGCCGTACTGGTGTAGGCGCCGTAATACTTCCCAGACAATTTGCCGATGTTCCTCGATTGTTCTGGAGAAGATAAGGATATCGTCCAGGTAGATTACAACGGAAACGTCGAGTAAATCCCCAAATATCGTCTGCATATGCGCCTGAAACTGGGCCGGAGCGTTTGTGAGACCGAAAGGCATGATGAGGTACTCGTAGAGGCCATAGCGGGTCTTGAATGTTGTCTTATAATCATGGCCTGCTGACATCCGCACTCAGTGGTACGTTTGTCGGACGTCGAGTTTAGAGAACACTGTAGCCCCGACCAATCAGTCTGTGAGCTCTGAGATCAACAGAAGTGGATATCGATTTCGAATTGTGACTCGATTAAGGTTCCGGTAATCGATACATACCCGTAGGGTCCCGTCTTTTTTCTTCGCAAATACAATCAGGGCTGACACGGGGGATTTCGATCGTCGGATCCAGCCTTTTCCAAGGTGCTCATCTAGGTAACGCCGCAATTCCTCTAACTCCGCTGGCGACATTGGGCGCAAGCCCATATTCCGAGGCTCCTGACCTTCCTTGAACTCTATCTTCATGTCGGAGGGACCGTGAAGGGGAAGCTCGTTGGAAGCCTCCTCACTGAAAGTGCCCTCCAAGTCGACATACTCTGGAGGAATAGCTGTAGTGGCGGTTGGTACGACCTCCGCGAGCTCAAAAACCTCCATCATGTATATTTCCGTCCCCTTGGTGGTTTGTCGGAAAACCGGCTGAGATACTAGAGTATGTTGATTTGTTGTTGGACAGGGCTCGTTGAGGGGGACGGTGCTCGCTCGTCTAAGAGTCCTATCCTAGGATGAGCACTGAGTCTGACAAAACACCGATGTGAAGCGCACCGCCCCCATGGCCCAACGAATATCTGGGTCATGGCGTGATAGCTACGGGGTACCCAGAATGCAGTCGTACCGACCGGTATTCGTAATATCCGCCATGAGGGTCTCCGTGTGGTCCCCGATCACCAGCTGGAACGTCGCCTCGTGCGTCACCAAACCGGTATTAATCACCCGCCCATCTATCACACGCACCTCCCGAGGTATTGCTTTGGCTGCAATCGTGGCTCTACTGGAAGTGGCAAATGTCGGGTGGACAAAAACACCCATCGCTCCAGAGTCCACCATCAAGGTGGCTGGCCGGCCATTGGCAACTCCTGCTAGCGTCAAATGAGCGATAGGGTCAACAATAGCACAGAGATACAGTGGCTCTTCTTCCGAGGTGCACATGGCCAAGGCCACTTGTTTATATGTCCTAGTCCTTGCCGTTTGTGGTGAGCTCGGGTACTGTGTGGGGTATGTCAGTCCCGGGCCGAGTCTTTTCCCGGGTCCATGTGCTCAATATTTGTTGTAGCGGAGAACAATAACGGTCGGAAGGATTGGTCAGGCACCTTGAACGGGGGTGGCCCAGCTGCCCACAGCCCCAACACTTCCCCTGTCGTTGATACTCCAGTCTCTCGGCTGGTGTTTTGGCCATCACTGTTGACTTACGGGGAACGGGGCCGAGTGCGTCAAGTTCCATAGGTACCGGGCCCGGGGATGAAGTGGGTCCCGGGAACCGTTGACCATGGGGCGTCGGCGCGAAAGTTGGTCGTCCCGCTTACCGGCGCAGGGCCCATATTCGCTCGTCAATCCGCGAGGCCCGTGCCATCCACCCCTGGAGTGTCGTCGAGGGCTCATCGCCTGTAGCCACTGAGTAAAGAATGTCATTCTTGAGACCATGGCGGATTCTCGAAATGAGGGCCTCTTCGCACCAATTGACTTGGGATGCAAGTTCACTGAACGTTGCTATGTAGGCCACCACCCCGGCCGTTTGTCGTAACTCTTGCAATCGATCTTGGGCATTCCCCTTACGGTCAATTTCCCCAAAAACCGACACTACGGTGTCTCGGAAAGCATCGTACGAATCCAACAATGGGTGACTGTTGCGTTTTTCCAGAGCTTGGCAGATAGGCATCGCCCAACCTTGTGCTGCCCCTGTCATGTATGAAAGAGCACAATTAATCTTCTGCCGCTCCGTCTTGTAGCCCTCTGGGTCAACCTCAAACTGTAAACGGAGCTGTGCAATCCAATGGTATACCTCTCCCCCCTTTTTCCCCGCGAAGTCCTTGGGGCGTGCTACCCTTCCCGCCCTGGTGGGAAGTGTACCCCTGCGGCCCCGCCTGACTCCGCCTCCGCTGGCGTTGGTATCGGAGCCAAAAATGGTTGCGTATTCCGCTCGCCTGATTCTTGGTGCCGATATTCCTAGATAATCATAGGGAGAGCTACATACAGCCCGAATTGGATTTGTTGTTGGAGACCCGTTTGCATTTGTTGGAGTTGCTACTGAAGATAAAGCGCCCTATCCTCCCCACTAGAGGGCGCACCTGGTGGGGCCGTAATTGGGTTGCCGCCGTACTCCATCGGTCCCATATGTGTCCCACTTTCTCTACTACCTCCGTGCTTGGGGCGTAGCTGTGTGTACTTGCCCCTTCACCTGCGGCCCCCTAGCCTATGGCCGCGCCCAGCCTACTGCTGTGGCTCCTTCACCCGCGGTGCCTGCCGCCGTGGTCCCTTCACCGGGCGGAGCCCATGGCCGTGGCACTGGCGCCCATGACTGGCCTGCAACCCGCGCCGTGGAAACTCCACCTCCGGCCGATCATCCGCGCCCAGTGGCCGTGGCCCCGTGCCCTACGCCCTACCGCCGCACCTGATTGGCCGAGCGGACCGTTCTTGCGCGCCTTGTGCGGTTGGAATGCCACGGCCCTTGCTTCGCGCCGCTCGTTGCTTGCTCTGCGCCTCTGTCACCAGCGTTGCTAGTTCACCACTTGCCGGACACCTTTTGTTGGACTTCTGTGGCCAACAGTTGCATGGTACCAATGAAATGTTCTAATGGCAAGGAGTCAATCTCATCGTCGGTGCCGAATCTGTCGCTGAAGTTGAAGTCCACCGCCCGCTCCTCCTCTATCCGCAGGAGTTCAACCTTGAACATTTGTAGTTCCGCCAATGTGGTACTCCCTTCGATCATCGATTGCACGATTCCACAGTAATAGTTTTCGAACCAGTACTTGGTAAGCATCCCGATTGCCTCACGTACCTGCCCGCCCAGAAGAGCCCTCCGAAACGCCGCCCGCAGCTTTGTTATTGTGAGTCGCCGCCCCGGCATTGCCTCCCCCACGCGCTGATGACGGGAAGCGTGGCTTCTAGTAACGCAGCCATTGGTGAATCGTGGAGCCCGTGCGCCCAATCTGTTGAGAGACTACGGACAGCCACCTCTCTCTCCCCGCGGTGCCTCCGCACCTCCTCTAGGATCATGTCTGCATCAGTGGCATCGCGGCAGTCCTTGACGATCGCCTCGGCGAGCTTGAGGTCCCTGGACTCACCGCGTGAGAGCCAGCCTTCCCCCTCCGCAATCGTGGCCCTGATCAGTGCCGCCAGGAGGTTCAGCCTCCGATGGTAGTTGCTGAGTCGCCACCCCGGCATGCGCGGCTCACAAGAAGTTTACAACGCCACCTGGGCTGATGTGCTTTGAGCACAATAGACCGCTCAATTGATAGTCAGTAGAAAATTTGAACTGTGCTGCAATTGAATAACTGCTTTTGCTACAGCTGATGAATTAGTCTGCATTAGATATCAAAACACATTCAAAGGAATTAATATGATTCCTGAGCTCCAAGTGGTCTAGTCTGGTTGAGACCGACACCAAATACAAATAACTGTAATCCGAAGCAGGAAAGTTGTCAACAGTGAATGACCCATCGCTTGTCTAATCACTAACAGCCATGACGTAACATCGATCTCCAATCAGAGAATTAATCCATTGAACCGCAATATGTCGGTGCTTGGCATGCACTTCTCCATTAGAAACTCGGCGTTCACCCATGCATGATACTTGTTGAAGAGCGCAGTGCAGTCCCGGCCAGCCCCTTTCATGAGCATGTCTTTGCCTCGCAGCACAGTCCATGCATCCTCCTCCGTCTTGTGCTGCTTCACCTCAACCATGGTTATCATCCTCTTCGGAAACTTCCCTTTCAATCTTGCGAGATCGGGTTCGGTTTGCAAGAGTCGCAGCCAGACCATCTAGCTGTAGCCCTTCTTGAGGGGCACGCGAGCGCGAGGGGCAGAGGCAGCCGTAGAAGCGGAAGAGGTTTCAGAAAAGTTTCGACACGATGAAGTTGTTCAGAACTTCCTGCTTCCGACCACCGCCCGAAACACCTTCCATTTGTCCACATTGAACACTGCCGTCCCGAACCCTCCTGATCGCCGATCATTGATCATCCTAATCCCTCGCCATCCTCACTCAATCTGTATGACTCTACCTATCGAAAGAAACCTCATGGACTGCACATAATGTCAGAGTCAGGACACGAGAGACAGGTTTGCATTCAATAGGTAGCCAATTCATGTAAGTAGAAGGAATGTGCAGTGGAGGACATGCCTACCTCACAGGCAAGATATAGGCTGCCAAAGGCGGTTAGCTCAACGACTAACTGCTAACCGTTTAGCCAGCCCTACAAGCATGGATTCCATGGTAACGGGTCCGAGTCCTAACATTGGTGGTTCATCCTCCATTGGCTCCTTTCCGAGGCAAGGCAAGAGTGGTTTATTGGGGCCTCCTTGTTGCCAATTTTTTGAACACTTGCGTGTAAATTCAATTTTAAATTAAAAAATTTGATCTATATCAATTTCATTTGTCACGATGCCGAACAGGATGAAGAAGGTTGCAAAGCTAAAACATGGAGAGGGACCATCGAACTTGGAGGTAGCTCGCCAAAGTCCTTCGGAAGAATGCAAAAAATTCATGATCGAGCGCATCGTTCAATTTTATGAATCGGAAACAACATTGTCTTTAGACAATAAGTACATCAGATATCAAGAGGAGTGTGTGTCTAAATTCAAGGTAAACATGACACAGATGTTGTTGGATGCATTGAATGTGGCGAAGTGGCATGACGAAATGCATAAAATGCACTTCACCAAATGTTTGGAGAAAAAGGTTCATGACGCTTTGTGGAATTTCAAAGTCATTTTGGTTAAATATGGCAAGGAATATCGACCCAATGACGCCCATTTTGAAGAAGTGATTCTAAAAGCGGACTTATTTAGGGGACGATGTGTTCCATTCGCCAAAAGGCACAATCGAGTTGGTTCGATTGCTTGGTGAAAAAGCAATGATGGAGTTGCTGAAGCGGAAAGGACCAAACGGCACCTCATAGCACTTCCAGATACAACACGCGTGATTGCTATTGATGATAGAACGATGAGAGGTGGATATGCAATGATTCGAAAGGTCCGTATTGAAGGATGTTCAGGAATACTTCCTTATTGGAAGTTTACGGCAAAGAAATCCATTCACCACCAAACTCGACCCGATCTTGCAAAGTTAGAACATCAAAACGAATCAATGGCTGTTCGAATTCCACACGCAAATTTGATACGGTTTGCTGCGGTGCACGGAACGACGTGTGAAGATTATGCGTATTGGTGGAACGGTGGAACTCTTCGACAAATGTTGAATATGGATAAGGATTATCCAAACAACATTCAAATCCGTTTGATGTATACAAATCCAACCGAAGAGGAGGTTGTAAAAGCTCACCGTTTAAGGCGATATCGGAAGAAGCGCACAAAGTTGACATGGGCGTTTATGCATATAATGTATGCAGTGCATCTTGCTGGACATTTGCACAATGATCTTTCTCCGGACAACATCTTGTTGCATTTTCCAAAGGATGAATCACGTGTGTACATTGGAGTTTGCGATTGGGGCATGACCACCTTAGCTTCTCAGCCAATGAAGTCTTTGTACACATTCACATCAACAGATGAGATGAAACAGACTTTGCAGAGGAGATGGTGGGTGGATCCACATATTGCATATTTGCATAAAGCAGGTGCAAATGTGGAAGTCATTCCGATGTATTCACGTAAGTCGGAAGAGTATGCCATTTGAAAAATTGCTCGGTGGATGAATGGAAACAACATGTCAGAGGCGTATTTCAACTTGCTACTTAAAACACCTAGTGCGACACAATTTGCCTTTCATGACTTTGCAAAAGTGTTTTATGCTTACTTGAAGCGCATTTCTTCGAAGACTGACGATGAAAATACTAGTTTGGCCCATGTGATTACGCGATTTTCTAATACATATCGTTGGCCGATAGTCAGATGAACATTTCTGCCATTTATATTAGATTGGTAGTGCAGAAGTAGTAGTTGAATAGGTTATATAGGCATTAAAAATTAGTTTAGAAATATAGAGTTGGAATGAAAAAAATTATATGTGCAATTAGCCAAATGTGCACAATGTATGGTATTCTATATTAAATTCAATACATTTTGCCCATATTGATTATGTTTGTATTTGTGTTGATCTTGATTTTTTAAATAGTATATATATATATATATTTGAAGTCACAAACTTTTTTAGTTTGCCTTCTGAAAATGAATTGGAATTTTTTCATAGTTTCAAGACTATCATGGACTCATGGTCAAACTTTATAATCTTTCAACTTATAAAAGACATTGTTTTAATAACAAATCGCAAACCATTGCACTTCATTTAACATTTAATTGTTTAAAGATTAAGGGAGTGACCGCGGGGCAGTTTGGGTAGGACAGTCGGGGGAAATAGGGCCGTCAAAGCGGACGAGGTGGTCCCAGCGGACGCTGCGTCCGCTGCAGACACAGCGTCCACGTCCGGACATCCGGACGTCGTGTCAACCCTGCTTCCCCCAAAATAAAAAAGATTAGAACAAATGCAATAGAATCATCAAGTCTTTGGACAATCACTCAACAAAATTTACACCTTGTCTACATTGATTAATTTGAAGTTTATCAAAATTTCATTTTGGCTACATTGAATAATTTTCTCATATATTTTTTTACATCTTTATATGCATTTGCTACTATTTGCTAATATGTAGTAGCAATATATATTAAACTATTGCTTATAAACATCATGTGCACCTTTGGAATCTATTGAAGAAAAAATAAAATAAATTATGCTAGGCACAATCATAAACCCATTTGTTAAGTGTGACATAAATGACATAAAGAATTGTTTAAGATTTTCCTAACTCTATTTGTCTATAGCACAAATATTTGAAATCATTGAGCAACTTGCAATCATATTGAATATGGTTGAAAAGTCAAAAATGTAACTTTATAAAATATAATTAGAGCTCCCATCATATAGTAATTTAGTAATGTTCCATTAGATGTTCCATTTAATATATTTAATTTTAATAATGTTAAAATTTAAAATTTATACCAAATTTGATATTTGGAAGAATTATTACAATTTTTTTTGGATAATACAAGTTAATTGATGACTTAGCGATTCTTATACAAAAATTTTCTAATGCTTTGTTCAAAGAGTCGATGCCTTGTGAGAGTTGTGCATAAAAAATTTCTTATTATATAATATTTAATCTATTTTTGTAAACCATATGGGTCAAATACGTTATTAATATTGTTGTAATATTTGACTCTTTATTTCTTATAAGACTTCAATTTTCACTCATGACATTAGTTTCAAAATAGTGAGAATTATATTTTTGACCTTTGATAGTGTTCAAACAACTAGACTAGATTACTTTATACATATTAGACATTGAATAAAGGGGCACACAACAAGGTTTGCAAAATTTGATAAGGGCACACAACAAAGTTTGCAAAACTTGATAGGGGCCTACATATAATTTGGGCACCTTCAAAGATATGAAGCTTCATTGAAGAGATGGTGGACAAAACAACAATGAGGCAAAAAGAGAGAAACACACATTTGCAATTAATTAACATACACACCCTCCCTTGGAAAAAAACAAGAGTCGTTGATTTGTAATTAAAAAAAAACCTCCACCTTTTCTAATGCCGTAGATCTCCTAAAATCCTGTGATACAAATACGTATTGAAATATGGCTATGATTATGTATTTGAATACAAATATGATACTAAGATATAAATCTAATACGGATATGTATTGAAATATGGCTACGGTTACAACTATGCACTTGAAATGTACTTCATATATCCCATATTGAATGGCATAGAGAGGCCACCTAAAAATTACAAATGGAGGCGGGGGGGAGTAGGGGGTATTCAAATCAATTCAATTTAAATCTGTTTACTATGAGTTGGAGATGGGGGAATGAAAAAAAATTAAATCAGTTCAATTTTTTTTCTGAGCTCATTGTGATAGTTTGTCACACAATGACAATGAACTCAAAAGATGTAGCTTATTGCATGAACTTCACTATAGTTTTGTTTTGCTTTGTAGACAATGACAATGAAGCAAAAGAAGCAAGTATGTCTTCTTATTTCAATCTCCCCCCTATTTTGGAAAAATCCAAAGTCATTGATTTATTTACAAATATAGCAAATAAATTTCAAATATTCCATGTCATTTGTAAGCCATACTAATGTTACATAAATAGAAATATGGGGTGGGGGGATGTTAGTCACAAGCACCTATCTCATTTTTTGAACCGATGACAAAGTGACATATATATGCTTTGTAGATTTTTTGAAAAAGTTAAAATAATACCAATGGTTGAATGACACGTGTACCCCAACAATTTTTTTATGTATAGATTTCTTAGTAAGCCACAATTTCTCACAATGACAATGAGCTCAAAAGAAGTAGTAACTATTTTGGTCTCAACAACAAAAGAACCAGCCCACAATGGCTCAAAAATTGACAAAAAGGACCATATATATGGATAGGTCAATACATAAACCATCTCCAACCTAAGGTTATCACTAGAATTAATATTTTTTCATTCAAACATATTCAAACAATTGAGCACACTCTAGTCAAGAAGTTCTATAGTCCACCAAATCCCAACCTCCAATTGCTATAACACTCTCTATCTTAAAATCCTTTTACTATCAACCTAAATCTTTAACAAGTCACTTGCTTCAATGTCCAAATGGAATTGAATATGTAAAAAAGAAAAGATGAATCAGCTTCCACAATCTACTTTCAAATACATGTACACTTTGCACTTTGCATACAATGTTAATTGATGTTACCTCCAACAGCACAATTTCAAGGCTTCAAAGGAAGACACTTGAAGGCTTCAAAGGTTTACTATTCTTGCAATTTCAGCCCTCCTGCAAACAATGCAAGTAGTTTGACACTAATTCTTTATCTAAATTTAGAACTCAAGTCTTCATGATTTTGAATAACTAAGATACTTGTTAGATTTGAAGTTTTGAAGAGAATTGAAATGATTTATACCTTAAATTAGGTTTTTTGTTTTGTTTGTTACATCTCTTGGAACCATGCATCCCTTGGTCAAACATGTTCTAGTACTATTGGAAAACCCTCTTGCAAGGAGGGGTGTATGAGCTTTGTTTCATGGTGGTTATATAATAGTGTGAAAATTGTGGATTTAAAAAAATTATTTTTGAATAAAAAAATAAAAAAATCAATTTTACTTTTATTTTATCGCACTAGCAATGGCACAGGGGCACACTAGTAGTTCTAAAGGTTTCAATAAATTTCTTGTCATTTGAAGATTGGAAAAGGAAAAATGCTGTAGAAACATATTGCATAAGAGGTGACCAAATGTAGCTCAGACACTTCAAAAAAAGCACAAGTAGCAATTACACCACCACCTGCTAGAAGAGAGCAAGGAGTCTAATAAAAAAGAGACACCACAAGTGTTGTTTTCATGGTTGTAAGGTAGAAGCACCTAAATGTGACACTTGTTTTGAATCTGTAGATCTTGAAAGCAACTATAGAATAAAATGATGGGTGTTTGTTAGGAAATGGTTTAGAAAACCAACAAAACTAGTTTTGTATTTTTCTAAGCTTGTATGAATATAATACAAATGTTTGGATACAACTATGTAGATGCACCTATTGTGGACACTAGACTAATACCAAAGTGGGCACAAAATCACTCAAAAGCGACACACTTTAATTTTAAATCACATGTAGCCATTTAGGCAATTAGCCAATGCAAGTGAAAGTGACAATTTTTTGGAACACCACCTGTCTACTTTAGGGTCCTTGTTTACTTTGGGTTCACTTGCACTTGAATTTAGGTTCTTCTTTAGGTTAGGGAACAACTAGTATTACATTTGGGTGCTTCTACATTATGATATCACCATTTGTTTTGTGAGATTAAAACAATGTCCCAAAACTTTGCAAACTCCATTTGCACCTTGTAGAAGGCAAAAACCTTAATTCCTAAAGGATCATGGCTTTTTTCTTTGTAAGAAAAACACTCAACTGTCATTTCTATTGTAAAGAGCAAAAAATTGTAAAAATTGATTATTTTTTGCATATCTAATCATAGAATCCTGCACTAGATTAATGTAAAAATGCGTGGAAGAAATTTCAAAAACCTTGGCTACATAGATTGCACTACAAAGTTTGAATTTTAGAATTTTATTATAAAAAATTGAGTCGAGAGTCTTAGAAAAAAAAACTAAAATTAAAAAAATTCATTTTCATTCTTAAAATAATTAATAAGTAGAAGTAGGTTTGTGAAAATGGAGTTTGAAAAAAAATTCAATATAATACATTATTTTCTCAAGAAGTTTGCCCCCAAAATAAGATGCTTTATGACTTTAACATCACTAATCCAAATGGAATGAATCAAAGCTTTCCTTGTAGACAAAAATATGATCTATAAGAAACAAATTTTTGAAATTTTATTTTAGATTTTTGTCAATTTCTTTTGTGATGTCTAGTGGTAGAAAAATTGTTCTTAGGATGGCATAAGTTTTCCTCATGGACACTAATTAAAATAAAAATGACATTTCCCCAAAGCTATTTTATTTTTTTATCTTAAGAAAATTTTTAAAATCATTACAAAAATTGAGACCATTGGAGCTTGCCATAAATCCATTTTGTCCCCCATAGGAACTTTGGTCTTTTAGGCATCAAATGTTTGCATTCTAAGGCATGATGTATACAAGCCTTTAGCTATAGAAGATCTTCAATACCATAATCATTACAAATGATGATAAATAGATGTACTCCACTACACCTACTTTTGACCATGTCACTAATATAATCCCTGACTAAATTCCCCCTAAATGTACCCCCTTATAATCCTTGACTAAGTTCCTTCCTAAATGTACCCCCTATGAACATGAGAATTTGAGTACACTTGTAATTAACATTTTGAAAATTCATAGTTTACTTAGAAACTTACACAATGTCCAAAAAAAAAGTACTCTTTTAACTACCAACATCCGATAAAATTAAAAAATAAAATCTATTTTCAAATGATTATTTCAACATTTTTGGTGTCATGATTGTAATACAACATGATGTTGCTAACCTTTTGAATATCAATTAGACAATCCATCTTACAAATTGCCTATTGTGCCATTCAAAGATAGATATCTCTATATTTTAATTAGATTTTGTCAAAGTATTGTACCATCATATTCAAATGTATAAAATTAATTATAATGTGAGGGTCAAATAGAAAAATCTAGTTAAAATATATAAATATTTGTTTTCAAAGTTTGGTTACATGATACTTCACATTGAACTCTTCACAAATCATATTTCCGTTACTTAAGGGAGTACTTTTTAATACTAGGCATGAAAGATGTACATATGGATGTTTCATATATATCTAAGCAATTGAATTTTAAAAAATTCATCACCAATGTTTGTCAATGAATCATTATATAAAACCATAAATATTTAATGAAAAAATTTATCAAAAATAGAATTTTTATTTTTTGAAACTGAAACTTGGTACACTTGATTAGAATTGAATGCTGATTATGCAAGACACAAAACACCAATTTTACTCTATATTAGAGTTAATTGTAAAGGAAATCCCAATTTGAAACAAGAGTGTCAAAGGAAGATGCTTCAAGGAGTTTCAACTTGTGTTTTCCTCAAACTCCACCTCCTATTCCTTCCGTTGCAAACTTTACAATCAACTCTTTTATGTAAAATTCATTGAATGGCACAATAGGCAGTTTGTAAGATCATTGGACCTTCCTGAGCATCATGTCCAACATACACCATGAACACCCAGCATTGATTGTATACATGGAACACTTACGAAGCCTGATTCGGACTGCAGGAACTAAGGAAGCGTTTCTTCAAGTAAAATGAACCCTAAGCCCAGAAAATATAATGCAGAGAATACCAAAACCCTAAAAAAAACTGCTGTCGCTACTGATCGCTGTTGGAGCAACTCATCTGCTCATACACTTGGTTGGACTCGTAGATTCGACAAGTCTGTAATAAGTCCAACCGATTGGGTTAAATGTCTGGCCGCTGATCTTGGATAAAATGGGTTTGTCTATGGTCTGCAACCTTCCACTTTGAAATTGTATAAGAATTTCATACATCGCAATCAAAATTTGAACTCCAAAGATTTGGTAAATTTACACAGATCTCTCCACTGCTCTTTACATTTCCCAGAAATCACTCCTACATATGTCAAAATGCTTGAAAGTCATGAGAATAGTATCCTCCATCTTAAATGTGACCTAAGAAAATCATGTCCAATATGGAGGCCAATCAAGTCAATGCATTGGTGAAAAATTACCTTCAAATCGGAACTTCACTGGGAAAAAACAATACAAAACAAAATTCCATAATCCAATGCCAGCGAGAGTTTCATATTTTGCTGTCCTTCGAGGATACATCAGCATCATTGTAAATCACAGAACATTACTTAAAACTTCACAGGAGCTATGTTCCGGAAACAAATCCTGAAGTGATGCACACACACCCTCCCAGGGTACTTTCCATTCTAGCCATACATAATGAAACCAGCCAAGCCGCCCTTGGCCCGTTTCTCCAATGATCCTCTGTCGCATAAGACTTCTGAAAACTTCATCTGCTACAAACAGCACCTCCAACTCATGTCGCGGCAGTCCTAAAGCATCAAAGATCTATAAGTACATATACTTAACGCTATCTGCCTCAGAACTGGACCAGAATAAAATATATTTCTTGTCAGGATCTACTAACGCAGCGAGCTCACCATTGTCCAGTACCTGAAAAGAAGAGTATAGACACAATCTCATACATTGCTGCAGGTAGGTGCCGATCAGAGACGCCTGGATTGTCCAAACCACGGAGTGTTACTACCTGTGTCTAGGCTTGTTGAGCTTGTCGCCGTCTTCGGTGCCCGGATTGCCTTTGCGCATCATGGCCACGAATTCGTCGTAATCGATTCGGCCGTCGTTGTCAGTGTCCACCTCGTTGATGATCTCTTGAATGGTTGCGGGATCGCCCATGCCGTTCTTCTCCATGGCTTCCTGGAGCTCGTCAATGGTGATGTAGCCACTGTTGTCCGCGTCGAAGTGCTGGAATGCTGCGAACAGATGATCCTCCTTCTGCGTCTTGTTCATGTGCATCGTCGCCGAAATGAACTCGTTGAAGTCGATATTGCCATTCCCGTCCACGTCTGCGGCTTCCATCAGCTTCCGGATGTCGGACTCTCTGAGTTTCGTGCCCTGTCTGATCAAGCCCTCCTTGAGCTCCTCGAATGTAACTGTGCCACTGTGGTCGGTGTCGATAGACTTGAAAAGCTCCCGCAAGCCAACGATCTCTTCCTCCGAGAGGCTCTCGGCGATCACCTTGAGTGCCAGCTTCTTCATCTTGTTCGCAGCCGAGAAGTTCTTCAGTCGAGTCAGCACCGCATTGTCGAGCGGCTCGTCGGACGCATCGCCGTCCACCCTCATCCATGGATGGGTCAACACCTGTTGGGCAGTCAGACGTTCTCTGACATCAGGGTTCAGCATTTTTGTCACCAGGTCTTTGGCCCCGCCTGAGATTTTGGGCCACGGATCAGCCTCAAAATCAATTTTCCCTCGCAACACGGCGTCGAAGATGCCTTGCTCGGTTTCGGCCCAGAAGGGGGGAACTCCGCACAAGAGGATGTAGACAATCACACCTGCGCTCCACACATCAGCTTCGGGGCCATAGCTGCGGCGCAAAACCTCAGGCGCCACATAATAGGCGCTGCCCACGATGTCCTGGAAAAGTTCCCCATGCTTGAAGAAGGTCGACAGACCGAAGTCCGTGGCCTTCAGAGGCGCGTCCTCGTCCTTGCTGGACAACAGGAAATTCTCGGGTTTCAAGTCACGGTGGAACACGCCCAGCGAATGGCAGCGGTGCACCACGTTCACGATCACTCGGCACATGTCGGCCGCAGCGCGCTCGCTGTAATGCCCCTTGGCGATGATGCGGTCGAACAGCTCCCCGCCCGCACAAAGCTCCATCACCAAGTGCACGGAGTGCTTGTCCTCGAACACACCAGAAAGTTCCACGATATTGGGCGTCCCAGAAAGATGGTGCATGATCTGCACTTCCCGCTTGACATCCTCGATGTCCTCCTTACTGGTCAGCTTGCGCTTGGCGATGCTCTTGCACGCGAACACATCAAAGGTATCCTTGTGGGTACACAAGTAGGTCACGCCGAATTGGCCGCGGCCTAGCTCTCGCCCCAACGTGTACGTCTGGCGAATATCCACCAGCGGCTTTCCCAAGACGCCGGAGTTCACCGAACTCAACGTCGGAGGGCGCGGCCTCGGCACGGGTGGTACATAGGGAGCAGGAGCAGGAGCCCGCTCAGACGCACCGCTACTAGGTCTTGTGCCATGGGTATTCGCGGGGCGCGCGCCCCCGGCGGCGTGCGTGCTCGCCGGACGCGTGCTCCCCGCGTGACTGCTCCCCGTCGCATGGCCACTAACCCCGTGACTGCTGCCTTGCACTCTGCCCGTGCTACCCGCACTGATCGCCGACTGCACACTCTCGTTCTTCTGCCGCGTATCGTGAGACCCGCCCGTATTCATCCCCCCTCCTCCCGCCCGCGTCTTCCTTGTCCGTCCACTCGTATTCCCCATATCACCCTACTGCCCCACCACCGCACACGTTGAAACGCCCTCGAGCTCACTCACCAGACTCTGCAAATTCCAACATTCGTATTAGTGAGAACGAACCCAATTCGTGGACGGCAATTCTAAGCATGGACGGCCAAATTAGGTCACGGAACCGACATCAGTCAAGCAACCGACACAAACCCGGAAAACAAGCAGCAAATGCAGCTGATACATCGCGAGCACAATCTCCGCCAACGGATCGTCCTCCCTCAAAGATTAAACAAGAGCGAAGGGTTTGCACCACATCAGGGTTAGGACGAACAGGGTAAGCAGCTCGCTCTCACGTTGTGGCTCTCACCCGGCTGGCTAAAGTCGCCACTCAGAACTTCCACAGCATGCTTCCCCCACACAACACCATCACCCAAACAGCAAATCTATTCCACAAAACTGTGTCTGCAAGCTCACCGACAAAAACCATAGACCTAGAAACCCACCACACACAAGCTCCTCGCTCACTTGGAATGAGGGTTTCTTGTGAGCAAGGGCTGCAAACTCCTCACTCGGGAACCAGAGAGGAACATGTCAACGACGCGTCCATTCATTACTGTAAGAAGCCGGGGTGAACTTCTCCCGATAATTCCATCAATGCGTGCACTCGTCCCTCTATGGAGTATGGACGAAACATGTGTCCCCCATTACCAGCAGTTCATAGAACCAGCAACGACCTGGGGCTAGAAAACTAGGAGATAAAGTCATCAGACCGATAGGAAAGCAAGGCTACTTGCGAATCAGTCAAACAGACGACTGGAAAGTCACCGAACTCTGAACTCTGCTGGCATTTCAAATTAGAAAGAGGGCATCCACACTTCCACATCATCGTTGCTGTTTAACTTAAGTTACTACTGCTGCTTACTGCTCAGTTACACCTGTTGCGATGCTGTGAAGCTTTTCAGAAGTGTGTCATTGAGACGACGAAGGCAGGGACTGAAGCGGCCGGCACTGGACGCCAATACGTCACGTCATCCTTCCACTGAAGAATCCGAAGAAGTTCGTCGGGCAGTCGCGCTTGGATTTGGTCGGATCGGTCCGTCCGGCGGAGAGCGGCATGTGCGGATGTGCCGACGCAAGACCCGAAGTGGAAAATTCCGCGCAGGGAGCTCGAGCAGGGACCGTCCTCAAAAGAAACGGCAGATCTGGAATCTCGGAGCAGAGGAAGAGTTGGGCGGCGAGGACTGCTTGGTGGGGGGATGAATGTTTGGAGCTCTTCATCGGCATCCATTCCGGGGCTACCAGGCAGTGCTGGTTGGTATTCTCCTTTCGTGGAATAGGGTACACATTTTCCATTGTCTGACAGGAGCTTTTGAACTGGAGTGTCGAGGTGGTTTCCATTGCGCAGTGTTCTCATATCCAGCCACCCTCCAGCCCTTGATTGGCTTAAATGCAAACCTGAAGGGCCTAGTTGTTGGGTTAGAGGGGTTCTATGGCACCCGACCCATTTTCGACCACTTAAACAATTCTGCATATCTGGAGCACGAGTTTCTTGAGTGCAGGAATTTTTTCATATAAAGAAACAGGGTTCAAAAGGATTTCATATTTTTTCAGAATTTTATTTCTGAGAATTAAATTACTATATATTTTTTTGGTTGAAGATTCTATTTGACCTATTCTTGTCATATAGGTCCTTCCTATTTCCAACCACAGGAAACTATATATTTCGTAATGTGCCATTTCTGCGTTGTAAATTGTGCCATAATTAGTCTCCTGTTTTTCTCCTACTAATTGGAAAGAGTGTAGCCTATATGATGGGAATGTGTTCTAGTCAAAAATGGGTTGGCTATTATAAAAAAAATTAAAAAAAAAAGATAGGATGAAATGTGGAATGTCATGCAAACTATCAAGATGATGACCTATTTCTAACCACTTAAGCAATTTAGCCTATTTGCAGCATACGGAAGGTTGAGGAAATTTTTTTCCCGTGTAGAGAAATAGATTGAAGAAGTATTTCATAATTTTTGACAATCTTTTTCTCAAAAACAAAATTATTATAAATTTTTTTTGTGAAGATTCTCTTTGTCTCATTTTTGATATGCAAACAAATCAATTTCCAACCATAGACTAGTTACAAAACCAATGTAGGTGATCATTGTGGTTTTGATGTACATGTGATCATATTATACTTTCAATGTATACCTCCCAAACATTTATGTTGCCCCGTTGTATGGGAGTTGTCACCTACAGCACAATTGATTGGAAATTCAACAATCTAAGTTGTGAAAATGACATGCTGGTCAGAATTGGGTCGACCCCGAGCATCCTTTGATCTTTTTTTGGAAAAAAATGAACCCCCCTTAGCGGCCAATTTCATTTTAAAACAATAGTGATGTGGTGTTTAACCTACGCCATTGATCTTGATGGGAAAAATGAGGCACCTCGAGAATCCATTGATGTAGCGCTGCTCGTTACAAATACAAGAACCATTGATCTGCACAGATGATCTTGAGAGTTAGGGTTCGGCACTTTCAATTGGGGGGTCCTTGTGTGAGTCTTTTGGAGCGTAGAGTGTCCATAGCCGCGCCACCCGTCTGTGAGTTTCTGTGTGATTTTGAGTTTGTGTGCTTGTTGCTGAAGGTCTCCAGTGTTTCTGTGTTTGCTTTGTGTGTTGAATGTCCTGGAAAATTTTCTTCCTCAGGTAATGGCCTCACTCTACACAAAGTAGTTCACTCTCTACTGTTCTCCAAGTAGACTTGGGTTCTGGGATCCGCGGCTCGGTACGATTGCATCGCACTATGACAATGTAGATTTTTTCATTTGTTGCTTTGTAGCAAATGCTTGATCAGTTGTCAATTGCAAGCAAAGTTTCATCAGTTTGAAGTGATCAATTTGAGGGGCATAATAAAAACTCTGAGAGATTGAATTAGGGTTTGGATGCACTTACTGAAGTACTAGACTCTTACTGAAATTGGTCTTGCGTGCAGGTTAATGCGATCAATTGGGCCGCACACAACTCTTGTTGAAGCCAGTTCTATGATTCTTTAGTAATTTAACATGAATTGTAGATAATTGTGCTCGCCGATTTTTACATTAAGTTTGAGCAATTTAGGTTGACTTCTTTTGCGGTGTAACGAAATGGTCTGAAGCATGCCTAAAGTAAGGCTCTTAGTTGAAATGTACGGTAATAAGCTTGTAATACTACCTCAAATTTGAGCACCGATTTGTTGCAATTAGCAAGTGTCATTTGCATCAAGCTGGTGGTGGGCTTTTCATGTTTTGTACCCCTTTGATAATTTTTTAAAAGTTTTACATCCAATGAAAGAATGACACCTGTACTTCTTTGTATGTACTTCTTTGTATTTGATTTTGGGTTTTCCCAGTTTTGACACAATTCGTCACTATGCGTTCAAAAAACAACTCAATAAATATGTGCAAGCCAGTTGCTGCCTCTTTTGATCACATTGCATTGTGTGTGACAAATTGTCAAAATGTGATCAAAAGAGGTGATTTCAATTAATGTAAACTGATGTGAAACAATGCCGTTTATTCCCCCTTCCCCCATTTGTAATTTTCACTGACAGGGATTACTTTTTAGTACGTTAATCAATTGCATGAATTCTCGTGGAAGGTGTCCTAGTGCTTCCAGCACACAATTTATCTAGTAAACTTACTTAAGTCGTAGAATGAACTGATCGAAGGGTCGAATTTACCTGAGACAATGACCTTCCAAGCGATCTGGAGCAGTTGCACAATGTTGCGTGCCAGATGTGTCAGCCCTAAATTCAAAGTCCAAGTCACACAAAATGTTTTAGTCTCTGGTTGGAAACCTCTCTTATTTGCCTTCCGATCCCAACTCGCGAGACCCTAACGGATATTTCATTAAAATGGCGGCATTCCACAAACTTGGCACTTTTAGGTTCAGAACATGCGGTCTGAACTGAACTGTATATCTGTCCTAGATTTCAGGATTTCGAGGTTTGAAATTTATACCAGTCTTAGAAAATTAATGGAAAAATGGTGGAAGAATGGTGCCATTTTAACGAAATTTCTGGTCCATCCATTGCTTTCTCCCGGAACCTCCTCGCGAGATGAGCTTCAAATACGAGACTACAGAGACCAATGCAGTGAGCTTCAAGCAGAAGCATTTTAATTTTGGATCCACATACTGCTCACCTCGGCAATTTTATTCTCTTCAGTTCCTTAAAAGTCGGTGCAACTTGCTCCACGAGTCACTGTACGTTCTTTTTGGTACTGTTCAGGTACGCCACGCCCAAGTACTTGACCTAGCTTCTCTGAATTCTTGTCATCTAAGTATTCTGAATTAGTTGTTTAATTATCCTGACTTTTCTTCTAATTTTTTCTTTCTTTAGAAATTTCAGTTTGCAGCTCATCCTTGAGTCCTCGCAGCACCGGCTCCAGGGTTAGGCGGCAATCAGCACCGGCTCCTCCAGCAGTTGCAAGTCGCGTTGAATTACCAACTTTCAATTAAGCGAGCTCGACAAAATGAACCAGCAAAATCAGTGAAATTCGAAATGCATGGTTGATCTAGACTCGATAAGTAACCGACGTACACTCGTGACAGCTTAAATTAAGAACGAAATCTGCATTAAATCCGGAGTTGCTAGTGAAGTTGATAGGTCGACTCGAGGATGCATTGGAAAAACCATCCATCTATATATTAGCAAAACATCACCCAGCCCTGTACCCTTCACAACCTCATAAGTCAATATGTCTAGCTACATTGCAAAAAGACAGCCCACTATACAAGCCACGAGCTCATCCCAGCTTATAGAGCTGAAAATCTGCTGGATTTGATCGAAAGGAAAAAAACAGATGAACCCAAAACGTGTCAATTTCATTAAATTGGCGATAATCCATTCTTTTGCCACGGTTCGGGCCCTGCGACCTGAAACCAAAATCTATGCTTGTCCTCGTTTGTAGTTGAAATTAGACCTTGGTGAATATATACGTCACGATTTTCGGCGAGTCGAATATCGCAAATTTAACGAAATTGACGTTCCAACTTCCAAGCATTGCCATGCCATAGATGTCAGGTGAGTTGCTCATAATCCAACTCATGAATCATGACCTCAAGAAAACTGAACTTCTAACTCCCACATGCAATCCTCTATCGAATCTTAAAAAGCAAGTTAAGCTGACGAAGCATGAAATACACAACGCTGCACGTCTCTAGCTAGTGCCGGATGGAGCCCTGAGGCTTATCGTTAATTGCAAATGCCACCAATTCAAGAGAAGAGAAGGGCAAGGGCAAATGATTTTACAGGAAGATTAACATAAGCGGGTACAAGGTGGGAAGAATGGGGACTGCTCAATTAAAATGCGGGTTTAAATGCCCATGCTTGGTGAAGCTCGTTCCTCATTGCCAATAGAAAATCAAAACTTATTGACATAATAATGAATCGAATTGTTCTTGAGGAGTGCTTTCTAATATAATGTTCGCTTCCGACGAAACAAATCAATCGCAATAGAATCTGCAGTCACTGCTTGTAATGACAAGTATGCCTCGGCCAGGGGCAGCATTCATGCAAGTTAGATCCAATTGACTTGTCAACCCGTTTTCGAGGCCGAACTAGAAGAGCCTCGGTAGTCTGTACGTTCACTCCCAAAGCTTTAAAAAAGCCTCACGTCCATGATCCTCATCTCATTGTCTCCTTCAGGTCCTCCAGTTCTGTGTAGAGTCTTTCTAACTAGGAGCCCGTCCCCCTCTCCTCTCTCTGAGCGAGCAACTCTTGCTCAATATTCATGTCTTCCTCCAGTTGTTGGAGCGGAAGCTCAGCCAGAAGCTCACCATCACCACCTTGGTCACCACCAACACCACTATGGTCATCAAGGGGTCCGTTTCTCTTTCAAGCCTTAGCCGCGGTGCCCTTCAATTATATAGTTACAGTTTTTCTACTCGACCGCATCACGTCTCTTGTCCAGCTGAGACTACGCACTTAAAAGGATAATTAATAGACTAAGAATTCGAATACAAGTTGCATTTGCATAACTGGTTGTAGTTTCTTGTTGCATACGCTTGAATAATTGTGACATACATTTTCTTTAAGCAGAAACAAGAGTTTGCATGTCATATTAATTGATATTGATACTCAAGGCGGAGACTGATCGAGTGTACACGTGAATTGCTGGTTGGTAAACATGCAGGATCGCCCGAGTTGGACGAGATCGATCCATTTCTACAGACACCTCTCGTGTGGTGCGGTGGAGAAGATGCAGATCAAGATGTTTCCATCCGCTTGATCCTGCCAGGATTTCCGAAGAGGAGACCGATTATCTTCCCCTCTTGGCCGAGGTGCGGGTGCATTCCAGTCGTTTGCGAACGTTCAGCAAATACTACGCAACGGCCTTGGGTCCGCCCTGTCCGAAGCATAAGCGGACTCCATTGGAATGCAAACTGGAAGTCTGCGCAGATGAAACGGTTTACTGCGACTGCTTTGCAAGGATGTACACCCCTTTTCGAAAGAACTTCGGGGACGTGAGCTATGCTCTCCAGCTTCTCCGTGTCGCCAACCAGATTGAGTTTGAGGAGCTTTCGAGAGCTATCTGCTAGTACTTGTCGTCGGTCCAGTGGTCTGGTGAGGAGGACTTGAAGATCCGACGGTATGTGGCTTCACCTGATTTTCCTCGTGGTCACGCCGAGGAGCTCGTGGCGAGGGTGGAGAGGAAAGGAGATCCTCGCAGGTCAGTTCGCCTTCTGATTCAGCAGTGTATGCATTCTCTGCATAATGTCGACAACAACTCATCCCGCGCTTTACTCGAGGAATTACTGAAGACAGCCGGAGGACGACAAAGTGAATGTTCGACTTATGAGCATGACGTAGTCACAATTATCAACGAAGAGGCGAAGCGTATGATTGAGGATGTCCACATGAACTACAATTCTCGTGTGGACAGTTTTGAACAAGTGCCCAAGCTCAGGGCGGTGTGTTATGTGTTGGAGGCGTTAGTGGAGGCGTCACTGGGGGAAGCAGGGGTGAAGTGTTTTCTGCGTCTGGAAAACTACCCGAGCATTGTTGCACATGCCGCGAGAAGTTTGGAATGGGAAACTTATCGTGTTGACACTGAATTTGCGGGGCTCATTCTTTCCATCTGTACAGAGGTACGGTGGTGGCTGGAAATCTGCTTTTACGGATACGAGATCGAGTTACGCTGCTGAAGAATTATCGCCCTGTGTTCCAGAAGCTTGACATGATGGAGAGTTTTAAGCCAATGGCCGAGTGTTTGTTCCCCACTGTGCCCTTGCAGCAGCAGATGGAGCTCATCAACAATGAGGCCGAGAAGGATAACTACGACACTTACATGAGCCCACAATCACTTGTAAGGCTGTTGAAGGATCAGTGGCCAGTTGCTGACGACGCAGGGATGCAGCCTGAGATGGATTGAAGACTGGATATCTGTCCCTGATTCGAACATTCAACTGATTCCTCTGTATTTAATTTCGGGCCTGGTCGGTCGATCAGAGATTTCTTCGGTTCTTGAAGACTAGCTTCACGGATGAATTTTCAGCTGATAAGTTTCTTTATTCACGTGCGAAAGTTAACAACAAAGACACGTATATGTGGATTCGACCTGAAACATTTCATACCCTTAATTCAGGTTAAATATTCAGGTACAGCTGGAGTGTGTAGAGCTTCAGTACAGCTTTTCCATCATGCGGTACAAACCAAAGTCGGTGAGTTGGGCATGGAGGAGTGAGGTCTTCATTTCAGTCTGTCATATTTAAATGCAAATTATTTAAAACTATAATGTAATGCTAGATGCATGCTTGAATTCAAGGGTGGGTCCTAACCCCTTTCAACTATTCCTCGTCAACTGCTGTGCTTAGACAGATTGACAAACTAAGCACGACTCCTTCCTTGTAAGTATCCTCAAAGGATTACAGTAGCCATCACAATGTTCAACTAGCAATGGAATAGATTGGCACGATGTCTGGCTTTGAGTTTCAATCAGAAAATGTTATTTTATTCTATTTTAACAACACATAAGAAATTCTTTCATCAAATACTCAAATGAACTTACAGTTGAATGTACTGAAATTGGTGTTTGTGGCAATCAATACAATGACCAGTTAATGAATATTTTAGATTGTGTGGAACTGTGAGTATGTATTTCATTATTTCCAAATCAGAATCAAATATATATTACAAATACAACTTAAAAAATTCAACAATAGTGACATCACTCTGCCACCAAATGAATTAGAAATTGCAGTTCAAACTTAGTGTGTCTTCATCAACAGAGGATACCTCCATTGCGTGACTCATTTAATTTGTTCAGATGCTCTGAGCATCGAACTATTGTTGTATCTGAGTCAATATATGGCTACGACTTTTGAGGAGTTGAACAAGACAACATAATTCCCTTCAATCTGCCATGATGTAACTTAATTCTTTGTAAGAGTGGGCTCTTGCAATGACAAAGATCTGGTCATTTCTCACTGCGATGCTTCTGGCCATGGCTCTCAGGTCTCACCTGAGCGAGAACGCCTGACAAATTTTATGCCTCATTTGTCTATGAAATCCTCTTGAACTTCCGCATGAGGTTGAGGAAAATGCGACCTTAGAGTACTAGACTACATTATTAGAGTTGGGTGATCCAAGCTCATGTTGGAACCAAGCCAAATTTTTTTGGTTTAATATGATACATGTGTAATACTTCAATTTTGGGATTGATTGGCCTCCAAAAAAATTGTAATATTATCGGCATATTACAATTGTATGATATAGAATTCCTTTTAAAAAATAAGCTAAAAAAATTCTTCTAGTCAATTGGCTAAGATTCATGTAAGAAAAAATTTAGTATTGAGATAGTACAATGAGATTGATTGTTTTCAAGAATATTAGGAACAACATAGAAAACAATAATGAAATCCAAGGTTACAAAAACTAAATTTTGTAGGTTCAATAACTATAAATTTATTGGAAAGTGAGATGAAGTTGGTAGCTTGTTGCATAATAATTTGCTACATTTTATACCAACAAAATTAAGTACAAGCCTTCATAACTCCCAAACGAACCCATCACTTCTTATGTACAAAATAGTATCATGTCTAAGACTATTCAGTTTTGAATTCTAAATCATTTTATCAATGAAGTGAATGATGAAATCAAACATAATTTTTAAAGAAAAAGGTTTGTTTTATTCATTTATCCAAATAATAGGTAAAAGTTAGGTGTTAGTTTTAAAACTTTTTTATAGAATGGATGTTCTAAACTTCTCTTTGCAAATATTTAAAATTAGTAGCATGAAAATAAGCTTCACCTCAAAAATCAACTTCCCAATTTATAAATCTCTCTTCTAAAGAAGACTTTAATAGATATGTCATATAAAATCACTAAAAATCATATATACTAACTTTGGTTATAGCCTATATTTATATTATAATTAGAAATTTTCTTGAATTTTGATCAATTTTGACTATCTAGGTTCAAAATTCATCTAGGTTTGCAAAAGACCTTTAGCACCATCTTCTTGTAGTGTAGCTTAGTACTCTACGACCTCTTTTCAATTATGCAAGGTCCCCTATATTCATACTATTTGAATTAGTATGAACATACTACTAACAACATTATATTGAATTTATCTAAAATAATAGAAACTTCCATATTAATGTGCCTTATGCTTCTACATAATTCTCAAATAAGTCCAAGTTGATATTATTCTTGTAAACTTTATTAACCCTAAAATATTCCAATGTCAAAATTTGAGATGACACAAAAAAAAAAAAAAACCTTAGCAAGTTGATGAAAAACAACTTCTTTCATTCATCCACTTTGTGTATCATACTCGGTGGATTTTGGACCTCAAGTATCCAAATATATAATTTACTAATATTCAATTATTCATGCACATCAAAGATTAGCAAGAAATTTCTATTACCTAAAGCCTATGAAGCTTGAAGAATACTATGATTTTGGATAGAAATGGGTAGGATCTTCATAATGTGCAATGCACCACCCTCAAAGTACAATAGCAAAATTTTGGTAGACAATTTGTAAAATATGATATCAAAGACAAAATTCAAAAGAATAAAACCTACACAAAATAGTGAAATTAGGTTGCTTGACCAAGAAAAGTTACCTTATGACTCACTACTTGTCTACCTTAAAGTTTATACAACTCTCTAAACCAAGCCTTGAACTAGTGCATCAACCCATGCCACATACATGGTTTTGGGTTGATGAAATTATTGCATCCTTGTATAGTAATTGTAAATATGTAGATAGTGTAAATTGTTGAGAAATTAATGAAGGGCAATCTAATTTCACTATTTGGTGTAGTAGCTAATGTCACAAAAGAAACGATGTTTGGTATATGTTGAATTTTATATGCATTGTGTTCAATTTTTGAATATTTTATTATAGAAGTAGATTCTATGTCCTCATTTGTTTTTCTCGAAATCAAAATGCAAATTTTGGAAACACCAACACGGTCTTGTGCATTGCAAGGTAAGAATCATCAATTGCTTGCATTATTTTTGAAGAGAAACACTTTCATTATATTATACACGAAGGTTTGATTCAACACTCCAATGCCAAAATTGAATTTCCATGCCAAATTCCCAAGGGTCCATGTTACATCACACCTTTTACAAGATGACATGTAGCACTTCTTACAAAAAGGACTTAATTCCTACCAAATGTGACCTTCATGTAGCTCGGTATCACCACTATAATGTACAAAATTTTACTTTAAATTCTATAATTTTTCACTTAATATTCAATAGGTTTGAATGGGACTTAAAATCTAAGATTTCATTTGCAATTGCCCATGCTGGTAAGCCATTTGATTTTCTTGGTCAATAGTCATAATCTTACAATGCAATATATGGGATTTTTTTGCAATTTTCTTTCATATTCTTGAATTTCAGATACCATGTCTTCACATCATACGATTTCTTTGTTTTTCAGAAAGCAAAACAAGACATGTAGGCCCTAAAGAATCACCTACAAAAATATATATTGAAAAAAATTGTATTTATTATAAAGATTGTTTCATTTATTAATAGTTTTAATCTCTAAAACATTGAAAATAATTATATAGGTGCAAAAATATAGATTATCATTAGACTATTTTGTAATAAATGCTTAATGTCAAAAACTTTCAAGGTAATATTTGGACTATAGAAATATGATGTAGAGCTATAATAATATACGATTCATTTATTTGGAAATAAAATAGGGTCAATGATATGATGCATGACAAACTTAATTAAATTAATAGTATTAGATTTGTTGGTTTGAATCACAAATGTTTTTTTTGTTGGTCTTCACTACAAGAAAATGATTGTTTTATGACTGCAAAACATGACTGCAGTGAGTCACAAAATCAAGAAATGTGACTCAAGCAAAAATCACAGTAGATGACTCGCGCCGAGTCATTCACTTTCAATCATATGACTAGTGAATCATATTTGCAGTCATATGGATTTAGAAGTATAATAAACCATTTTTAGATGTATTTTGCCAACATGGCATATATATAGACTATCCTTGAAGGCTTGACTTTTTCATGAGCTGCCCTGGGCAAAATAAAAAAATCTTATGTGGAATATAACTTACCGTAGTCATATTTTGGTTGATATAGAATATGACTGCAATGAGTCATATTTTGATTAATATAGAATATGACTATAGTGACTCATATTTTGAGTCATATTTAAGGTGATTTGGAATATGACTGTAGTAAGTCATATTTTAAGTGCTATTGAATATGACTACAACGAATCATATTTTGAGTGATATGGGATATGACTATAGTAAGCTATATTTTGGTTAATGTAGCATATGACTATAGTGAGTCATTTTTTTTGTTCAAGTTAGTACTAAAAAGATAGTAAGAAGTAAAAGCTAAGATATAACAAGAAGCAACAAAAAATAAAAATAAAAACCAACAAGAAGCAAAAATAAGACAAGTTAAGATGCAATAAAAGATAATAAGAGGCAAGAAATAACAAATAATAGAAAATAATGTCTAAAAGACAACAATTAACCAAGAGTTAAGATCCAACTTGAAGCAAAAATCTTAAAACAACCTTGAAGTAACAATTTTGAAGCAATAATTAAGAGACAACAACTAAAAAACAATAACAAACTAGCAACAACAAACTAACAACAACTAAGAAGCAACAACAAATCAACAACAACTAAAAATAAAAAAAATAAGAAACAACAACAAAGAAGCAACAATTAAGTAACAACAACAAACTAACATCAACTAAAAAACAACAACAAATTACTTAGCAACAAGTAACTAACATCAACAAATTAGCAACAATTATAAAACAACAACAAATTAACAACAAATTAACAACAACTATAAAGCAATAACAAACTAGCAACAACTATGAAACAACAACAAACTAAGAACAACTAAGATGTAAGAAGCAACAACATATTAGTAACAACTAAGAAACAACAACTAGAACTTCAATAACTAAACAACAACAACAAAAACACAACAATACAACAATTAGAACTTCAAAAAACAAAAGAAGGAAGAAAAAACAAGAGTTAAAAAGCAACAACTAAACAACAACTAAAACACAACAACACAACAATTAGAACTTCATAAAACAAAAGATGGAAGAAAAAACAAGAACTAGAAAGCAACAACTAAAATACAACAACACAACAATTAGAACTTTGTAAAACAAAAGATGGAAGAAAAAACAAGAGTTAGAAAGCAACAACTAAAACACAACAACACAACAATTAGAACTTCATAAAACAAAAAGGAGGAAGAAAAAACAAGAGTTAAAAAGCAACAAAAAACAAAGGAGATGAAGCAAATGAAGTGGTGGTTAGGGTTTCAAAACCCTAAAAAATGACGGCTAAGATTTCAAGATCCCCAAAAAATGATGGCTAGGATTTTACAATTTTGAGCAATAATTTATTTACATTTTTTTTAGGTTGCCCAAATTTTAGGACGAAGCCCGAAAAAAAAACTTCAAAAAAAATGTGAACCTACAAAAATGTGACTATAGAATATGACTGCATGTAGTCATATATGCAAAAATATAATTGACAAATATGATTGGTGTTCTTGTAATATGTTCCCTATGATTCCCTAAGAAGTGTTTTGCCATTCCCCATACATGTATACTATACACCCATGAAGTACAAAGGCAAAATATGACTAGCAATCATATTTGTAGTCATGTCTTTTCCAAACATTGTGAAATCCAAAAATATGATTGTGAGCAGTCGCCAATCATCCTCAATCATATTTTTGCAATCATAAAATACTCAAATCCTAGTAGTTCTTGGACTGCTTGGGCCATAATTGAGCAATCATGATCTAAAGATTCAATAAAAATCATATTCATTGTTAGTATAACAAGGTAGTTTGCTCTTAAAGTGACCATTGAAGAGTAGATTGCCTCTTTGGAGAAGCTAAATTCGTTGAAAAACATTTCAATAAATTTTAGTAGGAAGAAAAATGGAATTGACATTTAATCCAAGTTGTTTCATATTTTTTGAACTTTGTGGAATTAGTTAAGAATTTTAGAAGTGGAAATGCTAAGGTCACTAAAAGCAACCTCTTCTTGAAATGTACACCATTGATACATTGAAGAAAGTATTTTTTGAATTAGAATTTGTACATGTTCAAAGGATTAATGCTCCCAATTATCAATGTGTAAGTTGAATATTTGATAAAACAAGATGATGGCAAAAGTGAGAATTTTAAAGGGAGTTAATATGAACATAACGCTATTGAAAGTAAGAAATCACATTTTACTTTCAAAATGAAAATTCAAGCTTCTAAGAGTTAGTCAAAAAATGTAGTTGACTCTTACATATATACTATAACTAAATTTTTTCTTTAATTTGATAGTATAGGTGATAGCAGTGGTCAGGACTTCTTTATTTGTTTATTGTCAATTATACCTAAGAATGCTACAATCCTAATAACATTGTCTATGATCCCACAATCACATTGGCATTGCGCATGTAATAGAATTATGTTTGCATGGGTGCTACAACCCCCAAAACATTGTCTATGATCCCATGATCACTTTGGCATTGTGCATGTAATAGCATTACATCTATGTGAATTCTAGTTGGGTTGCCAAGATATACTACACATGTAATAGTATTACATTTTTGTAGGTTCCAAGCAAGTTTTTAAGATTTGATATTTGCATCTCTACTTGTTTAGGTATAGCATCCAAGAATAATGCCTATATTATCCTCTATGCTTGTATTGTAAGCCTCATCTTGATCTTTCACTACTATAATTGGAATTTAAAGCTCTACTAATTTGTTTAAATATTTAAGGCAAACTTATTGATATATTTCAACTTTTGGAACATATCAACTAAACACTAAATTATGTTTCATTTTCAAATAATAAGATCACAAGAGTGTCATAAAAATAAGCCATGCAATAGATTTATATCTAAGGTAGAATACTCTAGATTAGATGAAGTTTTTTTATAGACAATTTAAAGATGCAACAAGTGACACTTTAAATTTTCTTTAAGTCTTGCACAAGGATCCACTCCTTGGAAGTTCAAAAAAACCAAATGAATGGCTTTGGAAGTTCACAAAAATTACAAAAATCCTCTGCAAAATATAATCCCTAATTGTAATTTGATAACCATCTATATACACTTGTTAGCATAAACAAATGATTTAAGTGCACACATGCAATTGATTGGAAGGAAATTTGATAGGTATAAGAATACAATCTTCTTGCTTGTGAAGGAAAATGACTTGGTAGATGCCACATAGAAAATAAAACAGTTTTGCACATCACCAATAAAATAGAAGAAATTTATATTGTGTTCATTACAAATGATTGAATTCATGAAGAATAGTGTGATTGAAAATATGTCTCATATCAAATAGACTACTCAAATAACAACCATTTATATTATTAAAATAGGTCCAAGAGTAATGCCAAGCATGACGGATTGGTGGGGTTGAACTTTTGCACAGTTACTACAATTGGATCACACTCACGCATGTCCCCTACAAAATGAGATATGTTAGGCAAGTGAACCAATTTTTGACAATGCTACACATTAGACAATATTCATTCCAAAAAGACAAGCAATAATGAGACTATGAGGTGCTCTAGAACTTACACCTCATAAGCAAGACCATTCTTCAAACAAAACTCATGCAACAAGGAATGATTACAATATGCTCATGCAAAACAGTACAATGCATCAAAAGAGTGGAGGATTTGCATTCTGACCAATTTCATACAGAAAAACTAAAATTTTGCATATTGGCAATCTAGTTTGAATCAACATAGGAATTCATATGTAGCAAAGAACTTATAAAGGTGGACTTGCCAAATATTGTAGTTCAAGCCATAAGCTATAGATAATTAGATGGAATACATACATGTACACTTCAGTTTGTGATCCATCACTATGAGCTAGTCATCTTGTACATATTTTGCATGAGAATTCACAACCATTAGAGGCCACAAAAAGATAAAACAAACAAAATAAGTTACAAATATTATAATCCAAAATGTTTGCAAGAGGGGTTCACTTACGTGAATATAAACATTCCAACCATATATAACAATGCCAAAGGAACTACTAGAGAAGACAAATTAGTCTTGGTCACAACCAGAAATATTGGATTTGAACCAATAATTTCATGAACTTGAGTTTGAAAACTCCCATTGAAGTCAATAATGTCAACTTGCAAAGAGTGATCACCAAGTGAGTTTTAATTGAACTACCTATATTGAAACCCTCCAAACTTGTATTCCAAATTCACATTTGAAAATGCAATAGCAACAATGCAATATTGCATCAAGCATTTGAGCGTAAGAATGATTTAGGAGTAGGAAAATGTTTTGTAAATATTGCAAGCATACCAAAGGAAGATCAATGAGATTCAAACATTTGGATATTGATTAAAAATTGTTGATATTGGAAGAGTGATTCAAATAGTTGGAAGGGTTTCTTACCAACTTTACAATAAGAGCCTTTTCATATCGTAGGTGAGTAAGCTAAGCCTACAATTCATCCATTGAAACAAATCCTTTTCCCTCATTATGATTGTCATTTCTACTAACAACAAGGATCATCGTACCTCAACTATGCAATACACATCTTCCACAAAGGACAATCTTTAGTTGATGATGCTTCTTTTTTTGCAAAAATGTAGAGGCAAGATTAGGGACCCATTAATGTTATCACTTACAATGAACCAAATCCCTAGCTCCTTGATATATTATTCACCATACATAGTTATAAACCCTACACTTTTTAGAGAATAAGGTATATGCTCAAGTTCCTTGAACCCTACATCTATAGTTTCACTCTATGCAATTCAATTAGCAACCTTGAGCTAATGAAGAATGCTATACACTATGATTTTATTTGTGGAAAGTGCCTTGGTTTTCACCTTCTCATGCAAGACTTTTAAAGAACCTAAGAAGGATAGAGTAAGCATAATGACTTTAAAAATCCAGAGGGGGGGGGGGGGGGGGAATAAAAGGAACTAAAAGGAACAAATTTTGTGATAGTTTGTCACAATGATTTGAAAAGAGACACTAAGTGTCTCACAAATTTTCCATATCCCCTCCACCCCACAATTAATTGAGAAGTAATTTAAATTAAATTTTTTTCCATATCCCCTCCTCCTACAATCAGTTCAAAAATGATTTAAATTAAATTTTTTTTAATTAATCTTCCCTCCCCTCCCCTTCTTTGTAATTTTGAAAGTCAGGTTGCTTGCCAATGAATATGGGATATATGTTTTCCAAGTGTGTTTCTCAATATGTATATATATCCACATCCATACTATGTACATATTTTCTGTACTACAATACCATATCTGTATTTGTATCAAAATATTTGTATTTGTGTCAAAATATTTGTATTTGTATCAAAATATTTGTATCTGTATTAAAATATTTGTATTTGTATTAGACTATTTGTATTTGTATCAAAGTATTATATTTGTATCTCTTGTTTTTTTTGGAGATCAATGGTTAGGACAGTTGGTTCGTAATTTAAAAAAATCAACAACTCTTGTTTTTTTGCACAGATGGGGGTTGGTTAATTAATTGGCCAATTTGGTACGTCTCTTTTTGGCTCATTGTCATTGTCATTGTTTGTGACTCTAAAAATCCATCAACAAATCAATACAACTCCAAATTATGAAATGACTTGCAGTAGGTTCCATTTGTATATAAAACCAACCCAAACAAATTAGAATGAATTCTCACCATGAGCACATAAGTTAGATCTTTGTTTGCATAGTTCAAGGTAACGTACTTTAGTGGTCACATCATCATGGCAAAGATGATAGTTCAACATCCTATACCCTATTGTAATCTTAACCTCATAGCAACATATTATCACCTCTAGCAATATATAATTTCACTAAATTCCAATGAGGTTTGTTCAAATTCATGTAAAAAATAGATAAGATATATGTCCACACACTAGAATGTATGAAGTCTCAAATGATTGCAATTCAACAACTTCTTGACTAGTACCAAAAGGCCCATGATACAAAAACTTACAACTTCAAAAGTAGCAAGAGGTTAGAACCTCGACACTTTTATAGCTACGGATTGCAAAACTAGTTCACAATAGGAACTCTAGAATTTGCTTAAGAAAAGACACATTGATTAAGAGCAATTACATGTTACTAATCCGATCACTTGCTAAAGGCTCTCACCCTAAACATACACAAGATTGTTCTCTCAACCTCCTACGAATTTTTCAATTCTTGAGATAAAACACTTTAAACAATTTCTAATTGGCTCAATATTCTACAAAATAAATTCCCATACCAACAAGTTCATTCTAAATTTGAATCTTGACAATACCAAAAGAGATACACAAGCCACCATAGTTCAAAAACACAACGAGTATCAAGAAATACAAAGAGCAAGCACATCTTCTAAAAATTCTCAAAAAGCACATATGCAATCAATTTCATACGATTCACCAACTCCTCGTACAAATGCTCCCCCAATTCCAAACTCTAAACTAAGCCCTCTAAAACCTCAACCACTACATTGATGCAATAACATCACAATCATGGTGCAAGCAAGCCATCAATCAAGCAATTCAACAAATGCAACAAACAAGAAATCATAGTCTCAACACTAGAAAAATTCTCCATACAAGGGACTTTGACATAGATAGTAGCTCTAGATTATGTCTACTTTCTTTTAAAACAAATTTATATGAACTAATACCAAGAATAAGCACCGCTTTTGAAAATTCTTAGAAAGCACATGTGCAATCAATTTCTTACACTTGAACAAAGTGAGACACTAACTATTCCATGAAGGATGAAAACACAAGGTTTTTTACCTTGGGGAAAATGTTGGAATTTTTTATTTTTCACAAATTTTGTTTTTTGCTAATGTTGAATTAATATTTGCAATTAGAGACTCCAAAATATCTATGTGGGTTTAGAACATATCCTAAACAAGGCTCAAACTAGGGAACTTTTTTTATTTTTATCCCTAGTGAATCCTAAAATTGTCTTGTTGGGCCTACTTTGTGATTAGATTTAGTGTCCTACTTGAACAAATGCAATGGAAAGGAAACCATAGCCTCCATGTTGAATTGACATTCCTAAGATCTCCACTTCATCCCTTGCCGTTCCCCGTTAGGAGAGCATAAGTGTCTTTTGAAGGGCCCATAAAACTTTTGTAGTTGAGGATCATCAAATTTGCAAAATAAATTTTGGGTCTTAGAGTATTGAGGGGTTAACCTAGGAATGACAAATTACTAAAGTAGTTACCCAAAAATATTAGATTCTTGGACAAATAGTTGCATTCTTCATTTCTACAATAACTTTGAAAAGTCATTCTTCAAACATTTTTTTTCTAGGTAGCTTTTCACAATCAATTGTATTAACTCTTATTGGACTAATGGACTATAATCACCTTTTGCAAAAAAATACCTCAAATTATCATATTTCACTATATCAATCAAAATTAAAAAGAAAAATTCACTTTTGAAATTCTACTATAAAAAATTCTACAAGATTATTATAGGACTATATAGAATACTTTCAAATAATTTGACCATATAGATTACATAATCTTAGCAATCAATATAAAAGATCATTTTTTTCCAACACTTCCAAATTGTCCAAATTTCATATTTCAAAGTTATTGTCCTAAATTGAGTTTGTTCTACAAAATATGGAGTATTGCATTTTCATTATTGGAAAAAAATATTCACAAAAAAGAATTAAGGAAACATAATGGGATGCACTACATTGTTAATAACTAATATATGTGTATATGTAGATTTAAGAAATGTCAATTTCAACAATAATAATGTAGTAATAAGTAGTTTGCGCCCTATATTTTATTATTCTTCAAAAATATTGAAAATTGAGTTAAAATAATGAGCATCAAACTTTATTTTTGAAGAAAGAAATTGTGACTATTTGCAAAATAAATATTTTTATAACTTTAACACCAAAGGTAGAAACCTCAACGCATAAATCAAAGTTTGTGCACTTGTCTCATAGAGAGCTTTCTAACCATACTAAGAATGTAACCAAGAGACACATCATTACAAAGATCTCCTCTAACAAAACAGTACAACCAACCTAATTTAAAGCATGGACTAGTGTACCCTGTCCCATTGCCATGGTAAAAAAGCAAAAAGCAAAAGTAAATTTTAAAATTTTAAATTCATAAAAACTTTGAAATTCAATAATTTTCATGCTGAAGGTCCAAATGTCATGACACAAAGCCTATACACCCCTCCTCACCAAGGGCTTTCCGACGGTACCAAGAACAAGACCAAGAGATGCATGGTCCGAGAGATCTCAACGTAACAAACAAAACAAACAGCCTAACTTGAAGGTATGGATGGATGATCGATCCATTTGCTGCAAAAGTCTCATCCCGAATACTCAGGCCCTAATTTTCGCTCACAATATTGAGCCATCCTGGACTTTGGACTGATTCCAATCTGGCGACGGACTTCTTTCGCGGATTGTGAGAATCCGCGAAGCTCGGATTCTCAGCAACCTATGTTACACAGTCGATTAAATTTTCCTTCTTGTAGACGGTGGTTTTCATTTGAGCGAATTCAACGCAATTGCGAAATCTGGTGGTGCCAGACCTTGTCATGTATTTGACTTTGCAAATTGGCGGATGGTATTATGTTAGGGTCCTTTTACGGTAAAATTTATCTGCAGATCTCAAGAGCAGCATGAAAATGCACAATGATGGGTTTAGTAATGTTGTGTTTGAATGGGTTTTTCGGACTTTGGAAGATTGTGAATGTGTTGGGTTGTAAGTAGGACAAGTCGGGATGGTTGAATCTCATTTTATGGAGAGTGTGTACGATTCTGTTGAAGAATGGAAATCACCATCGATATGCGTTTTCTGTTTGTTTGTATGTTGTTTGCTAGGAATATGTATGTGTATGTAAGACCGAGGATTTGAAGATCGTGGTGCGGCGTAGCACTAAGAGGTTTGGCTTGCTGTTATGGCAATGGACATTGTTTACACCACATCACATTGTTTGCCCTTGTTTCTGTCCCTAAACCCTAAATCCTAACCTTCTGTCGCTCTCGTTTGTGCGGAAAGACGCAAGAAAGTGTCCTGCAGGGGCACAATTTAAAAAATTCAGGATCGTGGAGGGCTCTTCTGCAGGAGGCTTTCGAGAGGTCCGTTGTGTTTACGCAGTTCATCCGCTTCTTGAACGTCTTCGCCAACCATGTTGCCAAAGTGCATCAGGTATGAGATTCACAAATGGAAGTTGTAGCAAACTAGCAACATGTCGACAGATTTGCCTGATGCATCGAGTAAGGATTTTTTTTGAAAATTTCACCAATTTCAAAGGATGGAATCCAAATGACATCTTGTCACTTCTCCTGATTGAATGAAAATAACTTAATTTCTTCAATTGGATTGGAGAGACCTTTTCTGGTGCATTTGTAATTGATTCAAATTCTAAAAGTTGAGCTCGTGTGATTGACAGTGTCTATGTTCGTAATTTATGTAATGTGTACACACTTAAATATGCACACACAACGTGCTTGAGAGATATTCATATATTAATAATAATTTATACAAGAGAGACAGTGTTCTTATAACTCATGAAGAGTTGTAAGACTAGCGACCCTAGTTACAAGTAACGGTGTGACTGTTGACGTTCTAGTTTACTAATCTAGATTTAAACTAATTTAGTCTAACACTCCCCCTTCAGCTAAAGAGCTGAAAAATAATGATTGAAGAATTGTTTGAAAAATTGTAATGAAGCTCCCCCTGTTCATCAATTCGATAAACCATGAGGTTCGTTAAGGTTCTGAACTCCGAGGAGACAGGCTTGGTGTTTAACTTTGGGTAAAGATTTTGTAAGGATGTTGGCCCACATATGAGTGGTGGAGGTGTAAACAAGGTTGATGAGTTGATTTGCAACTTGTTTACGAAGAAAATGAAATCGTATACTGATATGTTTAGAATGATCATGAAATCGAGAATTCTTTGTTAATGCTATACAAGATTGATTATCGCAGAAGAGAATGCTGGGAAGCTGTAAAGAATATTGGAGTTCGCCAATAATGGTTTAAAGCCATAATATTTCCTTGGTCGCAGTAGCTGCAGCAATGTACTCAGCTTCGGTTGAGGAAAGGGTGACAACGGATTGCTTATGACTTTTCCAGGAGAGAATATACAAGGAATCTAGAAGAAAGATATAGCCAGAGGTTGATCGACGAGTATCAAGGTCCCCAGTCCAATCAACATTAGTCCAGCCTACTAAATGATGTTGTATGGAGGGTGTAAAGTGAGCTCCACAATAAGTAAGACCAGTTTACATAGAACCTTTTAAATAACGAAGAATTCGTTTAATTCCGAGCCAATGTACGGGAGCTGGGTTTATCATGAACTGAGCTAAATGATTGACAGGAAAAGCAATATCTCATCGGGTACAAGAAACAAGATATTGTAGGGCTCCAAGGGCTTGCTTATAAGGCACATCTTGCATGGCAACAATTTCAACATCAGTGAGGTTCTCGCTTTGCTCACGAGAATAATGGATCCCAGCTTCTAGAGGAGTACTGACAGAGTTATAGTCAGACATATGGAATCTAGTCAAAATATCGGTAACATATTTTGCTTGTGATAATGTGAGGGTCTTGGTTGAACGATCATGGTGAACTTGAATTCCAAGTATATATTCAATCTCAGAATTGTCCGTCATAGAGAATCGTTGTGAAAATAACGATTTAGTGAGGGATAAATACTGTAGATCATTGGAAATGAGGACCAGGTCATCAATATATAAGCCAATTAATAAAATAACAGAGTGAGATCTTTTGATGTAAACGTTAGGATCGGAGATGCATTTTAAGAAGCCTTGGTCTAGTAAGAAAGTAGCAAACAGTTCATACCATACTCGAGAGGCTTGTTTAAGCGCATAAAGAGACTTGAGCAGTCGACACACTTGATGTTGGGTACTAGGGTGGATGTAACCTTCGGGTTGAGAAATAAAAATTTCTTCCTATAAAATGCCATTGAGAAAGGTGGTAGTCACATCCATTTGATGAATGTGGTAGTCCAATATAGTGGCGAAGGCCAATAAAAGTCGTAGTGATGTCATTTTTATAACATGTGAGAAGGTTTCATTATAATCAATACCTGCTTGTTGAGAAAAACCCCGCGTTACGAAGCGAGCTTTGTAGCGAGCTAAAGAACCATTAGATTTGTATTTCCGATGGAAGAGCCATTTTGTACTAATAATATTGCGATGGAGGGGTGGATCAACTAATTGCCAAGTGTTGTTTTGAATTAAGGAATTATACTCGGCATCCATGGCACTTTTCCATTGAAGAGCATCAGGACTAGAAAGTGCTTCAGTTATAGTGGCAGGGTTTAAAACCTGAGTCATGAAAGCAAAGGCATAGTTGCTTTCATCTTCATATCTGGTTGATTGCCAGTGTTCCTTAGTGCGGCGTTGTAATCGTCGAGGAGAAAGACCAGTTACAAATGGAGGTCTTTGGAGAGGAGAGCGCTGCGAAGAGGGTGCTGAAGATTTAATGGAGGAATCTTGTAATAAATGAGGCGGCGATGGTGGGTCAAGAAAGTGTTGCTGAATTGGAGGGATGAGTGGCCCAGTCAATGAAGGAGTATTGGTAACTTCAGGAATATTATAAAAGTCATTAGTCTCAATAGTGAGTTCATTAGGTGGTTGTTGGGAAATAAGATCTCCCCTTGGAAGCAATAAATCTTCTGAGAAAATTACATCACGGCTTGAGAAAACACGATTATTCTTTGGATCGTATAATCGATAACCTTTTGTGCCAGTGGGTTTACTATAACCAATGAATATACACTTTAAAGTTTTTGTGTCAAGTTTAGTGCGCTTCTCATCTGGAACATGAGAATATGCTGGGCAACCGAAAATACGAAGGTCTCGAAGATCAGGTTTGATACCTGTCCAAAGTTCAAATGGAGTAACATTTGTTAAAGCTAAAGTGAATGAACAATTCTGTAAATGGCATGCAGTCGCAATTGCTTCTGCCTAGAAAGAATCGTTTAATTTAGCAATGTGAAGCATACATCTTGCGGACTCAATTAAAGTACGATTTTTCCTTTCAGAGATTCCATTCTGCACTAGAGTATATGGGTTAGTAAATTGGCGTTGAATGCCATGAGCTACACAAAATTGTTGAAACTGGTGGGAAATATATTCACCCCCGTTATTAGATCTGAGAATAAGGATTTTAGAATCACCATGTTGATTTTCCACAAGGGCTTTATAGGTTTGAAAGTGGGTCATAACATCATATTTCCTATGTAGGAAATAAAGGTGAGTGAATCTCGAGAAATCATCAATGAACGTGACGAAATAAATTGCACCACCAAAAGAAGGTGTATGCATGGGTCCACAGAGATCACTGTGAATCAAAGCTAAAGGGACAAGAGCCCGGGTTGCAGGATCAGTCGGAAAAGAACTTTTAGAGTGTTTTCTAAAAATACAGCCTTCACATATAGGTAAGGTTGATTTGATTGGAGGAAGTCCAATTACTAAATTGTTAGAGTTCATAAGAGATAAAGAACGGATGTTGATATGTCCAAGTCTATAGTGCCATTTAAGTGTGGTAAGATCAAATGTTTGTGAAGTCATCATATTATGAGTTGAATCGGAAGGCTCAATGCCAATTCCGAGAGTAAATAAGTTGCCAGTTTTGCTCAGTTTATATTGGGTTTGTTTCTGGGATTCTGGAGATCGGGTAGCAATAATGCATTCAGTGTTTGTAAAAGTAATAGTAGTATTGCCAGTCTGTGTAATCTGGGCGACAGATAAGAGATTCATTGCTAATCCTGGGACGAAGAGTACATTTGGGATTAGTAAAGTTTGGCCAGTAGGCAGCCGCAAAAGTATGGATTCCATTCCGATAGCGCTATAGGAGGTATTATCTCCAAGGAGAATAGTGCGAGGGGAATCCAATACTTTATAAAATTCTGAATAGTGTCTTTAGAGGTGACATATGGTGGCTAGCACCAGAGTCGATGTACTACATTGAGGAAATTGCTTGGAGAGAGTCAAGGGCTGTAAAATGATATTCTATTTCTTCTTCACTCGCTGAGCTGTTAAGATGAGGTTTTGACGAACCAAGCTTGCTCACAAAGTTCCGCTTTTTTTTTTCCTACAATCAAGGGATTTATGCCCCGGGATGCCACAATTGTGGCAAATTATAGCAAAGGTTTGATTTGAATTGGGAAAGTTCTTTTGAGCGGAGTTGTTATTATGCTGTGGTTGAAACTTTGGTTTACTCAAAGGTTGAAATCGAGTTGAAGATTTTCTGTTGTTTGTGGGTTTTATAAACTTCCCTTTGACATAAAAAGTAGTAGATTTTGATATCTCACGTTTAGAAATATTGATTGAGTTTTGCTGGAGAATATTAGATAGTAGAGTTGTAAAGGATAAATTGTTAATACCACCTTGTGTGGTGATAAAGGAGCTCCAGGAATCTGATAAAGCTCCGAGCAACAAATTGACTTGCTGATCCTCTGTAAAAGTACATCCGGCAATTTCAGCTTCATTGAGAAGTGACTGCCATGTCTCCAAGAAGGACGTAGTATCATCGGAATCAGACATAGCTAAGCAGCATAGTTGTTTATGTAAATTGACCTGCAACGCTTTATTAGATTTTTCGTAAATTTGTTTTAAGCGATCCCAAACCTGCTTAGAGGTTGTAAGAGAGCGTAGAGAAAGTAATTGTTTCTCATTGCAATGGAGCAAAAGCTCTGATGAAGCTTTAATGTCACGTAATTTCCAGGCTGTCAAGCCTGTGTCACTTGCAGCAGGAGCTGCATCGCTACCATCGACACCGCTCCATAATTCGTAGCGAATTAATAATAATTCAATTTTCAAACTCCAAGACGCATAATTTTCTGCACTTAGAATTGGAATAACATAAGTTCGGTTTGCGGAAGTTGATCCAGTGGTGGCCATTGAATGTTATTACTAGAATTTATACTACCTAACGAGCTAATTAAAGTTCCTGGTACAAATAAGAGGGTACATTGTCATAATGATCGTCCTCAACATAATGTGGGATGATCTCATCGAACTGGTCAACTTGGGTTTGGGAATCAACGTAGCTTGCAGGTGCGTTGTTAATTCCATATAAAATGTTTTCGAAATTTTGATTCCAAGGCAGTCCAATATTTGCAACGTCTTCAACGTCTTCAACTGCTAACGCATTTGCAACTTGAATAAATCCATCTTGAAGAGAATGTTGAAAGAATCTTATTACTGGAAAAGGATTCTCATGTTCAATTTGCTCGTCTTCTGTTTCGAAGACCTCAAAAATATCTGTGCTTAAACACTCGTGCGAAGGAGTTGGTGCGAAGCACATTTTGAAATTTTAAGAACAATGCTCTGATACCATGTTCGTAATTTATGTAACGTGTACACACTTAAATATGCACACACAATGTGCTTGAGAGATATTCATATATTAATAATAATTTATACAAGAGAGACAGTGTTCTTATAACTCATGAAGAGTTGTAAGACTAGCGACCCTAGTTACAAGTAACGGTGTGACTGTTGACGTTCTAGTTTACTAATCTAGATTTAAACTAATTTAGTACTCTCTTGTAGTAAGAGCAGGAAAGGTCGATACAACGTTTCTCCTACAACAGCTGGCATCTCACCTCCGTCCTACAATTCCAACGCACTCCCACGAGCTCAAATTAAAATGGTTCCAAACCAACCGCCAGAGCAGAGAAACAAGTCAGAATCCCACTACAAATCCCGCACAAGCGGGCATTGCAGTACTACTTCCCGCATTCAGTCATCCTAACATAACAGTACGAGAAATCTCCCTCCTTGAGCCCTCAATTCACCGCAACAGCCATACGTGCACCCGCAACAGACTGCAGCATGCTACAGTCTAACAGTCTAGGGCCAGGCATGCTACAAACCTTCAATGTTTTTGGAGACATTGCTGCTGGAGCATCTATCCTCGAAGTTTGAGAAGATCAAGCCGGGAGATGTGGTCATGGTCCGATCCCCGGCAAATCCCCGGCTCGTAGTCTGTAAGCGAGTTCTTGGATTAGAAGGGGAGACTGTCACTGTCCTTCTGACTTCTAGCCGATGCCACACTCGTCAAGCTGTGGTAACATTCGCCTCCTTAATCATTTCCTCATAACGTGGGTGTCTTTTAGTTTGATAGAACAATGAAATGCATAACTTTTTACCAGACTTTTGGCACATGACTCTCATTCTTTTCACAAAGTGTTTAATGCATTATTTGTAGGTAATAAGTGTATCAATGTTTTGTTGAAAAATGGCTTCAAAATTGCAATTTTTCAAAAATCAATAAGTGATAAATTACTATTCTTTTGGATCAAAATTAAGCAACGTCTGAAGTGTGTCTTCGTGTTTCTTCCCCTCCTACCTTACTCCAAGTTCAAATTTTGCACAATGATCCTAATTTTCCAATTTATAACAAAAATGCAAAGTTTGAAGTTCTATTTTACAGAATATCTCTGTGATTTCCAGCATCCTGTGCGGCAAAGTCAAACATTGACAATGCTACATCGCAAGGTTTCACTTGTTAACGTCCTCAACACATTCAAACAGCGTCTAAACATTCGACTCCAAGACTGAAATGGAGCACCTACACTCAAAAACTCTGTCATTGCTCAACCAAACGAGATAGGCTGTGGCACTTGGATACATATCTGCTCAAAGCTAAATGATACGACAGCAGAAAAAGACGACACAAGAGGCAGCCTCCTGAAATGAAAGATCCCATGTATCGCAGACCATGGAGGGTGTCTCATAAAGCTCAAAGTCCAAAGGTGCCACGCATCTTCAAGAGAACGAAACCACAAGGGAATGCAGAGTCGAATTTAGTTTGGAATCCTGCAATGGAGAAAGTCAGAGTCTGCGGCATCATCCAATTCTGCCCGCCTCCAAAAGTCCAGCAACCAAACGCACCAGGGAAATGATCATAGCTTTCGCTTCCTACACATTGTGTCGCCAGGAAGTGATTGTTTGTTGTTGAGCCAGGGCGGTTTCTTCCTCCTTTCCTCATAAAAACTCTTGTATGTTGGAATGCTGGCTCATTCGCAAGCTATCTTGGGCACCACAACAAAAGGATGACTTGGATCCAGATCGAGTGACGATAGTCACCTACCATCCGGCTCTGTCCTTGTCACCGCCATCATCTCCTCAAAGGGGAAGTCCAGGGTCAAACTTGGAAACCGTTCCAACGTCTGAATGCAACTGCTGTCCGACTCAAACGAAGGACCCATGCTCAGGATCATGTCGTCCAAAAAAAGATCGTCGTCCAGATTCACGGGCTTCTCCTTAACGGATTTGTCTGAAGGATTTCCTCCATACAGGCGTTGGACGAGTGTGTCATTTTCATGCAGAGAAGGTTGTCCCTCTAGGGAACCTTTAGCTGAGCTGTGTTCACATTCCACCTTTACCGGTTCTATGTCTGGACTGTCATTTTTCTTCTTCATTCCTCGCAAAATCTGCAAATACGCTGCTAAGGTTTCAGAATCAAATCGACCATGAACAGAGCGAGTTCAAACTAAGCCCACCCTTCCTGGGTAATTCCAATATTCAACCTCACACAGGTCCACCACGAGACAGTTATCTACCACGATGAGATCATCAATCAAGTCAACCATCTCTTGTTACGGGGACAGCTGTCGAAGATGCTCCACTGTCCAGCACATCCACACACTCATACCAAAGAAGTGATACTTACATAACCCCCTTTCAGAACTCTGTAAATTACGAGTAGATCTCCTTCCACAAGGTCGTGTGATATCACAAACGCCGCTGCGAAACTCGAAGAAAGTTTGATCGAAATCAGCAATTGGATGTGAACAGGTTGGACTCGAGTGAACTGTCACCAATGGAGATGCCGACTGAGATTAAGATATGAACGAACAAGACACCAAACGTTTCAAATTCCAATGACTTGCAATTTCAGGATGCTCACCAGTATTCTCCAATACATACATCCGGCTGTTGTTGTTTGGCCAGAACCTACTCACAAAAACATGTCCATAAAATGTTTACGCACTGCCCAGATGCAAGAGACCGATTATTTCAAGGTTTGGATGGAACCAGAAAACCCAGAACAATGCATATATGATCTTGGAACGTTCGGGACATTTACTTCAGCTGTAGTTGAACTGCCTAAATGTTTAAGTTCCCTGTCCCATTCCTAGAAGCGGATCTAGCAGTTGACGCACATGCTAGCCGGCCCAGAAGGAACCTTCACAATAAACAATATCCATACTTACGATGAAGTGCCCGAAGTAACTCGAGGGGATGACCCCATTTCAGGCGGAGCTATTACACTGGAGAGAAACAACAGACAACCACCGACTGCAACTCAAGGATGGGGAAATGTATAGAAAAATCACATCCCACAAATTCTCTGACGCCTCAAGAGACAACGAAAACTTCATCTAGATGTAACCTCAAGATACTTCAAACAACACAAATAATCTTCGTAGAGTCCACGAAATTATCCAACAGTCCAGCCTTCTACATCACCATACCTCAAAACATCCCAAGGCACTAGCGGTACCCGATCCAAAACACAGCCACACCGGGCTACGGACAAAGCACTTGGTGCCAATTCACAACGAATCAGGGGAAGGACAAAAGCACATACGAAGTAGAAGAAGTACTAAACGACTTACTGACGAGCTCCAGACTACTACTGCCCAAAGCTTCTTACCATAAGAGAAAAAGAGCATTGAAAAGGAGGAACTAACACAAACCAATCCATACCTGTATGTGAGATTCCAGGCATGACCTGAGTCAAAATCTTCCATCTGTATGGAGAGCCTTCCTCGTGTTGCAAGAGACGGCATGCGCTCCTCTGCTTCTTTCTGCACAAATCGTTTCGAGGAGTGAATAGAGAGGTAAGTCCCGGAAACCCTTGGTATACAATACTGACTATGATAATTAGAACAGCTGTAAAGTATCTGCTGCAATCTAGTGGATCAGAAGTAGCCAACTAACCTTGGGAAGTACAATACGCCCGAGATGGCCGACATCACTCGGTCGAAGTTCCTTTTGAAGGAGCACAGTCAAACCTTCCATGCTGCGGCCCTGCAAAACTTTAAAAGTATTCATCAGAAGAAGCAAAGGAAGACGGACCATCCTCAGAAGTCCAAAGACTCCCAGGCGTATGTACATTACAAAGTAAATCGAAGGGTGTAAGCGCTACAATTGTTGAATTCGCTATTAATCCCCAGAAGGACGCGCAGGTTTCTGTGGAAATCATCGTTTTTTGTACCGTGTGAATCATTTGCTTAAAAATAACACCAAGAGCACTCATTGGAGGTCAACCTACTCTGCAAAACCTCCCCTTTTCACACAAAATTCCAAGGATGCACATCTGCACATTTGTCCTACATAAAAGGATACTCTATCAATAGTGTCCGCGGCGTCCCCCGCGGCGTCCCCGTAGGATTAAGTTGCTTCTCACCCAAACTTGTTATTCTTTAGAAGCTAAGAGTTGATTCTAGTAGCTCTACAAGAATTTCCTAAATTAAAAAATAAAGAAGAGGGAACGGTTTCTTCTGTCACCTATTACTTATTCTTTAGGAATCGGCGTTAACCTGTCTGCGTATTTACCCAGAATCGGCCACTTCCATAAGTACCGGAGTTGGAATGCATCATATAAGAATCTGTAACAAATAAAACTGGTAAGAAGAAATCATACCCAACACTTTTGAACAGTGGAAATGAGTTTTGGAAGTTACCAATATTGGCTATACCCTACTTCTGGGTCAGCTTCGCAAACAATTAGCCAAAATTTGAAGCATTTTCAAAGCTTTTTAAATTTGTAGACCAATATCCCAAAGCCACAGAAAATACTATTTGAATGTTTTCATTCTTGGTCAAATCTTCAAAGCTTGAATTAGAAAATTTTCCAATGATTTAAAAATGACAAAGTGACATTCGTGCAGTCTAAATTCCAAATTTAAACACATTTAGACACACAAATGTTGTTCCTGGCCTAGGCTTGCGGTATCAAGCTTCCAAAGTGGTCTTTTCTATTTTAAGCTCGGGCACCTGGGGTTCTATAAGCTGTCACTTGTGAAGCCCCGAAATGATAGGGCTACGAGTTACATGTTTCTTACCGCAACACACAATTTTTAACACAATAGAACTTTTAACCAGTCTTGACTGTATCCCCAGAGTGTTTCTCAAAAATATCCAGGACTGCAAATGAGAGGTACTCTTACCCATACTGTACAACTCCTTGACAAAGTAAGCAGTTTTGAGACGTCTAAAATTTGGGCTGGAGGTCATTCCGTACCTCCCGTGCAGTAGTGACAGGAGCCCTTGGGGAAGGTTTGTGTCCCCCGGACATCCCTGAACTCGTCACTGCTGAAGATGTAGCAGCATTAGTATTCCATAACGATCCACCGCCTACAGAAACAGGGGTTGTTGCAATAGGACTAGCTGCTCGTGCATGAAAGGATTCCCTCTGACGGGTCATTCGGTGTCTTCGTGCTGCTTTTGTGGCCATGGCAGGAGTCGGCTCTACAGAAGGCATAGCGATGTGCTTCTGGGAACTGCGTGGAGCCATCATATCGGGACGCGTCACCTCAAGCTCACAGTCTTCCGGACTTCTGATGAAACTGCTCGGACAAAACCCAGTGTCTAAACCTCCAAGTCCAGCACCCATCTCTGGCTCCCCAGTCATTAGCTTCCGGGACTTCGAGCGCTGCGTATACCTCATCTCTTGGTCAAGAAACCGCGTTGTTGGAGGAGGCTGTAGAATGCCGCTGAGAATCTGAAATGCATCAGAGCTGGGCTGCTCAAAAACCACTTTCTGTGCAGTGCCAGAGAAAGTCCAAGCTGGATTGGAAGGGGGAGGTGATGTTGGTGGTTCCTGAGACGATGATTGGATGTCCCTTTGTTGCTTTACCCACATCATAATATACTCCATCAGACTCTGAAGACCTTTCTCCCCGCCGCCCAAGCTCTGGATTGCCTTATTCAACACGCCTTCGTTAATTGTCACCTTCCTCAGGATAGCACGTACATCGGCATCCTTCAACATAGCGCGAACTTCGCCATCCTCCAATACAGCAATGACCTTGGCAGCCCCGTCGATAAGGTTTGTTGAGTTGTTTCGTTCAGAGGAGGAGGACGAACAGGATGGAAGGGATCCATCTTGAGATGAGAAATCTCCACTGCCTTGATTCTCCAAGACAGAAGCAGCAGATAGTCCACGGCGAATGCTGGCAGACTTGTGCATGTCCATCCCGAGGTCTCCTTTGCTCTCCATCCTCAAAACCTTCCTCGAAGTCGGTACTCGTGGGTCCACCTAAAATCACCTTTCAACGACTGCGGTTGCTCTCTCTGCACCTACAACGCGCAGAAGGAGCTTTTAGAACAAGTGGGCACATTTCTTTGAAAATGGACCTCACATGCCTGCACGAAGTGCCACTCGATAGTCGAACAGACAAAGAAACAGGGCATCCTTTGCAACGCTCTTCGACATCCTAACGAGTAGAAATTATAAATGCGGCTGAAAGCATCACCGCATTTTGTCCTTGGGCAAACCAAACTCGGCATACTGGTCACACTGAAATCATTCCATACCCTGGGTGGTTTACAGAAATTGAAGATAGAAGCAACACGACAGTGCGAGCAAGGAACACAAGTAACGACATGTCCAGCTAGCTCATTCACACCAAGATCGAATGAAATTTCCAGGGGGTCCTAATGAATTGCAAAAAATACAGAAGCAGAACAGGAACGTATCAACACCAAGTTTTTCAGATCCCAAGTGTCTGTCTATTCGCACTTGGTGTTCAGAATGGTGAGCTATCAAGACTGTTAATTACAAAAGTGTACCGACATTCATTCACTTCTAACACCCTTGCTACCATCACTCATTCACTCCTGATCCCCAGCGCGAACGGACCGTGCCGAGGGACCGAACACTTTCTGTTGCAGGTATTAACATCCAGTTGACCTGCTCCTAACTCTGCATCTAAATGAGTGTTCTAAGAGAGGCAAGTACGTACAAATGGCAGGATGACTGGCACTTAACAAAGGAAGGTGGCACCCTCATTCTACTCGTTCCATACATGTCTGCGCAAAACTCTTTTCAACTAGCTAGAACTCACTTCATGTCAGCACCATTTCATTAACGGCTGGAGCTAGCATAGAATTGAATCTCACCACCAATCAGCAGTAATTCCCACGTTGGCAGCCTAGCTCCTCAAGTGCCGTGGTGTGTGTTCAATCCCCCCCCCCAAAAAAAAAAAACCCGGCTCGCAGACGAACCTTCAACCACACGCGGCAATCCTTTCAGCCAGCGGGGGATTTCCCGGCAAAGGGAAAACCTGCACTCAGAAAACTGAAAGCCAGCCAGGCCAAACTAAAAGTCAGCCAGGCCAAACCCACCCTAATCAATCACTGACCAGCAAATCGGGAGTGAGTCCCGACGCCATTGTCCGCCATGGACAGCAGCCAGCGACACGGTTACTAAGCTGAACTAACTTTGCGACGATGTGATGAAACCACGAGACGGCGAACAGATGAGGAGGAGCTCTCGAGTCTCATGATGGAAACCTTTGGACACGGCGAAAAAGATCAGAAAAAGCCAGCGGGTGATAGGGAAGATGGGAATAAGCGAGCTCCGCGACGAGGGGCAGGAAGGCAGGCAGGCACGGAAGAGACGGGAGTTCGCTTTTCAGCTTCTGTAAGCTTAGCGGAGTGCCTGTAGACTGAGCTGGACGTCCGTGTGGATTCATTTACCACGAGTCTATTCAGTATTGGAGAGCTATAATAAGGGGTCGCAGGCTTAGTCGAGCCAGTGAGGCGGATGGAAGGATAGTCCACTGTCAGTGGCTGGCGGTAGTTGAAGGTGGTTGGCTGGATGAGTGCATGCGTAGAATAAAAATCGCCAGGGCTCATCGGCCTCATCTCTTCCAGACTGTCGATTTGTTTTGCCTTCTTCTTCTTCTTTTTTTCTTTTTGTGGAGTAAGTGAAAACAGTATACAACAAAGACCACGGCAGCAGCAGCTACAGTAAGTTAAAGTTAGCTCCTTCACCTTTTCAAGGCGTCAGGGTGGGTGGGGGATCTCATGCAGAGATATCTAGTGTAACGTATTCCGGCAACGGGGACTCTCTGATTGCAGAGATACCTAGTGTTTCTCCAACGTTTTGTTTTGGGTGCCAGAGAGAAGTGATGAGAACATCTCTGGGTGGGAAATTTGGAGCTCCAATTTAAATTAATTGTAGTGAAAAAACGTAGGAACAAAGTATGTACTCTACTGTTGAGGATAATTTGGAAATTTTGAACTCATTCTTTGGAATCCCAAAATAGTATCTACACCACTATTTGCTAAACTTGACACAATCACATTTTACATCTATTTTTGAAGACCTATCAAACTCCTTATTTCCCACCTTGCTTATCCAATGTGTCCTATAAAAAATCAATCCACCAATCACCACATAGAATGTAGGATGAAGCTAACTTATTTTTGACTTGAAGGGCCACTCCCTTACATGCTAGAATCCAATGTAGCAAAAATATTGGGAGGACTAGGAGCACTTATCATCAACTTTTGGTGAATGTCAAACATTTTGAGTGTAATAGTGGGGATGTTCAGAGAGATGTTTAGAGAATGTAGAACAACCTCAAATTAATCATTTTATTTGATGAGCATAGATATAGTCAAAATGATAATTAGGGAATATTTTTCACTTGTAGTCAAACAAAAGTCACCTATTTTCAAAAGACAATTATATTTTTGATGAGTCTTTATGTAGATTTTCAAAATCAAAGATTGAATAGATTTTTAACATTTCAAGTAGGTGAGTCTTTGAAGCACCTTTACAAAGATCCAAAATCATTCACTAGAACCTTGAACACTTTTTAGCTATATTCTAGCATGGGTAAAGTTGGAGACCTTCTACAAAGAAAACTTGTAGTCAATATGGAACACTTTAATAGTCTCCTACCTAGTAAAATTGGATGGCAAATGGAAGGAAAAGATTGAATTTTATAAAGAATCACTAGCCTTCATCTTGCATTCTTGGTAGAAAAAACTCCTTAGCAAATCAAAATAAATGTATCCCTATTTTGAAGCAACCTAACTAGTGAGTATCAATCAAACAAGATTTTACTAGACTACTATGGAAACTTCCACATAGATTGCAAGACTTATATAAAGTCTCTGAAGTTAAAAGGGGAAAAAAATGGCCATGCGTAATATAACCATGGTCAACAAACTTTGACTCTTATTGGAGTAATTTTTTGTCACAACATATATTATTTTAAATTTGTTTTTGACAATTTCATACTACATCACATTAGTTACATACTAGCTAAATTTCAAGAATAAAAAAGGATTTGTCCACCTTGCATGAAGTTCAATTTATCACAAAGAAAGAAACAATCTTCAAAGCAAAGAAGCTTCCCCTAGCATGTAGCATAACTAAAACGGATGATACAATGAATTTTGGCATCATCCTCAAATCTTCATCTTCTCTCATGTTTGCGTGCATCCTCCAGGCTTTCTACTAAATACCCATCAAGTTGTTATACATTCTTGGCATGTCAAGTGGTTTCCATCCTCATGGTCAAATTACTAGTTATTATTCACAGGAAGATAAGAAGGAAGGCAATAGAGAATAGGGGGAGGGGTTATCAAAGAGAGAGAAGGATAGGAGAAATTTAGACTAAGATTTGTACCTGATTTGATTAATTAATAGGAGTTTGAAGTTACAATTTCGCAAAGGCATCGAGATTGGTATACATTTTCCGAGCTTTCATTTGGTTCTATTGCTGGGACTTGGCTAATCAGGCCTAACAACCTGACACACCTCAATCTTCAAAACAAAGAAGCTTCCCCTAGCATGTAGTATAACTAAAAGGTTCCAAACGTAGCATTCTTTGGATGGACTTGATAATTTCACAAAATATATGAATTGCTTAAACTCAAGTACAAAACTTTCATTCTTTTTACTAAATGTTTATTGCATTCTTTACATGTAAAAAGTGTATCAATCTTTTGTTCAAAAAAGACTCGAAAATTGCAATTTTCAAAAATCTAAAAAGTCATAAGTTATTTCTTATTTGGATCAAAACTAAGCCACTTGTGAATTGTGTCTTGAATACTAAGGTAGCCTTCCATATTCCACCAATGCTCTAAGAGCTATTTCCACTATTTAACTATGAATTGTTTCTATAGGAATGAAAAATAGTCATCTTGGAAATTAATGTTGTACAATTGTACAAGTGGTTGGGGACTAAATTTGATTTGAATGTAGAACAAATTTTGGAGTAAATAATCTAAAGTGATGATTTGTGCCATCATAGGCAATTTTATGCCCTAGTTCTTCAACTTAAAAGGTTTGCAATTTTACATACCTTCATTTTTTTGCTCTATTTGCACCATTGATGGACAAGTGTTTGACATTTAATAGCAATACCTAAGGCATTTTATACCACCCTACTACTCTGAGCTATAGAAAATCATATCTAGATTGTGATGGATGTGTCTCTCTTTTTTCCCTCAAAATTTGTTAGAAAATCTATCCATAAGCATAGGAGAGATCCTAAACTAGTATGGTCTTACAAGGGCATATTTTGCCCCCCTACCTATACTCAACAACCAAATTTTGCACAATGATTATAATTTTCCAATTTATTACAAAAATGCAAAGCTACACAGACATATTCCCACCCCCCACCCCCTACATTTTCCGATTTATTACGAAAATGCAAAGTTTGAAGTTCTATTTTACAGAATATCTCTGTGATTTCCAGCATCCCAGGTGTGCTCTTAACCCAAACATTGAAAATGCTACATCGCAAGGTTTCACTTGGTAACGTCCTCAACACATTCAAACAGCGTCTAAACATTCGACTCCAAGACTGAAATGGAGCACCTACACTCAAAAACTCTGTCATTGCTCAACCAAACGAGATAGGCTGTGGCACTTGGATACATATCTGCTCAAAGCTAAATGATACGACAGCAGAAAAAGACGACACAAGAGGCAGCCTCCTGAAATGAAAGATCCCATGTATCGCAGACCATGGAGGGTGTCTCATAAAGCTCAAAGTCCAAAGGTGCCACGCATCTTCAAGAGAACGAAACCACAAGGGAATGCAGAGTCGAATTTAGTTTGGAATCCTGCAATGGAGAAAGTCAGGGTATGTGGCATCATCCAATTCTGCCCGCCTCCAAAAGTCCAGCAACCAAACGCACCAGGGAAATGATCATAGCTTTCGCTTCCTACACATTGTGTCGCCAGGAAGTGATTGTTTGTTGTCGAGCCAGGGCGGTTTCTTCCTCCTTTCCTCATAAAAACTCTTGTATGTTGGAATGCTGGCTCATTCGCAAGCTATCTTGGGCACCACAACAAAAGGATGACTTGGATCCAGATCGAGTGAAGATAGTCACCTACCATCCGGCTCTGTCCTTGTCACCGCCATCATCTCCTCAAAGGGGAAGTCCAGGGTCAAACTTGGAAACCGTTCCAACGTTTGAATGCAACTGCTGTCCGACTCAAACGAAGGACCCATGCTCAGGATCACGTCGTCCAAAAAAAGATCGTCGTCCAGATTCACGGGCTTCTCCTTAACGGATTTGTCTGAAGGATTTCCTCCATACAGGCGTTGGACGAGTGTGTCATTTTCATGCAGAGAAGGTTGTCCCTCTAGAGGACCTTTAGCCGAGCTATGTGCACATTCCACCTTTACCGGTTCTATGTCTGGACTGTCATTCTTCTTCTTCATTCCTCGCAAAATCTGCAAATACGCTGCTAAGGTTTCAGAATCAAATCGACCATGAACAGAGCGAGTTCAAACTAGGCCCACCCTTCCTGGGTAATTCCAATATTCAACCTCACACAGGTCCACCACGAGACAGTTATCTACCACGATGAGATCATCAATCAAGTCAACCATCTCTTGTTACGGGGACAGCTGTCGAAGATGCTCCACTGTCCAGCACATCCACAGACTCATACCAAAGAAGTGATACTTACATAACCCCCTTGCAGAACTCTGTAAATTACGAGTAGATCTCCTTCCACAAGGCCGTGTGATATCACAAACGCCGCTGCGAAACTCGAAGAAAGTTTGATCGAAATCAGCAATTGGATGTGAACAGGTTGGACTCGAGTGAACTGTCACCAATGGAGATGCCGACTGAGATTAAGATATGAACGAACAAGACACCAAACGTTTCAAATTCCAATGACTTGCAATTTCAGGATGCTCACCAGTATTCTCCAATACATACATCCGGCTGTTGTTGTTTGGCCAGAACCTACTCACAAAAACATGTCCATAAAATGGTTACGCACTGCCCAGATGCAAGAGACCTACTATTTCAAGGTTGGCAAGGAAAATAAACACCCAGAATAATGCACATGATCTTGGAACGTTAGGGACATTTACTTCAGCTGTAGTTGAACTGCCTAAATGTTTAAGTTCCCTGTCCCATTCCTAGAAGCGGATCTAGCAGTTGACGCACATGCTAGCCGGCCCAGAAGGAACCTTCACAATAAACAATATCCATACTTACGATGAAGTGCCCGAAGTAACTCGGGGTGAAGACCCCATTTTTGGCGGAGGTATTACACTGGAAGGAAACAACAATCAACCACAAACAGCAATTCATCCAATTTATAGAAAAATGGCATCCCACAAAATTAATCCTCTTACGCCTCAAGAGATAACTAGAACTTAATCTAAATGTTACCTCAAGGTACGTCAAACACACAGAAACTCGCCGGAGTCTAAGAAATTGTCCAACAGTCCACCTTTCTACATCACCATACCTCAAAACATCCCAAGGCAATAAGGAACCCAACCAAAACACAGCGACACCGGGCTATGGAAAAAGCACTTGGTCCCAATTCACAACTAATCAGGAGGACAAAAGGACACACGACGTCGAAGAAGTAAGTCTAAACGACTTAGTGAAGAGCTCCAGACTACTACTGCCCAAAGCTTCTTACCATAAGAGAAAAAGAGCATTGAAAAGGAGGAACTAACACAAACCAATCCATACCTGTATGTGAGATTCCAGGCATGACCTGAGTCAAAATCTTCCATCTGTATGGAGAGCCTTCCTCGTGTCGCAAGAGACGGCATGCGCTCCTCCGCTTCTTTCTGCGCAAATCGTTTTGAGGCTTGAATAGAAAGGTAAGTCCCGGAAACCCTTGGTGTATAAAACTGACTATGATAATTAGAACGACTGCACCAGTATCTGCAATCTGGTGGATCAGAAGCAGCCAACTAACCTTGGGAAGTACAATACGCCCGAGATGGCCGACATCACTCGGTCGAAGTTCCTTTTGAAGGAGCACAGTCAAACCTTCAATGCTGCGGCCCTGAAAAAATTTAAAGTATTCTTCAGATAAAACCAAGGAATACGGACCATCCTCACAAGTCGAAAGACTCCCAGGCGTATGTACATTACAAAGTAAATCGAAGGGTGCAAGCGCTACAGTTGTTGAATTCGCTGTTTATGGTGCTTCACACCCAACCTTTTTTGTCTTTAGAAGCAGAGTCGATAATAGTAACTTTCGTAAAATTTTCTAAGCTAAAAAAGAAAGGAGGAAACGATTTCTGTTACATCTTGTTAAGGAAGTGACCGTTCTATGACTTGCGCGCAAACCTGTAAGTGCGTATGCACTCCAAATTGGCCACTTCCATAAGAAGTTGGAATGCATCACATGCGAATCTTCAAGGAAAATAACGAATTAAACTGGGAAGAAGAAATCATACCCAAGTAGAAATGAGTTTTGGAAGTTACCATTATTGGCTATACCCTACTTCTGGGTCAGTTTCGTAACTAATTAGCCAAAAGTTGAAGCATGTCCAAAGCTTTTCAAATTCGTAGACCAACATCCCCAGAGCATAAAAAATTCTATTTCAAGTTTTTTCGTTCTTTGCGAAATCTCAAACGACTGAATTAGAAAATATCCCAGTAAATGACAAATGACAAAATGACATTTTCTACAGTCTATATTCCAAATTTAACCATTTAGACACACGAATGTTGAAACTGACCTAGGCTTACGTCGGTATTAAGCTTCCAAAGTGTACTCTCTATTTAAGCTCAGGCACTTGGGGTTAATAAGGTGTACATGTTTGTAAAGTCCCAAAATGACATCTCTACTAGTTACAAGTTTCTCAACCACAACACACAACTTTATACAACACAACTTTTAACCAGTCTTGACTGTATCCCCAGAGTCTTTCCCAAAAATCTCCAGGACTGCAAATGGGAGGGACCATACTACCCAGCTCCTTTACATAGTAAGCAGTTTCGAGACGGCGTCTAAAATTTGGGTTGGAGGTCATTCCGTACCTCCCCTGCACCAGTGACAGTAGCTCTTGGGGGAGTAGTCTGGGCCCCCGACATCCCTGAACTCGTCACTGCTGGAGGTGTGGCAGCATTCGTATTCCATGACGATCCACCGCCTATAGAAACAGGGGAAGTTGCATCAGGACTGCTTGGTCGTGCACAAAAGGATTGCCTCTGTCGGGCCATTCGATGTCTTCGTGCTGCTTTCGTGGTCATGGCAAGAGTTGGCTCTGTAGAAGGCATGGCAATGTGTGCACGGATACAGGGAGTAACTGGGTGCGGCTGCTGCTGCATTCCATGATTCAATTGAGGGATGCATGGAGTCAGTATATCAGGACTCGTCACCTCAGGCTCACAGTCTTCCAGACTTCTGGTGAAACTGCTCGGACAAAACCCAGTGTCTAAACCTCCAAGTCCAGCACCCATCTCCGGCTCGCCAGTCATTAGCTTCCGGGACTTCGAGCGCTGCGTATACCTCATCTCTTGGTCAAGAAGCCGCGTTGTTGGAGGAGGCTGCAGAATGCCGCTGAGAATCTGAAATGCATCAGAGCTGGGCTGCTCAAAAACCACTTTCTGTGCAGTGCCAGAGAAAGTCCAAGCTGGATTGGAAGGGGGAGGTGATGTTGGTGGTTCCTGAGACGATGATTGGATGTCCCTTTGTTGCTTTACCCACATCATAATATACTCCATCAGACTCTGAAGACCTTTCTCCCCACCGCCCAAGCTCTGGATTGCCTTATTCAAGACGCCTTCGTTAATTGTCACCTTCCTCAGGATAGCACGTACATCGGCATCCTTCAACATAGCATGAACTTCGCCATCCTCCAATATAGCAATGACTTCAGCAGCCCCGTCGATAAGGTTTGTTGAGTTGTTTCGTTCAGAGGAGGAGGACGAACAGGATGGAAGGGATCCATCTTGAGATGAGAAATCTCCACTGCCTTGATTCTCCAAGACAGAAGCAGCAGATAGTCCACGGAGAATGCTGGCAGACTTGTGCATGTCCATCCCGAGGTCTCCTTTGCTCTCCATCCTCAAAACCTTCCTCGAAGTCGGTCCACTTTGGGTCCACCGAAGTCACCTTTCAACGATTGCGGTTGCTCTCTCTGCACTTGTCACGCGTAGAAGGAGCTCTCAGAATAAGTCGGCACGTTTCCTTGAAAATGGACCTCACGTGGCTGCACGAAGTGCCACTTGATAGTCGAACAGACAAAGAAACAGGGCACACTTGGACATCCTGTCGAGTAGAAGTTATAACTGGCTGAAAGCATCACTGCATTTTCTACTTGGGACACACCAAACTCGGCATACTGGTCTCACCGAAACCATTCCATATCCTGGGTGCTTGACAGAAATTGAAGATAGAATTTACACGAGGGACCCAAGTAACGATATGTCTAGCTAGCTCAACCACACCAAGATCGAATGAAATTTTCAGCGGGTCCAAATCCCGGGTCCCAATGAATTGCCAAAAATACAGAAGCAGAGCAGGAACGTATCACCACTAGGTTTTTTCAGATCCCAAGTGTCTGTCTATTCGCACTTGGTGTTCAGAATGGTGCTATCAAGAGTGTCAATTACAGAAGTGTACCGGCATTCATTCACTTCTAACACCCTTGCTACCATCACTCCTTACCCCCAGTGCCAACGGACCGTGCCGACTGCCGAGCGACCGAACACTTTCTATTGCAGGTGATAACATCCAGCTGACCTGCTCCTAATTCTGCTTCTAAATGTGTGTTTCGATCAAGAGAGGCAGGTACGTACAAATTAGTGGCAGCATGACTGGCACTTGACAGAGAAAGGTGGCACCCTCATTCTCCTCGTTACATACATGGGAAACTGCGCGAAACTCTTTGCAACTAGCACTTACTCCATGTCAGCTCCATTCCATTCACGGCTGCAGCTAGCATAGCATCTCACCACCAATGAACAGTATTCCCACGTTGACAGCCTAACTCCCCAAGTGCCGTGGTGTGTGCTCAATCCCCCTCAAAGACGGCTCGGAGACGAACCTCCAACCACAAGCGCCAATCCTTTCCCCAAGCCGGGGATTATCGGCCAAGGGAAAACCTGCACTCAGAAAACTGAAAGCCAGCCAGGCCAAACTACCTCAATCAATCACCAACCAGAAAATCGGGAGCGAGGCAGGACATCACTGTCCTCCGTACTATGGACAGCAGCCAGCACGCCGCAAGTGACACGACTACTAACTGACTTTGCTACGACGTGCTGAAACAACGAGATGGCGAGCAGACGTTGAGAAGTTCTATGGAGACCATCCGAAACGACGAAAAAGATCAGAAAAGATCAGAAGCATACGCGAGCAGCGGAGACTATACTGTACTCCGCGACCAGGAGCAGGAAGGCACGGAGGGCCCGGAGCAACAGCAGGAGTCTCCGAGGAGGCGGTATGTGGCTGGAGACGCTTTTCCGCTACTGTAGTGGAGTGTCCGTTGACTGAGCTAGAAGTCCAAGTAGATTCGTTTTCCACTTGTCGAATCAGTAATGAAGCGGGGCAGGAAGCTCAGTGTTGCCAGTGATGAGGCGGGCCTCACTACGAACGGATGTCCATTGTGAGCGAATGATTCCATAATCCAGATTCCCATCGCTTCCAATTCATCTCTAGAATAAAAATCGCCATGAATCATCTCGTGCAGAGATACTATTTGATTTCTTTTATGGAGCAAATGAAAACGAGAATTTCATTGCCAAAAAGAGAGCACAACAAAGCCCACGGCAACAGTTCACTTCGTTCTTTTACCTTTCCAAGGCGCTAGGTTGTCTGTATGATTGGGGTATCTAATGCAGAGATATTTAGTTTAACGCATTACAGCAACAGGGAATCTCATGCCTCTCATATATTGATTTCAAATGTATTACGGCAACGGGAAATCTGAATGTAGAGATTCTGTATGTCTCCAACGTTTTGTTTTTGGGTGCAAATTGGGATCAGTTGCAGAGAAGTGCTGTCATGCGACCTTTTCCAGGTGGGGCGGGGGAATTTGGAGCTCCACTCACTCCAAATTATTAGAAGTGAAAAGTAGCAGCAACAAAATATTTACTGTAGATGATAATTTGAAAATTTTGAAATCATTCTTTGGAATCAAAAAACAGTATCTGCACCACTGTTCGCTGACTAAACTTGGCACAATTGAATTTCACATCTATTTTTGAAGAGACATGAAACTTCTTATCCCCCACCTTCCTTATCAAGTGTGTCCTACAAGTAATCAATCCACCAATCATCATGTAAAATGTAGGCTAAAGTTGACTTATCTTGGATGTGAAAGGAAAACAATACAAGAACAATAGCTAATTGTAAGGGATTTCAACAAAATGAAATAAATAATACAAATTAAAACAAAATAAAGTAAATAGATGCAATTAAGAATTGAAAACCATGAAGTTCTCAATCCTACATTTAGTGATTTTTTACTCCCCTTCTTCAACCAAAGGAGGTCAAGGATTTTGCCTTGAATGGGGACGTGAAATTTTTTGGATCAAGCATATAGTGTAAAGTGACCTTCAGTATCTTCGTCCAACCTGAAAAATTTGAGATTACCTCCATCTTAAGAAAGTTGAGAGAGAAAGTAGGGATTTCACCTTCAATGGAGACTTAAAAGTTGGGACTTGGCATGTTGTGTGAAGTGGCCTTCACTTTCTTCGCCAATCTTGAGAAAGTTAGGATTTTGCCTTGAACTATGCTTGAAAAGTCTGAACTTCACACGAAGTCCACAGTGGCCCTCATCTACAATAAAGTTAATTGACCTTACGCCTTTCAAGCGACTGCACTCATTCGCGGCACGCGTGGCCTCATCAATGGTGCAGCTGGGTTCAGGCTTTAGGAGCCCCATCCCAGACTGTTGTGTGTAAATTAGTGTATCGAGCCTCTTTCGGGGGCAGGGGTGGAAGGCGGGCAGCTCCCGCTGAACGCGCTTCCAGTCTCGGCTCCCCTTCCCGAACCAGACGCTCACCTCCCAACCGAACCAGCGCTTCTCCCCTCCAGATCCGTTTTTTAAGTCAACAGTGTCGTCGTCGTCGTGCTCGTCGTCTCCAGACCCAGATCCAGATGCTGTTGCTTGGTATGTGAGGTCCTCCTCCACCTGCGGCACGCTCGGTGAGTCTCTTCCTTCTCCCGTCTCCCCCATCGTAGAGTCGTGTGTAGGATTGATTGTGTTTGATTTTTTCTGGTTGCACTGAAATTGCTGGACACAACACGACATATCCATGCTTCGAGTGAAACATTCAAAAATAGTAAGCTGTGGGCGGGGGTGCAGCTTACAATCTTTCCAGGTGCTTCAACAACGCTAACTGAGGCGCATTAGTACCGGTAAGATTCTGGGACAGAAAAACTCACTTATAAGTTAGATATTGCAGCATTGCCATTACCAAAACTACAAACTACTCTATGGATTTCAGAGTAATCACTTCCACCATTAGAGGTTCACATCTTTTTTTAAACATTATGACTCTAAGATACTCTGAAAGAGTTTCAGGAGCTGTTGCATTTGCTTACATGATGTAACAAAGTTCGTTACGTTGTCGCAAACGATGCCCTTCCTGGGGCCCTTCCATTTGCACAGCGTTCTGTCTAAGCCATTCTAGGTGCTCAGGGCGTTCATAGGATCATCCAAGCATCGTTGAAAGGCTTCTAACGCTTTGCCGACGATTGAACATTTTGGGACTTGGATTCAGTAAGTTCACTATTTTGTTTGAAATTGAAATTCTCTATAGTTCTAAAAATTTCAATGTCAATGACTGTCTTGGAACTAGGATTCAATAAGTTCAATATCTTCTTTCACTTCACAACACCAAGATTGTGACATTCCAATGCCCAATGACAACTCTCATCCTAAACTTAAGAAGTTATAGAAGAAATGCCAAAAGGCTTTGGAATGAAACCATTGGTGCCAATTTCACTTCAATGTGCCATACTTCAATGAAAATCAATGAAACACTTAGGAGGTTTAATTATATTCAATATTTACAATCATAGTGAGAGGGTAAAGGCAGACGGCTCCCACTTCATTATCCCACTGCAATAGTAATCGCCTACGAATTTGATGGACGAAGTTCTCCCCAGGTATCCTCAGGTACTATCGTTTTTTCAACGGTGAATTTAGCTGCATCAGTATTGAAATTTTGTATTGATCAAAGGGAAGGTTTTGAACTTCATAAATTGATGATGTCCAACAAGTAACTGTCCTATGCCAGACACTCTTCATGTGATGGACTGATGGAGAATTGAGTTTTCAAATCACCCAATTTGTATGAATTGAATAGATACAGTAATGAACAAGTAAGTTATCTTTGATCGATGCAGACTTATCTCCTCACTGCTCTTTGCATGCCACGCAAGAAAATCAGCTAGGGCTAATCAGGTGTAGCATGTGCAAGAAATTTGCAATGCCACAATAACTCACAAGCTATCTTTCGATCAACAATTCCGCTGCAGCAGGAAACAATCTAACAAACTTAAGCTTCACCAAAATGTACAGGAAGAAACCTCACTTAAGTGCACTCTGTGGGCCGCAAAGTTCAGTGTCGTAGTTCAGTTGCTACTTATGTTACTGACTTCCGTTACTGTTCCATCATGTGAGAAATATTAGCTCGTTTGAAGCTTGGTGCGTGTGAGAAGTTTATCGTTGGCTGAGGTGCAGATGGGCGTTTCACCAGCACAATCTCATTTTCCACCTTCACTTACTTTCCCAGACCGACATGATTGAATACACACGTCTTGCTCATAATTTCCAGTGCACTAAGTAAAAATCAAGTGTACACAAAACTACGCACAAAACACGCACGATGAGGGAGAAGAGAGGAGCGACCTGACCGAGCGTGCCGCAGCTGGAGAAGGAGGAGCGCACAGTAAGCAAAGAGAAGAGATGAGCGAGGACGACGACGACGTTCTGCTGTCCTTAAAAAACGGACCTGGATCCGGATCTACAGGGGAGAAGCGCCTAGTTCGGGAGGAGGAGAAATGCCTCGTTCGAGAGAAGGGGAAACACCTGGTTCGGGAGAGGAGAAGAGAGTTCACTGGGGAGCTGCCCGCCTTCCAGTCCTGCCCCCGACAGAGGCTCGTTACACTAGTTTAGACGCGACCATCGCAGACTCATCACCAGTGGTCCTTTTTGGCCGAACACGTCCAAAACTTCGCTTTGGGGGCACGCCAGCCACTTTCCGGGCCCCTCGGTCGGAGCACCTTTGTCAGACTTATCCTCTCGCAGTTCTAGAAAACACACCGGGGAGCGGGGAGGGGGGCTGGGAGGGGGGCTGATACTCTGATTGCTCCGCCCTCTTTAAGGTAAGGTAATTCTGTAAGGTAATGTGAGTGTATTAATGTGATTAAGTTAATCATATTTTAAGCTGATTCAAACCTGATTCAATTCCAGGCTCTGATGCTCACAACCTGATGCATTCCCAGAGTCATGGGGTCTCACAGTGCCTACCTTGAGATGAAGCCACTCGTGATTGGCCTACTTTGGCCTATCCGAGAGTGAGACGGGGAGGGGGGGGGGGGGAGTTGATTGCTCCGCCCTATTTATAAGAGAATTTTCTTTTCCTAAATTCTTAAAATGACTTTTGAGTTTCCAAAATTGTAATGATTGATCATAAAAATCACAATTTGATTCTCCTCAATCTCTTTTTTTCTACTATGATCTTACAACCTACATAATATTAAGCAAATTACCTTCTTAACCCTTAAACATCAAGGGGGTGACCCCTCAAAATCATCCTTTTCTATTACCATGTATATCAAGGTTAATCTTTTGATACTTTTACATAGTAAAGTTATTTATAACAGGACAACGTTCAAGAGTTAATGGATTAGAAAAGTTAAGAAAGCACTTACCTCAATAAAGGAACGGACCCGTTTTTTATCAACATTTCATTGTCACAATGTAGACTATTGAATTTCTAATGAACTGTGCATAGGAGACAATTCATGTACAATAGGAGTAGAAATGTTTGGGAGGTATACATTGAAATCACAAAATCATCACAATATGTACATTGAAGGTCACAATGATCACCTACATCGATTTTGTAACCAATCTATGGTTGGAAATTGGTTTGACTATGGATCAAGAATAGGACAAATAAAATTTTCGTGGAAAAAATTTATGATAATTTTGTTTTTGATTGAAAAAATGTCAAAAATTATGAAATCCTTCTTAAATCTATTTCTCTACAAGAAGAAATTTTCTCCTCACCCTCCCCCAAGCCGGAGATAGGCTAAACTGCTGAAGTGATCGAAAATGGGTGATCATCCTGATATAGTGACATGAGTTGCCACCCGTGCGTCGATGAAGGCTAGACCTCCTTCACTTCGACAATCCGACTGTCACCACGACCTCAATTGTGGGTGCCCAATTTCGCAGATAGGCAGGCCAATTTCGAGCTGCAACGAATTGAACTGGTCCTGCACGCAAGGGCCCGATCACGAACTCAAGGCCACCGGCTCTACATGACACACTGTCGAGATCGATCCGCAGCACGGCAAGTATGATTTCGCAATTTCCAGTTTTTTTTCTCTACATCAGTTGCTCATTGATTTGAACTTTCATCGTTTGATTTCAAAAGCTCTGTCTCGTTCATCTCTAATTCGAAGTCAAAGCAGCTGCTGTCTGCTTCTGATCTGATTTTAGCAAATTCAGGTCGATGATCAAATTTCATAGTTTATGATTGTCAAGTCACTATACGAGGGTCGTAGTTTCGATCGAGGTTCACGGTGCAACCATTTGCAATCATGGTTTAGTTGGCAGTAACTTGCACTGCTCTTTTAACGATATTGCGAATTTCATTAAAATGGCGGTATTTCATATGCCATTTCACACCTTCACATTTAAGACAAGTATACATTGCTAACATCTAGGTCACTTTTAGATTTCAGAAATCTATGATAAACATTGATTTTAGATCGAGTAGTTTAGAAAATCTAGGATTGTTATAGATTTTAGATATCTAAGAGATACGCAAATTTCACAAATCTAGTACTGGTATAAATTTAGTACAAAGAAAATGGTTCAGACCTTGCGGTCTAAACTGCTGAAAATGCCAAATTAACGAAATACCACCATTTTAACAAATTTCACTATTGATAAATTGCATTTGTTTGGCAATTGTTTGGCAATGTTTCTACTTTCCGTACATTTGCACTAGTTTTTCAATGATTTAGTCATAATAATTTACAACGTTTTTTTATACTATTTTACAATAGTTTTGCAATGGTTTTGCAATATTCACTTTTTCTACATTTTTTGCAAAAAAATTTCAACTATAAATTTCAATGCTATTGTACTATTAATTTGACATCAGTTTTGCAAGATTTTTTTGAATCAAAGACAAAATGATTAAAAATATGCATGTATTTAATCAAATTATATAAAATCATTTTATATATATGCATGCAAAAGACATAAATAAATTACAACGAATTTATCAAAGTTATTACATATTCTAATTGAGAGTGTCATCAATATTAGGTTAAATAGATTGAGTGTTCATAAATGAAGCATGATTGATTGCACCTAAGTGCAACATTTTTAAAGCAATATTTCACTTAATTAAAAGCAATACAAATGTTTTTGATGGAATATTAGACAATAAATTTTTCCATTTTCAATAGATGAAATTCTTGATTTGCAACATATTTTAAAGATAAATAGATAATATTTTTTTTTTATGAAAGTATATTCTTTGGGATGAATAGTTTAAATTTCATCTATACCTTTTACATTTCATCCATTTATATATTATATAGATGTAAATGACTACATCACTTCAAAGAAGATCACTTTTCCATTGTCCAAAATAAATAAGAAACAATCCTTGTCCAAGTGGATTGTGAAGTAACATGTCTGCATTAGGAAAAGAATGGGGCCTCAAGAAGGTTGCCACATCTAAACCAACACTACAAATAAAATAAAATATGTTTTTTTGTTTGCACATTTTGCACTATTGGTCCAGATCTAGCAACCCTTTTGAGACCCCATTCTTTTTCTAATGCATGTTTGCACTATGGAGGTTACAAAATTTACCCACAATACTTCCATTTCGAGCTCACATGGACACCTTAGTAGACAACAATGAGTTGTGATGGCTTGTAATTGATTATTTCTATTTCAGTAACTTTGTTGATTGAAATTTCATTTTTCAATTCTATCAACTTTATATTTATTTTTTCAATACTTGTGCAATTTTTATTAAAAAATCTCTATTCTATAATTTTGCAACGGTTTTGTAATTTGGTTTTCATAGTACTGTGCTTATATTTGCAATAGTTTTGTGCAAGTGTCAATTACTTTTGTACAATACAATATACTTTTGTAAATTGCAATGTTTTTGCAATTAATTATTAACCATTTCAAGGTCCCTTCCACTTCTTTCAATTGCAAAACCATTACAAAATTAACAATAAAGTATTAGAAATACTCTCTTTAGAAGTGGTATGAATTGAACAACCATACTACTGATACTAGATGCTTATTGATGTTTGATTCATTCCACAATTTTTTTGGTTTCATATTATCTGCTCATTGCTATAATCTTGTAAGAATGTTGCAAACCTAAAAAGTCCAATGGATGAATTCACTATAAATTGTAGTGACAAAAAATACATCTATTGGTTCAATAATCGAAATATTTTGGTAACTAATTTGGTTATGGGATAGGTTTCAAATGGTGTAGGTTGGTGATAAAACTATCAATTTTGTATGTCAAGTCATAATATGAAGATTTGTTTTTAGTTTTACAATATAATTGAAATGAAACATTAGAAGATTTTCTAAGGTTTAGGAGGATTGTGAGTTCCTAGCCATTCTCTAACCTTGTGAACTATCCAAAACTTGTTGCTTCACGTGGTAAAGCAACTGCGATGTCATTTGCTAAAATAAGAATAAAAATTCAACTTTGTTTTTCATTTTAAGAAATTTCAAATTTTTTTCTTTTTTTTCAAAAAAAAAATTTTGACAATATGGAGTTTTCTTTGCTACGGGAAAAACTATAGGGCACAACTCCTTCAAATGGCCCTCCCCAACCCTAGAAAATCCTCTAATGCAAATGCTTTGATGATTTCACAAACGCCACAATAATTTTATAGTATAATTCAAAGATTTATATAATCATGACAAAAAGATTACCACATAGACCAATTTAGTGGAGTGATTAAGTAAAATTACTCCTTCCAGTTGTAAGCTCTTCCAAAATCCAATGTCCATTGATTAATGTCCATTGATTCTTGCCTTGAATATATTTCTACCATTAATCATTATTAATATATGTCAAGAATAGAAAATATATTTAGAATTGTAATTACCATATTTAATGTAGGTAGTAACATATATTAATAATCCAAACAATCATGAATCCCCTATTTTGCTTATTTTATATATCTTCAACCTACCTAGCTAATTAGAGTCTCCAATTCCAAATACATTCAATATTTCCATCCATGACAAATAATAAATTCTAGCATTTTTACTAGGCACAAAGTACATGGGTTGGTTCTCCTTAACCCAAAATTGTCACTACAAACTTTTAATTTTGTGCATATGGTAACATTTTTAGCCTACACCAATTTAGTTATTTTACAAATACTGTGACTTTGGAAGTTTACACAGTAGTTACAAAGTATGGTACACCTAATAGCCATATCAAAGGGTGGGTGGGTATACCCAATACCCAGACAGAATGTGGTAATGCAACATTCTGTAAAATGTTCAGAACTTATCTACGGTATTCCAGCAACTGGGGCTACAATGACAAAACATTTAAAGCCTGACAGGTGCAAGGTATTACTTGGTAAAGTTTCAAACAGAGTCTTGCACTACAATCGAGGAACACATACACTAAAAAACGCATTGCTCAAGCAAACAAGGTTGGTTGTTGTACTTGGATACACATCTGCACAGAGCTAAATTGAAACGGCAGAATAAAAGTCAAACCGAAGGAGCAACCAATCCATCCTCCTGAAACGAAAAAAATCAAATAAATCGCAGACCATGGAGGGTATGTGATTAAGCCACAATTCAAAGGTGCCTAGTGCATCCTGAAGATAACGAAACCAAAGAGATCCCACAGAACTATCTTCTTTTGGAATTCTGGAATGGAGAATCTCTGCCCGCCTCCAAAAGCTTTTGGATGAGTAGTCCTGCAACACAACTCACCTGGAAACAATTATAGCGTACTGCACATTGTGTCTTCAAAAACTGAAATCCCCTCCCCCCTGCAAGAGCGGTTCCTTCCTTCTTTTCTCATTGAAACCCTTTTATGTTGGAATTCCGGTTCACTGGCGAGCTGTCTGAAGCCCCACCACAAAAGAATGATTTCGATCCAAACTGTTGATGGTCATCTAACCCTCGGGCTCTGCCTTTGACGCCGCCATCATCTCCTCAAGTGGAAAGTCCAAGTTCAAACTTGGAAACCGCTCCAAGGTTTCAAGGCAAATGCTGTCAGACCCAAAAGAGGGACCCATGCTCAACATCATCTCCTTCAAAAACGGATCGTCGTCGAGTGACACTGGCTCCTCCTTCACGCTCTTGTCTGAAGGTCCACCTCCGTAAAGCCGCTGAGCGAGCATGCCATTCTCCTTAGGAGACGTCGATTCCTCTGAGAAACCTTTTGCCGAGCTGTGTGCAAATTTAACCTGTACAGGTTCCATGTCTAGCCTTTGTTTTTTCTTCTTCATTCCTCGCAAAACCTGCAAATACACAGCTCAGATTTCAGTCATCAAATTTACAATAATGATAGGGAGTTCAAACTAAAGCTGTTCTTCTTGAGATATTTTTATACTCGGCCTCACATAGGTCTACGGAGACACTTGACCAACAAGATGAAGTCATTTATAAAGTCAACCCTCTCGTTTTACACTAGGAAGACTTAACAGCTCTCCAAGATGTTCATCTATTCATCAGGTCATCAGAATTGTACCCAAAAAAACAAAAAAACTTACATAACCGCCTTGCTGAATTCTGTAAATTAAGATTAGATCTCCTTCCACTAGGCGGTGTGATTTCACGAACTCACCTGCAAAACACGAAGACAGTCGTTTGATCGTAATCAGAAACTGGATGTGAACACTTGAGAAATCGTAAACTCACACTAATTGAGATGGTAAACGAGATTCAGATATGAATAAATCTCAATGAAGTGCAGTCCAGGATGCTCACCAGTATTCTCCAATAGATACATCCGGCTTTTGTTGTTTGGCCAGAACCTACTCACAAAAAACATGTCCAGAAAAGGTTAATCACTTCAGGTACAAGGGGCGTGGAGACCAACTATTTAATGGTTTGGATGGAACCAGACCACTCAGAATAATGCACATGATATTGAACATTGGATCCATTTTCTTCAGCCGTAGGTTAACTGCCTAAATTTTAGTTTCCCCAGCCCTATTACCAGCACCGGATCTAGGAGTTGAAGCACACGCGAGCTAAGAAGAAATCCTCATAATAAACAATATCCATACTTACGATGAACCCGAAGTAACTAAGGGTGAAGACCCGACTTTAGGCGGAGGTGTTACACTGGAAGAAACACCAAGCAACAACAAACAGCAATTCAAGGATGGGAAATTTATAGAAAACAAATCCTCTTGCGCCTCAAGAAATAACTGAACTTATTCTAAACGTAACCTCTAGATAGTTCAAACTACAAAAAAAAACTCCGCGAGGTCTAGGAAACTATCCAAAAGTCCACCTCCCATCAGCATGGCTCAAAAATCCCAAGGCGAGAGGAACCCCATGCAAAACACGAAGACACCAGGATTGGAAAAAACACTTGGTGCCAATCACGACAAGTACGGAAAGCACAAAAAGCACATACGAAAAAGAAGAAATACTATACGACTTAATGACAAACTCCAGATTTTTACTTTTACTGCCCAAAGCTTCTTACCATAAGAAATGAAGAGCATTAAAAATTAGGAACTACACAAACCGATGCATACCTGTATCTGAGGTTCCAGGCATGACCTGAGTCAAAATCTTCCATCTGTATGGAGACACCTCCTCGTGTTGCAAGAGACGGCATGAACTGCTCTGCTTCTTTCTACAAAATGAGTCACGAGTGGTGAATAGAATGTTAATGTCGGGTAACCAATTGTACACAATTCTATGATAATTCAAATGGCTGTAATAGTATTTACAATCAAGTGGAAAAAAAGCAGCCAACTCACCTTAGGAATTATAATACGCCCGAGATTACCGACATCACTCGGTCGAAGTTCCTTTTGAAGAAGTAAAGTCAAAGATTCCATATTGCGGCTCTGAAAAAATTTTAAAACATCAGAAAAAACGAAGGAATATGGAACATCCTCACAATTAGAGACTCATAGGGACAACACTCCAAAGGAATTTTAACAATGTAAGGGTTCCAGATTTGACTTCACTGTTTAAGATGCATTTCATCCAAGCTAAAAATAAAAAGTTCACTTTAGAAGGTAAGAGTAGGTTATAGAACTTTAAGAGCATGTTCCTAAGATTAGAAATGTGGAAATGGATTCTTCTTTCTATGGTACATTTTGTTACCCTCCTTGAAGCTTCCAAATGATATGGAAGTGGCCATCTAAGACGGGGATCTCAAAGTGCCTATATAGCCAGAAGTGGACACTTCTATATTTATATGAGTTGAAATTAATGACTTGCTGCAAAGAAGGTAACAAATATTCAGATAGGAAGTAATCATCCCCGACGTTTTTTAACAGCATAAAGAAATTTTGGAAGTTACCATTAGTGGCTACAAGCTTCCAAAGAGGAATTTCTATTTTTACTTTCAAACACTTAGGTATTAACCAGTAGTCGCTTGAGAAATCCCAACGTTTCAGACAACTCAAAATCCAGTAAAGTTCAGTCACAGTCAATGAGGTCTATCCTGGGAACCTTTCAAAACTCTCGAGTACAAAAACAGAGCGAGACTCTCAAGCGTACTGTACATCTCCTTTACAAAGGAAGCAGCTTTGGGTTGACGTTTACAATATGTGCTAGAGATCATTGCCGTGCAGAACTGAACCGTACCTTCCGTGCAGCAGTGACAGGAGCAATTTGTGGAGCAGTCCGGGCACCTGGCATCCCTGAATTGTTCACTAACGGAAGTGCAGCAGCATTATTCAATGTCAATCCACCGCCTACAGAAACAGGGGTTGTTGCAGCATGACTGGCTGCTCGTGCATGAAAGGATTGCCTCTGCCGGGCCATTCTGTGTCTTCGTGCCGCTTTTGTGGTCATGGCAAGAGTCGGCTGTATAGAGGCCATGGCAATGTGTGCAGCTGTAAAGGGAATTACTGGTTGCTGCTGCTGCATTCCATAATTCAGCTGAGGGATGCATGGAGTCATTACACCAGGACTCGGTATCTCAGGCTTATAGTCTTCCGGAGTACTAATGAAATTGCTCGGACAAAACCCAGTGTCAAAACCTCCAAGTCCAGCATCCATATCTGACTCCCCCATCATTAGCCTTCGAGACTTGAAGCGCTGAAAAGGATGTACGTCTTGATCAGGAACCTGAGTTGCTGAAGGGGGTTGCAGAATGCTGCTGAGAATCTGAATCGCGTCCGAGTTTGGCTGAAAAACCACATCCCCTGCAGTGGAGAAATGCGACGCTGGATTGGAAGGTGGAGGTGCTGCTTGCTGAGACGATGATTTACTCTCTCGTTGTTGCTTCACCCAAAACATAATATACCCCATCAAACTCTTCAGACCTTTCTCCCCGCCACCCAAGCCCTGGATCGCCTTATTCAATACACTTTCGTTAACTGTCACCTTCTTCAGCATAGCACGTACTTCGTCATCCTTCAGCAAAGCACTCACGTCGTCAGCACAGTCGATTGTACGGTTACGTTCAGAGGAGGTTGAGGAGGAGGATGGCAGGGATCCATCCTGAGAGGAAAAATCTCCACTGCCTTGATCCTCCACGATAGCAGAAGCAGGTCGTGTAAAGGGACTGCTGGGGAGAGTATGCGTGTCCAGACACATTTTCCCTTTGCTCTCCATGCTTCGCACTGCCTAAAACCCTCTCTCGATATTGGTCCAGTTAGGGTCCACCCAAATTACCTTTCCAAGACTCCAGGTGGTTGCATTTTCTGCACCTGTAACGCAATAATAAGTTCCAGGCAAAGTCTGCAAGGTTTCTAAAAAAAGGACATGTGACAGATCAAACTCCGCATTTCGATCACATTGAAATCACGCAATATCTCGGGTGCTTTACAGAAGTGTAAGATGGAAGAAGGTACAGTGCGAGGAACAAGTAACGACATATCCGGCTCACCACACCACGAACTAAAATTTCACCAGGTCCTAATTGGAAAACAGGAAAGTATGACCAAGTGCTGCAAAACCTAAAGGCCCATTCGTCCTTTATGTTACGAATGGAATTAACAAGGGTGTTAGCAAGGCGAACCTAAAGTCATTTCTAACACCTTTGCAAGCACCATTTCTAACAAAAAGTGCGAAAGGACCTGAATGTAGTAACACTTTCTGCTGCGGATGTACCATACCCCTGTCCCTATTTCCGCTTCCAAATCACTGTTGCAAGAGAGGTAAATACAAGTGTCAGGATGAGCGGCACCTGTGACGGAAAGTTGTTCTTCCTCTATGCACCCAGTCCGCACCTCAATCAAACCACAAGCGCAAATCCTTTCACCCTGCGGGGAGAATGCAAAAGGACAATCCTTCCCCAGGCTCTACAAGCCCTCCTTTCCCACTTCCCTCGCAACTCATAGAACCGTCGTTCTGTCAACGTCATCGGAGGATCTCTTCAGTTCCAATCCATAGAAAACAGCCAGTTCGCAAACCTCAAACAGGGTACACGATTCACCCTACCTACGTGGCTCACCCTGGAGTCTAGGTAACCTCAAGTAGGCCCCCGCAAGAAAACGGCTCCTCTCGACAAGACCGAATCTGTTGTGATGAAGGAGATGTTTCTAATGGCACTTCCCATGCAGAGAGTTGAAGCTGCTGTTGCTGCTGAATCCTATCCTCGGATGCTGCCAACATCAATGCAGACCTCCATTACAACCGTTCCCCCTGCACTTTATGCCATGGCACTGGCGTGAAGAGTGGTGCCCAGCCAAGTCAAACAGCCGAAAACGAAAGAACTTCAAGCACAAGCCTCCCTCACCACCATACCCCCGACTCCTCGAGCGTCAATTCCGAAATCCTCTCACCGCATCCACTGACCATCTCCCCCTTCCCCCCCACCCCCAACCACCGCTTTTTCCCAATCTCCCAAAACTCACCGACTTCCACACAACCAAACCTCAACAGTAACGAACCGAAGACAAACGATGTTCACTCAAATTACCCCGAGGAATAATTCCATTTCCAAAACAGAGAGATCAGAGAGAGCACCAACCAGGAAGCACGAGCAAGTCGGAACTCACTCGGAAGCCAGTCCTCCCGCCACACAAGCATCCCCACCAGGATGGGAAACCCACAAATGACGATGCCGACGATGATTAATGACTGAAGTCACACGATGGGACACGGGGAAGCACGGAGAACTCGGAAGGGGCTGGCGATGGCGGCGGGCGAAACAGAACTCTGCGAAAGTGAGAGCAGAAGCCGAGGCTGGGAGCACATTGAGTTAAGCTTACAGCCAGGGAAGACCAGGCAGGTGGCTGAAGAGAAGCCAATTGGGCTGAGGTGGCTGTCCACGTCGACTCTTATGGCCACGTGACGGACGTTTATTGAGATTGAGCGAGTGCGGGCCTGCGGGGTGACTTGGTGCATCCCCCGACCAACTGACTTCCGGAAACTGCTGGAAGCTTCGGCGCGATTGGAGATGAGTTTCATCCACATCCTGTGCTCTTTGGGGTTCGTTCTGGGCTATTTCGTGAAGAAAATTCAAAATTCTTGTAACTGAAGGTCGACCTTCAGTTCCAAAACGACTTTGAAACCTCAATCTTACGTTACCAAAAATAATCTTTGACCCTTCAAATACCCTGTTTGGATACGTATCCAAATGTCACGTTGTTTGGTGCTTTGTAACTCCCCGTTTCTCACCCTTGCAGCAACAAGGAAATCAATGAACATTTGGACCCGTCGAACGTTAATAATAGTAACAAGGCACAGTAGCCAAAAGGGCCGGTTTGGGCTTCCAAGCTTTAACTTTTCGGTGGGCGGTGGAACGTACTGATCACTGTGCCTGCCTTCAGTTCCTGCAAGGCGTGGGATGGAAGTCACTCCATCCATCTCCCTCGGTTCATACAGCAAATGGAATCCTTTTGTGCAAGGCTTATTAGCTGAGCACCCATTGGCGGGCACCTCTGGCGAAGTGTGGGGGTGTTTTCATAAAAAAGACTATTTTTTAGACTTTGGGGAACTGGGGCGGTGCGAGCCAGACAGCAAGTTGACATGATCGGTGGAGTCAGGTCATCTCGCATCCTCGCCACTTGTACATCCTTGAATCTGCAGGAACTGACGTCATGCATCCGTAATCAATACGGAGTTTTAACAACTATAGCGTGCCTTGTCCCTTTGCCATAGCCTAAATCAAAGGAAAAAAAAAGTCTTTTTTCCCATTTTTCCATTCATAAAAACTTCGAAATTCAATGACTTTCACGGCCTTTTCACGGCCGTAACTGAGGTCCGAGTACCGTGAAATAATGCCCTATGCACCCTTCCTTGTGAAAGGCTTTCCGAAGGCACCAAAAATGTGACCAAGGGAGACACGGTCCAAGAGATATCGCAGAGACAAACAAAGAAAAACAAATAACCTAACTTAAAGTATGGAATAGTGTGCCATGTACTGTTGTCACATCCCCCAAAAAAGTAAAAATAATTTTTTGATTTCTAAATTCATAAAATAAAAACTTTGAAATTCAATCATTTTTCTTCCATGAGTCAAAATGCCACAAAACAGAGCCTATACATCCTACCTTGGTGAGGGTTTTTTGACGATACCAAAACGCAACCAAGGGACACATGGTCTAAGGGATCTCGCCATAACAAACAAAACAAACAATCCAACTTAGAATCAATACCTCAAGATAGGTTGTTTGTTTTGTTTGTTATATTGAGATCTCCTAGACCATGAATCCCTCAATTGTGTTCTTGATATTGTTGGAAAGTCCTCGGTGAAGAGGGGTACACAAGCTTTGTTTTGTGGCATTCTAACCTACAACGTGAAAGTTATTAAATTTCAAAGTCTTTCATAAGAATTAGAAAATTAGAAAATGACTTCTACTTTTATTTTGACCATAGCAATGAAATGGGACACACTAATATGGACGAATGTCCCATGTACCATTGCCATAGTGAAAATAAAAGTAAAAGCAATTTTCTAATTTTTTAAGAACCCAAAATAACTCAAAATTCAATATCTTTCCCATCATACATCAAAACTCCATGAAACAAAGCCTATGCATCCCTCCTTGTTGAGGGCTTTCTAATGGTACCAAAAACATAACTAGAAGATGCATAATTCTAGAGATTTTAATGTAACAAACAAATAAACAAATAACCTACCTTAAAATATGGACTAGTGATCCCCAAATGGGTTCAAAGTAACTAGGCAAATGTTTATTTTGGAAATTTTTTTTTGAATTTACATTGAGGGCCTGAAAAAATCAAGTAGAAATCAAGTGAAATTTAGCCAATTTTGGAATCACTAGTATGGACTATTGTACCTTGTGTCATTGCTATAACTACAAAAAAAAAAAAGAGTAATTATTTTAATTTTTTAATTCATAGAAACTTTGAAATTTTGTATCTTTTCTTTTGAATTAAAACTCCATGAAACAAAGCTCATGCACCCCTCCTTGCTGAGGGCTTTCAAACAATAAGAAGAATATGATTAGAGGACACACGGTCTAGGAGATTTCATCATGATAAACAAAACAAAACAAATACCCTAACTTAATCCTTAAAGGACGAAGGTGTGACCTTAGAAATCATTCTTTTTTATCATTGTGTGAATTTTTGGCTTAAAAAATTGCAAAAGTATCTATTAAAAATCAAACTATTGTAGAAGACCTTCCATTTTGACAAAAAATTTCAAAGACGAATAGTTGAACTTTTGTCCTACTAGAAGAACTTTCTATCATCCATTGGACACCAAACATCCATGTCAATGTTCAACCCCTAAAGGACCAAGGTGCATTTTTTGGCAACATAACTTTTTTGGGCAAGTGCATGTGAACAGAGATTTCCATATTTTTTTGCCCAAATTTTAATAGAAGGTGTGGACAAGGAATATCTTCATGTGCAATAAATTTCAAGACATTTGGAAATATGAGTCAAAAGTTATGGCCTAATATATAGTTTGTTTCTCAACTCAGACAGTCCAAGCAGATTTGGAAAAATCACTTTTATCAAAAATCAAATTTTGAAATTAATTTTTTAGATTTATATATACACAAAAAACTTTGAATCATTCTATTTTGATCAATGGGTCAAAAGTTATGAGGTGTTTTAGTTTGGGGGCAGTTATGGATTCTCTACTCCAAAATAAATTTTGAAGTTCTTTATTGAACTCAATTTTTAATATTTTTGGAAAAAATAAAAATATTAGATGAAGATTTTTTATTACAACATTATAACCATTGGATTGGAATTTTTCAATTCCATCACTAAATTATTAACAATTTAGTATTTTGACTCATTTTCTACTTCTTTCAATTTACTATTTTTTCCCCATATGTTGTACAATTCAAAGTGATTTGAAATTTTTTAAGCATGTAGCCAACTTGCCTTGAAGAATGAATCCAAAGAGTTTTAACCATTTTGGACATTTTTTCATACAAATGTGACCTTGTGAAGTGCAGCTACCCGATTTTTCGCAAGCCCCCCAAAAGCTTTTTGTCAATTGAAACACTAATATCTTGCAATCTACATGGTGGAAATTTCTTATATTTTTTCCTCATCTTTTAAGATTATCATAATACAAGATCCTATAGTTGAATGTGTCCAAAAACGTTTTAAATTTTTTTTGGTACTTGTCCTAAAAACGGCAGTTTTGGAGCATTTTTGTTGAAAACATAGTCAAGGAACTTTAGGGGTTAAGGGTTAAGGTAATGGAAATGGACAGGGTGAACTAATCCCTTGCTTGTCCTCAAAGAAAAATATTGAAAATTTTTATTTGCCATGCATGATCAAATTTGCAAATTTTGAATTCATATCTGCAATCAAAGGCCCCAAATTCGCTATAAGAGGTGTAAAAGAAAATTAGTGAAGCACAAAATAGGTGTGTTTCTTTTGCATGCACACCTAGGTTGACTTCGAGGGAACAAGTGAGGGGGGTAGTGACCATAGCCATGAAAATAGATGGAAAATGCATAAAACAAATGCATTTAAACCCTTGAAAGGATGAGCTAGTCATTGTGGAAATTCACCTATTTTGGGACTGTGTAAATTGTTGGCTTTAAAAAAAATGAAAAAACGCAAAATAAAAACCTTATTGCCTCCAACAAAATGCACGTGACATTTTTGTTTTCTATAACATAGAAACATCAACTTCAATGCAAAATTTTGCATTGAAGTTGATGTTTCTATGTTATAGAAAACAAAAATGTCACGTGCATTTTGTTGGAGGCAATAAGGTTTAATTTCTTTTAGCTAGCACCCAACAGAAGTCAAACTACTCTACATGACCTTTCTTTTTGACACAAAATTTGGAGGATGATTGGTTACATTTCTATCATGCATGGAAAGATTCTTTGTCATTCATTGGCCCTAAACATTGTCAACATGGTTTGTATAAATATATACTCCCTCTGTCCCAAAATGATCTTTCAATTGCTTTCTATTTTTTGTCCCAAAATGATTTTCTTGAATCATGTTCAACATGGAACTAACATAGAAAGAGAGAAATTCCTAAAGAGATGGAGCAAAAGAAGACGAAACTCCAATTAGGGGCAAGCAAGTATTGTTGAAATTAGCTACAAAAGTAACATCAAAACTAACAAATCAAGGGTCACATGGTATTGGCTCATACGGTACAAGCTCTAACTTGGGGCCACAAATACTAGTCATAAATACATAGTACTATAGAATCCAAAATGATCAATTTAATGTTCTTCCTAGTCTACAAAAATTGAATAGATCAATGACCACCGGTGCTCCTCAAAAATGCTTCAAAAATCTCATCTTGGAGTGCTTGAAAATTACATTTTGCGTAGGGTTCAAGAACTCAAAATTTTAGGATGTTAGGATTGCACCAAATTCTACTTAAAGCTCAAATTTTTTTTTTGAAAAAGCATTATTTTGAACCTTACTCCAGAATATTTTGTTCAACAGGAAAATCATTTTAAGACTGAGGGAGTAAAAATTACTGAAGTTTGACCGAACGTGAACATGGAAGGGGGAAGTCCCCTCCTCATGTCCCCCCATCCAAGTTGGAAAAGTGAGCCTCGTGTTGATTGGAGCATATACTATTTGAGCCATTGGAGAATCGGTTCGGTCAGTCTTGGCACCACTGCATGGCGTACACGTGGTCTTAAAGTGATGGTAACAGAGGGACCTGAACGGAACTTGTGACGAAAGAAACGCAGAGCCAACCACGTGGCAAACACAGAGTTCCATCAAATGGCAACCAGTAAGCTTATCTTACCCTAACTTACCTTAAGGTAGTAGGTCCATAAACCGACCATCTAAGGACTGGAACTGATTTTTGAGGAGGTGTAGCTTCTTGAAATATTTTTTCAGTACATTTTCCCTGATAGACAAGTGAAATCAGCATCCAACGCAAGTCATTTCACATTTTTTGGAGCTTTGTAGAATTAGTTATGAAATTTTGAAGTGGATATGGCGTAGGCCTCTATAAGCGTCCACCTCCTAAAATGTACATTGTTTGTACATTAATGAAGGCTACTAAAAACAACGTGTACATGACGTGTACATTTGTGGAGGTGGACGCTTTTAAAGCCTAAGTGTTGTTTGAACTTCCTACCTTACCTTAAATAATGCATGGTTGGAGGTCCTGCTATCAATCCAGAAGGATCAATGATGACACCCACGACCAATGTTTATAGTTTCAAATAAGGTAGACAAGCCTATTACCACCCAGATTTGGAATGTGAATATCTTTGGGCTGCATATTTTTCAAAGGTGTGCACTTGTTTGACAAATCAAACCCAAGTGGAACTATAATTTTTCAATTAAAATTGTAATTTTTGTGGATTTCAAAGTGGTCTGTCCTAAAAATACAAAATTGCCCTAAGTGCTATGATACAATAGAACCTCTCTGGAAGAGTAGAGCTAGGACTACTTGACACTATTACTTTAAAGAAGTTCATTGAGGAAAGGAGGTTTTGTGCTACACAAGAAGTTGGCATATTGATGTGGGTGCCACATCTTCGAGCAAAGAACCTTGTGTTTTATGACCAAGAAGCTTCAAAAGAATATCTTACCTTTTTTTTAATATGGTTTTAGGTTCACCTGAGTTTCCTTGTCCAACTCTTATTTAGTGCAACTACTTATTGCACTTCCAAAGTTGGGACCATTTGGCCCTCTTATTTTTAAAGAGTTTTATTGGCTTATAGAAGGCTGACTTAGAGAGGTTCTACTATGATAACCCATAACCACCTTAAAGTGTATCTATTAGTATTTAAGTATCCTCCAATCGAGGACTAACATATTACCCAAATTGGAATGAATGCACTAATTTTGTTAGAGAAGCAAATGGATTTGGATGAGTTTTGTGGTAGTAATGGGGTTAAAAGTAGGATGGTGGTAATAGATGAACAATAATGATGGGTTGGTCTACCTTAGTATGGACCATCATGTTACTTTTGCAGTATTGTGCATTTACAATAGATTCTACAACACAATGTACATTGAATTAGTGTAGATCATAACACCATAGCAAAGAGAATGACGCATTTTCATCAACCCTTTTTTTTACTTTTTGAAAAAATTGGCTTAGATCATGCAATGGTAAATAAATTTGGTGAAGCACTATATTTCTACATTCATCCATCTTTTGGACCCAAAAACACTTTCAAATCATATTCATGCACTTTTTCATCCAAATTTGGTGATTTCATCCACATTTTGAATAGAAATGAAAAAAATTGGCAAAAAAAAGTTTATTTTTATTTGTTGAAAAGTAGACATTTCTTTTGAAATGGTGCAATCTGGCTCAATGGGGCCCTAAAATAAAAGTTGATTGTAATCCTTGGGTTGTTGCACATATTTAGAAAATTTAGATTAACATTTTTTTAGATTGAACAATATATCAAAGAGTATTTTCATGTATTTTGGTCAACTCAATTTTGAGAGGAAAAAAAGGGGAGGGGGGACATTGGGTGTTGATCTTAAAATTATAGATGAGTCCAAAGATAAGACACAAAAGAACTTCTCAATAATAAACAATTAATGCTCTCTAAAGTAAATAAACTCCATTGAAGTAATATTGATTGCCCAACCTTGCCTAGCTTGCATACAAACTTCATGAATGCAAAAGACCTTCTCCAATGTAATAAACCTCTCTAGTATAATGTGTCAAACCAATTCCAACCCAATTCTTTATAGAAGTTCTATTGAATATTTAACTCTTGAAGAACCAAATGTTCGTTCAATGAACACTCAAGTAGTGTCCTACAAAGTTAATAATCCTGGGCATCAATGGAGCAGTCTTGCACTATGAGGCTCTTGTAATGAAAAACAATAGGGTTGTTCAGCATCGTTGTGTGCCACCTAGACCGGGTATAGAAGTCTTCTTCAGATTATGTTTTAAGGTGGGATTTGAGATTGTTTTTTGGTCTAGCGTCATTGATAAAAATCTAAAGACTCACTTCAATATCATTTGTGAACAAGTTCTTGAGCTTAGTCCAAACTGTCTTTGATTCTCACATACCATGTGTGACAGAAGCACTTATAAGGACCTCCAAAATCCTTGGCGCCCTTGGTTCCTAAAGCATTTAGTAAGGTTGCATACATCTCCAAGCGGCTTGCTTAGTACACATGCAACTCTAGAAAATTGCCTTCTTATTGATGATTCGCCCTACAAGAATATTTTGAACAACCCGTATTTAGCATTTCACCTTCCTACCTACAAAAATATTTTGAACGACCTGTATTCAACATTTCACCCTCCTACCTATACAAAGGATTTGGAAAAGAAGGTGAAATCTGGGCAAACATACCTCAAGATAGTGATTATTTTGTTCTTGCAAGGATTGCTAGCATCTAGGCTCTCAATTCCAAAGTATCATAAGTCAAAGGAAGAACTTGGTAGCCTTCACTGCTTTCCGGGTTTGACTTTGTACAATTAGTTTATTGAGCTTATTCATAATCTTGAGCTAGATTTGAGGATTTGCCTATTAAGATGGATTCTCTCCTACAATAAACAACCCGTTTCAAGATGGACGCTTGGGGTGTCAGCTACCAGTCGATACTCCTTTTTGAATTTTAATTGTATATATCTACTAAAGTTCATGTAGTACAAGTTGTATAATTAGTGGGTACTTGCAAATTTCCTAAACCAACTTACTAGATAATTGTGTATAGGTTGGGACTTTATTTTTGGCAAAGGATGTATTTTACATTCAATCTAAAAAATTTATTTTTAAACGATGAATGTCTTGGCCCTTAATTGAGATGTATTACTTAATGCTTTAAATTTAAACCTAAATGCAATCATTAGAAGATTTTTGGGGCCTTTGGATGCCTATGAGTTATCACAACCTGCGAATGCAGAAAACAAGTTTGGCTCAGTGGTCTAACGTGGCCGAGACCCTTCCACATCATTGACCCAATTTTTTTTTAAATTTTTTTTTGCATTTGGAGACTATTTTTTTCTTTTTTTTTTAATGAAAAAAAAATTCTCACAGCGGGCCGTTCCCCTCGCTACGGGGAACAACTGCAGGGGAACATGCCTAAAACAGGCTTCTGGACCCCCCAAAACTCTTCTAATGGTGTGTTGTTCAAGGATCCACCAATAGTCAAAAACATCCCGTCAAGAAATATGTGGTTCTTTGTGTTATAGGGTTACTAGGCTATGTCAATCCAAATGTCTCTACTATTCATTGCAATCTGCATCAAAACATTGTGAAGTGTTTCAGGCTCAAACAATTGATTGAGATGTTGTTGAATCAATTCCATGAGGATATTTGGTCAAAGATGCTAATGTAGAAATTGGGTCCATTGCTCTAACACCTACTCCTAGAGAATATCATTCCCAGATTGTCTTTCGTTTTTGGGCAAGAATATTGTGTCGACATAGAAAACTTTCCTTGGTGCTACAAGGTATTTTCCAAGTTTCTTTCAAAGCGCCGGTCTAGAGAGGTTTGTATAGACAATCAGGTCTTGATTGTCGATGTTAGACCACTTTCGCTTTGTAAGACCTTAGATCATACTTGTTACATTCCTTCTCCATTTCTTGGAGAATTGTTGCGTACAAAAACAAAAGTGTCATTCCTTATGTGTGTATTGACATTATTTTGTTCATTTATCCTTTAGTAGACAATAACTCTATTTTAGAGTTATTTAAAGTCCACTTGAAGGCCTGGCCAGTTCCATTATGAGGTGAAGAAGTCCATGGACAACTTGATTAGCATGGCATTTTCTAGTGACTTGTTCTTTAGAAATGTATTGGCTAGCAACCAAGACGCTACCTAGAGCTTTGAGGTTTGTAGTTCAGAATTTGAAGTTCTGTAGTTTGGTACTTCAGTTCTGGAGTTTTCATAGTGTGGTAGTTTAGTAGTTAAGGTTGTAGCAATTCCTTTTTGGCAGCCAACAAAAAAATATGGATTTCTTATATTTAATGAAATGTATAAGCTAGCTTTTCTATCATCTATATATTTGTATTTCTCTTCTACGTGTTTTTCTTGCTTTAATTCCAAAATGTGATGTTGGCCACTAGCTGTTTTATTTTTGGACTGAAAAATAGTTCAAAATTAGTTAAATTGGGGTTGTATGTAACTTTTTAACATATGGCATAAAACACTCCAAGAAAAAAAAATTTAGTTCTCAAATCACATTCTAAGAGGAGTCAAACTTTATTAACTAATGATGTCAAGGCTAGTGGTTTTGAAAACAAACATTTTTTTTTCACTTGAAGCCTCACTATCTTGTAATCTTGTAATCTATAAAGTCAAAGTTGTTTAAATTTTCCACATATTCCAAATGTTTGTCTTTAACTTTCCACTATTTGAATTTCAAATAATAGACTTTCTTCATTGCACATGAAATAATCAAAAAATAACTAGTGTATTGATAGTTTCTTTTTAACTTCTTTGCATTGTAGAGTGATTTAGAGTAAGCTAGGCTCTATATTTGCTTCTGAAATTTTTCATTTGTGTACCTCACAAGACTTAAAACTCAATGGTGAAGAAACTCAAATACTTCAAGAGCAAATATTTTACTCTAAGAGGGCTCAAAGTTTGTTGACTTTGTTTTACATGAATGAAAAAAAGATTTTTTTCTCATTTTTTCAAGATAGAAAAGGGAGAGGGCAACCTTAGAAACCTTAAATGTACTTTGGTAGCCAATGGCACAATTGTTTGTGATTAGGAGCCTTTCTTTAAAGGTTAGAATTGTAAACAAATGTAGAAGTAGAAAATCCTAAAGGTTGGAATGAAAATCTTAAGTGATACGATTACCATTAGATAAATGAGAGGAAAGTGTGCCCTTAGGAAAATCTTTAAGGGCCCCCTTTTTCCTCTCAAACCACCCCTTCTTTACATTTTATTTATGTTGGGTTCATTATTGTGGATTTTTTGGCCATTTCAACCAAAATTTGCCAAAAGGTTTTTTTAGGAGCAATTTGCTCTATTGTACTTCTTTAGATATTGTGGCCCCTTCAAACCTTGCATTCTCTTGCACCTTGTTGTTGTTGTTGTTGTTGTTGTTGTAGTACTAACAATTGTATTTGAAGTTTATTGAACTAACTTGTACTAACCCTAGGGACTAGCCTTCCCTGGACTTTGGCAATACTGCTTGTAAGGGCCCTCTTGTCTTCATTTTGTATTGCTTTTTACACTCCTTGGTGGAAAATCTTTAATTAAAAAAAATTTCTAGAGTTGTGTATTTGTTTTGTATTGAGGAAGTTTATGTGATGTTTATGTTTATGTAATTGTTCTAATATGTTTGCAAACTAACATTCTTCTAACCTTCCCTTATCAATTTTTTTAGAATTTGTTGTATCTAAAATACTACAAAGCTTTGACTTCTTTAGGTTTTCCAATCCTTAGTTTTCAAGTCAAAAATCAAATTGTGATGAAGCCTTACTTGCTAAATTCCTTAGTAGTTTGTTTTATTGTTTTGACCTTAGAAAATGCCAAAACTTTGATTGTTTAAGTTTACAAAGTTTAACCCCTTAAAGACCAACATGAGTTTTTTGGCTACTGTAGTGTGGGAAAAGGCTTGGATTAAAAACCCAAGGAATTCTTTAGTAGTGGTTCTTTCGTTTGAGAAAGGTCGAATAGTCTATTGTTTTGTTTCTAAAGTTATTTTTATCGTAGGAATTCACTCAACTTAGTGATTTAAAGATTAAAAACTAATTTAATTTAATTTAAATGGGAGTGTGTGATGTAGTTCATTAGCCAATGCTAGTAATCTGTCCATTTCCAATGTATGCAAACTCCATGATATGTTGTGCAGTCCTATACTAGTATGCTAATGTCAAATAGTCCGAGTTGGTTAAATAGTCTTATGCCTTGTAATGCATTCTATTGACCTAATTAAATAGCCACATATAATATATATACTTATGCCATCTTCTTTAATTAATTCTTCATTTGAATTCATGGTAGTTGGTCAATTGGTCTAATAAGCTAATTAGCTAAAGTTAATAACTACTTATGCAGAATGCAAATTCACAATTTCGTAAATGTCAATTGGTCCCAATATGCAGAGTATGCAAAAATAAGCACACTTACCTATTGTTTATGCTCCAGTCAATTAGTCTCAAGTCTGTTTTTTCTTGCTTTCGTTCCATCCACTTCAACAAGTCAAGTTGTCCCTTTATTCTACAACTTGTCACTGTCACAATCTAACTACCTCATTATTGTGTGGTCAATTGGACTATTTGCTCTAAACTATAGCTACTTCTATTATTTCACTATAACAATCTTTGTTGAATCACAATAAGGTCAATTTATCAAGCACATTGGCTATTATAAAACCTACCAGTCCCATGGCCACTCTATTCTAATTCTAAATCTATGATCTCAACTTGACCAATATTCTATCACTTAAACTAACTAATTGACATCTCAACTACCGACACCAACCAACGAAATCTTCAAGGCAACTTGGTCAATTGGTCTTAATTTCCAACAATTACTTGGCTCTTCATGTGATTGTCAATTTGTCCATTTTTTTACCAGCATATCAACATGAATTAATTCAATTATCAATCATTCACATCCTTCTCACTCACTGAGACAATTAGGCTTCCATTTCAACCATTGTTCTCGCATACATAGACAATTAGACAAATTATTTCACTAACCAATTGCTTTACACTATATGATTGGACTTTATATTTCCATAATCAAGTAATTGAACAATTAATTGCATACCTCCTCTTTACTCCTTGACATTCAATCACAATTGATATGCAACAGACTATTAGACTGGTTGACACAAAATATCATTGGCATATTGATTTCAATTAAATTTCTTGTCCACTTGACTTCCAATACATACATAGTTTAATTGACTTCTTTAATTAACAAGAACGGTGTGATTGTGAGGCTTTGTCTTAGGATACGTAATCTATTTAAGTCTAATATATAAGTCTAGCCTATCGAAGTCTAACTTATCGAAGTCTAACCTATAGAAGAGGGAACCAACTAGTCGCTTAATGAGGAAATTTAAAAAAATTAAAATTATAAAAAATTAAATAAAAAAGCTAGAGAACGGGTGCTACCAATTGGACCTCTCTCAACGAGGAAAATCAGAAATTAAAATAATAATGATTTTTAATCTAAATAAAAGGCCTCAGAACGGGCCGACTGGTTGGACCCTCCCCCTCCACTAAGCTGGCAAGCAGAGAAGGGATCCAACTAGTCGGACACCCCACTCAATGAGGAAAATCAAAATATTAAAAAATAATTAATCAAAGAAATTTAAAAAGAGAATTTTAAAAATTATATCAATTTAAAAAAAATTAAATTAAAAAAGAAAAGGACAAACCTAAACTTCATAAAGAAACTAATAAAATATATGTCAATGGTCCACATCATTGTACAATGTAAAAAGGGTCATAGATAAGATTTGGAAACTCAATAACCAAAGTCGATATAGAGTCGTTGCCATAGTATCTGTGTAAGGACAAAGCCAACAAACCATAACATGGTTATTGGCATTGAGACTTACAAACTACTTGACAAATATTTCTCACAAAGATCTAACCAATTACTAGTTCATTAATAATTTTAAAACACCTCAATCGATTCGTCTTTTACAACTCTCTTTTACTATTCATTTGACATCATTATTAATCAAACACATTTGGCCTTATCCAGGCTTACATACTCCTTTGTCTAATTGACTTAAGGACCAACTTAAAATGCTACCAAACCATGATAGATTTGACTACTTTCTCTCACAAACAAGTAGACAAAAAAAATATTACAACATCACTAAGCCAATCCTTGGCTTAACTTCTACATTCTATAATAACTGTCTAATTGACTTAAAAACCTAAGCTCTCTCATACAAATTAAATTTTGCATCCTTCACATAGCATCATCCATTTGACATAGAATTAACACAGCTTCTTCAGCTCAACCAATTAACTACCTGTCAATGAAAAATTTGCCAATCAATGGCTCAACTAAAGAAATTGCTACGCTCACAAGACTAATAGACTTGACAACAATACAATAAAGACAACACCAATCCTTGGCTAATTGTTCAAAATACAAAACTGAGCCAATCACCGGCTTAACAGACAATTTGTCTCTCTTTCAAACATTTCATTGCATTCCAATAGGACTTGACCAATTAACTTTCTCACAAAGGTACAACTCCTAATACTCAGCCAGACAATTTGACTTGAAGATGCACAACTTTCAACAATTAGATAACAAGCAAAGAACCAAGACACTCACTAACTTGCTCAACTAATTGTTTCACTTACAAAACTCCGCTCCATACATACAATTGGCAACTTGACAAGTTTATAGCTCACTCAAACTTGCTTTCACAGCAAGACTATTGGATTGATGCAAAACAAAAAGAGACAACACCATTCCCTAGTGACTGCTCCACAAATTGACAAGCCAATCATTGGCTACAAAAAGAAAATTTAACACACAAAAATTAGACTAATAGACAATTGTATTGAAGGAATGCACAAGTACAATTGACAAGGTGGCAATCACTGCAAATGCTTGAGAGGGCTACAAAAATGAAAGTCAATTAGTCTTATATTTCTTGGCTTGTAACTACTTTCTACTAACCATTGTCTATTTGTCTAACTGTTTGGTTACATGCTAGCCCTAAGTCCTTTCATCCAACTATCTAATAGTTCTTTCTACATTAACATGTCTAATTGACCTCATTTCCACTTTAATTAGCTTTTAAAGCTAAGTTAACTAGTCCATTGGTCTTTTTTTCAAAAACTTCAAAAATTACACCAAAAAATATGTCTACACCTACATAGCATTTGGGCAACTTTGTGTGATTAGAGAGTTCCATATTTTTGGCCCAAACTTTAATAGAAGGTGGGAACAAGGAATATCTTTGATTTGCACGAAATTTAATGACATTTGGAAATATGAGTCAAAAGTTATGGCCTAATATGTTATTTTTTTGTGTAAATAGGTATTATGAGAAAATTAGAAAATATCGATTTTTTCAGAAACAAAAATTTGAAATTGATTTTCTAGAGTTATATATATGGGAAAGCTTTGAATTATTCCATTTTGATCAATTATTCAAAAATTATGAGGATTTTTTATTTGCAGGCAATTATGGATTCTCTACTCTATAATAAACTTTGAAGTCCTTCATCTTATTCAATTTTTAATATTTTAGAAAAAATAAAATCATAGAATGTATATTGTTTATTAAAGATTGCATTGGCATTTTTCAATTCTATAATTCAATTCTTAACAATTGAGTATTTTGAGTCATTCTCTACAACTATATTCTTACTATCTTTTTCCTATATATTGTACAATTCCAAATGATTTGAAATTTTTCAAGCATGTAGCCAACTTGTTTAGAAATAATAATTTAAGGAAGTACATCCATTTTGAACATTTTTTCATAGAAAAGTGAGCTTGTGAACCCTCTATGAACTATTGTGATAATTTCTAATTTTTAAATATAGTTTTTTTCAATTGACAAAATTGTGTTTTTCAAGTTCAAACTATAATAGGATTCTTTTGAAATTGTATATTCAATTTTGAAGGTAAAATCTCATATTTAATTTTTAAGAGTTTAGAAAAGCACATATATAAAGAGAAATAAAGAGATATAAAAAGAGATATAGATATATAGATATTTTTCTATTTCAATTTTTATTTTATACAATTTGTGAAGGTGGAATTGTCTTAAAGGCTATAAATTATCTATGGAAAAAATGAATAAATATAATAGTGCAAATTTTAGTGTAAATGGGGCAATTTTGAATTTTTGATGCAAAACTAGTGCAAATCAAATATGCTATATACCCCGTATACATCATGGGATTTTGTGTACCACAATGTATAATTACCTTGTAGAGTAATAAATGAATTTTTTGCTATGTTCAGAATTTATTTGATGATCTTCATTGAAGTTACAAAATTATAACTTATCAACCTAATTCCAATCCTTTTAACCTTCATCCTTCATTAGAAATGTCATAATATAGCTAATTTCATGAAAATGGCTCCATTTTGTTAATTTGACACTTTTAACACCTAAAGGACCAAACTATGTTTTCTAGCAACATAGAAATTTTTGGTAGGTGCGTGTGACTAGGAATTTCCATAATTTTGGCCCAAATTTTGATAGAAGGTTTGGACAAGGAATATCTTTTATGCACATTAAATTTCAAGACATTTGGAAATATGAGTCAAAAGTTATAGCCTAATATGTAGTTTGTTTTTCAACTTGAACAATCTAGGCAAATATGAAAAAATCATTTTTTTCAAAAACCCAAAATTCAAATTAGTTTTCTTGATTTATATATGCATTAAAAGCTTTGAATCATTCCATTTTGATCAATGAGTCAAAAGTTATGAGGTGTTTGAAGTTGTGGGGAGTTATGGATTCTCTACCCTAAAAAAAACTTTAAAGTCTTTTATTGAACTCAATTTTTAATATTTTTGGAAAAAAATAAAAACATTAGGTGAAGATTTTTTATTACAACATTAGTACCATTGGAATTGGAATTTTTCAATTCCATAAATAATTTGTTAATAATTTAGTATTTTGAACCATTCCCTAAAACTTTCTACTTACTATTTTTTCCTATATGTTGTACAATTTCAAATGATCTAAAATTTTTTAAGCATGTAGCCAACATGCCTTGAAGATTGAATCTCAAGAGTTGCAATCATTTGGGACATTTTTTATACAACTGTGACCTTGTGAAGTTTAGCGCCCAATTTTTCGCAAGGACAAAAAAATGATTTTTGTCACTTTAAATGCTAATATCTTGCAATCTACATAGTGGAAATTTTTGAATTTTTGCCACATCTTTTCAAATCAATGTACTATAAGATCCTATGGTTACATGTGTCCAAAAATGTTTTTTTTCTAAATTTTGAAACTTGTATAAGAAATGGCAGTTTGGGAGTGTTTTTGGTGAAAACATAGTTAAGGAACTTTAGGGATTAATAGTTCAAATTGCATGGTCTAAAATCTATAATGTTCTAATATCTGTAATAATCATTCAAGATGTTGAAATCTATATTAGTCCTAGATATCTGAAATTTGTAACTGTCCTAGATTTTTTAGATTGTGTGGTCTAAAATTGATAGAGGTTCTAGATGTTTGTAATCTATACCTATTTTAGCTGTCACTTTTGCCATTTTAGACTAAGCAATTTGAAATGGCACATGGTATATGCCATTTCAATGAAATTCATTATTAATGCAAATCTTTCACAAATTTCACTTCATTAGAATGCAACACAATGAAATTGGGTTCAAAAATAGGGGAGGGGGGTGTGTGTGTGCTCAAATGGATTGGGAATAGTCAATTTGGACTTGCCTACTTTACTAGAAAGAATGTTTTAGATCACTAAGTTAAATTGTCAAAGTTTGGTGCCAAAGACCCACATAAGCACAAACTTGATGTTGTACATTTAGCACCAAGCCTTGACACTATTAGTTGATACTCTAAGACCTCTTTCTACTAGTCTAAAATCAAAAATCAATAAAAAGATTGGCATCAAATACTTGAAAAGTGTCATGCAATATCATTACATCAATTCATTGACCAACACTTATGTAAAGCAAGTATAGAAACTTAACATAAAACAAATATAGCATAGATTGTCTAAATTGCCATCAATTTAAGGGAATTTTGTTTTCAAATATTTACACTATGTAAAATAAATAGTGAGCAATAAATAGTGTATAGTAGTTGTATGGTATGCTCAATTAAAAACAACAATTCCTAAAATAGATGTCAATATTTAAGAAAAATTATTTTTTTCAAAAGATAAACACTTTGTATAGTGAAAAAATAAATAATGCAAAAAAATCAATCTTTTGCATTTGTCAATTTGTATTTTTTGAAGAAAAAAATTTAGTAGAGAGATGTGAAGCCTACCCTACATTTGCGGTGTAGGTGCAATTTGCTAAAATAGATTTTAAAACAACTATCAAATTTTATAACTGAAAAATTAGAGTAGAAAAAAAAAAGTATTGCAAAACACACCTTCTAGAAAATTTGAGATTTTAACATATTCCAAATTTGTCATTTATTTAACCACTTGACCTTAATATATAACCTTTCTAGTTTAAAAAATGATTTGAATAACAAAGTAAAATAAAAACCTTGTAGACTACAATTAGAACATAACATTTTGAATTTAAAGAAAAATGAAACTTACAAATTTTTTAAATAAACTAGTTTATAAATCTGTTTTTGAAGAAATTTCCAATTTTGGTTTAAAATTATATTGAAATTTGAAATTAGTGCAGTAATAGATTTAAATGTATAAATAAGGCATATGCATCATATTCTAAGTTTTTTTGGCTAAAACTTATCATTCAATTATCCTTCAAAGTTGCATTTTGGTATCATCTCCACATTTTGGAATTTGGGATGTACCCCTAGTCTCACTCATACCTAAATGACTAATTCCATTGCTATATATTCCAACCTTTTATTGAATCTCATTTTAGCCTTTTAAAATCATATTGAAATTTCTCTGTAATATTTAAGGTCACATGTTATTTCCAATATCTATTAAAGTAAAAAAATTGTATTAATTTGATACTAAAGAATAATTTTAATCATTTTCAAATAAAAAAATAAAAAATAAAAAATAAAAATAACATATTTGAAAATCTCATTAATTTGGATTTTCTCCAAGAGCTAATCGCAACCTTAAGGAGTGTAAAAACTTTTAAAGTAATTTTGTGGTTTTTTTGTTTACATCCAACATGTCCTTGGCAATGACCTTCAAGTCAAATCACTACTAGCAAGCTAAATTCAATCTTTGCATAATTTATTAATAAAATTTTGATAATTTCTACATGTGTTTAGACAATTTTCCCTCGAAAGTTGATTTTTAAAGTTTTTATTTATGGAAAAAAAATTATTGAGATTTTGAAAAGTATGATACATACATAACATTATATCAACTAGAATCATTTAAGAATAAACTCAGATTCTTATATTAAAAAAAATGGAAGTTAGAAGGAAAAAATATTTAGAAATTCAAACTTAAAAAATCATTAGAAAAAAGAAGATAGCAATAAAATGCATACAAAACATATTAGTTGGATTTTAACACATGGAGCTTGTAGTTGTAATAATCATTAGACTTGTAAGATTTCTTTCAACATTTTCAATTGGAATAGACAGATGGTTAATTAAGCTTTATTCTTGTAACGATAAGATAAAAAACAAGAATGAAAACTTTAAAAGTTACAATTAAGATTAACCCTTCAACATGAAGACATTCCAAAAGTGGATGCGCCTTGGTTAACTTGGGTTACAACTTTTAATATAACTATTTTTGGAATTTCATCTCATTTCAACTAAGAAAACAAAGATTGACAAGTTTTGTTTCTAGTTCATTTTAAAGTCTTGAGAAATGTTAAAAACTAAAAGAATTAATGCAATTGAAAGCTCCCTCTGTTAAAATCCAAATAACAATATATATATAAATTTATTTATTTATTTATTTATATATAATCTATTTGTGTATATTTTATTTATTTATTTATTTCCAAAACTCTTCATCAAGCATGAGTTTTATGTGTATATATGAAATGTTTTATTTAAATCTATGTCATTGTTCAAAACATGGTAGTTGTACCTCCAAGAGTCGGATCAAATCTTTTGAAGATCCTCACCTCCCGCCCTTTTATGACTTCACAAATGGAAGGTGTGATTTGGAATTATGACTCAAATTACTTGCATTGAGTAATTATTCCAATTTATTGTCTGTAGGTTATACAAGCACCAATTTTTTGTTATTACTTAACGTTAATGCGCATAAGCAGTGACCATAATCAATGGCCATAATGTAATGATATGACGGCTCTGAAACTTATTTCAAGCTCACTTTTCATGTTTTGAGGCACCATTGTGATCAAATTGTGCTAGTTCACTTGGCCCTGTTTATCACCTAAGCGGTCATTCAATCGAGTCTCTACTCGCGGGTTTGGTGTCATAACTTGGTACAATGACTTGCAAGATGGCCTAGCTACCATCATCTAGTCAGGTGCTGCGAAGGGAAATCAATGAGCATTTGTATTGTTATTTGTTGAATTTTGTTTGTAATATATTTTTTCCGAGTGAAAACGATGACAAGTATAATAGGGTTGTAGACACCTTGCATGCGTATCTTAACATACTGACTAGCTGTTTCGATGCATGGATGCAGGTGAGGCCCTTTACCTCTCGGAGAAGATTGAGGCACGTTCAACTTTCTCAAATCAAGTCTACATGACTTACTTGCTTGGATCATGTGTAGTTCTGTGTTTTCACTTTCATCAATAATGTTGGAAGTTACATATTACTATTTGCAATTATCAATGCTTGTATGATGAACTTATGTGCTGGGAATACTTTGATTGATTATTGATGCTATTTTTGATGAGAACGTCCCAATTGTTGAACTGTGAAGCTCAATTGATCATCGATGCTAGCTTTCGGGGGAATGATCTAGTTATCGAACTATGAGCTAACTTGATTTTACCGTGAGCTGTTAAATTGTTGATACTAACCCGAACTATATGCAAGAAAGATCAGTTCATCATCGATACTAGCTTTTGGAGGAAAGATCCAATTGTCGAATTGTGAATTGACCTAATTTTACTGTGAATTGTCAAATTGTCGATGCTAACCCGAACTATATGCGGGAAAGATTATTAGTGAGAGCATGTTCCAAACTTGAGACTAGTCATTGCTTTGGATATTTATAGGTTCATACCTTGACTTGAAATGATTGACAAATATTCAAAATTTCACAACTTTTTATTTATGGCTTAGGAACCAAACTACCAAAGTGATATGATTGGAAATGATTGGAATAGTGCCCTAAATTAGGGATGTTCCAGTAAAAGTTATATATATATATTCTAATTAAAATTATATCTCTCATTCCATTCTTCATTTACAATAAAATTTATAGATTATTTAAATATATAATGTAATTGATATAATTTTATTTCTACCTTTAGCTTTGAAATTTATTACAATAGTTTTATTTTTCCTTTGAAATTATTGAAAAATTACAAAATAAATAGAAGATTTATTTTTCTACTAGCAAAAAATATTTAAAAATTATATACCAATTAAATAAAAAGATAAATTTGGTTTGATAGTCAAATTGAACTTCAAGGTGTTTGATGTGGCTATTATGGGTATAAAAAATAAAACAACCAGTTGAAAATTTTTCATGCCAATTTCCATTGCTACTTTTACTTCCGAAAAAATTTCAAATAATTTGGATTGTTTTTGCTATTTTTACTCAATTATGTTCTTTTTTTTGCAATAAAAATTATAACAATTAGAATTTTTTTACAAAACAAATTGCAAAAAGTGATATAGAATTTAGAGTTTCAAGTAGTAAAAATATCAGATTTTTATTTGAACACAATTAGAAAGACTAAAATTAGCTTAAATAAGAAGTTTGACCATTTCACAATGTAGATCTAGTCCTTAAGGGGTTAAGTAAGGTACATTTCTTTTTGAATTTAAGAATCTTTAGGGGTGAAAGGGATAAAGATCAACCATTCAACTCATTCTAATTAATGCACAAATGCAATTAAGCCACAATCGTACACAATATTCATTTTTTCATCCGTCCAAAATTTTGTACTCTTATTTTAGATATTCAATATTTTTACAATATAATTTTTTTGAAATTTCTGTCATTTATTACTATATATGGTTGTTCAAAAATACATGATTATTTTCTCATATAAAAGTTAATTTTTAGTTCAAAAAATGATTTTTCAAAACTAACTTGAATAAATAAGTCATGCAAAAATCTTTTAAATCAGTAGAATTTGATCTTAACATTTTGGATTAATTTTTTTTTTCTTGCAAAAATTATAAATATTCAATCTGCAATCAATTTTATAAATGTTTTCCAATTTTTGGTAAAAAATTTTATTTAAAAAGAATTGGTTAGTGAAGTAGCAAATCTAACTATATGGATACAATGCATGGATTGTATTTTATTTCTTTATTAATTTTCATCATTAAATCATTATTCTAAATTGCATTTTAAAATACATCTACAAAATTTCGGATATTTGGACTATTTTGTGTTCCTTATGAAGTGATTACATTTATACACCTTTGACTACTATATAAAATTTCAAAATATCAATTCAAAATTGACTCTGGAGAACCCTACATAAATTTTGAAGTATTTGAGGAATAATTGTCCTAAGAGTTAATTCAATTGTGTAGTTTGAATTATTATTATATTGTACTACATACCAAAATAACCAAAATAGAGTAAAATTTATAAACATTTTCTATTTACCAAGTAATACTAATTTTAAATTACTCTTCACAAATAAGGGAGGTAGCCGATTATTGACCACTTAACCTTGAAAGGACCAAACTGCGTTTTTTGACATTATAGCAATTTTGGGCAACTCACTATGAATGGAATTTTATTTTTCATTAAAATTTTCACACAACATGTGCCCAAGGAGTAATTTTAAAGCTCATTAATTTTCATAACTTTTGACTGCATGGTTCAAAAGTTATTGCATGATATATATTTTTTAATGCTCAATAGGAAGTCCAAAAATTTCTTAGAAAATCACTTTTTTCAAAAATAAAAATTTGAAATTGGTTTTCTCTCTATATATATGAGATAAGTTTTGAATCATTACATTTTGACTTACGAGATGAAAGTTATAGTTTGCAAGTAATTATACATTCCCTATTCTAAAATATACGTTGGAATTCTTAATTTAATTATATTTTTAATATTTAAAAAATATCAACAAAAATATGATGTAGATTGTGTAATACAACATTACAACCGTTGAGATTGGCATTTTTCAATTCTATAATTAAATTCTTAACAATGTAGTGTTTTGAATCATTTTCTATTTTTTCTACTTACTATTTGTTTCCTATATGTTGTGTAATTCCAAATGATCTAAAAATTTTCAAATCATGTATCCAACTTGCCTTGAAGAATAAATCCAAAGAGTAACCACTATTTTGGACATTTTTCATACAAATGTGACCTTGTAAAGTGCAACAACCTAGGTTTTTTGTAGGGCCAAAAAAGGATTTTTTTCAATTCAAACGCTAATATCTTGCAATCTAGAAGGTGGAAATTTCGTAATATTTTTCCCCATCTTTTCAAACTAGTATACTCCAAGATCCTATAGTTATATGTGTCCAAAAATGTTTTTCTTCTAAAATTTGGTACTTGTATTAGAAATGGTAAATTTGGAGCATTTTTGGTGAAAACATAGTCTCCAATTTTTAGGGGTTAACCCATAAAGGACCAAGGTGTGTTTCTTGGCAACTCAACTTTTTGGGGCAGGTGCATGTGAGTGGAGATTTTCATATTTTTGGCCCAAATTTGAATAGAAGGTGTGGATGAGGAATATCTTTAATGCGCACTAAATTTTAGGACATTTGGAATTATGAATCAAAAGTTACGGCCTAATATGTAGTTTGTTTCTCAACTTAGGCAGTCCGGGCAAATCTGGAAAAACCACTTTAATCAAAAATAAAAATTTGAAATTTATTTTTTAGATGTATATGTACATAGAAAGATTTGAATCGTCCCATTTTGATCAATGAGTCAAAAGTTATGAGGTATTTTAGTTTGCAGGTAGTTATGGATTCTCTACTCCAAAATAAAGTTTGAAGTTCTTTATTGAACTCAATTTTCAATATTTTGGAAAAAAATAATAACTTTAGGTGAAGATTGTTTATTACAACATTATGACTATTGGGATTGGAATTTTTCAATTCCATAAATAATTTGTTAATAATTTAGTATTTTGAACCATTCTCTAAAACTTTCTACTTACTATTTTTTCCTATATGCTGTACAATTCTAAATGATTTAAAATTTTTCAAGCATGTAGACAATTTTCTTTGAAGAATGAGTCCAAAGAGTTTTAACCATTTTGGACATTTTTTTATACAAATGTGACCTTGTAAAGTGCAGCTGCCTGATTATTTGGAAAGAGTTGCTATTTTGTGAGCATAGGAGTGTGAGATTGAGTCTAGAATACTATACACCTATATTATAGGTGTATATACTATAGAAACCATCTATGATTATAGGGTATATATATTACAAATACCTATATTATAAGTGTTTATGATACATACACCTTCTATAGTGCATGGTATGTATATTATAGGTACCTATATTGTAAGTTCAATGCTCACATACTAGCACCATTGGTTTTTTGCAAGGCCAAAAAAAGGCTTTTTGTCAATTGAAACGCTAATATCTTGCAATCTGAAAATTTTGAAAATTTTTCCATATCTTTTCAAATTATCATGATTACATGATACAAGATTCTACGGTTGGATGTGCCCAAAAATGTTTTAAATTTTTTTTGTACTTGTCCTAATAATGGCAATTTTGGAGCGTTTTTTGGTAAAAACATAGTGAAAGAACTTTATAGGTTAAGCAATTATATGTATTTGTAGGGTGTATTTCTCTAGTATATAAATTTTTCTATGTGCTAAAATAGAGTTTGGAAGGTTTTTATGTATTGCCAAATTCTTATTTCTAAAAACATAATTACAATGAAATTTTGAACTAAAGATTTGGTTCAACCCATACTCATCACATAGACCTTCTTACTTTTGATAGAGGTGGTTGCAAAATCTACCCAAGGGCTCATTGTAATATTGGCACTCTTGTAGCCAATCATAATGCGCTACAATTATGCTAGGAATTGCACCATAATTGTTCATTAAGGTAGAAACATCTAAAACTGTACCTACCTCTATTCCTGTACCTTAGACTATGACTAAATTGTCCTTAACCATCTAATAAGGCGTCATACAAATGTTTGAGTTTAATTTGTTGACATAGTCGTAAGACACATATTAAATTTTCATTCATGGATTTCAGATTTCCATAGATTTCTATTCTAGGTGCACTTAACTCCTAAATGCCCAAGGCCTATTTTGAGCCTCTAGAAATTGCTCTAAATTGAACAAAAAGCCAACATTTTGATAAGTTATATCAATTTTTTTTTAATTGTAACCATACAACTTCAAATTAGATATGTTAGAGATCACATAGGAAAAAAAAACACAACAATATCAGTTATGAGTTGAAAGATTATAACGTTTGACCATGAGGGTGTTAAAACTATAAAAAATTTTCAATTCACTTTTTGCATATCAATTCTAAAAAGTTGGTTACCAAAAAAATATGAGGCTAAAAGATGTAACATGCATAACCCCGATCAATTAATGGCTTTTGAAAATCTACTCTACAATTCTTTTTAAATGAGTTTCTAATGTGATTTTTCCTCTAAGTCCTAGTGTATTTGAGGCTAATTTCCAAGAGCCCTCAACACTACAAAAAGTCAAGATTGCAATGGGTATCCTTGCACAAAATCTTGAATTGAAAAAATCTTAATCATTTGTTTTCAAGATCAGATTTTTGATGCTAAAACTAGACTTCAAGAGGACTCTTTCAAAATATATATATCACTAAAAATAGAAATTTGGTTAGGTTTTAAGTAACTTCAAAATATTGTCAACACCATATTTTGGTGCCTTGGGCATTTAGGGGTTAAGGAACTGCTCTAGTGGTTTAGAAAGCCAACACTTTGAAAATTTATAGAAATAGCATACCATATCCAAAAAACCTTATTTTTTTTAGTATTCATGATTTTCACTTGCCAATACTACAAAGTTATTAGTTTTAATAAAATACCTCCAACTATACTGAATTTCTAAAACAGACGGTTATGAGTGTTTCTGCTGTATCCATCTCTTTCCTATACCGGAAGGAGAGCCAGCCGTTGCAGCAGCCCTTGAAGGCAGGCCAAATAAAAGAAGAAAGAAGGGAGCAGCGTCAGCAGCCTACGTTGCCAGAATGGGGGGTTGTTCCGGAATGGGTTGCCTCCCATAAAATGCCTCGTGCTTGTTTCTGACGTGGTTGACTTTCACTGGAGAAGTCATTTGCATGCATGCCTTTCGACTGGGTCCCACCAATTGGCTGCATGGAGCAGCAGCATGCATGAACGCAACTCTATTGCCCGCATGACAAGTGTGCACTCCAAGCTGAACCACGTGGCTCCATGTTGGATTGGCTAAGGTCGCCGACCCATTCCTGACGATCACCCCCATTTGGGCAGCGTAGGGTGACCTTCTATTTCCGTCTAGCTAGGATCAGCTAGGACGCATTATGATTGGATACAGGACTCCTGCTTCGCGATTGGTCCGAAATAGGATGACCTATATGTCGAGGATGGAATAAATAATAGAGCGTTCACCTGAAAAAATTCATGGTCAGTTTTCTCTTGGGAGGGGGAGAAATAAAATTGTGACGAATTATGGAATCCTTTGGAAATCTATTTTTATACACAGGAAATTTTTTCCCACTCACACAATATTTTGACGTTCTAGATATGCTCAATTTCTTGAAATGGGTCTACTATCTCAACTCCTAAGTGCCCAAGTCTTTCTAAGTGTTTTCCCTAGAAAAGAGCATGGACTTATAGTTATCCCCTATGAAGCAAATTGTTTTTTTCATTTCCAAATCTAACTGTATAGATGTTTAACCCTTAGAGAAAATTTGTTGTGAAATGGTCAAACTTCCTATCTGAGCTAAGTTTAGCCTTTTAAATTGCATTCAAACAACAATCTTATATTTTTATTACTTAAAGCTCTAAATTCTATATCACTTTGAGAAATTTCAATTTGTTTTGTGAAAAATTGTAGTTTTTAGTGTTTTTATTGCAAAAATTGAACATAAATGAGTAAAATTAGCCAAAACAATCCAAATTATTGAAATTTTCTCGAAAAGACAAATAGAAATAGAGATTAGTGTAAAAAAATTTCCACTGTTTTTTTTTATTTTTTCCTCCTAACATATCCACAATAAAGATCTCAAAGTCAAATTCAACTATGAGATGAAATTTATCCTTTTATTTAATTGATGAATATCCCATTTTTTAGATGCCTTGACTTTTAGGAGTTAAAGAGCTTTTTTATTAGTATTTACACAAATTTTGAGTGTAAAATTGCATAGGAGTTGTGAGATTATAAGAAGAAAAATATATGTATCCTATTTTTAGTATGCTACCCCTCTTCACAATATTTGAGAAATTTGCATATAAGAGCTTTTGAGATTGGAGGTGATATGAATAACTAAGAATTGTATTAGCACACTAAAATGCACTTCCCTAAACCTTCAGTTCAAATGAAGAGCTATTTCAAACTCATTACAAAATCTACCTTGCAATAGTTGAAATGCAATTTTTTCTTAATTAGTAGAAATCATAAATAACTCAAAATGAACACTTGTATGCTTAAATTTTCAATGGTGTAAATCATGCAAATATTTTACTCTTTCCATTAGGAATATTTTCAAAGCAAATGGATAAGTAGAATTTTCTAGATCTCAAATCAAGTGAAATTGGCAAGGATTTTATTCTTCCATTAATGATACATATATGCCATTGGGGACCTCTCAAAAATAAAATATTTACCTTCTTCACTAAAAAATAAATCTTCCTATAGTTAACCTTCAATATTACTTGTGAAAAATTACTACGTATAAAACAGTCAAAGGAATTCAACTACCCATATATAAATGAATTTGAAATTTTAGATTGACCATATATGGTAAATTAGGCAATGAAGGGTTAAGTATATCATTAAGTTCATGCATAAAAATAAGTTCCTAGAATTTTGTATTCCATTTGGCACATGAAATGAAATCAACTTTTGAAAATTATGAATTTAAAAGAAAAAAGATAATTTTTGGATTAGACATGTAATTGCTATGAATTTTCAAAGAAGAAGCTTCCTAGACCACTAAAATGATCATTTAGTTTTGTTCATAAAATCAAAATTTAGAGAATGAGTAGTTCATTAGTAATAGTTAAGTGTGGAAACAATTTAATTGCACTTATAGGAACACTTTAGATAGAAGTCTACTTGTCAAAGAATGGGTACATAGATGGTTTGGGGTATTTTCACTATAATATCTTAAATCATTCATTTAGATTGATGGCACTGAATGAGTCAAACTTATTATTAAAAGTCATTTCAAATTTGGAGACAAATGAAATCCTAAACTTAAAAAAAATAAAAATTCTGGAAAATTATTGTAAATGTGCAAAGTGAAGACTTGAAGAAACATTATAATGTCATATAGGTGAATATTTGGATTTCCCTTAGAGAGATTCAAAATCCATTTACTAAAGGCTATATTACATAATAACCATGTTGCACCATGTATAAAGTTGAAAGAAAGTTACAAAGATCAATTGAATTCATATTGGTAACATTGAATTGGAGGTATTAGAATTTAGGGGGGTGTAAAGGGTGGAAGGAGAGGGGAGACAATTAAGTCTTCTTAAACTTCAAATTCTCTATATTCTTCCATTTTGCAACTATAAAAGAATAAAAAAGTCATTTTTATTTTTTGGAGATGAAATGGCATGTCTTCTATAAGTCATAAAATTTCAATTTCTTTAGTGAAAATTTGAAATTTATGTAAAATTTTGAATAGAAAGTGAAAAAAATAATATCAAATACAAAATTTACTTAAAATATTAAAAAAAATTCCATAACTAAAAATTATAGTTTAGAATATTACAATACACATCAATTCACCATATCATTATAATATTAAAAAATTAGCATTTCCAACTATTGTCTTATTCTTGAAAATTGGGCCTATTAAATGCCTATATGGATTCCCTCTAATTTGTTGAATTTTTTAAAATTAATGGAAGAAAAAAAAATTTATTATTTTTTACCAAGGCTTTGTTGCTCTCTACTCTACAAGGGACAAACAACTACAAGTTTAAGACTTTAGAGACAAAAAATTTCAATACATTGTATTATAAAAGTAAGAGTTTATGAAGAATCATGAATAATTGTGCTAAGAGATTTATAAATAAATTTACAAATTTACAAAAATTAGTTTTTTTTCAAAATATTTAATGTGCTAATAATTTGTAATGTTTCATATTTATTATAAACTTGTAAATGAATTTGTGCCTCCAAAAATCTTCAACTCTCGTTGCAAGATTCTAGGAGGTGTAGGTGACTATTGAAGGTTCACATTTTGATAAAAGGATAGTAAAAAATGGCTCCAAAATAGCTATGGCTTCAATTATGACACTTTGGTTGTCATGCTTCAAAATCATGAAGCTTTGCTTGTGTTGCATCAATTTGAATCCATATTCTTTAGTACCTAGATATTTCTCAATGCCTAAGAAATATTAACTAACTAATTTCCACCTAGAAGTTGCCATTCAAATTATTTACCAAACTATTGTCAATCCAAATAAGCATAGGTTTTAAAAAGATGGAACAACTAGGCTAGTTTATCAAGATACTCATATCCCATGGAATTGTGCAATTCTCTATGAATCTAGATGGGCCTCAATTTATATTGCTACCATTATAACCAAACTTATTGAATTTGTCCTCATCATGTTATTTTTAATGACCTCTAATAACTTCAAACAAATAGAATAAACTTGAACAATATTAGACATATTGAAGGAATGTTGTACCCATATTCTTAACAGAAAGTAATTCAAGATCAATGGTGTCAAAGGGAGGGAGGTGAAATTATTTTCTTAGAATCAATGGCTCTCATTTTTTTCCAATGGGGGATAATTGAAACCAAGTGCATTGCATCTTTTCACTGGATAGTTTCACTGGATAGTATGACTCTGCAAAAGAGCCCTAGCTATAACAAATACACTTCTGATGGTAAATCGATGTAATCAAATTTCAGAAGAATGATATACTAAATTGCAAGTTTGCTTCGTATACATGAATGGCTATCCAAGAACGTAAGACATTGAGATGTGTCTTCCACGCCATGAAAGTGCCCACAACTAGAATGATGTACTGTACTGTCTAACTCCAGTAAAACCCTGCTATACTTGGGAAAATAGAAACCAAAAGAAAGAAAAGCAAAATCTAGGTGCTCCAATGTGTTCGGCTGGAATAGAAATCAAAAGAAAGAAAAGCAAACTCTAGGTGCTCCAATGTGTTCGGCTGGTGTCATATACTAGAAAGGCAGTTCCACACATGCTAAGACGAACCCAACTGAGACGATGAGAGCAGCGCAATGATACACGCTGGGGTGAGAATGTTAAAAACATCCCAACCGGTATATGACCAGCAAAAGGACTTCACGAAATGAATGTAATATGGTACTTGGGGATATAAAAGGATGCCACGATAGTGTTACAAGCTATCCAGCCGGATGCTAACTCCCTTGGGATTAGACTCGACATCACGAGGATCTGTCAGCTTGATCAGCCACTCGGAATTCAATGCGGGTGTCCGCCATGGCGAGCGTGCAGAAGCAATCATGGGCATGGAAAACACCGAAGATGAAAGAATACGGTCTTGGCCAAGTCCCACTGTCATCCTTGCAGCAGACTGCACATTCAAACCACACGCATCCAATTTGTACAACTCAAAAAACGCCACTGAAGTCATGATTATACATTTCAGACATCCAACATCTCTTTTGATTGTATAATCCATTATGAAAGCCTTGGACTGTGTATTTGAAATCGTAATTGAAAGCACTAACGGGAGTCCCATAATTAAGCAGATTGCAGACGTGTAAAGTAGCCAGCCCTCCCCAAAATTCTCTACGAAATACTAGGCCGCATGTGACAATCACTGAATTCTCGATTCCCAGGAACAGTAACATCTTCATAAGTGATTAGACAAAATCAAAAGTCAGAGACTGGTGACTACAGTGGGAACGAATCGTCTCTCATTCGTGGAAGAGCAACATTCATGAACGAATTGAACAATCTGGATCTCTTACCCAATACATGATATTCCACATTTTCATGGCGCCACATTAATTTTGCGAGATTCAAGTGCAAAAGTATTGTTCAAAAGTAGGGAAAGTCACTAAACAAAAAAGTTCAAAGAACAAGAAATCGTACCTTCGCTTGACCTACAACTGCTGCCGCGTCAGTATACACATGTTGCACCAAAGTTCGCCTGGGCTCTCGAAGATCAGAAAGACTGCAAAAAAACTGACAACCATTAGCACGTCCATTGCTTCTACAAAATTATGACCGAAAGTCAGTACTTTGAAGCTTTGAAACCCAATTCTAGCACTTGCAAAGTACAACCTAAAGTTTCAAATTGACTGTGAGCAAAACACTTACGCATCAGAAATAAGTGGCGCAATCTCACTGTCGCTCTCCGCTTTCGTAACAGAACCTGAGGGATCCGACAAAAAATGGTCAAAATGCAAAAGAGGCATTGGAATATCGAGGCACATAGTCTCAGCACATATATTAACTGATATATAGAAAGACAATACAGCATCAGCACTATTGGAATCTTCCATAACAGGTTCTAATGTACAGATAATCTATACTTCCCCACAAGCGGTGTTAGGGAGTGTACCACTACAGATATCATGATTCTTTAAGAAACCTGGAAAGGAATTATTCGGACTAGAGAAGCAGATAACGCGGAATTCAATTATAGTCACTGCAGCTAAGGGGACGTCATTCAGCTGTCCTGTCGTTCCCCAGCATGCGAGTCCCTAGGTCTGTCCATAACGGAAGAAGTGGATTGCGGTCTAGAATATCTTCATAGCGGTTGTCTAAAAGTTTTGCAAGTCTATGGCGCCAAGCAGTGACCCAGTGCGGTGAATTCTCAACGCGCGTCCTTTTCTTTCTTTTATGGCCATTGATGGGGAGCTGAAGATCACCTTTAGAGACCTGGGGAGCCTGAGGAGCAAGAAGCGACATGCCCACAAAGAGCGCCAAAACACCAACGCCAAACATTGTAGCTCGGAAATTGTCCAATACCTGCCACACGATGTAGTATTAGATGCTTGAAGATTTTGCAAAAGATTCTTTACCTGTTGAGAACAGATGCACCCAAATTTCAAATCCTCACAATGAACTCAGCAACTGAAATTAAAATTGTGGATGGAACTTTCCTTGCGTCTTAGACATCGAAATCAAAACGTTATAGACGAGCAACTGGATCCCACTTTTAATATCCCCAACGCATGAAAGGAGAGGAATATCTATGTGCATAAGATATATGAACACGAAGAATGAGAAGAAGAATAGCTAAGGTTCACAAACCCGATATTCTTCAAAATAGATGAAACCGGTGAATATTGAGAAGAAAGTCCACACAATCTGAAGCATGGGCACGATTAAAATAGCATCGAACATCGCCAATCCATCATTGAGCCTCGCCATCTACAGAAGACAAGAAACGTCAGCGTCTCGCACATAAAATAACAGTGTTAAATTGACGGACACCAGTCCAAAGAAAGCAACAAATTTTGTGTATAATTGTAGCTTCCTGCAGGTCTTGATTCTTGAAAGCTCTTCAAGAGATAACATTGAAACCAAGCACCAATGCCCAAAACTATAATCAAAACTATAATCAAAGCTACAATCAAAGCTAAAGAACGGCACCATAATACGCCTTAATCTATGTCAGTCGCAATAAATGTTTTATAAAGTGAGTATATATATAGATGACAGCAGACCAGCAATAATGATTGCAAACAACATTTTGACATCCATCATATTTGGTATGCTACTAGAGCAACGCACCCAGAATGAAGCTGTTCCGGCGAAAAACAAAAAAACAAAATAGGTGAACCACCCATCCAGCTGATTATTACCCTCCAGCGTTGATCGGAGCAAAACTGATCTGCATATGACAGAAACATGTAATCAACTTGCGCACAAGGTACGGACACAAATCACCAATATAAGGACTCGTCTAAATAGAAGCCTTACTGGACTGCTCTTAGAGTAACAATTACAACTGAAAACGATGTCTGTCCCATCAGAAGCATTCTCTCAACCATATGCACGATTCCGAAGGAAAGGTATTCAGAGCTGAGACAACAGAATTTTGTACGTTGAACTTCAAAAACATTTGGACGCGAGAAAAAAAATTATTTCACACAGCCTTACAAAGATTTTGCAAATAATACGGAGTGGGAACCAACAGCACCCGAGACAACAGCATATGTATATGGCAGTAACATCCGCCATGCACCTACAGGATCCTCCCCCCGCGATGCAGCAACTTGCCTTCCTCGCCTGTAAAGATGAACACGAGTGCCATAGAATATCAGGTTTGAAGGGGAAAAAAGCTTATGACAATCGACATGCTGAAGTTGGAGCAACACTAGCAGAAAAAGCTCAGAAAACTCCACCAAATCCAATTACCAACCTGTATATTGTGTGATGCACAGCGACTATGAACAAAAGGACGCCGCAATAAATGAGATAAATGTGGCCCTTGTAACTTGCCAAGAGCTCCTCATGCGTGTAAACTGCAAATAAACCCCACTAGATTAATTTAGAACAAGTTAACAAGACACAATAATCAATCGGAAGTCTAGAATGATGAAACAAATGTTCATCCAAGGAGAGACAGCTTACTGATGGACTGATGATTCCCAAAGGCAACAAGGAAGCCGTTCCCCACCATGATAAATAACGTTGCCAAAATAATACTGCCATCCCAACCAAATCAAAATACATAAACTGCAGTCACGGTCTATGTTACGGTCACTCGAAAAAATTAGGCGATAATCATCATCACGTACTGCATTCCCAAACCCTCTAAACAACACCAATATCAAGAAGTTTTACGATAGGGAACGATACTGATGTCTACATTATCAGACTAAGCCCGAAAGTTCCATCAACAAGATTGAAAACATACATTCTGATGAGAAAATTAGCTGATAATTCATGCAGTTCTCTAAAACTTCAGCTAAAGCTTTCTGTACAAAGTTGATAACAAATCCAAAATAAGCACATCTAATAGTGAAAATATATAGAGGTTACTCACCGTGTAGTTACAACCTCATTGAGCATCAGGTAGGCGAAGAAAACATTAGAAACAAATTGTACTGAGCCCAGAGCTGCCAATAATGACTGCAAGCACCGTGGAGCAAGAGAATGAGAAGAGGAATAATCATCGAAGGTACAAAGAAACAAAAATGGCACTAAACAACAGAGGGCATACAAACCCTCAAAAGGGAAAAGGCATGAAGATAGGTCTGGAAACTGGAACTAGCGACGACACACTCGGGAATCTATGGTATCAAATCAATCTAGGAGATTAGATTCTTGCATGAAACTACTCAAGCATGATCTACTACTTATACAAGGCATAGAAGTACAAAAGGGCTACGAATTACCTGGGCAGCATAGCCGAAAGAGATAAAGTTCAGGATGTTTCCAATCGAGAAAACAAACACACCTGCAGAACAGCATATACTAACTTATAACCACCAGAAACCTGACAAATAGGTCATCAGTATACAACCTGCTTGTCCAAAAGTACATAATGCTAAGAACTATGTGTGCCAAACAATCATCTCGGAACAAAAGACCTTCGGGGAACATCAAGAAACTTACCTATTCGCCATGTTTGATATTGCGTTACAGACTTCTTAGTCAATACCTTCTCTCCAAGATCATCTGTCTCCAAAAGTGCTTGCCGTTCCCTCTATAATAATTTGTGTAAAAGAGAAAAAAGAAAAAACCCACTGCTTAGGATTATTTACATTTCAGTGACCAAGCCTTTAACGGAATTTGAGATGGAAGCTGACTCCGTAATGATACTGCATCCTATATTCCACATCAACGTGAACAATGCCATCACCTTACCTCTCAAAGCTCCACGAAAATACATTTAAAATAAGAGAGTTCATCGGAGAGAACATGTTTAACAGAGATGCCAAAGGAGGTCAGATACGGAGTATCATTTAAGAGGTAAGTGATTCGTGATGAAGCGCAAAACAGTGGAGTACAAATAAAAGAGATGATATGCGTTACCTGGTTGTGTCCAAGCTTGAGCAAGTTAGTCCCAAAATTGATGCTTATGCTGCCGACCACATTGATAGCAGCTCCGGTCATCCATTCACCCATTTTCACAAGTGGGTTTGCAAGCTAGACTTTTGGCCTCCTCCCGCCAAGGTGGGAACCACAATGATCCAAGCAAAGTAAAATCGTAGCTCATGCCCTCAATTATCCACTCAGTTTACTCTTCGCCCTCTTCTTCTCTTCCTGTATAGATGACTGCTTGACCTCTTCAAAATAACCATATCCAGATATTCTCACACGCGGACATTACTCATGTAATCGTTGGCGGCAAGATCCCAGTCAAACGATCAAGACCTCCAATAAGATAACCCTGGCACATTGTGTCGAAATATAAAATGAGATTTTCCATAGTCTGGATAAAGACGCATGAAACTTGCGATAACTGGAATTTCTCCTAAATTATGACACCTGTTTCAACCAGAGCCTGATAACTTCAATTTCCAAATAATAGAAAGTACTTCCTTAACAAATTATATCTGTGGGCACGATAGGGTCGTTACCACGATTGACAGATTTTCATACAACTTCCTACTCTTTTCATCACAAGAGACACGTTCTGAACCCAATTACAGCAATCGACCCAAGAGATTGGATGAGAGATAAGCAAGCGCAGCAGCTATTGCCCATCAAGATCGCGGCACTCCTCAATTCAAAAATCATTACGCATTTATGATAGAAGAGAAAGCGAATGACAGGGCAAAGGTGCCTTAAATTTTTTGAAGAAACACGAAAACATCAGGACATTATGAATATGTGATACTCACGAGCCTCGGTACATGACCTATGTCATCAGTGACTCCGCTCAAACAGGCCACTGAGGTTCGTTTAGAGGCATTTTTCTCTCTAGACCTGAGGGTGTACAATCACCAATTCACAATCCCAAGAATATTTCGAGCAATAATGCACTTTGGTAAGCTATAAACCTTTACATCTAAAGAGAACTTTAACTCTAACAAAGCACAGTTTGGCAACCTCCTGCCAAAAAACTAAGCTGCTACAATGAGAGGCGCTCAGCCGTATTCTGAATCACTTTCGTCTTCTTAAATGAGATCGTTCCAATATGCTTTGGCATTTTCTAGAAATCTGCTTTTTCACGGGCAGCCTCCTTCTCTGTCTTGGTTCTCCGTCCAGACCCTTCCCGAGCAATACAAGCGGATCTCATCTCACAATTTTCAAATCTCAATTCTCGCCCTTTCCCCGACGTCGAATATTCTCTAAAAAAACAGCAGATCTAACCTCCTAGAATTCAGCTCTACAATCTCGTTTATAAATCAGACTGGCTTGAAGAGTTCCTACGCTATAGATTTAGAAGCGGATTTAACAAATCAGACAGACGGGTTCGACACTCGCAGGCCACCTTAACAAATTCAACCCCATACTATGCAAAAAAATAGACCCCACAGCCTGCCTGCATTCCGCATCTAACGTTTGAATCTCTCATAAAAAAAATAGAGATTCAAACCACATATACCTTCAACAATACCAAACCGCCTGTCTCCGACCTCTCACGGACTCACACTACAAAGCGCAAGCTAACGTGCTCCCCAATCTCGATTGCCGCCCAAACCCTAACAAACGCTCTTTCGCACTCAAAACCGGACGAAGCGGCTGATTGTTTCACATGTGCTGCCCCCTCAACCCCAGATGTTGCCATCAACAAAAAAATCCTACGGAAAGTTGCACAAATCTCAGCATGAAACTGATTCACTTACATCACCGTGTGCGCATCTGAAGTATGTCCCCTGTTCGAGAAAAAGCGCTGGAGAGATCGAGCGGTGGCGAAATACGTCTCTCCTGTGATTTCATGCTCCACCTAGATCAGAAATTGCTGCAAAAAGAGACGCGGCAATACCAAAAATAATTCACTCGCAGGCCGTGATCGCTAGCACGATCCCGTCCATCTGCTGAGCCGAACTCTGCATCTAGAGCTGCCTGATGATTCGACCTCGGCGGTCTCCTCTGCGATGAAACTCTGTGGATGATATTCATGGATGTCATCCAATCACACGAGATTCATTCATTCGGCGCCTTTAATAAGGGAGTGTTTGTAGGTGATAGAGACCCTGTGAGTGTCGAATGGTCGTTTACGCGGGACGTTAAGTAAATCCTGCCCACGAAGTGGGCCCAGCAGGCCCAGCACCCCGGGGAAAACACAGGAATTTTTTTTCACATAAATTTTTTTTTGTAAATTTTGAATCCATATTTGCAATCAGAGACCCCAAATTAGCATGGAGTGGATTTAGAACATATCCTAGACATAGCTCAAAATAGAAGATTTTTTTTTACTTTTATCTCTAAATAACTCCCAAAATTACTTTGTTGGGCTCACTTTGTAGACATGTTTTAGTATCTTGCCAAGTTTACAAATTACATAGCACCTAGACAATGACATTTAAGTACAAAAAAAAGATTCTCAAAGAGGATGTTTTTCCAAATTTTCATGTCATTTTCTATTTTCAGAATGTAATTGTAGGGTCTCATCTTCTAACAAAGAATGAAATACTCATTTTTAAGAAAATTTTGAACTTTTCAAAAGGAGGAGAAACTTAGGAAGCTATATTTTGTTGGTTTTGTTCAAAGATAAAAAAATAAAATTGAGTGTCAAAATCAAGTTTTAAGAGCAAAATGGAAAGTGCTTACAAACACTATTAATATGGGTGATTTTTTTTTTAAACAATACCCCCTATTCAATTAGAAATCAACAAACACACCTAGAATTCAATTTAATTAATATGTGGTACACCATTGACAAATTTGTCTACATAAATTGGATGAAAGTTATCATTTTCTCACTATGAATTAGACTTAATATGAAAGTTAATATTTGTAAGACATTGTTTAGCTTCTCCAATGTTTCAGGGGCCAATCTTGTAAGGATATAGCCTATGACTATGTAGTCAAACTTTAGGATCCTTCATTCTACAATAACTCTTAAAGTTTTTGTATACTTCAAATGTTGCCATCATTAATTAATTAATTAGAATTATGCAACAAAATTTAGACATCTTGTTGTATCAATGGCATACCATTCATGGAATTTTATTTTGAAAATTTAAATCAAATTTAGACCTTTTAGTTGAATGAAATTACTAGATAAAAATTGATTTTTGCAATAACAAAAAATTTACAAGATTTTGAAGTAGGGGGAAATAATATTTTTGAAACAATAGAGTTAATTGTAAAGTAAGAGAAAATTAGAGTTTTTTCCCCTTTGAATAGTAAAATACAAAGAATTTGGGTGCAGAGAAGGAGCTCTCTTGAGTTTTGTCCTTAGTTTTGCTTCCACCAATGAGAACTCAAGAGCATGCAATAAGTGAAATTAGGGATTGTTATTCAAGACAAGAACCATAAACTCAAGATAAAGTGGTGGACCACAATGCATTTATTATTGTGGATCACAACTTAAACTTAACATATAACTCTAAATATAGTCTAAACCACTTTACAATTAACTCTAATATAATAGAAGAAAATTATAAAATCCTACATTTTATTGAATTAATTAATTTCAAAACATAATCCTATTCATACAATATATCACTCCCAAAAATCTCCAAATTGTTTACTTTATGTTTTATCTCACGCTTGTCCAGAATCAAAATACAGGTAACTTATATTTTGTTTTTTTAAATTTTTATCTGGAGTATTTTGATCAATCAAATTTGCATCACAGTATTTATCTTATAGTCAAACAGCAAAAGGGAGTCAAGGAATAATTGGGCACCCCATCCGTTGAAATTGCTGCAATGTTCACTTTCGAGGACGTTAAAGTCCGTCGGGTCATACAAAGTGGGTCCTGCAAGGTGAATTCTGTGTTTTGCAAGGAAATTGTAAGAAAATTGTCCCTTTTCTAAGTTCTTCGTCTCTCTTATAGTAGCTAACTGAATGTGAACTCTTTGCTTCCAAATATGTATTCAAAATTTTCAAATTTTATCGTAGTTGGCAAATAAAAAATTATAGTATTTTTCCAAGGATAAATTCACTATGATGCAAGTCCCACTTTGTATGACTACTTTAACATCCTATGTTCTTATTCAATGTAGGGAATGTGTGAAGTTCTTGGAATGCATGTTTTTTAAGTTAGTCAAGATTCATAAGTTGTTCAACCATTCCAACCCATGAATAAACATGTTCATAATCCTAGAAGAATGTTGCAAGCCTTAAGTCTTTTCTTGAATTTTTTATATCTTTATAAATATATATTATTTATGTCAATTTCATTAAAATGATCATATGAATAGGGTGGTTTGCAAAAATCAAGCAAAATGAATGAGATGAATGGTTGATTTGAATGAGAAGTTTTGTAGCCCAAAAAGTCCTTGGAGCCCTTAACACCACTTTGTTCTCTAACAATCCAACAATCTAGGCAAAGATAGGAAGCATTTTTTCATCCGCATTTTTCTCGTTGATTTTTCATGGTGAGTTATAAAGAGTATGCAATTGAATTTGTAGTCTTTGTTGGTGTTTGTTTTCTTGTAAATGAGAAGTTAGTAAAAAAGATAGATAACAAAAATATGTTGTTTTATGGTATTTTAGGAAGATGCTGCTCTTTCTCTAAGTCTGAAATTTCTCCATAAAAATGGTATTTTTTGAGTTTGAGTCCAACTAAGTATGGAGTAATAAAGTTCATCTACTCTAATTTCTACTCCAATTTGAATTTTGAAAAAAGTCCTAAAATTGAATATTTTATTACATTTGAATTTTGGATGTATTTTCAATGTCTATCAAATTCTAATTATAGAATGACATGGAAATTGAGTTTGCACTATGATGGTCTTCACTACAATACACACACATAGTGATATTTTCATATTTTTTGAGATAATTTTCTATTTGATATAATTTTTCTTGACCTTTATTTCAAAAATTCTCAAAAAAAATCAATTTTCTACAAAAAAAAATCTAATTTTTTTGTAAAGTGAAGAAGACAAGTAATTTTAATTCATCTTTGAAAAAGAAAAATGTTTTTTTTGTTAATATGTAGTATCTAAATGGAAGCATGCAAAGTAATGGAATTAAACCTTGAACTTTGTAGTTATAGGCTTCGCGTTTCAAGGTTAACTCCTAAATGAATTTGACTATGTTTCACCACAACCACTCCAAAGCTGCCATTCCTCATACAAGTTCCAAATTTTTGAAAAAAAAGAATTTTTAGACATATGTAATTGTGGAATCTTGTATTATTCTAGTTTGAAAAGATGTCCAAAAAATTTCAGAAATTTCCACCATATAGATTGCAAGATATTAGCATTTGAAGAGAAAAAATCCTATTTTTGGCCTTGCAAAAATCCAGGCAGTTGCACTTCAAAAGGTCACATTTGTATGAAAAAATGTCCAAAATGGTGGTTACTCTTTGAATTTATTCTTCAAGTCAAGTTGGCTACATGCTTGAAAAATTCCAAATCATTTGGAAGTGTACGATATACTGTACATGAAGGTCTAATTTGGCAGGTGAGTGCTGAAATAGTTCCTTTTTCGTGTGCAAAGGGGTTTCAAACAGTCAAAACTATTGGTAGTGGTGTATTAATTGTTGGTGATATTTCACTTGTAATATTCCAAACATTCAGATATCCCCCAAAATACTTAATTTATGTTTGAATCTGACCTACACATAGGGTATAGGAAAAAAATAGTAAGTAGAAAGAAGGAGAAAATGATTCAAAATACTAAATTGTTAACAATTTATTTATGGAATTGAAAATTTCCAATCCCGATGGTTGTAGTGTTGTAATAAACAATTTACATCTAATTATTTTTTTCCAAAAATATTGAAAATTGAATTAAATAAAGGACTTCGAAGTTTGTTTTAGAGTAGAGATTCAATAATGACCTACAAACTCCTGCAAAGTAAAACTCCTCATAACTTTTGACTCATTGATCAAAATAGAATGATTTAAAGCTTTACAAGTATATATAAATCTAGAGAATCAATTTCAAATTTTAATTTCTTGAAAAAGTGATATTTAAAAAAGTTTTTTTTATTGCCCAAGCTACTTGACGAGTACTAAAAATACATATCATACAATAACTTTTTAACCATGTAGTCAAAAGCTATGAAAATTGTTGGGCCTTAAAGCTACTCCTTGAGCACATGTTGTGTTAAAATTTCAAATAAGAAAATAAAAACTCCATTTGTAGAGAGCTACCCAAAATTTCTATGTTGCCAAAAAATGGAGTTTGGGCATTTAGGGATTAAAAGACAAGTCTATGATCACTAATTTATAGTCTCACTACCCATCATTCTATTTGTTGCCATTTGGCAACTAGATATGAATGAAAATTTTTATATTTATTTTCAAAGATGAAGTCATATGTCTAATACAATTCATATAATTTTCAAATGCATTGGGGGGATTTGAAATGACTATGAATTTTTTAAGAGAAAAATGAAGAAAATTCATATCATATACAAAATACACTCAAAATATTTGAAAATTTCACCACATGTGTATATAATAGTGCATAACATCTTAGTATAAACCAAATTTATTGTGTCATTCTAAAATTTGACTATCAACTAACCATAGTTATAGACTTACCCTCGAGCTCTCAAATGACCATTTTTTGGTTACTGCCCAACTTCAAGCAACATTTTTGGGCAAAAAGAAATTTTCAATTTTTTAATTTTATTTTAAAGATTGGGTTGTCTTTCAATATTTATAGTCAAAACTAAGATCACTACAGTCAAACAAAAATTAGAAGAGAAATAACACAAAATATTTAGAATTGCCTAGTGTTGAAAAACTTACTATTGAGAAAAAGTGTTGGTGTGATCATTACTAGATCTTTGACCAATCAAAAAAGAAATTCGAATGCTAAAGAAAAAAATTTGTATTTTTAGTCAAATTTTGAAATTATGTCTTCAAAATTCATTTGAAAGGAATCTAAAAATAATATTATAATTTTGACCATATGGATACTTTCTAATTTCATGCTTCATATTATCTTTGTTGAATCAAATTTCAAAAAATTTTATAGAACTTATATTCTATAACACATTTGTGTTTTGTCCAAATTCCTTGGGCTTTTAGGGGTTAAAGTTCATATTGAAATAAAATATTGAAATTTTTCAATTTTTCAATTTTTTCAATTGGTGTAGAAATTACACTCGATAATCTCCATTTCATTAATTGAATACAAATTCAGAAAACATAATTTTTATGACTCTAAATCACACTAAGAGCAAATAGCAAGAAATGGTCAAAATACACTACAAAGGGGGTCCATGGATTAAGCATCTTCTTCTTTAGAAAAGTCAATAAGATCATAATGAAGGAATTTGCAATACTAATCATTGAAAATGTATTCAAACAACTTCCTCCAAAATAATTGGATAAAGAAACGTTTTTTTTTCCATCCTATAGACTTAGGTGTGGTCATCTCAAGGACAAAAAACTAGCACAACATCCTTTACGGGTTAACCCCTAAGTGATAGGTTGGTCACCATGGAAATCATTTTTTATGGTACTGTATAAATCATTTTGCTTAAGAGAATCCAAGAGCATTCATAGAATGTCAAACTATTGTACAAAACCTTCTCTTTTCACACAAAATTCCAAAGATGAACATTTGCACTTCTTTCCTTCGTAGAAGGATTTTTTTGTCATTTATCAAGATTTGTGTCCATGGAATCTTTTTAGGATGCTAAGGACCAAAAATATTTGATAAATGACTTCATTGTTCATTGTTGAAACACCTATTGGTCATTTTGGTGACTAAGTCATGAGGGGCAATGTCTTTCCAAAGTTAAAGGTCCAATGGATGACTTCACTATTACTTATAGAATCAAAGAATGCATCTATTGGTTCAATAATTGGAGTGTTTTGGTGACTACCTTAGTCAAGGGGGACTCCATTTTTCTATAGTTAAAGTGATTGAGGTTCTTTAGATTGTCCCTATAAAATGGTTTAGTATGGTTAGTACAAAACTAAGATGCAAAAGTTAAATAATTGTCTCCACATCATGTCTTATCAAAATGGAATGTTGTGGGTATCAAAATTCAACCCTAAGATGGATGATTGAAAAAGGTAATATGGCGCACAAGAAAAATTATAGACAAATGAGAAGCGATAACATTCTAGTTTCAATTACTAGAAATATGATAATGAATGTTTCAGTTTCAATGTTTCATGTTCAATAAGCCTTAGGAAAAATCTGAGCCTTATGGAGGGCCTTAAGGATTCAATTTTCAGTGCTCCGTAGTGCAATTGCAAGAAAATTTAAAATATTAAATTTTTTTTTTAAATGTTAAAAAAGTGTGAAAACCTGACGTGGCGTGAAATGGCACAAGTAGTGCCACATCAGTAGCTTTCATTTAAAAATAAAAAAAACACTAGAATTCTTCTCTAATTGCACCGTGGTAGATGCGGGCAGTTTAGAACTCGTAGCCTTTCTGAGGCCTGAAATTTTTTGTAATGTAAGCAACACTTTTCTAAACCCATGTTATGTGCCATTTAAATACAAAAAGATTTTTTTTTATATATCATGGCCCATTTACAAAACTATGCCATGTGATTACTACACCACTTATGAATTAAAATAAGGGTCTCTTAGTTTTTAAATTTAAAAATTATAACTAGATGTTGAGCATTCCAAAAATTATACAACTTTTTGCATTCAATATGGATTTCATTACTTTTCATTGAAAATTCATCCATTGCACCAACAAACCCCAATTTTGATTCATCTAGTAAAGAATAATTTCTTAGACCTATTACTTTACACTACTAAGTTATGTCACATTTCAAATGTGGAGATTGTTACATATTGTTATCTAATTCATCAAGTTAACTTTTTAAAATAATTGAATCACTCACCAATTATTTTTTGATTCTAACAAAATTTAAAATTAATTGGTGATATTTTCAAAACAAAATAAAATTGGGTCTAGATATCACAACAATATTTTATCCCACAATGATAAACATATTGTAGCTACAAGCTTGAAGGTGTAAACACTCAAAACCTTCAAAATAAGCAATTCAGTATAGTTGGAGGCACCTTTTTCAAGAAAAAAACATTTTTGTAATATTAGCAATTGAAAATCATAAATTTAAAAAAAAAATTAAAATTTTTGGATACAACATGTAATCTATACCTTAAGTTAGGTTGTTTTATTTTGTTTTGTTTGTTTGTTACATTGAGATCTCCTAGATTGTCCACCCCCACTTGTGTTCTTGGTACCATCTAAAGCCCTTCGCAAAAAAGGGTAGAATATTCTTATTTTTGTAGTGTTTGGATCCATGGCATGAAAATGATTGAATATTGAAGTTTTTGTGAAATAGAAGAATTAGAAAAATTACTTTTATTTTCATTTACACAAGGCACAAAGCACAAGACACAAGGCACACTAGTTATTATGGATTTCAAGGTGGAAGCTCCTTAGGTCATTGAAATAATCATATATAGCTTGATCATAAAACCAAAATCTAAAGAATCAATAGTCAACTAATTGTAATCAAGTATGAGAATGATTTAACTCCTAAATTCCCATTATCCCCTTCGGGGACAAATTAGATTTTGGGCAGGTTCTTGTGACCTCAATTTTTGGTGAATTTTTTTGAAACTTTCCTTTAAGATAGAAAAAATCATTATCTACATGGGAATATAATTTTTATTTCAATTGGTGCCCTGGAGCAAAATTTTTACTACAAAAAGCTCGAAATTGAACTCAATAGGTAGCACAAAAAAAATCACAAAAAATCAAAATAAATTTTAATTTTTTTCCTTTGAAATGTTTCATTTTTGTCTACATGTGAAGCTTTGATTTGTTCTATTTGGACTAATAATGAGAAAGTTAAGGACAATCTTGTTTTTTGGGCAATTTCAGCATCTTTTAAAAAAAATAACTTGTAGGATTCATTTCTGAATGCAATTTTCACAATTTTCCACAATTTTAGTTTAGAGAATGTTGTATTTGCTTGCTAAAACAATCTCACCATTGGGATTATTGTCTTTCAATCCCATCTTGGAATTATTAACAATTTAGTTTTTTTTTCCAATCTTGACCTACTTCTACTTAGCATTTTTTTAGAGAATGAAAATCAAGTGTTTTTTTTCATAATTTTTTTTCTTGGATGAATGCAGCAAAAATGGCAGTTTTGTGTGGATTTTGAAAAAAACCCGGCCTTGGGACTTTAGGGGTTAATTGCACTTTGGGTGCCACTTTCAATAGAGCCCTACTTCTTAGGGATAGGTATCCGGAACAGTTTTGGATGTTGTCACCATGGGCGAATAAGGAATGAAAACCAATTTTGCTAACTGGAGAGAAAGAAAAGTTGTCTGCAAGCTCTGGCATGAAGTTCAGTTCTTCTAGAACCAATAGCATACGACCGAAAGCTCTACGTTAAGTTATGCAAAGTCTCCATCATTGTTGGTAGAAATCTTCCGCATACAAAGTTGAACAAGTCAAAAGTCACAGTGTTCGTGCTTTTTGAGAAGCTTCTATGGACCAAGCTCACCTAACAAGAACAAACCATTGACATGAAGCTCCTGCAGCTTCTTCGAAGTGGATGATCTGCTTCAGTAGGCAAATAACTTACGGGTCATGCAATCTGAAGTCATGGGATAGGGACAGCTGAACCTAGACCAGGTACATAAGGATAACCCCTAAGCTTACACATAAGGTATTCAATGTGTGACCTGGTGAAAGGCCATAAAGGTTCAGACATGTCAGTAACAACAGGCTAGCATAATATATTCAATATGAATTGCCATGAGAATAATCATGGCAAATAATGTAACAAATAATGAGCAAGAGGAAGACACCTCAGAAGAATATACCGGACGGAGCTAGGAACCTGCGCACATTAATTACTTGATCACCAGCTGAGGAAGTCCCCGCTTCAAGACTTAAAGCCCTTGAGTTTGCAGATTCGTGATTCTACCGACTGCATAAACCCAGAAACCTAAACCAAAACCAATAACTTTACAACCTTTGAATGTACTTCTAGACCTTTCTAACCTACTCTTCTGACAGCATTTGGATAGTGATAGGAAATGCCTGAGCATATTTCTGGACAGTTGAACATCTTATCTTTGAGGAATCTACGTTCATTGCCGAATTTTTTGGTGGCAGATATTCACAGTCCTGAGAAAATGCCTTCTGTTTTACATACTTACAGTAGATTGCGAGAGTAAAGAGATCAATTAGACACCCTTGTTGTAGAAAACCTGAGTCACGGGCTGCCCAAACCGATTGACTCGATTGTGGAACGAATCCTCAAGTTTGGCAACGCTTATGGAAGCCTGCTGCTTGAACATGCCAAAGGAAAGGGGCACGCTAATCTGAATGGATGCCCCCACCATGGCCATGAGTGTTGGTATTCGCAAGGCAGGATGTCTTGTATAGAAGGCCGTCCGTTCCAATCTGCCAGGCATCAAAGAACTCCGTTACGGTTCTTGACTGGACAACATAGATATACTCATTATTGACTCTCCACATAAAATAAAAATAAGATGCAACGAAAGATGGATTACCTGTGCATGACGAGCGGTGGAATGACTAATACAGGAGCAGCTGCAAAGATGCGTCCTGCAGTGCATGCACTCACCGCACGCGCACCAGCAAGTTTGCTTTGCCCAACTACATCATTGTTGTCGTCATATACATTGATACCTTCGAGATACTCATCTCTGCGTGTAATGCCAAGGTTTAACACGTCTGCCGATGCAACCGCACAAAAGGGGACAAGCCTGCGAGCTATACCTGCCCTGCATCAACACTGGAATCAGCAGCGAACTCACGAGTTCCAAAGAACTTCGTTGCAGCCGATGTGCCTGCTTTTATTCAGTAACTTCCACAACAACTCTCGACTCCAAACTGTCTATTAAGGGCCACTTAACATAGCACACGTCGAAGCAACAAACCTAAAATTTGAACCACGTCATGTATGGCTAGGGTTGAGATAACAAGCTTCAAATTATCTATTGTATTTATGACACCTACTGATGCATTTGAGGTAACAAGTGTCCAATCCACCTCAAGAGGTAGCTTGGTTTCTCAAATTGGATGCCACATGCGGAGTCATGAAAGCGCAATCCCGATCATTCTCATTCTTGTTACGAGTGTAACGTCGACGTTGTACAAAACACGGTAAAACGAATGAGAAATGGGTTTTGGTGTAGGATTTCTTGTATCTCAAACTTGTTGCTTCGACCTGTGCAATCTAAAGTGAACCTCAGACATGAAGGGTTTAGGAAATAGGGCTTTTTAGGGTTGGGTTTACAGTTTACGGTTCCCGTGAAAAAAGATATGACGAATACCCTTCAGCCCCTTAATCCATCCAATGATACGAGTCAAGATGTCTGTAAAATTCAGACGCTAATTTCTATCACACCACACGTTTTCCCACTTGTCATGATATGGAAGGGTCAGCATAATCATCACCTTTGTTGATGCTATTGGGACTTATGAACTGAAAATTAATGTGGAATGGAGAGTGAGTGCGAGTGGTATCTTTTAAGCACGCCTTCTCCCGACCTAGAAGAAGGTTTCCACCAACCCTTTCAGCATACACAGCCTAATGGAAACTCAAACGGAAAGATTGATATGAACTACATGACAACGAATGGAGGTCAACTTTCCTATTCTTCACCATCGCTAGTTTCTAAGGAGGGTAGAGCACATACCAGCGTCTGCCAGGAGGAACTTTGTCCAGAAGAGAATGTAATCCGACGGCAGCACCAACCGAGCTTGCAGTAGCTCCCACATACGCTTCAAAGATCTTGCGCACGCTTTCATCATTCGAGGCATTCCGATTGGCGTAGTAATGCAAGCAGTTGTAGGTCTGGTTCAGCCACTGGGTCGCCACGTTCTGCTTGAGCCCCCTCGCCGACAGCATCAGTGTGTCCAGCACGAGGTTACAAGGAATGATGAAGGAGAGACGAAGCGGAAGAAAAATCTTCTCGCCGGTGTCGGGGTGCACGACCGCGTCCTTGATTTTGCGTGCAATTTCAAGCTGCTCGGCACTGATGGGAGTTTCGTTCGCAATCTCTGGACCCTCGTGTGCTTTGAGAAGCTTTATGGCGTCGTTCACTTGGGCGTCGGTTACGAATGCTGTCCTGATATCCATCATGTTGAAAATCCGCTGGACCCTCGCCCAATACGTGCCTTCGTCCATTCTTCACGACCACGTAGCAATGGAAAGAGATTATTTTCTATATTAGGAAGAACAAGGCCTCCCACGTTGCTGTCTTGTAGTCATGCACTCTACAAAATTATTATACGCAATTTCACTGCAACTGAAAACAAACACGATTTCTTTTAGTTACATATGATGACGCCTACTTTTAGCTCCCCGTCTCCCTGTGCCTTTCAAAGATCGCCGGTTTCCAATGCATTATGTAATGCAGAGCAATCAGGTGTGCGAACATGATTTGGGCACATTATCTGATCCAAACTCCACAAAAAATGCTAAGGAAACAGGGCACCACTAAAAGCAGAGATGCCTAGCAAAAGCACAAGGACATAGACCCCGAATCCTCCAAACCACAGCTGCCTATGACTCCTACTTTTAGCTCCTCAGGTCCCTATGCCTTTGAAAGATTCGGTTTCCAATGCGACACAGAGCAAGTAAAGATGAGTGAGCATATGATTGTGAGTACACAATCAATTCCAAATTCCCCAATTCTATTGAAACAGGAAAGCGCTAAAAGCAGAGACAAATAGCAAAAGCAAGAGGACGTGAACCCCGAATTTTCCAAATCACAGCAGCATATGACTTCACTTTCAGCTCCCATGTCCCTTTACCTTTGAGAGCCTTGGTTTCCAATGCAAAGCAGGGCGATTAGGGATGAATGAGCTCATGATTGTGAGCAATCTATTCCAAACTCTCCCCAAATTACTTACTGAAATAGGGCAAAGCAAAAAAACAGAGACGACTAGCAAAAGCATCCTAAATTGAAACATATTCGAAAAACCGCATTCTAGGTTCATTCACGCGCCAAAAAACGCATAAAAAAAAATCCTTACCTCTTTGAAAGTCCCTTCAACAAGATGCAGGACCAAGGCCGTTGGTATTAGGGTTTCCCAGTCTTCCTGCATTCGACACTTCAGCACAGGTTATTGCACACAACTGCGTCTGCAAATACTAAAGTCCACATAAGATCCAAGGAGAAACTGCGACTTCAACAGACTGCACTCCTCATGGCTTGTATCGGACCTAAAAGGCATCACCAGCTCCTGCAAAAGATGACCTTCACTTCTCCATCCCGCCCTAAAACTTGGTCCATCCGAACTGCAGACTGATCGAATCTAGCTCCACCCAGAAAGAACTAACAAATAACATAATTCGAACCAAAATATCGACCTGCAGCAACGGGACGCATCCGCCTAGGTTGCCGTCCAGCTAGCTCCCACCGTGAAAGAATAAAATCCACAGAAATCCAAGTGAAGTGAGGGACACGAGTGCTCACACGTATGAGAGATACTCGAAGGTACAAGCCTCGTCAGTTGCTCCAAGCAATTGCAGGAGACTCGAATCTTCTCCTTCAACTCAGGTAATAACGTAACTATTTCTACAATGCCAGGAGGAGCATGAAGAGGCTGCTGGATCACCTGGATGGCAGGGCATGAACGAAGATTCGAAAACAGGGGAGCGCGAACGAAGAAGATCTTCTCTGGCACAAAAGCACCGACGGAACGCACGAAGATGCTCTTCCGCCAACCGAATGAACTGAACTGATGAAGCCCAACTGACAGAGTCAGTGGAGTTGGGATGAGCCAATTGCCTTTTTCTCAGAAATGTTTTTTCCTTTCTGGAAGGAATTTGTGGGCACTGCAAATTGCAGCAGGAACATTGCTGTAAAACAAATGTCACGTGTCATCTTGCGATTGGTGTGAGGTGACATGGATCCCTTGAGAATATGACATGGAAATTCAATTTCCTCACATCTTTGTCAAAATTCTCATGTATATAGTACAATATTCTCTCTATACAAATTTAACCCCTAAAGGACTAAGGTCTTTTTTTCTGCCAAAAAACACTCAAAACTGCCATTTCTATAGCATAAAGCATTAATTTTTTTTTATTTTAAATTTCATATCTAACTGTAGAATCTTACACTTAACTAGTATGAAAATGTGTGGAAAAAATTTCAAGATTTTTGACTGCACAAATTGCAAGATATCTACATTTAAAGTAAAAAAACAAGTTTTTCAGCACATTGCAAGATTAGATTTTTGACTTTGAACATTTTCAACTTAAAATTTTTAAACCATAGAGTTTTGAGCTTTAAATCTTCATAGTGCAAAAAAGGGGTGAGAGTGTAGGAAACAAAATTAAATTAAAAAAACTTAATTTTTATCCTTAAAAAATTGTTAAGTAAAAGTAGGTACAAGATAGAAGGAAAATCTAAATTACTAATATCTCTAAAAATGGAATTAAAAAGCTCTAATCCCATTGGTAAGATTGTTCTAGCAAGAAAATTAAACCATGTGGAACTTTTTTTTTGCAAAAATGCAAAAATCACATTCAGAAATGAATCCTATAAGTTATTTTTTCAAGAAGATGCTCAAATAATCCCCAAAACAAGATTGTCTATAACTTTCTCATAACAAATCCAAATGGAATGAATCAAAGTTTTTTACAAAGACAAAAATATTATCTATGAGATTTTTTTTAATTAAAATTAAAAATTTTGAAATTTTTTATTCCACCCCTTGTTCCCTGTTTTGAGCTTATTTGGACATAACTTTTGTTCCTGGGAACCAATTGGAAAAAAAATTATATTCTTATAAAGCCAATCAATTTTTCTAATGTTGAAAAAAAAAATTTTAATCAGGAAAAAATTTCAGCCTGTAGGTACTTGCCCAGAACCCCATTTGTTGCCTAAAGGACCATGGTCCTTTAGACATTAAGAGTTCATAGTATTGACTGTGGATTATATTTGATATCCACTTCATTGATCATATTTTGAAAATAGTATAACTTTGAAATGGTCTAATTTTTGTATCACAAGAATCAATGAAGCGGAACATAACATGTGTTCATTGCAAGCTTGATAGAAATAAAAATAAGCTTTTTCATGACTTATTAAAAACCACCTTAAAAGACATGAGGTTTAGCTAAGACACTTATTTAGGAAAGAGAGAACAATCTTAAGGTCTATACCTATGCCTCATATAATTTCTTTTATAATCCTTAAAGGACCAAACTATGTTTTTTGACAATATAGAAATTTTAGGCAACTCACTATTAATGGGAATTTTTTTTTCTTTGAAATTTTCACACAACATATGTCCAATGAGTAGCTTTAAGGCCCAATAATTTTCATAATTTTTTACTAAATAATTAAAAAGTTATTATATGATATGTCATTTTTCATGCAAATGTAACCTTGTAAAGTGCAAATATCCATTTTTTTTGTAGGGCCAAAAAAAGATTTTGTCACTTCAAACACTAATATCTTGCAATCTATAAGGTGGAAATTTCTGAAATTTTTCCCAAGTCTTCTCAAATTAGACTATTACAAGATCCTATGGTGATATGTGTCCAAAAAAGTATTTTTTCTAAAATTTAGTACTTACACTCGAAATGGCAGTTTTAGAGTGATTTTAGTGAAAACATAGTCCAAAGCATTTAGGAGTTAATTGCTTCCTCTACATCCATCCAACATTTTTGTTCAATAATCTTGAATATGTGTAAATGGGAGAGACAATACAAGCATTTCTTCTTTAACTTCTTCTAAATGCAAAAAAGAATTGATAATTGTCAAAATTTCAACTTTAGTCTTTTAATGTCCTAATCATTATCATGCATTTAATTGCATTTATATTAAATATATATGGTGAATTTTAGCATTCATAAGAAAATATCAATACACACAATTTTATTAAGTGATATATAGAAGTATAATTTATCAATAATATAATATTCAATTCAATAATGTAAATCAATTAACTAATTAATTTTAATATCTCAAATTTAGACATTAAAACTTTTAATGTAAAAGCTATAATTTTTTTGATTTATTAATTTATAAATTATACCAATACAAATTTAGAAGATTAAAGAATTGACAATTGACAAATTTAAAGATTTACAAATTTAAAGATTTAAAATTATCAACATATTAAATTCTTACAATCCTAAGTTGCTTTTAGATTTTAGCAAAAGCGAGCAATATAATCCTAATGTAGCAACAATGCTCTAATCTTTCTATCTCTGCAAGTTATGCTATATTTTGTGGCATCATGTTGAAGATGATCTTTGGTATTACTAGTAGCTTAATTAAATATAAAATAATTGATACAAATCACTATTTTATTTTAACATAAAAAATATATCAAAATTTCTAATTGAAAAATTAAAAAATGTAATGATTTCAAGATTATATAATTTTAAATAATTAGATGTCATTAATAGTAGTAGTGAACTTGGTGATAATTTGTCTTTTAACCCCTAAATACATATGTTAAGATGGAAAATGTAGATTCAAAGTATTTTAGGCAAAATGATTATTGGTTTGAAAATAATTCTAGAACTAAAGACTTTCATTTTTACAAATTATATTTTTCCTTGTTTCTAAATGAATTAATTCAAAATCTTGTACAAAAATCATGAAGCACTAAATTAGTCAATTTATTAAAGAATAATCAAATTTTGTTATTCCAACATTCATTAATATATTTCATCCAATTTGAATAACTCCCACAATGTACTCTTGATGATATTCCAAATACTTCTTGTGGATGTTTGTTCTTTTAGAAGTTAAGGATTGAACTACGTTAAGTGACGCTTTGATAAGTTGTACTTATAAACCTTATTGGGGATAATGAAGTCAATTTTCAAATTTCCATTGGTATATATTTATTGCTCATGATCAATCATTTGGTTTGATTGAGATATAAATATTCTCTTATATGAAGTTTGGATTTGGCATAAATTAAGTATTTTTTGGTTATAAAGTACCACATGCTATATTGTGATGGGTGTAGGATGGTGGATCTTTCAAAATTTGAATTTGAAGTTCAAATTTGACATTTCTTTGTTGAACTAACCCTTATATGTAACGTTACTAATGTTAGGTAAGATGTTGTTCTTGATAAAAGAAATTGCCCTTTATATTCTTTTAATTGTCTAAATTACTTGCCATGAATGCTGAAAATAAATTTAATTAAATCTTTTGATCATATTATAATTTATTATGTTTCTCAAAATTTTGCACACCAAAATTATGAAAGAATTATTATGATTGATTATGAGCTTCTAAAGTAAAATATTTGATTTATAGCTTGAATAGTTTGATTCAAATAGGAACTCCAACTCCTTTGGGTTTAATGGATGGATGCTTATTGGATTTGGTGAAATTCATTACTACCTTGGTCAACAAGAAAGAGGTTTGTTTTGGTGTCCTAGAAGATAGAATTTTTTGAAAATACTATATTCATTAAATTGGAATTTTTTGTACGAATTTGAGACTTGATGCACTTAGGTGACCAACCTTTCAAAATTCAAATACTATAAATAGCATTCAAAAGCTTATAGCAAAATTATTATGCTGTGAATATACATGTAGACAATTATATTTAGATTGAAGAGGGCTCAATTGGGTTTAAGGTGATGCAGCTTTAGGACTTTGAAAGTTCCAAATTAGTCAATGTAGTGTTTAAGGTAACAACACCTAATGATGACCTATTTGCAAAACCATCCCACCTAAATTTTTATCCTAAATATACAACCCTACACATTAAAACCTAAGATCGATTTTAGCTACACCTATATTCAACACTTCAAAGATTCATAATTTATTCCATTGAGTCCAAAAAATATATTCTAAAAGAATCTAGAATACCTTGTCAGCTACTAACAAAATCCACAAAGGCTTCAATTCACTTCAATAGAGACCATGGTCAAACCCTTAATCAGACGCATTTAGGTGTTGTTCCGAAACCAAAAAGCACGGTGTCGGGCTGTTCATGTTCAGACAAACGGCAGGAATTCTGTTGTCCCGAGAGTCCAGCAATCAAACTTTGCTCACCGAGCCTCGCATCATCATCGCAGTCCCATGTTGTGGCCATTCAAGCGCATCTGTACAGATAAGGCGTGCTCCTTCTACGCTTGCATTTGGAGTTCTTGAAAGCCAGGGTTTGTTATTAGGGCTCTGCGAATGCTTGCAATTTCGCCCATTTTAGGGTTACGACCTTGTGGCATTGCGCTTCCGCGCTTTGAAGGGCGCACGCTATTGGATTCCACGGTTCTGGTAAGGTCCTAATACCTTGGACGAGGTTTTGATGAAATGTTCTGCAGCAATATCGTGCAGTGCGTTGGTTTGGGCTTGTGTTCGGTGAGACCGGAATAGAGACATAATTGTACAGAGGTCGTATCTATTCACAGGCACGGGATGTGCAGCACAAGAGTGAGCTGAATAGATGTGATTGTAGGGTAAGCACACGTTAAAGCGACACTTTAAGCTCTGAGGATGGTTACTGCTATTAGAGTGGCCAGATTTTAAACATCGTTGTTAGCAAAGGAAAGAGGAATGCATTTTTTGGATATAGAATGCAAAAGTTATAAGGCTTAAATTATTTTATTGTTAGATGACCTAATACTGACGGGAGTTCTGATGCGGAGTCGGTATACTTTCTCAAATTCTTCATGTACTCCATGTGCAAGATTTATGAGTGTCGCGATTAGGTATCTTGGAAAGGAATGCCTCTTGACAGATGCACAACTACTAAAAATTATATGTTAATGTTCGATTCGGAAAACATTCCTGGTTCTTATATGTGCATACATTTTTTGCAATCAGAATTAAATAAGACATCATTGATCGCCGCGACGATTCTCATGCCCTGCCTCCATCAGCAACTCATCTATCAGGCGGTTTGTACCGGAATCCTCTATTGGATTGAATAAACATTTAGGTATTTAAGTTTTCGTTATTTATATGCATTTGTTGTTTGCGAATTGACGACTTCCTCGATGTTTGTACTTTCCGATGGTAGCTTTGGTGGAAGCTCACACCCTGTTGGACAAGGTGCCAGATTAATGGTGGTCGCATGTCAATGCAATGGACAAGGGAAAGAGTAAAACTGATCTTCGAGCTGCTGGCAAGAAGCGGGTACACGCTCTATCTTAGTACTTGAGGCTCATCGATGGTCATGAAGCTCACAAGGCTATTTGCAGTCTGCCAGTCTGTAGCGGACTGTCTTTTCTTCGGCTTGGTTACAGTATAGTGGTGTCTTTACCGTCTACGTTCAACGTCTTTGCTGAATCTCGATACCGTAGTTCACATCGTGGTGTATGAATTTTATTGGCATGAGGTCATTCTTGGTTGGATCACTGCGAGATGCTTATGGATTTATGCACATTTATATTCTTGAATAAATCCAGCTGGAGGAATATCGTCAGAAGCGGCAGCAGAAGGGGAGCTCGACCAAACCTAGTAGCACTATTGCTTTGAAAGCTTTGACTGAAAGCGAGCATAGTGTTGGAGAGAATGCCGTGGAGGAATTTTCAAGACGTGTTTCTCCTCTAAAGGCACAGAGATCTTCTTCTCAGAAAGATGGAGAGGTTGAGTCAGTTGTGAACCATGTACATGGGGATGCTCTTGAAGAACGTCATGAAGTTGACGTCGTTTGTGATACGTCTCCTGGATCCTCTATGACATCATCCGTTCAGAGATTGAAAGTCGGTGGTGATCACTTGACTCCTGAAACCTCAGAACAAAGTGTGGAGTCTCTACGTGAGCCCGGAAGTAGTAATGGCAACTTGGACGACGAAGATAGGGAAGCTGTATACACAATATTGTGGGAAAATCATGGAACAGAACATTCTCAGCGCAACGAAGAGTGGGAAGAGAGCACATTTGATGGTGGGGCCAGCTTTAATGACAGGGGACTTCATCAGGGAAATCGTTCCTCATTTTGGGTGGATAATGAGAGCTACAGAATCGAATCAGAAGAGGGCCTAAGTACGCAGAGGAAGTTAAGCGGGAATTCTATTGGTACCGCTGACAAGTTTCAGTTGTCTGAGGTGAGTCGCTTGAGTCACGATCAAGTTTGTCATTAGTATCTAGAATGAATACAACACTCGATGAATACAACACTCGATGATTGGGTTTTACATAGCCGCAGAGGTCAGGAAACTAATGTTATCTATTGGAGTTTTAATCTCAATGTTAGAATTAATTGTTGTGTTTGGGCTTAGTGAATATTTTAATAATTTGCTGTGAGGGTGAGACTTCTTACAGTTTGGGAAATATTTTTTCAGGCGACTTCTACATCGTAGGATAATTTCTCACGGGTTTGGTTGAACTTGCTGAGGTTCTCAACATGGTTGGTTGCGATGTTGTGTGTGTCCAATTGGTTCTTCTTCTTGTTTTTCCCAAGTATCACGATATGTTGTGCAGGAGTGGGACGAACCCTCTCTTTGTCTAGTTCTCAGTGAACAAAGGCCTATGCATGATGCTGAAGCCGAGGAAAGTAGGAAACATGTTTTACCAGTGGACCTTGGTTTCATAGGACACTCTTTATTTTCAAATGAGGAAAGTACTGCGGAGAGAATGCTACTAAAGCGGAATGAAGAATTGGAGAAGGAGAACGCTGACATGTTTTCATCTAGACAAATTGGACTTGGACGATGTCCCTCGTGGTTGTGTGAGATTAAACTGCCAGTAGTACGAATACGTTCGCACTTGTGTATCTAACATGTTCAAGCTTTCTCTTGGTTTTATCAGGGCCACTACCTGTTGCTCTGTTCGGTAGTACTTACTTCCTGCTTTTGCGCTTTGCAGGATCTCGAAGTGAATCCAACCCTCTCAAATTTGTTTAGTGAGTCTGAACTGGGTGAAAAACTACAGAGCGTACAGGGAATGCTACAAACTCGAGACATGGAATTGATAGACGCGATAACAAAGTTGGAAGGAGCCACGAGAGTCATTTCTGAGCAAGAGAAAGAGGCCAAAGCCTATGTCCAGCAAAATGAAAGTCTGAAGGAGGAACTGATGAAATGCTATGAAGACCTTGGGATGTTAAAATCAAACGTCAATGTGGCTGAGCAGAAGATGATAGGTTTGAAGAACGAATTACATAAAGTAATTGATTCTTCCAACAGCATTCCAGAAGAACGTAATTCACAGACTGAAGGTTTAACACCCTCAGTGAACGAAATGGTCACGGAAGTGAACTCCTTAGCAAAGGCAATTGTCGAGCAAGCACAAAAAAGGGAGATGGAATTGCAGTCAGCGAACGAGACTGCAATGGCTGCACTGTTGCTGGAATCAAATACAAGTAAGGAACTCCTTACAAAATTTGAACGAGAGTTTCGGGACTCCATAATTGCTGCTCAAGATATCAGTTGGTTGTACGGGGCCTCACCTCCTCAATCTTCATTGCTTGATTGGGCCACCTGGCTTATTGACACCCTTCAAAACGAACACAGAAAGTTCGAGCAACATTTTCAAGTGACAGAGTCAATGACAGTGGCCGCCAATGCGAATACTCTTAAACTTCAACATCTTCAAGACACAATTGACTCTTTAAACGTTGAGCTCTCTGATCAGCTTAATGAGAAAGCAGCAGTTGCCGAGGACCTCCGGAATAGAGATCTTGAACTTCAGATGGTGAGGAACAAACTTCAGGAGCAGGTCGAGAACAACCTTGTCCTGGAGTCAGAGGTCGAGTCAACAAAGAGTAAGTGTCGTGTAGAGAGTGCCTTGGTGGGAATTGAAGATATTGTCGGAGATTTTCGCTTTCGAGGAAGACCGCCTGCTACTTCGACCCCAACGGAATGGATATCTTGGCTTGTTCAAATTTTCCGAGAGGTCAGTGAGGAATTGAAAACCGCTGAAAGCGCGTCCGATGTACTTTCTCTTCAAGTTGAAGAGGCCAAGAACAATTATTCTAGTCTTTGTGAAGAGCTCTTAAGCCGAAAGAATGAGAATGAAGACCTGCAAAGCAAGCAAAGAGCTGTGGATGAGATGTTTGGTGCAGAGCGGGATTCTCTGAAGGCTGAAATCCAGGTTCTCAGAGACTCATCTGTGGAATTTTCCAGACGAGAATGTGAGTTTTCAGAGGCCCTTAACTCAGTGACCGGCCTTCAGGAGGCACTTACCTTGAAAGACAGAGAATTGTCTCAGCTTCATGCCGAGATAGCTGACTTGTCTCTGAGATCGGTGCAGCAGGACTCCAAGATCCAGGTAAAATCATAGAAAAGGGTTTTACACAGGCTTTAGAATTTCGAATTTTTTTCTTAATGAAAAATGCATTCACTTTACTTAACTGCCTGTGGAGTTATTGTATGAGTAACTGTCTTTATTATTTCCTGGGTTCGGTGGTGAGTCACTGCTTGTAATGATTGCATTTCCGATTCTGACTTTAGCGTCTTCTTGGTGGTCGTGTGCCCAGTCTCTGATGGAAGAGCGGGAGACACTGAGTTCTGAGGAAGTAAAAGCCCGGAGATTTCTTCAAGAGACAATTGACTCTTTAAACGTTGAGCTCTCTGATCAGCTTAATGAGAAAGCAGCAGTTGCCGAGGACCTCCGGAATAGAGATCTTGAACTTCAGATGGTGAGGAACAAACTTCAGGAGCAGGTCGAGAACAACCTTGTCCTGGAGTCAGAGGTCGAGTCAACAAAGAGTAAGTGTCGTGTAGAGAGTGCCTTAGTGGGAATTGAAGATATTGTCGGAGATTTTCGCTTTCGAGGAAGACCGCCTGCTACTTCGACCCCAACGGAATGGATATCTTGGCTTGTTCAAATTTTCCGAGAGGTCAGTGAGGAATTGAAAACCGCTGAAAGCGCGTCCGATGTACTTTCTCTTCAAGTTGAAGAGGCCAAGAACAATTATTCTAGTCTTTGTGAAGAGCTCTTAAGCCGAAAGAATGAGAATGAAGACCTGCAAAGCAAGCAAAGAGCTGTGGATGAGATGTTTGGTGCAGAGCGGGATTCTCTGAAGGCTGAAATCCAGGTTCTCAGAGACTCATCTGTGGAATTTTCCAGACGAGAATGTGAGTTTTCAGAGGCCCTTAACTCAGTGACCGGCCTTCAGGAGGCACTTACCTTGAAAGACAGAGAATTGTCTCAGCTTCATGCCGAGATAGCTGACTTGTCTCTGAGATCGGTGCAGCAGGACTCCAAGATCCAGGTAAAATCATAGAAAAGGGTTTTACACAGGCTTTAGAATTTCGAATTTTTTTCTTAATGAAAAATGCATTCACTTTACTTAACTGCCTGTGGAGTTATTGTATGAGTAACTGTCTTTATTATTTCCTGGGTTCGGTGGTGAGTCACTGCTTGTAATGATTGCATTTCCGATTCTGACTTTAGCGTCTTCTTGGTGGTCGTGTGCCCAGTCTCTGATGGAAGAGCGGGAGACACTGAGTTCTGAGGAAGTAAAAGCCCGGAGATTTCTTCAAGAGACAATTGACTCTTTAAACGTTGAGCTCTCTGATCAGCTTAATGAGAAAGCAGCAGTTGCCGAGGACCTCCGGAATAGAGATCTTGAACTTCAGATGGTGAGGAACAAACTTCAGGAGCAGGTCGAGAACAACCTTGTCCTGGAGTCAGAGGTCGAGTCAACAAAGAGTAAGTGTCGTGTAGAGAGTGCCTTAGTGGGAATTGAAGATATTGTCGGAGATTTTCGCTTTCGAGGAAGACCGCCTGCTACTTCGACCCCAACGGAATGGATATCTTGGCTTGTTCAAATTTTCCGAGAGGTCAGTGAGGAATTGAAAACCGCTGAAAGCGCGTCCGATGTACTTTCTCTTCAAGTTGAAGAGGCCAAGAACAATTATTCTAGTCTTTGTGAAGAGCTCTTAAGCCGAAAGAATGAGAATGAAGACCTGCAAAGCAAGCAAAGAGCTGTGGATGAGATGTTTGGTGCAGAGCGGGATTCTCTGAAGGCTGAAATCCAGGTTCTCAGAGACTCATCTGTGGAATTTTCCAGACGAGAATGTGAGTTTTCAGAGGCCCTTAACTCAGTGACCGGCCTTCAGGAGGCACTTACCTTGAAAGACAGAGAATTGTCTCAGCTTCATGCCGAGATAGCTGACTTGTCTCTGAGATCGGTGCAGCAGGACTCCAAGATCCAGGTAAATCATACAAAAGGGTTTTGCACAGCCCTTTGGATTTTGAATTTTTTTTCTTAATGAAAAATGCATTCACTTTACTTAACTGCCTGTGGAGTTATGATACTTTTGTTTTTCAGTGTGAAATTTGAATACAGTAGCGAGGGAAGACAGTTGTTCATTCTTTTAATGAAAGTAGGTCAAATTTTATTGTATGAGTAACTGTCTTCATTATTCCAGGGTTCGTTAGTGGGTTATGGTTAAGTCATTGTATTTCCGATTCTGACTTTAGCGTCTTCTTGGTGGTCGTGTGCCCAGTCTCTGATGGATGAGCGGGAGAGACTGAGTTCTGAGGCTGTGGATGTTAAAGCTGAGTGTAATCTTCTTCAAGCCGAAATGGCGCAGACTGCAAATGAGAAAAATAATTTACAATCGAATATGAATCAACTTGAAGAGAAGCTTGGAGTTGTGAGAGAGAAGCTTAATCTTGCAATTAATAAGGGCAAAGGTCTTGTGAAACAACGAGATTCCTTGAAGAAGTCACTAGCGGAGGAGACAGCGAAGGTTGAAAGCATAGTCTCGGCACACGCGAATGATCTTCGGTCAAAGGATTCAGAGCTGCTCGAGATGCGAGCTCAGGCAGAATTTATGGGCACTCGAGTTCAGGAGTTGCAAGCTGAAGTTTCTTCGCTTTCTGAGAAAGCCACTGCCTATGAGCAAAGGTTGGAAGCTGAGCGTCGAGGATTGGAAAGTGTATTTTTTGGCATTGAGATTTCAAAAGATTTGAAACCCAGGGACTCCATAGAGAAGGTAAAATGGTTGGTTTCAGTGCTGGAAGGTGCCCGGAGCACTACAAAGTTTCTTGAAGAAGAGTTGGGTAGTAGCAGAAATGCTTTGGAGACCCTTAAAGCAGAGCTAAGGGATACTGAAGAGAGGTTTCAATCTGTTACTGTTGAGAGCTTGAGAGCTCAAGAGGATATCTCCATGTATATTAAGAAAGTGGACGAAGTTGAGAGCAGAGCTACTTTTGATCGAACGCAGTGCAAGATTGAGATTGACGATCTTACTAGAGCCTTGAAAGAGGCTGATTTGCGGCAGCAGGCGGCCTGGAGTCGTGTGAAGGAGTTTGAGCAAACTGTAGAGAAACAACAGAATACTATCAATGCATCAGAAGTTGCACACTCGAAAGCAGTCACGAAGTTGACTTTCACTCGTAACAAGCTGAATTTACTCGTACAGGACAGTCAAGAACTTGTAAGAGAGTGTGAGTGCTTGCACAAGAGTCTCCAGGAGCGAGATATTGAGATTGTTGAACTGAATCATGAAGTGGATAAACTTAAAAACGTCATCCACATTGAACAAAGTCAGCGTATGGATACTAGTTCGAAGACTAGTTCGCAGCTTACACTTCTTCAAGAGGAGCTTGCAAGAACCAATGAAAAGTCCGCAGCCACTGTGAAGGACTTGCGGGAGCGGGTGGTAGAATTACAACGTCTTCTGAAGGAAAAGGATTCGGGGTTGGAAGGTGTTCGGACAAAAATTGAGGACATACTGCTTAAAGGTGACAATGTTCTCTGGATGGAACATAATATCGTCCATCAAAACAAAGGCGATGATGGTGTGGCAGATGTCGATGTGCAAAGTATGAATGGAAGCCTAGATTTTACTTCCGCCTTTACTACCCTGGAGGAGAGATTCAATAATCTTGTTGCAGAAGCCCAACTGCACAGGAATAGTAGTGATAAGAAAGAAGCTCAAATACAGAAGTTGAAGAAAGAACTTCATGACATTTCAATTGAGAGGACAACATTGCAGGCAGGTGTACAAGCAAAGACCATGGAAGTTGAGAGACTACAAAGTGAAGTCAACAGTAAAGGTGTACCAGTTGAATGCAATATTTCAGCAGAATCTGAGATTGAGGAATTGGTAAGAATTCATTTTGATCATATTCCTTGCAATTTGATGTGGTGTGGGGTTTCGGTTTCTGAATAGGAGGTTGTTTAATGAGATTTCTGTTTAATCACCTTCGTTAATCAGAAAGTGTCGGTTGTCCTGTTGTTTCAGTCATGCTTTCAAAAATATCCTTCTTTCCAACTGGATTTGTTCTCATTTTCAGTGCATAATAGTTCTTTTGCTTTCTCTTCTATATTTGCAATTGGAAGCATAGCGTTGAATGGACGTTTGTTGTGAGCCTGGTATTTGTTAGGGTTCTTGGTTGACAATAACTAATCCTTTATTTACGGAAATCCTTTTCCATCTTTTATGTTTTGGCATGCATGTCCACACATAAATCATCTGGTTGCTTGACTTAACTTATTCTTTTTGCCACATCTTTATTATTGGTGTTAGGGAACAAGAAGCACATGGTCTGGTACAGGCAACCCTGTCACTCCGCACGTGCGAGGTCCACGAAGGCATTCACAGGCAGATATTGCAATTGACATGGTTGATGCGAACAACTCTAATTTGCTCTCAGACATGAATGACAAAGGTTTGTTGTTGCTTAGCACAGCACTGTATTCTAAAATGTCACATGTGCAGCTAATGGATTATATAAAAACAGACGTGTTGGTGGTCATCATTCTACGCAGTTTTTTGTGATCTGCTTCAGATTCTCCCTCAAATGTTGGCATCAATTATCAAGTCTTTAGAGATATAATTTCTGCTAGGCCCTGGAAGTCGTTTTAGAATATGATATGTCTCTTGTGCAAGTGTTATTTTCATTTCCTACTTTTACTTTTTGATTCCTTGGAATACTAATTAGGTTCACATTTCTTGCTTTTAGAGCATGGATTCAGTGCATTGACGAACTCAAGACTAGTACCGAAGGCAGCAAGAATCCTGGCTGACAGACTTGATGGATTGTGGTATGTCGAATCGTTTCATCTTTTCCCTAGACAAGTTTAATGGTTATGAGGCTGAGTTTTTGCATATTCTTAATACCTGTGAAATGCTATGAGACTGCACCTAAGTGGGGAATTTTTGTCACAGGTTTGTGGGAGGAAGGATACTGACGAGGCAACCTTCAGCGAGGCTGGGCCTTGCAATGTATTGGATATTTGTACATATCTATATGGCCATGATTTTCTCCAGAGGGATATTGTAATTCAATCTTAATGAACGATTTGTGTCGCAGTGGATTGAGCACATTGCTTGGTTCCTACGCCTCGCTGCATATTGTAAAAAGTATTGGCGCCTGGTCTGAGGTTAGTGCGAATGCCACTTTGTGAAGATTATTGATAGCCCCGTCCGTGTAATTGTGATTTGGCAGCTGCGATATTCGTTGTGCCACTAATTAGTGTGACTTAGTGTTAGGCATTTCTTTCCGCAGATCTTTTCATTTGATATATCTATTTCATCGTAATGGAGCAATTTCCTTGTATATGACTGACAATGCTATACTCCGGTGTTTCATGTAGGGAATGGATGCACGAATTGTCACCTCACATTTTGTGTTGGTAGTTGCGCAGTACAGGGTATTGCTCTAATCCTCTTTCTTCATCAATTGCAATGAGCTCTTACGTGTTCCCCTCTTGTTCCCCACTTGTTTATAAGTGCACAAAAAGTCCAATGCACCGGGAGCTAACGAAGTAGTCCAGCAACCTCAGAGTGGGCTACAGTCATGAATTTTTAGGTCTTGTTGTACTGTACGGGCATACATTGTTCTGAGGCTTAAAATTGAAGGAATTATATTTTTCTTTAGTGCGTGTTAGGTTACTAGTTTTTGGGATCATTTACATCTTGATAATTGGTTGCCAATTAGTGGTACCGTTTCTCGTGGGTAGGCATTTTGGGATCGGAACAGGATTTGATGTCGTCTTCTTTCAGTGTTGCAGATTGATCTTCACCATTTACCGCAGTATTGCATAGATTGATCTTGTTTTCTATTCGTATGTTCAAGGCCTGCAAGTTTTTATTTTGATAATTTATTTTTAGTAGCTACAGTATCTTTTATCACAGATCTTATACGTAAATCAGAATATGGGATGTGATGGAATCATCTTGTGACAGTAAAAGTGCTCACAACTTGAGACTCTTCAATCTGTAAATTAACTTGGAATTAATGCAGCGTGTGTTTGGATCATTACAAGGCGACGGCCCTTTGATATGTGGTATATTCACTGATGGCAGGATTAGCGGAAGACGTTTTATTGTGCAGCCGTGCCTATACATGATCGTTACAAGGTGGTGCTTAAGCATATTATTTGTATTATTAATTCGTGACTTCTGTTTATCAAGCTGTCAAAGCCCTTGCGTCATGTTGATCCGATCTTTGCCGGTTTATTCAGGGACTCTTGTGCTCACTTCTACAAACCCACCGTGGCTGAAACAACTAATGGTGTGGACTCTTAGATGGCATAGCCAACGATGTTCACTGTAGTTGGATCGAGTAAACGAAATTTCTAGGATTTGGAGATAAATTCACTCCGAAAATAGAGAAATTACCTTCTCACCAGCAAGGATTTCCAACATTCTCAATATAACTTTTTTGAAGAGGTGGCCCTTGGAACGGTCATGAAGAGGTCATGAAAAGGAATTTGGATGGCTTTTTACCGGCAATCTGGGGCTCATGAACATGCTTGCAAAGTCACTCTCAAGTGTTTTGAATATTCCTAGATTCATTTGATAGTTCAGTGCAGTGATTGAAATAATTTTCAAATTTGAGTATCGATTTGAGAAGAATGATCTCGATTGCTCAAGAATGTTATGAAGAGATAAGAACTTGGTTGTAAAATTTTGCATTCTGCAAGTTGAGAGATGTTGATACATTTGTGACATTGCATTGTGTATCTCAGATGATTTTGAGGTCTCACACTTCCATGAATTATCATGTAAAATCATGGAAATTAAATTAAAAAATTCACTAAAAATGGAGTTTTGGTTTTTTGAAACTGAAATTTGGTATGCTTGTTTGGGATTGTGTAAGGATGCACTAATAATTATGTTTACTAAAGAAATATCAATTATAGTCAACATTGTATAATGGGGTACCATTAAAAATGGTGTTTTTGCATTAGGAGGGAAGGAAATTTCACATTTGCCAAATTTGATAGCCTCATGAGGGTTGAAAAATTGATCTTTGACCATGAAATTTTTGGCACATCTTTATGTTAATTATATGTGCCAAATTTCAAGGTCAAAAGATTTATATTAAAGAAAAAATTTCAAAATCTACCATCATATGTAGTTGTGAGAAATAATTAGGGAAACCATTTCACTACTGCCAACTTTGACATCCTCCCTAGGGTTGATAAAATTGTTCATTTACTATGAAATTTTTGGCAAAGGATCATTTCTATATTGATAACATGTGTGCCAAATTTCAAGGCCAGAAGATTCACCCAAAAAAAAATATTCAAAATCTACCAACAAGTATAACTATGAGAAATAATTTTCATGCTACCAACTTCAACATCCTCTCTAGGGCTGAGTTTTTTTTTAATCTACTCGTATGTGTAGCTATGAGAATGATTTTCTACATCTATGTGAAACTTTCCTTAAAAAATGACATTATCCCAAGGGTTGAAAAATCATTTTCACAAATATACATGTTAATATATTTCAAATATCTTTTTTTGTTAATCTTTTGACCTTGAAATTTGGCATGCATGTTATTAAGATAGAGACAAAATCATTAAAAAAAATTCATGGTAAATAAACAATTTTTCAACCTTTGGGATAGTGTCAAAGTTGGTAGCAATGAAATTGTTTCACACAACTACATTTTGAATTGGTAGATTTTGAATATCTTTTCTTATGTGAATCTAATGGATTTGAAATTTTTTACACACATAATGAACATATAGATGGTCTTATGCCAAAAGTTACATGGAAATTTTTTTTAGTCCTTGGGAGGGTGTCAAAGATGGCAACAGTGAAATTTTTCTCATGGCTACATATGTTCATTATGTTGGTAGATTTTGAATATCTTTTCCTATGTAAATATTTTGGTCTTCAAATTTGGCACACATATAATTAACATTAAGTTGATGTTGTGCCAAAAAATTAATGGTCAAAGATCAACTTTTTAGTCCTTGGGAGGATGTCAAAGTTGGCAAATGTGAAATTTCCTTCCCTGTAAATGCAAAAACATCATTTTGAATGGTACCGCATCGTTCAAAATTGTTTGAATGGTTCAAATAGGCAATTTGTAAGATTATTGTACCTCATTGTAAAGAGCTAGAGTGCATTTGAGTGGATAGTCACTTGATACACCATGCAAAGCTAATACACTATAGGAGTTAAAAATTTTAGAAAAGTATTCTAAAGGGACTACATGTCAAATCTTGAAGTAGTTCTAGGTTCAAAAATTCAAGTGGATCTAATTTTTGGAATCTTTCAATATGAGTTTTTAAAATATCCATTTCAGTAACAATATGGGATTACAAATTTGCGCTCGTATGCATATTTGTATTCATTTTTGTATCTATCTTTGTATTTTCATTTAAATATGTTATATTCTTGTTTATACTCATATATATATTTTTTTGGGAGGGGTGGCTACTATTTTGAAGAGATAGTTTGTTCTTGACCACCAAGGAGGGGATTGTTTGTTTTTAACCATGAAAGAAGTGATATTTTTTTCCTAACCACCAAAGAGGGCATAGCTTCTTCCATATACTATAATCTTGGTAGTAGGTTAGTTTGAACATTCAGTATATAGTTTATCTATGTTTTTATTTTAAGGACATATTTTCCACCTACCTCTATCTCCATTGGCTTGTCAAGTCTTTTTTTTCATAGAAGTTTTTAGGATAAGTTTACCGTATATGTAGGTCACTTTCAACATGTATGTGATAATAATTTAATTTTGAAATTGGGATAATATGGACCATTTTTTAGTTATTAGAAAGATTTATAATTCTTGTATTTAGATTTCACATTGATAAAAAAAAATCTCCAAAAAAAATTTCCTTGTTTTTCATACATTAATCTACAAATTTAATAATCTTTGGACTTCAAGTTCAAATTTTGCTTCAAGTTTTGCTTCATTAATTACTAACCTAGCCCAAGCATAGGATAGTTTTCTTTCTTGTCAAAGAAATACCTATAGTTGGTAGGGTAAGAATTACTTACCTCTAATCTTTTTTTTTGTGAAGAATGTTGGAACAATAATGTCAAATTAAATTGTGTTGATGGCAAGGATGATGACAACCTCCTACCTACTCAAGGGATTCACACTCAAGGTGGTGTTAAGAAGGGCAGTCCTAGTGAACATGGAGCCCTATCCAACTCTTCCAACATTTATAACTTATTTATGCTTTGCAAAAACATTCCCTACCCAGGTAGAGTTTCTTATTTGGGAAAAATAAATGCTTATGTCCAATTTGAGAAATTAACTAAGGATTGCAGATAAATAGCATCGACAAATGTTAAAGAGAGTTGGAGATAATGAAGCACTTGCACGGGTTTTGATATGGAGACATATAAAAAACAAACTCGCATGCCTCCTCCCTTCTTCCTCCACCAAGTCCTTTTGTTTTTTCAAAGTAGAAAAAAGAAAAAAGGAAGTCATGCTAGTCAACTTGTTCCATTAATTGTTAAAACCTCCTCCTAGTCACAACATTGTAACTTCAACTTCAAACACACAAGGGTTGCCTTTGCAAGAAACGTATCCAAATGTCAAAGGCATTGCAAATTCAATTAAGTTTAATGTAGTAAGCAAAAGTGCATTAAGCCCCAATGTAGGTAGAGGAAGGAAAAGAATGGGTGGAAAACACATTAGGGCCACTTCAAGAGTGAGGATCCATCAATAGATGAATCTTGGGTAGGTTGGAGCATCCATTTAAGATGTTCAAAAGATAATATTTTCTATAAGGCATTGATTTTGGGATATAACAGGGAAGTTAAGTTGCATCTTGTAGCATATGACCATGGCAACCCAAATGAGACTTGGAAATGGATAGATTTGACAAAGATGGGTGACAATGATATACAATGGTTGGACAACACAATTAATCAAGTTTCACAATAGAATAAGGGTCAAGCTCTTGATTTTCCACCTAAACAAAGAAAAGCCGGAGATTTTAGAGTACAATTGGGAAAATCAAAAGGAAGAGATGAAGGACAAAGATGATATGACAAATCTTTACAAGCACTTGATATACCACAATCCATAATAGGGAGAGGAGAGGCTTCTAAAATAAGAAAGTAGAAAGTAGACAATAATGTGATATAAGTGAAATATCCAGATGTGGCTAGGTTTTTTAAAGAGATAAATGCTTTGGAATATGAAAAGGACTTGGAAAAACTGGAGAATGGCAAATAGATGGTAGAAAAAACACTAAAAGATGTTAGACTGAAGGCATTGTCTATTATTACAAAAAAATTTATTGATGGTGAGAGCAAAGAAGATGATGATTCTAGTGAAGGTGGTGATTCTATTAGGGATGAAGGATCAAAGGTCAATCATCAAAGTGCCTCAATTGCAAAGTTAGACCATGTTGAAGACAATGGAGACAATGATGACTACATTGAAATAGATTGACTTTGTTGCAAGAAGTATTAATAGTCCAAGTGTTGTATTGATGTCAAGTTTTTACAAAGAAGAACATCAATTGATTATTTGTTAGTAAAATGTGTTGTAAAAATTGATTTGACCAATTATTTATAATTTAGATAGTGGTTTTAATTTTCAATAGAAAGTTTGATCCTTTAACGCCCCATCTATTGAAAACTTGAATGTATCTTGATCAAACTCAATTGTAGCTTTCAAAATATTCATTTTTTGTATATGATTAAGAGTAAGAAAATAAAGTCTAACAAGCTTAATTTCTTGTGCCTTTTAAATTTTTTGAAAGATTCCATTAGTTCAAGCAAGTATTTCCATTTGCTAAATATTCATTTTTTGTATATGATTAAGATTTAGAAAATAAAATTTGATAAGCTTAATTTCTTGTGCCTTTTAAAATTTTTGAAACTCAACTTTTGAAATTCCCAAAGTTCAATCAAACATTTCCATTTGCAAGTTCTTAGCATGTGTTAGGATCTAAATCTCAAAATATTGTATGAATTTCTTTTGTATTTTTTGTTAAATTAATTTTATATTTTAAAAAAGTCATGTTCTTTCATTATTAAAAAAATAAATTTTTTTGAACATGTAATAGTATTGATGAAATTTTTTGATGAATTATTTATAATTTTAAAAATCACAATAATTTGGTTTTTCCACAAAGATTTGTAAAATTCACAATGTAGAAAAATTCTTGCATGTAATTTTCTTAAATCTTAGCAATAAATTTTATAAAAAAATGAATTAAGCTCTGTACTGGTAATTTCACTTAAAAGATATAGTTAATGGTATTCATTGGAAGAACCAATAGTTGTGATGAAAGTTTTAATGCTATTCTTCATTGCAAATGATATTTTGGATAGAATTTTAAATTAATTGAATTTTTTGTTATATTTAGCGATTGATTTTTATTTATTTTACAAAAATAATGTTAATGACAACTTTTTTACAAAACAAATTGCATTTTTTCACATTAACAAATAATATACAGATTCATGTAATAATAATTAAAACATAAGACCAAACTCAAAAATAGTTTAAAATGCTAATTTGAATGTAGAATATGATACATCTAATATCAATACCAACTCAATATTGATATTTGATGTATAATATTCAACTCTAGAGGGACAAAATTTAAACTATCTAAAAGATAAACAACATATTTGAAGCAAAATGCATATGGAACAACTTTGAAGACTACTTTTGTGCATAAAAAACATTTGAAGTCATAAAGGAAGAATACCATAGTACCTCTTTAGGTTTGGCAAAAATTGCCAAATAATTAATAAAATTTCAGATTTTTACTTTGGTAAACAAAAATATTTATTGAAAATTTCATCTTACAATATAGTTCAATTCTGGCACATTAGGCAACTATACCATTTTTCCAAGTAATGTTGCAAAAAGATTGTTTTTGTCCACTACTTGTTGCAAAAATGATTAATTTTCCCATTCCTTATAGTACAAGGATGTTGAGTTGTGCAAGAGAATCTAGAATCAAAAGCAACTTTTTAAGATGCAAGTGAAGTTGAGTAAGACAAACTCTTAAAACAAATTGGATGGTAGGAGGTAAAGGAACTCATGTGGGTTATGTAAATGATTAGGATTAGCTCTCATTTTCAAATTATCTCATATTCTTTGAAGGTTCTCAATGAACAATGGGTTTCATTATAAAAATGACTTCTCCATCCCCTGGTTTCATTAAATGTTAATGAAGAAATTCTTTCATATTTCCATCAAATAAAATCTTGATGGTTAATGTTTGGACTTTACATTGAATTGTCTTACTAACATTGAACATTTGTTTTTACAACAATTTGATCATTTCATTCTTGTTGAGTTGAATAGGATCCCTAAGCCCCAAAACTTCACATATTTTCATTGATTTTTGCAATAAGTGTTGTCAATTTTCAGGATTTTTGGTAGTCATCTTATAAATTTCCTAAATTTACAATGTTCTTAAAAAACAATTAATTTTTGCCAAACTTGAAGAGGTACTATGGTAGAGGTGTCATATAAGAGATATAACTATGTGTTTATAATTTATAAGAGTTGTACATGAGTTAGTATTTGAGTTTGAATAATTTTCCTAACTTATTCAAATTTCTTGAATACACTTATAAATATATTGGAATTTTCTTTCAATTGCCAAAAATATTCAACAACAACAAAAATTAATTAATATATCACTAAGATGAACTATATTAAAATGCCAATTTGGATGCTTTCAAGACATGATGATATCTGTTTGCAATGAACTACATTTTTTACACTTGAGTGTAGAAATTTGAAGAGACATTTTTATTATACCAACCACCTCAAACTTCCTTACGTGCAAAAAGTCAAATTATCATAGGACAAACTCTAGCATATCGACTCAAATCTTATTTCAAATGCAAATATCCTTAACCCCTAAAGGACCAAGTCCTTTTTTCTACCAAAAAATACTAAAAACTGCCATTTCTATAGCAAAGAGTTAAAAAAAATTTAATTATTTTTTTTTATCACATCTAACCATATGATCTTACAACTCACTAGTATAAAAAGTGTGGAAAAAATTTCAGAATTTTTCACCGCACAAATTGCAAGATATTTGCATTTAAAGTGAAAAAAACAAGTTTTTCAACACATTGCAAGACTAGATTTTTTGACTTTGAACATTTTTTACTGAAAATTTTTGCACTACAAAGTTTTGAGCTTTAAATCTTTATAGTGGAAAATTGAGTTGAGAGTTTGGGGAAAAAAAAGAAATTAAAAAAAACTTAATTTTCATTCTTAAGAAAATTATTAAATAGAAGTAGGTATGAGATAGAAAGAAAATCTAAAATATTCATATATTTTAGATGGAATTAAAATGCACTAATCTCAATGTTGAGATTGTTCTAGCAAGTAAACTAAACCATGAAAAATAAAAAAATTTGAAAAATTGCATTCAGAAATGAATCCTTTAAGTTATTTTTTTCAAGAAGTTGCTCTAACTACCCGAAAAACAAGAATGTCCATATACTTTTTCATAATAAATCCAAATGAAATGAATCAAAGCTTTTCGAATAGACAAAAATATAATCTATGAGGAAAAAATATTTTTTTTAAATTAAAATTTTTGCAAAATTTTTTTTGCTGCCTAGACTACCCCCATCCCCTTGTTTGAGCTTATTTGGTCATAACTAATTGGTTATTTGGTCATAACCAATTGTGAAAAAATTATACTCTCTTAAAGCTTTTCAAATTTTCTATCCTCAGAAAAAGTATCAAAAAATCATGACAAAAATTTAGCCCGTAGGTACCTGCCCAAAATTCCATTTGTCCCGCAAAGGGAAAATGGTCCTATAGGGGTTAAATGCAATGATATTAGATAATCATATCAACCAATTGTAGAAGGCTCTATTTTAATTTTAATCTTAAAGGACAAACCTACAAAATTTGGCAATATACCAATTCTGGGTAAGTATATGTGAGCAAACATTTGCATAGTTTTTGCCCAAATTTTAATAGAAGTTGTGAATGAGGAATATTTTTCATATGAACTAAATTTTAAGTGATTTGAAAATGTTAACCAAAAGATGACTTGATATGTAATTTTTTTCGTAAATGGGAAGTATAAGCACTTTTATTTACACTGCAATGGAAAATTGTGCAACCAGCTCGTCAATGAAGGGGCAACTCAAAGGACAACTATAAATTAGAATAGTAGGCCAAATTTTAGCCTCATTGTTGCATACACTAACTTGCCCTCTATTACAATGAAAAACTAACCACCTAGCTAGTATGGTCTACATATTATGGAGAAAATAGAATATTAAAACATGAACAATGATATGAAAGGACAATAAATGACAATAGAAAAATATACATGGAAAATCATTGAATGCAAAGTGAGAATGGAAGGTGGAGAGGTTGTTTTTATATTGAAATCTCTTATCCTTTTTGAATTTTCAAAAAATATGGGATAATATGAAGAATTGAGCTCCTACTAATCCTAACCATAAACCAATTACATGTCCCAAATGAGTTGTTTTATCTCCTACCATCCAATAGAGTTAATCGCAAAGTACCTCAAACTAGGGACTAGAAGCTAGAGTTCGTCTAAAATAGGGCATGGCAGATGAACAATGTTGAAAAATTGGCCGGTTGTCTTTGACTTAAAATAAACATGGCATGAAACTCCTCTAAGCATCGAAACTGGGCACCATTTGAGTTTGGTGCGGAGTTTTATTTTTGCGTAGAACGGCTACCCCAATAGTCATAGGAGTCATCAGGCATCATTCACGACAACGGAAAAAGATTGCTAAGGTAGAAGCACCAGTAGTGGATCATTTAAGCATCTATGGACCAAGTGTAGAGGAGTATGATTTTGTTGGAATTTTTCCCATGTAGGAAGATACAAAATATGGGGATGGCAAAATTTTCAAAAATTAATACCATAAATTGAAATTATTGCGAATTTTGGGAGGCAAAAAATGCATTTCACTAGTAAGCAAACTCTAGAGTCTTACAATTTGGATCAGGAAAAGCACTTGTTTCAATTCATGGGGTCATTGCAACAATGATAACCATACACATAGGTTGACATATTGGTTAGCCCAATGTTCAAATGAACATACTGTGGACATTAAAAACACACATGTTAGACTTAGCTCCTTAATATTCAATCGGGCTCAATCTAGTATTCAATTAGATTCAACCTCCATAATTTATTTTTTGAATTCCTGACTCCTTTGGTTTGAATTACTCTACTCTAAAGTACAGATATTGGGCGTGGTCCACTACTGGTGCTTCTACCTTATTTCAAGCCCAACAAACTATGACATCGGGACTTTTCAAAAAGTGTGTTCTTTTACAATTAACTACTTAAACTTAGGATACAAGTTTACTCATCTTGTGTAATTGAGGATGACATTACAATTAACTCTAATGTGTATAAACAACTTTTCTTCTTCAACTTTACCTTCCTACACTAAGGAACTTCTTGAGTATCTTGCTAAATATTATGGCTTCATTGAAATATGTTTTTGCATTTTTAGGAATGAAATTTCAAAATAGAACTTTAATTAAATGTTTGGCATTGATGTACCAACCTTGTGTTATAGGTCTGATATTATTCATTGAGTTCATTTCATTTTGGATATGTCTGGAATCTTCAAATGAGAGATTTTTTTAATTTAAGAAAAAATTGAAAATTAAAACCTATAGTGTATGCATTGTGCACTGATTATGTCAAGGATAGGTTCGCGTATCCCAGAGCTTTATTCCTTATTTGTAGACTGCCCCTGTTTTTTTAAATACTAATGTCAATCTAGCCACCCAGTCTTCAGAATTTATTTTCTTATGAAAAGAAAAATTATTGATGTAGAAGGATTTAGGAGGAAGGTCTTCACTGTTCACTTTCTTATTTGAATTTTCGTTGAAGAATTTATAAAATTTTAAAAAATGCTTCATGTAAGCCTAATTTCAATATAATGCCATCCTTTAGCAATTTTTTCCTATATGTTCTTCAATTTGAAAGTATTTGAAATTTTTCAAGCATTTAGCAAACTTGTAAAAAAAGATGAATCCAAAGAAGCACTAGTATTTGGAAAAAAAATTCATGCAAATTTGAACAATTGAAGTGTAGTTGCCTTGTTTTACAAAAGGTACAAAAAAATTATTTCAATCACTTCAAATGCTTGTATCTTTCAATCCACACACTGAATTTTTTGAAAATTTTGCCATATCCTCTTCAACCAACATTCTTCAACTAGCATACTAAAACTCCTTATAATTTTCATCTCATTAATCAAGATAGAATGATTCAAAGCTTTCCAAATATGTATAATTTTAGAAAACCAATTTCAAAATTATTTTAAAAGTGATTTTTTTCTGATCTACCTAAGGTGCCCAAGTTGAGAAACAAACTACATATCAAACTTTTAACATTTTAACCACGTAGTCAAAAGTTATAAAAATTTGTTGGGCTTTAAATCTACTCTTTGTCCCCATATTGTGTGAAATTTAAAAAAAAAAATGAAAACTTCATTCATAATGAGCTACTCAAAATCACTTCTATATAGCCAAAAAACGTAGCTTAGTCCTTTAAGGGTTAATTGCAATACAAGCATAGACATACATATGATGAGCCTCAATCTTCATGTAAATAATTCCATGACTTTTGTAGGGCCTATAGAAATCCATTATAAATGTAGTTTATATGACATTGCTCAGAACCGTTTTTTGAAAAAGAAACAAAATTCAAGTTCAACCATGGTTGTCATAGTGGGCAAATGTCCAGTTTGCCCGTCTGTCTGATTTGCCTGTCCGGTAGAGGTCTCGCCTGTCTGATGTAGTTAACATATACTTGACTTTACGATAAGGAAAAAAAGGCGATGTAGTTGCCACATTGCCACCAAGTGGCATAGGTAGGATGCATGACATGGATGGAATCAATAGGGGCATGGATGGACTCGATAAGGATGTGGACGTGGTACAGAGAGCAGATAGAATCCAAAGGGTCGTGGATAGTACTATTAGGGCACGAATAAAATTGTTCTTGCCCACTCCCACTTTTGTCCCCGCCCTATTTGGTCACTGTGATGACCTTCGAGCCCTGACTTGAAGCCTATGCCTTGACATCCACGCCTTGATTTGAAGTTTACACCCTAACTTGAAGTCCACGCCCTAACTCAAAGTTCGTGCCTTGACGTCCATGCTCTGATTCGAAGTCCGCACCTTGATTTGAAGTGACCACCCTAATTTGAAGTCCGTACCTTGACGTCTATGCCTTGATTTGAAGTCCATGCCCTGATGTCTGTACCCTAACTTGAAGTCCTTGCCTTCACGACTGCACTGTGACATTTGTGCCTTGATCTAAAGTCTATGCCTTGACATCTACACCATAATCCATGGTTGTCATAGTGGACGGACGTCCGGTTCGTCCGTCCGTTAGAGGTCCCGCCTGTCCGATACAGTCAACACATAGTTGACTTTTTGATAACGGAAAAATAGGCCACGTGGATGCCATGTGAATTAAAGAACATGTTGGGTACGGACGAGATCATCAAGTTACAAAATTAAAGCCATCCGGTTTGCCCATCCGTCCGTTCCGTCTGATGACCCTAACTCGCCCATTATGACAACCATGCCATAATCTTAAGTCCGCACCTTGACTTCTTGTCCGTGCCCTAACGTCCCTAATTCAAGTGCGCACCTTGAAGTTCTTCATCTTGGGTGAATTGGCACACCTTGCATCTATGCCTTGCGGCCACGCCCTAATTCAAGACCACCAATCGTTGTTCAACCAAAAGATTTTCATGAAAATGCGTTCTTGTCTCTCTAAAAATACATAAATCCATAAATATTTAGAATAAATCTATAAAAATATACTTTACACATGCATTCCAAAAGAATATAACTTGTAGGTTGAATTAAACAACAATGCCTTGTAGCAATTATCCCAAAAAATACACCTTTGAACATGAATCCAAAAGAATACAACTTGTAGGTTATATTAAAAAACAATGCCTTGTAGCAATTATCCCAAAAAAATCACCATTGAACATGAATTATAAAAAAATAAAACTTGTAACTTAAATTAAAAAAGAATCCCTTATAGCAACTATCCCCCAAAATTCACCCTTGAATATGAATCCAAAAGAATATAACCTTCCTCTTCAATTAAAAAAGAATCCCTTGTAGTAATCATCCACAAAAATTCACCCTTAAACATGAATCCAAAAAAATATAACTTGTAACATTAATTATAAAAGTATCCCATGTAGCAACTATTCCCCAAAATTCACCCTTGAACATGAATCTAAAAAAATTTAACTTGTAACTTCAAGTAAGAAAAAATCCCTTGTAGCAATTATTCTCCAAAACTCACCTTTGAACAAGAATTCAAAAAAACATAACTTGTAGGTTAAATTAAAAAAGAATCCCTTGTAGCAATCATCCCCCAAAATTCACCCTTGAACATGAATCCAGAAGAATATAACTTTTCACTTCAATTAGAAAAGAATCCCTTGTAGTAATCATCCACAAAAATTCACCTTTGAATATGAATCCAAAAAAATATAAGTTGTAACTTGAATTAAAAAACAATGCCTTGTAGCAATTGTCTCCCAAAATTCACCATTGAACATGAATCCAAGGAAAGCAAAATTATACAAACAAACCATACATAAGAAATAACCATTACTCTAGTGGAGAAAAAATATGAACATGAAAGAATTTTGTGGCCCAAGTTTCCATCATTCAATATGTTTTAAGGATTGAACTTCCCAAGTTTATTTATTTTTGTTTGGACTAGTTCTCAAGTGTTTGAGGAAGTAAAAAATGAGAAGTTCTACCATAAGAAAGGAGACATGTTGTTCCATGAAGTCACTTGCAAATCCTAGTCAGTAGAGCTCTTAATGTAGGCATTTGACTTTTATATATTTGAAGATATTCTCTGAATTAAGAATGAGAGCTGGTTGCAATCAATGGTTTCCTCGTCTCTATGAAAAAGAGGAATCCCATGCCCAAGTGCATTTGAAATGCCCGCCTACTTCACTATGTGAATAATATCCGTGCCTTAGAGTCCGTGCCCTAACCTACTGTCCGTGCCTTGACATTGACTTGAAGTCCAACCGTTGACAACCTTAATTCATGTATGCGCCCTAAAGTTCCTCATCTTGGGTGAATTGGCACTCCTCGCATTCACATCATAACTAGTTGTGTCCATGCCTTGACTGCCCACGTTTGCACCCTAATGGTGATGTTTGTGCTTGTTTGCATCCACGACCGGTTGGTGATGTCCGTGCCTTGACGGTGATACCATGACGTTTGCGCTTATACACTAGCGTTTCTGGCCGACCTCAATGTCCGTGCCCTAGTTCTGTAGATTATGTTAGTACCTATTTGGATTTATCCAACTAATAGTTATGTTCATTTCAAGGGAGGACCATCTAATAGGGATGTTTCTAATTAATCAAAGCTAAGCCTACTAGGACATTGCAACATAAGATGAGGGAAATAAAATTCCTTAATCTTTTAGCTCTATGTTATTCTCACATGATAATTCTAATTGCACAATTTGGACTCTCCACTCTTAAAGCCACAAAGGTTAAGTATCTCCCAAGTTATTCTTAATATTCTTTTTTTACTTAATCTTCTTCATCTTCAACTTAGTCTTGATCTCTTTTTCAACCACTCGCTTGTATGCACTTGACTATGACCACCAACCAAGTCGAACTTGTCTCTCATTTGGTTTCCATTGTTCTGATTGATCATTTAATCTTCTAACTCGATCTTTCTTTAATCTTGTCTTTCCTTTTAGGGACCATCACACCTTCTTTCCCCCACTTGATTTTATTGTTCTCCTCTATACAACTCGGCTCACTATAATTTTGACACTTACAAAAACTACACTTAATTTCTTCCATCTTAGAATTGGATTTTGACACATTAATACCTTCCATTTTCACATAGCATACACATGCAATAAATCTTAATTCAATTCTCATTCATACACTTAGTAATTTTACTCCAATTAGGACCTTAGTCACATACATCGACTTAGTTCATCCCTAAGATGGACTACAAATCCAACTTTAATCATTCTTTTCATTCTAGTTTGAACATTTCCAAATAACAAAACTCACTTCACCTTTCATCAACATCTTCTAGACTGCAAATTACCTTAATCAACAAATCAACTTCTTACTCAACTATTTCCTCAAATATTATTTCTTAATTAACACTATGCCTGTAATTCAATTAATCTCCATCTGCACTTATCGACTAACACTCCAGTTACAACTTTGCTTCCAATTTACGGTTGGATAATCACTCAAACACAACTACAAGCTAAACTCCAATTCGATTCAACCTTACTTCATTCAAACTATAATTCATCAATTGCAACAAAGTACTAACATGCACACTAAAATCATCAAATATTCCTTTCCCCTTATATTATGGAATTGGTGAACAAATTCACTATATTACAACTTGATAAAATTCTCTCACCCCTTGACCTTCATCAGGGTTGACGAATGTCAACGTCCGCCCCAAAATAGCGTTCGTTTTCCGGACGTCCGGACGTCCGGACGCAGCGTCCCGACCGCTGTCGGAAAGCGGACGAATGGGGCGGACAGCCCGAGGCGGACGCCCAGATCGTGCGGACCAGATCAATCCGCACGTCGATCGGATGGCTGTAATCGGGCGGACGGGGCGGACGGGGGACAGGCGGACGCTGCGGACACAGCGTCCGCGTCCGGACGTCATGTCAACCTTGACCCTCATAGAATCTCTCCAATTAGCTCTTAGATTCTTCCATCACCATCTTACACAATCACCAATTAGATCTTAGATACTTCATTCACATTGACCAACACATAAATCCCAATCATCTCACAAGCATTTAAATTTTTACTTCATAACACTCAGACTCTTCACCTTCCACAAACACATTGACTTGGACACAATCAAATCTACATGACCACTTACTAACGACAAATTTCCAATTAGCACACTTAGTTCACCAACTTAACACACAAGAATTTCCAACTTGACACAAACTCTCACACAATTAAACACATTGTCATACATACAAAAACAAGAAATCATACATAGCTCATCTGGTTGGGACTTGCATTGGACTCAATTCAATAGTGGGTGAAACAAAATGACTCCAACTTCCCCCCAAATAGGACTCAACCAAACAGTTAGGCTTCTCCCCAATTGGAACCGCACTAACTATCCAAACTGTATAACTTGCTAAACTCCAACTCCAATTTGGTGAGTCATCACATCCAACTGGTTTGTTAATATTGCCAACTCATTCCTTTTGACTCAACTCTAGCTCATATCTCTCACCCGATTTGGACTTATGTATATATATTCATTTCAATTTGGTTCCTCTCTTCCAATAGTAAATAGTATTGCCTATTACTCCCTTTTCATCCATCAAATTACACACCCAATTTTGCAAACACATCACAAAACACCTTGAAAACCCATCCAAATACACAAAACACATCCAAAATTGATCCAAAAACCACCTCAAAAAAATCAAAATTTACTATCAAATAGGCTATCTACAGGTTCCAACACTATGACACACTACAAAGTAATGTGTCATTCAGAAAAATTCCACACCTTATAAAATGAAAGCCATCTGAACCATTTAGATGTCTAATCCGATTTGCCCGTCCCTCCCATCCGAGGACCCTAACCCGTTTGTTATGACAACCCTAAGTTCAACACCTAACATATGTGAGTGTTTTATCTTTATCTTTAAAATAAAGCATGCACAACCATGATCTTTGTTGTTGGGCTTTGAATCATAAGTTGGATATTTAAGTGTTGTTCAATTGGTACTTTAAGAAATGAAAAAGGTTTTTGTAATGATAAACTATAAGTAGTTCACATCTTCACTAAAATTGACACAAATTGTGAAAGTTAGAAATTTGGGGTGGTTTCGGCCTATATAGGCCAAAATTCTAAACCTTTAAATCCAAGTTGGAAAATTCAAATTTTTTGTTAGTTTATGTTTTAGAGCATTGCATGCCTATTCTAAAATAGAAACATCTTCAAAATAGAATATTTTTAGCAAAAATGATAGATGGAAGTTTTCATTGTCTTTAATTCACCCTTTAAGATTTCATTCAACATTTTCTTTTAGCCTATAGGTCTAAATTAATTTTTACTTTCAAGATTGGATTCTAAATGTCATCTAAATTTGAAGGTTCCTTTTTTTATTTGAATTGATGAATTTTGATATATTTTATTTGAAACTAATGCTCTTGACTATCAATTTCAATGTGCTCTATCATCCTTAAATTTTATCTATTTGTTTAAAGTGTGATGTTTTATGGAAAACCTCTAGAAATTACCTAAGTGATCTTGAATTTAAAGTTGGATGTTAGTAAATTCTTACAAGTCTAATTTAAATCTCTAATTTCTAATGTAACTATGGTTTTGACAAAAAACAAATTTACAGAGTGCCAAAGTTAAGGACATGCCTCTGAATCTATTTTCCCTAAGATTCCATTCTTCAACAAGTATACTATAATTGTATCATGAGGCCTATCTTGATGTATTTTTGTTATATTTTTTGAGTCTTTGTATACAATTGAAATAATGACTTTTACAACTAGGTGTATAAATTCTATCTAAATAATAATGATTATTATTTTTCAATCTATTTCTTTTTACTTCCTCTTTTTGACTTTTTCCAAATTATTTTCAATATTTTTTTTTCTTCTATTTGGGGGAATATTTTAGAATTGCAATCTTTGACTTCTATTACAACTAATTAATTTTTTATTATTCTAGAAATCAAACAAATGTAATGGCATAAGCCTCATAAGTGCTAATTAAATATATATGTAAGACCTTAAACTTCATTTGATCTACTTTGCGTATTATAATCAACAATCTTTGATTAATACATAGTCAAACCTCTATAAGAGGATCAAATTAGTCTTCTAACTATGCCCAAAGCTTTGAGTAGCAACTTGGAACTTATACGTCTACTTCAAACACTTAAACTCTCAAGATGAATCACACTCCTCATTTACTCTTGCTCCATAGCCACTAATGTATGAACTTTTCCCACACTCCTTTTTCTCCTCCTTGGATTAGATTTTTCCTAGCTTCAAGTATTTTTTCTAAACTCTAAAACCTTCAATCTACATAACTAGTTTAAGTGCATTAGATTTCAATTTGTATCAACCAATATAATTAGCTCTTGATTTGTACTAACCATCACAATCAATTAGCATAATCACCCAACTTCAAGGCAAGTTTCAATAGTAGGTCAAGGCAAGCTTAGTTTGCAATCTAGATTTTTAAGCTTGGTCTAGCCTTGGTGTTGCACTTCATTTGTAAACTGTAGGCTTTTTTCCTTCTCTAATTTTTCTTTTAGTCCTCAAAAAACTTTAAATTGTTTCTTATTGTTAACTACTCTATTCTTCTTTATTTCCCTTCTAAATCCTATGAAAATTTCAAATATATTAATGAAAATATAAACATGTGCCACCCCAAATTATTTGAAGCCAATTTTGTAATAGACACATCATACAATAGAAAATCATTTTCTTAATAGACATTAAATAAAAGTCACACCTTAATCTAAGTAATGGCTACTAGGGACAAAATACAAGAGAATCATTTTAGATTGCCCACCTTACCCTTGGGATCCATCCAAAAAAGAAATATAACTACCAAAAAAATGTGACTACAAAATATGATTGATAGAAAAATATGATTGGCAAATATGACTAGGTGCTTTCCAAACATGTTTTCCATGAAAATTTTCCTAGAGTAGCTTCAAAAAGAAAAAATTGCAACTATCCAAGAAATATGATTGCAAAATATGATTGAAGCAAAAATAACTAGCAAATATGATTGGGCATTCCCTAAATATATTTCCTATCATCTCCTATGATGTATTTTGGTGTTTCCAAAGAGCATATACTTTACATCCATTGAGTACAAGGCCATAATAGAACTTGCATTCATATTTGCAATTATAATTTCTTCCTAAGGTGTTGGTTTTTAAAAATATGACTACAAACAATTGTCAATCATCTCCAATCATATTTTTAAAGTCATAAACCATCTGTTTTGTTGTATTTTTTGCTCATGGGAAGTAGGCTATGAGTGGAATGAGATGTATGTTGATAGGAATAAGTTGACAAATGAGGATTAGCTATCTACAAATGAGGACAAACCATGAACGGAAATTGGTTGCTTAGTAAGGAGGGCAAATTACAAATGAGGAAGAGCAATATATGTTGTGGTAAGGCAAGCATAGGCTACAAACTACTTTATTGGTGTTTGGCAAGCATAGGTTGCAAGTTTGTCAAGCTATTCAACAAGTCCTAATCAAATTTTGCATAAATGGTTACAAACAAATAGAGTAAATAAGATAGAGAGTAGGTGATTAAGCAATTAGAAAAGATGTTTCTAATAAGAGCCTAAGTAGTTGAGGTGAAGGGAGAAAGCCAAGTTGCAAATCAAGGTTAATATATGGTGAATATAGAAGACTAGTTTGACTCCCTTGTAGAGGAATGAATGTAGAATAAACAAAAGTTAATGATTCTAAAACACCTAGTTAACAAAATGAGATGCTAATCCTCTAAGCATATATTTAGTAGAAGTTTATGTGACTTATGTCGTCTCTTTTGGTTGATTCCCTAGGTAATTAGAAAGTAATTAAGAATGGTAGAAGTCAACAATTGCAACTACAAAAATATTATAGAATATTAGAAAGAAAAGGGGAAAAATAAAGAATAGTTGGAGATAATAAGAAAACAAAGAAAAAGAAACTAGTTTAGAGGGTAAGTTCATGTAGATTATAGGTTACTTATCTATTCATTATTGTAAAATTGTGATTTAAGTGATATCCAAAAGCCAAGGAAAACCAACAAAATGGAATAAAACAAATACTATGACACAATCATAATAATAATAGAAAAAGATGGAACCATAGTATCGACAGAATTGGAGGTATGTGCCTAACTTTGCCTTTTGATTATTTGAATTTCTCCCTATTAAGATAGTAATTAGAATTACATGTTCAATGGTTAAGTTATTTAAGTCAAACCTTTAGGAATCCACTCAAAACCAGCTTTGAATTTTGAAAAAATTATTTCATTTTTAGAGGTTTCCGAAAACTTATTAAATGTTAAAAATAGGAGAAGATATGTAGAAATGAAGTTTGGTAGTCAAAAAAGCTAGTTTTAGATGAAAAGTAGTAAAAGCATTATCTAAATCAAGTTAAAAATATTATTAGAATTTATATATGATTTAGAAATAAAATCCTAGAAGAAAAATCAATTTGAAATTATAGATTAATAGAAAATATTTGATGAAGTTTTAGAATGCCAATTAGAGGCTAAACTTCATTTGTATTTAACTTTTGATAGGAAAGTTCAAATTTAAAGTGTCTTAACATTTTAGAAAGGAAATTTCATTTTTTATAGCTTAAAATCATTAAAAATTTTAAATAGAAAGTTGAGATTATAAGTTCTGAGTAGTAGTCATTGAGTAGATGTTCAATACAAATCTTTTGAAGACAACTAAGACACAATTTAAACTCAGACTTACTTTAGGAATATTTAGATGGTTTCATAACTATCTTTGCTTTGAAAAATAGAATAAAATCAAAGAAAATAGAGTAGGATGAAGTATGGTCTTAACTCCTAAAGGACCAAATGGCATTTTTTAGCAACATAGCAATTTTGGACAACTTACTATGAATGAAATTTTTATTTTATTTTTTGGAATTCTTACACAACATGTGCCAAAAGAGTATCTTTAAGGCCCCAAATTTTTCATAACTTTTGATTGCATGATTAAAAAATTATTGTATGACAGTATGTAATTTTCAACCCAAACAACTTAGAAGATTTATTAAAAAATCATTTAAAAAAAATGAAAAATGAATAATGGTTTTCTAGATTTATACATACATGGAAAATTTTGTATCATTCCATTTTGATTAGTAAAATGAAAGTTATGAGGAGTTTTAGTTTGTAGTTTAGTTATGGGATTCCTATTCTAGAATAAACTTTGAAGTCCTTTATTTAACTCAGTTTTCAATTTTTAATGTGTTAAGAAAACGAAAATTATAAATATATTTTAAATCAATCTCTATTTTTTTGGCAACTGACTATTTTTTTTCCTATATGTTGTATAATTCCAAATGATTTGAATTTTTTTTAAGCATGTAGCCAATTTTCCTTGGAGACACTACAAGAAAATGGGTGGTTTTTAAGGTGTCTTTTAAATAATAAATTGCTTAAATCTACGTGTTGTTGCTGAAAGGTCATGTTCACAAGTGGAAATCAGTAAGGTGTAGCAAAAAATTGCTGAAATTTTTTTCAAGTTACTGAAAGGTCATGTTAAGTAGTGACAATTGGTAAAGCGTAGATCAATTTTCATTAACGCTCATCACATGCTATATTAGGGTTTAGGAAACCAAACTGACATTCAACGGACTCATATTCACCGAACTAGAATGCAACCAATTTCGATGGAACTTCAGGAAGGTAATTTTTTGTGACTACGCTCACTTCGTAGAAACATTAGAAAGGGTGACTATATTTGGCTAAATGTTTGTTCATTGCCACTTGTCCATGCTAGTTGTTTTTCATCGCTTGATTACAACAAAGACAAAATTCACTGTATCTTCTTACAATGTTTGCTTAGAAAGTCAGTGCCATTACAATAATAGTGGTTAACAAAGTTCATTTACTTAATATAAAAAACATTCTATTCTTTTCATTAACACATGATGCCTGTCGGTCATAGCTTTCTTTGAGCATTTTACTTCATGAAATGTGGACTCTTGAATGAGAACTCTACTATTTAACTAGTATTTTCCTATTAAATTAGAAATTTATGAAGGCATGCCGATTATGGATTTCACTTTTTTCATTTCTCTAATTGTATCTTCATTTACATACATAATTGAAGAACAGTAGGGGATGGACATAAACTACAAATTCATGTCATTCATCGTGTGCAAATATTTAGAATTAGTATTCATGATATGCAAATCCAATTACACAAGATTGACAACTAAATTTTTTTATAACAAATAATTAAAATTGAAAGTCTCAATGTACGAGGGAGTGAGACGAGGCATCATGTAATGTAAATTGAAAGTGTTAGCATTATTTTTACAGTGAATTCCTATTACTTTAACATTGCAATCCTTCTTCAAAAACATTTCAACAAGCTCCTTACACTAATATCAGATTATCATAGAACAAACAATTCAATTTGCATCCCTCACCTGATAAAGGAGAACTTAACCCTCAATCATGGATGAACTACAAACTTTGTACAACAAGATCAACACAGCCAAATGCCAAAAACTAGGCCAGATCTTATTTCAAGGAGAAAACTTATAAATAGAATAGATGATTTCAATCTATATGATACCAATCTTGTTGGCCACATTGAGTGCTTCATCATTTGCTGTGAGTCTCACATAAGCCTTCTTTGCTCCATTAGGTTTGAAAGATATCAAAATTTGTCAAAAATAGAGAAAACAAAAAATTCTTCCTCCTTCCAAAGAGAATCAAATTGCCCTGTTTCAAAGACATCCAAAGCAACCTACTATCACAACCAAAAATCTCTAATTCTTAAAAGACTATAGACACTAAAGATAGATACATATTGGTTTTAAGCACATTTGTAGTGATTGAACTATTTGTCGTATCACTCCGTATCGCTAACAGTAAGTGTCGTAAACTACATGTACTACTACATACACACATGCCCACATGCAAATCCACACTACAACAAGGCATGAATGAACAACCATTCAATTGCCCCCCTAGCTGAGTAAAGCGCCCTCGCAACTCAGCTAGCAACAGAAGTCCAATGAAATAAACTTCCCTACACTCACTATGTAATCAATATGTTGAAGAAGATAGACGAAAGGCCCCCATCCATTGCTGAGCTTGAATCAATCATAAGTGAAGGGGTAAGCTGGGTACAATTGAGCCCCATCTTCAATTGCTTTCAGTATTGTAGTTGGACTCCACGAAATCTCCATCCAAGTTTCAATATCAAGAACCGCCGCTCATACTCCAACATTAAATGTTACAAAATGAGTACATTTTCCGTCAATGAGAAAAGTAATCAGCAACCACTTGAAAAAGTAGTACTAGCTAATCACTTTCTACAACGAGGACAAGTCCAACGTCTAACAGGAAGAGCAATCAATGGCGGTCGAAGACATGCCATGTGCCAACCTCGTTGACATGAATCACACAATAACATGGTTGCAGCACCCTTGCTCTCACCACATACAAAACATTTAAATCCAAGTGGAACCATTGCCAACTCTGGATCCACAGTCCCTTCAATTGGCAAATGACAAAGAGCGCAGTTTTTTGTGTTGTCTCTACACTCTTGTCCATCCTTCCCCTCCAAAAGAAGAACTCCACTAGGCAAAATTGCCTTGACCCTCAAAATGGTCCATCCGACCCGTACATCCAAGGTTGTTGGTGCCTCACGTTGTAAATACACGTAATCTCCAACCTTGAACCGTCGAAGTTGAGGCCTATAAGTCCCACTTCTAATGCGCGCATATCTGAGAGTATCTCTGTGTTGCGCTATTGCCAAATTTTCCATAGCCATTGGCATGGCCCTTTGAAAATACTGAATTCGATCATATAGTACTTGTGCCCAAATTCTTGGGTCATCCAAGTTTACAACTGGATCTAATTTCTCCCTCAAAGCCGACGGTAACATTGGCTCTCTGCCATACAATAGCTGATAAGGCCTATAAGATGCAAGAGATGCCTGTCAACTGAAACGATAACCCATTGCTATCCATAGCAACTTCAAATCCCAATCTCGGTGATTGCCTGCTGTCGCAGCTTAAAATTTTGGTTTTCTTAGCTTGCACCAAAGTTGGAACGGAAACTAGCCATTAGGGAACCGGATCCGATTAGGTGAAGAAAGAAAACTCAAAACTAGCACAGAACATGAAGTAGTGGGCCTCTTAGATCTAATCCGATCAGGAATAACTATCGACGGAAACGGAATGCAACACGGATTAGGTCTAGGACCGGATTATGGGTGAACCGGATTCAAGACGACCAAACCGGAAATGATCCAGAGACTATATAAGGAGGAGCCTTCGCAGTTGCACCCCTTTTTACAAACTCGACCTTGAGCGCGCGTTGTAGAGTTTTTTGCGTTTGTGTGCTGCAAGCTTTGATTCCGGTTGAGATTGGAGAGAGAACGTGAGGAACGGAACTGGAACTTGAGTGAAGTCTTTGAGTAGTTGGATCCGCAAAGCAGAAGCCCGATAGTAGGATCTAGGGTTGTAGAGTAGATAGGATTTTGATTTGAGTTAGGAGTAGGAGCGGATCCGGATCGGGATCCGGCTCAACAGTATTAGATTAGACCGGAAGTTGAATTAGGGTGGCGGTGGACCCCCACGGGTTTTCCGCTCCGCTTTGTATTTTTAGGGTTTTTACCCTTTGTATATAAATCGGTTCCTGCAATGGGAACTAGAAGTCTTCATTTTGCAAATCTCTTGTGCCTTCCCCTTCTCCTCATTGTGTGTCTCTCTCCAGCGCGACATGGTTGTATGATGTGGAGTTAGGATGGTGTGAGCCGGTTTGTGAGTGATTTCTCCCCTTGGTGTTTTCTTTTCCGATTCTATGTGCATGTGAGTAGGTATCTAAGAGTTGGGAGTGAACTTAGTTCCTCAGCACTTCTAGAGTTCCAGGTTCCGGGTGAGAAAGCCGTTGTTAGGCTAGGCGAGTAGGGAGGGATTCCTTAGCTGCGCTAGAACTCCCGGGTGGGAAATCCGGTCGAGTGTCCGATCTCCTGTGAGGTCTCACCACCCGTGTGGGTAAACGGAAGAACTTTAGTTGATGTTGGAACGGACGGGTACACTTGTAACCACCTATCTTCGCACGGATCGGAAGTAGCATCAAGGTCGTTGTAGTATGAGAGGGTCGAGTGTGGGGTCTTTGTGTGACCTACAACCCGGATTGCTATCTGGGTTGTTGTGAAGGACCAAACCGGATTCGGATTAGCTTAGGAGTTTAGGAAGTAGGACAGTGGGTCTTCAGCCACTATAAGTCACGGAAGGAGTGGTGGGCCTACCACTCTCAAATGTAAGCGGCGACCCCTTTGATGGTGAAACAGAGGCAAAACCAAACCAGATAGGATTACGGATACATGATGACCATCCGGACCAGATTGGTCAGGACGGATTTCCAGGACCGGAAGTTGTAAGATCCTGGGATTTGGATATTTGCACAGACCGGATAGTTAGTAGGATCGGAAGAAGGAGTAATCCGATCTATAGTTATCCGGTGTGGTGGTATTTCTGGTTCTAGATCTAGGATCGGAAAGTAAGATTGGGATACTGACTGAGCTTAACTGCTTAATAGAGCTAGATACTTCACAGGATCTCGTGGGTTCGATCTTTAGAGTCACTTAGTTATACTCTAGAGTGATTTTTGTGAGTATAATGGGGAATTTACCTGCCCTGTGTTGCGACACCTGCCAACAACCCGTACTTGTGCAAACCGCGCTTCACCGTCTAAACCACCCTCTCTGCTAATCCATCAGCCTCTGGGTGGTTTCTTGATGTTATACGGTGATCAATTAGAGCTTTAGTGCAAAGCTCTTCAAATGCCCCAAGAAACTCTCTTCCTTGGTCAGTTAACACCTCAACTAGAGCTCCAAATCTAGCCAACACACAGTCAAGGAAGGCCGCTGTTGCTAACTCCGTGGAATTTTGTGGTAGTGCCACCAACTCAATCCACTTGCTGAAATGCTCTACCATCACAAGTACATACTTAGCACCTCGTGATGTAGTCATCAATGGCCCGGCAAAATCAAGACTCCACCTATAGCCCAAACCTATGATTGGTAAAGGCTGTAATTGGGGAGTTAGAGTGTTGAAGCTTGATCTAACTCGATCGCAAACTTCACACCTCCCTACATAGGTTGCTACCTCTTGTCGCATGCCCATCCACCAATACAAACCATGTAACATGGAATACGTACGAAGCACTCCAAAATGACCCAACTCTTCATGAACCTGACGTATCAGTTGAAGACGTTGGTTAGGCCTAGGAACAACCCTCCTTGTTCCATCCGGCCATTGACGAAATATAAGGCCACCCTCCCAATGAAACCTAGCCAAATGATGGACTATCCGGTCCCTTTCTTGAGATATAGTATTAGGCAAAAACTCCCCATGTTGAAGACGATGTAGAACCCCTTGGTCTTTCCACACATCAGTGGTAACTTGAGGTCCTCTTTCATCCAAGTCCTCATCAACAACATTCAATCGACTCTTTCCTAAATCTTGGCTGGATCTTCCCTCCATCCAAGCCAAATAAGATGAAGCATGCCACCCTGGCACTGCCTCTTGATCACATGAGCCATACCATTGAGCACCAGTCAAATCTTCCTCCAAGGGACTTGGATTGTGGCTCAAGCCATCAGCATCCAAGTTTTGCAACCCCGCCTTGTGGATTACTTCAAAATCATACTCTTGCAACAATAAGGTCCACCTAGCAAGCTTCCCTGTGAGTTTATCAGACTCCATCAACCATTTTAGAGGTTGATGATCAGTCACAAGTGTAAAGCTCTAGCCATAGAGGTATGGATGGAAATGTGCAACTGCCCACACCACAGCTAGGCACTCCCCCTCATAAAATGAATATTTGGCCTCCACATCATTGTTGCTTCGTGAAGTATACGCAATAACATATTCTTTGCCATCATCATCCTTCTACGTCAATACAGCTCCAATCCCCAACATACTCCAATCTATATGGAGTTGAAAAGGTCGTCAAGCATTAGGCCGCTTCAACACTGGTGTTGAACCAAGTGTTCCTTTCAAAGCCTCAAATGCCTTTTCTTGATCAGGTCCCTACATCCACTCTTGATCAACCCGAGTCAATCGAGTCAAAGGTTTTGCCAAGAGACTGAACCCACGAACAAATCGTCGATAATAGTTTGCTAGTCCCATAAAGGCTCTCAACCTTGATACATCTCTAGGAATTGGGATCCTCTTCAAGGCTTCCACCTTCGCCTCTTGTACTCCCAAGCCTCCTGGTGTAATCATATGTTCCAAGTAAGGCAACTGATCATGGAAGAATTTACACTTCCCATGATGTAAGCGAAGACCCCAAGCTTGCAGCCTCTCAAAAACTTACTGCAAGTGTTGTACATGCTCCTCCGGTGTATCACTAAAGATAATCACATCATCTATGTAACACCGAGCAAATGGCAACCCCTTCAAGACTTGATCCATAACACGTTGGAACTCTGCTAGGGCATTCTTCAAGCCAAAAGGTAAGAACTTCCAATGGAAAAGCATATCTCTTCCATCCTCATCTATTCCCCAAAATGCCGTCTTCACCCTATCTTCAAGTCTCAATGGCAATTGATGGTATCCAGACCTCAAGTCCAAAGTGCTAAAGACTTTTGCCCTTCCAACTACATCAAATAACTCCTCAGGTGTTGGCATGGGATAGCGATTGGATTTTGTTTTCTTGTTAATAGGACGGTAATCTCCACACATCTTCTTCTCCGTCCAATTTCCAAGAACATCTTTTTTTGCTGGCATCACTGTAGCACATGCATACTCTCCATCTGAAAGTTCTATCAATCCGACGTCCAAAAGTTCTTTGCACCTCAATTTCACCCCGTCTCTTTCTAAAAGGCTAAGCCTATACGGGCGTTTAAACACTGGATGATCATCTTCCAGTTGAATTCTCACAGGCTTGCCTTTATAACCCTCCAAGTCAGTGAGTTTAAAAGCAAAGCAAGCCCTGTACGAGCGTATGAATGCTCGCACCTTCCGTGCCTCTGCACCAGTGAGTCCCATGCCTATGTCCATCTCCCAATCTTTGTAAATTGGCAAGATTACTTCCTCCTTCAGGGACCCCTTTAATGGTGCTGACACCACCTTTGGTTGCTAGTTGGAAGAGCTTACACCATTGCCCTTTTGTAGGACAATAGATGCATCATCACTCTCAATCATTCCAACCAAATCACCTCCATTAATGCCAACATTAGCACCAACTACAAAGTGAGGTGATGTGATAAGAAATGGATTTTCTTTTGTAAGAAAAACCCTCTTGAACTTCTCTTTGGCATCTTCCATTCCCAAATCTTGAGCCAATGCTGCTAATACACGTTGTCCTCGCAATTCATCTTCTACAAGCCACTCCACAGCGTCTTGGTCTCTCTTCTTTTCAAGTATTTGACTGCAAGCCTGCTCACTATCATGCCATGCCTTGGCATTTAGAGTAGCCATCTTCTCCATTGCTAGAGGCACAACACCCTTTGCCCCCTGGCCTGAAACATCTGCCCCTAGATGGCTTTCAAGGCCAAGTTTCTTGTGCCGTTGAGCTGCTAGGCATATCCCAAGAACCCAAACCATGGATGTCAAGTCCATGGCTTGTCCAAGACAATGATGCCGCTGAGACTCTGTCAATCCAAGCCCAGAAGTGGTGCCGGTATAGAAACCCATAGCACGTTCCCGCTCAGTAGCACTCGGCTCCTCCAATCTCGTAGAAGTGTTGTCAAATACCAAGCCCGGTCCGCCATTGCAAAAAGCAAAAGACTGAGGATAACTCATCCAAGTAGGAAATGCCAATCGAGGCATTCCTACACGGTTGATTATAGCTAACAGTGGTCGATCGTCTTACACCACTGTTTGGGTTGATCGCCCCTCCTCCAAGATGTCATTAAGATGTCTGCCCTCGGGACGACTAATGCGATGTACTGCCGCATAAATCCCTCGCATATGAGCCAAATTGGTCCACTTCCACCGTAAACGATGGGCGTAAGAACCAAGGGTTGCAGCATCCATTGCCACTGGCTAACCAAGGTGCTGACATACCAATCATGCATCCTCATGAACTTGAGCTCCAACATCTCCCAATGGAGGCACATTCTCAAGAACATAAGCCACACTTGTAGCTTGTCTACATTGCCACCAATGCAACAACCGTAAGAGCTCCCAAAATACACTTGATCGTGGGTCTTGGAGTCCTTGGCGAGAACCAGCCCGGGAATGCCCTTGGCAAGGCCATCCAGCCATCACAAGGTCCACTTGGCCCAACCTCAAAAGATCTTCTTCTCCAATCAAGGCAATGTCTGAAGGAACTCGAGACATACAACCTTGAATAGCACTTGCAGGTAGTTGCTTTGGATATTTCATTCTTAACTAGTCCAAATGATGTTTTGCAGCTCTGCTCACCACTATGTTGTTGTCCACATAAGTATAACTTTGTATAAACAATCCTGCCTCCAAAACTGCAACCAAATCAGTACCAAGTCCAGCAAATAGTTCCACAAGAACTATGCCCTTAGGATCATCAGAAAGATCTACCAGTTGTTGTAGAGGTGGTAGTGTGTGTTGTGGTTGCCATAGCTGTTGGTTTACTTTTTCCACTAATTTATGGCATTTCTCAGCTAAAGCTTTTGGTGAAATCCATGGTGGTATGGGATCCTTGGAATGTCTTACAAATAAGTTGATTTTGCCTTGTGTTGGCATATCTAACTCTAGAGGCGAGTCTATAGCAGACATGTTGCCCTCCAATAGAAAATCTCCGATTGCCAACCACTCTGCAATACACCCATACACTGCCACCAATCCCTCAACCACGCCAGCAAAAGCTCCAAAGATGACGGGAATCACCTCCTTTCGTCCATCTCCTTGTGACCACCCCGGTCGAAACCATGCCTCCTCAGTCCAAGAATCATGACCAAAACCAATGGGGTACAAAACTTGCTGCCCCAAAAGAATGTCATAGCTCGTAGCACTTGTTACAACACACCTTACAGAGATGTGAGTGTACGCATCAGTGCCCACCTTGAACCGAAGTCATAGGGCTTTTTTGTCATCCCCGTAGGCTGCTCTGTGCCCCCTAGCGATGTTGCTATGGTGAAAGGACATGGCTCCAAGTCACTAGCAAGAAGCCCCAAACTTTGAGCTAGCAATTTGCCTAGCATGACTAGTTGGGCTCCTGTATCAAGCAATACTTTTTGTAGAAACACTTGAGGTGCTTCACCTCGAGCCACAGAAAAGACATGGCTAGAATTGGCCAAACTCACCACTCTAGGCTTGACTTGCAAGCGTTCACGAGTTGCACGAGCTGGTACCGTTGCCAAATAGCTTGTGGCAACTTCAATAGCTTCTCCACTTGAATTCAAGTGGCTATCAAACTCTGCTTACGAAGGAGGTTCTTTTAGCCACCCCTTCCAACATCGCAAGGCATTTGCTACTTCTTTAGCAGCATCCTTCCTTGTGCACACATCACCCTCAGCCAAAGAAGACTCTTCCATCTCCTTCATGGCCACATTGGTAGGCATCTGGACTGTTCCTTGCATTATTTTCCCTGCCATATGATATACGGCAGCTGCATCAAAGTTGTCGCTCTGCAACTGAACCCCTGAAAACAATGGAACTTCCAAGAGTTTAGCAACCAAACTCTTTACCATCATGTCTTTTTCTACGAGGAAATTTCTTCCATCAGGGCTAGCTCCAAGTGATGGACTAGTCACCACATCTGCCAAGCCAAATGTCATTGACAATCTTGATTACCCAATACTATCAGGAGGCCCTTGGTGACGCACATGAGGCCCACCTGGAGTAGTTGAGTTTCCTTCCACCATGGGTGCAACTGGCAAAGAATTGGCTTGTGATCTCGTAGCCACCATTGCAACCACCTCACCAAGTGCTCCATATTCAAACCTATCTGGTCCAGGCTTTGAATTAGAAGGAACTGGTGTGATCTTTGCTGTCGCTGCAACGAGCAATGCTAGGGTATTTTGCAACTCTCCCATGTGTGCCTCAAGATTGTTGCCTCCAGAATTTGATCCATCCCCTTGAGCACCTTGTGGGGTGAAAGATTGAGGCCTCAATTGCGGGTTCTTCACCCAACATTTGTCCTCCGTATGACCAACCCGACTACAAGGTGCATAAATGCACTTTGGAGGTGTTCCTCCACCTTGTATTTTCTTTTGTGGGCCTCTATTTGTTGTGGTTGCATTGCCCTTGTTGGTAACTGATTACCCACCATTCTTACCCTTAGATGATGTATCTGTAGGACAATCTCTCTTTCCGTGGCCTAACAATCCACAATTCCAACACTGCATACGAGAATTGGTTGTCACTTCCACTTCAGCTGCCATAGCAATTTGCTTGGAGGCCTTAGGGTTCCCTTGGCTCTTGCTAGAACTACCAACAATCTTGGTCTGGTTGGGTGTTGAAGTCATAATGGATGACAATCTTCTAGCCTCCTCTACACATAGCCCTCGATCCAATTGCTCCACAATAGCAAAAACTTGAGCTAAAGTAGCTCGACCTCCATATGCCAACAACATGTGAGGGTGTGCCATATCACGAATCTTCTTGTCTTGCTTCCCCATATAAAGCTCCACCAATTGGCGTTCCGTGAATGCATCTCCGCTTTCACGAGCAAACTTGGAGAGTCTTGCATACATAATGCGGGGAGTGTCTCTAGTCTCTTTCTTGAAATCCTGGATGTGGCGCATGCGATCGCGACGAATGCGTCCAAACTCCATCTCCAAATGCTCAAAAAACAATCAGAGTGGATCAAACTGAGGAGGAGGGCCCATCGTGGCTATTGCCTCATTTGAAGCTCGAGCCAACCGAGAGATGAATGTAGTTGCAGTCCCACTAGCGCCGCTCGTAGCAGCTTTAGAAAGCAACCGCGTAGCTCGTGTTGCATTAGGGCCCGACGTAGCTTTCTCGCCCTTCTCTTCATCTCCATCACTAGTCTTTGAAGCTTGAGTTGTTGGGAATGCAACTCCCTCTTTCAATGCCGTGACTAACTCCACCCTTCGAGCCCAATAATCTTCCACCTCCTCAAGCTCAACCCTATGATCCTCAAACCAAGAATCATAGGCTTGCAACGCTTCAAACTCAAGATGGGTGGGTAGCTGCTCAAAAGTCCACCAATCATTGAAAAGAGCATTGCGTTGTCTTTGTGTGTGTTGCCAGGATCGAAACTTGGTCTTCCAATCATTGAAGGCCACGTCCTCAGCTCTTCCGGAGTAGCGGTCACGAACCATGGATCCACCATTATGGTCTTCCATGTCATCAAAAACGCTAATTCTCCAACTCTTAAGGGGATCAACTCTCACAGAGGGTAGAGCTGACTCCTCTCTGTTCTCCTCAACGTGAACTGCGACCTCCTGGTCTTCCTCTGCATCGTAGTCACGCGTCCGTGTTTGAACCATAAACGACCTTCGAATGTCGAATCTTCTATACCACCGTCACACTGCTCCCCGTTGGCCTATCCTGTTGAGGCTCTAGATTAGTTCAAGTATCCAGGTAGAGATAAGAAAACCACGAGATATGGGACGGGTGGAACTGATGGCATTCCACGAGATACCGTCGGTGAAAATGGATCTTAAACTTCAAAATCATAGTCTGCTGGTCATAACTCCAGCCTTACCATGAGAACAAGCAAGTCTCAACCATGTGGGTCACAACTCCCACTTCGTCACCACAACAAGAAATGGAGCTAAGCAATGGTGTAACCCACGCTGCCCGCAACAACAATGATGCACAAAGCATAAAAGAAAGCCTCCAAAATAGGCTAGGGCATCACAATTACAAACAATAAATTTGTAACCCACTAATAGCCCTCCAAACCCCTCTAAATGGCCTCCTTCTACACCTCCAAACTAAAATCAGCCCCTAGTATAATAGGGAATTACCACAATTTTTATTTTTATTTTATTTTATTTTATTTCTTATTTCTTATTTTTTTTATTTATTTAAAAATAATTTGTGATAATTTTCAAAAACTACTCAAAAGTTATCCAAGAAATTACCTTGGTAACTTTCAAAATTACCCCAATAACTACCCTAGTAACTTCCAAAAGTTACCCCGATAATTGATCCAGTAATATTCAAAATTACTCTAGTAAATGGTCCGATAACTATCAAAAGTCAACCGGTCTTCGTCTCTCTCATTCTTCGAAGCTATCAAAGCTTGAACAACATCAACAAACCTCACAAAACACCTCTCAAAACAAGGCTTCAACTCCAAAACTTCAAACTGCCATAACTTCTTCAAAAATTGACGGTTTTCGACAATTTTACAGTTTTTGGAATACTACAACAACTTTTAGTGTTTATAACACTAAATAGTCACCCTAATGGCCCTCAAACCCCAAATCAGCACTTTTTCATGTTTGGTCCAGCACACATGAGGGTTTTCACCACTCTACTCAAATTCACACAACTTTTGCAAAAAGTGTCGGAATTGCTTGAAACTTGTTTCTATGGAATTCTTACATCAAAGAGCTTCTTCTTAGATCTTCTTGTCACCCTTGGAAGCTCTCCAACACCCTCCACCTCAACATCAGCACCTCCAACACCAAAGCTCCAAGATTTGATTTTGCCAGCGCTTCCGCACGTTACCACCAATGCCAGGAACCCTAATACAACAATTCAAACCTCTCTAACAACTCTAGTGCTCTCACATCAGCACCTCCTTCACTCTCTTCAAGTAATAAGCTTCCCTAACACTCCAAGATAGCTTCTACTTTGTCTCAATTGGATTAGTCTTGCAAAACGAGATGAATCAAGGAATAACATTAGTAAAGATTGGTATAACAACCAATCATCATTACATCCATGCTCCAATTCTTATCAACTCATAAACTACACTCATATGTAAGACTTGAAGAGAGTGAAGGAGCAAAGGGGCGGCTTAGGGTTACAACTACCCCAAAGGAGCCCCCAAATAGCTCCGTTCACACCTCTTTCAGTCTCAAAACTCTAGTATAGGCCCCCAGTGACCAATACATGGCCATTTGGACAATATTAAGCCTACGACATGCTCTACAGAGCCTACCAACCACCCGCCATTGATTAACATGACATATTCCTATATATAGATAACAACAGATACAACACATGAAGGCCACAAACTACAAACAATAAGATACAAATCTGCTTCTAAAGATATCATTATCCCTATGCTACAAAATACAAGTAATATCAAAGATTTAGGACTCAGCTTGAATAATAATACTTCCCAAGGTGAATTCTTCGAAGATAATATGAGGGTTAAAAATTATGATATAAAAATGGAAGAAGCGCTTCGGACAATGGTTTCACAATTAAAATGAGAACTGCAAAGTCAATAATTTTGAGTCATAACCAACAATCACTACAACATCCAAATACGTCTGAAAAGGTCGACATTCTGCAATCCTACATCCATTGACAACAAAGAAAAACATATGCCCCTACATACGTTTCATCCCATTGACTCTGAAAAATGCTTTGACAAAGATATTGAATAGCTGTATTTCAGGTTACAGTTCCAAACCCTAAATACATACATACAGAATCGTAAAAAGAGGAGGAGATGTTACTTGATCAAGGTTGTGACCTTATTGGTTTGAATATCATATATCTTCTCCACCGCTTCCTCAATCTTCTTCTTGTTTGCATACACATCCACAATGAACAGCAATGTATTGTTGTCGTTCTATATTTTCCCTCTGTCTTACATTTCACATGCTGCATGTGCTGTTGTATCTTTAAATTAACAAGTAACACTTTCCTCCTACTCTTCCTTTCCTACAACAATACCAAAATTGATAAGCACATGCAATACATTCACATCAGCATTGTTTTTAAAATAACTCCACAAACAAAAATTGAACAAAAGAAGGGTACCTACAATGCAAATTCAATTACCACGTTTTGTTTGCATCATTTCCAATCCTACATTAATAGTAAACAATTTCAACATATATTTTACAAATAACATCAGAGTTCTTTGTTTGTTTTCCGCTACACATACTTCGACTGAACTACCGGACTGATGTCTTGTTGTAAATAACGTTACTATGTAAAAATATCAAAGGATTAACCTTGAGCCCTAATACAAAGAAATGATTGAGATAGAAAAGGTGGGGTTGTGGAAAAGTCCATAGTCTTGGGTTGTACTGAATCTTGTCACTTAGCTCAAGGGAACAAGGTGGTTGGCTAATTGGCTGCTTATTTCTTGCTTTCACTAGCGGTGCTAAGTTGTAGCTGCTCAGACCGAATCAACGAATCTGATAAGATTCAAACCCACAACTGGCCAGCAGCTAATCGAGGACTTCTTCAACCAACCAAGTTCGTAACTTGGCAATTGTTGTTGATCCCACAGCGGTTTTATATCACTATAGTTTGACTTTTGGTATTTTGGTTTTATTATAAAGATAGCTAGTGTGATGTGATTGAAGTATTTAAAGAGAAAGTAAGCTTCTCGAAGAAGCTATTAGGTATAGAATAAAGAAAACTGAGTAGTTTTGCTTCTTATGATGTACTTTGAGTTAGTTCTAGTTTGGATTTTAATATTTGTAGTGATGGATTCATAAAACCCTGACGATTGGCAATTGCCATTATCACAATTACCAGTTGATCCAATTCAACCATCTACTTTAAGACGACGTATGCGAGATGAAACGAGACCTTCTGAATGTCGTATTCAATTATGAATTGAAACAGGTACCCAACAATTTTCACTGCCAGTTTTGCAATTGGAAAATAAGGCTTTGGTGATCGTTTTGGAATTTGAACCCACATTTTCCGATAACTATCAAATGGTGTTTGAGGGGTGCTTTGAGAACAATAGTAAAGAACTGATGGTCAGTTGTATGTCCAATAAAATAGGCCATCGCTTTTGACTTTAAAGACCACTCAATTTATTAACCATAGAACGGAAAGCAAACTACATTACTGCTATATTTTTGCATATTTTGGAGTTCTTAAGTGTGAAAAGTAAATGGTTTCAAAATTGGATTTTTGGTGCTAAGATAGAATATTTTTATCTATGCTTTGACTTTGTACTACCACCATTTAGTTTTTATTTAAATTGGATGAAAGTTAATAGGTTGTTTATCTCGTTTTAGTTGATTTTGGGGTTTATGAACTCAAAGAAACATTTAGAATATTGAAAAAGTAATATTTTAGGGAGCCTATAGCATGAAAGATGCTCACATGGGCTGATGTGGCCCATGTGGAAGGAGAACGGGAAGAGATTTGTTCCTTCTTTTCGTTGATGTTCGTGTGTGTGTGGTGTGCTGGAGTGTAGAGAACCAAAACTTTGATTAGATGCTATGTGTTGTTGGAGAAAGATTTTAATACAAAATTTAGTGAAGTTATACATGATAGTGTTGTACTTTTTTTAGCGGTAATTTCATTTGATTTCAAGCTTGTATGTGAATTTTATGGATCTTTGAGTGAAAATTGGTTTGTTGCTACCCCAAAAGAGGAGCAAAGACTTTGTACCTCTCCTTAAGTTACTAATTTCGTTGAAACAAAGTGAGAATTGAGTAGAATATAGACTTTGTTGTTAGCTTTCTATTAAGTTATCACACTTGTCAATATCATTTGTATAACTTAAATTATGAATAGAAAGGTGGAATAGAATACTACCGCTCAAATTTCGTATAGGGAATCTTTGAGAGCACATAGTTCATAGGCAGTAGCTTTCCTTTAAACGAGATTTTGATGAATAAAAGCTTACTGTCTTAGCTTTTAAAAGAGCTATCATTTACTTAAAGTGAAGCTTTAGAACGTTTTTGGTGTCCATTATAGTTCTGTTAACTTAAAGGAGAGTGGAAGAGAAGATTGAAAGATTGAAGACTTGAAGATTCGAAGATTCAAGTGAAGACTTGAAGACTCAAGTGAAGATTTACCTTGCAAGGACCTAGCCTATGTTGTGGCTTGTAGCTTTGTTATACTTGGTCGGATTTAAAGGCTTGTTATCATTTCGTATTGTAGACTTGTGACTTTGTCAAATTTTTGCATTGTAAACTCTGTTTGTAGGTTGGTCTGATATTGCGTATATAGCCTTATCTTATTTTGTATTGTGGGCAACACAGTGGGGTTAATGACCCATATAGTTGAATTTTATATCGTTCTCATGATGAGATTGAATTGATCACTAATAGATCGTGAATTTGAAAGTTTAAGAGCCATATTTACAAATAGTTCAATTTGTAGTCTGTTGTCCATTTTATCTGTCTTGTATCTTGTGGCTTCTTATCCCCTCCCTAACTCTTGAATCTTTAGAGCCATAACAAAATAGTCCAACGGAGAGCTAATTCAAGATTTGTTGAAGATTCAAGGTTCAAAGGGACATCCTATTGAAGATTCAAGGTTTGAAGGGACATCAAGCAAGAATCCCTACCCTCAAGTCATTTCTAATAGCAGCCAGAATTCCCATGATCTCCCAAAACAAACTCCTCTCAATACGACACCGGGACAATAAATTTTTTTTGGCAAAAGTTAAAGATGATAGCTGATCTCGAACTCATGGCAATTTAATAAAAATGATGAGGTTATTTCAACCATGTAAGTGTTTAGGGAATTCCTTATTGCCCATTTCTCATTTCAATGCTCTCACTAAAAAAAATAATTTAATATATGTCACTTACCACTTACTACATTCAGTCATTTTAAAAAAAAATGTTTGCCAGCCCTAGCAATAAATTAGACTTAATATGCATATCAATTTTGATCTTGAATTTCTGCTTTCATTTCCGTCATATAGTATTCGATATGATATGTCATTTCTACTACCAGTAAATTTCTTTTCCTCAAATTTTCTGAATCTTTCTAATTTTATTACACAATCTCTCACATTGTATTAGAAGATTTGTTGACTTCAAAATCAATGTAGGAAAATACGATTCATTAACTTTAGCGCTCGATATACTTACATACACAATTTTCAAATGATTACTAAAAATACGCTAATTTACACACTCAACATTCTAATACCAACTTAAATAGTTCTTACCTTCCTTCATACTCACTTCCATTCACTACTTTTGTATTTACTAACCTCTTCATCCTATTTTGCAATCCTGCTCCATTACCTTTCTGTTCATGTTTAGCTGAACTACAACATTTCTACAATGTCTAGGAGAAGCGGCGCATGGGGCATGGGCTATTGTCATCAACGGTGCTTTTGCGAATGGTAGTGACAAATATTTTGAAAAGACCATGAAGAAGACCTCCTTTAGACAATTGGCCAGTTACAACTCAATGATTCTTTTGTTGTTTTTATAGTGTATTTACTTTCTTCCAGCAGAATTCTAGACATTGGGTTGCATGGATTATGCACAATATATTTTCTTCTTTATAATTGAGAAACGAGAGGTAACATATTGTAAGACATTTTCTCAAGTTCTATATGAAAACCAAGGTTGACAGGACGTCCGGATGCAGACGTTGTGTCCGCAGCGTCCGCTGACATTCGCGGTCCCGGTGGACGCAGCGTCTGCCTGTCCCCCGTCCGCCTGGCCATCCGCCCGATTACGGCCGTCCGATCGACGCGTGGATTGATCTAGTCCGCACGATTTGGGCGTCCGCCTCGGGCAGTTGGGCCGTCCGCCCCGTCCGTCCGCCACGCCCCGCCCGTCCGCTTTTTGACGGCGGTCGGGACGCTACGTCCGCTAGCGTCCGGAAAACGGACACTATTTTGGGGCGGACCTTGAGATTCGTCAACCCTGATGAAAACTTACCTTATAATGGCCTCTGATCTCAACTTTGTCTTCCACATTGCTTGAATTACTTTTTTTTAAGTTATTGTAAGCAATTAGTTCATCTATAGTCGTTGTTCTCCATGATTTTTCCTTACACTGTAATATGCCACTCTTGTCTGAGCATTCATGTAGAGGTAATTCTTCTTATGAACATCTATGCATTCATTCCATTTCTTTGTCATGCAGGGCATTCCTACTTGGTTTGTCAAGGAATACAGCAATGAGTTCCAATAGAGAGTCAGGGTTTCATACAAAGGAGGGAATTTGCTCTGGGATGTATATGTGAACATTTCCACCATTCACGACAAACCCCATGTTGCTTTCCAAATTGGCTAAAGAGAGTTTGCTCATTTCTATGACATTCAAGAAGGCCACCCTTTAAAATTTACGTTGGCTGCCAAATCACACTTCATCGTTGAACACGCTGCTATGGAAGACCCATTCGCAACAACTCCATAAACTTCCAAATTGAAGAAATACAACTATTATAGGACACATTTATGGGAGACCAATTTTGGATTTACGGTTTCTTCATGTTCAAGACTATATGTATTCCATGTTTGTAACTTTTGAGAATATTGGATTCATGTTTTCTAAACCAATTGGGAAAACAATGCAACCTCGCAGCCTTTACTCACTTCACATACCGATTTCATTCGTAGTCTTAGAGAGCACTACACTTTTTTCAATATGTGACTATATCAAACTGGCTAAATAATACTTTTTGAATTTTGTACAGAATTACATGTACATTATTTGTATTCTTTCAGTCTTCACAACAATAATAGCACTAGTGACTCCACAATACATACGACTTGCATGGTAATTAGTCTTAAGTCTTCTTCATACATGACACTGGGCAGCATCAGTACATTTTGTATTGGATCATTGTGAAAATAACATCAGGAACTAATTGTACTGAAAAAAATTCTTAATTATAGAAATTGTAGTGAATGACTAAGACTAATGTAGACCACAAACAAAGCATACTTGAATCAATAGTAAAGTAGGATTTGACATTCACAGTTTATTTCACAACCTTCGAATCAAATGACACATTCATTGATTACACTACTATATGGAAACAACAATTTTGTATAGTAACAAAAAAAACTCCACCCTTCAGAGTTCTAGTGAAAGAAGTTTCTAAAATTCTTTAATGTTAAGAATTACATGAGGACTCACATGTACTTCATTGGAATGAGTCTTCTCAATACAAACCAATGCATAACTTCTTCTAGTTATAAACAAGAATAAGAGGACTTTTTTAGAACCTGTTCCATTGCTAAAGTCACGAGTTACAAAGTAAAAAATTGTTAAAAATTAGGGACAACCACATTCAGCATCTGAAGATCCTATGCACATCTCCTTCAATTCCACATGACTTCACTTTCATTCATAATAGGTACGTTCATGTTCCTGCAATGTTTTAGAAACTACCATTCACTTGTAGGTCAAAAAAATAATAAGTTTATAATGTATTGAAGATGAATGCATGCTACAACTACATGAATGACGTAGAAAAACCTTATAATGAAGGTAGGCAAACCTTAGAACCTCCAACAACAAAACCACGTCATAAAGTTAGTCGTCCTCATGCATTTATATTAATCATTGCATTCCTTTACATTACTTTTCAATCTTCATCATACATATTAATGGCAAAAAAAATTGCACACTTTCCACACAAACGTCTATCACTATTTTTTCGTCACATCACTCAATTTTTACAATGTCATTACAAATCAAGAAATCTGTATAAAATTAATTCACTATTGCAGTAGGCATGGAAATAATCTCTAGATAAATAAAATAACAAAACACTTCAACAGACCATTGTAAATCTTTGTTATTTCATTACAAAAATAGCAAATCTAAACCGCCATAATAAAAACATTGATAAAGGAACTATAACCATTTCTGAAAATCAAATTCAAATTGTCTTATTATTTCCAAATGATAACACATCACTATCAATCACAGACGTACCTGGCTGTAGAAGATTTTGTTTGCATTTCACATGCAACTCCTCCATAAGAGTCCTTCCCCATTCTGTACTCAGTACCCACTCACCCTTATATATTCCTCGCATTGTAATCCTCTCTTCACCTTTACGTCTTCTTGTTTCACTTCATCGTTGTTGACAAAATGCCCCGACATGGAAGTACGCATGCAAGATTCATCTTGCTCACACACACTAGAAACAATGACAAATGTTTCGAAAAGACAATGAAGAAAACATCATTCTGGACCCTTGTCAGTTGCATCACCTTGTTTTGTTAGCTCATTTTTGGCATTTGTTGATAAGTACATAGAAAACAGGGTTGACAAATCAGTATGTCCACCTCAAAATAGCGTCCGTAACCCGGACGTCCGTCCTTACGGACGCCAGCGGATGCAGCGTCCCTCCCGCCGTCGGAAGGCGGACGAGGCGGACGGCCCGAGGCGGAAGCCCAGATTATGCGGACCACATCAATCCGCGTGTCAATCGGACGACTGTACCGGGGCGGACGGGGCGGACAAGCGGACGCGAATGTCAGTGGACGCTGTGGACACAGCGTCCGTGTCCGAACGTCCTGTCAACCCTACTGATAGAAAATTCATAATATTTGTCAACACTTCTTCTTTTGCTATTTCAAATGTTCATAAGTAGCTTTCTCTCACAACAAATACGACTTCAACATGTTCAGAAGTTCTGACACAATGTGATGGAAACCAATCTCGTAATGTCCGGTGGCCACTTCCAAAGAATTTCATGTCCACCCTTTCAGTGTTGCCTCTTCACTGATGCATAGATGAACTTCGAGTACATTATATACCTTTCTTGAAAATGGCAAAACACAACACTTTCTACCTCACTAAAAGATATGTTAGCTTTACATGGGTACTAACTACATTTCCTTCTGCTTTACTTCAGGGAATCCCATCTTGATTCATTGAAGCGTATGCTGATGAGTGCCACATGCAAGTTGGCTTGTCGTATAGTGGTGAGGACCTCCTCTAGCATGTCCAAATCAATATTAGCTCCATCAACAAGAAACCGCATGTTGCTTTTGGTAGAGGCTGGAAGGACTTCGTTGAATTCTATCAAGTTCAACAAGGAGAGCGATTCAATTTCACTCTAGTTGCAACTTCATACTTCTTAGTGGAGCACGTTCTCTAAATGAACATGGCCAAATTTTAGGTACACTTCCACAATGTCAATTGCTTTCACGACTACAACAAACTGTATTCCTTGAACTTAGGGTTTGTTCCACTGTCCATGTATAGGGTTGCTGGGTTGCTTAACACTACGCATAACAACAGTATAGTTTCTAGAATGTGAGAAGGAAAATTTAGAACACATTGTCTAGAAGTTGTCACCTCTATATCCATTAGAACCTACATCATTACAATGTATAGAAATGTGACATTTTCAATCCACTTTCTCCAAGACTTCACTTACTATAAGATGTTTTATCGTTTTAGTGTTTTTATTAAACTTCTTCAAAAGTACTACTCTTATGTAGTTAAACATAATATTTCCACCAATTGCTCATGAAGCTTGTTGTACTTTGCATTTGATGTTGAACTAAAAGTCCGGTCTACTTCCACGTTGTTCACCTTCCTATAAAAATATGAATAAAATTCCATTTTTTGTAAGTAAAGTGTTGCCATCTTTTTCATTTACATTCTCTTCTGTCCTTCAATTGTTTTCAAGCATGTATACAACATTGAGGACAATAAAAGCACGCAAACTTCAATGGACAGTTCAAACAAACTTCCACTAACTAGAATGATCTTCAAAACAATAATTGTATAAACTACATACTCCATTTGCTACTTCATGCCTAACCTTCGCTTAAAAAACTAATACACCTATCATGTATCAAAATGTAAATGTCTTACAAGTAACAAATGACTTCAAAATGTAGATGTCTTACAAGTAACACATTATTTCAACATTAGTTAATTCACTTCTTACCTTGGCCGACATGCAATATCATATACTTCCACCATGTAGTCCCTGCATGAAAATAAGAATGTCTACAGCAAAGAAAGCACCTTTTGTGCACTCACAATTGCCAAAATCTAGTGAAATTGCCATTCAACAAAATTAGCTGCCACCACATAAATTCAATTAATGCTTCTAGTTTATGTGCAATAGAAATAGACTTACAAAAAAGCGTTACATGAGGAATTACACTTAGGAGCAATTGAGCTTTATTGAATTTTATAGAACATCCTATACTAGTCATTTTGTGTTGTATCACTACTACTACTCATATGCTATTAATCTGTGTACATGCCTCTCCTTCAATTTGCTTGTCGTATCTCCAGAGTTCATATCAACCTACAACTATAGTCTTCACTACCATATTGTCACTCCAAAAACTATGATAAATAAAAAGAATACATGAATACAAAATGCACACTTCCACTACCATAATGTTGAGGAGTTCATAATTTCCAAAGAGAAATATTATGGAAACAGAGAAAAACTATGATGCATGCCTTGAACAATAAATGTTGATGTAAACCATTGTACAAAACCCAAAAATATCTTGTTATGAATTGAAATTCTATGTCACATTCTCGAAATGTCAACGACCAACACTTCCATATTCATCCATTTCTAAATTAGAGGAAGAGTAGTCGTTCGACCCATTTTCTTCCATCTGCCTTGCTTCACATTCCATTGCAAGGTCCGCTACTATTAGCTCTTCTTCCGTTATATTTGGGACATCACCCTCCAAGTCTTCTAATTCTTTCTCCACCTTAGAATATGAGCTCCCTACATGTCTTCTACCAAGAGAAGGAAAGCATTGTCCACAACATCAATAGTAGCATCCCTTCCCATAGTTTCATGAATACAAGTCACCCGAGAGTTTGAATGCAGAAAAACTGCCCAATCTAGTTCTTTACGGAATGTGTAAAAGAAAATCTTCGACGCTTGCACTGGAAAAATGAAAGAATTCGCAAGTTTCCGCATTAGTCTTCTTAGTTTTACGTATGTAAAACCATACTTATTCTTCTTCAAACATGTAGTAGTTCCTCTCCAAATAGGCTCAACCTAGTCACACATCAACACTATAGGCTTCACTTGACCATAATCCAATTCAATAATCTCTAGTATTCTCCCAAAGTATATTATGGTCCCTACAATACAATTCCTATTGGAAGATCTACTACGTTGAATAGTCTTGCAAGTGGTAGTCACTCTGAAGTCTGTTGTCATGAGTTACTTTCAGCACTTGAAACACGGAAGTAATTTCCGTAAGCCTTCATTGACTTGAAGGATCGGGACTTTAAGCTTGGTGGAGTCGATAAATCTACTACATCTTCTTCGAAGGAGTCATTCCCTTCTTGAATGATAGTTTGTAACCACTCAGAGAAACGGGGATGACGTTTAATTCCTTGGAGTAATCCATTCACCTCCTTTGCCGTGGATGTAGTCCTCGATGATAAGCTAGTCTGCAGTTGTTCACTTCTGTATTCAACTCTGCATGAGTTTTGAGATAATAGTCATGTACATTAGTGTCATTCATCTTCAGAATATTGTAATGCTTAGTTAATGTCCCCTTTACAGAATACATAATTCTATGCATCCATATCTAGTGTATGACGTATAGTCAATCTAGATTGACTATGTCTAAAGAAGAATAACAGGATAACATTATAATTTACGGATTAAAAATGATAGGAGAACTCACTTTCTGAGGGCGTCCAAGCAAGCAGAGTTACTAAGAATATATGAATGGGTCTACTCACGCTCTTCAAAGGAAAGATTGCGAATTCGGTACGCACTGCAAGTGACTTTGCTACTATCTCCAAGTTCTTCATCTGCACCCCAGATGCGTTTGCTAGTTGATTCACATTCAAATATGTACTTTGTTGACAATCCTAATTCTGTTTGCATAGCAATTCTTGTTGCCATGCACCCTTCTAGTTTGGCTTTGTTGCGCACGTACGATTTTATGTACTTCATATATCTCTCTAGAGGGTACATCCAACAATTGTGGACTGGACCACAAAGTTCCAATTCTTCAAAAAAAAGGAGGGAAATCACACTCCAATAAGCACAACACTAGAGCAACTTCATCATTTATGGACTGCATCATTTTTGGATCTCAGACCTTCGAACAAATTTTTCTGAAAATGCCACTGAGATGCATTATAGTTCTCTCCATTTAGTCTACCAAAAATCCACGGATACAAACAAGAAGTATTTGTTGCAACAATACATGGTAATCATGACTTTTTAAACTATGCAGTGTATCATCTTCTGAAATTTTAGACTTCATGTTAGACATAAAGCCTGTCGGAGTTTTCAAGCTCCTTAGTCTGTCAATCAATTTCTTCTTGTTTTGCTTAGACAATATGTATGGAGCCATTGGAATATGGAACCCTTCAATAGACGATTTGGCTCTTTGAATTTGCAACTTCTTGCAACCTACTTCCTTCATGTCTTTTCTCATTGCAGGTTTGTCTTTCATCCCCATGATTGTATTTAAAAGGTTTTTAGTAAGGTTCTTTTTGTAATACATGATGTCCAAGATATGCCTAATGAGAAGTTTTTGTTGAACGAAGCACAAATTCCACGTTACTTTAAAAATTTTGAGGTCTTAACTCATTTCCATTTCAGTTTCAACAATACCTCCATACATTAAAACTTCAAACAATGATTTTATGATTTCCAATTTGCAGGGTTGACGAATCTCAACGTCCGCCCCAAAATAGCGTCCGTTTTTCGGACGTCCGGACGTCTGGACGCACGGACGCTAGCGGATGCAGCGTCCCGACTGTCGTCGGAAAGCGGACGGGCGGGGCGGATGGCCCGACCGCCCGAGGCGGACGCCCAGATCGTGCGGACCAGATCACTCCGTGCGTCGATCGGACGGCTGTAATCGGGCGGACGAGCGGACGGACGGGGCGGACGGGCGGACAAGCGAACGGGGGACAGGTGGACGCTGCGTCCGCCGGGACCGCGAATGTCAGCGGACGCTGCAGACACAGCGTCCGCGTCCGGACGTCCTGTCAACCCTGCCAATTTGGACAACTATGTGAAGAGGAACTTACATGCAATGTCAAAATTATATAAGTGAGGACTCTATACCAATAAAAAAAATGCAAGAATACAATTGAATGGGATAGAAGGGTCCTCTTACTATACACTGAAACTTGCCTGCCACCCCAATTTCCCATTAGTTCCCCCCCTCCTCTCTCAAAAAATTTGTGAGCCGTTGATTTTTTTGAAAAAAAATGCTTACCCTCAAAATTGACATTGATTTCTCAAAAAATCACAAGATATTGATCTTGTGAAATTTAATCTAAACCGTTCAAATATAAAATACAAATACTGAATACAAATACAAATATGGATACAAGTATTGGATATGAGTACTAAATACGTATACTAAATATAGATATTGAATACGGATATTGAATACGGGTACTAAATATGGGTATTGAATATGGATATTGAATACGAGTACTGAATACGGATATAGTATTGGATACGGGATCAATTGTCCCATATTGTTTGTCAAGAACTTTGATTCTAAAGATTACAAGAGGGGGTGGGGGTGAAGGGGGGTGAGATAAAAATATTTAAATCAAATTCTAAATGATAGATGGGGGTCGTAAAATAAAAAATTTTAAATAAAAATTGAGGGGGGGAATGCATAGTGACACAAAAGTGTCACTATACACCTTAAGTGCCTAATAACTACATTTCCATCGAAGGATCCTCTTACATCCTAGCTTAACATTTCTGCCATTTTCAAAAAATGAAGCATCAATGTTTTGGACATGTTTTCAAGCGGGGCTATTTATGATGGATCTTAGTTTCCCATCCATTGACACATTTTTTTCATGCCACCTCATAAGTGATGCAATGTTTTGACAATGAAACATTCTTAGAAGTCTAGGAATCAAAGGGAAATGCCTAAGTACTTTTAGTGGCACAATGTTGCTTCCCGAAACATATGTTGATGAAAAACATTTTGGGCATTTGGAGAGGTGTTCTTTATCTTTCCAGAACAAGATACATCCATTATAACACACATGAATGGTATTAAAAGATAAGCCTAGATGGCCAATGAAACATCGTGCCTCATATCAATTTCTAGATAATCCATTTGACGAAGGAAGAATATCCATTCTCAAAAAAGATAGCAATTTGTCCATGAAAGAGTTGTTGACATTGTGTAAATGCACAAGGTTCATGAGTACTAGAATGCATGCAAGAGTAGACAGTTTTGAACCATGGGTCAAAGGTACTTGACTGTGCTTTAGCCACTCTTCCATGTTTGTATCGACATTAGTTCCAATCTCCATTATTTCAGTGTTCTCTCCTTCATCTTACATGTTTGAGTTTTTGGTTATGCTTTCTCTCCTGTCATCAACCGCTTCGAACCATTCTTTGGTGAGGTGGTGGATGTTGAAGCCTCCATCGAAATTATCTTTGGACAAAATGCTAATATTTGGTTCTTCATTTGCCGACCATTGCTTTGTGGGTGGAAGGGTTGACACGACGTCCGGATGTCCGGGACGTCAGGACACGGACGTCCGGACACGAACGCTGTGTCCGCAGCGTCCGCTGACATTTGCGGTCCCGGCGGACGCAGTGTCCACCTGTCCGCCCCGTCCGCCCGTCCGCTCGATTAAGGCCGTCCGATCGACACGCGGACTAATGTGGTCCGCGCGATCTGGGTGTCTGCCTCGGGCCGTCTGCCTCGTTCGTCCGCCTCGCCCCGCCCATCCGCTTTCCGACGGCGGGAGGGACGCTGCGTTTGCCAGCGTCCATGTGTCCGGATGTCCGGGTTACGGACGCTTTTTTCGGGCGGACGTAGAGATTCGTCAACCCTGGTGGGTAGACCTCTAAAATCTTTGGCGTTTGTTTCCTCTTACTAGATAGAAACAATACATCAAAATTGTGAAGACATGTGAATGTCACGGGAGAGTATGATTTGAGTAAAAAAAACCTAATAGAACAAAGTGTAATACAATTAGGTCCACGAGCGCCAGGAAAGAGCAAATGGAGGTCTCTTTCGATGGCCACTTCTTTGTTTTAGGTATTATTTACATCTGAAAAGCATTAATGCACACAAGACAATGAGGTTTTGAAAATGTAAATGAGGTACTCAATAGTAGTAGATGATGTTAATATTTGTGATTTTGTGTTGTACACGTAGTTAAGGTTTCATCTAATGTACTACACATAATAAGTGATGGTCCATTACTAATGTTTTTCAATTGGTTGATTTGGAACATTTGCCTAAAACAATGTGGTTGTTTCAACTATATAATGAAACCTCCTTTTGTTTTCAATAATTGTGATGACGAATTTGAATTGGAAAGAACAAAGCATTAAGTTTACTGGAAGTTGGAAAAATCACACAAGAAAATAAAGGAAGACAGAACAAGATGGAAGAGAGAAAGAAGCACTCACAATCATTGGGTGCATCAACGTCGAATCCCTCCCACGCTGTCGAAGATGTGTTTCAATTGTCAACCGTAGAATGGATCTGCCTTCGTCCTTACACTCATTACAAGGGCATTTGTAACTCTCTATCATCAACTGGTTTGCACAAGAGCGTTCAAGGGCATTCAGTGCCATTGCTAGAGGAGAGAAGTTGGGATTGTTTGAAGAGTGGGCTTTAGCCATATTGCCAGCCCAAAAATATACGTAATGCAGTTCTACGCATACAATTTACAGAAAACGAAAGTGACAAATCTGTTTTAGGGTTTCTAATAGGGTTGATGACATTGACATTTTTTGAAAAAGCTGCATTTCAAGGTCGTGTAATGTGTATAATGCAAAGCAAAGTGCCTTGAATTCTTGTCACTAAAGATTATATGGCGTCACAAATCTTTAGTAATTTCTGGTTTTCTTCAAAGGTATCCGAGAATGGTAGTGCAAATGGGATGTTTCATCGTCAAATATAACATGTACAATTGTTGATAGAAAAGTGCTGGGACCCACTTTAATGACTTTGTAGCAAACTTTGAAGATTGAGGAATTGGTGACGCCACGTTCTTCCTTTCAAGAAGCATGGTAAGGTTAGTGAAGTCCTCCATTCATTAGAGTGCATGTTGTTCACTTTCAATGCATTGTGCCGGAGTAAAGGTTAGGGCTGACACGACGTCCAAACGCAGATGCTGTATCCGCAACGTTCGCTGACATTTGCGGTTCCGGCGGACGCAATATCCGCTGGAACCGCCCCATCCACCCCGTCCGCTTTGACGGCCCTATTTCCCCTGACCGCCCTACCCAAACTGCCTCGCGGTCACTCCCTTAATCTTTAAACAATTAAATGTTAAATGAAGTGCAATGGTTCGCGATTTGTCATTAAAACAATGTCTCTTATAAGTTGAAAGATTATAAAGTTTGACCATGAGTCCATGATAGTCTTAAAACTATGAAAAAATTCCAATTCATTTTCAGAAGGCAAACTAAAAAAGTTTGTGACTTCAAATATATATATATACTATTTAAAAAATCGAGATCAACACAAATACAAACATAATCAATATGGGCAAAATGTATTGAATTTAATATAGAATACCATACATTGTGCACATTTGGCTAATTGCACATATAATTTTTTTCATTCCAACTCTATATTTCTAAACTAATTTTTAATGCCTATATAACCTATTCAACTACTACTTCTGCACTATCAATCTAATATAAATGGCGGAAATGTTCATCTGGCATCGGCCAACGATATGTATTAGAAAATCGCGTAATCACATGGGCCAAACTAGTATTTTCATCGTCAGTCTTCGAAGAAATGCGCTTCAAGTAAGCATAAAACACTTTTGCAAAGTCATGAAAGGCAAATTGTGTCGCACTAGGTGTTTTTCGTAGCACGTTGAAATACGCCTCTGATATGTTGTTTCCATTCATCCGCCGAGCAATTTTTCGAATGGCATACTCTTCCGACTTACGTGAATACATCGGAATGACTTCCACATCTGCACCTGCTTTATGCAAATATGCAATACGTGGATCCACCCACCATCTCCTCTGCAAAGTTTGTTTCATCTCATTTGCTGATGTAAATGTGTACAAAGACTTCATTGGTTGAAAAACTAAGGTGGTCATGCCCCAATCGCAAACTCCAATGTACACACGTGACTCATCCTCTAGAAAATGCAACAAGATGTTGTCCGGAGAAAGATCATTGTGTAAATGTCCAGCAAGATGCACTACATACATCATATGCATAAAGGCCCATCTCAACTCCATGCGCTTCTTCCGATATCGCCCTAAACGGTGAGCTTTTACAACCTCCTCTTCGGTTGGATTTGTATACATCAAACGGATTTGAATGTTGTCTGGATAGTCCTTATCCATATTCAACATTTGTTGAAGAGTTCCACCATTCCACCAATACACATAACCTTCACACGTCGTTCCGTGCACCGTAGCAAACCGTATCACACCCGCGTGTGGAATTCGAACAGCCATTGATTCGTTTTGATGTTCTAACTTTGCAAGATCGAGTCGAGTTTGGTGGTGAATGGATTTCTTTGCCGCAAATTCCCAATAAGGAAGTATTTCTAGACATCCTTCAATACTGACCTTTCGAATCGTTGCATATCCACCTCTCATCGTTCTATTATCAACAGCAATCACGTGTGTTGTATCTGGAAGTGCTATGAGGTGCCATTTGTTCCTTTCCGCTTCAGCAACTCCATCATTGCTTTTCCACCAACCAATTGAACCAACTCGATTGTGCGTTTTGGCGAATGGAACACATCGCCCCCTAAATAAATCCGCTTTCAGAATCACTTCTTCAAACTGGGCGTCATTGGATCGATATTCCTTGCTATATTTTTGTACAAAGATATGAGCTAAAATGTGCAAAAATTCATGAAAGGATTGCAACGTTTAATATAAGTACCCAAATATTCACGTTGCATTGTGTATAAAGCAATTGTAAGAAGGTAGATGAATAAAAATTCTACTATTAAATTGAATTAGTTGACGTCTAATCACTTAGTTAACCGCTAAATGTCCAAGTCCTTGCAAGTGTGTTTTGGCTATCGAAAAAGAGCATGGACTTATAGTTATCCCCAATGAAGCAAATTGTTCTTTTTTCAAAATCTAACAGTATAGATGTTTAACCCCTAAAGTTCTTTTCACTAAAAGCACTTCAAAACTGCTATTAGTAATGCAAATACCAAGTCTTAGAAGAAAAATACTTTTGGGCATATGTAACTGTAGGATCTTGTACTAAATTAGTTGGAAAAGATGTGGAAAAAATTTTAGACAAATCTACCATTTGGATTGTAAGATATTAGATATTGAATGTTTCATTTAAAGGGGCTATTCAATTATGTCTATTAATGAACAATTGGTAGGTTAACAAACCTAACTTAGCATGTATTTTAATATTTGTTGCAATTGTTTTAGGAATATTAGAACATAACACTATTATAATATTCTTATAAATGATATAGTACTAAATCATTTCAAAATCAACAACATTCGAACACAATTTGTCAATCTTGTCTTCCATACTCCTTTAATGATATATATATATATATAAATATATATACATACATAAAATATATTAGATAAATCAATATGAACAAATCAATGATTATATATTTCATAAATATATTCTTCATCAATCAAATAAGAGTGTATGTGCAAATATAGACAAAGATGGTTTCTCCATTTGTTCCCAAAAAATAGATAAACAAATAGAGAAAGATATGAAGTGAATGTTACTTGGAGAATTGGAGGGAAAGAAATTGAAGTACTCAATTGCATTTTATTAAATTGGAAAATTGCATGTGGATGGCATGAATTAATCTTCATAGATGCTAAACTCATACGAGTTGCATTTCAACATTTATGATTTATGCAATTGATTGAATTGAAAGCTCTTGTAATTACATTTTCAAATTTTCGATTCAATCATTCAAATTTGCAAGAGTGATTTATGATAGATTTATAACTTTAAATGTGAAAGCATTGAATGCCTTTATGCGTTTGTTCATCAATATATTAATTTTAAATAAATAATATATATTCTTTATAACATATGCATAAACCATTGCATTAAAAAAAACAAAAAACTAAGAGCCAAGCCAAATAGGCTGGTCAAATGAAGAGAACAAGAGAACAAGAGCCCTACGAGAAAGCAAAGGAAAAAAAGAAAATATCAAAAGGATTCAAAGGAAGGAGCAAGATGCATTCTTGCAAGACCGTAGAATACATAATGAATTCAAAATCCAAACACAAATATATTTTCTATTTCAATGAGAGTCAAAAATGAACTACCCTGCTCTCAAAGATTGTACAATGTACACGTTATACAAAATGAACATATAACAGAAAGAGTAGAAGACATCATTTATCATGATTGAAAACTAAAATGATTTTTTCTTTCTATGTAAAATATTTTATGAAATGTAACAATGTATTTAATTATCATAGTAATTGGTAGAAATCTTTGTGCAATACATAGAAACATTTCATTTATGTGGAGTTTTTCATTTATTTAGGATTAAAATTGAAGTATTATATTCTACAAAGTACAAACTGAAAACAATATCATATACCTAAGTTCAAAAGTTTGCAATTGTTTCGTGAATTCATTTTGAAAACTCAAACGAAGAAATATTTTATAATCAATATCTTGTTCATTTGAATCATTTCAAAATTCGAATTCCGAATTCAATTCCTATTTATAATAGAAATTATGTTTGTCAATTTTTTAGATCTTTAAACAATGAACCCTCTTTTTTAAAATTAATATTTAAAAACATCTAAAATAAGAATATTGGAATTACCCTTCAAAATAAATATAGCACATGTATAAGTGTATAATGTATTCTACTCAACCAACTCAAGTAACGAATTTTTCTATGTTTTAAAAAAAAAATATAGCCATATATGATTTGAAAGTTAAAACATTGATTCTTTTTCTTTGTTTTCAAATCTAATCAAAATTTCATTAAAAAATATGAAAGACTCGATGTTCATTTGAAGATCGTGATGCACTTCTAATTAGAAAACACAACCTTTCATTAAATATCATGAGGTTGAAATCCATTAAACTGTTATTCTAATTATGTATTGGGGCCTTTTTTTTAAATTTCATTTGCTTACGATGAAAAAGGAATTGATTATTTCTTCAAAACATTTGATTTCCTAATGAACTTTAAAAAAATCCCCACCATCTTCAGATCTTCTCAAAACCTATTTAGAAGGATAATATGAGTAAATAATCCAAACATATTGAACTTAACCACATTCCCTTCATTCATAAAACAATTTAGGGGAGAAAAGAAAAGGTTTAGGGTAATTAGGGTATAGGGTTTAGGGTTTACATTTTTTTTTTTAAATGATAAATCAATTACATTGATCCTCATTTAGCAGTGATTATTAGGCTGTTTTTTTAAAAAAATGTTACTGCTCTTTTTGAGTAATAATGGCCTCATAGGATGCTCCAATGAACAACTGGGCAGATGCCGTCGTCGGTCAGTGTTTAAGTGGGCGGTCGGCATGTCCAAAGCGCGGACGGCGTCGGAAGGCAGATAGGGCGGACGCGGCGGTCGAACGGGGCGACAGGCGGACGGCGCATCCGCTGCCGAAGCGGACGTCGTCGGTCCGCGCGGCGGACGCGAGGTTCGGGGCCGCTTCGCGCGGTTCGGGGCAGGTCCGACGGTGGATGGCTATAAGGGTGGAGTGACTTTCATTTCTTCTCACTTCAATTCTCCTTCGGTGCCAAGTTGGATGTGCTACTATTGCTTTATGCGCTAGTTGCTCCTACGAGGTGGAAAGTTGGGATCCTCTATCTTTTATTATTGTGTTACGATTGATGCCATCACTTTTGACTATCATATGAGATTTTTTTATTCACTTTAATTGGTTATTGAATCCAATTGACAATCATAAACGGCGAAGGTGATCGAAATATTGATGGGGTGACTCCGGGAAGCGAAGCCAAGAAAAAAAGCAAAGTGAAGGGGGCTACACATGACCTTCGGCTTGACATTTTAAATGACCCTACAATTAAAGCAGAGAGCGGGTGGGAAGATGAAGATGCGGAGTATTAGACATCAAAAATGTGCAGGACCTATGTTAAAATGTAGCACATTGACAAGTTGTGGCCTCAAGAGTTGCACAAGAGTCATACATGGAATTTTTGTTGTAAACCATGGACTTGCAACAACAAACATTTTGTCCATCGATCTGCGGAGGTGTGGCGTGTTCTATTCGGAAACAAGCCCAGAAGCAAAGGCTATATTAATTATAGCGTGGCGTGTATGGTTTACGCGGAACTTATATTAGAGCGCAAGATCGATTGGAGCACTTTTCCGACAACAACAGCTTGCCCACTTCTACTTGAAGCCAATCAAAAGGACATTCCCGACTTGTACAATTCAGAGGAAGAAACAAAAAAGTATTAAAAAATACTATTGAGGTGAAAACGGATGGTGTGGAAAAAGCCTCAAATGTTGAAGAATTACGGTCTGTACAATCTCCAACAAAAACAATCAATGAAAGCTCTTCGAAAAATGTGGGGAAAGATGTGGAGAAAGATGTAGAGGCACAGGAGGGTGAAGTCTTTTCCACAGCTCCAACACGTTTGACCTTTACATCAAATGTTGCGGCACAAACATAAACGGAGTTTGTAAACAAAGGCAAGGTTTGCACGGAACGCGGGGAAACTTCAAAAAGTAAAGTAGACGAAGTCTTGGCGGAGAAAGTGGCAAAGGCTAATGCTACAATTGATAGTTTGATAGCCAACAATTGTTTTGATAGTTTGGTCTACAAATCTCCGCCTCTGCATCAAGGCGTTGAATCTAGTTCAGCGTTAAGTTTAGAAGACAAAGTACATACGCCTCGTGGACAAGGCGTGACGTTTGATAATATATCCTCATTATGAAGTTCCGAGCGTAAAAGGCGAGTGGAGGAGTTTCCGTTTACAACGTCATTGCCGAGTCCTCTACATCGAACCTTGCAAGACATGTCCAATCCAAAACAATTGGAAAATCTTTTGAAGCTCTCGGTTCAGTTTGCTAACCTTCATGAAGAAATAGGCGGATCGTCTAACTCCGATGATGGTGCTACTGCTGTTCCAATGAGTCCACCTGCAGATCCAAAGAATGTTGCACATATACTTGATACAGCTTTCAAGATGACGATGTCAGCTGAATTTTTATCAAAAGTTGCTCCGACTTTTATGAATTTGGCCAAAGAGTTTTCTTTAATGGCACCAGAGATGTTGAAAGGTGATATAGCATTTCAGAATCTCACGAAGACTTTCGGACCACTTTTCGAAGAAAGAGATGTTCACATACTACAATTAGTGGAATATGAGAAAAAAATTGCTGACCTTGGAGGAGTGGAAGCAAGGTGCAAAGTGTTGGAGTTGAAATTAAAGACTTCGGAGAGTGAGGTTGAACATTTAAATCAACAATCATCGAGGCAAATGGAGGAGTTAATGAAGATGTGTAAACGGATTGCAAAATTACAAGGGACCTCCAAGAATCCCAGTGAGGTTGCAATCTCACCAGTGATTGTACTCGGAGACAGTCAAGAGACTCAAGAGAGTGAAGATAAACTCTCTCTTCTTTTTTATAAGGCCAAAGCATGCGACAACCTTGCCACTGTGAATGTACAAGAAAGTCAAGACATGAGCATGTTAAAAGCGACGCAACAACCATCAATAAAAAAGCTTTCATCCGTTTACGTGAATGCGGAGACGCAAACGAAGAGTTGTGGCTTTAAAGAGTTGAAGCATAAATTGGAGGAGGCAATTGAAGCAAAAGGAATTGTTGAATCCGAGTTGAATCGATTGCAATTGTGCTTGGATTTGAAAAAGTTTATGCCATCTAGCGGCTTGGAGTCTCGATGGTTAGCATGGGTACAAAGACTCCAAAATAGACCCTCTGTAGTATCTCGAGCAATGACAGGTCTTCAAACATTGGCAATGGAGTCGAATGAAAATTGCGATGCCATTCAAAGCTCTTTGAGTTGGTTCAAGACTATGTTTGACTATCGCAGTTTAGAATTTTGATTTTCTTAGTATACACCCAAATAGGAACGGAAACTAGTCATTAGCTAACCGGATCCGATTAGGTGGGGAAGGAAAACTCAGAATTAGCACGGAACGTGAAGTAGTGGGCTTCTTGGATCTAATCCGGTTAGGAGTAAGTAACGACAGAAACGGAATGCAACACGGATTAGGTCTAGGACCGAATGATGATGATGAACCGGATTATGATGGTAAACCGGATTCATGATGACAAACCGGAAAGGGTCCAGGGACTATATAAGGAGGAGCTTTCACTGTTGCACCCCCTTTTAGAAACTCGACCTTGAGAGCGCGCGGTTGAGTTTTTGGAGTTTGTGCGTCTGGACGTTTGTGTTTTGTCTGTTTTGCTTCCGGTTGAGATCGGAGAGAGGAAGTGAGGAACGGGACGTGCGGCTAGAAGAGAGTGAGGTAGATGTGAGTGGGAATGCCTCCGCTACGTAGGTCGAGACAAGCGAGTCCCTCTGCAAGTGAGGTGAAGCTCCGAAAAGTCATTCCGGTTATTCCCTCCACAGAGCCGGAAAAGTCTCAACTCATGGATGATCTCAAATCCATGGGTTGCGTAGGGTTTGCCGAGAAACCTTGGGGTTTTAGGGAGGAGAGAATGGTCAAGGAGCTCCTCGGAAAGTTGTCCAACCAGTTTGACAACACCGTGAGGGGAACTCCCGTCAGCTGGAACGAGGGGATGTGGAGAGCGGTTTACGGTTTCCGGGCAGGAGGTCTGGGAATGGCGAGCCGGAAGGATGAGTTTGTCCGAGGGAAGTTCAAGGGAGCCGTCAACCCGAAGGACGGATACGCGGTCGAGGATTGCTTGGATGACCGATACCGTCGGCTCCTGCAATTCCTGGTTCCGGTTCTTCACCCGGAAAAGCCGACCAGGGTGACGATCACCCTCGGCAACACCATTTTCGGTGCCCTCAGTGGTACCCGGAAAGTGGATTGGGCACGGATCATTTCCGATCTCGTGGCCCAGCTTGTTAGTAGGGTTGGGAAGAAAAGGGCCACTCTAGTGTGCCCTTATCTCTTCCACCTCTATCGGGAGAACCAAGTCCTCACCGATAGGGAGGAGAGGGCGTGGAAGACGCAGGAAGTGCTCCTGAAGTATGGGGAGTCGGAGACGGATGACGAGGCGGAATCCGATTCCGGGTCAGACCGGGAGTCCAGCGAGGAAGAGGAGGAGCCGATGCCGCCGATCAAGCGACAGAAGTTGACGCCTCCATACAAGCGCGGGACGCCTCCCGGTCAAGACAAACCGGCCCCGGAGGAGAAACCGGAAGCCGAGAAGACCAATTCCGGGGGAGATCCGGATATGCAAGATCCGTTCAACGGTCTGATCAACGTCCTCTGCAACATCAGGGCGGATTGGGAGGTCAAACACAGGACGCTTGCGGCAATCGGCAAGTTGGTGGGTGCGGCACCGGACAGCAAATTGGCGGAACAAGTGGCGCAATGCATCACGAATCCGGAAGAGACCCGGAAGCAGGAAGCAGAGATCCGCCGGTTGCAGGAGGAGGTGGATAAACTGAAGGCAACTCTTTTTGCCTATCAGGAAGACGTGACGGCCACCCGGGAGATGGCGGAAGAGACTCGGAAGATAGCCGAGCAGATCAAGGCGGTCCTGGGAGAGACCGGAACGGCCGCTGCCAAAGCGAAGCTCTTCGACGAGAAGATCCACGAAGAGAAGAAACTATCCGGTTCCCGGATGGTCCGGATTCTCGCGGACTTCGCTGAGCAGGTGGAGACGACAATGGTGGAGGGGCGGAAGGCAGTGGACCGGATCGAGGAGAGCAGCCGGAAGCTGACGGGAGCGACGTGCGACAAAGGTATTCATCTTTCTGACATCTCGCTACCGGATCTCTTTCCGGACGCGACTATTGCGAAGGATAGGAAGGATTGGACTCCTGAGTCCAAGAAGTCTGCACGGACTGGGACTCTGGGCACGAGACCGGATATCACCATCGACCTGGAGTCTCCACCCGGACCGAATCCTGCTGAGGGGGAACGGGTCCGGAATTTGAGTGAAGTCTTCGAGGAGCTAGTCCCGGAGGTCGGAAGCCCGACGATAGGATCTCGAGTTGTAGGGTAGATAGGATTTTGATTTCAGTTAGGAGTAGGAGCGGATCCGGATCCGGATCCGGCTCAACAGTATTAGGTTAGACCGGAAGTTAGATTAGGGTGGCGGCGGACCCCTACGGGTTTTCCGCTCCTTTTTGTGCTTTTAGGGTTTTTATCCTTTGTATATAAATCGGTTCCCGCGATGGGAATTGGGAGTTTTTCATTTTGCAAACTTCTTGTACTTTTCTATTCTTTTCATTGTGTGTCTCTCTCCAGCGCGACAGGATTGTATGATGTGGAGTTAGGATAGTACGAGTTGGTTTGCAAGTGATTTCTCCCCTTGGTGTTTATTTTCCGATCCTAGGTGCATGTGAGTAGGTACCAAAGAGTTGGGAGTGAACTTAGTTCCTCAGCACGTCTAGAGTTCGAGATTCCGGGTGAGAAAGCCGTTGTTAGGCTAGGCGGGTAGGGAGGGATTCCTTAGCTGCGCTAGAACTCTCGGGTGGGAAATCCGGTTGAGTGTCCGATCTCCTGTGAGGTCTCACCACCCGTATGGGTAACGGAAGAACTTTAGTTGATGTTGGAACGGACGGGTGTACTTGTAACCACCTGTCTTCGCACGGATCGGAAGTAGCATCAAGGTCGTTGTAGTACGAGAGGGTCGAGTGTGGGGTCTTTGTGTGACCTACAACCCGGATTGCTATCTGGGTTGTTGTGAAGGACCAAACCGGATCCGGATTAGCTTAGGAGTTTAGAAGGTAGGACAGTGGATCTTCAGCCACTATAAGTCACGGAAGGAGTGGTGGGCCTACCACTCTCAAAATTAAGCGGCGACCCCTCTGATGGTGAAACAGAGGCAAAACTAAACCGGATAGGATTACGGGTATAGGATGACCACCCGGACCGGATTGGTCAGGACGGATTTCCAGGATCGGAAATTGTGAGATCCTGGGATTTGGGTATTTGTACGGACCGGATAGTTAGTAGGACCGGAAGAAGGAGTAATCCGGTCTGTAGTTATCCGGTGTGTTGGTATTTCTGGTTCTAGATCTAGGACCGGAAAGTAAGATTGGCATACTGACTGAGCTTAACTGCTTAATAGAGCTAGATACTTCACAGGATCTCGTGGGTTCGATCTTTAGAGTCACTTAGTTATACTCTAGAGCGATTTTTGTGAGTATAATGGGGAATTGACCTGCCCTGTGCTGCGACATTGACCAACATCCTTCTAAGGGATATACAGAGATCACATGTTGGGGAGACATGGATGCCATGTTTGAGCGGTTAAACCACACAAAGAAGGACCAAACTCCACCTATCAATTGGGCCTTGGAAGTAGAGGAAGGATGGGTCCCTTACAACACACTTTTAGCACATATCAATGTGAAAGACAAGCGAGTGGTGCATGCTTGTGATCTAGCCTCTCTAATCTTGGATGGTTGTTGTAGCCTTTGCCAAGGCCTCTTTGGACCGGAAGGTGCGGTAACCATGGACTAATGTCGCCACACTTTCCATGTCACTTGCATTGTGAAAGCATCACTCATTCGTTCGGTGTGTGCTGAGTGTCGTAGTCCATTGAGTGCTAGGTTCTACGAAATGTTTGGTATCTTGGAAGCTATGCCTCCAGGCCACGAGTACAATCGTTGGAATCTTCCTCTTGATCAAGCGTCGTACAAATTCCAAAATTATCAACATTGGGGGAAGCCAATCCGGTGGAATGCAAATGAACAGAGGCATGATTTATACGAGGAATCTCAGCAACCATTGGATTTGGATGTGTGGATGACTCACAATAGAGAAGTGGAATTGCGGGCTCGAGGAATCGTAGATGACGCGGCCCGTGAAATGTTTTGTCGCAACATGGAGGGACATTGGAGCTTGCAACACGAAAAGTTCTTTCGTTTTTCAGATAAAAAAGTGGAGAGAGGACCAGAAGACAGTTGGGTGGAGGTGAACCATGGAAAAGAGTTTGATGAGCAATATAAGGCATACGACCACACCCTCGTAGATAGGGCCCTTCTATTGTCGAAGTTGGAAGAGGTTGCAAAAGTTCGTGCTGTCTACGATACAAATGGACAAACAAACACAAGACATTCATCTGTAGATGTGGCAGTAGGATTTGATAGGCGCATTGGCAATATTATAGGGCATTGGAAGGCTTTCCTATTGGATGGAGACTGCCTCACAGTATGGCAAGGGAAAGGAGATGATGAAGTTGTTCAAGCGATGGTAGATCATGTGGAGAGCAACTTGAGAACCTTGAAGGCAGACGAAGTCGATTTATCACCGAAAAGAAAACAAAAAAGGAAGCGTGAAGAGGACGATGACTTCTCTCCGTAAACCAAAAAACAATTTCATAAGGTGGACATCGAAGTTCAATCTGGAGGGCAAATAGTCCGTCCAAGTCAACAACGGTCAACTCGTCAATCATCTGCTAAACTCTTCGGTACAGCAGATTTTCCTTTTGTTTTGGGAGAAGGTAGTGGTCCATTCAGTGGAAAGTAGGATTTGAGGAGAATTTTGTTTTTTAAAAACAATGGTCCTTTCATTGTTTAAAAACAAAAAAGAATGTGAAAGATTTAGATCTTAAAAAGATCGTATAGGATTCAATAGTGATATTGGAACTATGTTTTCATGTATTTTGTTTATACATACATATTTATACATAAAGATGCTATATTTTCATTTGCGTATAAAAATATTTTTATATGTACATCTTATTTTACGTGGATGCATTCATTTGTGATTGTATAACATTCAAATTACATAACAATATAAAATTTTCTAATGAATAATGTCAATGCGAAATCCGCCCCGTTCGCCCTGTCCGTCCGCCCCATCTGGTCTGTCCGCCCGACCGCCCCGCCCATCTACCTTCCGACGGCGGGAAGGACGCTGCATCCGCTAGCATCCGTGCGTCCGGACGTCCGGAAAACGGACGCTATTTTGAGGCGGACGTTGAGATTCGTCAACCCTGGTGAAGGTCCTATCTTTTTCTTTCAAAAAACTCATGCGGTGAGGTTTTGGGAGTACAAGCCAAATTTCATTGTATTGCATACCTTGTAGGGCAGTTGTAGAAGAAAACTTACAGTGACCATGGAAGATGCCACAAATTCTTACAAAGATCTGAAGAGGAAAAATATGGAACGTAATGAGGTAGTGATGCATAGTTCAGGGTTGCTTCTTCGTAGGTGAGCATCTGTTGTGTTCTACATTTCGTTCAACTTTGGATACAACATATTTTTTAACTTTCACAGTTATGTTCATGACATGATTTACCAATGCTTTGAGGATTGAGTGGAAAACAAAGGGAGGCTTTGGAAGTCATTGTAAAGGCAGATAGGAGGATTATGCATGGTTTGTTCCATATTGTCTAGCAATTTGATGCCGCATAGACCTTTGGTATACATGCTTGATTTCTATGGGAGGAAGACAACTAGACCGGAAAGTTTAGTCAAAGGATGTGAACAATTCTTTTTCCAGGGGAAGGAAGGATACATTGTTTCGTGGAAATTGAATTTCTCTATTTAGAAGTTCTGAGGTAGGAGTAAAGTGGTGGTGGTCTCTATAATTTGTGGAGAGATGTGGGTGTTTAGCCGTCACTAGTAGTCTATTTGTATAGTGGCTTTAAATGCAATGAAATGAAATTAGAAAAATTAATTTAGAAATGCTGATTTTTCATGTGTAGCTAAGTTCATAGGGTGTTTAGGATGATGACTTGACAATAGTCATGAATTCCAATTGGCCTTAGACATTGTAGGCATAGAAATGAATCCAAGTAAAAAAAAGAGTCCACAATAAACAAGATGACTTGTAATGAATTACATCTTCTTGCTAATTTAAGTTGTTGAGTAAGTATATCACGCTATCATTTTTGATGCTATTTTTTGCAATTAGGGAAGACGCACAAGAAAAGCAGAAGGCACCACAAAGTCATAGGAAGAGTAAAAATTTAAGCAGTGCTATCATGCAACCTAAACGAAGCACAAGAGTCGCTATGAATATAAAGAAGAAGTGCAGAACGCACGAGTTTATGCGTAGAGGAGGTGCTGACTTATCGACGATGTCTAGCAATAGCAAATGGACTAAAAAGCAAATACAAATAGCATATAGCGGGAAAGGAAGAAAAATTAGTTCGGTAGAGGTGAGTTTCTATGATCCATTTCTTGTTCGTTTCTTAGATTCATGTTTTACAATTAATATATTTGATGTTATGAAACTATGAAGGTTTAGTGATTGAAGAGGTACTAAATTGGGGTATGCAATACTTTTTGCAGGGAAGTTGCGGGATGATGGAAAAAAAAGACAACAAAAACATGGTCGATGACATGTATAGTAGTGATCCAAGTGACAATGAATACCAGCTGCTACTGAATAATAGTAGTGATGACGATGTCACTGAAACCAAAATAGAAGAGGTCTTTGCATCTAAAGATGATGGCATGTAGGAGTTGAAAAGAGTGACATGTGTGGACTCTTTAAGAAGTTTGACGCAGGAGGCATTTGCATCAAAGTTTTAGGATGTAGTCATCCAGGCACTCATGCACTCAAGCAGGTCAATACTTGGCCCTTCTTCAAGCATTGGCAATCTATGTCCCGTTGGTATGGAATCTACAAAGGTGGTCAGTAAAGGAGAGTCAAAGATTGCTAGCACTTGGAATGAGGCGACATACAATAGAACAACTACAGAGAGGAAGAAAAAACTGCCCATGACGAGGACTTCAATTGGCAAAGATTTTGATTCACAAGAAAAATTCCCAATTCTTGAAAATGAGAGCTCTTAGTAGAGATCACTTCGGACTCGCAGGTTGAATAGGTCTCGAGCAAAGAAAGCTAAGGAATTAACAAGCAACTGGAAGGCCTTGAAGAAGTTATCGTATGTAGTCCACATAGATGGTACAGGAAGAGCAAAAGGTATCCACAAATATTTGTGGCATTCGGCAATTTGCAAGCAATGTGGACGACTTGATCCAACAATCAATCACCACCTTAAGCATGTGGTGGATAGTATATGGCATGCTATTGAGGAGTGGAAATTTGAGGGATTTGCTCATTGTATGAGGGAGATGTTTGAGAAGTCTACAACAAAGTTCATGAGGAACCAGAAAATGCAGCTGAAGACAAAGTTCAAGAAAAGCATGGGTGGAGCAAAACCCATTGATGTCAATGATGTATATTGGAAAAAAATAGAGAAATTGACTATGAGACATCGAAGCAGACCATGTCCATAGGCTCCATGGAGACCACAAATGAGTGCAAAAAAAGAATACCAGAAGTCCTCAAGGAGCGGACCAACAAACTACTACAACTACAAATATAGCCTATAACTGAGGTAAGGAAGTTCTTATACTATTAATTAAGTTGTTCGTTATTTTGTTTTTTGCCTTGTACTTCATGGACTACAAGTAATTGAATTGCCTAAGTATTAATCCAAAAATATGCATCAGAAGTAGATGAAGTATATTCAAGACAATTGAATATGACTTTGTTGATGTGATTTTTTTTTTTTTTTTTTTAAGGGGGGGGGAATGTGCATGTGCTTTATGCAAGTACTACTTGCATTGCCCAAAGTTTTTCTTCACATATGCATAGGAATGCTAGGACTTTGTAGATTATGACAAAGTGAAGAAGTGTATGATAGTGTAAAAGCACCAAAAAAAATTATTAATTGAGACCACGAGGATGTGACATTATTGCTATGTTCATGCTATAGGGGAGTAAACAAGGTAACAACAGCAAAATTCCTTATTGTCATCCAAGTTCAAGTCAATCCATCACTGTCAAAAAAGACAATGTGGAAGACAAAATTGAAAGTTTGAGGGAGGAATTGCTTCATTTGGAAAATTCAAAGAAGATACTACTTTTCTTCCATCTTTGTCCAGTTACCTTTTATAATTGTTATGTGATACTATGGACTATTTTGTCTTCGAAATCCTTGGAATGTTATTGGAATATTAATGTGATAGTTTTGGTAAAGAGAAGACGGGTCACAATTGTGACATGTCTTTTTTTCAGAAGCGTTTGTGGTTGCATGTACTTGTACGCAAATTGTCTATCCAATGCTAGTATAATTGTATGTTGTGTGAACATGCTTAAAGGGAGGAGTCAGTCAAAGGTCTTGGATGAGCTTATTATTGTATTAGAAGTGAACAGGGGAAGAGTAAGTCATTTGAAGAAGTGAAAAAAGAGAAAGGAATATGGAATGTAGAAGTTGGTAATGTCGATGGCTTTGTTGGAGGTAAGCCGAATAGCACAATTGTTATTGAAAGACAGAGTGGAATGTAACTGTGTTTGAGGTGGAACTCTAAAAGATGAAAAACAACTTAATTTGAGTGTGTAATAAAGAACCTGTATATGAACTCATTGAGAAGGAATTTGAAATTATGTTAACACCTAAACCTTTGGAATTGAAGATGTTGAATGCTTAAAGGCAAGGATGCGTACTAGTGAGTGTGTTTGTGGCAGCATTGGAGAATTTTGGAGTGCAGTGCCATTCAAAACAAAGAATTGTAAGAGGAGAAAAAAATTGGTCATGAAGTTATTTCATTATAGAATTGTGATGATGAAGCATTGATGTGGAAAGTGATAAGTGTGTTGTGCATATGCATAGTCATCAATATGGAAGCGGCAATGTAAGTAAGTGCATGTGAAATGGGGAAATGCAGCATTACACTTTAGTATCTATAAGTAGATTGTTTTCAAATGGAAATAACTTTTTAGAAATGTAGTGAAGATAAACACTTATTGCAATAGAGGTAAGCTTAAATTTTTGTGCATATTTTGATAGAAAGATGTAGTGAAATGACTGAATGTAATTAAAAAAATTGAAGAAGGCAAGTACTTAAGGATAATAGTGATATTTTTTTAAACATTTTAACTTTCAGTTGAAGGGAGTGAATTCATGTTTACTCTTAGTATGTGAGCACATACTTGATGTGCATCAATGGAATGTGATATTTGAAAGCCTAAGTCCGATGGACAGTAAGTAGTAGTTGGTAGAAGAAGTAGGTGTAGTGACTGCCAAGTGAAGGGCTAATTGAGGACATTGATTATCTGACATCAATGTTGCTAGTGAATGTCATCAAATTTGCAACGAATGAAGGAGAATTAGGTTCCAGAAATTGGTAGTGCTAATTTGTCTTTGACCAAATTAGTGGGGAAGAAGTCGAACAAAGAATCCGAAGACATCATCCGCATGGCATCCTATGCAGCGAGTCCTAAGAGAGCGAAATCGGTAGTTGAATCAATTTGAAAAAGTGATGGTACAAAAGGAAAGTAGAACTTCATAGACATGGAGGTCAGTTGCTAATGTTTTTGTAAATGAAATTGCTTTTGCACTATAATTGGGACACATTAATCAAAAAAATTATTTGCCATGCGTAGCTGTGTTTATAATGAGGACTAAAGTAGTCATTGCATGAATGTGAACAACACTAGTTTTGGTAGTATGAAGGTTGATTTCTATGGTATGGAAGTTTTTTGCACTTTGAGCTTACATTATTGTGTATTCATGAGAGTACATTGAAGTAGTAGGTATTTATTGTCATAGCTGCATATGATTGCTATGAATTCCTGAGCAGCGGTAGTAAGTACTCATCACTTTTTTTGTTGGAAAAAAAATTGATGCGACCATGCATCAAATTGTTTTGAACATGGTAGTAGTAAAAAACAGGGTTGACAAGACGTCCGGACGTCCGGACGCGGATGCTGTGTCCACAGCGTCCGCTGACATTCGCGTCCTGGCGGACGCAGCGTCCGCCTGTCCCCCGTCCTGACGTCCGCCCGATTACGGCCGTCCGATCGACGCGCGGACTGATCTAGTCCGCACGATCTGGGCGTCCGCCTCGGGCGGTCGGGCCGTCTGCCTCGCCCGTCCGCCCCGCCCCGCCCATCCACTTTCCGACGGCGGTCGGGACGCTGCGTCCGCTAGCATCCGTGCGTCCGGATGTCCAGAAAACGGACGCTATTTTGGGGCGGACGTTGAAATTCGTCAACCCTGGTAAAAAATGAATGAAATGTGTGTGGAACAAGTTGATTTCAATTGCTAATTTATGAAGCATGTATTGTCTCATGTGTTTTTTTTTTTCAGAAACTGGAGTGCAAGGATCTTGTTTCACTTTTTGTATCGAAGGAGGGGAGCAGTGAAAAAATCAGGATAACCATTATAATGGGTTTGTCAAGTGCAAAGTACTGAAGAAAGGTAATACCAAATGGGTAGAAACTTGTGAAAATCTACACATATATAGAGGAGGGTGGTTCAGAAGCATGTCCAAAACCAGTAGGGTGGGATGATCAAGTGAAGCACAAGACAATCAAGGATGCAAAGGGCAAAAATATAGCATGGCCAGATAGTCTTATGTGCATGTGATTGTAGATTTGGTTTGCAATAAGGATGTATTCACCATCTTATAGGTCGTTGAAGGTTGTATAAGCGACTGCCAAGGTATGCGAAGTTCTGTATTTTGTGAAGTGTTTTGGAAGCACTGTACATAGATGTTTTTGTTTGCTAGTGTCATAGAATTGTTCATATTGCTTTTGTAAGTGCACACAGTGCATGTACTACAAAGTAGATGAAGAAAATATGAGCAAGTCAATGTAGGTTTCTATATCAGTGCAATTAGAAATGTACGTGACTTGTTACTAATAAAATGAATTGCAATATGTTTTTTTATAGCCAATTTTTGGTGATGCTATTTTGAGTAGCAATGTAGGTAAATGCAAAGCTAGAGCCCTCTAATCAAGGGAATGACATTCCATTGCTAAGAGACACTATTAGATGATACATGGAATCAATAATATGCCATGTGTGAACTCCACCTCAATTAAAATTAAGCCAACTGTGAAATACAGATTCACAAATATTTACTTAATAGGCAAAGTGGCATCCAAGCTAACAGTGCCAAGTGCTAGTACCAAAAAAAAAGTGAAAGTATTGTTTAAAGAAGACCGTAGTGAATGTAGAAACCATGAAGTAATTCCCAACTTCATTTTACTGTGTCTCATTTGGAGATGAAAAAGTCACATGCATCTATAATAAATAGACAAGTGCAGATCTTTACTAAATAGACAACTACGGGTCTTCTAATAAGGTATAATAATATATGTCGTAGAGATAACATTTTAAACAATTAGTACTAAAAACAAATGGCATTTAAATATGCAATTTTGGACTTAAATTCTCAATTATAATATCACTTCTTCTTGTAGTGAGAATGAATCCAAAAAGGCACCACCATTTTGGATTTTTTTTTATACAAATGTGACCTTGTGAAGTGCAATTGCCTTGTTTTTCGTAGGGCCAAAAAAAGTTTTTTTGTCAATTCAAATGCTAATATCTTGTAATCTATAAAGTGAAAAATTTTGAATTTTTTTCGACATCTTTTCAAAATATCATACTACAAGATCCTATAGTTATATGTGTCAGAAATGTTTTAAGAAAAAAATTTGGTAGTTTTATTAGAACTAGTAGTTTTAGAGCGTTTTTGGTGAAAACCTGGTCAAAAAAGTTGTAGGGATTATGCATATTTAAATTTGGATGAAAATTATAATCATCCATCTATTTTAATGGAAGTTAAAACTTCAAAACTAGAATCAACCTTAACCTAAATTCCAAAAGTGAAAGTGAATTTTGACCAATTAGTTAAGAGAAATGGATGGATGAAGTTTGTTAGGACACTTAAGAAGTATAACATCACCTGTGTATAACTTTTGATAGTAGAGTCGAATTTAAGTGTGTTTTATCATTTTGAAAAGGTCATATAATGTTCAACAACTCAGGCTACTAAAAATTCATATTTAATTAACTTTCTTTGAAGGTCGAAAATTTTGGCCCATATTGGTCAAAATCAACCAAAACTTTTAACTTTTGAAGGATACAATGTTTCAAGTTGACATTTTGAACTAATTAGGATTTAGCATTACAAAAGACTTATTCACTGATTGGAAGGCCAATTGGACAAAGCCTAAATTTGAAGATCAAAATACCAAGAAACCAGTTATACTTGCTTTTATTTCAAGGATGGAGATGAAACACTCACAAATTTGAATTCATTTTGTAAAAGATTTGTATATTTTGCATTACCATGAATCCCCAATAAAAAAACAAAACATTGAAAAATATTTATAAATTCACCAAATTTTCACAAAAACTTATTTTTAAAATCCAAATAATGGATTGTTGTAGTAAAATAATATAAATAAGGAGGAAAAAATTCAAAAAAAATTTCAAAATACAATTTTATAGCCTAAGAGTTGAATTTCTTTGCCTTTACCTTCAAGAAAAATTAAAGTGCCATGGTCTCAAAAAACTACCAAGTGGCAAGTCTTAAGATTCTTAACTAGTCTTTCAATCATTATAGAAAGTGAATTTTTGAGGTCAAATGGTCAAATACACTCAATAATTCATAGAAAATACATGCAAACCTGTATGAACTTGCAAATTACATTTTTGAATTTACAACAAGAATGTACATCTAAAAATTTAATTTGATAGTATTTTAAAGTCACAAGTCAAACCATAGTAGTTGACTAAAAACTCAAAGATCACAATTTGGTTTTAAAGATTTTTAGGGGTAAAATTCATGAAAAAGAAATTACAACCATTGGATTATCTAATTTAACATTTGGAGGACCAAGGTATATTTCTATTAGAAATTGTCAAAAATTGACAATTTTGAAGGCACATGAAAAAAAATGAATTTAAAAAAATTCAGTGATACAAATTTGTAGAATACTATGAAAATGTGTGGAAATAATTTAAAACTTTGATTGCACAAATTGAAAGATTATAGTATTTGAAGTTAGAAGAAAAGTTCTTTTTTGACCTTGTATGATATGGTCATCAAACTTTAACTCCTCCTAGAGTGAGATTTTAGTACTATGTATGGTTTTGTTTTTTATTGTTGCATCCTATATCATATTAATTACATACTTGCCAAATTTTAGAAGTAGAAGACGAATTTTGCAAATGATATCAAAGCTATCCAAAAAATTGAACACAAGAGAACTTTGAATGTAGGCATCCAATAGAAAAAAACATATTTCCACCAAGAGGGAACATATTCACACATTGTGTCAAAATTTTATGAACATTTGACTAAAATTTACTTTGTGTAAAACTACCTAAGATTTCTTGCATATATTGAACAATCTTTTTGTCCTTTAGGATTAAACAATAACAATTTTTTGTAACATCGATTTTAAAACCTTCATTAAAATACCATTGAATTGGATGTATAGAATATTGGCAACCACTATTTAACCTCATAAATGATTGAAGGTTGTTTTGGAGGCTTTTATCAATTTTAGGCAAGTAATTCCACAATTGCAATTGCAAATTTTTGATTCTACGGTTGAAAATTTGCATATAGATGCACACAAGGACTAGGTTGAATGCAAGCCAACAAATTTCATAGAATTGAAGTTAATAGTTACAAAGTTAAGGTAGCTACACCCATAACCATGAGCATCTTCATAGGCGTTTCCTATATTATCACCCATATCTGTTGAGTTTAGTCCTATGCCTGTGAGGTATGGAAAAAACACGGTTATGGGTGAAAATTGTGGCAAAGTGAATTGCTAATGGCATTGGGGATGGGTTCAGTGTCAAACGGATTACCTGAACACTCGATGTGTTGAAATTAAATGGGAAAAAGGCTATGGATTTGGTTTATTGCATTGTGGCTAGCGGTTATGGACCTAATTAAAATGGCTAAGCTTACAATCTTTGGTGATTGTGATGTTAAAAGAAGCAGATATGGGTATCTCTACAACATTATTTCATGACTTATGATGCCATTAAAATGGTCTCCAACTGTTAGAGCAACATGCAAACACTACAATTATTATTATTATTTAAAAAAAAATCTATTTATGCTATTTTTATTTATTTTAGGGTTGTTTTTTCTCTATTTTAGTATTCTACTAGTATTTGCAACTAGTGCCTATATGCCATTGCCACAATTGAAAGAAAAGTAAAAGTAGGTTTTTAATTTTCTAATTCATGAAAAAACTTTGAAATTCAATGTCTCTTTAATCTTTAGTTCAAACATCATGAAACAAGCCCATGCACCTACCCTTACCTTTCTTTATATATTTTACAAGTTAGTTTTTTTAATATGTATGCAAGTAATGCAACCCAACATTTTTTACATTAAATTTTTTAGGGTTCTATTTTTCTATTTTAGTTTTCTATTTTTATTATTATTTTTTGTATCAAACTAGTATAAAAAGAACTTGCTTCCCATGGATTTGCATATTGTGAATTCATTTGCAAGTCATTTTTTTAATATTTCTATTAGTAAGTTTATATAATTCTTAGATGTTTATTCTTTGTCTTTTCTATCAATTGATATGCAAGATACTTTTGTAAGGTGTATAAATATTAATAATTATTTTGCAAAATGTTTTATTATATCAATTTACATTTTCTCATAGTATTATTTTGCAAAACTTTTGATTTAGAAAGAAAGAAAGAAATATTAAGATGTTTATATAATTCTTAGATGTTTATTCTTTGTCTTTTCTATCAATTGATATGTATGATACTTTGGTAAGCTGTATAAATATTAATAACTACTTTGCAAAATATTTTATTATATCAATTTACATCTTCTCATAGTATTATTTTGCAAAACTTTTGATTTAGAAAGAAATGAATAAATTACAAAAGAAAGTTTTTAATGTAGTTTCAATACTTATTGTGGACATGCTAGTTTAGTGATAGTAATATTTTTACCATCAACCACAAATATAAGAGCATCAAGATAATACTTTTGTATAGAACCAACAAACTAAATAAATAAGGTAAACTACCAAAATCTCACAACATTATACATCTCTTTAAAAAATTTTAATTCAAAGCTTTATAATTTAGTCATAGAAGATGCATACAAAAAAATTTCATTTTAAATGAAAATTTCTTGCAATTTACATATTCAAAGTTTCTAAAATTTCTTCTACACATTCTTGTATTAGTTTTGTTAGTGCAAGGTCTTCTAAATATATATGCAACAAAAAAACAATTTGTGAAAAGTTTTGCAAGTTCTAATAGAAATACTATTTTCAAGTGTTTTTTGACAAAAAATGACCTTGGCTCTTTAGAAGTTAATGGATAATCAAGCATTATTCTTTTATAAATTTCATTTTTAATGTGAACTGAGTATTGTATTGAAATATGATCTATTTAGTTATAGTTGCATGCAAATTGTTGCTATGCTTTTGAATATGGAATCTAAAACAATGATATGGGGACAAATAATTTTTGCAAATCTTTAGTTCTATGCATTGCAATTTTCATAGATGGACTAATAAACAAGATAGAATAGCATGTGAAGTAAAATATCATTGTTTTTATTAATAAATTACCTACCAGAGGTGCCACTCTTTCCTAATCATCCATCTTAGTTGCCATTAATCACAATTGGTTTAGTGATGCTCATAAGTATGAACAACCTTCATTTTTTTCTCTTACCACCGTTGACTTTAGTCTCCTCTAAGTTACCTCCAAGTTTGAATATACCTTAAGTTATAGAGTGATTAGTAAAGTCTGTGATTACTTGGGTTGAGTAATTAAGTTATTTGAGAGTTTAGCTTAAGTTCAAGCTTAGTCTGTAATGACCTGAGTGGAGTGATTACCTGAGTTGAGCGATTACATGACCAATTGGTAGAGTTGGAAATAGTGAGAGATTATGTTTGATTCAATTAAAGAAGGCGAGCATTATTGTCACAATATGCAAGATGCTTAGGGATCATGGGCACATGAGCTCTAGTCTTATGGACTTCCGGGACCAGGTGGCTACTCTTCGTTTCCTAAAAACCACATTGATTAGGAGCTACAATTCGAAATTGCAAGACTTGCAACCATGTATGCAACACAATCGAGTTGGAGAGGATGGCGGAGAGGAGTGCAAGACCAACGTGCTATAATAGCCAATTTAAACAGCTAGGGTGCACAAGTGTTGATTGATGAGCCAGGAACTTTTGGCCAACAACCAAACATCAACGGCTTCAACTACTTTCTAGAACGAGGTGCGGTGGAAGATTGAAGTAGAGGGAGAAATTTTGAAAGGCAAATCAATACTGAAGGCGAGGAAGTTGCATCAGGCCAGATGAGAAGCAGGAGACTATCAACCCTAGTAAACATTGACTACACAGGAGGGCCTAGTCCGATGAAAAATACTAGGTAGAGGGTGAGCAAGGGTCGGACTAGAACATGGACCGGCGCACAACTTTCAACAACACTGGTTGTAGTGGATGTCGAAAGCACTCTTGCTACAGTTGCTAGGGACTTCAGAATCCCATAGTCATCCCTCAGAGATCACGTTCATAGATGAATACTACAATGGAAGAAAGGTTGTCAAGGAATCTTGAGCATAGACAAAGAAACTGCACTTGTCAATTGGATGCTTGAAATGCAAGAACACGCACATTCCATCATAGTCATTGAACTTAGGAGGAAAGTTACAAAGATCACACAAGAATGTTGGACGCCCTTCAAGGAGGGCATCTCTAGACGTGGCTAGCTTCGGTGGTTCCAAAATCGTCATCCGGAATTCACTTTGAGATCTCCATAGGGATAGGAGGAGGGGCAAGCAAGGGGATTAAATCTTAGTAGTGTTACTTCCTTATACGAGAATCTAGGACAAGCATATGAGCAACATAGATATCCACCATCTCACATCCGGAATGTAGATGAGTCAGGAGCACAAGCAAGTAAGAACGGAGGGGGGACTCTTGTGTTTGCACAACATGGTAGCAGATCTGTGCATCAAGTGATTCCAAATAGCAGAGAACACCTTATAGTCCTTTCATGCATGAACGCAGTAGGTCATTACATCTCAAACCTATTACACTTTCAAAGGTAAATGCAAACTTTAAAACTTCATTATCAAATGTGAACATGGTGCTTGCATGGCAATGCAACCAAAGGGTTGGATGATTGTTTATTTGTTTTCTACCTTGATCACTCACTTTCTAGTTGTTATAAAAGAGAGATACGGGATTTTACATGACAATAGACACCTATTAATTCTAAATGGTCATGGATCCCATGTAACACTTGAGGTCGTCCAGAAAGCCACAAAGCAGGGCCTTGACATTATCACACTACCTAGCCACACAAGTTATAGATTGCAGCCCCTTAATGTTAGTATATTCAAATCATTCAAAGTAGCATTTTGAGCATGTAGAGACAGATGGACCATAAACAACAAAGGGAAAGGAGCAAGCAAAGAAGACCTTGTAGAGTGGGTGTTCTTGGGGTTAAAAAAAGCACTCACCCCAGAAAAAAATAAGGAAAGGATTTTCCACTACTGGCATTTGGCCCTTGGATCCAATTGCAATGAATGCTTACATGAAGACCAACGCATACTATGGAGATGATGGAGAGCATGAAGAGTTCATTGACAACATCGATGAAGAAGTGTAGGACTAAATCCCCAAGATTATACAACACCAAATGGATTGTATCCCCAGGACTCAATCTCTACGGCAACAATACTTTGTAGAATCAGACACAGAGTCTGATCATGATTTCTCCAAGAACAAAGAATCAGAAGGAGAAAGAGCAGGTACTTCAACACTAGCCAATCTATTTCCATTGCCACAAGTGCAACATTAAAATTGTAGACAAGCAGAAGGTGGAGAGCCCATGGTTGATTACTCCAAGTCAATCTTGATGACCTCAAAAAGACTACATTACTGCAATGACTGCAAAAGCAACAAAAAAGGCAGCCATTGCAAGGGAACGAGAAGAATGCAAACTATAAGTAGAGCAAAAGAAGGCACAACATGAACAAGAGAAGGCTCGCCGAGAAGGTGAAAAGGTCATGCGTTGGATTCAAGCTAAGCGTAAGAAAGTGGACTGTGAACGTGAGAAAGCGGGAAAGGCAACTAAGAAAGCTAAGAGAATCACTGAACTTGATTTGCAATGGCGTTGGTGCGGCAGTTTCTTGACAAGCGAGTTTGAAATTGGTGGAGTGCCGAGGACATGAAAGAATCTAACTAACGCTTGCAATGGCACCTTCAAGAGCTAAGCTTACCACGAGAGCCAAAGGAGGTGGGCAACTACAAATCAGTTCCAGATGAAGGGAATGTGTCAACATCGAAGACATCACAAATTCCCATTGAAGGCAAGTCAATAACATCAAAAGCAGGAAGTCAACACCAACGGGATTGGGGTGCAACATCGACGAAGATTGGCACTCGAGCAATGGAGAGAAGATCAAGAGCGTTGGAGGTGGGGGATTCCTATGGTGGTCCTAGGGCCACAAGTATTGCATGGTAGGGTACTTGAGTGCGGTTCACTGACCGCACATGGGTAGTTCCAATTCCAGCATCTCAACTTTTAATATTTCACATGCACGGCTTTAGAATACTCTTAGCATGGTATTTTAGGCACTTTATAGACGGATTACTAATCATTATCTCTCTAATATAGAACCTCATGAGACTAGTATTAGATTATGATAAAGTAATAAAGTATGCAACTCCCTTATATTTTAGCATAGCCTACAAACGAATATACATTTTTGTTGATTTTGCACTTTGAAATTTTTTAGTAGATACATGGTTGTGATTGTGACTTAGCAATTGATGCCAATATGTTTGGTTTTCTCTTGCTAACTTTACAATATAATTTTGAAACTTCATCAATCTGTTTTGATACACAAAAGTCTTTAATAAAATGATTATGGGTGTAGCTACCTTATGTCCAACTTGGGCTTTTTCCTCTCAACATCAACAAGTTGGGCTACAACAAGATTTATTTTCTAAATTTTTTTGTCAATGGATTTTCAACTAAACTTCAAAGTAGCTCATCAACTTTAACAAATTGTGAGACATATACAGTTTGCAAGAAAAATTTGAATTATGAATTATGCAAGTGCATGAAAAAACTTGATTTCAAAGTTTTAAGGTAAATAACTTGTTGTTAGTGAGATTTCTCTCTTTGAATTTTTAAACAACATACTTCAATGATTATCTTTCAATTAGCTATATGATTTTACAATTGAATAAAAAACTCATCAAAGCAAAATACTTTTTGAGGTTGAGATTAAAAAACACATTTCCCCTCTTAATTCTACAATTGCTATTCAATTTAAACACAAATTTGTGTGTTAGAAAGCTAATAACATGATACTCATTCCCCCAAAAAATTAATTAGATTTTTTTTATTTACAATAATCTATCTAAAAATACCCAAAGCTTAATATGGGCTTTCCAATCTTTTGCAAGTTAATTATATCAAAGACTTAATGTCAAATGTTGCTTTTAAGTTATGTCAAGACAAAAATTCTTTCATCTCTACTAGTTCCTTTAAACACAAAAATTGAATGAAGTCCAATTCAATGTCAATTCAAAACACTAAATCTTAGACATTCAAATACACTACATGTGAAAGGGTTTAAACCTACAATTGTAGCTATAAAAAACTATTATTTTTGAATAGGTGAATATAACACTATATAATATCAAAGTGGAAAAAATTTCATGTCATTTACAATCTTTAGAAACCTAGTTATAGGTTTTCAACTTCAAATTACAATGAAATACTTGTATATATGAATTTCTCAAATTTCTCAAATACAATACATAAGATTACCATTTTTTTGAATCAATATCTAGTATAAATTTTTTTTTAAACTAACATGACAAAAATTCAATTAAAAAAGCAACTCTACTAGACTACTACAAGAGGCTTTGTCTTTATAGTAGTGCCTTGCTACTAGAGTAAAGTCCTACTTGAACTTCTTCTCACAAGTAACTTTTGTCAATCCAAAACCTCAATCCACTCCTATCTATAGCCAACAAAGTTGTAGACCAAAAATTGTTGTCCAATCATAAGCCAGGTTTTGGCTTGGGCAACCGTTTAGTGTAAATAATCTCATTGTAGTAGCTTGCCATGCATTAGATGAGGGTGAGAGAAGAAGTTCATCCATCCAGATTTTGAGGTGAGCAGTGACTCCCAAATGCGCCATTGATCCAAAACCTAACCACTTCAACTTTGAGCACATCTTTAATCCCTAAAGTTCCTTGACTATGTTTTCACCAAAAACACTCCAAACTACCATTTCTTGGACAAGTTTCAAAATTTAGAAAAAAAAAACATTTTTGGATACAAGTAACCATAGGATCTTGTAGTAAATTGGTTTGAAAAGATATGAAAAAAATTTCAGAAATTTCCACCGTGTAGATTGCAAGATATTAGCGTTTGAAGTGACAAAAATCATTTTTTTTGTCCCTGCAAAAAACCAAGCAATTGAACTTCATAACGTCAAATTTGTATGAAAAAATGTTCAAAATGATTGCAACTCTTTGGATTCATTCTTCAAGGCATCTTGAATGCATGCTTGAAAAATTTCAGATTATTTGGAATTGTACAACATATAGGAAAAAAAATAGTAAGTAGGTAGTAGTAGAGAATGATTCAAAATACTAAATTATTAAGAATTTAAATATGGAATTGAAAAATGTCAATCCCAATGGTTGAAATGTTGTAATTAGAAATTTACATCCTAGTATTTTATTTTATTTTCAAAAATATTGAAAATTGGGTAAGATAAAGGATTTCAAAGTTTATTTTTGAATAAAGAATCCATAACTGCCTGCAAACAAAAAATCCTCATAACTTTTGACTCATTGACCAAAATGGAATGATTGAAAGATTTCCTTGTATATATATGTTTAGAAAACAAATTTCAAATTTTGATTGTTGAAAAAAATGATTTTTTCAGATCTGCCCGGACTGCCCGAAATCCCGAATTGAGAAACAAACTACATATTAGGCTATAACTTTTGACTCCGATTTCTAAATGTCATGAAATTTGTTGCATATGAAAGATATTCCTTGTCTACACCTTCTATTACAACTTTAGCCTTAAATATGAAAATTTCTGGTCACAATGGCCTGCTCAAAATTTCTATACAACCAAAAAATGTAGTCCAGTCCTTCAAGAGTTAAAATCAATTATCTAGTACCTATTTATTTGAAAGAAACTAATTTAAAACCAAACTTTGTTCCTTCATAACTTTTACATATGGTATCCAAATGTCTCATTCTTTAATGGGTTGGAACCTCCTTTCACTTGCCAACAAGGAAAATATGAAAATTTAAGCAACCTAATAGTAGTAACTAGGACCAGTAGCCCAAAGTGGCGGTTTTAGGGGGTACCCACCCTTCTTATGCCCAGAGCCGAATGGAAGATCTGAAATGTGGAAGAGGAAAGCCCACGATGTTGGGGGCCCAAATCCAGGCCTAAATGGGGCCCGGCAAAACTGGAGCCAGGAAACTCTGAGCTCTATGGCAGCCAGCCCCTTGTCCCCAGCCCCTTCCTGCGCGGCTCCTCCAGGCTGCCAGGCTGCTCCCCCCCTCCCCCAACGAAACCGCTTAATTTAGCGTCCGGACGGGTGGGCCTAATATGGAGATTACAAGACCGGTACAGTGGTACAGTACAGTCGGGCACATCTCTACCTTAATAACCTAATAAGCTTAACTTTTGAGTTGTTCTCATAAGTTGGGTGCAATAATCTTCCGAATTGGAGTCCCACGCAGATTCAACAAAAAGTTGAGGAACTTCAGGAAGCTCTGGAAGCTCTAGCATACTCAAAATGGACAGATTTTCAAACCATAAATCGTGGTGGAATCGTAGTAAAGAGTACTTGATCACTGTAACAAATATGTTCTCATGAAATTCAAAATCATACAACAAATTTGGATCTTCTCTAAGGTAAAATAGCCCATTTCGGACAGAATGGGAAGTTTGCCTTCATGTCATAGCTGAAATTTTTTTTTTAAATTTCATGTAGAGACAAGTGTCAAAAATGGCAAGTGCAATTGAAATTATATTTTTTTAACAAAGTATGCATTTGTTATGAATTTTTGAAGTGTTTCACCTAAAAGAGTCTCTAGACTACCCCAAGACCAACAAAAATTGTATCCATAATGTCTATCAAACTCATCTAAAGCAGTTACAATAACTTCTAACATGGAAACCTTAAAAAAGTGATGTTATACAATGAACTAACATTGAAAAGCTGAAAGTTCCTAGTGTAGTCACTAACTACTCCATCCCAGATAGTTAAGGCATTGATTATGGCTTAAATCTCATCCTCTAGAAAAAAAACCCACAATGGGATCATTCCTAGGTGTCCACAATAGATATTTAGTCCACAATGGGCTATTTTACCTTATACACTATCTACCATTTAGTGTTGTCATCCTTTGTTGAAATAACTACTTGCATTCTATTGAGCATAATAGAGATGAGCATTTGCTATTGCTATAGAGATACTTGATCTCATCTAACTTGAATTGTTTGTATTATTTCTTGCTTATTCTTTGGCTTGCTCTAGTATCACAACAAATTTGTAATTATCTTCCAAAGATTCTATATAGTGAATTAGGAGGCCAAACTAACTTCTTTATACCATGAGCTTGCCTTTACTTTTCTTGAAGTTGTTGTATGATTTTTAAATATTGATTTTATTATAAGTCCACTACAAACGGCAGTTTGAAAATCTATACATTTTCAAGTATGTAAGAACATCTTGAAGTTTGTGAACTTTTTGCTAGTTGAATCTACCTAAAAACAAAAATTTATAAAATTATTGAATCCAATTGTACAGTACTTTGGAGTAACCTTGGAGGCTTGAAGCTCTTGTGGATTTGTCCATCATTAGAAAAAATTTGAACCCTTCAAAGGGCCGTTAGTTAAGCTTTCATTATTTGGCACCATGTGGTGCAAGTACAGAAAAAATAAAAATAAAAATTTTTGAAAAAAAAAGTAAAAAAATAGTGCAACTTGACATGGTGCTAATGTAGCACCAGTAGTGCTACATCAAATGCTTTCATTAAAAAATTATAAAAAATAAAAAATAATATTATTTCCTCTTTAATTGCACCAAGGGGGGTAAAACTTGTTGACCGGCCAAGGGCTGAAATTTTTCCTAATGATGGGTGAATAAGACCCCTTCTTTCTATACTAAGTTGGATGGCAAGGGCCATGGCTCTAAATTCTTTGATGCAAGTCCTGTATTATAGTCAAACCTCTATATAATTTACAAGTTTGAAGTAGAATTTTTTTTAACAAATACAACATGATAATATGTAATAAATAATATATTTCATTTATTTTACAAATAATGTATATGTAATTTATCTACTTTTTGGCTACTGGCAATAATATATATATTCTAATTTATTAATTTTTTTCCTATTATAATATATGAAGAAGTATATTTACAAAGGATGTTATGAAGAATTAGTAACATTTAACATCTAACATTTGTCTTTGAGAATCTAAAAAGAAAGATGAAATTCTATGATATAGATGAGATTTTAACCCTTATTGAGGTAACAAGTACAAAGGTTCTATTGTAATGAAGAGATGCCTCACCTTCCAAGATGACCAAGTCACAACAAGATGCGCAATTGCACAAAGTAAGAAGGCTGATGACAATAGTCCCTCTATCCATCATCAATAAGTAGGGGTTGCTACACGGATTGTTACATCTTCATCCCATTTTCAATCTTTAAAAAATAAGAATATAGAATTCTTTCCTTGAATTGTCCTTGAATTGCAGAAGGTTCATTATCTAGAGATTGAGAAGTTTTTTCTTCTCCTTTAGAAATAAAGAATGGATGTGAAGATTGAAAAACTGTATTTGATTTCATTCTTGACAAAGTATATAAGGAAGTCACACTTTCTTCATAGATAAGGGCTCCTCTTGACTCCTCTCTTCACTCCACACCTTCTCATTCTTCATAGAAGTTCCATTCTTAGAGAAGGTGTTACAACTTCTAATGCCTTTCTTTACCAAATAATTAATTTCTAGTATTTTAAAGTTTCATGTATCTAATGTCGTAATTTAAGGTAATAATATTTAAAATTTTCCAAATAAAGGATTGAGCACGTTTCGATAATTGAATTGTATATTTTTTTAATTTGCTCTTATTGGAGGTTAAAAGATTTTACAAATGTATTTTTTTGGATATTGTATGAAAAAACTACAATTTTTTTTTAAAATGAACGTAGATGTATCAAATATTGACCCTAAATTCTTATGAATAGAGATTGTACATTACTTAAAGATATAATTTGAGGCAAGGATTCTTAGGGTTCAAATTTAGAAACAAACTGCAATCAACTCCTAACTATAGCCTAGTTAAATTTTCTTTTCTAGTTATGGACCAAAAAATAGGAGGATTTGCATTGATAGAAGCTACATGTGAAAAAATTTGAGTACAACCTAATTCCACAAGCAATCTACTACTACATAAATAGAGCTTCTTGTAGCATAGTTGCTTATGACTTTTGTTTAGGGCAATATAATAAAGAAAATAATTTACCTTCACTAGAGTCATTTACATTCATGAATATGGATGAAATATGCAAAATATGGATGAAGGTGTTAATTTTTTCAAGTTTGTGTACATTTATTCCAAAAATAAGTGATCTTATTCCAAGATTTTTTAGCAATTTAGTGATTTAATCCACTTATAAAAGAAGAATACATTATTAAATTTTCTTCCAAATTTTTTTTATTGATTTTTTGTTAATACTTTCTAAGGAAGATAAAAACTTAACACCAATTCCTAAAGTTTGTATTCTACATGATTATCCAAAAAATAAATCAAATAAATTTCCATTCCTCCCAAAGTAATGCTCAACTAACTAAAACCACCCTATTCTTAAAGGTTAACAACAAGAACACTTGCGAATGACTATAAAATTTCCAAATTTTTTAATGAAGATTTCAAATTACCATAGATTTTAGAAAAATCATTGAAGAACATTTATATCAATTACAAAATTTGTTTAAAATTGTGAATTTTTTTCTATAACACATGTATGAACCAAAAAATCTGAAAATTATCATGTTTGAAACCTCCGGAAGATTGTGAATTCTCAACTATGGGAATGTTGTGAAGAGTAGAAAACTTGTCTATTGATGTGGCCGAGCCACTACCATGTTAGATATTAATATTTTATTGAAAAAAAAATTAATATTTTATTGATTTATTTATAATATATTTTAAATATTTTGTTATTATTAAATGATTTGATTGCGTCAATCATTAGGAATAACACTGAAACAATCTTCCAGAGGCCTACAATCTCTTTTAATGCAAAGTTTGACCTCATTGTTGTATAAAAACATTGTATAACATTGATTGATCTTGAATAGTTTACTAAAGTTGATGTGTATAGATAGCCAAAAATTAAAAATTATTATTATTTACTTGTAAATGAATGAAAGGAAATTAAATTAATTTATATTAGTTGAAAATTTTTAGTAATTTTGGGTAATTTTCAATGTTAAGACTTGAAAAAGCCTTAACATTGAAAGGATGCAAGCCTATTACCAAGGTTGTCTAAAAACTATTTGATTATTAGATGAATTGGTACATTCTTTGTTTTATAGTTCTACTGAAAGTCACTCATTTGACACTTTTTGTCTTCCTCAATGTTGCAGACTTGAAGTGTCTTATAAGTGCAATGTTTATCAAATATCTTCATAAAGATCCAAAACTACCTTACCAAAGTTTTATTTTCTTTATAACCATGTTGTACCAAAGATGATTCAACCCCTAAAAGACCAAGTGTCTGGTAAATAGACACTTGAAAACTCAAGTAGGTTCCTATGAAGTCAATATTGGTTCGATATTCACAAAACTTTGAAACAAAGTGTGAACATGTTTTTTCTTAGTTGGAATATAAATTTTCCCCAATTGGGTGCCCAAACCAAAAGTTATGCTATCCAAGAAAATTAGAGGCTTTCGGGCAAGTTGAGCATCTTTTTGGCATCTTTTACTATAACCTTCACTGACTTTTGAAATTTGGCATGCATGAAGCTAATAAAACATGGTATAAATTTTCCAAAAAAAATTTAGTTTTCAAATCACATTCTAAGAGGAGTCAAACTTTGATAGGTATGTTAGGGTGGTTTGGAGAAAAAACATTTTCTTCTAACTTCAAGCTCTATTATATGCAATCTATGCATACAAAGTTCTTGAAATTTTTCCCACATATTCCAAATGTTTGTTTCTAATTTTTTACTATTTGAACTTCAAATAATTAATTCCCTCATCGCACAAGAAATCATCAAACAATGACTAGTGTATTGCCAATTTACTTAACCTCCTTGCATTACAAGGTGATTTAGAATAAGCTAGATTCTATATTTGCTTTTGAAATTTTGCATGAGTGTATCTAATAAGATTTAGAACTCAATGGTAAAGAGGTTCAAATTTATCAACAACAAAAATTTTACTTCAAGAGGACTCAAAGTTTGCTAAATCCATTTCATAAGAATAAAAAAAAGATTTTTTTCTTGCTTTAAACGTTATATAATCTTTCATTCCTCATGCATAAATGGGTTGAAATTTTTACAACTCATTGTCATGGTATCTACTACACTTTTGTACAATTGAAGTTCCCAAAAAAAGTTTGAATTTTCAATTTTGGACAATGTACTAAAAAAGGCAATTTTTGACAATTTTTCTTGAAAAATACACACGGTTGTTTAAGAGTGAATGGCATATTGATCACAATTCAATTAATTGACTCTCTTACAATAGAATCCTATTTGACATTGAGAAATGGAGGTGAACAAGAATAAACTACAGAGATAGAACTCCAACCTATAAAGTGAGATGAATTAAGAGTTTCTTCATCTTGGATTCCACATTTAGCCCTAAAGACCTAGACAATTGATGACAAGACTACATAATTCTATTAGAAGGGATTGGAATCACATGTCAATACCTTTACTTCCTTCAAAGGTAAACAAAATGAAGAAGAAAGGAATACATATCTATTTGGTTAAGGTATTTTGCTCTTGAAGCGCCCATGCTCTAAAAGCAATCATCACACAAAGGTACATCTTGCTTTCTTCAATGTACCAACATTGTACATTTCAAGAAGTGGTCGCCATAAGTAACCACTGCATTTCAACTTAAAAAATGAGTAACTAATTCCACGAAGTTTCAAAAAATATGAAACGACTTAGATTAGATGACAATTCCACTTTTCTTCCTACAAAATTTAATGAAAATTGTTTGTAGGAGTTTAGCTTTCCCGAAAAGGCAATCATGTCTCAAATGGTCGCTTCAAGAGCAGCCTACCCTTATATTCAGACAGTTCCAGATCCAGTCATTCTTTGTGCACTAATTCATCTGACATTCTGTACGGATCTGGCAAACCAAAAAATTTCAGGCTTGCAAGGTGGAAGTCGGATGAATCATAAATAAGGCACCTCGGAGCTTAAAATTATAAGTTACTACATCAGTTGAATGCACCTGTTGCTATCCATTGAAAGAATGTGAATAATTTACTTCGGAAAATATGCAGAAGGTCACAACGTATTTTGTATAGAAAGAACAATTTTACTGTACCAATGTACAGAAGAACTAAATAACTGTGTTATTCAATAACATTTGTAATGTCTATGAATTTTCAAAGTCTGGATCTCTTCGGGATGTACCACAAATCTGTTGTTGGTCAAAGCTATGAACATCCCACTCAAAATCCGTAACTAAGGTAGAAGTACCTACTTTAAATAGGCACTATAATTGCTTCTTAAGCTAACCTATTGTGGACAACAACTGGATGCAATGGTCATTGAAAAAAATTCTTGGTTTATACCTTCTTGTCCACTTATTTCTCTTCCCTCTTGGCCTAGGGAGAAGTGCCAAAGCTAACCACAATAGATGAGTCTATGAAATTGGAATGGATTTGGGTGTAAAATCCACTTTTATATTCAATAAAATACTCATTTTTGGAGAAAAAATTTCGTTTTTTTTTGGCATTATTCTACAACCTTATTTTTGCACATAAGGAACTCAGTTCCCCATGACTTTCCCACATCATCCAATTTGAAATGCTTAAGTTATCCAAAATAGGTACTTTTACCATAATCAAATATTATTTGACCTATACCTCATGACACCCAAAATATCTTCTAAAACCAAATTCTTTGTAACAATTCTGTAAATAAAATTGTTCCAATATTTTCTTGAAATGGCCACAACATCAAGGCCTTAAAATAGCTACAACATCAAGGCTTTGCTCTACCTACATTTGGGCCTTGAATGGCCCACCCAAAACCACCACAAAATTATAAGAGCAAGAGCAACCAATGGCAACTCTAGAGTTCTTTTCATGGGAGTTGAAGCATTTCATGCTTTAAGGGTGACATGCTTTAATGGGAGCCTAGTGATATGGATTGGTACCTTATACTTTCAACTTTGAAAATTCCTAAAATATTGCTTGAGTGTCAGAAAATTACAGCATGTGTTGGGGGGATTTTCTGTCGAGAAAGTTAGTATTCTACCCCCCAAAATCACCATTTGCACCACCCCCAAGGTGTCAGTTTTGGGTGCAATCCGGGGGTATGAAGAAGGGAGACATTGAGTAGACGAGATTAGGAGAGACAGGGGCATGGCAAATTGGTAAGAGAGGAGGGGAACTTATTATGTGCAGCCGAGCAGAAGAGTAAGTTAAGTTAGCCCCGCCAACGTGCGCGTCCCGAGTCTGCGCCGCCACCACAGGCACTCATCGCTCCCCTTTTGTTTCCCTCCTCGCCTGCCTTGCTTCTAATCCCGTCCACCTCTAGCGCTGCATTCGAATTCGCTCGCCCTCTTTAGATCACTTTCTAGCTCCTCTAGCGTCACTGCTAACGGTCATCGTCGTTGTTGACCAGGAAAGCTAGGATCGATCTTAAAAACACCCCCGCGTCATCCAAATATATTGCTGCCGCGGCAGCCTGGCTCGCTTGGCATGGGTTCGCAGGGCAGCGTTTTTACCTCTGCTGGTTCCCCTGGGCCACTCTAGATTGCGTCTTTCTCAGTTCTGTGTTTACAACTTCAATCACAACTGTTGAGGATTAATTTCGGTTTCCCTTGTCTTCGCGTAGCTGATCTATCTCGCTTTGTGTGGAATGGCGAGGAATTTCAGTCCAAATTCGAGTTGTCTTGCTGACGGGGTGGATTTCGCTACTGCAAAAGAATGCAAGTGAGAGCTTCCGAAGTGGCGATAGATCATGCGTGCTTTATTGCCTCAAACAGAGCGTGGCAGTAGCAGTCCACTGGTTTTTTTAGATTGTGGGGCACTGACTGGACTCTCCGCCGTTGCATGGAATCTTTCAAAGGACGGCCCAAGTGCTGGTGCAGATTTGATGGTGCCATTGAGCTGCTGCTGGGTCCGCAATTTTATTCTCCCAAGCGCGGCCATGGTTTTGGGCGCAAGGCATGGCAGAGATGTAGCGTGTGGGGGTGGGACAGGTTGTACTCTAGAGTGGCATGGCATCCAATGTTGTTGAGGATTTATACCCGTAAGGTTGGAAATAGAAGAGGTGATTCATTTCGATCTTAGATTTGTTATTCAACACTGGATTGCCTCAGATTGATTTACAATGTGATCATTTTCTTTAGGGTAAGGCCTGCCTCACATTGTCTCGCTCAATGAAGAGGTGCGTTCTAGTGTAGTCGAGCAATCTGGGCGGAATCTGATCGTGAAGAGAGAGCAGGGCCATGGACCAATTGAATCAGATGAAGCAGTGCGAAGGAGAAGCATCGGAGGCTTCACCTGAGAAAGTCAAAAGGGAATCACCATCGTCATGTAAACAACAATCATCCGCAGCCTCGCAACAACGCCGTGACGAGGACTGCAACACTGGGTCGCCAAAGGTGGGTCAAATGAATCGGAAATCCAGTCTAATGGGAGCACAAATCGCTGACAAGGACGAGGAGCTTTTCTTGCGGCGGCAATCCTCCCTGGCGTCCATGATCTCTGAAAAGATGCGAGCATCACCAGGCAAGAAGCGTGGCAGCATTGATCAGACCAATGGCTCTTCTCCTCAGAATCACGGCGGAGTGTTGCACTCGCCATCGCCAAGCAAGCGCAACCTGAATGAGAGCAAGGGCGGAGTGTCTTCGCCTGGTAGTAGGAGTCACAGCGAATTATCATCACAATCGGATCCGATTGCTCATCCCCAATCGTCGAATGGCCAGACAGAGTTACCCGGGAATGCAAGGCATCCCAGCGGGAACCTCTATCCCTGTGCAGCGAACCCTAATAGCACCCTGCTCAATGTCGCTCATTTCACCTTCGACAATAGTACTACGCAAGCTCCCGAGAACAACAACCTCACGGAGAGGATCTTTAAGAAGCTACTGGGGCAATCGAGGCTGCACCGATCGAGCGATGAAGGCAATTCGCCGGCAAGTACGCTCGACTGCTCGAAATCGCCTTCGTTCCGTTTGGGTAAATCGAAGAGAAAATCCTTACGGAGTCGTGTGGAGGACGCCAACACCGAGGTCGCCGCCAACCCCCGATCCAAATCCCAATTAGCGCAGTACCTGTGGTCCATCACAGCGTCCAATCTCGCCACGGACGACGACAACCTGGAAGGACCGAGCGAAGTCGCGTGGCTGGAGCCTGACAGCCCGTACCATGCTGACCGATCCTACGCTTCCACTCCGAAGAAGAATGAGAGCTGGTCATCTAACAGCAGCACTTGGAACCTCTCTCTGGTGCAGAATCCATCCGCCTTTATTTTGTTCACAGTTCATTTTCCCCTCGGGGTGTCTAAACTTGGCCAGTGTTGCATTGAATTTTTTTGCTATTTTGCTATCTACATTACAATTTCTGGCGATTCACAACAACTCTTCATTGCAATCTGGTTACCCACTCTCATTTTCCTACTTCAATTTTCCATAGACAACTAAAATTGTGTCGAAAGCTCGTGATATTTAGCCCAAAGTAGAATGTCTATGCAGAATCCGCTGCGCACGGTGTCAACAATTGTGAGTAGGCGGCATCAGCCGATCCCCAAAAGGAAGCTGTCGCGCTTCGGGGATTCCAAAGTCGACGCCATCACGCGAATCTCCTTGACGGGAAGCTACGATGGGAGCTATTCCGCTCGGTCGAGATCTGGTGCGGTGCGGAAAGGTTCGGAGGTGAGCTCGGGGCGCAGCTGGTGGTCGGAGATTGGATCCGGCAGGAAGTCGTCCTCCATCTGGACTTGCTCCGGGCGCACGGAGAGCTCGGCCGAGCCGGACTTGCATGAGCCCGACATGGCCCAAGCCAACGCCGCCAAACACCGACAGGTACACACCCTAATTCAATCTTTTCCCTTCGTTTCAGTGTAATTCAGGTGGCAAATACTTTTCAAAAAAGGAGAAACTCCGATGTTGGAAGAGGACGACCAGTAGAACGACCAATGTGGCCTCAATTTAGGACGATCAGTCTCCACTGTTGGAAGTATGAAGAATGAGCCTCCAATTGCTCAACACGGAGTTCAGTTTCCACTGTTGAAATCATTACACACCTCCGAGATCGTTGACAACATCCAACATTAGCTGGTTTTAGACTAATTTTCATTGGCCAAGTGTTCAACATTAAATGTTTCTGATTTTGGAATGGGAAGATTGGCAAAAGTACTGGATACTTTGAATTCTTATCTTCTCTTAATTATCCATTACAGTAAGCTGAGTCTCTAATCAATCACAAATCATGAAGATAAGTTTTCACCTTGGACATCGTCTGGATGACAACTTTCTAATTCGGAAAGAGTCCGTGAAGAATTCCAATGCGCTTCACGGCAAGTTCTGCCAAATTTACAACTATGGAAGTGGCCCACAATGAATTCAGTGGAACTGATATTTGATTGTCTTTACACAATTACGAAGGTGGAGGGGGTTCGAGCGAACGAAACTTCAGAAACAGCGTTTCCGTTCATCAAGACGATCGCGTCCTCCTTTGTGTTTCAAGGAACATCCGAGACTTCGCAGAGTTCGACCTCGGATGCCGCGTCCTTGCGAGTTTCCAGAGCCACCACTGATCTCCACAAAGCTGTATCTGTGATGGATTCGGAGAACGTGTACGACATTTACCTGGACCCCGAGGACCGGGGCTCCATTAGCGGCAGTGAGGCCTCCCCACATTGGGATGCCATCCGGAAGCACAGCTTCGATTATGTGCGGGAAGTCGCGGTGGGTAGTAGCGACTTGTCGAGCCGCGCTTTGAGCCGTTTGCTGCTGATGGAACGACCCCACATGGAGATGCGAGATGGCAGGTTTAGCCTCGACTTGCAGCGAGGGCAGAAACTCGACAAGGTGCTGCACACGCGCTCCTCCGATGAGAAGCTGCGCATCTTCGCCACCGAGACGAAATCATCACCGAGACGATCCATCTTGTCGCCGTGTTTGGTACGCCATGCTTCACATTCCTATCGTTCTTCAAGCACACAGAGGATAATCTTTCAATCAATGTAGGAGTCTGGTTTCATTGGGAGTTATCACTCGACAGAGCTCACTGGATAGATCTCTTTGGGCACTACAAGTTTCGAACTGTCTTGAGATCAAATTCTTTTCTCACTCTATGTGTTGGATGATTTTCTTATGCAATCATTCAAAGTGGGAAGTTGTAGACAAGCACTATGGAAAGGATAGTAGACAACTCCATTCTCCATTCTCCATTCATAGATCTCTGGTCGTTATCATCATTAGCCAAGTCATGCTTCTTTGCACCCAATGGTTGCTAAGAAACCAAGTGTTGATTGGAAGAGATGAGGTGGTTTTGCTAACAAGGTCAGCCAATAAAAGACAGGATCAGGCCCCCAGCGGTTTTAGTATCCTCTTCTTACTGTCACCTTTGGTTTGAAGTTTCCTGCAGCGCAGTCCGTTTAGACGATGTCTCTAGGAACAAGTGCTGAACTGCGAAGACGTACTGTTTTGTGTTGCCGCCTTTGTGCGTTGTGCAGACTTTTTTGCAGAGATCACCTTGCAATAATAATCCTGATGCAACACAACGAGCACCTACTGCACCATCCAGGCGAAAGTTGCAAGTCATGAATAACTTCATTGCTCGGCTGGGTCATGTCACTGAGACTCCTTCCCTTGCCGGTCCAATCTGCGTACAATAAATCAAAGCAGTGAAGGTTAAAATCGCAGGAGCTTCTTTAGAGGTGCGATTCCCCTCCCTCTCTCTCTCTCATTCAAAGATTCAGTAGGGTAACCACACAGAATGCAATACTTGCATAGTTTTCATTATTAGAATGGTCAGTTTTTGGAACATTCTTGTTTCCAACTCAATGAAGATTCCAATGCCCCAGCGAATGGATTATTGGAAACAATATGCAAGTTCTAAGCTCCATTGGTAAGTGATTTTAAATCTGACGCTGAGGGTTAGGAGATTCTCAAAATCAATTTGTTCATTGTGCAAGATTTTGGAGTGTCGCATTAGTGGTGGTCTCAATTAGGTGTAGTACCTAATTTGCCACCAAAACCCATTCCTGGAACCGTAGATTTGTTTTTTCAACCACGTTTGTTTCTGTGTGCTTGCAGGTAAAGAGCAGAGCTGAGCTGAGAAATGGACATGAGACCTGTACCCCTGGCTAATGGAGTCTTTGGCCACTTGGACAGTTTATAGAAGAGCTAGCAAGTGCCGACTTTGTCTGTGCACAAGAGGGGTTGTCAGAGTTTGTAATTTCAGCTGTGTGACTCTGTCATTTGTTTCCGAATCCGGTCCCACGGGATTTTGAGTCTTAGATCTCACCGTAAAGTTTGGGATGCCAGACCTTGCAATTTGGAGTGTATTAACAAACCAGGCACAACACAGTGCTTCTTTCCTCAAACTAGTTATCCCTCTCGTAGAGCTTTGGAACATGATCACCTTCTCTTGCAGGCTAGTGCTAACACTCCTTAGTCCTAGCCCCTTGGAGAGACTTCAAATCACCTCCATTCTCAGAGCACGAGTCTTGAATTCTGACACCCCCTATGCTGTAAAATTGGAGAGCATGTAGAGGAGCAACTTTCGTTAGGAATAGAATTTCTAAAGAGGGTAGAAGCTGTGAGTATGGTAGCTTGGTGCCTGTTTCGACTCCGCCATTCCGGAGAATCATTCAGTTTTGGTGCCCACCATAGTCTCTCACTCATACACTTCAATCCTCCAATACCTGAAATCAATCAGCAATTGTAGAGTCACCGGTCTTACTATGTAACTCTGCTGAACATGGAGTGCCTCTCATGGACTGAGGAATTTTATACTTCGTTGAATGTTATGGCTTCAACAGTGAATGGAAATGCAAAGATGCATTGTGGGGTCGTGCGAACTCGTGGAAACCCCCAAATGGCCTCATTTATTTTTTTATTTTATATTTATTTTTCTATGACTGAAGATTCAAAAAATCGGTACTGGGTCTTTCATGTGCGACCACAAAAAACAGGACGAAGGGCAGGTTCCGCTCAGTCTGTAACGAGCTCATGAAAGAATTCTTTCGTTTTTTCAAAAATGATGAGCAGTGTGCCCAGTCAGAATGCGGGCATGTCACATTCATGAGACAGAGCAGAGGTGGAAGTTGCGGTCTACATGAACTATTCACAGCCGTTTTCAGCTGCCTCGAAGTCCAGTCCCAGGCGCATAATGTCGATTACGGGTCTCAAAATTTGTCAAGCTTCCCTTCCTACTGAGTCCATCTCTTCTCCACATGGGTCTTCGCGTCTAAATCGCTTTCCACAGAGGTAATACAATTTGTTAGAAGCCCTACAAAATAAACATATCTCCAAAGAAGTTTGAGTTACACCTTCCTTGTCCTCCCCCCATTCTGTCCTGGTGTGCATTTCAAGTTGGGCACTTGGTTAGTCACTTGCTGTACAAACACAATGCTGCAACATGGCAAGTGGATTACATAACCGGCTGTCTCACGGAAAGTTATCTCCTTCGTCTCCCAAGACTGAAGAGTGACTCACGTCTTAGTGATGATACGAGACCAACGCGTTTCCAAAGGCCCTCAGTCTACACATGGTCTGCAATTAAAGATTCTTGGGTGGACTACGCGGAGGTCTAAAGGCGACACGGATGGGTTCTCTGATAAGTTTTACCGCATCATCAGGGAAGTAGTGTACCCGTTTCTGAAGGTGGAGCGTGACGAAGAGACTCCTGAGGAGACCTACAATTGCTCGGTACAAGGACCTGCTCCACCTCCAGGCCCACGACCTGCATCAGCCACAGTTGTGGAGCCTCTCAACAAGATGCCGGCGATGTGGACAGTGAGGGATTCATAGTGGAGGAGCGATTCGCAGATCGAGTCAGTTGGTTCCAGGTGAGAATTCCTCACTGCCTTCCTTTCTAATGAGTCGTTGAATGAGATACTGGAAATGTGCTACGGAATTTGTTGAAATAATTTTTAAAAACGTTTAGCTCAACCATTCATATCATGAAGCACAAGTGCGATCTTGTTATTTCCACGCACAACCGTCATAGCGACCCATGTGAACCCGATTTCACATTCATTTCACTAAAGTCAACACGATCAGTTCTTCTTCGCTATCATGTATTGCAATGTCGGTACAGCATCGGGTATCATACATGTTTTTTTGACTGTACAATTTTGCCACAACTTTATACTTGCATGCACACAATATAACGCATAAGAATACAAGGCCTAATCATTAGGACAATTAAGTAATTACTCCTTAATCATAGAGGAGATTTTGAAATAGTAAACACTTCATTGGAAGTGCAAAAAATTTACACAAAATTTACTGTAGTCTTGAGCTAGAATAATCTTAGATTCTGCCCAAACACTTGATCAAGATTGAAAAAAAGTTTTATAGTCTTCAAGACAACCATTCATATCCAAATCTGAAGGATAAAAAAGTTCTATAATTATTCCAGTTTGAATCTCAAATACCATGTTAAATTGTTAATTGTAGTGATGGACATTAACCCTTGAAAGACCAGCATGTGTTTTTGGCTATATAGCAATTTTGAGCAAATATATGTGATTGGAGATTTCCGTATTTTTGGCCCAAATTTTTATAGAAGGTAAGGACAAGGAATATCTTTCATATGCACTAAATTTCATGACATTTGGAAATGTAAGTTAAAAGTTATGGCCTAATATGTTACTTTTATTCATAATTGGGCAATTTGAGTAAATTTTTAAAATCATTTTTTTCATAAACAAAAATTTGAAATTGATTTTCAAGAGTTAAATATATGTAGAAAGCTTTGAATCATTCCATTTTGATCAACGAGTTAAAAATTATGAGGATTTTTTGTTTGCAGGTAGTTATAAATTCTCTATTCTAAAATAAACTTTGAAGTCCTTTATCTTACTCAATTTTCAATATTTTTGGAAATAAAGCTATAGGATGTAGATTTTTTATTACAACATTGTAGCCATTGAGATTGGCATTTTTCAATTTCATAATTAAAATCTTAAAAATTTACTATTTTGAATCATTTTCTACTATTGTCTAATTACTATTTTTTTTCCTATATGTTGTACAATTCCAAATTATTTGAAATTCTTCAAGTATGTGCCCAACTTATCTAGGAAAATAAATCCAAAGAAGAACTACCATTTTGGACATTTTTTCATAGGAAAGTGAGCTTGTGAATTGCAGCTACCTATTTTTCATATGGCCCAAAAAATGATTTTAGTATATTTGAATGCTTATATCTTGTAATCCACATGGTAAAAAAAATTTTAATTTTTATCATATGTTTAGAAGTTAGCATATTACAAGATCCTACAATTATATGTGTCAGAAAGGCTTTTTTTTCAAAAATTTGGTACTTATACTTAAAATGACAATTTTTGAGCATTTTTGGTGAAAACATAGCTACGGAACTTTCAAGGTTAACATAATATTCAAATCCAAACTATCTTTAACTATAATACATTATTAAAAATCAAATGATAGTCATTCAATAATTTCAAAAGGAAAAGAGAAACTTAATAAAACCTAGGCAAGCAATATGTGTCTACCCCAACTTACTTGAAAAGGCAATATGTGGCATGTATTGCTTGTGCCTATTTTAGCAAGGCCCAATAAGACCCACAAAACAATCTAGAAAATCTTGTAGAGCACCTTTGGAATCATGATCCTTAACTCCTAAATGCCTAACACCTTTTTGAGTTTCTTGGAGTTTATTCTAAATTCAATGAAATATTAAAGTTGTTAAGTTCCATCAATTTTCTTTGAATTGTAACCACATGAATTTAACTACATGACCATGAGGATCACATATGAAAAGAAAACACTACTACAAGTGTATTTGACATCAAAATGTGATGCCTTAGGCATTTAGAGGTCGACACCTTCTTTTGCAAACTTAAGCTCAAATTGAACAAAAGAGAGCTCCTTAAGCCAATGACTCATTGGCTTCACAATTCGCATGTAAAAGTATGTTAGAACTCTAATTTTTCTTGATTTATTTTGATTGGAAAGATTTTTCTACAAATTATTCGCAATTGGCACTACTCAAAGAAGATACTATGCCATCATTATTAAAAAATGAACCACCTAGAGAGTCAACAATATACTGAAAATTTCAGAGGTAGCATTGAAGCTGCAAGGCAGGGTTGACGAATCTCTATGTCCGCCCCAAAATAGCGTCCGTATCCCGGATGTTCGGACGCATAGACGCTAGCAAACGCAACGTCCCTCCCACCGTCGGAAGGCAGACGGGCAGGGCGGGGCAGACGGATGGGGCAGACGGGTGGGGCTGACGGACGGGGCGGCTTAGAAAACCCGTTTTGGGTTTTTTGTTTTAATTGTTTTCACCAATGAGAGATTGAGAGTGAAGTCATTTGAATTTTGATTTTTCTTATATTGCAATTGCGATTCAATAGAGTTGTATATCACTATTTATGTAAAAGCTAAAATATGAAATATATTTTTAATTTTTTTGTTGAATTTCATTTTGATTTAGAAACAAAATCACTTTAAAATTCAGCGAGATGTATATCATCAATAAACAAACAATTTTATAATAAAATGATTGAAGAAACCATTGTCATTTGTCAACATGAGCTCCATATATCATGAGCAACTAAACAATCAAACATCTAAATTCACATCTCCACAATTCCTATAGACGCCAATCCACATCTCCTTTAACCTCAGCCCCACTACTCTCTCTTGTAGCTCTCCGTTCAAAATCTTCATTATCGGAGTCATTTTCATTGTCGGAATCATCTTCATTGTTGAAATCAAGTATCATTGTCTCCTTCAAGTCTTCTCTCGAAGTAGGTTTACTCCCTTTTTTCGAATTTAATTTTTCTTTTTTTACTTTGATAGAATGATTAAAGGCTTTTTGAATAGGAACCTTTCTTTTTTTTCTATTTGACAAAGTAGCAACATTTTCATCAAGAGGGGTCCTATTCTTCATTGGAGAAATAGCAAAAAGTTGCATTTCTCTTTTCGCTTTCACCTTACTCGATTTTTGAACCATCAATCTCGATGTAGGGTCGACATGTCTATGAATGGTTATCTCCACTTTAGCTTTCTTTTGAAGTAATAGAGTGCCGTTTGTTGATTTGATGGGTTCTTGCGCCATTCTTTTTCCTACAATGCGAGCACGCAAAGATATCAATGGCATCCAATCACTATCTGTATCACTTAGGCTTGTAGGTGATGACGCTACTTTCCGTAGATTACCGCCTGTAGAAATTTCTTTGGAAATGTTCACTAGGCGTTTTTCATATCCAAAGCTCTGAGAATCATCTAATCGTGTGTTAATAGACTTCAACAGTATTGGTGGAACAACACTAGATCTCGGTACTTCAAAAATTGACTTTATTGGCTCTTTTTCTTTATCACTCTTCACAATTGCCGAATTTGTGACTACCATCCTAACTGAATCACTATTTTTCTGTACCGCAATATTTGGTTCCCCCTCATCACTACTATTGTTGCCCACATCTTTTGGAATGTCCACCTCCATGACCGCATCTTCTCTTCTGTCGTTTCCTTGCACTACATTTAATGTTACAGATGGAGATTGAAAAATTAGAACTTCTTCATTTCTCTCATTATCACCAATAGCATTCTCATTGATTTTCACCTTTTTGGCAATAGTGTTTGCCTTTTCCGATAGAATGTTTTCGCTATTCAAGAATCCCATTTCATTGCAATATGCAGTTAAAGAAGGTAGATTCTCCTATACCTCTACATTGTCCTCATCTTCATAAAAGATATATGCATCGTTTGCATTGTCAGGAACGACATCTTTGTGGTTTAGATGATAATCATGCGTATCATTCACCAAATCGGGAAAGCCTTGCATAACGTCTTCATCTTCCCACGCTGTCGCACGATTGAAGTCATCTCCACCATCTACAACTGAAAGGGCCCTTTCCAAATCCTCGTCATCATCGTCTTTTAACGTCGGCCTATCTGAATCCTCTGATTCCATCGGATCTACATTATCATTATACCATTTTTTTTCATCTTTTTCCTTCAATGCGCTTAATACTTTGGAATTGGTATACATGTACACCAAATCCGCTGCTCTCTCCGGCTTCAATTTATTTCGAGATTTGTTGTGAACAAAAGAATAGTTGCTCCAATTCCGTTCACATGAAGATAATGACACCGGTTGAGCCAATATCCTCTTCGCTAATGGAGCTATAAACTTGCCATATGCACCTTCAAAATCCCACCAAGCATGCGCGGACAACATTTGATCTTTCGGATTCAGCATATTGTGGAATGGAGGTTTCTTGTGTCGAAAAGCCACATATTCCTTCACCACTGCTGCATATTCATCCGGTTTACATATTCTCTTTAAAACTTTCTTACATCCTGACATTGCATCTACATCATCCGCTAGCTTTTTGTCGTGAAGAAGGTATGGATTCAAAAGATCTGCGGTTGATTGGAGATCGGTGTTCACCATTCTTCTTCGGGCATAAAAAGACTATACCAATGAAATTGCAAGTTCTTCTAGCAAACAAAATGGTGGACTTTATAATCCGTTCACATGCTTCTTTAACTTCTTCATGATATGCAATACCTTCTCCATGCATGGTGATTTTGAATCCAAATCGCGGAGTGCACATATGATTGGTTCAACCATCTTCACATAATTGATGGACCGATTCCAAAAATGGTCATTAGGAACAATTTTCTTCACCGCTAAGGCGAAGTCTTTTGGTTGGACTTTGGCTCCACGTTTCTTCTTGAGAGTATGTACATACTCAACCCATTGCGGATCTACCACCATTTATTTCAATGCTCCTTTCAATTTTGTCAAACGCTCCATCATGATAAATTTAGAGGCGAACCTTGTATTCCCAGGCATCAAGAGACCAAGATTTGGCGAATACTTTTGCAATAGAGCTAGCGGCATATGTCTCTTCCTGATAAATTTAGCTACAAGAACTCCTTTATCCAATTTGGAAGCAATCCATTTCTGTACAGTCCAATCCTTCAACAACAAATTTAATGCATGTACTACGTACCCTTGGTAAAAAATATGAGGATATTTTGCAGATATTACATTTTATGCAGACGGATTCACGGGAGCATTATCCATAGTTATTAATACGACGTTCTTGGATCCTACTTGTTGAATGAACTTTTCCAACATAGCTGCCAAGTACCCCGCATTTTTTTTACAACCACTTGTATCCATAGATCCAAGAAATTCTTCACCTGCGGATGATACAAGCATGGCATTGATGAGAGGTCGATTAGTCACTGAGCTCCATCCATCAATGGACAATGTTGCTTCAAATTTTCGAATGCTATCTTCGGTCCGTGCATTCAACTGTGTCTGAATGTTGGTCTTCGCCTCATTCAACAATTTGTACCAAAGGTCGTGGTATGAGGGATGAATGTATGGCCTACCGAACGCAACCGTTTTCTTCACTACTTCTTTAAAAGCTGGATTTCGAGCCACGGAAAATGGTGTGTTCGCCGAATAAAAAAAATTTGCCCACACTGAATGTAATTTGCATCTATGACCTTCTTCAAACCCATTCACTAAGCTCCCTTGCCTCTGAGGCCTAGAACTTGATGCCCTCGGGGTTTCACGTTCACCAGAAGCTTCCATACTCAAAGTCATTTCAGTTGTGGCACATACCATTGATACCAATTCTTTGGACGTTGGACAAGAGTCTTCGTGGTCAGAATGCGACACAACCTTTCCGGCCGAAAACTCTTGAACATCTGAAGGGCCAGGGTTGCCATCCACATTGTCCATTACAACGCGTTTTGGAAAAACTCCTTCGCAATGCCGAAATAAATCTCGAACTGCCATTGATAATCGTAGACAAAGGCTCACCCCTTTATCACGTATACCTCCAGGCCCAGAATAGCCTAAGTGGCTCAACATACGGCCGAACTTCCTTGCCATGACTGCCTTGCAAAGCCTACATTCTACTTTACCATCCTATGGCACACTATACCAAGGAAAAAAATCCCCCGTCGGTTTGGCCACCATACTGATAGGTGTATGTTTTACTTCAATTTCAAAAGAAACCAATAGAATGTTTTAAATTTGAAACCCACAACATGACAATGTATGCAATATCAATGAAATTAGTCACACAAAGCTTTGAAAATCAAAGCCCCCCCGTCCACTAAACTATGCATTACCAAGCAAGAGATACAATAAATTGAAGCTCATAGCCCTTGGAAATCTTAGTGTTCGGTTTTTCGAGAGTGAATACAAAAGCTTCTCTTCTAACATTTATAGTCCCCTCCAGAAAATTTAAGGTTCATTTTTAGGGTTTACATTCAAAAACAAGCAATGGCCCGGACGGGGCTAAAGCGGACGGTCGGACGGGGCGGTCGGGCGGATAGGCCAGACAGGTCGGACGAGCGGTTGGACGCGGCGGTCGGACAGGGCGGTCGCACGGGACTGTCCGCATTGTCCGTCTTCCAAAGCCATCCGCGCTTTGGACACTCCAACCGCCTCACTTAAACACTGACCGCTGCTGGTGTCCGCCCAACTATCCATTGGAGCATCCTATGAGGCCATTATTACTCAAAAAGAGTAGTAACATTTAAAAAAAACAGCCTAATAATCACTGCTAAATGAGGATCAATGTAATTGATTTATCATTTTATTTTATTTTTAAATGTAAACCCTAAACCCTATACCCTAATGACCCTAAACCTTTTCTTTTCTCCCCTAAATTGTTTTACGAATGAGGGGAATGTGGTTAAGTTGAATATGTTTGGATTATTTACTTATATTATCCCTCTAAATAGGTTTTGAGAAGATCTGAAGATGGTGGGGATTTTTTGCAGAAATAATCAAATCCTTTTTCATTGTAAGCAAATGAAATTTTAAAAAAAGGCCCCAATACATAATTAGAATAACAATTTAATGGATTTCAACCTCATGATATTTAATGAAAGGTTGTGATTTCTCATTAAAAGTGTATCACGATCTTCAAATGAACATCGAGTCTTTCATAATTTTTAATGAAATTTTGATTAGATTTGAAAACAAAGAAAAAGAATCAATGTTTTAACTTTCAAATCATATATGGCTATATTTTTTTTTTAAAACATAGAAAAATTCGTTACTTGAGTTGGTTGAGTAGAATACATTATACACTTATACATGTGCTATATTTATTTTGAAGGGTAATTCCAATATTCTTATTTTAGATGTTTTTAAATATTAATTTTAAAAAAGAGGGTTCATTGTTTAAAGATCTAAAAAATTGACAAACATAATTTCTATTATAAATAGGAATTGGATTCGGAATTCGAATTTTGAAATGATTCAAATGAACAAGAATACAAGATATTGATTATAAAATATTTCTTCGTTTGAGTTTTCAAAATGAATTCACGAAACAATTGCAAACTTTTGAACTTAGGTATATGGTATTGTTTTCGGTTTGTACTTTGTAGAGTATAATACTTCAATTTTAATCCTAAATAAATGAAAAAACTCCACATAAATGAAATGTTTCTATGTATTGCACAAAGATTTTTAACAATTACTATGATAATTAAATACATTGTTACATTTCATAAAATATTCTACATAGAAAGAAAAAATCATTTCAGTTTTCATTCATGATAAACAATGTCTTCTACTCTTTCTGTTATATGTTCATTTTGTATAACGTGTACATTGTACAATCTTTGAGAGCAGGGTAGTTCATTTTTGACTCTCATTGAAATAGAAAATATATTTGTGTTTGGATTTTGAAATCATTATGTATTCTACGGTCTTACAAGAATGCATCTTGCTCCTTCCTTTGAATCCTTTTGATATTTTTTTTTTCCTTTGCTTTCTCGTAGGGCTCTTGTTCTCTTGTTCTCTTCATTTGATTAGCCTATTTGGCTTGGCTCTTAGTTTTTTGTTTTTTTTAATGCAATGGTTTATGCATATGTTATAAAAAATATATATTATTTATTTAAAAATAATATATTGATGAACAAACGCATAAAGGCATTCAATGCTTTCACATTTAAAGTTATAAATCTATCATAAATCACTCTTGCAAATTTGAATGATTGAATCGAAAATTTGAAAATGTAATTACAAGAGCTTTCAATTCAATCAATTGCATAAATCATAAATGTTGAAATGCAACTCATATGAGTTTAGCATCTATGAAGATTAATTCATGCCATTCACATGCAATTTTCCAATTTAATAAAATGCAATTAAGTACTTCAATTTCTTTCCCTCCAATTCTCCAAGTAACATTTACTTTATATCTTTCTCTATTTGTTTGTCTATTTTTTGGGAACAAATGGAGAAACTATCTTTGTTTATATTTGAACATGCACTCTTATTTGATTGATGAAGAATAAATCTATGAAATATATAATCATTGATTTGTTCATGTTGATTTATCTAATATATTTTATGTATATATATATCATTAAAGGAGTATGGAAGACAAGATTGACAGATTGTATTCAAATATTGTTGATTTTGAAATGATTTAGTACTATATCATTTATAAGAATATTATAATAGTATTATGTTATAATATCCCTAAAACAATTGCAACAAATATTAAAATACATGCTAAGTTAGGTTTGTTAGCCTACCAATTGTTCATTAATAGACATAATTGAATAGCCCCCTTAAATAAAACACTCAATATCTAATATCTTACAATCCAAATGGTGGATTTGTCTAAAAATTTTTCCACATCTTTTCCAACTAATTTACTACAAGATGCTACGGTTACATGTGCCCAAAAGTATTTTTCTTCTAAGATTTGGTATTTGCACTAGTAATGGCAGTTTTGAAGTGTTTTTAGTGAAAAGAACTTTAGGGGTTAAACATCTATACCGTTAGATTTTGAAAAAAGAACAATTTGCTTCATTGGGGATAACTATAAGTCCATGCTCTTTTTCGATAGCCAAAACACACTTGCAAAGACTTGGACATGTAGCGGTTTACTAAGTGATTAGACGTCAATTAATTCAATTTAATAGTAGAATTTTTATTCAACTACCTTCTTACAATTGTTTTATACACAATGCAACGTGAATATTTGGGTACATATATTAAATGTCGCAATCCTTTCGTGAATTTTTGCACATTTTAGCTCATATCTTTGTACAAAAATATCATTTACCAAGAATTCATAAATTTGGTCATAAAGGAAGGCTACCTTTTTTAATTTCAAATTTTATATTGAATGAATGAAAAGTTAGTTGGACTATACAATGCCATGAAGACCTTTGTTTATCGTGCAAAATATGGACGTCGAAGCGCTTCAGGGTCAAACCGCCCCGTCCACCCTCGTACTCGTCCGCCCTCATACCCATCAACCCCATCCGCCCAAACCCCGTTCGCCCCGATACCTGTCCGCTGTCCACCTTGTCCGTCGGATCCGGCGTCCGCCCTATCCGCCTCGTCCGCCCGGTTACGGCCGATGCGTCCGCCCCCCCCGGACCGTCCGATCGGGCGGACGCCAGATTTGTCCGCCCGTGGCCGTCCGATTGGGCGGATAGGGCTTTAGGGTTTCGAGGAGGCGGATGGCGGATCCGTCTGCTACCCCCAGCCCGTCCGATCGGGCAGACGGTTTGGGGCCGTCTGATGGGGCCAAGGTTGACAAATGTCAACGTCTGCCCCAAAATAGCGTCCGTTTTTCGGACGTCTGGACACGCGAACGCTAGCGGACGCAGCGTCCCGACCGTCGTCGGAAAGCGGACGGACGGGGCGGACGCCCAGATCGTGCGGACCAGATCAGTCCGCGCGTCGATCGGACGGCCGTAATCGGGCGGACGGACAGACAGGCGGACGCTGCGTCCGCCGGGACGCGAATGTCAGCGGACGCTACGAACACAGCGTCCGCGTCCGAACGTCCGGACGTCGTGTCAACCCTGGATGGGGCGGATGGGCCGTCCGCCCTTATAAGAGGGGCGGTCGGGCCGTCCACATTGTCACTTTTGCTTTGCCCCTTGTGAATGCAAGGTGGAGTGGAGAGCTTGGTGGTTCATCCTCCATTGGCTCCTTTCCAAGGCAAGGCAAGAGTGGTTTATTGGGGCCCCCTTGTTGCCAATTTTTTTAACATTTGCGCGTGGAATTCACATTTAAATTAAAAAATTTCATCTATATCAGTTTCATTTGTTACGATGACGAAGGGGAAGAAAAAGGTTGCGAAGCTTAAACATGGAGAGGGACCATCAAACTTGGAGGTAGCCAGGGTTGACGAATCTCAACGTCCGCCTCAAAATAGTGTCCGTTTTCCGGACATCCGGACGCACGGATGCTAGCGGACATAGCGTCCCTCCCGTCGTCAGAAGGCGGACAGGCGGGGCGGGGCGGACGGCCCGAGGCAAATGTCCAGATCGTGCGGACCACATCAGTCCGCGTGTCGATCGGACGGTCGTAATTGGGTGGACGGGGCGGACGGGCGGATTAGCGGACGCGAATGTCAGTGGACGCTGCAGACATAGCGTCCGCGTCCAGATGTCGTGTCAACCCTAAAGGTAGCTCGCCAAAGTTCTTCGGAAGAATGCAAAAAATTCATGATCGAGCGCATCGTTCAATTTTATGAATCGGAAACAACATTGTCTTTAAACAGTAAGTACATCAGATATCAAGAGGAGTGCGTGTTTAAATTCAAGGTAGACCTGACACAGATGTTGTTAGATGCATTGAATGTTCTGAAGTGGCATGACGAAATGCATAAAACGCACTTCACTAAATGTTTGGAGAACAAGGTTCATGACGCTTTGTGGAATTTCAAAGTCATTTTGGTTAAATATGGCAAGGAATATCGCCCCAATGACGCTAAGTTTGAAGAAGTGATTCTGAAAGCGAACTTTTTTAGGGGACGATGTGCTCCATTCGCCAAAAGGCACAATCGAGTTGGTTCGATTGCTTAGTGGAAAAGCAATGATGGAGTTGCTAAAGCAGAAAGGATCAAACAGCACCTAATAGCACTTCCAGATACAACACGCGTGATTGCTGTTGATAATAGAACGATGAAAGGTGGATATGCAACGATTCAAAAGGTCCATATTGAAAGATGTCCAAGAATACTTCCTTATTGGGGGTTTGCGGCAAAGAAATCCATTCACCACCAAACTCGACCCGATCTTGCAAAGTTAAAACATCAAAACGAATCAATGGTTGTTCGAACTCCACACGAGGCTGTGATACGGTTTGCTACGGTGCACAGAACGACGTGTGAAGGTTATGCGTATTGGTAGAACGGTGGAACTCTTCAACAAATGTTGAATATGGATAAGGACTATCCAGACAACATTCAAATCCGTTTGATGTATACGAATCCAACTGAAGAGGAGGTTGTAAAAGCTCACCGTTTAGGGCGATATCGGAAGAAGCGCACGGAGTTGACATGGGCCTTTATGCATATAATGTATGCAATGCATCTTGTTGGACATTTGCACAATGATCTTTCTCTGAACAACATCTTGTTGCATTTTCTAGAGGATGAAGCGCGTGTGTACATTAGAGTTTGCGATTGCGGCATGACCACCGTAGCTTCTTAACCAATGAAGTTTTTGTACACATTCACATCAACAGATGAGATGAAACAGACTTTGCAGAGGAGATGGTGGGTGGATCCACGTATTGCATATTTGCATAAAGCAAGTGTAGATGTGGACAAGGTTGACGAATCTCAACGTCCGCCCCAAAATAGCGTCCGTTTTTCGGACGTCCGGACGCAGCGTCCCGACTGCCATCAGAAAGCAGACGGGCGAGGCGAGGCGGACGGACAAGGCGGACGCCTAGATCGTACGAACCAAATCAGTCCGCGCGTCGATCGGACGACCGTAATTGGGCAGACGGATGGGGTGGACGGGGCGGACAGGCGGACGCTGCGTCCGCCGGACCGCGAATGTCAGTGGACGCTGCAGACATAGCGTCCCCGTTCGGACGTCCCGGACGTCCAGACGTCGTATCAACCCTGGATGTGGAAGTCATTCCGATGTATTCACGTAAGTCGGAAGAGTATGCCATTCAAAAAATTGCTCGGCGGATAAATAGAAACAACATGTCAGAGGTGTATTTCAACTTGCTACTTAAAACACCTAGTGCGACACAATTTGCCTTTCATGACTTTGCAATAGTGTTTAATGCTTACTTGAAGTGCATTTCTTCGAAGAGTGACGATGAAAATACTAGTTTGGCCCATGTGATTACGCGATTTTCTAATACATATTGTTGGCCGATGCCAGATAAACATTTCCGCCATTTATATTAGATTGGTAGTGCAGAAGTAGTAGTTGAATAGGTTATATAGGCATCAGAGTTGACGAATCTCAACGTCCACCCCAAAATAGCGTCCATTTTCCGAACGTCCGGACGCTAGCGGACACAGCGTCCCTCCCGCCGTCGGAAGGCGGATGGACAGGGTGGATGGACGGACGGGCGGACGAAGGTGGATGCAGGCAGACGGAGGCGGACGAGGCGGATAGACAGGGCGGACGGGCGGACGAGCAAGAGCGGACGGGGGCGGACGGGGCGGACAGGGCGGACGGGGCGGGATAGGGTGAACAAGGCGGACGGGCGGACAAGGGCAAATTGGGGCGGACGAACGGGCGGACGGCGTCCACGAATGTCAGCGGACGCTACGGACACAGCGTCCGCGTCCGGACGTCGTGTCAACCCTGATAGGCATTAAAAATTAGTTTAGAAATATAGAGTTGGAATGAAAAAAATTATATGTACAATTAGCCAAATGTACACACTATATGGTATATGTAAATTTTTGAGTCCATAATGTATGGTATTCTATATTAAATTCAATATATTTTGCCCATATTGATTATGTTTGTATTTGTGTTGATCTCGATTTTTTAAATAATATATATGTATATATATATATATATATATATTTGAAGTCACAAACTTTTTTAGTTTGCCTTTTGAAAATGAATTGGAATTTTTTCATAGTTTCAAGACTATCATGGACTCATGGTCAAACTTTATAATCTTTCAACTTATAAGAGACATTGTTTTAATTTTTTTTCCTATATGGTTGAATCCTTAAAGGACCAACATGTGTTTTTGGGCAATATATAATTTTTGGGCATACATGTGACTGTAGATTTGCATATTTTGGGCTGAAATTTTTTAATAGAATGTGGGGATGAGGAATATCTTCCATATGCACAAATTTCATAACATTTGAAATTATGAGTCAAATCGCGAACCATTGCACTTCATTTATTATTTAATTGTTTAAGGATTAAGGGAGTGACCGCGGGGCAGTTTGGGTAGGACGGTCGGGGAAAACAGGGCCGTCAAAGTGGACGGGGCGGACGAGGGGACAAGCGAACGAGGCGGTCTCGGCAGACGTTGCATCCGCCGGGACCGTAAATGTCAGTGTCCGCGTCTGGACGTCGTGTCAACCCTACTGCAAGGCTAATTTCCTTCTCACTAATCGTCTTTTTTCTCTCTTCTTAAAACGCTCCAACATAATTTCATCAGTGGAAGCTTGCCTCCCATTTCCCGCATTTGAAGTGTCGCTAGAAGAATCAATAGCTGCCCTTGCCCCAATACCTTCAACACTCACGTTGTTTTTATAAAGGTTAGGATGATCTGTTATGAAAAAAACATATTAAAAGAATGAATAGTGAGAGAAATTTCCAAATCCAGTGGCACAAGTTTGCACTTGCACAACATACAAAGTGATGGAGCTTAAAATTTTCAACACCTCGAACATCAAGAGTAATACAAACGATTAATCCTTTTGGGGATTTTTGCTTCTATCTTGGTAGGTATACATTATTTGTCAATTTCATCAAATTGGGATCATAAGGAAAGGTCATCTATTTTTGAATTCTTGCTTCTATCTTGGTAAGTGTATATTATCTGTCAATTTCATCAGATTGGGATCATAACTTCATAAGAAAAGGTCATCTATTTAAAAATTGATTTCAATGAATGAATAGGTATATGGACAAAACATTCACTTGAAGCACTCTATTCATCATCCAAATTACAAATGTAGGAGCTCCTAGGGGGTAAGAGAGATACACTTTATGCATACTCTTCACAAGCAAGTGGTCTCCATCCCAAGAAGAGATTGAGACTAGCATTGGTTTAAAAATGTAGAAAGTTCTAGTATCCAATTACAATAGGTCACATTAAAAGCAATATTAGGGTCCATCATTTCAAAGAATGAGTCTTTTTTGTTTAATAGAATTGTTGTCGCAGCACAGGGCAGGTCAATTCCCCATTATACTTACAAAAATCGCTCTAGAGTATAACTAAGTGACTCTAAAGATCGAACCCACAAGATCCTGTGAAGTATCTAGCTCTATTAAGCAGTTAAGCTCAGTCAGTATCCCAATCTTATTTTCCGGTCCTAGATCTAGAACTAGAAATACCACCACACCGGATAACTATAGACTGGATTACTCCTTCTTCCGGTCCTACTAACTATCCGGTCTGTACAAACATCCAAATCCTAGGATCTTACAACTTCCGGTCCTGGAAATCCGTCCTGACCAATCCGGTCCGGATGGTCATCATATATCCGTAATCCTATCCGGTTTGGTTTTGCCTCTGTTTCACCATCAGAGGGGTCGCCGCTTACATTTGAGAGTAGTAGGCCCACCACTCCTTCCGTGACTTATAGTGGCTGAAGACCCACTATCCTACCTTCTAAACTCCTAAGCTAATCCGGATCCGGTTTGGTCCTTCACAACAACCCAGATAGCAATCCAGGTTGTAGGTCACACAAAGACCCCACACTCGACCCTCTCACACTACAACGACCTTGATGCTACTTCCGATCCGTGCGAAGACAGGTGGTTACAAGTGCACCCGTCCGTTTCAACATCAACTAAAGTTCTTCCGTTTACCAACTAAGGCGGTAAGACCTCACAGGAGATCGGACACTCGACCGGATTTCCCACCCGGGAGTTCTAGCGCAGCTAAGGAATCCCTCCCTACCCGCCTAGCCTAACAACGGCTTTCTCACCCGGAATCTCAAATTCTAGACGTGCTGAGGAACTAAGTTCACTCCCAACTCTTCGATACCTACTCACATGCACCTTGGATCGGAAAAGAAACACCAAGGGGAGAAATCACTCGCAAACCAACTCGTACTATCCTAACTCCACATCATACAATCCTATCGCGCTGGAGAGAGACACACAATGAAGAGAATAGAAAAGTACAAGAAGTTTGCAAAATGAACAACTCCCAGTTCCCATCTCAGGAACCGATTTATATACAAAGGGTAAAATCCCTAAAAGCACAAAAAGGAGCGGAAAACCCGTGGGGGTCCGATGCCATCCTAATCTAACTTCCGGTCTAACCTAATACTGTTGAGCCAGATCCGGATTCGGATCCGCTCCTACTCCTAACTGAAATCAAAATCCTATCTACTCTACAACCCTAGATCCTATTGTCAGGCTTCCGCTCTTCGGAGCCAGCTCCTCGAAGACTTCACTCAAGTTCCGGTTCCGTTCCCCCTCCGCAGGGTTAGATCCGGGTGAAGACTCCAGGTCGATTGTAATATCCGGTCTCGTGCCCGGAGTCTCAGTCCGTGTAGACTTCTTGGACTCGGGAGTCCAATTCTTCCCACCCTTCGGAATGGTCGCGTCCGGAAAGATATCCGGTAGCGAGAGGTCCGAGAGATGTATCCCCTTGGAGCACGTCGCTCCAGTCAGCTTCCGGCTGCTTTCCTCAATCCGGTCCGTAGCCTTCCGCCCCTCCACCATCGCCGTCTCCACCTGCTCAGCAAAGTCGGTGAGAATCCGGACCATCCGGGAACCGGATAGTTTCTTCTCCTCGTGGATCTTCTCGTCGAAGAGCTTCGCTTTGGTGGCGGCCGTTCCGGTCGCTCCCAGGGTGGCCTTGATTTGCTCGGCTATCTTCCGAGTCTCCTCCGCCATCTCCCGGGTGGCCGTCATGTCTTCCCGATAGGCAAAGAGAGTTGCCTTCAGGGTGTCCACTTCCTCCTGCAGCCGGAGGATCTCCGCTTCCTATTTCCAGGTCTCTTCCGAATTGGTGATGCACTCCGCCACCCGTTCCGCCAACTTACTGTCTGGTGGCGCATCTACCAACTTTCCGATTGCCGAAAGCGTTCTGTGCTTGACCTCCCAATCCGCCCTGATGTTGCAGAGGAGGTTGATGAGGCCGTTGAACGAATCTTGCACTTCCGGGTCTTCCCCGGAAACGGTCTTCTCGACTTCCGGTCTTTCTTCCAGGGCTGGTTTGTTGTGACCGGGAGGTGTCCCGCGCTTGTGGGGAGGCGTCATCTTCTGTCGCTTGATGGGCGGCATCGGCTCCTCCTCTTCCTCGCTTGACTCCCGGTCTGAACCGGAATCGGACTCGGCCTCGTCATCCGTTTCCGACTCCCCATACTTCAGGAGGACTTCTTGAGTTCTCCACACCTTCTCCTCCGCGTCGGTGAGGACTTGGTATTCCCGATAGAGGTGGAAGAAGTAAGGGCACATTGGACTGGCCCTCTTCTTCCCAACTCTACTAATGAGCTGGGCCACGAGATCGGAAATGATCCGTGCCCAGTCCACTTTCCGGGTACCACTTAGGGCACCGAAAATGGTGTTGCCAAGGGTGATCGTCACCCTGGTCGGCTTTTCCGGGTGAAGGACCGGAACCAAGAACTGCAGAAGCCGACGGTGTCGGTCATCCACGCAATCCTCGACCGCGTACCTGTCCTTCGGATTGACGGCCCCCTGGAATTTGCCCCGGACGAACTCATCCTTCCGGTTTGCCATTCCTAACCCTCCTGCCCGGAAACCATAAACACCTCTCCACATTTCCTCGTTCCAGCGGATGGTGGATCCTCTCACAGTGTTATCAAACTGGTTGGACAGTTTGCCGAGGAGTTCCTTGACCATTCTCTCCTCCCTAAAATCCCAGGGTTTCTCGGCAAACCCTAGGCAACCCATAGAGGTGAGATCCTCCATGAGTTGAGACTTTTCCGGCTCTGTGGAGGGAATAACCGGAATGACTTTCTGGAGCTTCACCTCGCCTCCAGAGGTACTCGCTAGTCTCGACCTACGTAGCGGCGGCATTTCCACTCCAATCTATCTCACTCTCTCCTAGCCGCATGTCCCTTTCCTCACGTTCTCTCTCCGATCTCAACCGGAATCAAAGCCTGCAGCACACAAACGCAAAAACTCAACCACGCGCGCTCAAGGTCGAGTTTCTAAAAGGGGGTGCAACAGTGAAGGCTCTTCCTTATATAGTCTCTGGACCATTTCCGGTTTGGTCGTCTTGAATCTGGTTCACCCATAATCCGGTCCTAGACCTAACCCGTGTTGCATTCCGTTTCCGTCGATAGTTACTCCTGACCGGATTAGATCCAAGAGGCCCACTACTTCATGTTCTGTGCTAATTTTGAGTTTTCCTTCTCCACCTAATCGGATCCGGTTCCCTAATGGCTCGTTTCCATTCCTATTTCGGTGCATACTAAGAAAATCAAAATTTTAAGCTGCGACAATTGTAAGGAATAATGACATCCTAAGATAGTCAAAGAAGTTTTAAATTAGTGAGGATTGTAATGAGGACTATATGGAATAAAAATACATGGAAGCTATTCATTTGTATTTGAGGTAGACAATGGCGATTAGCTACTTCTTTTCTTACCAATCCGAAGTTTCTCAGCATACTCCTAACCTTGATGAAAGTAATTAGCACTATAACTAACAAGTATATTGGACTGAGTCTTGCCACGACCTGCAAAGGGGCACTTATCTTATAATTGCTTCTTTGTAGCCTTTGTTTTTTCAATGTTCTTGAGCTTGTATCTAAACCATGTGCAGCATTAGTAATTCGCCTACTATTTTTAAATTAAGGCATGTGTGTGAGCTAGCTTCCCTTGTCACCAATTAACCAAAGAACTCACTCAAAGGGTAGTTGCACTTTAGCAATTCCAATTGTCCACTATGTGGAGCTCTCCTCTACATTTCTTCTTCTTACATGGACAATTCAAATACACCAAAGCATTACAACTCAGCAAAATCAAAACACCATATGCAAAAATCAACACAAAAATTAGACAAAATGATTCTTTACAAGAGAAGTGTCCTCTAGGAGCTGATCTATTTGAACTTTGCTTTTTGCAAATGCTCTAGGGTCCTCCATAGTTTAATTAGGACTTCAGTACCCTATAGAACACTGAATCTGAACAACGGATCCTCTATACCACTGTCCCTAGAAATATTTGAAACTAAAGTAAAATAGAACACAAATACAAATATCTCCTAAACATGAGTCAAGGTTCATAAAACATATAACATACCTTTAGATGCTTAAGTGTGACATACAAATCATCTTCTCGAGATTTCACTTCTTTTTCTATAATACGTAGCTCCCTACCCTTTCTTTTTCCATCTCCTACTCAATGTATTGCAACCTAACAGGGTTGACAGGACGGTCGAACGTCCGAGACGTCCGGACGCGGACGTTGTGTTCACAACGTCCGCTAACATTCACGGACGTCATCCGCCCCATCTGCCTGTCCCCCCATCCGCCCTGGTACGGCCGTCCGATCGACACGCGGACTGATCTAGTCCACATGATCTGGGCGTCCACCTCAGGCTGGCATCCGTACGTCCAGACGTCCGAGTTACAAACGCCTTTTTCGGGCGGAGGTAGAGATTCGTCAACCCTGCAACCTAATGTAGTTGTATAAGAGCACCCACATTGCAATTAATTTGAAATGACTATCAAAAATTTTAATTCATAGCTAAATTTTGTTAAGCAAGGATCCTTGGAAAAAGTAATAGCATGACAAGTATATATTAAGACAGTCAAATGAAAAGATATTAAGATATACAAAACTTTTGAACATACTTAGAGACATTAAAAAATACTAAATTGATTCAGATTTATGAAAGGTTTTTCAATCCTATGATTTATAGAATTATAGTCAATGTTTCTAACATATATGGTATTATTCTTATTTAGTAAGTTTATAAAAATCCTCTCTTCAAATCTGTGGCAAAACATAATCAAAATATGAGTCTATGAGATTGTTGGTTCTAGGTACAACTATGGCCAGTACTTTGAAAACTCATCAACTTGTTTATACGGTGTCCAAATAATGCATGCTAAAGTGCCTTCTTATAACTAGTGACTATTGTAGGTGTGCATACCTTATAAGGTGTCAATGGACTCACATGTTGGGATCTTTGATGGTCACGGCAGTTTCTTGAACAAAGGTGTCTTAAAGTACAAGCTCTTCCTTCTCCCCGTCAATCTTGCCCTTGTCAGCCACTTTAGAATTGGCTCCTCCAATAGGTTGCGCAAGTTGGTTGACCACCACTCCATATCTCCGTTCCCTCTACTTCTGTAGAAACCTCACCTCCTCTAACGTACATTTGCTACACTCAAATGGAACGGAAACATATCTATATCAACATAATCAAAAAATTACATGCACAATTGAGTCATAACACTACTACAAACCCCTATTGAAACATGTTTTAAGAAGCAAAAACGTAAAAAAGAACCTAGTCATAGTCCATTTCTCACATTATTATTCAATATTCGTGCTTGAATATTCATTTATCATTTGGTCTTATTGAAGCTATGTGGACTGATCATGCACCTTCTACTAGGAGTGTTGAAAAGTGTTATGTGAAAAACCAAAGTATGAAATGAAGGAAAAAGAGCTTACAAAAAAGCCCTTACTTTTGTGTAGAACATACTAGTATTACAGAGACCTCCATATTCAACTGCTGATTCCAAAAGCCCACCTCTTTAAAGCAGGATTTATTTTATTCAAGAGATACATGATTAAACAAGGGGAGACACCATCAACTAAACCATTGATAATCACCAAAGATGCCTTGATAAGCAGTTTGTGAAATCCTCTATCAAAATGATGTTCCAACCTCTCAGTTGGTTGATAAAACATCTAATAGTTGTTTTTCAAATGTTAATCTCTTAACGTTGTTTTAATACAAGGTTTACACTAGTTTATCACAAATATCTCATTAATTTTGAACAATTCCTTCACCCACACACATCTTGGTTAGTCCTTTGCAAGGTTGCATCCTATATTTTGAGAATTAGAATATATGGTACATTGCATCTTGAATGACCCCTAGCCCAAGACTAATTTCTTTGTTTTTCTAAATTTCATCATGCATTCTTCTATTCCCATAGAGCTCTTAGTAGCTCATTGTAAAGTAATTATTAGCAAGAGTCCAACCATCATATACACCTCAATTCAATATTTGATAGAATCAAAAATATAAATTTGGATGCTATGCAAACTCATTAAAGAAGATGATTGCAAGAAAAAGAAAAAGAAAATAATAGCTTCTAAATAAAATCCTCACTTGACTTCATCGTCATCTTCAAATTGATCTTCCCGTTCCAAGATGTTACGTTTCTGAAACTACTTCCAATTGGCAACCATATTGGCTTCCCAAAACTAACCTATGTTAAACTAAAAATGTGCAATGGAACCCTACTCTCATGATCCCTCTAGCCAAGACTAAACCCTAAATTATTTTATTACATGCATCATTTTATTGTCGAGTTTCGCTCAATTAACTCTATAATGGTGATTGATGCCTTTTGAGTTGTAACACTAAAATTTTATACATTGAATCTTCTGAAATGTTTGCTACCATTCCTCAACCTTTGAATTGAAAATTAAAACAACAGCATCGTAGAAGAAATAACTTACGAAAATTGTTGAACTTAGTTGCTAGCCTACAAATGCTCAAGAGACAGCAACAAAGACAACTTGGCGACATAGACGCAATTGATCATTGATAGAAATTGTCGTGCATCGACAAATACATAGATTTTTGTTGTTTGGACTACATGATTTGTTCTAATAGTGCTTGTAACACTAATTATCAAGGTCACACTATTTTGAGTTAGTGTAAGTTGGAAAATTTTCATATTGTATCAATTTTCAATAAGACTAAATTTTAAGTCAATAATAATTTTTTAGGTGATAGTAATTTCTCCCTTATTAATAGTGCAAATCAATTTTTAATTTTTAAGCAATTATTTTTGGTTATAATAATTTTACTGAGGATATTTTTATTTTAAAATTATATTTTTTAATTATATTTTTGATTTAAAAAACTTTATGTAATTTATAATTGATTTTATTTAAATATTTTTTGTACATTTATACTAATATTTTTATATAAATATTATTTATCTTAATAACATCAAAATTGGTTATAGAGAATGTTTTTTTAAATGACTTAAGGATTATTTGGGATGAATGAAAAGATATGTAGACAAAAACATTAGTGTCAAGCACTATATTTGTCATTCAAAATATAGATGAAAGAATGCTAGAGACTAAAACAAAATAGATTGGTAATTAAGCCTCACTTTTTGTGTGCATTATAGAAATTTTGGATAGAGCTGAGGGTTGTTTGACTATGTAAATGTGCAAATATAGAAAAAAATAAAAATTTGAAATTTGAAATTTAATTAATTTATTTCATATAGTCATATATGCTACGCAAGACTGGGGACTAAAAAACTTTATAAAAAAAACTTTTTTATTTCCTTGGATTTGCACAATTCCAAAAAGTCAAATAGCCCAATACTAAGTCAAAAATTTTTGTAATGACAATTGTGTGTACAAGAGAAAATTTTGTGTTAATAATTTACATTACATTTTCTATTCATTCTCTTGAAGATTTTTTATTGTACATACAAAATTTTTCTTAAAATATACCATTTACCTCATGGAAACTCCTTGATTATTTCCTAAACGCTATTTGATTCTTCTCTTATCATTTTTTATATTCTCGCCAAATATTCTACAATATCCTTAGTTCTAAATACTACTAAAAGGATGGTGCTCTAATTGGTTCAAGAATACTATGCAATCAAATAGTGGTCAAAATATTATCTTATTTTCTTACAATCCTAATTGAACCTTATTCACAATTAACTAGAAAACAATTGTAGAGCGGTGTAATTGTGAGGCTCTATAGAGTGTTATGTGCCATCTTTTGGGTGGATAGTGACTTATAGTGCTCACTATCCATCCAAAAGTCACTCACAATGTTCATTTTTGGGTTTTCAAGATTTTAAATTTTTTATTTGCAACCCCCCTTCCTCTTCTTGTAATTTTTAGAAACCAACATACTAACAATCAATATGGGATATATCGTTCCGTATCCGTATCTGGCATCCATATTCAATATTCATCCCATATTTATATCTGGTATTGTGTATGTATCCAATATTCATTTCGTATTTCATATTTAGATGGCTCAAATTAATTTTCACAAGATTAACGGCATGTGATTTTTTGAGAAATCATCAGCAATTTCAAGGGTAAGCATTTTTTCTTAAAAAAAATCAATGGCTTGTAAATTTTTTGAGAGAGGGGGAAGGGCAACTAATGCAAACCAATGGGGGAGCCATCTTTTGAGAGGATAGTCATAGGTTAATTTATTAACCGATTGGACCCCACATCCCCACTCCAACCAAACTCTAATCATGTCATATGTGCAGTGTGAATGTAGATGTCCATAGATAGGGTTTGAAAACTCAAATTCTCAAATCAAAGTCCAAGTTATAGTCTCTATCCTTAGAGTCAATAAAAATTGAGATAATGACAAATAAAGAGCCTTCTTCCCTTTTGAACCACACTTATTGGCTCTAGACCAAAGGGGAGGAGACTTTGCAATGACATACATTGTTTGCAAGGTGGTTTTGAGTATAGTAGATCCTAACTCCAATGTTTTAGGAAAAAAGCCTCTTGTAGTATAGTTGCTTCTTACTCTTCTCTTTAGTCTTTACTCTTGAGTCTCTCTCTACTTTCTTTTACTCAAAGCCTCTTACACACTGAAAGTAGAAAGGAACTCTATCATCACTTCCCAAGTGCCAAATCATGTGCAAAGATGGTAGAAGAATATGCATTCAAAGTTCTTCAACAATACATGCCAAGTGATCTTCAATCGTGACTCTCTTAATTTGTTGACAGTGTGAGAGATGCAATGAACAAATTCCCACCCACAAGTTGTCACAGATTTGTACAATCATTTACAACAATCTTCTTCAGTGCAACTCAATCTAATTTTTAAGTACTTTAGCTTCAAAACGCCAATGCATGGTACAACATTGTATAGTCTTCAAGTGGACCCTACTGTAATTGCAGCTGCCACTATTTTATCAAAGTTTGTTGAAATTAGAGCATTGTTAGCCATCCAAGCAATGCCATGGTCTTCTTGTTCATTTTGTTGTAGCTTCCTTCCATTTGACTCCTCCATGCAATAATGGGAAAAATTGGGTGGGCTATTAAGATTGCTCATCCAACAAGAGTAACGTAAATAAATTAAGAAGTTCTTTGAGATTCTTTATATTTTTAAGAGAGTTTTCAAGGAAGAAGTTAAAAAGGTGAGAGACATGTACTATTGATCTTTGATCTTAGTTTTAAGAAATGAAAAAGGGAAACCCATCAAATTGGAAGACCTTAGATAGACAATCTTAACAAATTTTGACAAGCTGGCATTTTCTGGCAAAGTCATCATCTCTATGACACATTGGGAAATATATAATATGATTAACCAACATTGAGGGTCCTTTTTGCTCCTCTAGAAAGTAGCTAGGACCCTCCAGTGTTGCAACTTCGGTGTCAACCAATGGCACTAGTGTTGCAACTTCCATGAGTTCCATCCAGTTGACTGATGATTGATTCTTTCCGGATTATACTGAATTCATTCATAGGGATCTAAGGAGGGATTATTTCCAAAGGGAAATGATTGAGGCTGATTAACAATATTTTGTATTAGTAAATGTATAAATCACCCTATCCTTTCTAAAATTGTGTGTTGGAAGGTGCATAGAAACATGCTTTTAAAGGAACAAAGTTTCAAAACTATTGAAACGTCCCCCTCTTCTACTACTTCATCATGACATGATGCATTGCAACTAGAGTAGAAGAGACTTTAGAGTCATAATTGATAATTCTAATCCCATTGTTGGCACTCTCAGAGAAATATGAAACTCCTAGATCTAACAATCCTAATTCCACTTGAAAAAAGAAGATTTATATTTGATAATCAATTCTTGATTATTTAGCCCTAAACCAATTGAATAGGACATAAATTGGCTTTCAATGTACATTAAATAAAAGTTTGGACCATAAATTGGCTGAAGAAACTTGTCAAAACAAATGATTCAAAAGAGTTGTCAAAATTAGAGGCAACATATTTCTTCCAAAAACACCGGAGCTCTAGAGTTTACAATCTGTTCTAAATCCTAAAACCTTAAATCCTAAATTTATTCACGTTTAGATCACTTCAGTTAACGTCCCTACCTCGGCAAGCAACAAGCCTATTTTCCCATCCAAGACCAGGAAGTCGAGACGATCGGAGACGGAGCGCGCGAGGAAAGCGCAAGCAAAGTGCCAGCTCACAAGGGAATGGAACGGATTCTTGGGACGTGTGACTAACTTCATGGTTGCAGCAAGGAGCTCCTGCAGGTGGCGACGTGACTGGCCGTGCGAGAAGGAGGGCCGGGATAGGTATAACACCCTTGCAGTTAAGTTAATCAAAACAAGATGTGCGAAGGAAGTCTTGCAACCGTGGTCAGCCTCAATTGTGGAGAGCCTCTCGTAAGGAAATAGCAACCTTGCATGGGATGCACGCAGCCTCGCTTGCCGGACCACGTTGTCGACAAAAACGCGAGCTTACTTAGTAATGACATTGGCAGCACACAATTCAACTACCCTTGGTGAGTGAGGCAAGGGTCATATTGCACCATCTTGTTTTTTCATTCTATCCTCTTGTATAGACTTACCTCCGTCTTGCTCCCTCGTTTGCTTCTTCTTCTTCTCTTTTTGTTGACTCTTTGTTTTAGGGTTTCTTCTCCCTACCCCTGCTCTCGATGGTCATGCCACCCCTCCCCCTCCCTCATTTTCAACTTCATCTTATTGATGTTCTCTTCCCCTTCTCGGCCTCTTCTCTTTCCTCACCTCGGAGTTTGCTTCTCTCGTACTCTCTCTTGTGGCTATCCCACATGCGCTCCATTGTCTCAAGGGCAACGAAGGTGAAATTCAATATTGGTTCGGTCGGTTCTTCCAACAGCTCGGGCAACAACTGCGATGCAATCACTCCCGCCATCACCACGCGGTGCTACATGATCGGCTAGCAGGTTCTTCGTGATGAGCTTAGCTGGTGTTGGCAACCCATGTCTTGCATCTTCTTGATTTCTGATTAAGTAACCATGGATTAAAAAAAAAAAGGTGTGATTTTTTTATATTTGGATTGGAGTAAAATGTGGTTATACAATGTTAGTTAATTTTTGTGTCTAGGTTTTTAGTGTACTAAGTTTTATTTAGGGGGATGAATTTGATGTGGTTTGTGACTTTGTATTCTTATGGTGTAGATATTGACAAAGTCCTAAATAGAAATCGTCACCTCATCATCTCTTTCAAGCCTCCCAATATATTGTTTGAGTCTTTCATAGACAATATCATGCAACTCTTCAAAGATTCCAAGAGAAGTTCTAACATGGATTGGATTTTCCAAGGGGGAAGGCAAAGATTTTCTTGGTATTGTGATGACTTTTGAGAGATGTTTGGTGTCAAGGTTATTGCCTCATAAATTTGTGCACACTCTAGAATATTACTTTTTAAAACAAGATAGTTCAAAAGTTTTCCCCTTCAACCTAGGGTGCCTCATCTTTGAATTTTTTAGAAGGCAAGGATGGTTTTAACTGTTTTTTAGACTAATAGAGTCACTTCTTTGCTTAAATGATTAGATTACTCTAGTCGGTAAGAAAGGCAGGAATGTTAGTTGGAAGTCAACAAGCATCAAGGTTGAGCTATGTAGAGATGTGAATTGCCAGAAATTTGGAGACTACGATCTATGCCTCTCATACTCTCATATAGGTATGTACTTCAAAAATGACCAATGGAATTGTCAACAAACTGACTTGAAACTCACATGGATTGGTTGCATTTGTACTTGGTTCTATTCTTCAATTGCAATGGATCTCCAATTTGTTCCAAAGGTTGAAATTGAAATTAACCCTTCAAGGATGCAAGATTTTCAAGTGCAAGATTTTCAAAGGGGTTGCAAATCTTGAAATATTTTTTGGTAAATTTTCCTCAAAAAGCAAGAAGAAAGTACATCATTAGAGTAGAATTTGGGGGTCTTTGATAACATAATAATCTTGTCATGAGTACATAATTCTTTGTAATATGTATTCTTGAATCATAGGACACCTTGAAAGTAGAAGTGACTTTGGAATACTTCACCTCATACATTCCTTCAATGATGGAGTATAAATACATATTTTTTGACATGAAAGTTAGGGTGTTTTTTCTTTACTAATACTCTATATGAAACCAACAATTGCACTAGGCAAGCAACTTTTTGTTTCTATGACATTGGCTCAATGGTTGTCAATGATTTTAATTTTGACATTAATCTTATAGCACTTGAATCCTTTTCTAAACTTTAGCACATTATTACTTATGTTTTTGTACAAATATTTTATTTTTGTCAATTACATCAAATTGGTTACAAAAAATGAGTGCCTTTTATAGATTCTAGCATCATTTGGGATGAATGAGAAGTTATTTAGACAAAACATCACCCTAAAGCACTCTATTCATAATTCTTGAGTATGGACTTTAGAACATTTAGGAGTTCAATGGAGATTAATATGTGTGGAAGGTAAAATAAATCTAAATTATCTAAAGTTCAAGAATATCATGAAAGCTTTCTTGTTTCTATCAAACTTCAAGCAAATTATTTGTGAGAGGCTTTGTATCTTTAGTACTTGTTTGTTGTAAAGCAAACTCCTATTCAAACATCCTTATATATAATTCTAGACTTGTCAATGAAAAACCTACTTTCTTTTGGTCAAAAGTCAATAAAATAAAATAGTATCATAGAAGGAAAGATCAATCATCACATAGATTCATACAACAAATACATTATTTAAAACCACAACATTGCAACAATTAAGAAGCATTCAATGAATGACTTTTCAAGGTTCTTCTAAAAGCAAAGAATGCAACTATTCAAACACTATTCCAATGCAATAATTTTTTGTTGACTACCATAATTCACCAATAAGGTAAATATACCAATTTGTGATCCTTTTGGTCATTGCATATATTTAGATCAATTAGAATACAAGCAAACCCCCATTGAAATATATTGGGTAACATGGTCTACTCCAACTTGAAGTACACTAAACTCCATTATAGCAACACTCACAAGTTAGGTATCACTTGCTTATGAAGTAATATGAAGAATCATTTTTACAAAGTATATCTTGACTTAAGGATATTGTCCAATAAGATGCACACACAACATAATAAATTCAAAGAATTTAAAGAAAATGTACAATTACAAAGTGTACTAGGACAAGGTTGTACACAATACTTTTTGAAGGGTCCATGCTTGTTTAAGTTTTTGGATTTTTACAAACCACTCATGGCAATTGAATGCAAGGTGAAGATGCCTTTTCATGCTATTTTAATTATATTTGTCCTTCTGAATTAGATAGTTTACTATAATAAAAAAGATTTGGCTTGGATGGAATTGGTCATATGCTGCCCAGAAAAACTTAGAAATTCCTTTACCCTTGTCACACCAGGGTTTAAGCTTGGTCGTTTTTTCTGCCATATATCGCCAAAAGAAATTTACCCCAATCTATACATTTCTGAGTTATTAATCCCACCGCCAGTCCTCTGCAAACATGCTCTGAAACCGTCCCATGCTCCCATTCCTCACCTTCAGCGACTAAAATGGACTTCTATCTCCAGGATAGAATTCTCGGCATGCCATAGACTCATGCAAGCTATGCACACAACCCGCTGGCAACTCACCTCCTGCCATACCAACAAACATAACCCATGCTCGCAGCACACATTATAATCGCACCAAAACCTGTGAATCCATCCTACAAAATGCAATCCAGCTCCGCTTACCCCAAGATTACTCCCAACAGACCCAGCCCCTGCCCCACGTAACTACCAGGCTCGGCAAGCTCCAAAGCCTGATATAATCCGTTCCAAAGACCGAACAAAAGGCACGAGGATTCCAATTAGGGTTCAGGGTTTAGGATCCTACTGTTCAACCAGAGCCATCACCAAGTGGAAAATACATGGTCACAATCCCAAATTAAACCAATCACACACCCAAGAAGCAGATTGAAGGCTCAGGGTTTGCAAAAAATGTTTTGTAGATAACTAGGACTTCCAAGTAAAAGGACCACTACTACTCTAGTTCATCTGGCGGATGAGGGTATTCAACATGTCCTCTCTATTGCCAGCGTCGCCATGTTCAACGTAGTGGTTCCGCTTCTTAGTAATGCCACCAAGAGGAGCGCTCAGCTTGAAAGGCCACAAGAAGTTGTTGGCCTCCTTGAAGTGAGGGCCGACGGTGTACATCTCGTGCACAAGATCCTCAATGCAGATGATGCCGAACTTGCCCAGGGCCTGCTCGATGACGCTGTTGTCCGTCAAAGGAGTCCGGCTCTTGCCCTGCTTGCCGTAACCACGCTTGTAGATCAATTCCCTCACACTCTTCAGGTTAGGGTACCTGTGAAAATAAAAAGAGAAGTCTCAGAAAGATTCAGACCATAAATTGCCATGGACAAAATCATTCTAAAATTAGGAGGAGTCGCAGCAACCGAGCGGAGAGGTCAACACAATACCCGTAAGTGACATAAGGCTCAACCCTGCGCAACATGCTCACGGTCGCCTGATTCACTTTCATGAACACTCCATTGAAAATCTGCTTCAGTCTCAACAGCTGCATGATCTTCCTAGTCTTCGGGTGCATGTCATTGACACTGCATCAACCAAAAGACAAAAATTTCGGTAAGCAATAAATACAAATTCCAATCGAAGGGAGCACAACAACGACATGATGCACGTCAAGTCTGGAACCCCACCATCAAAACCTGACCTAAAAGAGAGAATTCAAAAGCCTGAAATTATCACCTTAACCTAAATTGCCATTTACTCCGGGTGTAAAACTTACCCGCGAATACGAATGACGAACATGAGCTTCGCCTCAGGTTCGACATAGAACCCGCCCTTCAGCTTGGCTTCCCTCTTCAACCTGATCAAATCAGCCTCCTGCTCGCTCACAGACAGATTCGGTGTTTTCATTTCATTTTGTAGGAAGATCATGCAGGTGTTCAGAAATTTCGCCAGAATTTCGCTAGAATCAGACTAGGAAGATCATGCAGCTAATGAGACTGAAGCAGAATTCGCCAGCATTTCGCTAGGGTAGTTCTCAGGATTGAGGCTCCAAATTCTAAGTCAACTAATTCTGGCGAAATTTGCATAATAGTTTTGATACTTTGGCACTGTAGCTACAATACAATATACGAATTCTCATTAAATTCTAGCTGAATAATTGCATTGCAGTCCTAAAATTTCCCAGATCATTAAGTTTGTCAAAATTTCACGATAATTAACTACAAATAGAACAATTGAGACAGACCCTCCGAAACCCAAGACAGGATTCCTAAACTCCATGAAAAAATCACGAAACCGCACCTGGCCACGGTATTCCCGGATGTACTGCTCAGCGCGCTTGAAGATGAGCGTGCGGCTGTTGGAACTCTTTTTCTTGGCGGACTCCAACTGCTCCTTGCGGTTGATCGCCCACTGCTCGTCGCGCTTGCGCTTCTTAAGCAGCGTCTCCGGCACGATCTTCATGGCCGGCGCTACGTCGGCAGCAGCAGGGGAATTATTCTCGACCTCCATAAGAAGAAATTGGGTTACCGGGGAGGGATGAGCAGCTGCAATCACTGCTTGAAAGCAGAGCTGCGAAAGGAAGGTCTTCGTCGTTGTTGCCCACTCTTGCGTTGTGTTGAACTCCAAACCCTAACTACGAGATCTATGAGATCTATGATTAGGGAGCCTATAACCATGAAGTCATAGTCAAAATTCTTTATTATCTCTACCCATTGGAAGAGATATAGCGAGGGTGTGCAATGGTTAGAAAGTTCAAAAGTTATAGAGGTAAATAAGAATTAAACATGTGTTAAAAGCAATAGTGGCATGTTGGGGTCCATCATTCTTAAGAGTTTATTTCTGATGTACATAAAATTGTTACGTGTGAATGTAAGAATAGTAGCATTCTAAAATTGTCACATATGGATTTTAATATTTTCAAAAAGTAAAAATTAGATTGAAAATTGTACTAAGATCATATTAAAGGAAATGGTGCACGAATTACACATAATTTTTAAACTTATTTTGTACTTGATATGATTTATCTACATGTTTTCTTCAAAAATTTCAAATAATTTCGAATTTTCATAGAAAATATAAACTTTTATAAAAACTTATAACATATAAAAATTTGAGATTTTATTTTTTTAAATGAAAATGAGCACCCAATCACGAATATCTCTACCTAAATAAATATATAAATATCCAAAAACTTTACTATAGGTATTTATTGTGTATTGTATTTGGTTTAGAATTTAAAGTTGATATTCCCTATTGAATAATCAAACAAAGATTAGACATGCAATTCTACTAATGTTTTAAAATGAAAAGATTTGTTTATTTCTACAAAAAAAAAACATTATGAGAAAATAGTTTCCCAAATATTTTGGCAACTATTTTTAGAAATGTTTTGGCCAAATTCAACCACTGAAAATGATAGTTACCAAAGTTTTGTATTACTTCATATTTAGAAATGTGATTATAAACTTTCAACTTTTATTACAAAAATATATTCACTTAAATCCAAGCACCCCAAATTTGAACTCCCAAAATTAAAAAAACGATTGCTTACCACCAGATGAGGTTGTATTACTATGAGAATTGTGCAAATTTTTAACATATATAGATAGTGGAAGATTCATTACAAGTGAATGAAGGAACAAGTGGTTTGGGGTGTTTTATGTCAAGATGCATCAATTTGGGCACATGAAAGCTCCTTCTACAGTCATTTTACTACAACAAGAGCAATTGGGACCTCATAAGTTCAACGACACTTTTACACTACAAGAAAAAGGGGTGTTTTAAGTATAGTCCTAGTAGTATAATATTTTAAGTACTGACCTTTAAGGTGTCTTTTTAGTAAAATTTTACTGAAACTAAATATATTTTCAATAAAATTTTACTAAAAAGACACCTTAAAAGTCATTACTTGAAAGACTATACTACTAGGACTATACTTAAAACATATATTTCTCTTATAGTGTCATTGTTATAATCTTTTGATCAATATTATGAAATGGTCTCAAATTTTTCCCACAACGATGGCCCTAAATGCATTCTCAATTTCAACAACCAAGTTCTATGTGTCTCATTTTTAAATTCATGGTGACATTCTAATTGGAATGAGATCTTCCATGCCTAGATTTCAAGCAATACACTTTTGGTACTTAACAGTTAAAGAATTTTTCAAAAGCTAAAAAGAATCATTTTTCCAAATATACAAGATTTAAATTTGGAAAGTCTCATTTTGTTAGGTTTTGGAAGATGGATGAATATCATTATAATCATCTATTAACTTCCAAAATAAAAAATTTATTTTTAATTTGGCAATATAAGCTTTTAAGAGATTTTAACACCAAATATGACTATTTTAGAGCATCATCAATGGTTCTTAGCAAAAGGGACTCAATAACTCTTGGTAAAAAATAGTTTTTATAGTATTATTGATTTTTCTAAAGAAAAAAATGTTCAATCCACAAATCCCCTTTATAGTGTATTTTGGCCATTTACTATTGATGTGAATTTTAGCCATAAAAGTGATATTTTTTGAATTTGAGCTTAATAAATTAGATGAAGATTATCTAATATATGTTCCACTCCAATTGGAAATTTTGAAAAATTTATAAAATTTCAAAATTTTATACTAATGTGACTTTGGACCTATTACAATGGTTTGTTGATTTTTTTATCTTAAAATAATATGATAACTTTGGTTTATATTAAAATATCATACACTATAGTATACATCTATGGTGAAATTTTCAGATTTTTCAAGTATATTTTGTATTTGATATGAATTTTCTTCATTTTTTTCTTAAAAAATTAACTATAATTCCAAATTTTCCCAAAAAAATTTGGAAATTTTATGACCTATAATAGATATATGATTTCATCTTTGAAAAAAAAATATAATTTTTTTCACTCATATCTTGTTGTAAAATCACAGCAAAACAATAAGGCTTGAAATCAATGGTCATAGACCCATCCTTCTAGTCTAGAATTAACCTTGAAGTGCTCCAATGTCTAAAAAATGGACGACAAATATTTTGAAAATTAGTTTTCTTTCTTGTTATTTTTTGGATGAAAGTCATCTATTTTGTAAAGATATTTTATCAAGTTTTTGTTCTATCTAATAGTTGGATTAGGTGTTACTAGAATACATTTTTTTCTAAATTTAGAAATGTGGAAGTGTGTCAAGTGGTTGAATTAGGAAAAATTGCATTGACTTTAGTTCAAAACTGGATTTCCCAAAATAAAGTTGTAGATTTAAAGAACACAAAAATTTCAAAAAATCACTACATTCAAAGAATGTCATTTCAAATCTATTTCAACAAGTTTTACTCAAAAAAATGAAAATATTTTGCTTGTAATTGAATTTTGAAGGAATTTTCAAAATTTCTTTTCAAAATTTATAAAAGAAAATATTGGTGATAACATTGGTAAATTTAACCGTACGGATAGAATCCAAAAATTAAAATCTGTAACTTTAATTAAATATCAATTCCAAAACATTCTTCCAAATATTACTTTATAACAATTTTTCCCAAATCATCAATTTTGGAGAAGAATTTGAACATTCAAGAATTAAAGAACAAGATGCTCATAACTAACTAAATCATTGCAATTCATAATAGGTTGATTTTTCAACACTAACGTGGCACCATCCCATTGACAATCTATCACTATTGCTACTACAAATTGCAACTTATAACCTTCTTTCCATGAGGTTAAAGATTGTGATTGAAAAATGTACAATCGGTTATGAATTAGACAACCGATCGGTTGTCTAATACATAAACCACTGCTAAGAATCCTCTCATTTATTCTGTGGGAACATTTTGATCCGTAATTAGGGTTTCTATACCCATAATGCTTGATTACACAATCTTGCCCGCTTAGTCGGGCATTACGAGTCTTTCATCCAAAAATGTTTTGTCATCCAAAAATATTCAGTTGCCTGCCAGTGGTTTACGTCATGCAATGCCTCTCGTTGTCGCGCATTTCAGGAAATAAAGAGCCTCCTCATCAGGCTTCGCCCTCCTCGTCGGTCCTTTATTTCCCGAAATGCTCTCCTCCTCGGGCATTGCCCTATACATAACCGGCGAATCCAGATACCTGGGGATTGTCGAGGCCCGGCACATGTCAAACCCTAATCCTAACCCTAGAGTTACAAATTCTAAGCAAAACCCTGGAGCAGACCTTTCTCCCCCTTCGACGTCGTAGCCTGGTGGCGGAGCGGCCCAGCGTTTGGAGCCATGCAGATTTTCGTGAAGACCCTGACGGGCAAGACCATCACGCTCGAGGTTGAGAGCTCCGACACCATCGACAATGTGAAAACCAAGATCCAAGACAAGGAGGGGATTCCTCCTGACCAGCAGCGTCTCATTTTCGCCGGCAAGCAACTCGAGGATGGCCGTACTCTCGCCGACTACAACATCCAGAAGGAGTCGACGTTGCACTTGGTGCTGCGTCTGCGGGGCGGTATCATTGAGCCCTCTCTGATGGCTTTGGCCAGGAAGTACAACCAGGAGAAGATGATCTGCCGGAAGTAAGTCGGGTGTTGTTTTCCGTTGTAGGTTTTAAATTGGTTCTGAATTTGTTGTCGTTCGAAAGTGTTTGGGAGTTTAGGAGATTGAGTTTTAGGTTTCAGCGAATATGTTAGGGTTCTGGTCACAGGGGATCAGATATTTTTTGTTCCTGTACGTCTTTTATGTATGTATTGTATTGTTGCGCTACTGTCGTTCTGGGTACGCTTTTCGCTTGTCTTCGGGTGACTCCGAAGAGTCGTGGCGGTGGACTTCTAACGGAGCTTCCAACTGAAAAAATCTAGTTTTGTATGCTCCCACTGACGGACATTGAGAATATGATAGCACTCAAATCTCGCAGTCTTACTTCGCGGGGTCTGAACTTTTTTACTATGACGTAGTTCGATCTTGAGAAATGTACTACTGTGAATTATTGCAATGTTCAACCATGAATTATTGCAAGTTTGCAGATATTCGAGAAGATCATTTAAGAGAAGGTACTTTGTAAGGAGGTTTGAGTGTATGTCTTAAGGCCTATTTATCAGCTTTAGATCATCCTATTATTGTTCGCAAATTCACATGTTCCTTGTATTGTTTTGAAGGTGTTACGCTCGTCTCCACCCTCGCGCTGTGAATTGCCGTAAGAAAAAGTGCGGACACAGCAATCAGCTTCGCCCAAAGAAGAAGATCAAGTAGAAGTCAAGCTATCGCAGTTTTTTGTGTATCTGCCAAGGTTTTGTTGTTCCGAGGTGCAAGAGTGCATACAATTCTGTAGCAAAAGAAAGTTTAATACATTGTGTATCTCGGTGCCTTTGGATTACGATTCAGGGGTTTCCTCTATAATCGGATGGACTCGTTGCTCTATGTGGTTTTTGCTCTCATACTGTTTGTGATTCCACGTCCCTGTTTTTGAAGTTGCAGGAGTATTTTTCTGACTTTTCATAGAATGCGATTGATTGTTGAATGGTTTCTCATGCCCTACTTCAGAGTTTGATATCCGATTGGCAAAATTTTGAGATCTTTTTAGAAGATGAACGAGTATTTTACACGGTCTCGAGTCGTGGAAGTAAAGGGTGCATTATAAAAGCAATGCTTCTGTCACACTTTCAACTGTCACGGTATTCGGCTTCCACAGTCAAAATTGTGTTGAACGGCAATCGAGAACGGAACGAGTGTGGAACGAGAATCGAACCGGTTAGAGACTGCAATCGAAGGTGTGCATTTTTCTACTTAGGCTTTCCTTCGTGATGCTTCGTTAAGTGATGAGAGTGCCCAGTGCTAACGATTTTTGCTAATATACAGCGGTTTAATCGTTCGAACTTAAACGTATTCTTATACATTCTGAAATGTGGTAGCTTTCGGTTAGCGTAGTATGGTACATCACCTCGAGCGTGTATCTGCATATTACTTCTATGAAGCAGAGTTCTCTTGTGATCGGTCATGGACTTCCTTCTTCAATCTTGTGCTCATATTGGCCATCCTGTTGTCAGGCATGGAGGACTGAACGACGGCAATAAAACCATTTTTGTGTGACATCCTGTTTCATGCTTTGGTGTAAACCTCACAAGATCACAAATAAGATTCTCAGCGCTGTGTTAGCACTGTTCATTAATTGCATTCCTTTTGCACCTGATCTTTCAGTACTTCACTTGATCCTCCCGAAGTGGCGAGAGCGGATTGATGTTTTAGGGCACTGATACTTTGTGTTGGAGGCGGGACGAGACATAAAATTACTTGTCGATATGTAAGTACTTTGCGGAGCATTCTACAAGTACTGAACGGATTTCCGGGCAATGCGTTTGGAGAAGATACTTTGAGCTTTGCGACTTAGTTTGAAGGTGTAAAGATTCATTTGACTTTCCCAAGTCTGGAATTATATCAGTTCTTGAGGGATGTCCATCGTTGGAGACAAAACTGAAAACTACTTCGATGAAGCGTATTGGAATAACAGGTACGCTCGAGATTCGGGATCGTTTGACTGGTACCAAAACTTCAAAGGAATAGCTCCTCTCATCAAGATGTACGCGAAAACGACGGATGAAGTATTGATGGTTGGCTGTGGAAGTGCACGTACGCGATCAATTCTCTCCCTTTTCTCATTTCAGATTTTAAATTTCTTGGTTTGATCTGATTAGTCTTTTCACTATTACTGCAAACTTGGGGAGGCTTTATGTGATTATTGGGTTTAGTCAGCAGTACATATATGGGAGAGGTGGAAGGCAAATAATATAGAGGTAGGTTATAAGAGCTACCAGCCAGTTTATCTTGCAGGGAACACTTTGATGAGCATCCGACAAGACAGTCCAAAACAAATGTCAGTATACCTAATGGCAGCCCTCAACCATATGTGTAGAGTCTTGTCGAAAATGTACACAATTTGAATGTCAGAACCTTTGGTAATTTTGTGTACACCTATAATTAATACTTCGAAAATTCAAAGCATATGCATTTAATGTCCAAAAAAATACATTGAATCCTTTTACAATAGTCAACAAGACCCACAAATTTGAGTTAGTCTAATTATTGGTGCTATATTTAGATGCTAATTTGGACTCTTTTAGGTGTACTCTTTCAAAGCTTTTCCATCACTCACCGTAATAATGTGGGTAAGTTGATTATGTTGTGCTCTCTAACAGAGGTAGTAGTTTTAGGGTTGATGGGATAGTTGACAAGTCTCCTCCATCTCTTCTTCTCTTCACAGTATTTGCACAACCTGTACCTATTTGCGAACAGCTGAGCCTTGCTGCACTTAGTAATACCTGCCATTTCACTATGTGATTTGCCACAGTTAGCAAGGCCCGAAGTTATGGACAGTGCTTCGGAGGGTTGGTGGCTTTGATTTACTTTGGTGCCTTAATCCTAGGGTTTGTCCAAGTCCACGCTTTTTACAATGCGTCGTTCCAACGGTTAAAAATTTTAGGATGATAGTTAAACAGGGTGTCTAGCTCTCTTTGCTTGCTGTAGTCAATAGTCTAGGTTGAACTGGATGCGTACCATTTTCACCTGGGAAACCAATCCAGTAATCGTTGCTCCTTGTACTCAATTTGCACTGCCAGAGCAGTTCTGTCAGAAGATATGGTGAAAGATGGTTACCAAAAGATCATGAACATGGACATCTCGGATGTTCTGATTAAAGTCATGACTACGAAATACAAACAAATGCCGCAACTTCAGTGTAATTCCTAAACTTTGTCGCTTTACTCCCAGATTGCTTGAAATGGTTATTTACTTCAAAGTCTGTAGTCACCGCATGGGTACCCTAGGGCTCTTTTCCTATCTCGGCTACAATTTAAGCAGAACATTTTAAGCAGAGGGGAGATTGCACTTTCCCCGCTACTCTTAGTACCAATTTTTTATGTTTTCGTCATAGTACCGAAAGCTGACAGATGATTTAGAGTGCATTGCTGAGTTGAGTGAAAAGTTGTGGGTTTGGGCAGCTCTTTCCATCTTGAACTCAAGATATTACGCGAGATTCGTTTTGCGAAGTTTTTGAGGCAAATTCTCAAGAGTGTTGTAATTGATGTAGAAAGTACAACTTTTTGATGATGTGTATCATGAAGTTGCTTCAAAGCCTATCCTGTGAGAATGTCAACAGTATGCCTGAGGGGAAGCTCGATTTGGTGGTTGAGTACTAACTAGAAGTGTGCCCAGTTACTCTCCCTACGTATTTTGCTATTTTGCTGGTGCGGAATACTGTACACGGTGGACGGTGGGTAGGGTCAGCAAAAGAATATTTCTAAGAATAGATGCTAGAATTTGAGGGATATTGTTTTTTCAATTGTATGGGAAAAAGGAACGTTTCTATTTTTAGTCATCTGTCAAATCATATTTGCCATCTTTAATTAATTATTTGATATGGAATGTTGAACGAAACCACCAGGTACGATATATTTGATGTGGAATTCAAACTGTACTAGAAAATTTAGCCATGTTAGGATGGAGTGGCCATGCATGCCTTCTTTGGTTGCCCATTTACATTGGAGAATGGTGAATTCTAAAGAATGTTGTGCGCGTGAGATGTTGGATTGAAATACTTGTAATACCGTTTGACTCTGGCTTGTGAAAGACAGATAAAAAAATGGATGTTCGGTGCATGAAGGAATTTGAAGACAAATCATTTCACTTTGTTTTGGATAAAGGTGACTGTCAGATGATACATCAGTCCGGACTTGCTGAAGAAACTCTTTCTGTGTCAATGCATTTTGTGAACCCAAATAAGAGAAATCACTGAATGATTGCATAGAGGGTTTTAACATCATGATAAATTTTGTCCTTTGTCCCTGTTAGCAACTGCCTAATTGAATTCCGAGTAATGCATTGCTTCTTGATTATTATTCCCTAGTTTAGCTTCTAATATTTATGTTCATTGCAGGCATGCTGGACAACCTGATGGTAAGAACTCTCGGGCATGTGTGACTCTTCCTGAAAATCTTAGAGGCATTGAAAGAAACAATTTAGGATCAAATTCTGGAGTCGGCTCAATCTCTCTTTCCTCTGATTTATCCTATTAGTGTGTGTTACCTTTTTACCAAATTTTTGTTATCTTAAATTAGAACAGGCTGAAATATTACTGCATTGAACTCGTTTACACAAAAAAGTACTGTAGAGACATCAATGACTGTAGTTTTTCTTTCAAGGGCGACACAGGCTCTGGAGACAACTCGTCCAACAGGCTAAAGTATATTTTGCTGTTGTAATTGGAGAGAGAAGAAGATTGTTTGCAAGGACCTAATGTGTCTTTGGCATTATTCTCTAGCTAGAAATTGTTGGACTGACGGGTGTAGAAAGATTGGCATGACTGCTCTCAGTGCGTGGTAACAGTGTGGAGCTAGTGCACAAGCATGTGTAGCATCTATGCTTTCGGAGGTTTACAGGTTCGTAACTTGTATATTTGCTCTTGCAAAATCATTAATAATGCTTTCCATGTATCTAATGGCAAGAGTGAACTAATCTCAAGAGTGGACAATTTGATAATTAGCAGGATCTGTGATCAGAAAAGTCGATAAGTTTGAGGAACAATTTTTCTGTGAACTGAATCATACTTGAAAGACTATAATTTTATCAGTTTTAATGTTTGAGGATGTATTTGTGCTAACTTGAGGCAGAGTGTGAATCTGAGAGGTATTTGTGTACCTGTAGACTCTTGAAGCCGGGAGGCATTTACTTCCTGGTAATCCACAGCTCAATCTCTGTTAGTTGTTAACTGAAGAACTCTATGATTCATGTCAATTTCGTGAAACTTGCGGTAGTCTGGCACTGATTTGGTACTTTTCAGGATGCACTGCCTGAAATGTCTATCTATACTTGTTCTAGTTTTTAGAGCTTTGTGTAAATGTGTCACAATTTTTGGCGCCAGAAGTTTTAGCTAATTTAACGAATCGACGATGGTAACATATTAACAGGATATAGTTTGCTTCAGCTCAAGTATTTTATCTATTATGAAGAAATGTGCTTTTATAGCCACAAGAGCAAAATCTGTTGAGATTAAATTTTCATCACTAAATGTGAATTACACATATAATTTCAAATAGGGAACTTGTAACCAGTCCTGTCATTTCATTTTCATTCAAATGATTAGCTGCCACACTCAGCTAAGTCATCCTTACACAAGGCCCCTGTTGATTGGAAGAGGTGACATTAGCTGCCATTGGTAAGAGGGGTTTAGTGTAGGAGACATGATCTAGTCCTAAAAAGTTTTAGTTCCCTCTTCCTTAGTTCTTACTAGAGAGAATTTGGAAGTAAACTCACGTGCAAAAGTAGAGTGGTTAAAAGATTGTTGTTAGGGATAGTGTTAGCAAAGTGAATTCAATCCAATTGTGTACCTAAATTCATTCCTAAGATCCTTGCTAACTCCATTCTTAACACCAAGTGGAAACATACCATCATTAACTTACTCTGTAAACTTAAGCAACACGTTGAAGGGAAGGGAAGTAGTTGCTTTTAAGGAAACAAATGGCCTTCAGTGAGAAAAATCACCCGCTTTCCTTTTAAGCACTTGAGCGTTGTGATTCTTGAACTCTAACCCCGTGAAAGTACTGAGCTTTTGAATTTCTCAGAATTTTGCAAGCAGATTTCCTATGGAGCTCCTCGGAGTCGAATGGCTTACGTGAAGACAAAGCACCTGCCTTGGGAGAACATCATTTTCCATGCCATACGTATGTAAAGCTTCTTCAGAATCAGCTTGTCATCAGTAAGGTGGAGGATACTATTGTCGTCACTTCAGATGCATTTTAACAATGTCTTATTTAAATACTGTATGCAAAGTATTTAGGGTTCAAGGTTTTGGGGTAGAGGACCTAAAACAGGCACAAGTTCTTATACTGATGGTGTGTTTATTCTCAAATTCCATTTGTACTCATCATCAAAGATTTTGCTGGAGTCCATATAAGGTACCTGTTTGAATCAGGTTCAGTTACCCAAATTGAGGGCCAAGCAAATGTTGATTGGAAGTGAGGAGTTTGTTGGTAACAGCAGTAAGTCGATATGAGATGGGATCAAGTTCCTCGTGAACCCGGCTTTAATATCCTCTAACTTACCCTTGATTGAGAAAGTAAGCAAAACTAAATCAATGTTACTTGCAATGAGTTTTGTCAAAACCTAAATGTTTCTTTGGCTTTTTGTCAACAAGTTCTTGGTAAATGCAGCAAGAGTAAACTCAAGAAGTAGTCATGAGGCTTATCCACTTCGGAAAATCACGGAACCTCTTCTCCTGCAACAAGACTTGACTTTGGGTCCATTGTTCAATCTTGAAGACCCTGACTTGCATTTTGTCTATGTTTGTATCAAGATATCGAAACGCTTTGATATTAAACTTACGTAGTTGATTTTGTTTGCAATCAGCTCTCTTAAGTTTCGGTGAGTTGGTGTCATTTTTTAAGAGTGGTAGCTTAGAAGCATCTGTCCATTGACTGAAATTCTTGATGATGAGTGGCTCAGAAGCAAGTTTCCATTGTTTGAAATTCTTATTAAACGTTTCCAGATTTCAATTCAAGAACATGTATCTTGGAAACAACTTGAGGCAACTTAATGGTGGAAAGTTGTTTACCAAGTACTACAACACTAATAAAATTTGTATCATCTGTGCAGGTGGGTGGTCCCAAGCCAAAGTCAAAGCCTGTTGAAGTGCCTACTCCAATGCTTAGATGCAAGTGGTAACATAATCATGAGGGGCCAGTAGTAGGCATCGCATGGCAAGATATTTGGTTCAATTCGTTTTTAAAGAAATTCTGCAGGGCGACACGTTCTGCGAAGGTATCTTATTGCAAGCAATTGGAGTAAAAAGCAGGCATTTGCGCTTGACAAGTAGACAACTAACTTTTAACTTACTGTAAGCATTCCCTATTTCCCGTGAAATAGCAACAACAAATTCTCGATGTAAGATATCTCGAATCCTGTCTTATCTTATCTTACTGCACATTCTTGAGGAGTTACAGTAAATACCTCAATACTGGCTGGGAAAAGAAATCTCAGTGAAATTCTATTTGTTCACAATCTTGAGCTCCTGGAGTGTCAGATGGGGGAGGTACGAAAAAGCTACAGCAAGATAGGTGTTCTCTACCAACTGTGCGGCATGCATGCTCGCTAAGAAAAAAGTTAAATTCTCACAAATGCTTAAGAAAGAACATGCTAAGCTTAAGCTAAGTTACCTTGTGATAATATGAATTAAGAGTAGAGGTACAGTGTAATTCTGTGTCCTTGTTTTTCATGGAAATTTTCGAAAAGACAGCAATTGAATGGACTTTGAGTTCTCTTCACTCCAGCCCTCAACTTCTGAACCCCGATTTTTCATCACCTTCGGTTGCAAGTGGAGACTTCATACGGACTCCTAGCATGCTTTGTTGACTTTTCAGCTTCTCAAGACTTACTCAGCCCCAACTCAAGGGCTATCCCTATCTTGATGAATTTCATTTGGGTTGGGAAGAAAACTCCCCACTAAGGTTCTCTATCCTTAAATATTTAAGGAACTCAATACCTACTTCTTTATACATGAAGAGATTTAGGGAACTCAAAGTCATCTTTCTCTATATTTAGGAAAAGAGCATTTTCACCAACTGACTTCCCTATTCCTTTTTTTATGTACATTACTCATATGGGAAGACAAGGATGCAAAAGCCCCTCCTTACTAGTTGTCCCCTAAAGCACAATAGCACTTCCCTAAATCCAAGACAATTACCCACAGAGTTACTTGTTGTTGGTAATGACGTATGGAATATCTACCTAATGAAGTCCAAGTCATCTTCTAGGTAAAATATAAATACTTTATTGCTAAGAATAGAATACATGTTACCATACCCAACTTCCTTATCTAGCATCCAATATAGATGATTGAGAACCTCCTTCCCCCCGAAATTTAGGGATATAGCATGTTGAGGAGGATTCTTCCCTATCGAGACAAAAATCATCCAAGTAGGGATAGAGAAGCAAGTTGGTGGGGATGCTCCAAAGCAACACTAATGGGGAAGAGCATTACCTACCCCTATATTTGGTCTTTCTTCATCCATATGGAGATAGAGATAGGGAAGAACTATTGTAATAGGAATGCTTAAATGGATTTATCCCATGCTATAAAAAAAAGTGTCATTAGAAATTTAAAAATATTATAAGTATTGTTTATTCAATAATGTTGGTAAATTAGTGTCACACATACTCATACAATATATCATCATAAAAGAAGAAAGAAATTTATGTGGAACTATAGTTCATTCATGGAACCATGTGAATTTAATTCCTAAAGGACTTCATAGCCCACTTAGGGCTACGAAAACTTAGCCAAGCTTTGTTGGATTCATAATTTGGAATTTTTGCATGAAAATTTTTGCATGGATGATAACCATCATAATCTATCCATGAAGCTTTATTTTAAGTCATTTTGGTAAATATTGCAAAAGTTAGAAGGGTTTCAATGATTTCGATATTAAAAGAGGCAACCAATATAATTATATTCTAAAAAATACTAATTCATTTTATTGAATTGTATAGACTTATACCTACTCAAAAACATTTGAACCATTCAATTCTAAAATAATGAAAAGAAAGTTATGAGGAGTTTTATTGTACGAGCAACAAAGCCAAAAACTGCATTTATTGTCATTTTATGAACTCCATTCTAAAAAATTTCAAATAAAGAAAAAAAAAAAAGAACACCATTGGGATTATTATATCTCATTTTTGTAAAAGTTATTAGTAGTTTAGTGTTTTCTTTCATTCAATACTAACTTCCACTTTATGATGTTTTTAAAATGAATATGAAAGTTTTTTTGGTTGAATTTTTTAAATATATTTTCAACCTTTTTTTAAACATATTGAATAAAACACATATTTAAATTATAAAACATATATGTTTTTTTCTAGAAGCGTTGAATGACAAAATTTTATCTTTTGGAAGGTTTTAAAAAGGCCTACATTTTTAAGTTTAGGTACATTGAACTTGCAATCGAAAGCAAGGTTCACTCTAAAATTTAGGAAGAATGCAATTGAACAAGTTAATTAAAGGATCTTGCAATTTTGTTCAATACACTAGAAGAAAATTGTGTTGGTTTCAGCAAAACCAATTTGATATTTTTCTACGATTTCCTATTTCCGGTGCAGAATTTTATGTTAAAATAAATAAATAAATAAAAAACATCAAATTGGTTTTATTGAGTTTAATATAGTTTTCTTTAGTGTTAAAAATCAAATATAGGTGAAGAATTTAGCCTTGCTTTGGAAACAAGTATTTTGAAGCAATTTTGGGCATTTGAACATCATAGAACTTTAGAAGTTTAATCCCTCAAGCGATTTTTGGCAATATAACTTTTTTGGGCAAGTGCATGTGACCGGAAATTTTCGTATTTTTGGCCCAAATTTTAATAGAAGGTCTAGACAAAAAATATCTTTCATATGCATTAAATTTCATGACATTTGAAAATATGAGTCAAAAGTTATGGCCGCATATATATATTTCTCAGTTCAGGTAGTTTGGGTACTTTGAGCAAATCTGAAAAAATAATTTTTTTCAAAAACAAAAAATTGAAATTAATTTTCTAGATTTATATGTACATAGAAAGCTTTGAATCATTCCATTTTGATCAATGAGTCAAAAATTATGAGGTGTTTTAGTTTGTGGGTGGTCATAGATTCTCTACCCCAAAATAAACTTTGAAGATCTTCATTGAATTCACTTTTCTATATTTTTGAGAAAAAAATAAAAAATATTAGGTGAATATTTTTTATTACAGCATTAAAAACATTGGGGATTAGCATTTTTCAATTCCATAACTAAATTATTAACAATTTAGTATTTTGATTAATTCTCTATTTCTTTCTACTTACTATTTTTTTCCTATATGTTGTACAATTCCAAATGATTTGAAAATTTTCATGCATGTAGCTAACTTGCCTTGAAGAATGAATCTAAAGAGTTGCAACCATTTTGGACATTTTTTCATACAAATGTGACCTTGTGAATTGTAGGTGCCTGGTTTTTGCAAGGCTAGAAAAAGGTTTTTGTCAATTTAAACACTAATATCTTGCCATCTACTGAGTGGAAATTTCTGAAATTTTTTCCACGTCTTCTAAAATTATCATACTACAACATCCTATGGTTGGATGTGTCCAAAAACGTTTTTAAATTTTTTTTGATACTTGTCCTAAAAATGATAATTTTGGAGTATTTCTGGTGAAAACATAGTCAAGAAACTTTAGGAATTAAGACCCTATTTTTTTAACATTGTTAAATGGATTTCCTATTGAATTTGAGTGATAAACCATATGAAATCATTGAATTTTACAAATCAACCAATATTGAAGTTTTGTGAAGAGGACTTGCAATTTAAACAATTAGGATAATACAACAATCTATATAGAAAATGTCAATTAACCCTTACAGGTTCTAACTATGTTTTCACTAAAAATGCTCTGAAATTGCCATTTCTAGGACAAGTACAAAAATTTAGACAAAAAAAGACACTTTTGGACACATGTAACCATAGGATAATGTAATACGTTGGTTTGAGAAGATGAGAAGAAAAATTCAGAAATTTCCATTGTACCGATTGCAAGATATTAACATTTGAAGTGACAAAAATCCTTTGGGGTTATTTTGAGTTAATCTATTTTCATAACTTTAAAAATTCATAATTTATTAGTATAATGTCCTCCAAAATGCATTCTATACAAATCTAAACCTTCAAATTCTTGCCTCAAATGTACAACCTCTATTTGTGAGAGCATAGAGGTGATTTTGGATACACCTATTTCCATCACTTTGAAAATTCATAATTTATTGATATAATGTCCCTCCAAAGTCATGCTATTACAAATCCACCCTCTTCCTACTAACTACCAACAAATTCTTTGACGATTATTTGGATTTGATTTTCAACATAACACAACATAATGTAACATTACATTACATTGTTTACCAATGAAGTAAGAGGGTCCCTTGTGCATCGTTAAAAATTAAGGGACCTCCGACAATAAACAAAAATATCTCATATGGTTATTCTACCAACCACAATTCTTGAATCAACAAATACATCCCTCCTATATATCTAGCAAAGCATTATACCTTCCCAACCTAATGATGACAACCATCGTTGATTACCCAATGTTACGAAATAGACACAAAAAAAATAATGATACCAAGAATTTCAGCAAGGAAAGGAATCCCAATGTATGCTAGACAAAAGGGACCCACCCACCCACCCTTGATGAGTTGAAGAATGTTTTTGAGTGAGGGAATCCCATTGAGCGAATTTCATTGAGCGCATGTAGATTTGATAGCGGCTTCAAAAGTGATGGTGAGGTAAATAGTGTGGGAAAAAAGGTGATCCATGGTTGTAAAGAAGGTAAAGATGCTTCATAGAATACCGGTAAGCTTCTTTAGTAATAAAGTGGATGAAAAAGTAGGTGAAGGTTTCCGTCCATACTTTACTTTCTATCCGCAATTTGCATCCTCCGTCAGTCTGTTGCCGTAAAGTAGGTTAAGTTATGAGCAGCTGCTGAAGGATCCTTCGTGGCAACTTCGTCCAGGGCATGTGAGTCCGTTGCTGTTGCTTTCTGTTTTTTATTTTTTTATTTTTTTGTTGCTTTCTGTTTGGTAACTTAGATGTTGGCATCCCATTGGCTGGTCCCAAGTTGGGACTGATGCCATGAGTAGATGGGTGGACTCCTTTGATTCATTTATTACCTCCAACAAACCCTAATTTTAGCTAACTACATTTATTAGTCACCGATTGGTCTTAATTATCTCTCATAGAACATCTATTTTCCATACCTTAATCCTTAAAGGAAGAAGGGATGACTATGGAAATCATCCCTTTTCATTATCGTGTAAATCATTGGCTTAAATTATTATTGTACTCATTGGAAGTTAAACTACTGTAAAAGACCTCCCCTAGATTCACAACAAAATTTTGAGGATAAATAGTTGAACTTTTGTCTTGCTAGAAGTATTCCATGTCATCCATTTAACATCAAACGTCTTTGTCGATGTTTAAAGGTTAAGTTAGATTGTTTGTTTTGTTTGTTAGTTATATTGAAAGTTCCTAGACTATGCCTCCCCGGTCGCGTTTTTAGTACTATTGAAAGCTCTTGGCAAGGAGGGGTACACAAGCTTTATATTGTGGCATTCCAACCTACAATGTAAAAGTTATCAAATTTCAAAAAAATTATGAATTAAGTAAATTATAAAAACTTTGAAATTCAATAAAAAAAAAATTTTAAATTACTTTTACTTTCATTTCAACTATAGCAACAGCATAGGGCACACTAGTTTATACTTTAAATTAGGTTTTTTGTTTTGTTTTGTCCAAATGCCAAAAAACAAAGCCCTTGCACTCCTTTTGAAGACAAATCTTTCTATTTGTACCAAGAATGCAACCTCCCTCACTACAACAATGACAAAAACCAATGTGCCCTTGCACTCCTTCATAGATAAAAAAAAACTTTGAATTTCAAAATTGAAAAAAACTGAAAAAGTCGAAAGTTTATTTTTATTTTTATTTTGGCACACATATAAGGCATACTCATCTATATCCTTAAATTAGGTTGTTTATTTTGTTTTGCTTGATTTGATTAGATTCAACAATCTGTAAGGCATCTAGCAACATTCTTGGTATCGTTTAAAAGCTCTTTGCAGAAAGGATTACATATACTTTGTTTTGTGGCATTTAATTTGGACTTACGGCTTGAAAGTTATTGAATTTCAAAGTTTTTATGAATTGAATTATCTTTTATTTTGGAAAAATTATAACATTTACATCGTATGTTTGAATGCCATGAAACAAAGTCCTTGCACTCCTTCATGCACTGATGCACAAGACTTTCTTTTCATACAAAGAACACAACCTTTTGCACTGCAAAAAAAACCCTATAGTGTGAAAGATATTGAATTTCATTTTTGTTCTCAATTTGTATCAAGAATGCAACCTCTCGCACCACAAGAAAGCCCTTTGATGTGAAGACATTGAATTTCAAATTTATTTTTTTCAATTTGTATCAAAAACACAGCCCCTCACACTACAACAAAGTTGTAAAGTTGTAAAGTTGTAAAGTTGTAGTCTTTTGTGCATAAAAGATATTGGATTTCAAAGTTATTATAAATTAAATAATGATTTTTTGTTTTCTTTGGGTTGAGGTAATGAGGAATATTAATCTATACTTTAAATTAGCAAGGTGTTTTATTTTGTAGATTAGTTTAGGAAATCTGATTAGAAAAACTAAGTTCTATTGAAAAGTTTTTGGAGGGTGGCAAGATGAATAGGATTGCTTCAAAATAGCCAAATAAATAGCCAATTGGATAATTACATCCACAAGTAAGAGCATTCTTCCAACAAATAACAAACAAATCCTCATGGTTAGGCTAATTATTAAATTTTTCACACTCCCCTTTTAAAGGCCATAAGGGTTTAGTTTCTCCCATTTATATATAATTTTTTCTTCTTTTATCTTTCCCCTAAATCAAAATATTGGAATTAGTTGACTTGGTAGCTACACTTTAGCTTCCAATTTGGTATTGATATCCTTACAAATTGGTCTTGTCTCTTATCACATGAACCACTGAATCTTTATGTACTAACTTGATTTTCACACTTTTAATTTCACAATTCATCTTTGCATAATTTTGACAATTGTAGAGTTGACACTTTTTATGCACCAACTTGGGATTTTGCTTTTAACTTCCTTGTTATCCATCCTTCAAGCATGGTCTTTTCTCTAGATCGATCAGGAATTAGTTCTTTCATTTAAAAATAATCAAATAAACATTAATATCAAGGTGATTCAAGATATTCAATTCTCAAATTGAACCAATTGAAAATTGCTTACAAAACAACATTTAAGCCTTACCATTCCAATTTGAGTTGCTATTAATAAGAACTCAATTTACTTCCCAATTAGCTCACATAACACCTATTCAACACTTATAGACTCTCTAATGATATACATTAATCTCCAACTTGAAAACATTTGTTTACAAAGTAAAATATATCCATGACTCACACTAATATAAAACTTACAATATTATCATTCTTTCACTTATATACCCAATAAGCATTGAGACTATAAACTTTACATATGTTCGAGACATGTCAAACTCAAACTTTTACAACCAATGCTTAAAATTAATCCATCAATATTCCATGGAATTTCATGGACAATAGATGAGAATTCAAATCATCTCATTACACTTTGTTGATTGGAGAAACAACCGACACTTCCAAATTATTTTTGTACACAATTTAACTTAAAAACATACATACATCAATTCAACTCACATTCCACAATTTTCAAATCTCATGGCTTGATTGAACTCATACTTCTACCACACCATATAGACACCAATTAGGCATGTAATTCTCATCATAATACTCGAAGATGGTGAACAAATCACCGTAAACAACTTTTATAGTAACAAAGGTTTATCTTCTCACAATATCTTTGCCAACTTGGACACTATGCCAAATTCTCCTCAATGAGCCTTTTACATTGTGTACTCATCTCCAAATCTTGCACTTAACCATTCTACAAACTTTCAAAAACAAAAAAAATTATACAAATTACTTGGATAAGACATGCACTTAGCTCTCTCAAATTGTGTGACAACAAAATTGAAGCCTCAACAATCAAATAGGAATTGCAAACTAGCAATTATTTGCCCAATCTAATTGGCTAGCAAGACAATAACTACCCAACTTGGAATTGTGACCTATAGGACAACTAGCTTCTAGCTCAACAATAAAAACACGTTGGTACAACAATGATTCTACGCCCCTCTAGCTACTATGTCCCAAAACTAGTCACCAAATCGACATTCCCAATTGCTAATCCTTGATCTAAAATACCAGTTTGAATTGTCTGATCCATTTGCAATAGTAAAAAAAAGGAATTCAATTAGGAACTTCACATTTTGTTTGGTTGATATGTTGAGATATAAGAAATCATGAGTACTTTGGCCTCATTCATGATACTATTGGAAAGCTCTCCACAAGGAAGGGAGCACGGAGTTTATTTTGTAGCATTTTGACCTATAGAGTGAAAGTTATGGATTTTTTCATTTTGTTAAATTAAAATTTTTAAATAAATTATCTTTTATTTGAAAAAACCATGACTACCACATTCCATGTCCAATCGCCATAAAACAAAGCCCTCGCATTCCTTCGTGTTAAAATTTTTTATTTGCATCAATAAAACAACTTCTCACACCACAACAAAGCCCTTGCACTCCTTTATAAATAGAAATGAAGAAGTAAAATTAGAAAATTACTTCAATCTTTATTTTGGTTGTGGCAATGGCGTAAGGCACACTTGTGTATGTGAAATTCGAAAACATTACTTTCATGTTTTTTTAGAGTCGAAATTGGCTTTGTCTTATTCTATAATGCCTTTCATTTCTATATACATGAGTAGGGAGAAACTACAATTAATTTAAAAAATAGATTGTCTTTTGTTGCCAAACTCATAACCAACCGCAAAGTTCTAGCCCAACATTTAAAAATAATTTTTTAGAAATAAAAAATTGACTTCTCCAATTTTTCATGAGATTCCGTATAAATCTATGATGGTCAATAATTTTGACTCTTGAAAACAATTGTTACATAACTCCACACACAAAATTGGAATTCCTTTTGTCTCATTTGCTTGTTTCTCTCATTTGGTCCACATGGAAGTTTGTCATGACACTTATGGTAGTGAAGGGAATGCTAATTTGGAGCTTTTTAGTCAAGATAAATTAAAAAGAATCTAGATAAAAGATCCTCATTTTTATAAGTTTTTGTTTAATTTACTTGCTATTCTTACATAAATTGACTTAGAATCTTGCACAGGAAGCACCAAATAACCACATTAGCCACATTGCAAAAGAATAGATAAAATTTGTTTTCACAACATACTAGTGTATATTTCATCCATTTCATGTAGCTTTAGGAAGAAGCTCTTAAATTACCAATTGTACTTTTAGCCAATGGACATGATGACTTTAAGGGGCTAAAATTCAAGGATTTTGGACAAAAATAATTGTACCTCACATTCATGAGACTAATTCAATGTGAGACTAATTTAATTAGTGTGATAGTTTGAATAGTATGAAACTCATTTGGATGAATAATGGATGAACTTAGTCTAATTAGTGTGAACATTTGGATGAATTTTAAACCAAAATTGAATCTTCTAGCTATAATTCCTACATTAAAATCTATTATTAATTCCACAAAGCTCCAAAAAGATTTGAAACAACTTGGATTAGGTGTCAATTCCATTTGTTTTTCAAAAAATGTTCACTAAAAATTGTTTCAGTGAACTCAAATTTTTCAAAATTGCAAATCAATTGGTCAAAAGAGTGGCTTCAAGGACATCAAAAATGAAATTTGTCATCTAGATCCATGATACTTCAATTTCCTCTCTAACCTGTTGTTGTACCCTAGGGTGGGCTTTACATTCTCTCCCAGTGACCGACAAACTTGAACCTAAAACAAGCAAGAAGACAAAATTGCCTCTACCGATTGTTTTTTCAGGGTGGGCAATGGAAGAACTCTATTTTCAACTGTTATCGGTGGACAACTCCATTGGTGAAAACTATTGTAGTAGAACATGAGAGAATCTAATACGTATCAACTCCTAATTAAATCCCTCCCCCACCCACCTAGACACCCTGTCCGCACAATAGTGAAATTGGTATTTTTGCCTATAGCATCCCCTCTAGCTCTTTGTCCACCGGACGAGTATGTAAACAGGCCCTTCGTCTTCGACTATTTTCAAACGACGAAGGCCTGAAATAGGCGGGGTACTCCCTGGCTTGAGCAGGTGCCAGGTGCTTTGCCACGTCACGTCAGCATGCCACGTGACCATATTAGGGGGACCGGGCTCTTGGCCTCTTGCGTCCCTTGTGCGAGTCTTCCGCGACTTTCCGAGGGAAACTGGGCTTCGGAGAACGTGACACGTGGCAAACTAGGTCCACCTGCGGACCCTGGCTGAATTTCGTTGCTCTGGGAGGCGCCAAGTGGCTTCTAGTGTAGCCCTTGGACTGGTTCAATAACTTAACTGGACTCCAGGGGACTCGCAGGACGGCGGCCGGGTTCTACAAATAGTTTTCTTTTCTCTTTTTTCTTTTTTTTCACAAATGAAACTACAAATAATTTTTGGTAAACAAATTGACATAACTACTGTATAACAGAAATGAAGGATGATTTAAGATTAAAAAAAATAATTCTATTATTGTTTGAGGGACTGGTTTATTTATCAAGATCACAGTATTTTTATTTAAAACTCATTGAAATTTTCAGTTACTGTATTGTACAAATTTTCACAAAAAGAATCGTTTGTAATTAAAGGAAGCAGGATGTTAAATCCTGCATTCAAAGTTGGCCAGCAGGATAATTTAGGGGTTCAATAGGGCTAAAAGTAAAAGAAGACCCCTATTTTGAGTTGTACCTAGGGTATGTTTCTAGACCTCTTTTAGGTAATTCAGGGTCTCTAATTGCAAATATGAATTCAAAATTTGCAAAATTTTTTTGTGAAAAATAAAAAATTTCATCGTTTTTACAAAGGATAAATCCAAGCTACTAGGTCCACTTGGAATGGAGGATTTAACATCCCACTTAAAGTAAACCGACCCATCTTAGGCAAAATAATTTGCTGGCCTTGTTGGCATTGCTTAAAATACTCAATTTTTTTCCCACTAAAAGTCTAAGGTAAGAAATGTGAAGAGCAATTAAAATTTTATTTCCTTTATAAAATATAAATTTATCATGAATTTTTTAAGTGTGTTGTCCAATTGGCCCAAAGTGAGTCTCTTGACTATCCCAAAACCATCAAAAAAAATGTATCCATGATGGTCATCTTTCTTCTTTGAAGTGTTCACAACAATTTCTAATAAGGACGCAACTTGGAGGTCTAAAAAGTCACTTTTTGTAATGAATTTACTCAAAAGGAAAGTTCTTATTTCAATTAAGAATTAATCACTTTATCATTATTATCCAAGACATTGATCATGACCACTTACTCAACCTAATATAGATCAAATCTCATTCTCTTAAGAGTTTGCCATGGAATCATGCAAGACTTGGATGGATCATTTTCTAGGTGTTTGAAATTGGTCTTTTTGCATATAATGGTTTAGTTTAGCTTACACTAATTTTGTAGGTGACAATAATTTTTCAAAATCATCAATATTATAAATTAATATGGTGTACACATTTGAAATTAATTAGATGGCATATAGATAATTGTGATGTAATGATTTGAAAACTTGGACGAAAGTTGGAAAAGACCTGGATATTTAACTCCCATACTATATGGCCCTAATTATAATCACTTATAATGCACTTAAATCCAATCTCAAGGGATATGATTTGTTTCAATGTAGAAAATTTATAGCCCTTTTAAGAAGAAATCCAAAAATGTAATTATATACATGAAATGAATATTCTTTGAAGACAATAACAACTTTAAAAATCTAATTATATGAGTTTTCTTAATACATGTATCATAGGCCAAGCTATCCAACTTTAGGATTTTTTAAATAAAAATTTAAGATTTTTAAATTATAAATTAATCACTGTAAATAAATTTGAATTTGAATTTGAATTTGAAGGAACTTGTATACATTCAAAATAATTACACATAGGTGTTCAATTCTTCATATATATTGTGAAGTTCTTTTTATAATAAACATGCAAGTGATGCAATCCAACATTGTCTACATCTCATTTTCTTTAATTTGGTCTTCACCTAGCTTTTTGGTTTTTTATTTTGATATAATTTTTGCAAAGGCCATCTTCCAAGCCATTTAATGCTAAAGATCCTTTTATAAAATACAAGAATTGCTTATCTAGGAGAAAAGATGGAAGAAATTTAGATGAAAGTGGATGGAAGTTGGTTGAAAATGATACTATTTAAGATAGTATAAAAAGATTGCAACTAATAATATATTGACTTATCTAAATCACCATAAATTTTTTCATTAGTATAGTTATCAAATCTCATAATTTTGAAATAAACCATGTAAGGATGGGTTTATCACTATAGAAATCATCCTTATTGGTATAGTGTGAATCATTTACTTAAAAGAAAAAACTTATTGGAGGTCAAATTTCTATATAAAACGTCCCTTTTCTACACAAAATTCCAATGATGAACATTTGCAACTCTATTTTACATGGAAGGATTCTTTGTTATCCATCGAATACTCAGTGTCCATATTGGCATTAGTGGATTAATGTGAAATAGTATTGTTTTTGTAACCAATACTATTTGAATCATTTTAGTGAAAACAAATTCTTTATAATGTTGTGAAACAAAAGTTATGCCACCTTAAGCCCCAACAGTGCTAGTCTGTGAGCCAAAAAATGTGAGCTTGTGAGCATTGAGCCTACAATATAGGTACCTATAATATAGATACCCCACACTATAGAAGGTGTATGTATCATAAACATCTATAATGTAGGTATTTGTAGCATATATATATAGTATAAACACCTATAACATAGGTGTATAGTATTTTAGGCTCATGGGCTCACACTCCTATGCTCACATGATAGGAACCCTCCCTTAAGCCCCAAAGCAATTGAATTTGCAACATAAAAGCTTAGTTGCTCATTGTTTATATTTTGTGTATATCAAAAGAGTTGATTCATTCCATTTGGATTAGTAACATGAAAGTTATGGAACTTTTTGCTTTGCATGGAATTTATTGCATCTTCATGAAAAAAGAACATATTGGATTTGTTTTTTTAACTCACTAGTAGAAAAATATAGTGCCCAAATTAACAAAATTCAACACAAAAGTGTTGATTTTTTTTGTTGATGTGGACATGTTGATTTGGGTATTTTTGAACACAAAAGTGTTGATTTTTTAACAAAAAATTGTTAATTTTTTGGTTAATTTGGTCACATTTTTTTTATTAAATTTTTTTCAAATTTATTTTCCACATACAAGTAACCAATCTCAAGGTGACATGTGTCATTGCCACGTTGACACTAAAAAATGTCCATGTGGTGACCACCACCTAGATGGTTCCACATGCCACATGGACAACCTATGTGGCAAATGCCACTACTAAGGTTTGAACCTTGGACCTCGTGGATGAGGTTCAAGATTCCAATCATTGCACCACTTGTAAATTCACATGATTATAAGAGGTGCAAAAATTTATTTAATTACTTTTTAAATTTTTTCCTACTATCACTACAAGTCAACAAACTTCGGGGCCAATTTCCATCTCGTAAACAAACTTATTCACCTATAGCAATCTATTTGAGATTTAGATCTTCCAATCAAAAGTTATGGACAAAAATCAGAGAGGGGTGGAAATGGATATTTTTTTTTACATTTTAAAACACCTTCTCTAATTTTTTTTCATAACTTTTGATTGGAAGATCTAAATCTCAAACAAATTGTTGAAGGTGAAAGATAGCTCAATTTTACAACTTTTGTTAGTTCAAAGTTTTAAAAAAGAAGTCCGTTTACAAGGTGAAAGTTGCCCCCAAAGTCTGCTGATTTTAATAGACACCAAATCGTGTAGTTGTTTTATTCTTAATTTTACATTGTATATTGAAGATTCTCAAAGATTCTCAAAGATTTTCAAAGATCTTTATAGACTCTGAAAGATTCTAAAGAAACTCAAAAGATTTTAAAAGATTTCAAAAAAATTAACAAATTTTTGATCACGTAATAATTGTACTATCCAAATCAACCAAAAAAATGAGATTTTTTTTGTTAATTTGGGCACAGTTAACAAAAACTTGTAAAAATGGACATTATAGTACCCAAATTAACAAGAAATTATTGAGGTTTTGTTAATTTGGGCACTGTTTTTCTAGTAGTGACTCAATTACAAGTATATCTTGCTATGTAAGTTAATTTGACTAGTGTGCCTTCAAAATTAGACTAACTTGCATTAAATTGAAAATTATGCAAATTTATGAGGCATAGAAAATTGATATTCCAATCCATTGTCTTTTAAATTAAATCAATGTAGCAAGATCTAAACTATTTCCATAGATAAAATTCACCTTGCTACTAAAATTGATGATAATTTTGATGAAATAATTTAGATTGATAAAATTGATATTATCAAATTGATAAAATTTCATCAATTTTTCCATCCCTTAATTCTACTTTCATCTGCATTCATTGCATTGTCATCCAATTTTCATCAAAGTGTTAATGCTAATTAGATCACATTCATCCATGATTAATCCATTTAGTATGAGGGTGTCTCTCACTATTCAAACTTTGACACTAATTAAATTAATTTGTGTAGTAAGTATTAGAATATAAACAATTAATTTTCCTATATAAATGCATTGTTTAACCCCTAAAGGACTGGATTGTGTTTTTTGACTAGATTGCGTTTTTTGGCTGTATAGAATTTTTGGGCAGGTTATTGTGACCAGAAATTTGCATATTTTAGGCAAAAATTTTAGTAGAAGGTGTACACGAGGAATATCTTTCATAAACAACAAATTTCAAGACATTTGGAAATAGGAGTCAAAAGCTATGGCCCAATATGTTGTTTGTTTCTCAATTCAGGCAATCCAAGCAAATCTGAAAAATTCACTTTTTTCAAAAATAAAAATTTGAAATTGATTTTCTATATTTACATGTGTGTGGAAAGCTTTGAATCATTCCATTTCAATCAATGAGTAAAAAATTATGAGGAATTTTAGTTGGGCTTAGTTATGGATTTTGTACTCTAAAATAAACTTTGAAGTTGTTTATATCACTCAATTTTCAATATTTTTTGAAAAATAAATAAATCATAGGATGTACATTGTTTATAAAAACATTACAATCATTGGGATTGACATATTTCAGTTCCATAATTAAATTATTAACAATTTAGTATTTTGAATCATTTTTTTATCTCTTTCTACTTACTATTTTTTTCCTATATGTTGCACAATTCCAAATGACTTGAAAATTTTCAAGTATATAAACAACTTGTTTAGAAAAACAAATCCAAAGAAGCACCACCATTTTCAATATTTTTTCATAGAAAAGTGAGCTTCTAAAGTGCAGCTGCCCAAGTTTTCACAGGGTTAAAAAAAGGATTTTTGTCAATTCAAATGCTAAAATCTTGCAATCCACAAGGTGGAAGGATCTGAAATTTTTTTCTACATCTTTTCAAATCAGTGCTCTACAAGATCCTACGGTTATATGTGTCAAAAAAAAAATTCCAAAAAATTGGTACTTGTACTGATAATGGCAGTTTTTGACCGGTTTCAAGGAAAACAAAGTCATGGAACTTTAGGGGTTAAGAATAGAGAATACAAATATTTATGCCTCATTAATTAGACTTTTTATATCAATTTTGTCATTCCAACATTTAATATCTTATGGAAATAATTTAACAGTATCTTATTGATATTGTTTGTAATAAAATTACCATAATACAATTTTAATAAATTATATTTAATTCTAATGATTTTATATGATTTTAGTATTGGAAATTATAATAGTTAATATATTGAATATATTTCTACTTTCAAGATACATTAGACTTCAACATGAACATTCGATTCTTTTTAAATTATATTTTTTATAACTTTCTTTTAGAATATTTTGGAATGTTTATCAAATAAAGATTATTCTTTTATCCATGTTATGATTTATGTAGTTTTTAGAGTAGAAAGATTATGTGTCTAATGAATGTCTCTATGCTCTTTTACTACTTTGCATTCAAGATTTAGGAACTAAAAGACTACATTCGTTGTCATGTATTCAAACATAATTTATGAGTTAAATTCAGAATTTTAATGTACATTTGAGTTCAAAACATGTAATGCTAAAACTTCAAATTGAAAGATTTTTAAAAATATGCTCTAATTTTATATTATGGTATTGAATATAGATGTATTCATTGAATAAACTTATTAAAACACGTGCTTGGGTATTTGGTTTTAGCTCATCATATTGGTATTAATTTTAGTGATGAAATTTTGCCAAAGTTATTGTAAGATAAGAGTGTTTTAAAAAAAAATTCTTGGTCAAAAACATCATTTTTTTTGTTGCTAAATGATTAATGAGAATCATTAGATATAATTGGAACTAAGAAAATTGAATCAATATAGTACAAACATGTATATGAAAAATGTTTTAAAATCCAAAATTTGCCACATGATGGATTTTGTTGTTACCACTACAACTAAAATAATTATTATTTAGAATTATAGCTTGTTACACTACTAATGATATTTAGTATAGTACACTACGTAATGTAATATAAAAAATTAGTACTAAATTTATTCTTCATGAATAATTAACCATTTTCACATATATTAATACCATTTAGAGTGGAAGATCTCTATAATCGTAAGGTGAACTAACCTAATACCACTCTTTTTTAAACTCCATTTTTATGTATCCAAAGGTTGCAATTATAAACAATAATGTAGACCACATATACATGAGGATAAAATTGGAATTTGGATGCTAAACTAGTAATAGACTAGTTCACTTTAGTTCATTTGGCCGTTGAGAATTAAACGTTTGCCTTCATTTTGGAAGTTTGTCATAGATGCCCCCAAACCAATGCAAATTAATAATAACCATTTTTTGTTCTTGGGCATGAATGAAGATATTTCATGCATAAAATTTATTAGCTTTTATGCTTATTGCCTTTCCTTAATATACCATGCTCATCATATTGAGCTTCTATTTGTCCACTTAACTATTATATTGATGGATGTGAAATATTCTACATCATCTAATGTAGAGCAAAGACAATGAGAATGCATGTTATTCAATGTTATGTATTGAAAGAAGAGCAAAAGATATAATTTAAAAGAGAACAAAACCCTAAAAGTTTAGTGCAAATGCAAATGCCAACAAAGAATAGTAAATGCATCCTCAATCCTAATTAACTCATTGAAAGAATATTGTAATAGTGCATTCTAAGCTTGTTTCTAAGAACATTTTTGTAATAAAGCAAACCCTGTGTATAGTGTCTCAACCCTTTCATGTTATATAAAACTCTAAAGTATATGACGTCCTAGAAGTGGACACTATTCACATTGTTTGAATCAAAGACAAAGATGAATGATTGGATGGAGTTGCACATTTGGTGGTTGTCACTATGGTCTCCTTTTACTATAGTTGTTGGAGCCCTTCATTGTTGCACATTGCATAAAAGCAAAACTATTTTGCGAGAGTTAAAATCGAATGTGCCCTTTGAAGTGATGAACCTAATAAAGGTCACATCAAGGCACAATTTTTTTGTTTCCTACTCTCCTTACTGTTATTACTCTAGTATACTATTCCTATTGAGGATGCTCTAAGTTGTATGGCTTTCTTTGGGAGATGTACAAGTTTTTTCTTGTATTTTGTGTTTTTTCACATACTTTTCATCACCAATCTTAAACCACAATTCTAGCTCTAAATTTTTTTAGATTTTTTAGATTTTTTTGTTTATATCTTTATACTAATATATTATTTAGGTCAATTTAATCAAAGAAAGGTCATTTTTCAAAAAATTCAAAAATTATGAGAAGATATTTAGATGAAATACTAATTTGAAGCATCATGTTCACCGTCCACAATATAGATGTTGGAGAGTTTACTTAGGAGTGTTAATAGTATCAAGTTAAACTAAGTTAATATCTTGTATTAACAATTTGTTAATGAGCCTTGAACTAAAAAGAGGTTTATTAGGACATGTTGTTTGGAGATAAAAGTTGTAAGGGGAGTCATAGTTTCCCATGAAGGTTTCATAATCAAGCTTGGTGTCTTCAATAATCCACATTTAGTGTCCAATTACAAGGTGCTATGATTGATTCAACTATGACCACTTTGAACAAGTGTTGCAGTATGTGAGTGTAGAATCTACAAGCCCATAAGCCAAGGAGTTTATATTATAGATACCTATGTTATATTCTTTTCATGTTATTGTATACCTATGTTGTAAATACATACATTCTAAACACTTTCAAATGCTTATAAGTATATACCTACAACTAGGTTCAAGGCTTGCATGTGTACCCTCATGCACTTACATCGTTGATTTGTTGCATGCCCAAAGACGATTACTCCTAGTTTTTCGAAGGGAGAATTGCACCCAAATGAATCCTGCAATTGGAGTAATGAATTCCTGGGTGGGTTTGTGTATGCAAGAAGCTGCGGTAATAGATGTGCCGCAAGATTTGGGGCTGTTGTGAAAGTGCAAATGGTGGTAACATTCTTCCAACCTTAATTAATCAAGTTCGGACACAGTGCAATCGTCCACTTTGGTGACTAGCAGATTCTCTCGGACGGAGTTCCATGAAAGTCTCTGCCACTCCGGGTGTTCTTTTCTCCTCCTCCTGCCACGCTTTTGTCTTCAGCCAACTGTGGATCGATCCGCCTGCACAACTGGGACTGCCCCTAATATAAATAAAATGTTGGCACTGAAACCATACGTGTAACCATTCTCTCATTCAATGACTGCATGATACTCCGCCGTATAACTTAAGATTTTTGACAAAATGCGACACTTCAAAATACTCCCTGCCAACAGCTGAAATCACTACAGTAGTCTAACACGGATTTGTACTACTAGTGAGGGCGCGAAATTAGCCTTACTTACAAGATGAGTGCCTCTACGATGTTTTTTTTTATGTTTTGTGAACTTATGAGCATTCCAAGAGAACCCACTGTAATCACCAGTTGTTCGAGAACACATTGCAAGCGCTTCATTTGTTTCAACAAACCAACAAACATTGCAAGCTAAACTTAACCGTTGTTGTTAGGAAACTGATAAAGTTCAATGCCCTCCCGCCGTTCCGCCGTAGCCTCCCTCGATTTTATAAATAGCGTGTCATTGGTAAATTAGTATGATCCCAACTGAAGCAATAATAAGACAAATCCATGTGCCAGTGTAGTCTCCAGTCCTCTCCGGCCACCTATCAATATAAGCTTATAAGCTTATTTATATCCATCTCCACAACCACCTTCCCACCCTCTGTTCAGTTCTGAACTGTTCAGTTGGCCTGTTGAGACTGTTTCGGAGTGTCATGGATTGGGTGCCAGTGGGTGTTCCATATTGACTTTAACTGTAAGTTCGTGATCGTGCTACCAGTGTAAGTTACACTCTGCAGCAGTGAGTACCTTCGGTGATTCAGTGCCATGTTCAGTTAACTCCAGTTCTCTTGGGTGGGTAAGTGCAGTCGAACTGTATACCGTACTGTACTGTACTCTAGAATAGAATAAGGTAAGGTAACCACCCGCCCTGTAAGGTAAGAGACTCTGTATCCAATGTGTGAACACAATCTGCGATATTCTTAAGTAAGATTCTCAAATAGTAGGCTGGCTGAAAGGAAGACAAATCAATCCAAAATGACCAATTCTGTCATTCCCAGAGAAAGCTCGGTGCTATCAAGGCACTCACCAACTTGACAACATTCTGGAAACAAGAATGCTTTTCAACTGGTTCAAGATGACCGTAAATTACCGGATGATGCCAGGAAGCATTGGAAGAGATTTAGCTTGTCTATAAGGCTGCGAGTTCTTTAGGTTCCTGGACTGTGGAAACTCGACCACTGTAGCTAGGTGACATGGCGTAGGGACCGCCACATTCTAATAAATTAATAAGTTAATAATTTATTTTTTACTTTAAGAAAAATATCAATAATTTTTTTTTAAATTTTAAAAATATATATTAAAAAAACTTGATAGCTTATTGTTTATTCTCGGCAAGGAGAATAGGCCTGAAATGGCCCTCCCTGGCCTCAAATCTCTTCTAATGATACCCAAACTGAATGGTGTGGTTACAAGTTCAATACTTGGCAATGAAAGGTGTTTTACCTAGTGTGAAAGCAACCTCTATTTCTAATAGAAACCCCTCATAGTATACTGTTCAAGACACTTGTTTCAAAGAAAAGGGAAAAAATGCTTTTCATCCTAGCTATAGAGGAATCTTTATTGCCCATGAAGACATTTGAATCTACCCACTTTCAAGATGCTTGGGAATTCAACTATACTAAAGGTAGACAAGCCTATCACCACATACCTTGATTATTTGCAATCTAAATATCTTGGGGCCAACTCCAAGAGGGGCGCATGTTTTTCAAATGTATGCACTTGTTTCATGAATGAAACCCAAGTGGAATTATAATTTCTTCCATTCAAATTGTAATTTTTGTGAGTTTATGAAGTAATCTGCTTCTAAAATTACAAAACTACTTATAAAGTGGAGTCATAAGCGTCTTATAAACACCCACAATGCTTATCTATGTATCGAATTGGGCTTTTAAGTATTCACCATTAAAGGATTGACAAGTACCCAAGGTTGGCATTAACAATGTGATTTTGTCAAAAAATGAACGGATTTGGATGTTTTGGGGAATGGAATTGGGGCCAAAAGTAGGATGACGGAATTGGGTTACTCTACTACAATATTGGAATTTAGTAGTAACTACATAATTGATTTTAAAATGCCATAAGTTTTTAGTCTTCGTAAATATTTTTATCAACTATATATAAAAAGAATCCATGCCTTCTTTTTAATACCAGTAGTATTAACCCTTGAAGGAATAGAGTACACTTTTGGTATAAATTGTCCAAAATGTCACTATTTAGATCAACAAGGGGAAAATGAAAATAAAAGATTTTCTTTGGATTTCAACTGTACAACTTTGTACTAGACTACCATTGGAATGTGTCACAAAAAAATTCAAAATCTTTGACCATGTGGATTGAAAGACTATATTGTTTGAAGTTAATCTTTTTTTATCTTGAATGTAGCCAATAAGAATTTAACTCCTAGAATGAGATTTTTACACTACACAAGTGTTTTGGGGACAATTGCATCTTAAATTATATGAATTACATACTTTCCAAATTTCAAAGGTAGATGTCAAGATTAGTAAATGATTCCCTAATTGCCCAAATTACTCAAACTTTTTTGGAGAGCACATCTTTTCATATTGGCATCCAATTGGGGAAAAAAAATATATACTTGAATAGAATACATGCCCACCCTCTATGTCAAATATTCAAAAACATAAATTCAAAATTGACATTATGGGAACTTGCCTAAATTTTTATTTAGTTGTTCAACAACCACTTGGTCTTTTAGGGATTAATAATATCTTTACTATGGGTAACAATCTTCATCAAAGATAAAAATTTATAGCATTTTCAAATCAATTAGTGTGGTAATATGAAATTTTATCATTAGAATAGTTCTACACCATTCTTTTATAGCTATTTGATTATTTTAGTAGTAGAGTGATGTCTTGTAATGACTAGAGCTTAAGACAATATAATTTGTTATAGTTGATTTAGAAGATCCATACATCCATTTTCAAAAACATATGGTGGCATACACTATTCAATCTCTTGGTTTTCATACACTTAGTGCAAGTATATAAAAGTCTAGTCTCCAATAGGTTTCACAAAATTACAATAGGACTAAAGGTTTAAATTAAGTCAACCTATATTTTGAAGGCCACAAAGATCCAATTTGATTCAAATTGCCTGTGTAGGAATCCAATTAACCCCTAAAGGAGTTTTTGACTATACTTTTACTAAAAATGCTCGAAAACTGTCATTTTTAGTACAAGTACCAAATTTTAGAAAAAAACAACATTTTTGGACGTATGTAATTGTAGGATCTTGTTGTACACTAGTTTGAGAAGATGTGGAAAAAAATTCAAAATTTTTCACTAATTAGAAGGCAAGATATTAGTGTTTGAATTGACAAAATTCATTTTTTTGGCCTTGTAAAAAACTAGGTAATTGCACTTCACGAGGTCACATTTGCATTAAAAAAATGTCCAAAATTTTGGTTACTTTTTGGATTTTTCCTTCAAGGCAAGTTGGCTACATGCCATGTTTATGGATTTTTGACACTACATGTGAATAAGTATTGTCTTGGTAAAAATATAATTTTTTTTTCTATTGGGTGCCTAAATCAAAAAGTTATGCTACCTACACCTTTCCAAACAAGAAGGTCAATTTTGGGTAATATGTGCTTGCAAAATTCTTCTTCTACTTTTGAAAAATTTGTAGGTATGTAAGTAAGATGATGTAGGATGCAACTTTAAAGAAACCCATGTGTAATGCAAAAATCTCACTATACTATAGGAGGAGTTAAACTCTCCTACCCCAATTATACAAAGCTAGCAAAGAAAATTCTTCTAATTTCAAATGCTACAATATTTCAATTAGTATAGTCAATTTTTTTTGAAATTTTTTCCACACATTTTAATAGCATTCTATTACAAACAAATTTGTACACTTGAATTTGAATGTTTTCCCTCATTACTTTCAATAGTGATAGTTTTTTGACAATTTTAGCCCAAAATGAGCCTTGGCCCTTCATAGGTCACATTAGAAGAGTTTTGGGGGGTCCAGAAGCTTGTTTCGAGGATGTTCCCCCGCGGTTGTTCCCCGCAGTGAGGGGAACAGCTTGATGTTAGAATTTTTTTTTTCATAAAAGAAAATAAAAAATAAAAAATATTTTAGTCTCCAAATGCAAAAAAATAAAAAAAAATAAAAAATTTAGTCAATGACATGGCAGGGGCTCGGCCACGTTAGACCATTGCGCCAAACCTGTTTCTTGTGTTCGTAGACTGTGATAGCTCGCAAGCATCCAAAGGCCCCCAAAATCTTCTAATGATACTTGACTCCCCTCACAAATCCATCCATCCATTAAGTTAGTTTTTTTTTTTGTTACATAGAGATCTCTTGGACCATACATCCACCAATCACATTCTTAGTAACGTTGGAAAGTTCTCAGTAAGGAGAGGTGCAAGGGTTTGTTTTGTGGCATTTGGACCTACAATATGTAAGTGATTGAATTTCAAAGTTTTTTTTTTTTTTTTTAATCAAATTAGAAAATTACTTTGACTTTGACTAAGGAAATGGCACAAGGTACACTAGTTTGTTATGGATGACAAATTTGCAAATCATTGGCTAAATTAGTTGGTAAAATAATTGCATTATGATAGGAGGCTCTAATTTTGCTTGGGTGTTTTGAACTGCCCCTATAGAAGGCCCCAAAATAGTGTAGAGCTATTGTAAAAAGCTTGGAAGTGTGAGTGTTGTGGACATTTTTTTGCCACCTTTAGGGTTTGAGAGACTATTAGATAGTGATGAAAGCTAATGATCTCAATGTTTAGTATTCTCAATTGTGTTATTAAGCGTTGTCATGTATAAAACAAATAAATATAAGTGTTGTAATTGTACAATGTTTTTTAAATAGGAAAGATTGAATATAAAAGTGCTTTTTTGTTTTAGAACCCATGTGCATTTAATGAAATGTCAATTGCAACCTCATTATAGATGACTTAAATATGGGAAAGATGCTCACCTCAACATTCATGATTTCTGAAACAAGCTTGCTAAATTCAAAGCAATTTTAAACTTCATTTTTTCAGCACTCTACAATCCATTAATAGATACCTAAGCAGTTCGACTTCTTTAAATTATATTAAATTCAATTTCACTCTGAAAATTATGATTCACAGTGCTAGCAAATAGGCCTTCATTTCTCTTTCCACCAATAACTTAGAAATATTGTTTGCATCATCGAATTTCTCTACAAAACTGCTTCTTCCATTAAATGCACACTTTGAGAGCCTCCTACCATACCTTAAAATACAGCAGAGGAAAGGTCCTCTCCGTTACAGTGAAATCAGTAAGTTAAAGCTTAATCTTCAGTCCTGTCACTTTAGTTTGCAACAGTCTGACTGAATTACTGACTGAGCAGTATATCATTTTGGGAAAAATAGAAAAGCAGAAAAAGAAAATAATTGCGAGACAAAGTATCTCCGGTGGAATAGCCACGTCGGACCTCCAAATTCGGCTTTAGTGATGGATGGGATGCAGTGTTGGACGAGCCGCAAGCGAACTGAACTTACTAATCCAAAAAGTAGTCAGTCGCGAGATTACTAATGAGGTTAGGAATGAAGATTAGCGGGGTTCCGGCAGCGTGTGAGGAAGACCGTGAGGACGATCGGCCCTCTGAAGTCACGCTGCTGTTGCTGGTGGAGTGTGGACGGAGGGAGGTCCCACAGGGAGGGGAGGGACCATTTGCTGCCACTTTTTTGGTTTTCCGCATATTTTTAATGGTTGAGCGGCAGGCGATGGCGGAGATGAAGCAGCGCATATCTTTGGAGAAAGTGCTGAGAGGCAAAATTGGTCAACTGTAGAGAAAGTTGGGTCAGGCAGGCAGCAGGCCAGGCGGGGGACGGACGGGAGGGAGGCCGGAGTGGAGGGGCGAGAACAGCTAAGCGTTCGTCGCGGGGGGTAATTGCCAGTTGATCACGGGGATGGTTCTTGGATGTTCGGGGTTTACGGCCTGCTTGGATGTCGGGAGGGCAACAATCGGGGGCTTAATTGGTGGGAGCGATAGGATTCGTGGAACTGATCGGAGGGCTTTGTGGTGAGGGAATCGGGGCGTGGTCTCGGTTTCTGTGCTCAATGGCTTGTTGTTGTTGCTGTTGTTGTTGTTGCGCTTCTTGTTATCGTGTTGCGGGAACTGGAGCTTGGCAATTGGTACATTGACGAGGAGTTTCTTTGCGTTCGAGAAGAAGGAAGGTTTTTTCTTCCGGTGCCGGCTGTGGCGAATTGGCCTATGTCTTTAAAGGAGATATTAGTGCACGGTTGGCGGTCGCAGTTAAGACGTTTGAAGGACGGCGATAGAATTGTGGACTTCGGGTAGAGGTGATGTCTTCTTCATTTCGTATGGCGGAAGATGGAGCAACCCGAGCATCCTGCATGATACTTGATTGTTCTTTGCTGACAGGCTTCTCTTGCTGGTGGCCAGCTTCAGAATATTAGGACGTACGATTGCGCTGTCACCTTTCTCTTTCTTGTTTTCGGTTAAGGACACTGCTCGCGCTTGCGATACTTGTAATTTTGTAGCGACTTTGGCAAATTGTTCGATAGTTCAAGCAGATCTGTGGATGCAAAGGACTTTTAAGTTAGAGCGAAGGTAATAGGAAAACAGAATAAGTCGTTGGTGTTAGCTTAGTCCTAAGTCATCTTGTGCCGGATGTTCCTAAGTAAGGTATTGTCTTCGCCTGTGACGTGCTGTGGTTCTTGTTTCCAATTACGGCAAGCGTTGTGCCGTATCCTCGTATTTGTTGGTTTATACTGTGTTGCTTAGGTCCAACCCTGTCTGAAAAATAGGGATTTGTTTCTTTCATCTCAGTCTGTTTTTCCCTTTCCTGTTGTGATTACTGTTTGTTTCCTGGTTAAGAGATACCATATTATAACCGTCGTTAGTGTAATTTCAATTAAGAGTAACCTTTAAAACCTCCATGAAATTTGATTATATACAGACAGAGAATCTTTCACATTGATTTCGACGTCATGTGCGACGAGAAGGCATTATTTGACTCGTGAAATTTTTTAAATCTCCTCGTGACTTTGCTGTGCAGCTTATTGAACAGGTATTAGCGGTTCGTTTGTTGACTTTCAGAGGCTCGAAGAGAAATTGTGTGGAATGAGCACGCTTGTGAGATCAAATTGGCGCACATTGTGTCTCCGGAGTATTTGAAGGATGGAATTTATGGAATGGTCTTCGAACTATGTGGTACGACTGTAGTTCCAATTTTCGTCGGATTGCTCCGATTCTTAAAACCTCATAAGAGTATCCAATACTCGCCGTGATTCTGCTCTTCAATTTGCTTGCAGTTGAAACGGGACAATCGCCAACCTAACAGTCAATCAATAATTTAATCTTGACGTTACTAATATCCTCTGAGAAATGAGGTATAGGCATCCTGTGGGAGAAAAACTCCTGTATCTTTTATACTTCTTTGAACGGCTGAGCTTGTTAATAGCATCGATGTTAAAGTATATATTTCTCTGCGAACGATATAGACTTATTGATTCAATATCAGTTTATAGGAGGGTTAATTTTGCAGGTACCAGTTCCCAGCTACTTCACAGGCAACCTCGCAACAATATATGTTTTATACAGTAAACATTTTGATCGCTTCACTAACACATGTAATCGTAAAAACGTTTTCATGGCAGGCAAGGTGTGCCGTTACAGTATTCGAAGCCGCAGGAGGGGGCTTAGGATGGCATGGCAGTGGCACTGTCGGGGAGCTTCACATGCGGCCTTTAGGAGACGGGATGATAAATTTTCAGCTTCACGATTTGCTGGTCAGTTTTGAGGATTATTGTGTGATATCTCATCATTTTTTCCATGATTAGTTCTTTGCCAGGGAGTGAAATTTCGACAGGTGGAATAAAGTCCGTCGGAAAGTTTTCGATATGTGTGCGTGTCCCACGAATTTCCGTGTTAATTGAACAGGATGGTCAGATTGCGGCATTTCAAGTTTTGTCTTGGCATCACTGTTTTTGTATCGTCATTGAACACCACTGAATTTCCATGGCCATTGAACAGGATGGTCAAATGTTATTCGAACACACAATGCGAAAGCCACAATCTTTCACTGCCCCCGTAGACCGGTTCTTTGTCATACGTCAAGAGGTATCGTATCTCTCTTCTGGCCCTTTTTTTTTAGCAAAGAGTGTCACTCATGGACTAAGTGATGTATGAGAATTTCTTACATTTATTGGAGAGATGAAGGACGTGTCTTTGCCATTGAAAATTCTAAGGTGTAATTCATACTAAACTTTTGTGCCGACAGAACGGCAGCTTTCGAGGATTTGGTTTTGCTGATAAATCAGCAGCAATTGAGATGAAAGAGAGGGTTGTCAAGGCAGTTCAACCCTACATTATTGGAACGACGCCATCTCTCATCGATGAGGAACCCCCAGCCGAGAGTTCGGGAAAAAACTCGGTCATTTCATATCGCAGTGTGCCAAAACGTTCCACTTCAAGGCGGCTCAATAATGCAGGTAATGAAATCGATGCACAGGAAGAAACTGCGGAAATATTTGATTATTGAGCGGTCTATCAAATGGAAAGCAAATTAGCTACAGTACTTGCGATTCTGGAGGAGATAAAATTACATGACTGAGCACTAGACAAGTAGCAGTAGTCTGTCTTTTATTCTGGTCTACCTCACATCCTGAGATGTGGGGAAGTGCTATACCTCTACCTTTTCTCTATTTTAACAATTCTGCCTAAATTTGAAATTGACCTGTAGTAATCGCGATTAAATGGCTAGTAGGATTGTCATGTGTTTCGTGTGCCTAGTCTAAAATATTCTCGAGCAGAAATGTCTCGTTTTGGACCGGAAACTACATCACTAAGTATACCTACTGTCATTGTCTTAAATTAACCTTGATGTGATACTCATGACTGTGGTTCTATGTACAGATAGACTTGCTCAACAAACAGGAGACACTCGCCATACGCAGCCACATGATTCATCTTCATCATCTGAAAAACCAAAGAAGCGAAGGTTCTGGAAAGTAGGGAAAGCTGTGACTGCTTTATCTCATCTACTTGGTGAGCTCACCTCCGGCAGCGTTGCTAACCACCTATGTCTCGCCAAATTTGAATGTGCTCTATACTGGGCTTGCCTAATCATCTTCTTGCATGGCAGTGTGGAGAAATAATGAGTTGGATATAGGCTATCCAACCGACGTGAAACATGTTGCGCATATCGGTTGGGATGGCCCCTCCATAAATGGACCAGGCTGGGTATGTATTTGCAATCTTTTCCATGTCTCCATCCTAACCCTTAAATTCCCAGGGCTCCACATTTTAGTGTCGACAAAACTTTGAGTTAAATAACATCTTACCGAATTACTAATTCTATCATATTCCTTTCCAGGTGAATACTCTTTCAAGTCTATTTTTAGCATCGCAAATCCAAATTTGGAAAGAAAAAAAATACAATTTTTCTATTCAAGATTGTTCAAGGGGTCCATTGCAAAACTCGATTTTGTTGTGTTGAGAGATCTGGGAGATTAGTCTCAAATACACTAGATCTTGTTAAAGATTTTACATTGTACGTTCTCTTAGAATAACTGTAAGGTAGATTTTGAGGTGCCGTAGATTGATTACGATCTACCATGTTATTTCCTGTAACCGCATTATTTTTGTCATCACCTTAATTTTAGTTTTTTCATCTAAAAAGAGGATTGAAAGACTTCAAATCAATCAGCTTCAAATCTTTAACCCTCTCGTAATCAAACCTTATAATCTTTCTTTACATATGTGATGTTGTGGTCTCTGTTTCTAAGTGATTCATAACACGACTTAGTTTAATTGTATGGTTACAATTCAAGAATATCGATAACACTTCCAAAATTTGACTTTTTTGTTTGGCTTAGATCAAATTCCAAGAAGCTCAAAATAGGCCTTGGACATTCAGGGGATAAGAGGAACCCAAAGCGTTCTGTTACACTTTGAAAATTGACTTCTCTCGGCTGTGTATTCAATCAAGTTCTCTTACAGTAGCCATAGTGAACTGTTGGTCCAACTATCTAAGAGTCATGCATGATCTTTTATATGACAGTAAGCATTCGGGCAGAACACGATCGGTTTCATGAATTTGTAGTGCTAAGCTTTTCGGCATGGTTTGCAGATGGACGAGGTAAGGCCAGGTCCAGATTATTCATCAGCACCTCTGGCTGATTTTGGACAACCTCGCGATCCAGAGTGGATTCATGACGCATTGTCCGCTTCCAAGTGGATTTCATCTCATGGTAAGATTTCTACCGATCCTGTTCTTTATCCGTGAATGTAGAAGCCCTTTGTTGGGACTCACTCGTTGAGAATCGTGTCTCTGGGAAACTTATGGAGTGATCACGGTTCGCAAGGTTAAAATGTTGCTTTTGGGTGCTACCTTATAAGTTATGAATTCAATGCTCTGTCGCTTTAGCAACAAGCGTCTAACCGCTAGTATCTTTACTATCTTCATTTAACACGTGTCTCATTATCATTTGACCTTGTAACTTTTTTACTTTCATGTTACTATTCCTATGACCACATGGATACAATTGTAACTTTTTGACTTCCATGTCACTTTTCGTATGATTTCATAGATACAATTCTACTACAAAAAGATCACATTCTTTGGAGTGATACGCCTGAACATCCCACTAGACCCCTTTAACATATCTCCCACTTTCAGTCCGCTCCATAGCTTTTAACCGCTTTGCTCCATTGCTCAAATGTCTTCTCTGGGTTGAGATTAGAAATGACTGCCAAGCGGTCTATTCCTCTGGGCACATCTTTTCGTCTGGAATCAGAAATCTATCAGTGTTGTGTGGCAAAGGAATTTGTGCCTTATTAGCTATTATGATTGCTTGATACAAATCAACAGCGTAGATTGATATTCACTTGACCTAAGAAATCAGCTCATTTCAAAAGTTTGTAAGGAAATTCCTACTGCATTTGTGCAGGGAACAGGTCAGGACTTCCTCCAGCGCCTCCTAAACAATACCTGGAGTTCCTGGAAGTAAACTCAAAATCAAGAAAATTCAAAGACTCAATTCTGCGACAGAGGACAAAGCCTGCTGCCCGAAGGCAACGGCAACGGTGACAGGCAGCAGTTTTCTTGGAAAGTGGTTCGGACATCAATCTGTGGTGATTTACTAGGTGAAAATGTGTACAGCGTCCAACGGGGCACCGCAGTAAAACAGCGTGTACATATTCTTAGGTTCAAAAGCTGTTGGATACACCATCTTCATTCATTCAGGAGCTTGTATCTTCAATTGATCTTAGGCCTACAATTATCGAGTTGCACTCTCTAGTGCGACAATGACATTTTGATTAGGTTTGGTTGTACCTGTTAAGGGGTAACCAGTAAATCTCAAAACATTGCAGGAGGAGAGCGAAATGTAGCTTGGCTGGACGAGGTGTGCCTCTGGAGACACCTGACTTCAGATTTTTTAGTCTCAAATATGCCACCCGAATAACATTAACTTCCCGGTTGTTATCTGGCCTCTCTCTGCGAGTTCCGGCTACCAAACTTGTACAAAAGCAGGACAATAATTAATTATACTTCATTTCCTTGAGCAACGTGTGGTTGCCATCTTCATGATATGATGCCTCTGCTTTTGGTTGTATTGAATCTTAGAGGGAGTCAGGATACGAGACTGCCAGTCTGGCTTGGTGACTGGAACATTTCAACTTTCAGTGTTCCCAAGGTACAAAGTTGGAGTAAAATATGTGGATGAGGCACCGATTTCTCATTCTAAAATATGTGCACTCAGACTTTCCAGCAGGACGTTAAATCATGCCCAGGAAATAGGCCCAGCAGGGTAATTTGGGGGTTTACTGGGGGTAAAAGTTTTAAAAGCCCCCTATTTTGAGCCGTGTCTAAGTTGTGTCCTAGACATCTCTTAGCTAGTTTGGGGTCTCTGATTTCAAATATGAATTCAGAATTTGCAAAAAGAAAATTAGTGTGAAAAACAAAAAATTCCTGCATTTTCCCTTGGGGTAAATTCAAGTGCCTATTCTTTACGACCAGTATCCTATGTTCCACTTGAAGAGATCAATAAAATAAAAGTTCTTGATTGCTACACCAGAAATTCTTAACTATGGTAGAAGAGCCTATTTCGGATAGGCCCCAAGGATGGTTGTATAGGGGGCCCTATTATGGACAACAATTGAATGTACCATTTATTGAAGAAGAATTATTGTTTGTACCTTCTTGTCTATTTCTCTCTTCCTTCTTGGCTTAGGGAAAAGATTGAAAGGTAACGAAAATAGGTAAGTCTAAGAGACCAAAATGGGGCTAGATGAAAAATCTACAATTAAATTCAATAAAATATTTATATTTGGAGGGATTTTTTTTTCATTCTTCCTCATTCTTATTTTTGCACACATTGAACTCAGTTTTTCCACAACTTTTCCACATCACACAAGTTGAAATGCTTAAGTTATCCAAAATAGGTACTTCTACCTTAACTCTGGCCTGTATAATTGATTCTAGCCAAATTTTACGTTATGAAAAAGTTGGGGTTAACATGTTGCGATATTTTAGCTGGGTTAGTTGTTTGATACTTCAAATACAAGCTAACAAATCTTAAGTGTGCAATAATAGGGTTTCCTACTTTAATCCTTAAATGCCTAATGCCTTCCATAAGCTTCTAGAAATTTGCTCCACATTGAACAAAAAACCAACTTCTTGATAAGTTGTATCAATTTACTTTGAATTGTAACCATACAAATTCAAACTAGACATGTTTGAGATTACATAGGAAAAGAAAACACAACAATATCACTTCTGGATTGAAAGATTATAATGTTGATCATGAGGGTGTTAAAATTGCAAAAGTGATGTGAAGTCTTTCAATCTTCTTTTCACATGTCAAATCTAAAAATTTGGTCACCAAAAAAATATAAGGATAAAGGGCATTCCAATCAATTTATGGCTTCTCAAAATCTACTCTACAATTTTTTAAATGAATTTTCAATGTGGTTTTTTCTCCAAAATCTAGTGTATTTGAGGCTCATTTCCAAGAGTCCTCAATACTATGAAAAGTCAAGATTGCAAAGGACACCCTTGCACAAACTCTTGTAAAGAAAAATCATAATCCATCATTTTTAAAATTGGATTTTTGATGCTAAAACTAGACTTCAAAGAGATTTTTTTTTAAATGCAAACTATTAATAATAGCAAATTAGTTAGGTTTTATTTAACTTTAAAATAATGAAGACACCAAAATTTAGTGCCTTAGGTGTTTAGGAGTTAATTGTTCAAGAATGTAGCATAGGGTTTTTTTTCATTTTTTTAAATGAAATGCTACAATGGTAATACAAAATGGTATAGTGGTGCTCCAAATTTCAATATTCATCCATGTATTGGATAGAAAATATCACATTAGCACATATCACATATTTATAATTATATTTTCATCCACAATATAAAAATTTCATCTAAGAATATTTTTTAATTTGAAATTTTTTGGCAATTTTCCGCCCTTATAATACTATTTTGTTCCAACTTCCAAGGGCTTGGTACAAGGCCAATTTTTTGGAATTGAATGATTTAAATGTTTTGAATAGGTATGAATCTATTCAATCCAAAAAGTTAATTAATCTTTTTTTAGAATATATTTTTGTTGCCCGATTTGCCACTAAAATAAAATGAAAACTTCTCACTTTTTCAATGTTTATTGGAATAATGTGAAACAAAGCTCCACGTGTAGATGTAGATGATTAGCATCCATCCTAAAAGAATCATGCAAAAATTTCAAATTATAAAGTCAATAGAGGTTGCACAAGTTTCAATAAGCTCAAAGTGTACTCCTTCGTCTTATAGAAGTTTATGTCACACACTAACATATACAATCTATTTCCAATACATGGCCCTATGTTGTACAAATAGGGTGACTTGTTTTATTCATTGCAATTTCTCTATAGGCATAAATAGTGTTGCCTTGATTGGAAATTTTTTAGTTGAGATATCACAAGAAAAAACAAGAGAAATGCAAGAAAAAATAGGAAAATCTAGGAAACAATTTCTAGTTTTATGTATCTTTCTTTTGTACACTACTATGGCTAGTTTTTAGTTTTGCATTTGTTAGAAATAGGTGTGCCTATAGATTGAGAACAAATTGGATTGTAATCTACACTTCCATAAATTCTACTAATTCCAAACTTGATGGGAAATTAGCAAAAAATACTATAATCTTCATTATTTCTATTCCCTAACTAGAAAAAATTATCCCCCTCACCATAACTCAATTAGACATGCTAAAACACTTAATGTTTCCGGAAATAGGTTATTCCCTTTAGTTAACAAATGCTTCAACTTGTAGAGAGATAGCCTTAAATATTGTTGAATGCAAAAGAAAGTCTTGTACTATAAAAGATTGATGTTTTCTATATCGATGTTTACAATACTATTAAAAATAATAATGAATTCACTTTTTTGGAAAATGTGACCATGGTGGATTATTTTGGCTAATTTTTAACAAAATTCCTTAGTCAAATACCTTATTTTTTTCACTTCATTTCTAAGACCCAAATCTTCAACAATTTTTTTGTATTTTTTGATGATTTTATATAGAAATGAGTACTCAATTTAATTTGACTAGTGCATCTAATAGTAAAAATAGGAACCTACAACAATTAGAAAATTACACAAATTTGGAAATCCTCTTATATGAGAATTGACAACATTTAGATTAAATAAATATATTGTGGTCTATACTACATTTTATATTATTTCAAATAGTGCAACCATCATTCAACTTTCATCTACTTTCATGTTCATTCATCTTATCCATCCTTATCCAAAATTTAATCCAAATGTTCACACTAATTTGACTACATTCATCCAAAATTAATTTAAGTATTGTAAAGGTCACTTGTATTGATTGAATTAATTTTTACATTGATTGAATTAAGTTCAATAGTATTGAGAGTTGCATATAAAAAGCATGCCAAATTTTCAGGATATATTGCCACAATGTGCAATTACAAAGTCAATGTGAAATTAGTGAGAAGATTGAGTGTAAGTTGCAACAAACATGTGGGTTTTAGAATGCAATTTCTTTTTTGAACAAGTGTATATTGAATAAAATAAAAGTATCCTATAATAAAATCCAAGGTGTCATTTTAGTATAAAAATATTGGGAATGGGAAGGCAAGGGTCCATGTACAAATACCTACCAACAAGTTTATGTTTAGAGCATTCAATTTATACAAATAAATCACATACCTACAATTACAATTACCACCTTATACTCAAAAATGATCCAAATTACAAATTACAAAGTGCATAGGAAAGATAATCAAACTTATGAAGCATCTATAAAAATCTTATAAAATTATATATAATTATAGCATTTTATGACAAACTATCTATCATTTAGTGCTACCACCATTTGCTTTGATTATAACCTTCATAAAGTAAGGCATGCTAGCAAAGAAAACTTCAATTATCTTTAAAGATACTTCTTCCTATGCTCTTTGAATGGTTCTAAGTAATTCTTCTCTATTTTGTAGTAGCACTTCATTTTGGATAGTGTATTGATAATTTTCCATAGATTATTGATGGGATTTAAATCAAGAAAAATTGTGGTCGATGAAAGTTTTTTCATGCCATGAATTTGCCTCCAATCACTTGCCTCCTTGCTATATTGCATTAAAGTGCCATCCTCCCATAAGTATAAGTATCTTGGGATGCATGTGAGGAAAGTAAAAGCCACTCAATCAACTTTCATAGACTACATTAACAAAGTCCCTATTTCTCTATCTATTAGGTGGCATTATAACAAGAAGACACTCATCGAAAGTGGTGAACACCCTCCATACCATCACTAATAAACAATTAGATTAAAAAGATGGCACAAACAATCCAAAGACAAATGATTGTACAACTTTTGCCATATCTTCACTTGCTTCAATCTTTTTATGGTTTTAAATGAAGAATTGTTTGTCCATATATATCACATTCTTCTAGTCATGTCTAGTCTTCATAGCTCTAATATTATAAGAAACTAGAGTTTTTCAAATTCTAAATGAAAATTTTTTAAGAAACATCAAAAAAAGCAATCCATATTTTATATCAACAATGAGGTCCATTAATGTTACATTGGACATCATTGTTGACATGAAAACATGTTTGTTTTTTAATGTCACCTATAATTTATTCACTTAGATGTTGATTGTTATATTGAACATCACCTAAAGTAAGGTTTTCTTATAGTGTAAAGTATGCCTTATACCACCATTGAAATTTCTTGTTACAATCAAGAACACTTACAATTTCACATAATGTATTTTTGTCTCTAAAAGTCCATCTATTCACCTAAACACACACACACACACACACACTTTGTATCTACAGGCTACCACATTGCTTGGCCCAAACATGTTTTGCATTTAGAGGTTGTTGAAGTTCCATATATAAAGCTTTGATTGACAAAAGTTTAAATTGTGTTGGTGTAGGGAGCTTTGACATTGCCTTCATAGTGTAGGAGTTGCAAACATGACTTAAACAAGAATCAAAGTAATTTGATTTTTCCTAGATAGGTGGCTTTAATTAGCATCCAAATGACACATAGCATGTAATTAACTACACAAAATAGTAAAATTAAGTTGCTTTAACAATTAGATTGCCTTATATCAAGAAAATTACTTTACAAGATAATATACAACTTTCTTAAGTTTATGATTTGTGAAAAATAAATAGAAAAAACCTTGTAAAAAGATGTCCTGCCCACTTGGGTTGCTTAAGTCTAGTTATAATTTATTTTGTTAAAAAGAGTGTGCTAATTTTCTCTCTTAATAAATTTTAAAAGAATAGTCTTCAAAGATATGTACTTTTGATTTTGAATAGTATGTCTTTAGGAGCTAATTAGTTTAATTTGTATATTTTTTTAATAAGGTTTAGATGATAAAATATGAATACCTACCATTTTAACTCCTTAGTCTATATACCCCTCCCTCCCACCCTCCCACCCTCTAGTTCTTTCCTTCTAATATCCATGTTGCTTAACCCCTAAAGGGCCATCATGCATTTTTTTGGCTACATAGCAATTTTTAGCAAGTTCGTCTGATTAGAGATTTTGCTATTTTTGGCTCAAAATTTTATGGAAGGTGGGAATAGGGAATATCTTTCATATGCATTAAATTTCATAAAATTTGAAAATATGAGTGAAAAGTTATGGCTTGATATGTTCCTTTTTTTGTAAATGGAATCCTAGCAGATTTTTTTAAATCACTAGTTTTTCCATTGCATCATAACTCACAATCTTCTTGACTCCACAAATTCATCTAATGTCAGAATTTTTTGTTTCCAAGTGCTTATAGATTCTTTATTCTAAAATAAACTTTGAGGTCCTTTATCTTACTTAATTTTCAAAATTTTGGAAAAAAATTTGAAGATGTAGATTGTATATTACAACATTACAACCATTGGGATTGGTGTTTTTCAATTCCATAATTAAATTCTTAACAATTTAGTATTTTGAATTATTCTCTACTATAGTCTATTTACTATTTTTTTCCTATATGTTGTACAATTCTAAATGATCTAAATTTTTTCAAGCATGAGGCTAACTTATTTAGGAAAAATAATCCAAAGAAGGACCACTAGTTTGGACATTTTTTCATAGAAAAGTGAGCTTGTAAAGTATAGCTGCCTTGTTTTTTGCAAGGCTGGCCACAAGATTGATTTTGGCCACAAGATTGATTTTGGTGAATTCAAATGTTTATATCTTGCAATTCATGTAGTAGAAATTTTTGAAATTTCCTTATGTTTTCAAGTTAGCATACTACAGGATTTTGCAATTGTATGAGTCAAAAAAGTTTTTTTCCAAAAATTTGTTACTTGTACTACAAAGGTAATTTTTGAGCATTTTCAATGAAAACATAGTGATAGAACTTTAGGGTGAAAGTAGCATAGCCATTTTCTACTTAAAATTTTGGACTTTATGTATATTAGGTCCTTTTACTTTGATAGCATAAAATTTTATTACTTATGTTATTTCTTGCCCTACCTTGGATACCTTTAGAAATTCTAAAAGAATTTTTGAGGTTTATTAGATAATATTATGACATCACGTGACCATTTTTTTGCCATAATAGGGATGGTAGAATGTTTTTTTATATTAATGGTCCTAATTTAATCATGGTACTAGAGAAAATTCGGGCCTTGTGGAGGGCCGTTCGACTTTTGGTGAATGTACATATACAACGATTAAATTTCTTTTTAAATAAGAATAATAGTAAATAATAATTTTTAAATAACAAATCCAATGGGACACACAAGCCGACTTTCCCCCATAGTTTCTCTGTAAGCCAATTTGAACTGGTTTTGTCTAAAAAAGCACATTCTCATGCAATCAAATGGTCCATCTAAGGCCTAAACTTTTCTAAAATGGAATATGGGGCTCTAATTTGAATTTGGAATAAACTATGGCACAAATTTAATTGACTTAACTTGTTGTTTTTATTTCACTAGTTACCAATGTTTTGTTCAAAACCAACCATGTCAAAACATTACATGGTAGTATCATACCATGATTAAGAATGATGGTTTTTTAACCCCTAAAGGATCGTTGTCCCTTCGGGGGACAAATGGGATTTTGGGCAGGTACCTATGGGCTGAAATTTTTTCCTTATTTTTTGAAACTTTTTTGGAAGATAGAAAAACTGATTAGCTTCATGGAAATATAAATTTTTTTTCAATCGGTGCTTGGGAACAAAAGTTATGCCCAAATAAGCTCAAAACAAGGGGCGAGGGGGTAGAAAAATAATTTAATTTAATTTAAATTTATTTTCCTCATAGATTATATTTTTTTGTAAATGTGAAGCTTTGATTCATCCTATTTGGATTTTTTATGAGAAAGTTATAGACAATCTTGTTTTTCGGGCAATTAGAGCATCTTTCTAAAAAAATAACTTGTAGGATTCATTTTTTAATGCAATTTTTACAATTTAAAAAAAAAAAAGTTTCACGAGGTCAAACTTTTTTGCTAGAACAATCTCACCATTGGGATTAGTGCATTTTAATTTCATTTTAGAGATATTAATAATTTAGATTTTCCTTCTATCTCGTATCTACTTCTACTTAACAATTTTTTAAAGAATAAAGGTTAAGTTTTTTTTAATGTTTTGAATTTTTCTGAACTCTCAGTTCAATTTTGTACCATAAAGATTTAAAGCTCAAAACACTGTAGTGCAAAAAATTAAAGTTAAAAATGTTCAAAGTTAAAAAATCTAGTCTTGCAATGTGCTGAAAATTTGTTTTTCCCACTTTAAATGCAGATATTGTGCAATCTATGCAATCAAAACTTCTGAAATTTTTCCCATACATTTTCATAATATTTAGGTGTAAGATCCTATGGTTAGATGTGAAGAAAAAAATGAATTTTGATTTTTTTTCACCTTTTGCTATAGAAATGGCAATTTTGAGTGTTTTTTTTGGCAAAAAAGGCCTTGGTCCTTTAGGGGTTAATTAGTCATGGAAAGTCAAAGTTTCTGAATTATCCATGTGGAAACCTTCTGGTACATGTTAGCTTGACTTGACTAATTTTTTCTCCCTCTTTTACTTAAAGGCTATAGCACATCTCGCAATGGTTATAATATACCATAGCTAGATGCTTGCAATATAAACATTTGACCAAAACTATTGACACTACTCACTTTGGTTTACAAGCTACTCTCTACAAGTGCTTTAGAAGTATTTACAAGTGTTTGGAGTGAAGAAGTTACAAATGGTGTCTTCACAAGTCTCTTTTTTTTGCATTTTGTAAAACTGTGATTTGTTTGCTATTTTCTTGAGTGAAATTGTAGGCTTAGCTTTTCTTGGTGTTTTTTCTTTTGACAATGTTATAATATGTTGTTGTGAGCTATAGACACCTGACATGCGTTTTTTAAAATTTCTGACTAATGGTATATTTGTTGAATTGTATGGGTGTAGATGAGGTTTACAACCTCTTGGATAAATTCACCAATTTGTAGCTTTGTGCAAGTCTATGGAAAATTTCTTTCAATTTGTTTGGAGGTACTAAATTTTTTTGGTTGTAGGATTTAGTTCATGACATGTAATTTAATTTTTAGACTCTATTGACTTGATATTTTACTTTGTTGAAAAGTATGCCATGTATGGATTTTGATGTAATCCCTACTTGAATTATTGTAAGAATTTATTTTTAATTCTTTTATAAGAGGTATTGAGCTGAAATTTTGGATGGTTTGATGGTTTGATATGAGATGCCTCTATCTTGGTAGTTACTTTATGTGCTTTATATGTCCTATTTAGTTTGTAGGTTTTATAAAATGAATAGGACATGCCTTATATGAGGATGTCCCTACCACTCATTTAGGTTGCATAGTAAGCAATTAAATTGGAAAATCTTTCTTAAAAAATACCCTTGAGCTTCAAAAAAAAGAATAAATGGTTCAAAAGCCTCCCCTTTAATCTCTGTGTTTGATTCAACAATTAAATTGGCAACTCCTTGTCAAGAAATGATTTCAAGCTCTGAAGGAAAAAATAAGATTCAAGTGCTTCCTTCCTAATTCCATGTGTCTAATTTAGTAATTGAATTGGATAATCTTTGTTAGGAAATAATCCCAAGATCCAAGGAAAAATAAATAAATGATTCATGTGACTCCTTTCTAATCCCTCATATCCAATTCAACAATTAAATTGGCAAATTTTTGTGAGGAAATAATTAAATCATTCTATTTTAGGCTATGAGATTAGAATTTTTTCAATTCATTTAAAAAATATATTACATTAAATTTTTAATGTTGTTATTTAACCCCTGAAGGTCAGAGATTGTGTTTTTACCAAAAATGCTCCAAAACTTGCAAAATTTTAGAAGAAAAACATTTTGGACACATGTAATTGTAGGTTCTTGTATTACACTGGTTTGAAAAGATGTGGAAAATATTTCCAAAATTTCCACCTTGTAGATTGTAAGATATTAGTGTTTGAATTGACAAAAAAGAAATTTCGACCCTACAAAAAAGAAGCAGTTGCACTTTACAAGGTTACACTTATACGAAAAAATCTCCAAAATGGTGGTAACTCTTTGGATTTAGTAGAAAAATGTAGAGAATGATTCAAAACACTAAATTTTTAGGAATTTTCTTATAAAATTGAAAAATAACGATCCCCCAAACCCCAAATTAGTCTTTTTGATTGTCCCGGAAAATATATCTCTCAACATTTTAATTTATAGAAAATACAAAAAACAATTTTGAAAAAAACTAAAAATTGGCTATTTGGGAGAACTTCTTGGTGATGAGATTTGACAAAAAAATGAAGTCAAAACCATCTCTAATGTTTAGAAATGGATGCGCAAGGGAGGCCTATTTGCACAATAGTGGAGACTATAAAAAAATGTATTTTTAGATGATCTTTGGTAGGAATATGTCTGCCTATTAGGAAAATATACCATAGAAATTTCATTTTAAAATCATTAATTTAAACCACTCAATAGTACTAAAACCCCCTAAACGTCAAAGTGTGACAAATCAACAAAATTGAATTTTAAATATAAAATGATTTTTTTTTTAATTTTAGAAAAATAAGGGATCTAATTACAATCAAGACATCTAAGAAGCATTTCCTTAATTTTGGTATTGAATCTAGAAACAAAATTTACAACAAAAGTTATAGCGGTTCCAAAAAAATACAACAAATAGGACAAGTGTTTCTTGCAATCATCCATCTATGTCCTACTTGTTCAAAATCTAAAAGTGCAATAAAGTTTCAAGTGAACTTTAAGCCCTTGCATTTGTACCTCTATCCAATGTTTGTGCCTCATCTTAATGTTAGAGCCCCAAGATCACCAAAGTTTCCCCCAATATCCATACGTTTGTACCTAGACATTCTATATTGTTGCTTGTGTGTGTTTGTCCCCATATCATATGTGAATGACATTTTTGCTCATACTAATACATTTGTGCCTAGACATCCTAAATTGTTGTCCATCTATAATTGCACTTAGACAACAATGTTTCCTCTCATATACATGTGTTTGCACCTAAGCATCCTACGTTGTTGCCCATCAACATCCGGACAATGACATTTAGGCCCACACCACATGTACCCGTCCCTAACATTTGTGCCTTGATTCTAGCATGAAATGCCACACCTTCACATTGCATGCCATGTCATGTTGTAAAGATAAATCATAACAATTTTTTTATTTGAAAAAATTTTAAGACCTAAAAAATTGATATAATTTAGACCATTTGTCCATTTTGTCTAGTTTGTCCATTTGTTCAAGATGGATACTAAACGTAATCCACTCAATGTGACAACCTTTAGGGATACAATCCATTTATAAGTTGACACATCAAATGGACATTAGAAAGCCTCTAATTTGATATCCAAAATAGAATATCTTTCATTCAACTATAATAGGAATCAATAGCTTCTCTACTTGACATTTGTAAGTTTGTGAAGTTCTCATGAAATCTCTCATTGTATGTTTCTGGTTTAATGTGAGTCAAGAAAGAGTCTCTTTTTAACTATTTCAATTAAAAAAATTTAGAGGGTCACTCCTTATAGGGTTTTGTATTATACATCACATATAGTTAAAGGTATTATTTCAAGGGATACTTTGATGAACAAGATCAATGAAATGGTTCCTATTATTACTTACTTTTCTAATTTATGGTATATATGGGCCTCTTTACAATTATTTATAGTTATAAAGTAGAGACAATTTTCTATACTTTTGATTTATTATTAAAAAAAAGAAGTTGAAAAGGACAAAATACAAAGATTAAAGAAAAAAATACAACACATGAATAATAAACATAACATTTAGATAAAAAGAAATTGAACAATGTTGTTGTGAGTTCCGTGAATGTCACTTGGGTCTCGGAATTTTCTTTTCTTTGCCTTTCGCTTATTTTATGGGTAATTATGGTAAAAAAAAAAAAAAGGCTAATTAAGTGGAATTAGAGAATAATTGGGAGAAATCCTATGCTTATGGGATAATATTCCAAAAAAATCTTGAACTTCCCGAAAAGCTATATGTTGATAACTTTAGAGTCTAATTAAGTGTTTAAGTGTTGATTTAAAGGGTCTGGAAATAGTTCTAGACTAGGATCAAACATGATGTATATGCTAAGACTCTTGATAGGATCTGGTCAGACAAAGTGCAGGCAACCACATTGGCTAAAATCAACAAGGCAACATCTACGGATACTATAAATGACAGTCATAATAAGAAGAAAGGTGTTTTTTGACAAAGAAACATACTAGAAGTGTAACAATGAAGTTAGATTATTAAGATTCCTTTGTATGGAAATGATTCCTTCCCGGAGGAATTAAATTGCCATAAAACCCCTATACAAAAATGATTCATTCTTAGAGGAATTAAAATCATGAGAAGTAAATTTATTTCTCCTTGAAAAAATACAAAATGAACTTCAAAATTTGCCTATAGGATTTGAAGACTTCCTAGAAGTTACTAAAAAAGTTTCGTAAATTTTCAAATTTTCGAATATGACTCCATGGGAAGTCAATCAAAATTATTGAGAGCGGATAAATTTGTATAAATTCAACTAGTGATGGTAAAATCCTACTAAAAATTAGGATAGTGTATTTAGATTTCAATAATAGCCTAATCAAGCTTCGCGACATTCCAACAATGACAACTACTTGAACCAGCGGTGTTGACAATTTTTAACGGAATTACAAAACATTCCTTACATTGACCATCAAATTACAATCATATGAAGGCCAAATTGGAACATCTTAGACCTTTCGGACAACCCTAGCCAGACAAAATTAGCAAAAAAGACACAAATCCTAAAACTTAGATTTTTCACCTTTTATACTATGGTAGAAAATGTTGTCTTTTGTGAAAGATTTTAATGTAAAAGTTGGAGTTAAGAGGTCTTTAGATTAATTTGGATCTTCTAAAGTCAATGGAGCAATCTATTTCTCAATTGGAATTTTCTTCCAAAAGTTAAGAAGGATTAGCAGGAGGGTAGAAATAGACGTAATAATAATTGAATTTAGTAGTTCTTAATTATGTAGGTAGTTTATAACGCAAATAGAGGTAAGTGGGGGCCTTGAAAACATATAAAAGGGCTCCCACCTACTCTCTTTGCACCCCCCTTTCTTGTATTTTGTTGATGGCACTCCAGCCACATGTCAAGTTTCTTTGATATTTTGCCAAAGTTCTTATTTTATGAGTTTGTTGCAAAGGACGTGGGGTCCCTTTGAGCTTACTTGAGTTAGGTTTGGTACTAATACCAAGAACCTCTTGATTGAATTCTGGCGATGCCGTAGGTCAAGGGTTCTTAAGAATTGTTCATGTTGTGTCATTTGAGTCATACTAATCATTAGCACAATGTAATAACTTGTGTGGGATTTCACAATCTAAATTGTAGAAAATCCCCCAAGTATTAGCTTGGGAATATGTGGTTCCAATGTTGTATTGATTCTTGCTTCATTTGAGAGACTTGGATGGGAAGCAAGCTCAACAATTGTTATTCAAGAGGAACCTTTTGCTCCAAATTTGGGGTCAACTACCCCATACAGCAAAGCTTTGTTCCTCCCCTAAACTTTTGAAGCATTTCATTTGAAACAAATTCTACAATTAAAATTGCTTTGTGATTTTCAATTTCATTTTTTGGTTAAGGGGTCCCCAAGGGAGACCCAAAAGGTGAGTAACGGCCATAATTAAAATTGTTTGTGTGTGCAAGAAACCAGTGGAGGTTCCATCCAAAGCCAGGCAATCGGTCCTGCCACCAACTATGGACTAACAACGGCCAGATAATCACTCCTCTCAATTGCTGTAGGTAACATGAGGGGAGGATGCCTTCAGGGCCCCCAATTTTCATTCCTTTCATCAGGTTTTTCCTTTGCAGTTAAGGTCTGATACCTCTGAGGAAGGCCCAGTAGGGGCTGGGCCTTCAAACGAATTAATTTAGCTTTGTGGGAAGGCCCAATAGGGGTTGAACCCATAAACAAACCATTTAGCTCTCTATGGAAAGGCCTAGTGAGGGCTGAGCTTCCAAGCGAACTGATTTAGCTCTGTTGGAAAGGCCCACTAGGGGCTGACCCTCTAAACAAACTAATTTGGCTCTGTGGGAAGGCCCAATAAGGGACTGAACCCATAAACAAACCATTGAGCTCTCTGTGGAAAGGCCCAGTAGGGGCTGAGCTTCCAAACGAACCAATTCAGCTATGTTGAAAAGGCCCATTAGGGGCTGACCCTCTAAACAAGCTAATTTAGCTCTATGAGGAAGGCCCAATAAGGGACTGAACCCATAAACAAACCATTGAGCTCTCTGGTAAAGGCCAGTAGGGGCTGAACCTTCAAACGAACTAATTTAGTTCTGGTGGGAAGGACCAGCAAGGGTTGGAGACCTCCAAACAGGTTGATTTAGCTTTCACAGAATTTAGTTGGGAGAGGGAGTTGAATGACATACTGATTAAGTGGATCCAGAGGTACCATGCCATACCATTCCACATACTGATTTCTGGAAAGACTGAACCTCTTAAACAAACTGATTAGCATGGAGAGAGAAGCCCACATGAGCTGGAACCTTTCAACAAACTGGTTTCGTTTTGAAATAAGCAAAAGTTTAGTAAATTTAGAGGGTTGGCAACCACACTGATTGAAGAGGAAGTCCAGTACAGACGTCCCCAACACACTGGGTGAGCTGAGAACAAGCCAGTATAGAACCAATTTCAGGCTGTGTTCATTTGAGCTCACAGAGTAGGAAGCAGTCCAGAGCATAACTGCTCATTACCAAATCTACGTTGCAGTGAGGTTTGGAAGCCTCAGGCACAACCACAATCTCATATTTTTTCTTTTTCTGAAATTTGATTGACAGAGATTAGTTGGAGGGGAAGAACATACCCAAAATGACGGAACTTCAAGCCGCAATGGACGTGTGCACGCTTGGCAATACTCCAACCTTGTCTACAAGATACAAGCATGCACCCAATTCCTTCAAGTAGTGAAGAAGAAGACCCAAACTTTGAGAAAATATTTGGTGTCCCCATCGCAACAAAGTCAACCATTAAAAAAAGGCAAAAGAAATGCATCAGGTGACTCGGAAGACACCCTAGAATTAGCCATATTAGCAAATCGATAGAAAGGTTAGCAAGGGAATATTTAGGCTTACAAAATTGGTAGCCATTGTTTAGAAAAATCTAGATTTTCTCCAGTCTTTGAACCTAGGAAGTATCACCAAAATTGGGGATAAATTGTAATTAGAAAAACCCCATAAAAATTAGCATAGGAAGTTAGGAGGAAGTAGAAGTGGTATCGAGCATATTGCAAGTTGTTCAAAACTCTTTAAAAATCAGGGGAAAATATAAGGAAAAAAACAAATCAAGCACAGACAAGGAACGGGAGAAATATACACGACATTGACAGAATTGGACGTACAAAACATCCACAAGGGAAGTGATGATGTGGGGGTAAGGTTTTAACTGCAATTTCTTTTAAGTGTGTCTTCGTTAATTTAATACCAATCCTCTCGTCATAACAAGAATTAGGGTAGGTTAATTAATTTAATTTAAAAATTATACTTCACCATAAAAAATCTAATAGGAAAAAATTCTATAGCGTCCAACCAAAATATTATACTAAAAAAGTCCTAAAGTTAAAAAGTTCAATTTACAATCAATAGATAATCAAATATAAAATCTTTAAGGAACATTTCTTGGATTGAATGACTGGAGTCTCATAAAAAATATTCTTTAACATCCAAAAGATTTTTACTTATAAAATTAGACCATTATTGCATAATTTAGATTAAAACAAGCTTTAATAAAGAAGAATTTGGAAAATCAATTAAAGTTGACCAAATTTCATCAAAACTTAAAATCATCTAAAAAGTAAAAAATAGAATTTTATTCATCAAAAAAAATTCATTTTCAATATTTAGATTAATTATAATTGGTGGATGAAGTTTTGAATAGGAAAAGCATCCAAACTTCATCCGTAAAAATCTTTTAGGAATCACGATGGAATTTCCAACTTTTCACTGTTCTAGAACAAGTGCAAAAAACTCTACAACTTAGCTTTGGTGCATTTTTCTTTTTCCACTTGGCCCCTTAATTTTCCAAGTGTCAAAGTAGTTAAAAATCTCCACAAGCACCATCAATTTATAACCAAAACCAATAAGTAGGAATAGTAAAAAGCTCCATTGCTTGGAAGGCAATTTGTTGCTACAAACCAACCCACCCATAGAAGTTAAAATCACAAGAATTTGATTATGCATGTTTGGTCTCAAAGGTGGAGATCAAAACACTTGCAATTGCACAGTTACCAATCCTATTAAATACAAGACACCATCCAACACACAACAAAATGTACCAAATTTTAAAATGTCTAATGCAAAAACAAACCTACAAATATCTTAAGCCCTTAAAGTGCACAACATCTAGAATGATAATACAAAACCAAAATATATTAGTGTATTCATAACACAATTCCAAATATATAACCTAAACCGTTGCCTTCTTCCTACAACAAAATATATACTACATAAAATTCTACAATATCAATAGGGAACCAAGCTAAGACATATATGCTATACCAACCCAAAATCTACAATGTATATTATAACATCACAAAAAACATTAGCAAGAAAAATCCAAAATATCCCTGTCATGTATAAGCTAGTTACAAGGGAATGCTATCATTTTCTATCAATCCGGACACCATCTATCAATTTGGACATTGTTTTCTTGTAGTGGTTATAGGGATCAACTACAAGATTAATTTGTTGTGCCAATTTTTGCCCTTTGCCACTGAAACCTTACAAGGCTCCCAATCTCCACTTGAAATTCTACAACATTTGACCAATTGGTCAACTTTCTATCAACCAAATTTGACAATCTGGTAGTGTAGTAATGATGCAAAATTGGTATTGATATAGCTACCATGATTTCAAGAACACCTCGATGTTCCAATCAAAATACATTGCAAATATACTATAGATAGATAGACTCAAAAATAAAAAAAATATAGATCCCTCACCCTACATTACAAATACCATATACAAAGAACTCATTACAAATTCAAGGTATTAATCCTATATTCTAAATTGTAAGGACATTATATACACCAAACTAACTACAAACCTCATAGTATGAACCCTTCATCCTAAAATTGTAAACAACGAACACACAACAAGCTCACTAAAAACCCAAGATATGTTCAATCCTTCACCCTAAACCAAGCAACACCAAACTATATGCACCAAAACCACTAAAACCACAATGTATCACCTTAAATCCTAGAAGTGAAAAAAAAAACCTGCAACCAAACTACTAAAACTATAATATGCAATAATGAAATCTTAGAAAGTGAGGATAGAGGTGCAGTGAGAGAAGACCAAATTTTAAAGTTGTCAATGGATAGTATGGTCTTCAATTTCATCCATACCAATTAATTGCTACAAACAATTTTTTATCCATCTAGGCAAGTTCACAATCCAATGATGGACACTATTAAAAGAAATTTCTAGGATCCTTATCTTTGAATCCATTTTAGAACAAATTTTTATAAATACAAGGTATTATTTACCTATGTATCTTACTTATAATTGATTGTATATTAATTTGTAAACTACATATTAGTTCAAAGTTTTTTCTACTTTTTTGGCACTATAGAACAAGGTTTATAAATCACCATAGGCAAATAAATCCTAATATAAAAAGTTTGTTCCCTAGGAAAATATAAAATAGGATTCTAAACAAATAGTTAATCTTAATACAACTGGTAAGCACAACCAAAGAATTTTGAAATACAATCCTTCCAACTAAATCTAATTGCAATGCTCCTCTGCCCTCTTAAAGGCCACAAGGGTAAGGAAATTAATATTTTTGATCCCGGCTCTTTTATTCTTTATGACTCAACATGCTTCTACCAATGGGTTCAATCACTTTGTGCAACATCACTTCATACATTCAGCTTCCAATTTGGTCTCCTATCTTCACAATAACTTATCAATTATCTATCTCGTAGCATAGGTTATTATTACAATTCACCAACTCAGGTTTGATTCTCTTTTGTTTTCCAAGTTCTTGTACTCGCATTGGTAATCCATTCTATATTTTCACTCATTAAGATTGCTCCTTACTCTTCCCATTTAACTCAATAAAACACTCCTATCTGGCATGTAAATTCAATCCAATTTACTCTCTATTTGCACCAATACACTAACTTAATCGCTCAACAAATAATGCACTACAAAGATCCAAATTCTTAATTCATTCAACAACTTTAAAATTCATCAATCTCCCATTGGAAAACACACTCAAAAATCAACATATTAACACCATGTAATTAGGTCATACATATTTACTAAGACACTTCACACTCCAATTAGGCAGATTCTTTTACAACTATCATCATACAATAATTAGCACGACTACAACGACACACACACAACTGGATTGAGAGAATGACAATTCTAACAATTCCTATTTGGCACAGACTTTTCACTTATAACAATTTCCAAATGAACTCAAGTTCATTCATGAATATTTGCCATCAAGCAACTCGTTACATAAATTTACATTTAAACTTGAGTAATTCCACACATTCTAGTTTGGTTCAATTTTCATCACAAAAAATCAAATATCAACAATAACAATATACATGAAACACTTCACATGAACAACTACACACACTGCACTCCAATTAGGCATTTTAACTTTGAATATTAATTGCAACAAAAAATTACAAGAAAAACAAATGAGCCATGCTTGACAATGGGTAAAAATTCACTTTGACTCCTACACCTCATAGACAACTGGAGTGGTACACCAACCACCAGTGAGTTGAATTGTGCAAAAGAAAATCTGAATAGGCACTTACTAAATCAAACTTGGTCTCTTACTACTCGATAATTCTAACCCAATTGGTAATCCAAACTAGATTAGGAGGAAAGTAGTACTAATATACCCAAGACCCAAATACATTCCAAACTAACCATAATTGTGTCAAAATTAGTGAATTACTATTAAGCTTTTTAAACTTTCACTAAATTAGAACTAGACCTCTATCTATAGACATTGTGAATTAATACCTCTATATAATATGCTACACATTGCTTGATAAAAATCTAAATGATACTTCCTATAGTTATAGAAATTTTTAAACTAGTTGCATTTTGATTTTTCATTACCTTTCATAGTAGATAAGTCCATCTAGTTTGATTTTGAAGAGACAAGTGGCTTGATTTTTCATTGGAATATGAAAAAGACTCAAGATAGATTTGAAAAGGGCAATTTGGAATTTTGGATGGATTAGAAGGGTGGCTATTAGGATTTGTGTCCATTTAGATCCAATGTTAGACAAGTTGTCATGCAACTTGGAAGGACTATATAGCCATGGTCCATTAGCCTTTAATTTATAGTTCATATCAAAGTTAAATTTTTTGCATATGGCTCATTGACAATTTGTATTTGTGTTATCCTTGAATTTAATATTATTTTAACAATTTGCAATGACTATTGTATATACATGTTAATTGTCTAAGTGTAGAGCAAGTTATAACTATTCTTGTATAAAATCAAATTATCGCCATTATATATTAGGCCATTAGATGCAAGAGTTGCCATAAGATGAGCCTATAATTATTATCAAATTAAGAAGTTATAAAACTACTTGACTGGGTAGGTCAAATTGAGTTGTGAAAAGATTGGACTCTAGGTAGGACCATTCATTGCAGGATCTTAGAATTATCCAAAAAGGAAAGCAAACTTGATGTATTGAATATGTAAGAAGTGTTTCCTAGCAAAATTGAAGGCGATTTAAGATAAGAAAATCTTTTTGAAATGCATTTAGGTGTGAATTAATTTGTGATAGTGGAAGTTGAGAGTAAGACGAATTGTGTATCACTTTATGTGAATAGAAATAAGAAATTGTGGGGGTTGAAAGAAGAATTGTTGGTGTTTGTAGGTGTAAATTGTCTTAAAGTGAAGTTGTAGCTTGTTGCAAGATTATTTGTGGTCTAATTGTGAAGAATTGGAAAGTATAATTTAAAGCAATCTTTATGAGAGAAATGAGATAGAGAAGAACTTGTTGTAAAAAGTGTAACCAATTAGTCCAAATCAAATTGAATTATTCCCAAGAACAATTAAAAAGTGATGTATGGATTAGTAAGATTAATCACCTGATAGTGTCATTTTAAATAAAATTGTTTGCACTTGTGAGTCAAATGGACATGCATGACTGCAAAAGGAATTGTAGAATTTGTGAGAGAATATTAGAATGAGAGAAGAGAGCAAATAGTTGGATGGTGGCAACCTTAGGCCACTACTATCTAATTGATAGAAGTTAAAATGTATATTATATAAATTTATTATTAAATTTATTTTGTTAATTATAAAATTCCTTCTACTGGAAAAGTAACCCTAGCCACATCAACAATAGATGAATTGACCTTTATTTTTGGAAAAAGAACCTCTATACTAGTAGCTTGAATTTTTGCTTGGAAAGTGGAAAATCAAATTAAAACCCCTTCAAGTCTAAAAATGACCAAATGGTTGTAGTTGTAACTACAATTTAGTATAATCTTCTAGTGTACTTGGAAATATGCTCAAAAAATGGACATCTAACCAAACATCATTACATTACAATAAGTCATGAATTTGCAAATCATCAAATCTCCTAAATGTCAGGGTTGACACGACGTCCGGACGTCTGGACGCGGACGTTGTGTCTGCAGCGTCCGTTGACATTCGCGGTCCCGGTGGACGCAGCGTCCGCCGGGACTGCCCCGTCCATCCGACGGGCAGGGGCGGACGGCCCGTCCGCTCGATCGGACGGGCCGCAAGTGGTGGATGCATCGGCCATCCACCTCCCCGAAACCCTCAAGCCCCGTCCGCCCGATCGGACGGCCACGGGCGGACAAATCTGGTGTCCGCCCGATCCGACGGGCAGGGGCGGATGGATTAGGTGTCCGCCCGATCCAACGGCCACAGGCGGACAAATCTGGTGTAAACCGATCGGATGGCAAAGGACGGATTGCTCTAATATATATTTTTTTATATGAGTTTCGAATTTGATTTTGTTTTCAAGTCTTAAGGCAAGCTGGGAGTTTCAAAAATGGTGCATTTGAGAGCTGATCCGCTTTTTTCATCTATTTCTTTGGATGGGAATATTTTTTTCTCATTTTTCAGACAAAGAGAAATTGATGAGGAATTAAAATCAAGTGGTTTTGTATTTTTTCAAAGATTTGTAATTTATTTATAAATTTTCAAATGACTTGCATCATAGGTCCCTATTGTCACCCTAGGTCTTTCATAAATGGTGCACTTGCAATTTTAAATAAAAATGGAAAAGATAAAGAGAAGGATTAACTCTTGTATTTAATAATGTGTTTTTTTCCAGTGCATTCCATCAATGTACTTGTCAATTAAAGAACCATAAATAAACCATTTCAGTGAACTTCCATATTTGAAAATAGAATCTAAAGAAGAACCACTAATTGTCTAATTTAGGCATTTCTTCATATCAATAAGAAATCATTTTAGTTTTTAGCAATCTTTGAATGAAGAATAAAAAAATTTCAAATATTCAAATAATTCAATCTTTCATAAATTAATTAGAAATACATTTATACCATTTACGAGTTTCTAAATGTAATAAACACACAACAATAATTTCAAAATACACACCATGCTAGTACATATTTAACCTCGAATGCTAAATTAAAAAATAAACATAATATAGCTCTTACAAAGTTACATTTCTTCTTCATATTTTTATTATTTATCAAAGTCGCTTATAGCCTTATACATCAATGCTATTATAAAATAATACAATGATGTCTTCAACAATATGCTTGCCTACATACATACTCGGTGTACACTATTACACAACACTTTTTGAAAAAGTGAACAAAATTGTTGTTCAAAATTGTTCTATTCATTTAAAATTTTGTACTACTTCTACCAATCTAGTGCTCTATACTTGTCATGAGAGTAAAAATGAGAAAATCGAGCAAATACATGCTCACTATATACTTGCATGTTTTTTTATTCGGAATCTGAATCGGACTCGAATTGTTGACCGCTGCCTCTTCTTTGTACTCCAATGAACGGACCACCTCCGTAGTTTCCGTGATATCCACTCGGTGCACCTCCTTGTCCATAGCTTGAACCTCCAAAAGTAGGAGGAGGAACCGGAGTAGTAGGCTCTGATCCTCTTTCATTTGAAGCCCCATAATAAGAGGCCCCATGATGTTCGTATGAATCACTTCTAGTTGATCCCGGATAGTATTAGGCGCTTCCGTCAAGAAAGCAACTATACTGTGGGGTTACATGGCTTCCTCCACTACTTTCGGAGCCCACTTGAATGGACGTCGTATAATATGAACCAGATCCACTAGACCTACCATAGTGCGTGCTGCCATAGCTACCTGCTCCACCTTCAGAGCCAATTTCAGGGGGAGTACCATAATGAGAACCAACTGCACTTGAACCACCATAATGCGTGTATCCATAGCTCCCTCTTCCACCTTCATATCTATTTTGAGGATCGTAACTAGAGTAAGAACCATCTCTTCCTTGTTCAGATTTTCGCGTTCCATGTTCACGTCCGTAGGACCTACCATGCCTATCTTGCCGTCCACGATTTTGAAGGCTTCTGCATGTTGCCTCTTGCATTTGTTGTTCGAATTCAATTTGTTCTCATTCTTCTACCCGCTTGTGCCTAATTCTAAATGTGACAGGCGCTTGCATATCATTGTCATCGTTGTCATCTGTCCATGCATCTTCAGCATCTCGTAGAACAACTGAAGGTTGTTGTAGATAACTTTGATTGGATCACTCTAGCATGCAATCGCTTGCGCCCTTCCACTGTGTATCTATAACGGCATCCGTGTGTGTATAGTTCTCCACATTGCGACCTATAGCGGTACGCCAGTCCACGTCCTTGTGGAGTACAATCTTTGCCCAAACCATTGCTATAATATTATAATTCATTATATTTGGTTTGGTGCTTTTAATGCCAAGAACACGATGCACTTGTGTATATCGTTGTTTGAAGTGTTCACTTTGGCACGTAGACATTTGTCCTTCCCAACGTGGCGCTTAGTGCTCTACACGTTCACGTTGCCAAAGTTTTTGAATCTGAGTTATTTTCACACACTTCTTGCACATTGAGCAATCCCACACTTTTGTTGGTTCCTCTTCCCATCCCAGTTCACCCACGCACAATGGATCGGTCCAAGCATCCCAATCGAATAATTGGGGTCTTCCCTTTCGATTACTTTTTTTGGGTGTTCTATCTTTTGGCATGATGAAGCCGAAGCAAAGAGAATGAAACAATTAGAAAGCTTAAGAACCAAAATTTTGATTTAATCAATTAATGAAAATTTTACAAGCGTGAACTTTGTGAAAATTTGTAACAATGTCACAACAATCGTTTATTCAAAGTGAAGGGGGCGCGCAGAGCTTCTAAGGCACTGGTCCGCCCACTCCAAAAGAGAACGACTATTCGGAACGAGCCGTCCGCCTCCCCATATATATATATGCGGATGCCCCGAGGCGGACGTCTAGATCATGCGGACTACATCAGTCCATGTGTCAATCGGACGACCGTAACCGGGTGGACGGTCGTACTAGGGTGGACGAGTATTGGGGCGGACGGGTATCGGGGCGAATGGGGCGGACAAGGTGGACGGCAGACGAGTATCGGGGCGGACTGGGGTCTGGGCGGATGGAGCGGACGGATATGAGGGTGGACGAGATGGTTTGACCCTGAAGCGCCCCGACGTCCATATTTTGCACGATAAACAGAGGTCTTCATGGCACTGTACAGTCCAACTAACTTTTCATTCATCCAATGTAAAATTTGAAATTAAAAAAGGTAGCCTTCCTTTATGACCAAATTTATGAATTTTTGGTAAATGATATTTTTGTACAAAGATATGAGCTAAAATGTGCAAAAATTCACGAAAGGATTGTGACATTTAATATATGTACCGAAATATTCACATTGCATTGTGTATAAAGCAATTGTAAGAAGGTAGTTGAATAAAAATTCTACTATTAAATTGAATTAGTTAACGTCTAATCACTTAGTAAACCGCTAAATGTCCAAATCTTTGCAAGTGTGTTTTGGCTATCGAAAAAGAGCATGGACTTATAGTTATCCCCAATGAAGCAAATTGTTCTTTTTCCAAAATCTAACGGTATAGATGTTTAACCTCTAAAGTTCTTTTTACTAAAAACACTTCAAAACTGCCATTAGTAGTGCAAATACCAAGTCTTAGAAAAAAAATAATTTGGGGCATATGTAACCATAGGATCTTGTAGTAAATTAGTTGGAAAAGATGTAGAAAAATTTTTAGACAAATCCACCATTTGGATTGTAAGATATTAGATATTGAATGTTTCATTTAAGGGGGCTACTCAATTATGTCTATTAATGAACAATTGGTAGGCTAACAAACCTAACTTAGCATGTATTTTAATATTTCTTGCAATTGTTTTAGGAATATTATAACATAACACTATTATAATATTCTTATAAATGATATAGTACTAAATCATTTCAAAATCAACAACATTTGAACACAATCTGTCAATCTTGTCTTCCATACTCCTTTAATGATATATATAAATATATATACATACATAAAATATATTAGATAAATCAACATGAACAAATCAATGATTATATATTTCATAGATCTATTCTTCATCAATCAAATAAGAGTGCATGTTCAAATATAGACAAAGATGGTTTCTCCATTTGTTTCCAAAAAATAGATAAACAAATAGAGAAAGATATGAAGTGAATGTTACTTGGAGAATTGGAAAGAAAGAAATTGAAGTACTCAATTGCATTTTATTAAATTGGAAAATTGCATGTGGATGGCATGAATTAATCTTTATAGATGCTAAACTCATACGAGTTGCATTTCAACATTTATGATTTATGCAATTGATTGAATTGAAAGCTCTTGTAATTACATTTTCAAATTTTCGATTCAATCATTCAAATTTGCAAGATTGATTTATGATAGATTTATAACTTTAAATGTGAAAGCATTCAATGCCTTTATGCATTTGTTCATCAATATATTAATTTTAAATAAATAATATATATATTTTATAACATATGCATAAACCATTGCATTAAAAAAACCAAAAAACTAAAAGCCAAACCAAATAGGTTGATCAAATGAAGAGAACAAGAGAACAAGAGCCCTACGAGATAGAAAGCAAAGGAAAAAAAAGAAAATATCAAAAGGATTCAAAGGAAGGAGCAAGATGCATTCTTGCAAGACCGTAGAATACATAATGATTTCAAAATCCAAACACAAATATATTTTCTATTTCAATGAGAGCCAAAAATGAACTCCCCTGCTCTCAAAGATTGTACAATGTACACGTTATACAAAATGAACATATAACAGAAAGAGTAGAAGACATCGTTTATCATGATTGAAAACTAAAATGATTTTTTCTTTCTATGTAGAATATTTTATGAAATGTAACAATGTATTTAATTATCATAGTAATTGGTAGAAATCTTTGTGCAATACATAGAAACATTTCATTCATGTGGAGTTTTTTCATTTATTTAGGATTAAAATTGAAGTATTATACTCTACAAAGTACAAACCAAAAACAATACCATATACCTAAGTTCAAAAGTTTGCAATTGTTTCGTGAATTCATTTTGAAAATTCAAACAAAGAAATATTTTATAATCAATATCTTGTTCATTTGAATCATTTCAAAATTCGAATTTCGAATTCAATTCCTATTTATAATAGAAATTATGTTTGTCAATTTTTTAGATCTTTAAACAAAGAACCCTCTTTCTTAAAATTAATATTTAAAAACATCTGAAATAAGAATATTGGAATTACCTTTCAAAGTAAATATAGCACATGTATAAGTGTATAATGTATTCTACTCAATCAACTCAAGTAACGAATTTTTCTATGTTTTTAAGGAAAAATATAGCCATACATGATTTGAAAGTTAAAACATTGATTCTTTTTCTTTGTTTTCAAATCTAATCAAAATTTCATTAAAAAATATGAAAGACTCGATGTTCATTTGAAGATCGTGATGCACTTTTAATGAGAAATCACAACCTTTCATTAAATATCATGAGGTTGAAATCCATTAAACTGTTATTCTAATTATGTATTGGAGCCTTTTTTTAAAATTTCATTTGCTTACAATGAAAATGGAATTGATTATTTCTGCATAATATTTGATTTCCTAATGAACTTTAAAAAAATCCCCACCATCTTCAGATCTTCTCAAAACCTATTTAGAGGGATAATATAAGTAAATAATCTAAACATATTCAATTTAACCACATTCCCCTCATTCGTAAAACAATTTAGGGGAGAAAAGAAAAGGTTTAGGGTAATTAGGGTATAGGGTTTAGGGTTTACATTTTAAAAAAAAAATGATAAATCAATTACATTGATCCTCATTTAGCAGTGATTATTAGGCTGTTTTTTTTTGAAATGTTACCGCTCTTTTTGAGTAATATTGGCCTCATAGGATGCACCAATGGACAGCTGGGTGGACGCCGTCAACGGTCGGTGTTTAAGTGGGGCAGAGTTGACAGGACGTCCGGACGCGGACGCTGTGTCTGCAGCGTCCGCTGACATTCGCGTCCTGGCGGACGCAGCATCCGCCAGTCCCCCGTCCGCCTGTCCTCCCATCCGCCCCGTCCGCCCGTCCGTCCGTCCGCCCGATTACGGCCGTCCGATTGACGCGCGGACTGATCTGGTCTGCACGATCTGGACATCCGCCTCGGGCCGCTCGCCCCGTCCGACCGCCCCGCCCGTCCGCTTTCCGACGGCGGTCGGGACGCTGCGTCCACTAGCGTTCGTGCGTCCGGACGTCCGGATGTCCGGAAAAAGGACGCTATTTTGGGGCGGACGTTCAAATTCGTCAACCTTGAAGTGGGGCGGTCGGCGTGTCCAAAGCGTGGACGGCGTCGGAAGGCGGACAGTGTGGACAGTTCGGGCGGACGGCGCGTCCGCTGCCGAAGCGGACGTTGTCGTTCCAAGTGGCGGACGCGAGGTTCAGGGCCGCTTCGCGCGGTCCGGAGCAGGTCCGGCGGCGGACGGCTATAAGGGTGAAGTGACTTTTCATTTCTTCTCACTTCAATTCTCCTTCGGTGCCAAGTTGGATGTGCTACTATTGTTTTATGCGCTAGTTGCTCCTACGGGGTGGAGAGTTGGGGTCCTCTATCTTTTGTTACTGGGTTATAGTTGATGCCATCACTTTTGACTATCACGTGAGATTTTTTTATTCACTTCAATTGGTTATTGAATCCAACTGACAATCATGAACGGCGAAGGTGATCAAAATATTGATGGGGTGACTCCGGGAAGCAAAGCCAAGAAAAAGAGTAAAGTGAAGGAGGCTATGCATGACCTTTGGCTTGACATTTTAAATGACCCTACAATTAAAGTAGAGAGCGGGTGGGAAGATGAAGATGCGGAGTATTGGACATCAAAAATGTGCAGGACCTATGTTAAAATGTACCACATTGACAAGTTGTGGCCTTAGTAGTCGCACAAGAGTCATACACGGGATTTTTGTTGTAAACCATAGACTTGCAACAACAAACATTTTGTCCATTGATCTGCGGAGGTGTGGCATGTTCTATTTGGAAACAAGCCCAGAAACAAAGGCTATATTAATTGTAGCGTGGCGTGTATGGTTTACGTTGAACTTATATTAGAGCGTAAGATCGATTCGAGCACGTTTCCGACAACAACAACTTGTCCACTTCTACTTGAAGCCAATTAAAAGGACATTCTCAACTTGTACAATTCAGAGGGAGAAATAGAAAAAGTATTAAAAAATACTATTGAGGTGAAAACGGATGGTGTGGAGAAAACCTCAAATGTTGAAGATTTACGGTCTGTACAATCTCTAACAAAAGCAATCAATGAAAGCTCTTCGAAAAATGTGGGGAAAGATGTGGAGAAAGATGTGGAGAAAGATGTAGAGGCGCAGGAGGGTGAAGTCTTTTCCACAGCTCCAACGCGTTTGACCTTTACACCAAATGTTGCGGCACAAATGCAAACAGAGTTTGTAAACGAAGGCAAGGTTTGCACGGAATGCGGGGAAACTTCAAAAAGTAAAGTAGACGAAGTCTTGGCGGAGAAAGTGGCAAAGGCTAATGCTACAATTGATAGTCTGATAGCCAACAATTGTTTTGATAGTTTGGTCTACAAACCTTCGCCTATGCATCAAGGCGTTGAATCTAGTCCAACGTTAAGTTTAGAAGACATAGTACATACGCCTCGTGGACAAGGCGTGACGTTTGATAATATATCCTCATTATAGAGTTCCGAGTGTAAAAAACGGGCAAAGGAGTTTCCGTTTACAGGGTCATTGCCGAGTCCTCTACATCGACCCTTGCAAAATATGTCAAATCCAAAACAATTGAAAAATCTTTTAAAGCTCTCAGTTCAGTTTACTAACCTTTATGAAGAAATAGGTGGATTGTCTAACCCCGATGATGGTGCTATTGCTGTTCCAATGAGTCCACTTGCAGATCCAAAGAATGTTGCACATATACTTGATACAACTTTCAAGATGATGATGTCAACTGAATTTTTAGTGAAAGTTGTTCTAACTTTTATGAATTTGGCCAAGGAGTTTTTTTTCATGGCATTAGAGATGTTGAAAGGTGCTATAGCATTTTAGAATCTCACGAAGACTTTCGGACCACTTTTTGAAGAAAGAGATGCTCACATACTACAATTGGTGGAATATGAGAAGAAAATTGCTGACCTTGGAAGAGTGGAAGCAAGGTGCAAAGTGTTGGAGTTGAAATTAAAGACTTCGGAGAGTGAGGTTGAACATTTAAATCAACAATCATCGAGGCAAATAGAGGAGTTGATGAAGATGCGTAAACGGATTGTAGAATTACAAAGGACCTCCAAAAATCCGAGTGAGGTTGCAATCTCACCAGTGATTGTACTCGGAGACAATCAAGAGACTCAAGAGAGTGAAGATAAGCTCTCTCTTCCTTTTGATAAGGCCGAAGCAAGCGAAAACCCTGCCATTGTGAATGTACAAGAAAGTCACGACATGAGCATGTTAAAAGCGACACAACAACCATCAATGGAAAAGCTTTCATCTGTTTATGTGAATGCGGAGACGCAAATGGAGAGTTGTGACTTTGAAGAGTTGAAGCATAAATGGGAGGAGGCAATTGAAGCAAAAGGAATTGTTGAATCCGAGTTGAATCGATTGCAATTGTGCTTGGATTTGAAGAAGTTTATGCCATCTAGCGGCTTGGAGTCTCGATGGTTAGCATGGGTACAAAGACTCCAAGATAGACCCTCTGTAGTATCTCGAGCAATAGCAGGTCTTCAAACATTGGCAATGGAATCGAATGAAAATTGCGATGCCATTCAAAGCTCTTTGAGTTGGTTCAAGACTATGTTTGATCAACATTCTTCTAAAGGATATACGGAGATCACATGTTGGGGAGACATGGATGCCATGTTTGAGCGATTAAACCACACAAAGAAGGACCAAGCTCCACCCATCAATTGGGCCTTGGAAGTAGAAGAAAGATGGGTCCCTTACAACACACTTTCAACACACATCAATGTGAAAGACAAGCGAGTGGTACATGTGTCGCAGCTTAAAATTTTGATTTTCTTAGCATGCACCAAAATAGGAACGGAAACTAGCCATTAGGGAACCGGATCCGATTAGATGAAGAAGGAAAACTCAAAACTAGCACAGAACATGAAGTAGTGGGCCTCTTAGATCTAATCCGATCAGGAGTAACTATCGACGAAAACGGAATGCAACACGGATTAGGTCTAGGACCGGATTATGGGTGAACCGGATTCGAGACGACCAAACCGGAAATGGTCCAGAGACTATATAAGGAGGAGTCTTCGCAGTTGCACCCCTTTTTACAAACTCGACCTTGAGCGCGCGTTGTAGAGTTTTTGCGTTTGTGTGCTGCCGGCTTTGATTCCGGTTGAGATCGGAGAGAGAACGTGAGGAACGGGACGTGCGGCTAGGAGAGAGTGAGGTAGATTGGAGTGGGAATGCCGCCACTACGTAGGGCGAGACCAGCGAGTCCCTCTGGAGGCAAGGTGAAGCTCCGGAAAGTCATTCCGGTTATTCCCTCCACAAAGCCGGAGAAGTCTCAACTCATGGAGGACCTCACCTCTATGGGTTGCCTAGGGTTTGCAGAGAAACCCTGGGGTTTTAGGGAGGAGAGAATGGTCAAGGAACTCCTCGGCAAACTGTCCAACCAGTTTGATAACACCGTGAGAGGATCCCCTACCCGCTGGAACGAGGAACTATAGAGAGGTGTTTATGGTTTTCGGGCAGGAGGGTTAGGAATGGCAAATTGGAAGGATGAGTTCGTCCGGGGCAAATTCCAGAGGGCCGTCAATCCAAAGGATGGGTACGCGGTCGAGGATTGCGTGGATGACCGACACCGTCGGCTTCTGCAGTTCTTGGTTCCGGTCCTTCACCCGGAAAAACCGACAAGGGTGACGATCACCCTTGGCAACACCATTTTCGGTGCCCTAAGTGGTAACCGGAAAGTGGACTGGGCTCGGATCATTTCCGATCTCGTGGCCCAGCTCATTAGTAGAGTTGGGAAGAAGAGGGCCAGTCCAGTGTGCCCTTACCTCTTCCACCTCTATCGGGAACACCAACTCCTCACCGACGCAGAGGAGGTGTGGAGGACTCAAGAAGTCCTCCTGAAGTATGGGGAGGCGGAAACGGATGACGAGTCCGAGTCCGATTCCGGGTCAGACCGGGAGTTAAGCGAGGAAGAGGAGGAGCCGCCGATGCCGCCCACCAAGCGACAAAAGACGACGCCTCCCCACAAGCGCGGGACACCTTCCGGTCAAGACAAACCGGCCCCGGAAGAAAGACCGGAAGTCGAGAAGACCATTTCCGGAGAAGACACGGAAATGCAAGATCCGTTCAACGGCCTCATCAACCTCCTCTGCAACATCAGGGCGGATTGGGAGGTCAAGCGGAGAATGCTTTCGGCGATCGGGAAGTTGGTAGATGCGCCACCGGACAGTCAGTTGGCGGAACGGGTGGCGGATTGCATCACCAATCCGGAAGAGACCCGGAAACAGGAAGCGGAGATCCGCCGGCTGTAGGAGGAAGTGGACACCCTGAAGGCAACCCTCTTTGCCTATCAGGAAGACGTGACGGCCACCCGGGAGATGGCGGAGGAGACTCGGAAGATAGCCGAGCAAATCAAGGCCACCCTGGAAGCGACCGGAACGGCCGCCACCAAAGCGAAGCTCTTCGATGAGAAGATGCACGGGAGAAGAAACTATCCGGTTCCCGGATGGTCCGGATTCTCACCGACTTTGGTGAGCAGGTGGAGACGGCGATGATGGAGGGGCGGAAGGCTGCGGACCGGATTGAGGAAAGCAGCCGGAAGTTGACTGGAGCAACGTGCTCCAAGGGGATACACCTCTCGGACCTCTCGCTACCGGGGTCCTTTCCGGATGCGATCGTTCCAAAGGGTGGGAAGGATTGGACTCCCGAGTCCAAGAAGTCAGCACGGATTGAGAATCTGGGCACGAGACCGGATATTACAATCGACCTGGAGTCTTCACCCGGATCTAACCCTAGGAAGGGGGAACGGAACCGGAACTTGAGTGAAGTCTTCGAGCAGCTAGATCCGCAGAGCAAAAGCCCGACAGTAGGATCTAGGGTTGTAGAGTAGATAGGATTTTGATTTGAGTTAGGAGTAGGAGCAAATCCGGATCGGGATCCGGCTCAACAGTATTAGGTTAGACCGGAAGTTGAATTAGGGTGGCGGCGGACCCCCATGGGTTTTCCGCTCCGCTTTGTACTTTTAGGGTTTTTACATTTGGTATATAAATCGGTTCCTGTGATGGGAACTGGGAGTCTTCATTTTGTAAATCTCTTGTGCCTTCCCCTTCTCCTCATTGTGTATCTCTCTCCAGCGCGACAGGATTGTATGATGTGGAGTTAGGATGGTGTGAGCCGGTTTGTGAGTGATTTTTTCCCTTGGTGTTTTCTTTTCCGATTCTATATGCATGTGAGTAGGTATCTAAGAGTTGGGAGTGAACTTAGTTCCTCAGCACTTCTAGAGTTCTAAGTTCCGGGTGAGAAAGCCGTTGTTAGGCTAGGCAAATAGGGAGGGATTCCTTAGCTGCGCTAGAACTCTCGGGTGGGAAATCCGGTTGAGTGTCCGATCTCCTGTGAGGTCTTACCGCCTTAGTTGGCAAACGGAAGAGCTTTAGTCGATGTTGGAACGAACAGGTACACTTGTTACCACCTATCTTCGCACGGATCGGAAATAGCATCAAGGTCGTTGTAGTATGAGAGGGTCGAGTGTGGGGTCTTTGTGTGACCTACAACCCGGATTGCTATCTGGGTTGTTGTGAAGGACCAAACCGGATCCGGATTAGCTTAGGAGTTTAGAAAGTAGGACAGTGGGTCTTCAGCCACTATAAGTCACGGAAGGAGTGGTGGGCCTACCACTCTCAAATGTAAGCGGCGACCCCTCTGATGGTGAAACAGAGGCAAAACCAAACCGAATAGGATTACGGATACATGATGACCATCCAGACCGAATTGGTCAGGACGGATTTCCAGGACTGGAAGTTGTAAGATCCTGGGATTTGGATATTTGCACAAACCGGATAGTTAGTAGGATCGGAAGAAGGAGTAATCCGGTCTATAGTTATCCGGTGTAGTGGTATTTCTGGTTCTAGATCTAGGACCGGAAAGTAAGATTGGGATACTGACTGAGCTTAACTGCTTAATAGAGCTAGATACTTCACAAGATCTCGTGGGTTCGATCTTTAGAGTCACTTAGTTATACTCTAGAGCGATTTTTGTGAGTATAATGGGAAATTTACCTGCCATGTGCTGCGACAACATGCTTGTGATTCAGCCTCTCCAACCTTAGATGGTTGTTGTAGCCTTTGCCAAGGCGTCTTCGGACCGGAAGGTGCGGTAACCATGGGCCAATGTCACCACACTTTCCATGTCACTTGCATTGTGAAAGCATCACTCATTCGTTCAGTGTATGCTGAGTATCGTAGTCCATTGAGTGCTAGGTTCTACGAACTGTTTGGTATCTTGGAAGCTATGCCTCCAGGCCACGAGTACAATCGTTGGAATCTTCTTTTTGATCAAGCACCGTACAAATTTCACAATTATCAACATTGGGGAAGCCAATCCGGTGGAATGCAAATGAACAGAGGCATGATTTGTACGAGGAATCTTAGCAACCATTGGATTTGGATGCGTAGATGACTCACAATAGAGAGGTGGAATTGCAGGCTCGAGGAATCGTAGATGACGCGGCCCGTGAAATATTTTGTCGTAATATGGGGGAACATTGGAGCTTGCAATACGAAAAGTTCTTTCGTTTTCTAGATAAAAAAGTGGAGAGAGGACCAGAAGACAGTTGGGTGGAGGTGAACCATGGAAAAGAGTTCGATGAGCACTATAAGACATACGACCATACCCTCGTAGGTAGGGCTCTTCTATTGTCGAAGTTGAAAGAGGCTACAAAAGTTCGTGCTGTCTACGATATAAATGGACAAACAAGCACAGGACATACATCTGTAGATGTAGCAGCAACATTTGATAGGCGCATTGGCGATATTATAGGGCATTGGAAGGCTTTCCTATTGGATGGAAACTGCCTCACAGTATGGCAAGGGAAAGGAGATGATGAAGTTGTTCAAATGATGGTAGATCGTGTAGAAAGCAACTTGAGAACCTTGAAGGCAGACGAAGTCGATTTATCACCGAAAAAAAAAAAAAAGGAAGCGTGAAGAGGACGATGACTTCTCTCCGGAAACCAAGAAACAATTTCATTAGGTGGACATCGAAGTTCAATCTGGAGGGTGAATAGTCCGTCCAAGTCAACAACGGTCAACTCGTCAATCATTTGCTAAACTCCTCGGTATAACAGATTTTCCTTTTGTTTTGGGAGAAGGTAGTGGTCCATCCGGTGGAAAGTAGGATTTGTGGAGAATTTTGTTTTTTAAAAACAATGGTCCTTTCATTGTTTAAAAATAAAAAAGAATGTGAAAGATTTAGATCTTAAAAAGATCGTATAGGATTCAATAGTGATATTGGAACTATGTTTTCATGTATTTTGTTTATACATATATATTTATATATAAAGATGTTATATTTTCATTTGCGTATAAAAATATTTTTATATGTACATCTTATTTTACGTGGATGCATTCATTTTTGATTGTGTAACTTTCAAATTACATAACAATATAAAATTTTCTAATGACTAATGGCAATGCGAAGTCCGCCCCGTCCGCCCTGTCCGTCCGCCCGACCGCCCCGTCCGCCTTCCGACGGCGGGAGGGACGTTGCATCTGCTAGCGTCCGTGCGTCTGGATGTCTGAACGTCCGGAAAACGGACGCTATTTTGGGGCGGACGTTGAGATTCGTCAACCCTGCTCTTGATGACTGGGGATACAAGGTTCGCCTCTAAATTTATCATGATGGAGCGTTTGACAAAATTGAGAGGAGCATTGGAACAAACGGTGGTAGATCCGCAATGGGTTGAGTATGTACATACTCTCAAGAAGAAACGTGGAGCCAAAGTCCAACCAAAAGACTTGGCCTTAGGGGTGAAGAAAATTGTTCTTAATGACCATTTTTGGAATCGGTCCATCAATTATGTGGAGATGGTTGAACCAATCATATGTGCACTCCGCGATTTGGATTCAAAATCACCATGCATGGGAAAGGTGTTGCATATCATGAGGAAGTTAGAAAAGCACGTGAACGGATTACAAAGTCCACCATTTTGTTTGCTAGAAGAACTTGCAATTCCATTGGTACAGTCTTTTTATGCCCGAAGAAGAATGGTGGACAACGATCTCCAATCAGCCGCAGCTCTTTAGAATCCATACCTTCTTCATGACAAAGAGCTAGTGGATGACGCAGATGCAATGTTAGGATGTAAAAAAGTTTTGGAGAGAATATGTAAACCGGATGAATATGCAGTAATGGTAAAGGAATTTGTGGCTTTTCGACACAAGGAACCTCCATTCTACAATATGTTGAATCCGAGAGAACAAATGTTGTCCGTGCATGCTTGGTGGGATTTTGAAGGTGCATGTGGCAAGTTTATAGCTCCATTAGCGAAGAAGATATTGGCTCAACCGGTGTCATCATCTTCATTTGAACAGAATTGGAGCAACTATTTTTTTGTTCACAACAAATCTCGAAATAAATTGAAGCCGGAGAGAGCAGCGGATTTGGTGTACATGTATATCAATTCCAAAGTATTAAACGCATCGAAGGAAAAAGATGAAAAAAAATGGTATAATAATAATATTGATCCGATGGAATCAGAGGATTCAGATAGGCCGACGTTAAAAGACGATGATGACGATGATGACGAGGATTTGGAAAGGGCCCTTTCAACTGTAGATGGCGGAGATGACTTCAATCGTACGACAGCATGGGGAGATGAAGACGTTATGCAAGACTTTCCCGATTTGGTGAATGATACGCATGATTATCATATAAACCGCAAGGACGTTGTTCCCGACAATGCAAACGATGCATATACCTTTTATGAAGACGAGGACAATGTAAAGGTACAAGAGAATCTACCTTCTTTAACTGCATATTGCAATAGAATGGGATTCTTGAATAGCGAAAACATTCAATCGAAAAAGGCAAACGCTATTGCCAAAGAGGTGAAAATCAATGAGAATGCTATTGGTGATGATGGGAGAAATGAAGAAGTTTTAATTTCTCAATTTCCATCTGTAGCATTAAATGTAGTGCAAGAAAACGACAAAAGAAAAGATGCGGTCATGGAGGTGGACATTCCAAAAAATGTGGGCAACAATAGTGGTGATGAGGGGGAACCAAATATTGCGGTACAAAAAAATAATGATTCACTTGGGATGGCAGTCACAAATTCGGCAATTGTGAAGAGTGATAAAGGAAAAGAGCCAATGAAGTCAATTTTTGAAGTACCGAGATCTAATGCTCTTCCACCAATACCGTTGAAGTCTGTTAGCACACGATTGGATGATTCTCAGAGCTTTGGATATGGAAAACGCCTAATGAACATTTCTAAAGAAATTTCTATAGGCGGTAATCTACGGAAAGTAGCGTCATCACCTACAAGCCTAAGTAATACGGATAGTGATCGGATGTCATTGGCATCTTTGCGTACTCGCATTTTAGCAAAAGGAATGGCGCAAGAACCCATCAAATCAACAAACGGCACTCTATTACTTCAAAAGAAAGCCAAAGTGAAGATAACCGTTCATGAACATGTCGACCCTACATCGAGATTGATGGTTCAAGAATCGAGTAAGGTGAAAGCGAAAAGAGAAATGCAACCTTTTGCTATCTCTCCAGTGAAGAATAGGACCCCTCTTGATGAAAATGTTGTTACTTTGTCAAATAGAAAGAAAAGAAAGGTTCCTATTCAAAAAGCCTTTAATCATTCTGTCAAAGTAAAAAAAGAAAAATTAAATTCGAAAGAAGGGAGTAAACCTACTTCGAGAGAAGACTTGAAGGAGACAACGATACTTGATTCCAACAATGAAGATGACTCCGACAATGAAGATGACTCCGATAATGAAGATTTTGAACGGAGAGCTGCAGGAGAGAGTAGTGGGGTTGAGGTTAGAGGAGATGTGGATTGGCGTCCATAGGAATTGTGGAGATGTGAATTTAGATGTTTGATTGTTTAGTTGCTTATGATATATGGAGCTCATGTTGACAAATGACAATGGTTTCTTCAATCATTTTATTATAAAATTGTTTGTTTATTGATGATATACATCTCGCTGGATTTTAAAGTGATTTTGTTTCTAAATCAAAATGAAATTCAACAAAAAAAATTAAAAATATATTTCATATTTTAGCTTTTACATAAATAGTGATATACAACTCTATTGAATCGCAATTGCAATATAAGAAAAATCAAAATCAAAATGACTTCACTCTTAATCTCTCATTGGTGAAAACAATCAAAACAAAAAATCCAAAACGGGTTTTCTAAGCCACCCCGCCCGTCCGCCCCGCCCCGCGCGTCCGCCTTCCGACGGCGGGAGGGACGGTGCGTCCGCTAGCGTCCGTGCGTCCGGACGTCTGGACGTCCGGAAAACGGACGCTATTTTGGGGCGGACGTAGAGATTCGTCAACCCTGTTCAATAGTGTGACTGGTGTCGCCAAAATTTTTAACCCAATTCTATTTGAAATTTAAATATTTGGCTTAAAGTTTAATCCAAAGAGACTAGGAATAGAAGGTATGCTAACAGAGTACCAATAAATCTAAATTGATTAGTACAATATGAAAATAAAATATTCTTTTTTAATTTATATAATTCCAAAATTTGTCCCTCCACTTGAAAAGGCCATGAGAATTAGGAAAACAACTAAACAAGTTCTTTCTTATTCCTTATCACTTGTATATTACTACTTTTTCCAACTTGAGTTCCTTATCTTTTTTTCTACACGCTTGACTTCTTTCAATCAAAGCAATTGTTGACTAATCAATTCAAAATTTGAATTCTATTTATTAATTTATTCACTATCTTACAAATTGACTTTGAATATATAATTACATTAGCAAATTGGAATTTGATTTATTCAATTTAGGATCTATATTTTGATTCATTCTCACATGCTTGCATTGAATTCATACATTCCAATTTAGATTACAAAATTCTCAAACAAACTATTTCTCACTTTAATGCTTAATACCTTGCAATTTGTTTAATTACTTACTCTCAACAAATATAATATTCAATACAATTCTTACAACCAATTTTCCAATTAGACATACATGCACACAAATTCAATTTTGTATTTAGTATTCTCTCAATCACTTTATAACAACATATCTATTTGAATTAACTTATGCACTTAAAATTAAAATAATTTCAAATAATACATTCAATTAATTTCGAACGTCACAATTCTTCTACAAAAAAATAGGCATAAGATTTTCCATTTGGTTTGTCTTTTATAATACAAATATAATTAATACTCAATTTGGATACTTATTCATCTCCTACAATTAGCATAAAGTATCAAATATTTTTATATGAATTCAATTCATGTGGACATAAAACTTAACACTTAATTGCCACTTAGAAACATTTGCATAGTATGGTGTACAAGTTTTTATGGTGCAATGCATTGTTTTTTTTAATTGTTTTTCAAGATTTTTAAACTTTCAAGATATCACTCGTTAAATTGTAAAAAAATATTTTGCAAAAAGAATATTTATCTATATAGTAGTTTAAACAATGTTTGCAAGCAAATCAAAATTTGGAAAAACAAATATCTTTTAAAAATTGATAATGGGCCATTTTAACCTTCAAAGTTTTGTAATTGTTTGATTAAATGAGAAGTTTCAAAACTCTACATCTTCAAGATGATTTGTTTTGGAAAATAAAATTTTAATAATCTCTTTGTGCGTAAATAACTTAAAATTTTTGGTCCTTGAAATTTTGTAATTATCCTATGCTAGACAATTTTAAAAACATTTTAAAAACCAAAATTTTGTCAATATAGACAAGAGTGCATTAAGTGTTTACAAATGCACAAATGGCTTTTCTTAGAACTAGTAGATCGTAGCTTGCTACCACCCTTAGATATTCAATACAATCAATAGTTCATTCAATTCCAACATGACAAAGGTACACAATGTACAAAAAAGATGTGAACATTTGTTTCTTCTCCCTTCCACTTCTCCAAAAAAATCAAGAACCATTGATCATTCTCAAGAAAAAAACTTTCCTTCTCCGATGTCGTTGATCTTTAAAAAAACATCCACCTTTGACCAAAAATGATTTTGACCATTGGCTACATATATAGAAATATACATATGAAATAATCCATATTGAATGGTGACAAAACTACCTACTACAAATACAAAGGGGAGGATTCAGTAGGTAGGTGGAAGTGTGACTAGGTGGGTGGATTATTGGGTGACAATTTGTATCCTTTCTGAAAAAAATAACAACAAATTAGATGTAGCCTCATAGACCCTTTTAATGTAGTTATTGCATCTTAAGTATATTGTCATTGGAATCGACATTGCTACACAATCTACTCAAAAAAATGCAATAACGACATCAACATATGCACACTTAGAGAGAAATGTATACAAATTGTTGTAAAACTAGTTTCTTCTATCAATGCACAACATTCATAGATATTATCAATACATTCCACACAATTAAAACTACAAATCTAATTTAGAAAACATTAAACAAATGAATCATACAAAAGAAAATCACACATAAGGCAATCAACAATCTAGACTTATATATTTTTTAAGGTAGTGGTTCCAATTAAATTAGAAGAATGAGATCTTAAGTCCTAAAGTTTTAAGGACCTTCAAGAGAAAAAATATATTTTGGATAAACTTCAATAACCCCAATTCATAACAAGATTTTTTGAAATTTTTCTTGAAATTAAAACAAACATTAGCATTTTGGAAATATAATTTTTATTTGAATACATGTTAAGAAGAAAAATTTATACTACAGTAATTCAAAATAGAAGAGATCATATAGCAAAAATAATTTATAAAAAGTTGAAATTCAATAATTAATTTAATATATTATATTTTTATCTATATAAATTTTTTTGATTCATTTCATTTTGATTAGTAATATAAAAATTATCAAGTTTTTTTTTGCAAGCAATTGTAGAATTTTTTTGACCAAATAACATTTATATTATTTTAATAATTCAATATTAATAATTTGAAAATAAATAAATTTTAACAAAATATAATATCTTTGCTTGAACAATCTCTAAAATTGGGATTAATATATTTCACTTTCTCATAGAACTATTGATAATTTCTTTCCTTCAATCTTATACCTTCTTCTGTTTAATAATTTCTTAAAAAATAAAAATCATATATATTTTAAAAATCTAAATTTAGATTTTTTATTCAAATTTTCAACATAAAATATTTTTAAATCAAAATATATAGTTGCAAAATTTGTAAGTTAAAATTAAATTAAGAAAATTCAAAATCACTAAATATATTTAAAACTTTGTTATTTATATTTTAGTTACATTTTAACTACATTTAACCCATAATTTATTTGATAAATTTCTACTACACATTCTTACATTAGTGTGGTACAAAATCTTATGTTTCATTTGTAAAAAATGCACTTTATAAAGTTCTTTACATTCTACAATAGAAATCACAATTTCAAATGGTTTTTGATTAAAAAAAAGCCTAAAGACTTCAAGGTTTAAGCATTTGAAATACAATCAATTTAGAAATTATTAAAGATATCTTTGGATTTTTATTTTGATACTATTCAATGATCTATTGGTTATTTCTTTCTATCCACATTTTGAATCTAAATTTCTTTCTTAACTAGTTCTCTTTAATGACAATGACAACAATAATTTAAAATTGGCAACATTTGTAAATTCTTATTCATCCTTTTTTTTCTACAATTTTCATCCAAACATATAAAAAGTGCAAAATTTCCTAATACTTATAGAAACTTTGATCAAAAGTTGATTGACCATGTTGTATATTAGTCCATTGTAGAGACTTTTCTAAAGTTTTCAAAAGAATGTGCAACATTCACTTTAATTTTTAGAAATTAAAATTATTTTTAATCTTTAAATCACACCTATAAAGAGTGTTATTATAATTATAATGATAATTTTAAATGATACTTTTATTAAGTGAAGACATTTTAAAATACAATATGCAATGGTTGAAATGATCAATATAATAAAAGTAAATGCTTGATAAAAATATTTAATATAACTTACAACTTTTAATATTATTAAAATTTAATTGAACATCAACAAAATCATTTACCAAATATAATTTTGAACACTTCAATATGTATAAAAAGTTTATTCTAATAAAAAGTTGTAAGATTATAAAAACTTTGGATAATTACTTCTAAGTACCTTTAAAATATTTTTGAGTGTCAAAAATCACTCAAGAAAAAAAAAAGTTCAATGCATTTCCTTCTAAGAAAAAACAAAATAGGTGAATATGATGTTTTAATTTTTTTAAATCATAATTAATTTTTCATAAGTCCAAAAAATATGAAACAATTTCACTTAGATACAATTCAATCTTATCGTTTTAAATTCATTACTAAAATTTATTCAAAACCTTCAATACTTTTAAACTTTGAAGATTAATATTTGAAAATATACATTACAAATATTGAATCTTAATTTTCATTAGACAAACTTAAATCAAATATATTTAAAGTAAAAAAATTATTATTTTTACTTATCTATTAATTCAAATTGAATTTTTTTTTCCTCTACATTTGAAATTCATTGTTTAAAACATCCAAAATCGATGTTTATAATAAAATATATAAACCATATGCATTAAAATTATAATAATTAATCATTTTTTATTTAATATATTAAATGATCACTTAATAATTATAAAATAAAATAAAATGCATTCATATAATATAAAAACATTTTCAACATCTTTACATACTTTTCGAAGTCAAATGATATAAGACTGTTTTTATATTTATCTTGTGAAAACATTTTCAACCATTCATTCTTAAAAAAATAAATATTTAAAAAATAATAATAACAATATACATTTTATTTTAAATATATTAAAATTTTAATATCTATATATATATATTTTTATATCTATATATTTAAAAGTAGAATGAAAGCAATAATTATAATATTATAAAATAAAAGATAAATTTAAAGTAGAATGAAAACAATGATTATAATATTATGAAATAATAAATAAACAAATTTAAATAGAAACTTTAGTAGTGTAAATGATTTTCATTTATGTTATTTCAAATTCTAACATATATCCAAATACATCATAGTATTATTTTAAATTTACAAATTAAAAGAATATATTTTAACATATACACCTCACATAGTAACATTCAATATAGTCTATATGTTCTAATTTCCACACTCATCATCTTTCATTCACTTTTCATCTATAACTAATTTTGGTAGCTAAAACTGCATTACTAAACAAAAACATTATCAAGGGCTAATATTCGAAGCCAAAGTTAAAGTTATAGAGAAGGGGCATAAAATACTCCTGAATTTGATCCAGACTCTGTTAATAACTCCCACTCACCACTCTGTATATTTGGATCATCTTCACAATTAAAATTGGGACGTTGTGCATGTATATGTGTACAATACATTACTCCATAAATTTCAATACGAGGCCACATCATTGATAGTGCTTTCATCACTCCTTCACCTACACACAAGTTAATAAAATCATTGCCAAAATGGTCTCTGAAAGATCATACAATTCTAATGGATGACAAAGAATTCTTCCATGCAAGACAAATATGCATATGTTCATCTCTGAAATTTTGTATAAAAAAAAGTCTTACACAATAGCTTGACCTTGAATAAGTACTCTTGGATTTTTTTAAGAGAACGATTCACAATATCAAAAGCTGATTTTCACAATGACCAATTCAATGTTCCAAGGTTAAGCAAGAACTTCAAAAAGACTAAAAAAACACAAAATTCACAAGGTGATGAAAGCATACCATGTGTGATGCATAATATGTGCTCAGAATGAAATCTATTGGCAATCTTTTGCAAAGTAGTAGTATATCGACTTTCCATATCAGCTGCACTCTCCCTACTGGAAGGTAACTGCATGAATAAAACACAATTTCAAAATTAGTAGAAAACAAATATCACAGAACAACCCAAAGAAAGCAAACTAAGCATTTTCAAAGTTAGTATGCAACTTCCTATGGAGTGCCAAATTGCACTTTTATAACTTCATATGACAAGCACTAGATTGCACCTTCGTATGTGAGCACTAGAATGCAACTTTTAATATGGCTTCATATGATAAGCGCTAGTTTGCAACTTCATCTCGGGAGTGCTAGAATGCAACTTTCATAAATTCATACGACAAGCATCTAATTGCAACTTCATACTATAATAGCATTTATCATCCCTTTTGAAATAATTTTGGCAAAATGTAGGCCATCAAAGAATCAGACTCTTTTGCAACTCTTTCATCATAATTACACTCCAATTAATAAAACACCTATGTAGCCATAATGAGCAAACATTTTAAAATTGGCAAAGGCTTCACCGCTCATACAAGCAGAACAGGTCCAAATCAGCAAAAACATCTTCTGCTCAGTGAAATTCCACTGCTGTAGAACATAACCATTGACAGCAGAAGGAAATAGTCTCTGAAAGGGTATTCTATACACCCTGCAACTGATGGGAGAGCAAAAATTGTTACTCTGTATATATGTCTGTACCGTTTGCCTAATGGGTTGGTACGAAGTATCATAAATCTCCGAGGGCAGCAGCGAGTAAAGCTCAGGCAGGTCTAATGTCCACGGCTCCAACGAGCTCTTGTGGGCTACTTGCGGAGGACGAGAAGTGCCTTGCCTTTTCATCACTTCGGCAAGCCCAAACTCAATCGACGCCTTCTCACATACACAGCCAAGCAAACCAGATCATTATTCCATTCCACAAAAGAAGCACCATTAGCTGATTCCACACAAAATGCACCAATACTAGCTAATTCCGAAAAAAAACACCCGCCAGTGTTTGTTCATTCCACTAAAGATACACTAGGTTCAGTTCAAACCACGAAAGATGAACCAGTTTTAATTGATTCCTCAAAGGTGCACCAGTTTCAGTTTTGTTTCATTCCACAGAAGATGTATCAGTTTCAGGTGATCGCAGTAAAACTGCCAGAGTTTCAGTTTTGATTCCACAAATAATGCACCAGTTGCAGTTGATTGCACCAAAAGCTACCACTAAGCTCACGAGAAGTTCTGAAAGAAAGTGAAATTAGTTTGGGGTTTGTGTGATTACTAGCATACCTTAAGAGCAGGGACGGAGCCCAAGGCCGCATTCGCACTGACCCCTTCCTCCAAACTCGAAGGCAACAGGCACAGTCCTGCGATCACTTCCGCCGCCGTCTGCACACACCTCAAGAACGGCGACATGACCACACGCGTGATGTTCCAGTCCTCCATACGCAACTTCCGACCCACTTTCCACGCCTGCAGCTTCCCTCGGTTGGTGAGCGGCGGATCCCACGCCCCCCGCTCTCCGCCGTCCTCCCCACTCCCGGCCTCGCCATGGCGCAACACGAACAAGTTCTGGACAAACGGGTCGGAGCCGGTGGAGGACGATTCGCCATCGAGCACTGCTTCGTAGCCCTTGGAAGAGCCGCCACTTCGATGGGCCTGCACGAATCAACAGAGAAACCACTAACCATAAAAACACACACGCACATGAAAGTTAATTTGCAGTTTTCCGAGAAATTTTATATTGAAGCTCCCGGGCGAACGAAAATCCGAAACGGAAACAGGACGAAGCTCAATATACTCACTCTCCCCCTGAAACTCCACGATTCAAGCTCTACATTTTCCAAGCGAATAACAGAGAAGCTTCAAAAAACAGAGGACACTCATCAAAAAAAGAACGCACGGCGATAACAGCTACCTGTAAAGCAGGCATGGTGTCGGGTCTGTCTGGAGAATACACCACCTCGACTGGCCTCTGATTGCAGCCTAAAAACGAGAAAAAGAACGAAAAGAAAGAGAACTCCACCACACAGCACAAAGGCGCGGCTCCACTCCAGCAATGAATCCCAAACGCTTCACTCCAGCAGCCTTATTACATACCCAAAAGCTTTCCACTTCCAGCAGCCTACTACGACAAGCGCTTCCCTTCCTCCCAGCGGCGTATACGAAAAGATTCCGACCTGAACCCCAAAGCCAGACCTGCATTCACTCGGGCGCAGTAAGTGGGAACCCTGTCCAGAAGGATCATACCGGTAGTAGCACGATCTTGCAACCTCCGACACTGAGAACTATTTCAACAACGATCACAACTTGCAACGGTGCTTAAGACGGGATTGAATCACTTGAGAAACACTACTGTAGTGAAGCTAATGATCAAAGGGAGTGCGAGCTCATGCATCGGGAGCTAGCTTCGGAAGGTGGATGGAGGGTGGAGGGTTGCTGAGGAGTTGAGTCGAGTGTTACGTCGACAGCAAATGTTGGGGGAAACGCAGGTCGTTAAAGTGGTCAGCCTTCCGGAGTCTTCCTGCGGGGTGATTTTACCCCCTCAATCCCCCCCCCCAGCCAAGGGTATTGCTCCTATTTTTTTGGTTGGTTAATTTTGTATTTCTTCACTTCCCCTTGCAAAATTGGAGTCTCTGACTTCCAAATACAAATTCAAAATTTTCAAATTTTATAAAGGGTGGAAAGTAAAAAGTTTCAATGTTTTCTCAAGGGATAAATTTACCCTACACAACAAACTCCATCAAACTACTTTAACATCCTACAAGGGAAACATCATCACTAGGATTGTATAAGGTAGACCAATCCATAGCCACCATCTACCTATTACCGCCATCCTACTTTTGGCCCCATTACCACTATAAAAATCCATCCAAATCCATTTATTTTTATGACAAAATCAATTAACCCCTAGAAAACCAAGGCACATTTTCAACAAAAATTGTCAAAAACTGGCAGTTTTTAGGGCAGCAAGAAAAAATGAAAAAAAACATTTTTTTTCAAAATTCAACCGTACAAATTTGTACAAGACTTATTTAGGACTGTATGGAAAAAAAATTCAGGAACTTTAACTGCATAGATTGAAAGATTATAACATTTGAAGTTAGGAGAAAAAGGTTTTTTCTAACCTTGCCTGATAGGGCCAATAGGCTTTAACTCCTCCTAAAGTGAAGTTTTTACACTATACATAATTATATTTTTTTAACATTTGCATCTTGTATCATATAAGTTACATGCTTGCCAAATTTCAAAATTATTGGAGGAGTTTTGCAAATGCTATCCAAGTTGCCTATAAAGTTCAGAGTAGGATAATTTTTGATCCGGGCACCCGATCGAGAAAAAAATTATACTCCCACTAAGAGGATACATGTTCACATCTTGTGTAAAAAATTTAAGAACATCCATTAAAAAATGACTTTATATGCACCTATCCGAGATTGCTTGTGTACGTTCAATGGTCATTTCATCCTTTATGGGTTAATTTTAACTTGGGTGTTGTATCAGTTCTTGATTGGTGGAGAGGGTGGTGCTAATAGATATACTCCTAGGCAATTATAGATTGAGGATAGGGCTTTTATGACTCCACTTTATAGGCTATTTTATAATTTTAGGGCAAACCACTTCAAAACTTCATAGAAGTTATAGTTTTAATTTGAAAATTATAATTCTACTAAGGTTAGATTTATGAAATAAGCACACACCTTTGAATAATATATGCCCCTCATGAAGTTAGCCCTAATATATTTAGATTGCTAATCAAGGTAATAATAGGTTGATCTGCCTTAGGAGGTTTACTATGGATTTGCAAAAGAAGCTCACGGGAGAGCAACAAAGAGACACATTGAGAAAAAGGACCATCTTTGATATGCCAAAAGATCAAGCTTTAGTGGACTTGTAGGTTGCAATGGTCCCATACTTTCATCTAACAATCTCCCCTAAAGCTTGCACTAGTACATGGCATCTAGGTTGAATCCATGCCATATTTATTTAACCAAAATGAATGGGAGGGCTTTTATCCAATCATTTAGAATATGAAAACATCCAAAACTATTTTATATCCAATTATGAAAAGTAGACAAAATATTGCATAACTAGGTAATGGTTTCTTCATGCTAGGAAGGTATTATGCTTTGCTACTTACCTAAGAGGTATTTTTTAATTAGTTCAAGGATTGGAGGTGGCTGGGGAGCTATAAAAAAATTGTTCACTAGAGGGGGCTCATTTTCAAAGATGTTGAAGTAACCTCTATTTCATTGGTAAATAATGTTATGAATTATGAACTTCCATTAAAATATCCCTAAAGTGTCAATTATGAATTCAAAAATTCTAACATTTAGTATGTGATGCAAATAAAAAATTCCAATGTTTTTCCCTTGACTAAATTGCGGGGCAATGAGGGGGTCAATTCACATTACGTGCTCTGCAAACTATAAGAGTTGATGGACCCCAACCTTGCATGTTATTCTTGCATGAAACTAGGTCCATTGCATGAAGTGAGACTTGCATGGTGAATTTACCTTAAGAAAAAACACAAGAATATTTTATTTGACATACATGATCAAATTTGCAAATTTTGAATTCAAATTTTTGGCACTCAAAGACCCCAAATTAGGTAGGAGAGATGAAGAACATAGAAATAACATGTCACAAAATAGGGGCTGCTTTTTTTTTTTTTTTTCACATTTACCCTGCAAAACACTAGACTCAGCTAATTGGTCCTACTTTGTCGAGTGTCCCGCGTTATTCTTTGCCCTTTGCGGGAATCGCAACCCATGCAATTTGGAATTGACTCCTCAGCATCTGCAGACACGTGTTTCAGTTGCATGCTTGTATGAGGTGTTCACTCTTCAGTACAAAATGGCACTGTAGTAAGTTAGTAAGTTACTGTACACCTGCCGTGGCTGGTAACGGCACCCAACTCCGTTCTGCTGCCACTTGTTTCAAATTCAAGGGGAGCATGACTACTTGCGGGGGGGTTATACTACATCTGGGAGCAGATGGAAGGTCGGCCGGATTTGCCTTCAATCCGGCCCCAGTTAATATAAACCCCTTGGGCAGTATTTTAGGGCTGAATTTCCAATTGACGTGCTCTTCGATTTTTGCAATGCTCAATAAAAAAAATATAAAAACATGGATGTTTATCTTTCTCTTCTTTTCTTAAAATTAAAAATAGTTATTTGTTTCCTTTTTTCTTTTAGTTCCTATTTGGTCTACCTCAAAAATAGAAGAGAGAGTGTTTTTATTTTTGGGAAACTTTTCCTTTCTCTTCCTGTTTTTGTATTTCAAAAAAGAAGGAGTTCTTTGACTTATTACTATTATTAAGCATCTCATGTTACTATGAGAACAATTATACAAAACTATAGCTTGTGATATAATTTTTTATTCAAATATTACACTATTAAAACTATTTCTTATAATAAAAAATTTTAAGATATTATAATATGGAGAAATTCTTATTGTAACTTAAGCATATAAAATATTGGAAATACTTATTTTTAATTTTTTTTAATATAGTTGAAAGATATAATAAATAAAAATAAATTAATCACATTCAAATTAATGGTCTAAGGCAATTTTGAAACCGTAAAGTGATTATTATTAATAAGAGAAAATTCCTAAATTTTTATTAAACACAAATGTTGATGTAAATTTATACAATGTTTAAAATACAAATGTTGATTATAAATTTTTGTCAACATAAAGTAGTTTGTATAGAATATTAAAGTGAATTGGATAGCATATTATCCATCCAGACATTAGTGCTCCAATGCACCGAGTGCTCTCCAAATACCCAGTGCATCCAAAGCTCCCAAAATATGTAGAAATGCAACTGGGAGGAAGTTTCTTAAATATGTACAAAAATAAAGACTTTGGTGGATGGTGGAGATTTGTACAATCCAACGATGGAGCCCAATCCGGCCCTAGATGGGAGTTCAGGCCACCAAAAACTTTGGCCCAATTGTTTTTTTGGGGCTGGAAGGTTTGGCTCCAAAACCATGCCACCTAAAGCAACACATAGGATGATTGGTAGTTCCATCTAGTCCCAAGTATAAACACCTTGGGCTAGAGTTGGAGAAATGGAGTCATCCTATTGGTTCAAACTTAGAGAGTTCCGGCCGACCTTCAATCCAACCCCATGTATAAACCCCCCCCTTAATAAAGTGGGTAGATGAACTTACTTACCTTAGCGTTGTTTGTAGCAACCCATTTTTAATCACCCCCATTCTAGCAATGGAAGTGATTCTCTTTTCATGCAGAAGAAATTAATATTGTAGTGATCAATTATGGTGCATTTTTTGATACAGTTGTGGCACATTATGATTAGTTACAAGACTCTCAGTATTGCAACCAATTCTTGGTGGATTTCACAATCAACCTTGGGTCGGATATAGGAAGGTCTATAGTATATGACTAATATGGGTCAAATATAATCTTTGACTAAAAGTTTTATAGCAATTATGTTTTCAAAAATGAAAATCTAAAAAATTATGGAAACATACCAAACTCTATTTTTGCACACACTAGAAATTGCCACCACATGCATTTCAGCATCCATATTTTGTACTACATTTTGTATCCATATTGTACTATATCTATATTTGGTATTTGTATGTAGTATTCTATATTTGTAATGTAATAAAATCAACGGCTTGTGTTTTTTCATAGAGGGATGTGTGTGGTTAATTGAGTGTTCATGTTTCTAAAGTTTCTCTATTTTGTTGGAAAAAATTGAATCCATGACTATGGTGGTAGTTGATAGTTCAATCAATGGTTCACAATTTTCTTTGGGGAGAAGGGAAGACAAGTACCGAGGCCCATAATCACATAAGATAGTCATTGACCCGTCCTTTACAAATTAAACTAAAAATACAAAAAAAAAATGCCCACCTTGAGTAGATAGCTTATGTAATTTCTCTCTAGTATGACCTTTTCTAGTGTGTTGACTTGACTATTTCCATCAATTTAGGAATGGACCCATTATGACCATATAAGAGGCCTAACAAATATTTATTCAAATAATGAAGCAACAAGTCCTTTTAGAATGTGTTAATAGCACTATTGGAGTGTCTAAGTGATAGATTTGAAATGCTTTTGTGGTCACAATAGGGTCATAAACTTTTAGGGTGACCAAGTATTAATGTGATTATTTTGTGACGATTCTAGTAAGTTAGATGATCATTTGTAGATTCATTTTTTGTTGGTTTTGGAAGAGCCTAATAACACTTATGGATGTTAAAGCTAATCAATTTAAAAATTCATAACTAATTTATACTTTTTCAAGAAAAATATTATCCTACTTTTATACTATATTGTATATTATTCTTCAAGTTTGAAAAAAAAACTTGTCACTTTGTCAATCCTCCAAGAGGTCAAATTCAAAAATTGTAACCATAATAAGATGGCATACAATTAGTGCAGTAACCTTATAGTCAAGTCAATAGTGGTACTATACTATACCAATCCAACAGTGCTTTATTCAATGGATTGATATGAGAAGAGGTCACTTTTATGTAAGGTGGACACCTCCCAATGCACCTCTAATCTAAAACCGCCGTCATCATTTCACTATTAAGATTTGAGTATTTTATGACTACAAAAATATGACTAAGGATGATTGACAATTACTCGCAGTCATATTTTTGGATTCCACAATGTTTGAAAAAAAGATGACTACAAATATGATTGCCAATCATATTTTGCCTTTGTACTTCATGGGTGTATAGTATATATGCATGGGAAATGGCAAAACACTTCTTAAAGAATCATAGAAAACATATTACAGGAACACCACTCATATTTGTCAATCACATTTTTGCATATATGACTACTTGCAATCATATTCTATAGTCACATTTTTATAAGTTCACATTTTTGTAGATTCACATTTTTTTTTGAAGTTTTTTTTTCAGGCAACCTCCTAAAAATTTGGGCAACCTAAAAAAAATGTAAATAAATTATTGCTCAAAATTGTAAAATCCTAGCCATTGCTTTTTGGGGATCTTAAAATCCTAGCCGTCATTTTTTAGGATTTAAAAACCCTAGTTTCTACTTCATTTGCTTCATCTTCTTTGTTTTTTTTGTTGCTTTTTAACTCTTGTTTCTTCTTCCTTTTGTTTTTTGAAGTTCTAATTGTTGTGTTGTTGTGCTTTAGTTGTTGATGCTTAGTTGTTGCTTTCTAACTCTTGTTTCTTCTTCCTTCTTTTGTTTTTTGAAGTTCTAATTGTTGTATTGTTGTGTTTTAGTTGTTGTTTTGTTATTGAGGTTCTAGTTGTTGTTTCTTAGTTGTTGCTAATTTGTTGTTGTTGTTAGTTTGTTGTTGTTTCTTAATTTTTTATTTTTAATTGTTGTTGGTTTGTTGTTGCTTCAAAGTTGTTGCTAGTTTGTTATTGTTTTTTAGTTGTTGTCTCTTAATTATTACTTCAAGGTTGTTGTTTCAAGATTGTTGCCTCAAGTTGGATCTTAACTCTTGTTTAATTGTTGTCTTTTAGACATTATTTCCTATTGTTTATTATCTCTTGCCTCTTATTATCATTTATTGCATCTTAACTTGTCTTATTCTTGCTTCTTATTGTTTTATTTATTTATTTTTATTGCCTCTTGTTATATCTTAGCTTTTACTTCTTACTATCTTTTAGTACTAACTGGAACAAAAAAATGACTCACTATAGTCATATGCTACACCAACCAAAATATGACTCACTACAATCATATCCCATATCACTCAAAATGTGACTCACCATAGTCATATTTCATATCACTCAAAATATGATTCACTGCAGTCATATTTCATATCACTTAAAATATGACTCATCTTAGTCATATTCCATATCACTCAAAATATGACTCATCGCAATCACATTCCACGTCAACCAAAATATAACTAGGTTGAGTCCCATTCCACGTAGGATTTTTTTATTTTGCCTAGGTAGCTCATGAGAAAGTCAAGCCTCTAAAGATGGTCAATATATACCAAAATACGTCTAAAAATGTTTTTTTAGACTCCCAAATCCATATGATTGCAAATATGACTCACCAATCATATGACTTAAAGTAAATGACTCAACTTAGTCATATTGAAACTCATCTACAATGATTTTTGCTTGAGTCACATTTCTTCATTTTGTGACTCATTGTAGTCATATTTTGCAGTCATAAAACACTAATTTTCTTGAAGTGTTTTGTGTACATTTTCAAAATCAATATGTACCTATGTAGAAGAGACAACTTTAGGACATGTACTAAAAAACTTTGATCCTTTATAACTTTTACATATAATATTCAAATGTCACATTTTTAGTGTGTTGGAACTACATGTCATTTGTCAACAAGAAAATATGAAAATTTGGCCAATCTAATAATCAAAAGTAGGCACAATAGAAAAATGGCGGTTGAAGGGGTCCACTTTACATTACAATATGGTATTGTCTAGGCACTCATTTTGAAACCAATACAAGACAATAAATTATAATCCACACCTTCTCCATAAAATATTGCACAATTAAGCAATGATTTTTTCTATGCTAGGAATGTATTATACCCAAGTACACAATTCTTATATTCTATTGCTTTGATTATAATTACTTATGATGCATTTTATTCCAATCTCAAGGAATTTAATTTTTTTTAATGTAAAAGACTCTTGAAGTATTTTCAACAAGGAATCCAAAAAAGTAATTATATATAAAATTAATATTCTTTAACCCCTAAAGGACCAGACTGCATTTTTTGACAACATAGAAATTTTGGGCAAGTGCATGTGACTAGAGATTTCCATGTTTTGGGTCCAAATTTTGGTAGAAGGTGTGGATGAGGAATATCTTTTATGTGCACTAAATTTCAAAACATTTGGAAATATGAGTCAAAAGTTATAGCCTAATATATAGTTTATTTCTCAACTCGGGCAATCCAAGCAAATTTGATAAAATCATTTTTTTTTCAAAAATACAAATTTGAAATTGGTTTTATATATATATATATATATATATATAAATCTTTGAATCATTCCATTTTGATCAATGAGTCAAAAGTTATGAGGTGTTTTAGTTTGCGGGTAGTTATGGATTTTCTACCCTAAAATAAACTTTGAAGTTCTTTATTGAACTCGATTTTCAATATTTTTGGAAAAAAATAAAAACATAAGGTGAAGATTGTTTATTGCAACATCACAACAATTGGGATTGGCATTTTTCAATTTCATGAATAAATTGTTAATATTTAGTATTTTGAACCATTCTCTACATCTTTCTACTTACTATTTTTTTTCTATGTGTTGTACAAATTCAAATGATCTAAAAATTTTCAAGCATGTAGCCAACATTTCTTGAAGAATGAATCCAAAGAGCTGAAACCAATTTGAACATTTTTCCATACAAATGTGACCTTGTGAAGTTCAACTGCCCGATTTTCTGCAGGGACAAAAAAATGATTTTTGTCACTTCAAATGCTAATATCTTGCAATTTGCATGGTGGAAATTTCTGAAATTTTTACTACATCTTTTCAAACTATTGTACTACAAGACCTTATGATTTTATAAGTCCAAAAATGATTTTTTTCTAAATTTTGAAACTTATATAAGAAATGGCAATTTTGGAGCATTTTTGGCAAAATCATAGTCAAAGAACTTTTGGGATTAAGGACAACATTACTATTAAAAACCTAATTATATGGAATTTTTTAATATGTATATCGTGGAACAAGCTTCTCAACTTTGGAGACTTTTTTTAATAAAGATTTAATATTTTTTTATTATAAATAAAGCAATGTGAATGAATTTTAAATTTAATTGGAGGAGACTTCTTGTATAGATTTTCGAAAATTATACATAAGTGTTTCAATTTTTCATATATATTGTGAATTTAAAAAAAATATATGCAAACCAATATTTTCTACATCTCATTTAATTTAATTTGGTCTTCACCTAACTTATAGGTCCTTTTCATTTTCTATAATTTTTACAAAAGCCATCCTCTAAGTTGTTGTAATGCCAACAACCCTTGCGTATAATACAAGAGTTGTGTAGTTAGGGTATTATGCCTTCTAAGAGGCTTGTGAGGGACTTCATTAATTAATGCAAAGATTGAGGTTAGCTACAAAACCATAAAAGACCACTTTGTTCATTGTAGGGTCCCCTTTTCAAGTAAGGTAGGAAGCTCAAACTCTGACAAGGTATCAAAAGCGACCAAGACTTAGAGGTACATTTTGTTTTCTTCAATTTACCAACTATGCACATTTCAAGAGGTGGGCGCTTTTGATGACCACAAATGACCATTTTTTTCCAACTTCAAAAATTGATAACTAATACCACAAAAAGTTTCAAAAATTATGAAACTACTTGGGTTAAATGTCAATTCCACTTGTCTTTCAAGGAAAATTTACTAAATTTTTTTCCAAGATGCTTAGCCTCTCTAAAATTGAATTTCAGCCCTTGGATGGTTCGTTTATGGACCTCCTACCTTATGCAGAAGAGACCCCTACTTCATGGGTAAACAATGTTATGCAACTCTTTTCCTACAACATTTTTTTTCTCTCACACCAAAATCATTGTCCTATTTTGCATCAATTAAGGTAGGAGGCTCAGAAGTCTACCACTTAAGCGCTGGAACTGAATTTTGGGCTGGTGAAACTTTTCAAATATTTTTCAGTAAATTTTCCTTGAAAGATAAGAGGAATTGGCATCTAATCCAAGTTGTTTCATATTTTTCGGATTATTTCTGATTTAGTTATGAATTTTCAAACGAGAAGTGTCATAGGTCCCTATTTATGATTGTAGGTCTTTCATAGAGTGTTCACTGCAACTTTTAAAGAGAAATGGGAAAAGCAAGGAGACTGATTGGCTCTTGCAATAATAAATAATATATTTTCTTGATTTTTTCAAGACTATGGAGGCCAATTCAAGAACCACCTGCAATCCATTCCAATGCCATTTATACGGGCGGTTGTAAATGCCTGAATGGAGTTCGAGCCTCCTACCTTAAATTCGACTGTCCAGATAACTCCAGCATCCCTTCAAGCAATTAACTTAGTTTGTATTTCTCTCATGAATTCCGATCCTGTCTCGTTCTGTTTGCTTTGTCAGTAGTCCTGCATTTGCATGTTTTGTGCCAGAATTTTGTCGCAAGTTACGTACATAGTGCTGTCCGTTCCACTCATGGAGGTGCCGAATCAACTCTTGCATCGTGCACACGCCTTGCAAGACTAAGTTAATCTAGATGCTCTGTTAACTTAGTTGGCGCCACATGAGAAGCTTCAAGTGTGGGAATCGCATCGGAACATGGCCACACAGAGCTTTGAGGAAACCAAAATTCAAAACTCATCGCATGGAAGATTTACGTATCTCCTCGTGTGACAGTCTCTCTGTGCAAGTCTCTCTAGAATTTATCTCCCATCTCCTTCTATACGCCCTTATTATCTGAATTCAAATGTTATTGGGTATGAAAGAATCTTAGCAAAAGTAAATTTTAGCTCGTTTTCTTCCTTTCAATAATGGAAGACAACAAAATGTTCTACCTATGATGCCAAAATGCTTTGGAAAAGCATGATACAGAACATGTATCATTTGCACTATACTTTTGGGGGTCCCAAGTAATCAATCTCTCTCATTATAAATTGAAATCTCTTCCATGCCAAATTTTCCAAGATTATAAGGAACAAGCTTTTTTTAATGCATCTTCAATTTTCCTTATGTCTAACCATACATATAGTCACCTAGGACCTAGTAAGCAAGTGATCTAATCACTGACAAGGAATGCTAGAACTAATCATCTTGTGGAAACTGTCCAACACTTGTTCCAATGTAGAAATTTGCACAATCAACTTGGTATGAGCTTCTGAGATAAGAGGACTACTTGAGTTCAAACTAAGAGAAGTTTGTGAAAATTCCAATGATTGGAAGAGTTCCAAAGGCTTGGTGGATGGTAGGAAAGGCATTACTATACTAGTGATGGAAGATACATTCACCATCTCTTTTATTTGTTGCAATATTCCGTTCACTTGCCCTATGGATGGATGGGCTTTTGGATTGGGAAGGCAACAAAAGAGGCCCAAACTAAGGAGATCTACGACCATAGTTGCATAGACTTGAGTATCAACATCTACAACCATTGTTATGCTTAGAACATTGTTGTCACTACCTTTGTTATAGTTTGCAAGTAAAAGAGGAAGTCCAATTGCACATGTAACCTCATCCTCTAAATGAGGTATGAACCTTAAAGGTTGAAGAGTTTGAAGCAATTTTGGATCTACCACATTTAGATATGACCCATCTTCATGAGCTCGCCAAATAGAGTGCAACAACACAAGATCCTAAGGTTCCATTGCTTGCATATTCAAGGGACACCATCTAGAAACAACTTCAAGTACCAAGATGCCAAAACTATAAACATTTGATTCGTTGGTTGCTTTTCCCATGTAGGGCATCTCTGGAGCCATGTAACCAAGAGTCCCTGCTACCAAAGTCATTTTATCCAACTTGTGATGATCCACCAAGCAGGCAAGTCTAAAGTCTCCCAAGTAGGCTTTGAAATCTGCATTCAACAACACATTGCTAGATTTGATGTCTCGATGCAAAACACAACTCAAACAATCCTCGTGCAAGTATTCCACAGCTGCCCCCACCTCATCAAGAATGGAGTGCCGCATTTTCAAAGAGAGTACAAATTCTTGGTTACCACTCGTGTGAAGCCATTCACTGAGGGCTCCATTGGGCATGAAGTCGTAAACCAACATCAGGCGACCTTTCTCTTGGCACCAGCCCAGCAACTGCACCACGTTCCGGTGACGAATTTGACCCAGGCTGGCCACTTCCGCATGAAAGAGAGACTCCGCCTGCTTGGGCTCCGAGAAAATGGATCTGTTTCACGGCAACAAAATGGGATCCACCCGTCGTTTCAAAGGATCCTTCGTACACAGATCCGGATCCACCTTTGCCGAGCAAATTTCTTTCATCAAAGTTGTGAGTGGCTTTCCAAAGCTCTGCGTACGAGAACACATGTGGTCCTGCGCTATACCCCAGTGGCGTATGGCGGTAACTTCTGGATGGGTTGGCAAGTCCAGAAATGAACCAGAGAATCATGACGGCAGCTGCCACAACCGCTCCCCAAACTCCTGTGCTGATACCAGCCCACGTTCTGGCTTTCCAAACACCAATTAGGGTTTGGGAGGAAGGCCCACTAGACTCTGAAATCTCACTACTGAAGAAGCTCCAGGAGAAGAGCTCATGCGCTTCGACGCAATTGATAGCGGAGCTTCCCCAAAACGAGAGGTACACTTCATCTCCCAGCAGCTCGGGCAATTTGTAGTTGGGAATGCGCAGGAGAGGTTGCAGGGGCTTCTTCGCGCTGGGATTGGACCCATTCACAAGCCGCACTTCTAGTGTCGAAGATGAGCCATTGAAATTAATCCAAGCTGTGAAGATTTTCTCATCGGAGAAATACGAGCAGTGAGCGTCGTGGCTGCAGAGGTTGCGCGAGTACTCTCCGATGTCATACTCACATGCAAGGTTTTTTCCTTCCAATATGTAGCTATTGCTGGTTTCTTTGTCAATAGGGTGGTGATCCGGCATGCCAAAAGTTACACTGACGCCGGAAGGTTAGTAAAAGGTATTTGCATCAATTGGACGGACAGAAGTCCTGCATGCACCAAAGCGCCCTGCTGCGGACAGGAAGTCTTGCGTTTCAGCTAATGTTGCGCTGCAAAAGATAATGAAGGCCATTTTAGATGTGCTGAACATTAACCCGAGGTAAGCCGAGAGTGTCGAAGGTGAATGAGAAATTAAGAGGCGCTGAACGAAGCGACTCTCCCTGTTGCAACATCCTGAATGCGCACCTTCTTCTCGTAGAACATCGCTCCACAAGACCCTGGCAAGTGCGCAGCGCGCCCGTTGATGACGTAGGATCGATTGGCGGCATTGTGTGCAACATCTCCGAATGCCATGATGTTATCATCTGCAGCGGAGAATGAACGGAAGTCGAATCGCGTGTCTTCACTAGCAGCTGAGGAAAGAAACACAAACAGGAAGATTAGATGGAGGCCGAAGAATCTCATTCTGTACTATCCTGCTCTGCAAGCCCAGTGCACTCATGCACTCAAATCTACTGAGAATTGAAATGGATCCTCTTGGTGCAAGTTTATAGAAGGGCTGCAAACTAAGTTTCTGTTGCCTGGGCCTCGAATGATATTTTTTTCTTTCCGGAGTTTGATCCAGAGGTTCAAATAGAAGTTTTGCAATCCGGCTCCTGGGTACGTAAATGAAGAGCATAACTTCTAGAGGTGTCATTGATAGTTGGCGTCATTGATAGTACGCTTAACAAGCAGCTAGTGAGGAGAGAGGCACTCCATCGAATTTTAATAGTTGCCACAGAGGAAGAGTCTGTTCCTTCAAGGTCTCAGGGTTGACTTCAAAAAGAAGCTAAGATACACAAGCCTATTACCACCCTATTTGCAATCTGAATATCTTTAGGCCAACTTCAAGGACACATATTTTTCAGAGGTGTGCGCTTGTTTCGTGAATCAAATCCAAGTGGAATTATAATTTTTGTAGAATTGTAATTTCTGTGAATTTTTGAAGTGGTGTGCCCTGAAATTACAAAACCACCCATAAAATGGAGTCATGAATGTCTCATAAACAAACCTATAACCGCCTTTCCATGCATCTAATGGCACTTAAGTACTCACCAATAAAGAATTCACACATTATCCATTGTTGGCACTTATGCATTGTTGTTGTCAAAAAATGAATAAATTTGGATGTTTTTTGGATGGAATTGGGGCCAAAAGTAGGATGACAGAATGAGGCAATGAACAAAATTAGGCTAGTCTACCTCATATCACATCTGACTTATCCATATATGTAACAAAATAGTAACTCACTTGTCTAATAAGTTTGTACCTAAATTGAAATCACCTAAAATTGTCCATTTAAGTAATTTGGCATAGTTGGAAGCACTTTTATTTAGGATTTTTTTTTTTTTTTTTTTTTTTTTTTTTTTTTTTTTTTTTTTTGCCTTTTGTATTAGCAATTGAAAATGATGAATTTTTGGATAAGGCATCTAATTCCTATGAATTTTCAAAGTAGAACTCAGAGCACGTTGAACCGCACTTTAGAAAAACTGCCTCAATTGTGACATTAAAATCTTAAAAAATTAGTAGCCCACCAACCACATTTAAATATAGGGATGGTTTAATGACACTTTGGGGAGACACTTTAAGGAAAGTCTTTTGTATAGGAATGGGTACATGGAAGGTATTGGGTGTTTCTACCTTAAACTTCCTCAGAAGTAGCTTTTGTCAATGCATTTGTTTTCTTCGCTCTCTTCCAAAGCAATATAACTAACAATGAAAAGGAAAGTATTGGACTAGGATCTTGAACTTTGGCAAATGGTAATTCCTAAGTGCTCCAACATCCACATTTTGAATGATGAGCAAAGTTGTACAAGTCAATGTTTTGTTTAAATATCTTCTCATTCTTCTAGTGCAATTCTTCTTGAATATATCTTTTGAAGGTGGCCTTTCTTTTACAACCAATTTGATGAAGTTGACTGAGTATGATTATTTGTACAAAGATGTAAGCAAACTTGTGAAAGATTCAAAAAAGATTAAGACACGTCAACCATGAAACAACACCACGGCATGTGTCTGATGGATGATTAGTGCTACTACTATAGAAACAAAGAATACACCTATTAGTCCAAAAATTGAACCATTTTTTATTGACTATCTTCATGATAGGCCTTGCCCTTTTCAGGGTTCATCTTCACAGCAATTGCAAGGTGGCCTGCTTCTACATTCTGATTTTAACACCATGGGTCATGCCACAATTGAGGATTCATGGCTTTAGACGTGGATGATGCCAATTGAGGTTATCATGCCAGATGTGCACGCCAGGCTACTTACTTTTTTCAGTGGCTATATGAACACTTTAAAATACTCTCTTCCGTGAGCTGAAGTTGTGCACACCATAGCCCGAGGTCATTTTTGGCACATTTCTTTTGGCAAATAATTATTTATAATTATTTATAATTGGAAGGGTTGGTTTAGGAATTCAATTTTTATTGATAGGTTATTTGGCAATTATTAAATTTATTTTTTTCCACTTTCAAATAATCCTTCAAATAATCTTGGAAGTTGAACAATTTTCTTCATTGCATTGGAAAGTGATAGTCATAGCTTTCAATGAACTTTTTAGAGATGTTCATAGTCGGTCCCTAATTTGTTGCAAAGTTAGAGGAATGAATTTGGATTCTGCATTATTTGGTGGACATGTTCAGGGATCAAAGTTATGTAGGTATCTTGTCCAACATTTTGACATTTTTTACGTGTAATTTTCCTTGAGTTTGCCAAAGTGGCTTATTTAATTTCCAAAACCATTCATCTTCAAGAAATTTAATTATTTTTTGCCGAGGGCAACCTCAGGCTACGGTATTTTAACATGACAGGATTACACTACCCACTGACCTCGCTCTCATCTCCCTCATGTTCAAGCAGTATCAATACTTGTGGATATGATTATCTATTAAAACTAGGTTGCGAGTCACTGATTTGCAACTGTATAGATTTTAGCGCCTAATGTTGCTCAAGCAGAGAACTATTCTAGAAATTGAATGTTTCCATGTGAAAAGACTGAATCTACACTAGCAAGTCACCGTAGGATTTGCATTCTCTTAAAGACACTGCATCTTGGATGGGGGGGAAATAGCTATGAAGACATTGGCAAGTTTCGGTAGATGCATGATGCTCTGTTCTAATTGTGTAAGTTCGTTGACACAGAACAGAAGCATCGTATATTTGCCTTCGATTTGATGGTATTCAAACGCACACAGTTTGTTGGTTGATCGATTTCAGCACCACATGCATTGCTCATTGCCGTGGCAATGTTCGATCTTAATATTCCCGTCCGATAGCTTGCAGTGCTAATAATCTATGGCGACTAAGGGAAATGAAGAGACGGCTACTGGACTTGCTGCATGCTGACGAAGTGAGCATCCCTGAAGGCATCATGAAGCCCTTCATGAAGCCGAAAGATACAAACCTCGACTCCGAACATCACGAACACCAGTGGGGTAACTATCTCTCCACTACAAATTGTTACGTTGTTCTTAGTTCAATTCAAAGTACGCTAACTCTAATTCGACGTTAACCAGTGCAAGACCAAGTATTCAATTGATCATTCAGTGGAAAACATAATTCAGATGGGACCAATTCTTATATCACCAGAAACAGTAAAGAACACTGCATGTATTTGTCAGCTACAAAATTCCATTGAACCGAAATAGTCCATGACCTACTGAAAACGGGTTAATTTGCGCTGCTTTGGTAAACTCCTTTCTACATAGATTCGCATGCAGCTGTGGAACGAAGTCAGCCTATGGACGAGGCATCGCAATGAATTGTCGAGGGTGGTGCCGGATCCTCACAAGTTAAGGTACCCGAAGGAATCACGAAGCCCACCATGTCTTGATCAATCACCCCCGAGCCGGAATACGATTTGCGAGCTCTCAAGAGTAAGAGACTTAAGCATCTTGATCGACCTCTTTCGAATGCAATGACTAGCGTGTCTCAATTGCAAGGTTTAGATTCTGGTTTTGCAAGTTTAAAATGCATGAGATGAAATGACATTTGGCTCCCAAGACCGAAATAAGTGTGAGTGTATTGGGTGTACAGTATTGATTGTATTGAGGTTTCCCGTGAGAGTATTGTTAACACCGAAAAGATACAAAACTCAAAATGGGTGTCATGTTTCTTTTGTAATTTTGAGTGGCTCGCATGGGTCATTCTGTGGCTTAACTTTGACTTTGTATTGAGGGGAGGAAGCCTTGCATTGCATTGAAAAAATTTGCTTTCTACTATGAATACGCTGAAGTTTGATTGTCACTCAACAAGCAAGCCAACGCCAGTGTACCAGAGCCTCGTGCATCGTAGTTGCTTGTTGTGTATTTTACTAACTTCACAAGCACATAATATTCTTGAACAAGGAGGTCTTGCTGTCCCATCTACATGCCTTGCCACAGGATTCAAGGGAAGCTTCAATTCAAGAGGCCCTGGTGTTCAAGAATGTTATACAATGTATGCTCTTCATTGATTGCGGTGATATCATAGCATTATTAAGCAACTCAGCTCATTTCCCCGCAGTAAATGGCTAGAGAGCAGGAAAATTCAGGAAATTCTTGTGGTTGACATTTTCTTAACCCTTCAACAAATCCAGACCAGTAAGGTCCATTTATCACGGCTACACCATTAATTTCACCAAAGATCCCCCATCTTCATGGATTAAAATGTTGTGGATACAAAGTTTAGCCCTGTCAACATAAAAGATGATCAGGCAGGTGATTTGAAAACCATGAAATCTGCAGCTGTGGTTCCTTTCAGTCCCAGTCAATTGCTTTTGATGAGAATGGTGCGCCGAGGTTGCGTCTGATCCTGGTCGCGCGAATCTTGATCCCGTCGGTCGTTCCATACCGTGTTGGTGGCGTACGTGTTGGGGCTGATTTTTTGGTACGTTTCCAGCGTGGGCTCCTGCGGGTGCGGATTGCGCGTCCTCCGCTGCGAATATTGGCGTCCACTAGTGCGGGGCGTCGGAGGCAACGCCACCGGCGGAGGATAGTTACAAGCGCTGTGGTGGTGATGGTTGTGGTTGTAATTCTCCCTTCCCACCGAAGAATTGGCAGGACTCAAGGGACTCCATTGCGCCGCGGACTGCATTTGCGGCACCTCTCGCTGCAGAAGCTCAGGGTGCTGCGCAATCGTCGAATTCAGCTTCGACTGCAACGACGTCGGATCCATCACTTGACCTCGGGAGGAGTTCCCTCCTCCTGCTGCTACAGAGCACGGGTCCATCGGCGAAGTGGCTGCCGATCGAATCCTGCACAATGGGATGTATTCCGATACATGCTTGTCAGAGATCGCCGTGTTCGTTAGATTGGAGAATTCCACGAAATTGAAACAAGCCCTAAACCCTATCGGTATTGACGTCCTAATGAATCTGAAGCAGTTTTAAATTGCGCAAGTAGAACCTTAATTCGGTGGGTGAACCTCGATCCTAAACTTGGCATATATTTCAGTCACAGCTCTGATCACTTCAACACTTTACATTAGCGATGCGGTGAGATTTCTCATGCCACCATCCTGGCTTCGGTAATGGACGCGTACCCAAAGGTTTGAGCACTCTGAAATGCACGAATTAATGACAACGACGGCAGTATGAAGTGGTGAAATTAATCTGGAGCTGGAGAATTCAGGTGCTGTGTCGTACCTGGGGCTCTGGACTCCGCTGTGGCGTCGAGAGGCGCCGGGACTGTGCGGAAAACTGGAGCGGGAGCCGGAGGTCCCTTGTGTTTGTGGCGTGTTCTGGTGAGGTGCACTCACGGGCGGAGTGGTGGATTCGGACGCAGATGCTACCATGGGGGGATGGCCTGGCGATCGTGCCGGCGATGCCGAACTGCAGCCTGCGCTTGTCGCGAGCTTGATTGCTTGTTGAGGCGGTGCAACAGCAACGACGGATGCAACCATGGCCTGCTGCTTCGGAGAGTCCAGAACCGACCTCGGCGTCAACCTGTGAGGGCCACCCCCGTTGCAGAAATGAATTCTTAACTTGCAATTAATCTGCGTTTCACTTCATCACAATTTGTGCAATTTCCAACGGCCTGGGGATGCCAGTTCTATCACCCACATCAGATGTGATTCCAACGACAATGAGCCAAATGAATGCGTTGGAACAGTGTTCCGTTTGTTTCAGGGGATAGGAACGCCATTCATGGCCAAATTTGTTGACTCTGGACCGAAGAGGAGGAGGCTTTGCGTCGATAAACATGAACAAGTACGTTACAACACAGTGCAATTTAGACGAATAATTTAATGATGAAGTGCAAACAGAAATTGTTGTCACTTACTTGGCAGAAGAATACTCCGATCTAGGACTTCCAACGGCGACGTTGATATGAGGGCTGAAGGGCAGATGGTGGTGATTTCCAGGGTGATTTCCGGGATGATTTCCAGAGCTATCGGACGTAGCAGAGGTGGTGGTGAGCGTGGTGGGGTTGTGAGCTTGGCGCATCTGATCAGGTCGAGTTTTGACGCGCATGTACTTGGGCATGGCCTTGTATAAGGCGCCAGGGCTCACGTATTGAGGTGGCAGCGCCAAGCCCTCCTCCTCCTGCCATGTCTTCCACGACACTGCTGGAACAATTTTGATGGGTGCTCCTGCTTCGGATCTCTCTCTCTTTTCTCGAGCGTGCTTGGATTGCTGGCTGGCTGGCAACGAGTTTTGTAGCGAGGGGTTGAGCACACTTGCCACTTGCCATGATACCGATCGCGGATAACGCTTGTAATTCAATTTTGGATCCGCCATTCTAGTACTGGTAGTAGATCTCTAATCTCTAATCTTAAATCGCCAATCTCTTATTGCCATTCTCAAATCACTTTTCCGTGTTTAAGCAAATGCTCAGTCACTCGGCTTGCCACTCTCTTACTAATGAAAGGCATTCCACTGATAAGTACGGTGTAATAAGTATTAATGGGTTTGAGATTTTGTTGAATCCGCGATTTCAGTTTGCTCAAATGGCAATTGGGGAGGGGATCGACAATAGAGCTACATACTCGCCAGAAATAAACTCGTTTCTCACCCCTCACTTTTTTATGGCACGAGTTGAATTGAAATTGTGCATCATCTCTCATGCCAATACTGACTTTCTTGTTGATCGGTAGTAGTATGGGAAGGATTCCTCAGAGTTTCTGTGTTGTTGAATGTTGTGATTGTTCTGTAGCAAGTACAGCCACATTCTCTGTTAACGCTTAGACATTCCTCGAGGTATGGAACACAGTACTCTACAAATGTTCGAGGCTCTCTCTCAGGACTTCATCAATTTTGAATCTTTGTCCACTTGAAAATCTCAGTCCCTGTTTCTCTTCGTTTGAAATGGAGACAGATCAAGCTTAATTACCCTCTTTGCACAGGTCGAATTACTTTAATCATGTCGATTTGAGAGGATCAGCAGCGTTGGAATTGGATACATCACCAGCATCATGTCAGGCAGAGGTGAAGCTGAAGATGCGATGTAATGAAATGAAAGGATTGGAGAGAATTGGATATAAAAGCTTACATTATTGGCGTCAGAGCAGTTTTGCAAAGGAATAGGGTGACTATGAGATTGGAGCAGCCAGATGACGGTCTGTTATGACCATGTAACTACCTGAAGTGAACTATCAGTCGAGTATCGGTGAGCAGGTTTGCACATAAAAGCGAGTGTCATGAACTGTTGATATGAAGGCCACACAACCCAACTGGGTAAAACAACCTGATGGTTTGGGCTTGTTTTGTTCGAGAAGAGTTAGGCTTGATTTTTACAACCTGGTATTGCATTCCAAATTGACTGATCTTGGTGTACCGCAAGCTGGCATGTACAACATAATCTTGTGCACAGCTTTTGAAGCTTATGGACTACACACAATGCTCAAGAGCCAGGAGTCTTGGGAGCATTATGAGACATAATGCCAAGTCTAGTAGGTCACCACAAACATCCACATTTGCACAATTCGCATATCTAAGAATGTAGTAAGAGGGGCTGAGTTATGAGTTATAATGCTTTTCTAACTATCCAATGGAATGGTGACAAATCTGCCTTGGAAACTAAACTTGGCATTATGTTTAGACGATCAATGTATGTGCACAATTTTTTGACTGTTGCCTAATTAGCAAAAATATTTTTTATCCATTTTAGTATTTGCTAGTCTAGCTTACCTACTTGTGTGACCTTATATGCAAGGTGAATTTTCTTTTGCAAAATGGATAGAGGAAAAATTTCTAGGCTAAATTCATTTATGATTGCCAATTTATATTACACCCAAAGTTGCCAGTTGATTTTTAACATATTTTTGTAGCAGATTGGTTAATTGCCTCCAAAAGCTCCTTTCATGAAGATAAAAAATATGAATCCTGGGAGGATGTTTTGAGTCCAATGGATGACTCTCAAGATCACCATAAAAAAACAAAAATGGACCTATCCAAAACGAAATATTTTTTGTTGGTTACCTTGGTGATAGGTCTCATATCAAATCACTCTTGGCATGAGAGGAACTGAGGAAGCCAAGCGGATATATTTGGGGGACTGCACGGATTGGTCAGTCGGCCGGTGTTCCATTTTTCAGGTTTCTGAGTGGCGTGGTAGACTACTGCGCGGCGTACATGTAATCATATTCTTCGGTTAGGAATTTGGGTCCACATTGAATCAATCGCCGTGGGTAGCCCAGATTTCTGCTTGACAAAGAGTAGATTATTTGACGAGACCCGTCATTAACTTACTTCGTTTCGTTGTTGAGCATTTGCAATGCAAGGAGCGGCTTCAATGCAAGGAATGTTGACGCCCGCTTCGGGAGGAGCAGGAGCTGCAGCAACAGCAACAGCAGGGGGGGCTGCCAGCACGGGCCTTGCAGGCCTGCTGGATCGTTTGGCCGACGATCTCACTTTCACGCTCGATCGCAAGGCCGAGACGGAGCAAGGTGGGTGCGCAATACTAGTTTCGATGTTTATTGGGTGGTATCTCCATGGACAGCATTAGGGTTTGTTCTCTGGCCCGACCTTTTCTTTTGGCTTCAACAACACACAGAGAATGTGCTTGTACTTCGCAAAGGGACGTATGTGATAGGGTTTCTCGAAACAGAGCATTCGGAAATTCAAAATTGCCAGTTTTAGAGAAGAGTTAGGGCATCGATTTCTGGTTGTGGCGAATTAGGGACTTGTTGATTCGGTGTGTTGTTGTAAAATGTTGTTAAGCATGGTTCAATTTCAGGTTTGCGGTGAGACGTATTGGATTGATATACTTACCATGGTCATGTTAAGAGTTTATATTAGCACATGGGCGTCAATATAGGGTTTGTCGGACATTAGGGTTTGTAGTCTTGTTGATTCGGTGTATTGCAAAATGTTATGGGCGGTTCAATTTCAGGTTTCCGGTGAGATATCTTCGGTTCATAATGCTTACACGCTGATGTAGGTAAATACGTGTATGCTTTGCTGTTCAGTTAGGTTTGAGGTTGTGTTGAGAAAATCTAACGAGGTGTAGTTGGCCGGAGACAATCGCAGCTTTGTTAGAGGACTTGCTGAACTCGTTGCGCAAGGAGAAACGCAAGATCGAGGAGGATGCGTGGCGTTTTGTTGCTCCGCGTTCGCAGCCGAAACTGATGTCTTGAATCTGAGGGAGATTTACTTCTGCAGGTGCCCCCTTTGCAACAAGTGTGTTGCATGCACGTCTTTTGGATTCGTCGAAGTACTTTGCATATGGAGGGAAAATTAAAATAAGATAAAATGGCAACGTCGTCTTGACACCGCTACGTACTTGGAAGATTAGGTCCATTTGGGGATGACGTCGTCTTGACTTCGTCTTATATCTAGTGTAATAACGCGGAATTGAAAAGTATGTGTTGTACCTCTGTATCGCAGTGCACTTTTGCATTTTTATGTTGATCCGTTTTGGCAGACTGAATCCTCTGAGGTAGGCTTGGAAACTTTTCGTGTTGGTTGAATCGTCCTAAACCGTGAAGGACTTCCACGACCATCATGAGTAGACCTTAAAAGATCCCCAGAGCCTCATCTGCATGTCGAAGGTAGAGTTTTCTCTTTTTGTTCCTTACAGCAATTTAACCCAATATGTAGTAGATTTCATTGTGAGATCACTCGCTGGAGCTCACCGGACAGATCCCTTTGGATACAACAAGAACTGAACTGTCTTGAGATCAAGTTGTTTTTTCACTCAATGTATTGGATGATTTCTTATGAAATCAATCAGAGTGGGACGTTGTAGACTACCACTATTCAAGGGATAGTAGGCAACTCCATTTTCCATTGGAAGGTCAGTGGCTATAGACAGAATTATCCAGTCATGATTTCTCACACCCACCTAACTTTTTAATTGATGGCCCAGCATGTGTTGATTGGAACAGATGATTGGAAGTGTTGATTGGAATAGCTGTTGGTAAGAAGGGTCGAACAATAGAAGACTAGATCGGTTGTCGTATCTTCTACCTTGCGCTGCCTGAAGATTGATCACTTTTTTCTTCTCTTTTGACCATGCGGTACCTCACGCATCAACGTGATGTTTGGGAATGCAGGTTTCCTTTTACTGCGCTCTCTATTGATCCTGTATCTGTTGATTGTTTGTGTTTGGATCCCCACTCCATGATTCACTCACGAAAAAAGAATTCGAGCCTCAGCATGCCATTTAAATGATAAGGAGTGTCTGGCTATGAAGATAACAGATAAGGGACTGCTAGCTGTGAGTGCTGTTGCCGGGTTAGAAGCAGCTGAAAAGGAGTCAGAAGTGGCAGTCGTGAAGTCAGAAAATGTCTTCCACATGAAAGAAACTATTGTGCAAATGATTATTTCGATTGATGCACAGATGGAGCTGGACAGAGAACTTGGATTTGGGCATCCTTCTGCACTGCACTCAGGTGGAAACGATAACGTGCACAGATTCAGCGATGGGTCCCGCTGGTTGTAGGGTTTCGGCTGTCGGTGCACACTTGAGACCTCTGCACTGAACTTGGAGTTGCTCACACCGCTTATCCGGCTTTCTGCAGTGGTTTCTCACTGAGGACTTGTTGATGATTTCTCCCCACGTGGTAGGAGCTTGACGTCAATCATTGCTCAGAAAAGCCTGTTTGAGGAGGAGGGCCATTCTCCGTGTATTCAATATCCGGCAACAAGGTTATGGACACACAGTTTCGGATCTCTCGCACTCTAAGAAGCACGAAATTGAAATTGATCTTAAGCGTTCAGAAGTTCGTGAAAGTGAGAACCAGCAAGTGAAATTGAAAACTTTGAGAGTCTTTTTCTAAGTTATGTATTATTTGCACATTGAAATGAGTTATAATGTGCAACATTTTAGGGTTTCCTATGGCTTGATGCCTACTATTTAGTAAAATTGTCTTCAACGTTAATGACAATCTTCATTTTATGGGATGTTGTGAAAACAAGAACATCAAGCATGCCTTTAGAGACTCCTTTCATACACATTGAATTGTAGCAACTATTCGGCAATAGTCATTTGGAATGTATTGTTTCTTAACTTTTCAGAATTTCTCCAATGACTTTAAATCTTGAGAGTTGAATGGTCAATTTATTATTAATAAGAAAGCAACTATCCAATGTAACAATTGTCATTGGTTGTCTACAATGATTTTGAATCTAGAGAGCCAAATAGTCAATTTACCATCAATAAGAAAGCAACTATCCAATGTAACAATTGTCATTGGTTGTCTACAATGATTTTGAATCTAGAGAGCCAAATAGTCAATTTACCATCAATAAGAAAGCAACTATCCAATGTAACAATTGTCATTGGTTGTCTACAATGATTTTGAATCTAGAGAGCCAAATAGTCAATTTACCATCAATAAGAAAGCAACTATCCAATGTAATAGTTGTCATTGGTTGTCTACAACAATAGAATGAATAACATCAACAATATTAAACTTGATGCCAATTTTGTAATTTTGTAGGTCGCTTCCCATGGTCAAATGGCTAGTAAGTCTTACATGTACAAAATGTACTCATGTAGAAAATATCATTCACTCTATAAGATGAGTTTTAGTATAAATCAAAAATAACTCCAAAGTGTAAAATCAAGATTCTTTTGTAAGCTTCTTGATTGATTTTCTCCCATTTTTACTCACCTCTTCAAGAAAGATGGAAATGTGGTCCAAAAAAATTCAATAAGACCATATAATAATAAATATCAATGATGTATAAAATCCTCTTATATTGTATAATTAGTTTTTGGTTTCTATCACAAACTACATGTATCATATTCAAAAAAATCTATAGGCCCTATATAACACCTAATTATGTCTTTGGGGAATTTCTAACTTTTTCTATAAATGTGGGGTCAATTAAAATAGTTGGAATGTTAGAACCAACCCATGCCTTATGAACCGGATTTTTTGTGTACAATTTGTGTTTTAACCCCTAAACGCCCAAACTATATTTTTTAGCAATATAGAAATTTTAGGCAGCTCACCACAAATGGAGTTTTTATTCTTTTTTCGCTGAAATTTTAACACAACATGTGCCCAAGGAGTAGCTTTAAGGCCCAACAATTTTCATAGCTTTTGACTATGTAGTTAAAAAGTTATTGTATGATATGTACTTTTCATTGCTTGGCGGATAGCCCTGGCAACAAAAAAAACTTCTTTAAGAATCATTTTTTTAAGAAATTAAAATTTGAAATTGGTTCTAGACTTACATATACTTGGAAAGCTTTGAATCATTCCATTTTGATCAATGAATCAAAAGTTATGAGGAGTTTTAGTTTGTGGGAGTTTGCGGATTGTTATTGAATCTCGACCTTAAGACAAACTTTGAAGTCCTTTATTTAACTCAATTTTCAATATTTTTGGAAAAAAATAAAAACATTAGGTGTATATTGTTTATTACAACATTACAACCATTGGGATTGGCATTTTTCAATTCTATAAATAAATCGTTAACAATTTAGTATTTTGAATCATTCTCTATTCTTTTCTACTTAATATTTTTTTTCTCTATGTTGTACAATTCCAATTCAAGAATGTAGCCAACTTGACTTGAAAAATGAATCCATAGAGTTGCAACCATTTTGGACATTTTTTCATACAAATGTGACCTTCTGAAGTACAGCTGTCTAGATTTTCGCAAGGCCAAAAAAAAAACACTTGTCACTTCAAATGCTAATATCTTACAATCTACATGGTGAAATTTTTTGAAATTTTTTCCACGTGTTCTCAAACAAGCTTAATACAAGATCCTATAGTTACATGTGTCCAAAAATGTTTTTTTTCTAAATTTTGGTACATGTACCAGAAATGGCACTTTGGAAGCGATTTTGGTGAAAACATAGTCAAAAACATTCAGGGATTAAAACCAATGCATATCATATAAGTTGGTATAGATGTACATGGCAATGTGTAGAAGTTCAACCTTTTTAGATGGCTACATATATCTAATTAGGTTAATAAGTGACTTTTACAATACTTTAAGTAGCTACTTGAAACCTTCATTGGAAAATTCTCATCAATGAACATACTTGTCACGTGTTACACTCACATGGTTCTAAAATAACACCCTATTTTTTTCCTTGAGACAAACAATATTCGAACCTAGATATAAAGTAGACATCCTATTTTTTGCATAAGGACTTTAACAAGATAGGCCTATTTGTGAACTCAAACAACCATCAAAACATTCAAAGAATTTAATTCAAGCACTTCTCTTGGTCATGTGGAAGTGGTGGTATGCTTAAAATGCTTAAATGCTCCCAAAAGATGTGGTCCTCACTTGTGCTCATCCCAAGAACAAGAACAAGTCAATGTAGTGTTAGGGGCACTTCACATATGGGCTGACCAAGTCGAGAGGCCATGGGAGTTCATAGCCAAACTTTGGGCAAGAATTCAAAGAAATGGGCAATAAATGGCCTCACGACGGGCTCTCGTCCAAAATTTGGGTCGCCACAAAGTGGCGACCCAAACTTTGGTCGAGAGTCCATCGTGAGGCCATTGCCACGTAGGAGCTTGGACTTCCGTGTAGGCACTTTGGAGAGTGATGGACTTTGGATTGTGCTGCCTTATGTGAAGGGTCGAGAGGCCAAAGTCGGGGGTTTTTGAAATTTGATTGGTGGAGGCCAACAAACTCTCAACCTGTCGGGGTCTACAGCTAACAACATGTGTTATTGCTTTCACAAGGAACATGTAAATATAAGCAAAAAAACAACATAGTAAGTCTTCCACATCAAAAATAGACAAAATCAAAGAACCTGGTTGTTGTTATAGCGCTGTGATGCTGCCATGACTAGTCCCGATGCTCATACGCTACTTCAATTGCAGTGTTGCAATTACGAATCCAAACAGAGCTTATGCACAAACACTAGTTTGCATATCCAAGCATCAACCACTCCAGTCTTCTACGCCAGCTAACTTCCAACGATCAAAGCTCCAGTTCATCATGAAGTGGGTGCCCAGTTATCTGTAGTTCCGACAGCATAGAGACAGGCAACCCTTGCAGTGTAAAAACCAGCAGCATTTAATATTGTGCCATGTGGGAATTTTATTGACTCTTACTGTACCCTCAAGGGAACAAAGCTAGCTCATGGATACAGAATCTTACAAACATCATCAACTGAGAATTTGTTCCCCCACAAGCTGTTCAATATCCCATTAACCCCTGGGGTTTGAATTATGAGGCCAATTTGCTACAAAGTCGTTATTAATTGATTGACTAATGTGCTGATTTATTGTAAACAGCTCCTGTGAGCTAGCACTCACTTGTTTGGGACTTTGGGTGCAAATGGTAATTGAAACTTGGCGAGTATAAGTCATATGGATCAGATATCCAATAATTGTTGTAAAATTTGGTTTGTCAAATGGGATCAGACCCTCCAAACTTGCCTTTAATTAAGCATGTGTAACTGGACAAAAATCAAATCTAAGCGTACCAATTAACTCAGAGCAGCAAGTCGAAGTAAACATATAGTCATCCTCATTTGAAATGGATAAACTCGTTGTCACATTTGAAGTTAAATAAACGTAATGTTACAATGTATAGAGTACATAGATTGAAAATCCCCATTTCTTGAAATATGGGAGCATATGAGGTGCACATTTCCTCATCAAGATTCTGAAACTTGGAGATGGAATCTTGAAAAAAGAAAAAAAGATACACATGAAGGTGGTTGATATATAAATTTTAAAAATTCATAAAATACATAAGCTTACTAAGCTTAGTCTTTTTCTCCCTCCTTGAAGAGAGACCGTGTTCATCAAAAGGGATTGAAAGTTAATCAATCTTTCTATTAACTTACCAAGTTGTAAGAACACGGCTGCCAAAGGTCACGAAAGATTTGGTAAATTTATGACTCCTTGAGTACCGATATAAATGCTAAAGGTCATGAAATATTCTACATCTTGTGAAGTGAAATTTCAAAAATTCTAAATCTAGTTAATGAAAGATAATTCAATTCAAAAAGAAATGATTTTGTACGGAGTGTGATGAATGTGACCCCAACTTATGGTACATCAATTTTAGAAAAGGAGTCTTGGATCAATTAGCTATAGCCCATTCCTTAGGTTTAGAAGACCAATATAACACCATCACAAAACTCATATAGACCATTCAGCATTAAGTTGTGACAATGTACTTTTAATTAGTGCTTCAATCTTGACTTCTTTTCTATTAGTCTCGAGACTAGTACACAAGCTAGTATATAATCAAGAGAAAGATGAGTTGAGTTAATCTTGTATGAGTTAATTCTTAAAGTATGTTATATAAAAATCGACTTCTAAATTGGCATTCTTAGTGTCTATTATAAAATTTTAAAAAATATGTGAATTTTGCATATTCAATGATAGAATCTTGCGCTCCATAAGTATGAAATATATATGTAGAGTTTTGAAAAACTATAACCACATAAATTGCAAAATATTGGCATTTAAAGTGAAAGAAATGCTTTCTTTTTGCACCTTTTTATACTAACTATTATTAAACTTTGATTCTTCTTAACTTAAAAATTTTGCATTATATATTTTTATTTGAAAATTTTATATTGAAGAATTGAGTCAAGAGTCTTAGGAATACATTTAGAAAAATGAAATTGATTTTCATTTAAAAAAATATTCTTAAATAGAAGTAGCTTCAAAATGGAACTAAAATCTAAAGTGAAATTAGCTCTAAGAGGGATATGCACCCAATGAATCCTAAATGTGAAATTTGTTCTAAGAAGCAATCTAATCTTTATCTATCTATTATTTTTTCAATTGTAAAAAATGAATTTAAAAACAAATTATATACATTGTCTCTTCAAAAAAATGCTACGATTGCAATAAAACAAGACCCTTAATTACTTTTACATCAATATTCCAAATGGAATTGATGAAAGCTTTTCATATAGATAAAAATATATTCTATGAGAAACTAAATTAAAAAAATATATTTTTTAAGTTTTTAAAGTTTTATTTGCTACCTATTGTAGACTCAACTATTTTTACTTGGTTGGCATAAGTTTTTGTCCAACATGTCAATTGAAAGAAAAATTATTCTCCAAGATTGATACGATTTCATATCTAAAAAATGAAGTTAAAAGAAAATCTTGACAAAAATTGAGATTCTATTTATCTACTTGATTTTTATTTATCCTCTAAGGGAACATTGGTCCTTTAAGGCAAATTGACTTCAATTCGAGAAAAATTTAGTTTCATTACTTCATCTGTATATTCTAGTAAATACACATTGTCACAATTTTCTTTTGTTATTTTATCCACATCAAGTGAATGGTCACTTTTTCATACCCAACCTTGATAAGAATTCTTAGTGACTTCAAATCCACAATGACTTGAATTTCTTCAACTAAAGCAAGAACTAAGGTAGGATCACCTTAAACTGAGAGAATTTGTTTGATTACCATTATTGTTTGCAAATAAGCTCTCATTTCTTGATCATGTAAAGATAAATTGAAACAAAACAAGTGTGAAGTCCAAGAACACTATTCAAATTTTACATGCAAAAGTTAAGAGAGTCAAAACTTAAATTGGTAGTTTTCCTTGAACCATACCCTAATTCCCATGTCCACACTTTAAATATTGTTGTACAATGTAACAAGCATCTAACTTGTTCTATGGATTGTTTCAAGCTTGCTACTAAAATATGCTCTGAATTGAGTGATCCTACTTCTTTTGAATGAAGTTTGCAAATTTTGCAATAGGTCGCACTAGATTATCCTATGTGAAGTTCAAATTTGACATGAATTAAGTCATTTTTGTAATAAAATGGCCACGTGTCATCTTGTAAATGGAGTGAGATTTTGTGAACCCTTGAGAATCTAATGTAGAAGTTATGTTTCACCACTCAAGTGCCAAATTAGACCTTAACCTCTTTAGAATGTTTGAATTGACCTATGTTTTATAATATGAAAAAATCTACATTCAATTGGGACTTTTTTTCATTTTTTATGAGGTGCCAAAGTGGCGATATGAATTCTTTTTAGCGGTGCTTTAAATTTCACCATCATCCACATATTGGATTGCAAATATCATATTAGCACATATCACATGTCTACAATTCTATTTTCATTTACAATTTGGCAATATCATCCAAGATTTTTTTTTATTTTAAAGTTTTATGGCAAAAAACTTCATGTTTTCTTGCCATTTATTTAGGCAAATAATCTTTTTCTAATGCCAGATTGTACCAGAAAGCCCCCCCCCCCCCTTCAGCCTTGCATATAATCTTTCTTGCTATTGTCACTATAAAAGAAAGGGGCTTCTTAAGTGTAGTCCTAGTAGCATAGTCCTCCTATAATTAATGACCTTTCCAGAGATTTTTTAGTAAAATATTACTAGATATACATGTGTTTTTAGTAATATTATACTAAAAATCTTTGAATAGATCATTATTTTTAGGACTATACTTAAAACATCCATTTTTCTTCTGTCTCATCACTGATCACTTGATGAAACTGAAGTCAAGGACCTTCTGTTCTGGCTGGCGGGGATGAACTGAACGACTTATCAGGAAGTTCGCAGAATTATGGCAGTGACAAGGTCGGCCCATGATTCCATTAATGGCATACGACGATGCCGCTACGTAGATTGCTGGCCAGCGGTCTTCGGAAATAAAGAAAAGCGTCAGGCCGGGTGCCCTGCTTGCTGCTGCTGCTGCTGCTGCTGCTGCTGTTTTCTGTTCTGTTCTGTTGTACTGTTGGTGACCAATTTTTTCCAGCTTTATACAAAGCCAGAGCACATGTGGAATTAACCCGCCCAAGGAATTCAAGCTTCAGAGCGGCAGTGGAAACTTTAATGAAACCCAGCAACTCCACCTGCTTTACAGCCAGGGTCGGGTGACGAACTCCTCCCCGCCTGAATTGTCGAGGTAATATTAGACAACCCCATCCCGCCCAAATCACCGCCAAACTTCCTTCCCTGTTTCCACTTTAGATTCGAGGAAACTCATTCGGAATTCTTAGGAACTGCACCCCTACTCCCTTCGCACCAAAAATGGAGAGATTTTGAATTTGAAACGCCCTCTGCATTGATGATTTGGAAAAGGGAATCCTGTGCTGTGCATTAGTTAAGGCCAGAGATAAAATACAGGATTTCAATTTGTATCAAAAATAGAGAAATAAATGCAGGTTCAGTTGGGGACTTGGGGAGAGATCGTGACAAACACACCGGGACCGAAGTTTCCAATGTGCAGAGGGCAAACCGTTGTTGTGCAGCAGTGCAGGGATTGGTTCTCTTTATTATACCACCTAGTAGGCGATTTTTCTATTGAAAAAAATGACAAAACTGATACAGAGTACAAGGCAGGTCATGGAGTTTTTTTTTTTATTTTCTTTAAATGTTCACAAGTACAGTAAGGTCTACTTCATTTACAGACTGTTCATTTGAGGCATTCTAATTTTAATTGCAAAGTATAGAAAAAAATTGGAATTTTTTGTCTTGCAGAATTAACACCCAATTCTTACATAATCCCAATCAATAAAGCCATAAGAAGATCCACGTGACAAACTTGACTATTAGTAGGTCTTCTCGTAATTCCCTTGCATACCTATCTAATTATGATACACTTACCTCATACTACTTGAAATCTAATAACAATAATGCAAACTAAGGTACATACACCTACAAGGCCATAATCAACACTACTCAAAATGCAACACCTACATTTGGACCAAAAAGCATCACCAAGTTTTAAATATTAATTACACAAGATGTATACAATCAACTCATGAGAGTTTAGGAGCCCCTAGTGTTGATATTTGGTACACTTAGAGATAATACTTTGCAAGTTCATAATTTATTCACATAGTGTTCAAATAATGTGTGCTTAAGTGCATTAGATTCTTCTTTCAATTGCCATTCAAATCTAATAAAAATAATTTTAAATTTAACAATAGTAATTACACTTAGTTATAATCAATGACAATTATAGGTGTACATATCTTCATTTATCAAAATAGAAATTTGAGTTCTTACACCAAGAGCATGCAAGTTCTTGTATCCTAGACAGTGGTCAATGCTCGCCACACTAGAAAAGGATTTCAAAATGGTGGTGCATTGTGTCGTCCTTGTATTCACTTCTTCCCTATCTCCATCAATTGCACTAACACTAAGTTATGGTGATACCAAATATGGAAGCAAATTTTAGTGTTTTTCATGCAAATTTCTTTATCCTCTCATTCTAATTTTTCTTCATTAGTAGATTTCAGACTTTGTGCATTTAGATACATTCCATAATGAAGACTTTCACCATTAATGGTATTTAAGGATGATAAGGATGCCATAATTTATGGAAATTTATTTCTAAAACCAAATGTAGAAAAAGTGGATCTTCTTATTTGTAACATTTGTCATATCACTTTTTCCAACGGTAATTAAGGTCATTGCAAGAAACACCGACTTGTTTTTACATCACAATTAGAGTGACTCTCTTATCATTTGCTATAACTTTTGAATTAAAAACCCAATGCCAAAAATAAAAAATAACACATATTTAGTTAACTTAGTTGTAAACATATTTTATATTTTATATTTTATTATTTATATTTAAATGTCAACTTTGTTATTATGTCACACTTTTAAGGTTAGGGTTTTTTTTTTTAATCATAAATACTAGTTTAAATTTATGATTTTTGTTTGAAATTTTTATAGTGCATTTCTATAGTAGGTGCACATGTTCCTACTATAAGGCATCTCAGAAAACATTACATTATGTCCTTTACGTTTGTGCAAAGAGGTTTCCTTGAGTGCATATTTGTAAACATTAGAAATAGTTTTGCCTTCATTTTAAAAATCAAATCTCATCACCGTGAAGTTTTTTCCAATGGAAATTTTATTTTTTTTGTTGAAAATCCATTTTCCTATTTTCTACAAATTAAAATGTCCAAATTGTATTTTCTAGGACAGATTTTTGGATATAGAATTTTGGTGGAGAAAATACACAGTTGGACATTTTTATTTGTAAAAAAAAGAAAATCAGTTTTCAACAAAAATCTAAGATTTTTTATTTGAGAATAATTCTTGGTGATGACATTTGACTAAAAAAATGAGGTCAAAACCATTTCTATTGTTTATAAGTTTGCACACAAGAGAGGCCTCTTTGCACAAAGGTGAAGGACATAAAATAATGTTTTTTTTAATTCCCTTAAGTAGGGACATGTCTACCTACTATAGAAATATATGCTAAAAATTTCAACCAAAAATAATTAATTTGAACTAGTATTTAGTATAAAAAATCCTAAATCTGAAAGCATGACTACATAACAAATCTGATTTTTAAATATAAAATGATTTTTTTTAATTCTAAAAAAGAAGGGATATTGTTACAATTAAAAATTCTAGAGATATTTATTTTGATTTGGGCATTGGGCTTATAATTCAAAAGTTATAGCGTTGAACGCAAACCAATTTTTCAAAACCCTATGCAAAACAACCAGGGGTTCTTACAATGACCCATTAATTACTTATTCATTAGGAAATGTTGATAGAGACCACTAGATATGGCATACAGGAATGTTCAAAAAATAGTCATATAGAATCCAATGCTAGTTCTTAGCCAAAATTTTAGGTCCTAGTAGAGCAACCCAAACTTGAATCAATTTGAGCATCATGGAGGTTGTACTAATGACCAATCATTGATGAATTATCACTCTCCTCAAACAAAAAACCTCACAGGTATTATACGAAAATTCTAACAAACTATCTAATGGAAAAAAACTAAGTTTCAAAGTGGGATTTGAAGTACAAAACTTAGCTCCATAGATGAATCTTTTGGAAACAAAGAGAATAACATCAAAAAGCTGAATTGGAGTTGTGTATGAAGATGCTATTATTAATTCCTAAAAGACCAACATGCATTTTTTTGGCTACATAGCAATTTTGTTCAAATATGTAAGATTAGAGATTTATATATTTTAGTCTAAATTTTCATAGAAGTGGGGACAAGGAATATCTTTCATATGCACTGAATTTCATGACATTTTGAAATATAAGTCAAAAGTTATGGCCTACTTGTTACTTTTTTCATGAATGGGTTGTCTGGGTAGATTGGAAAAAATCCCTTTTTTTAGAAGCAAGAATTTGAGATTGATTTTCTAAAGTTATTTATATATAGAAGAACGTTGAATTATTCCAATTTGATCAAAGAATCAAAAGCTATAAGGATTTTTTGTTTGCAGGCAATACGGATTCTCTACTCTAAAATAAACTTTGAAGCCCTTTATCTTACTCAATTTTCAATATTTTTGAGAAAAAAAAATTCCTAGGATGTAGATTTTTTATTAAAACATTTAAACTATTGGAATTGTAAGATTTCAATCCCATAATGAAATTCTTGATAATTTAGTATTTTAAATCATTCTTTACTATTATCTATTTATTATATATATTTTTCTTATATTTTGTACAATTCCAAATGATCTAAAACTTTTCAAGTATGTGACCAACTTGTCTAGGAAAAGAATCCAAAGAAGCACCACCATTTTGGACATTTTTTCGTAGAAAAGGGAGCTTATAAAGTGCAATTGCCTTATATTTTGCAGGAGCAAAAATTGATTTTAGTGAATTTGAATGCTTATATCTTGCAATCCATGGGATGAAAACTTCTGAAATTCATACTACGAGTTCCTATAGTTACATGTATCAATAAAAAAAATTTCAAAGATTTGGTACTTGTACTAAAAAAGGTAGTTTTCAAGCATTTTTGGTAAAAACATAATCATGGATCTTTAGGGGTTAAGATTCCCCCAAAAAATAAGCTCCTTAGGTACACATATATTTTGACATTGAAAGGTTAAATTTTCATCTTCATCATTTAGAAAATGTCACTATATAGAATTGGTTGTTGATAGTTTCTTATTGCATTGACTAAATCACTTGCTAATCATTGTACAGTACAATGGGAAGACAACATGCTTGGTGTCTTTACATTCTAGCAAAAAAGAAAATCAAGTATGTGATCTTGGAAATGGTACCAAAGGCATACAAATTGTTTCCTACCTACCAAATTTGGAATATATGTTATTTTATATGTTGACAGTTTGTCTACCAAGCCTTTCATGGCTTAGAGATTTACCAAAATGAATTTATTATTAATTTATCAACTACTAAGTTTTTCAAGATAGTTTAGAAGATATACTATGAGTATTGAGGAAAATTAGACACCTTGTACACACTCTTTTAACAAAGATACTTCTCAAAAACATCATCCACTTATCAATTAAATTATTTTCATATATTTGATGAACATTTGATGTCCAAGTTTAGAAATGGCAATGATTTGGTTATATATGCAAGACTATCATTACATTTGAGAGGACAATAATGATGAATGTTGGCATGAGTTGAGCAAGAGGTATGGTGAAGGAAGTGAGAATTAGGATGATTACACATGTTGCTTTGCGTTGATTGAGCATAGTAATTTGAATGACTATAGTAGGTTGAGCACAATGATTTGAACATACTTTGATCATTGCTTTTGCTTTGAAGGTGGTATCAAGTTGATTAATTATTGTTTGTGCTCCAAAATCATGATAATTCAAATGAAATTTGTGCCTACATTGTTGGAATGTGTAAAGAGGTAATGAAGGTAAAAATATTGTTGGCATTGTAGGAGAGCCTATAAGGGCAATAAACATTTATCAAATCTACGCAAAGCTATAGATTTTGTTGAATTAGTTTATGATAGCCAATTGCTTCAATTTATGGGCAAAGTTTTACATGCTATACTTATAAAAGATGATATAGTAGTGCATTGAAGTAGAGCATCTAAAGAATGAATCAAGATAATTATACCTTGTAGAGAAGCTTGAATGGCCTACAAATAGTCTTGATCTCAATCCACTAGAGAACATTTGGAAGCTTTTCAAAGATGTAGTCAAATATGGTCAATCATGCCTCCAAACCTTAGAAGAGTTGTAGGTAACTTTAGAAAGAGAGAGGGCATTAGTTAGTAGTGCCAAACTTCATACGTTATACCATTCCATACTTGCTAGATTACAGCCAATGATTAAGGCTAAAGGAGGGCATACACATTAGTAAATTTGTACATGAAATCCTTTTTAATTGATCTTTAGGCCACAAAAGTTGTCATACATGTGATTAACTCATAAATGAAGATATATTTCAAATTTGAGGACGAGAAGACAATTCATCCACGTTTGACATACTTTCAAATGTCAAGTATAATTCTTACAATTGACTATAGTTGAAATCTTTTCTAATTTGTCATTCAAATGGTGCTAAATTCTTGATGAAGTCAAATACATTGAGGATAATATTAGAAAGATAATAAAGTTTTAGTATTGGTGTCAAACTTCTTAATTTTTGCCATTATATGTTAGTTAGGTTAAAATTAGTGATTGAGGGTTAAAATCAACTTACTAATTAGTTAATTATTAATTATTCCATTTCTATAGAAATTTGGTATACAAGTAATCAAATCATGAAAGAACCTAAATTCCAAATTTGGTAAGTAGGAAACAATTTATGTGCCTTTAGACTATTTCAAAGTTCATAAACTTGATTTTGTTTCTAGAATATAAAAATGCCAACCATGTCTTTCTACTATAAAACTTGTTTCCATATGGACACCAAGTGAAATATTGTACTAAAGGGGTGAATGGATACAACTATTGTACTAGAGGGGTGAATGCAAAAAAGACCAATACTAAATTGTGTCACACTAGAAGTTTTTGAATTGTCATCAGCCATAACTTTTGCAAATTGAAGCCAATGTACTTGAAGTTTTTTTAAATGAGTAATTGGATAGTTATTAGAGAAATTATTTTTCAAAAAATTTCAAAAATCATTTTATATTTAAATTTAAGTTTAACTAATTTGTCACACTTTATGGTTTAGGTTTTTATTGTTGGGGACTATCTAAAATTAATTATCTAGAGTTGAAATTTGTAAGCATTATTCCTACGCTAAGGAGGCATATGTCCACTAAAATTTAAAAAAAAAAAATTATTTTATGTCCTCTACATTCATGTAAATAGGACTTCTTTGTGTAAGCAATTCTGAAACATTGAAAATGGTTTCAAGGTGATTCTTTTGGTGAAATCTCTTCACCATAAAGTCTTCCCAAATGGTCAATTTTTAGTTTATTTGAAAATTATTTTTCCTATTTTTTATAGATTAAAACGTCAAAATATTTATTTTCATAAGATTTTACACTTCTCTAGTTCTCTTACTTAAATAATTTTTCTATGTTTTTCCTTATTTAGAAGTGTGTACATTAAACATCTTTTTCACATTTCAAATTTATTTATTTATTATAGAGTACTCCCCAAAAAATCATGAGTACTGTAGGAAATGCTACTCAAAACAATTGACTTTCTTGTATTTACCTAGAGGTCCTTTGGGATACTCCAATTAGTATCTATCCTATAGCTTCCACACTCTATATTAATGTCCCAATATCTCTTTTACACTAATATAGGCATCAATAAAACTCACCTTCATTTAAAATACAATCACTTTAAACCAAGCAAATTTCTTTAAGAAGCATTATCAACTGTTGAGAAGCTCTCAATTTTAATCATTGAATACAAATTACAATAGAATTGGATGAAATTCAAAAGCAACAATTGATTATAGTATACAAATTTAAAGTTATGAGAAGTCAATAATGACAATTGATTATAATATACAAAAGGTATAAGAAGTCAAATCTGAATTGATAGATTTTCTAAATCGTACTTTATTTTTAATGTTTACACCATGAAAAAAGTTAAGAACAAAAAATGATTATGATACGCAATAATTATCAGAAGTCAAAACAAAATTGATGGATTTTCTAAAATTGTACCCTATTTTTAATGATTACACCTTGAAAAGAGTAAAAAACAATAAATGATTATAGTATGCAAAAGTTACAAGAAGTCAAAACTGAATTGATAGATTTTCTAAAACCGTACCCTATTTGTTTCCACCTTGAAGAGTGTGCAACAAGCATCTATTTTTTTCTCTTGTTTTTTTAAAAAGTGCTTGTATTTAAAAGGCTTGCTTTTGAAGGGGCTCACTTTTATTAGAGAATATGCTTGAATTGGGGTAATCCGACCTTTATCACATGTATCACACATTCAATTACCCAGAGAAATGTTTTTTTTTGGTTTGGGTCAATCCATGGATGGAATCATGAGTTATTGAATCATGAGTTATGAAATCATGAGAAATCGAATCATGAGTTGACAAACACGGCCAGCTCCTATTGCAAAATGTCCACCCTCCGTACATGGTCCCAGCCCAATGATGGGAACATGTGCCCGACGCGTACATCTCCTCACTATGAGCTTGCTGGCGAGGAAGCTCAGTTCCAAGTGGACGGAACCCGGCCTTGCACGGCTTTCCTGCAGGAAAAAGGCTCTGGGCACCGACGTACGCGCTTCCTGGATGTGCATGTGAAGATACCATCTGCATGACGGCCCAGGCCGGCAGATCAGTAACCACCGACACGTTATGTTGCCTGGCGAAATAGTAGGTAGAGTAGACACCTTGCCAGCACAGCGTCGAATTAATAAAATCATAAACTTCTGTATTAAGTTGTAGGTAGTTATGGTATTAATTCCAGATAGGAACTTGGAACGCGCAGCTCTGGTCCGTCCGTCGATCCGTCGATCCGTCGATCCGTCAGTCAGAGGTCGTCGTCCGTCGGTCTTGTGCACGCGGTTTGAACTCTAGGTGTTGAACAAGTCCACCGCCCAACTCCAGTGATGAGCATTTTCATTTGGGGAATGCGAACCTGTCAGTTAGGAAGCTCCTCGAGTTAGTCCTCCGTCGCGCGCACCCAAGTTGAGGCGTAATAATTTCACCAGGATGTTGACGTTTTGTAGGTGTCTTTTCCTTGGAGCTTGTAACTTGTGCTTCTATTCCCATTAATTAAGGGAAAGGGTGCGTTGCGTTGTGTTGTGTTGGGGTACTTATTAACTCCTTGCAGCATTGCCTGTCCCTCGGAATGGCCTCCCTGTTGGGGGGCTGCCGGGCTGGTTGGCTCACTGCCTCTCGATTTCCTCATTCGCGATCGAGACTGTAGTACCGGATCTCCTGTTCATTACAGTAGTAGTAGGAGTAGTAGCATCTGATCCTGAGCTGTGCCTGCAGTGCACCTTTAAGACATGGTCATCGACATCATAGGAGGAAGAAGACTTTCGGGGGTCGAAGCTACAGGAGACGACGGTAGATAGCAGCTTAGTATTACCCTGGCAGCAGAATGGGAGTAACACGCAGACCTCTTTAACCGACCATTTTCTAGTTGGTCACCGTGGGTGATATCTCATGAGGGCAGCAAATGGAAACACGAGCTGTGAACAGCATGCGTAACAGTGTTCACCAATGATGCAGGCAGGGGTTCCTTTTGCATCCTTCAAATGGGGGCTCATCGTGAACAAAATTGTCTTCTATGGCTTCTCAACCAACCCTGATCCTTACATTAACCGATAAGTCCCTCATTGGCATGTAATTTTCCAAGCATAGGGAGGACCATTGCTTGGTTGTAGAATGTGATGATGGAAATGGCTCCTAAGAAGACTTCCATGACCAAAATACATCTAGTAGAGGTTTGCAAACTATAGTACACACACAAGGAAAACGGGGAACATTGCTTTGGGGTTGTAGCTTGACAACCACCCACCCCCCACCCCTTCTTAAAACAAAAAGTTTGTGTGTGTGTAAAGTTGCAACCCCAAAACTTTACACAAGGGGTAACGCTTCCCCGATCTCCCTATGACAAGATATTTTGTAATAATGTACTTTGAAGGAACAACCAACATAATAGAATGGTTAATTGTTGCATAGGTATATTTCACATCAAGATACATGTATACTTTTGAACTTTTTGAATGATTATAAAAGGAAAAGTGTTCAAAATCCTCTTAGTGTTAAGAAAATAATCATTATTGCAAGGAAATCGATGAAGTTAAAATAGGGTTCGAAAGGGCAAGAAGAATCGCCCATGCATATAGTGAAGAAAAAAAGAAAGTGGACCGGAGCATCTTTTACGTCACCATTCTACATCAAAAGTAATGTTGTGAATACAATGAAGCTCAATATTTGCAATCAAAACAAGAGAAATTTCACTGCAAGAGGCTTTATGATTCTTGTAGAGCCGACTTGGTCATTTATCGAGTAATAAGATCCTCATGGCAACTCAAACTTCCTCCCATTTCTCCCATTCATCAGTTCCTCCCATGAAGCTTCGTTTTTTTTGTCAATGCACAGCCAGGTACCCTCTTCTTCCTCTTCGTTCCAGAGCCGACACAGCGAACCAGTGATGAAGCTTGTGACGGACTTTGCAGGTTGAGCCACCGCCAGGCGTGGCCGGGGTTGATTAGTCGCACTGAGTCAGCCTTCTATAATTTGCCCGACCTTAAGTTAATCATACAACTCAACCCACAGCACGCAGCTGAGGAAGAAACAAAAGGCCGGTAAAAGGAGCCGACCCATTTCAGATCAGCATCCCATTTTCACAGCATAGACTGCTGAATTTCCGATCAATTGTGCTGTAGGTGACAGCTCATGTACAACAGGAGCAGTAGAATGTTTGGGAGGTACACATTGAAACTATAAAATGATCACAGTATGTACATCGAAAGTCACAATGATCACCTACATCGATTTTGTAACAAGTCTATGGTTGGAAATTGGTTTGCATACTGATCAGAAATGGGACAAAGAGAATCTTTACAAAAAAATTTGCAATAATTTTGTTTCTAAGCAAAAAAATGTCAAAAATTATGAAATCCTTCTTATATCTATTTCTCTACATGGAGAAATTTTCTCCTCAACCTCCCCATGCTGTGGATAGGCTAAACTGCTTAAATGATCGGAAATGGGTGGTCATCCTGATAATTGTGCTTTTGAAAAATCTGTCATAGGCGAATTTATCCATGTGTTTCAAGAGAGTAAAAAAATTAAAAAATTAAAAAAAATCGTCATAGGCCACCTGAGATGCTACAGCAGTATGCCTACCCTGCACAGCATATTTTCTAGTTTAATTTCCGAAAATATATAATACTCCTACAGCAGTAAAGTAATGCCACCTCCCTGCACAATATTGATTTTTTTTCTCATCTTCAATAAAATCTAATGCTACCGGAGTACACACTTCCCCCCCTGCACAGCACATTTTTTAGTTTAATTTCCAAAAAAATATAATGCTACAGCAGTATGCTACCCCCGTCCTCAGCATATATATATTTTTTAATTTTCAAAAAAATAAAGTCCAAATGAAAGTTACTACCAACCGTCATCCCATTTGGGTCTCAGGCTAAGCTTACAATTGTCGCTGGGTACTTTCACTGTAAGCTACAGTGATTTATCCTATTATTGTACTTACCCGGATATTACGGTAGGCATTAATTCATTTATCAAACAGAAAACTAAGAGTTCAATTTGTTTGGAAATTATTCTAGGGGGAGTTGGAAAACAAATAAAGGAAATGTTGCAAATGCCTAAACAACACAAAGTGATGAAATTCAAGTCGGCTAATGTCAAAAAATTAGTCGTTTAATTTTTATTAACCTGCTTAAAGGACATTTGAGGTCTTAGGAAAGTTGCCCAAACTTGGATTTTAGAATTTTCTTCAACTCCTAAAGTTTCATTGTTTCTTTCGAAAACAAAATGGATTTTGGGTAGACTCATGTAATCACAAACTTTGAGGTAATTTTCTGAAATTTTAATGCTATATAGAGAAACACAATAGCTTTTAGAAAATGTAATTTTTATTTTAATCAATACTCAAGAAAAAAACTTATACCACAATCACCTCAAAAACAAGGGAGACTAGGCAACAAGAAAACCCCACAAAAATTGGAAATTAATTTTTCAATTTGTTTTCTTCGTAGATTATATTTCTAGCTACATTCAATGATACAATTTGTTCCATTTGGATTAGTGATGTGAAAGTTAGGGAGCTTCTTGTTTTGCAGGCAATCATAGAAACTTCTTGAGAAAATAACTTATTGGATTCATTTTTTAACTCAATTTTTACAAATTTTAAAAAAAAGTTCCACAAGTTTAAGTATACTTGCTAAAACAATCTCATTGTTGGGATTGGTATATTTCAATTCTATTTTAAAAAACATTGACAATTTATTTTCTCCTTCAATCTTTCAACCTATTTTTACATAACCATCTTTTTAAACTATAAAAATCATATTGTTCTTTTGAATTTGTTTTTCCTAGGCTTTCAACTCAAATCTCCAACATAAACAAAATTAATTCAAAAATTGTAGTAAAATTTTTTTAAGTTAAGAAGAGTAAAAGTCAAATAATTTGGTCACAAAAAGTGCTAAAAACATGTTTTCTTCCATGCAATAAATGTTTGTGAAATTTCTTCCACACATTCTTACACTAATCAAATACAAGACCTTATGGCTCAATTTGAAAAAAAAAGAGGTAAATTTTTTGCTCTTTGCAATAGAAATGGTAGTTTTGAGTGTTTTTTATTTTTAAAAAAAGAAGGCCTTGGGACTTTGTGGATTAAATGGAAATCAATGACTTATCAATGATGAGTTTTTGCGCTCTTCAAGGCCATAGGCAACCTCCAATCTATTTTTAAAAAAATTTATCAAACTTTTCAGTGCACAAACTACAAGTTAACATTGTGATTCAAAACCCCAAGACTAAGATTGATAAATGCATCACATGAAGACAAAAGAATGATACTAAGGAAGTTCACAAAAAAAAATTTATGAAGATTTTCTAAAAACCTAGACTCTATCTGAATCAATTATTTAAGAATAAAAGTATCACATACACAATCAAATATCAAGATATTTTTGTTCAATGATACAAGGGGTAACTATTTTAATGCATTGTAAAAAGGTGGTATCAAAAAGTTGTTCTTATTGTGAAGTTCATTGTTCTTCATCATTTTTAGAAGTTAGGGGATATCTGTTGCAAGGTGGGACCTCAAACAAAGAACAAAGTAATTGTATTCAACTACAAAACTTTAAACATCATTTAAGGATTGTAAGTCAAAATTTTTTAAATAAAAAAAACTAAAAAAATGTATAAAATCAAGTTGAGTCTTACCTCCAAAAATCCATTTGTGATTTGGAGTCTCTCATAGAAAGTTACGGAGTTTTGAAGTTTAGTTGTGAAAATAATTATTGCATTATTTTTACTTGACTATGAATGTTTAAATTCTTTCATGTCTTATTTTACATTTGCCACATGGATTGTTGTACCTCCTACTTTTTCATCTTTATAATTTTCTTTGCTTATCTTTAGAGTTGGTGCATGAGGTAGTTTGTGAAGACTATGTAGAATATAGATGGTCAAATTGACCACAGATATGGCGTTGGAATTTGAAAAATTAAAATACTAAATTTTTTATTAATTCTGGAAGTCCTTGTCAAATCACCTTTTCCAAATTTTGACATGAAATGCGGACCTTTGTAGCTGGGCACAATAGTGTTTGTGACTAATTTATCAAAACCACCTTTTTTTAATTAGTGCAAAGTACAAACTAAAATATTATTGAAATGTATTCATTTGACAAATAGATAATAGTGACACTAACTAAAAGGGCACCCTCAATAACGGATGAAAGTTTGGATTGTAAGAATCTATCAAGTTGTGTTTCTATACAAGAATTTTTATGCACCTAGAATCGCATTAGAAGATTTTTGGAGTCTTCAGAAGCCTATGAGTTATTGCAGTCTATGAATGCTGGGAACAGGCTCGGTGCAATGGAATAATGTGGTTGAGACCCTGCCACGTCATTGCTCCAAAATTTTATTTATTTATTTATTTTCAATTTTTTTTGGCATTTGAAGAATTCAATTCAATTTAATTTTCAATTTTTTTAAAATTTTATTTTTGACAGCGGGCCGTTCCCTCTGCCACATGGAACAACTGTAGATGAACAAGCCTGAAACAAGCTTCCGGAGCCCCCAAAAATCTTCTAATGACCAAACCTTGCACAAAAGACCAAAAATGAAGAATTGTATATGTAAATGTATAACAAATGCACAACGAGAATCAAAATTGTTGACCAATAAAATTTCCAATGAAGACTATTAAATGCGAGGGTAGACAGTTCCCAACCTTTGGAAAACAATTTGAGGTATTGGACTTCAATTTTGGGGTTGATTTTAGTATGAAAACAATGGACAAAACAACTCCTAAATGTGATTTCATACTATTTTACTATTTACAAGAAAGTGAAAGCATTATGAAATGTGGTGAAAGTAATTCTAACTCTATAAAGCTTGGAGATTCATTTATGATTTTGCCATAGCATTGAAGTATGCTCTAAAAGCATTTTTGCTTCAAATTCTTACCTTAGAACTACCTAGGAGGTCTAAAAATGGCTTTTGGATGACACTAAACTCCTCTATAAAATTGAAAAAATAGTTTTTCATCTGATTTTGGAAGAGACTCGATTAAGCACTCTTACTAGAAGGTGGTGCTAGAATTCCTTTCTTTGTCATATTGTTGACTTTTCTACATAGGAGGATGCTTAATCCATGGATCATCATGTAGTGTATTTTAGCAACTTCAATCTTCTTGCTCTTGATGTGAATTTTAGAGATAAAAATGATGTTTTTTTAATTTATTTTCAACCAATAAAATGAATCTAGTGAAGTATAGTCTCTACTCCAACTTGAAAATTTGAGAAAATCCAAAATTTGAATATTTTAACTAACTCTAAACTTTGAGTTTATAACCACAATCCATTGATTTTTTGATAATAGAGAGATGTAATTTGAAAATTATTACATGATGTTTAGTACTACTATACATCCATGGAGAAATTTCAAATTTTTTGAGCTAATTTTGTAATTGTTAAGAATTTTCTTCACTTTTTTCCTTAAAAAATAATCACTATAATTTCAAATTTTTACCAAAAAAATCTGAAAATTTTATGACTTATATATGACATTTCATTTCATTTCTGAAAAATAAAATAAAAAATTTCAAGAATAAATAGTCATAGCATGGGAACATATAGAATATAAGAATTTTTTCTGTTTATTTTTGTGGTCGTAGTTGCCCATCTTTCCAAGGTTAACCTCTAAAAATTCCTGACAACTACATTTTTGTTGTTTGTTTGTTGGCTTTGTCCCTTAAACACAAACTATGGCATTGGTTCTGGCATCAACTATAGTCTGAGATTCTTAATCTTATCTACAATTGCGTTCACACTACATAACATAATTAGGGATTGGTCAAAGGAAAGGGTCTGACTAGTTAACCCCTAAAGTTCCTTGACTATGTTTTCACCAAAAACGCTCTAAAACTGCCATTTTTAGCACATGTACCAAAAAAAATTAAAATTTTTTTTGGACACATCCAACCGTAGGATCTTGTATTATGATAATTTTAGAAGATGTAGAAAAAATTTCAGAAATTTTCACCGTGTACATTGCAAGATATTAGCATTTCAATTGACAAAAAGCCTTTTTCTGGCCTTCCGAAAAACCGGGCAGCTGCATTTCACAAGGTCACATTTGTATGAAAAAAATTCCAAAATGGTTGCAACTCTTTGGATTCATTCTTCAAGGCAAGTTGGCTAAATTCTTGAAAATTTTCATATCATTTGGAATTATACAACATATAGGAAAAAAAATAGTAAGTAGAAAGAAGTAGAGATTGAATCAAAATACTAAATTGTTAATAATTTAGTTATCTAATTGAAAAATGTCAATTCTAATGTTGTAATAAAAAAATTCCACCTTATCTTTTTTATTTTTTTTCCAAAAATATTGAAAATTGAGTTCAATAAAGAACTTCAAAGTTTATTTTGAAGTAGAGAATCTAGAACTGCCCACAAACTAAAACACCTCATAACTTTTGACTCATTGATCAAAATGGAATGATTCAAAGCTTTCTATGTGTATATAAATCTATAAAATAAATTTCAAATTTTTTTTTGAAAAAAGTGATTTTTTCAGATCTGTCCGGACTGCCCAAGTTGAGAAACAAACTACATATTAGGCCATAACTTTTGACTCATATTTCCAAATGTCCTGAAATTTAGTGCTCATGAAAGGTATTCCTCGTCCACACCTTCTACTAAAATTTGGGCCAAAAATATGGAAATATCCACTTACATGCACCTGCCCCAAAAAATTATCTTGCCCCAAAATGCACTTTGGTCCTTTAGGGGTTAAACCTTCCTTCCATATCTGGCTAGTTAAGTAGAGGGATCAAATTTTGTTCTTAAAAGTTTAATGTTAAATTTTTTTTCATTTGCTTGCATTTCATTGTTTCAATGTTTTCTTTGTTTAATTTTCCCTCTATCCACTATCAATAAACTAATATTGTTGTTTATCTAGAACAAAGCCTCAGTCACACCATTCTTGTTTTAACCCATAAACAATGATGCGGACATTTTATATCCAATGAATGATAAAGAATCCATCTATATCTAGGATAAAAGTAAAACTATTTGTCTTCAGAATTTTGTTATGAAAAGGGGAAGTCTTCTACAATAGTTTAACTTCTAATGATTGCTTTTGCAATTTTTTAATTCCTAAAAACCAAACGGCATTTTAAGACAACATAGCAATTTTGGATAGCTTACTACAAATAAAAAATTTCTTTTTTTCTTTGAAATTTTCACACAATATGTGCTTAAGGAGTAGTTTTAACCCTTTCTATAGGAAGAATTCATGATTTTAAGTTGTAGATTTTAATTGATTATATTGTAGAAAGTATAATTTAAATGAATTTTTTTTTAATATTAGTAGTTTGAATGAAGAATTTGTATGCATTGGTTTAAATTAAAAGATTATTAAACTAAATAAAAATCCCTATATAAATTCTTCAAAATTGTTAAAAAAACAAAAGACCTAATTTGGATTTTTAGTCCAATAATAACTTTTGACTACATGGTTAAAAGTTATTGAATGATATGCAATATTCAATGAATTATAAATAGCCTAGACAACTCAAAAAATATCTTTGAAAATCACTTTCAGAAAAAATAAAATTTGAGATTGATTTTTTTAATTTATACATACGAGGAGGGAAGCTTTGAATCATTCCATTTTGATGAATGAGATAAAAGTTACGAAGAGTTTAGTTAGCGCGTAGTTATGGAATCTCTATTCTAAACTAAACTTTGAAGTCTTTTATTTAACTCAATTTTTAATATTTTAAAAAATCAATAAAAATATTGAGTGTAGATTGATTATTACAACATTACACCCATTGGAATTGGCATTTTTCAATTCCATAACTAAATTCTTAACAATTTCGTATTTTGAATCATTCTCTACTTCTTTCAACTTACTATTTAATTAAATGCCATATAAAATTCTAATACACTTTTGCAAATAGCATGACTATGTTGAACACAATAAGAACAGTATCTCTAGTTGCATACATTGCAAGCATATAAAAAATTTGGAATAATTTGAAGCAAAGACGAAGCTAAACCTCCAATGGTCCCCACATCCCAAAGTAGTAGATGTGCCTTCGTCCACCTTATTTGTAACATCCAAGGTATTTATCCTTTGTTTAAATTTAATCATGGATAATGGAATCTAATAAATTATTTTTCAAAGTCATCTCAAAACTTTAGAAAAAATTTAAGAAAAAATTTTAACTCAATTAGTTAGCAACAAGAAGCTTCATGTGTTAAAATTCCAAATTCCAAAATATTGAATGAATCATTTTATTTTCTCATTTAAAAATTATTTTCAAGTTTGTAGTGCAAAATATTTTTGGTCATTCTAACATTCATATTTGGTCAAAATTCCAAACATCTATACAAAAAATATTTATTCACATATAAAGATTATAACAAATTAACCAATCAATTATATAAAGGCTAACTTTAGTTTGATGATGGTGCTTAAACTCAAAGGTCACCACCAAGAGTGTCTTGGGTGTAAAAAAGGAAAATATTACTTGAAGTTTATTTCATTGTATTCTTCTTGTCTACATTTTTCTCTTGGAAGCTATCTAAATTAATTGGATAGCTTCTATTATTTTAACCAATTTATTATTAGTTTATTTTTTATAAATGATAAATCATTATAATTTATTATAAATGAATTAAATTACTAATAGAAATTTAATACATAGTTTTGTATAACAAAAATATTATATTGAAACTCAAATATAATTCATAAGGTTAAATTGGGCTCAAACATAAAATTTGATCCCATGGAAATGGAATTGGTCCTTTAGATTTTTGCCACTCATATTAAAACCACAAAAGTTGAGAACTTGGTAGATCTTTAAACCTGCAACTTTTGAATGGATGATTCATATTTAAAAAATGTTTTTGAGAAAAAATTCAGCATAATTCCCCGCATGTTTTAATTTTGAGAAAAGTTAAATCACTATGCTTCAATGTAGCCTAAAGTTCTAGTAACCTTGCAACTACTATGTTTTGACATATCTTATATGGATTGTCATGCCTCCTATTGCACACTTGTATAAAAATACTTGCATTCTCTCCATCTATCAAATATGAAGCTCATTGATGTTTTCAAGAGAACATGCTAATAATAATATAACCATCTGTTATATATAGGTTTTTATCAATGCTAACAATACTATGTTTGTATATATAAAAATGCAAAATTAACACAAGATATTCAATGGAACATAAATGTTGTAGCAAGCAAAATTGTTGTGCATAAGGCAACATAAAGACTGCATTATATTTTTGTCCAATGCTTGCCATTTCATGTGTTGACTTCAATATTCACTAAGAATGTAGATGTGATAGCTTTTTTTTAGAGGCGCTTGCATTCTATGTATAAGTAGAAAATATTATGCTATATTATGAAATATGTTGTATTATGCTATATTGTGAAATCCGTGAAATTGCACAAAACACAACTATTGATTTGGTTGATTTTTTATCCTAAGGCAATAGAAGCCCTTCCAAAGTCAAGGTTCAATAAAATGAACCCTTGATGGAAGGATTAGCCTAAAATGTTTTAGATATAATTGTAACTGTAATTCAATTGTAATTTCTTAATGGATTTTTGTCCATTTCAATAGTTGAGAACTAATAACAAGAATTTCATCATCTTACCAATTATACCAAAGTTAGTATTTAGATGAGCTCAAACTCATTTATAAATAAAGAAAAATTATGAAAATTCTATTTTTTTCATTATTTTGAGTTTTTGCAATAATTTTGATTTTATGAGCAACTTTGAAGAATAATTTATAGGAAGTTAGGTAGGTTGATTTCAAGACAAGGCCAACCCTAATCCAACCAATAAAACCATGGCAGGAAACAAGGTCATGCATGCATTTAATCTTGAAGGCTTGAATAGTTGGATGCTTGCTCTTAATTTCCAACTCTACATTTTCCTTCTAATCTTGTTGATTTTTAAAGAGTGTTTGATTTTAAGAAATGTATTTACTTTCTAGGGGACTAATAAGTATTTATACTTGACTTCCAAATTTGAATTTTATTGAAAAATATGATATCAATATTTTGATTTTAATAAAAAATTTCAATGCTCAATGTTTTATTCCCTTGTGTATTGCGAAATATTAATTTTGTGTAGGAATTAGGAAAGAGATTGTCTTGGAGTTGTTTTAATGTGCGCTAAGCTACTATTGTCACTGAGCATAGTAATTATTATTAAATATATATTATTTTTATTTGATATTATTGGCCACTACGAAGGTTTTTAAAACATTGTGGCATGCATTATTTAGACACTATATGAATAAGCTATGAACTTTCAAAATACAGTGTCTAAGTAGGGCTCTAAATGCACAAAAAAAACTCACTATGCTTTATGGAATCTCATGTTTGGTTGTATACATCCTATATAATCAATGTCTAGTTTTTGTGATACATTTTGGTTCAAATGTAGGTGATGCATTTTAGGTAGTGTTCATTATGTGTGTATACACCTTGGCTTGACTTCAAGACATCTCAAGAACACGGAAATGACGGAATTGATAAAATATTTGTCTTTCTTTAGGAATGGATTTATTTATTTATTTTCCTTAGAAAATAAAGTGAAATGAATGCAATCATTTGTAATGATAAACTTAAAATGACTTATTTTTCAAAACATAACAAAGTTATTTACTTTTTTTTTAAATGATTTTAAGAGACTTTTTATTTTATAAAAATCAGTTTTATGTGCCAACTCATGTAACTAAGTCTTGCTTTAGAAGGAACATCAAAGGGGTATTTAAAGCACGGATATAATAGAGATCATTACCTTGTTGGAATATTGATTTGGATATGTTTTTCTATGAGTTAAAAATTAAATATGTTTTTTCTAACATCTAAAAATGGCTAAGATATAATTTGAATAGATGACAAACAATACAGTAATCAATGATAGTATGACAAAAAAATAAATATTCTAAATTTTAATTTTTAGATAATAGCTTATTCAAAGACTGAGTGTAACTTAAGTTTGTGATTAAAGTGAGAGGTGCACATATCACCCATTTCAGAGCATATTGGCTTAGGATCTCTTCCATGTGAATCAAAGCATTTTCTAACAAAATTTATGGGAAAAAAAGATGGATACACATTCATCACAATTTGATTTGTAATCTTTAAATTGAAATTGAAATAGATATAATTTTCTAAAGCTTGCAGCAACATGTTTCTATTCAAAGCTGTCAGTACTACCATTAAATGTCAAACAATTGTCTATCAATGGTGCAAATGGAGTTAAAAAATGAAGGCGAGCAAACCTTAACCCCTAAAGGACCAAATTGTGTTTTTTAGAACATTGCAATTTTGGGCAGCTCATTACAAATGAATTTTTTTATTTTTTTATTTAAAATTTTCACACAAATTGTGCCTAAGGAGTAGCTTTAAGGCCCAACAATTTTCATAACTTTTGACTACATGATTCAAAAGTTTTTGCATGATATGTTATTTTCAATGCTTAGCGGGCAGCCCAAAAGTTTCTTAAAAAATCACTTTTTTCAAATATGAAAATTTGAAATTATTTTTTTAGATGTATATATATGTGGAAAGCTTTGGATCATTCCATTTTGATTTATGAGATGAAAGTTACTAGTTTGCGGGTAGTTATAGATTCCCTACTCTAAAATAAACTTTGAAGTCCTTTATTTAACTCAATTTTCAATATTTTTGGAAAAAATAAAATAACATGATGTAGATTGTTTATCACTATATTACAACCGTTGGTATTGTCATTTTTCAATTTCACAATTAAATTCTTAACAATTTAGTGTTTTGCATCATTCTCTACTTCTTTCTACTTACTATTTTTTTCCTATATGTTGTACAATCCCAAATGATCTTAAAATTTTCAAGCAAGTAGACAACTTGCCTTGAAGAATGAATCCAATGAGTAACCACCATTTTGGACATTTTTTCATACAAATGTGACCTTGTGAAGTGCAATTGCTCATTTTTTTTGTAGGGCCAAAAAAAGGATTTTTGTCAATGTGAACTCTAATATCTTGCAATCTACAAGTTGAAAATTTCTGAAATTTTTTTCGCATCCTTTCAAACTAGCATTTTACAAGATCCTATGGTTATATGTGTCTAAACATGTTTTTCTTCTAAGATTTGGTACTTGTATTAGAATTGGTAGTTTTGGAGCGTTTTTGGTGAAAACGTTGTCTTTAGCTTTTAGGGATTAAATTGAAATAACATGGTGTATGTAATTGTCTTGGATGGCACAAAGTGTTCTACCACTCTTAACTCCACATTATTTCATTTATAATGAAATTTTTTCTACTTCCAAACCAAACTCTCGCCCCGACCACTCACAAACTATACAAATAATAATTCCAAATTGGCACTAATTCATCGTTGTTCACAATAACAATTCATAGTATAATCTAGAAGCAATTTTTAAAGCATGGGTAGATTATAAACTAGTAACCTTAGAGACTAACCTATTGGATGTTTAGGGATGACAAAACACAATTTTGAAAATTGATATGGAAAATTTTGGTATTTTTTCTTTCAAATTTTTCATTACCACAAAAATATCTTGCAAAATTCTTATATTTGCCATTTTATTTATTCTTATGAACTAAATATTTAGTAGGAAAATGTGGAATTCAACCACCATGTATGATATTCATTTTGGAGGGGCATTAGAAGATTTTTTGGGATCCAAGAGGGCTATTTCAAGCTAGTACTCCTTGCAATTTTCCACACAGTAAAAAGAACACCATGTTGTTAGAAAAAAAGTTGAAAAAATCCCCAGAAAAAACCATCCAATTTCTTAAAATGAAAAAAAAGTTGAAAAAAAAGTTTAACTAATTTTTTTTTGAAAATGATGTGGCAATCGTTTTGCCACGTCAAGCAATAAGTTTTGGCAAGTTCACAGAGTCAGAAATTGTTAGAAAACTTGCTATCTTTCTAGACCCCTGAAAATCTTTTAATGGAATTGTTTAGGTACACATTTTACTTATTGTTCCAAGAAAATGTCAATTTATGCTTGGTGATAGAAATCCACATGGCAAAGTCTGACAATCTCAGTCATATATTAAAATGTATAAAATTGAAATCTTTATGAAATTAAAAATTAATATTGCACTTGAAAATGATTTTTGAATATTCACCTAAATCCATACTTTCCAATGCTTCTTCTAAGCATGGTAGAGGTATCTATTTTGGACAAGCCTCATGCAACGACTTTATAGATTGATCCATTGAAGACAAGAGTTGAATGCAATATTCATTGAAAAAAATTAATTGTTTGTATCATCTTGTCTACTCATCTCTCTTCCTTCTTGGCTTAGGGAGAAGTGTCAAAGCTAACCATAGTAGGTGTAAATATGAGACTGAATGGGTCCAGATGAAAAATTCACATTTATATTGATAAAAAATTCATTCTTAAAAAACATATATTTTTTCTTTGCATTCTTCCTCATCCTTATTTTTGCAAACATTGAATTCAATTTCTACACAACTTTCCTACATCATGCATAATGAAATGCTTAAGTTATTCAAAATAGGTACTTCTACCTTTAGTATCCATTGCCTTCAATGTCATCAATTATAAGCCATTTCAAAAAGATGATGGACATTGTTGAATGTTCAAAGAAGTTACCTAATTTTAAAAAGTGACAAATTTTTTCAAATGTATAATATATTATATAAAACAAAAACCAACTAAAGATGTGTTTAAGATCTTTAATATTAAAATTTTATTATAAATCAAAATATGTATTTATATTCTAAATACATATAATAAAGAAATTTAAGTTCATATCATACCACATTATCCACTTCATACACTTTTGGCCAATTGTACCAAACTGAATTATTAACCTCTAAAGGATCAAGTGTTTCTTCAATGCACTTAAGAAATTTTGGGTAGGTTCTTATGAAGTTAGTTTTGGTCAAATGTTCATGAAATTTTGACATGAGGTGTCAATTTGTACCCCTTTAGTGGTAATCTATTTTTTTTCTTAATTAAGTGCATGAATCAAAAGTTATGGTTACTTGAATTTTTTGGGCAACATACCCAAAATGTCTCTAAACCCTCCCATAATTCTAAAATTGGTAGGTATATAATTTACACAATTATATAAGATGCAAATGTTCCAAAAGACCAACCCATGCATAGTGTCTAGGAGGAATTGAAGTCTACTAGTCCTATCATACAAGGTTTGAATTTTTTTTCCTTCTAACTTCAAACATGACAATTTTTCAATCCATATGGTCAAAGTTTCTAAAATATTTTCCACACAATTTTATAGAAGTCTAGTACAAATTTGTACAATTGAATTTTGAAAGAAACAAAAATTCATTCTTTCTTGTTGCCCTAGAAAGTGATAGTTTTTTTTCACAATATTTGCATAAAATGTGCCTTAGTCCTTCAAGGATTAACTAGCCAAGTCATCCCATTTTTCTAAACACTATTAGGGATGCTTTACACCTAGAGGCTAGACCATTGCCCTTGAGGCCTATTGCACAAACCATTAGAGGATTTTTTGGGGTCGGGGAGGGCCACTTCAAGCTGATCTTCCCCGTAGTTCCCCCTATAGTGAAGAGAACGCCACACTATTAGAAAAAAAATTGAAAAAAAATAAATTAAATTAAATTTCGTAAAATGAAAAACAAAGTTAAATTTTTTTTGGTAAACAACATGGCACTTGCTTCACCACATCTGGCAGTAGGTTTCAACAAGTTTACAAAGTTAGAGAACATCTGGGAACTCAAAGCCCTCCCAAACCCTAGAAAATCCTCTAATGTTTACCCTTTTGCTCAATCATAAGCGAGGATTTCAGCCTTTTGTCCAATCACAAGAGAGGGTTTGGAGCCTCTTGCACAACAAATTGACCCGGCCTCTAGGTGTAAAGCGTCCCTTCCTATAGTCACCTTCTCCAAAGACTCGCCTTCAATAGAGGCTAACTTAGACAGTCTTCCATGTGAGGAAGCGTTGTTACTAACTTAGTATCATTCCATGAAGCCGTTCTTCTTCTGACTTCCATTTCAATGGCCATTGCCTGTAAATTTCTTTGATTCCCTTCACTTAAGCTTACTACCCATTTTAACATTTTAATATTTAAATTTTGATTTTAAACAAATGATGTCATTTTACCCCCTTGATGTCAAGTTGTGAGTGTTCCCAGCATGCACGGTCTGTGGTCAACAGCATAGGTGAATAATTGGAACCCCTTCTAGACTTCTTTACGCAAATGATTGTGTGGGCCTGCCAGTATGGCCCCAGTGGGTTGCACCCAAGCATTGGCTCTGGGCCCATCATGCAGGATTTTGCCAAGAATATCCCCGACTCATAGATCTCAGGGCCTGGAAACTGGGCTGGCACTACTTTGTTCCATCCCTCCCAGGAAAAAAAATGGGAACCAATGGAACCAATGGGGGGGGATTGGTTGGGTTCCAGGGTTCAGAAGATGGCAAACTTTGGTTGGGGTGGGGGAGAATGCTTATTGCAAAAAGAAAAGGGAAACTCAGCCACTTTTGTCCATTCCTTTTGTCGGCATTAGCATTGCCCACATCATCGGAACAGAACATTTTAGACAGCGGAGCACACACAGAAATTTAGTTAAAAAGGAAGGGTGGGGGTCACGATGGGCTCCATTTGCAATTTCAGAATGCAATGCAAAACTAACCCTTCAAAAGACCCTCTGGGGCTTCTATACGGTCCCTATTTAGTCTTGTAACCGGCCTTCAATTGTGGTTTAACCATTAAACGCAAAAGGAGTGACCCTCGAAATCATCCTTTTCTATAACCATGTGAATCACTAGCCTCCAAAATTGCAAAAGTAGTCATTGCAAGTCAAACCGTTGCAAAGGATCTTCCCTTTCCAAAACGAATTTTGAAGATGAATAGTTGCACTTCTATCCTATACAATTTCATTCCGTATCATCCATCGGACACAAAACGTCCCCCTTGGTGTTTAAGGGTTAATATATGAATTGTGATACATTGTTATTTACAAACTATCAAGATCATAGATTTACTTTGTCCTGTAAAGTATTTGGTCCTTGCTTTTTTTATTAGATACTACAACCAAATTCATCATATATTATACTATAGCCACAAAGGGCTTTTGATTAGGCCCTTTAAGTGTTAAGGTAGTTTGCTTTGAAAGCAATCAAGACATGGAGGTACATTTTGCTTTAGTCAATGTTCCAACGATGTACATTTCAAGAGGTGGTTGGTTTTCATGACCATTGCATTTCAACTTCAAAAATTTGTAACTAATTCCACAAAGGTCAAAAAAGTATGAAACAAGTGGTTTGGATTAGACTAATGCCAATTTTGTTTTTCTTCCTACAATAATTTATTGGAAATTGTTTCAAGAAATTTAGCTTCCTCCAATAGGCAATCATTTCTTAAATGGTCACTTTAAGAGCAGACTACCCTTGACATCTTCCATTTTCTAATTACTATATAATCTCTCAACCACCAAGTACATAAAAGAAAGATAGGGTGCTCTATAAGCAACTTTCCTCTATAAGCAGTCTCTAACACAAAGGTACATTTGCTTTCTTCAATGGACCAACACTGTACATTTTAGGAGGGGGTCATTTTTTGTCATTGTTGCGTTTCACCTTCAAAAATTCATAGCTAATTACACAAAATTCCAAAAAATAGGAAACTAAGTTTATTGATTTGGGTTCCCGTGATGCCATTTCCATTATTCTCTTCCTACAAAAATTTACTGAAAATTGTTTCAAGGAATTCAGCTTTCCTCCAAATGCAATTAGTTCTTACAAGGTTGCTTTAAGAGCCCACTAAGGTAGGGTGCTCTAAATGCAACCGGACTCTAAAAGCAACCTCTAATACAGAGGTACATTTCGCTTTCTTCAATGTACCAGAAGTGCACATTTCAGGAGGGAGTTGCTTTTAGTGACCACTGGTTTTCAACTTCAAAAATTTGTATCTAATTCCAGGGTGGTCCCAAAAATATGAAACAACTTGCGTTAGATGCCAATTTTGTTTTTCTTCCTATAAAAATTTACTGAAAATTGTTTCGAGGAGTTTAGCTTTCCCCCAAATGCAATCAGTTCTTAAAAGGGTGCCTTTAACAGCACACTACCTTACCAAGCTTACTAAGTGTTAACTAGTTTTTGCAGCTCTTTTTTTCTTTCTTGAAACACAAGGACAAATTCCATTGATAAGGGAAAAGTACATACCAGCTCACTAAATTTTAATTTTTAAGCAAATGGACAATTTCCATTGAAGGAGGAAACAGTGCCAGCTCACTGAATTTTGGATGCAAGTCTCCACCATGAGGGAAGTACATCAAAGTACTGTAACTTACTAGTGCCAGCCAGGAAAGCAAACATCATCCTGACATGTTTTCCTGTTTAAAACAACTGTAAACTTGTTTAGCACGTCACTTGGGAATTGAACTTAACTTAAGATCAGCTTCATTTGTTCACCAAGGACGGACTTTGTCAAGCATCAACTGCAGAACTCTCCAGACTCTTCTTGCACAGGAGTGTCAAACCCTTTTCCAAGGACTCTGCCCATGAAGCTCATGGATCCACAAGGACCAATGCAAACGTGGTCTGCAACAACGCACAACACAAGGCTAACTGAACTTAAGCTTAGGTCTGCAGACTTCCAATTTCAGAATTCTTGCTCACTCGGTCCACAAAATAAAAGGGCATGGGAGGGAGGAAAGACAAAAAAAAGAATTTGATTCCTTTTGTTTGAGAATATGAACTTTGATGAATCATGTTTCTTTGCAATCACCACAGCAGCCACTGCAGGTCTCTGAAGTGCGGCATTCTTTGTGGAGGCTTGGATGGTGAAGAAAGAAGATGTCAATTTGAACTCCGTGTGTAACCTTGAGTATGGGTTCTTCAGTCCCCATACTAAAAAAAAATTACATTTTTACTTCTTCGTATGCTTTAATCTCTACGCACCTAGTGTGAATCCCAAAATCAAGCTATACAACTGCCACTTCAGTTGGGCCCGCCAATTAAAAAATAAGATGCACAAGAGGTGGCGGTTGAGATTGCAAGAAGGTTAGAGACAACAACTTCAGGGAAAAATTTGGAAGTTTTCATTGTATGACTTACAAGATTATAATGGTCAAATGTGAATTAGGGGAAGCTTGATTTGGTGTGTTGGGGGCATTTAAGGGTTAATCTCTTGTAAGAATGAAACCTGTATTTATTGAATGTATAGTCAAACCTCAAAATCCTCATGTTTGTATCCTTGGTTTTGATGCTCTTTATAATTGAATAATTGAAATTTTTCATTTTTCAAAGATGAAATCATGTGTTTAGTATAGGCAATAGAAATTTCAGGTTTGGGGAAGAAAATTTTCAAATTCTCAAAGGTTTTTTAAGAAAAAGGGAAGAAAATTCATATCAATACAAAGCATATTCAATTTTTTTGTAAACTTAGGTACAAAAGTGTATTGTATTGTGAATATTATAAATTATAGTATAAATAATGTTTTTGTGCCATTCTATATTTCGAAATGTGGTTAGAGATCTTCAATTTCAAAATTTAATAAAATGCTATTTTTTAAAGGATTTTTTCAAAAAAAATTCAAGCTAAATAGAAACTATACTTTAAAAGCTTCATTTTGTTAGATTTGCTCTAAAGCTAAAGAAGACATTTTGAATGTCAAAATCAAGTTTCAAGGGAAAAAAAGTTTAAAGTATGAAAGACATTGTAGAGGTATACCATTTTTTGAACAAACTATATTGTATAAAATCCAAAAGCAAATAATATGACTTGAATTTAACTAAATTATGTAGATATAGCATAAATAAAGTTGTGCACAAAACATTGGATGGAAATCATCTAGTTTTCAATATGAAAAAAGACTATTTGACCATCCATTGAATCCAAATGGGTTGCAATGTCCTTATAGGGTTAAACTAGTTGCTTTGTAGATCTATACTAATTTATTCTATTGGTGAAGGAAAAAAGGAATCACTTGCTTGTTTGATGGCATTACAAAAAAATTGTTGTGAAAATATGTATAATATTCAAATATTTCAACATGCACTAATTTAAGATTATGAGACTTTGGTAACTTAAAGCCAAGGACACACACTAATAGGATAAATTAGCATACGGTGACCTTGGCATGACCCACTAAATGAACTATCATAAAAGATCTTGGGAGCCCCCCATCCTTTTTGACCTATTTCAAGATAAATGTAAAAACTTGTTCCATAATTTGTGGTTGATTAAAGTCTCTAAAGTCCCAAGGTTATATCTAATCAAAAACCTCTCAAAATTATTGTTTTCAATGCAAGCAAAAAAAATTTAACATTTATTTTTCTAACATGTCCAACCATAGGATCTTGCACTAAACTAGTATAAGAATATTTGGAAGAAATTTCAGAAATTTTGACCATATCAATGACAAGATATAAATGTTCAAAGGAAAGAAAACAAAGTTGTTTGTTTCTAACCAAAATAGACATTAAGCCTTTGAATCCTTTGTAGTTAATTTTTTGGTGCTATAGATTGTAAATTAAAAAAAAATTATGTTGAAGAATTGAGTTGAGAGTCCAAAAAAAAATTTATAAAAAAATTTGTGATTTCCATTCTTTAAAAGATTGTTAAATCAAAGCAAATACAAGATAGAAGGAAAAACTAAATTTGTTGATAGCTTTACGATAGAATTGAAACACACTAATCCCAATGGTGAGATTGTTGTAGAAAGCAAACTAAACTCCACGAGTAACTTTTTCTTTAGATCAATAAATTGTTAAAATTGAGTTTAGAAATGAATCCAATACATTATTTTCTCAAGAATTTGCTAAGATTGCTTGCAAAACAAGAAGCTTCATGACCTTCACATTACTTATCAATGTGGAATGAATCAAATCTTTCCAAACAAATAAAAATATAGTATACAAGAAATAATTTTCTTAAAAATTATTCCAAGTTTTTTTTGTTGTCCACCTTTGCTTGTTTGGGCTATTTGTGACATAACTTTTGCTATTGGGCAATGATCGGAATAAAAATTATATTCCACAAAAATTAATCAATTTTCCTATCTCAAAAAAAAATTTCAAAAAATGTTGCCAAAAATTGAGATCATAGGTACTTGCCTAAACTTCATTAGAAAAAAATCTGGTCTTTACAAGGTTTTTAGCTCAAATAAACAATTAATATTTTTTGGAAAAAAATACATCAAGAAAAATTAGAAATCAAAATTTGACATGGCGCTTAAAGTAGCATCGAGGAGTTACTTCAAATTTAGATTTTAAAATTTTACTATTAAAAAATAATAATAATTTATTTGAATTTTTTGGAGCAATGCTACAATAGTATAGAATCTAGTAGCACTGTGTGTAGAGACCCCAAATTTTCTTTAATGTCAAGAGTCCCTCGAGAGGACATTGGGAGTTTTAAGGTTAAATTGAAGTTTGTTTTTTTACTTCTCCTTGTTTTGTTGGGGTCTATGGTTTAAAATATAAATTTCAATTCTTCAAATTTATCATCTAATCTATTGTAAATAATAAGTTCTAGCATTTTTGTCAAATGAATAATTATGATGAGTGAATGGGCTAGTTTTCTTTGGCCATATTAGAGTTAGTGCTTAGCCTTGATCATAATGCATAGGCAAGTTTTTGAGTTAGATTTATCTCCATTCAATTGGAGAGCTAGAAAAGTGTTAAGACTTATAATGTCTTTTCACTAATTTTCTACACTCTTGGATTTATAAAAAGTACAAATGTAGAGGTTTGTAATGAACTACTAGACTTGACATTATATCTTATAATTCTCTTGAACTTATGCATATAAGAAAATTTTTACTCTTGTATGCTAATAAAATCTAATGTGTGAAAAGTTTACGTCTATTTTTGAGGAGCCCTTATAATTCTTGTTTCCCTCCTCTATTCCCCTACATATGACCAATAAATAGTGAAGTAATAGAACAACTAACTTATGATGAACAATGATCTCAAAGGCCATTGTTTGATATGCTAGAATTGACTATGGAAAGAATATTGTAAGGGCCTTGAACACCAATCATCTACATTTGAAAAGTGTTTTGAGGTAAATTGGCCTATCATAAGCAAAAGGCCAATGACAAACATCTAGGGAATGATCCATTAGAGTCTTGTATCAACCTAGTACAAACTTTATTTAATAAACGAGATTTGGGCAACATTGGGTTGAGTTAGTTTGTTAGTGGCTACAATCAATGTCTCAAATGATGGTGATGGAGTGATTAGTGACTACAATAGAAACGTCTTCTTTTGAAGTATCAATTCATCACAAAAAAGGACTTTAGTTTTTAGCCTTCATGTTGTGACCATGCTAGAAAACATTGTGGCTATTTCAAGTGAGTAAGATGACCATTATGAATACTCTTTTTGTTGGTTTTGAGATAATCAATAGATTGACTCTATTGGACTAATTGCCAAAACCACACTTCAAAAATTCACAACAAATTCATACTTTGTCAAAAATATAAAATTTCGATTGCTCTCCCCATTTCTCGCAATTGTCTTTTATGTGAATGTAAGCTTTTTCAACAATGCCAACAGGGTAAACCAGTAATTCTGCCTGTCATAGTAAGGCTGGTTTAATTACCTCATATGCTTTGTTCTGCAATCAACACTCTTCAACTTTTCCTTACCCATACCGGTAGCCCAGTTCTGTACAGTACATAGCCGCTACTGACAGCTCCTTCAAAGCTGATTGTGGATATACACGGCAACTGAATTCCGAAAGAACACCTTTCTGTAACTTATTGGCCAAAGAGTAACACAGGATATCACTTTCCTGTACAAATGTGATTTTACTCGCAAGTGGAATACTCGATACTGTACAGTACTTTACAATACCATGCATTCTTATTTATTTATTTATTTGACACAAATGAAACGGAATTTCATTCCAAAAATATAATACAAGACCAACCAGCCACAGGTCGTACTGTACTGTACATTTCCAGGAGGCGATGCAGGGAGCGCATACTGTAAGTCAATTCCATGTAATAACTTACGTTACAGTACGTTTCAAAAAAAAATTCAGATTCAGAACATACCTGCTCTGCTGCACACAGACGTCAGGCATTTAACAAACCCGTAGTCCTCAGTCAGCAACTACCGGTAGCTTGTCCCGCTGTTCCGCACTCCGCAGAGTGTGAAACGGGGAGTGGTGGACAGTGGCAGTTTGCGTAGCGTGGGCACTATTTTTTGCAGGCCGGGCGAAACGTGTAGTAGAAACAGCTGGGAGCCTAGGACAGTAATAGTGAAAGCTCCAGCGCGAGGGGAGCGAGCTAATAAATACAGATGGAACATTGTGTACGAATGTGAGTGGCAGGGGTCGCTACAGAGAGTGAATAATATTCGTTGCTCAGCCAACCCCAATTCTTGAAATAACTGGTAAGTCTCGATCTCCCAGGTATCTAGCAAAGCATAATACCTTCCTAGCATGCGGAGAACCAGGCAACGACGTTGTTGTGTTGTTGAGACAACTAAAGAATACAACAGGGGATGAACGGCAACTGGAAAGGAAAAAGGAGGGGAAAATGCGTGGTTAGATGCAATAGGGGAATCCGTCCCCGCTGGCTGGGGTGGAACCGGTCGGACCTACCACAACCATCCACGGTGATGCACTCTCGGCTGTCACAAGCCTCACTGCATGCCAAGGCAAGTCAATGAAAGGCACTGAAAGGCAGAGAGATTTCATTTCTTTTCAGTCCACATAACTTAGCACCAATGCCCCTCCCGTTTCTATAAAAGCCTGCTCCTGCTCCTGCTCGGCCTGCTTGTCTTCAGTCCAGCCCTGTCCTGCACCAGAATCCTCACTGCTTCTGCGCACCCCTCCATGTACCCGCTTCATCACCAGCAACATTCGCAGTACTCGCTCCTAAGTTACTACTAGTTCCTGTTCCTGGGTTCAGTTCCTCCGTCCATCACTGCTCTCAACATCTCGGAGCTTATTGCAGAATCTCTATCTCATCTGAGCATCGTTGGATATCGATCACCACTAGCTACTGGACTCCTCGATCGCAAGGTACTACCCTTCGATCACATTGTTGCTAGCTGGAACGTACGTACTGGGCAGTGGAATTCGTAATGCGGCATGATCGAACATGCCTGGGAGCGAAGTGGATGGTCAATGTGTACACATTCTGTCTGTGTGTGGTGGGTGATTCATGTCTGTCGTGGGAGCCTGTTAGATTCAGTCAGTTGTGTGCAGATTGCGAACTCGAGATCGATGCAGATCTTACATTAATTTTATGCAACAGCAGCAGCAGTACCTTCCTGTAGGAAACGATGGCGATAGGAACGCAATGTTCTGTTGCACGGTTAGTGGTTTGGGTGAAATTCTGGAGTAGCTTGGAATCCAGTGGTGCAGACGTTACAACAGTCTCTAGATCGAATAAGCCGGGATGATCAATGTGGACATAGTCCTACCGTGTTCTTGGAAGTCTGTAGAACATGTAGTAGATCGTCCGGGTTGACTGCTCTGTTTTTGGAAATCATCATAATACAATTCCTGTCTGCAGCATTTGTCTACCGTGTGAGCATTTACGGAATGGGGAAAAAATTTGTTCGTTTGATGTTATGATCAGAGTGGTAACGAAACGTTCGATGATGTGCAGGGGAAGCTAGGATGTGAGTAGCATCGGTCGGTCGCAATTTGTTGAGCAAGGTGGGGTCCGTTAGCTGGGCCAGATTTTTGGCCATTGCTGTCGAGGTGGTGATCGATGGCCATCTCAAGCTACAGGGGAGGCAACAGCAACGGAATGCAGCCCAACGAGAGCAGCTCTGATTTGGTGGCCATGCTTCAAGGCCCCTGCTCGAACTCGCCTCACGTGGGCCAGCTACAAGTTGGTGCGTGTCTGTCGACCCCACCCTAGAAATTTATTTCACCACGCTTTGAAAAATCTCACTAGAATAGGAAAGTAAGGGGGAAGAGCGAAGGTTCAAATTAGAGACTAACTGTGCGTGAGTTATTGTGTTTGCAGTGGCACCGGGGTTGCTTGTGAGTGGATTAGAAGCCGCCGTGACGACGCCACTCACGGGTCAGAAGCGACCCTACAGTTACGATGGTCCGACGGTGGAGGACGGACCGAGCGAGCTGGACGGCGACGAAGTCGGTGACGAGCTTCAGCTTTCGCCAGGAGACTCCCCTCTGGAGAAGAAGCGGCGCCTGACCTTCGACCAAGTGAGATCCCTGGAGCGCAACTTTGAGATGGAGAACAAACTGGAGCCCGAGCGCAAAATGCAGTTGGCCAAGGAGCTCGGCTTGCGTCCCCGCCAAGTCGCCGTCTGGTTCCAGAACCGACGCGCGCGCTGGAAGACGAAGCAGCTCGAGCGCGACTACGAGACGCTGGCGGCCGATTACGAACGCCTGAAAGCCGATTACGAGCAAGTCCTGGGCGAGAAGAAACAGTTGAAGGTCGAGGTGCAACGTTTATCAGCTAACGCTTCCGAAGTCAAGCCGGAACCCCCCACTGGAACCCCCACGAACTCCCAAGAATTTGTCTCTCACAATCACGCGAGAACTTCCCCCTCCGTGGACGTTTCGCTGGCGAATTTGAGCGAAGACGTTTCAACCGTGAGCGGCTCCAGCGACGTGCTGAACGCGGACAGTCCTCGCACCACCGACAGCAGCAGCTCCGACGTTCTCAGCGAGGATCCGCAGTATCAGATCGATGGCCACAGCCCAAATTCTTTCAGCTCCTTCCTTGGAGAGGATTCAAGTTTGCTGCAAGTGCCACTGGAGGGAATGCCTGGTGCTTCCCCCAATTCGAAGGATGGCGATGGCGATGGCGGCTTCCATGAATTCGTCGACCAGTCGTGTAATTACTTGCTGCTGCAGCTCGATGAGCAGAGTGGTCTTCCATGGTGGGATTGGCCTTGAATCGATCTCTACGCGCTGCTCTTGCATGTACATACTTAAAACTCTCATTTCGGTCATTGACCACCTCAATTTTCCAAGAGCCTGAGGAGTTCAATCACGGGAGATCTGCCATACCTGTCGTCGTTAGCCGTTTTTGTATATTTGCAGGGACTTTTAGAGTGGTATCTATCCAGTGAGATAGTACTTGCTGAAGTGGTTTGTAGAGTGGGACCTGGCTTTTCTTCCTTTTCAATAAGCTGGGTCACCGACCCTGCATCAGCCAGAAAAGGCAGCAACAGCGGTTTACTTACCAGTCATCAACCTTGACTGAATTTGAATTAGGACCTTAATCATATGTTCTGTGATTAAGTTCCTAATTAGATGATTACCATCAGTCACTGATTAATCATGGGTCATGTAATCGGATCAATTATAGTAATGAACTACCCTCCTCTTGACTGAATTGGCTGGTCTGATCACTCTGTTTACGAACTATCGAAGGCTGAGCCCAGCTGAGGAATGCTTGTGTCGTGCAGCAATTTCATTTTCTCCAGAATAAAAAGCATTGGATTTCTCTGTTACAAAACAGAACAGACTGTCGAAAGACCTCCATTCCGGCTTCGGAAGAACACGCAGACAACGATGTGCAGAATATCTGCTCATTTCCGGGTAGAAGAGAGTCAGTTAAACGAGGTATCTCAAGAGGTGAACTGTAAACGAATGTTTTGGGATGCGTGCTAGCACAGCTGGAACGAATCTGTCTGTGGAACTGGTGCCTATCTCTGAGCTTTCACTGAGTGACACCTTTGTTCTGGAAGTTCGTGAAAAACTATAAGGGTGCCCAATCTATAATTCACCAGCTCCAAGGGAGTTCATTAACTAGAGGTCCTCATGCTAGTTTTAATTTTACCCAGTGTGTTTTTCGGATGGGCGTTCCCGAGACACTTTCCAAAACCTCAAGACTATTTGGACTCTCCTTTGTGGCTCTTCTTTAACGGTTATTTGGGTAACAATCAACACAGGTAGCCTCTAGAATTCATTCAAAACGCATGGTGGGAAGCTCTTTCAGACTCCAGCCATGCGGCACAAATGAAAGTGCAAATAGTCATTACCCCCAACAAGCAAGTGCTATTTGGCAGAAGTTCAATAGTATTTGGATTCACTCTCCTATCTTAGCTCGTAGGAATGGGAACTACATTTGAACCAAGAGTCCTCCCCCTCCTACTTTATTTCTATAGCTCTAGTTTGCCTTTTCACTTGTCTGTTCTTGCTTCTCTTCAATGTCCAACCTTTGCCACTTTTTTTGTATGTTTTTTTTAATGCAATGCTTCTTCCACTTGTTAAAAAAAGAAGAAAAGAAAAAGAAAACATCCATTTGTTTCAAAAAGAAAACCCAAAAAAAGAAAACAAACAAACTATTAGAGTGAACTGGAGTGTGTCTGAGCCTAGAAGTACTTATTGAAGGTTCCTGCTTAGGAAAATTACGGAGAAATTGCTAAAATATTGCATTTGTCAACCCGAGTTTTGGGCTTAAATCGAGCTGACAATGGCGACTACTTTCTTTCTATAAGCTGCCTAAGCATTGGCTACAGCCGGCACCGGAAGTTGCCTTCCCCCATTCCAAGTTGCTGTTTTAAGCTCGGTTGCGACCTGGAACTGTCAAGTGACTCAATTCAATCCCAAAATTTGATTTGATTTCAATTGAATTGAGTTGAATTTCCCGATAATCAGTTTCAGTGAAATGTCGGTCGTCCGTTGAGGAATCTTTCCAGATGTGAGGAAACGCTTAATTGTTCTCTGCTGGAAGAATTCAAACACAAGGGACATCACCAGCGCTAGGGATATATTTTGAGTTTCATCAGCTATTTTCCTTCAATTCTCAAACTGAACCGTTTTCTCAAGTACAGAGTCCTGTTTTTTTCTCTATTTTTTACTCCAAATAGAAGTTTTGTAGATTTTTTTCACCGGTTTTTCCAGAAGTTTTCAAGTTGCAACCGGTTTTTTTCTCAATTCCACCGGGTTACAATGACCTAACCGGCATTGGACATCAATGATTCATTCGACCCAAAAGATTAGCAATCGGATAGATGCCTGATACGAATGTTTATTTTTCTCATTCTTTTTTGAATTTCACAATTTCCATGCGAAGAAAATTTCAATGAACATTCCAGAATATGAAAGTGCTCCTGGATCATTAGCAGCTGTGAGCAAGGCTTTCAACGGCACCGGCCATGAGCGATCGAGAGCCACAGAGGACTGATGGAGCGTGGTTTTCCTTGTAAAAAGGGGACCCACCGATTGAATTTTTTTCAGATGAGACAATGAATAAACTCTAACCTTTGCTAAGCCGATGCTCTCGTGACTCCTCCTGTGCCAATCAAACCAATTGTCTGCATGAAACTGCCTCCAGGCAGCAACTCCTGTAGGAATACTCCTGTGCACGTTGTCCCTTCATGTAGCTTGAAACATGCTACATCGAAAGACTGAGTAAAGTTAGTATTCAATTATCGACGCTGAGGAAGGACAAACTGAACCAATGGCATTCCATTGAGGCGACCAAGGCATCAGAAAATCATTCTAGGAGACAACCGACATGAAGCAGGCGAAATTAAGAAAGAATTTCCTCTGCAATTTTTTACGTCTTTCTTTGTCATTACATACCCTTTGGTTAGTGAGGTTCCTGTACTCTTGTTGATCTCCTGTTACAAGTTATCTCTTGGCATTGGTGGATGGTACAACGAAATGCATCACCAATGCACTGATTTCGAAGTGAGGCTCAAATCAGTGAATGCGCTGTAGTTCACTTTCTGGTTAGCGTCTTCCATGAGTGTACTTTGTAAGGTTCTAAAACACCCACCTACACCTGGCAAATCACGCGAATATTCTTTGAAGGATTCTTACCGCCGATCAACAGTAGAGACTCATGAAGGAACACCCCACTCAGTCCTCAATCACTCCAAATTTCATTTACTTTGATAGCAACAACAGAGGGTTGCTTAGAATTTGAAATCGCCTCGCCAATAGCCAAACTCTACCGTCAATTTTGAACCCGAGCACTAGGTTCAAAAGAGGGGAAAAGGAAATTAAGAAAACAGAAATCCATCACAACAATCTTGAGCGTTCAGTTATTTTAAACCCTCCCAAAAGTCTGAATTAATGCGTGATTGGCAAGTCTGGTCCTATAGTGAGATTGCAACTAATTTTCTAGTTCCACTAGCCCAACTAATTAAGGCAACCAGGCGCAGGTCTGCACATGATATCTGATATTACCCAAGTGTTGCCAAGTTGAGAAACAATCCTGTCCGAACGTACTCGTTGATTTGTAGTCCTAGCAAATGCAGAGATTTCATTCCACATCTACCGTCACATGCCATACATCGAAGCTGCCTGGCCACTTTGAAAATTGCATAAACTAATTTTAACCACGGCACTTGCATTCTAGTTTTTGAAAAACTTGTGTACCATATTGCAAACTTTAGTCGCATTGGTAAAATTGGCGTGCTTCAGGGCGCCAACACTGTGACATTCAAGTGCACAGCGCTCTAGAAACTAGGACTCGCATAGATCTGAGGTCCCTGCCTACTAATAATCTCTTGACACCGCCGTGACCACCCGGCCACTGCTTCAGAAGCAACTACCTTTTTTAGGACCAAGTTCGAATGCACGAAGCTGCATGATGAAATTGGCTGAACTAACCCTGACGCCGAGTATATCCCTTTTAGGGCCGAAGGATTCATGAATGTAGAACGACAGTTCTGAGTGAAAAGTATAATATAAATGGGGAAAATCTTCATATCATTAGATACAATGAAGAACATTGCATGCGTGGTTTCAAAAAAAGGAATTATTTGAACAAATAAGGATCCTCATTTTTTTTAAACTGATTTAAAATAAGACATGAAGCCAAATATGGGCTTCTTCGTCCAAAAATGGAAATGCATGCCCAAGCTCATTCGGGACCGTAGCCAGTCAGGACAATCACCTAAAATTAGTTTGTCAACGATGGACAAGTTTGGCAGGAATCACTCAGGTGAAGTCCTACGGACATTTGCAAACCTTTCTAATTCCAAACGCCTGCAGCCAAATGACCAGCTACAGCCATGTCCTTCAAATTCTTCAAATTCCTAAACGAACTTCCGAAAAAACCAAGAAATCCTCTCAACGGTGGAGTTCCATAAAACAAGCACACGGCAGCTTCCGTGAAATTGGCGTTCTCGGATGTTTACGTGTCCTTGTTCCGGAGCTCTGTGCACAATTGTAGCGCTGTGAAACACTTCGGTTTACCGAATATGGCCATGAATCTTTAGTGTCCTGACGGAGTCCTAGCAAAGAGCTCCACTAGCTGCACTGGTGAAGACCATGTGATGACTGCTCCCCACTCGGCTGGGCCGGATTTGGCTGGCATCTCCTCCCGGCCATCCAAATGGGGGTTTGCAAGCAGGGCTGGGGGACCGGAGGAGACCCATCCATGACTTTTTAACAGGTTGTCTGCAAGGTGAAAGTGAAGAAGCTCATTCACTATTTACAGCTCTTCTCATTGGCCGCAAGTACGCTCTAGATTTGTAAATTCGCAGAGCTCATTGGATTCAGGAAATTCACAACAACGACAAGAAACTTTCGGAAGTGGCGAGAATGACGCAGGAGGGGGAGAACGAGCTGCTGAGTAAGTCGCTGAAGTTCAGGAAAGTGAATGCACTTTGTCGTCGCTCTGTTTGTCAGCCTCCGTAGTGGCCTGCAAATGCAGCTCGTTTTGCCAGCCGGTGCCAGTTTTCAAGGCAGCCTGTTAACAGGTTCATCGATTTTGCTAGATGGGTGGGGCTGAAATGCAAGCCTCCGTTAACAAGTCATCCATTTTAGCAGTCACGTGGGGATGTCGATACATGAATCACGGCCTGGGAGGATTGACCCCTCTATTGCCCCATGTTTTACCCTTGTGGAAAATCCTGTTTTGGGTTTTTTTTTTTTGCCACATATGATAAAATTTGCAAATTCTGAATTCAAATTTGCAATTGTAGCCCCCACACTAGCTGTGGAACATGATGGAATACAAAATTTAAGTGGCACAAAATAGGAGGTAATTTTGACATTTACCCTTTGGTAGGGTAATAGCTAGGGGTCAATCCTCCCTGACCATGAATCACTAGGATCTACAATTTGATGTATGGTTCCAAATCTAGCTCATTTAAGATTTTTAGCTTGCACAAATTCTTTTTTCCTCTTCTATTAATCCCTAAAGTCCCATTGTTTGTAGGGGAACAAAATAGATTTTGGATAGGCTCCTTTCATCTTGATGTTCTTCATGATTTTCTTAATTTCTTTTGTGAAGATAGAAAAATAGATTAGCTTTCTGGGATCATAATTTTTTTTTCAATCAATACCTAGGAGCAAAAGTTACAATAATGTTAGTGTGAGTGTAAAAAAGTGAGCTTAAGAGCCTTGAACCTAGTTGTAGGTATATACCTACAACCATTTGAGGGTGTTTATAACATATGAACTTATTATTTAGATACACTATAATATAAAAAGAGTTTATAACATAGATACCTTTAACATAGACATCTATATATAACCAGAGAAAATGTTTATAATATGAATTCCTAAGCTCATGGGTTCATAGATTCTATTAGTTCACATGCTAGCACTTCCCACAAAACTTATAGTCCAATAAGCCCAAAATTTTGTTTGATAGGTAGACTCCCCAAAAGAAACTTAAATTAAAAAAAAAATTGTTTCTTGAAGAATGTATTTTTATCTACATGCCAAGCTTTGATGCATTCCATTTGGATTTTTTATGTGAGCATTATGGACAATTTTGTTTTGGGGGCAATTAGAGCATCTTTGACAAAAAAAAATAACCTATAGGATTCATTTCTAAACTCAATTTTCACAATTAAAAGGATTTCTTTTCTAGAGGGTTAAATATGCTTGTTAGAACAATCTCATTTTTGAGATTAGTATGTTTCAATTCCATCTAAGAGCTATTAATGGTTTAGTTTTTCCTTCAATCTCAAACCTACTTCTACTTAATAATTTTTTAATGTGTGAAAATTAAGTGTTCATTTTTTGAAATTTTTTCACTAGATTTTCAACTCAATTTTTCAATATAAAAAATTCAAAATCAAATAATGCAAAAAATTTATACTAAGAGGATTCAAAGTCTCATATTCAAGTCATGCGCAGTGAAAAAAACATTTTACTTCACTTCAAATGGAAATATTTTACAATCTATGTGGTCAAAGTTCCCGAAATTTCTCTCACACATTTTTACACTAAGCTAGTGCAAGATCCTATGGTTAGATATGAATTAAAAAACAAGTATTAAAGTTTTTTACTCTTTGATTTAGAAATGGCAGTTTTCAATGGGATTTTTTTCTAGAAAAAAGGCCTTGAGACTTTAGGAGTTAACCCCTAACTACCCATTTGACTATATATGGTCGATCAAAAATTTAGGCTTGTTTTGGTGGAGGTAGTTAAATTCTTGTAATTGTTTAAAAAATTTTATGGACAATTTTGAAGGTTAACTACAGAAAACTTTTATTTTTCACTAAAAAAGGCAAATATTTGATTTTTGAGAGGTCTTCAAAGGCATACATGTCCATTATTGGAAGAGTAAAGCTTGCTACTTTTACTTCATTTCCCGACTTTGGGCAAAGTTGGCCAATTTCACTTGATTTGAGATCTAAAAAATTATACTTATCCATTTGCTTTGAAAATGGTCTCATTGGAGAGAGTAAAGTGTTTTTATGATTTTCACCATTGAAAATTTAAACATGCAAGTACTGATTTGGAGGTATGTGTAATTTATTATATGTCAAAAATCACTTTTCAACAATTGCAAGGTAGATTGTGTGATAAGTTTGATAGCTCTTCATTTGAACTTAAGGATTTTGGAAGTGCATTTTAGTTTGCTAATAGAATTTTTAGTTGTTCATGTCATTTTAAAAAACAATTTGCTTCATAAGGCATAATTATACATTCTTTTTTCGTAGGAAAAACACACTTGGAAAGGCCTCAAGTACTTGGGGGTTATATACAACAAAAGAACTTGCATGCTTTGAGTTTTGGAATAGGCAAGGGGATTCATTTAGACTCCTTTATAATATTAGAATAAAGTCCTAGGCATTTTCTAAAACTTTACATTAGCCAATAAGAAGTATCTACTAGTGTTAGACTAGTATTGACTAAATGTATCTTAAATGGACATTTCAGAAGCTACTATTACATTGCAATGTTCATAAGTGTTTCATATGTTTGTATACTTACCCAACATTGGTATCTACATCACTATAGAGATTTTGTAAAGGTTGAGAATAATTTTACTTACCTATAGAAATAATAATGTATGCCTTTGAATTTTGTCATTAGTAATTTTGCACTTTAGTGGTCTCTATGGAGATTTTATGTCTTATGGATCAATTGTGATGGATTTTAGGATGGAAATAGGATGGAAAAAATCAATTATTTTGTTCAAAATTCGGAGAAGTTGCTTTAAAGAAATGAAGTTTACCAAGTGTAGTTTCTACTCTAATTGAAAAATTTGGAAAACTTTATATTTTATTTCAATTTGAAATGGTAACTTTGGTTTATACCATGATATTATTCACTATATTAATATATACTTGTGATGAAAACTTCAAATATTTTGAGCATATTTTATATTTCATACAAATTTTCTTTACTTTATCTTTAAAGAATAAACAATAATTTCAAAGTTTTACAAAAGAATTTCAGATTTTTATGACTAACAAAAGGCATGTGATTTTATCTCTGAAAAATATTAAAAATTTCATTCATATATAATAGTTGCAAAATGGCAACAACAAATTAAATGAAGATTTGTGAGGCAAGAATAGTGATCAAGGGCATATTCTCCTAGAGTTAAGGTAAACCAACATAATTTTTACTAGGAAAATTTTATCATAGTAAGTAGTAATGAAATATTTTACTAGTATTTGCGAGTCTTAAATCTAAAATCTAAATACAAATTTTAAATGTACTTTATAGGAAAAGTGACTATGCTCAGTAAGAAGAAATAAAATAAGAGAACATTTGTAGGGATCATTTGCTTGTGAAGAAGGGCAATAAAATTAAGAAATTAAAGAGACATTCATGTGCTTCTTTATACTGTAAAAGTTGTGAACACAAAAAATAGAGTTCAAATGCTTAGAGGAAAAATTCTTCCATAATAAATGATTGGTGAGCAATTCGTTGCATTTGTGGAAAGTCTTGAAGATGTTCCTATCCACAATGAAATTTCGTTTTATTTGTTTCAAAAAAGAAAATAAGAAAAAAAAAAAAGGTATTCCTATCCATTTTCATGTAAATCATATCATGTCATGCAAGTGAGCATTGTCATAAAATAGATAGTAACAATCACGTTAATAAATTTCACTTAAAAGGAGCCACTTTCATGACATTCAGAGCTCTACTTGGAATATAGTTGCAACTATAGTAGGTCACTTTAGATGCATTTGCCAAGAGGAAGGGCTGATGATAAATTCTTACTACAACAATTGAGAAGAATTGAAACTTTGATATTTTACATTCTTCCACAATTTCTCAATTAATCTTATTAAAGGAATGGTGCCTCAAAATTAGATAATCAACTAAAATCATTTGATTATTGTACTTGAGAATCAAATTTGGTGAAAAATAATTTTAAAAATAGACGAAATAAAAAAAACCAATACTTCTATAGAAATAAAGTTTCTTGTGGAATATTTCTATTTTTATAATATGACAAATGATACTTTTTGGATAATTTATATATTGGATAGGGATGTGATGATCTTGTCCATCTAATTTACAATAATGTGAACTCAAATATTTTGTAAATGAAGTTTTAACAAACTCTAGATAAAATAGGAATCTATAGATTTCTTTCTAATATATGTGCAATTAGAGAAAGAATCTAAAAGAGAAAATGCCCTTGAAATGTTGAACTAATGTAGATGGGACGCACTTGGGTTTAGGATCCATAATAGGTTAGCATACCTTAGGCTAAAATAGAGCTGGTTTGAATTTTCTTGCAACCAATTTATTTTGAACCATTAGAGTTTGGCTGAAATGAAAATGAATCAAGTATGCCTTCAATTGTTTCATCATATAAATACAAGCTTGTACCCTACAAGATATCAATGAAAGGAAGACCTATAAAAATGACAATCAAAGTTGAGATAAACCCATACTTTAAGTGGTTCCAAAAAGTGAGGTTGTAACTAGCTAATGGATCAGTTCTTGCTTTTTCACAGACTATGATGTTGGCTGCAGAACCCACCAGTGTCAAATTCCCAGCAACAGTGCTCACCCATGCCAAAAGCAACCATGCTTGAGCAGGACTGGCTCCAGTTGTGGCTACTGCCGATGCCGCCACCCGGGGACCTAGCAGCAAAACTGAGACAAAAAAACACAACCAAAATGTCAAATATATGAAAAAAATTTGAGGAGAATCGCCAGTTAGTTCATCATTAGTTGGTGGAATTGGGATTAAATGGTTTCAGTTTTGAAAACATCAGAAAAAAAACATTCAAAAACGGACTCATTTGAATATGGGAATTAAAGGAAAATAGCCTGTAAAACTTCAAAAAGACCTCAAATGCTGTAAACGAAGGCAATTACTTGGTTGGATCGGAAAAGCTAAGACAACTAACATCTATAACTTGTTGTTGGTGTTTATATGCTTAAATTTTTAGGATTCGAATGTCTCAATTTTGAACAATGAACAGAGAGGTTTTAGGGACTTTTTTGACCACATAACTTCTCATTCATCCAAACCAATGCTTGACTTTTTTTTTTAAACTAAACTTTTTGTACAATGAATTTGATGAAATGGAGGTAAATGTATTTATTAAGATATCAGCAAAAATACGCAAAAATTCAAGAAAGGATTTGGAAACAAAGGAGTGAAGGTAGAGAGTTTGAAGATTGCCGAGTTTTTTTGGCTTCTAGGCCTTTGATCTGGGGTTCTAGGTTCAAAAAACACTCCACACCAATCGTTTATAAATGTGATCATTGTCTCAACACCTCCTCAAGTAAAATCGAATTCATACTTACAATTCACATTGGTAAGTAACTCCGTTTTGAACAATTTGAGCAGGATTGAAAGCTTTAGATTCCCTCCCAAGTTTCATTATTACATGATCATATGCTTAAAGAAAGCTGCGAAAGCAGCGAAGAATCCAAATGGAATTGGATGGAGTAGGAGTAGGATAAATTGCAACTGGTGAACATCAACCAAAATTCGGGCGATGGGGCATCCAAGGGTTTAACTGATTCAGATTTATACACTGTTTGTAACCCGAGACACACATAGCGAAGTCATCAGCAAAGAGTTTTTTCAGTACCTGTTGGAACATTCGATGCCACATTTGAGAGAAAAGTGACAACCAGCGAGAGGACGACCTTGCCTCCTTTGGTGTTGATTCGAGAATAGGGCTCCACTGCTAACCAGAAGTGGGCTGGAGCTCCGGTGCTGTTGAAGCCTTCCACCGTGATAAACATTCCAGAGAAGAAAACGAGAATGGAATACGAGACCTGCAAAAGGCGAATCCGGAACAGATTGCACCTGTAAGAACTAAATAAATCCATCACCCCCACACATGGCAAACACACTTGTGCTCACGAACTTGAAGAATGACAGCTTTCAGACTGCCAAAATTGTGATTCAAAATGTGCTAATTTTCACTCGAATTCGGCATTCTTTAGCGAATATATGCAACAAACATGAAGTTCATTTTGGAGACAGTCCATGAATCACAAACTAAGGGTAATGTGAAAGTAGAGCTCAGGATGGCAAGATCACTTTCACGTTACTTGACATAACCTCAACTATCGATGTACAACTACTAGCGCAAAACCCCTGGTTGGTCGGAAAACAACATAAGAAATTATCCCTCGGTAGGTTCTAACAATATCCAAACGTTGCAATCTCTTTCAATTGACGTTCCAACAAGACATTTGCACTACACCGTAGTCCTTATCAGGTTTGGTTCATTTAAATCTTCACATGTATCTGTCAGCTTCTATTTGTGCGGGCCATTCGAATTCCCTTCTCTAATGAACGAAGCACCTTCGAGCACATGCGCAAAGCCATACCAAAGAATCAATTGCGATGCCACTGAACCCCTCCAAGACCAAGAGGGTCAAATTTGGTCTCATGTGTTTCAGCAATTTTGAGTTAGCTAATATGGGGACTTTCTGTAGTTCAATTTCATTTCTTTTCTTACTAACACATGCCATTATCTCTACTAATTCCGTTGATAATATATTCGGCCCACCTCAATAACACTCCGCGACATGATCAGCCACATTGACCACTTCCGAACCATGAATCCCCTTTAAATTGTTCACCCTTCTCAAATTGCAAGACTTCACCCGTGAATCCGATGAACTCGAAAACTGAGTACCTACCTTGTCCAGAGTTTCCGTGGCATCTGAGAAATCGACCACAGTGAGCATCACAGCCGCTGTAATCGCAGTCCAAGGCAGCCCCACGCCCGCTTCAAACGTATGCATGGTTGCCCCCAGAATCCAAATCCCAACCATGACGACAAACAACACCAGTTTCGAAACGCCCTGCTTGTGTTTCTGCAAATACGGCAACCACCAGCCTTTGGTCACCCCATAGCCTTCCCCTTCACGAGTCTCCACATTAAAACTGGAAGAGGGTTTCAGGAGCGCTCTCGATCCTTCCGATTCTTCATCACCTTCCTCAGATCCAACACTGTGCCTCCGTTTGCCAGAAACGAGAGCTTCATCACCACCATCCGCAATATCCTCCTTCAGGTCTTCAAGGTGGAGAGACCGTCCGTAGATGAGAAGCAATCCGAGAATGTTGAAAGCCAAGCCCACGACTACAGCAGGCAGTACCCCGGCAACAAACTGCCAGAACCCGAGTCCGCCTTGCACTGCGATGACGAGGTTCTGCGGGTTCCCAATGGGCGTGGCGGCCGAGCCGATGTTGGCGCTGCACGCGAGCGCGAGGAGGAACGGCTTGGGATTCAACCGCTTTTCCTTGCAGAGCTTGAGGATGAATCCCGTCAAGACGACGCACGTGCTGTCGTTAGTGAAGAGTGCGCTGGCGAGCGCGGCCAGCACGCAGACGCGGATGAGGAGATCTTTTCCGCCGCGGGTTTTCCAGGAAAGGAGGCGCGTGAGGGAGTCGAAGGCGTGGGCGCGTTCCAGGTAGACGCTGAGGACCATGGTGGCGAACAGCAAGCCCAGGATGGGGAGGTCCACGGCAGCGAAAGCGGCGTCGGAGGAGATGACGCCCAAGAGGACCATCAGGGAGGCGCCGAGTAAAGAGCCTGCCGTGCGGCCGATGGGGAGGAGAGGGAAGGAGGGGAAGACGGCCAGGAGCCACCAGATGACGAAGGCGAGGCTGCCCTTCACCAACTTGGCGTCCGCGAACCATGTCGCCATGGCGGCCCTGAATTCCAACCTGGGTTTTATTGGGAGTGGAATCTCGTGAACGACAATCGAGGACTACACTCGAGCATAGGCTCCGAACATCATATATTGAGAATTGATCAATTTTCAAATCGAGAATTGATCAATTTGGTCCAGGTTCCAAAGCTGAGGGTGCTGCAATTGATCCCATTCAACTTGAGCACCTCTGTCGTTGCTGCATAACAACAACAACGCGTTGGGTCGAAGCTCCTGGCCATCACTTGGAGTGCTTCATTACACGAAAGCTTTACCCACCTTTAGCGAAGTTGCGTGAGAGCATGAATTATGTGCAGTTCCCTGATTTTGGAAACCAAAAACTCGTTAGAAAACAACAGGAGATGCCAGACGTCCCGATTCTTGCTCCGCAGTTTGTAGGTTTGGACACAGCGAGATTTTTCTTTCCCTCAAAATACTAGCCCCTCAGAGCAATTTCGCAGCAGTTGACTCTCAGGTCGCCTTCTTTTGCAAACCAGCTCGAGCTCTGATACCCCCCAAACCTATCTACCTTTGCAAGAACCTCAGATATAGGTTCGTTCAAAGTTTACCGACAAAAAATGACTAGCTAGAACTCCGTCTCCAAAAGCAGAGTCCCTCTATGGTACGATGATCCAATTGATCGTAATAAAATGGAATATTGAGGCCACGCACAAGGAATGCAGAAATCGAGCGCTAGAAAAAATTAAGTCAAAGTTGAGTACGCAAGGGCGCCCTAACGAAATGAAGTTCGTTCATGAAAACCCACTGACAGCAGACCATCGGAAGGGTACGTCTCGATCGATCATATTCATCGACTTTACAAACAGCCCAAAAATCAGCAACGAGGAACGCCGTGAACAGCAACTTTCTACTCCCCAAATCAAACCAGAATAGCACAGAAGATGGAGAGATTCACTCACGAATTGAAATTAAAAGGGGCGGAAGCTGCTGGTGCTGAAGTCGATGGGCAAGCGGGGATACCACGCTCGTGTTTTACATCGTGACTGCCGAGAAGGTAACCTTGCAACTTCCTCGGGAGAGATCTACTAGACTCCACCCGGGCGCCGCAAGTTTGTGTGTCAACCACAAGGCAACAACATATTATCATAAGTTATCAAGGAGATATCTCTTTCAATTCTCTAATGAACTTGCGACCTAAGATCGTCCCAAAGTAGGTTCGAATCATGGTTACTATCTTCTTATTGGTACAGTAAGACGCATGACTCACGTTCCGGCCGCAGTGCAAGCCCCCCTTCCTGGACTTGGAAACGGAGGGGTATCATTATTGTTTAAGGAGAAACGTGTTTCGATTTCAGAGCCCCGTCAGTAGTGATGTTTGACACTTTGACCAGTTGAAGAAAGCAATCACGAACGGGAGTCTTCAGGATTCGTTTACTCTATACCGACAGGACGTACTTGCAGGATTGCTGATGCACGGATGCAGTGATTTCTGTATTTTTTTTGGCTTGGTAGCGGAACACGCACCTTGGAATGTTCGTCGGCGGGTAAGAGAAGGCGGGTAAGGTAAACGCACCAGGAGCCAACCACGCCCAGTACCCAACCTGTACGGTGTGCTATTTTCAAGCTTTGGGATTTTTTTTTTTTTTTTTTTTTCGTCTTTTTCAAGGTTGGGATTAATAAGATTATGACACATGTCGTGAAGTAAGGTAGGAGGCTCAGAAGTCGACCACTTAAGCACTGGAACTGAATTTTGGGCAAGTGAAACTTCTCAAAATATTTTTCAATCAATTTTCCTTAAAAGACAAGACAAATTGGCATCTAATCCAAGTTGTTTCATATTTTTTGGATTATTTCTGATTTAGTTATAAATTTTCAAACAAGAAGTGTTGTAGGTCCCTATTTATGATCCTAGGTCTTTCATAAAGTGTTCACTGCAATTTCTAAAAAGAAATGGGAAAAAGCAAGGAGATTGATTGGCTCTTGCAATAATGAATAATATTTTTTCTTGATTTTCCAATGACTGTAGGCGTCAATTTAAGAACCGCCTCCAATCCATTACAATGCCATTTATAGGGGCGGTTCAAAATGCCCAAGCAAAATTCAAACCTCCTACCTTAGTGAGCAAGAAAGTAGGAAGGAGTGAGCAACAAAGTTGTTCTTGAATGATCGGAATTGGAAGACTTTAGACATTGGTTGTAGGTGAAGTGCACTTTTTGGCTCCCTAAAGTCACAAAATTTGGCTTCCAAAATTCACTACTCATAATCTACTACAAAATTGCTCATGATCTATCTGAAGCTTGATCATCCCTCTATTAAGTATATGTCTTCATCTGTAACTAGTGTGCCCTGTACCATTGCTACAATATAATAAAATATAAAAGTATAAATAATTTTTTAATTCATAAAAAAATTCAATATTCAATATTTTGTATCTTTTTTGGTGTGCACCCCTCCTCATAGAGAGCTTTCCAATGATACTAAGAATATGACCAAAGATGCACAGTCCAAGAAATCTCATTGTAAGAAACAAAATAAAACTATTTGAACTTCATAAACTTCATATAAAACTATGCAAACCTTGAATTTTTTTAGTTGTTTTTGGCAATTTCATTCATTGTCATTGTTTTCTAGTGTAAGAAGAGCCAATTCAAAAATTAATTAAGATTCTAGCAAAAAATTGCTATTAAAAAATCACTCTATTAATGAGGCTTCATTTTCAAAAAAATTAGTATTTCAATGAAATTTAAGAATTATATGTTCTACTTCAACAACAATTTGATCATTTTTACAAGATTCATAAAATAACTATACCTAATTCCAACCTAATAAGCAAAAAGTTGAGTGTTGTTTCTATTATCTAATAATTTAATTAATTTTTGGTTGGATCTTGTTGGAAGTCACAAGAGTATTTTAGATTCTCTTTTCATATCATTTTTGGATATAGTATGAATAAACTATAAGTTTTCAAAGAGTTGCAAAAAATAGTACCCAAAAGCACCTTTATATTGTCATGAAAAGAGATATTACATTCTAAGCAAGAATTTGTAGGAATCAATTTTAGAAAAGGGTCACAATTAGGTGTAGTTACAGTAATATGTGAATTCCTAATGAATGATAGATTCCTTTGAAATAAAATAAGAAAACACAACATACAACAATTGGGAGTTTTTTTTAACATCAAAGTTTAGTAATTATCATTCATATTCTATATTCAATTATTTGTTTTTCTATGTAACTACTTTGGTTCTTCTCTTTCTTATGAGTGTGATTTGATTTTTTTTTATTCAGTTGATTTTTATCCAATGTTTTAAAAGTCAATGAGTTCTTTTTAAATTTTTACAATATGCAAAAATTCAGTTTTGAGTATTGTTCTTAAGACTTTAGAGAGACAAACCATAAAAGGTAAATTTGACAAAAATTTTAAAATTCATCATTATAAAGAAAATATATTGACAAGAGTACTAGAAGATAATACCATCTATACAATGACAATGAGTTCAAAAGAGGCAATAACTATCTTTGACTACATAGTACACATTATCATAGAAAAGATGTTTGCTTCAATCTTTTAGAATGTTGCGGTATGATGATTGCTAATGTGCTAAAAAAAACTTGTAAGAATAGGAATATTTTGTTCTCTTATTAAGAACTTGGGTATCCTAGTACCTCTTCAATTTTGGCACCCACTACTGAATGTTCAATCAAATTTAACTTTTTAACTTTGGCAAGAAAAAATTTATTGTTGGAATTTTCATCATCCTAGATACGGAATTAATAAAATATTCATTATGTAGCTCCAATAACAATTTACTAAAGTATGTGTAGATATAAAAGACAAGTTGTTTATACAAATTGGATGGTAAGGTAAGAGGTAAAACAATCCATGTGGGATATGTAAATAGTTAGGATTAGTAGGAGCTCAACCATTCATAGTCAAGTGAAAAATAGGAAATGTGTTCAAAGTAGAATTTCAGACCTCATTTAAGCATAGTAGAATAATTTTTCAAAAAAAATTGAACTTAATTAATGTACGAGATGAAGTTAGCTTTCGTCTTCAGAAAATCTTTTTGAGATTTGATCCTCCAATCAAAAGTAATGGACAAATTTCAAGGAGGAGTTGGAAGGAACATTTTCTTTGACATTTTCAAACATCAAATTTGAATATTGTTCATAACTTTTTTTTGGAGCTTCATAATCACAAACGGATTTTGGAAGATGAAATTTAGATTTATTTCTCAAGTTTTCATAGTCATTTCTTTTTTGAAAAATGCTATTTTATAATGCAAAAATGAGGTTTAAAATTCTGTATTGAACATAGTTACTATTTTTTGACAATGAGAGGTCAAGCTCCCATCTTCAAATTATCCTATATCCTTTGAGGGTTCATGAAACAATGGATTTCATTATAAAAACAATGTCTCCATCCTCCGTTTCTACTAAAGTTCAATGAAGAAATTCCTTCATATCTCTGTAAGAAAGCTTCTTGATGGTAGATGGTCTTTGGACTTGGCCTTCTTATTAACATTGGGTAGTTTGTTTTTTAAAACAATGTGGTCATTTAATTCTTTTTAAGTTTGGCAAGATTTCTACACCTTAGAAATTCACAAATTTCCACTGATTTGGACAATCATTGTTGTCAATTTTCAAGATTTTGGACAATTATCATTATAACTTCTTGAAATTACAATATCTTTAAAAAAACAAATAATTTTTGCCAAAATTAAAGAGGGATTACAATAGCCATCATTCAATAAAAGTAGGTTTGTAGATTTTGGTTTACAAATTTCAATTAATTTTCAAGTACATTTTTTTTTGTCTATTTATTGTAGGTTATGACAATCATTAGGCTCTAGACTTGTTATTGAAGCATAAAAATGTGCCAAAATCATATTTAATCCTAAAAACCACAAGATATGATTTCAAGGCATTTTTCACTTTTAGATAAGTGCAATACTTTTTGTGTTCTTGTGAAATTTTTATCATAGGTGTGGTTCACTACTAACTTGATTCCTAAAAATTTTTAGACCAATTCAAGTCATGATTAAAATTTTATACTTCAAAACAATATTTTTTTTACTTATGGGGCAATTTGCAGTAGCCATGATAAATAGGTTCAATTGGGCTGAAATTTTTTATACATACTCTCAACAAGCTTTTTAATATAACCCCAAAATTTGAGAGGCATACAAGCAAAAGATTTAGACTTACAAGTCTTCGAAATTGGACTTTCCATCTTTGAGTAATATTCAAAATTTATAAAGCCCATTTTCAAAGGCTTGTAAGTCAAAATCATGTGCTTATATGCCTTTCAACTTTGGATTTTATGCTAACAAGCTTGTTGAAAATATGTATAAAAAATTTCAGCCCAATTGAACCTATCTATTAATTTTTTTTTAAACTATCCAAAAGTGAAAAAAAATGTCAATTAGAGGTATAAAATTTAACTACAATTTGAATTTTCTAGGAATCAAGTTAGTAGTAAAACACACCATGATAAAAATTTCATTAGAATCCAACAAATATTGCGGTGGAAAGACCTGCCCAAAATTTGTGAAATTGTACTTGTAGAATTTTAAGGGTTACATTTGTATTACATTTATTATTGATATGTGAAACCAAAGTTTTTCAAAGATGCTTGACAGTCTTTGGGGAGAAACTATCAATGTAGTAGAAAATGTCATCAAATAAAAAATAGGGTCAATTTAATTCATTGAGGGAAAATTTTATACTTTTAATAGATCTATAGTAGCATTGGTAATATGTCTTGGTCAAGTTTATATATAAAATAGGGTGGTAAAAATTTCCTATCTTTTTGTGAATAGTAGGAAATAAATAGGATGCCAAATATTAGATCCCTTCAAAATGCCTAGTAAGTTCAATTTGACAATTAGTAGCTTAGGCAAGTGATTGTAATTGGTGTCTTGGATTTGAATTAAGCACACCTTTGGACCCGTGGGAAATGCATTGGCATTTGAGGATGGTAGTTTAGAGTGTTGTCACTATAAGTTTTCAATAGGTTCTTTGACATATGTTGCAAGGGTCATGTTGTCACGTGGGTTATGGTTCTTACAGGTCATTAGAGGATTTTCTAGAGTCAAGGAGGGCTCCGAGTTTCTAGTCATTTTCGGACCTTACGAACTGGTCGAAACTTGTTGAAACTTACTGCCTAACGTGGCAGTGCAACTATCACATTGTTTTCTAAAATAACATTCATCTTTGTTTTTCATTTTAGAAAATTAAATTTTTTTTTTTCAATTTTTTTTTTGACAGCGTGGTGTTTGCTTTACTATGGAAGAAACTACAAGGCCAACTGTTTGAAACATCCCTCTTAGACCCTAGAAAATCCTCTAATGTCAAGTTATTTTCGTCGTTCTCCTTGTCACATTTCCTTCAAATACCTTTGTTGCATTAGGATTTGCACATTTGCTTTGGATTTGGAGTTGCATTTCTCTTCACTTGTGATTATATGTCACTTATAGTTTAGGGTTGAGGATTTACTTACTTGTTAGTTTGTTTAGGGTACTTGCATGTGAAAAATTAAAGGTTTGAAGAGTGTTTTGACCATCGATGCCCTGTTGAGCTTTAAAGTTTTAGGATGCACTTGAATCCAATTTAAATTTGGTGAATTTTGCACTCCTACTACAATTTAGGGTTCCAATTTGTCCATAGTTGCTTTTGTCATTGTTGAGTTCAACCCTATCCATGATACAATATTGTTTTAGATGGATTCAATAGGGTTCAAGGTGGAATTTGGATTCTATATTGTGCTCTTTTTGCCAAGAATTGGAGGCTACAACTTCATCTCATCAATGACACATGGCATGTTGCTTCTTTTGGTGACCTTATAGCTGAAGATTTACATAGATTGAGTTCAACTTTGGAGGTGGATGGAGAGGAGTGTCCATAGTAAGTGCATCCTAGTGGCCTCTATCTAAGTTAACATCTTTGAATTACTCCCCAAGATCATGTTGGTGCTCTTTGAACATTGATTTTTTGTTTTATTGTTATTTTTCTTGTTGTAGTAGCTAGTTGTAATGTGAATTGTCTCTCTACTGTAGCTTGTAGTAGAAGAGTAGTGGACATTTGCAACTTAGCACTGTAGATTTTAGCATATATATATTAGCAAGTGCAAACATTGAATGATGTGAAATAGTGAGAACCTTGAACTTATAAATTTTGGATTTTAAGATGGGTTGGGAATATAGATACTTGTATTTGTGAATACAACCTCTGTATAAAATTCCTCATTATTTCTCCATCATGTGTTTGAATGTGCTCTTCTTCCTTGAAATTAATACTACAACAAGATTTCATGCCATAGCTCACTACTTCTATATTCTAGAATTTGTTTTCTTGTCAATGTTGTAATGTACCAATAGCTTTTGTTTTTATCATGGCCCTTTGAATGGTATGCATATGATATTGCATAGTGCATCCAATCCTAGTTCAAATGCATTGGAATGCTTGTAGACACATGTTTGCTTTTGCAGTGTATTTTTGGCCTTTTCAATATTCCATAGTTCTAAAATTTACAAAAAAATAGGGTGCTAAAAAATACACACCATTAGCATTTTACCTTCAAATAGGGAGGGAAAAAAAATGGAAGATAAATATCCCCTATTAAATACCCATTATTGCACATGGTTACCAAACATAAAGGTGTGTGAACACTCTACTTGATAAATGACAATGAATAAGGTGGGTACACCCAAAACCACATCCTACCTAAAACCACCATCATCACCCTACATACATCTCCAAAATCAATATGTACAAATGTTGAAGAATTTGATTTAAGAACATCTACCAAAAAAACTTTGACCCTTCATAACTTTTACATACAATATCCAAATGTTACATTCTTTGGTGAGTTGGAACCTCCTTTCAGTTGCCAACAAGAAAGTAAAAAAATTTCACCAATATAATTATAATTATTAAGCATAGTACTAAAAAGTGGTGGTTCGAGGGGTACCCACTTTAGCATAGAACTGAGAGTCCTCAGTTGGAGTTATCAAAGGCACCAACTTGTTACACACACTCTAACTTGTGCTGTGAGTTTTCAAATCTGAAATTAGTTACAAAAGGGACATTCCATGGTTGCTAAACTGCTTTCTTTGCCTTCGCCTTTGCAAGTTCAAAATTGAGATTGCTCAAAATTCATCTGTCTTCCAAGGTGGCATTTCCTACAATTGAGTAGGATGAAACATGAGATTATCTTGTGCATTGCCTCATTACCGGCTCAATAAAGTATGAATGAGTATTGTAGATGTATTAAGAAGAAATGAGGTGAATTTTTTACAAAGAAGTTAGGGTTCCAATAGGCAGCCTCACTATGCAATGGTAAATTTTGGCACACCCTAAAAGACCTTATCCTATTTGGAGAATGTGAGTAATATATCGCCATACAGGTAAATTCAATGCTAAAATGTTGTGTCAATTTAGATGGTGATTCACCTTCAATAATTTTAGTTTGGCCTACTGTCATTATCTTTATTATCATTATCTTTTTGTGAAGACTTATAAATCTATGAGCATATTAATATGTTTCTTTCATATGCAAATCTTTTCTTCCTTCAACTTACAAGAAGACTCTAAAGCAACAAAAGAAGGATAGGCTTAAGAATGCAACTACAAAGATGTGTGCCATTTTTCAAAATGTCAAAATTTCCTATACTAATTCATCTACATATTTTGTAATATAATGCAATAAGTATTGTTTTTTCCTTCTTCCAAACCACTTTTTCCTCTAAAATCTTATATACTACATATATCACTGCATAAATAAATGCTTCATCGACTCCAGAACTCATACCATAATGAGCATACACATGTTGTCTAGAGCATTGGGGACTGCAAGTTTCTTACTCAGATGGTCCTTCTTCGAGGCCTAAACTTGACATATTCCAGACTCGTCTTTCACTTCCTCGGCATAACTCAAACTCTGAAAAAGAGTTACTCAAAGAGTGTGATTTTTAGAATTTGATCTATGCCGAAAAAGAAAAAGAATTTGCCTTGCAGTGATTTCAGTAGCACCGAAACTGAGTGCCAAGAATCAGAATCTGCATCACCTTCAGCAACCGTATCCGCTCCCTCTAAACCATCTGAAAATTATGCCGTCATTGTCATTGTATGATTTAACCAATTCTACGTAAGTATAACACAGAACTCTCATTTACATCATTTATAATACAAAAACATGAGTCTAAAATGATGTGGGAACACTCATTTACATCATTCAATACCATGTAAACACACAGCCGTTGGTCAGAAGCAACGCAATTTGCTTTGTCTCCCTTCCTCCTCTTCGATTCACAGTCAATAAATGTCAGTTTACTTCAGAAGTGATTTTGAATTTATCACTTGCAAAGAATCTCCAGAAATCAAAATCATATTTGAGGAGTTGATTAGGAGGTTCAATTCACCAATTCAACCACTCCTTTTGGGCTAAAGATCGCTAGATGTCAACAAATTTTCTGGTCCTGCAGCGAGCCTAGAAGAGATTTAAGCTGAAAAACTATGAATATTAGCTGGATTTTACAGAAAATTTGTTGAAAAACTCGTATACACCAGAAATTGTACTGTAGGTACCAAAATAACAAAGTTATTAAGCACAATATCTGTCAAAATAGGTAGCTTCAACCAAATTTTCGCGGCCATCCTAAAGTTAGAAATGGGAGAAGAAAGGTTGGTTCAGTTGAGTATGGAAGTATTCCCTAAATGAGCATCTTTAAGATACTACTTTCGAAAATCAAAGGGAAAAAGAAAATTGTCAAAAAGGCTCTTTTAACAAACACCTAATGAACTGACATGCTTAAGTGACGGAAATGCGTGTTCCCACCTTCATTGAAACAGAGCAGATCGTACTCCCTCCACGGATTGAAAACACCATACACAAACTAGCAGAACTAGGAGAGAATCTACCAAACATTCGAATGCAATTGCAAGACGTCGAAGTCTCACAATTTCCATGAAAAATAGTATTCAATGACCACAGCAGAGAATCGATCGACTACGAGACTCCTGCATTCATCTGCAAGCCAATTTCGGAACTCTAGCAAAGTAAAACAGATGAGATAAAAGTACCTTTCGTTGAATTGCTTACTAGTATTCGAGATAGTCACCTGGTCACGGTTCTTTCAACCCATGGCGAGCCCAAACTTACAAAAACTACTGGTACTACTCAGTCTGTTACAAACTATCTTCTTGAAGTCGTGGTCTTTTTTCTCCAATTAAGTCTGCGTTAACTGAAGTTTAAAGACCCTTTATGGCATCGCAGCTCCCCAAACTAGGAATGTGTCCAAATTGCACAATTGCCGGCAAGACAAACTGAGCAACTGAAGACCCTGATACCAGCTTCAGGGTGCTCTTTGACGATCCAAGTCAACCACACACTCTGAAAAGCAGAGCGAGTAGGATTTGTGATAACGTTTGAACAACCGAGAACACTGTCCCGCTGAGAATCCAATTTTTAAAAACTACAATGAAGAAGTCCCTAAGAGTACATCATCCCATAAAACCGTGATTTTTAAAGTTACACTAAGCTCCTCAATCCTCGCGCCTAGCACGCACTCCAAAAATGAGACAATGCACGAAGTTAACATCATGCATGAATCCTAGATAAAAGAATGCAACTCTCTGCAACAACAGCAAACAACCAAACTCCTGCACAATAAGACACACATCGACATGAATTCACAGGTTCGCAGAAAGATGGAAAGACTTCCCTTGCTACGTCGCACGCCCAGTCACGCATTCAATGGCCCCTGGGTCGACCTCTTCTGAAGGAAAGATCCAATTTCCAAGCTTGGGATAAAAAAGTTGTCGACTCAAAGCTATTTCAGAAGAGAAAGACCCAAAGACCCTTGAGTGCTTAACACATTGAATATCCAGCAACGGCTCTCTATTCGTAGCAAATGGTTGTCTCCTCACAAATGCAGATACAGACCCTGCTTGTTAACGTTGTCTCTTTATCTAATTCTCAGTTTCCCCCCTGCCATAGCTTGCACAGACGAATTGAATTGCTGCAATGCGACACAGAACTAGCGGTGTCACGTACAAGGAGAGAACATCCAGCATTTGCTGAATTAGCTACTGTAGTTGTCCTTGTTAGCTAGCTTGGTGCAGAGCTCACTCAGAAAATACGATTTCCGTTCTTGCAGCAGCTAGCATGGATCAGATTTCACGAAATTATGAGTGCCTGGCGGTGCTAGTTGCAGCTGGATATGGTCGTCGCTCAGAAGGTCCAAGTCAAGCCCTAGCTACTGACTATTGAAATTGAGTACATCATTGCATTGTTATAGACTTATACATGTATCTCTACCTGGCCACCACCAGTGCTGTATACTTCTGGTTTCCATGTCTGGCGCAGTCGAAGAAACATGGCGTCGTCTCAAGGTTTCAGAGGGCGTGAATATGACATTAACTAGCTTACGGGGCGAGGACAAATTCAAATATAGTTGGGAGTAAACCGTTCGTGGCATGCAGCTTGATTGCCGTGTGTCAGATGATTGTTTTGTATATATATCGTTGATGTGAAGTCTTACCAGCATCCATTATTTTGAAGTGGACCTGGCACGTCCAGTCACTGACAAATTTTCAACACTTTTTCCGAATGATGTAGAGGTATCTCAGTCTCTGCACCCATAATGGCGATTATGGCTGCACTTATCGACCTTACATGATCTCAGAACAGAAACGCCGAGCGGTGCCAGTTGGAGTACGTGGGTTGCTAGCTGCGTGCCTAGCTAATGTTCGATGTATCTGTATAGAATGGGATTCCGTAGATTAGATTTGATCCGGAGTCAAAGACTGAGCAGTTCGCGGCTATGGTCAACATTAGTATCAGTGAGGCAGGCTCTTGAACACTTTACCTCAAACTAACGCAACCTGGTATGAAGCGTGTGATGAGGCTGCAATTGTAAGATGAAAATCTGATGTTTTCCCGTGGCAATACGTGTAATGCATTAATTGATTTGACTGTGAATGAGTCATTCTGGGTGCCACGATGCTAAGACAAGACAGGATCATGAGAGATGTTCAGATTTATAACTGAGCTCTCCAAATCCAATCCCTTGCTCTGCAGAAATAGGCTCCATTGAGATTACACCGGCTATTCTTGACCGCTTCTTGCCCTGGAAAACCACTTCGTCACCAACAAATTGAAGGGAAAGATCTTGTAACATACAGCTAATATGCATGTGAATGCGTTTTGCAGGAGCAAAGCTCCATCTGGCCGCACAGTCCATGCCTTCTGAGTTCTTTCCAAGCCCTCCAAGCTCCTCCAGAACCTAATCAACACCTCCATAGCCACAACGGCCGGAGGGAGCAGAGGCACCAAAGAGAAGGAATTGAAGAACTTTCCTTCGGAGGAAGAACGGCAATGAATTGTGCAAGAATTTTTGGAATGTCGAGCAAGAGTGTCTGTAAATTCAAATGTGGCACCGTGAAAAGTATCTGGCGGGAGCTTCATCTCCCAACATTCCGAAAGACGTGGTAAAGACAACGCCAAGAATTTGGCAGTCTCTTAAACCCTAAAGGACCACAAGGCCACCACGTGGCTTCTGCAACTACATTTGTAGAAAATTAAAAATGTGAACCTCACTACTAGTCCATGAACAACAAAGAGACCTTAGATGACTTTTATTGTTGAATCTATCGATGTAATCCAATTAAGAAATGATCAAGTGTGCGATTTTGAGGGGATTTTCTGAGAATGGAGAAGGCATTCTAGACTATCACTTTGCATCCTCATACCTTTTTTGCACACCTCTAAATGATTTGAAAAAAAATACACATCAATATCATGATGATGTGTACCCATGGGAAAAAAAATCAAAGTTTTTTGGAGCACTTTTGAGCATTCCGATTTCAACATTCCAATTTCAGTGTTTGTACAAAGTACCACCTAACCAAACATCTTTCATCAATCTTGTCAACAATGGCATTTTCTCAAAAATTGCATGATTTAGTTGATCTTTTTCATAACAAAGCTACATAAGTCTTTTTTCATTTCAATGGTAGTGATCATCAAAATTATTCTATACAAATGAGGAATTATGCTTGTTATAAGAGCTAGTCAAGAAAACTAGAACTATGCTCAAACAACCTTGGTCTTTTAGGGATTAACAAGCTTGATAAGGTGGTGGATGATATTGCCCATAAGGACTCAGTTATAGAAGTGATTAATAGGCTCAATCAACACTCTCAAGTGGCTTCCACACTAAAAATATGAGCAATTGCAAGAAATACTTGTACTATAATCGCTTCTCTAAATGCATATACAATAGGTTTTGAGAAAATCTAATGGTGTATAGTTTTTATGTACCTAAAATTTATATGAAAATTGAAGATAACACTTTGACAATTATATATACATTCATGAAAGAGCTTTGTTTGGCTCAATTTTATGAACTATTAAAAAGTATTAATCATCTTTTCATAGTGCCTATCCTCCTTTAAAGAGATGTTAAGATATTTTTCTTAATTTTTTAACTTGCATTTATAATTTCTTCAAATGAAAAAGTAGATGTTATTATTTCCATTTGAAATTCTACTCCTTGTTTCTTGCTACAATTCTAAAGCATAGTGGGGATAGATGACATTTACAATGACATAAATAGGATGAAAATCAAACTTCATCCAAAAATCCAACATAAAAAAACTATTGAAAACCTTTGATAAAATTATAAAAAAGACTCGTTTGCTAATCAACCAAATAGTGACAATCATATAAATGATACTAACTATATTAATTTAAAAAAAAATTTAAATTAAATATAAAATACAATTATTTCTTACAATTGCCCTTGCAATGATCTTTTCTCACACACAAACTTTCCATTGTAGTACAAGCAAACATGTGATTGCAAAAATGCTTGTACAATTTTCTATCACCATTCTATAGTAGTTGAGTTTTTTTGCCATAACTTTAACCCCTAAAGTTCCTTGACTATGTTTTCAACCAAAATGCTCAAAAACTGCCATTTTTAAGACACATACCAAAAAAAAATTTTAAAGATTTTTGGGCATATCCATCCTTAGGATCTTGTAGTATGATAATTTGAAAAGATGTAGAAAAAGTTTCCACCTTGTAGATTGCAAGATATTAGCGTTTCAATTGACAAAAAGCCTTTTGGGGGCCCTACGAAAAACCAGGCAGCTGCACTTCACAAGGTCACATTAGTATGAAAAAATTTCTAAAATGTTTGCAATTCTTTGAATTCATTCTTTAAGGCAAGTTGTCTAAATGCTTGAAAATTTTTAGATCATTTGAAATTGTACAACATATAGGAAAAAAATAGTAAGTAGAAAGAAGTAGAGAATGAATCAAAATACTAAATTGTCAATAATTTAGTTATGGAATTGAAAAATGACAATCCCAACAGTTGTATAAACAATATTCACCTTATTTTTTTTATTTTTTTCCAAAAATATTCAAAATTGAGTTCAATAAAGGACTTCAAAGTTTATTTTGGAGTAGAAAATTCATAACCACTTGCAAACAAAAATACCTCATAATTTTTGACTCATTAATCAAAATGGAACAATTCAAAGCTTTCTATGTATTTATAAGTCTAGAGAATTAATTTCAAATTTTTATTTTTGAAAAAAGTGATTTTTTCAGATCTACCCAAACTGCCCGAGTTGAAAAACAAACTACATATTAGGCCATAACTTTTGCCTCATATTTCCAAATGTCTTGAAATTTGTGCACATTAAAGATATTCCTTGCCTACACCTTCTATTAAAATTTGGGCTAAAAATATGGAAATTTCCGCTCACATGCACCTGCCCCAAAAAATTATGTTGCCAAAAAATGCACCTTGGTCCTTTAGGGATTAAGTTATAACTTCAAATGACTCATAGCTTTGTAGTGAGTTATTCATGACTCATTTGCTTCTTTGGTAATTTCTTTATGTTTTCCAAAAATGTTTTACTATTTACAAACAATCAATGATTGGATGTCACACTTTTATATTTGAAGGTTTTTTATACAAAATTTATTAGCCCAAAGATGAAAATTAGGATATGAAAATTGGGATGTAAGTTCATTTTCAAGAATTGCAAAGACTACCAAAGAAATTCAAACAAATAGAAATTTTTTTATTGTGCACATATGCTCAAGTTATCTTCTTTTATATGAGTATAGGGATTATAGAATTTAATTCAATTTTGATATAATTAGTTGATTTGAAAAAAATTGAGTTGAAAAGAATGATTAATTTTTAATTTTAATTTTTGAATTATTAGACTATTTTCTAGAAATACAAACATCAAAACATATATTTTCTTTAAAATTTCAAATACTTAACTTTGTCCATGGCTTTTGAAGAATCTTTATTTACAGTGCAAACCAAGATTTGAATGTCTCATTATGCATTTGAACATTATTCATGGCATAGAAATGTATAGTTGTGAAAACTTTGTTTCACATGCATGCATGTAAGCATGGCTCATGGAAATGAGATGAACAACTCCTCAAAATTTGTCTCTCCAAGTATGTGAGCATTTTTCATGGTACAAAGATGAGGATTTCGCCAAGCTTCATTGCTCTTTAGTACCTAAAAATACTATAGAAGGCACAAAAAGAGATGAATTGGTAAAGGAAGCTAATAAGAATGCAATGGAAATTTCTAAAGTTGTATTGAAAAAATAATCAACAAAAAGTCAACCAACCCCTTTTGAAGCTCAAATCCAACATGAAAGCTATAAAAAATGGAAAGACCAAAGCAAATTGACAACTACTTTTAAACCAAGGATTCTCAATGGGGAAAAATGGCAAGCACATCCAAATTGTAGAAGCAAAGAATCATAGAGAAATGGAAATATGATGCAACAAAGTACAAATAGATAAAATCAAGGTCTTGAAAAAGAGAGTTTGAGAAAGAAACTATGGCACTTGGGAATATTTAATGTGGTAATTGCAAAATATTCAATTGCATCTTATTTTTTATAAACAATTTTTGTCAATACTTGGTGACTTTACTACAATAGCTACATTAATATAGAGTGGTATCAAACTATTAGTGAGACTTTGGGGATTGAATTTAGATACAAGTTTAGGCTAGATTATCTTTGGTAGCAACATTCCTAACATAGCATTTTAAGTGACCAATATCAATTTTGGATACTCTAGGTAATGTTGGATGTATTCCTTCAAGATATGAAAGAATCTCAAAAAAAAATTCTTTGCATTATATCTTTGAATCTGCAAAAAAAATGTTTTGATCTTCATCTTAGTATATGTAGCAAAGTATAATATAAAATAAATTAAGGACAAAAATGAATGAAATCATTTTGAATTTTTTTAACCAAATAATGTCATTTTTCTTTAAGCTTTAAATTTTATACCACATCAATATTAGAAACATAGTTTTGCAAAAATCTTATAGCAAAACTATAAGATGGTGATGATTAGTCTTTAGAATTATATATGGCATAGAGAAACTGAATGTTCAGATTATATTGTTAAAATGTAGTATATTCATATATTAAAACTAAATTCAAAAAGATAAACCTCAACATCACACTAATTTCAAATGTCTTGGTGCTTATTTCGTAACCATTGATTGATACAATTGGATAAACTATAAATCCTTGTAATCTTTGTTTAATATTCATACCAACAATCAAAATGAAATAATTGTATTCTATTAAGAGTCTTTGTTAGTTTAAATTTTGTTCACCAAATCTATTTACAAACCTAGTCCATTTTTCTTAACGTTACAATCAACAAGGATTGCATTAAAAAAATTTAAAAGTTAATCATAAATTTAATTTACATTGAAAATTTTAGATTTAATCTCACATAATTTAAACTATACATCTAATGATAATATTATGATGAACTGTTTTTTTCTTCCTATTTTTTTACATATTAATGATATTTTTTATTTAAACAGTGAAAATTATCATTAATTCCTCTTCACCATACTTTTAATATTGGTGCTCAATGAAGATGTGAAAGTAGATGCAAAAAAACAAACTAGAAATGTTTTTTTGGGAAATAATCAAAAACTATAATTATATTTTTGATATAACATCAAGTAAATCCTATAGATTTGAAACAAGTGTTTCAAAGAAATGAATTGAAAACAACATTACAACATACTAATGGGAATTAATTCATCTTTCTTATCTTAATGACATTCAAAATCTAATTGTTTTTAAACATTATCCTTACAAATCTAAAGAGAAAAATGAACTCAATGTTATGTAGGCATAATTTTTTGTGGAATACAATGCAACACAAAAATCAAGTATTGCAAGGTTAATGCTCCCACAAAATAAAAATAACTTTGCATACAGCTTTTATAAACTATCCTTTACACGTTGCTTGCAACAAAAACTATCAAGCTTCTTAAACTTAATTTTTTCAAATCACCATTTTTTTATTTTATGGAAATTTTAAATTTATGTATTTAGTAGTGAGTTCAATAATATGGTTGATTTGGATTTAAATATTGATGATAAAGAATGGTTTGCAGTATAACAAAAAAATATTAATTAATAATGATGATTTTGAATTTTAAAAATTTTGTTTGTTTGGAAATTAATGATTATGATATTATAATTAAGTTGATTCAATATTTTAGTTCTACTAAATGATAATCATCAAGAGATTGGCATAAAAGAACAATATTCTTGAATGATTTTATACACATAGTTGCTATTATGTGAACTTAGAAGACTACACATCTATGTTATAGGTGTTTATATTATAGAAATCTTCCATGATTGTAGGATACCTATGTTATAGATACCTATATTATAAATATTTATACTATAAGCAACTTCAAATGATTGTAGGATATCTATTAAACATATGTTTAAGGCTCACAGGCTCATATTTCCATACTCACATACTAGCATTATGAATTGATGACAAAATAAAATTTTAAAAATGTATAATATATTGCAAAAATTAAAATAGAAAATAAAATAATTTTGTTTTTCAAATGCAAATACCTTCCTAATAGAAACAATTTTCTTGTTTCAAACTTGATTTGTTTGTATATTTTTTTCTTCAGCTCTTCAAAATCTAAAATTATATAAAATTTGGAAAAACTTGATTTATGTCTACTATTGAAGTTATTATTTTGAGCATATTTTTATTTTTTAAAACAAATCTAGGTTTTGAATGTATTTTTTTTATTTTTCAATTTTTATTTTGAAGGGTAATAATTTTAGAAAATTGAAATAGATGATAATGTGGTACATAAACTTGAGTTCTGAATAAAGTTATAAATAACTGGAGTTACTGACTACCAATGAACCTAACAATTCTATCATTATAATGATCAAATACAAAAGATGATACTAATAGTATTTATATATTTAGAAAGGTAAAAGAATTTGTTTTTGCTTGTTTACACTATTTGCTATTTAGTTTGAGATCTTAACCTAAGTACAATATATACATTATTATAAAAAAAAATTTCAAACATAAATGCAAATAGTGTATCATTTTTGTTACTTAAACCTACAATCACAATTAAAAACTCACATAAAATTGAAAATTAACTAAAGTCTTGGCTAAAGTATTTGAAAATAGTGCCTAAAATCCCCACCAAATTTACATCAAATTGAATAAAGAATATAAATATCAATTTATATTGAAACTTTAAAATATATTTTTATAAATGAAGTGAAAGACTGACATTCATTAGCCTACTTGAAAATCTATGGTAAAAAATGATTATGAGTATAATTCTCTTATTATTAGAAGAATCAATAATATAGTTTATTATGTTCAATGATATTGTAGTAACATTTACAATTTACAAAAATTTGTCTTCAATTAAAAAAAATGAAGTAAATAATAAGTTATTTACTGGAAATCAATGAAATACAAACATGAGAAAATATGACAAGGAAAAAACATTTGATGTGGTACAAAATCAATAAATAATTGACTATTTACAATATATCATTTTTTTCATGGATAATATATTAATAGCAAATGAAATTGCACAACACAATATAAAACTATCTAATGAAGCTAATGAAGTTGATAAAAATATAGACAATGAAGAAAAAAAAAAGAGTATTGAACGACGCAATAGAAAATATAATTCATTTTTGCAATATATGGACACTTTAAGGCCTAATAAAACAAATTATAATGTAAAATTAGAAATAGAAAAGTATCAAAAGTGGTCCAAAAATGCTGAAAGTGCATACCATTGATTGTTTTAATTTTAATGAATGATTTAAAGATATTTTACAAGTATATTCAAATGATTGTATAAAAAATAAATTTTGATGCATAAATTAGAATGTGTAAAATTTATAAGATTCACACAAAATATTTTTCATAGAAGTTGTAATTTAACACTCTATAGACTATACTAATTTCTATTCCACAATATTATTTTCAAGTTATAATATACCACGTGATTTTAAATTTATTGAAATTTCTCATATCATGTTGTTTTTACAATATCCAAAATTAACTTGATTGCTAGACTTTCCGTAATTGTATTTATTACATAATGTAAATTATATTGTATATTATAAGTTATTCATTATTAACATCAATCAATTGTTGGCAACTTCAAAAAATGATTAGAATCAAAGAATAGGAAAATTATACAAAATATAATCTTTCTTGAGACTTTAGAAATAAAATAATTTACAATGGGTATTGAAGAAAAAAACCAAAGTAAGCTTTACACTAGTCGTCCATTGTTTCTTGGGAATTCAACAATGCAATTGTATCTCACTAAAAAATCCAACAATAAAGAAAGTGGAAAATCACAATTTGGTAGATTAATTCCTGAAATGGTAGAATATACAAGAGTGCCTCGTCAACGCCAAAAATGTTTTGAACATCCTACACTTAGTATATTTGGACCAAATGTTGATCATTAAACAGATCAAAAAGATCTACATAATCTTGATCTTCCAAGGACCCAAGTTGGTGCAATGTGTGAATCTATATATGTCAAAAATTATGATGATGAAATGTTTCTTGAAACCCCTCAAGAACAAGATGTTGTAGAAATAATAGAAAGTCAATTAGATAAAATAAAAAAACCTTATGAACCTCCTGAGCATCCAAAAAGTCATGTTGATGTTTTAATATGGTATAAAACTAGTCGCTTATGTGACAAACAAATGCTTCTTAGAGCCCATTCACAAGTATTAAATAGACATTGTAATGCTTTCGAAGAATGATTAGAATCTGGTATGAGAGATATGACATTACAAGAATATTTGGATAGACAATTCATGCGAACAAGACAATTTGGTTAGCATACAATATATTTTTTTTGTAGTTTTTGATGTATTTTTTACTAATATTATACAAGTTATGTATACTAATGTATTTCAAATATGTGCTAAATATTGATTAATCATGTTCAATCAATAAATTTATAATATATTAATCTATAGTTTAGAAAAAAATTAATATTTATATATGTTATTATTTTTACAACATTCAATATATAATAAACAAGCTTTTGCAAAAAAAAATTCAGATGAAAATAGTACAAGTACAGAATATGAAGTAGAACCAATTCTTACTTGGTGTGCACTCAGACATCTTGAAAAACCAATTGTAGTACCTAGTATTGTAACTGAAGCATTTCTTGCTTTTCAAGAAGCACAAAAAAAAAGCTTTACTACCTCCACCATCACAATTTCCTACATTTATATTTGATGAACAAATATTGCAAGAAAAGGTAGATAAAGGAACTTTTGATATTGTTAGAGAAAGTCATAAACTAGTTGCAAAAATGTCACATTTAGAGCTTCCATTGGAATTAAAAGAACAATTTAATAAATTTTCTGAAATTGTTGCAAAATGTATACCATTCACTCCTGAAATTGATGAATCAATCAAAGATATTGAAGAAGAAGTTGAAAAAACACCTGAACCTTATCAACGTATGGTTTGTATAAGTTTCTTAGATATGCTCTACCTAGATGGGAAAAGCCTAATGAATGTGAATCAATTATAAATCCACACCAAAGTACATTTGCAAAGCGTGATAGTCAATCTTCTCAAGTAATTGAAGGTGATACTCTTGTAAGGGGTAGTCTAATAGATGGCAACATTATTCAAGCTAGTGAAGCTGAGTCCCATTTTGTTACAAGAGAATTACAAGAAGAAAAATTGCTTACCTTTGAGTTGCACTAATGTATGAAACAAAACGAGTAGCTTTACTTGAATTATGTATACTTGTTGATTCAATTGAGCATCCAGGTTTAATATTTTTAATTTGAAATTCAGATTTCTATACAAGACATATAGAATAAAATTGAAAATCTTTAAATTTGACATTTTTCATATATTTATGAGTATAATATATTTAAATTTGAATGCAAATATATTTAATGTTAATTTCTTCATCATATAACTAATACTTCATTTGTATTGATTGAGGGAATTGGGCAGTCAGATTTAAGAACTCTAAAATTTTTTTGTTAGTCATTCAAATATGGATCCAACTTAGATCTTATGCCATACACTTTTACACTTCATACTAGCTACATTGTAGGGAGAAAATATGAATTTCTAGAAGAAGGTTTTTTTGAGTATGATCTTGTGAAGGTTCCTTCATTATTTCATCTAGTATACATATTTTATGATCATAATACAATTTCAAAGTCTATAAGTTAAAATTTTATTTTTTATATTGGATACTTTAAACATTAGTTAGTATTTTTTATTGTTTCTTATACAACCAATTTTTACATATAGGCTTGAAAAAATCATAATAAATTATCACAAATCCAATAAATATTATTGATGTCAAATTATGGTAGGTAAATATACTACAAGTTTTTGAACTTGGTATGAAATTATTTCAAAAGGCAATTGAGCAAGCTAAACATTTCATTTTTAGCAAACCTCATCCTAAATGGATTGGTACAAAGGCTAGAATTGATGTCCTTCAACACTATCCTCGCAAGGTAATTTGATACAAATATAAATGTATTGATATACAAATGGTCTCTTCATGTATTATTTTTATTATAAATTTTTTTAATATGCATATTTCAAGTTTTTATTGAATACAAAAAATATTATGGCATTACATTTTCTAATATAATTGTTCAAATGCAATGTGAAGTTCAATATATGTGTGAACTGAAATCGGGATAAAGGATGGTTTATAACAGTATTTGGACCTAAGATTGCGGATGAATGTTATAAATTCTACAAGCATATTCAAAATTGGATTCACAAACCAATGGAAGTGGAAGCATTTAGCATCCGGATGGTCATGGGGTTTCTTGTTTGTCCAATGATGCAAACTTCTATCTCTAAGGTTTGATGTTGCCAATTTGGTTCAATTTTTTATTTAGCTTAATTTTAAAATATATATTGAAACAATATCATCAAAATTCACATAATTAATTTCACCATGTATATTTATTGAGTTTTAAAATTGTTTTGTTACATCCTATAACATATTCAATGAATACATTATACAATGGTTTATTTACAATAATGCCTCTTTTATAATTGTAGTCTTTTCCAAAAGAAGTTAAAGTAAAAGAGGTAAGAGGATGCGGATACTTTATTGGTGGACAACCACATGGAAACTCATTAACTTTAATTGGAGAACCACGACATTTGTTAGCTGCAGCAAAAGCTATACCAATAGATTTAATGGAAAGAACATCATTAAAAATTTCCTTTCCATCAAAGAAGACATTTATTAAAATATTTTCTATTGCTCAAAAATTTAGAATTGATTTTGAAATGAATTGCATTTACTTATTGAAAAATTTACCAAAAATCATTAGAGCGCTTTCATTTTTCATCAATGTATCAGATGTAGTGTTCATTCCATGGAATGTGCCTCGAGAAATGATAGAACTTGTTGCTCCATGTGATTCATTTTGAAACAATTTTGAAATCATAACTAGACTTTAATTGGAATTGCAATCAAAGATGAGGTTTTTAATTTCAAAATCTATTCAGCTATTCTTATACAAATGTTGAATAGACAATCAAATAATTTGATTTCAAAATAAAATTGGTAGAATGACGTAAAATATGTGATTTCAAAAAATTCAACTATTCAAAAATCTTGTCATTTGACATTTTTATATTTTTTTCAATACTGCTATACCTAATTTGAATTGCATATCTTGAATTTTTCAAGTGATTAAAATTCACTCAAGATTTTTAATAGCATTACAAAATAATATTTTAATCCCTTGAGGACCAAACCTTCAATTTTCAAACAAATCTCAAGCATACAAAAATGTTTTTCTTTCATTCATCAATTATTTTTAAGATTCTTGTATTTTGGAGATTCTTAAGTATTCTTTAACATTTACATTCAAGGATTACTAGTAGGTGTTGCTTCAAAAAGTAAATTTTTCATTGAAAAAAATGACCTTTTAAAAACAACTTGTCATGAATTAAAAAGGAAAAAAATTGGTGAAAATCACAAAAATCCAATTTACAATTGATTTTTGGAAAGAATTTTTAATTTTGGCTTCAAATTTCATTACAAAATATTGGTTGGTTCACTAGTTGATTTAACCATATGAATATGATATATGGATCATGTTTTACAACTATTATTTGCAAATTATCATTCAATTTTTCTTCTAAGTTGTATTTTATAGTACTTCTTTACAATTTTAGAAATCTAAAGTATCCTTTGGTCTTTAAGGGATTAACTTTAAAATTCCATGACTATATTTCCACCAAAAATGCTCAAAAACTACCATTTTTAGTGCAAGTACTAAATTTTTTTTAACACATGTCACAGTAGGATCTTATAGTATGTTGACTTAAAAACATGTGGTAAAAATTTCAAAGATTTCCACTTTGTGAATTGCAATATAAGCATTTAAATTCACAAAAATCATTTTCTATGAAAAAAATGTCCAAAATGGTAGTGTTTCTTTGGATTCTTTTTCCTAGATAAGTTGGCTATATGCTTAAAAATTTTCAAATCATTTGGAATTATACAGCATATAGGAAAAAAATAGTAAGTAGATAGTGGCAAAGAATGATTTAAAATACTAAATTGTTTAAGAATTAATTATGGAATTGAAAAATTCCAATCCTAATGGTTGCAATGTTTTAATAAACAATCTACATCCTATGATTTTATTTTTCTCCAAAAATATTGAAAATTGAGTTAAATATAGGACTTCAAAGTTTATTTTTAAAATAGAGAATCCATAACTGCTCACAAACAAAAAAATCCTCATAACTTTTGACTCAATAATCAAAATGGAATGAATCAAAGCTTTATATATATATATATATATATATATATATATATATATATATATATATATATATATATATATATATATATATATATATATATATATATAACTTTAGAAAACTAATTTCAAATTTTCGTTTTTAAAAAAAGGTGATTTTTTCTTATCGACATTACATTAGGTTGCGTCATATAATTATTGTCCACGTTCTAGAAAGGACTCAATCCATTCTCTTAGAATGAGGAAGAAAGGCAATATCCGTGATCAACCTCATTGCTTTCTTATCCTATTCCACCGATTGAATCTATGGAACGAGAGCAGCCAGAGGTGGGAGGAGGGTCAAGAGTGCCAGCAAAAATTGGGTTTGAATGGACTAAGTTTATCCAACAATAAATACGGACGGTATTCCAATCTGCACTTCCCCATATGGTACAACAAATTTCAGAGCGAGCGATGGCATCCTAGGCTTCGCCTTCGGCTACAACCTACAACATTGAATAGGAACAGCAAAGGCCTGAAAAATATGATTGGACGGAGAGAGAATCAAAAGTAGTTGCATCAGAGAAATTCGTGGGAAAAAGGGGTGGGGAGGTGTACTGATGATTCGCTCAGCTTCGGTTACTATTTCGGAGCAAGCCTCGAACTTACAGACATGATGAAGATAAGGTAGGCTATGCCTTCTCCTATATGAGTAGAGCTGCCTATAGTTGGGCCATGCCGCTTCTACAAGCGTTGGATGAAAGACGACAGCATGAATTATTGACAAACTACGACGCATTTCGAGAAGCAGTCATTTCCATTTATGGATATTTGGATCGGAGGGGGGATGTAGAGGATCGCCTTGCTAAGATCAAGCAGGTGGGATTGGTGGTAGCATATGTTTTAAGCTTTAACGAGCATGTTGCACAGGTTGACTGGAATGAGCCCAACTTGGTAGCATGGTTTCGTGGGGGGCTCAAAGACAAGATTCTTGACTCCATGGCTACAGTGGAGACTCAGCCATGAGGATTACAAGAATGGATTGCCATGGCATCCTTGATTGACGAGAGATTGTAGATGCGATGACAAGCTCGACGGCTGTTGAACATGTATTCTAGCCTACCCCAAGGTTCCTCCTTGAATTCCAAATCTCAACCTTTTGTCCCAAGGGATCATGCTAGTTGTTTTCAAATATCAAGCGAGGTATCTGGGCCTGTACCAATAGAGCTTGATGCCACTTGGGTAATTACTATAGTACTTGCAAAAACAGCTGCAGAACGACTCGATTATCAACGCCAAGGGTGTTGTTGGGGTTGTGGCAAGGTTGGTTACGTTCGTGCTAAGTGCCCAATCAATCTGTCTAAACCTTTATCGTTAGTATCCTTAGAAGTGAATAAGGTGGAGTTGAGAAAAGGTCCAACCCGAGACTAAGAGAGAAGGCTCAATACCCGGGTCATATGGCGCTTGCAGTAGTAATGGCAGCGGAAGGGCCGCAAACTAAATCATTGGAAAGAAATTTACCATGTATGACAAGGAACCCAAAGCTAGGTTCATTATATTTAACAGCTATGGTAGACCCAAGGATTCATTTAACTTTATCTAGCCAAATTAATTCAATAACGGCTGAGCTTTTGGTTGACTCGAGAGCCACCACGGTATTTATGCATCCTAATTTTGCTCAGAGATGTCAAGCTATGATTCGACTGAAGAGTGTCCCTCGAGAAGTGCGAGTCATTGACGGAAGGGTAATCAATTCAGGCCTCATTACACACGAGGCTACGATTGAATTGGTTGTGGCCGACCATAAAGAAGTATTATTGGTGGATTTCACAAACACTGGACAATATGCCTCCGTTTTGGGAACTCCCTTGCTTGTTCGCCACGATCCAACAATTTTTTGGTCAATGAAACAGGTGAATTTTAATTCATCTTACTATGGAGCTAATTGCAAGCAATATCGGAATGTGAGAGAATAGGTTTCGAAGACTGGTGATTTAAAAACTAAGAAGGTAATTAAGGAGAGCATCCACCTGTCAAGAGGCAGGCATCAAGGTTGACAGGACCCTGCGGCGAGGGAGCTCGAGGTTTGGGCTAGCAGCTGCACTCCACGAAGAGAAGGGGACCAGTTCCCATGAAAGGAGGTCTAGTTGCCACGAATTGGGGCCCACAACTTGGAGCCTAGGGATTTTAGTGACGCTGCAGGGCAACTGATGAAGCTGACTCCGTTGATGGCTCCAAAGCACGCCATGGTCTCCGCGGCAACATTCAGGATTTCTGCAAAGGAGGCTGAGGTTTATACTCTAGTCATATCTGAAGTGAGTAGCCATGAGTTACCCAGCTCAATTTCCATTCCTACTGAGTATTGAGATCTAGAAAAAGTTTTCAGTGAGGACTCACCCAATGGACTACCTAACCATGGACCATTTGACATGAAAATTGAATTTAAAGAAGGACAAGAACCTAAGAATACTAGATTACGACCTATGTGTCCAATAGAATTAGAAGAACTCTGGGGATACTTGGAGGAGAATTTGGGTAAGGGATGGATTCGTTGATCCAAATCTCTTGTTTTAGCCCCTATAGTCTTTACCAGGAAAAAAGATGGATCAATTAGGGTGTCTATTGATTATCGGAATCTCAATAAAGTCACCATAAAAAATCATTACCCTCTTCTACTTATCCCAGAGCTAACGGACCAATTGGTGGGAACAAATTTTTTTACAAAACTGGACATAAGGCAAGCATATCATTGCATAAGGATGGCAATGGGCCATGAATTTAAGATAGCTTTTAAAACCCATTATAGGTTGTTTGAATACCTAGTAATGCCTTTTGGCCTTATGAACGCTCTAGCCCAGTTTCAAGCTCACATGCAAGGTATTTTTGTGGATCTCTTGAACATTTCCATCGTCATTTATTTAGATGATATTTTAATCTTCTCAGAAAATATGGAGGAGCATCAACAAGTAGTGTGGGATGTTCTCCAACGACTTTATGAACATGGGCTCTATCTTAACACTTCCAAGTGCCAATTTTACTGTCAATCAGTGGAATTTTTAGGAATGGTGGTCTCATCACATGGGTTGGAAATGTGTGCAGATAAAATACAAACTATCAAAGACTGGCCAATACCGAAAAATATAAAGGAAGTTCAATCATTTTTGGGCTTTGCCAATTTCTACCACCATTTCATAGACAATTATTCATGGATAGCGGTCCCCCTTATAACTCTAACACATAAAGATCGACCACACTATTGGACTTATAAAGCTCATGATGCTTTCAATGATCTTTGCAATCAGTTTTGTCAAACACCAATATTATTGCATCTGGATTTTCAACGACCCTTTATTATTGAGACTGATGCATCGGACTTGGCTACAGGTGGAATTCTTTCTCAACACAACGATGAGTCGATGACGGCCACCTACATCCCTATGTGTATAGGAGTTCAAAAATGTCTCCTACTGAGTAGAACTACGACATTTATGACAAAGAACTCTTAAGTATTGTTCATGCTTTTTAGGATTGGCGTGTTTATTTGGAGGGGTTACCACATGAGGTGAGGGTTATCTCGGACCATAAAAATCTTGAATATTTTCTCACTACAAAACATCTAAATCGGCAACAAGCGCGTTGGTTAGAGTTTCTATCGGCATTTCACTTTGTCATTCAACATCGACCAGGATCTATGAACATGCGAGTTGATGCTCTGTCTAGGTGACCTGATGTCACCGAACAAGGCTTGTAGGAACCAAGACCTTTATTGAAGTTGGCTGCCTGAGAAACTTGGGAACTAATTTGGATAGACGAACAAATTCTAAAACAAATTTGGGTAAGCTCAACCACGGACCCCACAATGCGGCCCATGCTAGCCTATTTTGAGAATGGAGTTGACAAGGCCCCATTAGATGTTCGCCATTGTTTCCAATCTTATAGCCTCAATAACGGAATTTTGTGCTTTTGTGCACTTGTTTTTGTACCAGATGACCATGAACTATGCTGTCAAATTCTTTGATCACAACACGACACGATGTCGAGATTGCTCATTTACAAAAAAAAATAACTTAATAGGCCATAACATTTTACTCATATTTTCAAATGTCATGAAATTTAGTGCATAAGAAAGGTATTTTTCATTTCCATCTTCTATGAAAATTTGGGTAAAAAATATGGAAATCTCCAATCACATGTACTTGCCCAAAATTGCTATGTAGACAAAAAACACAAGGTGGTCTTTTAGAGGTTAAAAAATACAAGTAAATTACATGCATTGTAGATAGTTGCTATCATAGTTTGTTTTAGTTTTAAATAGTATTCCAATTTTTGTATGCAATAGAAAATAGAGCCATTGAAAAACTATACAATGACAAATATATTCCAATTAGTGTCATTAATTTGCTATAGTATTATTTTACACTACTATACAAGGTGGTTGGAGTTGATAAAAAATATTTTTGAAAATCTATAACAATTTTTTTGTGATATTATTACGATTTTTAAAAATAATAAGAAAAAAAAAAATCTTTCCATTTCAAATCATTTGTTGAATCATATGTATCAATTTCAATTAACTATTTGGCTAGGCATGCCGATCCTAACTACTACGTCTAGTAGTAGTACATCCATTGCAACATTTGCAATAGAACTAGATTTTAAATTCAATCGAATTTTCAATATGTGGGTGGAAATTCTTAAGAATGAAAAAGTAACCATTTTGTCTTGGTGAATCATAAAAAGAATGTGACAATGAATTATGACACTGTGCATTTAATATAATATTATAATAGATGTGAAAAAGTAATTAATTTTTCAAGAATGTAGAGTATATATACTATGACTATGATATTTGCATTTTATAAAAAATTTCACTATTACAAAAATATAATAGGTTGAAAAGAAGAGTGTGAGATTAGAATTGAAGCATAAGAGAGCCAATCCATTTTGACTACTTAAGCAATACGCATATTTGAAGCACACATTTCTTGAGTGGAGAAAATTTCCCATGTATAGAAATAGAGTTTAAATGGATTCCATATTTTTTCTGAGTTTTATTTTTCAAAACATAATTACTATGAATTTTTTAGTTGAAGATTCTATTTGACCTATTTTTGTTATATAGATCATCCTATTTCCAACTACAAGTTGGTTGCAAAATCAACCAAAATTGTAGCCAATTATAATGCGCCACAATTGCATTGGGAATTGTGCCATTATTATTCTCTTCCTTTCTCTTGCTGATTGAAAAGTATGGAGCCTATATAATAAAAATGGGTCTTTGGTTAGAAATGGGTTGGTTCCCTTATACAAAGATTCCAATAATCACCATCTTTAATATTTATAAGAGTGTCCAAAATCAAAATTTTGCTTTCACATATTGCCCACAAACAATACCTAATACATTACCAATTAGTTTTTAAGCCCTAAATGTCCAAGGCATCAAATTTTGATGTCAAAAATACTTTGAAGTTAAATAAAACCTTACCAAATTACTATTTTCAGCATTTAAAAGGCAAATTCTTTTTGAAGTCTAGTTTGAGCATCAAAAATCTAATTTTGAAAATGAATGATTATGATTGTTCTATTTAAGATTGTACATGGATGTCCATTGCAAATCTTCATTTTTTAGTGCCGGTTGAGGACTTTTGGGAATGAACCTCAAATATACTAGATCGTGGAGAAAAAATCACATTAAAAATTCATTTAAAAAAAATGTAGAGTGGATTTTGAGAAGCTATAAATTAATTGGGATTATACATGTTATGTTCTTTAACTTTGTATTTTTTTTGGTGACCTTAATTTTAAATTGACATGTGAAAAGAGGATTGAAAGACTTCAAATCACTTTTGCAATTTTAACATTCTCATGATCAAACATTATAACCTTTCAATCCATAAGTGATATAGTTGTATTTTCATTTTCCGTGTGATCACTAGCATGTCTAGTTTGAATTTGTACAGTTTCAATTTTTTAAAAAATGATACAACTTATCAAACTGTTGATTTTTTGTTCAATTTTGAACAAATTCTTAGAAGCTCAAAAAAGACCTTGAGCATTTACGGATATTACATCTTTGAAAAAAAAAAAATTATTTTAAACCTTTCCACTCCCTTTTTTCTTTTCTTTTTCTCATAGAAAAAATAATTTTAAAATTTTCAGTAGTACTTTATATGCAGACTTTGGGATGAAGAAAGAGGGGATCCACCACAAACTAAGAAGGAACGAAACCACGGCCTTCAGTTCACCTATCGTCTCTTACTAGTAAGAACAGTAAAAGGCCAATCAGCCAGGATGATAAAGAAGGATGTCTTTCATCCCACCGTGAGTCTCCGCAGGCGTGCCTGCTGGCCTCCACGGCGTCGCTCGCCCCACGTCGCAGCTTGCATCCGGTCTTCTAAATCTCTCGACAATTGCAACCGATCAGCAAGGTGTCTTCTTTTGTTGCCGATGATGCCGCCATGCGACCTTTAACTTTCCAAAATTCAGGGCGCTTTGCACAGGAATCGGGCGCAGCAGAGCTTTGCATTGTTGTCGCAAACACTGGAAATCAAGACACTCCTCATCTGCGTTTTGGGCGAGGTATGTTAGTTCCGTTGCTCTGGTGGATTCTTGCGTTGGGTGGCACAGAGGATACCGTGATTTGGGTTTCGCGTGGTGATGGTGGTCTCTGCTCTTCGTAGTGGTGCAGTTCTGTCTACAGTCAGTGTCACAACATTCACTACGGCAGATGATGATTTGCTATTCCTTGGATTCTCTCCCGATGAATCTGAGGAACGGGGGAGTCTAGTGACATCCCCTTCGTTTTGAGCTTCTCAACGAATCTGTTTTTACATAAATTTATTTTTTGGTCCCTGCAAGTTTTCCTCAATATATTATAGGCTGTTCCACCATCCTTTCCACGATTCTGTCCATCTTTCTTATTAGTGGAGTGCATATAAGATTTCTATAAATGAAGAAGATGATCTTCAAACTGACTCTAGAATGCTGTGCTGTGGGATTGGATCCCCGTGCACGTGAGCTTGAGCTAATTTTGGATGCTCACCCAATAAAGATTCGTCAGGGTTTGCAATGTCAGTTGTACGATTCTGCGATTTGTTTCCAGTCTGGTTCCGAGTGCTCGGAGCTCAAAATCTCGTCTTAAAGTTCTAGCCCCTCCGAAATTGCAGTTGCCCTAATTGTCTGCATCCGGGAAGCATAAGTCTTGAGTTCTGACACCCCTTGATGTGTTTGACATTGTGCAGTGAAAATCAAAGCAGTCGGATTCGTGCAGCTGGAGAATCACTTCACGAGATTTTAGCGCAAGCAGTGAGTTATGGGCAGCGCAGAGGAGAATGTTGTCGAAGTTTCGGACTTGGAGTTTGCGTATGGGGCCCAAGCGCCTTTCATTAGCAAGTTCTCTCTGAAGCTCAGGCGCGGCTCTCGATGCCTCCTCATTGGTGCCAATGGAGCCGGTAAGTTTCACATCACCCCCTTGTTGTGATATTCCCGTCTTTGATTCCGTTGATTGTGACGATCTCATAGCAAGGGTTTAGGGTTCAGAGTTCGGGGGTGGATGTGAACTTCGACCTTTTGGAAATGTTCGATGGGTGGGGTAGAGGATTGTGTAACCGTTAGGGATTTGATCCCATCTCCTATTGACTGGCCCATGTTACCAACAGCAACTCATCTCTTCCAAGTAACTCTTGGTTGGTCTTCAATCAGCAACCATAGGGTGTAAGAAATCATAACTTGGCTTAATAATGCCATGGCCGCTGATCTTTGAATGGAAAATGGGATTGTCTACTGTCCCCTCAACAGTGGTCTACACAACCTCCCTTTTTAAATGATTGCATAAGAAACCATCATACGTTGAGTGAGAAAACATTCTGATCTCAAAGTGATCACTCTCCATGATCTCTATTGAGTGATCTCCCAATGAAAGCACACTCTTACATTAATCGGTAAAAATGCTTAAAGTGACGGACAGAGTATCCTCTTCCTTACTGAGTGCTCCTTGTGACTTGCAGGGAAGACGACCCTGTTGAGAATATTAGCTGGCAAGCACATGGTGGGAGGGAAGAATGTGGTACGCGTTCTGGGTCGTTCTGCATTTCATGATACTGCGCTCACTTGCTCGGGTCAGTTGGCTTATTTGGGCGGATCCTGGAGCCGGACTGTTGGCTGCGCGGTGAGCTTGCACTTTCCCTTTGAGTCAATTCGTGTATAAGTTTTCCAATGGACGTCGTGGACCAGTTTCAATTAGCAAGGGTGTAAATTGGGGTTTAGGGTTTAGAGAGTCATAAAAGGTAGTGGAACAGCCTGCATCTGTGATTTACTTAGTGAGAAGTTTGTTATTGCAGGGCGAAATTCCTCTGCAAGGCGATTTCTCTGCCGAGCATATGATCTTTGGAGGTAAACTCTCTATCTACCCAAACTCTTTTCTACGGTTTATGCATTTGTGTTGAGGACTAATTGCTAGGGCATTTCAAGTCAGGTGTTTCATTTTCTGGGCTAGTTTAGACTATCGAGGACCCGGAGGATGAAACCAAGAATACTATTGGGTTTTTCCTCCAAGGACGATGTTTTGAAGACCCACAGTCCCGGCTTCGGTCATTTCTAAGACCCTCATTTATGACACACCGTATGGAGAGGAGGAAATAGGGTTTGTGATATGCCTTGGACAATTGCTAGGCTGTGTAGGCTATCCCGCTCAGGGTCTAATAAGAAAATTACGAGATTGTGGTCCCCTAGGTATTGATCTATTTGACTTTTAGTTTATATAGATATACTAGGTTCCTTTATACTACCAAATAGGACTTCGTTGCCTTCATTCCCTGTAGAACTCCGGATGTGCACGGCAATTCCTCTATTCTTCTCCTGTCCCTTTTTGTGATTGAGGACCAGATATGCTTAAGGCAGATCAAGTTAGTTCTTTCGTTTTTTCTTGAAGTGATTGGAAATTCAGAGACTTTTCTCTGTAGAGGTGGCTTGAAGCGAGAATTGGCTAAAAACTGTGGGGAATTGGTGGGGGCAGTGGAGAACGTGGATCCGTCTAGACGGTCGCGCTTGATTGAGCTTCTAGACATCGACCTTCGCTGGCGCATGCACAAAGTTTCCGACGGGCAACGCCGTCGGGTTCAGATTTGTATGGGGTTGCTGGTCCCTTTTCAGGTTCTGTCCCTGCCCCAATAGCCTGCTGACTGACCTTTCCCTCATCTCAGGTTTGGTAGTTTAGACCCTCTCGAGAGTTCTGCTTGTTTCAGAACCATTTGGGATTGCTAACAAAGCGTTGAAAGAGAGCTTAATGATTAAATAGTTATTGTACGTCAGGTAACCGCAAGTAGTTGCTACACTTGAAGTGCTAAGAGGTTGCTATCTTCAGATCTTAGATACTCTTGTTAGCAAATCAAAGAGGATTCCGATGCACCATACAATGCTTTATTTTGCATATCCCATGCAAAAGTTGTAAGGGCATGAAGTTTTTTGCTAGATGATCTGTTGCATATGAGTTCTGATGTTGAGGTGCTGTGCATTCTCAAAATCAATTGTCCAAGACTTTGGAAAGTCGCATTTAGGTAGGTGTCGCTATTAGCCGCGGTTACCTGATGTGTGTGACGGTATTGTTGGAATGCTTCTTTATAACGCAACCTGGCTTTCTGAAGCGACCAGTATTCAGACGATCTAATTGATTTGAATGATGAATGGCAGGTTTTGTTGCTGGATGAGATCACCGTGGACCTTGATGTTGTAGCTCGCATGGACTTGCTTTCATTCTTCGTGGATGAATGTGAAGAGGTAGGTCTATATCTCATTTTCCACTTCCATGATTTCTCACACATTATGAACGTATGTCAATTTTCACAGCTGCGATCAGCTCCAGTGTGGCCCAGCGTCTTAGGAGCCGTCAGTCTTAGGTCGGTTTACATTTGTCCGAACAAGACTTTTCAACCATATTTTAAGAAATTTTAAGAAACTTAGCGATGTGATTGGTCAAACATTGGAGAGCCGTTCTTAGGGGCTTTACACTTTGTCTCGGTGTTCATGGAGAAAGGATCTTTAAGAATGAATGATAAAATGACATGGGTGTTTACATGGCAGCACTTTTTTTTGAGTAATCTATGTGACAATTCTGTGGAGTGCTCTCCACATACCATCAGCCCACTAAATGGTCAAATGGGCAAGATCACTCGGTCCAACTTAGCCTGTTAATATATTAAAGCCTTGCCATCTTATTTTGTCCTGTGGGTCCCGAATAGCTATGTCTTGACCTCAACTCTTACTGTCCTCAAGGCTTGTCCTGAGTAGTGTAACCTGGCTCTAATTGACGAGTTGCAGCATTCTCGAAGCGTTAACTGGTCTTTATTAACCCCTAAACGTCTGGATCCTTTTCCAAAATTGACGATTTAGGGAAAATCGTTATAAAGTGCTATTTGGAAGAATATTTTGGAATTGACATACAAATAGGAGTTGCAGATTTTGAGTTGTAGATTCCACCCGTACGGTTAGATTCACTATTGCTATCATCAATATATATTTTTTTAATTTTGAAATGGAAATTTCTAAATTCCTTCTAAACTCAATTACAAGTAAAAACATTATCATTTTTTGAGTAAAACTTGTTGGAATGGATTTGAAACAAGGTTCTCTTGATGTGGTGATTTTTTGAAATTTTTGTGTTCTTTTGATCTATGACCTCATTTTTGCAAATCCAATTTTGAACTAAAATCAATGCAATTTTTGACTTGACACACTTCCACATTTGTAATTTTAGAAAAATATGAACTCTAGTAACACCAAATCCAACCATTGGATACGACAACAACTTGATAAAGAATCTCCACACACAAATTAGATGACTTTCATCCAAGCAGATCCAAGATCCAAGCAGTAACGAGAAAGAAAACTGAATTTCAATCTGTTCGTCGTCCAGATTTTGGACGTCGGAGCGCTCCAGGGTTAAGTAGTTGCAGCATTCTGCCGATCTAGATCGTGTCCAATCGCTAGACTACTTTTCAATATTCATTTTCCTTGGAGTATAAATGTGTTAAAACGGCAATGTCGTTGAAGGCGAATATCATGCCGATTTCTAATTCTGTTAATTAGTGCTTGCAATCAGTAATGCTCCTAATCCATGCAGAGAGGTGCAACGCTGATCTATGCCACCCACATTTTCGACGGCTTGGAGACGTGGGCCACAGACATAGCATACGTGGAGGATGGGAAGTTGAAGAGGGCGCAGCCGATCAAGGAACTTCCGGAGTTCTTACCTCCGAGTGAAGCTAAGAACCTGATCCAAGTGGTGGAGCCTTGGCTGAGAACTGAGCGAGACGAAAGGTTGAAAAGAGGCCCAAGCAGTGAGGTGAAACTGGACAGGGTCACACGTCCTGCAGACGTGTCTCCATTCACATCCAGTCGCCAAATGGCGTACTATAGGTGATGTTTTGCCAATTCCTTCCCTACGCTGTTAGCAACACGTACTCTCAAAGGATGAATCTTGCTATCGGCGTACTGTACTTTTGAGAGGGTTGGGGACAATACTTCTAGTTGGGTGAAATAGATTGATGAGAGATTGATCACACTGTAGTTGCAGAAGATTGTTAGAGAGGTAATTCAGGCGTCTTCATTGAGCTAAACGTGAAGTAGTTTAGGTTGTGGAAGGTAACCAAATGGATGCGAGGTTGAGCCCATTGCTGTAGTTGCTAGATCAATTGTTGTCGAATAATAGAAGGCCAATTTATTTTTTAAAATTATGAAGTGCTTTCCTCATTATTGTAAGTGTCAAGAAAACTAGATCCGCTGTCTTGGCTCGCCGTCAGGATGAATTGAGAAATTGAATGTATTGTACTTATCTGATTGAAAAAACCAGCCCAGGGACGTACAATTATATTGTTGTAGGAGATGCTTGTGAGTTGGGGAGAATTCTCAATACGAAGGCATATGGGGAAATTTTGATATCACTGTTTTTAGTTATGATTTGAAGGAAATTTGAATGGATGGAATCACTTGGCATGATCGGTGACATTCGCACAGAATGAAGATACGAATCTGGGTAGGCGAAGTAATCATACAGTCTGAATAAGCTCTAATCATTCATTCTATTCCCGAGGAAGAGGCTGAATTGAAAATACATTTGTAGTATCAAATGATTTTTGGGTAAGGTGGTACTCCCAAAACCGTCACTATTTGTTACTGAGCCTATTTGCTATTCTTACATTGGTCAGATTTCATATGTTTTTGTTGGCAAGTGAAAGGAGGTTTCAACATACCATAACATTGCTAACCGGTTGATTCTGAACCCTCCTAGTTGGAGGTATAATTCCCTCCTATATTCCTGGGGGGATTTGAGTTATAATCTGGCCCCTTGTATTGGACCTTGTTATATAACTTTGTGTTGGGTTTACGCTTTAAATAGGGCTCGGGTGATTGTAGCTGGCCCATGATCTCCCATCAAATGAAATTACTCAAAATCAATGGAATAAGGTCAGCATAACACTAGGCAAGACTCAACTCCATCATCATGTGATGAATCTCTCGATCTGCTACAGTTTGCCTTTTCCAACATTGGGTGCCAAAGAATGGGGAGTAGGTGCCTGCTTGTGAAAAAGTTCTAATTTTTACTATCTGAGTAAGTTTTGACATTGGGGGCTCCTACTTTGGGGGGAAGTAAAAGGGACCCCCCTAGCGTTGGGGAATAATATTATGACCAGAGAATATAGCATTTGGATACTGTATGCAAAAGTTATTAAGGAACAAAGTTTGATTCTAAAAGCATTTCTTCCACATAGGTATAGAATTGACTTTGGAGATGTATACACAGTGTAAATGGTGGTTTAAGGTCAATGGCACATTTAGTGTACCTACCTTATATTGAATGCAACTTTACCAAGAAAATTTCACCATACAAAGTAGACATCATTGCAAAACCATTAACGGATCCAACTATTACCAAAATTTCTCCCTTATCTCCATGTTGTACTCACCACTTGGGGTATTGTGTTTGTTCACTGTCTATTTAAAAACAGGGGTTTAACATTTTAGAGGGAACAATTCTTAGCCCTCTCTATAATACAATGAAAGTGGAGAGTAAGTTTTTAGTCAATGAGAACTTTGAAACTAATCTCACTATACTCAAAATTTTCAATTTGAGATACCCTAAAAAGAGAGAATGATGTGAACATTTTTGTCCTTAGTGGCAACAAAAAGTGTACAAATTTTGAGTCCATAGATTTTGCATCAAACTTCTTGAGAAACATTCAAATATGTTTTGTAAAGGAGTAGAATTTTTTTTAGTCTATAACATAATGCCATTACAAATTAGATATTTTGGCAATGTAGATCATAATAAGTAGTCTTGTTATCCTTTAGCGAGGGTTGTTCATTTTTAATTCCATCAAAAAATTCCTTGTGTGAAGTGAATGTAGTAAATCATGAGACAATTTATATCTCTAATTGTTTACAATGCTTAATAATGCCATATTATTGTAGCTACTATGAAGTATTTTGAGGTGTAAGTTTTAAACTTTGAAATGTATACTAATGGAATGTTGCACAAATAGGTTGCAATTAAATGGTAAAACAAATAGAGTACCTTTAAGTAATACTTGACTAGGGATAAATTCTTCAATTGAAGGGTCTTGTGATTTAACCCTTAGTAGGTAGTAGTAATCACAATCACCACTTCCTAATTCCTAGCTCTACTAACTCTAATGTTTGATCAACAAAGTTTTGAAGATGGAAAGTCTTTTCTACTACACTTTAAAATTTCATTTGTTGTATCTTTCAAAATACAAAGGATTTCATGTTGATTGACTATTCATTGAATGTGTTAAATAAATAATCAAAATCCTAAATTTTAGGGTGTAGTAAATGGAGGGGATGTTATTGTTTCTTCCACTTGAGATTCCATCAAAATTGTTACACTTTAAGTGCAATTTAAATATGAAACTTAATATGATAACCTTTAGTTAATGTGATCTATTTTATTTCCTCTTTCCTAGTGAAAGCATGGTCCACAGGGAAATGATGCACGAGAATATTCATGTGACCACTTGAGACCAATTGTAGCTCTTCTCAATTCATTCCCAGACAGACCATGTTTCATCTTGTGCAATATAAGAAAACCATGATTGAAACCAAAAAAATGAGTCAGAACAGAGTCATCTCTAATAGATATTGAATTCACATTACAGAAGCAGCAAACTTATTGTCACTTGAAATCAAATTCTCTTACCATCAAGTAATGATTATATGACCATCATACCTTGACAAGTAAACAGGACTTCACAGAAGAAAACAAACTGCCAGCAGTGAGACACAAAATTGATCCCGTGGGAAGATGAACCTCTGTTGAGCAATGGACATTCCTAACTAAGATACAGATCCGTTGCAATCTAATGGAAAAGTACTCCCGCACAAATCAAGTCGTAATACCTACGGTAAGTAGCGTAACAGAGACGTATCAACTCATTTTGAAGTACATGTACTAATCAGATTTCCCACTGAAGGAACAATCTGCACTTCACTCAAATATGCAAAATGCACTGTTGATCTTCTAAAGCACCATCGTTGAAACAATGATGGAACATCCTTCTCAACACTCCGCCATGTTACACCTTTCATCAACATTTCCACCGACATGTGCTGCTGTCATTAAAAGCTTGGAGAATCCAAAGTAATGCTCCAGATTCCGTACTGTCTTAAGTGGAAAGTATTCCTTTGCCAGCAGAGGGAAAAGTCATAAATAGATCCAAGTTTTTAATGGAATCCAAGTTGGATCTCACCAAAAGCTGTACAACATTGTCACTTTGCACTTTGCAAGTTCCATATTAGATGGAAAAGGTGATCTCCCAGATTTAGTTGTTGATAGCGTTAAAGTTAAACCTGGATAACTGCTGGGGAATGGCAGATATAACAGGACCGTATCTCTGCAACATGGTAATTAGACAGTCAGAATATCAAACAAAAACATCATTACGTTACATCAACTTAAAATTCATGATATCAAATCATTTCTAGTACTGTGAAGGAGGTGCATTAACTAACACGCTCTCTAAAATTTCAGGATAACTAACCTGGACGTTGTCATAAAGCTCAAACAAAGGGACTGCCAGAAGCTTTAGGTTTTTGGGAACCGCAAAATACTGCCTCTCGGATAGGCAAACAACAAACAACTTCTTACATTCCTGCAATCCACAATGCAGTTCTTCAGTAAAATTGACTCACCACATTAAAAAATGTTAGCCATCATGACAGGCATAAAGCTGAAAACTGTACCTTGGGTTTAGTGATGTGGGGAGGTTGATAAGGATATAAAAGAGTCTCAAAATTTGGGCGCCACCACATGGCAGCACATTCTCCTATCTGCAAAATCTCACGGAAGACATCAAATAAAGAATTACGTTACACTGCATCTCTCCAGCATTCCGTAACTCATACCACTTTTTTGACTCTTTTTTTCAGGGCATAAGATAGCTGATATTATAACTGATAGGCACCTGTTCCCGTTTTCCAAATCTTGCAGATTTGATACATACAGAATGCACAACTCTTGTACATGATGATAATCAGGTTTTCAACTTTGAAAATTCATATCCTAGAAAGGTACAAACGTTTGTGTTCTTTTTAATTTTAGACTCCGACACTTATCACCGCCAAATTTTCCCAGAAGTACATGACAACTGCATATATGAGCATTGCTTATAGCCCTCTCCCTTATCACCTGCTCGTAAGCTACTTGTAAACTGTAAAATCGTGAACTGTTTTAAATACTGACTCTAAATGATCCAATGCAATTGGTAAACAACAGGGAATTGATTACTGTACCTGCCACTCAGGTTGTATAGAAGAAGCTGTTGGGGCAAGCTTGCTGGTGAGCTTCCGCTTGAGCCCCTCAATCTCTACACAGACATGCTCAACTCATAAGATATCGCAAGAAAACATACTCTAGCTTCTGGCGTCAACGCAAATAACGGTACTATTCGGAACTGTCAAAAGCGTCAAAAGTCTACAAAATAATATGCTCAAAAGTGTAAAGATAAAAACCAATACATGCTGGCATGTTTGATTCGTGAGTAAATGGTGCTGAGTGATTCAGCAAATAATGCGATGCTTGGCCAAATACTCTAAAAACTGACCTCAATAAATAAATAAACTCAACCCCTAAGATCAATAGCGGTCTCTTCCATATCTATAGAAATTGAAACAAAGAGTTTAGGACACTCCAAGAAGGTAACAAAATGTCCCAATAGAAAGAAGAATCCATAAACTACGCTTTTTGTTATCCAAAGTGTACTTCCTATTTTAGATTGGACTCTCAGGGAAAATTACACGCTTTTCGAGCCAGATTCACGATTAGAATGACAGGCTCATATCCCAAGTACATGATGGACACCATCTCACCGTTTTCTCCAGTCTTTAAACGTCCCCCAGGAAGCTTGAAGAAAGTGTTGCCGATTTGCAACAACAAAACATGAGGATGGTTGTGTTCTTGGACCTACAAGACCATTAAAAAAATATCCCAGGTCAAAACCAGGTGTGGACAAGGACATTGCCCACCATCATTCTAAGTAGGAAATTCGATTTGTCTAGACACACGGCAAACGAAAAAATCCCTAAAACTCATTCAATATCAAAGAGACCGAATCCTTACCAGTAAAATTCCCTCCACGCTGGTCCGCATACCTTCCTTCATGTAACTGCGTAGCACACGCCGTAGACTTTTATTAACACGTGCAATGCTTACATTCTCTATCAATATTCTTCCTCAAGCTTAGAGATCAAATTCCGAGTACCATGGACACAGACACACCAACTCAAACTCAGGTTTTAGGTCAGAAACCCTCAAGTCCCCAAAAAATAAAAATAAAATACGTGAACTTATCAATGCTCACATTCTATCAATATTCCTCCTCGAGCTTAACAATCAAATTCCCAGTACCACTATGGACTCATCCATCCCCCCCAAATCCCGAGAAATCAAGAATAAAAAATTAAAGGAATATCATCAGCGTGCGTACTTCTGCTTCATGCGAGCTAGACGATCGGCAACGGAGGTATCCTTCTCCATCTTGGCTTCTTTGCTGCCAAACGTGTAGCTCGAGAGCGGGTACACATTGACCACCGGCCCAGACACCATCGCGGCTTGCACTGACAACCCCCGATGAAAAACCTCAAACAACAAAACTCTCCGGAGTCGTGCGTGGAGAAATGGGAACCCTAGAATAAGAATGAACGGAGGCAGAGAGACGAGTCGCAGCTGGAAAGACTGAAGTCTGGCAACAGACAGCGGTAGAAGGGAAAATGCACAAAGAGTTTCGAGGGAGAAGCGAAGAGAAGGCGACGGCGGACGACATGCGCGCACGCCACTCTGCGACGCCTTGCTCACAGCCTTCCTTCGTTCTCTGCCTAGACACAAGTCTTGACCCCAAGGGCGCGTTCACACCGACGGTGAAGAAAAGATTGGGGATTAATTTTTACTTATTAACCTTGTGTGGGGCTAAAAGAGGAGTTCAAAATATTGTAATCGGGGATCAGATTCAATAAGGAAGTGTTGAAATTGAATTTAAGATTTTGAGATGGCAACATCACTCTAATCCAATCTTTAAATGATGCATGGCACATTTTTTTACTAAAAATTCATAATTTATATCAAATTGATCTTTAAGTTGGGTATAACCACTTGTATCTAAATATTCTAGAGTTGAACTACAATAATGTTGTGTGCTAATAAATTCTACAATCGTGTGCTAAATTAATCATTTTTTTTCAAGAATGCAATTTGACCAATGTCAAATTTTATTAATATTCCTGAAGATTCTATTTTTTAATATTATAAATTTTTTTTAAATAACAAAAAAAATTTCCATTTATATTTAGAATTATTTTATATCAAATTTGCAAGCAGTCTATAATTAACAAGTTAATTCAATTAGTTCAAGATACAATAATACACTTATTGTTTTATATAGCATTTTTCTACTAGAATAAAGTTACTTTCAATATTTTAATGACTTCAGAAAGAAGAATATCATTCCATTTTTTTCCTATAGCCACTAAAAACATACAAATAAAATAATTTATAGAAGAAAATGAAATATAAAATTATTAATATGTCTTGTAAATTTTGGATTATCTTGTGTGGTATATAAAACAAAATAAAAGCTATGAGAACAAGTTAGTTTGATGAAATGGTTGTTTTATGTGCATGACAACTACATGGTAGAATACTAATTCAACTTTGAAGTATTCATTCTAAGATTGTGAGTTAGTTTAAGGAAAAAAAAAATTTTATAAGAGACTTTGATTTTGTAACAATGGCTTGCTCTTTAAAGAAGGACTTTATTCAAATGTAACTTGTATGTGACTCAATGTGAAATTTCCTTTTCTTTAGTTTAAGCCAACAAACAAAGTAGGTATAACCCTTAAAGAATAACTAGAGATAAAAGACCCCACCCTCTCAATAAGGTTTAAATACTTTACTATTTTCTTATAACAATTAATTCTAGTAAAGATTATAATTTAATGTTTTTGAATTTTAACTTGAAAGAATTTTAAATATAAATTACATGTCATGTTATATTCCATATTGAATTTGAATAATAATTTTCATCCTTGGTGCAAACACTTACCTTGAGTTTGAAATCAAAACTTCTTAAATTTTACATTTTTAGATGATTGCAAAAATGTCTTGTATTATTTTCTAGAAAATTTCATGTATCAAAGTGTTTTTCAAAAAAAACTTTGAGAATAATGATCCAAAACCATAGTTGAAATTCATTGTAAAGGTATATATGGCTATTTTAGAGGTTTATTAAAAATTATTATTTTCTACATTTGATAGAAGATATTGATTTTTTTTAAATGTTATACTTGAGGTTTTAGAAATTTGGAGTACTATTGAGTTCCCATTCTAATGATTTTAGAGCTAAAACATAGAAGTCTTAGTTTTCAAGTACACTAACAATTATTTTACAAAAGAATTAAAAAAAATTTAATCTAACATTGTATAAAAGTCTATAAAGTGGTAATGCATTTTGAATATGGAAAATTGGATATGTATTTTGAATATAGAAAAAATTATCCTATTTGGTGTTACAGACATTCAAGGACCTTTTAGATACTTTGATAGCCCTCTTGTATCTTGTAGAATCTTTCATAGTCTTTTGAAAGTTCTCCCAAGGACTCCAACCACTAGTAAAAATAAGAAGCAAGACAATGGCCTCCTCAATCTTGTCAATATTAGTTTTAGAGCAATCTTTCAATGTTGCCTTATAGGTTGTTGCAAGAAACACTTGCCATTTTGGGCTCAAAACGGCCTATTTCAATGAATATTGAGGCTTTTGAAATAAATTTTTTAAAATAAAATAAAGTATAGATAATTTAAAAAGCATTGAAAATAATATTTTTCTTTAAATTTCGACCTAGAAAATTTTATCTCTAAAAAAGAAAAACCTCATTGAGCAAATGAAGCACATTTAAAAAAAGATAGTGTCCAATTACAATAGGAACCATGTGTCACAGACATAGTAGATAGTACTAATATCTTTTAGAAGTTTCTATAGTCCTTTAGAAACATCCATAGTCTTTTGGATTCTTCTAGGGTATTTTGGAAACTTCCATAGTCTTTTAGAATCTTTCATAGTCTTCCTGAAGCTTTTATAATCTTGTGGAAGCTTTCATAGTCTATTATAGTCTTTCATAGTCCTTCATAGTATTCCGTAGGTTTCCAGAAGTTTCCATAATCTTCTAGAAACCTCCATGGAAGTCTAGGAGCTTCCACAAAGTTCTAAAAGAACTTCTTAGATAATAATATATAAGGAATTGAGGCTAGGCTAGTCTTCAGTCTTGACAAAACATCTCTTGAGTGTTAGTTCTCAATTTTAGCTCCAATCTTGTATCTTTCGTGACTCTAATACCAATCTTGTTTTTAGAAAACCATTTTGTCTTGTCTCTCTTACTGTCCATAATAATTTGTTAAGATTCACTTCAAATTTTGTTTTATAAAATTTATTCTTGAACTTTTTGTTGTCAATGGATGTAGCATTTGTCTAGTTCAAAGATCATCATGCTAATTCTTGCTTTTGCTATTGGCATAGCCAAGGGAAAATAAATACTAAGACTTGATTTTTCTTGCTTGAGTGTGAATTACCCCTCTGTTTGAGAAATTCCAAAGTGCTTAGAGGTTGTGGATTACCCTCCTCTAAACTAGTATTATTTTTTCTTGCAGAAGGTTTTTTCTTGATTGTATGCAAACTACCACCCTTCTTGAAAACAACTTTACTATTTAGAGATTGCGGATTACCCATCTCTAAATTGGTGGTGTTGATTGAGTCAGTAGTCTTGCCAAATGAATTAAGATGTCAAGAAACAAAGATACTAATATAGTAGAATCTGAACTAGAACTCATATTGAAGGCTATTGAATCTTTGTTTATGAGGACAATGTTCTAGAAGACTTTGTAGATGGCAAGATATTAGCATTTGAATTGACAAAATTCATTTTTCTAGCCCTACAAAAAAATAGGCATCTGCACTTTACAAAGTTGCATTTGTATGAAAAAATGTCCAAAATGGTAGTTACCCTTTGAATTAATTCTTTAAAGCAAGTTGGCTACACACTTGAAAAATTTCAAATCCTTTGGAATTGTACAACATATAGGAAAAAAATTATAAGTAGAAAAAAAATAGAGAATGATTCAAAATACTAAATTGATAAGAAATTAAGTATGGAATTGAAACATGTCCATTTCAATGGTTTTAATGTTGTAATCTACACCCAATTTTCTTATTTTTTTTCAAAAATCTTGAAATTGAGTTAAATGAAGGATCTCAAAGTTTTATTTTAGAGTAGAGATTCAGTAACTACCTGCATACTAAAACTCCTTGTAACTTTCATCTCATTAATCAAAATGGAATGATTCAAGCTTTTCAAGTAAGGGGAGAAAGGGAGGGAGAGAGAGAGAGAGAGAACCAATTTCAAATTTTTTAATTAAAAAAGTGATTTTTTGAGAAATTTTTAGGTTGCTTGTTAAGCAATGAAATGATATATCATGCAATAACTTTTTAACCATGTAGTCAAAAGTTTTGAGCTTGTTGGGCCTTGAAGCTACTCTTTGGAAAAATGTTATGTAAAAAATTCAGCAAAATTTTTTTTGTTGGTAGTGAATTGCCCAAAATCGATATGTTGCCAAAAATGTAGTTTAATGCTTTAGGGATTAATTAATTATTTGGCATAGAATGTTTGCCACGACTACTAGTATGATAGTAGGAACAAATCAATGTCATTGTTACTTATTGTAATGTCATGAAAGTAATTTTCAAGGACTACAACACCAAATTTTGGATTTTTTGGCATGGAGGGGAAGTCATATCAACATACTTTACATTCTCCTCTTTCATAGGTTAACCCCTAAATGGCAACACTATGTTTTTTTGGCAACATAGCAATTTGGGGTAGCTCACTACAAATGACTTTTTTATTTTTTTTTCTCAAATTTTTACACAACATTTGCCTAAGGAGTAGCTTCAAGGCCTAGCAATTTTCATAACTTTTGACTACATAATTCAAAAGTTATTGCATGATTTATAATTTTCAATGTTCGATGGACAACCCAAAAATTTCTTAAAAATCATTTTTTTCAAAAATGAAAATTTGAAATTGGTTTTCTAGATTTAGAAAGACATAGAAGACAATAACATAACATCCCGTTTATATGGCACTTTCTAGATAATTTATGGCAAAATTTGAAGTATGGTATTATTATCATCATCCAGCATTTTGCAAGTAAACAAATACTATTGATCTTTTTCAAAATTTAGCAAATATTTTGACATTCTTCATATTATGCGCAATACATGAGAGATTAGAGTTTGAATAACCAGTAATGTGCTGATACTTTAAAAGAGTAGTTCTAATGCTGGAAGAATCAATATGCACCCAAATTTACTAGCACAACATTATTAAATACACCAATACTCAATTCAATTTGTAGATGTAAGTGCAAGGTGGTACCGAGAAACCTCACAAACTAGCTTCAAAGGGTAAACTCAAGCAGCAAGACTACCAATCAATGAAGAGAAATTTGATTTACACATGGTAGGAGTTTCATAGTTATAGATAAAACAACTCCCTAGCGAGTTAGAGGCCTGGGCATTTGGGAAAACAATCTTTGTAGAGTATCAAAAGCAACTTCTGGTGCTCAATTCAAGGGGGAATAATCTCACCTGCGCCCATGCATCCCAACACACAAGAAGTTTGTTAGCATATGTATGCAAGGTATCTTCAATTAAACCCTAGTTGTTATCCTTTGCACGAATTGAGCAAACAAAGTTATAAGCTAAAAAAACTTGTAGCAACATTTCAAAAATTATAATAGAACCTGTCCCATGTTAGAAGTATTGTCCGTCATGCTAGATCGAAACTGCTACAAAATATTGTAAGTCAGCTACTCTTTTCAATTTGTTCTGCTAGAGCGTGAGGGTGAACTTCAAAGCTAAAGGCGGTTTTCTAGGCAACTGATACCAAATTCATTACGAAGGCTCAAATCAGGGCAGTAAACTACAATTGATGTTACAAAAATACTAGGTTGGTTATAGTGTCTCAAATCAGGGCAACATACTACTACTGAAGTTATGAAATAATCACTCTAGTCTATACTTTAAAAAATGAGGTTTTTTGTTTGTTACGATAAGATCTCTTAGACTATGCAACCCTTGTTTATATCCTCTAGTACTGTTGGAAAGCTCTCTATGAAGAGGGGTGCATGTGCCATGTTTCTTGGTGTTTGGACAAATAATGTGAATGTGGCAATGTCATGGGGCACAATTGTGCTCATTAAGGTTAGTGATGCCATTGTGAATAGTTTGACACAAACATTAGATGAAATTTGAGGCCTCCAAGAGATTGTGAGTTATCCAGCCGTGAGAGCACAGGGAATGTAACTAGTAGTGCAGTTTGATGTGGCCAAGAGAGTGCCACGTCATTGCCAAAAAAAAATTAAAATTTTTTTTCAACTTTTTTTGCATTCCAAGAATGAATGAATGAATTAAATTTTTTTTTTTTGGGAACAGCTGGCTATACAATTTGCTGCAGGGGAACAACGACTGGAACAAGCCTGAAACGGGCTATTGGAGGCCTCAAATTTCATCTAATGTGAGGGCAAGCCTGTTATGGAAAAAACTGTAATGATGGTGTACGTTCAATTTTTGAAACATACACCAATAATATAATTTTGCCCACAGATGGGCTTCCTCTCATTTGGCCTGGAATGGGGTTGTTCAGCTTACAGTATCCCAAAGTGCAGAAGCTCTTCCAATTTCAGTTCTCCAGCAAGGTGGAGCCCAGTCAGTGAGCCGCCCTTGCCAAAAACGCCTGACAGGTGCACCTACCCTTGCTTTTTTGAACCCTCCTGAAAAGTGGATGAACGTGATGCGCGTCTGCATCCTCATCCATTCAGTCATCCAAACGCTGATTCGCTCCCCCCAGAAGTTGACTTCCTTCCAAGTAACGAATGGTAATTTTCAGGTAAAGCTACCTGACTAAGTTAAGCCTAAAACCTTTGACCTCTCTCTCCCGTCCACTAACTTCGTCCTCCGCAGTGTACTCCCTTCTGTCCGAACACTACGGACCAAGAACCTTCCCTCGCTCCCCTCCGACACCCAAGGTCCCAACTGACCAACTCCCAAAGCCCCAGGATTCCGCCCCTCCGGTCCTTTCGACCCAAATACCTCACTCCCCCAAACACAAAAATTCCCCCCATCACGCGCACTCCATGTCCGCTGCCAATCTCACTCCTCTTCTGCAGGAACGATAGTACTGTACAGTACAACAGCCATGGGGGTCCAAATCACGGGCCATGAACAAGGAGGGAAGAATCTGATCAGTAATGCACCAAGTACCTCACTAGCGGAAGAATCCCACGCAATTCCTGACGCCATTCGTAATTAGTCCTACACTAGGGTTTCCATTCTGAGAACCGAAGGTGCAGGCTTTGGTCTGAGCTGATAACTTGACAGCCACGGGGATGGCCGAAGCTTCCGGGCGCCATTAAGATTCCACGCAAATCAAGGCCTTGATCTGACGAAGGGCTTGCGAGAGAGAGAGAGTGTGTGTGTGTGTGTGTGCGCGAGAGAGACAGTAGTGAGTGAAATTGAGAGTGAGTGTGTGTGTGTGTGGATCCTTGACGTGATTCGGACTCCAAGTTGAAGAGATTCTTCCCGCCCAGCTGGGGGTTCTGTGAAGCTCCGTCGGATTTTGACTCCGTCTGTTGGGAAATGGCGTGGAAGGAGTTTGGTGTGCTCTTGGGAGCTTCCTCGGGGGTTCAGTTTCGTTGGGTCGGAGAGCGAAGGGGAAGGAATCTCGAGGGAATGAGTCTCGAAATCTAGAAGTTTGGAAGATTTTCATGGAGGTGGCAGTGGAGGTGGAAGAGTGTGCGTACCAAGAGGGTTTTATGCGTCCGGGTTTATACGCGTCCGGCTCAATTTCTGCTGAGCAAGTAGTGTCTCTCTGTTTGTAAGCTTCACGCCAATCCTAGTTTGATTGTCACTCTGCGGATTGGACATGGCTTCTGTCTTGTAGGAACTGGCTTTCACAGGATTACTACTTTTTGGTAAGTTCCGCTTGTAACGCATTTTCGTGGGGTTTTGAGACTCCATTGCGAGCGAATGTGAGTGAGTCATTTTCGAAGCTTTTAAAGAGTGTGTGCACCAATTGTTGCAGTGGAGGGTTTTATGCTCCAGGGTTTTATTTTTCTGCTCAAAGCAGAACCAGAGTCTCTCCGTTTTGTGAGCTTCACTACTAATTCCAGTTTTGAGTGTCGAGCACGGTTGTTGAAACCATCCGAAATTTACGGAATTGTGGATCGTGTCGGAACCGTCTAGGAGCTCCCTGAACATCCTTTGGAATTAATGGACATTGAGTCAGGAATCAAGATTCTTGTTGTGCTCAATCTTGAACTGTGGAAAGGCGGGTGTGGCTCACATTATAGTTATTTAGTTTCTTTCATCTAATCCTTGCTTGACGTATTTACATGTAGGCTCGTCTTAGAGTTGGCAGTGGAAGGCATTGCTTCAAAAGTGGACTAGTTCTTGTTTTGGTGTTCTAAATTCTTTTGTGCAAGCTTCAGAATGCTATGCCAAAGAGAATTGAAACCTCTCGAAATTTCATGTGCAGGGACGACAAGGCGATCAGGATACTGGAAGAGCTGGATTAGAAAGAACCTAGATTAAGAGATTTTGGATTAGTGCCCAAGGGATGGGAAAGATGGGCACAGTATTGGGGAGGCAATTTCAGGCTCATTGTCCACGTTGCTGCAAGAGCAATCTAAACAGTTAGAGTTAGCTCCCTCTGCACACAATATGTGGTAAAAGAATTGGGTGACTTGATTACTTGCATTGTTTGCATTATTATCCCATGGTATGTAACCTCTATGTAAGTGAGTAATTCTTCTTCTTCTTCTCCTACAAAATGAAGCTGCAAGTGCACGTGTTGGAGGCTCGCGGTCTGGCGGCGCGGGATGAGAATGGGCTGAGTGATCCATTTGTGCGCTTGCAATTGGGCAGCACCAAGGTCAAGTCGTCGACGGTGTACAAGAACTTGAATCCCTCGTGGCATGAGGAGTTTTTCTTCAACGTGGATGATTCGGATGAGGAGCTGGTGGTGGTGGTGTGGGATGAAGACCGATTCTCGCATGATTTCTTAGGCCAGGTGAAAATCCCCATCAGTGACATTCTCACGGCGGAGAAGCAGACCGTCTCGCGAAAATGGCACACTCTCAAGCACAGTGAAAAATCCAAGTTCCCTGTCACTGGTGAGTGCTAACCCCGTTGTTGGTAAAGGATACTCTTTCCGTCACTTGAAGCATTTTTGCCAATCATTAGAGGAGTGTGCTTTCACTGGGGGATTTATGGAGGTTCAGGGCAGAGGATACTCTTTTTGTTACATTAAGCATTTTAACCAATATGTAGGAGTGTGATTTCATTGGGAGATCACTTAATAGAGCTCACTGGAAAGAATGCTGTGGGTACTACAAAGTGCCCAACTCTCTTGAGATGAAATGTATTGGACGATTTCTTATGCAATCATGCAAGGTTGGAGTTTGTAGTTGCTAATTCATGTCCATCTAAGTGTTGATTGGAAGAGATGAGTTGCTGTTGGTAACAGGTGTCAGTCAATAGAGGACAGGATCAGACCCTAGTATCCTCTATTTTAATTCTCATTGGACTATCGAAGTATTTATTCAGTGTCTTTGTAAGCAGAGCTGTTGCAACATATAAGTGATGATATTCTGACAGCTAATTTGTTTTCTACAGGCGAGATACTACTCAGTCTTATTTTGTTTGGAAAGGATGTCTCCACCGGCCCAAGGTTGCAGAGATGGGTGGCGGAGTCCAAGCGGGAGGACAGGTCGACTTGGTCTGTGGCTGACGATGGCGCATCCGCGGTTTCCCCCACCAGTTCCGTGGACATGAGTGACTTCTCCAATGATATTTCGAGCTTGGAAATTAATAACGCTCAAAATTTAAGGGTAATAAATCAGCCTTTTAACGTGTTTTGAATGTCAAAACGCATCAAAGTATGAGGCCTAATTGATGCCTCAGGAGATTCATTCAGATTTTTTTATCTTGCACTTCTTAGATTTTTTAACCCGTAAGTGCACCATAGCTACAATTACAAAGTTCACTTTGGAAGTTAAGAATGCATTGTGGTAACTTTTAATCCTATTTCAATTGTTCAACGGAGTTGGGTATGGTTTTTCTTTACATTTTGTTCCCTGGAAGCGTCATAAATGAGGTTTCCCAGCGGAAACCTTTGGCTATTGGAGCACTTAGGGGCTATACTTGTGATGTTTGATTCGTACCGGTATGTTGCATCTTGTACGAGAGTGACTGTTTTATGGAAGAAGTCATTATTTATTTGTTTCCTGTTGGGAGTTGATTTGGGTTGCTGACTGAAGGTCTGGATGAATGCAGGGATCTTGGCCTGGGACTTCTCAATCGGTCCATGAGGAAGACCTTGCGAAAGAGCAGAGTAATAAGCATCCCAAGACTTTTGCAGATAGGTTCACTGCTGTTTTCAATAAGAAGAGTAAAGCAGGGGTTGACGGGGCTTCCAAACATGGTGGGGAAGGATCTTCTACGTCTACTCCAAAATTTAGCGACAGGTGGGTCTTGCAATTTGTTGAAAGATGGATTACTTTGCCCTTATTATTGCTATTTGTAATTTGTGTGCATGAAGTGCACTGTGGAGTAGCGTTGAACTTATAGCTCGTCATCCGAAATTCCTGTGAAATGGCCACTAGAAAGCATCATATTCAATCAGAGGTTGCATGGTCTCGTTGTGTTAACAACATTGGGATCACAATGAATAACCATGCTAATATCCATTGGACTTTCAAGAACAAAGAAATCCTATTGGACTCAACAAGTGGTGTATGCTATGTTTGTGGTCACATCGTTTGATACACTTGATGCACTATTTCGTTGGCCTATTACGCCCTGTGAACACTATGTTTCAGTACATCATTTCATTAACAAAGGAATTAATTTCCTCAATTTTGGTGTTAACATGAAATCATGAACGTTGCAGTGGTTCTGTGGGCACGGATAGTCCGGATAGATCATTCCACCCAGAGACCGGCGAAGACTGCAGCGACGAGGAGACGGACACTTTGGTCACGTCTTTCTTTGACGATGACGGCAAGAGCATGGAGGCCGCCGCGAACGATTTCCCTTCCTCTTTGGCCGGGGGACTGATGCTGGATCAAGTCTATGCTGTCAGTGCCAAGTCTCTGAGTGCGTTGCTTCTGAAGCCTGACTCCCCATTTGTTCAAGACCTCAATGCTGTACAGAAGACCACCGAGTATGCCGCCGAGCCTTGGAAGAACGCCAAAAACGACTCCATTCAACGAGTTGTGACTTACATGAAAGCCGCAACCAAGTTGATCAAGGCCGTGAAAGCCACGGAAACACACATCTGCAGGAGGGTGGATGAGCGGGGCTTTGTTTTTGACGTGTCTTGTGCCACTCCTGATGTTCCCATGGGAAGCAATTTTTTGGTGGAGCTTCAGGTAATGAATTTCTTATGAAATTCTGTAAAGGATTATAAAAGATATTGGAAAAGGGAATGGATAGTTGTCTACTCCTTCCAGCTTGAATTACTACATCAGAAACAGCATGGATGTAATATTGGAGGAACCCTTGTATAGGTGGAATGGGATATTAGGCAGAAAAAAGTGAATATGACTTTGCACACGTTAAACTAATTAAACTAGCATCAGAGAATAATGTAAGTGCTCGTTTTTTTCTGTCTTGGTGCTTCCAGTTTTGCATATTGGCAGGACAAGACCTACCCTCAAAAGAGAAAACTTGTAGATTGCAAGTTTCGTGGAGACTCAATTTCCTACACTCTACAATGATGAAGGGAATGATTGAGAACGGGGCTCGCGCTGGCATCAAGGAAACCTATGAAGTATTCAAAGAGGTTTGTGCACTCGGCAATTTGTATAATAGTACTTTTTTTGATATTTCTTTTGGTTGACAATGCTGGAAACTCTATTGGAGGGGTTTGTCTAGATCTTATTCACTAAGGTAACTGCACCTAATCGTGACCCATTTTCTAAAACCGATCTCTACAGATTCGTGCCTCTGTCCTTGAGAGTCTAGGGTTGATTTTGGGATACACAAAGAGAAGATTTTCACTATTCCCCTTTTGTTTGACAACTTGACTCTCTTGTACTGTTCCCCTTTCTCATGACCATTGCTAATCTCCCTTGTACTTCTTAGTTATGTCAACTTGTCTATGCTGATTTCTTCCACAGATTTGACCTTCTCACCAACTGACAATGACAACGCTGACAACATTTTTTCTCCCTATTAACGTTGACTGAGGGGAATTCCAACTCGACTGACGTCTTTTTCTAGTTTTTCATTTTTGTTCATTTTCATTACATCCTATAACCTTGTGTGTCTGTTTTCTGTTGCAGGTCTTATCCAAGTATGCCAAACCTGTATCAGCAGATCCTCAAGGAAAGGACTTAGTGGCTGCATTGAGTCAGGAAGAAATGCCATTGAGTGACTGGGAATTAGTGCGAGGCTACTTTGGGAAGTGGCATGTGCTGCTGGCCGTGTTGTCGTTGACCATTGTGCTGTTGCACATCTACTTTGCTCCTCCGACGTTGAGAGCCACTCTCATTCGCTGGGGCTTCGACCTGCCCGACTCCATCTCCGAGCTCCTCTTTGCAGCCATTGTGGTGTTGCAAGTGGAGAAGGTGGTGAAAATGGTGCACCAGTTTCTTCAAGCACGCTATTGGCAATGTAAGTGGAAGGTTGTTCCAGATGACGCACGGTTTACGAAACATTGCTAGAAATCCACTCCCTTGTGGGATTCAAGAAATTCTAGCTGTCAATAGGATACAATTGACAACGTATATGTTTAAAAACTGCCTCATTTGGCGATATATGTGGTAAAATTTAACTTAGCTAAGTTTTCTAGAATAGCTCCAGAGTTTTTCTACTATATTGATTTATCCTATTAGTGCGTGTGACATTAATTACTGAAGTCACACTATTTTTGAATAGTGCAAGCTGAATTATTTCTGTAATTTACTAAATTCGACATATCAAAGGATTTTAGTGACACTAGTAGATAAACATTGTAGTGAGATAACATGACTGATAAGAGTTCACTTGATTTCTGTTACCAGCTTGGACTCAGATTGTTCATTGTATGCTTTTGCAGCTGGAGATCACGGGGTGAAGGCTCTCGGCAACGGTTGGCTTATGACAGTGACTTTGATTGAAGGAGAAAATTTAAGCCCTACTGAAGAGTCCAGTTATGCCAACCCATATGTAGTCTTTACGTGCAGTGGCAAGAGGCGCACAAGTTCTGTGAAACTAAGAACTCTGAAACCACGTTGGCGTGGTACGCACTTAATATTCCTCTCTTCGTTTTCTTCTATTTTTCAATTTTTTTTCGCACCTTGTTGTTGGACAAAACTCTAACACTTGCCATGTTCGTTTGCAACGATGGCAGAAATCTTTGAGTTCGATGCTACGGAGGATCCTCCCTCCACTATGGATGTGGAAGTGTTTGACTATGATGGTCCATTTTCGGATGCGGAGTCACTGGGTCATGCCGAGATCAATTTCCTGAAGCACAGCCCGGATGATTTGGCGGATTATTGGTTGGATTTGTCTGGTAAAAATGCCAGGACTCATGGGTCCAGGTTGCATCTCCGAGTCTTCTTGACAAATACCAAACAGTCGGACGCGCTTCCTGTCTTCCTTGAGCGCGTGGAGAAGGAGGTCGGAACCAAGGTGAGTTCGTCATTTCCAGTGTGTTTGTCTGTGTCTCTGTGAGCAAGTTTAACCTTGAGCACCGTACTTTTTTTCTAATTTTTGAAGGTTATCTTCACATTTTCACTTAGTTTTATGAAACCCTTTTTGGAAACTACAGATTACACAAAATGAAAACAAAGCTGTAAATTTGTGGGTCAATTCACTTTACTCTTGAATTTTGACATTGGACTTAACACATTGAAGTTCAAACTTATTTCTAATTTTTTCTTGATTTTGAATGGCTAGATGGATTTTAAGATTAGATTGATTTGAATAACATACATAAAAAAAACGTGCATTTGACATGCTTAGAATAGAAAACCATCGTACTTGAACAAGACCTCATGGATTTATAAATCGTCAAAACCTGTTGGCTTTATAAAGAAGAGTTGCTAATTCCAAATGTTTATATCTCACTTGATGTTATTTAATTTTGTGATTGGATAGCGCCAATAATTTTTTAATTTTAATTCGGTTCTCTTGGGCAGGTCGTGAAGCGTTCTGCTCAGAAGAATGGATCGTTCCAGAAATTGTTTGCGCTTCCAGCTGAAGAGTTCCTCATCAACGACTTTGCGTGCGCCATTAAGAAAAAAATGCTTATCCAGGTTCGTCACTTGTGCACTTCCCTTCAGATTTGATCAGCGTCGGTTTGCATTTGTCGGGACAAGCCTTGAACGCAAGACATATCCACCATATTTTGAGAATTTTAGCAATATAAATTATGGCGGAGAGTTTTTCTTAAGAGCTTTAACACTTTGTCCGGGTGCCCATGGAGAAAGAATGTCAACAGTTGATGACAGAATAACGTGGTTGCTTACATGGCAACACTATCACATGAAGAACAATGAATTGATGATTTTGTGTATGTTTCACTGAGTTTTAAGTTTTGGGGTTTCTTTCACTGTTGCAGGGACGTCTGTTTCTGTCACCCAGGATGTTGGGCTTTTACTCCAACCTGTTTGGCATGAAAACCAAGTTCCAGTTCATTTGGGAAGACGTTGACGAGATTGTAGAAACTCCGGTGGCCATCAACCCTTGTATTGTCATTTTCTTGCGGAAGGGGCGAGGTCAAGATGCTCGAAATGGAATGAGAGGCGTGGATCCCAATGGGCGTGTCAAGTTTTACTTTTGTTCGTTTGTCAAGCCTATGACTGCTTTTAGGTACTTATTTTCACAGAGATTCAACCAATGATGTATTTGCTCATACTCGTTCTGCAACACTAAGGTAGAACTATCTAGAACTCTTCATTTAAGCTGTTAAAAAATAATTACAATCTTAGTTATACAAATATGCATGCTTGATGTCTTTGGTCATTAACTGCAATGCTTTTGCTGTAACTGTTGAAATGCCAAAAATAATTACATCTAAACAATTTTATCCTCTGTACTATTGGGGATTTTTTTTTGTTTTTTTGGGGGGGGTTTTCTTGTTCTTCAAGTGTTCTAAAATTGTATGTAATGCCATTTCCAGAACGATCACGGTGTTATGGAAGAACAGGAAGCTGAGCCCAGAGCAACAACTGGAAGTGGTTGCTAACGTGGAAAAGAAGTACCCTGAGCTGGAGAGACAAGCAGACGACTCAGACTGCTTCACAGGAATGGAGGAAGCCAAAATGTCCCATGTCTGCTCCTTCGACATTCCGCTCACGGTGAGTGGGACATGCATCAAGTGGGTATCACCTGCTTTGACATGAACTGTAAAAGCTCACCAAATTCATTATGAATGCAATCGACTCTTGAAAATTTTGCCTTAAGTGGAAATTCTTATCAAGTAGTTTTTGCACAAAATTGATCATGAAAGATGTTGGGAAAGGGGGGTGGAGTGCCGTCTACTCCCTTGTAGCTTTAATTTCCATGTAAGAAGCTCATTGAATGTACTATTGAAGGTTGTATGCGTGGGATACCATTGAAGGTAGAAAAAAGTGCACAAAACCATGTGCACTTCTGTTTACCTTATTATCTAGAGAACCACCAATTTTCAAAAACCATTTGCATTTTTAATGTGTCTAGTTTTGACACCCGAGTGAATCCATCCAACCTTGCACAATTAGCTATTATTAAGCCATGCTAGGAGGGTATCTTGGGGTTCATACAAAGAAATTTATTCACTGACATGGAGAACGAGACTAATCAAGACGGCCACTTGCAATTGCGTTAGGCTCTCCTTCATTATAGCTCCTTCTATGAAGTGCTCCTTGACTGCATGACGTCGATGTATCTTCTTCAATTTACCCGTTTATTGAAAACGTCTCAGTGTCTGACCGTTGCAGAATATTATATTTATGACAACTACCGAATGTAATGTAGATGGATTAATTATAGTTCTTTTTTTTCCCCAATTGCGCATGACAGACGGATTGCGTGATGGCGCTGTTTGAGAAGGGCGCCTTGGAGAAGGTGGTGTCGGAGAAGATGGGGTACATCAACTACTGCAGCACTGCTTGGGAGCGTCTAGACAGACAGCCGGGCGTGCAGCGCCGTCAAATCAGCTACCAACTGAATCGTCAAATTAGCCAGTTCGGCAGCAAAGTGTCTTCCATTCAACAGCGGACCAGCGTGGACCTCGCCAAGTCGTGCGTGTTCGACGAAGTGCTCACCCTCCACGATGTGCCTTTCGGGGACCACTTTCAGGTATGGCCGAAGCTCACACACTTGATCATTCCCTTTGGTAATATCATCACTCCAAACCCCAAGTGTGAGAGCATACCTGGAGAAGTACTGTACAATGGGTGCAATCTTGAATGTTTGTGCAGTTTCAGTAAAGAATTTGAAGCTGGTGTGCCTTTCATTTGTTGATTTTTTTCAAACTGGGGTTGATTTCTTTAGGTCCAAGTGAGGCGAGACATCGAAACCATAGCCACCAATCCTCCGAAAAGCTCCGTGAAAGCATCGGTGGGGGTGGCCTGGCATAAGAACACGGAGTTTAGCAAGAAGATAACCAAAAATGTACACGACCACATGGCCAAGGAGATTCGGGAGGTGATGAACATTAGTGTCCAGGAAGTGAAAGCTCTTGTGAAAGACCGGAAATTAGCGAATGGCTCCAACCTATCTTCATGAGCTTTTTCAGTCGCACTCATTCAGTGACTGTGTGGAAGCAAAAGAGGCCCAAAGGGTTATGATTTAGATTCATTTATTGGAGTGTAGCAATGGCAGTTAGTTAGTGTACCATTCCCAGTGTACGATTCATGACAATGCAACATTGATTGATTGATTGCTGTGAAGAAAAATTCACCCAAAACTCTTGAATTGCCACAGCCGAGGTATGCAAATGCTTGTGGTTATGAATGTGACAATGCAATAGTTTGTTGCTAGTCTTGATGATGCTTCCTTTGAAAGGTAGGCTGTGGAGGACCAACAACAGATTGTTTCAAAGGCTAGGTCTTGATTGTGGGTGTCAAACCTTGCAATTCATTTTCAAATAATGTAGTTACTTGCAACCTTGTTTCTCTGAAGCAAACCTCATTTAGTGCTACTTAGAAGCAAACCAATGCAAGGCAAACATAGTTTCATTTCATTAATTAATGAAATACCATCTGTGTAATTTTTTCATCTCATATTGTTTGTGTGGACTTTGGATGCAACTCCAGTGTCTTAACTTGCTTTTTCATCTTTTATCTAATTTTGAGTAATGGCAATTTTGGAGGAGAAATAAACTATAACATCCTACAAATATTCTCCAATTTTTGAGAAGATGGAATTCCTTATTAATCAAAGTAAGATTATATCACCCAATTTGAATGAATAACTGATGTTCCATTGATAGTTTGAATCATTTTTTGTTTTGTAATTAGCTTCACCACACCAATAAAGATTGCAAGTTATGCCACCTTGGAATATTAAAAATAATTCCATGGTATGAAAAAGCAAAATTGATCAATGTGGTAGCTAGTTGTTCATGAAAGAAGGATTGATGCCTTCATAGGCTTTCATAAATAGCCTACATTTAGGTGGCAAAATTGTTAGATGACAATATCTATTTTTTGAAAATGCTAAATTTTAACAAACAAAAATCATTCATTCCCATTTGATCCCCAAGGTATGCATACCCGTTATGGAGCTGCAACCCAATTGCTTCCCTATCTACACTAGTCCAACATTTTAGGGACTCCAATGTTGCACAATAGTGTAGATGGGGATGCAATTGGGTTGAGGGTTGAGAATAGTGTGCATCATATTTCAAAATTTGTAGTAAAGACCCTATCCTGTTTATCGACATTAAATCAAGCGAGAACGTAGATTTTGACCCTCCTGGAGGGCGAGCTCGGAAGTCTGGCTCTCACGTCTAGGCTGGTTTGGTTGTAGCAGCAGGATCAGGTTGCCATCAGCCAACTGAGCTCCGGAGTTGTGGTGGTGTTTTTCGTTGCGCATTTCCCTGCAAAAGTTCCACTTAGGTTCGAAATGCTTTCAGTATTTGTACATTTTTGGGTTTTTCCTTATCGCCTTTTACGTTTTTAATTCCTTCGTAACGCGGGGAAAGATCGGTCGTTGTGCGTCTGGGTGGGTGGTTTCTTCTTTGAATTTTATTTCGATTGTTGTAAGTCTCATTGATATTTTTAAATGCTGGAAATTTCTGGTGCATTCTGATAAAGTTTGGTGGGCTAATTCATTTCCTTGCAGGCAATTGAACTCTCGCGCTGCGGGACTGTCTTACGAGCTTGGAATGTGGTTGGTTTGCCACTGAAGTTGATAGAATTGAAGAGTTCTTCAAGTGAGTTCCGCATGCGCAATTGCATTTCTCTGAAATTTTCAGGTTGCATGTGTCTGTGAACTCCTCTTTTCCTTCATGCTTTTACTAGCTCCGGCTTGTAACTCGGAATGTGGCAGCAGTAATTCTCTCGTCTGTTTTAGGTTTCGTGCAAGGTTTTGACATTCGAGCTTTTTAGGTACAATGGCGTCTCTGGGCGTTAGAGGAGTTACTCTTTTCACCGCCACAACATTAGGGACGCCCTCGCCATGTCCCCGCTGCTCGTTGTCTCGACGCTCCTCTGTTCGTCTTGCAGACCGCTGCTCACTCTTCTGGACTGGAGCTAAGCCCTATTTGGCGACGCCTGTGTCAAAGGATTGGAGACAGAGCGCTGCGCACTCACTCGTCTGCACGGCCGCCCTAGATACATCTGTTCATGAGGTACTCACCTTATGATTCTAGTTTACGTTGGAGGATGATCAGTGTAGTTTGTCCTCTGAATTTGGAATTTGCGATCTCGTGTAAGAGACAAGCACTTGTATTGAGTAATTCTTTAGCTTTGAATCTCAATAAGTGTGCTTAGAATGGGCTGGACGTAGATCGAATTCGTCGAAAGAACCTCAATTGTTTCAGGTATTTAGATAATACAAGCTGGAGCCTGTTTGTGGCAAATAGAACTGATCAGCTGTGCAAGTGTCGAAGAATGTACTTTCTCCGCAAACAGGCTCCAGATTTGAGTCATCTAGCATAATTTATGTTGCAATTTGTCACAGGTGTATAGTTTATATCTTTTCAAGCTGGCATGTCTAAACCTTCTATTGTTTACTCACATAGCATTCTTTTTCAACCTTTGTACTGGAGCCATTGATTTAGTTCTTTGCATTTGTTAATTCAGCCTTTACAGAAAATGGGATGGGCAGTTTCTTGATGACGGTGCAGACCTGGAAGTACGTGTGCAAATTCCGGATGGCATGCTGGGAGAAGATGATGCCACTGTGAGTGCCCGACACGTGCAAGTGGACTCTCAGGATGATGCTCTGTACATAGCTGTTCGGACTGCAGAAGGACCTCGTATGATTCATTCTGCTTCACCCCTCTATGGCCGTGTGAAGTCATCCGAAACTGTCTGGTAAGCCATTTTAGAAGGATGGCCCTAATCTTAAATATTCAATTTGGCAAATCAAAGAGAATTCCTGCTCACCAAGGAATGCATTATTTGGATACCATATGCAAAATTTTCCAGGGTTCAAAGTTTTATTGGTAGATGATCTGAAACCAACATGAATATGATGTTGAGGTTGTGCACATTTTTAAAAACCAGTATGTACTCATTGTGCAAGATTTTGGAGGGTTACATTTAGGTAGGTGTCGCAGTTAGTTGTATATAGTGTAGATCTTTGTTCTTGTAGTCATGGAGGATGAGCTGATCGGGAATCATGACCCTTTCATGTTGCTTCATTGCCACATGGCTCATAGCACTTGGAAAAGAGGAAGATGGTCAAAAGTCACTATTCAACCTTGTGTATTTAGCGTGGAGGAGGGGGTAATGCATCTTATTTAGAAGAAAAGTCAATAATATCATAACGAGGGAATTTCCAACTCCATTTGCTGCAAATGCATTCGAACAATTACTTTTAGGTCACAGTTTTCCAAGGACACCAATTTTCCATCCTGAGTTGGGTTGACCTGCAGGTACATAGACAATAGTGAGATTGTTCTCAGTTTGAAAAAGATGGACAACGATGTTAAATGGCCCTCTTTGGAAGAAGCTTGGGCTTCTCTGACTGTAGGAGTATCACAGCTGCTGAAGGGGACTTCTGTGTACATTGTCGGCGATTCCTCGGAGATCAATTGGGCAGTTGCGAAGGAGCTTGCTACTGGTCTCGAGTATGTGATTTCGACCAGTTTATTTTCCCGGGTTTTTTACCAACTCATTCTTGGACATTGTTTTCAGCCTAAGACTTCTGTTAGATCGTTGGCCTTTGGGAAGTCAATGAATTGGACTCTGGGTGCAGGTATGTGCCTCTTCAAATACAGCAGCTGGTGCAAGACTATACAAACAAATCACCTGCAGAGTGTAAGTCAATACAACTACTGACAAACGTTTTTGACACTCATTTTGTGTAGTATTGTCTCTTATGATCCACTTTAGATGGCACAGGTCAACAAGCTTGAGATAAGAGCCTAAAAATTCGAACTAACATCATGTGCAACTAGGGATGAGGCAATACAGTGTATTTGTATCTGATGACACATTTAAGGTAGCAAGTGTATATCTCAAAGGGATAGCTTGAAGCCTTGTTATTTCAATCATGTTTGGCATGCCACATAAGAGCCACATAGGTGCCACCTTTTCATGCTCATTCTGTTACTTGGACTATAGGTTAAAGTCATCACTGCACATAACAAAGGTAAAACAATTTAAACATGAATTTTGCACTAATTAAGATGTAGGATTTATTGTAATCTCAAGCTTGTTGCTTCAACCTGTTCACTAAGACCTTTGAAGGATTATTCCTCAAGGCAAGACAGGCTGTCTTGGTTTTTCAAGTGGTAAATAGTACATACTAAGATTTATCTTTTCCTTTTGCAGTGGCAACTGAAGAGGGTGATCAGTCTGTTTCAGAAACTGAGTCTGCAATACTGGATAGCCTTAGCTCGTAAGTCGTTTACTTCATTGACTTGATATTAGAGAGTACAGCTTTTCTTTCAGCAGTGTACAAATGAAGTTCCGACTGGCTGTCGCTGAATTTTACAATGTAATTGAAATTCATTCTGCGACTTGTGTGAATTTGATCTGCTATTTCTTAATTGAAAATTCAATGTTATTGATGCAGGCATGTCCGTTGCGTTGTTGCAACACTAGGCGGCAGTCAAGGTGTGGGTGCCCAGTATGGAAACTGGAAGAGCTTACATGCTGGATTTACTGTCTGGATCAATCAGACTACTGCCACGGGTATTCATTCGAACCTGTTAAATAGCTACAGAAGTGGAATTCTTTCTGAAATTTTCCCCAAAAAACATCAGTATATAAAAATCAAATTCATTTCCAGGGTGTCCTTCTAAAAAACAGTCATGTCATGTATGTCGAATTAGAAAAGTGAGAATTGATTTGTATCTTTAATGTAGGAATATAAATCAAATTGAAATGTTTTCATTCTTAATGGATGTTAAATATATGAGGTGAGTTAGGGACAACCGAAATCACCATTGACCCAAAATCACTACCCTAAAATCATAGACAATGGATGTATATTGATTAGACAACCTCAACAGCTGTTTAAATGTTGTCTTTAGGTCATTTACCAATAAAAAATTGAACCTTCATATATTTTGCTCAGGTATCCAACAACACACTTTTCGGTCTGTTAACATGCTCTTTCATTTGACTAGTCTAAATGTTAGCGTGTGGCAGATGAGGGAGCTGCGGAAGAAGAGGTGGCAGAGGCCAAGCAGGGTGGTTCGGAAGCGTATGCACAAGCTGATGTTGTTGTTGCCCTTGGAGGCTGGGACGAGGATTCAGCAAAACCTGCAGCCGAAGGTGCTCTCCGTGCGCTCAAGGTCCTTCTCGAAGCCGACAAGGAGTTGCCAAGTTCGTGCCTAAACCCTTTCACACTGTTATTCTCATCTCAAGTACAGTCGAAGTATCTGGGTTGCATTGAAAGTCTTGTCCATGAGAAGAAAATTTCGTAGATTCGATCCCCATTCAGTTCCCAAGTAGTTGACCATTCGTATGTCAAAAAAAAGGCATATAGTCCACAATCTAGATTCAGAGTTCATGCATGCCACCAACATATTTTTTTGTCGCAGAGTACATTTGTCATCGCGCAATACCCAAAGTTTTTCTTCAATATATTTCTTCAGAGGTTGTCCAATAGTGAGTAGGGAACCAAGAGTTATTCTCATCTCAAATTCATATGAGTTGTCGTAGTTGTTGCATGAGGAATGGTCCATCAGAAGAGAAGCTTTGTAGATGTGGTCCCTGAATTCCACTCAAATTCCCAGGTAATTGACCATCCATGTGTCAAGAAGCTATATATTTATCAAGATTTAGAGTCTCAACAGCAAAGTATTTTTTTGTCACGTAGGTCATTTGTCGTCATGCACAACGAAGATTCTCTGGGTGTTGTGCAATAGTGAATACAGGGAACAACGATTCTGGTGGGCCAAATGACTGAATTTTCTTCTAAAGTATATTTAGTGATGAACTGAACTTGGGATAAGAAAGATTTTTGTAGTTTTCAACCAAGTTTTTTTATACCAAATTCACTTATTTGACCTTTAGATTCAAAGTCACTGCCGGCAAGGTATTTTTTGTCGCTTTATACATCTGTCATCATGCAAGACCAAAGCTCTCCAGGGGTTGTGCAATAGTGAAGACAAGAAACTTCTTAGAGTCTGAGTACCAAATGACAATGAACTTGAAATAACAGAGACCTTTGTAGAAAGCGTTTCACCAAGTCTTTTTGATAACAAATATGTGTCAGATCTCAGTCTCTGTTGTTAAGCATTGTGGCATTCATGTATATGCAGGTAAAAAGAGTTTGTATGTTCGACTTGGCTGCCGTGGGGACTGGCCAAATATCATGCCCCCAGGTTGGAATCCTGTAAGCGGCAAGGAGGAAGCTAAAAGTACTGCATATTACTAAGTACTCCAGTGAGGTGGGCCTAGCCCCCTCCCGTGCTTTGCACGTTGTATTTTATCCTCTTGCATTCTTTTTAATGCAGTGGCATAACATTGTATAACCAGGCAATGGTCCTCCTCATGATGGAAAAGTATTATGCCTCCCTAGATGCCTAAGAGAGACTTTCAGTTTATTCAAGGATTGGGGTTGGCTAAGGAGCAATATAAGACAATTTTATTTGATGTAGGGTTTCCTTTTCAAGGACGCAAAAGGGACTGCCTCATGGGTAAACAATGTTTCGATGGTTTCCCCACTTGTTTCAAATTAAAAAATAATAAAAAAAAATGTGCATGAATTGCATTGGGAAGTGATTACTCCGGACAAAACTATGGACACTTAAATTTCGGAGTAAGTTCCTGTGTTGAAAATAACACAAGATCAGACAAGCTCAAGTTTGCAATAGTAAACAGTCTTCTCCCTCAGGTCGTTCATGTATCTTACAAGATTCTTCTTTCATGTGGGAGGTGTCAAAGAAAATGTTCCTTCTAACTCTTTCTTGAAATTTGTCCATAACTTTCAAGTGAAGGATCAAAATCTCAAAAGGACTTTTGAAGATGAAAGCTAGCTTCAATTTTCACATTAACTTAGTTCAATTTTTTTTGAAAAAAGGTATTCTACTATGCCTAAATGAAGTTCGAAATTCTATTTTGAACACATTTCCTATTTTTGACTTCACTAAAAGTGGTTGAGCTCTTACTAATCCTAACTATTTACATATCTGACATAGGGTGTTTTACCTCTTATCATACAATTTGGATGAATAACTTGTCTTTCTCTACTTCACACATACTAATGAATTGATTGGTAGGGTTACATGCTAAATCAATATCTAAGATGATGAAAGTTGCAGAAATTTTTTTTTTTTTGTCGAAGATAAAAAGTGAAAATTTATTAAATATTTGGCAAAGGGTGCCAAAACTAAAGAGGTACTATAGTTCTTCATTCATTTTTTTTTTAAATTTCTACTATTTTTGGTTTTCCAACCTATTTACATTCGGAATTTCAAATTATTTTAGGTACAACTCTCTATTTTGAACCAAATACCACATTGGCATGTAATATATTTATTTTGGTTTAACACTCTATTTTGGACTTTTTACATGATAAACTAAACTAAAACTATAAAAATGAAGAAAAAAATGTGAATCTTAAGTGACAAATTTAGAGTTCACAAGAGGCATCTTTCTTGAGTTTGGCTAGTACTCTCACCAAAAAATTTGTTATTCAACCTTTAGGATCGTGGGACCATAAAAAGTGTTACTTATAATGATATGAAATTATGAACCCAACAAAATAAGCCCATATTCAGTCTCGGAACTAATCGACGATAACCATCCATTCCATCCTCAAATGCCACAGACAGAAAGAAAAACGGTATTCATCCATCGCGCAGGGCCTCTTTCTCTATTCACATCTACCCAAAACCTAGATGAGAATCCTCAATTTCCGTAAACATAGATTTCGGAATCACAGCCCTAACGCCTTCCACGGGCGAGCTCCGAAGGATGCCTTTCTCGTCTGTGCAGCAGCAGCAGGTTGCGACGGAGTTCCGACTTTCTGGACATTGTTTACCTCCTGCACGACCCCTACCTCGGTGCGTTTCTCACTCCCTCACTGTTGCTCTCGCTTTTCTCTTTCCAACGGGCTCGTTCTCTACCGAAACGGTCCCGTCTGTGTTGCGTTAGGCAGGCATTTATGGTTTCTCATTGTCCATCGGGAGCGCCTTAGGTTTGCTTTTCGATTAGGTGTCGTAGTTCTTTATTTTTATCTTTTCTTATCATTGTGTGGATTCTGTCTTTAGGCGTTGTTTGTGTTGTTCGCTTTTTCGGGGAGAGGGGGGTCGCTGGCGAAAGTCGTGGTGCGTTTGGGCGGGATTTTTTTTTTTTGAATTTTAGTTTTGTCGTTGGAGTCCGTTCAGGCTTATTGTTAGCTTCAATGCTGGGATTTTGGGTGCGTTTGGTAAGGTTTGGGTGGCCAGTCTTGCGAACCGCTTCTTGTTAAGGTGGTTGTGTAGTGTAGGGTTTTAGGCTGGTGTGTATAGACATCGATTTGGTTCATGTTTGGCAATGTTTTTCGCGATTAAATTGATCTATCACTTCGAGGTTATGGGGAAATTTCTTTTGAATTCATTGTACTGAGGATGCTTGCGAATTTTTATAGAGGTTCTGCTTGTGAATTGATTACCTCTTTCTGTCGAATTTTGCAGGGTTTTGCACGGCTATTGTATGCATTGGGTTTTGAGTTGAAAAATATACAGGGAAGGGTGGAGTAGGTTTGGAAAAATGGCAAAACCTACTGGGAAACCTAAAGCGACTTCGCCGTCAGTTACCACAGGATCATCCTCTTACACGGGTTCATCGTCAGCATCAGGGTCGAGGTCGAGGTCTCGATCGTCTTCATCTTCTGGAAGTGATACTTCCAGGAGTAGGAGTCCTCCTGCGAAGACAAGGTACCTGCTCTGAATTTAACCTTGTTCAAGTCAAACGTCGTGCATTTTTTTCTGAACAAGTCGGATGAATGTGCTCTGGCTTTCAGTATGTTCCGGAGGAGGGATCTCTAGGTTTGCGTCTGAGGTTGATTATTTTCGAGTAAGGAAGGGTTCTTCAGGAGATCATTTAGGTTTCGTTTTGACTTGTTTGGGACTTAAGCATGTAACTATTTCGTTGTTTACGGTTTTCTTGTTCACTTTGCTCTTTCTGAGTTTAAGAGAACGCATCGCCTTATCCTCTTCACATTCATCCGTTCCGGGTGTCCAAGCCAGGGACAAAGTAGAAGTGAAACCTCCATTGAAAATGACATTCAAGTGTTTTATACAAGATGAGGTTTTCTGAATTTTGGTGTCTACTCACAGTTTAATGAGTCACAGTATACGAGAGCCTGTTCAGCAAATAGATCAGTGCTTTTCTACTCGTGAAGATTATACCTTTTTGGTAAATCTTTGTAATCTTTATGTTGTGTGCAGTGATGCTGTGGGTCCAAAGAAAATCAGATCATCGTCACCCCCACCCAAGAAATTTTCTCCAGTAAAGTAAGCAGTTCGTTAAGTCCATCAGTGCAGACTGTTTTCGATATGGCAAAGAGAACTCTACATCGGTAGCTGGTTCTTAGACCTAATTGTATTTCTCTTTTTTGAATGCACATCACTTTGTGAACTTATCAGTTTATTTGTGCATTGATATTTTGTGCGCTTCTGAATATCAGGAAAGTACGCACTCCAACTCCCGAGTCTACTGTATTGCATGTTGGTTGTCTTACTCGGAATGTGAATGAGGCGCATCTGAAAGAAATCTTTGGTATGTGTGCTGAACTCTTCCTGTCTCCTTGCACGTATTTAAGAGTATGTTCAAGAAATCTTTATTATCTATTGCATTATGCTGCTCGGAGACCACACGAATTTGGGCTAGCAAACTGTGTTTATGTATGTCTGCTCATTCGTTATAATTATGGAGCGAGTACACACTGGCACGGTGCAGGAATTTATGGGGATGTCGTTAATGTGGAACTGGCTATGGATCGTACTGTAAGTTTTCTAATTTTTATTCTTACATGTTGTGGGTAAAATTTATTGTTTGCCATTGAAGAGTCACTCTCTGTTGTGTTCGCTTCTTTATTTTCCTTCTCTCTATCCCTTTCCTAAACTGAGTTTCGGTCGAGCAGGTTTGCATCTGTACAATAGTAGATATTCTGTTGTTAGGTAGATTTGTCAGCGGTGCTAGAAGTTCTTATCAACGTGCAATTTGACCACATTGCATTGCTTCCATCGTGAATGTTTGGTTTCATAGGGCTTGGTCATAGGAATACGTCTAACGTTCTGATGATACAATATACAGGTGAATTTACCCAAAGGATATGGATATGTTGAGTTCAAAACAAGAACTGATGCTGAGAAGGCATTGTCGCATATGGACGGGGTTCGTGATCTTCGCTTCTAGGACGGAGTTCCATTTCCTGTTGTGATATGGGTTCAGACCTATTTAGATTCTCTAAATGATTTGTGTTCGAAAATTATGGTCTCGTTAAGTCTAAACCTTTCGCTTGAGCGCTTGTGGGTAGTGACTGGTAGTGCGCTATTTCAATCGTGCTAATGTATTTGGCATATTAATATATGAAGTTTGATGCTAATCTTTCCTGTTTTCTGTCTTCGTGGAAACACTGGGCATTTCTTTCGAGGTGCCAAACGGCTAAGAGCCAGGCTAGTGAAGACTATGACGATAGTAACACAACGTGGGACATCATGATGCAGGGTCAAATTGATGGGAACATTGTGAGTGCTCAGTTCATTTTGGTGCCGAGAAGGAAGGCAACTCCCCTTCCTCAAAGGAGAGAGGTTTCACCTCTTCCTCCGAAGCGGGAAATAATGGGGCGAGATGTGCCTGCACGTGATGGTCTGAAGGATGGTCCACGCCGGCGTGATTGTAAGTGATATTCTTCAGTTTTTTCTGTTTGATATAATTCTTGTCATCATCTAGATGCCAAGTTTTTCAAGTAGTCTTTTTGGGCTTACACTCATTGTGAGTTGAAAATGTGCCCTCAGCTCCGCCAATCCGTAGGGGACGATCGCCCTCACCTCCCCCTAGAAGGAGAATGGCTGATTCACCACCCCGGAGGCGGCCTGCCGTGGCGTCTCCCCCTCGCCGACGGTCTCCTTCCCCCTTCCGTCGACGTCGTTCACCTATCAGGGATATCAGGTTTGCTATTCTTAGACAAAGCGAACTGTGAATTTAAATTGATTATTTCCTCAGCGGGTATCTAAATATTTTTTTCTCTTTTGCTTAGATCGCCTCCTAGGAGAATTAGAGGCAGTCCTGTGCGACGTCAACGTTCTCCACCACCATATAGAAGAAGGTACGTTATGCTGATTGTATTGACTATATCTTTACCTTATAATTTTTATTGTTGTGAGCAGTGTGTTCGATATAGGGTGTGTTTGTCATGGGATATCCATCACTAATAGCGAGTGAATGTATCCGAAGTCTGGGTTAGTCATTGTTTCTCATCGACTTTCTTGGCAAAAGAGTATCCTGACGGAAAGGTAAGGGTGTGTAGTACAAGCCAGTTCCTTACATTTTGACTTATTTAATATGTGCAGAAGCCCTCCACCCGGGAGACGCGCGAGGTCACCCCCCCGCCGATCATCACCACCACGACGTCGCATTAGTAGGTCTCCACCGCCTCGTCGACCAGTTCGTTCAAGATCCCGTTCAGCTCCAAGGAGGTAAGAGAACCGGTAGTCCTGGTTGGTGTTGGTGACTGTAAAACAGCAGAATAATGTGCATCTTCTTTGGTCAATCCAAGTATGTGTGTTGAAAGTAAAGTCTGGTATGTTTGCAGGGCACGCTCTCCCATTGGCAAGCGCAGGAAGTCAACCTCTTACTCATCTTCGCCAAGCCCAGCAAAGAAGGTTATCGACGCATTACCTTGTGGAATTACCCTCTTTCTCTAATTTCTACATTTGGAAAATTAAAATGTGAGGTATTGAATGTTCTTTTCAGTAGGTTCTTGGCATCTTTATCATCTTTGCACCAAATATCTCTTTGAATGCATGTGGGTGCCAAACTATACATCCTACGTTTACAGAAAATAATATTGTCTCCTATTGGCAAAAGAATATAGTTCTTGCTTGTTATCTCTTAATTCCTACCTTCGCTTAGTTGTTGCAAATATTGTATGGAAAGCTCACCTCATTCTAACAAATCTTTGAAACCTGCCTTGTGAACAATATAGTCTAGCCTGATTCATTCAAGATCACACTATTTCTTTGATTAATGAAAGCTGTACGCTGACTTCTTCTTGGATGTGATACTCTCTTTGTAGCGCGCGTCTCCTCCCCGTGGTGCGAAAAAGTTCTCAAAGAGTCGGAGCCCAAAGAAGTAAGCTTCGTTTGCTTGAACCTTGTCCGGGTGCCTGATATAGGCTATTCCAATTGCCGTGGCTGTATTGTTGGTGTCCATTGTTAATTGATATTATCCTTTTTAACTGAATTGCAGGGTCATTGCAAACAGCAGCCCTAGCGGTCGGAGTAGTAGCTCTCCATCACCGTCAAAAAGCAGCCAGTGAGTTGAAGTGGAGTGGATGTTTTTTCTGAAGGTAGTATCTGTTTGCATAGTTCATTTTGAGCTGCGCAGCTTGGTTGTGCACGTTTGTTTTTCTTTTGGTTCCAGTCCCTAGTTGATTACAGGGCGTTTGACAGGCTGGTTCTTCTCCAGCGCGCTGAAGGAGTTGAAGAGGGGTACATTTTGTTGTTTTTTGAAGAAATTTTTTCAAAGGAGATGACATGATCTTCAGGCAAGAATTTTACATAGTATTCTGGCGAAGTGCTAATTTCAGTATCTGCTCTTTCTGCAGGGCCTTGGTGAAGCCAATTACCATCGACAACTAAGTCTTATATCATAAGACTATGGGCACCTTTTCACATTCTCGCAGGGCACTATCTTTCTCTCAACTATCTACATGCGCGAATTTGTATGTGACGCATGGATAGGTGCTTGCATCCTTTATTCTATGCTAAATTGTGTCAGACATTTTGTTCAGTAGCCTTTGTCTGGTTCTGGGTGACTTGCCTTTTCCTTCTGCTACCTTGTTCTGTGTCTAGTTGTGAGTAGAATTAGTGGGCTTGGCTGTCGTTGTTTTTGCAGATTACTTCAGCTGCTATACCTATGTCAGTGGATTACCAATTAGTTTTGTGCAAGTACTGTTCGAAGAGATCTATAGTCTAGAGAAGCGTGACACGCGTAGTTTTTGTTTGTTTCACCCGTCTTGGGACGTGCTGGCTGCCGTCTGTTATTTGCTCAGGCGATGTCGTCAGACGCAGTTTTGGCTGGCAACTGATGCGTTCTTCAACAAAATCTGGGGCCTTTTTTGGTAGTTAAGGTTGCGTTCTTCATCAACAGTTCTGTGGAAGGAATCTGGGACATCTTCCGTTGAAAGGGGTTTGGAGACGTCGTTCCGCATGCAGCCGCTGAAGTACAGAAGTGGATGGATATGAAGACTTAATGTGGATAGGTCATAATATTTATGGGAGAGATCTTTCTCGAATTGCCTTGAATCTTTCCTACTCTCGAGATTTCCTGGCATGTGGAGAACCTTATGCTATCTTCTGGTTTTGCTCCGCACAGCACAAACTTTAATTGACATTGGGACTGTGACTACATATTTCACGGTTGTGAGGTTGTTTAATACTTCTGGTTTTGACCTTTTCGATTCTGCAGAATAGGTAATGATAGGAATTGAGTCAAGCTCATGGAGTTTTGCCATTCTCACAACTTTGCATGCAAGGCATACGCTTTAAACAGATATTAGCAATTGATTCACGTGTGCCTTTTTTTAGCCGAACCATATGTGAAGTAAAATGTATAAAACATATTTAGTATTCAACTTCGAAACAGAGAAAGTCTTTCGTCAGACACTTTTGAGTCCTCTGTTGCAAGTACATATTTAAGATTTAATCTATGACTTATGACGAGCTTAGTTTGAAGGGAAGCGAATCTTTTAAAATCCATAAGTTTTCCATAAGATATTTGAATAATATTAGAAGTCCTAATGATCCAATTACAAACACCTTAGCATTCACCTAAAGTATATCAACTGCACCCAACTCCTGAGATTGCCTAGGGCTGAAAAGTAGAATAACCTTGGTATGAATCATAGCTAATGTTGTACTTCCATAGTAACTACTTATAAAATTTGTTATAGTTACAATTTTTGTTAAATAGAATATAAGTTCTACTTCCCTTCTTCTATAGTTGAAATACCAATATATGGAGAATTACAACAATAACAAGACTAAAGAAATATAGGTAAAATATATAGTAATGGCTAAAAGCTTACAAATAAATTTCAACATTAGAAAAACTAATTTTATAAGTTTTGAAACTTTAGAACTAAGTTTGAAATAGAGTAGAAAGTTATCAAATGTTTGCATGGTGATTTGAAACATATTAGATTTAACAAAAATTAGCTATCAATCTTGATGACATCCAAAGATAATTTTGATTCATTGATATATGTAATTTGTTAAGCCATATTATCTCAAATATTCATCTTCCAAATACAAGTGAAACTATAGGTGGCATTAGACACATCCACCTTCATGACCACTTTTCAATTGTTCTAAGCCAAGATAATAAAAATTTCTAACACTCCTATTTACAAACTAAAGTGAATATGTCTAAAGTAATATACACAACACCAATGATGTCAAATAAACCAACCTTGTTCCAATTGTTTCATAACAAATATTTATTGAAAAACAAAGATTGTAGAATTTGGATTGGCACGTGTACAATATTTTAATTTAGTTTAAATGAATGTTTTGGACATTCTTCGAATGGTATAAACCCCACTTATTGGCACATTCCTATTTTCCTCACATCACTCTTTGAAAATTCATAACAATAAGGTGGATTATCCAAAATGACTATTTCTAATTACACATGGCTAGGGATAGACTTCTGATGTATGAAAAATAATTGTGATAGCAAGTATCTCCACCTTGATACAACATTCACAAACCCATGTGGTAATACACAGGTTTGCCTTACCCAGGACAAGACGCTAAAAACACTGCTAAATGTGGTTTAAACACTGCTAAATTCATCTTTAAAATTGTGTCCATCTTTCTGTATCTTTACAAAAGGTTTAATCGAAGTTTCGCTAAATTTAGCCCCAGTTGTGTGAACCCTGCACAAGAGTTGAATGAAGAGTGACCACCGTGGAAGTCGAGTGCGCGTTTCATCATCATCTTCTCCGCGAGTACGCCATGGCTCGAATGCCGTCGGGGTCCGCAATGAATCCCAGCGGCTGGTAGAATCCCACGACTGTGGACTCCGCATACAAGGCGATGTTGCTGATGCCCATCTCCACCAGATCCGCCATGAGGCGCTCCATGAGCACCTTGCCCAGCCCCATTCCTTGGTACGCGGGATCCACCACCACATCCCAGATGATGGCGTGAAACACCTGGTCGCCGGTGGCACGAGCGAAGCCGATCAGACGCTTCGACGCCGTCTCCTGCACCCATGTCATCGCTTGCGTGTTCTGAAGCGCTCGCAGCAGCTTCTGCTTCTCCCGCTGCGGAAAGGAGACCTGAGAATGGGGACACGACATCGTGTGAATTTGGGACGAAAGGAACAGAGGATGCGAGAGGTAGAGGATACAAACAACATTAGGGCTCTCATCCCGACTCGAATGGACCGACTCACCCCTGGTACCAACACCACTAGGTTGGCCTTCAATTAGCAAGCTTGGATTGGCTAATACTGTCTCTGGCCATTGAATTTTCTGATGGAATATGGAGTTGTCTACTTTCCCGTCAATAGTGGTGTATATGACCTCCCAGATTGAAAGATTGTATAAGAAATCATCCAATGCATTGAGTGATAAAACAATTTGCTCTCAAGTGAGTTTAACTCTCTTGTGAACCCTATTGAGTGATCGCCCGGTGAAAGCAGCCTGGGACTTAATTGGTGCTACAGAAAGAATCGTAAGGGTGGAGTTTGATTAAGATTACACCCAGAGTTCTTTAAGATCACCTTCTGTAACGTCACGTGCTCTCTTCAATCACTAGACCCTTGGAAATGGACATACCCAGGCTCGAAATTCACTCTGTACTATCGTTATCACATTCACAAGAAGTGGCAGATACTTGTGATAAAGGAGGAGTTCAATATTTGTATAAAGAATTCTAGACCTCCTTCCTGACTCCTTTGACCCTGTGCACTTTCTTTCACATGCTACACAATTAATCGCATCAACGTCACAGAACTGGCGTATAATGCACGTGCAGTTTGGAGGATGCGACAGTCAAGAGGTCAGTGTATGCATCACCTTGGAGAAGAGAGAATTGAGCTTATCGAGGTCTAGATCGTCGAGGGTGTAATGGCAAGACAGTCCTCGAGATGCCAGCTCCTCGTCACTTTGGCTGAATTTGCCGGACTCTGTCACACCAGCCGCTTCCGACGACTTGCTGGGAGCGACGGCCATGGAGGACATGATGCCACGGTTACGACTACGAGGATTCTTGAGCACGTCGCCATGCTTGACAGCCAACCTGACCTCCCCACCTGACTATACAGACTCAATTTTCATGTCAACTCCACAGTACCTCATTCATTGGTCGAAAAGAGAAATTCTTCAATTCGATTCCATAGGGTAGCATTCAAGAATGTGCACAAATGGGAGGCATTGAGGGAAATTTCACCGTTCTCCATTGCAACCCCACAAATTGACCCCCCGAATTGAATAAAAAATCTTGCGACAAGGCAAGCAGCGCAATTGAGGAGAGGGATGCACACACCCGTGCACGACGAATTCGCCGTGGCGCCTGCGATCGCGAAGTGGGTCCGACGAGATCTGCAAGCAGGAGCTCCAGAAGATCGAGCCGAGTGGGAAAATCCGGGCGAAGCCATTGGGTGAGTGTGACATGGGACAACGGAGGGGATGGAGCAGAGCGACGCTGCGGCTCTGTCCACGCAGAACGCCATTCTTGCCCCGCACCCCGGGGGCACCTCGCGACTGCTTTGAAACTCACAACAACCTCGCGGACGAGTTATTTGGTGCTTCTGGTGGCGTCTCCTGCTTCTTTTGTGTCTGCAGGCGTCTTATCTGCGAGCTGCAGCAGGAACGGTGATGGCCTGATGGCGCTTGTGGGGAGCCTCACAAACGTGGCCTCCCTGTCTGGCTCCCTTGTGGAGGGAAGCTTTATACTTTTCGTTCCACGTTTTCGTTGTTGATTCGTTTTTCGTTACTATTTCTGGAGTCGCTGGACGACGAAGGTGTTTCGTCGCGGGGCTTTTCCCCTTCGTTGCCAGCTTTGTGGTAAGTTATGGGGGCAAGACAGCCGCTCGAGGCCCTTTTTGATAATAAGGTGCCCCGAGTATGAGGTCAGAGATAGGCCGAGAGCACCTTATTTTCAAAAAGACCCTGGAGTGGGGCGCCTTAGAGCCCGTTTCCATGGGCGTTTTAGACATCCAGGCCTTGGACCTCTGGACTTCAGGCGTTTTCAAGGCACGGAAGGGAGGCCCTAGACGTCCAAGAAGCCCTCAGGCTCCGGTCCTCAAACTTCGCCAATGTAGACTTCAAGCGTCTGAAGGTCGTTCTATCCCCCTCCCCCTCTATTTTCAGTTATTTGACAAACTTGTTGTTCAGTATCATTTTCCACCTAGTGGGCACGGATGATCCATTTTAGTAGGAATGACAAGGAAGATGATTCTGAACTTATCCAAAAGACCCCTTTTCCTACCTACAATCAAGCCTCAAATCCAAAAGCTCTCCTTCAGTTCGCCTCTCAAAAAACATTCATGGAAAGCTCATGTATCTGTATCTACCTCTAGACGTTCCTTCCACCCCCCTCCAAGAACCAGAGGTTCAGTAAGCCCATGTATCTGCATCTACCTCTAGATGTTCCTTCCACCCCCCTTCCAAGAACCAGAGGTTCAGTAAGCCCATAGAAACAAGCTCTTAGGACCAATTTTCATTGGCCTCCCAAAGGTCCAACAACTAGAGGGGGCTAGAAGCTCTACTAAACCTCTACTGAACTACTTGTAGCTTTCAATTGCAACAATTGTGGCCCAAAATAGGACTCTTTGGATTTGAATGACTATTTGGATTTAATGAGGGGCCCTAAACTTTACCATGTGCTCGTAAAAGCACAAGAATTTTGTTTTTTTCCTTGAAAAAGATAAGGCTCAGCCACCCCTTCAACCCCTCTAACTCTATATTTTCATACAACATGAATAGGAGCTCAAAGGGCCAATTGGACAAACAAGAAGTGTCTATTTTCCAATGGAGACCACTTGGATCTGTAGGTTCGAAAGGTCCGGGAGTCTAATGGTAAGGGATAATTATAATCATCAAGCGTCCTTTTTTTTAATGAGAAAATTGAAGTCATGTCTTTATGTTAAATAAATGATTTTTTCTATAACAAAGGTTCAATGTTTGTTTTATCAATAAATAATGAGACCTTTTTTGACTTAGCACATTGGAATAAAAGAAGAAAATTTCAAAAGAATGCTAAACAAAATTTAATTTGGTATTCGAAATAACCTTGGTAGTAGGATTAGTTGTTTACTTTCTATTGATATAGTATGCATTGGAACTCTCATAATTACAACATGAAAACAAACTATACCACTCCAATCTGGACATTTAGTAAAATGTTTGTCGAAGACCTATTTCATATCATTACCAACCATATAGTATCTTTGGTGTTTTTGATGAATAGTGCACATGACGTAAGTTTAGTCTATTTGTTTATTGTTAAGATCTTGACAACTTTTCAAAATCTTTTCTTTCCAACAAGGGCTTTTTTTTTAAAATTTTATGAAGTGCCAAAGTGGCAATATAAAATGTTGTGGTGGTGCTCCAAATTCCAACATTCATCCACATATTGGATAGAAAATATCACATTAATATATACCACATATCTATAATTTTATTTTCATGCATCCAGAATTTGGAGATTTCATTCAAGATTTTTTTCTTAATTTGAAGTTTTTTGGCAAAAACTTACATAAATTGTCATCATTTCTTAGCCAAATTATTTGTTTTTGGTGCAATCAAGCACTGTAAAGCCAAAAAAAAAAAAAACCATGCTCCAACCATTCACTGTAGGAAACATCTTGAATTCTTGAATAATTATACAATGAATTATACTAACAAGTTTGACACAAAGAAATTTTTGAGTCACTTGCCCAATTTTTTTCAGAATTATACATCTTTATCACTAAAAGGTTTTTAAATGACAATCTTATCAAATAAGTCTAACAATTGCAATGACAAGTGTAAGGATCATAACTTTTTCTAATCAAAGTTGGGCGTTGTGATAAGTAGACCTTAACACTGTCTCAATAATTAACATTGAAAACGGTAGTTCAACAAGATAAAGTCAAGTAATGTGAAAGCCTACAATGAGCAAATAGAGACCATGCCATGTACTTGGCATGGGGCTAGTTAGTAGCGACTTCTTTGAACTTTACCTAATAATATAGCACGTAAATATGTTGCCTTTCTATCTCATTCTTTGTCAACTTTCATTTCTTCCCTCTATACACTTCAATGGAGATTGAAGAGGATGTTGTAAATTGAACTAAAAGGAGCTTAAAAAGCCTTCATGGTCAGTGATTTTTTTGTTTTATTATTGAAGGTTTAGTTAATGCAAATTTTGTCAAAACAAAGAGAAACTTGCTTGTGATCAAGGATTGAAGTCCAAGGTGGCACTAGATCAAGGTTGGAGTTGCACAAAACTTTGAAGATGCTTCACTACAAAGCTTGTTGAAGCCCATGGTAGTTCAATTGGAAGAAGGTCACTAGGATGAATAGAAGATTGTTAGGGAGGGTAGAGAAGGTCATTGGAAGAAGTATGGAAGGAAGAAGAGGGAAAAGAGGGCATTGAGAAGGAAAAGGATTAGTGAAGAGGGAAGGAAGGTTGTAGGGCTAAAAGAATGATGATGGAAGGTTGGTGAGTAGACAAAAAGTTGTAATTGTAGATTTAAGAGTTGTTTCACTTGTTTAAAAGAAGTTTGATATTTCTAATGTAATAAAAAAAATTGTTGATAGGGTGTATATGCATTAGGGTACAAATGAAAATGGCATTTTTTGCATTTTTGGAAGGGAAATTAACTACTACCAACTTTGATAATATATCTTGGGCTAAAAAAAATTCTTTGATCATAAATTGTTTACATAATATTGCCTCTATATTAGTTACATGTGTACCAAATCGTGTAGTCTAAAAATTCACAAAAATAGAATTATTCTAAATTTTGATTGTGTATATATAATTTTGAGAGTGGCTTAAAGGAAGTATAAAACATGTTGAGGTAACTTGGACACTTCATGATTTCATAGTGCAGATATCCATCTTGTACAATCTTCTAATGTAGAAACTTCTCAAAAAAATCATGACATCTAGATCTAAATGATGACCTTGCAAAGAGAAGCACAATGTTTTTTTCAAGGTTGCGAGAGCTTTTTGACAAATGTGACTTTGTAAAGATTTTGGCTACACAACACAAATTCTATTTTTCAAAAGGCACTAAAGACTTCAAATTTGAATAGGGCCTCAAATTAAGAAGCATTATGCAAATTTTCATAGCAAAATAATGCTTTGCTTCACCTATCCAATCAGGAGGTAAAAACAAAAAAAATTCATAGTTTTTTAACCAATTGTTGGATCTTTGTAAAAATTAAATTTTCTAAAAGGTCATTTGATTCTACATGATCAAGAAAAAATGGAAGGAAAAAAACAAAATCTTGATACTTCACCTTGGTTGCCCAAACACCCAAATACTATTTTAGATTGAAGAAAATTTTAGGAGTTGAGATCCATTATCACAATACATAATTATTCTATGAATTAATCCTTTAAAGTTCTATCAATGTTGTGTGATTAAAACCATATAAATGTAGAGTATATGAATGAATACTAGTGATTGGTAAAACCTCATGGTTGTAAATGCCTAAGCAATTATATTAATTGTTGAGTGGTATAATCTTGAGATGAATGCTCAAAGCAATATTTTCTCAAGGAATTTGAATCTCTTAGTTGTATCAAACTTAAAGCAATTATTCAAGCTAGGTGTCTATTGTCATGAGCAACATAAGGGAGAGACACTGTGAAGCAATGGTGAGACTACGATGCTTTAAACAAATGTGGGTTGATGGAATTAGATGTACTAACAATAGTTGTGGAGTAAAGAGTCACACTTTAAGCCATTGATGTGAGCTTATGCTTTAAGTAAATGTGGATTGATGGAATTGGATGTACTAACTATGGTTGTGGAGTAAAGAGTAACGATTTAAACCATGAATGTGAGCCTAAACTTTAAGCAAATGCTACAGGAAATGGCTACTATCTTACTTTAAGCTATGTGGTGTGTTTTCTTTCACTAAAAGTGTGCTTGTTTTCTAATTCAACACACTAGAATAAGATAGTGACTACATGTGTGTATTGTTGCATCCATATATATTATTAGATGAGATTTCAACTCCCGAGAGGGCTATGAGTTTCCCTACACTCAACTGGGTTCCTACTACCCTGCAATTACTGCATGATGTAGCGCAGCGACCGTCATGTCACTTTTTCTTCTCTTTTTTCAAAATTCTTTTTCAAATTTTTTTAGCATTTCAAAATTTTCAAATTTTTTTTTAACAAAGGACATTCCTGAACTACTTGGGGAACAACGGTGAGAACTAGCCCAGACAGCCCTCCAAACCCCCAAAAAAACATCTAATGTAAAGGAGAAGCACCTGAAAGCGTCCCTACATCCAATGGCATCATTTTCTAGGAAGGGGCGTCATTTCGTAACTTAAATGTGCACATACTAAACAAAGCTTATTAATTGTTGATTGACATTGTTAAGCCACGTAAGAATCATTTAGATTTGTGTTTTAGAATGACTCTCCTTTCTAGAAAAGGGCACCATTGGGTACAGGGACACTTTCAGGTGCCTCTCCCTTAGACCAAAATCTAGTGTTAGGATGAGGGAGTGACTCTTATTCCTATAATCAATGGATTGTCATGAGTACATCTTTCATTAAAATTAAAACTACAAAACATATCTATTTTAAAAAGTAGACAAAACAATGGACCTTCCTTGTCATCAAATCCTTAGTTGCGTAGTCTTAGACTTTTGTTGGATTGGACAGGATTGCAATCATAGGTTCACTTCTAAACTACAATATAACTCAAACTTCATACCACATAGATTTTACCTATGCAAGTTTCCCCCTTTGAGTCTTAAGCCCAAAAAATAAGGATGTCACAATCTTATCTTTCAATATAAGGTAACTCTGCCTATGACAGTCCAAATGGGAGTCAGCCCATCAGAGGCAAAATTGTACTAATGGTGTACATTCTAGTTCTTGAAATGTGCATCACTAGAAATTTTATGCCTGTGACGGGCTGGCTCCCATTTGGACTGTCATAGGCAGAGTTACCTTACTAAGTATAAAGGTACTTACAGAAAAAATCTTGAAAGCTTCAAAGGATGCTATATATAGAACTATTTCATAGGATTCTATTTTTCCAAGCATAAAAATAATTTTCTAGACTTTCAGAAGTCAATGTTTATATTTATTTTTCGCTGAACCTGCTCTACACAATGACAATGACGCCCTGTGTGCAATAAATAATAATAAGCTTCCTAACTTTATTATAATAATTATTAAAAAATTAGTATTTCAAAAGTAACCGTGATAAGCTTCCTAACTTGTGATCTCAACGTGACAAACATTCAAATGATCAAATAATTATCTACAGTAATGGGAATGATCCCATAACAATTACTGTGACAGTGTCTGCAACATGGATGGATGTGCTGGACGCTTTATTCACATTTATTTCCACTGAGTCTGCAATGACGACGATTACCACAGACCTGGGTTTATTTGAACACATTTCAATGCCTAAAAGCATAAAAAATAATTAAGGAGCACCAAGCCTCCAAGAAAAACTTGAAGAAAAATTGGATGACAATGCTAAGTTGTTCCAATTTTTTTTTAATAGTTTGGATGAAATTTATAGTTTTAAATGAAACTCATCCAAATATGTGAATGAAAGGATAGTTCTATCCAAAATTATAGATGAATACTAAAATATTTGGCTACATCATTTTCTTGTATGTTGCTACTTTAGTTCTCTAAAACAAAAAACAAAAAACTTGACATGTACAAGAAGCTCATGATGGTAAGGTACATTGGGGTGACGCACAAGTTACATAGAGCACTAAGCTTAGTAGGAACATAGGACATGTAAAGTAGGCCACCCAATTGCAACTCAAACGCTTTCGTTTTATGTGTAATTCCATTCTAATGTAGAGAAAATTGTAAAGGTTTTGCATTATCAAAACTCATTTGTGCAACTGGGGTTGAAAGGGTTGTAATTGTGTTGAAAAGTTATGATTGATTGACTTTAGTGAACATCACAATATTTATTCATTGTTGAAGGATGCTTTTAGATTACCTTTCCAATTATACGAGTTAAGAGAGACACGTTAGAATCCAAATGGACAAGATTAGTCTATCCTTTTTAGAAACAACAATGGAAAGCTATATGTTCTTGATTTGACTACCAATAATGACTATGTCATTTTTTTTTCAAAAATGAATTAACTAATATATTTATAAAACAATCTTTGATTTGTCTTTCTATTGCAACAAAAAGTTAATGAGTCTGGCTAATATGAAGATGATGGGTAAATCTACCTTAAATTGAGGAAATGACCTAAAAAAATAAGATGACAACCTTGATTATTGGTGTCTTTTCTTATAGTCATCTCTCTAATTGTATCAACCCTTATTTCCACTATAATTGTAGTAAAGAAGTGGAGAAACTAAGGTTATTTTTTCTATTTATGAGAGTGTAAAATCAATATCATCTACTAAATTAATGTTGCTACAAGATTTTATGTTTGTGAGAATTGATACAATACAATTATATTCTAGTCTACTTGAATTTAATTATTTAAAAAATAGTGTGACTTTGGTATATTAACATCATATTTACTAATTTTAAACATATTAGTGTAATTGAGCTGATTTCCAAGACATATGTATGGATATAATCACATTGAAAGGTACCCTACTATTAGTTTCCAAACAAAGAAGTATAGTCCTTTTGGCACAATGAATTATTAATTCCTTTAATATTATCATCTTTACAATAAATTTATGGATGAATGATAAAAAAAATGCATCCATTTAATAATTTGGAGACAAAATTTCATTGGAAAGATCCTCATAAGGGTATAAATCATCTAGTGCAAAGTTGAATTCAATATCTACATTACAATACAATGATTTAAAAGATTATTTTTATCTAAAAAAAAATGTATCAACTATGTATTTATCAGCAATGATTTGTAAAATTAAACCTTATATACAAAATCGTGGAATTTTTCAATAAATAAATAATAAATAACAAGTTTGAACAATTCATTTCTAAATTAGTATATATAGAGCCCTATGTATGAATAATATATGCATTTTTTGTTTTGACATGATCAACATTTGAATTGATCTTTATATTAAAAATATAGTTCAAAATTTTTACTTATGAATATTATATGAATTGTGAAAGTGTTCAAATTATAGTAGAAAATTCTTTTTTTTATTCTACCATATGATTATATAACCACACTTTTTTAATCAATCACATTGATATTCATGAGGTAACCCTTTCAAAACTATTTCAAAACTATTTCTTGAGGTAACCCCTCAAATTAATCTTGGGAGTCAAAAAAATTTCTTCATTGTATAGGAAAGTAGTAGTTATGGCTTTCAATGAACTAATTACTTTCATAGTTTTTCCAAAATTCTGCATTATTTAGTGGACATGTCATGAGATCAAGTTGCATATGTATCTTTTTTAACATTTTGACTTTCTTTATGTTTAATTTTCTATGGATTAAGCAAAATGATTTATTCATCTCCCAAACCATTGGGCTAAAAAAATTTATTGAAGGAAATTTCAAACAACAATATTCCTAGAAAACTTCTCTTTATGGATATAAGATAATTAATTGTTTGTATTGCATTGACTTGTGCACATTTTCTATGCCACTTATCAATTTGAAATATATTAACATTCTTGAACATTAAGGCAAGGACCTCTTTACTTTCCATGAATCAACTAAAGTTCTTTTCATCATAGAAATCTTCAAATGTAAATCTTTTCTGTGTATTGTAGGCTTCTATAATATGAATATATTCTTGTTATAGTGCTATTGTTAAAGGAACTCCCAGCCTTCCCATTCAAGAATATTATGAATTAGTGCTTACGAATCATCATATTGCTTTATTCTTAAAAATGCAATTCATTCAAATTGTTGGTTAGAGCAGCATTTTCATTCATATTTCCTCCAATTAAGATTCTCTTAAATATGTAGGAATTGATGAAGTCTCTTTGATTGCTCATTACAAGGGAAAAAGTCTATATTCTATGTTTTTTATAATAAGTGCACCTAAAGTTTTCCTCACAAGGATTTGAACATGGTTCCTATTATTAATTATCATAATTTATTAGCAATTGAAAGAAGATTTCTAATTCTCTTAGCATGTAGTTTTTGGATACAATATGAATGAACTATAAGTTTGCAAAGTCTTAGTTTTACAAAATCAACTTTAGACTCTCCTATTGAAAAACAATACATTTTATGCAATAATTTTTTAATAATACTTAATTGAAAAAATATAATACAATATATGCCAACAACATCTAAAAGCAACATTTTAAATGTTGAATATGGTTACTATTATTAAAATGTTCAATTCTTTTGTAAAAGAGTTATGACAAATAAAAGTTTTATCTATATACCATCCAAAACTAATATAAGTTCTCATATAAAGTGGTGTATAATAAATTTTCTAATTTAGTAAGTACAACATTAGAAAAATTGGGTTAGATTACTTTGATACCATTTTGACAACAAAGGCTATTATAATGTCATTTTTTCAATCACCTTGATACTAAATTGGCACAAAGGTTGACACCAAATTATCTTGATAGCGTTTCAATGCACCGTATTCACATGCCCTCAAGTTTCTAATGTGATTTTGCAAAGTGTGAGGATTTATAGTATTGCAATTAGGTACATGTCTCAATTAGGTATTCCTACTATGAAAATACATTCAAGTGCAAGTCATTCTTTTAGCTTCTACAATGTTGCTTCTTATTTTTTTAAATGGGAAGTCTAAAGGTAGAGAAAGAACATGAAAGTTTTGGAGCACATTATATGGTATTTGTATATGACCAAGTCCTTTTATTTTACTTTTTGAAAAATTGACAAGATGATGATCATTTAGGATTTGGTGAAGTTTTGTATTTCTACATCCATCCATCTTTTAGAACACAAAACACGTTTATATTCATACAATTTTTTTATATTGAAATTTGACTACTAAATCAATGTTTTTAATAAAAATGAAAAATTGACCAAAAAATTACTATTTTTATTTGTTAGAAAATAGATTTTATTTTGAAAATTGGTACAATTTGTCCCTTGTTATGCAAAACAAAAAGGATCTACATATGACCCACAACGTTGTAGAAACTAAAAGTTGACAATATATATGTTCTTACCTGAGGTTGGATCTTTTGTGAGTTTTATTATGAAGATCTTCATGAACTAACACATCTTTGTAGAAACTTTGGTGGTACCAATGGAGAGCCTCCAATGCTCATAATTAGTGATTAATTATTCATTTGTTCAGTGGTTTCTTTTTTTGTGTTAATGTGCAATTATATAATATATATATATATATATATATATATATATATATATATATATATATATATATATAAATTTTTTATTCTTTTCTTATCTTGTATAACTCATATACAAATCAATTGATTATTTTTAAAAATACAAAAGGATGATTAAATATATAGAATCAACTTAATTTTGGATCCGTTTATTGATAAACTAGAAAATAAATATAAAGATTGATTGTTTTTTTTAATTACTCTTTGATTTGCAAATTGACTTGTATTGGTAACAAGGGATTAAGCATCCCCTATATGCTTGCATGAATCATAGAAGTACTCTCAAGGATTCTTTTGAAGATGACATGAATATTTTTAGAAGGATCAAATTGCTTCAATAAAAAAAAATTAAATTTTCCTAAAAAATTTCACAAATTTGAATAAATTATTAATGTTGTTGCAAAGATAATCAAAAGTTGTCACTTGAATAAGCAAAATTTGGCCCAAATAGATGCAATTGATAGATTGTTGTTTTAGATGTATTTTAGCATTATGAATTGTGTCTACAAATGTATCACTCAATAGACAATATCATTTATCTTATAGCTTCAAAGTCTTTGAAATTTGTTATTTTAAGCTTATATTTAGTTAATACTAAAAAAATACCATATTTTAAATGCACTCCATGGAAGAAAATTATAGATTTGAAGACAATTATTTCCTTTCTAGCAACTCATTTAGTCACATTTGGTTAATTTAGATCATTTAGTAATCTTAAAATTGTACCAATGCATCTCCACAAAACTTTTTGCAAGTAGTTTAAAATTAAATCATCTTCAAGATTTTTCAAACAAAATAAATGTCTCAATGTTCAATTTTTACTATGGAAAAACATTTCATATAATTCCAGTAGGTAGATATCTAGAAGGAAGAAAACTAAATAAAATCTTCTTTTTTATACCAAAAAATATTAAAATTCTAACAATAATAATCATAATATCCAACTCAAAGGAAAATATATATTTGCAATTTTTAGGTACTTTTAGGTGTTTTTAGGTATTTTTATCTCTACCAATAATTATCCTTCATTTTCTATATTCAATAGGTTTTCAAGTACCAACATTGATTATTATTTTTTATTTATAATATAATCAAATGTATTTTTGAAATTCAAATGTGTCTATTCAACCTATGAATCAATATTCATTTTTTTTTGTCATTTTTAGCAGTTCATGATATACTAATTATAGAAGAACCATGGATTCTTCCTAATTATTGGTAGGTGCCAAGTTATCGCCGCAACTATAACATTTGAATAGCAATAGTTAACCACATTTAAATGTGTCCTAAAAAAATTGAATACCATCCCTATTATTAAACTTTGGAAGTTCAAGGAGTCCACTTTGGATTTTTTGAGAATTTAGGCAGCATTTGTTGACTCCATGATTTGGAATTTTTGGACAAAGTTTTTGGATGGATGCCAATCATCCTAATGTGTGTGTGTGTGAAGTTTTGTTTCACATCATTCATTCCGATAAATATTGCACAAGTTAGAAGAATTTTTTGATTTCAATGTCAAAATGGACAACTTAAATTGTATTCTAAGAAAATATTGATTAATTCTATTGGATTGTATAATAGATACTTACTTAAAAATACTTGAACCATTTAATTTTGAATAATGAGGTGATTGTGATCACAAATTTTATTTTGTGGGCAATGAAGGTAGAAAAAAAAATAGAGAAAGTTGTTTTTTGAAATCAATTTTGAAAATTTTCAAATAAATACTAAATTAAATGATACCAATTGTTTACAAAAACACTTTACCACCATTGGAATTAACAATGGGCAAATTCTTGTAAAATTTATTTATTGATTTAGCATGTTTTGTTTTGTTTTTCGATACCACCAAATATTCTATAATTTTTAAAAGATGAATATAAAAAAAAATTTGGTAATTTTTTTTTATGTGTTCACAATCCATTTTCTAACATATTGGTTAGAATGTACAAGTTATGGGACATAGGTGTGTTTCTCTAAAAATGTTGAAAGACAAAACTTCACCTTTAGAAAGGGCTACATTTTGAAGTTTAGATACATTGAAATTATAGTTAGTAGGGATATTCACTTTAAATTTGGAAGAGGATGTACTTGAACAAGTTAACCAAATGATCTTAAATATTAGAAGATTTTTTGAACGTCAAGAGAGCTGTTTCAAGTTGGTGCTTCCTGTAGTTCTCCCTTTGCAGTTTTGGCAAATATTTGTTCCCAAAAGAAATCATTCTTGAAATGAAGAAAAAAGTTGAAAAAAAATCTATTTTTTTAGATGTGGCAATCAATGTGCCACATCAATGAGCTATTGTAGGGCAATTCTCGTAGTTTAGGAATTGTTGGGAACTCACAGCTCTCCAAAGGCCTGAAAACTCCTCTAATGGTCAGATTTGTTAAAAAATAAATATGGATGAAGAGTTCTAGCCTTGCTTTAGAAATGAGTATTTTGAAGCAATTTGGGGCTTCTAAACAAGAAAGAATTTTGGGGGTTAAATTAGTTATTCATTTGCTAAGTGTTGTTGGAAGCAACAAACAAGGAGAATATGGGGTGATTAAGCTTCTTACCGTTCTTTTCACATACCATTTGGTGGTTCCCCATAAAAAAACCTACTACCCAACAATGGTAATAGCCTAAGCTTAGTCATTTATTTAGGTAAAAAATCTAAATTTTTTGGCATTCTGGTCATTTTTCTAAAGTTAGACTAAACAAACAGTTAAAAAATTAACAAATAAAATACAATTTAGTTCAAATACGATGTTGAAGGCAATTCATCAATTCAAGGTAGTTTACTTGCATACTACCATACTTGGATAGCAGGTTCATCATAAATTGAAAAAAGAAGTGATAAATGTTTTTGCTAATTCTCAAATAAGATAGCCAAATCTACAAATAAATGTAAAGATCATGTGGCAAAAATTCCAAGGAATCCAATAACAATCTATTGAATTAAATACAAATCTATTAATTGACCATTCACCATCATGAAATTTTTGATGACAATATAAAAAAATTATTACATTAACAAATAGTAAGTGTGAATAGTGGAGAGGTTGTTTTTATAATGAAATCCATTGTCTATCATGAATCCTCAAAGGTGTGGGAAAATTTGAAGATGAGAACCGAACCACTCATTCTTAAGAATTGCGTTGAGAGCAAAACTTTAAACCTCATTTGGAGATAGTAGAATAATTTTTTTCTAAAACCTTTGAACTAAAAAATGTTGGGAAATCAAATTAACCCCTAAAGGTCGGAGACTATGTTTTCACCAAAAACATAGTCCAAAACTGTCATTTCTAATACAAGCACCAAATTTAAAATGAAAAACATTTTTGCACATATATAACTATAGGATCTTGTAGTAAGCTTGTTTGAGAACATGTGGAAATTTTTTTAGAAATTTCCACAGCATAGATTGCAAGATAATAGTATTTGAAGTGACAAGTTTCCTTTTCTTGGCCCTGCAAAAATCCGGGCAGCTGCACTTTAGAAGGCCACATTTATATGGAAAAATGTCCAAAATGGTAGTTACTCTTTGAATTCATTTTTCAAGTCAAGTTAGCTACATGCTTAAAAAATTTTAGATCATTTGGAATCATACAACATATAGGAAAAAAATAGTAAGTAGAAAGGAGTAGAGAATGATTCAAAATACTAAATTGTGAGCAATTTATTTATGGAATTGAGAAATGCCAATCCCAATGGTTGTAATGTTGTAAAAAACAATCTACTCCCAATATTTTTATTTTTTTTCAAAAATATTGAAAATTTAGTTAAATAAAAGACTTCAAAGTTTATTTTAGAGTAGGGATTCTATAATGACTCGTAAACTCCCACAAACTAATTTTCCTCATAACTTTGACTCATTGATCAAAATGGAATGATTCAAAGCTTTCCAAGTATATATAAATCAAGAGAACCAATTTCAAATTTTAATTTCTTAAGAGAATGATTTTTAAAGAAGTTTTCTTTGCTACCTGGATTGCCCATTGAGCAATGAAAAGTACATATCATACAATAACTTTTTAACCATGAAGTCAAAAGTTATGAAAATTGTTTGACCTTAAAGCTACTCCTTGGCACATGTTGTATTAAAATTTCAGCAAAAATAAATAAAAACTCCATTTGTAGTGACCTCCCCAAAATTTCTATGTTGCCAAAAAACACAATTTGGGCATTTGGAGGTTAACTTTCAAAAAAACGTTATAGACAAAATTCAAAGAGAATGTTTGAAAATGTCAAAGAAAATGTCCCTTCCAACCTTCTCTAAACTTTGTCCATAACTTTTGATTGGATGGTTTAATTCTTAAATTTTTTTTAGGAGATGAAGCTTAGCTTGATTTTTCACATTAACATAATTTAAACTTTTTGAAAAAATATTCTACTATGTTTAAATGAGGTATGAAATTCTACTTTGAAAACAATTTTTTCTCAATCTTGATTTAACTATGAGTGGATGAGCTCTTAAAACCTTAATTTACATATCCCACATGGGTTGTTTTATCCCCTACCATCCTACTTGCATAAATAACTTGTCTTCTCATCTTTGAACACTTACAATCAACTTGTAAAGAACCAAGTTGCTTTTTTTAGCAACATAGAAATTTTAGGCAGGTATGTGTGACTAGTAATTTCCATGTTTTGGCCCAAATTTTAATAAAAGGTGTTGATGAGGAATATCTTTCATGTGCTCTAAATCTCAAGACATTTGGAAATATAAATCAAAAGTTATGGCCTAATAAATAGTTTGTTTTTCAACTTGGGCAATTTGAAAAAATTTGAAAAATCATTTTTTTCAAAAATTCAAATTTAAAATTGTTTTTTTAGATTTATATGTACATGTAAAACTTTGAATTATTTCATTTTGATCAATGAATCAAAAGTTATGAGATGTTTTAGTTTGCAAGCAATAATGGATAGTCCACTCAAAAATAAACTTTGAAGTCTTTTATTGAACTCAATTTTCAAAAAATTTGGAAAAAATATAAAAACATTAGCTAAAGATTGTTTTTTACAACATTACAACGACTAGGATTGGCATTTTTCAATTCCATAAATAAATTGTTAACAATTTGGTATTTTGAATCATTCTCTATATCTTTCTATTTATTATTTTTATCCCATATGTTGTACAGTTTTAAATGATCTAAAAAATTTCAAGTATGTAGCCAACATGCCTTGAAGAATGAATCCAAAGAACTACCACCATTTTGAACATTTTTTCATATATATGTGATGTTGTGAAGTGCAATTGCTCGGTTTTTTGCAAGGACAAAAAAATATCATTTTTGTCACTTTAAATGTTAATATCTTGCAATCTACATGGTGGAAAACTTTGAAATTTTTTCCACATCTTTTCAAACCAATATACTACAAGATATTATGGCCCCATGTATCCAAAAATGTTTCTTTTCTAAAATTTGAAACTTGTACAAGAAATGGTTGTTTTAGAGCGTTTTTGGTGAAAACTTAGTAAAGGAACTTTAGGGGTTAATGACTATTGAAGCTTCTTGAGTTAGGTTATGGAAATTTTTGATTGGTTTGAATTTCATGTTGGCTTTACTTTTTGTCTAGTTAGTGAGGAATTGGAGGGAACTTATGTGTGCTAGTTAAAATCTTCTTTTCTTGATGGAAAAAGGATGAAAAGCTATAATTTCTACATTATAAAAATAAATAAATAAAATAATCTACATTAAAACAAGACTTTTCATTGAAAGAAGGGAAAGTTGAATTGATTGACATGCTTAATAATGCAGAAAAGGATTGACAATAATGATTATTTTTTTCCAGGAGCCAATTTGCAGGCCCTTTACTTTTTGCAAATTTGCCAATCCTGGAGGGTCGCATACTGATGCCATGGAAGTGGAGCCCCTATAACAATTGCATTGGAGTGCAATTTTCATTACAAACCATAAACCACTTGACACAATGTTGTTACTGTTTTAGGGTGCACTATAAATGCTTTTATGCATTTTTTAAATTTTTTTTAAGGGGAAAAACAGTGTGCATTAAAAGAACTCGCAGAAAATGGGAGAAACAACAACTAGTTCGGCTCATGGGGCCGGTTCAGCCTTGGAGGCAAGTTAACCCATAACTGCCCAAGGCCTGTTTTCAGGCTCTTGGAATTTGCTTGAAATCCAACAAAAAGCCAATATTTTGATAAGTTGCATCATTTAAAAAAAATGTAACCATACAAATTCAAACTAGAGATGTTAGAGATCACATAGGAAAATGAAACACAACAATATCACTTATGGATTGAAAGATTATAATGTTTGATCACAAGGGTGTTAAAACTACAAAAATCTTTCAAACCTCTTTTCACATATGAGATCTAAAAATTTGGTAACCAAAAAAATATGAGGTTATAGGGCCTAACATGCACAACCCCAATCAATTTACAACTTTCCAAAATCTACTCTACAATTTTTTTAAATGAATTTCTAATGTGATTTTTCCTGCATGGCCTAGTGTATTTGAAGCTCATTTCTAAGAGCCCTCAACACTATGGGAAGCCAAGATTGCAATGGATACCCTTGCACAAAATCTTGAATAGAAAAATCATAATGAATCATTTTCAAGATCAGATTTTTGATGCTAGAACTAGACTTTGAATAGAGTTTTACAAAAGTACAAACTACTAAAAATAGCAATTTGGTTGGATTTTATTTAACTTCAAATTATTGTAAACACCAGAATCTGGTGCCGTGGGCTGTTAGGGGTTAAGAGAGAGGTGCCATTCCGGCTTATGGAAACTACCAGAGCAAAAGATGTCATAGCTTTTCTGCATTTCTTGACGCTATAAGAATAAACTACAAATTTTCAAAGGTTCGAAAATATGTTCACCTAAAGCATAGGGTCAATTTTAGACGGGAGGGGTCACAATCAAGTGCAGTTACTTCTATCCTTCAACAATATTCAACCTACTTGGAGTATCAGTAAATCAACCTCGAAGATAATGAATGATGTGGCCCATAAATGCTAAGCCTACTGCCACCAACGGTAAGTTATTGTAACTTATCTTATTAGTCCCATTTCTTGGTTTAGGATTTAATGGGGAATTAAATACAGATTTAAAAAAAATAAAAATTCTTAAACAAATGAAACGAACAGATACAGATTTTTTAAATCAATCAAAGAGTGTGTGACTACCGGCACAGGTCAGAAAGGATCAAATAAGTTAATATACTCAATGTCCAATCATTCATTTGGGTCTTACAGATTGATTTGTTTTTTATTTAAAAAATAAAACATAAGAAATAAAAGACAAGGTCAATACGACATTTTCCAGCTTGCAGCCACCAGTCCCGGTAGTACAGTTCTAGAACAATCCGTCCACTTGACGTACGTTAGTCCGTTCCCCACCGTCCCCGTCGACAGCACAGTCATGTCAAACGAACATAGATTCTGTAATTAACTCCACCTCTCACAATCTCGTGGATTTTAGTGGACGCTAAATCCTCCATTCGAAGTGGGACCAGCGGGGTAAATTTACCCCGGGGGAAAATGCAGGAATTTTTTTATTTGTCACACGTGACAAAATGAGCAAATTTTGAATTCATATTTGCAACCACAGACCCCAAATTAGTTGCTTGGGGTGAAGAGCATAGAATTTACATGGCACAAAATAGAGTTTTTTTTAAATTTATCCTAGGGAACACAAAATTCTCCCAACTTGTCTCCCCCCTTTTTTCTTTAAACATACGACCTTTGAGGGTCACAACAAAGATAAACATTGCCATGGCAATCCATAAACCTCCCTCTTAGAAAACCTTCCTTGTGCACCAATACGAAGAGCCTTCACATCAACAACATTAGCGTAGGGAGTTGAACTACTACTCCCACTTTGAACAGAGGATTTAGTGTTTTGCGTGGATTTTGATTATGCAATGAGATTCATGATTGGATTAGATAGTAAGAGTGTTTGTCACCTTAGTTGTAGATCTCCATTAATATATACAAGCATGCAATAATATCTAAGAAAGGATTAGATAGTTTAGATTATTTATTTTTAAACAAATGAAACGGAATTTCATTGCAGAAGAGGCAAAAGGTAAGAAGGTTTGTGAATTGTGTTATTTCCATGAATGCTATAATGATGGAACACGATCATAATTTGTGCACCAAAGAAAATTTTCAACAATAAATTAACTCTAATTAAGTAACTGCACCTAAAGTCATGTGAATAAATGTTGGATTATGTTTACCATTACTTATGGATGTTTTATAAATTACACTTAGAGAGAGGTCAATTCCCCTTTAAGCTATTTACACAATCTCAACCTTTGTCAAATTACAACTAAAGATTTTGGGCCTCTTATACATCACATTGGCCTTGGCTTTTAGATGTGAAGCATCCTTCAACTTTTAAGGTAGAACAACCCAATCCCATGAATCACACAATTCTCATGTCTATTTTCCCTTTCAATCATTCGGTCACCCATTACTACAATCTTGGCAACCTTTTAGCATTATGACAATGCACTTGGGAGAGAGGATACATCAATATGTGGTTTAACATTTCTTGATACTACTTGTTGAAATGTCTTCCCTCAAACTTGTAAATCTTTGAAAAATATATGAGCTAACAAATAGCTTCTCCGAGATAACTAAATAGCAAATCTAATTGGTAATAGGCAAGTTTATTCTATTGAATTTTTAAGAGATTTTAGATTCTCTTAGCATACATTTTTTGAACAATGTATGAATTTTTTTAAGTGCTCAAAATAAATGTATCTAAAATTGATCCTATGCTCATATTCATAAAAACTTACATATTAGACAATAATCTAGATGGGAAAGTTTTTGCAAACATGTTACCTTTTACAATTGAGAGTAGTCACCTCATATCACCTTCATGTAAATAACACAATGCATTCTTTTGAATTTCTACTATTTTATGTTCAACATCATAACTACAAATGAAAAAAAATGACTCCTCCATAAACTATTAAGAAAATCATAACCATATATGATCTAAATTTACGTATAATATGGTTATATTTGCACTTAGTGTTGATTCCCAAGAGAGACAAATGAATGTTTTTAAGAGCTTACAAAAAGAGCTATACATAGTAAATGAATTACATCCAAGTAATAATGTTGAAAATTCAAATTTTACTTATTTTTTAGTGATATAATTACCTTGGTCACTAAATTCTTTTAAATTTTTGTACAAGGTTCAATATCAATTCATGTTTGGGTGGGAACAACATTTTTTCCTCTAGAACAATGAATCTTGCATTGGCGACTTTATTGTCGTGGTCAAATTGGGGAGGGGTCAAAATTTGTACATCACAACAATAAATCCCCCCCTCCCCCCCCCCCCAGCCTCTTTATAAGAAGAATGAAAACTTGCAAAAATTAAGATCTTGAGTCTAGATTCTTTTCAAGCAATACTTTATTTTGCTTGGAAAGTTATAGATCTACATTCTTCTTCATACCATACTCTCTTATTGGATAGAAGACATGCCTACTAATTTATTCGAAAATTGATACAATATAAGTGATTAGGTAGAAGGATCTATTTTGACTAGGGATCTACACTCAACTTGTAGGGTGGAACCATTTCCAACCAAAATTTATATTATTTTCTTTTTCTTTTTCAAAGTAAGGACTATTAAGGCTACGGCACATAATAAGTAAGAAAGTAGGAAGTAGTAAGCATGAAAGTAGTTCTTGAAGGATCAAAATTGGAAAACTTTGTATATTGGGTACATGGTATATTTGGTTGTCTATGGATGGTTATACCTTGTGGTTGAAGAAGAATCCACTTTGTCTTCAGATCTTCAATTTTTCTTTGTCTTTTTAGGGCCACTTCAAACTATGGTTGTCCAAGTCAAGAGGTCATTGGATAGAGTGTCCAAACTTTGTTGAGAGTTCAAAGAAATAGGTAATAAGTAGGCAAATTTGATAGCCTCTTGACTATAGTTTGTGATCCATAGTTTGGCCAACCCAAGCTTCCTTTGAGAGTTTGTCACTTTGTGGGCACTTTTATTGCCACCTAGGCAATTTGGAAGGTGATGGCTTTTGGATTGTGCTTTGGCTAGTATAAAGGGTTGAGAGGCGAAACTCTTGGTTTCTTGAAATGTGATTAGTGGAAACCCATAGCCTCTCGACCTTCGACGGTAGTGTGAAGTGGCCTTTACTAATGACAATGTATGAAACGATTTAGACCTTGCACAAAAATCATGAAACACTAACTAACTAAAGCTAGTCACCTTACCCCACGTAGATGGAATTCATTCAATTTTCAACATGTTGTACTTGCATGTACATCATCCATTCATTTCATATTAGCTTAAAGGCTTGTTTACACCAAAAAACTTTGTGCTGGAGCTCAAAGAAATGGAGTGTTTTGATTGGAAGATAGCCATGGGCCCAAAGCAAAGATCCAATCAAAACACTCCATTTCTTTGAGCTCCAACACAAAGTCTTTTGGTGTAAACATGCCCCTAATTGACTCCTCCAAGAAGGTCTTCAACTCGTTCTTCAACCCAGTTTATGAGGAAGTTAACCTTATCTCTGCCTTTGTCAGAGCAGGGACAGGACGGCTTGCAAGTGACCGGCTCTCCTCCTCATGCTCCCCCGTGGATTCCCCATCAATCTACGTCCACGCCTCAGCATCTACGAAACTGGTAGAAGCAGGGGTTGGAGAGTGGTTGTCAGGCCAGGGTGGAGAGCAGTACAGTACTGCCAGTGCGTTACTTGGAAATTGAGGCGGAGGATTCGTGTTGAATTTGGGAGCCGAGTAGCAGAAGCGTGTCGATCTTGGGGGTGGAGGACTTTGGAGGCGGTGGGTCGGGCGGCGATGATACTCCACCAGACCACCACCCTATTTTACCTCGCTCAGATCTGAGGTATGGTCCCACAGTGACATTATTCAAGCGCAACTGCAAGGCGAAGCTGCGAATCCAGCAAACGAGAGAGACACACTCAGTAGAGCTTCATAGCCGTTTCCGTTTGTGGTACTTGAACGGAAGTGAGGTCGTTTTCAGCTGCATTGCTGTGCTTGTTTGAACTCGAGTGAGAGTAGGTGGTTTGGCGTTAGACTTTGTGTGTGGGGTGTGTGTGACTGTAGGTTATCACTCTGTTTGTAGACTGGGTTGGAATCGAAGAAGACGCCGCGCTTGACGGGTGTGGGGTCACTTGACGTGTCGGTACGGGTGTTGTGGAGCAGTAGGTTGAGAGTGGTTGGAACTGAGCGGCGCAATCACGACTTTTTGTTGGGATTTCGACATTTCCAGTGGACTGAAGTCTCTGAACAGTGGGCCGGAGAGCTTCGAGTGAGCCAGTTGCGGTACATTTTGTTTTGGTGACGAATTCACTCAAGTAGTGACAAGGCCCTCACCGTTCTCTACCTCCATCTTGCGATAGTCGTTGGGTTTCGAAGAGTTTGCAAGCATGGGGGAGGATTTTGTAGGGCAGAAGCGGCAGCAAGACCTGTTCCAATACTTCATGACCGGCTCGCTGGTGGCTGCGCTCATCTCGGGGTGGTTCTTCCAGTCCCTGAAGACGGGGTGGCACGCTTACCTCGTCGGCCTGTTCTTCACGTGGTTGGTTAACATAGTGGAGTGGGAGTATTGGTTTCACGAGCCGACTTCTTGGGCGGAAGGCAGGTACCTCGATAGCGCGGGGTACTGGGAACTCGAAAGAATGGCTGCTATGAAAAACATGCTAGCTGCGTCTGCGTCTGCGTCGTCGTCTTGTTCGTCTTCATCGTCGTCGTCGTCACCGAAGCTGCAGCAACGCGCACAGATCACTCTCAGCGGCGGGCCTGCGAGGATGACGATCAGCTCGCGACCGCCATCACCCCTATCCAGATTCAAGAAATGGTGACGTACTTGTTTGTTTCCATTTGATTCAATCTTCTTTTGATCTTGCCGGTAGATTTATTGTATTCAGAGCTGTCAGTATGGCTGATTGATTTCGTGCCTTTGGAGGTGTGAAAAATCATGGCTAGGCTGGTGAAGAAATTAATAGCACATACTGCTACTCTGTGACTCTGTCACCTTTCTTATTATTTTATTTCCTCCAGCTGGCCAAGCCATGATTGGAGTCAGGAGTCGATCTCAGGAAAGGAATAAGGAAAATCCTAGCCTCGGGAGGGAGGGGAGTGTTAAAAAGCACAGTAACTTTCAGTCTTGAAAGGATGGACATCGCGATAATAGGTATTGGTGTGTTTGCGGCAACGTTATCGTCGTTCCACTTTATAAGCAGCAATTGTACAAAGTTTTTATCTCTGCATCCATTACAGAGATCTTTATGGAACGTTTGATTATCATTACGACACTTGCAGAGTGTTTGTCTTGCAGTCAGTAAATAGGGTTGTCTTAGGTCTGTGATCTGTGCTGCAAGATTTCATGATTTCTTTCCAAATTTTGCCGCCCTGCAGATTCTAATCCTAAAGTACTACTGCGTAGAGTTTCAATTTGTATTTGCAAAAAAAATAGCCTTCATTCTTGAAGCAGAAAGCTTGCTCTGTGCCTATCCCTAATTTTGATATGGTTATTGAGAATTTGATTTGTATGCATGCGTTTTAGTACACCAGTGTATTGCTGCTGTGAGTTTTGGGACTTCTGTTTGGAACCATCTTTGTTTGCTTTTAGTGCTTGAAACCATCGTTTTCTGTGAGTTGGAAACGTGCAATTTCTGATTTTAGGCTAAGCGACTTCTTTGAGTGTCTTCACCAATGGAAGGCAATTATGACCCGAGCTTATGGCCATGTGGTTGGTCAACATTTGAGGAAATTGCAATCTTGGCATTGAAGGTTTGCTTACAGTGATTTCAATTTCATGGGGTGGCTTGCACTCTCCATCACTTTCCGACTGACATTCTGTCACTTCTTAACTTACACTCTGTCAACCCTGTGAGTGAAATTACACCTCGGTCTCACTCGAAAGACATTGGTGCAATGTATACCACCAATTTAAACCACCATTGTGTCCAGAAATTGTCTTTATGCTCTAATTCTTTTCTGGTGGCTGGCGCTGTGAGAGGAATTGCTACGTGTGTACATTACTCCAGCTACAACTACTAAAATCGTTGTCATTTCTTTCGAACCTTCCAACTGTACGGTGCAGGACCTTTTGGTGGACGAGGCCATCGAAAAAATCATTCCATCGGCAAATACATGGCATGATCTGAACCACCGGTAGTTCACGAAGTGCACTCCACTAGTTGTTGACTGGACTATGGCGTTCAATGTTAAGATTCATAGATTTGGGTGAGGCTTCTGAATTCAGGACTGTGGGACTTTCAAACGAATTTGATCATCAGAGAAATCTTTCTCTTCGAGAACAGAAATCTTGAGGATCATCCTATTCAGCCCTCTCATTTTCATTATTTTCTCCACACCTGCCAGAAACGTAGGTTGCAACCCACCTTGTATTCTATCCAAATTCAAATCTTCAATAGTTGTTTTGTTTTGTTAGTTATCACACTAAACTTGAACGAGTGCAAACTTGGACATCTGTCATGCAAACGAGAGTCTCTAGCACCAATAGTAAGACAAATCTCTGAAACAAACAAGCTCTTTCGAATGCAAGCAAAAGAGTATTTCACATTACATTGAAGTAGCTCAGGACAAATGCTAATAAAATTGGAAGTCACTCAATGGGGAATTGAACCCCCAAGCTGCCCACTATAGACTTCACTGTCTTGCAAAAAATAAAAACAGCTAGGAAAAAAACTCTCCCACTCCAATCTTGTGTTGTTGCTGCAGCTCCCACTCCAGTCTTCCATGTCCAAGTTTCCTAGCATTATTGGCCCAAGCTTCCTACTAAATTAACAAACTTGAATAGCATCATGAAAACTAGGGGCACAAAAATACATTCATTACTTCCATGAAGTATGCGTTTGTGGATACAAAGCCTTAGTATCTAAGCTTAAGCATCTCCATATTTCCCATGTTCGGAAGCCTCCTACCATGAAAATCTTTCAGAGTGAAGAATTTCTGGCCACACATTCAGACCACGATTGGCAAATTCTTCCCCAAGGCCATTTCGTAAGTTGGATTTCAGAAACTTGGGTCTTGAAAAACAACGCTCATCTTCCGCTGAGCCTAGTGCAAAGCATGTGCCAATTATTGTACTCAGATGAGATCCTTCCAAAGCCGAGAGGAAGAGATGATCCTCCACATCTTTGTCAACGGATTAGTGCCAAATGGAGGCGCACATTGCTCCTCATCGTGGTTTTGAACAACTTAGGGCTTGTTGCATATCCAAGTTCTCACTGCTCAACAATTGGGATGCAACAAAAACTGCCGCTTTCTTCTTTCCCATCGTACGTGGTGCAGGAGGCAACAATTGTAGTGTTTCTTCGTGACTGCCAGATGGTTTGGAAACTGGAAAGCTATCCTCAGCCCCCAGGTTCTGGATTCCAGTATTGCAGGTACAACAAGTTCTGCCAAAGGCATCCAGACACCTCATGGGAAGGAAACCTAACTTGTGTCAAACTCGTCTGTCAATGAGCAATTGGACAAGCTCTGTAAGAATTCCAAGAGGGCAAAAATGCACTCAATCATTCAAAGAAGTTAGAACCACATCAGCAGTACTGTAAAGAAGTTTCATTCCAAGAGTGCTGCGAAATTAAAAAGGGCAGCTGAAACTGTCACTCCACCCAAACTGTGAGACATTCAAATTTGGCACCCCAATCACGAAAGTCTTGAACCAAAAAGAAAAACAGGGACCCGTAATTTGACTGCAATTTGCAGGTCAAAATTTAGAAATAGAAATAAAAAAAACCCAGAGTGTACCTCATTAAATCTGAAATTCAATGAGAAAAATGACTTCACAACAATCAAAATGAAAAAGTAAAACAAAGTCCACCTAAACAATCATTCAAAGAATTCAGCCAACAAAGATATAGACTAAGCATTGAGCATGATATACTAGAGTAAACCAACACATACAAGAGGCCAGCAATGAGGCAATGCAAAATCAATGACTAAGCTAGTTTTGATCCACCCCCACCCCCTAAAAAAATACACATGAAGAAAATGGACTTACCACTCATTTGAGCCATTGTGGAGTTTTCACAACAATTCATCACCTCATGGGTCACAAGGGCCATCTCCCTTGTCATGGAATGTAGGTAGTGTGTCTTCATATTTCTTAGCATTTTGTTGCCCTTAGTTTTCATGATGCCAATGAATTCAGTTAATTCAAAGTGCCTCTTGGGACTCTTTAAGAAGTATGCATAAGTAACTTGCAATAACCCATCTAACTTAACCACCATAGGGTAGCAAGATAGAGAGTTTGAACTACCAAGTTGGTGTAGATGGTTGCACCCCAATGTTGAAGGGACTCCTAGGACTACTACAAACTCATTGTAACACTTCTTTTAACACCTTGGATATCAAGGCTCCATCAAATCCATAGATCTATAAATATTTGTTTGTATAGATCATTTATAACCTTAGTGTTTCATATAGTCTTTATTGATGCAAAGTTCACATAAGACATAGAACTTATACTTTATAACAAAATTGTGTTTTGTCCCCCTTCCCTAGTCTTTAGGGGGTAAGAATTTAGTGTCCATCATGTAATACTAGTATTTTCTTGTAGTAATGAAATTATTAAGGATTTGATTAAAACAAATTATTGCATTTAATGTTCAAATGATTCTATAGTGAATTAACGTGTCTAAACAATTGCGAAAAGGAACATTTGTGCCAATAAAATCAAAATTGAAGAAAGATTAAGGAGTTGAAGTGCTCCTATCATATAAAATTGTTCTAAAGCACTTGGATATTTTTGAAGATGATTTATTGCATAATGAAATTGAATGAAGTGTAAGTGATTTATAATTTTTGCATCATTGTTGCAATTAGGTTTTATCAAATTATACATTAAAGCATATTCAAACTTGCACTAATAACTAGGCACTACAATGATACATGCGTGCCCATTTAGATCCTTTTTTTTCTACTTCACTTCCTAGCTCAAGTGCCTCAACCTGATGATAATATTTGGAACCTTAAATGTTTCATAAGAGGTGGTAATAGTGGACGAGTTGATGCAATAGTGGAAGGGGAAGTATGATGGAATAGTGGTAGAATGAGACCTTTCAAACTCAGTCATCAGCATTTTTTCTTTTGACTAATTGGTGTACATAGGTACTTGAGAGGGCGCAACAAAGGACCAATTCTTGTTGTGCAAGAGCCATGAAGTGCCGCATCCACAAGAATATACACAAAGGTAATGTATGAAGTGCTATTAGTATTCACTAGAAGAAAAACAAGTCTAGTATAACCAACTACTATGCAACTAGACTAAGTGTCCTATACAACTATCATGCAACTAATTTCCTCTCTATTAGCACCAAATCTAATGTAATTGTTTTAGGTTGTCGTTTAATAACATTCATACATTGTTTTAGTTGCAAAGCAGTCATTCTATAGTTGCAAAAAATGATTAAAAAACAACTAGTGTCCTATACAACTATCATATACATATAGAATGACCATAGTTATTTCTTAGTTGCTTTCTAGTTGCATACTAGTTGTTTCCTAATTGCTTTCAAAGTTCATACCCATTTGCCTTATATTAATTGTTCCATATCAATTGTAAAGAGTACCATTAGATTGGACATATAAGACTTGTAAGTTGTTACAATCTTGAACAAGGAATTTTTTTGATAGAATTCTAAGATTTTTACAATTTGTAAATTTCTACAATTTGCAAAAATTAAAATTAAAATTCAAGAAATTTTAAAATCTATGAAATTGAGTTTTTGAAATCTAAGAACAAGGTAGATTTGAAATTCTGGAATCTAGAAAAAGGTAGATTTGAAATTCAAAAATTTAGAAAAAAGATTGTTCAAAAATCCTAAAATCTAGAAAGAAGGTAGATATGAAATTTTGAAATCTACAAGTCATTGAGATTGATATTTTAAATCTACAAATTTACAAGTTGCAAACATTGATGAAGTTCTTCGCATTCTATTAGATGACAAAAAATTTTACAACTAGATCGCAACTAATGTGACTTGTCCACTTTAACTCTCTACATTGTCACTGTAGAGGCATCTTTTGAGTGGATAGTGAAGAGAGGTAACCACTATCTATACAAAAGTGACTTCATTTTTGGGCTCATTTTTGGGTTTTAAAGATTTTAAAATTTTCATTTGCAACCCCCCTTCTTCTTCCCCCTCCCCCCTCTTGTAATTTTCAGAAACCAATATAGTGACAATCAATATGGGATAATTCCTCCGTATCCATATCTAGTGTCCGTATTCAGTATTCATCCCATGTCTGTATTCGATACTATATTTATATCCAATATCCGTATTTAGTATTCATCTCGTATCGATATCCGATATTGTATGCATATCTAATATTTGTATTCAATATTCATCATGTATTTGTATTTAGTACTATATATGTATCCAGTATTCATTTCATATTTTATATTTGGACGGCTTAGATTAAATCTCACAAGATCAACGGCTTGTGATTTTTTGAGAAACCAACAACAATTTTGGAGGTAAGTATTTTTCTTTAAAAAAATCAATGGCCTATAAATTTTTTGAGAGAAGGGGGGGGGGGGGGGGGCAACTAATGCAAATTAGGGGTGGAGGCATCTTTTGAGTGGATAGTCACCTAGTTGCAAATGTACTATGCAACTACAAAATGAGTTGTACTGTACATTATAGTTGCAAAAACCCTCAATTTCTTCTAATGATTAGGGCAAGTTTGGGTGTATTTTTTGGAGTGAAATTTGCCATTCCTAAACCTCCATAAACAATGGATTAAGGATGCTTCTTCAATGAGAGAATAGCATAAGAAACATGAAGAATTGCACCTAATAATGTAAACCATCCACCTTCTTTGGGTCACTATATAAGACAATTCTACCTATGATAAGCAAAATGGAAGAGAGCCCATCACATGAAAAATTATTCTAGTGATGCACATTTCAAGAACTAGAATGTATATCATTTGTATAATTTTGCATGTGATGGGTTGATTTTCATTTGGATTGTTATAGGTAGAGTTACCTTACCCCACTACTGCACAAATATGATGGTTGATCCACCATCGCACGTGTTTCTAGCTAACATCATGTGGAAGTCATGCACATGATCTATGTTAAGCATAAAAGAATATTGTACCAAATCCTTGTGTAGCAATTTGTCAACCTAGTGATATAGTCATTCCTTCACCTCGAATGAGTTCTAAAGGAGGCAATCCATTTCATGACCACTTAAGTAGTTATGATATTTACACGATAGGTTTTTTCTCAAGGGTAAACTTTCACATGTGTAGAAATAGGTAGCTAAAGGTATGTGTAATTTTCCAGATTTTTTTCCCCAACACAAAATTACTATGAATTTTTTAGTGGAATCTGGACTTTTTCCCATACTCGTCATATAGACCTTCTTCTTTTCAACTAAAAGCTAGTTGCAAAATCCACCAAAGGTGGTTGCAATATCGAAAGTCTTGTTAGCCAATCATAATGCACCACAATTGCATCAAGAAGTGGACCATAATTAATCATTGCTCATGTCTTCTACATGGAAAGAGAATAGCTTACATTGCTAGAATGAGGCACTGGTCGCTTGGTCAGCAATGAGTTGCCTCCCATAACTTACCTTATCAATGCCTCTTGCAGCACATTTTTTTTTGGAACAATGAAACAGGATTCCATTACAAAGAGAGAGCCAACCACCACCAGCCACAAGTGGCCTGGCGGGAACAACAAAGACCCACAAGGACTGACACAAAACAACAAGCAAAAGAACTAACACCCGGAGCACAAGCGCAAAGTGAGGCCAAGGGGCCTCCCCTACCCAGCTGACAAGCAAAAAGAGCCTAAAGCTGAGGATCTGAGTAGGTTCAGGACGGCTGAAAAACAAAACCAACGCTTGGGCCTGAGAGCGCCCAGCTGGGTTGGCTTGCCACAATCCTGGCAAAGATGTTGAATTTGCAACGTCGCTTGGTGAAAGTGTCGATGAGTCTTCGCTGGGTTTCCATCGAGCGAATGCAAGAGGTAGTGATGGAAGAGTACTCCAGACGTCCGTAATCAATGAGGCCATTCCAAATCTGGTTCATGAGTTGTTCGGGTGACCAGGATTTCGAGTTGAAGATCATGTCATTCCGTTGTAGCCACAGGGCCCACAGTGCTGTGGTGCAGGCTTCAAGGCATATTCTCTTGAATGCGTTAAATCCTCATGGGATTGCCACGGACAAAATCCCTTGCCTCCACGTGAGGGGCTGCCAAGGACCCTTAGCAAGGAGGTGCCGCTCAAGAGTGTGTTCATGATGTGCAGAACCCATTTCCACACAAATTGCGCTTGGTGGCATTCCCAGAACCTGTGGAGAACCGATTCCACCGTGCGTCTCAGGCAAACAAGGAAATGTGTGTCAATTTCATCATTGATTCACGCCTCCATTGGTTTACTGCAACTGCTTTGTGCCACACAAGCTATGAGAGTCCTGCTTCTTGCCTGATGTGTTGGGGCTCCCAAACTGTTTTGCATTGGAGTCTAAAATCACGCGGCAAGGCTCCTCCCCATTTGTGTTCTATTGGATTGGGAATTTGGTGGGATCTCCGGAGGAATTTCCAACCTGTGCTTGCCGAGTATTCCATGAAAGAGCCGGGGACCTGGCAGCACGTTTGCAGTCAATGTGAACCAACACTAAAGCTTAACCCTTGAACGCCGAGGACGTTTTGTTTGGAAAAGGGAAAAATCTTCCTCACTAGTTTCACTTGCAATGACTACTTTTGCAATTTTGGAGGCCAGTGATTCACGCAATAATAGAAAAGGATGATTTGGAGGGTCACCCCTTTGCGTAATGAAATGGAATCATGGACACCTCTAAGTGACTGGATTCTACCAAGTACCAAGGCATAACTTAAGCTTAAACCAGTGAACTTAGTTGTCACTGCGGAGTACAGACTTCAGGACAATGAATGCAAACAGATGGCATTGTACTTGAGTCAAATGAAACTGAAGTGAGGGTTTGGTGCCTGGGACATGACAAGGTTTGCCATAGCCAAGGGTAGGGGACTAAGCATATTGAAAGTTAAAAATTTCATGGATTTGCCATATATCTGCTCAACAACAGTTGACACATTGATATTGGTTAGAGCATCCTCAGTCCAAGTGGTATACAGGTAGAGCCTGTTTTTAGTGCATACTCTCTGTTTAAGGTAGACAATGTACATTTGTATGGTCATATGTATACAGACATCTCACATACATTTTATATGTATTTCATGTATATTTCTCATGTTGTACATATTCTGTACTTTGTTTTTGTTTTATGTATCTATATCCATATTCATATTTTAGAGTATTCATATTCATATCCCAAAGTATTTGTATTTGAATTATTTATTTTTCAAGATCAACAACGTTGGAGGGGGGATATTTACGAGATCAATGGCTTTCCTTGTTTACAAAAAAAAGGGTGGTGCTTTAATTGCAACTTGAATTTGGATGCATCATCATAGAAAATAGTGATGCTGTATTGGACAAGTAATTGCCATACTAATTTACCAACAATGACATTACAATCATAAATGAAGCAAATGCTTTATACATTTTTGATACACACTTAAATTGGGGTATTGGGTGCAATGTATACACAAGCATTGAGTTTCTATCTCACATTTCCTAATTGTTAGAAGCAATGTGACATGAAAGATTTGGCCTAGAGTAGTACCTAAAAGTCATAAAATTTCATCTCAAGTGTAATAAGTTTGCTCTCCCCAAACCACTTATTGTCTATACAACCACCTTGTGGCTCTTAAACCATAGAAAATTACAAGCATCCAACTATCGATTAAAATAAATATTTGGGTGATTGCAAGAAACACTTGTCCTTTTTGTGTATCCCCTCGGTCTCCTTAAAGGTGTTTTTCCTCATAACTTTTGCGATTTAAGTCCATTTTAGCTGAAATTTGGAGGAGAGGTGCAAGTTGTTGATATAGACATTCAATATTTTTCATTTAAAAAAATAATAATTTACTATTTTTAAGGTGGCCCTGATTGGGTGTCTACCTTGGTCGTTTTGGGGGTTCTCAGTCCTATTTGGGGACCAAAAATGTGATTCTGAAGCCAAGGATTTCGCCATATTGTAGATGGGCTAACATTATAAAGACATCTGATGAGATTTTTGGCAAAGAACCTGATGTAAGGGTTGCAGATGGATTGAAAGTGAACACTGTTTATGCAAGCACTATGAAGAGGGGAAAATTTTTATGATGAATTTTTTGTTCACATGGGACAAGAAAGAATATTAGAAAAATATTTTTTTTCTTTAAATTTTTTGAATTTTTTAGTATTTTTTAAAAATCAAATTCAAGAGCATCTATTTTCTTGCATTTTTTGAGGCCTCTTTTGTTGTAAATAACTTTTAGACATAAATTTTTCTAGATCTGAATTTTCTCACATATACTATTATGAATTCTTTACAAATTATCCATATTTTATTGTATTTAAAAAAAGTTAATTCCAAAAGTCACAATACTGCAAAAATAAGGCTATTTTGAGCCAAAAAGGACAAGTGTTTCTTGCAATCATCCATTTGTGTATGGTATTCATATAAAGAAGGAAAAATGTTTGACATCAATCATTTGGAATAATGAGTTTCAATTATTTATTATAGTTTCTAAAAAATTATCTCACTATCTCACTTAAAAATTAGTTATTAAATGATAGGCCAAGCCTCTTAAGCTTGGTTTTGAGAGATTCTTTAGTAAAAAGTATTTTTTGCATTTATTTGTAATGTTTCAACCTATTGAATCCACTTCTATAGTGGATATGGCTAACCAAAAACCGTATTTAGGCTCCAAAATCAAAGCACTAGTCACTTTTGCATGCCCTAAGTAAATAATTTTTGGACAAGCAATAAGACATGTGCCTTCCTTCAAGGAGATTTATTATTCTTCTGTTGAATTGCCTACTAAGCAATGGAATGCCATTTAAGGGTTAACCTTCCCAAATATACAATTGATTCCAGGTGATACATTTCTAAATCATTAACTTGATAATTACATTTAATACCAACCAAATTTGCATTTGAGCTTAGTTTTCATTATAAAACTATCAAAATTAATCTTGGATCTTGCTGAAAGTCAAAAGAAAGTTCTATGGTCTGAAATGAACCTAAACTACTCTAGGTGATGGGGTAGGATGTAGTAGCCTTTGGATGCATCCACGAAGTTGCCAATTCAATTCCTCATGCTGATATTGCTCGTATAGGTCTTGTTCGTGTCTCTCTTCTTATATTCTGATGGGGGTTCCATGGCATGTAATTCTAGTTAATTATTGGTTGCTATGGATGAGTCATGTCAGTCCTCACTCCAACCTTTAAAGGTTGTATGTCATCAAAAAATAATAATAATAATAAATCTTAGGGTCTTTTTGCATGCATGTTTTTGGACATTGTATGAATGAACTATAAATTTCCAAAGTGCTAAAAATTGGTGTATCCAAAATGAACCCTCGGCTCTTATTCATGGAGGCTCTACATTTTAGGCAAGAATCCACATAGGACAATTTTGCAAACATGCCACAATTAGGTGCAATCACCTTAAAAGTGTACTTCTTTATTTCAATTTGAATCTTGATATATAACACACTTAGTAACTTGATGGTTACATTTGTTTTTGACTTATTATGTTTGCCCCTAAATGCCCAAGGTTTTTATTTAGCTTCTTTGAATTATTTTACTCTAAATTAAACAAAAAGTCAAAGTTTTAATAAGTTTCATCCACAACATTTCTAGTTTTGATATTGAGCTTCCTCAATTTTTTGCAATTGTATGAACTCAAACTAGACATATTATAGATGACATTGAAAAAAAAAAAAAAAAATATCACTCATAAATTGAAAGATTATAATATTGATCATGAGAGTGTTAAAATTGTGAAAGTGATGCAAAGTCTATTAATCTTAATTTTACATGTCAAATCTAACTGAGGTTATGAAAAAACCACAAAATTAAAGGACATAATCTACATAACCATTGTAATTGATTAACAACTTCTCAAAGTTTATACTACAATTTTAAAAATGAATTTCTAATGTGATTTTTCCTTCTAAATCCATCGTTTTTGAGGCTCATTTTCTATAGCCTACAAGACTACAAAATTAAAAATTGCCATAGGCACCCTTGCACCAATGTTCAGTACAAATTTTAGGAGGTGGACACTTTTCATAACCATTGCATTTTAACTTCAAAAATTCACAACTAATTCTATAAAGCTCCAAAAAATATGAAATAACTTGTGCTAAATGACAATTCCATTTTCCTTTCAAGGAAAATTTATTGAAAAATATTTCAAGAAGTCTAACCTCCCCAAATTAATTTCCAGCTCTTGAAATGGGCACTTTCTAGACCTCCAACATTAAGGTATGTTCACACTTGGTGTTAGGGGTGATGCTTGCGATGTGAATTTGGTCCAAAAGTAGGTCTAAATTTGTTCATAATATCTTTAGTATCAACACTCTTTAACACCAAGTGATAACATACTTTTACCACTCTTTGCACCAGCTACCATTTAGATGACAACTACCACTAGATGTTGTCATATAAGGTGAGGTGCTTTAAAAGCACCCCTACTCTAAAAGCTACCACTAACACAAATGTACATTATCCTTTCTTCAATGTACCGATAATGTACATTTCAAGAGGTGGTTGCTTTTAGGGATCACATTTTCAACTTCAAAAATTCATAACTAATTTGATGAAGGTCCAAAAAATATGAAATGACTTGGGTTAGATACCAATTCCATTTTTTCTTCCTACAAAAATTTACTGAAAACTATTTCAAGGAGTTTAGCTTCCCCCAAAATTCAATCAGCTCTTAAAAAGATTGTTGTAAGAACAGACTACCTTACACATACACCAGTCGCAGAGTGCAACCTATCTTGAAAAAATCCTACAAATCCATTAACATGGCACTGTCTCACCCTAACTTTGGAGCTCCTGTAGATGTTGAATTGGCTCAGAGAAGTCTGAGTGTGGAAACATTTTATTGTGATTGTGATTGATGAGCAATAACTTATGAGGTAAACTACCGCATTTTGGATAAAATGGGAACAAGCTCATTGTGGGCAAAATTGTAATGGTGGTGTACATTCAAGTTCTGAAATGTACATCATCATTACATGTTAGTCCACAATGGGCTTGCTCCCATTTTGTTCGTACTGGGGGACTTTACCTTAGCTTCAGTGGACCAATTGTTACAGATGACGAACATTGAGGTACCTACACTAAAATGTGACATGTTGAGCACAATTTTTAGAGCATGGTTTCTATTCTTGGAATCATCAAAATTTCACACATTTGGATAATAAGTCACAACGAGGATTCCAACACTCTAACAAATGCATTACTTAGATATCTTATGCAAAAGTTATAAGGGTTCTAAGTTTTATTGTTGGATGTCCTAAAACCAACACTATTCTTTAGTGTGTTGGATGCACATCCTCAAAATCACTACATACCCACTGTTTAAGATTTCAAAGGGTTAGTATTGGATGATAGTTTGGACATAAGGTAACTACACCTAAAACCAACACTTTCCTAAAATAGACATCTATAGATTCTTGTCAAGATATATTGCTTCCACCATTCATGAGAGTGCAGTGTTGGTTTTAGAAACATCTATTTTTAACACTTTGAAAATTCATAGTTTATTTATATGGTGTCCAAAAAATGCATTCTAAGAGAATCTAAAATCCCCTTTGCAAGACCACCAAGAAGACTCTGACAAAACCTTTTTCAATTTAATAATGGAACCATGTTGAATTGCTTATCTTGTTGGTTTTAGGTGTACTTACCTTACATACCTTGAAGCCTAGTCTCCATTATCAATAACTTTCTGCTTTTGACCTACAGAACATAATTGAGAGGTGTTCCTGACACCTCAGGCCCTCACTAACTTAGTACAAGGAAGAATCAGAGTGCTTCACATCCTGTTCATGATCTTGAGTTCAAAGCATTTTAAAATGAAAACCCTCGACATCAATCATGTCAATAGCTGCGAAAGTGAAACTTGTTGTAAGTAGCATGTTGCTGCTCACCATTCACTATTACAAAAGGCTTAGATTGCATCAGGTTTTGCAGCGGTTATGCAATGTCCGCCAGAAGTGTATTACCAATTTTGCAATGGTTTTGTACAGCGTTGTGCAATGTATTCTCAACTACTTGAAGGTTGCATTAGGTTTGCAATAGTTTAGACCTAAATATGCATTGGTTCCGTGTCGACGACTTTTGCAATGGATCACAGTAGACCATGAGTTTTGGCGAAGTCTGGAACCCCTACAAACGCATTGCAAAATTATTTGACGATATGTTGCAACTGCTACTTCCTGTTGCAGTGATTTTTAGCCACATTTATTGAATCTACATCATATCCTGCTTTTCTTTTTACGCGTTTGCAGATGAATACATATAGTAAGATGAGTGTACTCGTAAAACTTCAAGATGCTAGCAAATCCAAGTCAGGAGCACTCTGACAATCAAAATGCTCAAAAATTGGTCTCTAAAAAATAAGTTAGTCTATCTTGCTCTTGATTGATTTTCAAAGCAGACTATTGTAGTCCAAACAATAGTTCACAGCATACGGCAAGTGCTCAATGAAACTGCTATCGTAGTAGCTGAAATACACAGACAGTGTCAAACTAAGATACTAACGTTGCCAATTACTCGTTCCTTCTTCTCAGTTGACGGCTAGTGCAATTTGAAGTAGATGAGCCCGTGGTGGGCAGAATGGCTGCCTTACCCTGCGGGATGGATGAGAAAATCTTATTTTATGAAGACAAATGTAAGAGATTATTTAGTAATTGAAATTTCATTTTTCTGACAAAGTAAGAGTTTGTTTTGAATTTTTGAAATGTGCCACCCTAATAGCTCACAAGCGTCACTACGACCACACACAGCACCACTTTTGTAACCCTAGAATATGCTTCATCCTTTAATTCATGGACGATGTTTAGTACATCGAAAGACTGTATTCTAAATTCATATCTTTTTCATACAACGTCAAAACAATACATACTAAAGTGCGTTTCTTCCACTTGCTAATAAGATCCTATGAAAATTAATTATATGTAATAATATAAACTATGCTCAGTTGCTGTTAGTGACAATTATGGGTGCATGAAGTCACGTACCTAACGTACTTATTGGCAGAACATCCTCCCTCTTGGAGTTGACCGTGGGGAAGATCCAACGCTGATGAATAATCGTATGCTCAGCGCATTGCTGAATAATGTTATGAATATTTGTCACAAATGTAAGTTATCACACAATAAATCATTGAGTTAAAATTTTTCTTCGCTCCGTGCATGCAGTTCAAGAACACCAGAGATTCTAACTCCAACAAAATTAAATACCTTGCATTGATTCACAAGGATCTTTTCCTTACGGAGTTGTAAATAATGTCTTAATTCTTCGAAATGGACCCGGAATCGGAATCAGTGCATAGGCGTGGCTTACTTTCTCACTGACTGACTACCGTTGCACGTTTCCCTCACTGGAATATATATCAGAAGTTACCCAGATTGATGGCACAAACTTCCTCGTTGCCAAACTGTACGTAAATTAAACCTGGAATGGCAATCTGGAACCAGAAATCGATAATCCTAGGAGGACTTTCATGAAAGCTACATAGATATGGCTAGTACGTCAACCTTCAGAGTTTCAGATCAACTTGCGTGAATACAAGGTGATTAAGGTCGTCTTAAGTGCTTGAATATAAGAAGGTGATATATAACGGGTCTCAGTTTTCGGTCGGATGCTTGAATCAGCTACGGAATAAATTAAATGGACTTCTCCGTCGAGCAGCTAGCAGGCTAGCTACGTACGAATTGTAGGTAACCATCAATTCCGTTCAATTGGACAAGTTTGCTACAGTCAATGATAGTGTGGTTATGTTCAAGAATGCCAATTTAGCGAAGGATGTAATAAAGTGGTTTGAGAGGGAGACGATCCTCGAAACTCTTCCTGGTGGTGCTTTATTATTGATTCCTCAGGTTCCAAAGAACACGGTCAGCGTGATGGAGTGATGGAGTTTGCAATACTTTTTTCAAAGGTTTTGCAATGCCCACGAATTTTGTTTCAATGACTTTGCAATGATCTAATATAAAGTATTGCACTATGTTTGCAATGGTTTAGAATTTGCAATAGTTTAGAAATATAATAGCATGGATTCAGTGTCCAATACTTTATATTGAATTAATCACAACTTAGCAACGATTTCGCAACGGTTTCGCAATGCATTATTTCTTTTTCGAGATATATAAAAAGTAAACCTAAACTAAGTCCCGTTACACATCGTCCCTTTGCAAAACCATTGCAAACGCCTTGCTATTGTGTCGCAGTCACTGCTTTCTGTTGTAGTCGAGGCAGCTAGCTCCCTGTTGTTGCAACGGGGAAATCGTGTGATATTCAGCCCTTCATCCTGCCAGTTGTTGACACTCAGCCTCTTCAGCCAGATCTCTCAACGTCATTCAGAGACACTCCACCCTCTTTGCGTAATTGGGCGTTCCTTGTATATCCTGAGAAACTCTCAATTCTTCATGATTTTCAAGTTGTGAACGCATGTGAAACTGCAATTCGAAGCCTTTTAATTTGTCCCCCAAGTTTTCCCTCGAGGTGATGTCAATAGAGAGGCCGGGTTCCAGGTGTACTGCTTGCTAGCTTGGAACAAGTTCGGCCAGCCCTATCATTGTTGTAGAATTATAATATCAACCCAGAAGTGTCACCAGAGAGTTAAAACACACGTTGTACATAGACATTGTTGTCCACGGTGAGCCCATGGGATTTTATTTGAGTGAGCCAAGGTAGTTATTAATACTGAAATCGTTAGGGACTTGATCCCGACTTCTGTGGACTGACCTAGTACCAATATCAATATAATTCATGTATTGTATTCATACACTTTGTTGGTCATCATTTAGCAAGTGGTGTTAGCATGACTTGGCCATTGATCTTTGAATGGAAACGCTGTGCACATGAATTATCCCTTCAAGAGAGGTCTACAACCTCCGACTTAGAATGATCGCAACTGATTTGGTTCTCGATCATACTACCCAAAGGTGATCCCCAAACGATCACACTCCTACATATATTTCAGAAAATGACTAAACTGAAGTGCTCAAATAATTAATTAATATCCTCAATCTTGGATGTAATTAAAAACCATTCAAATGTTCAATGTTTCGGCACGCACCGACAAACCAATGCCAATCGGCAGAGGGAAGAAAAGAGGTTCTTCATAACCATAAGGACTGGCACACAGGAGTCCCAACCAGTACATCGATCAGCAAGGATGTGAACGAGCCAAGTTAGTTAAAGAGATCATAAATTTCCTTAAAATTGGTATGACTCTACGAACCAAAGATTGTGACATTCATCTGCTCCACAAAGCTCTAAAACAAGTACTGACATCGATAACTTAAATTTCAGGCCACGCGCCTTAAAAAAGTGCCACGGCTGTGAAATTCCGCCAAATTAACGAATTTGGCATTCATTTGGATACCGCTGCTGTGAACAGTAACAAAGGATATACAGTGGAGCAATCGTTGCAAAATTTCGAGTCACTCGATCAGTCTGACTGCCGCTTCATGGACTAGATAGATAGATAATCAGTGCAGGTTACGGATGGGTGGCCTGAAATGATTATCGGTCATGACTGATCGAATGCTGCCTATTCAACATCAATTTGTGAGGCTGTAAATTGGAGGAGAGGAGAGGATGCACGTTCACAAACCATATGTGTGTGTTCATAGATCGATCGATCGATTTGTGAGTACTCTGCACTCTCCGATCACAAGATTATGAAGAATTCAACGTCGAGCATTGCAATCGGTTAAGTTGTGCGCATGATATTCAGTGACTACTGCTCGATAGTTTGTTGGAGTACTAACTGATAAGGAGGGTCTGGCAGTTCGATCTCTTAGCTTCATGACTTGTGAAGATTTTCCTTCCTTGCTGCAAAATCAGTTTCAATTGCGGAAAGTTTTCGTCTTCAATCGGGCATCATGTATTTCAGTCTTGGAAACCCAGACTCCCAAAGTCCTGGTGGAGACTTCCAAGCTCGGGTGGCCATTCCTTTTGGACATGCATCCGCAACAGCAAAATAATACAGTAGTATGAACAACGGTAATTGATGTTGCTACTCTGTTCTGTACAGCCACTACCGTACCCAATCAGGGGTTAAAAAAATATCTCTAAAAACAGATGCCAGAATTTTCATGATATTACTCTCTCTGTCCCTCCAAAAATCTTCCTCACCAGGGATTAACTGTATTTTTAGTCATTATGTTTGTGATATTCAGCACATTCAAGAATCAATACCCCATCCTCTAGATCTGTGCAAAATCTTCAGTTTAGGTGCCAATATTTATGCACCCAAAATCCATGCAAAAAATATCATATTTGAGCACCATCCATAAAATGTTGCCAACTTGTCACTAGATGATTTAAAGGTTGGTGGCAACAACGGGATTCTAGAAATATGTGCTCTTGGCAACCTAAATGCCTACAACAAATAAACTTGTTCCAGTTCATGAACACATCTTCATAGTGCCTAAGTGGTCACCGAATCCATCATCAACATGATTATATGAAGAAGCAACAAATAGAAGGTGCCTCATATAGGCAATGCCAAGCTTGCTAAGAGAAGAATGATTCCTAAACCCTTACCACTTGCCCCCACAAGGTCATTCAATATAACTAATGCTTAATCAACAATCAAAATTAGAGTTTTATAGTGGGACACAAAGTGTGCCTAATTTAGAGGTTTTTAGGGGGACAAAGGGAGTATTATTCAAAAATTTAAAAAACTCTATGGAAAAATAATAGCAACTTGGAAGCAGTTTTGGTGAAAACATAGTCAAAATCATATAGGGGTTAAAGTCTAAAATCAATTTAAACTATTTAGACAAAAATTCAGGTCAAAATTGAATTTACAATCTTATAGTATAAGTCTAGAGGTTTCCAAAAACATAAAGTAGGTGAAAATCGGAGTTAAAACAAGAAAGTTAGAGGGAGATGAAGTTTAGAAGTTAGAATGAATGAAACTTAGAAAATTTCATCCACAAGGAACAATAATGGAAACTTAGAAATTTTTTAGAGATCATAAATGAAAGTAGAATTAGATTTTCAATTGTAGAATAGGAGAAAATTGTGGATGAAGTTTGAAGAACCAATTAGTAATCAAACTTCATCCATTCATATTTTTTGCTAAAGAGGTCTTATTAATTGAAGTCTTATGTTTTTAGAAATGGCAAAACATGTTCTCTTAACCTTATCTTGTTAAGTTTAGGTTGAAATCATTTCCTTAAGGAAGTACAATACTCAAAGTAGCTCAACTGTTAGGTTTATTTCTTGCAATTAGGATAAGTTTTTGTGGGTTATTTGACGAATTTAGGGCATTGAGGCAATAGAAAAGATCCATTAATTGGAAGGCATAATGAACAATAGCTAGGCACCTTTTAGGATAAGAATTCACTTAAAAACTGAAATCTAGTTGTACTTGTCTGCTTACCAAGGGTAGATAAAAAATTGTTCACAAGGGGACAAGCATTATGGCTAACAATTGCCAACTAGTGTCATAACTCTATTTTGTAGCATTACATGAGATTTGGAGGCAACGGAGGGTTGTTTCAATTTTATTCCCCTTGTTAGGAACTGCAATATATAGTTAAAATAAAAATAAAAAAAATTAATATATTATTTTTTTTAATTTCAAAAAAATAATAACTCAAAAATCATTTTTGACATGGCACTCTCTTGACCACGTCAGATTGGCAAATGAAAACGTTCCTAGAGTTTTTAGAGTAAAAAATTTATAGCCTTCTAAAGCGTCCAAATCTCTCCTAATGGGGTGTGATCTTCCTCAAGGGCTTTGTTCTCTTGGTTACTTGCCGCTATATATTATACTTAGTTGGAGAAGTGTACACTACCTCCTTCGAACCTTGATATTCTTGTATCATTGACTACCATGGTAAAAAAGGAAACAAAATTCACAAGGTTAGGATTTTGAAGTTACCGCCTCCCTTGCTTCTTATTTTCCAACTTTTCTTTCAACACATGATTGGAGTGGACTCTTTTGTTCCTATTGATTCAATGGATTGGACACTAAATCCATTCTATGAAGAAGGCCATGCAATGTGAATTTTGTGTATTATAATAAAAAAAACTATTTTGCATTGTGCTAATTCTATGTTCTTTACCACTTCTTGCTAATTTGGGGCATGTACTTGCAATTATGAATTCAAAATTTGCAAATTTACTATGTGCAAAAAATAAAATATTCTTATATTTTTTCCAAAGGTAAATTTACCCTGCATGGTCCACTTCACGGAATGAAATTAGTATCATGCATTTGATGGAATAGGATTAGTGATTTTTTATTTGCAAAAAGTAGCCAATATTTGACATGACAAGGTTGGATTATCTCACCAATTGGAAAAAAAAAATTTTGATTTATTTTCACCAAAAAATTAGTAGCCATCTACAATAGTGGTGGAAGACAACTATTGGTTGATTGAGAGGCTCTTGTGAGTCCTACTGCTAAGAGCAAAAACAAGCATTTCCTTTCACCTATATCCTTTGGTGCCACTTTATCTAAATACGTGTATTTTTTACAAAAATATGGCCAGGAATTTGTACATGTGGCCACTCTTTTTGCTTACTTCTCTTTAAACTCTACCAATTTATTTTGAGTGTTAGAGGATAAGTCCGTAGCAAAGCTTAAATGAAGATTGAAGATTTGGTGGAGACTAGAAAGTGGAGATTGCCAACAAACTGATTGCCAAACTAGAGCATATTGTATAAAGAATGAAGATGAATAACTTAAAACATCGCCAAAGTATTGGTCCAACAATAAAAAAACAATTTATTTATTTATTTTTGGCTACAAGACTTTCAAATATACATACATACATACATACACACACACACACACACACACACACACACACACATATATATATATATATATATATATATATATATATTCAGTGGTAGATGTCAAGGGGAGCCCATAGCAACCCCAAGCATTGCCTTCCTTTATAGCTTTGTTTACATCACAACTCACGTACGGCAGGACTTGTAGGAGCTGCAAAAATGTTCAAGAAGTATATATTGAAAGCATAGAATGATCACGGCATGTACACAATCACTTACATCAATTTTGTAACCAACCTATGGTTGGAATTATAGCAACCTCCATAATAAGAATAGGTTGTAGAGAATCTTTAGGGAAAAAACTCAAAATAATTCCAATTTGGACCAAAAAAATGTAAATTTTTTTTAATCCTTCTTAAATCAATTTCCCTATATGCGAAAAATATTTCCTTGAATACACCCATCCAGCAGCTATGCTGGATTCCTGAAGTGGTCGGAAATGGGTCGTCATCCCATAACGTCACGTAACGGCTCTGTCTGTCTGTCTAGCAACTCCGCCATCCACTCCCCGCAGTCAGTCCCTTCCAATCCGTCAATCCACCCAATTTCATGATTGGGTCCGTCAAGTCCAGTCGAGCCAGTCAGACGGAGTTCTGGAAAGGCATCTCTGGAATTCCGTATCCAGAAAGGGTCCGTCTCGGGAAATGGGAGATTTGGTTCGCTTCTCTCTGTTGGGAATTTGGGATTCAACAAACAGACGGATGGAATCCAGGGGCATCTTTTTTTTTTCAATTTTTATGAAGTGCCAAAGTGGCGAAATAAAATGTTATGATAGCGGTGTTCCAAATTCCAACATTCACCCACAAATTGGATAGAAAAGATCACCTTCGTACATATTACATGTCCATAGTTTTTTTTCATCTACAATCACGCAATTTCATGTCCAATGTTTTTTTGTAATATGAGGGTTTTGGGAGAAAAGTTTCAAGATTTGTTGCCATTTTTTTGCCAAATTATTTTTTCCTAGTGCAATCTAGTATCAAAAAGCTCCCCCCCCCCCCCCCCCCCTCCCCAAAAAAAGCCTTGATGGAATCATTTCTAGCTTCCAAGCAATTGTCGTTAGTGCATCCCAAAATCATTTTGAAATTGATGAAGAAGGATGGGAATAAATTAGCTTAGAAGCTTATGGCTCATTTCCAACCACTTAAGGGATTTAGCATACTTGCTAGTTGGATTTGGTGAGGGAAAAATTTCCCCAATGTAGGAAAATAGATTGAAGAAGGATTCAAATCTTTTTTACATTTCTTTTCCTCCAAAAATAAAATTATATTGAATTTTTTTGTAATGATTATGTAAGACCTATTCATGTTATAAAGGTCATTCTAATTTTTTATTTATTTATCATAAATTGGTTACAAAATCAATGTGAGTGGTAATTATGGTTTTCAATGTACACATTGTGTCATTCTATGCTTTCAATGTACACCTCTTGAACATTTATGAAGCTCCTACAAATCCTGCAACATATAAGTTGTAATATAAACAAGATCTGATTGGAATTATAGCAACCTACATACTTGAAATGGGAGGGTTATTGAAAAGGGATCACTTACCTTAACCCTCGAACGTTGAGGTAGACATTTTGTATCTGATGGATGATAGGGAATCAAATTGTATAGAACAAAAGTGCAACTATTCATCCTCAAAATTTGTTTGGAAAAGGGAAGATCTTCTAAAGTAGTTTGACTTGCAATGACCACTTTTGCAATTTGGGAGGCTAGTGATTTATATGGCAATAGAAATGGATGATTACAAGGGTCATCCCTTCGGCATTTAAGGATTAAAGGGACATAAATTGATAGTTTCTTCACTAGTATTAGTGTGCCCCATGCCATTGCCATGGCAAAAAAAAGTAATTTTAAATTTAAAAAAAATTTATGACAACTTTTAAATTCAATAACTTTTACACTATGCATTCAAACACCACAAAACAAAGTTTGTGCATCCCTCCTTGCCAAGGGCTTTTTGATGATACCCAAAACGTGACTGAAAAACATAGAGTCATGGAGATCTCAATGTAACAAACAAACAAAAAAACCTAACTTAAAGTATGGATCAAAAAATTTCTTCATTCAAAAGGGACATACACAAATATTATCAATTAATTAAATAACTTATATAAATAAATAAATAAATAAAATACTTTATTTGTCCACGCACCATTCATAGCCAAAATCAATTTTTTTAAATATAGATATGATATGTGGAATACATGTGAATATAATATACATGATACGAATGTGTTATATGAAATACTAATATAGTAAGATATATGCATACAAATATGGGATATAGTTGCTAATCCCATATCAATTGTAATCTTGCACATTTCAAAAAAATATTATTATTCAATCACTTTTTAATCATTCTTATAACATCATTGCAAACACTAAGTGTCTTGATGGATGATAGAGAATCCTTCTATATAAGACTTAAGTGCAAATATTAATTTTTGAAATTTTGTGTGAAAATGAGAGGTCTTGCACAATAGTTTGACCTCCAATGAGTGCTTTTGTTTTTTTAAGCAAAACATTAATACAGTTACCAAAAGGATGACTTTCAAGGTAACTAGGGTTATTATTCTAGGGTTGAGTGAGAGGAGTGAAGTAATTCACTCACTATCCCCTCAATTGAAAATGGACCCCCTCTCTAAGTATAAATTTTTCACAAATCAAGAATGTCGTTGGGAAATATATATCATTAAGATAGGTTGTTTGTTTTGTTTTGTTTGTTTGATACGTTAAGATTTAACAAACTGTGAGGTATTCAACAACGTTCTTAGTACCACTCAAAAGTTCTTTGCTCAAAGGAGTGCAAGGATTTTGTTTTGTGGGGTTTCGACTTACAATGCAAAAGTTATTGAATTTCAAACTTTTTATGAATCATTTTAAAATTTCAAATTATGCTTTATTTTGGAAAATTCATAACTTTTGCATTGCATGTGTACGCACCACAAAACAAAGTCTTTGCACTCCTTTATAGGTAAGGCTTTCTATTCATGCCAATTTCGTGGCGTTTAGACCTATGGTGTAGAAATTATAGAAATTATAGAAATTACAAAAATTATAGAAATTATAATTTAAAAAATTGAATTATTGAATTTCAAAGTGTGAAAATGATTGAATTTCAAAGTTTTAATGGATTTTTTTAAAATCCATAAAATTACTTTTACTTTTATTTTGATTGTGGCAATGGCTCAAAGTACACTAGTCCATTCCTTAAGTTAGGTTGTTTGTTTTATTTTGTTTTGTTTATTATGTTGAAATCTCTCATACCATGAGTCCCCTAGTCACATTTTTGGTATTGTTGGAAAGCCCTCGGTGAGGAGGGGTGCATGGGCTTTGTTTTGTGGCATTCAGACCTACAACATGAAAGTTATTGAATTTAAAATATATATTAATTAAAAAACTAGAAAGTTGCTATCATTTTTATTTTGACTGTGGAAACGACGCAGTGCATACAATTTTTTTTTATAAAACCATTGAGCTTAATGCAATGGCAGACACACATCCTGTCATGACAAAAGGCCAATAAGGTAGAAATACCTATTTTGGATAACTTAAGCATTTCAAATTGGATGGTGTGGGAGAGTCATAGGGAACTAAGTTCAATGTGTGCAAAAAATAAGGTTATGGAAGAATGCCAAAAAAAAACACTCCAAAAATGAATATTTTATTGAATATGAAAGTGGATTTTGCACCCAGATCCATTCCAATTTCATAGATTCACCTATTGTGGTTAGCTTTGGCACTTCTCTCTAGACCAACAAGGAAGAGAGATGAGTGGATGAGAAGGTATAAACCAAGAATCTTTTTCAATGATCATTGCACCCAATTATTGTCTACAATAGGTTGGCCTAGGAATCAATTACAAGGGGCCTGTCCAAAATAGGTACTTCTATCTTAGTTCTGAATCAGACTGATTGTTCTTTTCTGCCTTTTATTTCCATCATCCTTTTGAGAGGGAAAATAAGAGGAAAATATGAAAAATGAAAAATAAAAAAATAAATTTGCAGTAGTTGTTGAATTACCCACCCCTGTTCATTCATCTTCCAGGTGTCAGTTGTGGAAAGGGTTTGGCATGACCATTGCATATACTGAGTGGTTATGATTTGTGAATTACCCCTAGCAAAGGTCCATAATATAGGCCTATGGACCTTCCTTTGGACTCAATAAATGATGGAAATTTTCTCTTTCAATTGTACAAAGGTTGAGTGCAGTTATCAAGTTTCTTCCAGAGCTTCCAAGCTCTCACTGGAGCACATGGGTCATGCCTGGAACTGAAGGCATACGGTAACAGGTTCAGAAAACGTGCATCCAAGGGAAGAAAGCCCCTGGCCTGTGCAGAAATGGGTGAACACTAACATTTCTTACAATTTTGTGGGAGAAGAGAAATGAGGAACACAGCTATGAAAATTTTAATTTTAATTTTTTGACTCAGAGTGAATAAAATATGATTTTTCAAACTTAGATGTGCCTAGGATTCTATTAAAGCTCATAGGCTACAATTGTGATGAACCAAGACATGCCTTTGAATGGAGCAATTGAGTTTAAGAATGATCCACCATAAGTTTTTATTCAATTCACTCCCTGTTGCAAGTGCAGTGAATGGATTGCAGTAAAATTTGAAACGCAGGGACAATTTCCATTGACTACATTTGTATTTTAGTCTCACCAAATTCAGAACTTTATTATAAGCAAAGACCACACATAATAGTGACCCATGTCACCTGCTCAATAGCCTAAACTCATGCACATGGGATGGCAATTTCTCACCATACAAAGTCATTTGCATTTCTACATCCTTGTGTATTGTTTCTAACAATTCTATAGGGCAATTTTTAATGCCTGAGAGCTTTTTGAGCCTTTTCCTATACTAGAGAATGGACATGGGTTTGCCCATTCTACAAAATAGTGAGCCCTATGGGCTTGTTGGTCTACAAAATCTACACACCCTTGTCCGCTCTCTAGCATTAAGACTGTGGGGTATTAAGTGATTTATATAATATAAAATATCATATAAAGTTTTATACATACTTGGTGTCATTCTCCTGCTTCATCATGCTACTATTTGTTCTTGTTTTTTTATACCATTTTTCTTCATACAAATACAATTTGGAAATATGATTTGGAAATATTCAATTTGAAGATGTGTGTTAAAATTGGCAAAGCAAGCATATTCTTTTGGTATAATCGGTAGGTTCTTCAAGATGTTGATCTTGTAAACTAATCGAGCTTAAAATGAGCCAAATAGGCTCTTTAGGGTGTTGATCATATAAACTAATCAAGCTCAAATGAACCGAATATGCACTCCTTGGTCTTCTCTAATTAGTCTCTTGTCCTAGATGTTGATGCTTGGAGCTTAGGAAGGAACTAAGATATACAAAGAGACTTGACTTGGCATACACTATCAATTAAGCTAACTACACCCAATTACATACTTTACCTATGCTATTGTAGATATGCTACTGACGGTACACATTTGGATTTCAAATGGTTTTCTATAAGGTGGGTATCACCTTTTCTTTTCTTTTTTAATAAAATTATAACTAATAAATGAGTTGTGTATATTGTAGTAAAATAAGATGACAATTGTATTTGAAAAGTTGTGACCTTTTTACAATCAAGTTCACAACTATATGCATTGATGTATGATCAATGTGCCATCCCCTAATTGTGCATGCTTGGTTTCACTATAGGATCTACAAATGTTTCCGTCTTCATTCTAAATATAGATGTGAGATATTTCAAACAGATATAGCTTTGAGACATTTCTTGTGTTGTATGGTAACATGCACAATTAGAGGTGTTGCACAATCTTGAGCATGTCTACAATACCGGTAGTAGAAAGAAAAATCCCCATGTACCAAGCCACAAGGCTAGAGCATGGACAATGAGCCATTGTAATTTATTTCTTATATAGGCTTTGGAAATGGCATGTTCTCCCATAATTGATTGGCATCCCCAAGTCTTTTTTATTTATTATTACTAATACTACAAACAAGTTATGCCACAATCAAAGTTTTTTATGCCACTAAAACCTGTGAATATAGGAGCATAGGGTCAATTTAGCATAAATTGAAAATCACAGTTATTCTTCATATTGTATTTAAAAAAATCAAGCATACTACCTACCAATATATGATGTGTTTAGCTTTTGCAATAGCAAACAACTAGTCCCAAGAAAAGCATTAGAAGATTTTGGAGGGCTACGACTCTAGGAGGGTTGTTTTAGAGGCATTTCTATCACTACTCCTCCGGTAGCTAGAGAATGGCTATTGCCAAAGTTTTTTTTTTAATTTTTTTTTTGAAAATTTTAATATAAGAAAAAAAAGTTGAAAAATAAATTATAATATTTTTTTAATGATGTGGCAATTGATGTGTCACGTTAGGCAGCTAGTGTAGTAAGTTCCCACAATTTGAAAACCTCAAGGAACTCACAACCCTCCAAAGCAACTGAATGTCTTCTAATGCAAAGAATTTGAATCACACTAACCATGCGCATAAGCTTGTAGAGTGCTTGAGTTATCCAGCATTAGATTATGGAGATAAGTGATTTGGGTGGGGCAAAGAAGAAAGAAATCTTCTCAAATTTGGTTGGTTGGGCAGCTTTCATCAAGACTCACCACAACATGAAACATAACGTAAACCACTCCTAGGAAATTCCCCGTTCATTTCTTGGGAGGCTTTTGCAGCATAATGTCCAATTGTGCAGGTTTTCTTGTGTAATCGGGCATTGCAGATTACTCATTTGACTTCAATTTCTCATCCTTTTGCTTGTGATTTACGTTGGGCAATGGCTCCTCATCGTCAAGTGTTGCCTTGTACATAGTCCTCAATCTTTGGAAGAAATTTGACAGCATTTGGACTTCTTCCCTAGTTTTAGAAACTAGGATGGGATGACTCAGAGCATTCCCACCCATCCTCCAAAACAGATGGCCTCTCTCAGGGCCTTGCTTGGAAGTGGTGGTGGGCCTCCAAAACAAGAACCTTTTGGAGGCCAGATCACCGCCTCCAAACTGACCTCCAAAACATGAAGAGATAAAACAGGTGAAACCCTCCCACTGCTGGGTGAAGTTGGCCACGGGCGAGGCGCCTTGGGCTTCAGGGCTTGTGGCCTGCAAAATGCCCACCCAAACCCACCTGCAAAATGCAGGACGGGTGGGCATGCTCTCAGTCATTTGGCAAAGGCAGGGCCCCCCTCCTCCTTCAGTTTTGCTTTGGCTTCAGAGTCCTTTTTGTTTTGTTTCCTCTTTTGCCCAGCCATTGGCTTGGCTGTTTTGCAAGCTTAACTGTTGTTTTGCAATGGAATTGCATCTGATTCAAAAAAAAGAAAAAAGAAAAAACAGAAGTTAGAAAGAAAGAAATCAGGACACACCTGAGTTTGCCATTTCAGCCACGCAGTCAGTGCAATGAACTTGTTTGTTTCCAAATCTTACCAAGTTAAGTGATGTGCATTCTAAACTGCAGAATCTTGTCTCCATGCTTCACTAGCTTTGCTGCCTTGTCCATCTTGATTTCAAATCAGGTCTCATACCCAATGGGATTCTTCTTTCCACAAAGTTCCAGATCCTTGCCTGCAGAGTTTTGGAACCTGATTTTGCTCAACAGCAGCTAAGTTACCTCATGCACTCAGAAGAGAACAACAGCAACACCACCCTGTCGCAAGTGGAAACAAATCAGTCCCGACCTCCTGGATTTCCAAGAGCATTTCAATTGAAAGGCATTGGGGTCTTCAATTGTACATTGTGGTACTCTCTTTAATAATAATTCTCCTTTTCAAAGTTCTTGCATCCAGTGGAAAAAAGAAGATTTAGTGTACCCCTTTGAGAAAACAATGTTACATTTTTTTGCAGCCAATGAAAAAGTGACACGTGTACCCCTTCAGGGATTCATGTATGACTTTCACTGGTTTTGACTGAGATTGTCACACAATGTAACTTACAATGTACCCCAAAGTAGCAGGAGCAACCTTCATTTGTGTCTATTTAGGTTACTGACTATAGGTATGTTACAATGCATCCAAAAGACAGTGCATAGGGTGCTAAAATCCCCCCGCCAAATTATGTGAGCCGTCAATGCACTGGGATCCCCTTTCTTGCCGTTGATTTGCAAATGGAGAAAATAATTTGGCCACTGATCTTCGTCATTGGAGATGTCCAAAACCGTCGATCTTCACTGTGAAATGGCTGTCATTCAAGGTCAATTAATTAGCCCCCCTCCTTTTCCCAAAAAAATTAGCAACCATTGATCATTTTTGATAGAAAAAACACCCTTCCCTGCCGTTGATCTTGAAAAATAAATCATACGGATATGGATACAAGTATACTGATATGGATATGGATATTGGGATATGGGATCAGATATATAATATGGATATGTATACAGAAGACAGATATGAAAACCAATTAATCCATATCATTTGTTAAACAAGTTGATTTTGAAAAATACAAGACTAAGGGGGGGACTAAGATCTTCAAATTATTTTCAAATCAAATTATTGTTCTACCCCACCCCCACCCTAAAAAAAAAATGAATTGGACATCTAAAAAATAATTTGACTTGAACATGTGCCTTATTATGCACCCAAAAGACACTGCATCAATTTACAACAAAGAGGCGTGAGGCCCTCTCACATTAATTTTCCGGTCACAAACACTCAAGGCTTATCATCACTAGGGAGTCAGTTTGCTAATTATATTCTTCAGTAACTGCTCTTATGGTCACTGATTTTGCCAATATCTATACCTCACGTTAGGTTGTTTGGTGTGTTTTGAGTGAATAGTGAGGAAAGGTACCCACTATCCACCCAAAAGTGACTTCATTTTTGGGCTCATTTTTGGATTTTAAAGATTTTAAAATTTTCATTTGAAACCTCCCCTTCCCCCTCCCCCTTCATGTAATTTTCAGAAACTAACATAATGACAATCAATATGGGATAATTCCTCCATATTTGTATCCGATATTGTATTCGTATCTAGTATCCATATTTAGTATTCATCCCATACCCGTATCCAATATTGTGTATGTATCCAATATTCATTTCATATTTCATATTTAGATGGCTCAAATTAAATCTCACAGGATCAACAACTTGTGATTTTTTGAGGAATCAATGGCAATTTCAAAGGTAAGTATTTTTAAAAAATTTAAAAAAAATCAACAACCTCTAAATTTTTTGAGAGAAGCAGGAGCAACTAATGCAAACTAAGGGGGAGCCATCTTTTGAGTGGATAGTTATAGTGAGATCTCCTAGAAAGTGTGTCCCTTAATTATATTCTTAATACCATCAGCAAGCCTTTGGTGAGGAGGGGTGCATGGGCTTTGTTTTGTGATGTTCCAACCTAGGGTGTGAAAATGATCGAATTTAGGAGTTTTTTTGAATTAGAAAATTAGAAAATTATAGTTATTTTTATTTTGACCATGGCAATGGCATGGGCTACACTAGTGTAGAATAGGGTTTTTTATTTCATTTTTTATAAAGTGGCAAAGTGACAATATAAAATGTTATAGTGGTGCCCCAAATTTCAACATTCATTTATATATTGGATAGAAAATATTACATTAACATATATCATATATCTCTAATTCTATGTTTCATCCACAATTTAGCAATTTCATCCACAATTTTTTTTTAATTTGAAGTTTTTTGGCAAATAACTTCATAGTTTTTCTCCTTTTTTTAGCCAAATTAAATTTTTTGAGTGCAATCTAGCTATATTTTTCCCCCTCCCCCCCCCCCCCCTCCAAAAAAGAAAAGCCTTTGTATAGAGTTAACCCCTAAAGGACGAAATGGACATTGAATGTATGTTAACAATCTCGGGTAGGTGCATATGAAGTCATTTTTTAACAGATGTTCTTAAATTTTTAACACAAGGTGTGAACATGTACCCCCTTAGTGGGAATATAAATTTTTTGATCAGGTGTCTAGATCAAAAGTTATGTTGCCCTAAACTTTTGAGGCAGCTTGGGCAACTTCAAGTAGCATGTACTAAACTCCTCCAATAATTCTGAAATTTGGTAGGTATGTCATATACATGATATAAGATGCAAATGTCCAAAAAAAATAACCATGTATAGTGTAAAAATCTTACTTTAGGATGAGTTAAAGACTGTTGGCCTTGTCTAATAAGATTGATAAATTTTTTTTCCCCTAACTTCAAATGTCATAATCTTTCAATCCATGCAGTTGAAGTTTCTGAAATTTTTTCCACATGTTCTTAGATAAGTGTAGTACAAATTTGTATAGTTGAATTTTGAAAAAAAAAAATCATTTTTTTCTTGCTGCCTAAAAACTACGAAGATTTTGACAGTTTCTATCCAAAATGTGCCTCAGTCCTTTAGGGGTCAAATAATACTTGCATACTGTTGCATCCCCTGGAGTCCTGGACCCCTTGTTTTGCATCCCCCTGGATCCCTTGGGTACAGTATACTACGAAAGGCATTCAAATTGTACAGATCCTGTCTTGCAGAGATTTCTTTTGTTTAATTTCTTTTGGGTCCAACAGAAAGCAAAATGAGATTCCCACATCCAAAATTAAGTACATCCATTTTCAGAGAGAGCAATACCATCCAAAAAAAATGTGTAAAATATATGCAATTTCATCCATAATTATCCTTGCCTATAGGCCATCATCCTTCCTGCTTTGTCGACCTCCTTTTGGGTGAGATGATGACATCAAATGATCAAGCATTCTCTTTCTAAGTCATAAATGATATGTGATTGAGTGCATTACTTTATAGAATCATGTATGTATTTTATGGGGTTTCTTTTATCAACTTTCCTTGTGAATAAAATAGTAAGAAAATCAATTCAAGATTCCATGCCCTGACGCATGCTGACAAGCTTCCAAAAAAGAAATTGGATTCTAGTATAATTTCTCTGTCGTCATGATGTTTATCTTACCATTGTAATTTGTTCAACTAGAGTGAAGGTTTTGGAACAAAGGAAACATCTTTTCAACTACCTGAAGGCAGGCCAGGAGGATTGACCCCTCTATTGCCCCACCAGAGGGTAAATGTCAAAATTGACCCCTATTTTGTGCCGCTTAAATTTTGTATTTCATCATGTCCCCTCATTAATTTGGGGTCTCTAATTGCAAATATGAATTAGAGGGGTCAATCCTCCTTGGCCCCTGAAAGCAAGAATGGTTGGCAATTGAAAAAAATAATATAAAAATATATGTAATATAATTTAGATTATTGTATATTTGTTAACAATGTTGCATACTAAGTTATTCCTCTTTTTTCAAATGTTGCACTATCATCCTAATTAACCCTAGTGTCCCAAATTTGGTCTTCCCCAAACTCACATTTGACTATTATAATTTTCTAAGCCATATACTGAAAACTTCCACAATTTTTTCCCAAAGTTGGCCTCCCTAACCTTCTCACAATCTCAATAGCCACTTCTTGTGGATCTTATTTTTTAATTGGTGGGGCCAACTTGAGTGGCAATGGTGGCCTAATTCTGGGATTCAAATTGGGGGCTCAAGGACTAATCCTTAAAGGTTTTCGGTGTTTATAGGCCAAAAACTACTTCAAAGTACTTAAATCCAAAGCAAACCTAAAATCTTCATCTAAGTTTATTCATTAATAAACCCAATTGTAGGAACCTCTAGTTATCTTGTTAGAATATACTCTCCTAAATTTCAAAATGAAAAACCTTACCAATTGTAAGATCATGATGCTTGGATTTCAAAAAGAAATATTTTCAACTCTTCCCAAATGGTTAGATTTCATCTTTCAAACATTTTATACAAAAATGTGTAGATCCTACAACTTGCAACTCTCTATAATATGTTGAAGATATAAGTTGGAAATATATATTAAAAGTTTCAACAAAAAATATATTATATTCATGCTTGAAAAAAAAAGAAGTAAAAAGATGTAGAGGATGATTCAAAATACAAAATTGTTGAGAATTTAGATATGGAATTGAAAAATGCCAATCCCAATGGTTGAAATGTTGTAATAAACAATCTACTTCCACTATTTTTTATTTTTTTCCAAAATATTGAAAATTGAATTAAATAAAGGACTTCATAGTTTGTCCTAGAGTAGAGAATTCATAACTACTTGCAAACTAAAACTCTTCATAACTCTTATTTAATTAATCAAAATGGGATGATTCAAAGCTTTCCATATATGTTTAAAACTAGAAAATCAATTTCAAATTTTTATTTATTGAAAAATAAATTTTAATAAATTTTAATGTTGCATGTTGAGTAATGGAAATTACATATCATGCAATAGTTTTTTAACCATCTAGTCAAAAGTTATGAAAATTGTGTCCCTTTACAAATGTTGTATGAAAATTTCAAAGAAAAATTTAAAATTCCAATCCTAGTGAACTACCCCAAATCACTATGTTGCCAAAAAAATGTTGTTTGAACATTTAGAGGCTAAAACATTTGGATGAATCCTCATGGTTTCATTCATTTAAACTAGAGATATTCTATAAAATACTCTAACATGATTTTCAATATAATCACTAGTCATTTTTATGCTGACCCCTAAAATCCCAATTGAACATTTTTTAGTCTATGCCCTTCTTTGATAGGTTGCAAAGACCATAAACAATTTTTAAAAATTGAAAAATTGAAAAATTGATGTAGTTTAACAAGTTGTCTTTCTGTAGCCAAAAGAATCTTTAATTTGGACAACAAATTTGTCTTCAATTTGTTTTCAAACTCAAACACTTCAAATTACAATTTATTTTGAGAAAAACCTAACCAATGAGAGCCCATGCCAAGAAACATGCTCGTGAATAGTTCAAGTAGACAAGGCCACTAATTGGTTGGAGGGAATAGTTGATGGGCTTGGTCACAAGGAATTCTTGTTTTCCTTCATTGATTGCAAGGCTTTGTAAGAAACCTTCCATTGCTCCAATATGGTAGTCAACCCATTTTCGACCACTTAAGCAATTCTGCATATATGGAGCATAGGTTTCTTGAGTGTAGGAATTTTTCCATATATAGAACTATAGTTTAGAAGAATTCCTTATTTTTCATAATTTTATTACTACGAATTTTGTAGTGGAAGATTTTGTTTGACCTATTCTTGTCATGTAGGCCTTCCTATTTCCAACCATAGGTTGATTTTAAACTAAACAAAGACTGCAACCAATTGTAATGTGCCATGATTGCATTGTAAATTGTGCCATAATTAATCTCATGTTGATTGAAAAAACTCTAGCCTATATGACAAGAATGGGTCCCTGGTTGGAAATGGGTTGGCTACCATACTTGTGAAAATTGGCATACATATTCACAACTATTCATAATTGCATTTGGTGAGAAATAAAATTTGATGTGTAGAAATTTTGATACATGCCCCACCCACTCCAAAGTCATTTTGCCCAAGATACACTTTTTTTTTTCATTTTTTAGAATTGGAACAATGATTGCAAAAATCTCAAAGTCCATTTGGTCAAATACTTTGAAAACTAGAGGGTGTGTAAATTTGATAGTAATTAACAAGAATTGATAGTTAGATTTTTTTTAAAGAGTGCAAGCACGATAAAGTGCTTTGTTTCAAGTCACTTTTGGAAACACTTTCAAGAAACCTAGAGGCATTCAATTATTGTAGTGTCTTTGTATTAATTATTTGCCTTGAACTTTAAGAAGTATAAAATGGTCTTGTAGAATTGTAAATTTAATATTTCAATTACGTACTACAAACTTAGACAACATTGTTTACTAATTGAAATAAGATGCTTTGTAAATGATTGAAAAGTACTAATTTTCTTTTAGAATATCATTATCATTTTAATTTCATCTCCTATACTTATCTTTCAATTCCATGTGGAGATGTAGAAGCTTTTGAAAATTTGATTTGAAACACTTTGAAGATTATGCCATTTAAATACAAAATTTGTAAAGGAAAGAACACATTTTTTTAAGACCATAAGTAAATAATATACCACTCACATATCATTCGAAAATAAAAAAGAATTTTTGAATATCTTGAGCATAAGTTCATTATATGAGCTACTTTGTTGATTCTTTTTTCCTTTGAAGATGCATAATATACTATAAATATAACTCAAATTGACTTTTCTTGAATCCAATTATTTCTAATAGTAACTAGTGTTGAAAAGAACAAATTTAATAGGAAAAAAATACAAATTGTAAAATGATCTACTTCTGGACAAAAATGCCTTTAGTAGGACCACTTTTTGAAATTTTTACTTGGCTTGCACCCAAAAATAATACTAGAAAGTATTTTTTGTTGATTTAAAAAAAATGCTAATTTAGAGGTGATTTTGGAAAAAGGATCCTTTGGGAAATTTGGAGTCTCTAGGCATTAGGATAGATTTAATTTTGAATGTTCTAATAAGATGTATCTTTGGTATACATCATAATATTCTTTACTTTGAAATTTGTGGTATTCTTTTTTAACAATGACACTATAGCTTGAATTCTTCCATCTACAATCTTGAAAGAAAGCATCAAATAAAGAGTTTTAACAATTTTCTAATAGTGAAAAGGTTTACAATGCATAAGAGACATAAGAATCCATCCTTGAAAATCAAAGTAACTTATAATCCAATAGGGTTTCACTTCTCTTGATGCTATTACCAATGGCAAGTGATTGAAGATTTTTGAATTTAAGAAAAAAACTAAAATTTAAAACTAAAATAAAATTTAAAAAAACTAAAATAAAATTTTAATTTTTCTTAAAACTAAAACTTCTCATATGTTTGAATATGATGCTTATAAATTTAAATTTGTAATTTGTTAATACATATTTTATGAATTTGCTGTGTATAAATTTATGAGTTTTTATTTTTTGGATTTGTTAATTGATTATTTTTTATATTATTAAATCCTAAAGAATTAAGGAATTCATTTAGGATTATTTGAGAACCAAGGTAGGCTCTATTAATGTCATAATTTGTAATTTGTACACAAGTTTTTTGGGTAAAAATTAATCATCCTAATCTACATGTGAAGCTTTGTTTCATGCCATCCTAATAACTACTCCAAAAGTTATGAGGAATTTTTTTATTTCAAAGTTAAATTGGGCAACTAATAATATATTTAAAAATAATAATTTTATATGATTGTATACATTAATACAATCACAAAAGTATTTGAACCATTCAATCCTAAATAATCAAATGAAAGTTATAAGAAGTTATATTTTGTAGGCTATGAAGGTAGGAAAAACACATGGCGTAGTTTTTTTAACACCATTTTGAAAATTTTCAATTGAAAACATAAATAGAGGGTACCAATTGTTTACTAAGAACATTCTCACCAACAATTGGAAAAAATGGCAGTTAGTTTAAAGTTAGTTGGTAGAAGTAGAAAAAAAAACATGTTGCATTTTGAAAACAAAGGATGCAAAATCAAAAGGAAACGTATAAGGACAAAAATTAATCAATGTCCTTTCAAAAATTGGAGGATATTTTATCTACCTCTTTTTACCACTTGGCAAATTTCATGGCATAATATTCATTAGCAAATACATGGGCAAGGTGAAGATCATATATATGAGGTATTAACCTTAGAGCTTGGCTCCATTGGATTCTGGAGATCCGGTTTCCAAAGGAGGCCAAACCTTCGTGCCAAATGGGGCCGGACCCCTTGATAGCTCCATTGAGTTGGACCTCCGGGAGTGGCAAGTAACAAAGGCGCAAAAACTTAAGCAAAAGTCTCGAAGTTAATTGTGGCTTTTGTCTTCTAATTGTGTTTTCAATGCCTCCAACACCCTCCAGGCTTGCACGGCCGATTTACAAGGGAAGCTAGAGGGGTACCTAGAGGTCCGGGAAGGCTGGTTGTGTTAATGGAGGCTAACCTAAGCTCCGGTTTCCAAAGGTCTAGGTCCCAATGGAATTAGGCTCTTAGAGGAGAAGGTGTCCACTTCAAGGGACAAGCTATAGACTTTAGGGGTCTAACAACTCAGATGGCAAGTTAGGGACTTAGAATTAGGGTCAACTTATATGCCACCACCCACAAGCTCCCACCTCTTGCAATTGCATCTATCGAGTCTCGTTTTCTATAATAATCTTACAGTCTTGTCTCCTAAGGTAGCCCTCGTAATTTGCATCACATCCTTGCTTGTTGTCCTACTTCTTGCAATCCCACCTCTTCACTTATTGTTGCAACTTATCATCATTCTACTCCTCCATTCTATTTCAAGCCCATCACTCTATGCCCTTGCTATGTTGCAACTCTAGGACCACTGCTAAACTCCTCCTCCTTTGAATTATGTTGAAGTGTTGAACTGTATATCAATATAATACATTTGAAACTTTGAAATATACAATATCAATACATTGTAGCACATACAGGAAATCTTCTAAATTGTGAACACAAATAGGATCTCTTTCCTTATTATACAACCAACCAAGCATGTTACAAATATCCTATTGTACCATTCTAACAATCTTGCACAATGTAGAATATAATTGTAATTTGATTTTTCTATTTGATCCTCAAACTATATCTAATTTTGTACCTTTGAGTATAATGGTACAATTACTTTGCTAAAATCTAGTTAAATAAGATAATATCTATTTTACAAAATTTGGTCATATGGCACCTCACTTTGAACTCTTAATAGATCATAATTTTGTTACATAATGGATTTAAAAAAAGATGAAAGATATGCATATAGATGCTTTCTACATATCTATGCAATTAAAATTTTAAAATTCATCACTAATGTTTTTTAAACAATTATCAAGTAAAAGTACAAATATTAAATGAAACAATTCACCAACACTACCAAAGAAATGGGGTCCAAATGAAGAGAAAATCAATATAAATTCTATTGATTTCTCTATTGGTTCGGATGCCATTTGAAGACATTTGTGTTGATTTTGTCTTGATTTATTCAAGAAATAAAAAATAAAAAAACAAAAAACAAAAAAGGCTCTTTTTCTTTTGTCCGAAAATTTTGGGTAGCAAACAATTTTTTTCCCTTCTGCCTGGAAATTCGGGCAGAAAACAAAAATTATTACCACCCAAAAATTTTGGGCAGCCCAAGCCTAATACCCACCCTATCACAGTCCAGTACCCACCGTGTCACCCAAGGGTTTTAATCTCAGGACCTCATGCTTATTAGATCCAGGTCCTCACCACTACACTGACTTTACAACTACATGTACAGAGTCGTTACTTTGTTTTTACTTATACGTTTCCGGTTCAGTGAGTTTAAACTCAGCTGACTTTGGCTTCCATTTTAGTATAGTATAACAACTTTTTTCAGAAAAAATTGAACTAATAAAATTTGGGAAATTGAGTTGAATTTCATCTCCAAAAATCTGTTTGTGATTTTGACTCTTGAGTATAAAGTTATGGACAAAGTTCAGGGAGGATGTTTGAAAATATCAAAGAAAATGTTCCTTTCTACCTTTCTTTGAATTTTGTCCATAACTTTTGATTGGAGACTCAAAATCTCAAACGGATTTTTGGAGATGAAATTTAGATTGATTTTTCAATCTTTCACTAGTCCAAAGTTTAAAAAAAATTACTTTAATATGACAAAATGTCCGTTAAACTCTACTGAGTTTTAAAAACATTGAATTGTGAATGATTAATTTTTTTCCTTTCTACATAGAATTTAAACTATGATGTTTTAAATGTTTTCCAAACGAGGAAAATTTACTTTTAATGCTGATAAGTCAAAATTGTATACTTTCATGACTTTCAACTTTGTGGATTATGTTAACAATCTTGTTCAAAGTAGGTGTAAAGAATTTCAAACCAATTAGATGATTTGTCATGGCTACATATCCAAAACTACCCCAACTAAAAAACAATGACCTTTTGAGATATAACTTTTTAATTGCAACTTGGATTAGTCTAAATTTTTTTAGGCATTGACCTAGTAGTGAAACACACCTTGAGTAAAAAATTTACAAGAATAATATTCAATAAATATTGCATTGAGAAGGGCTTGCCAAAAATAGAAAATGGTTGAAATCATGCCTTAAGGCTTTAACCCCTTAAAGCCTAAGGGTTTTGAACAAAACACAAATGTGTTATAAAATATAAGTTTCATAAATTTTTTGAATTGTGCATCAACAAAAACAATCTGAAGGAAGAAAAGTAGAAAGTATTTATATGGTTGAAATTATAAATATTTCAATTCTCTTTAAATGAATTTTGAAAATATAACTTCAAAAATTCATCAAATATACAATTTTTTTACTTTAGCATTTGATTATTTTTTGGTCAAAATTGTGGATTCTATTGATTTGTGAAAAAAATTGTAAGATCTGATGAGAAGATTTTCCCCAAGTAGTAAGGATTTCAATACCAAGTAAATTCTAAACCCTTCGTGTTATTCTATTATAATTTTTGTTTGACTACAACAATCATAAAGTTCACTATAAGTGAAAAGAGATTGAGACAAGCCAATTTTTTTAACAAAAAAATAGAAAAAAAAATTTCAATCCAAAAATGCTTTGTGAAGTTGGACATTGACCAAAAAATGATTACTAGGGCGTTAGAGGTTAAGGATTAATTCATTATTTGGCACAATATTGCTATGATACAAAAACATTCCAAAATATTCTAAAAAATTATGAATATGCTAAGTATAATCTATAGATTCCAAAAAGATTCTAAAAAATAAGAACATTCCAAAATATTCTAAAAGATTATGAATATGCTAAGTATAATCTATAGATTCCAAAAAGATTCTAAAAAATAAGAACATTCCAAAAGATTCTAAAAGATTATGAATATGCTAAGTAGAATCTATAGATTCCAAAAAGATTCTAAAAAATAAGAACATTCAAAAGATTCTAAAAGATTATGAATATGCTAAGTAGAATCTATAGATTCTAAAAAGATTCTAAAAAACAAAAACATTCCAAAAGATTCTAAAAGATCAAAAGGATTCCAAAATATCCAAAAGATTCCAAAAGATTCCCCAAAGATTCCAAATAAGAACATTCCAAAAGATTCCAAAGTATAAAAAGATTCCAAAAAGATTCCAAAATAACAAGGACATTCCAAAAGATTCTGGAGTTTCCTAAAAATTTTACATAATTTTGTTGAATTTGTTAAATAATGATCATTGTTGTCCAAAAAAATAGAAGATTATTGATTTGGGGCCAAAAGAACACATTATTTATTGAACCAACAAAAAACCTGTTGATGCGGTTTAGAAAAAAACATTTTAGTACTAAAAATCAATTTTATGTTGATACCAACAAAATTGTGTTGATTTGGTTTTGGTTTTGAACGGTCTTTTAGTAGTGCAAAAATAAAGTTTTGTTTTTTTGTATTGAAATTTGGTATGCTTAATTGGAATTGCTTAAAGATTGAATGTTCATCATACAAGACAAGAAATGTCAATTATTTTCTATGTTGTGCAAAATTCTTTTAACATCACAATAGGATGTCTATAACATGGTTGTTGTATACTACGTAGTCGAGTCCAATAATTGTACAAATTTTTCTTCCTAAGCCATTTTAACTACCAAAAAGTCCATGAAATTAAAGATGCTCTTATATGGTTAGAAATGCATAGATTTTCAATGCACAAGTTGTGTTAGAATCATAATCAAGTCTACTTGAATACCACACATCAACTTCCATAGCAATGAAGGCACACTCATGACATAAAGAAGTTAGTTTGGCTTCCTAATCCATTGTGGAGAACCTGTGGAAGATAGTCAAAGATTTGTTGCAATACAAAAGCAAGCCAAAGATCAAACATGAAATGATACACAACAATTCAAGTGGTATGGGATCAAGTATCTCTACAACAATTGCAAACATTCATTAATTTATCCAACATGCTCAATAGAATGCAAGTTATAATTCCAGTAAAGCTAAGGGTATCAACACTAGATGGTTGACAGTGTACAAAAAGTATCCAAATTGTTGCATGATTTTGAATTTCACATGTAAATAAGGTTGAAGTACCCAATTCTGTCATTTGCCCAATTCCATTGCCTATGCTTTGGCCCCAATTTTGTTGACTGTAAAATCCATATCCATTCACTTTCCTGACAATTTCAGTGCATTAATGTCCAAAGGAGTAACATGTCAATCCTTCATTGGCGGAACTTAAGTGCCAATAGATACATGTTCAGATGGTAATGGGTTGTTCATGAGACCTTTTTTACCCCACTCTATGGACAGTTTTGTAATTTCAAGGCAGCCTACTTTGAAAATTTACAGAAATTACAATTTTGATCGAAAAATTATAATTCCACTTGGGTTAGATTTGCGAAACAAGCACATAGCTTTGAAAAATATGTACCTCTCCTGAAGTTGGCCCTAAGATAGTCAGATCACAAATCAGGATGGTAATAGGTTGTTCTACCTTATTTCTTATGATGATTAAGTACAAATCTTCACTACAATTCCAAAGCAGTTTGGAAATCTAACTTATCTTTTTTTGAGTATGCTAGAAGCTTAGTGAAGTTCCTGAAGTTCATTTTTGAGTATGCTAGAAGCTTAGTGAAGTTCCTGAAGTTCATTTTTGAGTATGCTAGAAGCTTAGTGAAGTTCCTGAAGTTCATTTTTGAGTATGCTAGAAGTTCATGAACTTTTTGTTGAATCTGCCTGGTAACAAAATTTATAAGATTATTGAACCCAACCGTACAAAGATTGCACCCACTCAGGCAGCAGAAGTGTGCGCTCTCATGGTAGTATTTTACAAGTGCAATTAGGTCAGCTGTCTTTGGAAGGGGACGACTGGACTACTGGAGGGCAGTAATTGTACTAACCACTGAAAAATACTGCGGACCTGAAAAAATACTTGACACTTTTACTTCTACTACCTGCTGCACAACTTTGGTGCTGTGTAAGTTAACGTACAGAACGATGTGTTGGCAAGAATCTATGGCTGTTGGAGATATGCTAGCTAGAGCTAGAAAAGCAGTTCTAGCACACATAATTACTTCCAAGAGGTCTTTGTTCGTAGTGATTGTTTGCTCTCCCGAGCCCTTGCGAATTGTTCGTACAACCACATGATAGGATAGACATTTTTTAACCTTGTAAGGAAGCAGACCCCCATGAACAAGGTAGTCACCAAAATTCTTTGATTGTTGGACCAATAGGTGCATTCTTTTTTTTTCTTTTTTTTCAGTTAACAATGAGGTCATTTATTGCACCACATTCTAGTCCGGGTAGCGTCCTTAAGCTTACATGGTTAAAGTAGCAACACGAATCATGCAAGAACTTAGAATTATTCTTTGCCAACTTGATTAGGATCAACTTGGGGTAGAGCATCATGAGAGTATTTCCAAGATATTTGAATAAACACATCACATTGAAAGTATTCTCATATTTGCAAGGAAACTACACCTACTATAGATACACTTTGACTGTTAAAAAGAATGGAGCCTAAGATCATGGAGGCAAATTCAATAGTCTTTACTTTTCAAGCTCTATATATTTGATTGGAAATTGTTTTATTTATTTATTTTTATCAAAGATTAAGTTGTGTATCTTTTGGAAGTTATGAAAAAAATGTATATTTTTTTTGGTGAAATTTTGAAATAAAATTGAAATGAAAATGAAAAAAATTCATATCAAATACATATTACATTGTAAAAGATCTAAAAGTTTCTCCATAAATTTATGCTACAATGGATAACATCAGAGTGTAAATCAATTATTTTGTTGTTGTTCTATAAATATAAAAACTAGTGGATTATTGTTAAATATCCAAAATTCAAATTGCAATAGAATATTTAATTTTAGGAATTTTTCAATCTTTCAAATTAGAGTAGAAATGAAACTTGATAAGCCTCTTTCATTTGTCAAAGTCAAAATTCCAAAGAGATCATTTCTATAATTGCTAAAATTTAGAGCAAGATTCAAGAGTTTGAAGTTGCTAAATACAAGGTACACAGACATCTATGGAGACCTAATTGCAACACACCTAAAAATCATATTTATTTTGATTTAGAAATCTCAGTGTCATTATAATTTGTATCACCAATAGACTAGCCTCACAATTATGTATTATTACAAAAAATTATATACAATTTGAAGTAAAAATTGTTATAATGAGTTACTACTACTTAATTCCTAAAGTTTTATGTGTCAAAAATTGAAAAGTACTCCCAAAATTGCCTACAACAACATTTTGAGGGTCACTTGTAAAAAGGTTTGTAAATCAATTTTTGCTCATTTGTTAAAATTTGTAAACAAATGATCTTTGTATTGATTGATATTAGAATCACATGTAGAAATTTGTAGTTTGAAGGTAGTGTAAACAAAGCTTGAAAAGTGAAGCAAAATGTTTTTTTTCAAGACCATCTAGCTTTTGGCAATGTCACTTTGCTTGGCTTTTAAACCCCATAATTCAAATTTCCTTTGCAAAGAGAATCTGGGAGCATTATATTAGAATAGAGCCTTAAGTTAACCCCTAAATGAATTTGACTATGTTTTCACCAAACCACTCCAAAATTGCCATTTGTAATACAAGTACCAAATTTTAGAAAAAAAACATTTTTGGACATATGTAACCATAGGATCTTGTAGTAATCTTATTTGAAAATACGTGGAAAAAATTCAAAAATTTCCAGTATGTAGATTGCAAAATATTAGTATTTAAAGTGACAAATTTCCTTTTCTTGGCCTTGCAAAAATTCGGGTAGCTGCACTTTAGAAGGTCAAATTTGTATGAAAAAATGTCCAAAATGGTTGCAACTCTTTAGATTCATTTTTCAAGTCAAGTTTTCTATATGTTTGAAATTTTTTAGATCATTTAGAATCATACAACATATAGGAAAAAGATAGTTAGTAGAAAAAAATAGAGAATGATTCAAAATACAAAATTGTTAACAATTTATTTATGGAATTGAAAAATGCCAATTCCAATTGTCATAATGTTGTAATAAACAATCTACAACTAATGTTTTTATTTTTTTCCAAAAATATTGAAAATTGAGTTAAATAAAGGACTTCAAAGTTTGTCTTAGAGTAGAAATTCAATAGCAACCTAGAAACTCCCGCAAACTAAAATTCCTCATAACTTTTGACTCATTGATCACAATAGAATGATTCAAAGCTTTTCAACTATATATAAATCTACAAAACCAATTTCAAATTTTAATTTCTTAAAAAATAATTTTTGAAGAAGTTTCTTTTTTGTGCCCGAGTTGCCCGTTGAACAATGAAAAGTACATATCGTACCAAATATTTTTAACTATATATTCAAAAGCTATGAAAATTTTTGGGCCTTAAAGCTACTCCTTGATACATCTAGTGTTAAAATTTCAGTGAAAAAAAATAAAAACTCCATTTGTGGTGAGTTGCCTGAAATTTCTATATTGCCAAAAAACATAGTTTAGGTGTTTAGGTGTTAAGAAAAAATATGCAAATTCTCAAAGCAAAATGATACTTTGTTTCCCTTGCTAATGTAGGGACCCAAAAATTGGATCTTTGCATAATTTGATTCCCTAGAAGTTTGTTTGTTCCCCAATCTCAAAAAGAATTTGACAACAAAAATAAATCAAAATCTAATACTTCACTTTGGATATCCCCCAATCTCAAAAAAAATTTTAGTTAGCAAACTATATGAACTTCAACCCTTTGTAAAACTATAAAAATAAAAGCGACTATTTCAATTCAATGTATGGTAATTGTCTTAAAAAAATATAGTGCACAACCAATTTAGGTAAGTAATATTGCCACTATGGATGCAATCTAGAAACTCTTTTAGTCTACTTGAACAACACACTTAAAGCATTCTATGGGGGCCAGGCATCCACTTTGGTAACAATGAGGTCATCCACTAAATATTGCAGATGGATTATTCACACTCAAAAGTTGACAAAGTTGGTACACAAGATTAAGGTCTCAAAATTTAAGTAAATATTCAAAACAATTTAGTATCCCACCTACCTATATATACTAATCTTGTAAGAAGAGTTGAAGGGTGATTTGGTTAAATTTAAGAACAATTTATTTTCAGTCCATATTCAATACCAAACTACATGATAAGAAAAATCATGAGCATGTGACCAAAAAATTTCTATCAAATTTTACCTTTTTTTAACCTTTAAAGTTCTTTGACTAAAATTTCACCAAAAATGCTTCCAAACTACCATTTTTAAAACAAGTACCAAATTTTTTTTTAAAATCATTTTTGGACACATCCAACTGTGGGATCTTGTATTAAGATGATTTGAAAAGATGTGAAAAAAAATTTCAGAAATTTTCACCATGTAGATAGCAAGATATTAGCATTTGAATTGCAGAAATCCTTTTTGGGCCCTGCAAAAAACTAAGCAATTGCACTTCTCAAGGTCACATTTGTATGAAAAAATGTCCAAAATGATTGCAACTCTTGGGATTCATTCTTCAAGGCAAGTTGGCTACATACTTGAAAATTTTAAGATCATTTGAAATTTTACAACATGTAGGAAAAAAATAGTAAATAGAAAGAAGTGAGAATGAATCAAAATATTAAGTTGTTAATAATTTAGTTATGGAATTGAAAAATGCCAATTCCAATGGTTGCAATGTTATATTAACCAGTCTACATCCTATGGTTTTACTGGTTTTTAAAAATATTGAAAATTGAATTAAATAAACAACTTGAGAGTTTATTTTAGAGCAAAAAAAAGAAAAAAGAAAAAAGAAAAAATAAAAAAAAAATATATATATATATATAAAAATTTAGAAAACTAATTTCAATTTTTATTTGCCCAAATTGCCTACTTGGTGAATAAAACTACATACCATACAATAACTTTTTTTTAATAATGTAGTCAAAATTTATGAAAGTTTTTAGGCCTTAAAGAAAAACCTTGTGTTCATGTGTGAAAATTTCAAAAAAATAAAATAAAAACTCCATTTGTAGTGAGCTGCCTGAAATCGCTATATTGCCCCCCAAAATGTAGCTTGGTCCTTTCGGGGTTAAAAATCCATATTTCCCTAAAATTTTGGACAATCTTACATTTAGACTTTAATCACTCTCTCTTTGCAAATACCTTGTGTAAATGGCTTGAAAGTGATATAAAAATTGAAGAGGCTTCTAGGCATTACATCCTACATCAATTCAATTCTGTGTTCTATGGTTTTGATTCCCAACTTATATACCACCTCCATCCTGAAATGATTGTTCACTTTGAATATCATGTTTCTGAAGGTTTTTTGGAGTTGGTCCTATAGAGACTCCCTTGTGGCTAATTTCATTTAGGTTGCAATGAATACATGCAATGTTCTTCATTGATTCTAGTGATATAAAATTTAGAACCTTTTAGTTCTTGATTACATGTTTCACAATATGATAAATGAAATTGATATAAAAAAATCTCAAACAGAATTGCGGATAATCGTTTCGGGGCAGAGTTTTTTTTTTTTTTTTTTTTCCCAATACTAAGCTATGATGTCATTCATTGGTCACAAAAATAGACTTGTATTGCAAAAAAAAGAAAAAGAAGAACAAGAAAAAAGCAAGGCTGTTATATATACAGCACCACGTGTTGTAAGTTACTGTATCGCATGTATCACATTGTTTCTGTAAGATTCACTCATTTAACTTAACTTATTTTACATGGCGGGATTTTCGGCTTGACTTGTGTCCCTTTGTAGGTCTATAAAATAGGGCACATTGACGTGGAGATTATGAAGTACTTACATGCTCTTTACTTGCTTGTTTTTTTTGTGTTGTAAGCTTACACTCTACGTCATTGCCGTTTTAGCCTTTCCCATGGTATATCCCTGACATGTGATGCAAATATACATGACCACTCAAAGTGATGAGAGATACCACAAGTTTGAGTTTTTAATTCGTATCTGGTTGAAAATCTAGTCTTCATCATGTATTCAAAAGTTTAAATAAGGAAACTTTATTGATTTTGAATTGTATTTGTTACAGTAGCATAGAACATGATTGATTTTCAGCCAGTGAGGATTAAATACTTTAGGAGATACAGTCCAAGTTGCATGGAGCAACTCACTGGTTGGAATGGAGCAATGGATCCACTTAAAATTTTTATATATTTTGTATTTTATACCTCATATTTTATATTTTATGTTTTTATGTTTTATATTTTATTTTCACACATGGAACAAGGTTTTCACTATTGATTGATTGGACTGTTAACCTACCGGTGTATGATACTAGCATGTTAGCTACTGCCCCTAGTCTTCAAGTACTATACAGCACCATATTGGCTTCAGGGCATCCCCAATGCACCCCAGAATATGCCACGCCAAATACACTACTTTAACTTTTTGTTGTTTGGGGAATTAAAAAGGGAAATTCTATCATTGGAAGCACATTTGAAAGTGCTTTAGATAGGTTCAAGAAAAATCTAATTTAGAGATTGAACAAAGAAAATAAACCACTTCATAAAACTAGATAAATGACAAAAAAATATAGTGGTGTTGGCAAATCATGGTTACCAATGCACATTGCACTCCAAATCAAGCCAGTGAAATATAGACTCTAGATGTTGGTGCAAATAATAGAATCAACTGATGTAAAATCCAATGAGAATAATTTTGAAGTTTGAATCTTTGATCAAGCTTTAAAGTTTGAAGCTTCCCTTTGAATCTTTATGGAGAAGAGTTGAGTATCATGGGTGTTACTTGCAAGGGGGATTTTACCTTAGAAAAAGCAGGAGCTTAATCCCTAAAGGGCCAAATGATTGTTGAACATATGCAAGTGATCTTGGATAGGTGCATATGAAGTCATTTTTTATTGGATGTTTTTCAAATGTTGACACAATGCGTAAACATGTATTCCCTTGAAGTAAATATTATTTTTTTTCTTGATCAGGTGCCTGGATCGAAAGTTATGTTGCCTTTAAATTTTCAAACAGCTTCGCAACATGTATAAATCTCCTCCTCTATTTCTGAAATTTGGCAAATATAAAATGCAAATGTCAAAAAAATAAGCATGTGTAGTGTAAATATCTCATTATAGGAAGAATTAAAGTCTGCTAGCCTTATCAAGTAAGGTCGAAAAAAAAAATTCTTCTAATTTCAAATGTTATAATTTTTCAATACATGCGGCCAAAGTTTTTGAAATTTTTTCCACACATTCTCATAGTAGTCTAGCACAAATTTTTATGGTTGAATTTTGAAAAAAAAAATATTTTTTTCATTTTTTTTAACTGCCCTAAAAAGTGGCAGTTTTTCATGATTTGTGCCCAAAATGTACCTCAGTCCTCTAGGAGTTAATATTTACCTTGGATGATCAAATTTGAATTTAAATTTGGATTTAGAGACCTGGAATTAGTTAGGAGAAATTACAAAACAAAATTTAAACACTCCAAAATAGGAGATAAGTATTACATTATTGCCATGGTGGTTGGAAGAATTCTTTCCCCACTGTATTGTGAACAACTGACTCCCTTTCGGCTTTCTACTGAGAATTGAGACTTATGTTTTTCTTAGCAATGAATCAGCTCATTTAATTTGCTTTTTCCCAAAACAATGTAGTGAAATCAAATAAGCTCAAGATAATGTATCATATTAGGGGTAGTCACACCTTCACTACTCATGCATTTTTTAGTGAATGTAAATGGGGCAGCTCTCCATTGGTTTTTCATTGAATATATTATTTTCATTGAATATATTATTTCATAGAATATATTATTTCATAGAATATATTATTTCATAGAATATATTATTTCATAGAATATATTATTTCATAGAATATATTATTTCATAGAATATATTATTTCATAGAATATATTATTTCTATAGAATATATTATTTCATAGAATATATTATTTCCATAGAATATATTATTTCCACGAAGTTTCTTCCATGGTTGTTATTTTAATCAAGAGGTTTAAAATTGAGCATGAAGAAAATTTCTTCATTTAAGTATATTCCTTTGAGCTTCTCTTTGTTGCATTTTACATTGCTTGCATATTCTATAGCTTCATCTTGCATTCCTTGTTCACTATAAGTTTCCAATTCTCCGCACTCCTTCTCCATGCAACAAGAAAGGGGTGTCACATCTTCTTCATGGTTTTAGGCTTTTAAGTGGCTTTGAATTTCTCTCCTAAGCTTTTCATTCTTTAGCAAAATTTTGTCTTTAGAGAAGGTGTGACTACCCCTATTGTAAGTTGCAATCTTGGTGAGATAAATATGAACAAATCTTTTATTTGTATGATTTTTCTTTCTATTGCAATTTGGAAAAAAAATATTTGATATACTTAACAAAATATTCTCTAATTTTGAATGCATGAAATCACCAAGAATCATCCAAAGGAATTTCAAAAGTTAGAAATTGACACTACCTTTGGAGGTATGCACGGAGATAGGGATGAATAAATTTCATTTCACTTATAATTTATATATTTTTGGTCGTAAATAGTTTCACCATTGCAATCAAGATTACGAATTATAGTATCCTAATAAAATTGAATAAAAGAAATTGAAAAAGCAAACTAAACACCTATGGTAGAAAGTACTTCCAATATTATAATTCTAAGATAACTACACCCAAAATGATTAGGAAAAAATCTAGATATAATTTTTAGTACTAAACTAATTTAATTTTTTAAGGATCTTCTTAGAAACTGAAAAGGATTCTAAACCCAATAGCATATATTTTGGGGCACTATGTGAAAAAAATATAAAATTTCAAAATGCTAAAAATGTATATTCTTATAGTTGACTCTAGGTTCTCATGTTTATAAAGTGTACTTTTTATGCAAGAATCCATATAAGTTGGTGTTAATGGTCAAATTATGTTAATGACATTCTTATTAATGCATTCATTTGGTTCATTATATAAGTGTTGAAATAAATATAGGTTTCATAACATCCTATGTCCAACGATTGTAGAATAGAGATTTTTTTGAATGATACACTTGGTTGAGGAATTGTTGATGTTCCCTAAATTTTGGAGGGAATGCCATTGTTGACTAGGAGTCAAAATGGGATTCCACATTCCCTTGGCATACCTTTGGGGGACATTATATGAATATACAACGAAATGAGATTTCAAAGTGCTAAAAAAAAGTATTTCCAAAATTGATCCTAGGCTCTCATGAAAAGAGTGTACAATTTAGACAGATATCTAGACAAGTCCATTTAAGAAATGAGTTGCAATTAGGTGCACTTATCTTAGCTAAAGTATAAAAAGTGGCTATGGTTGTACAAACCTGAAACCTTAGCAACTTTAATTAGGCTTTAGTTTCCAAGATATGGGTGGAATTGTTTATTGGCTTTAGATTCCTATACATTGACCAAAGCAAAGCTCCATGTCAGGTGGACACCTATTCTTATTACATTAAGCAAGGTGAAATCAACACATGAGATTATTTCTAATACATTGTCAATTGAAAATCATGAATTTTTGCAATTTTTTTAATAATTCCCTCAATATATATGATATGCTGCAAGTTTGTGAATTTGAAATACATGGTGTACCTGAAGGCGTTTTTTGAATTCACACAAGTAAGTTGTACATTTTGGACTTTCTCTATCCATTTTCAAAATGGGTTTAGGATACAGTGTTGGAAATAGTGGATCCTCCACCAGTTATGCGAAGAAGTTTTGCCTGGCTAGGGCCTTGCTCGAAAAGCTAGTCAATGCTACAGCACCGAGCCTATCGTAGTGTAGCTCTTTCTTTCCCACTTGCCAGTCAAGGAAGCTACCCAGCTGAAGAGTCGAGATAGACAAGCTTGTTGCACAGACAGCGACATACAAGTCCTGTTATAAAGTCCGCTAGCTATGGCATCTTCCCCAGTTCGACTGAACACAGGATAAGCTCGCTTTGCTTCGTGGCGCTTTGCTGTCGACGCACGACAAATGTACCGATCTGTCAGAGGGAGCCATAAACGCGCGATCGTCATATCCGACCGTGTCTAGCTTATAAGACTCAGGAACTCACCACCGTCGGCATCATATCAAGCCGGATCAATCCCCCACAACTCCGTCCGTCCACTTTGTCATTGCTTCTATCTATCAGAATAGTAATTGCCAGAGCAGAGCTGCAACAGTTGTGTACATAATCGACTCCAGATTCGAAGAATTGAAGAAGCAAGTCAAAGCCTGAGGAGGAGGCGAAGTTCGGGACGATGGCCAAGGTGGACGTGGGCGTGGAGCCGTCGCTGAAGGACTACCAGGACCCGGATCCGGCGCCCCTGATTGATGTTGCGGAGTTTCGGAAATGGTCATTCTACCGAGCCATCATCGCGGAGTTCGTGGCCACATTGCTGTTCCTGTACATTACCATCGCCACCGTGATCGGCGCCAAAAACAATCCCGGCTGTGAAGGCGTGGGCATTCTCGGCATCGCTTGGGCATTCGGAGGAATGATCTTCGTGCTCGTGTATTGCACGGCGGGTATCTCAGGTAAATAGAGCTAGTAATTCAGGCCGTGCCCTTCTAAAACAAATATATAGTGGCTGGCTTGCTAGTGTACATATATTCAGGGCATTAGAATCAGTTCAAGCTCAACTATGCGTAGTGATCATATTATTCCACCGAAGCCGCCAGTTACAATTTAGACTGCCTCATGCATGAGTTGGTCGTGAATACGAAGTCTTGAAGTGTGGACTATGAATCCTCTCGTCGAGAGGAGTATGGCACGTACGTTTCGAGATGTACCCTCCGACTTGGCTTCTCAACTTACTATAAAATTTGACAAAGGGTTGTCTTCTGTAGGCTAGAATATATAAAGTTCTACGAGGTTACCTATTGTCTCGAAATCCAGCAGTATCCGAATTTCGTTAGATTTGAAAGCATCTACGACGGTAATTTGGAACCTGCATAAAATTTTAGCGGTGAAGGTACTAGAAGCCAAGTTTAGCACATGAAACTGTGTCACGGTAGCGAAGACAAATAAGGAGTCAGTAACTCGTGCAGTAGTCATGTGGTACATAACGTTCTTGAAGCTAGAGCTGACTCAACACTCATGAAAAAGGAAACTAGTTTCTTTTCTAAGCACAAATGTGAGATCCTTTGAGAAGGGAGTTACCAAATTGGTTTGAACACTGATCTGAGCACCGCCTATGCGTGCTCTCTACAATAAGATTTAGACTTTCAAATGAGTCTTTCTTTCGTTGCCAGTTACTGTGAATTAGGAGCGTTAGTTTCTCAGAATTGCTAAAAAGTGGAACGGTGGAACGCCCTGCCATATATGTTGCAGGTGGTCACATCAACCCGGCGATCACGTTCGGTATGCTCCTAGCGCGTAAGATCACTCTGCCGCGGGCGCTGGCGTACATGGTGGCCCAGTGCTTGGGCGCCATATGCGGGGCGGGCCTGGTGAAGGCGTTCCAGCATTCCATCTACATGCGCAACGGTGGAGGAGCCAACTCCGTGGAGTTAGGCTACGGCCAGGGCTCGGGCCTGGCTGCGGAGATCATTGGCACTTTCGTCCTCGTGTACACCGTCTTCTCCGCCACCGATCCCAAGCGCAATGCCCGTGACTCTCACGTGCCGGTACAAACACTCATTCACACGAACTGCTTCTTGCATGCTTTGTGCGGGCGAGCTCCCTTCTAGTTGATCACCATGATGCCAAGAGTCTTTTGGGTTTTGGATTTTTCATTCATAAGATTACACTGACAAAATGCTTGAAAGGAAATCGGGATAGCCATGCCATCTTCGTCGAAAGGTGAATGTGTTCAGAGCTCCAATTTTTGTAACATTAATTCAAGGACCTACAGTAGAGCTCTGAAAACCAACTGGTGCTTAGCGCTCTGAAAACTAGGACTGGTATATGCCTAAGGCTTCAGTCGAGCGACTGAAACTGCACCAGTTTCACCTAATTAAATCTGCCATTTTTATTTTTATTTTGAAACAAATGAATCGAAATCTTCCATTTTCAAAGAGATGTTTCTTTAAGTCAAAATTATGACGTTCGAGAGTCCAGAGCTCTGAAAACTAGGACCGTTGTAGATACGGAGTTAATAGACCGTTCATGTAAATTCAACGTTTATCACGTGTTTTTTCATATATTAACATTAAGTAGCTCGCTAGCTCCTCGCTCCAAGCTGCTTCAGTGAGAGTCCACCAAAAACTGTTTCTTCACAAATTTGTGCCATGAAACGATGTAGGAACCTCCTAGCCTTAGTGTGCGTTCATTAGTTTCCGCTGGCCACTGCAGCTAGAAAAGTTCAGTATGCTAATTAAAGTTTTAATTACTTGCGTTTGATCTCCAGGTTTTGGCTCCACTTCCCATTGGCTTTGCAGTGTTTATGGTGCATCTTGCAACCATTCCCATCACTGGAACTAGCATCAACCCCGCCAGGAGCTTCGGCCCAGCCGTGATTTACAACCGCAGCAAACCTTGGGATGATCATGTAAGTGGCCTAGTTATCCTCGCATGCAGATACACGTCCTACTAAGTTGTTTTTTCTTTTTTGTAAACTTCTTCTCCGAAATAAAGGCCTTGAATGTTTGGAAGAATATATGTTTGAGTACTTACAGTATTAAATGTATGATGACATGTATGTGGCAGTATATCTTCTGGGTGGGTCCATTCATTGGAGCTACTCTGGCTGCTGCTTATCACCAAAGAGTTTTGAGAGCAAGCCCGTTCAAAGCTATGAGTTCATTCCGAAGCTCACAGCGAGTTTAGTAATAGTTTCTGTATAAAACTGTCTTCGTGTTGAGCGTAGATTGGGTGCTGTTATCATCAATTTTAGGTCAGATTCTGAGTTTTTTAGTTTTCTTTTGTGTTGATTGGAAAGTGGACGGTCACCATGCCAGGGCTCTTGTATTTCAATTTTTTCCAGAGTGTTATAGGGGTGTGGAATCCTGTTCTCAGGTTTTGAGAAGGTCATAGAAACTTGGTTGGGCTTTTCTCTTAAAGTGGTACGTCATGTCTTCCTCCTGTTCTTCAAATTGTACCATTTCTGCTGGTGTAAGTTCTAGTAATAAGAATCTTGTTTTTTAGTGCTTTTATGTATAAAATCCTTAACTTGTGTTGGTAGACTATATTTAGGAATAAAGTAATTACATCAATCAAAATTGGCTTAATCCCGATTGTCAACAACTGGGACAAACGAGTTACTACCTTATTGTTCACGGCTTTGCAAAGATTTTGCTTCTGAAGAAATAAATCCGTTCATACTTCGAGTTCAAGGTGTTGATGGTCGATCCCATTTTGTAGCTGTTGCATGAAGTTTTAGATTTTTATTAATTTGTGTGATCAATATTTTACAAACTTTTGAAGTTGTGAATATAGGGTAGTTTGTGTGTAACATTAGACTCACCTTGAATGGACACCCTTGAAGTTCAAAATGTCTCAACTCTCATTGATTGCTTAAAAAACTCCTCACTCGTTGCATCTAAAAAGTTGTATTGATTTTGAGTAAAGTTTCCATTTTTAGGTGTTGGAAAACAAGAAAATGGTGCTTATAGGTGTTCAATAACTCAATTGGAAGTTTGGGAAGGTTCTTACAAAGTCATTTTCGAATGGATTTTTTTGAAATTTTAACACAACATAAAGACCCATTCAAAAATGAATCTTTTATTTCTTCCCCTATTGGTACATGGATCAAAAACTTTATTGCCCATAGTTCTTAGGGCATCTTTGACATTTTGGCATTCGAATGCTATTTTAGAAATTTGACAAGTATGTGACTAATATGATCTATACTACACTATCAACACAATAATTATGTGTAGTATAAAAATGTCACTTCAAAGGTCAAAGTTAAATTTGTTGACCATGTTAGATAAGGTCTTAATAAGTTCTTCTTCTAACTCTATAATCTTTCAATATGCTTAGTCAAAGTATATGAATTTTTTCTATAAATTTATAGTAGCAAGATAGTACATTTTGTGCAATTAATTTTTCCTTAAAACCTTTTTCCATTTAGTTTTCATTGCATTAAAAACAAGTTTGTCATAATGGACGAGTCAAGGTCATCAGACAATCTAGACGGCTTTTATTTTATAACATGTGGGATCATTGCACCACTGTCAAGGTGTGGACGTGGCAAAGGCGCGGATGCAGACAATCACAGTCTGTGCCCTATCTTCCGTCCACACCCCTACCGATTTTGTCTGCGCCCTGCATCTTGCCTATACCATGTGGTAACTACATTGCCTATTTTTTCCTTATAAAAAAGTCAACTATATGTTGATTCTATTGGATGGGCAAGACTTCTACCAGACGGACGTCCACTATAACAACCATGATTAAAAATGATAGTTTTTAACAATTTCTCCCTCAAATGTACTCCAATCCTTTTGCATATAACTATCCTTAGACATTTGATTTATCCAATTAATTTACAAATTTATTAAAATCACACTACTTAAGACTAGTGAAGGTTGAAGTATTATCCCAGTCTTTAATGTTTTAATCTTCCCAAAAGCCCAAAAAATAAAACAACTTTGTACTGACACTAATTTTCGAACCTTCCTAATAGAATAAAATAATGTACATAGTGTGTTCTTGCCCAGGTGAACAATTAGGTAAATACCACTTTGTATGCCTAGCTTGGCATGGTCTCTCACTAGTTACATCTCAAGTAGAGCCTATAGAAGCATACTGACACCTTCAATACAAACTACCCACATATTTGCTAAAGAAGAATGGTAAATGACTACATTCTAAATACTTTCTTCACTCTACAAAGTCAAGAATAGGCCCTTTTTGCATAAATTCATCACAAAAAATGATTTTTTTAAAGGCCTTCTTGTCATAGTTGTGTTAGTAAATATTGTGATTGCTTTAGGTGAGTAAAATGACCATTATGGCTACACTCAGTTTTGTTTATTTGGAGGTAATCTAAAGACTATTAGGGGCCAATTGGACAACACACTTTAGCAATTCAAAACAAGTTCATACTTTGTTGCAAAAACAAAATTTCAATTGTTCTCTCCATTTCTCACATTTGCCTTTATATGAAATTTTTTTATAATAAAAATCCAACAATGTCAAGAGGGCAAACCAATCATTCCACTTGCCATCATAGGCTGGTTTTCCTTCTTCTTGGACCCCAAAAGGACAAACCCATTGGGTTTTTTTCCAATGGTTTCTGTGTCACTTAATCCTTTAGTGCCCATGGTTGATTTGAAGGGCAAGCATAGTTTTTGAATACAAATTTGGAAAAGGGAAATTTTATCACTACTCTAAGGAAGCAATTCTAGATCAGACCGTAGGAATTGATGTTGAAGGCTTTATCTATAATAAAAACAAAAAATGAACATGATTTAATGGTACAATTTGTTGTGAGTGATCTTCAAACTGCAATGCATTGAAATATCCTTCAATTGAAGCAGCATAATATATTATTGCCCACAACTTTTGAAACATGTCTCCACAATTCATGAGGTTGCTAGGCAACATTTCTATTGTTCTTAGGCATCAATTTTAAATAAAATCACATGAGTTGCTAAATATATATGTGACTTAGAAGGTATGATTCAAGTTGCCCTTCTTGTCTTTGGACAAGCACAACTATCTCGTTACTGCACATAATTCTTTAAAGCTAGATTTGTTTGGAGCACATGCTAAAGCTCTATTTGCGTTTCTCTTTGGGGTTTTTTCAAATACCATGTATTGAGAGCTATAAAAGACAAAGAATCCAAAAATTGACCAAAAAGTGGTCAACCAGTCACTAAAGGGTTAAGCTTAGTCCTGCAAATCCCCCTCCCTCTCTGGATCCTTACAAATTGCCAAACTGTGATTGTTCAGTTCAGGCCTCAAGAAGACCTACTTGCTTGCAAATAGAACTTAGCTTAGAGGAATGATGTCAGTTTTGCAAGACTCACTCATTAAGAGAGTCGACCCATTTCCAACCACTTAAGCAATTATGGGCATGTAGAGTGCAAATTTTCTAAGTGTAGAAGTTTCCCCTAATGTAGAAATAGAATTTGGAAGGACTATATAATTTCTCAGAATTTTAACTCAAAATATGATTACCATAAATTTTTTAGCTAAACTGTATTGTACGACCTATATTGGTCATATAAACTTTTCTAACTTCCAACCATAGGTTGGTTGCAGAATCAACCAAAGGCTAGTTGCTACATTGAGAGCTTGGCAACCTATAATAATGCACCACAACTACTTCAAGAATCGCACAACAACTTCAACTTCACAAAAAGAGATCAGTCTATATGTTGGTATGTGTGTGTGTTTAGAAATGGGTTGGTTCCTATACGTTAATTTATTGGCTGTGCTTGAAGGTAAGCAGGAAAGCACTGAACGCGCTAGCTGGCACAGTGAGCGAGTATCCTTATCAACATGTGACACAGTCGATCAGTCACCTCAGTTTCTAGCTCGGACAGAAATGCGGAGAAGAAAATAAGCTTTAGACTATTTCTTATCATTCCGTTCCTGATTCCTGAAGGCTTCCCAGAGATGCTCAGATGTGCAGAATTTCAGTTGTCTTATGAGTGCGAGGTCAGAGTGCAGAGTGCAGAGTGCGCGCACTCTGACATTGACGAGACCTGTGCACATTCACTGATGATCGGTGCATTGCAAGAAACTCGGATTGAAGTTGCTGTTGTTCGTTCATAGAAGAGAAGGAACACCAACCTATTAGCACCCCGATTAGCAATCTGACCCTGTTGGAGCCAACTCAAATAGGGGTACCTATTTTTCAAAGGTGTGTGCATGTTTCATGAATCAAACCCAAGTGGAATTTTAAATTTTCTGATGAAAATTGTAAATTCATTGAATTTTTGAAGTTGGATGCCTTGAAATTATAGAACTGCCATGGAGTAGAGTCATAAATGTCATACCAACAACCCACTACTGCCACAAAGTGTATGGAATAGTATAAGGCAATAGAAAATTTCTATCATGTTTGAAGATAGAAATCATGGGGATTACAACTTTTTTGGTAATTTTATGCTTTGAATCGAAGTTACTATGAATTTTTGAAGCTAGTAGTTGGTCTGAACCCATACCCAGTACGAAGAGTCTTCTAATTTCGATCATTCAAGAACTACTTTCCACTCATTACTTTGGGACATGTGTCATGACTTGATTATCTTAGTCTTGACTTTGTAAAGGAGAAAAAATACATCCTAAGCTTTGGTTGAAAATTTGTTCCAACATTAGTTGGAAATAGTGCACCCTATAGGTTGGGAATGGGTACTTCTACTATACATGATATTAAAGATTTTGATGAGAAGTATAGATTGTGCATTTAGAGAATCATTTACAGTTTACACTTAGAGGTTGGGCCATTTCCCTTGAGGTTGATTGCACAAATATGAGCCTTTGGTCCAATCACAAGTGAGGATTTTCAACCTCTTACACAACAAATTGGCTTAGCTTTTGGGTGTAAAGGGTCCCTTGTAGAGTGTGTCCTTATAGAGGGTTGAGTGTATTTTTCAATGCAAAAATGGTCTGTTGCATACACCAATAAAATTCCCTTTTGAGATTCACTACATCTACCATTAAAACTACCTACCACCAAACAAAAAGGTGTAAAATAGAATCTAGGTTCTCTAAATTGTTGTAAGACACTAATTTCTTATATAAAATCTTGTGGCACTAATTTTCATAATTGCTAATAGTGTTAATCAAGATAATTTTGAGTTTCCAACATGTAGCATGTTGTAAATGTTTCAATCCAAGATTGAATCATATATCCAAATTGCTATTTTTTTGTTAGTGAAATAAAGGACAAATATGGGTGTATTTATTTTTGTTTGAAAACCTAAGAAGAAGGATTGTTCACATAGAAAGTTTCACATGATTTTGAACCACAAGACAAATGATATTGAACTTCAAATTTTTTTGTCAATGAAAATGATGTAAAGTTGGGAACAAATGGACAAAGAAAGGGATTCTAATCTCTCCAACTATAATACAAAAGATTGTTTTTGATACAGGTATTGTTTAAATATCCTTAAAGAAGGATATTGCCATATTCAAATATATACATTTAGACCACTAAAATGAAAAAAATTCTAAATATTTTTTTGTGAATCTTTCATTCATAGTAAAATTAGTCAGGAGAAAGGAAAGTTAGTAGCAAAGACATAGGCAATATAAATTATTATATTCAAGCAAGTCCTTTCTAATTATTTTTTTTCTTTTATAGTCATGAATCTCTTTTTACATAAAATTGTTAAATGATGGGAGATCCTTTCTCATTCTCCAAAATCCACAATCGTTTTCCCCAACATTGGCCAACATTTTTTCAAACCAATGAGACATACTCATTTAAACTATCCTCCTTTCATTTGAAATAGGGAATAGGGGAAAGAACCACTACTACTATGCTATGCTATTTATGTCCATGAAATTAATATTTTTTTGTTATTGAAATGATTTGGAAAGTCCTTGAAAAATGTCAATAAATTGATGGTTGCATATAATTTGACCTATTGGATAGAAAATATTGAATTTCAAAGTGTGATCAAATTAAAAAGCAACATGAACACCATAAACAAAAGTTGGTAAAAAAAACTAACAAACTTAGAATTGGGTGCAATTCTTTTGACCATCATTCCATCATTTTCATGTAGTCTCTAAATGACTAGAGACATTCCTTTTTCATTCTACAATTGCAATTTTTGTAATTTCAGGGTTACATATGTAATACATTGTTGTAAAGGTCTTGAAAATGCCTTTCCAAGGGTATATTATATGCCCTGAAATTCTCAAAATTGCAATTGCAAAATTAAAACAAAAGATCTATAATTGTTTAGGGATTGTACAAAATGGTGGTCAAAAGAACCACACCTAATTCTGAGTGCATTTTTTTTTACCAAGTTTTGTTATAGTAGAATGAGGTGATTAACCCAAGATAACAAGATTTGAATTCAAAATAATGCAACTATGACAAACCATACTAAGTGTCTCTTGAGGTAGGTGGAACCCACCAAACAACACATGTCCTCAACAAGAACTCCAAAAAGATGCCAACAAATGTAACATTACATTAATGATTCATGATGATGGGGTGTTTGTTGTTTGGTGAACAATATAACTTCGATAGCAATAGCTTGCATGTCTCTATTTGAATAAGGTTAAGAGTCTATCGACTCTACCTCTAGTAGTTTATTATGGGAAAGATTTGGACTCGCTAAATAATCTTATGGATGATACATGACTGCCTACTATCATAATCCTAAGTAAGAATCTTTTACCACTCAGGCATTGAAACATAGTATATATATATATATATATATATATATATATATATATATATATATTCAGCAAGAGTCAAAAGGAATACATCCAAGAAACAACAGTCCACACCCTAAAACTCTACAGACCGAGAGAGCTTCTACAAAACCCATCATTCGTCACTCTACTGCTACAATGCAAGTTCTTCACTTCAGCAACTAAATTGAAACTCAGAAGCAACCTGACGGGGAAGGTATGTGGTTTGGAGACTACGTAAGGTACGCTTAGGCCGAAAGCTTAAATATCACAATTAATATAGAGAGAGAAGAATCCCATAAGAATATGCTTAGCTATCAACCTGCAGAGCTATGAAGAGTTTGGTTTGATGCCACCAAACCAAACCAAAAAACGAACAGAGGACCCGTAGCCCGAGTTTGATCACCTGGCTTGATAGGGGAAAACAAAAATCCTGCTACTAGCACGGGGCTCTCGAGGAGGAAATCTTGGAGCGGGGTGAATCTGGTTACTCGTCGTTGCAGCTTCGTTGTGGCAGAGCCCGCAATGTGTGCCCCAAGAAAAAAACTAAAATCTATCAGAGTGCTACTGCAGCCATACGTTACTCGGGGCTTCTAGCTGCATGAAAACTGCTTAAATCCAGGTTTGGGACGCTGTACTCGAAGCTAGAGTTGCATCTGCATGGAAAAGAAAGAAGGGCAGAGACGAGGCGCAATGAACCCTACTTTCTGAAGAAGGCCTTGAATAGTCTTTCGGAGTGGATGACCGATGGACTGGAAGTTTTAAATTCTCACACTAGGTGACATGTTTGCATGGAGTCTATTCTGAATGTGGCAGTGCGGAGGATCCCATCTCATGGCAGATTCACCTGCACAACCTGCAGAATGAAAGAAACAATATCGATTGTAAGAAAGAGGTAAATCTGATTAACATGGTAGAGGATAATTCAACCATTGGGGACCGGCATGATGCTATCTCCTGCTGACTCATCACTGTTACCAACACCAACTCATCTCTTCCAATCCACTCTTAGTTGGTCTTCAATTAGAAACTTGGGCGAAAGCATGACTCGGCTAAATGTTCATGGTCGTTGATTCTTTAAGAAATTTTTTTCTTTGTTAATAGGAAGGATCTGAAATGAAAATGAGGTTGTCTACAACCTTTCAACAGTGGTCTACAACCTCCCACTTTAAATAATTACGTAAGAAATCATCATGCGTCGAATGATGATATAATTTGATCACTAGAGTTTGGCTCTTGCACCCTAAGAGAGCTTTCCAGTGAGCTCTTCAGTGATCTCCCAAAAATCACTTGGGACCCATTAAAATGTTTTAAGCTATGATCCTCTATCTTAACCCCACTTTAGCAGCCCAACAATTTACTTACGTAAGAGACATTTTTAGACTGCAAGGTTGATATTGGTTTGATGAACGGAGTCAAGGGGGGTCAAACTGATATTGATAGCAATATGGAAATCTAAAAATACACGAGAAGAGTCCCTGCACATAATCATTTTACTGAATGACAGTATTGACAAGATGTAGACAAAGTATAGACAAAATATGACCTTTTTCTTTAGTTTTATCCAGGTTTACTAAGTTAAAACATCTAGAGACTTCGTTGCTAATGAACATTTTGCGTAGTTCCTGAATTCTGCTGTTGTTTCGGGACATGCCACTGAAAGATGTGACCATGTTGCAAACGATGAGGATAATGTAAAATCAAGTTCATTCACGATAAAAACGCGGAAGGCATCATACCTTCGGGCCCAACAGGCATTCGTTGCTCAGATGGCCATCTGCTGGAGCTTGGGAGGTATGACTCCGAAGAGAACATGCTGCTCAACACACACAAACAGAGAACCAAAAAAGCACAAACGTCATCCAGTCTGCCTTCCCCATGATTAGAAAGCCTCACAATTAGTATCCGTATCCAGTTAAGGTAAACACACCTAATTGCAACACCTACCTGTATGCGACACTCCAAAGTCTTACACCATGACTACATATAATTTGGGAATGTACACCACCTCAATGTCAGAAGCCATTTTGGTATTAGATAATCTACCGATAAAACTTTGAACGCTTCTAAGTTTTGCATATGGTATCTGAACAATGCACTCTTTGGTGTGTTGGAATTCTTTTCAATTTGCTAACAAGAATTTTTTTTTAAATACAAAAAAAACTTTCTAATAATTAGGTGTGGTTTCAAAACGCGACCTTGGTGGTTCTCTCTATCTCCCTCTCCTCTGATCCATTAGAATACCATATTCTTACAGGTTGATGAGGAAGTTATTAGTGCATACCCCAATTGTAACGAAGTCTGTGATCTCTGTGCATCTCGAAGGTTGGGATGAGGATACACAGTTGCTGCTGCCGGCTGTGAGCTTACACCGATACCAAGAGCGTTGGTCAAACGCTTCGGGCTCTTTGGCACGTCGACTCGAGCAACAGCTGCGGCGGTGGCGGCGTCCGCAATCCCTTGGGCGTCTGCAAGCTATATCAACATGTGACAACCGCACAAATGCCTGTTCGTGAGTAATTAGTTCCCACAATTAACCCCTCCCGCACCAACCAACTGGCGCTGACTCATCTTCTTAGTGTCACTGCAAAATTAGAAGTGTCTGTTTAAGTAGATTCCACTGCGGTGACGAATTCCACTCCACTGGTGATTATATTCTGAAGCTTTTACTAACAATGGTCAATTAGTGTTGCGCGTACTAATAGGATAAATCAATGTAGTTGGTGCCTTATGCCCTGCCTTAAATGTATTAGTTACACCATTTATTCTATTTAAAGAATGAACTGCAGTATCGAGGGCTCATGAACAATCTGAATTCGAGTACCCACTGATGAACATCACTTAGTGAACCTTGAATCTTGTATTGGCCACTTGTTGTTTGAGTGATTATTTACTCAAAAGCTTCTTGATGGTGGTCCCAAGGTATGAAAGCTAGCAAAAACAACTGTACGGCACACTATGACACGCTATTTTGATGTTACATTAATCATGAGACACTCTAAATGAAATAAAATAAACAATGTAGTTGGATCAACCTTCTATGTGACTGCACTTCCAAGGAAATTAACAGAGTTTTCAGATAGCTAACCGCCGCTACTTGGTTGGCACAGATGAGGTTAGCACTTCAAACTACTAGCATGGACAAATTAATTTACTTGTTCAAAGTTAGAGAGTTCAGTTTAACTCGTGAAAACGAATGTAAATCCCAAGCGTGTTCATTAGTGGGAATTAGCACCAATTTGCTGACTAATGCTACTTTGGCAGTGCAGGCACGTACTAACTAATTCCAGTCAACTAAAGCCACTACAAGGTCGATGGGTCATGACCTTATCACAAGTCACTCATACAACGAGCAGATGAACTATAACCAGGGCGACAAGTAATTTTGATGATGTAAAAACAACATTAACAGAATTTGGCAATAGCTGCAAAAAACTACTCCCGCATAAATTCTACTTACCTTCTTCCGAAGATCTTCATTTACAACTTGAAGCTCGCGCTCCTGTAGAGGGAAAGAAACCATAAGTGTCCACACCACACAACAGTGAACCATTCAACAGACTATACTACACAAAGAGACGAAATGAGCAGCCAACGGCACACACCTTCCTTCGTAAGCCCTCGATCTCTTCTAATATGAGCTGATTCTGAAATAAAAACCATAGCCACAATAAATAAAAAATTTGGATGAGACTAGGATGAACCAAGTATTGCTCCAAAACCACATGGCTAAATCGTAGCTCAAAGGGGTTGTCCTGCAGATCACTGGGTAAGCCGCCACAAGGCACACTGTAAGCTGCACAGCACCAGGCGCTTTTCCAGGCATGTTTACATTGCAAAGTGAACCTTACCGAGTGCCTCCCTCAGCTGTAACTTTGCAATTTCCATGCTACGCCTAATCATTGCGAGCAGCTAGGTTAAAGTAGTTTCATACATTTAGATTCACTGACTTGATTCAGTGAATAGGATTCAGTCTAACTTCCGGTTACATCCTCAGAAGGAACCTGGATACTTGCCTTTCTTGCTCTCACCCGTGAAGCACCCAGATCAAGCTGCTGCTCCAGCTGCAACAGGTCAGGCATCTTCAGCAACGAAAGATCCTCACCAAGCATGTGCCTGCATGGGTTATCACAAAAATTCACTACTCTTTTTTCTCAAATACTGCTAACGAAGAACTCCAAAACAGTTCGGCACTCAGATTGAAACGCATGCCATATGATGGAAGATTGAACGAAGCAGTACTTTCTTCGAGGCAGAAGCAGTGTCTTTTAAGGGAGCTCTTCACCTTCTTGATAAGCAGATAACATTTAAATTTGGTAGGCACCGATAAAAACACTGGGCAGTAGTACAATCACACATTTCGTAGGGCGGGAAGCAGATTACCCCCCCCCCCCCCCCCCAGCTATTATAGTTAATAGTAAAGTGGGAGGAAACTGAGGTTTCTTCCCTAGTTTTGCTTCCACCAATGAGAACTCATGAGCATGCAACATGTGGGACTAGGGATTGTAACTTAAGGCAAGAACCATGAGTTTAGAGCTTAAGATGAAGTGGTGGACCACAATTCATTTTTTCTCAGGAATCACAGCTCAAACTTAGCTTGCAACTCCAGACCAAGTCCAGACCACCTTACGATTTAATGCCTTCAGAAAAATACCTCTGAGAACTTTTCAACTGCTCCAACTGCTCCTGTAGCCTCACCACCTCACGACCCATAAACTGCCAAAGTGCACAGATTCGTCAAGAAAAAATGCAACATAATTATGCCCATCTTGACAACTGCACCAATTGCAAAATTCCTGATGGGAGCGCGGAGCGTAAATGCATAAATTAAGAGTTTGCCACACCAAGATAATGTGTACCAAGGTCCCTATGTTAGGGCAACCAGGGTAACAAGCACTTAAATTGTATGTGAATCCCAGGATAGCATACAAATTAGATGTTTGCTAACCTGGAATAATCTTTCTCCAAGGTCCCAAAGTTTAGGTCACCTAAGGTAGCATCCACCTAATCTATACGTATATATCCCAGGGTAAACATAGGATTTAGGGCTTTGCTACTGGAGCAAACGTGTCTCCAAAGTCCTGCGCTAGGGCACCGAGGGGAAGAGCTTACATCGGTGCTGGTGCCCGTCTTCACTCCGTCCGGACTTTTCTTGTACCGGTCGATGATGTCCCGCATACTACACAGTGCAACACAAGCTCAAAATGACCAGAGTGCGCCAGCAGAGAATTGATCAAATCAATTCACTCCCACCCCATAAACCCTAAATACAAACCCTAAACACTGCCCCCCATCTCCCAATTCACCAGATCTCCAGCTGCAACCAATTCTTTGGTCATAGGTTCATAAAAACTGCAACATTCGCTACTTCAGCCCGTCCCCTCACTTGCTTAACGCTGGGATCTCGAAATTCAGCTCCACATTCACAACTACGAGCTACTCTTGCGATCGAGCCCATGCACACTGTGCGCTAATTCTCAAGAGAGGATTCGCAATCAGTGAACTCGAGCAAAAGTTTGTTGATGATCCAGCGCACTGCTACCTCGTCCACGGGAATTAACGTCAGCAGGCAATCTTAATAGCTAATCTGTCCAAAACCAGAGCACGATGACAAACGTGAACCAAAGCCGTTCCGGCTGTCGATCGAACGGGCACCCAAGTACCAGCTAGAGAATTGGTGCCCAGGAATTCTAAATCGAAAAAACGGAAGAAAGACCTCTTCAGTGAGAAGCTAATCCTAATCCCACGAATGCAGCCCGCCAACTCGCCAGCATCGAATACCCAAAATAGTGTAGGAGGACAAACTGCACATTCGTCTTACCTGCCTGAGCTGGCATACTCGAAGAGCTTCCCCGTGCTGGAGAAGATCACGAGCGCCACTTCCGCATCGCAGAGCACCGCTAGCTCGTGCGCCTTCTTCAGCAAGCCTCCGCGGCGCTTGGAGAATGTCACCTGCCTGCTGGTGGTATTCTCAATCTTCTTAATCTCAATTCTGCCGCGACCCATCACCCGACGCTGCTGCAACTGCTTCTGGTGCTGGTGCTGGTGCTGCTCCTGCCGCCTCTGCTGCTGTTGCCGAGACGACGACTCAGTGCTGTAGTGCGACCCTTGCAGCAAATCCCCGTCCCCTCCTCCACTCACGCGCAGCGACAAACACGTCGTGGGCACCCCCCAATCGCCGGCCCCGCCGAGATTGGTCGTCGTCTCCCCGGACGACGTCGTCGTCGTCTCTTCTAACGTTACCACTCCGCTCGGCCACTGCTTGCAAAACGGTACTCCCGTCACTGTGGTAGTCATTGTCCATAGCCCACTTTCAAACCTCTCTAGCTGCTCCTAGAATTTCGCCACCTCTGGGGAGAAGCTCCCATTCAGAGAGAGAGGGGGGGAGAACCGGGGGCGGGGGGGGGAGAGAGACAGAGCGATCGATTGCGGGCGCAACAAACCAAGCTGATAGATCGGAAAAGACAGAGCCCAGCCCAGGCCAGAAGCGTTTGATACGACGCAGGCCTGCCCGGGCGGATCTAGCTTCCAGCAAGCTAGCTTGGCTAGCCGAGCCAATGTGGAGAGGGCAGGCTGTTTAGTTCTAGCGGAAGGGATGGATGGCCCTAGAGTTGGCAGGGAATCCATCCGGCCTGTTCCGGCTCTCCGGATCCAGTGGTGGCGATCCGACAGCTGCATTAGCTGCCGACAGCCGGGCCATTATGGTCCTTCACCAGCTTTTTTTTCCCGACTCAGACATTGCTGCCATGAATAGGAATAACTCCAAGCTGGCCCAGCCACTTCCCGGCCACTCCCCACTCCCCCACTTTGCGCTCGAACTGAAAGTCTGAAGTCTGAAACTCCACTCCTTGAAATTATTACTGCACCCACTGTTCCACAATACCGCGGTATAATTCTACGTACTTGATCGGAGTGCCCTGCATGGAACGAAGGCACTGCCGTCTGTCCGTCCGTCGGCCTGCATCCGCATCGGACAGGCTCCACCGTTCGTTTCTTTCAGCGGTGCGTAACTTAATCATGTGAATTCAGTCAGTTCTGCGCGGAAGTGTGCCACACTCCTGAGCAGGAGCTCACTCGGCCCTTGGATTTGTTCTTGAGAGAGAAAAAGGGAGATTAATCAGTTTTATTGAGCTCGAACTAGCTAGACCTCCAGGCGTCCAGCTTTAGTAAAATTATTATCAAATGAATCATGTACCTTAACCATCCAATTGTTTAGATTCTAAATGCGTTGTCGTCTGTTGCCTTTAATCTATAGTACAGTACACACACAGGCGCGCACAGAAAAAAAATTACACTAGAAAATGGGGCTTGCAACGAAGCATAACTCTTGATATCTGGCCATAACATCCCAGAATACGGTAATCAATTGGGACTGAGTGCACGCTCGTTTCCACTGTAGAAAACTACAGTGAGATATCACATCAAATGTAGAATCAAATCAAGGTTTTTAATCACTAAAGAGAACTTTAGAAGGATATCGTAAACATTGAAAAATGTGGCTATGCAAATACCGTTGATCGAAACTGACGTAAAGTATCCCCAGATGTCCGGCCTAACTGAAAATGTGCAAGTGCTGTGCATTATTAAAATTCCTCTAAGGTAGCCAGTACGAACGAGATTGACTGAAGATGACCATTCATATATTATATTGAAATATAATCTCCAAGTCGATTGTTTTGAGTCTTTGGACCTGCCATTGCTAATTTTTTAACGTTGTTTCACCGCAAAGATTTGCAGTACAGTTGGGTTTTCTTTTGGAAAGAACGGTGTGAATTAAAAGAAGGAAGCGGTACAGTTCAGTTCAAATACCGAGGGGCCAAGGTAATTCTAGTCATTTATTTATCTTTCCTTTTAAGATATGCAGGACTCCACACCCGTTGCACAAAGTGGGACAAGCCCACAAGGTGGAAATGCAGTTTTTGTGGGATAAATGTCAAAATATTTATTTATTTATTTTGTGCCATCTTAATCCTATTTTCTATACACACACAACTCATTTGGTGCCCCTGATTGCAGGAGTATGGAATCAAAATTTGTAAATTTTTTCACATATGAAAATTAAAAAATTTCAATGTCTTTCCAAGGGATAAAAATCCTGTGTTCTCACCCTGTTTGTCCCACTTTGTAGGACAAGTTTAGAGTCTTGCTTTAGACATAACTGACTATGAAAGTTAGAATATAAAATACAGTTTGAAACTTATTTAATCCCTTAAAGACCAACATGCATTTTTTTGGCTATATAAGAATTTCGGACAAGTATGTGTGACTAGAAATTTCCAGATTTTTGGCCCAAATTTTAATAGAAAGTGGGGACAAGGAAAATCTTTCATATGGACTAAATTTCATGACATTTGAAAATATGAGTCATAAGTTATGGCCTAATATGTTACTTTTTTTTGTAACTCGGCAATGTGTGCAGATTTTTAAAATCACTTTTTTCAAAATCAAAAATTTGAAATTGATTTTTAAAAGTTATATATGCGTGGAAAGCTTTTAATCATTCCATTTTGATCAATGAGTCAAAAGTGTTGAGGACTTTTTGTTTGTGGGCAATTATGAATTTTCTACTCTAAGAGAAACTTTGAAGTTGTTTATCTTACTCAATTTTCAATATTTTGGAAAATAATAAAATCATAGGATATATATTGTTTGTTACAACATTGTAACCATTGGAATTGGCATTTTTCAATTCTATAATTAAATTTTTAACAATTTAATATTTTGAATCATACTCTACTATTGTCTACTTACTATTTTTTCTTGTATGTTGTACAATTCCAAATAATATGAAATTTTTCAAGCATGTGTCCAACTTGTCTAGGAATAAAAATCCAAAGAAGTATCACCATTTGGACATTTTTTCAAGAAAAACGAACTTGCAAAGTGTAGCTATCCTATTTTTTGTAGGGCCAAAAAAATGATTTCAGTGAATTTGAATGCTCATATCTTGCAATCCACGTGGTAGAAATTTTTGAAATTTCTACCACATATTCTCAAGTGAACATACTACAAGATCCTACAGCTACATGTTAAAAATTGTTTTTTTCTCAAAAAAATTCTACTAGTACTAATAATGGAAATTTTTGAGCATTTCTAGTGAAAACAAAGTCCTATGTGATTCCTCATAACATTTAGAGAAGCTACCTTTTCCTCTCCAAAGTCTTCATCTACAAAATTCATTTACACATCATGGAAATTTAAGCAAGCTTCAATACCAAAATAGTGGGATGGCAATGTATTCATGGTGTGCTTTGTATTTTATTTTATTTTAGGATTAATCAAACAATTCAACAAACAATTGTTAAGATGGTTTGCTCAAAATCAAAAGAATCCTAAACCTATGTCATTTATTCATCTATTATCTAGAAAAAATTGGTAGACCACTAGAGGAATTGTTTTTAATTAAATTATGAGTAGTCGAGTTCCTAGTCATTTTTATTTACATATCCTATATAGGTTGTTATACCTCCTACCAATCCATATGTATATAAATATCTTGATTTATCTATTGGAATACACAATACAATTGGCATTTGTATCATTGTAAAATACTTGCTTAGTTTAATTGTTAGAACTTTGATTTCCTTTTAAAAACAAATGTAAATCCATTGCAAGGCATATTTAAATTTTTCATGTATTGAAACTTATCTTAGTGTATAGTTGTAACTTTGTAACCCAATTGAAGTGAGTTTACTTCATTTTTCTGACAATTTTTGATGCACGTCCCTTAAGTTACTTATTGGGTATAGAATATTCTATATCATTCCATTCAAGGGAGGAGAATACTATTGACTACTACTAAATGTTATGTTATTGTGATATAGTCCTCAATTTATTAAAAACTTTGTTCAAAAGAAAAAGCTATACTCAAATATATTTCATGATGTAGGTGGGAAATTGCATATTGCAATATTAGTACACAAAATCTTGTTAAGCACTTGAGTTTCTTCTAGTTTGTACCACAATTTTGATGTAAATTACACCAAAATTCACATTAGAACATCCCTTTATCTTGCATGACCACACCTAATTCATAACCATTATCAATTCATAATTTGTATACAAAGTATATTTAAATAATAAAAAGTGTGATTTTTAATTTATTTTAAACCTTAAAAAACTAACCTCAATTTTAGGTATCAAATCTAAGAATAAAATTGCAAAATATCATAAAATATCATAAATATAGAAAAAAACAATCTTTGTGATTCTAAAGACTTATACTAAAAACCTATAAATTTTTTTCAACTATTAACAATGAAATTCCTAAATTATGAATGTATGATGAATTGTGATAAGTATCCTTTGTTGATTTAAATTCCTCGATTTGAACATACAAAGTAATAGCATGTAAGCATAGAATCTATGAGTCCATAAGCCTAAGAGTTTATATTATAAACACCTTCTATTATATAGGTATCTATATTATAGGTACTTATGTTATAAACTCTTTCCATATTATAATGTACGTATGTTCTAGGTACACATGATATGAACAACTTCAAATGGTTGTAAACATACACCTACAACTAGATTTAAAGCTCACAAGCTCACATCTTTGAGTTCACACCTTGGCATCATTGTTCAATTTATAAAATCCAAATTGTTTAAGCAACTTCAAACAACTTTGTCATATTAAGTAATGAATAAGAATAGACCCTTACAAGTGGAGGTGCAAATGTAACAATATCAATTAAATATTTGCATTGATTGAAAACTCACATTATTTTTAATATAATTATTTTGAGGTTCTCTAATTTAGCATCATATGTTTAGTATTGTAGACTATTCCCTAAAAAGAGACGACCTAGTTGCCCTCAGATTGAATTAGAGAATAAAAAAATAAAGCACCTAATTCAACCATCCTTTTTCCAAAAAACCAAAAAAATTTAATACAAATATGATATATGAAATACATATAGAATACCATTAAAAAGTCTTTTCTCTTTCTAAAAACATGATGAATGATAATCATTAAAAATGACTGAAATATCCAAAATTGCATAAGTAAGGTATAAACATGTAAATGGAAAAATTGTTTCCAAGAGAAATTGTCTAAAAGTAGAATTTTGAGGTGCATTCATCAAAATTTGAAAATAATACATTTTTTTAACTTCGGCCATACAAAATAGTGTGAGCTTTAGTTATTAGGTACTCAAGGTGTATAGTGACACTTTGTATCACTATGCACTCCCCCCCTCAATTTTTATTTTACCACCCCTGCTCACCTCCACCTATCATTTAGAATTTGATTTAAATTTTTTTATCTCACCCCCTCTCACCCCCACCCCCTCTTGTAATCTTCAAAATCAAAGTTCTTGACAAACAATATGGGACAATTGATCCCGTATCCAATATTGTATCCGTATTCAGTACCCATATTTAATATCCATATTCAATACACGTATTTAGTACTCATATCCAGTATCCGTACCCGTATTTGTATTTGTATTCAGTATTTGTATTTTATATTTGAACGGCTCAGATTAAATTTCACAAGATCAACATCTTGTGATTTTTTGAGAAATCAATGTCAATTTTGAGGGTAAGCATTTTTTTTCAAAAAAATCAACGGCTCACAAATTTTTTGAGAGAGGAGGGGGGGAACTAATGGGAAATTGGGGTCGCAGGCGAGTTTCAGTGTATAGTCTATTGTGAAATTGCTGCATGGAACAAATTTCAACCCATTTCTTTGCATGGATTGAATAATTATAATGTTTGAAGTGGGGAAAAAATTCTTCACATTCCTACATATCGGAAGTATGTAGATTTTGAGTTCCTGTGCAATATTTCAAAAGCAAATGTGGGGTTCGGCCTAAATCACCTCACAATATGAAAAAGTCGAGTTTACAAACGATATTGATCATTTTTTGATGATTTCTTATGTAGTGAGGAAATATTTTGTTGAAATCCAAATGGTCAAAACTTAGAGACAAAAAGTTGAACCGTGTAGAAAAAATTTCAAGAATTTTAGAGTGCAAATTTCCAAGGTAATTGTATTTTTCATTAGACAAAATATTATTTTTTTGAAACTTATCCAATATGTTACTATAGTAGAGTTTTTGACTCCTTTGATAATGAAGTTTCTACACTAAAAATAGTATTTTTTTTTACAATTTCATATTATATCATGTTCATTATATAGATGAAATTTTGTAGGATTAGATAAGAAATTTAGCAAAAGATGCCAAAATTACCCTCCAAATTATGAAAAATAATATAGAAATATTTAAGTGCTAAAGTTCTTTGACTATGTTTTCATTCCAAACACTCTAAAACTACCATTTCTAGTACAAGTACCAAATTTTAGAGATTAAAAAAACTTTTGAATACATGTAATCAAGGGATTTGATACAATTACTACAATGTTGGTTTAAAAAAATGAAGAAAAAATTCCAAAATTTTCCACTATGTAGATTGGAAGATACTAATGTTTTAATTGACAAAAATCCTTTTTTTGGCCTTGCAAAAAACAAGGCAGTTGCACTTCACAAGGTCACATTTGTATGAAAAAATGTCTAAAATGCATTAGATGTTTTTTGGGGGGTTTGGAGGGCCATCTAGGCTTGTTCCCGGCGTTGTTCTCCAAGTAGTCCGAAAATGGCCATTGTTAGAAAAAATTTGAAAATTTGAAAATGCAAAAAAACGTTGAAATTTTGGAAAAAAAAAACGTTGAAAATATTAAATTAAAAAAGTGACGTGGCAGTCACTGTACTACATCACGTAAATTACTGCAAGGCAATGGGAACCCAACTAAGTGTAGGGGAACCCACAACCCTCTTGGGGCTGAACTCTCATCTAATGGATGGTGCTTCTTTCAATTCATTTTTTCAAGGCAAGTTGACTACATGCTTAAAAAAATTCAAATCACTTGGAATTGTACAAAATATAGGAAAAAGAATAAGATGTAGAAAGAAGTAGAGAATTATTCAAAATAATAAAATTTTAAGAATTTAGTTATGGAATTAAAAAATGTCAATCCCTATAGTTGTAATGTTGTAATAAAACACTAGTGTGCCTTGTGTTGTTGCCACAACCAAAATAAAAGTAAATGTCATTTAAATTTTTTTTCATCCATTCAAAATTTGAAATTCAATAATTCAATTTTTTAATTAAAAAAATCTATAACTTCTAGACTATAGGTCCAAACAGTACAAGATTGGCATGAATAGAAAGCCTTATCCACAAAGGAAGGCAAAGACTTTGTTCCATGACATTTGGACTTGCAATCCAAAAGTTATGGATTTTCCAAAACAAAAGATAATTTCATTCTATTTTCAGATTTATAAAAACTTTGAAATTCAATAATTTTTGCACCATAAGTCAAAATGCCACGAAACAAAGTCCATGCACCCCTTTGAGCAAAGAGCTTTTGAGCGGTACCATGAACATTGTTGGACACCTCATGGTTTGTTAAATTTCAACATATCAAACAAACAAAATAAAACAAACAACCTAATTCTAGAATATTGACTACTGTGCCTTGTGTTGTTGCCACAACCGGAATAAAAGTAAAAGTAATTTTTTCATTTTTTAATCCACTAAAACTTTAAAAAGTTCAATAATTTTTACACTTTGAAATTCAATAATTCAATTTTTTAATCAAAAAAATTAATAACTTTGATATTGTAGGTCCAAACAATATGAAATTGGCATGAATAGAAAGCCTTATCTATGAAGGAATGCAAAAGACTTTGTTTTGTGGCATTTGAACATGCAATGCAAAAGTTATAAATTTTCCAAAATAAAGGATTATTATTATTTTTTTATTCTTAAAAAAATTGAAATTCAATAACTTTTGCATTGTAAGTTGAAACACCACAAAACAAAGTCCATGCACCCCTTTAAACAAAGAGCTTTTGAGTGGTATCAAAAAAATCTCTTAGTTTGTTAAATCTCAACATATCAAACAAAGCAAAACAAATAACCTTTGTGAAAGGTATTGGTGTGGTTAAAAGTTATAAAAATTGATGGGTCACATGTCTACATGTTGTGTGAAAATATTAAAGAAAAAAATAAAAATTCTATTCATAGTGAGCTACCTAAAATTTTTATATTGCCAAAAAATGGAATTTGGTCCTTTAGGGGTTAATAGAATTTTTTAGAATTTTTTGGATAAATTTGATAAAATATCTAAAAAATAAAAAAATAATTTTAATAATTTTAATAATTTTATATTATAAGTATAAACGTGTTACCTATACACACAATATGTCTAAATTTGGTTGAAAATCTCTACATATGGTAGATTTAGTAAGTCACTCCTACAAAAAAAAATTGAGAGCTACCAATCAATATCCTTAATCTTGTTTTGTTTATTTCATACGTTGAGATCTAAAAAATTGGGAGGCATCCAACAACATTTTTGGAATCACTCAAAAGCTCTTGGCAAGGAGGGGTGCATGCACTTTGTTTCGTGGCATTTTGATTTTCACTACAAAAGTTATTGAATTTCAAAGTTTTTATGAATAAAAGATTAAAATTAAATTATCCATCATTACAAAAATTTCATAACTTTTGCATTGCATGTGTAAATGCCATAAAACAAAGCTCTTGCACTCCTTCATGGGTAAGACTTTCTATTCATGTGAAATTCGTGGTGTTTGGATCAACAATATAGAAGTTATGGATTTTTTTAATTAAAGAATTGAATTATTGAATTTCAAAGTTTCAATAATGGGTTAAAAAAAAACACTTTTACTTTTATTTTGGTTGTGGCAATGGCACAAGGCACACTAGTCCATACTCTAAATGAGGTTGTTTGTTTGTTACATTGAAATCTCTTGAACCGTGCATCGCCCAGTTGCATTCTTCATACCACTTGGAAGCTTTCGGCAAAGAGGGTTGCATGGGCTTTGTTCCATGTCATTTGGGCTGACAGCATGAAAGTTATTAAATTTTGAAGTTTTCATGAATAAAAAAATTATATAAAATTACTTTGACTTCGACCGTGGCAACAATATAGGACATCCATCCATCTATCCCTTTAAATTAGGTTGTTTGTTTGTTTTGTTTGTTATGTTGAAATCTCCTAGCCCTATTCACATTCTGGGTACCATCACCAAGCCCTCGGCAAGGAGGGGTGCACGGGCTTTATGTTTGTGGCATTTGGACCTATTTGATGAAACTTATTGAATTTTGAGTTATTTTTTGGTTAAGAAATGATTATATAAAATTACGTTTCCTTTTTTTTATTTATTTTGACAAGGCACACTCCTGTATTACTTATTTCATTTCAATCCAAATGCATTATTATTAAAATTAAAATTAGAAGAATAATAAAATATGTATATGAGTGCATCCAGGAACGTCAACAATAATAATAGAGAACTTTAGATGCGGTAAGTTATTGTCTCCTGTTGTTTGTTTTTTTGGCCTCGAACTGGGATTGCCTCTCCTGCGGACACTAGCTGGACTGCTGGACGTGTTGGCCATGCACGGCATTGGGGGGGCTGGCTGGCTGGTAGTCTAGGAGGACATTGAAAGGCAAGGGAGGGGGCTAGGGAGAGCAGCGTGTCCTACTCCGTAGACTGAGGCGGCAGGCCTACTAATCCCCGATTTCATTACTAAAAGTGAGAAATGGTAGGTCCGTGTTTTTTTCCTTTTTTGTAACCGAAAGGAAAGGAACCGAGGTTTTAGGAATAGGAAAAGGAAAAGGAATGTGGAGGAACATATTCTATTATTATTATTGTTGTGGTTACTATTATTCTATATTAAGCTACCAACAGCTCTGTGGCAACACGGACTCATTCAGCCACTCAGGGAGCCTGATCCATCCCTCCCGAATTGATTTAGGCAGTTGTTGTCACTTGTTGGTTGGTTGGCTTATTTTACATCGTCACTGACGAAGTGAACAACGTGGCTACAGTTCAGTCGTGGGCATCAGTCCCATCCTGTACTGACACTGGATTCAGAATGAAACTGCTTTCTAACCAATTTAAGGTGGGCAACCCCCCAAACTGCCACTTTCAGTGGGCCAACTCACTGGGCCTAGTTCGTATTATTATTATTGGACTGGCCAATTTCTTCTCTTATGTATGTGTGTTTTGAAACAAGCGTGTTTTAGGAAATACACTGCAAGGGTTTTCCGTCAGGGGGGAGAGGCTAATTTCACAGACAAGGTAAAGAACCTACTGCCACCAGGTACGCACCTGCAATCAAGCCATCATATTTTCTTCTTCAGTCGCAAGTGAAAGGAGGTTCCAACGCACCAAAGAATGCAGTGTGACAGTAAGATAGGAGGCTCTTAACTCCCGAGGGACGAAAGCCTTTTTTCGGCCAAAAAACACTCAAAACTGTCATTTCTGTAGCAAAAAAAAATTTTAAATTTTAAAAACTATCTTTTTCCCCACATCTAACTACAGGATCTTATCCCTAACTAAAATGAGAATGTGTGGAAAATTTTCAGAATTTTTGACCACACAGATTGCAAGATATTTGCATTTAAAGTAGAAAAAACAAGTTTTTGAGCACATTGTAGGATTCAATTTTTTGACTTTGAACATTTGTAACTTTAATTTTTTGCACTATACAGTTTTGAGCTTTAAATATTTGTAGTATAGAATTGATTTGAGACTCTAGGGAAAAAAATAATTAAAAAAAACTTAATTTTTCTTCTTTAAAGAATTGTTAAGTAGAAGTAAGTATGAGATAGAAAGAAAATCTAAATTATTAATATCTTTAAAATAAAATTCAAATGCATTAATCCCAATGGTGAGATTGTTCAAACAAACAAGATAAACCATATGGAATTTCTTTTTGTAAAAATTGTAAAAGTTTCATTCAGAAATGAATCCGACAAGTTATTTTTTCAAGAAGATGCTCTAATTGCCCAAAAAACAAGATTGTCCATAACTTTTTCATAAAAAATTCAAATGTAATGAATCAAGCTTTCCATATACACAAAATTATAATATATGAGGGGAAAAAAACAAACTTTAAATTAAAATTTTTGAATTTTTATTTGTTGCCCCTTGTCCCCTGTTTTGAGCTTATTTGAGCATAACTTTTGTTCCCAGGCACTGATTGAAAAAAAATTACATTCCCACAAAGCTAATCAATTTTCTATCTTCAAGAAAAGTTTCAAAGAATCAGGAAATAATTTCAACCTATAGGTATCTGTTCAAAATCCCCATTAGAGGATTTTTTTCACTCCCAAGAGGATTGTGGGTTCCCACATTGTGGGAATAGCTCCGCAAGAGGCCGTGGCAGCTCACTGATGTGGCATGGTGACTGCTACATCCGAAAAAATGAAAAAAAAAAAAAATTGTTTTTTTCCACATTTCAAGAGTAAAAAAAAGAGTGTATATATATATATTCTTTTAAAAAAAATTTGTCAGGAACAATTGTTCCTTGAAAATGCAAGGGAAGGCAGTTCCCGACGCACTTGTTTGAAGCGGTGCTCCCTAAGCCTATGAATCCTCTAATGATTTGTCCCCCAAAGAAACAATGGTCCTTTAGAGATTAAAGTGTGCATTTAAAGGTTGCTCTATCTTTTTCATGTAGTTTCTTGGATGGGATTATTTTTAGTTCATTTTTCAAAGATAGAAAAATAGATTTTAATTGTAACCTAAGTCATTTTGTATTTTTTGAAGCATTTTTTAATTACTTGTGAATTTTCAAACAAGATGAGTCATAAGTCCCTATTTGACCTTAGGTCTTCCATAAATTGTTTAGTTGCAGTTTCTAAAGATAAATGGGGAAAACAAAGAGAATGATTGGCTTTTGCAATAAATCATATTTTTTTTATTGATCCATTCAATGATTGTAGAAGGTCCATCTAAAGAACACCTCAAGTCCATTACAAGTGAGTCTATTAGGTGGTTCTAAATGACCCTCCAACCTTTGAGCCTCCTAATTTACTTCTAAAAGACCATTGTCCCCAAGGTAGACGCTTGGGAATTTGGGTAGGTTCCTACAAGTTGAATTTGTACTTATGTTTTAAAATTTTTTTTTGTAAGGATGTGTAGATTTGCAAAAGCTCTATGAATATTTTATTTTTGTTTCATATTCACTTTGAGCTTTGTTTCATACATATCTAAGCTTTTCTACCATGAAGGAAGGTGGACAAAGGAGGCCAAGCTTAAAGTTCCTAATAGAAAGGAATAGGCAAGGAATATGCCAGTAATGCAAGTGCCCTAGGTTCCAAAGCTTGCCCAAAGCCTTAGCCTATAAATTATTCACATAGTCCTTCTACATTTTATAGGAAGTAGAGGATTTGTTTTTTCCAAATTTTTTTGGTGACCTTGTAAAGCATTAGTATAAGATTATCTTTCAATCGACCATTTGGACTTTCAAGTTTCAAAATTATGTGGTGGCAAATGTGCTCAAAAAATTATGTTGTGCATTGTAAACTTTTGGACATTGTTGCATTGCAAGATTTTTTGGATGTCATCTACATCTTTTTTTGGCGTGAATTTTTTGAAGACATGAATAATATCATTTTGAATATGTTAGATTTTAAAATTCCAAATCCACAATCAAATTTTTGTGACAATCAATGGTCAAAAGGCATATGTAATTGTCAAGTATAATGAAAAAAATAAACCTTTCTCTTCAAATGCTTATATCTTTCAATTCCTACAATCAAATGTCATAAAAAAATTTACCACTTTTTCTATAGGTCTAATACAAGATCCTTTGGTTAAATTTTCAAAAAATCATTTTGTTGAAAATTTTGACAAGCGTAGTAGTGGAGGTACCTTTGAGTGATTTTGACCTTGGTCCTTTAGGCATTTAAAGTGGTCATACACTTGTCCTAACTAATTTGGGACCTTTGGGATCACCCGATAGAATGTGGCATTTAGATACCTTATGCAAAAGTATGAAGGGTCAAAGTATTTTTGGTAGAGATTCTAAAATTGTTTCTTTTACATAGGTACATCTTGATTTTGGAAACGTAACCAAAGTGATGATTGCAATTTTGGTTCAATGGCATATTTGGGGCCCTTCTTATACCATACAATTATTTGACTTAGTTTATTTACATGTTGCTAAGGAAATTATTATTATTTGACGAAGCTCAGAAAATTCAATTCTTCAAATCTCTAATAATTTGGTATTAAACAAAAAAAATTGTCATTCAACCAAGGAGACAATAGGGCCTCAAAATTGTGGCTTTTCAATGCTCACATTTTACTTCATTAACCTCTAAAGCCCAAGGGTTTTTGATAGAATACAAATGTGTTATGAAATATAAGTTCTATAACTTTTTTGAAGTTTGCATTAACAAAAGTAATGTGAAGCACAAAAATTAGAAAATATTGGTATATGCAAAAATTATAAAACTATTTTTAGATTCTCTTCAAATGAATTTTGAAGACATAACTTCAAAAATTCACCAAAAATACAGTTTTTATCTTTAGCATTTGAATTTTATTATTTGGTCAGAATTGTAGTTTCTATTGATTTGTGAAAAATGCATAAGATCTGGTAATGAAAACACCAACCCCTTTCCCAAATAGTAAGTTTTTCGACACTAGACAAATTCTAAACACTTTGTGCTATTTCTCTTATAATTTTTGTTTGATTGCAACTATCTTAGTTTTGAATGTAGGAAAAGAAAGACAACCCAATCTTTTAAAACAAAAAAAATGAAAAAAAGTTTTTATCCACCCAAAAATGTTGCTTGAAATCGGGCACCAACACAAAAATGGTCACTTGGGTGTTATAAGTTAAGGGAATTGAGAACCAATCAAATTCTCAGAAACTTTGGAAATTGTTGGATATTGGCACTAATTCCATATATAACCCAATATAGTTACACCCTATCATGATGAAAATTGTTGAGTTTTAACCTTTGAATGGATGAAGGGTGTTTTTAGGTTGTAATCAATTTTGACAAATAATTGTGGTTTCAATTTTTTGATCTTGTAGTTGAAATGTTTACATAGATGCACACAAGGATTTTGTTGGATGCATGATTAGAGATTACAAAGTGATGATCAATTTTTTCTTTTGGTTTTCAATAAGGGCATTTTGAGCAATAAGAAAAGTTTTTAATATTTGAGTTTTTTTTCTTGAATTTTTTTTCCATGGATTTGCAACTAAGTTTCAAAGCAAGGCATTAGCTTGTATAAATTATGACACAAATGTGTTTTTTTAGAATAAAAATCAAAAGATGATCTATGCATGTGTAGAGTGATGTAAAAAGTATAATCTTTAAAGTTTCAAGATAAATAATTCACTAAAAGTTTCACATAATATACTTCAATGAGTTAGCTATATGATGTTACAATTGGATTAAAATAATTAATCAAATTAAATATTTTTAGCTTCTCACATTGAGACTAAAAACACATTTTTACCTCATAATTCTACAACTACTTAGTTAGATTGTGCACAAATGACTATACTAGTAAGATAGTAACATGACACATGTTCCTCAAAAAACGCATGAAGATGATATAAACTAGGCATTTAATAAATGTAGGAATCATTATGCATCTATTTTTTGGTACAAGTTTAGATTGAAGTGAACTTTTGAGGAAAAAAATAAGCTTCAGAGAATTGCAACATATATTTTACGCCTACTTTATATCAAATTTGTGATTTTTTAATTTTAATAAAAGGACAAAAGTCTCAATTCGTTCAAAATGCGTAGAATGTTATTATTTTCAACAATCTTTGATGCAAAAAATGACATGTATAGTAACCGGCTAAGTTGGTGGTCATGGTAATTATCTTATGTCAAGGGTTTAGTGTAGAATATAGAGCGTGTATAAGGAGAGATAGAGTGCATGGACTTTGCAAATTTACATTGGATGTTGCCTCCTTCACGTTCTAATAAAAAGAACTTTTGAGGCAATTGTTTATTTGCTGTGTTTGCATCTGTGCAATAATGTTTGCATCCACACTTATGGCTTGCAATGGCTACAAATTGTGACTGCATTTTAAACAAAGGCTTGCTAAATTTTGGAGGGGAGACAAACATGAAAGGGACTCATAGAGATCAATATTTGCAAGGAAATGGAAGGATACTTTTTGAAAAATTCCCTTCTCACTACAATATTTTCATAGAAAATGAAGGAAAGATCAATGAGTTGCAAATTTAGAGTTTAGATGAAGTAATTGTGTAATTGCAAATTTGGGCACAAGGCCAAGATTTGTGTGCTCAGATTTGTGAACCTTTGCAAGGAATCATTCTTGTTGTTTCATTCAATGTCCTCACCAGTGCCAAGAAATTGGAATTGTTGAGGGGAGTTTCAAAAGGAAGAACATTGTTAGTAATTGTAGTATTGCAATGTTGCAAATTTTATGGGTTGGCAAGAGAGATAGTTCTTTGATTTGATGAAGGAGAATTTGAATGAAAACATATTTCCAAATCCAAATAGTGATTAGCATGAAGTTGTGTACAAGACTAAGGCAGACACTTATAGTACTAATCATGTTAATTCCCGAGTTCATAGTCTTGCCTAGCTTAGGGCCTTTTGCCATGTATTTGTTATCGAGGAATTTCATAGTAGGTGCTATAATTGAAAATAACTATTGTACTTTTATGTGGACCCGATGGATAGGGAAGGATACAATTAGAAAGCCACTTGTATTAGATTCTTTTAAGATGATTAGTCTCCAATAGATGTTCACCAATTTTGGTGAAACTTCAACTCCTCTTTTCCCTCTTGCCCACCCTAGCAAGACAATTGGTGAAGCTTATTTTGTTGCTTGAATTAGTACAAAACCTGCCTACTTGGCTCACATGATAGGAGGACTTGAGGACTACAACCTTCTTTGGTGAAGGATGTGGTCAAAGATATACAAAGACCCAACTTCTTTTCCTATTAGTTGCAAGTAAATTATTCTCAAACATTTTTTGATTTTGCATTTTTAAACTTGTTGAGTACAAAAGCAATCAAAATAATTTGCTAATGTACAAAAGAATTTAGAGAATCCATGAATTAGGGTATGACATGTGAATTCCTCAATATTACCTTTGAAGCATGATTTCCAGAAAATAATATTATAGATGTCTAGTTCTCATGCATATGAGGTGTTGAATGGCTTTTAGTAGACATTCCAAGAACTAATAGGTTATCCTCTACTATTGAAGACATGCCAAAACATTGAGTTCTTGGTGCAAATATCTCATGAAAACAAAAACAGAGGGTAGGCCTTAAGCAACAAGACAAAGCTCCTATCCTAAAGGGGTTGAAAACTAATGTCAGCCCATACTAGCGGCTTGTGGTAGGGATGGATGCCCTAGTAAGATGAAAGGGAGACTAAGGAAGGTACTACAAATGAATGAAATGTCTTTGAAGACAATGTGGCGGTTGGTGCCCCTTTTGCTTTGAGAAAGGCCAATTAAAAACTTGCTAATAAGATTACTTCAATTGAAAAGGAGATCACCAAGGTGCTCAATCTTGGCACTAGTAGAAAAACAGTAACTACCATAACAAATAATTAACCCTTAAAGGACCGGACTACATTTTTTGGTTGTATAGAATTTTTGGGCAGGTCATTGTGACCAGAAATTTCCATAGTTTAGGCTGAAATTTTGTTAGAAGATGTAGACAAGGAATATCTTTCATATACAACAAATTTCATGACATTTGAAAATAGGAATCAAAAGTTACGGCCCAATATGTTGTTGGTTTCTCAACTTGCGCAATCCAGGCAGATTTGAAAAATTCACTTTTTTCAAAAATAAAAATTTGAAATTGATTTTCTATATTTATATATGTGTGGAAAGCTTTGAATCATTCAATTTCAATCAATGAGTAAAAAATTATGAGGAAATTTAGTTTGCGAACAGTTATGGATTTTGTACTCTAAAATAAACTTTGAAGTTGTTTATTTCACTCAACTTTCAATATTTAAAAAAAAATCATAGGATGTACATTGTTTATAAAAACATTACAACCATTGGGATTGATATTTTTCAATTCGATAATTAAATTCTTAATAATTTAGTATTTAGAATCATTCTTTGTTTCTTTCTACTTACTATTTTTTTTCCTATATGTTGTACAATTCCAAATGACTTGAAAATTTTCAAGCATGTAAAAACTTGTTTAGAAAAATGAATCTAAAGAAGCACCACCATTTTGAAATTATTTTTATAGAAAATGAGCTTGTAAAGTGTAGTTGCTTGATTTTTTGCAAGGTTAAAATAAGGATTTTTATTTATTCAAATGCTAAAATCTTGCAATCCACACAGTGGAAAGTTCTGAAATTTTTTCTACATCTTTTCAAATCAATGTTCTACAAGATCCTACAGTTATGTGTCAAAAAAATTTTTTTACAAAAATTTGGTACTTGTATTAAAAATGGCAGTTTTCAAGCCGTTTCAAAGAAAACAGAGTCATGGAACTTTAGGGGTTAACAAAAAGGTATTGATGTCATTTGTATTGTTGATCGCATTGTCTTGGATAGTATCTAACAAAAAATTGTTGTCCATTTTGTTATGGTGGTCAAGTCATAAATATAATAATTGATTTATAAATTTGCTCATTAATTGGCTGCCATATGGCAGACCTAAAACTTGCCCCGTACAAACTTTCAAATAGGGAAAAAAGAAAAGACATAGATAGGAAATTAAAAATTAGACTTTATAACTTATTTAGAAGAATGAAGACAAGTTTTTTTATACCTTGTGATTGTTGGTCGAGGAAAAGTGACTTTCGAGAAAGGAGAGAAGTGGAGAGAAGACAAACACTTTACACAAATGGGGTGGTAGAAGATAGAACAAACCATGTGGGTTTATATGAATTAAGACTATGAGTGGTTCACATATCTTGTATGGTTTGTTCTACCTTTTACCACCCCATTTGTATAAAGAGCTTGTCTTCTCTTCTGTGTAATTGATGAAGTCACCTCTCTTCTACTACCGAGGAATATGCATGGTTGTCATAGTAGACAGACTTTCGGTTCGCCTGTCCGTTAGGGGTCCCGCCCGTCCGATACAATCAACACATAGTTGACTTTTTGATAACGGAAAAATAGGCCACGTGGATGCCATGTGGATTAAGGAACATGCTGGGCGCGGACGAGATCGTCAGGGCGCAAAATTAAAGTCGTCCGGACCGTCTGTCCAGTCCGATGACCCTAACTCGCCCGTTATGACAACCATAGGAATATGGTTGCTATTTTGTGAGCTTGTGAGTGTGAGTTTGTAAGTAAACAATTTCTAAGAGATTCCATCTAAAATTTTTGGTCAGAATAAATTATTTTCAATAAAGTTTCGGACCTATTACCATAGTCTCTTCAACAACCTAACATGTGATAAGAAAAACTCTCTTCTTGTTGTTTGGTATTTTTTGGTATTGAGAGGAGGACCAAGCACTTGCCATCTTAATGTATTACTTATTGAACTTCACTAGATTTTAAAAAGAACAAATATTGGTGATTGATATCTTTATGATCACTCCCTTCTTGTTGCTTAGTACCCCTTGACAGTAAGGAGAGCCCCTAGCTATGTCCCCTCCCTAATTTTTTTTTGGTGGTCACGGCTAGAAGGCTACCCTCGGTGCCAAGAGGAGTGATTGGATGGCAAGTGCTTGATCTCTTGCTCCTCGCCAAGATGAAGAATCGTATAGCAAGTTCTTTATCAATCTCTTAGCACCAAGGGGAAGAATCATATAGCAAGTCCTTAATCTTTCTCTTAGCCCCAAGAAATAATTAAAAAAAAAAAGGGGAGTGATTAACTAAAAGACCTAGAGATTAAGATTGAAGGATTGGATACTTGCATAGTCCCACAAGAGGATATTGATCAACTAATCAACATTTTGGTTTAACTTAACTTGTTTCTTACAAAAATAATCCCTATCAACCAAATATTTCCTTCCAAAATCTTAAAAAGTCCAATATCAACACATCAAGACAAAAGTGTAAGAAGCCTATTGGCCTCAAAAGGCCCTATGATGCCAATAGACAATGATCAATCAAAAGAAAATTTAGTTTGACAAATATCATTAGATATAAAAATAATCTTTATTAACAAAAAAATCTTTAAAAAATCTAAAGAAGTCCAACAATAATACATCAAGAAAAAATGATTGATACCCTTTCATTAGCCTTGAGAGGATCCATGCTTCTATAGGATTATGATCAACCGATATTCTACACAAACTTATTTCCATCTCCATTCATCTTTCACAGCAATTGACTTCTTCATCTTCATAATGTATACTTCTAATATTCTTGACAATATTAAAATTCAAATTTTCATCAAAATTCTACATAACCATGTTAGTAGGTCCACCGTAATAGGTCTATGATAATAGAAGTTAAATTGTACTAAACATAATAAAATAATAAATTATTTGTACTCTCAATTGATGAGCCTACTCTAGGATAGCTTCTTAAAACGAGATATAAATTTTAGAACATATGATAGCATCATTTACTAAGCTTTTAAATCTAAAATACACAGTCATGGGTTCCATGGTAATAGGTCATATTTTTCTAAATATGATCAATTTTGTCGTAAAAACATTAGTCTTTTTACTTTTTAACCAAATTCTTTTAGAAATTACATCATGTTTAAATTTCTAGGCTTTAGGCTCACACAATCCCTGCTCACTGCTCATAGGCTCATGCTTGCAGGCTTACAATCTAGCACCACTAGTGTAGTAATCACGACATACAATAGGTTTGTAAATAGGCCATGATGTATTCCAAAATGATCCTCTTATATTTAAATGGCATACAACAAGTGGATTTAGAAAGTGTCCCTCACTAATTGAAAATGTAACATTCACTACCACATTTCTACCATTTGAAATAAAACATTTATCATTTCTCATTTGTTTACATTTTTTCTTGTGTGCTTCATTGCCCTTTGTCTTTTCATCCATCTCAAGTATGAATTTTGCCCGTGCAATGGAGATTGAAGCTTGGTTTCTTCACTTACTATATCTTGTGATTGATATGGTCATAGTTTATGTTAATTTTTTTATTCCGGCATATGCTCTTGTACTAGTTTGGTGCAAGATCCTACAATTGGCGGGATACCCAAAAGAAACAAATGTTTCATTCATTGTTTTGTTGTTTGCATTGAAAGTGGTAGGTTTGAGTGATTCTTGGCAAATAAATTGGCCATGGCACTTTCAGGCTCCTTGAGGGGTTGTAGGAACTCTTTCAGAATTGAGGGGTTGCACCAACTTTTTCAGAAAGAAAGGGTTGGACCTTTTCTCAACATAGAAACAGTTTGTACGATTCTTTTGGTCACCATCATCCAACAAAACTCATGATCTTCAACCTTTTTTTTTTTCCTTCCCAATCTTGCTATCAACTTGTAGAATAATTTTGAGTCCCAACCCATTACAGCCCTACTATGGAGCTTGCAGTCCCTAGTGTTCACCTGGCCCTGATTGCCCTGCATCATTGCACCCTCAGCGGGCCTTGTCTCTGTGCAGCATCCAGGCGAGTTTGTGATCATTCTCATGGCCAGCTCCAAACCGAAGAACAAAGAGGGATGGAGCACCTGCAATTCTTAGTAGCTTAATGTCACTTAACTTACATTAAAACATCAAACTCTCTAGAAATTGGCACCCTACCAGGGAGACACAATCTTGATGCTTGAGGTGGAGGCACCCAACCAGGAGAATGTGCTATTTCCAACCTTGGCCAGATCTGAAGCTTGAAATTTGATTTTTTGGTCCTTTTCAAAGTTGGAACTAACAAGGTTTTGACAGAGTACCTAAATTAGTGAACAAGAAAGTATTGTCTTAAATTGATCAGAATTGGAAGACTCTAGATGTTGCTTATGGGTGAAGAGTCCACTTTTGCCTCCTGAAATGCACTGTAATTTCAATTTTTTGAATATAAATCTGGAAATTTAGCGATTCGCATATTCCTTACCTTCCTACATGGGAAAAATATCTACCAAATCATACTAAGCAGAATTTGTTCCCAAATTGCTTAAATGATCACTTATTGGTGTTTCCACCTTAACCCCTGTGTGTCACAGATAGAACAGTGTGCCAATTTTTTTTTTGTTGAATTTAGAAAAACTTGGAATAATTTGAGGACTAAGGTTATGTTAAGTTACTTGGTTATTGAAGTTTTAGCAGTTGAGATTTGAAGTCAACTTATTGATGAATGTGAATCTGAAATTTATAAAGGAATTCCCCATGCCGATTTCAAGATTATAATGTTTGATGGACATGGTATTCTACAAAATCCTTGTTTCTCAATGTCTGAAAAACATGCACTCTGATACAGAGGGGGTAGGCTTAAGCTTTTTTATTTTTATTTTTTTTACACAAATGAAACAGAATTCCAAACTTAAGCTTATGAGTTTCAATTTTGCAGCCCAGCTGTGCACTTGAATGTCCCAATTTTGTCACTTCCATGTGCCATGTGCATGAGGAAGTGAAGTACATCAACTTAATGAGCATCCCAGTTCCAGTTGACACAAGAGACAGCTTCTGCCTTTACGGTACAGTAAGGTCCAAAAATAATTCCGATCAAGCTCCCTCATTTGGAACCACCTTTCCACCTAAGAGCATGACTACACTTACTCACCCAACTTGGTACACTCAAATTTTTTCATTTAATTTTGAAGGGTCCTCAAATTTTCTTGTCCTTTGTCCTTGCTCACCAAATACAACCAATATATAAGTAGTCGAGTAGCTGCTTGTTGAGTAGGATAAAGGATAAAGTGACTAAATTTATGATGAATAGTGATTTCAAAGGCCATTCTACCTTGATACATTAGGACTGAGTCTCACAAGGATTTTATGAAGGGCTTATAGCATTTTTCATCTATATTTGAAGAGTGTTAGACCCCAACTAAGTGCATAAGGTTAGCCATATTCTAATTAATTGCAATTTGTTAAATCCTCATTGGTTATTAATCCCCATCAATCATGGAAAATTGTTATGGATTAGAGAATATTATTAGCTTTAGTAAAATGTGTTGTCACAAGTTTAAAAATGGATCTTTGATTGTTGAGCTCCTTGGACCACAAACTTGTGATGCACCTATGGCAATTAGTCATTGCATTTCATAATGCTTAAAGGTCCAAAGTCAAAATGGGACATCAAATTTCAATGCATTGTAGTGAGCAACATTATAAGAGGTTAGCTTGCATAAAAGGGGATTGTTGTGGTTGACCCTATGTGATTACTCTTTCTGTTGTCACAATATCAATTGACAAACTCTTGAGAAGTTAGATCGAGTACCATGACTTATAGAATGTTGAATATTAAGGTAAAAAAAATTATATTGTGGAGATGCATGAGGATGGGACAAAATGCAAGGACATTAGAGTAGCCCTTAATGTTCCATGCTCAACCATTTTCATTGTTTTGACAAATTGGAAGGTCCATGGGAGTGAAGAGTCCTTGAAGTATCAATGTGGTAGGCATCAAAGGATTGTGATGAAGACAAGCTCATGGCGTGAAAACTAATTTGGCTTGCAAACTTTCCAAACTTAAACTCCATAGAGTATGTATAGAAGATTGTCAAAGATTTGTTGTAGCATTGTCATAAACCAAGAAATAAGGAGGTGAAATCAATGGTGGAAACTATTCAATCAATGAGGAATACAATATCTTTGAAGCAATTCCATACCTTCATTAGAAGTATGTATGATAGAATGCAAGCAATTATTTGAGCAAAAAGTGTCCATACTAGATGGTAGACATTGTGTTAATTGTTATTTTATTATTATTATTGAATGATACCATAAGTTTTTAACATAAACCTATTATTTTTTTGTAAACTAGAGTCTCCCATCTTTCTAACACACTTTACAGCTTGATGAATGTTGAACCTAAAATACAAGAACTTTCGACAAAATGTTTTTGTTTTTGTTCCGATTCACCTTGGGAAAAAAATTGGAATGATTTTTGGACCTTCCTAAGCTACACTTTGGACTTCTTTCTATCCAAACTCTCCAATCTACAATGGGCACCTCCAAATGTGTCACTGACCTTAAACCAACGTCTTCACTTTGTGTACATCTCCAAAATCAATTATGAACCTGTGTAGAAGAAACAGTTTTACAACCCAACTTTGTTTTGTAATAACTTTTGCATACAATATCCAAATGTCGTGTTCTTTGGTGCGTTGGAACCTCCTTTCACTTGCCATTTAGAATATGTAAACATTTGAACAGTCTAATAGCAATTAGTGGCACATTTGGGGGTATTATACCTACCTTATAAGCTTACCACAGTCGGTTTTCAAGTTGGAGGCCTGTCGATCTGTCTGTGCACTGGAATGTCTCCATTTTGTCCCTTCCGTCGCAACATGCCATGTGCCCGAAGGAGTGATGAGCCTCCCCGTTCCAGTTTGCTACAAGAGACGGCTTCAGCCTTTCCTGTGCAAGTACAGTCTTGACAATCCAGTTCCGTTCTGCCAAGCAGGTGGAACTGGAACCTCGATCTGACACAACGCACCACCACAGCGAAGTCGGAGGAGTCAGAACAATCCAAACCATCGGCAGCAACCGACGAGAGCCAGCAGCCCAGCACTCATAGAGTCATAAGCTTAGAAATAGTTCGACAGAAGGACACTCAACCCTCTCTGATTGCCCTGCCTCTGGGGGATAAATGGGTGCCTGACACGTGGACACAATCGAACTTATCTGAGAAGCAGCTCTTTAGATGCCTCAGCTTAACCCGGAAGCACTCCGACATCCATATTCTAGACAATGAACAGAACACTTCGAAGTGTTGTATACATTGGGAAAAAAAACCTACCTCTAAATAGTACTCATGCAACTGTGTTTCAGTATTGCTTCATATGCTTGACAATATAGTATTGATGCAACACTGAAATAATATATAAAACAATGGGTATAATTGCAATATTGAAACTATATAAAATGAATGTTAAAATAAAATTTGACAAATAATATTGCAATATGAATGAAAATGATACATGTCACTATTGCAAACTCTTTAAAATTTAATAATCAATACTAAAAACATTTCATCAATTTTAATTTAAATCATTATAATAAATTTAAAAAAAATGTAATCTCACCACTTAGGGCAGGCAGGGCAACCCTAGCAAGCAACCCACCCGGGAAGAGGGCTACTTGAGAAGTGCGAGGTTACTCGAGAAGGGCGCCACCTCAAGTAGCAGACAAGGCCACCTGGGAAGGGGGCCATGGAAGCAGGCGCCACCTCAGCAAATCAAACCAGTGACCTTGCATTTGGCAATTCACGTAGTTAACCAACACACCACACGAAACCTTTGTTGAATACTGTCTGTGTAAAGTGTCATTTATCTAGATTTTTAAAAAGTTTTATTGCTTGCTTGGTAAAATCAACAAACTTTGAAGACTTTTTTATGTAGTAGAACAACTTTCCATAGTTCAATGTTTTTTGTAAAATTTTTGTTCTGCTATGCCAAATGAATACCGGAATTTGTTGAATTTAAGAAACATAAACTTGTGAATGATTAAGTTTAAACCAAAAAAATGCATTGCTCAATACCCTCTAAGAAGTTTGGCACCTCCACTATGAAGTCCAATAAAAAATTTCTAAAAGAAATTTCTCAAAAATTATAATTAGATTTGGCAAACCAATTGAACTATCATGCTCAAACTTATAGAAGTCATAATAGAAGAGTTCATTAATAAAATATAATTATAATTTAGAAATATCTAGATTTTATAAAATTTGGGAAGGCAATACCTTGACATTGAATTCTTTCTAGTATAAATTTTTTCTTATGTAATTTGAATTTTTTTTACAAAGTAAGAGGAGCACATTGATGTTTTTTAAATGCTTCCACAATAGAATTTGAAAAATCTATCACCAACATTTTCAATCAATTATTATGAAATGCAATGAAGAGTACACAAAACAATTTATTAAAAATAAAAATTGTTTTTTGAAATTGAAATTTGTTGTGTTCATCAAGATTGCATAAAATAATAAATTTAAAAGGGTGGTTTTGATAGAGTATTCTGAAAATGAAACCATTTTCTTTATGCCAATCAACAATCTTCTATAACTTTTGAGACATTATAGAACAAAAATGGTAGTAGAAAAAATAAAAAATTGAAAAGTGAAATTTAGGCAAATGCAATACTTGTGCAATATTGTTGCAATATAAATTTCTTATTTTAAATTGTATTGTTTCAATATATATTCAAAGCAATTTTCAATTAAAAATATTAATTGTTGCAATAAAAGAACATCATTAAATTCTTCAATATTTTTCAGTTTTGTATAGCTATACTTTTAGTATTACATCAATATTGTAAAATATTAAGATTGCATTAGTACTGTAATAATTTTTATTATTGAAATATTGTAACAACACCAAATTTCTCATAATTGAGTAGTTATACAATATTTATTATATCAATACTGCAAAAACATTTAATTTTCAAGAATTGAATTTATTTACATTGTATATTGCATCAATATTGCATGATAAAGAAACTATGTTAGAACTGATACAATATTGCTGCAAAGGGGGGATATTTTCCCGATGTAATCTAGTAAACTTTTCATCATCCAATCTTATACTTGAATCTTGAAGAGAAAAACTTTCTTAATGATGAATTTCTTGATATTGCAGTAAATCATATTTTTGTAAAAAGATATAAGCCAAAATGTGCAAAAAATAAAAAAATGATTGGAGTGTTTAGGGATTAATGTGGAAGTGACTTCGCAATAGTGCTGGTGTGTGAGCATCAACAATCTCAAAATTCATTTTATTGAATTTGCCAAGAGGCTATTTCCATGAGCCTATGGGGGTCTATAACCACAATCTTGTATTGCCATGGTAGGAACAGGTTGCTAGATCCATAGCTAATTGTGGATATTTTGGATAATTTTTTTTCTTCAGTTAAAGACAAATTGCGACAATGGAGGATTTTTAGTATTGCACAGAAAGCTATTTTTTATTCCTTTGAGTATTTGAAATTGATAAGTGAATAGAGTGAAGACAAAAACATTTGCGACTTTCTCAATTATTCAATACAAAAGTAATATGGTAAGGAAATGCACACTGAAAACTTCATGAGAATGAAAATGGGCACATCGCAACTTCAATTTTAAGTCATACATTTAAACCTAAAAGTTTCAAGCCACACATTTAAAATTGAAAGCTTCAAGTTACACATTTGTAATTTAAAACATGAAGTTATATATGAAAAATTTGAAAACTATTGAGTCTAAATTGCAAACAAGACAAACGATGAACTTACACCAACTAGAGATTTGAACCCTACTTGCAACATGCAAGACTGCCATTTGCAGCATTGGTGGAACCTACACACAAGACAAACAAACATACAAGTAAGAGTCAAAGTGAACAACAATAAGAAGTTTACAAGTGCTGATGATGTTCTCCCAACCTTCCATGATGGTGTTGCATAGTCCAATTGTAGCCCAAATCACACTCCAATTCTAGTCCAAATTACACTTCAACTCCAATCCAAATTAGACTCCATCTCCAATCCAAAGCACACCCTAGCAGGCTAGGACAAACTTGGATTGTCAAGGAAAGCCCTCGAATTTGAGAACAAAACCTAGTAAAACTTCATGAAAACTAAGGAACGTGGATAGAGGAGGATACTCATTATTCTTCTAGCTGCTAGAGCTTACACATCCCCATGTCGACCATTCTTGACTGCCTTTCTTCACAATTCTATAGCCTTCTTATAGGGAAAACTATCTAGAGTGTAAATTTTTGTCCAAACATCCGAAACCTAAGTGCAAGTGCTTGCCAAGTCAATTACGATGCCAAGATTTTAGAAATTTCAAGGTGCTAAAACACCTCTTGTCCTCCACCAAATCCAAGAGCATGAAGTAGCCCATCTCGGTGACTTTGAAATATTCAGAGATCAAGCTAACCAAGTGCCTTAATTGTAAGAGATTTCTCCACAACTTAATCATTGGATTGACATGGAAAGGTGGTGCAAGTGTTGCATCAGCATTAGCTTTCATTGTAAGCTTGAAAAGACTTTGTTGATTGTCAAGCTTGGCAGTAGACAACATTTTAGGCACACTATATGCCTTTCCTCCATCATGCTCCATACTGCTTGCATTCAATGACTTCGAATGGAAATAAAAATTCTTCAGTATTGATAGGTATTGTGGGAAGCTCTCGTCTGCACTGTCTTGCTTTTAGTATTGGGGATAAACGATTGCAAATGCATCAAGTAAGGCTTGTTGAAGGAGTTGTTTGTCCAATTTGTCATAGAAGGATTAAGCGATCTCTACACTAATTAGTTCTAGAAATGAAAATAGTGAGTCAGCTGCCCAAAGAAAAAAATTTGGAATCAAGAAAATGGAAAATGAAATGAGACTGAAAATAAAAAAAATATGAAAATGAAATGAAACTAAAATTTAAAAAAATATACAAATGAAATGCACTTCATTGAAAATGCAAAGAAGTACAAAGAAACATATGGAAATAGAAATGGAAAGGAAATTCTTTACTAGAAAATTGATGCTCCATTGTATTTTGGCAACAGTGGAATTATTGATCAGTGACAAAAATTTTAGCCCTCGTAAGCTTGTCTTTGTACCTTGCAAAAACAATAGTGATCTTCAAATTGAACACTAAGTGGCAAATTCCATTGTCATCGTCCAAATCTCGCCACTCCAGAGGGACATCAACACTTTTAAATTGCACCAGTTTGTTGTAATGTGTAAACTCTACTGTACTAAACGTAGAGGATGGATTAATGAACATTTTCACCAATTCAGCTTGACAGATTTTAATTGATTGGATGAAGTCACACACAAAGATGTCATGTGCTTGGATCAATTTTATCAAACAATGAACCACATTCAACATTGGGATGAATAAGGCTAGAGAGAAGAGGACCTCAATGTCTGATAGAAAACCAAAGTTTTGGCAGTAACAATGGTGGTCTTTTGGCCGTTAGAGGCATCCGACCCCATCTTCACAAAAAGAATGATATACTCACTCATAATATGCTGGGTTGGACTCCTCACGGAAATCCAATGAGTATCAACATTTCTAACCATCTTCCTTGCCTTAGTTTCTATGAGATTTGCTAGTTTTTGAAACTTAGAGTGGTGCTTATTGCTAAACCAAAACTATGCAAAGGCGGATTGAAACAATCCTTCCAAACAAGCAATGAGAAGGTAGTTGGAGAGAGTCTCCACCACCAAGTTAATCCTATGACTAGCGTAGCTTGCGCCAACAAGGAAAGGGGCCCATTCTTTGCAAATTTGGATAGTGACGCCTTTTTTTGGTCCTTGAAATGTAGATATGCCATTAGCCCCAAAACAAACTACCTTCAATGATATGGACTTACAAGCCAGACTACCCTCTTCCAACAACAACATTATACTATTGATTAAATGGTCTGCGAAGCCATCAACAATGCACGATAAGTGAAGTAGATGTGGGAGCCTCTCCTAGTTATCTATGACGTAAACATGAACTCCAAGCCAAGAAGTATTATCAATGACTGTAACTTCATCTACACTGATAGATAGAATTTGAGCAGACTGGACCATGGCTTTCAGAGCCGACAAAACACTCTTGTGAATGTGTTCACTCATCTCTCACCTACTATTCTCACATCGATGTTTTTTTGGCAAGTTTTTAATCTTAAGGTACTTTAAAAGATATTGTTCACATTTGTAATCACACATAGAACACCCATGACTCAAAACATGAAAGAGGGTGGAGAATTGTATTTCCTTGTGTTTCAGTTCATCCTCCAAACTGCCCAACAATTGATCCACCACACTCCTATGCGCGCGGCCAGCCCAAAGCTTACAAAATTTGAGATGCTTATAGTTAAGTTTAGTGAAGGTGTCAACCTTCTTAAGGTGCAGGAATAACACCTTGTCCTCCTTACACATTCGCTTATCTTCATGTTTTTCCAAGTTGTCCATCTTTGGCACCATCACTTTGTGTTGCCCACCAATTGTACTGCAGTTTTGGCACACCACCCCAATCAAATCGTCTTGGCTGTCAAACTCACCCTCAGCCCATGTGAACCTACATGCCTACATTGCTTGCCATTGCCTTGTGATAGTGCTGGGGGCGACCTTCTTTTGTTTTGGCATGCAAAAAGATGCATCAATAGCACCCCTCTTCATCTCCTTGTGCTTACAAATTCCATCAGCATTAGTGGGTACTTCAGGCGACACCATGGTTGCCTTAGAGAGGCTTGGTAATTGCAAGGGGAGATGCAAAGAGTCGGAAAGCCAAGTCTTTGATATGACTGTCACATTGTTCGAAATGTCAATGGCACCACTTCTCTCCGGCATCGCGGACAACAATTTTCCCACACCCCCATTGTTGCAACTTGAAAAGAAAGTCTTCACCTTGAAGTTGTTGGGTAGCTGTAGGCAAGGTGCCATTCCCGCAAACTTGCACTCCAACCCCACAATTTTCCAAGGGCATATAGCCATACACTACATGCACAGAACTCTTACAAATGCAAGAAGTAGTCTCCGTCACAAGGGTGCCATATTTAACTACTTTTGGACTTTGGGGTGAAATTTGGACTTTGTGATAGTAGAATTCATCGTGAGATCCTTGGATTTTAGACATTGTGAGACCATTGAAAGTATGAAGGCAAGCCTTTGAAAGGAAATTTTGAACTTCTTTATGCTAGAGTTCATCGTGAGATCCTTGAATGTTAGAATTTTGGACACCATTGTGCCCTTGAAAGTAGGAAAGAAAACCTTTGAGGAAAAAAGTTGAACTTTCAAATGGTAGAGTTCATTGTGAGATCCTTGGATGCAAGGAATTTGAACACTACCATGTTGTTGAAAGTAGAAAGTAAAATCTTTGAAGGGAATATTTGAACTTTGGAATTCTAGAGTTCATTGTGAGATCCTTGGATGTTAGGATTTTGGACACCACCATGCCTTTGAAAGTAGGAAAGAAAACCTTTGAGGAAAAAAGTTAGACTTTCAAATAGTAGAGTTTATTGTGAGATCCTTGGATGCAAGGAATTTGAACACCACCATGTTGTTGAAAATAGAAAGTGAAATCCATTAGAAGATTTTTGGGGCCTCCAGATGCTTGTGAGTTATAACAGCTTGCAAATGCAGGAAACATGTTCGGTGCAGTGGTCTAATGTGGCCGAGACCTTGCCACGTCATTGACCAAATTCTTTTTTGCATTTGGAGACTATTTTTTATATTTTATATTTTATTTTTTTATTTTTATTTTTTATGAAAAAGAAAATTTTGATAGCTGGCTGTTCCCCTTGCTGCGGGGAACAATTGCAAGGGAAACATGCTTGTAGACCCCCCAAAACTCTTCTAATGTTTGAAGGGAATATTTGAACTTCTTGATGGTAGAGTTTATCGTGAGGTCCTTGGATGTTAGGATTTTAGACATCATTGTGTCTTTGAAAGTAGGAAAAAAAACCTTTGATAAAAGAAGTTGAATTTTTTGATAGTATAGTTCATCGTGAAATCTTTGGATGCTAGAATAGTAAACACCACTTTGTCTTTGACAGTAGAAAGGAAAACCTTTGAATTTCTTTATAGTAGAGTTCATTGTGAAATTCTTGGGTGCTAGGATTTTGGACACCACTGTGCCCTTGAAAGTAGGAAAGAAAACCTTTGAAGAAAAAAATTGAACTTTTTGATGGTAGAGTTCATTGTGAGATCCTTAGATGTACAAATTTTGAACACCAACATGTGGTTGAAAGTAAAAAGTAAAATCTTTGAAGGGAATATTTGAACTTCTTGATGGTAGAGTTCATCATGAGATCCTTGGATGTTAGGATTTTGGACACCACTATGCCTTTGAAAGTAGGAAAGAAAGCCTTGAGGAAAAAATGACAAGACAAATGCAATGAACTTACATACATTTCGTATGAATTCAAAATATAAATTACAACCGAGGTGGTTTAGTTATTTTTTATTGATATTCATACAAAAAATAACAAAGATTGGCCTTCCAAGTAAAATACTGGCATTCACTAAAGGGTCCAAACTAATGTACTTTTTTGAAGGATTTCCCACTAATATCTACCTCCGCTCGTACATAATAGGGACATTGTAATTTGAAAGAATCCACATCATCCTTCACACATATTGAGGGTTCTAATATCCATGCATATGGCTACTTCAAAGGATCTAACTCAAGTACTACAATAGTTTGAATCCACAAAATTTTGCGTTGTTTAAGACTACTGAAGACAAGCTTCAACATTTTACTACAATTTGGATAGAGGTTGTTTTTGTTAGGTTTGTCAACATCGGCAATATAAAGAAATCCTTCTACAATCTTGGGCACGAAAAGACATCAAAGAAGCTTTGCCAAAGTCGAAGTATGCATCGATGGCCACAAGCCACAGTGAGTGTGTTCAACAAAATGTTGAAAAAGGCCATGAAAGCCAACTCGTATGTTTATATTTTTAGGAAGCTCCACTACATTGCCCTTCACACATAGAGCACTAGTCAATACAACAAGCAACGCCTTCTACGTGAACCAAGCTCAACACACAAATTATGTATTGTCCAAAAATAAAACTTGCAATCATTAAGAGTTCTTTCAACGATTGTCACATCACCACATGCAATACCACCAAAGAGTATGTAACTTAGGTATTTTAGTGAATTAGGAGCAAATAAGGATAGCTTATGTCTATTTGCCTTAAGTATGAAAACAGATTGTGAGGGACTTAAACAAAGTCTACTACTACAACAATTACGCAAATGTATGTCAGGTTCAAAACATAGTTAACACCTAGAATAAAGTATTGTGAGATCTTTGGATGGAAACTAAGAAAAAGGGATACGAAGATGCAAGTCCTATTTCACACCCAATTTTTGAGTAGGTGTCAATTTAAGGTACTTTCAATTGAACAACATATAGCAAATATGCATTTACAAAAATTCATCTAAATATGTGATAATAATAAAGCTAAGTTTTTAGAACTATTTCAGCTTCTCAAAAAGTATCATTTTTGAAGAAAAATTGGTGGAATATTTCCAACTCCATTTCAACATCATTCACAATATGCTATAATGTCCATCTACATTGTTTGTCTATAAAATTCATAAACAATCCAAGACTAGTATCGTGAGATCTCACGATGAAGCCTCACATCTTTGAAAGTGGATGATTCATGGTCTCCTTCAATATATTAAAGCCCTCACTAGACAAAGCATCCATCAAACTTTGACCACCAAACAATAGATTATTCTTTACATACACCGGCACAACATCATTTGATTTAAAAAACTTATTAAGCCAAGGACATAGATGCACGTCCAAAAAGGTATCACATGTATCACCACACTACAACAATGGAAAAATAGCACTATGTGGATCATTAGTTAGGTTCTTAATTGGACTGTCATCAATTAATATAATGTCTTCTATAGATGATAAACTAGCCATGCGTGTGAGTGTCCCAAGATCCTTCAGAAATATTGGTTTATTTGGTGCACTCAAAGTTCTGTAATTTGACTTTGTGCATGCTGCTTGAGTAAGACATGTGACATCTCCAGGACCAAACAAAGTATCTACAAGCAGAATGTTTAACAAATTCTCTATGTTGTTGGCTATAACACTGCTCCAAAATACAACATTTGCCTTTAGATGCAACCAGTTTAGGAAGGCTGTGACACTGAGATGATGTTGTATATGAAGTTTACTACAGGTATAAGTTCGGTGAAGGAGTCCATTTAAATCAAGGACTATTGTATACATTTGGCGAGGTACTTCTTTTGATGTCAATGGTTTTGGCACCATAGCCCGCTTAGCAGTTGTAGGCGACAAGATCATCACCTTATTAGAGGATATTCCTTTAAAAAGGGTAGGCAACAAATCCCATCCTTTAAAAATTGCAAGATGTCACCTCAAGTACCTTTGACGTTGTCTTCTTCGATCTCATTTCCTTCATCCTCGTTGCCCTCCTTGACTTCTTCTCCTTTAAACTTATTGCCATCGTGGGCCCCTACGCCCTCAACCCCTGTGTCCTCAATATGTTACTATTGGACAAATTGCTTTGGTTGGTTTTTTCTTCTATTTTGCTAGTACGCCCATTCTCGGCGAATTAGAAGCTAGATTAATCCAAAATTCTAATGTTTGCAAGGACTTAAGTCCTTGCAAGCTTTTCCACATTTTTAAGAATTCAATTTATGTTGTGAAATGAAAAGCCATCAATTTATTAACTGTCTTATTACTGAATCCTTGTATCTGGTTCTTACCTATTATTTCTGCATTAATTAGTGGTGTGTTCTCAATTGCGCCACTTTCCAAATCTATCATTGCACTTTGTGAAAATTGGAAAAAAATTCTAGAGGATTTGGACAAGTATCCTTGTCAAGATTGCTCCAACAATTACAATAGGTATTTCAGGAATCGAGCGTCGACCAAGAATTCCGGATCAAACAAGGTTTCTGTCCAGGATTCTTGACCTATCAGACTTTGCCGAAGTTTATCTGCCTATATTAGAAATATGTGAATTTTTGATTGCGAGTTTGTATGATGAATTATCCTTAGGTGTCAAGTGTTGTATAGTACTATTTGCCGAATTTAGTCCCCTAGAACCTTTGGCCCCGAGATTGATTGTTGATCACTTTGTTTAGCATTTTAGAATAATTGAAATTGGACGTTGTCTAGTCTTGGACCATGTCTTCTGAAATTGATAAATCGTACATATAGTGTAAGACGATTTCACATTTCGAGGTCGGAATGGGATCGGGTGTTTTATGTCTTACCATAGTGCTCGGAAGCTTGTAGCGATTGATGAATAGAGTCCTTCTCTTGGGCCCCTGCTCCTTTAATCTCCTCAACCAATTTTGCATGTGTATCCTGTTCTAGGGTAATTTAAAAAATGCTCTGATAAGTGAAGTTGTGCACTACTTGTGTGCAACTACTATAGCTTGAAGACATTTGGAATATTCAGAAGTCAAGTCACGCTTCATTCTTGTATTTAGACTTGGTGAATGAAAAAGAGTGTTAAACCTATCCTTGATATAGATCCTATCTACATGAACAACAACAAAGTAGAATCTCACTTTCGTTTTATTTGCTACCAGACTCATTTGGTTGAGATTTGTCAAAGTATCCTCTAGAATGTTATCTGGCATGCCGTTAGTTAGAATACAATGAGGAACATTAGACATCATGAGATCACACAATGCATTGCCGGTTGCTTCTTGATGTAGTGATTCCATCCCTAGACCATGGGAAACACACTCATCTCGCATGCTGCCCTCTACACATGCACCATCATCTTGCGGAAAGAGAACTCACTTGTTTGTGGACTTTGAAATCATGTTCTCAGCATCCTCAGATGCACATGATACTAAAATGATTGCCGCTTCTCTTGCTTTTGGATTTTGTGTTGCACTGCCAATAACTACTAAAGGATTTGGAAAGCGTAGGCATTGACCTTGTTTAACCATATGCACTAATACAAAATCAAGTGAAATGTTGGAATTACGAGGAGAACTTTGTGAGATATCCAAAGTGGGTTCAATCGTGAATGGTTTTCCTTCATTATAATTCTAGCAATTCTCTAAAAATTCAGAATCCCTTCTCCTTGACTTCTTTGCCACTTTCACATTTTCAAATCTTCTCACTGATCGAGGAGTACCTACATGTCATTGTGTAGTTGGATTCGTCAACTTTTTAGGTTGCTTCATTAGCTTTGGTGGCTTTTTCTGCAATACCTCATAAAAACCAATCAACTTAAAATAGTAGCGGACCCCAATCACTTCAGATACTACAAAATCCATGATGAAAAGTGCAAAGCAAAGGAAAAGTATCCCAGAGGGCCTAATTAGAGATGTTTTGATAGCTAGAATTCTCTTAAATTTAATTACAAATTATTTTAACTTTAGAGATCTACAAAGTGTTGCAAGGAATTCGCAAATAACTAGAGGTAGTCATTTTTAGTCATTCACATTCTAGCCTCTTGCTTTGTTTTATCTTGCTACTTTTAAGTAATGTACTACATGAATCATCGTCTTAATAATTCCCACCTTGAAGAGAAAAAAAGGTACATTCCTAGTCTTAGTTTGAAGTAGTGGCACCTACACATTGGACTTTCATCATTAGTTTGCAAAAGGTGGTTCGATATTATTGCTAAGAACACAGACAAAAAAATCTGCCATCGTGAGATCTCAGGATGTCCCTGCTAAATTCCCACCAACCTTTTTGACCATAGGAGGGGTTGTATCATCTTTGCTATACGAGGAGTAGTATTGATTCGAGTCCTCCTCTGTTGACTTAGACATAGCTTTACGGTTTTCAAAGTTTGTATTCCAGTTGCCTTCGTCCACATCTAGATCATCTTCTTTTACATTAGAATTGGTTTTTTGTGGCGGATGAAACTAATCCCAAATTTGTCTTGCCTAACCAATTTAGTGTTCACAAAATCTACAACGTTGAGCACCTTTGCATTGCTCCACTAATGTAGATCAACATGTAAAAGTAAAAAAGAGTCATATAAAATATATAGAGCTTTTGTTCACAATGATGTCAAGAATGTCAAATACAAAACTTACTAGATCAAGGTATGTGAATTTTGGACCACCATTAACATTCACAATGACCATGACATCAATTATGTGAGCAACAAAGATCCTTGACGTAGTGGAAATCTTCAACCACGGAATTCTTGGTTGCCTAAAGTAAGTATCAAGGTCTTCCATTTCCTTGGCAAGGTAGGCTGATTTCATAGGTACATCTTTCCCAGTAAAGAAGTTGTTGAAGGAGCTTTATGCATCTTGGCCCTCGTTGTAACCAAATAAGAAGATGAGGAAGAGAGAGATGGGGAAGCTATCTTCAAGACCCGGATTTTAGGTAATAATGTGCCAATCCCAAATTTTAACCTTTGCCTCTTCTCTATGTTTCTCCAAGTGACAAAGAATGTCATGGAATCCTTGAGCGTGTGTAATGAAAATAGCTCAAGATAGTGTGCTTAGAAGATTTCGACTAGAATCCTAACATTTGAGAGCATCAAAGAGTCTTCTAAGCTTATGATTCTCTAGCAATTTTGCACGAGGCCCAAACATTGTAACCTCAAACAGAAACCAGAAAGACATGTGTGTCTTCTCTTTACCCCTCCAAGATCTGATGATAGGGTCTGCTAATATGCCGTTGATATTCCAACTCTTGTCATCCATAATCTTGCAAAAATAATTCTTTCCAAATTCATTGGCAATGGACTCCTCAACAATTGGTGTTTTATGTGCTTCCATATAGGATGCCTACATTGCTTTAATTGCTGTGGGACAATCATCTAGGTTGCAGGTTCTGTGAAGAGGTCTTATTCGATGTAGTAACTACTCCTTCCCCAAAACTGTGGTCATACTCTTGTCCACCCAAAACTCTAGTTGCTCATGGGTGATCTTCTTCACTGTAAATGTATCCCATTCAGCCGTACTAGTATAAAGAATGTACTTTGGCTTCTTGCTTGGAAGGGGATGCTCACGATAATGGCACATGAGCTTGCTCTTCATGGCCCGCACCAACCTCTCTCTTGCCCCTATTACAACAAGAGTTGGCAATTGCCTCCCCACATTCAATGGATTCGCCTTTGTAAGTTTTGAACTCTTCATCCAAATCTTCTTTGCTTCAACAAGGTCCGCCAAATAGTTGATGTCCTTCGGGCAAAGACCATACAAAGTCTTGAAGTCATGTTGCAAAAAAGGTTTCCGTTTCGTTTTTGAGTCAATGGGGCAGCCATCAGAAAGTTGATATTTAAGGTACTTGTCCTCAATTTGAATCCAACGCTCCACATCAGCGTCACTTTCCAAGAAGACTAGCGAAATCCTTAATTCGAGAGAGTCATTGCCTTTAATACTAGTAGAGATTGTAGACATCACTGGATAAAAAGCTTGCTCAAGCAAATAAACAAAATAAATCTCCAATGTGAAGTTCGGGAAAAAGTTTGCTTACTTATTAGAGCATCATGAGATCTCACAATGATCATAGAAAGCATACAAGTAAAACCAAACTTCAGAGAGAAACCAAATAAATGTGATTATTATTATACATACTAGATATTCTTTAGAGTGCGCTCTTCCTATAAAAGATGGTTGACGGCTACCCATATCCCTCCACTTCAATCGAGCATGTACAAGCTGTGTAAGAAAGGTCTACTCCTTTTGCTCATCGACAATGTTTTGGTTGAGTGCTCTTGAGAGGTGCATAATCTCCAAGGACTTTGATTTATGTGCCCATATTGGAATAATGGTGAAAGTAGAAGCTTCTTGTGTATCACACTCTTGAATTTCACCTTTCTCTAAGAGGACCTTATAGGCTTTGACAATATGTTGTCCCCCAATAATTTAGTAGTGCATTGTGTTTGTAAATTGCTCTTTCACAGGGCATGTCTCAAAGTACTCCACTAATTTATCCACATCATATGGGCTATGCTTTAGTGGAAGAACAATGATAATTCTATAGTCCAAGTGATAGTCTGTGTAGGAGCACAAAAACTCAAACTAGATAAGTTAGTCTAGAATTTAGATTAGATAGACTTGCAAATTTCAATTTCTTTTTATAACTTCTAGAGATTTACAGTACACTATGACTATAATAGAAATAGTTAGTTTCCGGGTTGCTAAAACCTTTAGTAACATTATGGAAACAAGTCTGATATAGATCCGGAATCCGAAAAAAGTACCGGATTCCCCAAACCTACGTTTTAAACATCCGGTCTAAGAAACTAGGAGATCGTTAGGGGAATGGTCATCTACCCGTTCTCCACCGGGAACTGTTGGCCACACGTCAAGCACTTAAACCCACCGCCACTTTTCTTTTTTTCCCTCTCTGCTTGTTGAACTTGATCAACGTATAGTTGAGAGAAAGAGTGGTGAGTTAGTGACCAAGATAGGAAGAGACGGAAGGATTAGTACCGGATTAGGTTTGCAAGTTGTCGGTGATTCATGGCGACGGCTGCCAATCCCACTACACGAAGGTCTGGAGTTCAAAGCTTGGATGGTTTGTCTAGTTATTCCTTTCGATCCAGGTCACCGAGCATAGTTAGAGGAGGACCTCATGTGTATTGGGTGTATTGAGTTGTTAGATAGGTCGTGGAGCATGAAGAACAAGGAAATGATTCAGGAACTCATTTACAGAGTTTCGAATTATTATGAGTTGATAGTGAGAGGTCAATCCGTAGCTTGAACGGAAGACATTGGGGTGGATGTCTATTCGTTTAAGAAGAATGGGCTTGGACTAGCCGAAAGAGCAGACAAGTATGCGATCGGAAAGTTCCGGAGTCAAGCCCACTCAAAGGAAAGATTTGCCATTAGCGACTATAAAAATGAAAGGCATAGATGGGTATTGGATTTCTTTATTCCAATTCTGTAACCGGAAAAGCCTACCCCCATTATGGTCACGGTGGCAAACACCATTTTGGGGGCCTTCAAGGACCGGATCATCCATTAGGGATTCAGGGAGTCATGGGCAAGTTGACAAAGCACATAGGCCAAGCAAAACACAGCCCTATTACGCCATATCTGTTCCACCTCTATTACTACGAGGTCTTGAGTGTCGGGGAGACAATTGAGTACAACACCGGAGTCAAGATCCTAAAGTACGGCCTTACGGAAGAGTTGGAGAAGGAGGAAAAGGAGTCCAAAGAAGAGTAGCTGGAAGAGGAAGAAGAAGCAGTGGACCGGAAACAGAGGAAGTCCATAGATCCGGTAGCAAAAGGGAAGGCGCCAACACCGGAACAGGAGGAACAAATACTCGATCTGGAACCTCCTCCAAAGCTCAAATTCTTTGAAGTTTGAATCTAGTAGATGCAGTAGGCCAAACAAATGTATGGCGACTTGAAAGATCACATGCTTCTTATCGCAAACGAACTCAAGGTAGAGCCAAAGCAAATTTTGGAGGAGATCCGGAAACGCCTGAATCCGAAGGAGTTCCAACTAAAAAAGGAACAAATCTAGAAGCTAGAGGAGGACAGGGACAACTTCAAGTCTCAACTCGAGTGGATGAAAGGGGAGCTGAACGCGACAAGATGGAAGGAGACGAAGACTCTTCAGCTCATCCACGACCTCAAGGAATTCATCATGGTTCCGGAACATACGGTGATCCGAGTTGAGCTCTATATCGCCTGGTTGGCAAAGGAGGGCATATGACTGGATCCAGGATGATGAAGATCTTGGTCGATTTTGAAGCCCGAGTGGGGATTGTGTTGAAGGACATGTAGAAGTTGCTGAGGTACTTGGATCCGGAACAAGTCATCAATTTAGAAGGGTTTCCGAAAGTTCGAAGGAGTATATTCTAGGATATTCCGATTCGATAGACTCCGATCTGATAGGCTTTAAGTAGCCTGATCCAACCACAATCAGAGGGACTGAAGTCTATCCTCATCCTTGTTGCAGAACCCTCATGTAACTAAGCATGGACTCCATCAGGACCAACAGGACTTGAGCTGGAGAAAGGGGTGAGTGGAAAGTTTGTTTCGACAGAATAAGTACTTTCCGTCCTGATTTTCCCACCACTTGAGAATGTCACGACCGGAAAGTTTAGTGTATCTGAATTGATGGTTTGCAACAATCTTGACGCATGGATTGGAGTGATGACAAATCCGGCTCGATCTCACCCAGAAGACTTCTCTCATATGCAGTAGTCGACTCTGAAACGGGATCGTGTTGAAATTGCACTAAGTGAATCACCGCAAGCCAAGACCCGGAGATTGAGAAGATTGAAAAGTCGGAAGAAGAGGTGCTAAAGTCTAGATCTAAGGAAGAGATGGAATCGGAAGACTCGCCTCCCAAGGTTTCATGGAAGCCCTAAACTTAGTCATCAGCAAAGAATATGCCAGTGGAGGTTTCGGTGAAGACTCCAAGCAATTAAAGTGGGAGCAGCTCGAAGAAGGCGTGACAGGGTAGATAGAGCGTAGGTAATTAGGTAGGATTTTTATCCGAAACGGGAATTCCAAGCGTGGATCCGGATTCTAGATTGTATTAAGAGATTCCAGTCTTGTTAGGGCAGTTGGGCTGTGAACGTTCCAGATATCCCGGGTTGTTCATTGGTTGGTTGCCCTGATTTTCGAGATGCCTTTTTGGTGTGTTTTTTGGCGTTGACTTTGATTTTGGTTTTTGGTTTTTAAGGGTGGGCAAGTTTATTGCCCTCTCATTCCATCCTAGCAATTATTTTGTTGTATTTTATTCCCTTCTTTAAATTGAGTCACTTGGTGAACCTTCTGGCTCCAACCGTGTATCCAGATTCTGTTGATTTGTTGTTTAAGTGCGGAAATGTGAGAAGGACAGGTGAGGAGGAATCCAGATTTTGGATAACTTGATTGGACTAAAGGTGTACTATTGTAATGATGTTAGATACAAGATGAGGAAAGTGCACGTGGTGCCTTTGAACTACCGAAACGGTAATCCGGTTTCTAGTGAAGAGTGGTGTGAGTGCAGATCCAGAATTGGAAACAATTATGTACGAAGATTAGCGACCGTTAGAGGAAACTCCTACTCACCGGAAGTCGTTCCAACCTTAGGATCTGTTTTACACCTCAAAAGATTACCCCCTTGTCAGTTCCAAGTGTTTGAAATTTGTCGTTGTAATAAGGAGGAGTGAATGTAGTCTTGAGTGACCTACATTCTGGATCGGCCATCCAGAATGTTGTGAGGATCCGGATCTATCTTCTGCTCTACAACACCTTGAGTACTTGAATGTTTGTTGTTTGTTTGTTTTTGTCTATGTAGTGAATAGACAAGAGTGGTAAAGTCCTTACCCCTCGAAAGATCAATAGCGGACCCTCTAATGGTAAAACAGAGGAATCAAAAACTAGTTTGTTAAGGGGTGAAATCGGAAAACCGGGCAATACTGGATCCGATTGGAATCCGAATAGGAGTAATTCCAGAAAAGAGAGTGGAAGAGAGTAGTTAGAAGAAGAGGAAACGATCATCCAGATATTAGAGTTTGGAAAAGGCATCTAGAATTCCTTAGGATGATAATTTGTGTCATCTTACCACGTTTTCGTGTGTAAAGATACTTACGCCTAGACTGCGCGTACAACGGTCTACATTGATGCGTACTTTGTTCATGATCCCCTGCAACCAACTTTTCTGGATTGATCTATATAACATTCTTCCTAGTAGAGCCTGATGCAAGTACTTGTAATGCACACAAATTCCTTCACCCGACTCATCAGTTAGTGGCTTCTTGCCCCATATGTACATTGGTGAAAACACCTGTTTATATAAAGAGTGCATAGCCTTCATCTCACTTGGCTTCATCTTGTTCACTTCCACCTCTGACATATTTACACATCTATGAATACTAAAGGTAGCTGTTCTTGATTTCTTTGGTTTTTTCTTGCCTTCAACATCCATTTCATCTCCTGATGCTCCAACAATCAATTTTTGTTTTTGTCCCTTCTTCAACAAAGATTGCGAGGTGATGATGGCTTTGGTAGGAATGGATTCCTAGCATTCCTTGTTGATGATGTCCCATTCCCTTTTCAATTCTTTTGGCGAAAAAAAATGGGATTTGTCTTTGCAATTTAGCATTTCCTTATTAGTAATCATCTCGCACATATTGAGACTAAGTATGTTGTAATTGAGGATTAAGCCATATGTTAGAGATTCATCAACCTTTGGATCTTTCTCTTGAACTACGAGAAGTGTAGTAGAATGATCAAGACCCTACATGTCTAGCACGTTCAATCCAACTATTGGGCTGACCTTGTCCATATACTTGAATTTTGGAATAATGGAAACAATTCCATCATGTCCTTCCTTCCATTCAATCCCCCACGCAGTAACTTTGTGTTTACATCGGAAAACAGCCACTAGCTAGTGCTCCCCAGAATATCAAAATAAATGCACCCAACTATTGATGAAGATGAAAATTTTCTTGGGCAAGTAATCGATTGGCCATTCAATTAACACTTTTTCATTGCAACATATATCACAAATTGTTTGGAAATAAAACAAAAGTCTCCAAACAGGTGTCACAATTGGCTAGAGAGGTGATTCACAAACTCATAAATATTAAAGAAGAATTACCAGATTAGAAAGTTGTCCAATAGGTACATCATGAGATCTCACGATGTTTTTTCTTAGCTTAAGCTACTTTGGCATAACTATGTTATAATACCAATTCAACCATCGTGAGATCTCAAGATAGTCTTCTACATATAGAGCTAATAAGTGTCTTTCTGGATATGCATTGACTTTTGTCATCGTAAGATCTCACAATGACTTTTTAGAGGTGATGCAAATTTGGATTGATAACAATAATAGACACGATGTAGCTATTGTGAGATCTCACAATAGCCTTCAATCACTAGCATTCTAAAATATTGAGGCAGTACAACATCTTCTTAATGTAAGATCTCACGATGACTTCTAGGAGCTCATACGGCTCGGCCACAAGGTTCATAGTCATGACAAGGACTTCTGCCATCATGAGATATTGAGATCTCATGATGGGTTCTAGTCACTAGAACTCAAAAGTCTCCAGAGGGATACTACATTCATTTCTAATGTCATGAGGTCTCATGATGAAATTGGACACTTTCTACATTTTAGGATGCATGGTGCTTTAGAATTTTTGCTCAACTGTGTTGGATTGCAACATGGGCTCTTAAAGCCCAGATTTCTATTTCTCAAGGGTAGTAATACATGAGTACCACTCATATATAGATCACATGATGGCATTCTAGAGAGGATGCAAAACTTTTTGTGTTTGATTGATGATTAATCTACTTTGATATTTTCCAACTTAAGATCTCATAGTGTTGTTGTTCTTCTGAGACTATCATGTATTGAGGGCAATTTTATAGTAATTTGTCTCAATGGGGGATTTTCTGATGACATCATAGAACTCCGATTACTATAAATTGTTGGTGGCACTACTCGATTCTTGCCATCGTCAAATTTTACGATAATATTATTAATCTTAGATAATCTCTTCATGGGCAGGAGTAGGGCTTCCAAAGATATTGTTCTAAATGCACACAAAATCAAGATATACATCCACAACATTACGGGTCTACAGGGTATTAGGGCTTCCTAACAGAACTTCACATATAGACACTTCATTGAAGCAATTATATGGAGTGGTCTTTATGCGCATGGTAATTGGCCATCAAGCACTTTTTCCGATTTTCACGTTATTAGGATCATTCACTTCATGAAAATCTCCAAATGTGTGGTCATAGGCCAACTAGGGATTTACAAGACACATGCCAAATTTTTGGATTCAATGGAATCCCCACATGCAAGTGGTCATAGGGCACCCACAAAATCCCATGATGAACGCAGTAGAACTGGATACATTGGAAATCCCTAATTCTTTATGCTAGTATTCTATCTAGTAATCTCAAGGACAAACAACAATTCCTAGTTCTTACCAAAATCCCCGAATGTCCCTATGAATAGGCCATTTGCTAATCTCAACAACACATGCGGATTCCTAGATTAAACAATAATCCCTAGATGCACTTACAAATAGCTCATCTGGTGACCTCAACAACACACTACAATTATTTGATTCAACAAAAAAAAACTAATGCATTCGTGAATAAGCCATCCAAAGAGTTTCATGTATATATATCAATGACTAGGCGTAACATACATGCTACTTCTACAAGATTCAGTTTCTATTGGTCTGACTACTACTACCTGTGGATCAGAGAACCAAATTGCCATCACAATGTCAATTCACAAGCACAATCCAATGAAATTTAGAGAATAAAAAGTAGAAATATTGTCATTGAAACTTACAAGTTATTCCACAGTCGTCGGATTCCTAATCCTTAGGAGGATGTCTCCATTGTCCTCAAATTCAATTCCAAGCCCGATAAATGGAGTAGCTGCAAACTTCCAATTGATACCTATGTTTCCTTGTAATGACACAGTAAGTGTCTAAGTCACTATAATACACTTCAAGACAATTGCTAATTAAAAATAAAGAATACTACTCAATGAGCATATTGAACGTCATTTAATAATACACTTAGAAAACTATGTAGTTCAAATGTGACTAATTGACCTTTTTACAATACAAGACATAATTGATCTAAATACTACTGTGACTCTAAATGCTAGACTCTTCCTTAATGGTTGTATCAAGAAGTGATAACAAACTTGAAGCCTATTTCTAAGGGCTGATTTTTACAAGCATTGAAGGTAACGTGATTTGAACCAATCCTATTGCCAAAGCCGACCTCAAATGCATTCGAACCTCTTTGTATCCACATGTATTTTATTGAAGCGCAAAGAACTAGCTTCAAAATAATGCAATGCTAATGCTTTTAACCAACTTTATTGAATTCAGAATGCTCATTTATAGTAATATTTTGCATTGTCCACCTTGAAACAATAAGGTGCTCTTGCTAGTATCCTTAACTATTGAAGTTGAACTAACATCATGAATCCTTAATAGGCAGACCCTTGACTATTTAACTGTCTCCATTGCAACAATGAAATGAGGCAAGCAAGAACACACAAGAATTTCAAAGTAAGAAAGAATAAATTTGTACTAACTTACCACAACTTACAAAGAAGAAATGACGTAGACAGTGAACATGATCAAAGTTAGCTCCAATGTTGCACTTCCGCCTCTACCTCCTACTTCCAATGTGCCTTGTGCTTCTTGAGAAAACGTCACCCTCCTAGTTGATCACTGCTTTGCAACAGTACTACAAAACATAAGCAAGAACTTCAGGCTTTTGCCTCCGTCTCCCACTATGCACCTTGTATCTTGCACCTTTTGTGAATGACAGTAATGTCACGCTCTTGCTCTTCCACTTCTCAAGCAACTCAAAAATCTCAGTCTTTTAGTTGCCTCTTGATCTCTTCTACATCGTTGGAACATCGAGGAAAGATGAAGTGCTTGTGGTGAACTAATTGCGCATGATGCATATATGAAAGAGTCGTTGTAACTAAAGATTTTAGCTCACAAATTCAACAACTACCACAGTTTGGGGGAATAACGAAGCAAATCACAATATATAGCAACAATGGAAAGGAGAGTAGAACAACCAGAAAAGAGAAACTAGAGTGCAACCAGAGCCATTGGGGGGAAGGGCGATGTATTGAATTGGAGCTGCTAGGTGGAGAAGGTGGGGTAGTCATTGTGCACTACTCCCATAGGTCACTTGAATGGTAGTCACTGCGATTGTTAGTAGGGTGTAGAATTGATGAGAGTCTTTGGGTAAGGGCTAATAATTAATTAGGCCTCACTTCTAGGTTTAAAGGAGTAGATTTGAGGGTACTTGGAAATGTCTATAGTGGAAGCTTGGTTTATGTTTTTTTCAATTTTATTTTGGTAAATGCATTGGCTTTGGCATTAGCTCAATGAAAAAATGAAAAATAATAAATAAGACAAAATAAATTTAAGGGAATTCAAAAAATTTGAAACAAAAATTAATGTAAAAAAGGAAAAAAATTTGAACTATAGTTTGTTTGTTTTAAATGAAATAAAAGGTTAAATTAGTGACTATAGTAATATTGGTTATTTGTGGTATTTAACATTTACCTTAGATGTGACTTCCAAAATCTTCATATTAACTAACTAGAATTCAATCAATGATTGTGAAATTGCTTCCTCATTACAAAGTAGTGGCAACAAAAAAATATAGAAAATAATCAGAACATTAATGGGAAAAATAACTTTGAATGCCTCAACTAAACAAAATTATAATTTCTAAAAAGTATCATTTCTTATATAAGTCCTTCACACTTCAAAGTTTTAAAACACACTGTGAGGGTTACACTTAGCTCACAGTTGGGTTTTTTTAATTTTAACTTCGACTTACTAATTAGACAATTTTAATTGAAAATGGTTTTTTGAAGGTCTAATTCTCAAATCAAATCATCGCATGATTGTAATCGATTCTACATCATTTATATACTATCATATAGCCCTAAAATCAAGATGTAGTAAACCTTCAAATGAAAATATGATCAATCTATGTTGTACATTAATTCATAATATTTTACACCTACTTGAGAACATCTACTTGGATTTTTTTTGTGAAACTATCAAAATGCATTGCTATTAAATATATGTAATACAAATCTATAAGAAACAATGCATATGTATATACCACTATAGCATCTACATATGTGCCATGCCACTGATATTATAATTTTAATAGTGTTTTCTTAGGTTGATTTTAAGCTCAGCTACAATTATATTTGTATTATAGATTAAGCACTCGACCAATTGAAACTAAGTGAGTGACTTGGAAATAAAGATGAGGAGGGTGTTAGATTGATTGGATCTAACACCCAAAAAATATAGAATGGAATGTGAACAAAGAGGGACTTGGAAATATAGATGAGGAGGGAGTTAGATTGATTTAATCTAACACCTAAAAAAAATATGGAATGGAATGTGAACAAGGAGTGATTTGGAAATGAAAACGGGGGGGGGGTGTTAGACTAATTGGATCTAATACCTCCAAAAAATATGGAATGGAATGTGAACCAAGAGTGACTTGGAAATACAGATGGAAAGGGTTTTAGATTGATTTGATCTAACACCCAAAAAAATATGGAATGGAACGTGAACAAGGAGTGATTTGGAAATGAAAATGGGAAGGGTATTAAAGTGATTGGACTATGGCAGTAGAGTAACTACAATTATTGCATTGAGTTTAGAAAATCTCAATTGCAAATTATAACTTCATTCTCAAGCGTTACCAACTAGTCTCAGTACAGTTGTTGCATTGGTTTCTTTAATTTTTTGATTTGTGGTTGGTTAAATTAAAACGAATAAGATTGTGAATTAAATACTTTGCATGATAGTTGATCCAAAACTTTAAGTGCCCCTCCTTTTCCATGTACTAGGCATTTGTTTTGTAAAACAAAAGAAATTATGTTATTTAAACAATCTTGCCTTGATTGTATATGAGATGGTAGAAGAGCTCATTCACCTTGCCTATTAGAATGCATTTCATTTTCAAGTACCATACTAAAAGAAAATTGCAAGACTATAAGAAGTGAATTATACACACTATTTAAATATTATTTCAATAGTATTACTTCTCCTTACAATGTGACAAGCAAGAATAGTTATTTTTTTCTATTATTAAAAATTAAAAGTTTCAACGATAATAAATTAAGAGGTGCTTATTGTTGACATAAAAAGTATGAATTGAACTCCATGAATTCAAGAATGTGTATTTCAATCCTTAATAGGTAGACCCTATTTAACAATAATTCAAAAATAATGGGCATTTTTATTATTATTTTGAAATCAAAATCATATAATATTAAAAATAATCCAAATATTTATACTCTTCAAGAGGACCTAGTCTACGATAATAAAAAACAAACTTAGTGTTGTTAGTTCTATAAAGATATTTAAATTATTAACCAAATATATTAATAGTTAGTATAAAATAAAAGTGTTTTTAATATACTTATTAGGTAATATACATAGAACTATAATGTTTTCACTTCATTTATACGTATTAGTATAATTATATATATATATATATATATATATATATATATATCTGTGTGTGTGTGTGTGTCTATATCATTACTTCAAATTTTTAAAGTAATAAAGTGCTTTTGGCCTACAAATGTTTCAAATCAATCCTTTACATATCCTAGTTTATTCATTTGTATAGTGTACACTACATACCATCAAGTGAATCTCAAATAATGATATGGTTACTTTATGAACACAATAATATATTTGTGATTTACAATCATATACAAAATCTTTTATTTAAATTAGTAATTTTACAATATATGCTCAAATCCTTACCATGAAAAGTATAGATTGCACCGTGCATGTAATGCAATTGGACAGGATTCATACACAAGTCATGAAAAAAAATTTGAACTTCCCTACAAAACCACATACATGTATTTACATGTTCATTTTGAATATTACAATTTATGGAGAAATACTACAGGTGAACTAAAAAAGTAAAAATTTTGTGAGCACATTTAGACGCACTTCAGTTTTCCAAATGAGAAGTTGATTGCAAGAGCTATGAAAAACATAATTTAGAAAAGACAAAGGAGGAAACAAAAAGGGAATGAAATGAAAGGATGCCATATTAAACCAAATTTGGAAATAAAATAAAATTTTGACAAATTATTTTCCAAACTAAAATACCTTAGGAAAAAATAGAATTTCATACCTCTTTGCAAGATCTATCAATATGAAGAAGCAAATGAGCTTCTTTTCAAAATTGTATTGACTGTAGTGTCAAAGAATGAAATTGGGTTCCATTAAAATATAGAGTCCTCTCAATACTTAAAAATCTTAGGAAACAAGTTGCAATTTAAGTAGGAACAAAGCCCAATTTCTAAATAAATGATTGGGTATTTAACATGCTCAAAGGGAAGTAAGGAGTAATTTGGAATATGAATGTCGCTAAAGACACTTGTCCAAATGGAGGATGGATAATAAGATGAGTTCGTTAGTAATAAAGTAAAGATGCCTTTGCAAAGATATGAAGGGATTCCACGTGATCATTGGTATACCTTTTATTGAATATAGACCATGAATATAATTAAGTTAGCAAAATATCATGAGATCTTCAGATAACATTAGAAGATCTCAGAAACAAACTTGTAGATCTGTGTATAAGTAAACATTAAAAGATATGATAGTACAAATTAACTACTTTTGGACTTTTCAATGAATTTTGGACAAAAGATCTTGTGATCCCATGATGTTTATATAAATCTTTGGATGTTTTGTATTGATTTTTGGAGGTTTAACATAGATTTCTGAATGTTTTCCACTATTTATTTTATGTTTTGTATTCCATCTTCATGATCATTTTCTTCCTATTCATGACTGTAGTCTAGTTTTTCAGTTTTTATAGAACTTTTTCAATTTTCTATGACATTTCCTATATTATTTATATATATTTTGAGTATTTAGTGTTAAAGTAGTCCAAAGTACACTAAAAGTTCCAAAAAGTTAAAAGATACTTTGGTAGATAGTCAAAACAGTAGTTAAAAGGGGAAAAAGACAAAGGCAAAGTAAAAGTTAAAGTCCAAAGATAAAGAAAAACAGAAAGAAAAAGAAAAAGAGAAAATTAGGGATTCAAGAGGCGCGGTGAACGCCGTACCGATCGCGAGCGCTCTGACCTCTCCAATCACCCCCGGAATTCAGCATTAATTCCTGTTGTTTTCCTCAATTTCTCTCTCTCATGTTTTCTTCTTCGTCTCCCTGTGCTGTGTAACCTTCATTGCAACAATTTTGCGCTGACATTGTACTGTTTTCATTATTGATTAATAAAAAGTGTTGTTTTTTCAAAATTGTGCTGGAATTGTCGAGAGTGCAGTGTGGTCAATTTTTTTTGAGTGTTGTTTGAAATTTGTGTATAATTTCGATTAGGACGGATTGTTGATCGGAGAGTGCGTCGGAGCACTTCTGGCAAGAGGCTGCGGGTTGGAATTGCGCATCCAGCATCACGGCCAGGCAGGGAGGAAAACAAGCGCTGCTCGGAAACCTGTTGTACGAATCTCTGAAGCCAATACAAGCAAAACTTGGAAGAATCTGGATTTTATTCGAAAACTAGAATTGGGGCGTAGATTGGAAGGAGTAAGAACGACGCCTGACTGTTTCAGCGGATTCCAAATTTTCAAATCATTGCTCCAATTCGTAACTGGAAAGAGTGATGTGTATGTCTTTCAAGTGTGCTGTTTGATTTGAACCTGTTTCGAAACTTGAGTGAGGAATTTGCAAGGGAAGGTAGATTGGAACTAGGAAAGAAATTAGGGATTTGGAAGGCGCAAGCAGCAGCGGCAATTGAGGCGACGAAGAGGGGTAAAATTTGACTTCAGATTGAATTCGTGATCCAAAACTCTGATCCTCATTGTCGTGTGGTTGCGGGAGAAACCAGAAGAGGGAGAAATTGTGCACAATTTGGCAAAATTACGATCAAATTTGCATAGTCGCAGTACCTCTGAATCTCCTCATAAACTTTTGGAAATTTCAGCAATTCGGTCAATTTTTTATCTGGGGTAGATTGCTTGGACATCACGAGCCAAGATCTGAAGGAATTACGTACAAATAAAAAAAATCGAATTATCAATCGGGAATTCGGCCAGAAAGAGTGTAGGACGCCGGAGCGGGGAATCGGGATTCAGGTCCCAGGATCGAGTGAGGTGCCCGACGAGGTCCCGAGTTAGGGTTGGGATCTCGGGTAGTCTCAATCGAGGTGACGAAACCTCAGTTGATACTTGGAATTCGGTGGTGTTGTTACCCGACCGGGAGTTTGGGAATTGCAGGGTATCAACTAGTGTACGAAAATGGGGCTTAAAAGGCTTTTAATTAAAATTCAAAAATCATTCATTAAAAACAAATTAAAATAGAGGTCAAAAATTTTCGAACGGTCGTACGGCCGTACTTCTGGTTTGGAATTGATCTATTTGAGAGTTAGAATTAGAGTTAGGAATTTATTATTTGTCTTGCATCAATGTTATTAGAGTGTTGTATTGAAAATTGCATATACATGTTGTAAGTTTGGATTTTGTGTATTGTAGGTAGTTGCTAACCCTTGATATTGGCCATATTGTCCTAGAGCCTTGGGATGACTTATTGTAAGCCTTTCCAAGCCCTTAATTCAAATTTGTTTTGAAATATTGAATACATATATTTGTACTATTTTCAAAGTACTATAGTGGGCTGTACTAAAGTCTAAGTTCTGCACTGCATTCATACACAAGTCAGTTCACATTGAACTATTGTCCCGGAACTATTGTCCCGAGCCAGTAGTACACTAGATAGGACAGGGACATGCATGCTGAGTCTTTTATCTTATAATGGACTGTTGAGTGTTTCTTGGGCTATTTAGTGAGAATAAAAAAGAATTTTTATTCTATTTTCAAAACTTAAGTACAAAGTGACATTTGAACACACTACACTAACCTTACATAGATCATTCCCTGGTGTTCGAACTTGGTAGCGTTTGGAATAGGGATTCCAAAAACCTAACTACAATGACCATTATTAACTTTGGGTTTTCACAACTTAGTCTTGAAGTGTTTGAATGTGGCATTATGTGGTTTTACTTCAAATAAAGAAAGATTCCTATATTAAAGAAGTGATCATCCTATATATTATAGAACTCCATATGAATGAATGAATTCAATCATCTTATTCTAGACAATGCATATAATAAAAAATATATAGAAGATATTGTATACCCCTTTAATTGTAAAGTCTTTCATGAAATGGAAACCCCTTTGTTGCTAATGAATTTCATTGGCATATTTAACTACTCTTAGGCTATTCAATGAAAATTAGACTAAACATTGGGAGATCTCCCAATAATAACATCGGGAGATCTTTGGATGCTTATATATATCTCCATATATTTGCATACATGAGCACATGTACTATGTGATTTCCCAATGTATTGAATTGATCTCATAATGTTTTGTATTATAATTATCCCAGTGACTATTATTAATTCTAAACTTTCAAAAGTATTATCCAGTGATTTGAAGACCTCTCCAGTTTCTTAGAGAAATATATTAATGAATGATTAGCATAGTAATAAATTGAGTTACTAGGTTTAATATTTGGGTTATTATATTGGATAATACCTTGAATTTGGACGCTAAACCTTCATCCTAAAAATTCTAAAACCTAAGAATCCTAAACCTTGAAAACACCTAATTCCAAACCCTAAATCCCTAAGAAAATGGATATGAAGGAAAACATGAAGAAGAATCTTTCAAAAATTTAAAAATATATAATATTTAATACTAGTTCCACTCCATTTTTTTGTTTTTATTAGAACTGTATGAATTCAAATTTTTTTTTATGCTTTGATTATACATTTGTTTTGTTTTGTTAAGGACAACGGTGTTAATGTATGTGCCTTCATGTTTTGTAAATAAGTGGTAAATACCTTTTAATATTATTTTCACAAATGGGTACTATTTATTATAAATGATCTATTAAGGGCTATTAGTGTGGTTGTTTTATTGCGATCTTTTCATTATTTTTTAGTTTCAAAGGTTGTACCTCTTATTTTATGACTATTAATTTTTATTAACAACTAAAAAGCATTAAATGAATATGCTTATTTAGTTCATTTTGTGGTTTTGTATTTTGGTTAATATATTGAACTTGGACCTTATACCCTAAACCCTAAATCCTAAACCCTCAATCTTGTTTCATTTTGCATCTAGTTTTGACAAAGGACTTGGTAGGGTGACCTTCCTTTGGCTAAAATTTGTGGTTTATAAGGGAGGTCTCTAATAAATTTTAAAGAAAACTTAGTGGCCTTTTGTTTTTTGGCTATTTTTAATTTTGTTTTTATCCTTGATAAAAAGATTTTCTATACTTACCATTAGATTTTGGACCTAAAGGCCCCACCCACCCTCCCATATGTTTAAATCTCTTCTAGTCATTTTTTATAAAAAAATTATAGCCAAAGAGGAATATTTTACAACATTTTAGTAACTCTAAGTTTTGTTTTTTTAAAGGGGGTCTTAATTCTTAGCCTTGGTATTTGATATAACTTGAATTAGACCATGTACCATATGGAGACAATTTTTCAACAACTCTATATGAGGGGTCCTAATGTAGTCTAGCATGGAGATTAAAAAATTAGAAGCTTCTATGATTGGAGACATTTGACAATTGGCAATTTGACTTGACCATGGCCCTTGGTTGGTGTAATAAGCTTGTCTGGCATTTCATAGGGGGTACAATGCTAGGACATTGATTGGTGGTTATTTGTTTTAATGAACGATCCTAATTTCTTGGGATCCAAGGCATGTTTCCGTAACTCCCAAGGCATAGACTTTTCCTAAGCCTTGACCATACTATGCTAGGGGTGGCCTATAAATCAAAGACTGAAACTTGGAGCCCTTACAATTTGGTTTCTATTGTTTGGCTCTTACAAGGCATTAGAGGATATTGTGAGTGTGGTGTGAGATGGCGTCTACACAGGTCTTTTATGATGCATCGTGTAGGAGACTATAATTTAGTTTGTTGTTTTGGTTCTTGTGGGAGTTTGGGAGCTCTGCTATGTTGATTTTTTCTTTTGTGACTGTGATAACAAGCTATTACGGGTTGTAGACACCTTGTCTACGACTTACTAACATTCTTATGTTGGGTTTGTCATGGGGGCAAGTGAGGTTCATAGCCTCTTTGGATGAAATCATTATGGTGACTTTTTCCAAGACTTGACTTGACAACAAATTATGGGGTTCTAAATCACTTGGATTACAGGATTTTGTTTATAGTAGGATTTAGTGACTAAAACTTTGCTCAATTGACATCTTTTGTCATTTTTCTACTAGTTTTGTACCATTTAAAGATGCCAATTTGACTTTTATTTGGACATTATATACATAAATACTTCTTTGGAAAGATTTGTTAAAGGGGTGTTATGATTGATATGATGAATATGATAATTAAATTTATTGATTGGATGTGAGGGATCTCCATTCTATCTATGAATTATATAGTTCTTTTTAGAAATGTATTTGTATGTTATTTATAGGAAAACTCTATTTAGGGATGTCCCTCCTACCCACCCAAGTTACCTAAAATCGTGAGACCCAAAACCCTAAACATTTCCCCTTTGAACCCTAAATTATAAACCTTAATACCATGAAATCTATATACCCTAAACTTGGAAGATTGTATCATACTATGAACCATCATTTGTAAGCCAAAATATAGTCAACCAAAGACGTAAGTACTTGAAAAAGAAAAGAAAAAAAGGCCCTCATACTGTGAACTCTGTATACTGAATATCTAAAACTAAAATAGTAATAATACCATGAATTGTACACCCTAATATTGTCTATATGACAACCATTAATATGTTTGTCTAAGTTCCATGATTAGTAGACCTTGACACCCAAAAACTGTTCCATATTTTAGAACTACTAATGACAATGCCACAAGTTGTAAACCTTAATCCTTAAGTATTGTAAGCTTGATTAACAAAATGACATGAACTCTCTTCCATGAATTCAAGTGTCAAGAATTCTACAAAATACCACAATTAGATGTAATCCAATTTGTGTAACTACTAAGTTACTAGCATTTATTTGTTTGGACACAAATGAAATGGACTATAGGCTATTTTCAACCCGTATGACAAATCACTGGCAATTCAATTTTGTTTCATTAGTTTAAAAACAAAAGAAAACCCTTTATTACAATAAGGTTGGCCAAACATCAAAAATGGATTGTTGATTAAAGCATTACTGTTCAAAAGGATATTTAATGATTATTCTAGTACCCATGATCATTTAATTTGGTAACATATAACGGTTCAATGACACGACCAATCAAAGCAATGAATTTCAAAAATCCTCAAAAGATTTGAAATGAAATCCTACACACATCCCCTCCACATTGTCATTGAATCTAGACAAATTTCTAGAATTTTGTCAACTATTGGAATCAAAGACTGCGAGCACAACGAACCTACGGTCAGTGCTACATGTTTGTCAATAATGCATTCAATATTCCAATTCAAGGATTGCATCTTTAGATCCATCTTCTGGGCAATGAAGCCCATATTTCAAGAATGGTCTGAAAATTCAAAAACCTAGACCACCTGTCCCGCCCAAATTCTTGGTGGAAAATCAAAGCTCGTAGATCCCAACCAACTTTCCTATAACTTGCAATCTAGTAAGAACTTGCTCTTTTGCATAAGTGAGGACGTTGTGAAGCTTCTAAGTTCTAAGCATGTGCTTGCTCACAATGCCAGTGCTTTTGGCCTTTTGGGTTGAGTTACAAAGCTTTGTGAATCATTTCATGCTAGGTATGCAATCATCACTTTCCAATGCTTTGCGGTTAATAATTTTGAGGTTTGATTTCTTGTTTTTGCTAAGTTGCATATAGTCACTCAATTAGCATGATTAATTTGATACTACAATGCAAACTTTGTCCAATAGGGTTTATCATGACGTATGACTAACTATAGATTTGTACCCTATTAGTTATAAGTTCCTAGACATCTAGATGTTTACTAAGTCATGTCATGCATGTGATCCACCTTGAGAAATAGGAAGCTTAATTCACAATCCTTGATGATTTTCAAATTCACTAGGAATGTCATACTTATAAATTCTAAAGTACTTGCACTTGGTCTTATAAAGTCTATATTAGTGGCTTTTAGCACAGTTCCACTTTTGAATAGAAGATTGACCAAGCATTGTCTTTCAACAAATTTTGTAAGAAATTCGTAGAGATCAATTTGGAAGACAACATATCATGATTGTATTGTATGGTAGTATAATACGCATATGAACTAATCAAGATTGTATTGTATTTTAGTATAATATGCAAGTGAACTAATTAAGAATGTATTGTATTTTAGTACAATATGCAAATAAAACAATTCTATGTAGTAAAAGAAACTCTACAATGGCACATGTGAATTGTATACAACCATTGTGAGATCTCACAATGTCCATCTCTCAAAATCGATCAATGGTTATATTGTAATGCGTGTTTCTCATTGTGAGATGCTTGAGTATGTTTTGCTTATTGTGAGATCTTACAATGGCTTGGTGAAGAGATCTTTTATAGATGCACTATAAGATTCACCATGCCTCAATGGAATTGTCTATCAATTGCTTCAATATAAGATCAAACAATTAACCGATTGTTAGATTTTACATAATACCTCCTTTAGGGAATTATTTAATGGTAACATTGTGAGATCTCACGATGCCTGTATTTTCAAATTGGAAGTTAACTTTCTATGGATATATGTTGATTGAGTTGCAGTTGAACATTTGTCTTTTGATGGTGCGTGTGCATTGGATATCTATTTAACAAGCATGAGGGAATCATTAGTGAAAGACTTACTTTGGATGTAAATGGTTTGCGAATATAGAATTCATGAATGTGATTTCACATTTGAATTCTACCATTGTCAAAGTATCTACCATTGTAAATGTTATCTCATTCAATGCTAATTTCAAGTAGTTATTTATTTTGTCTCCAAGTTAGACTAGAATTTTTTTGCAAAATACAAATAAGATGTTGGTCTTCTTTTGAGACATAGGGAATTGTAGTTCTTGAATGTACCAAACATTTTGTTCTACTTTGATGTTACTAGAAGGCTAAATACACTATAAGTTTTTTTTTTACTCGTATTTGCAAATGTTCTTGTCATCATGAGATTTCACGATAGACATTTTGTATGTAGCAAGTTAGACATTATGGATTCAAACATAGACTCTTCCAATGATAGGATTGTCCCATATGTTCTTGATGCAACAATGGATGATGATTCACAAGAATCTTGTGCTTAATCTTTACCATTCAAGAACAGTTATTTAGTAAAGCTGTTTGTTTTTGGACTCAGAGAAGTTGGAATAGGCTCTATTGTGGAGGTTTGTTTTCAAGGGCAATAGTTGGGCATGACTATTTTGTTTGAGCCTTGGGTATTTGTTTTGCTATGACCTCGTTCGCTAACTGCAGAATCTCATGACTTTTGATTGAATCCCTACTAGAGGGGTTTCCGACACTAGCAGATGTACTAGACTAGACAATATTGTGGAGAGCTTTCAATGTTGTTAGGACAATTGCAAATGATGTTCCGGTGGATACGTGTCCTTATATTTGTCAAGACACATGGCTTGGGTTTGAGGTGCATGTGAGCCCCAAAGATGTCACTTGGGACTTAGGGTCTGTTTTTTGCTATTTTTTACTCATTTTTTTGAGTAATTATAGTCAAATTGGCCATTTAAATGACTTTACAAGAAATTGGGATAGAATTGTAAGTAATAGGGTTAACACCCTGAAAGCATTGAAAATGTTCTAAATATGCTCTTTGTGAGTATGAAGTATCTAGAATAGGTGTTTAAAAGTCAAATTATGGATTGGAAGCAATCTCAATTCTAATCAAAACACAAGGACAAAACACTTAGTTAGATGCTACATGGAGTTTTGACAATAAAGGTGCATGTGACGAAAATTGGCTAAAATTAGTAGAATTGAAGTCTTCTAGCTTTGCTAGTAATTTAAAATCCCATGGTAAAAGATTAGTTAAAAATCACAATGAAAGGTGAAATATAGGAAATAGTCATTATGTATGACTTTACAAATCAAAATCCATGGAGGCTATAAGTAGGCGATCATGGAAAGAAGAAAGGTGTTTCTAGCTTAGAAACATGCCAAGTGTGTAATGATGAAGCCAAACCGTCAAGATTCCCTAGTACAAAAATGATTCCTCTTTGAAAGAATTAAAACTAGGAAGGGACAAATTCTCTCTCTTGGACAAAGTGCAAGTTGGATCCGAAAATTTGCACAAAGGAGGTGGAGACTTCCTAAAGGTTACCCAAAAAGTTTCGTAATTTTTTAAATTACAGAACATGACTCCATGGGAAGTCAACCGAAATCATCGAGAATTGAAAAATTCATAGAAATTCATTTGGTGATGGTAAAATCCCACTAAAAATGAAGATAATGTGTTTTATTCTAAATAAGAGCCTAATCAAGTTTCATGACATTCGACATTGGTAACTACCCGAACCAGCGGCGCTAATAAATTTTAACAAAATTCTAAAACATTCCGTAGTTGACTAGTGAATCACAATTATATAGGAGCCAAATTAAGTCATCTTGGACTCTTTTCTTACATTCTTGGACCTTTTAGACAACTTTGGCTAGTCAAAATTAGCAAAATCCACAAACTCCAAAAGTTAGTTTTTTCATCTTTTTCATTAGGTTGGAAAACATTGTCTTTTGTAAGAGTTTCAGCTTGAGAGTTGGGGTGTGTGTGTGTGTGTGGAGAGTCCCTAGGCTAAAAAGGGTCTTTTGAAGCCAACAACAAAGTTCGTTTTTCATTTGGAGTTTTTATCCAAAAATTATAGGACATTCAACAGTAGAGTAGAATTAGGTGTAGTAATTGGTAGTTTTAGTGATTTTTGATTTACTTAGATATTACTTAGAGTAAAAAGAGGTAAGTAGGAGGCTTGAAAATGTATACAAGGGCTCCCTCCAACTCCCTTTGCACCCCTTGATTGTTTTGTGTCCTTTGATCACTTGTGACCAATTCTCCACAATGATTTGAGACCCACCAACATGAAACATGCAAATCATTTGTCGTTGTAGGCCATGTGAAGCCATGTTGTTGTGAAGTTTGATGATTATACAAGCTATTATCTTTGTTACAAGTTCTTGGTGTTTTGGAGTCATTTCAAAAGACTTGGGGGTCTTTTTAAAAGGTTGCTAATCTTTGGTGTTTTGACTAACCAATCTTTTTGTGTTCTTTGTGTGTTGCTCACTAACCTTCACTCAATTTTTTGTGAGTGGGATTTCACAATTGTTGAAAATCCCCTTGACCATTGAGTTGAAACACTAACTATATTGTTGCAAATCCATATTCTTGAACCATTGATTTTGGGAGTGAGATTTCACACTCTTATGTGTAGCAAATCCCCTCCAGAACCGTGACTTTAGGAATTTTGAGTTCTTTTGTGTCAACTTATAGTCCTTGGAAATATCTTGAGTTGGAACCAAGAATTTCAAGTGTCCTACATGTCAACTAACTCTTCCAAAATTTGTTCAAGAATTTGAGGTTAAAACCTCTAATATGGGGAAGCTAATGCCTATTACCTTGTCTTGCTTAATTTCTGTGTTTGGATTGTGTTTAAGGGTCCCCAATAGGAGAACCAAGGTCTTGGATTAAACCCCCAGAAATTGGGATTTAAGAGCCAAGTTTGGGCAACAACTGCCATGGTGATTTTCATTTCAAAAAAGTAAATATCCAGCAAGGAGCCAGACCGGCCAGCCCACAGACAGCCAAATCAACTAGCCCAGGCAGCCAGATCGGCCTAGCTAGTGACCAATAAGTACACATCCAGCCAATTGCTTGATTCACATACCATTTGACTCTAATCGGGATGATGCCTCAGAGGCCCTGAATTTTGAATTCATTTTGATTTCGACCAACCAGAGAGGGTAGGACCCAACCAATTCAGAATTTCGTTGGTTTTCAAGCCATCCCAAGCCAGCCAAGGTCAAACTAGAGTCTAATCAACCAAAAAATTCAGATTTTCTTTTATTACAAGTCTTTCAACTACTTAGAGAGGGCGAGAGAAGGTAAGGCTCCAAAAAATTCAGATTTTCTTTTGATTAGAGAGTTAATTCAAAGAAGTCAGAGAGACAGAGAGGGTATATCCCCAAAAATCCATATTTCCTTTGATTAGAGAGTTAATTCAAAGGAGCCAGAGGTACCAGAGAGTGTAGGACCCAAAATTCAAATTTTCTTTTGATTACATAGACAACCAAAACAATCCAGAGCAAACCCAGAGGCTAATCACCCAAAAATTTGGATCTTCTTAATTACAAAGTCATCCCAATCCATCCAAAGCAAAACCATAGTGGGAAGGACCCAAAAATTCAGATTCTCTTTTAATTACAGAGTAGTCTCAAACAAGCCAGAGTTGAGCCCGAGAGAACTAGAGGGTCTCACTAACCAAAATTTTAGACTTTTTTGATTACCAAGCCAATGCAACAGGTCAGAGTCAAGCCAAAGCCCAACCACCCAAAAACTTCAGATTTCTTTGGACTACAGAACCCTCTAAATAAACCAGAGTTAAGCAGAGTGAAGCATGGTCTAATCAACCAAAAATTTTAGATTCCATATTGATTACAGAGTCATCCAAACAACCAGGGTTAGCTGAGAGTAAATCACTTAATACATTCCAATTTTTTTTAATTACAGAGTCTTCCAAACAAGTTTGAGGAAGCTAGAGAGGGATTACCCAAAACAACTTCAAATTCCATTTGATTACAAAGCCATCTAACAGCCAAAGTGAGCTGGGGTCTCATCAAACCACTCAACTTCTGTTGATTATAGGTACCTCCCAACCAAGCAAGGGGCTCAAATTGAGGGCACCAAACTGAAGGCGCAGAGCTAATTCAACAAACTCACTCCCAAGCCAGAGCATTATCAAGTACAATTGATACAACTTCAACTTGAGAAGGATTTGCAACCTTGAATGTACAAAGGCAAGTTGAAGTGAAGAAGCAAGCTTTGAATTGAAAGACTTGGGTTGTAATGGATCTACTACTAGGGGAATATTTTGAATCCATTAAATAAGGTTCGACTTGGATTAGGACAAAAAGATACAAACAAAACCAAGCATAGTTGACTTGCAAACATTCCCTAAGTTAATTATACGTTAGAAAATGCCAAAGACTTTTGTCTCTACATGTTTTGTTTGATTCCCAAACAAATTTGAAGCATTTGGCAATAGTGAAGTTGATTAGATTTGGTAGATTTTATTCCTAACGATTATCTAGGAAGAAAATAAAATAAAAAATAAGAAAAAGCAAGAAAATATGAAGGAAGTATACGTAGGAAAGATACTCTGCAAGCCCAATATTACAACCTCACAAATGATCAAAACACCGGTCATGGAAATTGGACATCACGAAGACGTAGTGGAAGTTCATGAAATTGTGGAAGAAGCCACCATGGAGGTAAGTTTATGAAATTTCCCCTTACTTTTATTATTCAAAGTTCTATTAAATAAGATTTATAACCCATATAAGTTACTTGAAAAGAATCTTTAATCAATCTAGGAAATAATTAATAAACTCTAAACAAAACATAGAAGCTTAAATTAAACTTGAAAAGTTAACTTGACAATCCACGGTAGAATTTTAGTAAATTGGTAATAATTGAAATTACTCCAAAAAGATCATAAAAACCTTAAAAATAATTCTCTTTTACCTCAAAGGAAAAAATTGAAAACCTTTAAGTTAGAATTAGTTACCCTGGGACCACTTAGTAATAGTAAAATTTATTAACACATTTAAGTTAACAAAATTATCCCTAATTAGTAATAATAAAATGTAGACCATAACAAAAAATTAAAGAAAATTGGAGAAAGTCAACCAAGATTGACCAACTCCATTGAAAGGCCAAAACTTAAAAAGAAGATAAAAAATAGAAAAGAATCCAACAACTTCATTAAAGATCAACAATTGGTGGATGAAATTTTAAATACTAAAATTGACCAAAATTCATCTATAAAAATTCCCTAGAAATTTAACTCAATTTCAAAGTTCTTTATCATTTTGGAAATGGGAAAATAAACCCTACCACTTAGAATACTTGATTTTTCAATTGACTGACTAACTCAACCCTGCATGTTGGATGTGGTTGCCAAATCTTGATTTGAGATATTTATTGAGTAAGTCTAAATAATCATTTCCCAATTGAAAAATTGAGATATGATCTAGTAAAAAAGCTCCATTGCTTGGAAGGCAACTTGTTTACTACAACCAAATCACCCATAGTTGTTAGAGCCACAGAACTTGGTTGTATATGTCCAATCTCTAGGGTGGAGATTGAAACACTCACAATGTACCGGAAGGACTCTTTTTATGTACTTCTTTCTTTAGGTCAAATAAATTGTTGGAAGGCCAATGATCATTTCTAAGATAGAACACTTGGTGATGGAAACATCGGTGTCACAGTCCTAGATGTGTTTTTGGATAATGAAGAGGACATAATGTCTCATGCTTGGTGGCCTATATCGGAATGTTGATTTCCGAATGGTCAATTATTGAAAGAGACAATGGATTATTTCGCAACCCTTCCCAATATTCAAGATCCCCTTGCTTATCTTGGTGGAAGATTGAAGACGCCTTATTGCTTTATTGTTCGTAAGTCCAAACTTCAGGAGAAGGATTCCCAATACGTTTGAAAAACAAAGGAGGAGGAAATTCGGAAGGTTAGTTTTGAAAAGTGTTGCGGAAAAAAGTGGTGCCAATTTTTTTCCTAAGATCAAATACTCATAAGGCAAAAATTCTACCTAAAGTCCTTTGAAGATTGCTACGAACACAATATAGTTGTCAGTGGACAATTGCACACGATGGATGGGATTTGAAGGCAAAAATTTATTACACTTGAAGGTACTAAGGTTTGTGGCACATCTTGCTACATTATTCATGGAATTCCAAAGTCCACATACTACAATTATATTGAAAAATATAATGAAGGCATGGTTTCTAGGACACACAAAAACAAAGCGCCCTAGAATTGGAACCATTCAAGCTATTGGAACTATATCAACAATCATTAACAATAATACTGACTAAATGCCGCACCAAATGCTTGGTATAGGAAATGGACGGATAGACACTCTTCAATTCCTGTCGGCTAGAAACAATTGGAAACGCGTTCAGTTTGATATCAATGAGGTACTACACTAAATCCTTGTTTTGGAATTCCATTCTTGATTGCTCTCTTGTCTGACAATGTCATTGTGAGATCTCATGATGATTCACTTTCATGTCATTTATCTAGAGTACAAGTGTTTTGGCTAGTCCCATTGCCTTATCAATTTCTTTATTGTTGTTGCCTTTATTTCTCATTGAAGTTGTTCTTTTATTTTCTCTATAGTTGAATATGGACTATGGCCTCCCAATTGTTAGCCAATCAATTATTAATAGAATAAAAAAGAAGCACTTCAACAATGTCTCTATTAAGCCTATTAGAAGTTTGTTTTCAAAATGTAGTTTGTGCGACCAATTGCAACAATTCTTCTTGAAGTCACCAAAAAGAAGCCCTAAGAATGTTGAGTTCATGAATCAACAAACTCAACATCTTAATCATTAGGCATCCTACCATCGTTTGTATGCTTTAGGGTGTGAGGAATCCAAAGGAACCCACGGGAGATATTATGCATTATTCATAATAAGATGGATACATCTAAAACAGCTCTTCCAAGAATGCGGGTGACAACAAAGGCTACGGTGAGTTTAGGTCAACTATTGATGAGCACAACAGGAATGGTAGCTCATGGTCATTGTGACGGTGCATATGCCCATTATGTTCCTTTGTGTTGGCTGGCAAACTCAAATTTCACCATTCTGTCACTGGCGAGATTGTTTCGCTGATTGGAGGGTCCACCAATTTAAGAGACTAATGACCTCTTTCCTGATTTGCCGGCTAATCCAATGTTTGAGGCACTACTTCAAGGAAAGTCAAGGTGTATGGGCATCTTAAAGCTAACAGAACTAAAAGCTCGGATTGTATTTGTCCCCCTTCTAAAGAAATTGTATCTTCAGCTTGACAACTTTGCAAAAGATAACAAGAAAAAATACCTTATGGCATTCTTATCTTACTCACTGCATGAGGTGTCTTCACGGAAATTCAGGATGGATTTCTACTAGTTGGACACACTCATGAGGACATTGATGCATATTTTAGCCATTTGTCTAAGGCCTTCAAGACCAAGAACACTCTTGTTGTCGTTGACCTTATGAAAGCCTTCATGAAGTCCCAAGAATTATCCTTTATGCCAGAGTTTATACAAGAAGTTGGAGACTTCAAGTCATTTGTAAAAGGTTATTACAGTAGTGGCTCTGCAAGATTAATTGGATTAGAGGAGATGCACCTTTTTAGGTTCTACAAGGATAGTGATGGGATCCCCGTCATGAACTTCAAAAGGTCAACAACTGATTCGGAGTGGTTGCCTTTTGATAAACCTTCTCAACACCTATGGAGGAGAGACCAAAGTGGTCGGACAATGCTCCCTCCTCGCTATCTGAAACTTGTTCCATTCAAGCCCATGTGAGGTAGCAAAGTTCCCAAGGCCACTAGAAATCAAGAGAAGGCTATTGAAATGGCACGAAAAGCTACTTTGAACAAGGGTTTCATGATGTTAGGACTAGAGAAGTACATTCAGTATTGGTAGAATGGAATGTTTAAGTGCAAGGGATTTGCAACTGCCTTTGGTCCTTACGTGGATTATTGGATGCGTGTAATGGATGAGTTGAAGGAACCACTTCCTGATTGTCCTATAGAATTAGTAGAAGGCTTTTAGCCTCAACACGATTGGAGGGTGGTGTATGATGAAGTATCCAACTTACACTCAAGGGTCAACCCAATAGACATCATGCCAAAAGAAGAAGACCGGGAACCTTATTGCAGCCTTGCAAATGAAGCACCACAAGAAAGCTTTAATCCTTAGCTTGACATTTGCCTAAGCTTATGGGTTCTTCTGAGATCTGAAGACCCCAAAATTTGTGCTATTTGGCAAAGAAGAGCATTGTCTATTGTATGCAAATTAGTAGGGGATGTGAACTACAGGAAGTTCTTGCTTCAATACTAGCGACTAGATAACTTTGCAAGTACAATGGAATTGAGGTATCAAAATTGTTAGTATGGAAAATAGGTTGTTGAAAGCACTCTGTCCACTTGGGTGGACACAAATTGCGTAGTGTATGCAAATTAGTCTAAGATAGTAGATCCAAAATCAAGGACTATTCCAAAAAAAGTAGAGAGGTTGTGTTGGCAAATTTGAATAGGTCTAATGAGACAAACCCCTAATTAAGTATCTTGTATGTTTATATATATGTCAATGTGAGATATCTTGGTGGTATAGTTCATTGTGAGATCTCTTATTGTATGAATTTCTTAGTTTAATTATTTTAGGTGGTTGTCAAAACTATTGTATATGAGATGTCCTACTTCATGAAATGGATAGTTAAATTTGACGTTGTTGGTATTCCTTCATAACAAATTAGCAACCACCAAAATTGATGTTGCAATTGTAGCTGATGTAGAATCCTAGCTGACTTTTATATTCTCAGTCTTTTTTTTTTCCATTGATTTGTTAATTGATAGTTTGTTTCAAGATAGTTTCATTGGATGCACCCTTATGATTCTAAATATGAATGTTTATTTTTTCTTGCACATCTTCGATGACTTTTGCAGTTGTGTTTAGTTGTGATTTTGCTTCATAATTATTTTAAAAATATGCAATCATATAGTTTAGTATAGAATTAGGTATTATTTAGATACCCAATACGCAACCAAGAACTAAAAATCCCTAAAGAAGCATAAGATGCATTTTCTAAACATTAGCACTATTGTTTATGTGGATGTACTTGCTAGTTGTACCATGTTAGCATTCCATAAAGGGATTTCTAGGTGAGACTTCTCCCTTGATTCCTTATAGGAGGATGTACTTCATAATTGGATGTTGATTTGTTACAAAATCTTAGGTTGAATCCATACATGTATTAAAGAAACTTGACCCATATTCCCCACATTTATCAAGAGTTCTCACGGTGCAAATTATAAAAACTTGTGGATAGCCATGGATTTCTTTGAGGAATTTCTTTAAACACTAAAACTATCAGCCCCTAATTTTGATGTTGAGACAAAGGTTTCACCTACACCATGGGATATCTTGATACTTTTAATAGCTAATTTTCTAAGCTTTTGAAGTAGACTTCATGTACAGTGGGGTACCAATCAAATTGTCGTTTTCGAATTCGCAGTGAGAAAAATTTCACTATTGCCAACTTTGAAAGCCTCCCGAGAGCTAAAAAATTGGTATTTTACCACAAAATTTTTACCAAAGAATTATCTTTAAGTTATTTATATGTATGACAAATGTCAAGGCCAAAAGATTCACTGAAAAAAATTTATTCATAATCTACCAACATTGGTAGCTGTGGAAAACTTTTCATTGCTGTCAACTTTGACAGCCTCCCAAAGATTGAATTATTTTTTTTTTTGCCATGAAATTTTTGGAACAAAAACCTCTTTATGTGAATAACATATGATAAAATTTCAAGACCAAAAGATTAATACAAAAAAAGATATTAACAATCTACCAACATGTGTCGTTTTGAGAAACAATTGTGAAAACAGTTTCACTACTTCAATTTTGACACCCTCCCAAGGGCTGAAAAATTGCTTATTTACCATGAAATTTTTGGCATAACATTCTCTTTATGATAAAAAAATTCATGCCAAATTTCAAGGTCAAAAAATTTATACAAAAAAAAATATTTACAATCTACCAACGTGTATGTCCTCCATTTGCCTCAATCACTGTTTGTAACCTAGAGGGCATAGAATGACATAGTTGAAGGAGCTTTGTAGTATTGATTGACCTCCACTCTCTTTCAATAACTACCTTCAAGTCATCTAAATTTTTTGTACATATTGGGCCATATTGCACAGCATCTTTCAAAATCTTCCAGAGGTTCTCAATTGGATTGAGATCGGGGAGAATTTGCAAGCCAATTGAGCTTCTCCAAAAGCTGTGTTTGTCTCCATTCTTCACATACTTTGAGATGTGACAAGTGCACACAACTTAATTTGGCTATCCTTGATTTTTTTGAGAAGCATTTATGATGAGAGATTGCATCATCAGGAGAATTTCAATCTAAAAGCATGATTGTTTGACATACTTCAACAATTTCAATGTCTTTAATATAAGGTATCTCACAACTACACACATTGGTAGATTGTAAATATTTTTTTTTGTATAAATTTTTTGACCTTGAAATTTGGCATGAATTTTTTTATCATAAAGAGAATGTTATGCCAAAAATTTCATGGTAAATAAGCAATTTTTCAGCCCTTGGGAGGGTGTCAAAATTGAAGTAGTGAAACGGTTTTCACAATTGTTTCTCAAAACGACACATGTTGGTAGATTGTTAATATCTTTTTTTGTATTAATCTTTTGGTCTTGAAATTTTATCATATGTTATTCACATAAAGAGGTTTTTGTTCCAAAAATTTCATGGCAAAAAAAAAAATAATTCAATCTTTGGGAGGCTATCAAAGTTGACAGCAATGAAAAGTTTTCCACAGCTACCAATGTTGGTAGATTTTGAATAACTTTTTTTCGGTGAATCTTTTGGCCTTGAAATTTTTTATACATATAAATAACTTAAAGATAATTCTTTGGTAAAAATTTTGTGGTAAAATACCAATTTTTTAGCTCTCGGGAGGCTTTCAAAGTTGGCAATAGTGAAATTTTTCTCACTGCAAATTCGAAAACGACATTTTAATTGGTACCCCACTGTACTACTTCCAAAAGTGTGAACTTCACATTATATCTAGAGATCTCCCAATCTATTGCCTAAACCGAAGCATCCGGGGATGTTTGTATTTAAATATTACTTTTGGACTTTCAATAGTCCAAAAGTAGTTAAATATGGCATAAAGAAAGCAAGGAGCACAAACACAACCTAACACAAAAGCTGAAGAATTGGCAATGTCAAAATGCAAATGATCGAAAAAAGAGAAGCACAACATTTTCATCAGTGAAGCAGACACCTAAAACCAACATCCACCAACAAATAGGAATGCCAACTAACCAATTTCCAATTCAATGATAGCCTCCATTTTTGGTGTTTAGTGATTGTGCAAGATCACTTGAATCTCCAAAATTCACAACATGTACAATTGGCGGCTACAAACAATGGAAATTGCAAACGACGGCACCACAGTAGTGACAGCACCTTAAAGCCTAGTTTCCAATTGAAGTGCTTAAGTCTCAAGGAAGAAAGGACTCTAAGAGCATTCAAGAATCAACAATTCAGCATTGAATTTTTTTTTGAAAATCTTGAAATTCAAGAAATGATGATTGCTTGGACGAGCAATTGATTTGCTAGTCACATGCAAATTGAAGGCAATCATGGCAGCAATCTCAAGAATAAGCACTAGAGCAAATTGGAGTAGGAGCTCCAAAAAAAATGCAAAAAAAAATTGCAAAGCTTGCACAAACAAAATTGTGCCTGCGAAAAACTGGAAATGTAGGGAATGCCAAGGAGACAAAGTTGCTAAAACCCTGGCAATAGGTGGCGCCTATGCATTAGGGTTCTTGGCTAATTGGATGGTGGAGATGCAACAGTCTTTGCTCTCCATCAACAATTTAGGGTGCATTTCAACTCCCATGTCACTGTCAATGGAGCAAATGAACACGAAATTTCTTTTGGATGAAAAGCTACATCTACAAAAGGCTAGTTAACAGTAATCATGAATATGCTCAAATCTCATTTTTCCCTTGATTTTTTGCCATATACAAGTAGCACACTTGAAATCTAAGTAAAATTGAAGCAAATTTTAGCTAGTTTTGAAAACGCTGGTGAGTATAAAAGTGCGAACATGTGAGCCTTGAGCATAATTATGTAGAAGAAGATATTTGATAATCACTTATAATATAGGTGTCTACAACATAGTTACACTATAATAATGGAAAATCTCTATAGTATAAATACATATAATGTAGGTGTATAGTTGTTTGGGATGATAATATTGAATTGTGAGGTGAAATGAGTTAATCTTTAAACCCTTTAGTACTCCTGTGGGCGTTTGATTATCCACCCTTGATAAGAAAGTGAAGACAACCAAGTTCTTAGCTTTTATTTACTTTTGATTTAAAAGATGTTGTGAACGTAGTCCACTATGCCTTTCAATCAATGGATCTTGCTAATGTTTCCTAGTTTTTATAGATGGGCAAAAGAAATGCTTAGAGGCATGAGTGATGTGGCTTGCCAGTTAACAATTGATTATCATGTTATCGTGGCCAAGGGTGAAGGTCTACTGTCCTACATACCTCTCTAGTGCTAGGGTAGTTGGTAATAATCCCTACAATCTCTGCTAATCGGGATTGGGAATTTCTCTATTTGTTTTGTAAGAAATCTAAATCACATCCTACTTTTAACTTCTATTGCTCCTAACATTGCCTTTGGTTCTCCTACTAAGTTTAAACCTTAACCTCTAACTCCAAGACCAATGCTCTTCTTTCTACTCTACAAACCTAAGATTCTATACTCCCCACTTTTACCATCCTATACTCACGAGTTGTGAGTTAGGCCTAACTGGAAAATCCCAATGCTACTTAAGGTGAAGACTCCAAAGGTTAAGTTAATGATTCACCTCATCATTGCTAAGGTTTATGTAGGTCTCATCCACGTCCACATATGCCTCTTCCGGTTCCATAGGGGCCCTTCTCTTGTTTTTGTCTTGCTCTTTCGTTTGGTTCCAGTCCACCGACTTTTAAAGGAAGGTCATGTGGGCGCTTTTTTACCCACTTTTGGTAAAGAAGAGGACACGACTAGGTTCTTAACTTTTATCCACTGTTTAATTTAAGGGGGTGTTGTGAGCGCGGTCCACTGTGCCTTCCAAGCAATGGATCTTACCATTGTTTCCTAGTTCATGGATGGGTGAAAGAAATGCTTAGAGACACGAGTGATGCGACAACTAGTCATTGCCAATTGTCAAGTTACTATGGTGTCACAATGGATCCTATGGTATGGGAGACCTACCTATGTGATTTCTTATGTGGGATCCTCTAAATTTGAATCCTACATTCTATTACGTTCACTCCTAGTTATGTTGGGGTTAGGCCCCTTACCCCTTCTACCTACGCACTACATGATTTGACTCTCCTAAATTGCGTTAACTCCCTATATGATAGTCCAAGGAAATGACGGATGTTGGCTTAGTGGCCTACCTCGCCATTGTCAAGGTTTGGTGTGAGCTCATCCATGTCCACATAAGCTTCCTCTAGTTCCATGGAAGACCTTGAGTTCCACTAATTTTCCTTCCCTCTTTCCTTCTTTTCTTTCCCTCTTCATCTTCTACACTAGCACTATTCCACCTAACATGTTAATGGGGCCTTATACACTATAGCCTCGGCTTACATGGCTCTTTAATGCTCAACCCCAACCTTACAAAGGTCTTACACTTGTCATACTAATCCTACTTCTAACAGTCACTATGGAGGCTCATGGATTCCCTACTCGATCAAACCGCCGACACACTATTCATCTTCTTCTTTCTATTTCACATCCCTTGCCCCTAGTTTCCCTCCATTCCTTGTTGTTGGATTTTGAGTTGGTAGGCTAGATACAAAGTGGTGTAAGTGGAGGGTCCCCTTCTTTTTTCCCTTCTCGTCTTAATTGTTTTAGTGTTTAGCTTTTTTTTCACTTCTTTTGGGTTTCAACCCCTCCCCTTTTCTCACTTTGAGCTCCTTTTGGCCCTTCCCGAATTCCTTCTAGCTTCCTCAAAATCCCTTTGGCTTCCCGACTCCCTTTGGCTTCCCAAATCTTTTTGGCTCTCGTGAATCTCCTTTGGCTCTCCAACCCCTTCTAGCTTCTCTCAAATTTCCTCTAGCTTCCCAACCCTCCCTCTAGCTTCCCAACTCCCTTTGGCTCTCTTGAATCCCTTCTGGCTCTCCAACTATGGGATACCTGGTTGCAGTGGTACCCAACCATAGTAGTCTAGGGTGTCTTCTGGTCCCTACTAGCTTCCCAAACTCCTTCTGGCCTTCCTGACTCCCTCTAGCTCTCCGATTGCGCGATACCCAATTATGGTGGTCAAGGGGCATTAGAAGCCCAACAACTGGGCTCATTAGATTCTAATGTATTGGAGGGTAAGGGAGCTTTGGTGTCTAGTTGGTTGGATTCCGATATGGTAGGGGTCTAGGGGGCTTCAATATGTTGGCTAGTTGAGTTTCAATGTACTCAAGGGCTAAGGGGGCTTCAGTGTGCTAGCTGGTTGGGTTTCGATGCATTGGGGGGCTATGGGGCCTAACTTTGGCTAAACATTGGATATTTGGAAACTAACGGAAACATCCCCTCATAGATATTTGGAAGCTAACATAGAGACTAGTCTGATATCTTATAAAATATGCCAAACTTTCTAGACCCTAAGCTCAAAGCTTCACCATTCTAGGGTTGTTTTTTAAAACATGCCAAACTTTTCTAAAACCTAAGTTCAAAGTTTTGCCATCCCGGAGGTATTTCTAAAACATGCCCTTCTAGCCTAAAACCTATGGTCAAAGCTTCATTGTTCTAGGATTCACTTACCTTAGGTTGGAAAGGTGGATCTTAGGGGGAAAGTAGATGGGGTATGACCACGTTAGGGAACATGGATGGGACCGTGTTAGCTCATGTACTAAAAGCCCTCCAAAGCGGCATTGCCAAGGTACAGTGGAGGGGATCTTTAGGGTTAGTACAAAATACCAAATTGACCCTTCAACCTACACAAGGAACTCCACTACTTACAAGACAAGACCCTTGACTTCACCACTTAGCACAAGAGAACATACAAGGAAACGAGGTGGAAGGCTCCCTAGGGACCTTCAAAAGCTTAAGATAAAACAACAAAGGAGCCAAAAGTGCTCCAAAAACACTGTAGGAGAGTTTGGCTTTAAATGCCAACTATCCAAAATTACTTGGCCCCACGGGCCTAACAATAAAATGAAGGGGGGTGATTTTAGAGAGGGAAATGGGGCCCTTAAATAGGTTTCAAGGGACCACTCCCCCCCCCCCCCCCCCCTTAAACTCCTACTAGTAACCTTATCAACTCGGATTTTCATCCTTATCTTCAAAGATTTTCATCCTACTCCTAAACTTTTGACTATCTACCATACGTTGGACCAACATCCTAACTTTTGGAGATTAATTCCAAATGCCAAAAAAATTGTGCCATTGGCTCAAGAACACCATGTTTAGTCCAAGAATCCCCTACCCCGTACTGATACCAAAAAAACAAACTGAAGCTAGCGTGGATTAAAAACCAAGTTGGAGTAAATTCCCAAATCATGGTGGTTCCTTATTTTGAGAAAATTAACTAGCCTATGGTCTCCAATAGGTGCAATGGAGTAAGAAAAAACTCCTTGTTGACTTCAATCCACCATTGTGTACTCCTGGAGTGCCAGTCAACATTGCGGTGTATTACCACGTGATTAATTCTTGAGGAATTAGACCTCTATCAGAGTCCTATTGCTATTGGAATGCCGTGAAATTTTGTGGAGCCCATTATTAGCATAAGACAAGCTAATATAATTTTTAGTAAGATTTTACTGCAACCTAGATAATTTCCATGAAATTTCCATTGGAGGTTAGAACAATTGACCGCCTAGATGAAAGTCTTCTACAAGTCAAAAGATGTCAGGAATTTCCATGAGACCTCTCAAAGAGTCTCATGGGAGGCATGCAGGTCCACTTTATCCTTAGTACACTCGGTTAGTGAGATCCGAAATGGGCATCTCCTCGTGTTGTTGATGGTGTGGGATTCTTTTGTAGATGAAAGAATCTTGGGAAGCCAACTTCGCCGTTGGACTCCTAGCATGGGATTTACCTTGGAACACCATCCTTAGGCAGCAAATTCTTCCATAGCTTCATTCTTTAGTTGTGGCACCTATATACTAATAATCAAAGTTTCTAGAAATTTATGGGTCTAATGAAGAATTCAAAATGTAACTCTAGGACCTGACCTACTAGACTCAATGTGAATCCTTTAGACCGACTTAGCCATGAATTACCACATTTATAGGGGGAATTAGCCCTTAAAGGGTTGTGATTCAAACCTACAAAACTAGCTATCTTGTGATTCTATGACTATTCCCAGGTTGGTTTTGGGGGAGTTCTACGTATACAAGAAAAACTAGACCAAATACTATAATAGGCTTGTTACAATCCTATTTTGGTTCTACACTCTTTTTATGGCTTTTGTATACTTTTATCCATTCTAATTTGCGGTTTAAAACAATAGAAAATCTAGAAGTCCCAAGTGACAAATTGGGAGCTCACATGCCACTACCTTCTTATGACCCAACTTCTTTCTTTATCTTCCTCCTTCTTTCCCTTCCTACTTCATTCTTCTACACTAATACTATTCCACCAAATGTATTAGTAGTGGCCTTACGCACTATAGCTTCAACTTACAAGGCTCTTTAGTGTCCACTTCCAATCTTATAAAAGTCTTACATTTGGCATACTAATCCTACTTCTAATGGTCACCATAGAATCCCATAGATTTTCTACTTAATCTAGTTGTTAGTGCACTATTCACCTTTTTCTTCCTACTTCACTTTTCTCACCCCTAATCTCCCTCCATTACTTGTTGTTGAGCCTTTGGTCGAGAGAGACTTGAGTTATTAAATCGAATGCAAGGTGGTGTGGCAGGAGGTCCCCTTCTCCTCTTTCCCTTAACCTTTTTTTGGTTGTTGGTGTTCTTGTTTTCGTTTCTATCTTCCAACTGGACTCCCTCCCCAAACTGGCTACCTCCTCATACTAGACTCCACTTCCTCCCCATAGTGGGCTCCTTCTCCGAATTGGCTCCTTCCCCAAGCTGGTTCCCTCCAAGTATTGAACTCCCTTCTTGAACTGACTCCTTCTCCGACTAGTTGGTATCTGGTTGCTAGGGGGTCCGATGTTGGGGTTGTCAAAAGGTTCCGATGGATTGGGGACTGTTGGAGGGCTTCGACACTAGGATGTTGGAGGCATTCCAATACTAGGTTTGCTTAAGGGGTTTTGATGGCTAGGGCTACTAGAGGTTTGATTTTGGGATATTGGAGGTTTTAACTGGGGGCAAGGATTGAATATTTAGAAACTAATGGTAACTTCCTCCCATAGATATTTAGAAGCTAATGTAAGGATTGGTTTGACACTTCATAAAATATGCCAAACTTTTCTAAGTCCTCAAGTTAAAGCTTCATCGTTCCGGTGGTAACTCTAAAACATATCAAACTTGTCAAGGATCTAAAATCAAAGCTTTGTTGTCCCAATGGTAACTCTAACACATGCCAAACTAATCTAGGACCTAAAGTCAAAGCTTCACCGTCTAGATAGTTCACTTACTTCTACTTGAGAAGGTTAGACCAAAGGAGAAAGTGGATGGTGCGTGACCACGTTAGAAGCATAAATAGAACAACACTAGACTTACACACTAAAGGCCCCCTAAAGTGGCATTACCAAGGTACGATGGGGGTGACTTCAGGATAAGTACAAAATACACAAAGAATCCTTACACACGCAAGTTAGCCCACTTGGTTTCATTGGGTGGGGAAGACTCCGACCCTACCAAGTCACACATACAAGAATATCCAAGGTTAACTAGTAGGGCTTTCAAGGACCTTCCAAAGCTCGGAATAGAACAATAATGGGAACCAAAAGTGCTCTAGAAACACCGTAGAGGTTCTTGGTTTCAAATGCCAAGATTTTCAAAATAACTTAGACCTACGGATCCAACAACAAAATGAAAGGGGTGATTTTAGAGAGGGAAACAAAGCCCTTACATAGATTTCAAAAGACTACTCCCCCCCCCCTAAATTCCTATTAGTAATCTTATCAACTCAGATTTTCATTCTCATCCTCAATTATTTTCATCCTACTCCTAAACTTTTGACTATCTACCACATGTTGGACCAACATCCTAACTTTTGGAGATTAACTCCAAATGCCAAATAGCAAGGTTGATGAATCTCTACGTCCGCCCGAAAAAAGCGTCCGTAATCCAGACGTCCGGACGCACAAACGCTGGCGGACGCAGCGTCCCTCCCGCCGTCGGAAAGCGGACGGGTGGGGCGGGGCGGACGGCCCGAGGCGGACGCTGTCGGGTAGAGAGGAGCGCGCTTTAGGAACACACGGGGTGTTTGGCTGCAACTGTTGGTTGTACACAGGGTGTCTTCTTCAATCTTCAGTCTTCAGTCTTCAAACGGTGCCCGTTGGCCTATCCTGTATAGGCTCTAGATAGGTATAAGGGTCAAGGAAGGGATAAAAAACCACGGGATACGGGACGGGTAAAACGGGACAGTAGACACGAGCTACCGTCCGAATGATAGGATCCTAAACTTCAAATTCACGGTCTGCTGGCCAAAACTCCAGACCGTGAGAACAAGCAAGTCTCGACCATGTGGGCCATTAACCCCACTTCGTCACCACAACAATAAATGGGGTTGGGTCTTGGTTTTACCCAGACCGCCCGCAATCAGGGTTACAAAGCAAAAGGAAATAAAAGACAACGAGCCTCCAAATCAGGCTAGGAATAACAAAACCACATTCCACACATACATATAAAAAAAACCCAAAACATTCCTCTTCAAGTCTTCAATCTTCAAGTCTTCGATCTTCAAGTCTTCATGTTTTAAAAAAAACAATGAGAAATCTTCAAAGCCGTACCCTAAAGTAGCTGCGACCTTTTATCTAGTGCCACAGATGGTTCACAACTCCAAATGCTAAGTGCAATAGCATTTTGGAAAGCTAACCCAGTAACCTAACACCTCTCTAAATTTCACTTCATTCTAAACTACTGTCCAAAAGTTATAGGCAAACAAGGTGGCGACTCTTCTCCTCCTCGCCAACCAACCACTGCCTCTTCAAACTTCTTATAACTTTTGACTTACAAACCCTGAACACAAGTGTGATAGCAATTTGGAAAGCTAACACATCCGGCTACAACATGTAAAAATTTCACTAAGAACTAAAATTCTGTCCATAAGTTATAGCCCAACAAAGTCTCGGTCTCCTATTTTGAGAACCCACTCAACCCCCAAACTTCTACACTCTATAATTTCTTCAATAAAACTCCAAATCTTAAGTTTAATCACTCTTTGGAAAGCTAAGATTAAGATGAACACACTTCCAAAATCCTTCTTGCAACTTGATGGACTGAACGTCAGCTATGGCTTGACGAAGTCTCAGCCTTTTCTTCATGAAAGGCACTAAACTCCTCAAATTCAAATGCTCATAACTTTTTCATCCTAACTCCAAATCAAACTTGCAAACTCATTTTGGAAAGGCAATTTCATAAGGAACAATCTCACCAAATTTCATTATCAAAGGCCTCATACAATGGGAGATATCACTCCTCTAAGTTTCGGATTTTCTCCCACACTCAAGTTTCTCTATTTTCTCCTACACACACACACTAAGCATCTTTTTCCCTCTTTTCCTCCCTATCTCAAGTGAGGGGTGGGGGCACATCAGCCCATGCCCCTACCAAGACCCCACCTAAGATGCCAAACTAAATCCCCATTCACACTCTCCCTTTATTCTAAAACCCAAGTTAACTTTTAAACACTAACTTCTCATTAAACGTTTAAAATCACACACTGTGATTTTAATAAAATACTCAAAGTATGAAATTAGTAACTAACATATAATAAATGCTCACTAGAGATAAAAAACTAGAGTTCCAATCACAGCTTCATTTCATCTGTAGAAAGTTGAGAATGCGTTTGATGGTGGCAGCAACGTAATTTGTACGCTCAGACTTCATCAATGGGTTGACTGGACCTTCCAACCAACGTTGGTGGCCACGACTACCCTCCACCGGCAGAGCCATACAATAATAATGATCGATGTTTTTGCCCTCATAACTCGCTTCAAAAGTCACTTCCCGAGTGTCTGGCTCAACACACACAACTTGGAGCAGGATTACCAAAACACGAGCATTGGTATCAAGATTACCGTGCCATCGCCGCTCCACGCGAGGTTGCTTCGGCGGTTTAGAAGGCCCAACTTCATCTCGAGGATGCCTAAGTGGCAAAGCAAGATCCCGTTCCAAAAGGGGTTGATCTGGCAGCTATGACAATGAAAACTCGAATTCAGCCTCTGGTTGAAGCTCTTCATCTTGAGACTCATAAAAAACCCTCCAGTCCGACATTCTAACTCTTAAAGTAGAAAACAAAGTCTACTACTCGAATGTAATGAAGTTCTCAGGCAAACTACCCTCTTAAATAGATGTCAGAGCGGCGTCACCTTGAAGCTATTCAATATAACATATTATAATATGTTTTTACCTAATATACAAATCTACAACAGGACAACGCCCAGATTGTGCGGACCACATCAGTCCGCGTGTCGATCGGACGACCGTAATCGGGCGGACGGATGGGGCGGACACTGCGTCCGCGTCCGCGTCTAGACGTCGTGTCAACCCTACCAAATAGATTGCACTGTTGGCTCCAAACCACTACTTCTAATCCAAAATCCCTTTACCCCTCGTACAAAGACCAAAAACCCAATAAAGGCTAGCATAGATTAAAAACCAAGCTGAGGTAAATTCCCAATTCTTGGTGGTTCCTTATTTTGAGAAAAGTAACTAGCCTCTGGTCTCCGTTAGGTGCAAGAGAGTAAGAAAAGGCTCCTTGTTGACTTCATTTCACTGTCATGTGTTCCCAGAGCACCAATCAACGTCACAGGGACCCACCACATGATTATTTCCCGAGGAATCTAGCCTCTATCAAAATCTTGCCATTATTGCAATGTCATGAAATTTGATGGAGTGCATTATTAGCATAAAATAAGTTAGTCTAATTTTTAGTAAGATTTTATTGCAACCTAGATAATTTTCAAGAAATTCCAATTGGAAATTAGAATAGTTGACCGCCCAATAGAGGTTCTTCAACAAGTTAGAAGATGTTGGGAATTTCCATAAGACCTCTCAAGGAGTCTCATGGGAGGATTGCAGATTCATTTTGTCCCTAGTATATTTAGTCGGTGGAGATCCAAAATGGCCATCTCCTTGAATTGTCAATGGTATAGGAATCTTCTACAAATGAAGGAATCTTGAAAAACCAATTTCATTGTTGGACCTCTAGCATGGATTTTTCCTAGAATATCATTTTTGGGCAATAGATTCCTCTACGGCCCCATCCTTTGGTTGTGGTACTTGCATACTAACAATTGGAGGTTCTTGGGAATTCATCGTTACAATGGGGAATTCAAAACTTAACTCTAGGATCCAACCTATTGGCCTTGTTGTGGATCTTTTGGACCAACTTAGCCATGAATTTGCCACATTCATAGTGGGATTTAACCCTTAAGGGATTGTGCAACTCAAACCTACAAAATCAGCTATCTTGTAATTTCCTCACTATTCCCAGGTTGGTTTTGGGGGAGTTCTACATATACAAGCAAAATTAGACCAAATACTATAATGGGCATATTACAACCCTGTTTTGGTTCTACACTCTTTTTATGTCTTTTTGTATAATTTTATCTATTCTAAATTGCAATTTAAAACAAAAGAAAATCTATGAGTCCTAAGCAGGGTTGACAAATCAGTACGTCCGCCCTAAAATAGCATCCGTAACCCGGATGTCCGGATGTCCGTCCTCACGGACACCAGCGGACGCAACGTCCCTCCTGCCATCGGAAGGCGAACGGGCGGGGCGGACGGCCCGAGGCAGACGCTCATATCATGCGGACCACATTAGTCCGCGTGTCGATCGGACGGCCGTAACCTGGTGGACGGGGCGGTCTCGGCGGACGCTGCGTCCGCCGGGACCGCAAATGTCAGCGGACGTTGTGGACACGGTGTCCACGTCCGGACGTCCCAGACGTCCGACCGTCTTGTCAACCCTGGTTCTAAGTGATGAATTGGGAGCTCACAACTCCAACATCCCAATTTTGAACAATGAATAGAGAAGTCTCAAGGGCTTTGGGGATCACATAGCTTCTCATTCATCCAAACCAATGCTTGGTTATTAAAACGACATACTTCATGTATGATGTAGTTGATGACATTGAGGTAAAATAACATATATACATATACATATAAATATAAAAGCAAAAATATGCAAAAATTTAAGAAAGGATTCAAGCACTAAGGGATTAAAGGACATTTCATTTCTAGAGGGGGAGACAACATTAAGGAATTTGCCGTAATGATTTCAAACTAGGCAAGTAGGAAAACTAGATTTGTAGGTGAACGGCAAATAACTTTGCATACATTTATGTTATAAACAAACGTCTCTCTCTTCTTGGGCAATGTTATAAAGAAGCACTCCCATATGAGCACCTTTTGATCTACAATGCTCTTATTGTAGCAATGAAATTTCAAAGTGCCAATGCAATTGACCACATTTGATGCCTATAGGGAGGAGGGAAAAAACGATGCAATTTTTGAAAAGAGTTGTTCACAAAAGCTCCCACAATTCTTTTTATTCCTTAGACAAGAGGCCCAAGGGTACAAAATATCTTTTAAAGATTAATGCGGGTCATAAATAAAAAAGGGTGGTTGATTGATTTCTATATTGTGTTTATTGAATAGTATACAAGTTGCATATTTAATTGCAATATGATTTAGGTTTTAGAATGTGTGAGATGTGTGATTGAGAAATGTTAAAAATGTGTTTTAGTTGAGTTAGAGAATGTGTACGTATAGTTTCATTGCACTAGCAATTATGACTAAGAGTGGTTTAGTGTTCCACAATGTGTGTAGTGTAGTTTATCAAAGTGGTGTATATTTGTTTGTTTTAGAAAATATAGAGTGTTGGTTAAATCTATTATAGCAATAAGTGAATTCAATGAATTGGATAGTATGGTGGGTGGGTGGAATTGAAGAAAGTTTTTTTTTGAAATGGTATGGTACAAATGTATGTTAAAGTCAAGGTAGAGTTTGGCAATATATGAGCATGTTTGATGGACACAAATAAGGGAGTAACTAGGGGGTATTGTTTTTCCTTGTAAGAGATTGTTGTATAGGTGATTGCAAGAAACACTAGTCCTTTTTGTGTGTCCTTTGGTCTCCATGGAGGTGTTTTTTCCTCATAACTTTTGCAATTTAAGCCTATTTTAGCTTAAATTTGGAAAAAAGTGCATGTTGTTGATCTAGACATTCAGTAATTTTTTTAATTTAAAAAATAATAATTTACTATTTTAAAGTGGCCCCGATTGGGTGTCTACCTTGGTTGTTTTGGAGGTTCTTAGTCCTATTTGGGGACGAGAAATGCAATTTTGAAGCTAGGGTTTCTACTTGTTGTAGGTGGTTTAACATTCTAAAGACATCTAATGAGATTTTTGGCAAAGATCTTGGTGTAAGGGCTGCATATGGGTTGAAAGTGGTCATTGTTTGCGCAAGCACTATGAAGAGGGGAAAAATTTGTATGATGACTTTTTTATTGACATGGGACCAAAGAAAAGATTAGAAAAATGGATTTTTTTTCTTTCAATTATTTCAATTTTTTTACTATTTTCTAAAATCAAATTCAAAAGCATCTATTTTCTTGCATTTTTCTAGGCTTCTTTTGTTGTGCATAATTTTTAGACATAAATTTTTCTAAGTTCAAATTTTCTCACATATACTATTATAAATGATTTACAAATTATCCATATTTTATTGTATTTTAAAAAAAAATTCCAAAAGTCATAGTATTGTAGAAATAAGGCCATTTTGAGCCAAAAAAGACAAGTGTTTTTTGCAATCATCCTATATGCATGTGTTTATGAGCATATAACATCATGAGTTTTTGTGTGAAAATAGTAATTTGCGGATTTCTTATACAACTTTATTAAGACATTGTATACATAGTGCTTTAATATGTAGTTCTATGCATGATAGAAGACCATGTAACCAAGTGTTGAGTTGGTAGAAATTGTATAGTGGGCAAATGAAATTGGAGAATTTCATGGGCTAGAAAAGATTTTTTCAAGCAAAATCCATATATTGGTTATATTGGAATTTTAGACATTAGAAGATTTTTGGGGTCTCTAGATGCTTGCAAGTTATCACAACCTGCAAACGCAAGAAATAGGTTTGGCATAGCGGTTTGACGTGGCCGAGACCCTACCACGTCATAGACCAAATTTTATTTAATTTTATTTAATTTTTTTTTTGCATTTGGAGACTAAATTTTTTTTTTTTTTTTATGAAAAAAAAATTCTAACAGAGGGCCGTTCCCCTCGCTGCAGGGAACAACTGTAGAAAAACAGGCCCGAAATAGGCTTATGGACCCCCCAAAACTCTTCTAATGAAGTAATTGATTTCAGCATTTAAGATGATATTTGTATTTAAAAAATATGAAAGGTGGAAGTGCATAGAATCATTCAGTGACCATTTATTAATGCTAAGAAATTATTGACCTAGTGTGAGGTTTTCTTAGTGGGTGTGAATTGTTAGATATTTTTTTATTGATCTAACTAGCAGTTGGTGCTTGCTATGCTACACATTCATCATTAGGATTTTATAAAAAAATTTATGTATTAGATAGAATGCAGAACAAAAATTTCAATAAATCTCCAAATAAAATGACTAAAATCTTTGTATTATTATTTTTATAAATAAGCTTATACTGAAATGTACAATAGAAACTTATTCAATGATGAATAAAACATAAACAATGGTAAATACTATAAAAGATACACACACATTAGAATGCATTAGAAATTTGACTCCATTGTTACAAAAAATGGCCACCCAAATTGTAGGAATTGAAAAGAAAAACTTGTAAATCTCAAAAACTTGTAAATCTCAAAAACTTTGTGAACAACCTAATTATTATGGAATCCAAAATTGTAGTGCAAAGAAGTGTAAAGCCAAGAGAAGCAATGGATTTTCTACCTCTATAATATCATCCTATGGATCCTCTGTAATATCACCTTAATTGCAACAACTACACTATTTCTATAATATCACCCTTTGTAAAAAGTGATATTGCAGAAGTGATTGCAAACTGCTACTCTATTTCTGTAATATCACATTGTGTGAAAATACGATTTCTATGTATGCATGATTGAAAATATTTTTACAAAATATTTGAAATAATTATTTTAAAGATTTATTGAAATCATTATCATGCATTCTATTCAAATATATCAAAATTTTACTAATATGTGATACAATGAATGTGTAGCATAGCAAGCACAAGCCCCTAGTATTAATGGTAGCATTTGTGATATTAGAGAGGGAGTTATGATTTTAGTAGTATGAATAGATTCATGGTCTTGTTAGTGTGGTTTGAAAGAGTTGTCAATGCAATAAGTGAATTGTAGTGGGAATTTTGGATCATGTAGAGTGTGGACTTGAGGAAATGGAGGTGGATTGTAAGCAAAATTATGATAGTTTGAATCAAGAAGAATTGTATGCCAATTGTGTATCAAGTCGACTTTTATTGATGGTGGTGTTGGCTTAATGATTTTTAAGTGTGGTTTTAGTATGTGGAGTTTGTAACAAATTTATTGTAATTGTGTTAAGAGTGTTGTTTGTAATGAATGTACAGTAAAGGTGTGAAATGTATGACTTTGTGTGAGGTAGTGGGTGATTTGGTAGTGGTAATATGTGTTGTATCTTATAAATTCAAGCAAAAATCTTACTAGAGTGTGAAGATCTATGTATGAACTTTTAGTTGGATTTTGGTTGATATACTAGAAAGGATTTGGTTTTATGAGAAAAGTGATGGTGTTAAAATTTTTGGATATTGCATAGCATGCCTAATTAATATAGAGTTTTATTTGTTTTAATGTTGTTGATTATGTGTGCAAGGCCTATTCCTAACCATTAGTATAAGACACCAACGTCCATACTAGCCCATGTGCAAAATTGTTTGATTTTGTAATGATTTGAGTTTGTTGGTGAAAGCAACAAGATCGTCTATTTTTGAGGTTGAATTTAAAATTATTTTTGATATACAAAAGGTATAGCCTACATTATCTCTTTGTAGCCTACAAAGTAACGGTTCTTTAAAGATAAGAAATATATAAGGATTGAGTTTATTGCCTTGTATATTACTATAATGAATTGTTGATGGTTTAGTAATTTTGAAGTTCTCTCTAGTGTAAGTTGTAGATGAATTAGAGTGTATATTTCCTATATATTAATTGGATAGCACCAAAGGGCTATGTTAGGTCTTGCATGAAAACAAGTAGGCAAGGATGGTCAATAGAGCTAAAAGCATTTCTTAAGTTTATGTAGAGAATGTAAATATCATTATTGATCAGCTTAGCATCCTCTAGAGCCACAAATAGTGTTTGTATTTGTTTGAAATTACAATATTCTTTCCAAAAGCCTTTTATGAAGGATGTGATGTCGTTATTTGTATTGAACTAGACAAAGTTGTAATATACTAGTGAACAATTTGTAGATGGTATTGGCCCAGGATATTGGTAAGAATGATGGGGCAATAGTAGGAAAACAAGATGAGTTTTTGTTGTTTTTGTATAAAAAGATAGTATTGCTCTCTTTCCATTTTTGAGGAAAATTTGTTATTTGTTTGTAGTAGTGGTTGATGAAAAGGTGTAGCATGTCATGAAATTTTGAGGGCAGGTTTTTCATAATAGAGCAATGGATATGATTGGATCTTGGTGCTTTGTTGTTTGCAAGGTTTAAGAGGGCAAAGTTGTAGAGATTTTTGTCAATAGATTGTATTAGAAGAGTGTTTGCTATTCCTTTGTTTTCTAGTGTGAATCTTATTAGGTCTAGCTATGGATATTATCAAACAATACAAGTACAATTTGTAAGGTGGTCTGGTTGGTGTTTGCATAAAGAGGTAGTTGGAGTATTAGTTACGGTTTATTGGATGTAGATTTTGTTAGGAATGTTTGGATTCATAAAAAGAGGCTCTTATTTTGTGCAAATACAATCTAATGGTGCAGTAGGGTGGGGAAGATGTTGACTTGAAGATGGATTTGTGGATACATTTTGAGTATGTACAATATTTTAGTATTTTATAATAGTTTTTCAAATATTTGTCAATTTTGTTTTTGTAGAATTTTGCATGCGGAAGTTTTAGTGTCATATACTTGAAAACCAAGTGTGTAAATCTAAAGAGTAGGGATGTAGTTAGGATTTTTGTCCAATCAAATATATACATAATGTGACAAAAAAAAATTTGGAATGTGTAAGGTAAGAGTTGCATAAAGCAACCATTTAAGAGTTAGTTTCAATTTTTGGAATGCTAGACCTCTTGAGTTATTTTTAGTAAGTTTTTTAGAAAAAAAAAATAGAAGTTGCATCCATTGCAAGATGTTTTATATTTTTTGAATTTTTGAAAAATTAATAATGAATTTTGAACTTTGAAGCACACATACTTTGAAAGTATTTCCACCTTTACAAGTTTACAATTAGTACATTGAAGAATATAATATGTATCTTCATATACAAAGAATGCTTTTAGAGCTTGAAATGTTTTAGCACCTCCTACTTTACTTACACATTGTGTCTTTAGAGTACATTCACATGAAAGGAAGAAATGAGTAAGAGGTTCTAAAAGTGCACAAGCTTTAAAACGGTCCACCTTTTCAATTGTATTCTATTTGTATATGTTGCTATTTTGTAGCCTTTAGCAATGTACAAATAGTATACATTATAGGAAGTGGGAAATTTAGAGCCCTATACTATTTTAACTTCAAATTTTCATAGCTAATTTTGAAAAATATAAAACAGCTTGGGCTAGATGCTAATTCTACTTGTCTTTCAAAGAAAATTTATTGAAAAGTATTTCAAGAAGTTTCACCTCCCCCAAAATCAATTCCAGTCCATAAATGGTTGATTTATAGACCTCTTATTTTAACATGAATGAGACTAAGGTTTGAAAACCAACTAAATTATTTGCACAATGGGGGCAAATCTTTACCCTCATCCAATGCAGTGCATGACATGGTGAGTGGCTAATGTGCTACATTCTTTGAAGATTGTTAGTAATCCTATGGTTATATTAAACTTCAATATAATCATATATTATTAGCATGATAAGATTGATTCCATGTAAAATTATTCTCATCTATGAAATGTCAATAGCTTATTTGATACAATAGCTTAACCCCTAAAGGACCATCATGTGTTTTTTTGGTTGTGTAGAAATTTTAAGCAGGCTATTGTAAATGAGGATTTGTATATTTTAAGCTGAAATTATAATAGAATGTGTAGACAAAGGATATCTTTCATATGCAATAATTTTCATGAAATTTGAAAATATGAGTCAATAGTTATAGCCTAATATGTTACTTTAGTTTATAAATTGGTAGTCCTAGTAGATCATAAAATATCAATTTTTTTAGAAACAAAAATTTGAAATTGGTTTCTAGAGTTATATTTATTTGAAAAGCTTTTAATCATTCTATTTTGATCAATGAGTCAAAAGTTATGAAGATTTTTGGTTTGTACTCAGTTATAGATTTTCTACTCTAAAATAAACTTTGAAGTCCTTACTCAATTTTCAATATTTTTGGAAAAAATAAAATCATAGGAAGTAGATTGTTTATTACAACATTGGAATCATTAGAATTAGAATTTTTTTATTCCATAATTAAATTCTTAACAATTTAGTATTTTAAATTAGTTTCTACTACTATCTACCTACTATTTTTTTCCTCAATGTTGTACAATTCCCAAAAATTTCAAGCATGTGGCCAACTTGTCTAGGAAAAACAATTCAAAGAAGCACCACCATTTTGGATCTTTTTTTTAATAGAAAAGTAAGCTTGTAAAGTGCAGCTGCCTTGCTTTTTACAAGGCAAGAAAATGATTGTAGTGAATTATTGGAATGCTTATATCTTGTGATTTACACAATGGAAATGTCTAAAATTTTCTTAATATGTTTTCAAGTTAGTATATTTCAAGATCTTATCATTATATATGTAAAAAAAAAAAAATTCAAAATTTTGGTACTTGTACTATAAATGACAATTTTTGAGCATTTTTGGTGAAAATATAGTCATAGAATTTTAGGGGTTAATATAAAATTTACACATATTTGTGCAATTATTTTGGGTCATTATAATTTTATAGAATAAAGATGACTTGAGTTTTAAAATATTTTAGTGTGTAGATCATCTTCAATTTTATTTTAGATATTTCAATTGACAATATAATTGGGCACCATAATTGAATTCCTCCACCACAATAATTGCACAAATTTGTAGTTCATTCCATTTTCTTAGGACTTAGAATTAGTTGTTAAGTTCCTACAAAAGTTTAACTTTATTTCACCGTAGTTGTAGCTTATACTAATGCAATACCTCTTCTTTGAATCAAGAGTCAACAAATGTAAAAACATCACATTTAATTCATAGACACATATTTATTAATTAATTAATTCTAGCTCAATCCTTTAAAGATGGAAAATTCATGATTTTAAATTGCATATTTCATTGGTCATATAGTAATAAGTGTAAATCACATGCAAAAAATCTTCATACTATTAGATTGAGTGAAAAAAAATAGTATGTGTTGCATATCCTCATATTGATATGAGGATTTTTGTACATTTAGATAATTATTTTTGGTACCTAAGTGCCTCAGCCTTTTTAAGTGTGTTTTTCCTATAATCCCTAAAGTTCCTTGAATATGTTTTCATTAGAAACGCTCCAAAACTGCCATTTTTAGGATAAGTATCAAAATCAAAATTAAAAACATTTTTGGACACATTCAACCGTAGGATCTTGTAGTATGATAATATTGAAAGATGTGGTAAAAATTTCAGAAATTCCCACCATGTAGATTGCAAGATATTAGTGTTTGAATTGACAAAAAGCCTTTTTTTAGCCCTTTGAAAAAATGGGCAGCTGCATTTCACAAGGTCACATTTTAATGAAAAAATGTCTTAAATGGTTGCAATTCTTTGGATTCATTCTTCAAGGTAAGTTGGCTACATGCTTGAAAATTTTCAAATCATTTGGAAGTGTAGAATATATAGGAAAAAAATAGTAAGTAAAAAGATGTAGAAAATGGTTCAAAATACTAAATTATTAACAATTTATTTACAAAAACAAAAAATGCCAATCTCAATGGCTATAATGTTGTAATAAACAATCTTCACCTAAGTTTTTTATTTTTTTCCCCAAATATAGAAAATTGAGTTCAATAAAAGCCTTAAAAGGTTATTTTCGGGTAGAGAATCCATAACTACCCGCAAATTAAAACACCTCTTAACTTTTGACTCATTGATCAAAATGGAATGATTCAAAGCCTTTAATGTATATATAAATCTAGAAAAACAATTTCAAATTTGGATTTTTGAAAAAAATGATTTTTTCAAATCTGCCCGGATTGCCCAAGTTGAAAAATAAACTACATATTAGGCCATAACTTTTGATTCATATTTTCAAATGTCTTGAAATTTAGTGCACATGAAAGATATGCCTTGTCCACACCTTCTATTAAAATTTGGACCAAAATATAGAAATCTCCACTTACATGTACCTACCCAAAAAAGTTATGTTGCCAAAAAACAAACCTTGGTCCTTTAGGAGTTTAAAAAAGAGTATGGGATTATAGTTGTCTCCAATGAAGTAAATTTTTTTCCTTTGAAATCTAATTGTATAGATATTTAATGAGCTTATGTATTGGTGTGCCTACTAGTTTTGAGTGTGAAATTGCATGAAAGTTGTGAGATTATAACAATAGAAACGTATTTTTAGTATATTATCCCTATTTATAATATTTGAGAAATTTGCATATAAGAATTTTTTGGAATTGGAGGTGACATGAACAATTAGAAATTGTGTTAGTGCACTAAAATTATATTTAAGTTTTTTGGAAGTACATTTTAATGACAACTTGCATGTTTAACCCCTAAAGGACCAAGTTGCATTTTTTGGCTACATAGAAATTTTGGATAGGTGCGAGTGACTAGAGATTTCCATATTTTTTGCCCAAATTTTAATAGAAGGTGGGGATGAGGAACATCTTTTATATGCACTAAATTTCATGACATTTGAAAATACAAGTTAAAAATTATAGCCTAATATGGTATTTTTTTCCATAACTAGGCAATTTAGGTAGATAAAAAAAATCTCTATTCAAAAACAAAAATTTGAAATTGATTTTCTAAAATTATATATACATAAAAAGATTTGAATCATTCCATTTTAATCAACAAGTCAAAAGTTATGAGGATTTTTGGTTTGTAGGCAATTATACATTCTTTATTCTAAAATAAACTTTAAAATCCTTTATCTTATCCAATTTTGAAAATTTTTGAAAAATAAATAAAATCATAGGATGTAGATTGATTATTACAACATTGCAACCACTGGGATTGACAATTTTTAATTCCATAATTAAATTCTTAACAATTTAGTATTTTGAATCATTTTCTACTATTATCTACTTAGTATTTTTTTCCTATATGTTGTACAATTCCAAATGATCTGAAACTTTTCAAGCATGTGGCCAACTTGTCTAGAAAAAATAATCCAAAGAAGCACCACCATTTTGGTCATTTTTTCATAGAAAAGTGAGCTTGTGAAGTACAGCTGCCTTGTTTTTTGCAAAGCCCAAAAAATGATTTTAGTGAATTAGAATGCTAATATCTTGCAATCTATGCGGTGGAAATTTCTGAATTTTTTACCATTTCTTTTGAAGTGAGCATACTACAAGATCATATGGTTACATGTGTCAAAAAAAGTTTTTTTTCAAAAATTTGGTACTTGTACTAGAAATGGTAATTTTTGAGTGTTATCAATGAAAACATAATCATGGAACTTTAGGGATTAAATCAACACTTGCATGTTTAAATTTTCAATTGTGAAAATCATGAAAGCACTTTACACTTTCTATTGGGACCATTTTCAAAGCAAATGGATACATACAATTTTTACATCTCAAATCAAGTGAAATTGATAAGCTTTGCTCAAAGTTGGGAAATCAAGTAAAATTGACAAGCTATATTCTTCCACTAATGATACATAAATGCCTTGTAGGACCTCTCTAAAATCACATATTTAATTTTTTAAGTGAAAAATAAAATTTTCAAATAATGAACATTCAATATTGCCCGTAAAAAATTTGAAAACGGTCAAAAGAATTTAACAACGATCATGTTGGATTGCTCAAGTAGGCAATTCGGAGTTAACACTTCAAAATTGCTAACATAAATAAACATGAGGTCCGAAATTGGTTAGTCCATCTTCTTCATCCTTAAAGGATTATTTATAGGAGTCGACCCATTTTTGATCACTCCTCTATTTTCAACCTGTAGACTAATCTTTTTTTGTAAAGTTGTAGTGCAGTTCCCAAGGTAGTTGTGATGCATTATCATTGGTTGTCAGGCTCTCAATATTGCAACTAGCCCTTGGTTGATTCTACAAGTAACCCATAGTTGAAAATAGAAAAGTCTACGACTAATATAGTTTAGCTAAAAAATTTATGATAATTATATTTAGATTAAAAAATTCTGAAAAATTATATAATCCTTCCAAACTCTATTTCTACATTAGGGAAAATTTCTACACTCATGAAATCTACACTTTACATGTCTATAATTGCTTAAGTGGTTGAAAATGGGTCGGCTCCCTTATGGCCCTTGTAGGATATTACCCTGAATGAACAGAGAAAGAAGAATTAAAAGCAAATAACTTACAAACGAGGCAATCTAAATATTTCCCTGCACACCTAAATCAAAGGTCATCAAGCATGATGGAGAGTTTAGAGAAGTTGACCCAATTAACAGATGCAGCTTCTCATCCTAAATATGATGTCACCGTTCCTTCCAATTGCAAAAACAAGTCACCAATGGAATAGAATAGAACAGAACAGGCGTCAAGTCATCTTGTGTCTGCCTGTTTGAGTATTTGGAAATAAGCTTAAACTTCCTTAATGTCTGACAATTTGAACACACTTTGAAAGATCTTGTCAACATAAACTGTTCTAACTTAAGTATTACTAGTGTGTCCCGTGCCGTTGCCACGGTCCAAACAAAAAAAATAATTTTTTAATTTTTTCAATTCATAAAAATTTCAAAATTTAATAACTTTCATGCCTTAAGTCGGAACACCACGAAATGAAGCCATGAACCCCTCCTTGCTGAGAACTTTTTGACGATACCAAACTCACGAATGAGAAATGCACGGTCCAGGAGATCTCAACGTAACAAACAAACAAACAACCAGCATAATTTAATAGAATGATCATAAGATACTGGGTGAGCAGAAACGAAGTGATGTCCCTTTGGTGTAAGCTACCCAACTGATCCTCAAACTGTCTGTGAGGGCAAATCAAAGAGCTAGTTCTTAATTTCATTTATAATCTTTGTTGTCAATACAGAATTATGCACTCCAAGTCAGCAAAGTTAGGGTTCTGGAAGACAGCCCTCATCCTCAATATTAGCCAAGGTCTCGATATTAGGTTAGGTCATGCTGCTGAACTCAGTCAGCAGATACCTCCGTCACTCACTTCTGGGTGCCGATGATGTTTAACTTAACTTAGGTATTTTTTATCCATCACCAGCAACAAAGTGATGGATCTTATCAACACCTGAAGACTATAGGAACTTAGCCACCCCATTTTGGATCACCCTCCATTTGGGTTATACAGGCTGCTTTCTTTCCGATCCAATCAGGTGGAAATGAGGTGGAGATGAGTAGTGATTAATTATGGTTATGGTAGAACCATCCATTGTTTACCACTTAAGTGATTTATACATGTTATGGAGTAGTAGAAGGCAATGAGAATTCTTTTGCATGTAGCAAGATAGAAATGATGGGGATTGCCAAATTTTTGTGAGTTTATTCTTTGAATTCAAATTACTATGAATTTTGGAAGTCATCAATTGGTCCAAACCTATAGCCAACATGTAAAGTCTTCCAATTCTAATCATTCAAAAACTTCTTTCCGCTTATTACTTTAGGACATGTGTTATGACTTGATTAGTTTTAACTATGAAAAAGAGAAAAAAACACATTTAAAGCTCTAGTTGAACATTTATTTCAACCTTGGTTGAAAATAGTGCACCCTACAAATTGGGGATGGGTCCCTTGTAAACAATAGGTGGTTCTACCATGTAAAGGTTGCTTTCTTTCTGATCAAGTGAAGATGAGTAGTGATTAATTATGGCGGAGTTCCCAACATATTACGATTGGTTGCAACCTGCCCATGGTTGGAAATAGGAAGATCTATATGATGAATATAGGTTGAACAGAATCCTCATGGATCTAAGTTAACTGACCTAAAGTGTACTGGAGTTTCAGACCCACATCCAAGTTGCAGAAGCCCACCAATCATCACCGTCCAAGTGAAGGAACCGTGGTACTCCATTCTGTCAAAAACTAGAACTAGGCACACACAGTTATTTTGCCACACTTGGCATACAAGTGGACCACTTGGACAGCACAGGACAGTACCCGCAGTCCTGCTTTTGGAGCATCGCTGTGAACCGCAGATTCAATGACTCAAATCCTGTGTCAACGGCATGGCTTACGTTAAGTTATGATAAAATGTCCCTGCAATTGAAAGCCTCTCTTCATTCTCTTGGTGTGCATGCATTCAGGCCATAAGACACTAGCTCGCACCTGGGATTCAAGGCATCTTCTGGTTTCATTCATTTGGTGATAAAAATGGAGATGCTTGAGACCCTCACAACAATGTTGTGGTGGTCAGTGAACTATCTCAGTCCGTGTGATTCCATCCTGGTTCTCCCGTTCCACCCAAAACGAGTCAGTTGGGTGATCATCAATCAAAACTTCCACGTGATCTTTGCATATTCTCATGGTATGTTTGAGCAAGTGCATTGCCCTCATGCACAGGACTCAAATCCTAGTTCGAGCATGACTATCAGTGTCCCTTCACCAATTCAAAAACCTCTCTGGCTGTGTGCAGTAACTTACATGCACTCAGTAGACTCCCACCGAAATAATGTAAATGCTTCTGAATTGGAGGATAATTTTGTTTCCTCACCACAAACGAGCAAATTTATGGTCAAGGAAAGGACATTAATCATGAGGTCCTGGCCAACTGATCTTTCGAAAACTTTCCTGGCCTCTATGTTTTGCCTCCTAGATAACATTGCGTACATTTTACGCAACCCAGATCTGATTCAAAGCCACCATGTCTGATACATGCATGAACTGTTTGGACCATTTTACAGCTGGCATATATTTATACCTTCAGGATGCTCAAGTAAGTAATTGCACTTCTTCTTGTCCCATTGCACGATTTAAACTTCCTTTGCATTTACATCTGCTGCTGAATTGTGCTGGTTATAACAATCTTGTAGCCTGTTGGTTTAACAAAAAATATGGATCCCTTGTCTGAAGCTATCAAACGGGAAGCATGCACATATCCTCCCATCTCCCTAGTCTGATGTAGTATGCTATGTATGTTCCAGATGCTCTATTTGATGCTTGATGACGCTTGGCTGCTCTGGGGGCTTCTTGCTTCAAGCTCCACTTCAGAATTTCAAAAGATTTGCAAAGTATGTATACCTCTCAGGCTTCTTCGATTGCCTACTCAAGCATTAATTACCTATTTTGCATGGAACGTATTTCATACATAAGAATTGCATCCCTTCTAGTCTGAGAGCAAAATCCTGTGGCTCAACAAATAGCTCTAGATTTATTTAGGTTGGGAGTATCAGTGACACAAGTCACCCAACTGTTTATGTAAGGCCTGAAGTCAACACTAACTCACCTGTGATCTAGTCAGCTCCATCCACTGAAAAACTTCATTTTTGTATTTGACACAAAAGTCACACAAATACTCTCAATGATTTGGGATAATTTATCTTTTGTGTTGAAGTATTGAAATGCTGAGGTTCTTGTGTGGTATACTACCTTTGGTATCAGACACAGTAATTGCAATTGAATGTGGCTTTTCCGATTTTGGCTTCTAGCATTGCACGGTATTTTCTTTTGTCCTAATTGGATAGGAAATGTGAGCAAAATGGATGTGAAACATGTATTGACTATTACTCTTGCCGATTGCTTGGTAGGTATCTCCTATGTACAGTACACTGAGTGTGCAAGTCTGTAGAGGTTCAATATGCAGAAGATTATACGTAATTCTTGTACTTCTCTGGTGACGATTGCTCACTTTTCACATGATGTATTCTGAATGAAAGCAAGTTCTCTTTTGTTGACAGTTGCTATTATATTATTTCTAGCCCTCTGCTTGGAATATGCAGATGGAGTGCAGAAATTTGTCAAGGTGCAGACTTGACGAATTCTCAAGATATTATACTTAGTGTCATCTGTTTTCCACCATTGCCACAGACAATTGATACTACTTTTATGACTACCTTAACGGAACTTACAATATTCTTGGGCAGAGAATCTCATACTCAGGCCTCTTTAACCCCTAAACGTTCCAAATTCAAATGAATATTGTGTTGGACAATGAATAAAGTGCTTCTGGGCAAAATTTTGTGCATATATTTACTCAAACATCCAAAATAATGCTTAAACCTTTAAACACAACCTCGCTCTATGACCAATTTGATAAAATGGAGGTAAATTATAACATCATTGGACGAAGATGTACTCAAAATTTCAAAAAACGAATTTGGACGTCGAATAAAAAAAAATTTGGAGATTGAAGGGTTAATAGATGTCATCCTGTAATTGACATTTTGGAATGTCCTGCACGCATACTTGCCACACTTTCATTTGTGTAGCACACTTGTCACATATTCAAACTCTGTCATAGTTACAGGACTGTCACCAGGCAGTCAGGTTAACGAACTCAGAGTGCATTGACACAATTTAGAGTAGCAAATTGTTTGGGTGGGTGTACAAAATTTAATCCAAGATGTGTCCAACTTTAGTAGCACTGCTCCAAAGAGGATGTTCAAGTTGCCAGGGCTTCCTGAAGACGTTATACATGCATATATATATATATAGATTTGAAAGTCAACTTGGCCAATCTAAGCTAGCTGGCTAGGTTTCGGTTGGCAATTCGAAATTGCTTTAGTTTCAGATGGAATGCAAAGCTTTTGTGCATGGTGAAGATGATGGGGGAAGATGCAAAGCTTCGGAATGAGCTCTTGTAATTGGCGACTCCATGGATACACCACAATTAATATATATGGAGCTAGTCAGTATCGATCCGGTCGCAGTAAACGTTAATATGCATTGATCGAACACCGACCGGACTGTACGTACAAATGGTCTGCGACTCTCTCGAACGCCTCTCCTGATTGAGGGAAGGCCGCCAGTTTCGACTTCCGACCCGGCCCTCGAACGGCTCTCGAGGGTGGAACTGCAAGAATCGTAACGTTGAAACAACGGAAGAACGCACCGGTCCACCTAGCTAGTGCCGTGGAAAAAACGCGGACTGATCAAACGGTCTGTTGTTATGATTCTCGCTCTTACAAGCTAAGAGAGAATCGTTGTAGCACTCAATTTTGTACGCGCTGTGACGCACTGCGCTCCACAATTAATGGGTTCCGGACACATTCCCTGTGATGAAAGAGGGAAAATCAATCTAACACCCTGTTCCACATTATGCTGCATGTGAGAGGGAATACCTCCGTTCGTTTTACAGGAAGTGGAATATAGTTTGCATTTCCAGTAAACATCTTCAGGATTCACTAGTGTCACAATATGGTCAATATAATGTAGATTGTTACAAGGAAAATGCTCAAACATCTATACCTTAGGTTAGGTTGTTTGTTTTGTTTGTTACATTGAGATCTTTGCAACTATGCGTCCTCTGGTCATGTTCTTGGTACTATTAGAAAGCTCTTTGTGAGGAGTGGTGCACAGGCTTTGATTCGTGGCATTTCAAGGACCTTTGGAATGAAAGTTATTAAATTTCAAAGTTTTTATGAATGAAAAAATTAGAAAATTATTTTTACATTTACTTCAACTGTAGCACTAGCATGGGACACTAGGCAATGTGAAATCATTATAGGAAAACATTCATACATACCTACTCTTAAGCACCAAAGGAAAAAACTTAGTTGCTAGCTTAAACCTTTTACAAGCATAATATCGTCAACTTTAGGATACAACGAGCAACACCCATATTTTTCCACCTCTAACAAATGTTTTTGTGGTTGGGTGTCTTCCAATTCATAATTGACCCTATATAGGTCTTGTAATTGCAGAATAGGAATTGTCATGAATTAGTACATAAGTTGTTTCGTAGGTCTTACGCTAATCTACCTTGCGATCTTAATATTTGCATATCAACAATTATGTAAATCATAGACAATCATGGTTGATCATTTATTTATTCATTATTTTATCATAGTAGTTTGTTTTTAAAAAAAACTTGAAAATTCCCCAAAATTCATGTACAAAGAATCCAAAAATCTTTGCTTTCAAAAACCATTTGTGAATTACATCTAAAGAATTAGGCCTCAAGTGCTAGAATCAAATTTTCCACATGATTTTCACTACCTTCATATATTGGTAATGGTAAGGCCATGAGCTCTTCGTTGAAACTTTGTGAGTTGGATTTTGTAAAGATGCAAATTGCCCACTATTATTGTTTCAAATACAACCTTTGTATCTTGGCTTAGTTTTGTCACTACCTGTAGGAGTTTGGGCTTAATTGATACCCTTTTTTCTTTGATCATTCTTGAGCACTTTCATAGATCTATTTTTAGCAATAATTTTGCAAACATTGCTGTATTTTGTGATTGTACTACTACACAACATTCATGCAACACATCACATTGTTGCATATTTGTAGTTAGACACTTTGGGGGCTTGTAATAATCTCTTGAATGTTGAAGGTACCTATGATGGTCCCTCTAAGACATTTAATGTAGTAGAATTCCGTTGTGACCCTTTAATAAACATGCATAAGTAAGAATAAAAAAACAATGTATAAGCAAATGTATGTAGTGGGGTGCTTCATTGAGTTTTTGATTTGTGGTTATGCCCATATATGTGAAAGTTTCCTTCTCAAATAATTAATACTAGTACACATCATGGCATTTGTGCCTTAAAACATTATTTAATAGCTTCCTACTTAACTTTCCTAAACCCGTGTATTTTATGACGGATTTTTCTAGACATCCACTTGTTTTTATATTAACAACATGGAATGTAACATCTTGTTGTTATGTTTAACATTGTTATTAACATAAAACAAGTGGATGTCAAGAAAAATTTGTCATAAAAGAACACAAGTTTCTTATAGTGCTTCCTATATCAATAATATGCAATCACAAATACTTATATACATGTGATTGAAAATTTAACAATACAACTTGACCACTAAACAAGAAAATTGATATCAAGGCCTTAATGGAATTTTGTTACATATATTAGAATCTAGAAAAAATATGAGCAACAACAAACTTGTAACATGCACTATTGGAGTGGAGTTAAGACCAATGCTCTCTTCTACCCATACTCTCCAAGTGGCCAATAGATTTTGAGAAACTCCTATAGCCTCTTTACTCTACCCGTAACATCTTGAATGTAAGTGGAATAATTGGTTGATTTCTATCAATAATACCTCTAATTTGCCAAGGTAGTTGACCTTTATAAATTGAGGTGGAACCAAAATATATAGTAAACACTACATTACAAATGATTGTTACTCTTCTATTTTTTAGTACTCCAAAGACTTAAGTTTTTGCAACCAATATCCACCTAATCCCTTACGCCTATGTCATATTGTAATTACCAAAAAAATTTCAAGGTTAAGCATTTGACATATCTTCTCTATAGTTGCCACTAGTAAGGCTATATATTTCTTCAATTTGTTTAGAGGTAAGATGGACATCACATCATATACTAGATCCAGTGATAAATCAAAGCCATATAAATGATTCAATTGTCAAAAGATGGAATATCTAAATGAGTGAATGCAAGAAAGATTGGTCTTATTTTGTATCACACTTGAAGTTGTTGAATTATCATTGGCTATAACTTTTGCAAATTTGAAGCCCATGTACTTGAATTTTTTTATAAAGATCAATAACTAAAAAATAATTAGATTCCTTATTTTTTTAATTTAAAAATCATTTCATATTTAAATTACAATTTAGCTCATATGTCATACTTTGTGGTTTAGAGATTCTTAGTACTGGGGACTACCCAAAATTAATGATCTAGAGCTAAAATTTGTGTGGGCTATTTCTACAATAGAGAGGCATGTGCCCACTAAAAGGAACTCAAATTTTATTTTATTTTATGTCTTCTACATTTATGCAAATAGGGCTCCCTTGCACGTGCAATTTTGAATACTGAAAATGGTTTCAAGATGATTCTTTTGGTGGAATATCTTTACCATGAAGTCTTTACAAATTTCAAATTTATAGTTTCTTTGAAAATTGCTTTCCCTATTTTTTACAAATCGAAATGTCAAAGTACCTATTTTCATGAGATTTTGGACTTTCCTAGTTCTCCTACTTAGAAAATTTTTCTATACTTTTGCTTCCTAGGGTACCTTCTTCTTGAAGGTGTACACATCAAACTTTTTTTTTTATATTTAAAAAAAATATTTTTCTAATTATAAAGTATTTCTAAAAAATCATGAGTATTGTAAAAAATGCTACGCAAAACAATCGGTCTTTCTTGCATTCACCCAAATATGCATCCTCTTCTTCCCTTCCATCTCTTTTTGCACTGGAACTAAGTTATCTCCACTCAATTACTATAGGTAGCAAGCTTTCATAGCTTTGGATTATTAATGGATGACATGCTTCTTAACAAGTACATAATTCTTCTCCTTTCAAATTTGTAAAATGACATCTACAATTGGAGTACCCCCATTATTTAATCCTCATATCTTGCATTGAGAAAAATAGTCCCTTGCAAACATCATCATAATAGTACCTAATGTGACTAATCCACCAACTTTATTTCTTGAAAATTCTTCATTTATAAGGCTTTTAGGATAAACATATGGAAAATGTTCAAATTTTCTTTTAATTTTTGAATAAATGGCTCTAAAAAAGTTGATGTAACTTGTATGTTAGCTCATTTAATTAACTTATTTGAACTGGCAGGTATGAAGAAAATTGGAATTGGATCCAATTCTAAAACATCTCAAGCATTTAACAATACTATTTCAAGTGACTAGCAATCTCATTGCCTTATCTTTGCACTTTGGAAGCCATCCCAATGGCTCAAAAGAGAAAAGTTATAAGGATCTTCCTGCATACAATGATGCAAATCAAATTTCATAGATATTCTTTGATTTTGACCACACTAATAATTTAGAGTTGAAAAGACATACCCATTGCATGATATCACTAGAGCACTCAATACAAGGAGCTCTTGGATGATTTTCACTGATTTTGACCACACTAATAAACCACTTGTTGGGTCTCATCAAAGCTTCAAAATAATATTCAAAGCTACTTGCATTAGAGAAAATTTTGGGCCTTTTGAAGGGCTACTTCATGAAAAGAAAAGGGGGGGTTGAGTTGATTTAATTTGTACTTTTCAAGATGAAAGGGATTTTATTCCCCTATTTTTTCTCACTTGGCATCCTAAAGCTCGAAAAAATGTGATTGAAAAATTATGATAATATCTAGCTACTAGAGAATCAATTGAATAGTATGTAGTGTGTAATGTGTATGATATCAATTTGAGAGTTCTAATAATTAAATCAATCAACTACAATAAATTAGTCTAACTACCTTAATAAACTAAGAGATCTAGTGGAGTGCCAATTAGCTACATTAAAATTCCTCTTTTGTTGATTGATTTAATGTGCGAATTTAGCCCCATTTGAGTTGTCAATTGAGTGACATACTATTGGATCTTAATGCAACAAGTTAGATTGATTATGTTTGAACTACATCGATTATTCACATCTTACATGGGGGAATGAATCTAATTAATTTTCATGAAATTCACACAAGCTAAAAATACAAATTTGATACATTTGCTAAGATACCTCCTCTACTAATAATAGCTTGGTTTGTTAATGTCCAATAGCACACCTAAGTGCTCATTTTTCTTCTAATAATGGCATCACAACTTTTACACAAACAATCAAACTAAACTTTACTTGAAATACAACTAACCTTTTGAAGTTGCCATGGTGCCTCTGAGAGACGCACACTTTAGGCATATAAATGAGTATAGTTCACATTTTTCTATTAATCCATATTTTAGTTCTTTGCATTTCAAAGCTTTAAGAGATGCTCAAAAAATACAATTGTATATGTCATTTATGCAAACAATTGAAACCTCCCATTGTGTTATTGGATCCTAAAATGCTTGATATTCTTGAAATTTTTCTCTATCCCAAATTTTTTTCACAACATCCAATACAAATCCCCATGACAATTCTCTTTATACTTTTCTATTTCTTTGCAAAGCTAAAAAAGCATTACACAAGATCCAACTCAAACACACATTACTTAATATACTACTTATAGGGAGATATTCAAAAGATAAGACATCTTTTTTCATCTTGAAATACTTAAGGCACTTTTGACTAAACTAAAAGTGATATCATCTATGCTTAAATTCTTTTTTGGAAATGCACATATGGATTTTTTTCAACTTAGTGCAATTTTCACCATGAGGCTTCATCACCATGGGAGAAAGGCCTCCATCAATTTTTGTGTCTCCCCTAAATTAAGACCTTTCTAAAACATTTTGAGTTGCATTCATGACATGAACCATGGGTGCTTGAAATCCATCTAAGTTCCCATTCCAATAGGAATCTGTAAGTGATAGCAACCTCCTTATAGAAAGATCTTTCTAAGCCAATAATCTTAATTCTATTCTATGGAATTCCTCAGTGAGAGATCCAAATATGGTTTGAAATATTTCCCTATGCCTCAATTGACATTTGAGACTTATCAAGGAGAACTTGGAGGTCAATGTCTTATGATATAAGAACCACTAGCTTGGCTTTCAAAACTTGCTTTTTGTAGTGTAAACTAACAATATAATTTGCATCAAGATCTAGCATAGATACATCAATCGTGTGTGTATTATGTATAGAATCTTCAAATCTTGGAGACTCCATCAATGGTGAAATTTTCATCAATTAATCTTTTATTTAATATTTTGTAGCCAATGTGCCTTTTTATGTCAATGTTTGTGACTAGATAAAATTACCCTAGCATAAACATCATATCAAGTATTCAATAGAGGTTAAAGGCTCAATATATATCTCCAACTAGATTGACTACAATTAGATTATTTGAACTCTTCATAGCATAATGAACTTCTCTAGCAATAGATTTTTTTTCCATAAAAATACTACTCGAGTCTTTTTTTTAAGTCAATCCTATCTTAGAGGAAAATTACTACATTTGTATGAACAAAAAACATTGCAATCTCCCTTGATCATCCATTTCAAGGCATCACCTATCAACTAAGATGACCATTTAACTAGTGCCACATGTTACAACTCTACAACCATAGATGATGGTACAAGTAGGTAGGCTAAAAAGTACTTTCCCATGTTCCCAAGAATCAATTCAAAATCCTTTTATATAAGAATTTATCTTCTACCAATACATTTGCATATATAATTAGATTGATAAAATTAGCTTAAAGATTGTAAGCTTGCTTAAATTCAATCATTGCAATTCTTTGTGGCAATTTGGAACAATTTTTTTGTTGTTATTCAATTCAAGTGATTAGTATTGGTAAGACATTGGACTCTCATTGGTTACTATTACGTACAATAGTGATGAAGGGTTATTTATCTTTTAGGTTGTCTATTTTATTTGATTGAAGTGTTCATTTGTATTCGGATCCGAATTTGGATGAGTAGTTCTTTGAAATTTTTCAAAGCTAATTAATTAGTGTGACACATGGCTACCAAGGACCAAATGTTGTCAAAGGTACTTGGAGCCTTTGGCCTCTTACAAGCAAGATATTGTGTATTTTGTATATATCCTAGAAAGTTTGAGACATCTTAGAAGCAACTAGTGAATGATTATGAATATGCAAGGAATTTAAATATTATAGGAACAATGCAATGATAGAATATCTTGGCTTAGACTTCAAAAAACAAGATAGGCCCTAAGCAAAAGCTAGATTCCAAACACGAGAAGCAAGCATGTAATTAGGAATATTCAAATATGTATGAGGTTTAGGAAATAAGTCTTTAAGATTATACTAGGTTAAAATTTTCTATACACACATTTGTACAAGGTTCTTCAAATTTCCAAGTGCACAGTTTATTTTCTGTTTTCACTAATTTTGCAATTTTTTTAATAATGTGTGGTAATTTCACTATTTTTTTATTTCTTATGGTGCATGGTAGGATTTGAGGTTTGAGATGTTGCCATGAGAAAAAAATATCACCACTATTGTTTCAAATTTGGCAATAGTAAGTAACAATTTCAAACAATAGTGATGAAATTTAATTGCATTGAGCCTTACTAAACATTGTATCCTCTTTAGGATTACCAAGTTTATTATGAATTTTGAATTTCACATCATATGGGCAAAATTTTGATGGGGAGGTTGAAGTTTGGGTTGAGAATGACAAAAATTCACTTGTTATAATTGTTCAAAATCCATCACCAATTGTGGTTCTTCTAGATAAGTTCAACTTTGCTATATTTTGACTTTGAAAACCTTACAATTTAAGATTATATTTAGTACATTATTCTTGTTATTTTTGTGGATAGTATGTAAATTAACTTATATATTGATATTGTCATTGCTTAAGAAGTAGTCATATAGAGGTGTCTTGCATAAACACATATATAAACACATTTCAATATATAAATGCATGTTGGGAAAGCAAGAAAAGGTGAATTACAAATAAAAGATTATCTAAGAACATTATTTCTTCAACATAATGAGACTTTTCAAGATGATGTGAAGAATTTCATCAAGGAATGTTATAGAACTTTAGGTGGCTTTATTTTCTTATATCAAGGGTCAACTATGCAAATGCATTCAAAAGAAGTAGACATTTACGAATGTCTCAAGGAATACAAACACTCATGAAATAAGAATAGTGTATCAAAAGATGTTGCTCTTAGGATTTTGTTTGTTGAGAAATGTGTGAATGAGGCATAGGGACATTGGGAGGATGTTGGACAAAATCTACATAGTCTTCCAAATTCTTCATTAGCTTTAGAAACAAATTCAAAAACTCACGAATATAGAATTACAAATTTGAGAAATTTGAGAATTTTTTAGGAGGCTTAGGTATATACATCTTCATATATATGATTGATTTTTTTTATAAATGTGATTGATTGTATGCAATTCATTTTACTACAAGAAGAAAGGGTGTCTTAAGTATAGTCTTAGTAGTATAATCCTATAAGTAATGGCCTTCAAGGAAATTTTTAATAAAATTGGACTGAAAATATACAATGTTTTAGTAAAATTTTACTAAAAATATCCTAAAAAAGTCATTACTCATGGGACTATATTGCTAGGACTATATTTGAAATATCCCTTTCTCTTATAGTACTTGCATCTATAGCTAATTGAAAATTTTGCAAGATCTTCATGTACATGAATGAAAAAAAATCATGTTTTTTGAATGAATAAATAAATTGGCAAATGTGTAAAAAATATGTTTAAAGTACTTTGTTATATTTTTCTCATACTTTTGAACATACTTTGATATAAGAAGGTTAAAAGTAGAAATCAAAGACAATATATGGTGATAGTAGAGGAAGTAGCACAAAAGAAGAACACCAAGGCAAAAAAAATCAAGGTATATATAATCACCATTTACATTTACCTGATTATTGATGTGCATGTAAAGGTTGAGTGGTCTGAATGGTTGAATTAGGCCATTACTGTATAAAAATGTTTGACTAAATTTTGAATTGCAACAAATTCTCAACATGAAGAAGAAGGAGAAAGCAAATGTACAATATATAGTGGGGTACCGATCAAAATGTCGTTTTCGAATTCGCAGTGAGAAAAATTTCAGTACTGCCAACTTTGAAAGCCTCTCGAGAGCTCAAAAATTGATATTTTACCACAAAATTTTTACCAAAGAATTATCTTTAAGTTATTTATATGTTTGAAAAATTTCAAGTCCAAAAGATTCACCGAAAAAAAGTTATTCAAAATCTACCAACATTGGTAGCTGTGGAAAACTTTTCATTGCTGTCAACTTTGACAGCCTCCCAAAGATTGAATTATTTTTTTCTTGCCATGAAATTCTTGGAACAAAAACTTCTTTATGTTAATAAAATATGATAAAAATTTCAAGACCAAAAGATTGATACAAGAAAAGATATTAACAATCTATCAATATGTGTCGTTTTGAGAAACAATTGTGAAAACTATTTCACTACTTCAACTTTGACACCCTCCCAAGGGCTGAAAAATTGCTTATTTACCATGAAATTTTTGGCACAACATGCTCTTTATGATAAAAACATTCATGCCAAATTTCGAGGTCAAAAAATTTATAAAAAAAAAAAATTTACAATCTACCAATGTGTGTAGTTGTGAGATACCTTTTATTAAAGACATTGAAATTGTTGAAGTATGTCAGACAATCATGCTTTTAGATTGAAATTCTCCAGATGATGCAATCTCTAATCATAAATGCTTCTCAAAAAAAATCAAGGATAGCCAAATTTAGTTGTGTGCACTTGTCACATCTCAAAGACTGCACTTGTTTAAAAATTGGAGACCATATATGCATGAAGAAGCTTTTTCCTCTCAATAAGAATGCTTGCATTTACAATAGAGCATTATAGGAGGTGGGATGTGGGATGATGAGAGAAGCGAGTGATGGGTGATTATTTTCTAAGCACAAGATTGAAACTTTGTGAATATGAGTGATTGAGTGCATAAAAGATGAGTTAACTGAGTAAGTCTAAGCTATGTGATAACTGAGTGGATGAAGTATGGGATGAGTGTTTGAGGATATATGGAGGTTTGTGAGATTTTCTTTAAGAGTGAGTGAGGTTATAACTTACATGTGGTGATTGGTGAGGTTTGGTGAATGAGTGAAGGCTATTAGGCAAGATGATGGTGAGTGATTGAGGGTATGTGAAATTTTTTTCTGATGACTGAGTGAGGTTATATATGTGCTTAGTGAGTGAGGTTGGATCATGGTGATTAAGTGAAGGCTAGATCATGGTCATTAAGTGATGGCTATTTCATATGAAACTTGTGCTTGCATAGTAGATTTGAGTGAGCAGAGAAGATAGGAGTTGACATTGTAGCTATTGTTGGAGTCCATGTTAGAACAATTCAAAGGGTTGTGAAGAAATTTCGAGAAGATGGAACCTATAAGTGCAAACCTTGTGGTAGAAGTCATGCTAAAAAGCTTAGTGATAGAAATGTCCGTGCTATTATACGTGTCTCAAAAACTCATCGTCACTCGACACTCTCTGAGCTCACTAATATATGTTCTACTCAAGTGTCTAGATCGACTATTCGAAGGGCCTTTCATGAGAGTGGCATTTTCAGTCGAATTGCTGTTAAAAAATCTTTTTTGACACATCGTCACATGTCTCAACGATTGGCATTTGCTCAAAAGTATTGTGGGTGAACTGTAAAAGAATGGGAGAGAGTTGTTTGGACAGATGAGTCTACCTTTGAAGTTGGAAAAAATTCTAGACAAGTTCATGTTTGGAGAAATGCATATGAGCGTTATTCATCAAGTTGTATAGTTCCAACTTTTAAGAGTGGGAGAACTTCTTTGATGATTTGGGGTGTTTTTGCTGGAGGGCAAAAGTCACAACTTGTTTTTATGCCCAAACATAGACATTCTACTAAGGATTTTGTTGAAGTGGTCTACAATGTCGAGTTGCTTCATTTTATGAGTAGAGTGCCACACAAATTGCTCATGGAAGATGGCACACCTGTCCATCGTAGCAAAGTATGTGAAGAATGGAGACAAACACACCTTTTGGAGAAGCTCGATTGGCCTACAAATTCTCCCGATCTCGATCCAATTGAGAACCTTTGGAAGATTTTGAAAGATATTGTGCAACATGGCCTAATATGTCCAAAAAATTTAGATGACTTGAGGTAGTTATTGAAAGAGAGTGGAGGTCAATCAATGGTATAAAGCTCCTTCAATTATGTCATTCTATACCCTCTAAGTTACAAGCAATGATTGAGACAAATGGAGGACATACATGTTGGTAAATTGTAAATATTCTTTTTTGTATAAATTTTTTGACCTTGAAATTTTTCATGAATGTTGTTATCATAAAGAGCATGTTGTGCCAAAAATTTCATGGTAAATAAGCAATTTTTCAGCCCTTGGGAGGGTGTCAAAGTTGAAGTAGTGAAACGGTTTTCACAATTGTTTCTCAAAACGACACATGTTGGTAGATTGTTAATATCTTTTTTTATATTAGTCTTTTGGTCTTGAAATTTTTATCATATTTTATTAACATAAAGAGGTTTCTTTTGCAAGAATTTCATGGCAAAAAAAAAATAATTCAATCTTTGGGAGGCTGTCAAAGTTGGCAGCAGTGAAAAAGTTTCCACAGCTTACAATGTTGGTAGATTTTGAATAACTTTTTTTCGGTGAATCTTTTGGCCTTGAAATTTGTCGTACATATAAATAACTTAAAGATAATTCTTTGGTAAAAATTTTGTAGTAAGATATCAATTTTTGAGCTCTCGAGAGGCTTTCAAAGTTGGCAGTATTGAAATTTTTCTCACTGCGAATTCGAAAACGACATTTTGATTGGTACCCCACTATACATCTACAATTGTAGCTTACAACCAACAAATTTAGATTTTCTTTTTAAATTTTTTTATTACTTAAAATTTATATTTTGTCAATTTTACTCCATTCTATGAAAAATAATTACTTAAACTAAGTATTCATTGCCTTCTTATATATGCAACTCATATTTGAAAGGTTATCTATGGTTGCAAAGAATTTGATTGCCATGCTTGTGATGGGAGTGACAAATTTGCATAAAGTATTGCCTAGAGTACCTACATTGGCTATACATATTCAACCAAAGGGAGTAAAAAAATAGAGGGGGCTTATAGATCATGGAAAATGTTTAGAAGGCTTAGATACAATGGTTCAATGGACATTGCAAGGGAGAATGACACTTGTAGATGTTGTGGATAAGGGATCTAATAGTTAGTCTTCATTTTCACAATATTAGCAGTAATTGAAGATGAATTGAAACAATTGATGATATACTATGAGAAACAATTGTAATTCCCTTTGTAATGTGACAAACATTCCTATATTTTAAATTCCTTTTGTATTTCCCTTTGAAATTCCTTTGTATTTTGTGATTCATTGATTTTCTTTTAGGTTCCACAAGAATGTTGCAAAACTTCCTATATTGCACAATTCTATGTTACTTACAATTGTTGTTGTTTCTTGAATGGGAAGTTTATCCATTTTTCCTGGAGGGAATCATCTAAGAGCTCCTTGTACTCTAATAGTAGCTATTTTTTCCCACCTCTTTACAATTCCAATGATGTAATTGTCAATAGTTGCTCTGTGTTTCTAAATTGAATACTCCATAGAAGTAACTAATTTTCATTCTACTTAATTAGCCACTATGTTACATTATAGTATCACCAATGTTTGTGACAAAGACCACCTCTAGAGGTCAAAATCACAATATGTAAGAGACTAAAAGTAGAATACATTTGATTAGCCATTTAGCTATACAAAAGCATATGTCCTAAGTAAACCCCTTTTGAGAGTTTTTGAAGTTGCAATTGTATGTTGCCTTGAGTTTAAAAGGATGGTATTTAATTTGACACCATATAGCAAATGGACATATTTTTATATCTAATTTGGTTGGAATGATTTATGAGAGCTTGTAAATGTGTAGGAATTGAAGGTTGTTGATGTGGAGTCGGTGGCAAATTACAAACGATGGAACTAAGAAGTAGTAGATCTATGTAGGGTTATAGGGAATTAGAAGTGTGAGCATTTTAGCTAACATTGTAGAATTTTAATTCTTATGAGTTTGAAGTATGTTGAAACCATATTTGAGTCCCTAAGGGAGGTTTGTAGAGAATGTAAGATTTGGAATAGGTGGATGGCCAATTAACTATATTATACCTCCAAAAATTTACATCTTCAAATCTGAATGTTTGATTTATATCTAGGAATTGGAAATATGATGCCAAATTTATCAAGCAATCAATGCAATACCAATACTTTATGTACATAGTGTGCATAGTTTATACCTACATTGATAACTAAGCTTGCTTTTACAATTGTGAGAGTAAACACGTGAATCTTCAAATTCTCTTTTTGTTGGCATTTCTGAGTGCTAGTTTCTTACTCATGATTGATTTTACATATTCCAAATCTAGTTGATGCTGCAATTTTTTGTTCTCCATTGCTTTTGTAAGTGATAATGAATATTTACCAATTAATTGTAGTATAGAACATTTGGCAAAGAGATTGAACTTTTTTCTTCTTACATTTCTTTCTTCCCCCACCTTGTTTGCCCCTTCACCCATTTGCCCTCATCCCTTCATCTATCTACAATTATTCCTTCACCTACCAATACCTATAAGCACTTGGCCTTGCTAATATAGTTCTGACTTTCCATGTCACTTTTGGGAGGTAAAAAAACTAAACTGCATTACAAAAATGATATGAAAATGTCACATATACTCTACACTTGTCTAATATAAGAAGTGATGTGAGATGTCTAGTATGACTATCCACTCAAAAGATGGCTCCTCCTTGGTTTGCATTAGTTTCCCCCTCCCTCTCCCCAAAAATTTACAAGCTGTTGATTTTTTTAAAGAAAAAATGCTTATCTTTGAAATTACCGTTGATTTCTCAAAAAATCATAAGCTGTGATCTTGTGAGATTTAATTTGAGCCGTCAAAATATTAAATACAAAATGAATACCAAATACCTATACAAAACTAGATATGGATATGGGATGAATATTGAATACAAATACCGAATACATATATGAAGGAATTATTCCATATTATTGTCACTATGTTGGTTTCTAAAAATTACAAAAGAGGGGAGGGGGACAAGGGGGGGGGGGGGGGGGGGGGGGGGTTTGCAAATGAAAAATTTTAAATCTTTAAAACCCAAAAATGAGCCTAAAAATGGAGTCACTTTTGGATGGATAGTGGGTACTTCTCCTCACTATCTATTCAAAAGATGCCTCTACAATAAGTAGCAATAATTTGTAGTCTTATAACAAACATGAACAATGATAGGTGTCATGTTCATTATATCTATTATTATAAATAACAAATGTAGTAGTCTAATTTTGCAGTAATAATAAATATGATCAATAATAATCAATATGATGAATCCTTAATTTTTGTCATTATTAAAACTTCAACACTCTCAACTTTTGTAAGAAGCACATATAAACATATCTTATATTATTCCCTTCATGAAAAGGCATAAGAATTTAAAGAAGTTATGAATTTTTTTTGTAGTATTAAATAACAATTTTTATAGTTGACAACAATCATAACCTATCATTGACTCATTAATTGATCCAAACTCAATCTTTTAAGAAAATAATTATCTTAAATTTATCAATTTTAATACAATTATATTCAAATTATATTGCAAAATAGGATGTGTACAAAGTTAGAAGTTAGATGTGGAAGTACTTGATCTTAACATTGCATTTGTAAAACTTGAATATTATACTAAGCCTATTACACAATTTGCTTTGCAAGGTAGACTCACACTCAAAATCACAAACTCTTTGACCTTGAATATTGGAACAAATCAAATATTCTCAATTGTTCATATAAATTTTTGTGAAACTAGATATTCCTCAAAAACAACCATTTATTTTAAAATTTAGAAAACATTCAAGTATATTTATGATCTTCAATTTATCATGCTTTGCTTAAATATGAATCCAATTAAGAGCATCAATGCTAAAGCTATAAAGGACATGTGTTAAATTTGCACAATTGAAGAGCATACTTAAGATAACTAATGAAAGAACCATTAAATTCACCAATGAGTTAGAAATTCCAACAAGTGGGGGTTAACTCTATAGCATGTTATCTCAAGCATGGTTTCTACTATTGAAGATACTATTCAAAATTCAAAAATATCCATTGGTTTTACAAAAAGTTGAGCAAGATAGATTATTTTTTTTGTAGAATATCAATGAATCACTCATTAGAAGAGTTTTGGGGGGTCCAGAAGCCTGTTTCGGGCCTGTTCCCCTGCAGTTGTTCCCCGTAGCAAGGAGAACGGCCCACTGTCAAAAAAAATGAATTTTTTTTAGTCTCCAAATGCAAAACTAAAATTTAAAAAAAATAAAAACAAAACAAAATAAATTTGGTCAATGACATGGTAGGGTCTCGGCCATGTTAGATCGCTACGCTGAACTTGTTTCCTACGTTCGTAGGCTGTGATAACTCGCAGGCATCCAAAGGGCCCCAAAAATCTTCTAATGTATAAGCCCTAAATGACTAGCATTATATTGCAGATGGATGTTGACTTATAAAATTGTGCATTTTCAAAGAGGAAAATGAAAAAGCCAAAGAAACATGTTTAAAATATAAAGGCAATACAATTAGATATAAACAAAACATTGAGATATTTGAAGATGACCTCTATTCAAGAAAATCAACCACACTAACAACATTGCTTCACTTTGTTGTTTGAACAAAGATATATTACAACTATCATATGAAAGAATTGTCTTGTACATGCACAAGGATACATTGAAATCCCTCATGAAAATGTGGATAAGGCAATGTCTACCTCATCAATTCATATACACTCATAAGATGCTTGCCTTTTCAAAGCCCCTAGAAAACATGTATAGTACTTGTAAAATTGGTATGTTACAAAAAATAAGATTCAAGTTATATCATGAATATTGAATGGAGATTAAAATTTTATACAGTGCCTATCCTCAAATATACAAAGTATATCATATATAGTCTATATATAGTATACTATGAAGAGGACACTTTCCAGTAAGAGCAAAATAATATATCATGAGCAATGCACAATTGATTACAATGGACTTTGGGACATAGAAAAATTGGAAGTTGTCTTCTTTGTGATGGAAATAGATAAATACAAAATAAAACAACTTTCATGCCTTGCATTTGATGGCAAGTCAAGGTAATCAAAGAGCACAAGTAAATTTCAAGTGACTTGATTTGATGTCAAAACTTGGGCATGAACATTGACAAAACATTTTCTACCTTTGTATTGGAGATTCTTGTACATTCAATTTAATCCTTGGCTTTGGACTCAAGTAGCATGTCCTTGCGCTTGAAAGTTGTGAGTTGGATGTCCAAAATAACTTTGGTGAAGATTTTTCTGGTGAAATGAATCCCAATTTCTTCTTGGATGCTAGTGTCATGGATTTTGATTTGAAAGGTGTAGAATTGTTCCTCCCCATAGAGGCTCCACTACAATTGAGAGACAAGCATGGTGTAGGATCGTCAAGTATAAGTGGCGTCTTACTAGAACAACTAGGAATTGGACAACTACACATTCCACAACAACATGAATGTATGTGCTTACAAAAAGGGCACTCAATTTTTATAGGAAACTTAGGTTTGGTATACTCGCACTTTCTACAACAACAAAGTTGAGTTACATCTGATTGGGGAGGCATATCTTTGTCTAAAACTGTAGGCATTGGCTCAATGTCTTTATCACATAGTGAATCAAAATTGACTTTTGGATTCCTATTCAAAAACTCTGAGCCCAATTGATATGTACTCTCGATTGATATATCCGAGACTTGGGAAACCAAGGTTCTTTCCACTTCCACAAGCTCATCATGTTGTGTTGTAGATGGCTTAGTACAGTCAATGAGGAGTTGTTGTGTTGTATGGTATTTGCAATAGCAATAACCTGCCCCTTGACAAAACTTACAAATTTGGGTAGAGAGCTTGCAATTTTTGGGCTTTTGGAAATCATAGTCTTCACATTTTGGGCTTATTGATTGAAATCTCTTGAAGGTGGGGTTGTCAATATCATCATCAAAATTAGAAAAAGATGGCCCAACTTGCCTACATGGTGAACAAGAAGGTGGATCAAGTCTACAAGATGGCGGTGATGGTAGACATTTTGGCATATGACATTCACATGTTGCACATTGTAGATCCATGCAAGAAGAAGGGCTTTTGCCACAAGCTTTGGCTTGACGTACATATGCTTCTGTTCCACTCAACATCTCTGCTGCTAATAGAGGCCGACAAGATGTTATTGGTGTACATAGAGAACAACACAAATCTTCTATAGGCTTTGTACTAACCTTAGTTGGCCTTAAACAATTGCCTTGGGTCTTATGACAATCACAACTTTGACATCTTGAGCTCAATATAGGCAATGTTGTAGAACAATTGTCACTATGCATAGGAGATTCGGACCTTGCATTTGGTGAAGGAGATTTGGAACTTATAGAATTGGGAGATAATGGTGTCTCCACAATGTATTGTGGATTGCAATTGGAAGGTCCTTTGCAACTATATGGTGATTTACACTCCAAACATTGGCTTTGATTTAAGTGGAGTTTGAGATGAGGCTTGCTAGGTGTTTGAAATCCCACTTGGCACCGAGTGTGGGAACCCTTGGGTAAAGATCCAATTGTTCCTTGAGATGGACTTCTAGCACCTAAGTGGCAAACGCAATCACGACATGGACTAATATTTTTTGGTAAAGGACAAAGGTTTCGTGTACTAATATCTTTGTGACATAGACATTCTTGACATGCAATATAACGATTGCTAATGGGAGGAGAAGGAACCTCATCTATATAAATAGAATTACATTGTTGAGCTGGATGAGAGTGACTACAACTAGGAGAACTTGGAGGGGAAGGAGGTGAGGAACAAGATGGAGGAGAAGAACAACCAAGTAATTTCTTAATGTAAGGTGGGCAACTACAATCATTCGACGGTGGTGTAGGACATGGAGCCAATTTTTTGATGTAAGGTGGGCAAAAACATTGTATTTTAGGGCCACATGATCTTAGTTGGGGAGGGCAAGAAGGAAGAGGACAAGGAGGAAGAGGACAAGGATTGCAAGGTGGTGGAGGGCTTGGTTTGCTAAGAGGTGGGGGGCAAGGCTTATATGTAGGTAAACAAGGCAATGGATATCCACATGGATCTTTAGGAAAGGCAGGTGTACAAGGTCTTGAAGGTGGTAAATAGATATCTCCATAGGTAGGATCAGAATCACATATCTGCAAGTCACAAGGGCATGGGAAACAAAGTGAACACTTGTCACATGTTTTTAGAGGCAAATACAAGTCATCATGATCTATTGAAGATGGACTAAGTGGCCGTGATGGAGGCAAATAGAGGTCATCATGTTCTACAAAACTTCGGTATCCGGTAGGAAGGTGGCCTTCTATACATTTTTTAGAATCATATACTTCTACATGTTTTTGGTGCAAGCCAGGTAAGCAAGATTCCACCGGTTTCTCAAGGCAAGGAGGACATGGGCAACAATTACACCCATTGCCACTTGCAATTCGTGATGGCCTTAAAGGTACATATTCTTCAATATGGGAAGAACGCAACTTCGGCTTATAAGGAACTTGAGTACTCACATCACAATGTTTAGGTCTTAATGATGACAAGCCACTATATTTAAGATATGTTGGTGAGTGTTGTTGCTTGCATTTAAAAGGGACCTCAGTAATGACATTCCAATATGGTGACCGTGGTGGAGAATATTCAAGATGGGAAGGCAATAATTTTGGATTGGAAATAGAATCCCATCTTCGCCTGTGAGTTGGTCTATCATAAAATTTACTATCATTTGGTCCAACATCATCTTTCACATCTTGAAATGTTTTCCACATCTTGCTTTTAAACAAGATCTTTTAAATGTTGTACTAAATGTTTGTTGCAATTTATTTGAGCCTAATAATGCCATATAGATCTAAAAAAGTCAAATGAAACATTCATTTATCATGCCCTAGTTTTAGCTACATTAATTTGCCACCAAACCAAGTTGATGTCAATAAGAATATTCATACCATTTTCTAATAAACTTTTTTTGTTGGAATCTTGATTAGGAAAGGATTTGAAGTAATGAACATGATCATTTACCATGTCTAAAAAAGATCTTCTTTTTTCAAAATTAAGTTAAATTATATATATTTAATAATTTGGCTACAAAGTGCAACGTTAAATTTTCATTTCCATGTGTCCTTGAGGACATGATTCAATCTTCAATAATTTATCCTAGCCAAATCAATACAATATCTAATAGAGATTCAAGATGATTCATTGTTAAATAAAATTGTTCATCTATTTAAGCAAAATATGATCAAAGGATTTAATCACATGTAGTATTCAACCAATAATTATTTTCTTGATAATTACTAAATGCTTCCCCATATGTAGGTATAAAATTGAAGTAAAGACTTTCTTGTGAGAATGTTATAATATTGTACATTCTATTCTATTAAAGTCTTTATTTAAAGGGCATCTTACCTCCAAAATGATTTCTATCATTTAGGGTTATGATTATTGTCGAAATGTTAAAAATAGAAAAATAATACATTTTAGAGAAAAATCAATTTAATAACATCTTCATAATTGCAAACTTTGTTGAGTGTTCTTCAAATTTCTTTTGTGGCCTTCATTTATTATGTTCTTCTTTGCTAGTTGCCATTCCATTAAATGAATTTTCTTGGAGTTCTTGATATCCACAAAGCTTTGCTATGATTTGTGAACAAAATTGATGATGAAGAAAGAACTTCCAACATGTTTAGCAATCTACAAGAACAGGAAAAAAAAAACTTCGGAAACAAAATCCTCACAAGAAATGTATCATGAGCATCTATTTTTAATGTAAATTCTTGAAGATGTAAAAAAGTATTTATTGTATAACTATTGATGCAATGTATATAGACAATGTACCATGTGATAGTTTGTACATCATGTGAATAAAAATCTAATGCTTTTTCAAGTCTAGATTTGTAGACAAAATTCAATGTCTTAAATGATTGGTTTCTCTATATATGATGCAAAGTTTATATCAAAAGCCAAATATTAAATTTGTACCTTGTACTATAATAATTGAAAACTCAAAAATTTTCTTGAAGAATTTGATGGCTTGTATTAATCAACTAGAAAGACAACATCAGTCTTTTAAAACAAGGAATCTATAGAAAAATACCCTTGTGTAAGTTTTTTCTAGTCATGAGCCAATTGTGTGTAAAATTTTGTACATCTTTCATGAAAGATTTATTAGTTATATGAAACAAGTTGCAATAAAATATCCTAGGTGAAGTGTATATATCATCCAAGTTTACAATCACATCATAGGATTACTTTTCATCTAAAAAATATGCATCTTCAATAAAAATATTGATAAATGATAAAGAAGGTTGACCTATTAGAGCTCAATCACAAATGTAAGCAAATCTTAGACAATTGCTTATACATAACACCCTACAACAATGGTACAATGAGATATCTAGAATGAAGTATTCAAAATTTTGAAGTATTTCAAATTTTCAATGTTCAATAGTTTAGTACATATTTCAAGGTTTAAAATCGAAGGATTTTTACTTGCAAATCATATTCTACAAGAGCATTTATACACATATATATATTGATACACTTTACTATATAAGAATAGAAAACATATTTGTATATTTTTTGGACTAAAAATCTCAAGAAAAATCTTGTTTTTTGTATTAGTGATGTTTGTAAACTTCAAAAATCATGACATGATAAGAAATTCACATCACTTCAAATTTCCAATAGTAACATAGTAAAAGATGCAAAGGAAAAGAGGAAGAGACATAGGCCAAGAGACATGGTTGGCATTTAGGAGATTTCAACCAAGACAACCAACTTTTTTAGTTGACATGGACATATCATTGATATTTCTTTTCAACTCTATAGTTGGAATTTTAAAGCAAATCTCTCATACAAGTATTAAAAGAAACCTTGAGTTATCAACCATTACTTAAGAAAATTTATACAAAAAATTAGTAAATAAATGTTCAAAAAAAATTTGATCATTGCCAATTTGATCCTACAAACTTGAAAAAGATTTCAATGCATTGTATAAGGACAATGTTTGCAAAAGGATTTGTTTGATTCAAGAAATATATATTCATGTTATTGCCTTCAAAAAGTTATCACGATATATTTGTCATAATATATTTGTCTCATACGCATTGAAAGTAGAAGATTTTTTAAGGACCTTAGTTGACATAGTTAAAAAAACCTCAATTCAAGTGGTGTTTTTCAAAACACACTTACATATCCTATTATCCATAATTCAAAGTCAATTTTATTGCGTTTTAGGTGACAAGCCTAGATTTTTTGGAATGGAAGATGTCAACATAGAAGTAAAAAAAATTTGTTCCAAAAAATCTGAGGTTGTCAAAAAAACCACGAGTTTCTTCTAGTGTATGCATCACATTCTTTCCCAAAATCCATTGTAGACATCCTCATAAAGTTAGTATACTAAATTTATTTTGGCTTCTTTACAACCATATGATCTCTTTTGATATTTGGATACAAAACCAACTTCTTGAATGCATCAAGTATATTATTACATTGTTGAAAACTCTTACATTCAACAAACTCTACATTGTCATAGTGAATGACTTAAAACTATAAAAAATAGCATCACAAGACAAATAAAACTTCGGTTTTTCCAAAATTAAGAAATGGATTACAAAATATGAAATACTTACGTTCTTTGGCAATATTTTCATGGCTTATTTACATTTTCAAAATTTTTCTATGTAATTATTACCAAAGAATAGAACAATTTTAAATAGAATTTTTTAAAATCATATTTTAAGATGATAACATAATCTTAAAAAACTATAAAAATTTGAATTTTTTGGATAGTAAATAAAAATGCTCTTTTTATTCAATAATCAACTCAAAATTCCACTCATAGTTAACTTGTGGACATAAGCTTGTCAAGTCCTTCAGCCTAATGAAGGATACTATAAATTAATATGATATAGTGAATTCTAAAGCATTTTTTTGTTAAATTTGATTTTTGAGGGGAAAAAATGATTCTATAGAAAAAAATTAGAATTGGTGATGGAGAAACTACAACAAAAGATAATAGGAATTCACAAATTATAAGACCTTGAGATAAAATCCAAAATAGAACACATTGAAGGCATGCTTTAGAGCAATGCTTTGGCATCTCAAGTAACAAGACAAGCATGATTAAAAGAACATAATCCCTAAAAGACCTCATGCACCCTCATAATTCCTAGACTATCTGTCTAACCAATAACCCTAACTTACTATACATGAGTCTCAGCCCTTATTTTAAAATTTATTCAATGCAAAAATTTCTTCTAATAATTATAAATTCAAAATATATTGTACTATATCTACAATTATATTATATCATGCACTTCTAATGCAATATTACAAAGAAAAAAGACTTTTTTGCATTTATCCAAGTCTTTGCGTGCAATAATATTGAAATCATATTGTAGTAATATTGAATTTCCACAATTCAATGTGTTGTATTATTTGTTCATTAACAAAAATTACAAAATATTAATTAGATATAAATGCAATAACCTTAACTTTTGAAGTTCAATGACTATATTTCATAAAAAAAAATAACCTCTAAATATGCTATTTGTACTGCAAAGAGAAAAACTAATTAATGAATTTTTGTTCTAAAATCCAACCATAAGGACTTATACTACTAATACTAGACTGGTATAAAAACATATGGAAAAAATTTCAAAAACTTTGTTTGTGTAGATGGCAAGGTAGAAGCAACTAAAATAGAAAAATCATAGAATCTCCATCCATTTTGGTACTACATTGCAAGACTTTGAAAATTTGCATAGCAAAGTTTTGAGGTAAAAATGCAAAATATCTCTATGTCTGGTAGCAAATTGAGGTGAGAGTTTAAGTAAGTCTTTAAAAGAAGAAACTTGATTTTCATTCTTTGAAAATTTGTTAAGCAGAAGTGATAATTAATAAGATGGAAGGAAAACCTAATCAATAATACTTCAAAGATGAATCATCAAAGACAACAATCCTAATGGTGATGTTGTATTTAGAAAACACTTTTAACCTTGTCGACCATTTTTATTGTTAACAATTCTGAAAGTAAGAGTCTTCATAACTCAAATGATGAATCTAGATTTAACTCTAGATTGCCCAAGAGGACAAAAAGTGTCCCACATAGTTTTAAGTTCAATTCAAAGTATTGTAACTTTTGCATCCTATGTCCACATTCAATAGAACTTGTTGTGCAATTTGCGTCCTTTCTTCTAGTTTGTGTAGTAAAATTTTCAGATCAATAAAAGAGGTAATGATTTTCAGGAAGCCAATCGAAGTTCACAGGTTCAATTTGATTCACCAAAGTGCACTTCATGGCTGCAACTTCGGGGGCTTGTATCTCCTTTATCCTATGTTCGATTTCAATAAAATTTGTTGGATTATATTTCCCTTGAAGTCTAGTTACTGTGGTAAAATTTTCATGTCAATCCAAGTTGTTTTGAATGTTTGGGAGCAATTCGAAATTTAAAATCCCGCCATTTATGGACTACAGAGAACTTCGGTGGCTTGTATCTTCTTCATACAATGTCTATTTCCAATAAATGTTTTTGCAAAAGTTGCGCATACCAATCTAGTTTGTGTGGATAAAATTTCATATCAATCCAAAAAGTAATGAATTACTGAAAAGCATTTTAGTAGAAGGAGGTTCAGCCCTAGATGTGTTTTTTGCAACTTTTCTTGCCTATTTTTTGACATTTGCGAGCCATTTTGCTAACACATTGAGTCAAATGACTGATAATTTTTTTCACCAATGTACTTGTATGCTGGTTTTGAATCACTTTGTAGTTTAAAGTTTTTTCATTTGATTAGGTTTAGAAATCAAATTTCACCTCTAAATGTGTTCTTAGGAAAATTTCTGCATTCTTTTTCAACACTAAAACATTATAATCTCGCAATCTATGTGGTCAAATGACTTCAAATTTGATATACATCATTAACCCCTAAAGCCCTGAATCCCATTTTTTGGCAACATAGCAATTTTGGGCAACTCACTATGGATGGAGTTTTTATCTTTTTTCTTTGAAATTTTAACATGACATGTGCCTAAGGAGTAGCTTTAAGGCCGAAATTTTTTTATAACTTTTGATTACATGGCTAAAAATTTATTGTATGAAATGTGATTTTCACCGCTTGGTAGGTAGCTTGGGCAATAAAAAAAATTCTTCAAATATCACTTTTTTCTAATATTAAAACCTGAAATTGATTTTTTAGTTTTATATCTACATGAAAAGCTTTGAATCATTCCATTTGGATGGATGAATCAAAAGTTATGAAGAATTTTAGTTTGTAGTAGTTTGTAGATAGTTATGGAATCTCTACTCCAAAATAAACTTTGAAGCCCTTTATTTTGCTCAATTTTAAATAATTTTGAAAAAGAAAAAAAATTTAGGTGTATATTGTTTATTACAATATTGCAACCATTGGGATTGGTATTTTTCAATTCCATAAAGAAATCTTTAACAACTTAGTACTTTGAATCATTTTCTACTTACTATTTTTTTCCTACATGTTGCACAATTCCAAATGATCTAAAAATTTTCAAACATGTAGCCAACTTGCTTTGAATCCCTCGAAAATTGTTATGTTGCCAAAATTGCTATGTTGCCAAAAAATGGGATTCAGGGCTTTAGGGGTTAATGATTAGAAAAAAGTGATTTTTGAATCCCCTGAAAATCAAGCAGATAGCTTGGGATTCAAAGCAAAAAAAATTCTTCAAAAATCACTTTTTTCTAATATTAAAACCTGAAATTGATTTTTTAGATTTATATCTACATGGAAAGCTTCATTTATATCTACATGAAAAAAATTATTTATTACCTAGTCTTAGCTATTTTCACCCGGAGATTTTCGAGGGATTCAAAGCAATCACTTGCTTCAAAAATCACTTTTTTCTAATATTAAAACCTTGTGAAGTGCAGCTACTCGAACTTTCTAAGAACATAATTTATTTTCAATTGACTATACTTGAGACCAAAAGTTATTCCATCCAAGTGAAAATAGCTAAGACTAGGTAATAAATAAATTTTTTTAGCTAATTTTTCATAGGATTCTTCTATCTACATGCATAAAAAGCTTTGATTCATTAACCCTAGAAGGCCCGAAGCTGTTTTGGGTTCAAAAACATCATTGCTTTTGAAGTGATATAGATCTAAATGTCACTAAGCTATAGAGATCTTAACCATGCAATCTTGTAGTGTACATATTGTTAACCCCTAAAGGTTTTTGAATATGTTTTCACCAAAAACACTCGAAAACTGCCATTTCTTGTGCAAGTACCCAATTTTTGAAAAAAAACATTTTTAAACATAAGTAACCGTAGGATCTTGTAGTAAACTATTTTGAGAAGATGTGGTAAAAATTTCAGAAATTTTCACCATGGCGATTGCAAGATATTAGCGTTTGAATTCATAAAAATCCTTTTTTTTTCCCTACTAAAATCCGGATAGTTGCACTTCACAAGGTTACATTTGCATGAAAAAATGTCCAAAATGGTGGTTACTCTTTGAATTCAAAGCATGTTGGCTACATGTTTGAAATGAAAGTTGTAGATTTTGAATTGTAGATTCTATCCATACGGTTAGATTCACTAGTGCTATCACCAATATTTTTCTATAAATTTTGAAAGGGGAATTTCAAAATTCCTTCTAAATTCAATGATAAGCAAACTATTATCATTTTTTGAGTAAAACTTGTTGGAGCATATTTGAAATGAGATTATGTTGATATGGTGATTTTTTGAAAATTTTCTGTTTATTACATCTAGGACTTCATTTTTGCTAATTTGGTTTTGAACTAGAGTCAATGCAATTTGACCACTTGACATACTTCCACATTTGTAATTTTAGAAAAAATAGTATTCTAGTAACACCAAATCCAACCATTAGATAAGACAAGAACTTAATAGAGTATCACGAAAAATTAGGATGACTTTCATCTAAGTAGGAATGAAATAGAAACAAGAACTTCAATCTATTCATCGTCCAAAAAATGGACGTCAGAGCGCTCCAAGGTTAATAAAAGCTAAAAGTTTCATGCAAAAAATCCAAAACATGAAGCCAATAGAGGTTGATGAGATCTCAAAAACTCCAAAGTGGGTTCCTTAGGCTTTTAGGGATTAATACATATATAAAACTAATTTGGCATCTCTACCTTCAATTTTTTTTATTGATATTGAAGAACTTTGTATAAGCTTTTCCACTTTTAATTTCTTCAAATTATCAAATTACAAAGTTGTCTATGTAATTTTTTCAAAGATATTAAAAATATTATTTATCACTAATTTATAAGCCTCATAAGTTCAAGTTTTATTCACCAACTTTGCAAGATATTAAATTGAGGGGTTTAAAAAACATTCTAATCCTAATGATGACTTATAGGCTAAAGTTAGATTTTGTGATGTATTCTTTTTAGTTGTATCGGGGGTATATATTTAATTTTCTATTGATAGATATAGGGTGCATTTTTTGAAGAGTTGGACAAAGATCATAGAATTTTGATGCCATTACACACGAGGCTATTCGAATAAGTTATGGAATATTAAAGTCACCTGACTAAAAGTCCATAATTTACTTGTTCCTTCATAATATTAGTCAAATATTTTTGTCTATGGTTTTCAGCAAGGTTTATTGTGTGTCTTTCTCCTCCATTCTTTTAAGTGTCTTTTCATCTACAACGCATTAGGGCTCTAGTTTTTTTAAGTCTAATCCATTGAAATAGATCCACTCAATTAAAATAGACACTCATATTTTTCTATATTATTACTTCTATACTATGTGTTAAAAGATAAAAATATATCATAAGTCAATTAAAAGACACAATAAAAGTTTGAGACATAGAAATGAAGAGAAAGAAGTGGTCAAAGTAGAACAAGGCAAAGAAGCATAAAAGTTTATATTCAACTTGAAAATCCATAAAAATAATCAATTTCTACATGTATTGCATGGATAAAATGCTTACTTAGTATTATCTAACCATTAAGACTTCAATGTTCTTCAAACTAATTGGAATTATGAAATTTGAAAATTTCTGAAATTGCAATTTGAAAATTTATAAATTAAAAAAATTTTGATTTATAAATTTAAAAAATTTTGATTTATAAATTTAAAAAAAATCATTTATAAATTTAAAAATTATAAAAAAAATGTAGTATAATTTATTAAACTATAAAATTGATCAATATGATATATTAGTAGATTTTATTTTGTAAAAATATTTTTCCTATTTTCTATGTGATAGTTGACTATTAATTAATAATATCAAAGATTATATTGAACTTAAAGTGCCACAAAAAATAACATGTTTTGAATAAATAGAAGGATTGTGTCTTGTTGCTACTTGTACATTAGGACTTTATTGTTACTTTTGCTAAAAGAAAAACAATCAGCTAGCAATTATTAATTTTAAGAAAATTTAAATTTTAAATCTCTCAACTTTTTCCTCTCAGAATTTCTATATTTAATATTTTAAATATATCCTAAATAATTTTTTGAATATTTTAATTTATAAAATTATATTATAATTAATTAATTAATTAATTAATTGAAGGTTTTATATTGTAATCATATTCCTAAATTTCTAAATTTTAAACAATTTTATTCAAAATTATAAAATTATAAAATTAACTAATTTTTTTTTATTGAATTTATAAATTTGTATGGTATTTAAATTTTATGAAATTTTAAGCTAATTGGAATGAAACAATTCTAACCACTAAATTTTATTGTTTATCAAACTATTAGCAATACAAAAAGTTTAAGAAAAGGACCAACTCCCAAATTTTAATATTAGAAACATTAGAAATCTGTAAAACAAAATAAATTCATGAAATTCTGAATTTTTGTATTTTCTCCAAAATGAAGAAATTCTTAAGATCTAAATTTTCAAAATTACAAACTACATATATATTCTTGAAGTTTTACAATTACAAATTCAACAATCATTCTTGAAAATTTAAAATTTCTACTATTTAAAAGTTTTAATTGATATATATATATATATATATATATAGAAAGAAAAGACGATTCACCACCCCGTTAGGATAGTTTCTATACATTTCTAAACAACATCCAAGTCTCATTGACAATACTTGTTAAGCAATCATCTCGTGGAACTTATATATTCCACCTCAATAACAAGTATTGTCTGCATAATACTAGCAACAACAAACCATCTAGTCTAGAAAACCTCAAAATCCAAAAATTCGATCAAAACAGTTGATTGATCAAAGAAATATGATATTTCCTTGAAAACATCTTCCTCCTATTGAATCTGCAAAAAGCCAACAATTGAGGATCCGTGCCTCACCTACACCCATGGCACCATCCAACCACTTAGTTAGAATTGTGATGTATGTAAGGTGTCTTCAATACAACAACCAATTGTTATCCATTTCACAATTACAAGCCAAATTGATCCATTAGTAAGAAGATCTTGTTCACCCTCTTCATCTTTCTCTAACCTTTTCACCCATATTCATATCCCAAGAGAACCTCTGCTATAGCTTGTGGTGTTGTAAAGTAAGACAATGCTGTTTTGATGTTTCCACGCTCCTCTGCTAGTTTGCATACCAGTTTGTACAAAGTTTTGCTTTTGCAGTAAGTCACTCTAACCCACTAGTACACAGGAAAGACGGCCAAGGAGAAGCTGCTTTGATTAGTGCTCAAGATGGCAGTGGTTGATCATTTCTCCTTGTGGTGCAAGTGCTGAACTAGCTAATCAATTAGCTAGTTAATATATCTTGGGTCTCATTAGAATGACGCTCCTTCATTACCAAGCACAGACTTCACGATTTACATGTATCTGATTATTGTTAGTTTCGTAAATCAAGTCTAGCTACTGTCAGACCCATCATTTGTCAGGACTACATTTTTATAAATCCTTTGTCTGTAGTGGTATGCCATTCCATGTCATGTTATTGCAAGTAATATTACTAAATACTTGCTTAGACCTTCTCTATAAAGTATTCCATTGTTTGTCATAGACAAATAACAGATTACTTTTTTGTACCGGTTGGTAATTGGTACAATTGCTTGTAATATGATATTTTCAAGCTATCCTAGATGAATATGAGAGAGAGAGAGAGAGAGGGGGGGGGGGGGGAGAAGACATTTGATTTGTCACCCTATTTCTGGGCAACTTTTGTCAATTAAGACAAGTCTCATTCTATTATTATTTGTTGTTTCACTGCTTTTTCTTAAATCAAGTTTGCCTTCTTATTTCAAGATTCTACGAGTTTACTCTCATTTAATCTATTACTATTGTAGTAAGTCTTGATCAAGAGGGAAAGAAGGTGTTACTTTTCACAAACATCTATTACTGTAATATGAGATATAGAGCATCTACATGGATGAACAAGGATTTATATGCTTTCTTTGATCATGTATCCCTCTAGATGATACTATACTTGATCGATACAACTGTATTTCATAGCAAAGACTGGCCATGATTTGAAAGACAAGTATGTGAATGGAACAATCTTGCACACAATATTGTGTATACAAATTATGAAAAGATGCACCTCACTTAATACACAATTGGGAGGGTGGATGGGCACCCTAAGAGTCTCTGAAGACTGACGGACTTATGTAACATATCCATCTAATCGTATTCTAGGTTACGAGCAGAGATATGTCAAATCATATTAAAATGGCGAGGAACTTAGTAAGTACTAGTAGTTGTGTTAACATACTAATAGTACATGTCCTCAAACCTGGATTGTATTCTGTCACTTCTAACCACATTCACCATAACTTCTATAGTTATCGATACATTTGTATTTCATATCCAAACTAGCTATGAGTTGAGGGATAAGTTTGCAAAGAGAGCAATCTTGCACACAATACATAGGACCTTGTATCTCTATATCAATCGAACTTCTGACCAATTGATTCACGGCTTGATCAAGTTACGTTTATCATACTGATATGCTACTTACACAACTTATAGTTATCATTTGACATGTTATCCAACAGTTATGTTTCACAGTAAGGTGATCGGCTACTACAAACTAATTGAGTACCATATTGATCTAACATTACGAGCAATGCATTGATTAAGCATTACAAGAAAATACATCATGGTGGTATCTAGTTCAAAGAATTAAGGAAACTCCACTACAAGCCAAGTTATACTTGAATATGAAAAATCACACCTCATTTGTGCCCATGTCCACTACACAACCAAATGATGTGTCAAAAGACGTACACAAAGTGTCAATAGCATGATTCAAGTTGTTATCCTACTCGCACATTAGAGCAAACACAGAACAAACAAATGAAGCATGCAAAGACCAGTTATCTCAATTCAAGAAACACCGTAATGCATTCCTATGCAACTATGAGTAATCACAAAAGAAATTCAAACATCGTAATGTATTCCCTGCAACAATCGTTTAGACCCTCTGAAATCTTCCCTTAGTATCATCTATGAGATTATTTTTGTGTCCATGCTACTCGTTAGAGTTGAACACATGGCATTGGTAAAGGTTCTTGGAAACAAGAAGTATGCTTGTCCACCAACTTGAGTATTGACAGACTCAATGTCGTGCTTCTATGAGCTTATTCCATCATAACCTAACCATTCCATCCATCGTGACGAACTGGCATGTACCCGCTAACAATGGTTACTTTCCTTGCTTGTGTCCGGGTATCAATTGTGTTTATTGGGACCATGTATGCACAAACTTATCAGCTACTAGTTGTGTAGTTGTGTTATTGCTTCCCTTGTTTATTGCGTGGATTTATTTGCCTTATTTTCATCAATCACACTTAGTAACCTTTGCATTTTCCCTTAGTTTTCGGATTTATGCAATACTTTAGAGAGAGAGAGAGAAGACATATTTAGACACCCAAATTCTAGGCTTTTTCTAACAAGTCAATCGTCATTCAAGACATTATTGTGCATTTGTCAAGATGAGCATATCTCCATGCACCACTAGTTCCACAAATTTTGGCCAGACAAAGAATCACTACGTTGTTACAAAAGTATCAGATAAGGAGGGAGGGTGGGAGCATTGTCAAACCATATTTTTTGTGTAAAAAAGAATTAACTACACAAAGTGCAATTAGAACTTATACATAAAGCCATATGCTTGGTTAAGCTTGGCAAAAAGTGATCAAATCTTTCGAGCAAGGCAATGTACAATATGATCTTGAACCCTAAGAATAAAAAAACCAAGAAATTAACAAACCCTTGAACCCTACTTGGGTTGTTCTTTTATAGAAAAGAAAGCATTACAAGATGAATGGAAGAGTTCAAAGGGGAATACAAACGACCATAAGTCCAGAGCATAGCTCCAATCTTAGGATGTCAAGCCTCACCTACACCTATGGCAACAAAAACGAATACTTAGTTAGTTTCTCGTCGTATGCAAGGTATCTTCAATGTGACAACAGTTGTTATCCAAATCAAAGATAAGACTATGCAACTAAACTTCAAAAGCCATATCCATTGATATTTCATACAAATAGAAATATCAATAATTTGCAACAATACCTCCATCTCTTAAACGAAATTTTACAGCCATGAAACTCGAGTTGGTATCTCGGTATCCATGGTGTTCGGAATACTTCAATTGAACCACATGCTTCAAGACCTTGCCCTAATTGTTGGGACAGTGCATTCACCGCACATGTAGGAAAGACACCACGAAAAAAGAGGCAATTGTCAAGCATGTTGCCAACCTTCAAGGTCCAAAGCTTGAGGGGTGAATTGCTACCCATTCAATGCTACCCGGTTCATTGGTTCCACTAATTTGTTCAGTTGCATATATCCACAGCTTTTGAATGTCTATAGTTCGTATTAGGGTAAGATATTATTGTGGTGAATATTAGGATATTTGTGTATTCTTTAAAAAAAACATTCATTTGTATAGTAGTTCCAGCCAAATATTAGTAGAATTACACCTCTCTATGGTAGTAAAAAGCTTAGTATGTACAAGTTAATATATTTGTTTGTAAACGTGTGAATAAGGGGGAGAGAGAGAGGGAGGGGGAGAGAGACATAGAGAGAGAGACAGAGACAGACAGAGAGAGAGATAGACAGATAGAGAGATATATACATAGATCTTTTAAAATTAAATATTATAAATTATTATCACTTTGACTTATAAAATTACAACTTAAAATACAACAATAGAAAATTGAAATGATAGATAGAGAGAGAGATAGACAGATAGAGAGATATATACATAGATCTTTTAAAATTAAATATTATAAATTATTATTACTTTGACTTATAAAATTACAACTTAAAATACAACAATAGAAAATTGAAATGATGGAAGTTTATTAATTAAATTCAAAAATTTGAAATTTGAAGTTAAACTAAAATTTTTAAAAGCAAATCAAACTAATAAAAGATTAAAACACTAAAGTTTATAGGACTCTCAAATGGCATTTTATTTTAAGAAAATCTTAAATTTGATAAAACTTTGTAAATTTAGAACTTTGGTATAATATTAAGTTTAGAATCCGAAAGTAATTAATTAAAATATTTAGAATCTATAAAATTTACATTAATTAGAAACACAAGTTTTAAATTTAAAATATATTTATTTGATTTCAAATTCAAGATTTCAATATGTTGAAATTTTAACTTTACAAAAATCCAAAATCTTCAATTGGTTGTCATTGGTAGTGTATAGAGCACCACAATTGTAGTGTAGTTTTCAAAATAAATAAATAATCATTTTCCGGTATATAAAGTTTTAACTTTAAATTGATAGTTGATTATTAGAATTTTGAATTAAATTTTTTTATTTATAAAATAAATAAATAAATAAATAAATAAAAAAAAAATATATATATATATATATATATAATATTATTTTGGTTTTAATTAATAGATTTAGAAGCATGAATTGAGTATTGTATAATACATTATTTCATTCATTTAAGACATCATTTGTGTTGTTGAATTCAACTATGCTCTAGCTAAATATGAAGAAATTGATAAATTTTGGTGTTTCTATTTGAAAATTTTATTCATATGAAATGGCTTGAAATTACTAATTTTCTCCTCGTAGAATAAATTTTACAAATTAAATTTGTGCCACCTTCCTTTAAATAAGGCATTTTGGCAATTCCAAAAGGGCCCCAAACGTGTATGTCTATGTCTAATTTCTATAAGTTTGTAAACTTTTATATATTTAAATTTAATAATATTTTGGACAATTGCAATGATCATTAATTATTACATAATTTTATTAGTATATGATTTGAAAATTTGCTTGAAATTAGCCATAATGTTCCCTCAGTCCTCACTAACTACTAATTACAAAATTGGGTCATTCAAAAGGAATTATTATGTGAATTGAATATTTTCCTATACAATGCTCATTGAGTTCTTTACAATACATTGTGTCTTGCTTGATTCAACTTCTAATAAGACATTAGGGAACCAACAAGGTCTTCAAAATGTGCAAAATTCTATATTTGATATAAGAAATGATTGTATTGGATATCATCATGATATAAAAATACTTGTGCCATGAACTGATGCAAATTGCCCAAATTTTGAAAAAAAATGGAGCCTAAGAGATGTATTTTGTAGTTTATTATATAGGCCTATATTCATATTCTTGTTCAAATATGCTATATTTTAGAAAAGCACTTGAAACTACATAGAGACACATCAAACTACTTAGGAAAGATGTATCCATAGGTCAAGGTTGCAATCACTACAAGAGATGTGGATGCTTTTAAGAAGGGATATTAGTAAAGAATTGCTTAAAAGCACTTGGTATTGCTGGAAGGTCACACTAAAAAGTAGAAATCACTAAATTGAGCAGCAGAGTGCTAATCGCTCAAGGAAACGCAAGGAAACACAACATTTTTGCTCGACAAGTGGGTGTTTGTTTATAGCTTCAAGCACTATGCCTCTAACTTATCCTCTCCTTCTCCTTCTCTTCTTTTGCCCATTCTTATATACTAGAGCTTCTGGTTTCACATTGGTGTACATTTATGCAGGAATTTCTTAGGTTTGGAGGTTTAGAGGAAGAAAGATTTTTCTTATGATATGGACTCGGAAGAGGACCTCGATGACAACAAGTATGATGTGAACTTTCTGTGTTAGTTGTTTTTTCCCTAATAGCCTAATTTCATGTGCAATAAAAACTTCAAATTTCAATATCTCTCACTCCATTGGTCAAAAAATCACCTAATTGACTTTGCAATAAAACCAAGGTTGTTTCTATTGACTTGATGATTTAAGAGATTCTAATGTACGTTACAAACAAAACAAAACAAAACACCTATTCTAATTGTATAGAATAAGGTGAAATTTTTTAAGGATAGATTTGTCTTTTTATCATTGTCAACCTAAAAATAATAAAAGAGTTCCAATCCAATAGAGTTAATAAAAAAATGGGAGGAAATCATAGTTTCTTCCTTTAAAATAGAATAAATAGAAAACTAAAGATTAAACTCCTCTTAGGTTCAAATTGAAACTCTTTTGAGTTTTATCCCTAGTTTTACTTTTACCAATGAGAACTCATAAGCATGTAGAAGCATGTGGGAAAAGGAATTGCAACTCTAGATGAGAATCTTAAGTCTAAAGCTTAACTCAAGACCAAATGGTACATTCACTTCGGAGACCACATATTAAATTAGATTGCAATTGCAAAACAATTTTCTTCCACTTTACAATTAACTATAGAGAGTAATAATTTTTTGGAAGTCGAAATGTTGCCTCCCCACCTTTCACAATCCTCACTTTTCACAAGCCTCTCCGTAAAATTTTGCCGACCACCAATTCTCCTCTTGCAATTGTTGCACACCTCCATGAAGAATATCGGAATTTTCTTTGCCCTTTTCTGCAAAGTGTGACCGCTGCAACAATGAGCATCTGGTGCGCATTTTGGCCCTTGGGATGATGGAGCTGTATGGGATTTGTATGAGGTAATCGCCACCATTGGAGCACATCGATTTCGAGCGCATGCTTCCACCTTGGACTTCGAAGGGAGGGAGCCATGTCTTCGGAGTTGGCCATGGCCGATCCTTCCGTGTCACATTGAACGACTACAACCATCAACGAGCTTGCAATCTATGATATGATTTTGGCTTCCACTTGCCATTGCTGCAACTACCGAGCTTGCCCTCTTCAACTCGGAACTCACGATTGTTTCGCAGATTTTAGGGTTACGTGTGCACAGGCGTTTCTGCTTGACTGTTCCTCTTTTCTTGGAATCTATGGCATGAATTTCGCTTCCACATGCCACTGCTCCAGCTCTCCTGGTTACGTCTTCAGCACCGCTGAATTCTCAACTTTTTCCCAGTTTTTAGGGTTAGGGATCCACATGCGTTGCTGCCTGAATACTTCTCTCTCTTGAGCGTTGATTGCTCCAGCTATGGCACAGCTGGGTACTGTCTCCGTTCGTCGCCCCGCGCACCTCTCGCCAGCTGCGGTTGACCGACTGACTGCTCAATTTCGAACTGCCACGGACTTAGACAGCGCTGCCGATCTTCTCCCCGCTGTACACCATGATTATACCGAGGCGCTTCACAAACCGCGGGAGCTTCGGACGTTGGTTCTCGATCGGATCGCGCATGGAGCTGCGGATGCGAGCAGGATCTTGGAGTGGCTTGAGCAGCTCATTGATAAGGCGGAGTTTTCGAAGAGGACGTCGTCTTCGGGAGGGGAGACCCTCGCTGTGGTTGTTGATGAGTTGGTGAGGGTGGAGCTTTGCAGGGGGTACGTGGAGCGCGTTTTGCTTGTTGAGAAGTTGGTCGGGAATTTGGAAGATGCCGTGGCCGGCATCGCTATGGGGTTTGCGGAGCAGCGGTTCAAGATTGGTGGAGTGCGCGGTGACAGTGGAGAGAACTTGTTGGAGGCTCTGAACCGCCTCCAATCCGTTGCGGAAATGGTGTCGCTGTTTGGGCCGGAGTCAGGGCAGCTTGTGCGGGCTGTGGAATTGCGGATTGATCGCGCCGCGTCGACCATTCGTTCGGCCACTGTTGCTGAATTTAATTCGTTTCTGCAATCCATGGGCTGGCCTCCTCCTCTCACCTTGGGCGATCGTGAGTTTAGGGACGACTCTCAACGGTCGAACCCGCTTCTGGAGGCCTCTGATTCGACTTTGTCCAGGTAATTTGCGTGATACCCGTTTAGTGGATGGCATGGACCAAGGACTCATGGTTTCAAAATGCCCTGTTCAATTGATCATATTGTGAAAAATCATTATTCCAGATGGGGCCAAATTTTGTACGACCAGAATTAGTGTAGAACATTAATTGTATTGGTCAATTAATAATATAATTGGACAAAAGAAATTCGCCGTAGGATTTACTCAAAATTGCTGAACAAACATGACACCCAATTTGGGCTTCTTGGTCCGTTTGAGGTTAAGCAGAATGTTAGGTTATGTACCCATGCTAAGGGTCTATGACATACTACTTCGTTGTTTAGCCTATTAATTGATCGCAAGAATGCCTTTTTCAATTCTATATTTTGGCAACCCCTATTTGTGTATTTCGTGCTCCCGTTGTTGTGGGCATTCGTTAGGTGCATTTTGAGGATACCTGAATTAACGTGAATATGTATCGGTGTGTTAAATCTAGACTCCATAAAATTATCTTTGTCTTAACAGCTGTGAGTGCTCGTTATGCAGATTCAAACTTTACTTCCGAGTCTTGTCAGTTTTGCAAGCGCTACAGCAGAAGCGAGCGTTAGAACGACTCAATAAAGATTTTTCAAATAGAAGGGAAAAGACTCGTGATCCTGCTGCAATTATCTCTCTTGTTTATGAGCCCCTTTGGGCAATGAAAGAGCTTGTCAGCCCATTCGCTTCCCAGGCTGTGTATCACTTCAAGAAATGGGTTCAGAAGCCAGAGCTTGTGTGTGCGCTTGCGCACAGCATGTGTCAAGAGTTTGTGGATACCGTTGATGTGTTGCTGCAACCAGTGATCAGTGATGCAGGTCTTCCGGGCTATAATGCCAAAGAGGAGTGGGTGTTATGCTTCTCATTGATGGTTCAGAACTTTTTCAAATCTTCTGTGTTCCCTGGATTAGCTGAAGATGTGGAGGAAAGATCCGACGCTTCAAAACCAGCCGCTTCTCTGTGGCTACACACTCTTGATCAAATTCTGGCATTTGACACTAAAATGAATTCCCTAGTAGTGCAGGATACCGGTGTTGTCCAGTTCAGGTCGGGTGTTGATTCCATCATACAGTATGGAATCTTTGAGAAGTCGAAGAAAGGACTCGGTGTTGTCCACATGTTTGCCGAACGACCTCATTGGCTTGATGTATGGGCTCATGTTGAGTATACCGACGCATGGGAGAAGCTGATGGTCCTTTTAGATACGGAAGAGGCTTGGCTTGTGAAAGGAAGCAACCGGACAATGCCTGAGAAGGGGATTCCTTCTGGAGTGACTGCGGTTTTGGCAGCCATGTGGTCTGTTATTGATAGATGTCGTACATTACCTGAAGTTAAATTTCGGCTGGCCTTTGTCCGAAAGGGAGCTATCCCCATTGCCGAGAAGTATCATGATGAACTCCTGTGGAAATGCGATCAGATTGGAGGCTTTGCAGGTCGCACGACTGATATGGATTACCGTAAATTTGCTACATGTATTAATGCTGCACGACATTGTGAATATAAACTGCAGGTACCACATTTCGACCTTAGTATATATATATTTTCATGTGAAAGCTTAATTAACAGCATAATTTTCAACGCATGGTCTCTTCCTCCTGCCATTGTTGAGAGGAGCAATACTAATACGATAAGACCGCCTTCGCTGTGGCGACTTGGTTCTTGCAGTGGCGAAGTCATTGAATGACTACTTGGTTTAATGAAAGTTCATATTTGAATAAATTTCATGTTATACATTTTGAGGAGGTTAGCATAGAAATTACCGCTTTCTCTGCAAATTAAGACCTGTTTTTGATGTGTTCTGCAGGAATGGTCAGAGGACTATTTCTTTCTGGAGCTTCGCTTGGAAGATGTTTGCCAAAATATTGAATACGGTGTTGAGTTTGATCTGGATGGTGAAGATTCAAAAGACATTGGAATCTCTGGTCTTGAAGGAACTATTTTTGGTGATGTGATCAGCCTCTATGCTGGCTTTAGAGAAGATCGGATTATCAATCTTGTATCCGTTTTCACAGGGAAGTTTGAAAGGCTTAGCAAGAGTTATGGTGACAGCATGGCATTCTGGCTTGCTGATGGTTCAGAATCAATTGAAGGTAAGTCTTTTTCAATTTCCTCCTGTCTTCTTGCTATATCTTTGTTTTATGGGATGCATTTGCTATGCATAGTCTCTAGGAAATCTTCACTCCATTTCGTGATTTCTGATCAAGAGTGATATGTTACAATCGGGATTTTGACACTTTGATGTCTCAGTTCCTCTGCAACTGGGTGGGTGTACTGAAGTTCAATACCTTGCGGAACCTAACTAAGTCGTTTTGTGAAATGAAGTTTACCATATTCCATCTCTTAACACGACCAGTATTGTGGACTACGTATGATGCAGGGATTCCAGATAGACACGCTTCTCAGGATTCATCCGGTGCACTTGTGGACGAGAAAATTACTTCTTTCGACAAACCAAGCAGCGTGTCTAGTGCTTTTGTGGAGGCACTCTTCATGCTTCAGCAGGATTTAAAAGTACTAAGCGACTCTTTGCAGGAAGAGGACTTCACAGAGTTTTGCTGGAACCTGATGATGAAATTGGATGAAGTTTTTGTGAATACGTTACTTCCGTCGAGCGGACAATTCTCCAGAAGTGGTACGCAGCAGCTCATGGTTGATGCAACCTCCCTCTTTCAAGTCTTCCAGCCCTATTGTGTACGCCCTGCAGGTATGTTCAAGGGATTGACAGGTGCAATTAAGGAAGCTCGCCGAACTGTAAAATAATTCCACTTCGCCCTACTTTTTCCTGGGCTTGGCACCTAACACTTCGCAAATAAGGTATTGGGTTTGTATAATAAAACGGTTTGGTGTATATCAACTTCCTTTGTCGTGTGCGGAATAATCTTCTGGTGTTTGCTTTGTATGAATCATTCTCTTTGTTTCAACTTTCTGTATTAGATATGAAGGTAGGGATGGGGGAATGAACTCCGTTACGGACGTTTATTAATTTTAATATTAGAGGTTGTGCTCTGCTTAATAACGAACTGGCAGACGACACCCTTCGAGGAATCCCTTTTGAGGATTCCCTAGCTGGTGGATTGTCTAAGAAGAAGCTCGAATTTTTCAAAGGCCTGGCGGTTGTGGAAGAGATGACGCGGGTGGCTTTAGTGTTGTCGACCAACACCCACGTTTTTCATGGACTGGTGACTGCCTGACTGGCGACAAAGCCATCTCCTCGACCAATCCGGAATGCTTCGTTAGTTTTTGGAACTGGAACTGGAAGTTGAAACAACTCTCGCTGCAGTCATAAAAGCACTCATTCCAATCTTCTTTTCAATTTTGACCTTCATAGAGTAAATTAATTTCTCACCCCCATTTTTCGCCTTGTGTATTAGTTCTGAAGTTAATAATGTTGAGTGTCCATTTTAAAAGTATCGTAATTGATAAATCGATGAAATAAACTCTACCTTGCTCGACTGTTTGACTTTTTCAATCAAATTAATTCTTTGAGATGTACCAACAGAAGCTATGTAGGTCAAAAGATGGAAATTGTTTAGTATTTTCACCTAAGCCTCTTGGAAATGAGTATCTGTGATGATTTAACGGAGCATTATGTTGCCTACTTCATTATTTGTACCTGTACAGAATCAAATCCTTAACCCCTAATGCACGGAGCAGCCAATAAGTGAACTAGACATAGCTGATTTTGTCACAAATTGTGTTGCCTATACACAAGTGCAACTACTATAATCTATTGATTTACTGGCTCTAAAACTTGTTACGAATCTTTGTTTGAAGTTAACCTCAGTACCAGATCCTTTGAAAACCTTTGGAAACACTGAAAACTCTCATTTCAGCCAATGAATTCCCCTCTCCTTAGGAATTTATCAGTTTCAGCATTGGGGCTGCACATCATGAGATGAGATAAACAGGTGAATCTCAACAATCATTATAAGTACATTCATGTTTGTAATTGATGTCTTGGTTGATAAGAGTGTTTCCCGGTAAGCCCCTCTAAGGTTTACATAGTTTGTAAGATTTATACGTGCTTTTATAAGACGTGGATTGCCGAATTTCAATAGCCACATCTTCACATATTCAATGTTTTTTGCCTTTCTCTCACTTGAGGCATTCAATCGGCATGCGATGGGCGCAAACTGTATGAAAACTAACCCCGTAAACTCAGGCTTTCTGAGAGCAGTTCAAACGTCCAAACCATCTTTCATCCTTCCGGAGACATTGAATGGTCGGCGGGGCATCAGGAAAGCACCCCACCCACTGCAACAGTATTGCAACAATGCTGATGTAGTTTCCTACTATGTAGTACTAATGCAGTATACAAAATACAGCTATTCAATACTGAAAAATTATGTGTTTTTGCAATATTGATGTAGTACAAATTTTGTAGCTGTTCAATTCTAAAAAAATTAGTTGTTGTTGCAATATTGCAACAATTCTAATTGTTGCAATATTGATGCAATTCTAATTATTTACAGTACTAATGCAATACTAAAAATATACCTAAACAATATTAAAAAACTTGGTATTATTGCCATATTGATTGCAACAATATTTTCAACTAAGAATTGTTTTGAATGTATATTGCAATTGTACAATGTAAAATACCAATTTTGTATTGAAACAATATAGAACAAGTACTGCAAGAGATTAGGGGTGTAGCACTCCTACTTTGAAATGTGGAGGGCCCATTCTTTGAAGATAGAGAAGATTCTTTCTTCACCTTTGAAGATGAAGAATGAATAAATGAGAAGGTATTGCCTTCCCAGATTTTATTAAGTAGATATTTGTAAATTACAAATATATTTCACTGATTCACCTTTACATTATGACTACTTTTATACATTTGAGTATGATGGTTCAATTGCTTTGCCACGTCTAATTATAATTTTGAGAAATTTGATGTATATTTTTTTTATTAGACTTCATAGTCAGGTTGCAAGATTTCTTGGAAGATATTGTGTAGTGAATTTTTTGCTTAACACTTAATCATTCACAATTTGATGTTTTCAAAACTCAGCAGACTTTGACAGCCATTTTGGAATAGTAAAATAACTTTTTATAGAAAACTTTGATCTAAAAAAAGTTGGAAAGTCAAGCTAACTTTCATCTCCAAAAATTCGTTTGAGGTTTTAAACCTCCAATCAAAAGTTATGGACAAAGTTCTAAGAGGGGTTGAAAAGAACATTTTCTTAAACATTTTTAAACATCCTCTTTGAATTTTATACATAACTCATATTTGAATCGTCAAAATTTGAAACAGATTTCTGAATACGAAAGTTAGCTTACTTTTACCTCTTTTTATAGTCCCAAGTTTTCTAAAAAAGATTTTTCTACTATGCCAAAATGGCCTGCAAAGCGTACTGATTTTACAAAGTGAACAAAGAAAAACTAGCCAAATACTCATTCTATACCTTCTTGCTCATTCAATACTTACTGTGGTGGAATGGACCAGACCCTGAGTCGCAATCACGAGATATGGAATTCCATTCCCATGGATGGCACCCTAGTTGCTTGGCGAGCTGCATGCCCAGGTGGCCTTGCTTGAGTAGCGAGTTTGCTTGCCAAGGTGTCGGGCAGAGGATTCTACTTTTTTAATTAAAGAAAATTAAATTAAGTTTGACATATTCTTAGTTTTGAAACAATACTGAGCAATGAACATAGCAGTACTAAATAATAAAATGCTTGGCAACATTAGTTTAGTTCTGATTGATTACTAAAGGCAATAATCTCCTTATCAGTACTGCAACAGTATTGATGCAGTATTATACTGCGTAAACATTGACAAAGTACTAATTGTATACTGTAAGAGCATCCCCACTCGGGGGCTGCTGTATCCCTATCCGGATGTATTTCATCCGGATAGGGAAGGGACCCCCCCCCACTGGAGTGCTGTATCCGTAAAATTTTGGGGAGAGGGGGTCCCAATCCTGTAAACTAGCTCGCGTTTGGGGAAGAGGGTACTGGTAACCTGTATTCTGAAAATAGAAAAAATTGGCGTCCTTTTACCCTGACAGCTCAGTTCAGTGAAACCCTAGCTCTGCACTCCAGAGTGATCAGTAACTTCGAGGTTAATATTATACAGAAAGTGGGAATTTTAGGGAATGCCCAGTGCGAGTGGGGTTCCCTACTGCAAGCAACACGGATGGAAAAAGATGTATAGGGATACAGATAGGGAAGCTGGAGTGGGGATGCTCTAACAGTACTGTTGAAGACACTCCTTTTTCCCGATGGGATACTGACGGAGTAATGATATATAGATTCATTCATCCATCTCCATTTGTGTCTGAGACTACTTTGAGGGACAGCGGGAGCAGCTTCACGAGTTCGCCTTCAATTTGCAATGCCTAAATTTGGCCCTGCGAGCTTTACCTGAAATCTGTCAAAGGTCGTATGATTTATCACCGCCCTAACGATGAATTCCCAGTAGAACGAAAGAATCTGTTTCAGGTTGTGTTGTGTGGAATTGCGCATTTTCGATGGAGCTAAGAATTGGAAGAAGACGCTCGTGGCAGTGGCAGCTCTTCTCTGTCTCTGTCTGTTTGTTGCTGCTGTTGCCGGTGCCGTTCTTATTTGTGCGTTGCACTCCTTTGGACGACTACGTCTCCAAGCCGGACGCCCATTATGGGTAAGTCTTGCATCCCTAGACAGTCGAATCCTTGATGCGCATGATGTAGAGCTCATTTAACTGCTTGGAATGGGAGCTTTTGGCAGATGGCACGACACTGGAGCGCGGTTGAAGGGGAGGTTCGTCACGGGGTCGTGGAACGGCGTGGTGCTCAACATGACGAGTCAAGCGTGGTTGTCGTCGTCCGAAGTGGACCGCTCCATCTGGACGCACCATCTCGTCATTGTGGTAGGAGCCTCCAAGACCTTTGGTACAACGCCGTTCTTGTCCATACCAAAGTGTGTCATTGTCTGAAATTCGATGATGTCAATGCTTCTTCGCTGGTTCATAGCACCAATTTCTACGCCACATTGATGTTCGCGTCAATGTTGGGTGGTAAACAGAGTGGTTCTTAACTTATGTCCAGCTTCACTAACATGAGCGCATCTTCATTGCAGCTCATAAAAGTGTATTTCACCTATCTGTAGACCTTTGCTACAACTGTGAGTTATTAGTAAGAACTATTCTCTTCTCTGAATCAACATCGACTATTCCAAAGAAATTAATGCTATGAACAATTTGGTTGAGGCTACCAATTTCTTTGGAACAGACGATTTTGTATGCAGAGTAAAGAGTAGTTCTTACTAATAACTCACAGTTCATGTAAGCGAATACATCTGCAGGTGTGTGCAAGTGCACTTCTATGATCCACTATTGAGGATGGCAGCGAGAAGCACTCGTTTCCTCACAACTCTAGGGGTTTCCCATTGTGGATAAACTGAGAAGATAGCGATGGACTAAGTTATTCACTTTTGAAGAGCAAAAGAAGTAGCTGCATAACGAGAAAGCTATTCTTCAAAGAGTACGACTGTGGTGATGATAGATTATGTGAACAGATACCGAAGACGGTTGTCTATGAGACTGCGTTTCTGCTCATCGGCGGAGGGAGTAACGGCGGTGATCTCCCTAAGGCGACAGATGAACTTGTGCTGCTTGCTGCTGCGTGAGTGCCACCTAGAACGCTTATTTGGATGGATAAGATTGGAACATCATGTAGCAAAAAAGTAAAAATTCCAAACTTCCAAGCCATTTGTTTGTTAACTCGCTATTCACTCAGATGCTTCTCATTCCTCTCTTCATGGTGATCCTGAAGTTAATTAACCCAAGTATTCTATTTAACCAAAAAGGAAAGAATAATTCATTTTCTGTATGGCATGCTATTTTGGTGGCACGTTAAATCATGGACAGCACTAAATAGAAGGAACGGTGTACTTCCCAGCCCGTTGTGAGGAGTGTGTAGAGTTTAGTGGTATGAAACGGGGTTCTATGGCGTGATCGCTGTGAGGATCGTTGTTTTCGGGGGTCCAACTCATTGGTTTCTCAGATTGGCAGTGAAGACACAGACATTGGCAGCGGTCGTGTTTCAGGTTCCAAATCAGCCTTTGCGCTTTGAAAGCGACAAACTTCAGTCCCTGAGATCTGAAGACGACATTATTGCATGTGAGCCTTTGAGTTCTCCCTTTTCAGGCTCGGGATTCTCTAATGTACACACTACCTGCCTAAACTCTGAAAATCAATGTTTATAATTTTTTAATCTCATTTGCTGTTATTTCTGTCTGCAGTTTGATTTACATGTCACGATTTGTCGTACCTGAGTAAATGTCAATATATGCATCGTTTCCACAGATACATGGGCACATTTTTTCGAGGATACCAGGAGAGTGGAATGGCCTGCCCACATTCCCATGACCAAGGCAACCATTCGTGCTTTGGATACTGTACAAGCCTATGCCTCTGGTCAGCTGAATCTGCAGGTTGTGCTTCAATACTTTCAACAGAGAGAGCATATAACTGTTTTCAATTGCTGTACTGTACATAACAACTCTCCTGTTGGATATTTTCAGTGGCCTTGTGCTTTATTTCATATCCCAAGTTGCGGGTTTCGACCTAAATTCTGACTAAAACCCTAACCTTAATACAGATTTTTAGGTCTCATTGTGTCTTCTGGTGTCCGAATTTTTTGCTGTGAAAGGAATTATTGCCAATATGGGACTGCTAGCAACTTCAGGATTTTTCACTTCATACCTTTTTCTCTTCAGTATTTCGCAATTGATGATCCCGTATGCACTACTAATTCTTTTGGCCGACAGGTGGAGTCATTTGTTGTTGGAGGTGCCAGTAAGCGAGGCTGGACGACTTGGCTTACAGGTGCCGTAGATGAGGTATTAACATGACTGCATTATGCCCTACCAATTGTAACGCCACTCTAAGCAGTTTCTAACCTAAACCCGGACAAAATGCAATGTCGCTAGGTTTTCTAGTACACCTTTGAGGGTTTGGTTTTCTACTAGCGCTTAATACGTATCCCACTCAGTCAGTTTAGGACGGAGATTGGTTTTACCTTTGGCACCTCTTTTTCACATCTTTCAAATGTTTTCTTCTATTTTCTGGATGGACGTGTTGTCTATTTTCAGTTGCATTAGTATCTACGCTACCGCCTGCCAGCTAAATCTGGGAATTTCTGTTTAGTGGCTCAGCAAGTGACAGTATTATTCAGTCGAATTGACAGTAGTTTTGCAAAACCTGAGGAAGTAATGCCTTTCAGCTTGGGTGCGTGTACAGCGTGTGGTGGGAATTGTACCCATGGTCATGGATTTGGTGAACTCTGTAAAGAACCTGCATCACTTTTATCGCTCACTGGGCGGCTGGCCAGTATCCTTTGAGCCTTACTATTCATCGAATGTGACTGCCAATCTCGACACAACTGAATTTAGCGAACTCATGGTGAGTACGCATTTCTGTAGACTAGCCACGTACTAGGAAACTTGAAACGGTAGGGACTTGCTCTGTCTGAAGGAGGATTATGAGGTGCAAAGCCTTTCTATTGTTGCTAGTTTGTTCACTCCCACATGACAAAATGTAATCTACGCGTGTTGGAAGGCAATTGTGGACCCTTACGCATATATTAGTCGCCTCACCATGCCAAAGCTTATGATCACCTCTTCAAATGACGAGTTTTTCCTGATTGACGACAGGTACTTCGAAAATCCCTTGTGCTCTTGTACTCGTATGTATTTTAGTACCCCTCACGGTGAGGTTGTCTGCTCGAGAGCAACTAGAGCATTTTTCCAGTTTTGAATTTCCGTATCTTGGCTTTTTTTTTATTTTTTATTCGGCAGTGGTATGAATGCCCTTGGAAATTCATTGCATGTGAAAGAGGAGTATCTTTGGATTCATTTTGAAATCGTTTGAAATCGTTGTTTGGTTAATATCTCCTCACCAAGGTCTGAAAAATGTGCCCATATATACTGAGTTGTCAGTGACCATCTAAGTGCAACCCTCTGCTCGCTTTCGCAGCGTGTTTTTCTGGAACGAATTAGAAGGTGAGAAGCACCACTTGGTTTTGGCCAACAGCGAACACAGTCTCATCACAGGCTTGTCAAAGGTAACGTCAGTCATCATAATACCCCCCTGCATTAGATTTACAGTTTTCTAATGTAAGAGGCATTAGATTCCCACATTAGATTCCCGCATTAGATTCTAATGGTGACTAATTGTGGAGTTAACCCCTTAATCCTACAAGGATGTGAACCCCCGACCAAAGTAGTCACCAAAATTCCCCAATTGGTGGACTAACAAGTGCATTCTCTTTTTCAACAGTTAACAAGTCATCCATCAGACCATTTCTTTACATAGCATTCTTATAGGGTTAACAACTAAGATCCATTGCCAACTAGTCAAACATCATGTTAGAGCTGAGTGTAGCCAATTAGATTGTGTTTGAATATCAATCCTATATTTTTATTACTTGAAACTAAGAATTGTATATTATTGTGAGAAATTTCAATTTTTTTTGAAAAAAAAAGTAATTGATATCATTTTTGCTGAAAAAAATTGAAAATAAATAACTAAAAATAGAAGAAACAATTTTCATTAATTGAAATTTTCTTAAGAGGCACAAGTAGCATTGGAGATTTGTGTGAAAAATTCCTCAATTGGTTATATAATATTTTCCACCCAAAAATAGCCACAGCAAAGACCTCGAAGTCAAATTTGGCTGCCAAACCAAATTTATCCTTTTATTAAATTGGTATATAAAATTTTAATATTTTTTGCTAGTAAATAAACGTATTTTCTATTTATGTTATTTTTTTCAAAAGTTTTAATGGAAAAATCAAATTATTGTGATTTTTTAAGTTAATGGTGGAAATAAAATTATATCAATTATAATTTATATTCAAATAATTTGGAAGCTTTACCATAAATGAAGGTTGAGATTAGAAAAAAAAGTATAATTGAAATTGAAAATCCATTTTAAATGGTTGTATTGAAAGTTACAATCAAGGTTGACCAAGGCCTATCCACTTTTTGAATGAATGGACCTTTAAAGGTTAATGTTACTGTAATGCAAACAACAGTGTTAGCTTGATAGTATTGTCTTTGGCATCAACTTGATATTATAGTAGCAACTGTTTATTTAGCATTTATTTCAACATCAACTTGACATTAATTTAACATTATTTAATGTTGATCTGATGTACTATTAGATCAACATATATTTACCATTTATAACTCTGTGAATCTAATAGGGATTCTTGTGAGAGGGAACCACTCCTGTGATAAGGCTCTGAAATGGTGTGTTGTGAGTGCAGCTCTTGGCAGCCACTGAAGCTTTCCACTTAAGTATAGCAATGAACAGATGGCACGTTAAAAATGCTGGCGGAGACCAACGCGTGACTTCTCGGCCCAGGTGTTGGTGGACCTTTGACAGAACTACTGGAAACTTTGTTGTGAATGCATCTGAGCAACCACTCAAAGCAACCCTGTGGTACGCTCATTCCATTCCCAGTAGCGGAAGACGGGACTTTCGGTGGCTTACAGCAGATTTTGGAAACTGGTATGCAGATCTCTTTCTTGGTCAGGTATCAGAATGGATACTGTCTGCTGTGTCAAATACCATGATAATATCTGAAGTAAAAGAAATTTTAGACAAAGTCAATGCCTAGAAATAATGTAAATCAAATGTAAAGCACCTATTGAGCTATAAATAGAGCTTCTCAACCGAAGTTGTTGATAGAAAACTGTTTAGAAGAAATGCTAATGCCTTGAATCCTCTTTGAAAGGTCAAAACAACCTAAAAACCCAAATTTTGATTCTTTAAATGACCATTGAAGTGATTTTGATCATTGTTGGAGGGACAAAGATTAACGGCCCTTTGATGCTGTAGATCTAATGAAAAAGTTCGAAATCAATTAATTTTGAGTTGTACTATGTTCTTGATGACTGCTCACCATAGCAGTGAATGTTCGTGTAGTCACCGGAACTTGTTTTCAGTTCTAACTTTCGAGTGATTGTGTTTCTCAGTTCTACTTTCATTGTGGCTGGAATGTGCTTTCAACCGATTCTCTTCCGACCTCAAATGCTGAGTACTAGTGCATTCAGCATATACAGCAGTTCAACTTACTCGTGTGCTGCCACCGCGGCCTTGCCAAAGGTGAGTCAGAATCCATCTGTGAATTTGAATGACCAGGGAACGCTCTGCAGAAGAAACATACATGTAGTAAAATTGTTTTGAAATGAATTATTCATTGAATCAAGTGGATACTCTGAGTACCCGTATGTGCTTGACTTTGTTCGTTTCCATAATTGCCCTTGCTCTGAAGCAACTTCGTTTTCCAGGAGGGGTTTGGTGCATACTTTGTGGAGTTGAGGTTCAGAGGTCCCCAATTGTCATCGCCATTCATATTCACCACGGACGCTGTCATTGCCCCAGACTATTACCCTTTTGCAGATTGTCATGGAGTCCAATGCTATGGTACTTTGGTGTAAGCCATGGCGGCATGAGAGTTGGAGAATCTTTGATACCACTTGCTCCCTTCACGCCTCTGAGATTCTACTCCTAGCTCAAACTGTACAATCCAGCATCGCATGTAAAAGTCTGAGTCTCAGCCAAATGATTCTCAGCCCCGAGGGTTGCGCAACTTGTGGACATCCCCGGCTGAGGACTCCGCTTAGTATGTGGGGACTCTTGTAGCATTAATTGTTGTGGTCTTTTGGTGCAAGTCACGGTAACCCAAGAGTTGGAGAATTTTTTATTATGTCGATTTTGCCTGGAGTTGGACTGATATTGCCCAAGTCTCACCTGCATTAGAATATCAGAGAAATGAGAGGTGATGGACATGAAACAGATATCATTAATGAACTAGAGTCCATGCTTTTCCTTGACAAATATCCCATAACAGTAGGTCCTTAAACCAACCTGGTTCTAAATGTGTCCCCTATTTAGCAATGAGTGACATTTTCTTTGACATATCTATGATTGATATTGATGAGGTAGGTACTCTTACAGGGATGATATATGAAACTCCTACCTTGATTTATAACCATCATACTTAGAATCATATTTTTAGTTGATTCTTGCTATAAGTAGTGTCCATTGATTTAGAAATATTCAAGACACTGCACTTTCCTGTATTTGTGACATTTGCTATGTTTTAGTACTTGTCTTGTAAAGGATAGGGATGTGGTAATCTGTATTAATAGCTAGCATAAGCAGGGAGGTGGGGTAGATGTGTTTGTGAAGAGATTTGGTCAAGAATATGAGTTTTTGAGGGTGGTTTGATTTTTGAATAGAAATGAATTATCCTATAATCATTTCTTGAGTTGTATTTTTTCAATTAGAGTCTAATCAAACTTTCACTCTTGCCAATAAGATTTGTAAAGACCTATGTTAAAAAAACATGTTAGACAATGAAGAATCTTGGATATTCTAAATTTTCAAAAATATTGGTACAAAGTTTTGTTTTTTCTTCCATTTGGATGTTTGTAGATTCTTGTCTTTGTGCTCTTATATGCTTATAATGTAGATTTTTGGAACTTTCCTTTACAAATATTCTATAATATAAGGAATGTATATATGTTTTAGGGCTGTTATAGTAGGTGGATGTCCGGTTCACTCGTCTTTAGGAGGTCTTGTCCATTTGATGCAATCAACATATAATTAACTTTCCAATAACATAAAAATAGGTGACGTGGCTACTATATTGCTACCATGTGGCATAGATAGGATGCTAGGCATGGACGAATTTGGTAGGGTTGTGGATGTGGTACAAGGTGCAGACGGAATTAGTAGGGGTGTAGATATGGTATAAGGCTTGAACAAAATCAAGAGGAATATGGACATGGTATAGGAAGTGGATGGAATCATTTTTGCTTGCTTCTACTCCCATCCTCGTCCTACTTGGTCACCATGATGACGTCCATGCCTTAACATTGTTGTCTTTGTCTTGGTGTAATAACGTCCACATCTTATCCATGATGGCATCTGCACCTTGACGTTGTCGTTTGCATCCAATCTATGATGACGTCCTTGCCTTGACATTGTTGTCCTCACCCTAGTATGATGATGTTTGTGCCTTGTCAACGATGGCGTCTACACCTTAATAATATTGTTCCCGCCCTAGTCCAATGACATTTGCACCCTATTTGCACCCTAACAATGTTATCCCTATATTGGTTCAATGATGTCTGTGCCTTGTACACGATGGCATCCACATGTTGATGTTGTCATTCACGATGACGTCTATGCCCTGATAGTAATGTCTCCACCTTAGTGTGATGACATCTGTGTCTTGTCCACAATAGCGTCTATGCCCTAATCCCTGTGATTCAAGTGCATGTCGTAAAGTTCCTCATCCTGATTGAATTGGCACTTTTCGTATCCGTACCCTAATAACCTTGATTCAAGACCGCCAACCATTGTTCATACAAAAGATTTTTATAATAATGCATTCTTGTCTCTCCAGAAATAATATGAACCTATAAACATTTAGGTTGAATCTGTAAAAATATACTTCACGTGCATCCAAAAGAATATAACTTGTAGGTTGAATTAAAAAACAATGCCTTTTAGAAATTATCGAAAAAATACACCCTTAACCCTTGAGTGCCCCTTGTGTGCTCACAAGTTTCTGGCCATGTTGGATTCCATTCCAAAGAATTAGTTACCGCATGTGCAAAAATATGATCCATAACCTTTCACCATTGAAATTTCGAAAGAGGTGGTCTCTTGAGGTGTACTAAAAATTTGGAAAAGGTTGACTATAGGGTTTAGAAGATTATAATGGTTAAAGTAGCATTGACTTTTGCTGATTGAGAGATTTGGGGGGGAGAGTTATGCACTTCGGGACACAACTACTGTTGGAGGGAGGAAGTGGAAATTGTGGTTGAAATTTTGGCACGGGGTGTGGTGAAAGTGCAGGTCATTACTTGCCAAATTTCAAGGTTTCTTGATGGCAAATTTATAGTTAGTAGTGCATTGAACTTTGCATAAGCATGCTGCCTTGGCAAAAGCACTTTTGTATCTCGGTCAAGCTCGTAATGCGAACTTTGTCAAAAAGTGAACTTTTCTATACTAGTGCCAGTCCCCACATTCATAGACCACAATGACTTTTATCAAAACCACTCCCGCACATCACCCTGTAGTACTCTAAATCCTATGTATTTAAATTTTGGCAGTGCAACCATGATCCAAAGTCGCTTTGGCCCAAATTCGATTTTGAAAGACCACATTTTAGCATGTGGGGTGTTTAGGGATTAAACATGAATTCAAAAGAATACAACTTGTAGGTTGAATTAAAAAACAATGCCTTATAGCAATTATCCCCCAAGATTTGCCCTTGAACATGAATTACAAAAAAATAAAACTTTTAGGTTGAATTAAAAAGAACCCTTTTGTAGCAATTATGTCAAAAAATTCACCCTTGAACATAAATCCAAAAAAATATAACTTATAACTTGAATTTAAAAAAAACGGTGCCTTGTTGCAATTATCCACAAAAATTCACCCTTGAACATGAATCTAAAAGAATACAACTTGTAACTTGAATTAAAAAACAATGCGTTGTAGCAATTATCCCAAAAAATTCACCCTTGAATATGAATCCAAAATAATACAACTTGTAACTTCAATCAAAAAAGAATCCCTTGTAGCAATTATCCACAAAAATTCACCCTTAAATATGAATCCAAAATAATACCATTTGTAACTTCAAATAAAAAACAATACCTTGTAGCAATTATCCCCTAAAATTGGCCTTTGAACATGAATCCAAGAAAATATAACTTGTAACTTCAATTAAAAAAGAATCCCATGTAGCACTTATCCACAAAACTGCACCCTTGAACATGAATTCAACAAAAACAAAATTATACAAACAAAGCCTATACAAAAAATAACCATTTACTCTCGTGGAGAAAAAATATAAACAATCAAGAAGATTTTTGTGTCCCAAGTTTCCATCATTCAATATGTTTTAAGGAATGAATTTCCTAAGTTTTGTTTTGTTTTTGTTTAGACTAGTTCTCAAGTGTTTGAGGAACTAAAGAATGAAAAATTTTGCCACAATAAAGGAGACATGTTGTTCCATGAAGTCACTTGCAAATCTTAGTCAGTAGAGCTTTTAATTTAGGCATTTGACTTTCATGTACTTGAAGATATTTTTTGAATTGAAAATAAGAGTTGGCTGCAATCAATGGTTTTCCCTCTCCATGAAAAGGAAGAATCCCATGCCCAAGTGCATTTGAAATGCGCACCTACTTTGTTGTAAAACTAACGTACACACCCATACCTGAAGTTTGTGCCCTGACCTCCCTAATTCAGGTGCACACCCTAAAGTTCGTCATCTTGGGTGAATTGGCACTCCTCACATCCGTACCTTGACCATTCACGTTTGTGCCTTGAAGGTAACATCAACACCCACACACTAGCGTTTCCGCCTGACCTCAACGTCCATGCCTTGGTTCTAGCATTATGACACACTATGAAGTGACATTTCATTCAAAAAAATTCCACGGCTTACAATATGAAAGCCGTCTTAACCATCCGAATGTCCAGTCCGATTTGCCCATCCACCCGTCCCATCCGATGACCCTAATTTGTACGTTTTGACAACCCTTATATGTTTCACCTTAAAAACTAACTTTTCTAGCTCAACAAATGACTTGTTAAAACAAATCCTAGATTCTTGAAATTGAAAAAATCTAAAACTTGTTAATTGTTTATGTATAGTATAATTTTGTAGTGTAAAATGGTTTTATAATAAGCAGACATTGCTTAGAAGAAAAATTGGTGGAGAAGAATATAGACTTATTTATTTGTGATCTAATTCACTTCTAACTTTTTTGTTGTAAGTTATTTTGAAACAATTTTAAAAGAGAGTTTCTAAATCTTTGAATCCTTGCAATGAAATTTTTTTCAATTCTTTTAGAAAAGTCATTGCTTATATATGCATTAAACTTTCTATAAATCAATTTTCTTAAATTTGTAATTTTGTAAGAATTCATTACAAAATGTGTTTCAAAATGATCATTTTAATAATAATTTCTCTATACACAATGTGCATTGAAAATGCAATCTTAGTTCCAAAGCCAATAGGGTACCTTTAGGATAAAATGCCCATGAGGCATAAAAATTTCACATTTTCATGTAAATTTGAAAACTATTGTAATTTTTTGGAAGACTTCATGTCATTAGTTATAATCAAATTCATAAAAGATCATTTTAATGGCTTAAATCACATTAAGAATAAAAAATACCAAGTGTCTAAAAGACAATACAACAATGTTTCATGGTATTAAATATCTTCTTCTCTAGATTAGTCAAATGATACCACGAAGAAATTTTCAACACAAAAGGCTCCAAATGTATTCAAGAAATGGATGAAAAAATACTTTCATTTTTTCAACAAACCTCCTTATAGTTATAGAAAGGACAAAAATATCACAAGTCTTGGCTTCAAACAATTCATACATTAGAGAATTTTTCAAGCCTCTTGAAGCCTATCTGCCTATGAGTTCCTAGACTATTCAAAATTTGATGTTGTTAAGATCCTACCATATCATATAATATTAATTTATTATATTATATTTTAAAAAATATTTTTTAATGATAACAATTTTTAAAGTTAATTTTTTTTAAATAATAATTTATTATTATTTTATATTCTAACTAATTGTGCCTTCTTGAAATGGTCTTTTGGAAGCCTAAAAAAGTCCTCTAATGAAAACTATAAGAAATATTAAAATATTAAAAAAATTAAAAATAATGATTTTGTTTGTCTACAAGTTGAAAATATCTAATAGTTGTAACTTTGACTCTATCTATATATATAAGCATAAGTGACCTACAAATAATATTATATGGACAAAAAAAAGGAAAAAAATTGTGATTTTTAATCCAATTTTTTTAATAAGACTTTTTTCATTGTATTTAGAAGAGATGGTGGTGGGTGGAAATTCCTTTATTGAGATGTTTAATTTTCAATGTCTTTTGGCATTTTGTACTTCCTAGCTCCAAATCTAAATCTTCGTCTGAAAACTAAACTTTTTGAATTAATAAATGAAGTTAATGAAGTCTAGTTTCTATTCTAATTTGGAAATTTCAAAAGTACTTAAAAACATGAATTATATTGCAATTAGAACTTTGGACTATTTTTCATGGTTTGACCATTTCTAATTATATAATGTCAAGGAATTTCTTTTTATTACACCATCCTATGGTTTACAATAATGTACATCAACGGTGAAATTTCTATTTGATATGAATTCTTTTGTTGTTTTCTTCCAAAATTCATAGTTTGTATTTTCAAATCAATTGAGAGTAGTTTCTATGTGATGTTTGACCCTTTTCATCCAAAATTTACAATAACTTTGAATTGTCATAAATAAATTTTTGAATTTTACAACATATAGAAGACATATGAATTCATCTCAAAAATATAAAACTAAGACAACCCATTTTATAAGGTACCTACACCTAAAACCAATAGAATAAGCAATTTAGTATGATTCCCATTGATAAATTGAAAGAGTTTGTGGGGCCTTGTTGGTAGTCAAAAGGAGACTCTATATTCTCTTTAAATGCATATTTTAGGCACTAAATGAATAAATTACGAATTTTCAAAGTGCTGAGAATAGCAGGACATTAAATCTATCCCACAAAATAAAACCACCAAGGTAAATTTACACCTAGGAAAAATGCAGGAATTTTTGGTTTGCCACACATGAAAAAATTTGTACATTTTGATTTCATATTTGCAATCAAAGATTTCAAATTAGCTAGGTATGTGTAAATGAAGAACCTAGGATTCACATGGCACAAAATAGGGGAATTGTTTCACATTTTTACTATAATACACAATATTCACCTTGATGGTCTCACTGTCAGACAAGTTTAACATCTTGCCTAGAATTGGATGTACACACTCTAAAGAACAGAACTTATATTACAGCCACTTAGCGTGATCAGACAATCCTTCAGCGATTTCTAGACAGCCCAGGAAAACTAATTGGCTGTATCCGCTTCAAACTATAGAAGTGCTGAGAAATCCTATCAAACAATGTGCTACACTTTTTAAAAAATGTATACAAAACTACACATTATACATCTAGAACGCAGTATCTGCCGTGGGCAGCTACGGAACAATAGAAATGTTCATGCAGCAAAAATCACAATTTGAATCTATAAAATGTAAATTTTCCTTCACATACGCATCAAACAAATGTCGGTTTCTGTGGTCACCAGGGCTTCCTTAATGCGAGGAGACGAATTCCTCGCTCCAGTTCCACAACTTCGCTGCCAGCTCAGGATCATTTGCATATGAAGAGAGATACGGATATACGTTGCTGTCTTTGAAGTATTTTCCTGAGACCCCATTCACCTGAGGGCTTGTGGCAAGATAACATGTTGTTGCAGCTCCCTGTTGTCCACTAAAACGCTGTTAGTATTTAACCCAACTAACCTGATTAGACGACGAGACTTCCAAAGCACACCGCAGGATTATTCCGAGCACCCAATCCATGAATCCTACCAAGGTTACTAGAAGCTCAAACCTTGCAGCACAACCATTTGTTCTGTTTCCAGTAAGCATGAACCGTTGAGTTACAGCTGAAAGAATGGCAAGGACTTGTACCTGGGGTACCGTTTTCACAGCGAACTTGACGAGGGACAACGCTGCCTCTGGAAAGTCAAACGTAGAACGCTAGTTGAAATAAGTATACCATTTGAGAATTCAACTACAGAATTCAAGTCGTACAGGCTTGGCAAATTAGCTGATCAATAGAAATTGAATTGCTGCATACTGACTTCGAGCCTACACACATCCATTTACAAGAGAAACGAAAAGCTACTAGGAGACCAGTTTTCGTAAGGTTCATAGTAATTGATGATGTCAACCAACTTCAGTTATTGAAAGCATTCAACTGTTGAGAGCATTACCACTAAAAAAAACGCTCTGCCCCTTTCCAAAGTTTGTGGAAATAACACCAGGATGGAGCACATTAGCTGTCACGTTCGCTCCCTCTTCCTGTATCAGATCAATTGCGCATAATTATTGGCAGACCCAAGATTCAAAGAGCCATGCTGCTAAGGGCCAACCAGTCAACTGCAGCACATGTTTGCCTTCGGCGTGATTATCAGTGTCTAAAAATACTTCCAAAAACGAGTTCAGCATCTCAAAGGTAAAGAATACCTTCAGTCGCCTTGCGAGCTCCTTCACATGCAAAATATTTGCTAGTTTGGACTGTCCGTAAGCCATGTTTGCCTGATACCTGCTCATGTCAAGAAACTTCAAAAGCTAAGCAACAAAACACAGCGCTCCTAATGTATATATTTGAACTTGTTAGATAATTATACACAGAAGTTCATAGCTTCCAAAAACCCTAAACCAACGATCATTTTTGAAGTGAATAATACCTCAAATCCGCTAGGACCCTAAGAATACATGCTAAATGCATTTAAAGTAATCTCTAAACCCAAAACAGACTCGATTTGAAACGTCGTGACTTGAGATGAACACGACAAGCTCACAAAGGTAAAATAGCTCTGTATACACTTAAATAAATTGATTAGTGCCCTAGAAGCACAAAATCGACTGCAATCGATCCACTTCCAATGTTACGCCTCGGGAGTAAATATTTTGTAACAAGTACAGTGTGATATCATTTTAACAATCAAACAAGTAAAATTGTAAACAATTATATAACATATATAAATATATAAGTTCATAAAAAATTTAACAAAAGTAAGCAAGCTGTTCACCAACCTTGAATCAATAATTCATGTACCAATAAGTTAATGAATTCATAATGTTTGAAAGGTTGTAATTCGATATTCAATGACATCGGAATTATTCCACAGATAACAAAAGTGTTATTAAGTGTGAAAAAAACAATTTTGGGGGGCGGAAGAGAGTTTCTAATAATCCTCAATTTTGATAAGCAATTCGCCACAGGTATTCACACCATTTCATTTAAAACTTCCTGAATACTACTGACAGATAATATAACAGTTCTGTTGTCCATCAAATACATCATTTAAGACTCCATTTTTCTTAGAATTTTCTGGTTTCATAGAATATCTAGTTTTGTACATATAATAACAGTCAATGTTCAGAATTGTTATTGTCCATCTTTACATTCCTATGGCCTGGCCATGCGGCTGCTTTGGATGGGTGGCATGCTTGGAATGATCTAACCAAACCCTAAAATCATGACTGGAATTTCCACAGGTGCATTGGCATTCTACCGTGATTTCTAGTTACCAAAAAGCCTTGGTATTCAACATTTATAAGTGTCAAAATAACGAGTAAAACATTGTTAATACTTGACATTATTAGTTTGCAATATATTGGGTGAACGATGTTAGTACAAATATTAGATATATTCTTAAGAGATATGATGATTATAACGTTTATGAGTAAAAAACCTATCGAGACCGAATTTTTCTCAACTCATTACCTTGTAGGGTCATTCAGCTTGTCAAAGGCAACCCCTCCCTTGTAGGCATACTTGTGGGCCTCCGATGCAACATTCACAACTCGGCCTTCCTCTCCAGTCTCCGTGGCGGTGGTTTTTAACGAGTCAAGTAGAAGGTTCGTAAGGAGGAACGTGCCTACAGACATGTCCACAACAAAAACTGATCATTATCCAGCTAAAGAACACGAACGTCTCCGTTCAAGAGTTCTTATGCTAACTCTTTCTCTGGGGCTTGTTGCAATTGTCAGGAAGAATTACTCCGTGTGCAATCCCTTGCCTAGCTGAATATGTAACGCGTTGATGCGGAGTGAACCGCAGATCGCACGACATGCTGCATAGCAACAAATGAATGAAAAAAAGGAGACAGGTGAGGGTCTTCAGTGTACTCACCGATTTGATTCGTAGCAAAAACCTTCTCCAATCCGTCCGCTGACAGCTCAAACTTTCCTGACATGTAGCCTGCATTGTTTCTAAAAAAAGCCGCATTCACAAAAGCAGATTAGATTCTACTCTGATGTAAACATCAAAATTACGAATGTATTGTCCAAATCTCATTCTAACAGGCACAGCCGCACAGTAAGCCCTCAATATCAATGAAAGTAACAACAACATCATTTCATATCCTTGTAACTCCGTAAGAGCTTCTGATAATGATCGCCATCAACCTAGGTCAAGATGCCATACATGAGAACATTGAGGGGGAGCTTTCGAGTTTTGAAACCGTTGGCAAACTGGCGCACTGATTCCACGGATGCGAGGTCAAGCTTCATGACATCCACACGTGCCTTGGGACTTTCGGCTGTAATTGCTGACTTTACTTTTTCTCCAGTCTCCGTATTGCGAATGGCCATAATTACGTGAGCCCCTCTCTTTGCTAACACTCTAGCTGCCTCCTTTCCAATCCCTGAAGTTGCTCCTGCAAGCAAAAATAAACACATTAGCGATATTCCTATGAATCCGACTCTGCCCATTCGTCATCGTTCTTAACCCTGCTGAGAATAGGTACTGTCATTTCCGTCAAAATTATTCATGAGCCCTAAATCTTTAATAAACAATTGAATCTTCAGTCAAGGAAAAGTACTGCTCTACGACAGACGGAGAGATCTCGATCTCAGACGAAAGGCAGACATGCACGTTCTCTTCTTCGAACTCATCTAATCAGGCGGCTTAACATACTGATGACATTCAAGAAAGGGAGTGCCACCCTCTTTGGTCATGCAGAACCGAGCCTGTAGACACACACTATAAGTTAAGGCGTGAGAAAATCACCACTTATGATGATGGTCTTAGAACTGAGGTCGATCCCAGAGGTAACATCTTCGGCAGTAGAACGAGATCCAAAGCCACTAGGACCAGCAGTTCCTGTCAGATAATTCCACAAGCCACCCATTGCTCTTAACCGCTACTCTCTTCCAAGCTCCCTGCCACAACAAGACAATCGATAAGTGATAATGAGACTCACTGAAACAATTAAACTTCCATCAATTCCTACGACCTGTTACGCACTGCCCCCGGAAAACGGAATCTTCTGTTTTACTACATTCTCAATTACATTCTCTGTTCTTAAGCTGTAAGTAAATATACAAAGATTGATAAACGATTCATAAACGTTGAAACTATGTCGGAACCAGAAATCACGAAAGAAAACAGAATTATTCCGTTTCCCTGCTATTGCTCAAGAACAGTTTCAAATAGATGCAAACAGAGAAATGCAGATACTCCTTTGGCGATCAGCTATGGAGAAATCTTTTGAGATTTTATCCAATTCGATCCGTTGATCTGAGATTATCCAGAACCGTAACTCAACACTTCAGCTCTATCGAAGCAACGAGCTAACACCAACACTTAATTGAAGCACCATCCAACCAACGACATTTGCGAACAACACACGAGTTACCAAACAAAGAACTCGAAGAGAAAAATCCCGCCACGAATCCAGATATTGCTAGACAAAGACAAAGCGCAGTACCACAATGATTATTTCAATCAATTACTAAAGTTTAATGACTTAAACGACAATGACGACACTCCCATCTCCTCCCAGTAGTCATTAAAAACTAAACTAAAATGTACTCGATAGAAAAATGCAATGTAAAACAATTAGTAAGTCCCCCGGCAATCGAGACAACCGGCATAGCAGTCCAATCAGACCAACCCTCGCAGAAAAAAGAAACAGAGTATCATAGCACATATTGCACAGCGCTACACGCAACGACAATTTACTCCGTGCAGAGAAAAACACATTAACAGAAGACGCAAAAGTTATCAGAACATACTCTCTGAAGAGCACTTGAAACCTAGCAAATGCGACACGGTCGACCTACACCGCCAAAAGATCAACAGAATAGGAAGCAGCGAAGAGAACATGGAAAGCCAGCAGCGCGCGAACGAATAACGGAGAAGCTAGGGTAAGACGTGTGAGTCTGGACGGATCAATGAAGATGCGAGCAATGCGCGGAGCAATGCAAGGCCGGAAGCAAGGGGCAAATCACGTGCTGTATGAAACCTCACTAGGAAGCTTACCTCGAATCTGGGAGAAGCAGTAACGCAGCGGACGGGCGAAGAGAGGGAGAGAAGGAACGCAGAGTCGAGAACTGAGAATTAAGTGGAGGGAAGAATCGCAGGAGTGTGGGTTGCAACTGAACGACTCGCAAGCAAGCGCAGACAAGCCAGCAGTGCGAAGGGAAGGGAACCACGTAAATGGCGCGGTGAGGAGGAGAGGCGTGGAGGACGTTGGAGGGTGACAGTTGGTTGTCGAGCAGCATGGGCCAACTACTTTCAGATGGCACCAGCTGATTTCACCGACCCCTGCCGTTCTTGTCAGATGTGATCTAGGGTATGTTCGCACTTCGTGTTAGGGGTGATGTTTGCAATGTGAATTCAGTCCAGAAGTAGGCCTACATTCATCTCTAAGATCTTCAGTAACAATATTCTTTAATTCAGTCTTTAGCACCCCAACGTCTCAAATATGGCCTCTTGAAACTCAAAAATCTCCTCGTTTGACTATTATAATCTTTTCAACGGACGGTCAAAGAACGTGTCTCTTTTCCTATAGCTTTAACCCCATCTCTAATACCAATTGGTACAGTCAATTTATGTGAATCTCATTTTAATTGATAGTTTGACTAGAATGAATTGGGAAGAATCTAGATTTTAACAAAAATGGACTAGGTGTTTAGGGGTTAATACCGAGTGAGACAAATAACTCCAATTCTTGTTCATTACACAAAATAGTGAAATTAGGTTGCCTTCCCAATTAGGTTAAGTACCTCATGGATCAATGCTTGTACACATGGAGGGGCATGCAACTCTGTGAACCGCGCCTTGAACTGGTACACTAATCTATGCCATGCACATGGCTCTGGATTAATTGCATCATTGTACAATAGCAGAGAATATTTATATAGTGTGGATTGTCAAGAAATTAGCGTGGGGTAACCTAATTTCACTATTTTGTGTAGGGATTGTCACACCTTCTTCTCCCTATTTTTAATCTTCACATAACAAGGAAGTGGCAATTTCTTCTTAAATTGCAAAAGGGACATTCTTTGAAGATTGAGAAGTTTTTTTCTTCTCCTTTGGCGAAGAAAAAATAAAGAATGGGTGTGAAGAAGTTTTCATGCAAGAAGTGATTTTCTTGGAAAAGGTGTAACAACCCCTAAATATCCAAAAGAAGGGGTCTTCCCTTGTAATCAAGTTGAAATGATCATTTCTAAAAATCTATGTATATCTATTTCTTAAAATTGTATTTTGAAATTTTCAGCAATACAATCTTGTTCAACATTAGTAATTGGTAATCCCTCTACTTTTCAAAGAATTTGACTCTATAGATTTTGAGATATTTGCAGTCAAAGTTCTGTAAATGAAAATCAATAGTTCTTTCTTTCAAGCAAATGACTTAGGGGAGGCATTTAAAAAAAATCTCAATTAAAAAGTTTGTCTATTTTGACCAAATCCAAGTGCAATTGTGAACAATTGTATATATTTACACTAGTTTTTACTAGGATTGAAGTAATGGAAGATTATTTTGATAGCCTTGTAATCAATTGAGCTGCACTAGAAAAACAAGAATTCCACCTCATCTTGCCTCATCAACTTGATCTAGCCCTTGTACATACTTGCACTATCTATAGAATATTCTATTTTTGGATAATTTCTCATTAGTTAGGTCTTTATCCATGATAATTTGCAAGGGATATTCTTTAAAGTAGTTGAGTTTGAAAATATACATGAGATAATTTTTTTGCCCAAATTAAGGTTTTTCTTACTACTAAAGGACACCTCAACAAACACGTAGGTAAAAAAATAATAAATATTATTTATTGGGGTTGTATTTTTAGTCAAAGAAAGACAACAACCCAAAATATTTTTTGGTGCATTTAGGATTTTAGAGCTTGTTAATTGTAGGTCACATAATAAAATCTATGTATTTTTCAAAAGTAACTCAAGTTGTTAAAGCTACAATGCTAAACGTGCTTCAATTTTAGATAGAATACTATTATAAGCATATTTTTTTTACTATAAGATACATATACGCACTTATAATTCACCACTTTTTGCAACTAAGACAAAACTAATTATTTCTTCATTGAAATTAAAATGAAGGAATAATGTATGTTATTTATCAAATGGAAGGCATTTTGAAGTTGAAATTTAAAATTTAAGTAAAGAGCTTTGGCCCCATGTTGTTCAAAGAAATTTTTACTTTTAAAAATCCCCTCAATAGAGATTGTAGATAGCCAATAATTGATAGTAGAGTCACTTTTAATTCTATGCCCCTATGGTGTTGATTGTGCATTTTAGGATACAAAGATGTATGTGAAGGTGCAAAAAAGTTCAACAAGTGCATTGTATAAAATTTGTGATTTTTTGGAACATCACGATGCAATTTTTAGAAAATGATGTATTTAGTATTTACAAATAGACAAAAATGGTGCAATTTAGTGTCTAATGATTACATGTGGGAATAGTGACCTTGTGACACTTAGAGGTAACATTTATTCTCCAAGTGTGGATTTCATTTCTTTTTCCATGTAATACATTCCTTAGAGATGACATTTATTCTTTAATTGTGGAATTCATTATTTTTTATTTTTTGTGCTTCAATCTTAGAAAAAGACATTTATTCTTTGTAGGACATAATAGCATTAGATGAAGTCATCAAATTTGGATAAAAACTGCATGAATATAATTGAGAAATATTTTTTGGTTCAAAACATGGATGAATGCAAAAATATACTCCATAATGCTTACCAAATTTCAGTGATTGGCATCTCAACACTTTTTCACAAAGCTAAAAGAGAACTTTATACAAAAGCGATTAGCTAGTAATAAGAATGTACAATGATCACAAGCTATGACAATCATCCATTCACTACTAGAGGAAGGGGTGTTTTAAACATGGTTTTTAGTCAAAAATTGCATACTTAAAGTGTAAGTCTTTTAAGTAATTTTTACTTAAAATGTTGTGTCTAGGATGCACCTTAAAGGACAATATTAAAAGTCACAAACTTGTCTTTTAAGCACTTTCTACTATGTCTTTTAAATTTACCATTTTCACTAAAAAGAAAGGGGGTCTTTTAAATGCAGATTTAAGTCAAAAAATGCAAACCAAAAAGCATAAACTTGCATTAATATACAAGGATGCCATCCTTCCAATGCATAATTCCGTGACTTTTAATGCAAGTCATGGAAATTGAAATGCTAAAGCTATTTATGACTATCGGAGTTTCTCTTCAACTCCTTGCTTCCTTGCCTCCCTGCTTGGCTATTCTTCCTCCTATAAGATGCAATGTCTATATATAGTATATTCTACCCTTATGCAACACCACGAGATTCCACAACAAGTGAATAAATAAAATGAATCAAAGTCTATAATCATCTAAGCTCACAAGTCACCACCTTCATACGATGCAAGATGCTCCACTACATAGATGCCTACACCTTTGTCCCATTCCTCAACTGTCATTATCTCCACCATAGCTTCATAAAACCTAATAAACATCTCATATTATTCTTTAAAGAATGTGAAACCAAAGGCATCTAAAGGAGATGAAGAATCTTCTCTAGGCACCTTTTGAGGCTTCAAGGTTAGTAACTGATGGACACATGCCCGTAGTGCCATCTTGAGATCATTAAGTTTCAAACCAATAGGGACATCTTGAGATCATCCACAAAATCGTTGTTAGTTTAAATGAAATGTAACTCTTTTAATTGTAGGTAGATATGAGGTTTGTTGGTCAATAATTACATGAAAGTTCATGTAAATAAATTTGTATAAAAGATATAAGCAAAACTAAAAAAATTGAAAAAGGATTCAAGCATTAAAGGGTTAATGCATCCAAAATGAATTACTAACCTAGGAACACTATAAACGCATCTGCTAGCTGAGCTACTTCGGCCTTTCGTTGGTGCATGTCCAATACGGTAATTAATTCCCCTATTGTTACTTTACAGTTTTGACCAATAACAATTCTCGAGTTAAATCACAATCTTTGCTCAAAATGGAAAATTCAAACATGGACATGAATGATTATTGAACACCACTACAACAATCGATTAGTTTGAAACTAAGCATATCAGAAGTTAGAAAACCCTAGAAAGCATACTTTCTTATCCATAAATGCCTTGGGAATTATCATGTCAATATCACAAATGCATGGGTTAGAATGGAAAATTCAAACACAAACATGAATGGATACTAGCTAATCTTTTCTTAAACCTAATTGCCAATAGAATTGACTTTTATTACCACAAGCTCAAAACTACCATTGCACTCTTTATTCAAGTTAATCCTTAACAAAAATCTCCATTCCACATGCTAACAGAGCATCTCAATTATTCACTTCAAAATGCAATTCCGTGCTCCTCATCTTCAGTCCCATTGCCTAGCCTTTTCTTTGATTTAGGTAGGAACCAATTTAAATGGATGTAGACCTCTGAATCTACAGAAAACCTTTGTAGTAATTCTACGTACACAAGGAGAGAAAAAGATTTCAGCACTTACTTATGTGTGGCAGTTGCAACAAGGGCAATAAAAGGCACCTTCAATACGAAAGGTCTTAAATCATCAAGGTTCTAATACTCATGCCTACAGAACATTCGCTCACATTCCTTAACACAAGTTTATATGAACGTAACATAAGCATGTTGTAGTATAATTTTTCTAAGACAAAAAATCAAAGCAATTCCGAATAGATTCGTTCGTGGGAAAACTCAAATTAGTTTAGTGTTTAATTAGCTAATGTCACTTTGCAAGTAAATTAAAACGTTAATCTTAACAGATTAGGGTATTTGATATATTTCGTAGTCTATTTAGGAATGGAAAAGAAATTCTTTTTCTAATTTCCGTCCAATTATAAATATAAATTTCTAACCACTAAGTCTATCTCATAACTAGTCTTATCTTAAAATAAAATGCAAATCTAAAGGTATAAACTAAGGGAACCTGCATTCATAAATCTCATACTTTGAATTCACTGAAACATATTATAAATGTATTTATTTGTAACTTGCATCTTACAATATATATATTTGAACTTTGAAAATTCAATTTAACCGAGAATTCATTAATTACTATGCACAAACATCATCTCAACATCTAAGTCGCTTAAAGCGCTAATGTCTCAATTACTTAAAATAAATGTAACATATATCTTTTTTAGGAATTGAAAACAACCAAGGACATTGCTTTAAGCAAATATATTAATACAAATATGCTTTAAGTAATTCTAAAATTTCCCTTGAGAAATTTATAATATGCTTTCCTAAATTATTTTAAAAATTTCAAATTCTTCTCTTTTCAATGCTACAGTCTTTATTTGATTATGTATCCTTTCATTTTTAGCTTTAAGCTTTCTTCATTCGCATCACCATATTATCTTGAAGCTTTCTCTTTTCAATTGTAATATTAATTCTAAATTATGTTTATTAAATTTACACAACTACAAACAAGTTTTAATAAAAAAATTTAAATACCCATTTAACATTCAATCATGTACTTATGTTTTTCAATTGGAATGCCATTTATTTATCATATGAATAATCATTCATTATTTAAAATGTACAACATTTATTTATTTGTTCAATGATTTCTATTCACTAGAAATGTAAACTCATATTTCAACTCATAATAAATCTCAATCTCTAATTTTGTTTTAAATATACATGTCCATTTGTAATACAAAGATATTCCAATCCTTTAAATGAGAATAATTACCAATCACTAGTTAATTATTAAATTTCCAAATAAATCCAATCTCTGGATCACTCAATTCCAAACCAATCCTTGGTTTATAAATAATTTTCAATCACTGAAATTATTAAGTCAATCACTAATTTAATATTTTATTTCTCTCTACTACAAATCTTGCTTTAAACATTGACACATAGATTCTCGTGAGAGATGAAATATAACCGGTAGACAAAATTTACTCAAAATATAATCAAATTCTCTTAAAGAGACTCCCTTTATGAAAAGTTCAAGGCAATGTATCATCAAAATTAAACTTCATGTTTGGAGCAATAAGCACTATCACTTAAGTGAATAAAACAACATGAAAAAAAGGACAATTAAGATTCTAACAAATAACACAACATACAAGAAATGTGACCTCACGTCACAAAAAGTAAGAGAAATTAAAAAGAGAGACAAGAATGAGAGAAGAGAGACTATTTATGATGATCCTACCTCAAACACCCCTTCTAATCTCTTGTTAAAAAATCCGTCAAAATTCACAACTCTTTCAATCAAAAAGTCTTTTCACATTTAACTTCAAATATCATCACATTCACATTTGATTATTCAAAACTTTTAAACATTTAACCCATTTTACACTAAAAAACAAAATATAACTAAAAAGTAAAATTGTCTTAATTACACATGTGGTCAAAAAACTAAAAAAGAATCTAATACTTGAAATCGTGACTCCATTCAGAGACACAATGGGCTTCATCTATAGCTAGTAGAGACATCCCTCTCTTCAAAAGTGTTGTCTAGAAACTACACAACACAACACAAAAGTTCCTTTGAAATCTTAAATTCGAGAAAATAGATTGTATGAGAAGGAAAGTAGCCAAAAGAAGCAAAACATCTAACTTTCAACATACATATCTAGTTAAAAAATATTTCAAGCTACAAGTTGATTGACCTCTAAGAAATAGTACAAGCCTTCTCCGCTCAATTATTCATAGTCCTATCTGTTTGAACACTACTCATGTATTCAATACAAATGCTTCTTTGTTGCAAACCCATCGCTTGTTTTCTGAACAGAACACATGGACTTTTATGAATGTAGATAAAAACATAATATGAACATGGTATGTGCAATACCTAAAATGCCTGACATCCCTCTTGATAAAAAAGGTCAGAAATCTCTTCGTCCTATACCTTAAAAGATACTTCCATTAGCTGAAGAAAAGTTTATGATCATAAGACGTTAGATCAATACTAAAATAATGTCAAGCTATTGGACATTTAATAGTTTCCAATGTAATATCAAGTTAATGCCAACGATACTAACTTTACACCAAAATTTAGTAAACACCATTTGCTTTGCACTAACATTAACTCCACATGAGGACTACATGAATCAACTTAACGTCAAGAACTATTGTCAATCTACTAGGGCACCCTTTTGTAATGTAAATGATATAGAAGAAAAATAGTGAAAAGGATGCAATTTAATGAAGAACTCTTTTAATGTAAGAGAGGGGAGCATGTATTATACTTGATCTTGCATGAGACTAATGAGAGGACTTATTACAATTGCAGTCTTCTTGGTGATGGAAGGTAGTAATTGATAACTAACTACATGAAAGCAACTCATTCTATGAAGTCTTCTTCAACACACTCTACTATGAAACTCTAAACCCTAAACCCACACGAATGCAAATATGAAGACTATAGTCTTCGACCAAATTCAAACACTTACCCATCACAAAGTCTATCATCCTTACATCACCCAACTGGTCCATCGGTGAGAGTAGTTGCTTACCAGATAGACTTCCCATTGCTAGTGGTCATGATCACTAAGCAATCCTTTCCTTTCAGAATTTGTGTGACTGTGTCTTTTTGAAATGGATGGAACGAGGAGTATCCAAAAAACTCTTGTTCAAAATAATCCAATAACGCCATATTCATTAAAATGAGAGAAAGTGGAGTCTCATTTTAAACATGACCCTAAATTTAGTATACAAAATCGTTCATTAAATTGAGAATATTCAATAATTTAAGACTATAGGATACTATAAAAAATATGAAGTTATGTAAGAATAATAATCAAATCAACACAATTATCTTTGTCATCACAAAATCTATATCTCATATTAATATAAGGGCACATTATAATGTATACATAATATTATTGTGACTTTTTGAATAGAAATGCTTGGAAATTTTGTAGAAACTAATACTCCATGGGTTTAATAAAATTTGCATTTTGACCATTTATAAAAGAACTTGGTTACGAAATTGCTTGCAAATAGAATTTGTATATGCCTAGGTAGACATCATCAACATTGCTCATCATAAAATACAAAAGTGCACCTAACATTAAAGATAAACAAACATCAATTATCTCAATAAAATATGAAGATCAAGAAATACATGATAAAATATAATTTTTTTAATTATATAGTGCTATAGCACAAAATCAACAATATTTAACTTTGAAATAACATACAAAAAATATAAGTCAACACAATACAAAACAAACTTTTCAAATAAATTTAATTTTTTATTTGAACTTATTCAATAACTAATTTTTTTTCATTTATATTTCTATTTAAAAAAAAAATTTAATCATATTATTAAAAACAAATAAACAACACTCAATTTCCAAAAGCCTTATATTTTTAATTTTGTTTAGTTTTTTTAATTTTCTCTAATATATTTTTGAAACTAACATATAAACTTATACAACTCCTAATGCTTCACTACAAGTAAAGACTAATCATCTTCATGCATGGTTGCATGACCACTATCTCCAGCAATGTAGGCATCTATAGATTGCTGGATTATGCTAATTTGTGCCTTCGGAATTTTGATTCGAGGATCAGAAGTCCCTGCTCTCACACGCGGCTTCCAAGCAGTCATTATACAATTAGTGTGCGTCCAACTTGGAGAAATAGCTTTATCCTTGCACCATAAATTTCCTTGCTTTAACTTCCACCCAGCATATGTTTCCTCGTCAATATGTTGAAAAGATGTAGGCGTCCAATACTGCAGTTGGATAGAATTGATATGTCCAGGATCCGGAGTAGGATTCGTGATTGCTCGAGCAAGCCAAAATGGACGAAGATCACCATCAGCAAGCCGTACTGCAACAAAATAACCCGCAAAGACGTCACGACCAACATGAAATGAAGGTTGTGGACGGTCATGCCTACGACCAACGAAAGGAGCATCTTCAGCAAATTCCTCACGCACTGTGCCATCATCTAGATATTGGTCTTCTTCCTCATTCGAAACCATTAAATTTGGCCAGAATCCATCCCGTAAACTCTCTCGTTTGTAAAGCGGATCTTCTAGAGTGCTTCTAACACCTTGCCGATATTTCATCACCGGCTCATTTTTCCTTCGAAACTCTCCAGACAAATCTTGATTAGCCATTGTTCCCCAAAATGCAATATATCCATCTAACCCCTTACACACTTCATCAAAACAACGCATTAGTTGTGGAGCTAGAGGTGCAGGACTCCCCCTTGGAACTCTAGGGCGCCCATCAGAAGTCTTCTTCCACAAACGAATTCCACCACCTTCCTTTGGCAACCAATCGCTGTTTGTACAGAGAATTTTGTATTGCATCAAAGGCCATCCATTGGTATCTTTGTAAAATTTAAATTGTTGAGCTTGTGAATGGCCTTGAAGAGAATCATCGCCTATATGTAGGTACCCCTCCACAAATCCTTTAAAATTTGGAACTTCTTCAATGAGATGAGGAATCACAAGTTGCGTTTCACAATCCATGAAGGATTTTATCAACCTTGGAAGTGTTGGATAGTCATTTGTCTTCAACTTTGTGCTCCAACGACCAAATAGAGCATCAATGTCTTCATGAGTGTGCCCGACAATGAGGAAATTAATGTAAATTTCACGAAAAACGGCTTTGAATACAAGAAGAGAGCAAAAGGCAAAAACCCAACGATTCTTGTTGTCACCAGAAGCATTGTCAAGTTGAAGAGTCAATGTTGGAGGTAGACATTGAAGGTGGACTACTTCTTCAGGGCGAGGAGGTAAAGATTCTTCACAAATCTCAAAACCCTCTAGCACCGCTTTCGACAATTCATGAATTGGATCATTTGTGGCAAACAACTCACGCGATGAGAACTTTGGTTCAGCTTCCAAGTCTCGTAATAATTTTGCAATGGATCCTACAGTATGATTAGAATCTGTTGGAAAGATGTCCAACCCATAGTGCGCATATCGCACATCTCCATGACCATGAGCAATCATACCTGTAACAGCAATGGGCATCTTCATAAATGAATCAATGGCCTTGCTTTTATGAGAAAAATGAGGAGAAGCAGTCTTTGAATGATCCATCTTGTCATGGATGATGGTCAGAACCTTATCAGGGTGCTTCTCAGACATCATGCGATTTGCATAGTACAACTCTCTATGTGCTTGTTGCCCGGCAAGATGCATCTTTAGCTTCTTTGTCCATATTTCTTGAGCCCGCGAGCATGAAGTACAAGCACTCTTCAACTGCTTCAATCTATCGCACTCACCACAACGTGCAAAACTATCACCACAAGCTTTTGGAGCATATTCTGGAAATGATGAACGTCGAATGTTACTCAAACCACTGGTTGATATATGTTGCAATTGGAATGCTGAATTCACAATATTAATCTTTGGCAAGATGTCCCTCCAACGAAAAGCAGATGGCAAAATCATAGATGGAACTTTCTCCCCCGACGTAAGTGTACGAGATTTATGTGGCATGTGGTCAGCATTGTTTTCAAGAAGCAATCGAAGTGTAGCTGTTCCTTGCAAGGTATGTGATCGGGGCTTCTTCAACCCAAGATTACCGTGATGCTCTGCTTTCTCATCATTCTTTGACTTCTCTTTGTATCTATAGAAGGTAGCCCTTGAAACTCCATGGATTGTGTACCATGCAGTAGGACAAACTTCATGAGCAGCCAATGTTATCATATCCTTCCCATTTGCATCACAGTGCATTTGCTTGTGCACGTCAAGAAGACGCGATTTTCGCCAATATACTCCACCCTCTACATGAATCTGAAACCGAATGGCCTGAATTTGCCCACGTGGAAATGGTTGCAAGCAATTCTTTGCACAACAAGTCTTAGAAGACACTTCTGCAATTGCTTGAGGGGTGAGGAGGGCTTCTTTCTTTGGAAGGCTCCTCGGCTCTTGCCTCTCCCGAGCGCTCTCATAGGTACGAACTCCAACCCGAATTCGCTGCCTTGATGCATTAACTGCAGCTTTAAAGATAGAGGTTTGATCATGGTCATACAAGCTGGCTCCATTCAAATATACCCTTGAAATTGGCCAAGAACGCATTGACCACATCCAAGAAGATGGAACTTCAGTCTCACACAAAGACTCTGCAATTTGTATTGCGACTCTATCGTCACCAAGAGGCTTTCCATCCATGTCAATGACGAGGTCAGCGTCTATGCTATGACAAATTCCTTTGGCCACCTCCACCCCATATTCACTTTGAAGAATAATACACTTTGTATACCAAGCAGTGCGAGGGATACCCTCGCATGGTGCAACTCCAGGAGGCAATACTGGCACTGACACTGGAAACTCATTTGGTACAAAAGTGTCCATTCTGCACAACAATGAAGACAAATTAGATACAAGAAAAGATTATCCTCGACTCGAGGATGTTTTTAAACACAGAACTCATAATATTCACTACATTCAGTGATTCAATTAATTAACAGAAGATATTGATTACCGTAGTAGGAAGGCAGGGTCGGCACTTTTGTGTCGAATAATTAATAAAAGTTCAAAAAGTAGGGGTCGGCACTTTCAAAAATGATTATTAAAAATTCGGCTATTAATAACCACTGTTAATTTTTTTCCGGCAGCTACTGACAGTTTTATTTAATTTTCGTTTACGTATATATTTTGAGTGTTATGTTTTCATCCATTTGACAAGGACGTTGACAAGGACTCAACTGCTTGTTGTCAACTGATTTTGGGGTAGGCCAACAGTTGTGCTTTGTTATTTTTGTCAACGCGTTTGACAAGAGAGTCTTTTATAGTCGTGATATTGAAGATTTCGGCATAATGTAGACTTTTTTTTCGGCTTTTTCGGCTTTTTGTTGAATTCATTTTTGTTGACTTCGACAAAATACTTAATCAATTTATTTTAATTTTCGACATTTTTTTAGGGAATTATTTTCTGCCGACCCTGCCCTCCTACTACGGTATTACACATTTTCCATTACAAACAAAATTGAGTATTCGCTCTGTCAACAGAAGAACTTCACAGGACACAGTAAAATCTGTTTGGGAGCATCAAGACTTCCTGATGCACACTACAATTTGATTTAAGAGAAATACAACCGAAAAGAAGAAACATCACGTACAACACTATGAAGATGTTTGACTCAGAATTATTTACTGTTCATTCTAGAACAGTCACACGCAATTCTCTAGATGGGAGTATGAAATTTAAACTAGTTACTACCCTGAACTCAAGGCTTCAATAACCTCTTCCCAATCACGGTCCTCTGAAACAATAGTACTAATTTGAACCAAAAAATTATGTGCGTACCTCACTATTAGTAATAAAGACAATTGTTTATTTATGAATAATAAAACTATCCTCGACTCGAGGATATTTGTCATTTGTCTGAACATTTTTAGAAATCAGAAATTTCATCTTTCCCCTTCTCCATGATAACTATGATTTCCTAATATTTCTAACGTGTCAAATACATACAATTACCCTCGAGTCGAGGATAATGGGACAAGGAGATTCGTAAATTCTAACTTCTTAACTTTACAAAGGGGGTTTCGTAATTTCTTCACCTAATGATAGTCACTATGCATCCACACGGACGTGGGTACAATCAACTAATGATATCCTCGAACCGAGGATACTTGCAATACAATCAAGTTCGTAAACCGCATTACTCTTTTCTTCATATTTCATATTCAATTACCTTTTATTGATTCAGACTATCCTCGACTCGAGGATAGACTTCGACGGATACTTCCAATGCACCGTATTCATTTCATTATGCTCGACTCGAGGTTAGGTGATTTCACTGAACATGTTCATCATGTTCCGTAAAAAGCGGAGGTTTGATCTCTTTATCAAGTCCATCCATTCACAAAAGTGGGATCAAACTAGAATACTAGCTACAGAGCAATCACCAAGTGCAGAAATCATACGATCAACCGACTACAAAGATACAAAAAATACAATGCAATCACTCATATCCGAAATCAAGAAACCAAATGACTATAACAATTACAACGAATACAAAGCACTGAAGAATGAGATAAACAAAAAGAAACCAAACCTATAACTACAAGACAGAATGTGCAGAATGAAAGAACAACAGAATGATGATCACTTGTCTTAGGGGAAAAGAACATGGTGCATCAGCCTTACATAAATTCCGAATTGTTCGAATTCCACAGCCTCTACGGAACCCACGAAACTTTGAACAAAAGCGAAAACAAGGTCGCCGCTGAAAGTAAAATCCGCAGTCTGCACAACGAAATTCCACTACTTCTGAACAATCCTACACTCCGAATCTAACAACAAGAACGCGCGCGATCAAACTTCCACACATCAAAAATGCATACTAGAGTTCCAATGCACGAATTCAAAGAAGAGTAGCAAAATAATGAAAGAGAAAACATCTTCTCAGCAAGGGAGAAGGCGCGGAGAGTGAGCAGCGGGAAAAAATAGGCACGAACGTCAATTGCCATATTTAGGACGGCAAGCACTTTCGATTGATGCCAAAGTTCAGGAACGAGATAGCTGTAAAACTATTTGTCAACTAAAATAAGGCCTGCAACATCATGGCCAAAAATCTGCTGCGGCTACAGTTTCGATATTCCACATTCTAAAAAGGGTGTGTCTGCATTAAACGTCCGAGGTTAACGTCTACAAAAAGAAGTGCAAAGTCAATGAGCAGATGCACATGCTAGTTTTCCGCCACGCCACCTGCCATCCGCTTGGCCACGTGGCAGGGCGAGATAGACTTGCGCGGGTTTTCAAGGTTCAGATGGGGCTAGCGGGCTAGCTGAACCGCACACAGACCAGCGCCTAGCTAAGCCACGCCCCCGCCATCGACAGTAAAAGTGCAGGTGTTATTTGATTTCTATTAAAATCAAGATTCTGAGGAGGAAATTTAGAGATTGCACTTCTTCGCAGTCTAATTTAGTTCGTCGATACAATGCTACTGCTTTGATCTTGCAGTGTACGAACATGCATACAATTTGTCTTTACAAATGGATCCCACAAATGAAATTGCTAAATTGCGTACCACATATTGTTTGATCTGAGAAGCACATACGTGATCGCAGTTATGTAATCCACCAAGCAAAATCATATGGCCAAGAAGTATGTACTACGATTGCATAATCTCAATGCCAACAGGAGCTTCAAAGAAATTAACTGAGATTCCTCCTGAAGCTTCTAATATGCAAATAAACTTACTTCAAAGTTTTCTGAAAACAAATTGGAAAAAATGGTCAAAATGAAAGAAAGGTAAGTACATGAAGAGAAATTGGGGAAAACCTAAAACTTCTTTTGCATTTTTTCAAATCAATTACTAGAGACGATGTGCCATTAGTGGTGAGCAATAACCTTGCCAAATTATCTTCCTCAATTGTTACCCCTAATTTTAAACACTCTAAACACGTCTTTCAAATCAATTACCAAGCAAGAGAAGAGTTAAAAGCTAAAAAAATTGAAATCCTTCAATACTATGCGGCAAAGCAGCACTGGCAACACCTGCAACGAAGGACAAAATCAATACAGACTTACCTCGAAGATGAAAGAACAACCTAAAAAACAACCCCGAAGCCGGAGTTTACCTCGGTAGGCCGTTGGCGGGTCTCAACTCCGTCAGGCTAAGTTCCGTCAAGGTGCCAGGCGGTTTCCACTAGCATCCGCCGGCACCCTCCTCTTTTTAGTGCTTGTGCGTCGGCTGAATGCCGAATGTTGGAAGGACACTAGTGCGCCTCCTCTACCTACCAAAACATTTGCATCACATACACTAGATCTACAAAATAAACCTTGAACTATTTTAAATTCGTATAATCTAAAAATCATCAAGTGAAGCTAACTTGTAGTTCTCACAGTCTTAGGCAGACTCCAACTCCACATTCGCTTGTCGTCTACTTCCACCGTCTCCGCAAAATCACCATTTAATTTCTAGAATTCTTTTCAATTCTTCATGAATGAATCAACAATTAAAAAAAACTTCTTACAATTTCTAACTTATCCAAAAAAACATGAAAATAGTTTTTGCTCATGAACAAATTACATGAATTAAAAATTTGAAATTGGAACAACTTTAATTAACCCCTCAAGCCCAAAAGATATATAATTTCAGCTCCCTTTCTTTTCTCAATGGGATGCCCAAACTAAGAAATATTTGTTTTCAAAATAAAACAAAATAAAATATCCCTTACGGTTCAACAAACCATCTTTCCATAGCTCCAAAAAACTCTTGATTTGCACAAAAAACTCATTCTTGGATGATTTGAAGGAATTCTCACGACAATTTTGTCTTAAGAGAGGTTGTATCAAGAAAAATATTTTATAGATTGAAATATAACTCATGCTCTAGCATAGTTCTAAAGTTTTGTATAAATTTCTCCCCAATTTGTATCACAGCAATGATAGAATGTATAATAGTCTTCATTATATGGTTGTGTTTTTATAATCATTTTATATTGTGGAAATATCCATTTGAAAATACAATTTATATTATCTCTACAACCTATAGCTTTTCTTTTATATTCACTTGTATTATCGGAAATTAGTTCAAAAAGAGGGGTTTCTTCATGGTCATTGTTGTTTCTTTGATTTTCACTTGTAATATTGTAAATTAATCCCAAAGGCTTGGTTTTTTGATGGTCATTGTTTTTTTGTGTTGACTCTTTATCATTGTTTTTGTTAGGAGGGTTGTTGTTTTGATTGCTCTCTGATTTGTCATGCTTTTCAGGCTTCATCCCTTTTTGATTCATTTTCTTTTTCTTTGAACGATTATTTCCCATCATGAGAATATAGGGCTCACAAAACAAATAGAATAATAATGAGCAAAATGTATATGAAATTTTGAAAATAATTATCTATATGATTACAAAAATATTCATTCAATTAAACAAAAATATATATAATAATGCTAAATGATAATGACACTTTTTATGCATCATTTTTGAACTTATAAGAATTTAAAAATCTAGAAAAGCTAAAGTAAAAGTGAAAATGTTGAAAAACAAAAGTTAAAATGTAGAAAGTAAACGATATGTTATAATGTAAATTATTACTATTTACTTTAGATAATTCAATAATTAAAAATATGATTTTTGTCTTAAAAGGTATAAAAAAATTCTTAAGAAAATTATTGCAACATAAATAGGCAAGAATTTGGTTCTACTAGCTTGTATTGAAAATAGAGTGGAAATAAAATTTATTAGATTTTGTTTTCTTAACTTAAATGAAGATAAAATTAATAGATACTTTGAAAGTTACAATTAAGTTTCACCAAGTATCATATATTTTTTAGAGATGGAGACCATTAAGCATTAAGTGTCTAAAGTTGATTAGCGATCCTTGACCAAAAGACAACCTTATACACAATAGCATTTGAAATTCCTTTATTGTCAAGCAATTTAACAAAGTACTCATTTAGTATTGAAGAACATTCAATTATATATTTGTATGCAAAGTTCCAATAAGAACTAGAGGTGCAAAATGATGATTATTACAATTAAAATTGAACAAAATTGTCAAAATTAGATGTCCTAAGAGAAAAAAATTGGTATTTAAATCCAATTTTTTTTGTTTTTGCATGTCAATAATATATGAATTATTTTAAAGCACAATGGAATGCAAGCATAAATAAATTCAACTTATTACAAAGAATTTGTAAGGGTATAATCCATAAATATCCAAGTGGTTCTCCCTCCAAAATTATTTCCTGGACCCCTTAATTTCTAATAATATATAGTAAATTTTAGGAACTTTTACTAAGTAGATTGCAAGATGTCTGCATTTAAAATGAAGTAAATAAGTTTTTTAATTGGATTTTGAGCATATTTTGTGACTAGATTATTTGACTTTGAATCTTTTTTTTATTTAAAATTTTTGTACAATAAACTTTGAATTACAAAAAATTTATGATGAAGATTTGAGTTGAAAGTCTAGAAAAAAAGTTCCAAAAAAATCGATGATTTTCATTCTATAAAGAATTGATAAATAGAACCAAGTTCAAAATTCAAGGAAAGACTAAATTGGCAATAGCTTTTAAATGGAATTGAAGCACACTACTCCCCAATGGTAAGATTGTTCTAGCAAGCATATTTAATCTTGTGAATTTTTTTAATTTTTTAATTGTAAAAAATGAGTTCAAAAACAAATCTCATATGTTATTTCTTCAATTAATTTTTATGATTGTAGCCTATAAAACAAAAACTCCACAACTTTCACATTACTAATCCAAATAGAATGAATCAAAGTTTTCCATATAGACAAAAATACTATCAATGAGAAAAATGAGAAAATTTTTTGTAGATATTTTTACTATATGATCTTCTACTTTTTGAGCTTATTGTGGTATAATTTTTGTTCCTTGGCATTGATTGGAATAAAAATTTGATTATGTAAAAGCTATTATGTTTTCTAATCTGATTTAAGAAAAAGTTTCAAAAAATCATTTCAAACTTTAGATTACAATATTATGTGAGCCTATCCAAAATTTATCTTGTCCCCCAAAGGGACTTTAGAGATAAGGACTACATTAGTAGATAGTCCAAATTTCCCAAATTGTGAAGATGTATTGTAATATGAAGTTTAGAATAATAATAGTTGATGATTAATCTCAAAATATAGTTGTGAAAAATTATTAATGAATCATATCCATGTGCTTAAATCAATTAGTTTATAAAGTGATACTTTTGAATAAAATTTGAGGCCATAAATTAGAAATTCTTTCTTAAATCAATTGTAGATTGAAAATTGGTGATTCTCTCTAAGGAAAAATTTATTGAAAGTTAAAATTATTTAGTTCTAATCATATTGATTTTTGAAGATTTTTAATTTATTTTTTATTCAACTTGTATTTGAAGGGTCATAACTATTAGTATCTACTAAATTATACGTACAGTATTTGCAAAGCAAAGTTTTCAAAATCAATACTTTATAAATGTTAACAACAAAACTAAAAAAAGAATCTTTAAAAAAATTATGGATGAAAAAAAGCATTTTCTATGTTTGAAATGTGTTTGCAATCATCTATTGTTCAAAATTTGAACTCCTAATCCTTATGAGGTTAAGGTTTCCCTTTTAAATTGAATATGTAATTGATATTTTAAATTATTTAAGAAAATCACATTATAGAATATTTTGCATTGCTATCACATTCATCTACCCTCCAATTTTTAAAGAATAGTATTCTTGATATTTTTTTAATCATGCAATATAATTTTTTATAGCCATATCTCAAAATTTCTACAAAATAAAGTTTTTCTAATGTGCAAATGCAATAAGGATAGTTGAGAGCATGCACTACATTTTCTATATGAATTGGATCAAGGGAGATTTTGTTGAAAAACCTAATATTCAACCAATGAGCATTTGCCTACTTCTACAATGTCTAGAATATTTTATTGCATGATCATTAATTAGCTAGGTTTCTCTTTGAAAACAACTCATAATTAATACATCTTTGAAGTATTTGAGTTTAACCCTTGAGTGCCAATACAAATGTTTGGTGTCCAATGGATGGTAGGGAATTTTTCTAGTAGAACAAAATTTCAACTATCCATCCTTGGAATTTTCACTACTTCAAAGTTGTTGCTAGTTTGCTATTGTTTTTTAGTTGTTGTCTCTTAATTATTGCTTTAAAATTGTTACTTCAAGGTTGTTTTAAGATTTTTGCCTCAAGCTAGATCTTAATTCTTGCTTAATTGTTGTTTTTTAGACATTATTTTCTATTCTTTGTTATTTCTTGCCTCTTATTATCTTTTATTGCATTTTTACTTGTCTTATTATTGCTTCTTATTGAGTTTTAGTTTTAGTTTTTGTTGCCTCATGTTATATCTTAGCTTTTACTTCTTACTATCTTTTAGTACTAACTTGAACAAAAAAATGACTCAGTATAGTCATATGCTACATCAACCAAAATATGACTCACTACAGTCATATCCCATATCACTCAAAATATGACTCGCCATAGTCATATTTCTTATCACTCAAAATATGACTTACTACAGTCATATTCCATATTACTCAAAATATGACTCATTGCAATCATATTCCACGTTAGCCAAAATATGACTTTGGTGAGTCATATTCCACGTAGTATTTTTTTATTTTGCCCGGGCAGCTCATGAAAAAGTCAAGCCTTCATGAATGGTCAACATATATGCCATATTGGCAAAATACATCTAAAAATGGTTTATTATACTTTCAAATCTATATGACTCCAAATATAACTCACCAATCATATGACTAAAAGTGAATGATTCAATACAAGTCATCTATAGTGTTTTTTGCTTAAATCACATTTTTTGATTTTGTGACTCACTACAATCATATTTTGCTGTTACAAAACAATCATTTTCTTGTAGTGTTTGTTGTAAGAAAGACATGTCTTCTACAATAATTTGACTTCCTATAAGTGATTTTACAATTTTTTAAGCCAATTTTTCACAAGATAGTGAAAAAAGATGATTTCCAAAATCACCCGTTCATCCATTAGGGGTTAAAAAAATCTTTGAAGGTAGAGTTTTTGACAAATAAAATTTTATCTTGGTTATAAAAAGATGTCCAAACAAACTACACAAATAAAACTTTATCTTTTATTTTTTATTTTTGGGGTCCATGCCTTATGTCAAATAGGGAAAATAACTTGAACATGGTCATTTGGGTTTTAGGAATTAAAATCGGAAATTTTTTTTAAACCAATTGTGGTTTTAGAGAAATTTTCTATTTCACTTTGCAAAAATCTTAAATATTCGAAATTGTTGGAGAATCAATGAATTTTTTTATCTACAACCCTACTTTTTTGGATAGGGTTATATGTATAGGGGGAGGGGGCAGGTTACCTTTTCTTTTGGCGGATTGGGCGGCGGCGCCGGGCAAATGGAGGGCTTCCACGTGGCAGCGCGGGCAGCTTCGTCGTCGGTGGCGCGGCGGCTTCTTCGACGGAGCTGGTAATCAGGGTTTAGGGTTTTTGTTGCAGCTTCCATCCCTGACTCCCTGCACCTACTGCTGCCACTTACGTCGAGTGTTTGCACGCGCGTGTACTTGCGAAGATTCGTTGGGAGGTGCCACAATTTCTGGAGCGCTCTGGGAAGGCTCTTGGTGGATCCTAGGATTGTGCCGGTCGGAGTTCAGGTTGTTTCAGCTTCCATCCCTGACTCCCTGCACCTGCCGCTGCCACTTACGTCGAGTGTTTACACGCGCGTGTACCTGCGAAGATTCGTTGGGAGGTGCCACGATTTTTGGAGCGCTCTGGGAAGGCTCTCGGTGGATCCTCGGATTGCGCCGGTCGGAGTTCAGGTTCGTGCATACTCCGACTTGATTAGGGTTTAGTGTTTTCTTGGAGGTTAGGAGTGCTAGAATGACGTGCTAGTGTGTGACGTTTTGGTTTGGGCGTTACTGGAGGGTTTTAGATCCACGAATGTTGCAGATTGTTCCTGTCACGCAAATGCGTTAGTTTCGCGATCGCTCCACCCTCTGGGGATTGCTTCAGTCTTGCGAATGCTTTAGTTCAGATGTCTGAGAGCTTTGGTGCAGACGCAAAATTGTTTCAAATGATGCATTGGTGTTCATTTGAGGTTAGGGTAAGAGCGTTGTTGTAGACGCTGGAGTCTTGCTTGTGTTTCTTTTCATGTTTTGCTTTTCACAACCATTCTAGTCTGCGATGACTTCGGTGAGAGTGTCGCCTAGATCGCTCTCAATTTTCAATTTCCTGGGATCTATGTGAGAGATGTTTGCGTTTCGTGTTTCAAGCCAATCGCGTCGTACTGATCCACTGGCTTCCATGTTGTAGATCCTAGGCGTGAAGAGGAGGCAAGTGTCGTTAGGAACAGGCTCACGGTCAAGGGAGAAGCTGGTGATCGTGTTCCAGATCAATGAGATTTGTTGGATTTCCCGTTTCGTGTTTCCTCCCTTGATTCAGTTTCGTTGGGTTTCGCGTTTCAGCTCACTGAGATTTGTGGGAAGACAGATGTGGGAAGACAAGTGCGGGAGGTCAAGTGTGGTAAGTTTGCTTCTGTGGCATGATCTGCATCGCAGTCCTTGTTCTCGTGTGTTCGAATTTTATGAGTTTTGGGAATCTCTTGCCACTTTATCTTTGTAGTTGTTGTTTCATTGCTCGAGTTGCACGTCAAGTTGTAGAATTTGATGTTAGTTTTTTTGATTGTGTATTTGCAGGTGTAAGTGTGATTTACATTGATATTGCTTGGAAGAATTCGAAGTTCTGTTTGGTAGTTGCGTGGGGAATTTGCAATTGATTGCAGACAGTTTGCGGTGGGTGCTTCAGCGATTCACATTGGTGTCAAACTTCTTTTGTTTTTGGTACGCAAGCTGCATCTTGATTCAGTTTTCATTTAACTTTGGTTCAATTTGTAGAGTGCTAATCCAACTAAGTGATGCTTTGCTTCCATTTGTAGAGTGCTAATGGTTTGGTTCAGTTTGTAGAGTGCTAATGCAATAAGAATAATACGCAAACAGGCTTGTAGAGCTCTGATAAATTTTAGGGTTTTGGTACCAGGATTGTCCCAGCTTCTTATTTACTTATCCTCGACTCAAGGATAAAAACCTTGAAACCAAAACTTCATCAAAAATTTTAATCGATTATCCTTAACTCGAGGATATCTTAGAAGACCCCTTCTTCCAGGAATTAATGAAAAATCTTAAATCATAAATCCGGAAGATCAAATTACAGAATGGAATCATCTAATTCCACCACATAATTCTGTGTAACGACATATCTAGAACACTAGAACACAAAATGAGCAAGAAGGAAATGACTAAAAACAATTATCCTCGACTCGAGGATAAAGAGGAGCTGACAATAATGACCCCACACAAAATCCAGAAATAGAATTTCCTATTAAAAAATAAATTGACTACACCATGTCAATTGTATTTCTATCAATCTAGAATGTCTCTGCTATATTCATGAAGGGGAAAATCACTTAGACCGATAAAAGGATGTATCCTCGAATCGAGGATATCATGCCTGTAATTATCACACTCGACTGAAGTTAGTTCTAGATGTACCTAAGCCAGTATTCAGTACATAGCCATGAAAAATAACCTCGATTCAAGGATAAAAACAGATGTAATACATTAAGCTTATAGCACGTCCTAATTGCGTATGACAGGGTCCCAGAAAATGGAAGAAAACGACCAGACCTCTACATATGACTATTCCCACACGGAGCTCCTCATTGAACCCTTCCAGAATCCTTTGGGACAAGTGCCATTCTTCGAGGAAATGGCTAAAAACTACGGGGAGTTGTGGAAGTTCAAAGACGTAGTCAATCAGTGGAACTTTGGGGTAAATCGACAGAAGAACTACGTCTTCCTCAGATACCAGCCAGAGGGAACAATCAGGTTCATGCCGTGGAACCTCAATGAGAAGGTGACTCTGATCGAGCAACACCGATCAGATTACCTTGTAATCGTTCTCCAGGAAGTAGATGGAAGTGGTCACCTCCTTCCACACGTCCATTCAATTGTTTGCAATGTTGGACTTGAGTTAGGGGGGTTCGATTTAGCAGAGTTATTATCATACCTCACAAGGACGCACTTAGACTTCTTGGCGGATGAGTTCGAAACCAAATTCTGGCCGTGGAATCCTATGTCCTCCACAGCCCACATCCGTCGAGTGGCTGCGATGTTCCTTTCTCTTGATCGCTTTGCTCTGGAAACCTTCTCCAGAAGTCACAGAAGCTTACAGGGAAATCAACTGAACGCACTCCTGCTAAAATCTGGGGCACCACCTGGGAGCGGGAGCACGAGGGCACCACCTGGGAGTGGGAGCACGAGGGCACAACCTCGATCAGAAAACCAGAAGAGGAAGGCAGCAGAGCGTACAGAAGGCGATACAAATAGTAAGCGCAAAAGTCTAACCCAGTCGAAAAGACTCGAACAGCCGAGAGTTCAAGATCAATATTGACTGACCTCCCTGGTGCGGGGGAGCAGCCTGTACGAGCAAAGGAAGATCATGAGGAGTTTACGAAGTACCAGAAGTAGTTCTGGGATAACCATCAGAAGTGCTTTCTTTTTGATGGTAAAACTTTCGATATTTCCATTGAGAAATGCATTCTGGCGAAGGATGCATACATCGTGAGGAAGCTGGAGCGAAACATGGTTGACGTTGTCAAGAAAAAGCTTGTGGAACTTGGAGACGCAAAAACTCAAAGGCAAAAGCTGTGCCTGACTCCTATGGATGAAAATGGCAAACTCTTGAAGAGTGCCCCAAAATCGTGGGATGACATCAAGTCTGGAGAATTCATGATCATCAATGGGCAGCACAGTGTGATGGCCTCAAAAGAGCTTCAGATTAGAGGGTGTGGAGAGAAGCGACGAAAGGAGCTCCAAACATGGAACGCAAGTATTGTATGGACTACTGATCCCGTGAAGCTGATGAATATCTCCGAGTTCTACAATAAAACCAACCACATTAACCATGCCCAACCAACTTGGGGAAATCAGATTATTAGCTTACGCAACGTGTGGGTGGACTTAGGGAGACCTTGCCTCCTCTCAAACGAACCAGTGAATCGCAAGAACTCATCCGTAGCCAGTTTGACGCAGTATGCGGTATGTCAATTCCATCTCTGGCTATCCTCGAGTCGAGGGTAATGATCATATGCCTTTTATCATGTGTTTGATAGTTTTTAGAATTGTGCAGAACTGTGAAGTAAGACTTGGCTTAGAAGAAGTGACTTCAATTTCGTCTCTGTCTCACACTCATCCTCGACTCGAGGATAATTCTTGTTGTCTAGTCTAAATTTACTTGCCTCACACAGTTCATGTGTGCTATGCAGAAATTCACAACCTTGGTCCTGACACGATATCGAAACATCAATCTTGAGAAAGATGGGGCAACAATCAAGAGCACCACCGACGTGAAGAACGAAATAAAGATTATCACCCTACGTGATGAGATTTACAAACTCTGGGATGAATTTCTTGTAGGCTACTCGGAAGGTAGATTGATAGATCTCTTAACCAGATAAGAGTATAGGGCAAACAAGAAGTTTAACCCTAAATCATGTTCGCTAAAGAGGGAGTTCTTCAGGCATTGTGGCCATTTCACGGACAGAGATCTTAAGGATTTTGCTCTGCATTTGCTACACAAGACTCCGGAGCAGACACGGCCATACCCAAAGGTCTCAGTTAGTAAAACAAGAATTCTGATTGAAGACAATTAGAACGCTACAGATTGGGTCGACCGTCGGAAGCGGAAGAGAGTGATTCATGAAGAATTGCTCGCTGTGAAGAAGACTCTAGTCTTCAAGGACGACTCTGGAGACGTCGTCGACAAGACCTGGAAGCCGTGGAAACGGAGGCACCGGTTTTCAACAACAACATGGGACTTCTTGCTTGCTACCACTTCAATCCCCTATTTCACAAAGCGGCTCACAAATGAAGGCAAACTAAAACGAGCAGAAGATTTCAGTGAGAAGTTTCCCGACCTTCTGCCCATGTTTCAGCGCTTCGTCAAACTCAAGTATTGTCTGAGGCAGCCATTTGGAGATGTCGACATTCGGGGATTTGAGAGAGTTGCCATGTCCGTGGTGGCGAATTTGTCATGGAAGTACAATAACGGGTATCTGGGTTTTGGAATACTCGATCTCCGCGAGGCACCCAAACAGAAGGCTAGCAAGTCAAGTACTTCTGGTGCACTTCTACCATTCCTGAACTACCTGTCTACCCACCTGGATCCCAAATTTGACACTTCCAGTGTCTGGCTCTGGATTGTTGGAAATTCTCTGGATATGGAGACTGTATCTAACTTTATTGCGATTAAAATGCAAGATTACGACTCAAAGCTCTCTTGTTACATTCCGGGTAAGGCAGAGAGAATAAACAACATATCCAGCCGGGCAAGCGCGCTCCAGTTGTACCTCATCTTTTTGTTCAAGAAGAATGACGCCAACGCTAAGCTCCTTGAAATCGGTGTGAAGGACGAGTATAGGAAGCCGAAAGATATGGCGCACTATGATGATTCTGCGAGAAACAATGAGGTGAAGTAGAGAATCTATCCATCGGAACTGAGGATGGAGTTCTATTTCGATATGTTGTCCACATTTGTGAGTCTGGGTGAGAACGTGTTGGGAATCTACACCGGATCCAAGTGCATGCTAGCTGCAAAGGTAATAGCTCCGCTCAAGTGCATATATCCTCGATTCGAGGATACTATAAGCTTATGTTGATTTTTTTATGTTCTCCACTTTGTTTTTAGTGATAACTTATGTCATCCTCGACTCGAGGATGATCTGACGGAGATGATTCTAATTGATGAAATCAGAGATACGAGAATGTACTGATTGCCATTCCTCTCTAATGCAGATGTACGGTGTATTCTTCTACGGTATTGACGACAGCGTCGTCTATAAGAGGGAGAGAGGAATGGCGAAGTTCGCTGACAGATTAGACATGAATGACTTTCTCCATTCGAATTCACCCTATGGGAATTACTTCGTTCAGTCGGCACTTCAGGCGGCTGCGGATCATGCGGCTGCATCCACATGTGAAGACGATGGCGTGGAAGATGATGGCGGTTTGGATTCAGAGCACTCCCAAGAGGCAAGTGTAAACAAAGACACTCCTCGCATCGACGAATTTGGGACAAATAGGTCACCTAGTTCGCTTGCTCGAGAGAATATGGAAGATGTGGACGTTGCGCAGGAGGATGTTGAAATTCACCTCTTGGAGGACGGCGGGCAAGAGATGCCATAAAATAGTAGTGTGCAAGCGCCGGCACAAGATGAAGGCCTGCAAATACTAGCGAAGGCTCAGGAATGGGACTTGTAGCGTTTGGATGATCTTGCACTAGAGGCACAGAGGCAGGCAGTTTCTCGTGTGGGAGATGGAGAAACAGGCAATGAGGATCGTCACACTGAGTGCTCTAAGTCAATGGTTGGGTTGGCCACTGAGACTCCCGTTCTCATTCTCAGTGACAGTGATGATGACATTGAGATCATCGAGAAGTCTGTTGTGAGACCAGAAGTTGAAGATTCTGCACGATTAGGCTCGCCGAGGTCAACGGAGATCGTTGCAAGTATCAAAGAGGAATATGACTGGTGGGATAAAGAATTGGAGAAACAGAAAAGAAAGGACGAAGAGGATAGGGAGAAGGAGCGTAAGCTGAAAGAGGTCATGGATTATTCGAAGAGTCAGAAATGCGAGAATGAGGTATTAAGACTTAAATTAGAGGCACTTCAATCACAAATATCCTCCCAGACAACTCAGTCGCAACCTGATCAGGGTTCACAGCAGCCATGTGGTGCAGAGGTAGTGGACGTCTGCACATCTCAGGATCCCGAGCTCCATAGAACTCCCCTCACTACGTTCAATTATCCTCGGCCCGAGGATAGATCACAAGATTCCACAGGGGAGGCTGCAGAAGTCAATGTTAATAATCCTGTGGCTCAACATTCTGATGAGAGATCCTCTGATCAGCCGCAGCTAAAGTTGTGCTCCTCAACTGACAGTCCAACCACTACAACTGGGAAACCAAATCTTGTAGAGAAGGACAACAAGCAAGAATTTGAGAACATAGAGCCACAAGCAGTCACTGAGGGGGGTAAAGAGGGTGAGGATGACCATCTAGGATTTGACGAGGAAGACTTGCATTACTTGAATCCTTTGTTAGACGAGCAGCTTGTCGACTACGAGGGAGATGATGCTGCGGATGCTACAGAAGAAGAAAAAAAATCCAGGATGGTCGTCGACAACACCTGCGCAAGCGAATCAATTGAGGTACACATTCCAAACTCCCTCCATACTGAAAATTTGATTTGTGTCTACAAATTGCTATGTCATGGTTGCACGCGTTCTCTAATTTGCATGAACCTGCCACATCTAATTGGGGGTCCTCATATGTATTTATTCTGGTTGACAAGAGGGGTTCACCAGTCCTTGATTGTGTGGCGCGGACGATGAATCCATATGTGATTGGATTATATAGAGGAGTGTAATAAAGTCGTCATAGCGTACTATTTTCTTGCTCAAATAGCGACCGGCTTAATGTAAGAAATCATCTTTCGTACGTGGCATAATATGAAATTGGCGGTGTTTTTTGCCCAATAGAAAATTGTAATCTGAAGTCTGCAAATCGTATTGTAGTTTGGAGTTCAATGTTGAAGAGAAATGAGGAGGCTGTGGCAGAATTCCTTTCTTAGTGCTCTAAGCCTCCCTTCGACATTCTAGGACAAGAGCAGTGTGGGAAATTTGAAACCTCTAGGAGGAAACTCCTCCACCACCCTAAAAATGCATACGAACTCATTTTCCTAACAATTTTGGTTGATCTCTCATCCTTGTGATGGGTCGTCTTCTAGCAAAGACAATACTCTTCTCACTGATGACTTCCCGGAGAAGAGTGTGTGCAATGAACGCGGTAATGCTAAGTATGTTTCTCAAGCCATTGGACCATGAACTTCGTGGGGATAATTTACTCATGGGAAGTCGAGCCTTCTAGCTTCGTCAATTGCAGGAAAGCTGTGACCCGAGCTACTTGTGCAAACCTGTGGAGACTCATAAGATTGGTGTTGCACCAATGACGAATTCAGATCACCTAGTGCGGAATATTTTGAAGGGAATGAGAGAGTCTGCTGCAACCCTTCGCACTCGTTACGAGCTACCAAGGATTGATTTAGTGATCGAGTCTGGGACGTCTAGAAAATAGAGACGTTTAGGGAATGGAGAACTGTATGTAACTGACTTTGGACATTAAGTGTTTTTTATTGATCATTCAGTAAATTTTGCCCGAGCTGAATTGTATGATTTTGATTGCAAATTGTAATTGTGATGAATGTTTTGTATGACCATATTTCCTTCTTTTACTGGCATCACTTTTTATTCACCTCATTATCATCGGGTTGAGGATAATTTGTGCCTCATTCCTATATACTTTTATTCATTCAGGTTGGTCAATCACTTCTTCGCTCGCTACCCAAGCAGAGGCTAACGAAGAGTCTGCTTTCTGGATCGAGAACGTCTCTCTCAAGGATGTCTAAATCAGATGGAGGAAGCTGCTTTGGGGACCTTCATTCAAAGCCTTATGTGATGTGTTCAGCCACAGATGCGGCATCGGCAGCCATTGACTTCTCCAAGGGAAATGTAGAAGAAGGTGTCGTGAACAGCCCTCCTGGAAGTCGAGGAGCAGTGAGGACCCCGCTTTGCTCCCCGTCTCCATTGAAGCGGGCACAATTTTCACCAAGTGATGTGGATTTGTGTTCACCAAACTCACGTAACCAAATTACCTCGAATAGAAAACTCTATACTCATATTGAGGAAGGTGTTGAACCTTTTCGACTCGACAATAAAATTTCGACCAACAGTGCATCAACTCTTGCACTAGTGAAGGTCAGCAACTTTATCACGGATACCACGGCAGAGGGCAGAAATAAGATCACCCAGCGGAAATCATATAGTGCAAGTCAGATCCCTTGCTTTTGGGGGGTAAGCTCTTTATCTGAACAGTCTATTAGTGGCGGGTCTACACCATCAACAAGAGGTATATTTCAACATAGGGTTCTAGGTGGAGTTTTTTCACTTGGAAATAGACAAGCGTTCAAGCACAATGTCAAAAGATCGGGGCTTACACCGTCTCCGCCAGTTTCTAGATCTCTTTCAAATTCAGGGAATCCTCAAAGCAATTTAAAGCGAAAAGTGGATGGTAGTGATTCACGCTCAATAAAGACAAGTAGCACGTTCAATATTAGAAGTATACCAACAGGGACCTCTCGATACGAAGATATTATGAGAGGCCGAGCAAAGATTCGTGCAGCGGAGGCAACAAACAACTCTTCAGAAACTTGAACCGATGCTTTGATAAACAATTTATGTTTACTGAGTGCTCCGAACAAATAAATACTTTTTTTAGTATCAATAGTATTTTTAGGTACATACAAAAATCAGTAATAGAATTCCTTATTTAAATGGAAGCAATAGATTTTGCACTCGATTGCCCATAATTCCAATTACATAGTCTTTGAATAGAACTTTATTGTGAGAGGCATAAATTGTTCTATATGTTCATCGATTATCAAATGATTCAATTTTGAAAAATGTCGTATGTTTTGTAGTTTGTTGTGTACATTCTAATTGTTTATTTCTTGTGCCCTTGCATATGTGTATTTCAATGTTGTTTGACTTCATGAACATTGTACATTTCTTGGGGTATTTATGTAATGTATATTTTAAATTTTAAATTTATTCTATTATTAGACATAGAGTTGTCTATATTTATCCTTGATTTCAACAACTTATCCTTGATAAGAAGGATTTGAAAGTCTAAATATGACCATTTTGTCCCATTTTAATGAATATGACCTTCAATAGTCATTATTCACAAGCCCAACAAATGTCAAGTGCCATCGTAGTGCCGTACTTCAAAACAAGAAAATGAATGCTGTGTGAGCAAAAAGATTAAGTGAACTAAACTTTAGGACTTTCTCCATCATTGCCAATATTTGATCAATGACAACAACTATAATTTCTAGTAGCAGGAGGATCGATTTTTTTTTTACATCATCCTTTGTGACCCAACAAAAAACCTAATTATGTAGGTACCAGTACAAGTAGAGGAGCAAAAGGATTAGGACTTTCCAACCGAAAACAAATTACAACCGCAGTTGCAAAAATGCACGCTAAATTAGCTACACTGTAGAATAGTCTCCACTAAACTACAGTCTTGGCGCTTATTCAAATGTCCTAACTTCCATCTTCCTTCGAGGAAAGTCCAATGCAACACCAAAACTACGAATGTAGATGATCTCATTCAATTCCCAGAATCTAACACACTTAAAAAAACTACCAAAGTTGCAATTGAAATGCCCGTGGCATAGAACGGGAAGATATTCATACTAATTAGTATTAATCCTTCGTTTAATCATGGCTTCCAATTCATATACTAATACAACCGGCCCAAGCCTAATACCATAAATTGAAATTAGCCCATAGCCTTTAGATTTTAAAGCCATTTAGTTGAAATCCTTTCAATTTTAAGGCAACTAGTTATTAACTATACAACAATAATTTCAATCAACTAGAAATCCTAAACTTTTAGTGTAAAGTTGGTTTAAAATTAAATTTCTTATCCTTGGCAGGATTTGAATCTGGTAACCCACCAACCATTTAGTAGTCAAAGATTCACCCTTCCAACATATCAAATCCTAAAATAAAAAGAAATGGTATGTTGGAGGGGTTTTCTATCTACACAAACATTCAAATACATAGAAAAACATTTAGTCACTAGGCTGATCTACACCTTCATCATCTTTAATAGCATTGTTTGCAAGATATTGACCAAGGTCAGAAAACAAATATTGAAATTTTCTAGAGTTTTTCCACAAGCAATAGCTTCCACCAAGAAAACATCATCATTTGTTGGACCTTCAACTGCAATATGCATTATAGACTCCAAACTCCTTGTTTTCAATCTATTATGAAATTTAGTTTTTATACAATTTTGGACACTAAAAGCTCTTTCACATTGTGTTGTGCTAATACATTGGATACGTGCAATATTAGCAATGGCCAGCAGATTAGAATACTTTAGTTGTAAGGTGGGATTCCAACTCACCATTGTCCACAAGTCCCTAAATGTCTTGTCTTGCCATTCTATAGTGGCTTACAATTTGAATGCCAGAAACTCTTCCCTTACAACTGAAGCATCTAAAAATATTTTTGACCCAATAACACAATTAACGCTAAAATGAGACAAAATTGTCTCCAAGTCTGTCACACCCCAAGATCTCAAACCCACTTGCCTCATAAGCATATTAGATGGATTTAAAATCTTGAAGCATCCAATCACACCATTATCTCCAAAACGAATTTCCAATGCATCAATCACAGCTTCAGCAAAGAACTTTTGAAATGACAAAGCTTCCTCAAGATTTGCCCTTGTTCTATCTCATATCATTTCCACACTATGAAATCTTCCACCCCTAATTTCTGAAGACAATCTTTTCAAATAACCGCCATGAGGACCAAAATTAGGAAGTATGTGAAACCTTGTTTCTTCAATAGAAGTAAAGGCATTCAGATCAATAGTTTCATTGATAAACAACATGCACAATTGAACAATTTATGTAGTAATGATAGAACCAATAGTAGAGACATCCACAAATTTGTATTGAAATACTCGACTCAATATAGAAAGAGAGTGTAAGATATCAACAAGGAAATAAAGACAATATATAAATTTAAAATTCTATAATTTTGTATACAAAAACAATGCAACATGATTAGTACATCCATCTTCATTGAGACTACGGAAATAAGTAAGCATCGATTCCAAAGAGTCACACAAAGTTGTAATTGCTTGCCAACGAGAAAGCTAATGTATATTGATTTCTTTGAGTCATTTAACTTCCTCTAAAGATTTTGTAATGCAACCTTTCTCTTTGATGAAATCTTGAAAAACTTAGCTACACCATTCACCACAACATCAATCTTCTTGGACATATCTTTGCATTGTGGTTTCTTTGCCTCATCAAGAGCTACAAGGTTAGTTCAATGAGCCACACAGTGAACAAAAGTAAAGAAGGGATTTACCTTCTCTTTCAATCACATTGCCACTCCATTTTTGCGTCCCAACATTGTGGCAACACCATCAAACCCAAATGCCACACATTTATCTGTGTCTAATCCCCACTCCTTCAAACTTGTTAATAAAGTCTCAAATATTAAAGCAACATCTTTCTTACCATCAGTTAAATGCAATAAGCCAAGGAACACACAAACAATATCACCATCTTCAACAAATGTAGCAAAAACAACCAAATGACTAGTAACTAAAAAATCTGTACTTTCATTAATTATGAGTCCAAAATATTTTGCATCACGAATTCTATGCAAAATCTTTTTCTAAATTACAGATGAGATGCAAAAGACAAAATTAGAACATAACTTCTCATCATGATACATTGTTTTAGTGATACAAGTTCTAATAGAAACAAATAAATGAAACAAATCAAGAAATCTTGCAAAAGGAATGAAAGATGTAACCTTGTAATGGGTAGCCCTAAATAATGCCAACAAAGCTTCATCAGAAGTTGTTGTAGCCTTTCTGATAACTTCATCCATCTTCTTACAGCCATTGTGAAAAGCCCATGATAATTTCTTATGTTCCTCACTTTATGCATGATCTTGAAAAGTAGAAATCTTCACATTCACTGAACCAACCTTTGCAAAAAATCTCTTTCCTCCCTTATCACAACACACTTTGCAAAAAACTCGCCCAATGTTAGAATTGAATTCAATCAAATCAAAATCAATATAATATGAATCTTTCCAAACTCTATTAGCAATCTCTATAGGATCAACAAGTTTGCTAGACCCTTTACTTCTCCTTTTTCCATCTAAAGATGAACCACTTCCTTTAGCAACCTCCCACTTGTCATTTTCATAGAGCACTTCTTGAAATGATGATCTAAAGTATTCTTTCTACAAGGTCCTTAGGCACTTTGCCATTATCACCTTCATCATAACAATAAAAATATAATGATTAGCCCCCTAAACCCTAAATATAGTCATAAAACAAAGTAGAAGCAAATGAAACCAAAGAAAACATCTAAATCCTAAACCCCAAGAACATTCATGAAATGAATTGAAAATAAATGAAACTCTCCAAATTATGCAGTCATTCATTTTAACATTCTTGTATATCCAAAACAATCCCAAATTCTAAAAATTTTAAACTTATACAAGGATTTGTTCCATCCATCTAAAATTTAGTACTAAAATCAAGTAGAGCTCTAACCCTAGGAACATGCAATTAATCTTTCCATCTATTCTAAAATCAACCTCTAATACAAAAGCTTCCAAAAATTAAACTCAGCCCTCACATCCACCCCAAAAATAATCCCTAAAAAAATTTAAGCATCCACAATATGAAATCAACCTACTCATGTATCTTAAAACCAATTTGTAATCAATCACAAGCTCCTAGAATTTCCTTTCAACCCTCCCATCTACCCTAGAATCAACTTATACTTCAACAAATGCTTTCAAAACCTGCAATCAAAAATCCTAAAACCTAAAATGAGGTCCTTACCAAATATAACCTTTTTTAGAATGCAATCAACCCTTCTAACCTCCCAAAACCAACCCAAAATAAAGCACAAGGTTTCAAATAATGGAATCAACCTTAAATCAACTCCTAAAGAAGTGTAAGCTTCCAAATTTGAAATAATGCAATTAGCCTTTATGCACTATAAACTAACTCCAAATGCAATAGAGATTTGGAAAATGACATTGACTAATGGAATGAAATGATTATCAATGAAGCAATCTCATGAGATTAATCAATCCCCCAAACATACAAAAAACAAAAATAAATTAAAAAAAGTTGGAAGGCAAATACTGGATTGATTACTAACTAAAGGAGATGGTTGGGGAGCGGAGACTGGGCGGTGAGGCAGAGGCAAAGGAGAAAACTCAACCGAGGCACGAAAGCCAGGGCAGAGGAGCGGAGGCATAGAGGCGTGGAGGTGCGGAGGCCAAGGACTAGAGGTGAAGGAGCAGGGATGGAGGCAAGGGTGGAGGTATAGAGAGAGACGTTGAGGGAGTTTTTCCACAAATGATAGATTATTTTTGACCCCTCTTGAGTCTCAGCCTTAGACTTCTACGCTTGAGAACCGGCCCACCCAAATCATACACGGCCAAGAAACGGCCATACCCTCAAGCCAACTAGTTAAGATCCGTCTTCCTAATATTCTAAGTAGCTAAAAATCTAGAACTCTAAGCTCATACTAGTTAAAATCCTATTTAAATGATTTTTGTTGGTTCTCCAACTTGTAATTCAGTAATTCAATCGATTTTTTAGAAAATCAACCGGCTCATCTTACACTAGCTACTGGTTCTTCCCGTTCATTGGCGTATGGCACGCGAGTATGAAAGCAGCTCAGCTACAAACACAAAACACAAATCCTCAGCTAGAATCAAATGAAATGTAGATCCATTGACTAAGAAGCATCACATTTCCACAGCAAAGACGACAACCAAATCATCTCTACACAAATGGCATTAGCACGAAGCAATGCAAAACCCTACTCACGGTAAATGGAGAACACACAATGACAGAACGACATTAGTGGCTAGTTGAGAAGTACAGATGTGCCTTAGGGGCCGTTCCCACCTGTCATTAAGGTGGCATTAACTCAATTGTAAATTGTTGGGCGTTTCCATTTGAGTGATCACTTATCTGCCGAACCTACGTGGCAGCCGATGTGGCATCGTTGTAAGAACAATCTTAAATCCATTAATCACTTTGATATCGCTGGCCTACCACACCAAAGTACTCCTTAATAATCACTTGTAAAACTTCGAGAAATGGAAATTTCCACAACAAGTGGCCGTTCATATCAATGTGATATGGTAAAGGGACTATTACATAAGAACGGTGGCTACCCAAGGCAAAAATTAGGGGGAACCATCTACAAAGAATCCAATACAGACGGTCTTTCTTGACCTCACATCACATGCACTTGGATATCCTTATTGATGCAATACTAGGAAGGTATGTAGGCCATATATTTACACAAGTGGGGTGATGAGAGATGAAGCAACCAATGTGGGATATTTGAATTAAGATTAGTAGGAGTTCAACTACTCACACCTAATGAAGTCAAACGTAGGAATTGTATTCAATGTAGAAGTTTAGACCTCATTTAGGCATAGTAAAATAATTTTTTCCTTAGAACTAAGAAAAGTTGTTAAATCAAGCTAACTTTTACCTCTAAAATTTAGTTTGAGAATCAGAGCCTTCAATCCAAAGTTAGGGACAAAATTCAAAGAGGGGTTTGAAGTAACATATTCTTAAACTTTGTGCAATAAGAAGTGCAATTCAATTCATCATTTCATCTACAAAGTGCACTTAATTGGTATCTTTAATCCTAAAAAAAGAACTTATGACCAAGCTACTTTATCAAAAATGATCTAATTTATAAACCAATAGGCACATTCTTTATTTTTATAATGATCTAGAAAGTTATCAATTGGTCACTTGTGGATTGTCTAACATTTTAGGGCTAATGAAAATTGTAATTTGCAATAAGATTTATTTATTTGGAATTTTTGGTGCAAGAAATGTGAAAAAGATTCTATTAGAAAATGACAGTGCAAAGAAGACTCAAGCAAGAGAATTTTATAGTTGAAACCTAGAAGCAAAGGGAGGGACCAAAGAATAATTACAATATCAAAAAGGCAAGTTCAACATTTTCTCCATTCTTTGTAAATATAGTGATTTAATCCTTGAAAGACTTTTTGTCTCCTTGGGAGTTAAATGAGAATTTGGGTAGGGTTATGTAATCTCAATTTTTAATGAGATTTTTTAAAGATTGAAAAATACTTTAGCTTTACATGGACATGACTTTTATTTCAATTGGTGCATGGGAGCAAACGTTATGCAACACTTTGTTCTAAATAAAGTTCATCAAGTGGAACAAAAACATGTACAAAATTTCAAAATATTGAAAAAAAAAATTTGGACTTCAAAGAAAATATTTTTGTGTATATAGAAAGATGTGATTCATTCTCTTTTGGAGTAGTGATGCAAAAGTGATGAAGAGATTTGAATTTTGGCGGAAATTAGAGCATTTTCTTCCAAAATATATTGACATAATTTATTTTTGAACTCACTTTTCAAACAAATTAAAAAATATTCCATGTAGTTTAGTTTTTTTAATAGAACAAACTCATCATTGGGATTAGTATCTTTTAATTTAATCTAAAAAACATAAACCAATTAGTTTTGTTTCAATCCTATTACTAATTATTGGTGTTCTATCATGATGAAGTTTAGAAGTGAAGACTTCTCTATTACCAAGGTGCACTTCAACATGCCTTTCCCTCCAACCGTTAAAACCAATTAGAGAATCACATTATGTAGTCTTTTCATCCAAATTCCAATTAGTTCTGGCTATATAGCAAAGACATGGTGATTACAAGTACACATAGCTTAGTGACACTTGATAAGAGATAAGTTTAACTATCGTGCATTTATCTTTTTTTAACTTTAACAAGTTCATGCAAGAATTTGAAATACATACCACAAAAGACATTGGACTAGTTCTTTCAAAAGTAGTGTAACATCTAACCAAATACTCTCCTAATGTTAGCTACCTCTTCTGTTTCTAAACCTTCAAGCCAAAAGCTTTGGTTTTATATGTAAACCTTTCAAAATGCTTTTTTTCGCACTCTCTTATTTCAATAGAAGAGAAGGAGCCACGTAAAAGAAAATTGCATTGAAAATGATATTCAATATTATGTTACCTACAAAGTTATATACCGCATTGGTAAACTTGTAATAATTCTCATTTTGTAGTTGATGATTAATATTCATATTGACATTTTAATCTAGTTTTAAATACTACTTTAGTACAAGTTGAACTATCTTGCAACAACTTATGTATTTTTGGTGGAAATGTAGTTGATAATTGATGCCATCATATTGACATTAAGTATTGGTAATAAGTATTAAGAACACTACATTTCATTATTACAATAGTGTTGTGTGAATTACAATTTTGAAGAAAAACAACTTCCCATCAACACATGTCATATGTGTGGTCCAACTTTCCCTTGAACTAGCATTGTAGATTGACTAAAGTAAATAGATCCACTATTAATAGATTGGAGTTCAATTCAAAGCTTTATTTTAGGATTGAATTCAATTTTGTTGTATTCAAATGTAGTTTTAATTGAATTGAGTGTGCAATTGGGATTTAAAGTTTTAGAGTTGGTTTTGAAAGTCACCACTTCATGAACGCAATGAGCACACTATAAATGGCAAAAGGCTCATTCATTGTTTCATTCAATAAATGATTGCTTCTAGATTTCTATTGGAACCATATAAAGAAGTAAGAGATACATTAGAATCTTTGAAGACAAGAATAGTCCCTCTTATGGACCACAATAAGAAGTTATATGTTTTTATTATGACCACCCTAAAATGTATCTTTCTTTTTCCAAAAATTACAAATACTTTTGCCAACAATGTTCATAGGAACCTTCCTCTATAAATACTATTGATATCTATGTTCTTGGTAAAAATAATCATTTTCTATAGAAGATTATAGCCTTCACTAAGTAGCTCTATGTGGATGACACTAAATACTTTTTGAATGTAGGGTGGTTCCAACATGAAAATGAATATAATGGTTCAAATACATTGCTAAATAAATTCACAATAACTTTATGGTAAGTTTATGGCACCTAAATCATATGAAGTGTCTTGAATGTGTATGTTCTTGCATTTTTTTCCTCATCAAGCAATGCTACTATACACAATATATATCCTATATATGCCACTAACCCAAAACTATCATCACTTAGCATACATCTTCAAAATCAATGCCTTATAACTTCTATCAAAAAAAGGTTTGACCCATCATTATTTTTGCATATGATATTGAAATTCATTATGTGGGAAGCTCCTTTTACTTGCCGAGAAGAAAATATGAAAATTTGACTTGTCTAATCATTAATTTATAGTATATAGGTAGAGTAGCAAGAAGTGGCAATTTGGGGTGTACCTTCCTTAATCCTTTAAATTCTTGAAGTACCAAATTCTCTTGTCGAGAAAACTTTGAAGTTCTATAAATATATTGAAGTTGTTATTTTCAATATTTTCTATATTTGAAATTATTTGAAAGTCTAATTGTAGCATCAAAATTCTATTTATGAAAAAGAATGATTGTGTTTTCTCTATTCAAGATTTAATGAAAGGGATTCCATTGCTAATCTTGATTTTTTAGTGTTCAAGGCTCTCAAATATATTAGATCTTAAAAAAAATCACATGAAAAATCCATTTAGAAAAATAAATGAATATATTTAGAGAAGCCATAAATTGATTCCAAGGTTATGTAAGTTTTGTCCTTTAATCCTCATGTATTTGTGGTGACCAATTTTTTTGATTTGACATGTGAAAAGAAGATTGAAAGACTTCAAATTGGTTTTATAGTTTTAACACCCTCATCATCAAACATTCCAATCTTTCAATTTATAAGTGATATTGTTAACTTTCCCTTTTCCATTAAACACTCAACATGTTTGGTTTCAATTTGTATGGTTTACAATTTTTTTTAAATTGATAAAACTTATTAAAAATGTTGGCTTTATGTTCAATGTAGAGCAAGTTTCAAGAAGCTCAAAAAAGGCCTTGGGCATTTAGAGGTTCATATGCAATGAAACTGTAGGGGTTTGTCCCAACTCCTCTTTGAATTTTGTCCCAAACTTTTGATTGAAGACTCTGAATCTCAAATGGATTTTTGGAAATGAAAGTCACTTTGATTTACCAACTTCTCTTAGTTCAAAGTTTCTTGAAAAAAGTTATTCTATTATGCCTATATGAGGTTTGATGTTGTACATTGCACACAATTCCTACATTTTGACAATGAGTGGTCAAGCTCTCATCTTCAAATTGTCCCATATTCTTTGAAGATTCATGATGGATAATGAATTTTATTATAAAAATAATCTTTCAACCCATTGTATAGAGTGCATGATTTGGAAATGAATTGTAGTGAAGACTTTTTTGGTATTGGGATTCATTATATATTTCCTTGGATTTCAAAATCTTTCAAAATTTTGAATTTTGGTAATTTCTGGTCATTGGATTAAAATTTGTACGCAGATGTGCTGAGATCCATGAGGTTCCGTAACTACTAAATAAAATACCAACCATATGGGAACAGCACCTCTTTACGAAACAATTGGTACAGTTCCGAACCTGAACTGCTGGGAAAAAAAAATGATTTCCTCTTAATGCTGAAGTTTTTTCTTTAAGCACATGCTCTTTGCTAATGATGGGAACGGTCCCTTAGATGCAACTTCATCCAGGGCCGTGTGCAGACTGCCAGGCTCTCCATTCAAGTCCAAGTCAATGTTGCCCTCCAACTCTTCAGGAATGTCGCCCCCATAAAGGTTGTGTTTCTCTTCCATGTGCTTCTTTGAAACCTTATATAACATATACTCGTTTTTGCCTTCAAACCCTACTATGACTTCTTCAATGCTGGTGACTTAACATCAAATGCTTTGGCAAGAAAAAAATGTAGTGAAATCTACAAAAAATGAGAATATTGAGACTCATATATTGAGATATCCAGACTGCTGCTCACATTATGAAAAATTCAAGCTGATGATCGTTCTACTGATCTCGTTTGGTGTGAACCCCACACACTAGGGTTAGGGAGAGATAACAAGAGAATTCAGTATTCCTCTCATTCCCAGTCTCAGCCGGATATTGAAAGTGCGCATGTAGCATATGACCAGTGACTAGCTTCTCAATGAGAAGTGCATGTATTGAAATTCTTTCAATTGTTAATGGAAGAGGATATAATTGTTTGTACCATTTTAGCAATTTATGGAGTGAGGTTTTTGCTAAGGATCTTCAGAATTTCAAGAAGTGAAAAAACATACAAGACACAACACAAAGAAGTTCTTTCATTCCCCAATACAACAACAAACTTTATTGTAAACAAAACAAAGTAGTCATCCCATATCCATAGTAGTAAAAAACTAGAAAACATCAAGAGAGCTCAAGAATCTCCAAAATGCTCCAACAGAAAGAGAAAACGAAATCCTACATTCTCCAACAACAAAAACACATTTTCCAAGCTCCCGTAATCAAATTCCAAACATGACTATCATGTCCAAACTATACAATCAAAACCGCAAGTTAGAGTCAAAACTTCAAATGGCCTCCTAATGGAAACCTCCAAAATCAAGCAAGCAAGTACCAAGAAAGAATATAAAACTTTTGATTCCATTTCTAAATAGAAGTTGAAGCCCCAAGTGCTGTGGCCATAGCCATTTAGAAACCCCAAACTCCATTGAAAAACCACATGCCAATGTACTTTTCAATAAACCACAAATCCTTCAGACAATCGCCACAAAGACGTCGAAAAAAACAAACACTTCTTTTCTCACCTTAACTTTCTACTTCATATAAAAACCAAACAATTTCATAACCACACTAGAATCTACTTGAGGTATCCCAACAACTTATGCATGTCCTTCAAAACAATCCCCATCCACGCTTCAAAGTTGACCAAGATCTTTACCATCCTTGATCCGGTCATGTGCCCTTCTTTCTCTAACCAGGCAGTGTAGAGGTTAGCTTGGATCATCGTATGTTCCAGAACCATGACCAGTTCCTTGAGGTTGTAGACAAGTTGAAGAACCTTTGTCTCCTTCTGTCTTGCCACGTTCAACTTCCCTTTTGTCTACTCCAGTTAGGACTTCAAGCTATCCTTTTCTTCTTCCAACTTCCGGATCTATTCCTCCTTGTATCAGAACTCTTTCAGATTTGGGCGTTTTCGGATTTCTTCCAAAATCTGGTCCAACTCGACCTTGAGTTTACCCACAATAAGGATTATATTCTCCTCCAAGTTGCTATACATTTATTTGGCTTGCTACATCCATTGGATTCCGGCTTCAAAGAACTCTAAGTCTTCAGGATGTTCCAGATCCTGAATCAGCTCTCCTTTATCTAGTATTGGCACCTTTTCTCGTGCAGTCGGATCTGTAGGCTTCCTTTGTTTCCAGTCCACAGTTTCTTCTTCTTCTGGTTGTCCTTCTTCTTTGAATTCCTTCTCCACTTTCTCCAACTCATCCGTTAAACTAGACTTCAAGATCTCAACTTCAGTGTTGTAAAGAATCATTTTCTTTGCACTCAAGACCTCCTTGTGGTGATAGACGTGGAACAAATACGAAGTGATAGGGCTGTATTTTGTTCAACCTACATGATTTGCCAATTTGCCCACTACTCACTGAATCACTCTCTTCTAATGGACAATCTGATCTTCTAAAGCTTCAAAAATGGTGTTAGCCACCGTGATCATAACCCGGGTAGGCTTTTCCGGATACAAGATCAAAATGAGGAAGTCTAGTATCTATCTATGCTTCTCGTTTTTGCAATCACTAATAGTAAAACCCTCTTTTGAGTGGACCTGACTCTAGAACTTTTCAGCTACATATTTATACACTCTTCCGGCTAGTCTGAGTCTGCTCTTTTTAAATGAATAGACATTTGTCCAGATGTCTTCTATTCAAGCTACAAGTCGACCTCTCACCATCAAGTCGTATTGGTTCGGAACTCCGTAAATGAGTTCTTGGATCATCTTTTTGTTCTTCATACTCGATGGCCTATCTAACAATCCAACACATCCAATACACATGAGGTCCTCTTCTAACTGTGCTCGGTAGGCCGGATCAAAAGGAATAACTAAATAAATTATCCGGGCTACCACCCCAGACTTTTGCACAGTCAGATGGCTAGCTGCTGCTATGAATCACTGACAGCCGACAACCTAATCTAGTGCAAATAGCACCGGCCTTTCCATCCTTTCTCTATTCCAGTAGCTAACTCACCACTCTTTTTCTCAACTATAGGTTTACAAGATTCAACAAGCAAAAAGGGAGAAAAAGAGAAGTCGCAGTGGGTTTAAGTACCAATCACGAGGCTGACAGTTCTCAATGGAGAACAAGTAGAAGACCGTTTCCTTAATGGTACCCTATTTTCCTAGATTGGAAGCCTAGAATGTAGGTTTTAGCAATCCGGTACTTTTCTGAATCTTGGATCCGTATCGGATCCGTTTTCGTAATGTTAGTAACAATTCTAGTAATCCAAAAACTAACTATTTCTACCATAGTCTTAGTATAATAAAAATTTCTATGAATTATTAAAAAAATAAAAATTGTAAATCTATCTAACTATATTCTAGACTAATTCCATCTGGTTTAAATTTCCGTGCTCCTATAGACGTGGTCTCGGCAAAGCTATCCATAGCGATGGACTTCAAGCTGGACCCTCGATGTGGTCATGAGTCTGAGATGCAAAGGCATTTCAAGGTGGAATATCATGCCCCTATTTCATTGGGGTACACGAAGCGCCTTAATGAGCAAGGGGGACATTGGTGGTGACTCCCCAAGCTTTGCAATAGACTGAGAAGGGAGTTTTGAGACACTCCCGAGCAAATAGGGTGCAATTGCGCCCTGGATTTGAAGGTTATGGTAGAGTGTCATACATGCTTGGAAAGCTCTTGAGAAGACGCACCTAAACATCTAAAAAAAGAGTAATTTGGACTAGTTGGTTAGAAGTTATGGTCGTTCAAAGTTATGGTTGTTCAAAGTTAGGGGTGTCTCGATGGCATCGAGACACTTTACGTCTAAGAGTAAGGGGTTCCCAAGGAATCCTTCAAGGAAGTATGGCATGTAGTATATCATTGGAAAGCTAAAAAAGACAAATATGCTAAAATGACAAGCATCATGAGGTTTTAAGTTAGGAGTCACAATTTATGGCCAAGAGAAGGCCGTGGTGAAGGCATGACACCTCCCTTGGTAGATCCAACTCTTTGAAAGGCCATAATTTTGTGAAAACTTATCCAAATGGAACAAGTGAATAGTCCATCGGCATCTACTTGTTGCTTAAATATCAAAAATGGGCTCTCATGTTGGATTTGGATCTCTGAGCATAGAGTTAAGCCGTTTGGAAGTTCGGAAGTCCAAATGGTGAGGAAACGAAAGGAGCTTGGGTTGGATTTTGGTGGTCTTCCAAAACCCAAAGTGGGTTGGGAATTCCATTTGACGTAGAAGGGGGGGTCTACTGAATCCCACAAAAGTACTATAGGAGGGGTTGGTCTCCCTTTTTATTCTTTTTTGGAGCTTTAGTGAGTCCTGGTGAACCCCGGTGACTTAAGGTTGGTGGTGAACCTTCAACACTGGCTTTAAGGCACCATGTGGCACTTGTGTGAAGTGTCCTGTGACACCAGTTGGGATGGAATCTCATCTCAAACTAGCCCACACTCAATATTTCATGAGTGAGGAGTCCCGATTAGCAATGCCAAAGAGTAGCAAGTACATAAAGGACTAGTTTGGAATAGGGTGTCTCTTAAAGGTGGTGAGGATCGTGGTGAGTAGTACCACCCTAGGCCTTAGCACTCCAAAATGGAACTCTACCCCATGTCACTAAGTGACATGCCTGATATCACATGAGGACTGTGTACTAGAGTCCTGGTGACTGGTACTTAGCAAAGTGAGTTGGAAATGGGGACTAACATTGTGGGTGCATGGCATGTGCAGTTTTAGCTAGTTGTGGCTCAAGCAAGGTTGAAAACAAGGCGTGGTGAACCCATTGAGTAGTGAAGTGCGTTTTGGCCTCTACATAGAAGCTGTGGCCAATTGCAAGTTCATGGAGGCCTCTAACTATATGTACATCTTTAGTAGAGGATATTACTTTGAGCTCGATGTTGTCGGCATGGTGAATGTTGACGAGAAGTTAGGAATCATCTTTAGACCATTTGACAAGATAAACGTCGAGGCCGTTTTGGACCGAATGGTAAAGGTGAACTTCACCAAGCAAATCTTGACCGTCATTCCCGACACGGCTAAGAGACCAATTTGCTGAATTGACTACCATTGAATTGAACCATTGAAGATCATCAATAAACAACACACATAGATGGCCCCTTATGAGACCATTTAGGGTGAGACTCCCATTGATGATGTGACATTAGTGGACAAGCTCTACAAGTGGATGTGCAAAATTGTATAGTCATCCAACAATGACTACTTGCACATGTTGTCCTGCAGGTACAACTGTAGGAGTATGGAACTCAAACTAGATAGGATTAGTCTAGAGTAGGGTTAGAAAGACTTACAATTTTTTTATTTTTTTTGCTACCCATAGAGATTTTGGCTACCTTAAGACTATTCTAAAAATAGTCAATTTTTGGATTGCTAGAATTATTACTAGTATTACGGAAACAGATCCAATACAGATCCAGGATTCTAGGAAGTTCTAGAATCCTGAAATCTACATTCTAGAGTTCCAGTTTAGGAAACTAAAGTACCATTATGGAAATGGTCTTCTACCCGTTCTCCACCACAAACTGTCGGTTGTGCGTTGAGTACTTAAACTCATCGCCACTTCTTTTTTTCTCCCTTTTTGCTTGCTAAACTTCATGGACATATAGTTGAGAGAAAGAATGGTAAGTTAACGACTGTGATAAGGAGAGAATGGAAAAGTCAGTGTCATTTACATTGGATTAGGTTGTTGGGTGTAGGTGATTCATGGTGGTGGCTGGCAATCCGATTGCACGAAAGTCTAGAGTAGCAATCCGAATGGTCTATCCGGTCATTCCTTTCGATCTGGCCTACTGAGCGCAGCTAGAAGACCTCATGAGTATCGGGTGCGTCCGATTGTTAAATAGGCCGTGGAGTATGAAGAACGAGGAGATGATCTGAGAATTCATTTATGGAATTTCGAACTAGTATGAGTTGACGGTGAAAAATTGACCTATAGCTTGGACAGAAGACATTTGGGCGAATGTGTATTCGTTCAAACAGAATAGACTTAGACTAGTTGGAAGCGTAGATAAGTACGTAACCGGAAAGTTCTAGAGTCTAGCTCATGTAAAGGAAGGTTTTGCCATCAGTGATTGCAAAAATGAGAAACATAGACAGGTACTGGAATTCCTCATTCCGATTTTGTATCCAAAAAAGCCTATCTAGATTATGGTCATGGTGGTTAACATGATCTTTGAGGCTTTGAAGGATCAAATTGTTTATTGGGGGAGAGTGATTCAGAATGTAGTGGGCAACTAATCGATCACACGGCCAGGGCAAAATACAGCCCTATCACCTCATATCCATTCCACCTCTATCATTACAAAAAAGTCTTGAATGCTTAGGATATGATTTAGTACAACATTGAAGTTGAGATCCTAAAGTATGGCTTGACGGATGAATTGGAGAAGGAAGAGAAGGAATTAGAAGTAGGACAGTCAGAAGAAGAAAAAGTTGCCAATCAAAAATGAAAGAAGTCCACGGATTTGATTGCATGAGAGAAGGCACCAATGCCAGATAGAGGAGAGCTAAGTCTGGATCCAAATCAACATGAAGACTTGGATGTCTATGAAGTCGGACTCTAGTGGATGCAACAGGCCAAACAAATGTATGGCAACTTGAAGGATCATATACTCCTCATCTCGAGCAAATTCAAGGTGGAGCCGGACAAGATTTTGAAAGAAATCCGGAAATGGCTGGATTTGAAAGAGTTCCAATAGAAGGAGGAATAGATTCAGAAGTTGCAAGAGGAAAGGAATAGCTTCAAGTCCCAATTAGAGTAGACAGAAAGGGAGCTGAATGCGCCAAGACAGAAGGAGACAAAGGCTCTTCAATTCGTTTACAATTTGAAGGAACTCATAATGGTTCCGGAACATATAGTGATTAAAGCTAACCTCTATACCACCTAGTTGAAGAAGGAAGGTCATATGACTAGATCAAGGATGGTTAAGATCCTAGTTGATTTCAAAGCTCGGTTGGAAGTTGTCTTGAAGGACATGCTCAAGTTACAGAGGTACCTAGATCCGAAATAGGCCATAGACTTAGAAGGATTTCTAGAAATCCCTAGAAGAATATTTCAAAATACTTTGGTTCAACAAACTCCAATCCGGCAGACTTCTAGTGGTTTGATTGAGCCACAATCAAAAGGATTGAAGTCTATTCTGACTCCAGCTACCGGTTCATTCGTCAGTCAAGCGCAGACTCCAGAAAAACAAGTGATACCTGAATCGGAGAAGGAACTGTAGTTAAGACAATTTATTTTTTAGTTAAATTTTGTTGTTTTGAGTGTGAAACCAGTTAAATGTTTAAGGTTTTTGGAAATTAAGTGTGAATGTGGTGACATTTGAAGTTAAAATGCAAAAAGACCTTTTGGCTTGAGTGGTTGTAAATTTTTACGGATTTTTTCCAAGAGATTGGAAGGGGTATTTGAGGAAGGATCATGATAAATAACTTCTCTTTTTCTCATCTCTCTCTTTTTCTTTTAATTTCTCTTGTATTCGTGATGTGAGGTCGCATTTTTGGTATAAAATTGTAGATTCATAATTATCATTTTTTAAGTTGTCTTCTTCACTTAAGTGATAGTGTTTGTTACTTAAAGCATGAAGGTGAATTGGAATGTTATATTGCCGTGAGCATTTTATTTAGAAGAATTTCTTTAAGAGAATTTTATTGTACTTCAATTAGATTTTGTCTATCGGTTATATATTTTATCTGTTAAGAGAATTTTTTGTGTAAATGTTTAAAGCAAGATTTGAAAAAAAGAAGAGCAAAATATTAAGTCAGTGATTTATTTAATAATTCCAGTGATTAGAAATTATTTGCTCACCAGAGATTGGTTTGCAATTGAATGATTCAGAGATTGGATTGGATTTTGAAAATTGATGATTAACTAGTGAGTGGTAATCATTTTCATTTAAAGGATTGGAAAATCTTTGTATCACGAATTGACATGTATATTTGAAACAAAGTTAAGGATTGAGATTGATTTTAAGTTAGAAAATGAGTTACATTTTTAACAAGTAGAAATTATTGAACAATTATAAATAATTGATGTACATTCTAAATATTGAATGATTATTCATATGTTAAATAAATGGTATTCCAATTGAAGTCATGAGCACGTGATTGAATGTTTGAATGTGTATTTAAAATTCTTTCATTAGAATTTGTTTGTAATTGTGCAAAATTAAGTAAGTATAATTTAGAATTAATATTATATTGGAACAAAGAAAAGCTTCAAGATATCAGGGCGATGCAAATGGAGAAAGCTTAAAGCTAAAAACAGAAAGATTCGTAGTCAGATAAAGACCGGAGCCTTAAAAAGGAAAGAATTTGAAATTCTTTAAATAATTTAACAAAGCAAATTCTAAATCCCTCAAGGGAAATTTTAGAATGCTTGAAACATATGTGTGTCAATGTGTTCGCTCAAAATGATGTCCTCGGTTGTGTTCAATCCCTAAAAAGGGTGTGCATTATATTTACTCAAAGTAATTGAGTCACTAGCACTCAAAGCGTCTTAGATATTGAAATTATAATTGGGACAAATAATTAATGAATTCCCAATTTAACTAAATTTTCAAAGTTTGAATATATATTGTAGGATGCAGATTGTGAATAAATATATTTGTAATATATTTCAGTGAATTCAAAGTATGAGATTTGTGGATGTAGGTTCCCCTAATTTATATCTTAGATTTATATTTTATTCTAAGATAAGACCAAGACGGACTTAGTAGTTAGAAATTTTTATTTATAATCGGACAGAGATTAGAAAGAGAATTCTTTTCCACTCCTAAATAAAAGATGAATTATACCTAATACTCTAATATATTGTGATTAACGACACAATTTACCTACAAAGTGACATTAGCTAATTAAAACACTCAGCTAATTTGAGTTTTCTCTGGAACAAACTTTTAAGGAATTGCCTTGGGTTTGTCTTAGAAAAATTGTACTACAGGAACTAAATAGAAAGTCCATTCCGGAAAAGCAAAGAATTTCTATCCCAATTCTTCCACCACTTGGAAGACTCATGGTTGGAAAGTTCATAGCATTTGGATTGAATGTTCATGGCAACCTTGACGCATGGATTGGAGCAATGATGAATTCTACCCAATCTTATCTGAAAGACTTCTTGCATATGCAGTATTCAACGCTAAAGCAGGATCACACAGAGATTGAGCTGAGTGATTCATCGCAAATTAAGGATATAGAGATTGAGGAGATTGAGGAGTCGAAAGAGGAGGTGTTGAAGTTTGAATCCAAAGAAGAGACAAAATTTGAAGACTCACCTTTGAAAATTCAATGGAAACCTCAGACTCAGTCAATAGCGAAGAATACACCGATGAAGGCTTCAGTGAAGACTTTAGGTAGTCAAAACAAGAGCAGCACAAAGAAAGCACGGTGGAATAGATAGATAGTTGGTAGTTAGTTAGGATTTTCATTTCGGAACGGGTTTCCGAAACGTAGGCCTGGGTTCCGGATTTCTAAGGATAGTTGGACTGTGAACTTTCTGGATATCTCGAGGTGTTCATTGTAGGGTTACCTTGATTTTCGGGGTGCTATTCTGGATTTTTAGGTGTTGACTTGGGTTTTGGTTTTTAAGGGCGGGCAATTTTGTTGCCCTTTCATTCCATCCTAGGACATTTTCAGTTGTATTTCATTCCTTTTTTTAATCTGAGCCACTAGTTGGACATTTTGGCTCCGACATTTGTATACAGATTGTGTTGACTTGTTTGTTGGAGTGTTGAGATGTGAGAAGGACGGGTGAGGAGGAATCCAGATTTTAGGTAACTGGGGCAGATTGAAGCAGGGTTGACACGACGTCCGGACGCGGACGCTGTGTCCGCCCCGTCCGCCCCGCCTGTTCGCCCTGTTCGTCCGCCCCGTCCGCTTTGACGGCCCTATTTCCCCCGACCGCCCTACCCAAATTGCCCCGCGGTCACTCCTTTAATCTTTAAACAATTAAATGTTAAATGAAGTGCAATGGTCCGCGATTTGTCATTAAAACAATGTCTCTTATAAGTTGAAAGATTATAAAGTTTGACCACGAGTCCATAATAGTCTTGAAACTATGAAAAAATTCCAATTCATTTTCAAAAGGCAAACTAAAAAAGTTTGTGACTTCAAATATATATATATACTATTTAAAAAATCAAGATCAACACAAATACAAACATAATCAATATGGGCAAAATATATTGAATTTAATATAGAATACCATACATTGTGCACATTTGGCTAATTGCACATATAATTTTTTTCATTCCAACTCTATATTTCTAAACTAATTTTTAATGCCTATATAACCTATTCAACTACTACTTCTGCACTACCAATCTAATATAAATGGCGGAAATGTTCATCTGGCATCGGCCAACGATATGTATTAGAAAATCGCGTAATCACATGGGCCAAACTAGTATTTTCATCGTCAGTCTTTGAAGAAATGCGCTTCAAATAAGCATAAAACACTTTTGCAAAGTCATGAAAGGCAAATTGTGTCGCACTAGGTGTTTTAAGTAGCATGTTGAAATACGCCTCTGACATGTTGTTTCCATTCATCCGCCGAGCAATTTTTCAAATGGCATACTCTTCCGACTTACGTGAATACATCGGAATGATTTCCACATCTGCACCTGCTTTATGCAAATATACAATACGTGGATCCACCCACCATCTCCTCTGCAAAGTTTGTTTCATCTCATCTGCTGATGTGAATGTGTACAAAGACTTCATTGGCTGAGAAGCTAAGGTGGTCATGCCCCAATCGCAAACTCCAATGTACACACGTGACTCATCCTCTGGAAAATGCAACAAGATGTTGTCCGGAGAAAGATCATTGTGCAAATGTGCAATAAGATGCACTGCATACATTATATGCATAAACGCCCATGTCAACTCCGTGCGCTTCTTCCGATATCGTCCTAAATGGTGAGCTTTTACAACCTCCTCTTCGGTTGGATTCGTATACATCAAACGAATTTGAATGTTGTTTGGAAAGTCCTTATCCATATTCAACATTTGTCAAAGAGTTCCACCATTCCACCAATACGCATAACCTTCACACGTCGTTCCGTACACCGTAGCAAACCGTATCACACCCGCGTGTGGAATTCGAACAGCCATTGATTCGTTTTGATGTTCTAACTTTGCAAGATCAGGTCGAGTTTTGTGGTGAATGGATTTCTTTGTCGCAAACTTCCAATAAGGAAGTATTCCTGGACATCCTTCAATACGGACCTTTCGAATCGTTGCATATCCACCTCTCATCGTTCTATCATCAACAGCAATCACGCGTGCTGTATCTGGAAGTGCTATGAGGTGCCGTTTGTTCCTTTCCGCTTCAGCAACTTCATCATTGCTTTTCCACCAACCAATTGAACCAACTCAATTGTGCGTTTTGGCGAATGGAGCACATCGCCTCTAAACAAGTCCGCTTTCAGAATCACTTCTTCAAACTGGGCGTCATTGGGTCAATATTCCTTGCCATATTTAACCAAAATGACTTTGAAATTCTACAAAGCGTCATGAACCTTGTTCTCCAAACATTTGGTGAAGTACATTTTATGCATTTTGTCATGCCACTTCGCCACATTCAATGCATCCAACAACATCTGTGTCATGTCTACCTTGAATTTAGACACGCACTCCTCTTGATATCTGATGTACTTATTGTCTAAAGACAATGTTGTTTCCAATTCATAAAATTGAACGATGCGCTCAATCATGAATTTTTTGCATTCCTCCGAAGGACTTTGGCGAGCTACCTCTAAGTTTGATGGTCCCTCTCCATGTTTAAGCTTCGCAACCTTCTTCTTCCCCTTCGTCATCGTGACAAATGAAATTGATATAGATCAAATTTTTTAATTTGAAATTGAATTCACGTGCAAGTGTCCAAAAAATTGGCAACAAGGGGCCCCAATAAACCACTCTTGCATTGCCTCGGAAAGGAGCCAATGGAGGATGAACCACCAAGCTCTCCGCTCCACCTTGCATTCACAAGGGGCAAAGCAAAAGTGACGATGCAGATGGCCCTAAACCGTCCGCCCGATCGGACGGGTCGGGGGTGGCGGACGGATCAGCCGTTCGCCTCCCCGAAACCCTAGAGCCCCGTCCGCCCGATCGGACGGGCCAGGGGGGCGGACGCATCGGCCGTAACACGGCGGACGGCCGTATTGGGGCAGACAGGTATCGGGGCGGACAGGGTGGACGCTGGATCGGGCGGACAGGGCGGACAGGGCGGACGCCGGATCGGATGGACAGGGTGGACGGAGGACGGGGCGGATGGGTATCGGGGCAGACGAGGCGGTTTCACCCTGAAGCGCTTCGACGTCCATATTTTGCATGATAAACAAAGGTCTTCATGGCACTATATAGTCCAACTAACTTTTCATTCATTCAATGTAAAATTTGAAATTAAAAAAGGTAGCCTTCCTTTATGACCAAATTTATGAATTCTTGGTAAATGATATTTTTGTACAAAGATATGAGCTAAAATGTGCAAAAATTCACGAAAGGATTGCGACGTTTAATATAAGTACCCAAATATTCACGTTGCATTGTGTATAAAGCAATTATAAGAAGGTAGTTGAATAAAAATTCTACTATTAAATTGAATTAGTTGACGTCTAATCACTTAGTAAACCGCTAAATGTCCAAGTCCTTGCAAGTGTGTTTTGGCTATCGAAAAAGAGCATGGACTTATAGTTATCCCCAATGAAGCAAATTGTTCTTTTTTCAAAATCTAACGGTATAGATGTTTAACCCCTAAAGTTCTTTTCACTAAAAACACTTCAAAACTACCATTAGTAGTGCAAATACCAAGTCTTGGAAGAAAAATACTTTTGAGCATATGTAACCGTAGCATCTTGTAGTAAATTAATTGGAAAAGATGTGGAAAAAATTTTAGACAAATCCACCATTTGGATTGTAAGATATTAGATATTGAGTGTTTTATTTAAGGGGGCTACTCAATTATGTCTATTAATGAACAATTGGTAGGCTAATAAACCTAACTTAGCATGTATTTTAATATTTGTTGCAATTGTTTTAGGAATATCATAACATAATACTATTATAATATTCTTATAAATGATATAGTACTAAATCATTTCAAAATCAACAACATTTGAACACAATCTGTCAATCTTGTCTTCCATACTCTTTTAATGATATATATATATAAATATATATACATACATAAAATATATTAGATAAATCAATATGAACAAATCAATGATTATATATTTCATAAATATATTTTTCATCAATCAAATAAGAGTGCATGTTCAAATATAGACAAAGATGGTTTCTCCATTTGTTCCCAAAAAATAGATAAACAAATAGAGAAAGATATGAAGTGAATGTTACTTGGAGAATTGGAGGGAATGAAATTGAAGTACTCAATTGCATTTTATTAAATTGGAAAATTGCATGTGGATGGCATGAATTAATCTTCATAGATGCTAAACTCATACGAGTTGCATTTCAACATTTATGATTTATGCAATTGATTGAATTGAAAGCTCTTGTAATTACATTTTCAAATTTTCGATTCAATCATTCAAATTTGCAAGAGTGATTTATAATAGATTTATAATTTTAAATGTGAAAGCATTGAATGCCTTTATACGTTTGTTCATCAATATATTAATTTGAAATAAATAATATATATTTTTTATAACATATGCATAAACCATTGAATTAAAAAAAAAAAAAACTAAGAGCCAAGCCAAATAGGCTGGTCAAATGAAGAGAACAAGAGAATAAGAGCCCTACGAGACAAAAAACAAAGGAAAATAAAGAAAATATCAAAAGGATTCAAAGGAAGGAGCAAGATGCATTCTTGCAAGACCGTAGAATACATAATGATATCAAAATCCAAACACAAATATATTTTCTATTTCAATGAGAGTCAAAAATGAACTACCTTGCTCTCAAAGATTGTACAATGTACACGTTATACGAAATGAACATATAACAGAAAGAGTAGAAGACATCATTTATCATGATTGAAAACTGAAATGATTTTTTCTTTCTATGTAGAATATTTTATGAAATGTAAAAATGTATTTAATTATCATAGTAATTGGTAGAAATCTTTGTGCAATACATAGAAACATTTCATTCATGTGGAATTTTTTCATTTATTTGGGATTAAAATGGAAATATTATACTCTACAAAGTACAAACCGAAAACAATACCATATACCTAAGTTCAAAAGTTTGCAATTGTTTTGTGAATTCATTTTGAAAACTCAAACAAAGAAATATTTTATAATCAATATCTTGTTCATTTGAATCATTTCAAAATTCGAATTCCGAATTCAATTCCTATTTATAATAGAAATTATGTTTGTCAATTTTTTAGATCTTTAAACAATGAATCCTCTTTTTTAAAATTAATATTTAAAAACATCTGAAATAAGAATATTGGAATTACCCTTCAAAATAAATATTGCACATGTAATCATGTAAAAGTGTATAATATATTCTACTCAACCAACTCAAGTAACGAATTTTTCTATGTTTTTAAGGAAAAATATAGCCATACATGATTTGAAAGTTAAAACATTGATTCTTTTTCTTTGTTTTCAAATCTAATCAAAATTTCATTAAAAAATATGAAAGACTCAATGTTCATTTGAAGATCGCGATGCACTTTTAATGAAAAATCACAACCTTTCATTAAATATCATGAGGTTGAAATCCATTAAACTGTTATTCTAATTATGTATTGGGGCCTTTTTTTAAAATTTCATTTGCTTACAATGAAAAAGGAATTGATTATTTCTGCAAAACATTTGATTTTCTAATGAACTTTAAAAAAATCCCCACCATCTTCAGATCTTCTCAAAACCTATTTAGAGGGATAATATCAGTAAATAATCTAAACATATTCAACTTAACCACATTCCCCTCATTCATAAAACAATTTAGGGGAGAAAAGAAAAGGTTTAAGGTAATTAGGGTATAGGGTTTAGGGTTTACATTTTTTTTTTAAATAAAATGATTAATCAATTACATTGATCCTCATTTAGCAGTGATTATTAGGCTGTTTTTTTTTGGAAATGTTACCGCTCTTTTTGAGTAATATCGGCCTCATAGGATGCTCCAATGGACAGCTGGGCGGACGCCGTCGACGGTCAGTGTTTAAGTGGGGCGGTCGGCGTGTCCAAAGCATGGCCGGCGTCGGAAGGCGGACAGTGCAGACAGTCCTGTCCGACCGCCCTGTCCGTCGCGTCTGATCGCTCGTCCGACCTGTCCGTCCGACCCGTCTGGCCTGTCTGCCCGACCACCCCGTCTGACCGCCTCGTCCGACCGCACCGTTTGGGCGGTCTGACCTGTCCGCCTGTCCGCTTCAGCCCCATCCGGGCCGTTGCTTGTTTTTGAATGGAAACCCTAAAAATGAACCTTAAATTTTCTAGAGGGGACTATAAATGTTAGAAGAAAAGCTTTGGTATTCACTCTCGAAAAACCGAACGCTAAGATTTCCAAGAGCTATGAGCTTTAATTTATTGTGTCTCTTACTTGATAATGCATAGTTCGGTGGACAGGGGGGCTTTGATTTTCAAAGCTTTGTGTGACTAATTTCATTGATATTGTATACATTGTCACGTTGTGGGTTTCAAATTGAAAACATTCTATTGGTTTCTTTTGAAATTGAGGTAAAACATACACTTATCAGTGTGGTGGCCAAACCGATGGGGGATTTTTCTCCTTGGTATAGTGTGCCAGAAGATGGTAAAGTAAAATGTAGGCTTTACAAAGCGATCATGTCAAGGAGGCTCAGCCGTATGTTCAACCACTTAGGCTATTCTGGGCTTGGAGGTATATGTGATAAAGGAGTGAGCCTTTGTCTACGATTACCAATGGCAGTTCGAGATTTATTTCGGCATTGGGAAGGAGTTTTTCCAAAACGCGTTATAATGGACAATGTGGACGGCAACCTTGATCCTTCAGATGTCCAAGAGTTTTTGGCCGGAAAGGCTATGTCGCATTCTGACCACGAAGACTCTTGTCCAGCATCCAAAGAATTGGTATCAATGGTATGTGCCACAACTGAAATGACTTTGAGTACGGAAGCTTCTGGTGAACGTAAGACCCCCAGGGCATCAAGTTCTAGACCTCAGAGGCAAGGCAACTTAGTGAATGGGTTTGAAGAAGGTCATAGATGCAAATTACATTCAATGTGGGCAAATTTTTTTTATTCGGCGAACATACCATTTTCCGTGGCTCAAAATCCAGCTTTTAAAGAAGTAGTGAAGAAAATAGCTGCATTCGGTAGGCCATACATTCCTCCCTCATACCACGACCTTCGGTACAAATTGTTGAATGAGGCGAAGACCAACATTCAGACACAGTTGAATGCACGGACCAAAGATAGCATTCGAAAATTTGGAGCAACATTGTCCATTGATGGATGGAGCTCAGTGACTAATCGACCTCTCATCAATGCCATGCTTGTATCATCTGCAGGTGAAGAATTTCTTGGATCTGTGGATACAAGTGGTTGTGAAAAAAATGCGGAGTACTTGGCAGCTGTGTTGAAAAAGTTCATTGAACAAGTGCGATCCAAGAATGTCGTGTTAATAACTACGGATAATGCTCTCGTGAATCCGTCCGCATGGGATGTAATATCTGCAAAATATCCTCATATTTTTTACCAAAGGTGCGTGGTACATGCATTGAATTTGTTATTGAAGGCTTGGGCTGCACAGAAATGGATTGCTTCCAAATTGGATAAAGGAGTTCTTGTAGTTAAATTTATCAGGAAGAGACATATGCCGCTAGCTCTATTGCGAAAATATTCGCCAAATTTTGGTCTCTTGATGCATGGGGATACAAGGTTCGCTTCTAAATTTATCATGATGGAGCGCTTGACAAAATTGAGAGGAGCATTGGAACAAACGGTGGTAGATCCGCAATGGGTTGAGTATGTACATACTCTCAAGAAGAAACGTGAAGTCAAAGTCCAACCAAAAGATTTGGCTTTAGCGGTGAAGAAAATTGTTCTTGATGACCATTTTTGGAATCGGTCCATCAATTATGTGGAGATGGTTGAACCAATCATATGTGCACTCCGCAATTTGGATTCAAAATCACCATGCATGGGGAAGGTGTTGCATATCATGAGGAAGTTAGAGAAGCACGTGAACGGATTACAAAGTCCACCATTTTGTTTGCTAGAAGAACTTGCAATTCCATTAGTATAGTCTTTTTATGCCTGAAGAAAAATAGTGGATAACGATCTCCAATCAGCTGCAGCTCTTTTGAATCCATACCTTCTTCATGACAAAGAGCTAGCCGATGACGCAGATGACGTAGATGCAATGTCAAGATGTAAGAAAGTTTTGGAGAGAATATGTAAACCGAAAGAATATGCAGCAGTGGTGAAGGAATTTGTAGCTTTTCGACACAAGGAACCTCCATTCCACAATATGTTGAATCCGGGAGATCAAATGTTGTCCGCACATGCTTGGTGGGATTTTGAAGGTGCATGTGGCAAGTTTATAGCTCCATTAGCGAAGAGGATATTGGCTCAACCGATGTCATCATCTTCATGTGAACGGAATTGGAGCAACTATTCTTTTGTTCACAACAAATCTCGAAATAAATTGAAGTTAAAGAGAGCAGCGAATTTGGTGTACGTGTATACCAATTCCAAATTATTAAATGCATCGAAGGAAAAAAATGAAAAAATATGGTATAATGATAATGTAGATCCGATAGAATCAAAGGATTCAGATAGACCGACATTAGAAGACGATGATGACGATGATGACGAGGATTTGGAAAGGGCCCTTTCAACTGTAGATGGCGGGGATGACTTCAATCGTGCGACAGCATAGGGAGATGAAGACGTTATGGAAGGCTTTCCCGATTTGGTGAATGATACGCATGATTATCATCTAAACCGCAAGGATGTCGTTCTTGACAATACAAACGATGCATATACCTTTTATGAAGACAAGGACAATGTAGAGGTACAGGAAAATCTACCTTCTTTAACTGCATATTGTAATGAAACGAGATTCTTGAATAGCGAAAACATTCTATCGGAAAAGGCAAACGCTATTGCCAAAGAGGTGAAAATCAATGAGAATGCTATTGGTGATGATGGGAGAAATGAAGAAGTTTTTAATTTCTCAATCTCCATCAGTTGCATTAAATATAGTGCAAGGAAACGACAAAAGAAAAGATGCGGTCATGGAGGTGGACGTTTCAAAAGATGTGGACAAGAATAGTGGTGATGAGGGGGAACCAAATATTGCGGTACAGAAAAATAATGATTCACTTGGGATGGCAGTCACAAATTCGGCAATTGTGAAGAGTGATAAAGGAAAAGAGCCAATGAAGTCAATTTTTGAAGTACCGAGATCTAGTGCTCTTCCACCAATACCGTTGAAGTCTGTTAGCACACGATTGGATGATTCTCAGAGCTTTGGATATGGAAAACGCCTAATGAACATTTCCAAAGAAATTTCTACAGGCGGTAATCTACGGAAAGTAGCATCATCACCTACAAGCCTAAGTGATACGGATAGTGATTGGATGCCATTGGCATCTTTGTGTGATCGCATTTTAGGAAAAGGAATGGCGCAAGAACCCATCAAATCAACAAACGGCACTTTATTACTTCAAAAGAAAGTCAAAGTGGAGATAACCGTTCATGGACATGTCGACCCTACATCGAGATTGATGGTTCAAGAATCGAGTAAGGTGAAAGAAAAAAGATAAATGCAACCTTTTGCTATCTCTCCAGTGAAGAATAGGACCCCTCTTGATGAAAATGTTGCTACTTTGTCAAATAGAAAGAAAAGAAAGGTTCCTATTCAAAAAGCCTTTAATCGTTCTATCAAAGTAAAAAAAGAAAAATTAAATTCGAAAGAAGGGAGTAAACCTACTTCGAGAGAAGACTTGAAGGAGACAACGATACTTGATTCCAACAATGAAGATGACTCCGACAATGAAGATGACTTCGATAATGAAGATTTTGAACGGAGAGCTGCAGGAAAGAGTAGTGGGGTTGAGGTTAAAGGAGATGTGGATTGGCGTCCATAGGAATCGTGGAGATGTGAATTTAGATGTTTGATTGTTTAGTTGCTCATGATATATGGAGCTCATGTTGACAAATGACAATGGTTACTTCAATCATTTTATTATAAAATTGTTTGTTTATTGATGATATACATCTCGTTGGATTTTAAAGTGATTTTGTTTCTAAATCAAAATGAAATTCAACAAAAAAAATTAAAAATATATTTCATATTTTAGCTTTTACATAAATAGTGATATACAACTCTATTGAATCGCAATTGCAATATAAGAAAAATCAAAATCAAAATGACTTCACTCTCAATCTCTCATTGGTGAAAACAATCAAAACCCTAAACCCAAAACGGGTTTTTTAAGCCGCCCCGTCCGTCCACCCCGCTCGTCCGCCTTCCAACGGTGGGAGGGACGTTGCGTCCGCTAGCATCTGTGCGTCCGGACGTCCGGACAACGGATGCTATTTTAGGGCGGACGTAGAGATTCGTTAACCCTGGAAATAGAAATTTTTTATTGAATTTATTAATTAGTTAATTAATTAATTATCTAATTAATTAAACTAAACAAATAAATAATTAAAAATTAAACTCTAAAAGTAAATTTTTAAAAATTGAACCAATTAGAAAATAAATAAACAAATTGAAAAATAAAAAATAAATAATAAAAAATAAATAAACAAATATCCAAGCATGCTAACGTGACTCTAACATGGCACTAATATTTTTACACCACATTTTTTTTAACTAGAAAATAGAAATTTTCAATTTTTTCCGTAATTGCACTAAAGAGACAAAAAACTTGCAGCCTCTTTAGGGCCTACAACTTGTTGGAATGGATAAGTTCCCCCTATCAATGGTAAAACCTAGCAAGTGTTCTCAACCTTCTTATATTGTTTCCTCGTTTGCATGTGGCGAGTAGACATCTCTTTTTCCAAAGAGTAAGCATACTAGCCAGGGTTGACAAATCAGTACGTCCGCCTCAAAATAGTGTCCGTAACCCAGACGTCCGGATGTCCTTCCTCACGGATGCCAACGGACGTAGTGTCCCTCCCGCCGTCGGAAGACGAGTGGGGCGGGGCGGACGCCCAGATCATGCCAGGGTTGACAGGACGTTCGGACGTTCGGGACGTCAGGACGCGGACGCTGTGTCCGCAGCGTCCGCTGACATTCGCGTCCCGGCGGACGCAGTGTCCGCCTGTCCGCCCGTCCGATCGACGCGCGGACTGATCTGGTCCGCACGATCTAGGTGTCCGCCTTGGGTCGTCCGCCCCGCCCCACCCGTCCGCTTTCCGACGGCGGTCGGGACGCTGCGTCCGCCAACGTCCGGACGTCCGGAAAACGGACGCTATTTTGGGGCGGACGTTGAAATTTGTCAACCCTGGATCATGCGGACTACATCAGTCCGCGTGTCAATCGGACGGCCGTACTGGGGCGGACAGGGGGACAGGTGGACGAGGGGTCCCGGCGAACGCTGCGTCCGCCGGGACCGCAAATGTCAACGGATGCTGCGGACACAGCGTCCGCGTCCGAACGTCCCGGACGTCCGACCGTCCTGTCAACCCTGATACTAGCCATTAATCTCCCTATGAGATGAATAACGGTTGGGAAGAAGAGTTCTCCACCCCACTTTGGTTCAACATGGGACACATAGATATTTAGAAATTACTCCATCGATCTTCCTCCGCAATCTTAGGCTTGTCTCCAATTTGCATTCTCATTCTTGCAAGTGGACCCAAAAAGAGGTTCTCCCACCTTTTATGGCAAAGGGCTCCCTATTGGCTCCTTGTTCAACTCCACCGCTTCACATTCTTTACTAAAGTTTCCTTTTTCTATTGGAGAAGCCATGACTACTCCCAATTCCAAGCTACTAAGGCCAAATTCACGAGGAATGATGGACTACAGTTGCATGTGGAACTGCAGTAGGCTACACAAAATAGCATTGTATACCACGTCAAGCCCATATGCATGCCATTTCAATCCCAAATAAGCCCCAAATAGCACACAATCATGCATTTGGAAGCCCTAAATATCACAGTCCTACGGACTTCTTGGCCCTCTAAAGGCCCCAAAACCACCAATATAATGAAATGGCGCCATTTTAATGAAATTACATCAAGTTGATGTTCTTTGCTTTCCTAACTCATCTTGGAGAACTCTTGATCCTATCATTGGGGGATCCCACAATGTTCAGTTCAAAATTCAATGAATAGTCTAGAAATAGTTAAATATGGCATATGTGAGTTAAAGGATAAAATTCATTTAATTCAAATGCCTAGGGAAATTTTTTTATAACATGTAGTAATTGTAGGGCTACCATAGGGTCTAGAAAATATTGCATACTCTAATATTTATATATATGAATTCAGTTATATAAAAATGTCATATAATACGAATTTCTATTAAGAAATTAGCTTTGGCAAATAGAAGCCATGCAAATTTTTCAAAATATCATGAATATAGATGTGGATAGATAATTTCATGTGGATGATAAAATAAACACAATGAAGAAAATTTATAATGAAGGGTGGTTGACTAAAATTGTGCTATGCAACTAGTAGTGTATGTATCAAAAAAATTAAGTGTAATTATAAGACATTGACCAAAGGTGGCAAAAATTGTCACATTGCATAAAGAAAGAGATTTACCTTCTATGAGCCCCAAGGATGTCACCTAGGACTTAGGGTCTATTTTTTTCTGTTTCTAACTCACTTCTATGAGTAAATTATGGTCAAAACGACCATTTAAGTGACTTTATAGGAAATTGGGATAAAACCATAAGTGATAGGATTAATACCCTGAACTCCTGAAGGCATTGAAGATGCCCCAAACATACTCTTTGTGGGTTTTAAGTATTTAGAATAGGTATTTAAGTGTCAAATTATGGATTGGGAGCAATCCCAATTCTAGTCAACACACAAGGAAAAAACACTAAATTAGATGCTACATGGAATTTTGATAGTTGAAGGTGTATGTGATGGAGATTGGCTAAAATCAATAGAATTGAAGTCACTCTAGCTTCCCTAGTAACTTAGAATCCCACAATAAAAGATTAAGTGAAAATCAAGGTTAAAAATGAAAAGTGGAAAATAGCCATTACGTATGATATTATAGGTCAAAGTTCATGGAAGTTACAAGTAAGCGATCATTACAAGAAGGAAGGTGTTTTTAGTTTAGAAACATGCCCAGAACATAATGGTGAAGTCAGATTGTCAAGATTCCCTAGTATGAAAATGATTCCTCCTAGGAGGAATTAAAATCAGAAAAGAATAAATTCTTTTTCCTAGCAAAAGTACAAGTTAGACCTAAAAAATTTCATGAAGTATTTGGGGACTTCCTAAAAGTTACTCAAAAAGGTTCATAATTTTTTAAATTACAAGACATGACTCCATGGAAAGTCAACCAAAGTCATCAAAATTAGAAAAATTTATAGAAATTCATCTGGTGATGGTAAAATCCTACTAAAAATTAGGATAGTGTATTTTGGTCTATATAAGAGCCTAATCAAGTTTCGCGACATTCCAACATTGGTAACTACCCGAATTGGTGGCACTAATGGATTTTAACGGAATTTCAAAAACATTCTGTAGTTGATTGGCAAACCACGATCATACAGAGTCCGAATTAAGTCATCTTAAACTCTTTTATTATATTCTTGGACCTTCCAGACAACCTTAGATACTCAAAATAAGCAAAAATCACAAACTCCAAAAGTTAGCTTTTTCACCTTTTTCACTAAGTTGAGAAACACTATCTTTTGTAAGAATTTTGAAGTGGAAGTTGGAGGTTAGGGATTCCTTAGGCTAAAAAGGGTCTTCATAAAGGTAACGGTGTAGTCTATTTTTCATTTGAAGTTTTCCTCCAAAAGTTATAAGACATTTAGCTGTAAGGTAGAATTAGGCATAATAATTATGGATGTTAGTGAATTTTAAGTTTACATAAGTAGTTTTAGCATAAAAGGAGGTAAGTGGGAGACCTAGAAATGTATAAAAGGGTTCCCACCAACTCCCTTTACACCCCTTTTTTGATTGTTTTGTATCCGTAGTTGCTCAAGACCAAATCTCTCTAATGATTTGAGACCCACCAATACAAAGCATTCTTTTGCAATTTGATATAGGCTATACGAGGCCATGTTGTTAAGAGAGTTTGGTGATCATCCAAACCTTCCATTTTCTTCATATTATAATTTGAGACTTCTTTGTGAGTTAGCCTTTGTTGTGTTTTTGAGCTTATTTCAAAGGGTATGGGGGTTCCTTTGAACATTGCTAATCTTTATGTTTTGAAGCTGTTTTGATGTCTTATGAGTCTGGTACTCCTCCAAAGTTGTGAGTCATTTGAGTGAAGTCATACACTATCATTCTCTATCAAAATCCTTGTGTGGAATTTTACGATGTGCCATAGAAAATTCCCCGTGGAATTGTACATAGGCGAATACGTGGTCCATGTGTTCGTTGCGAAGGTTTGGGTGAGATCCAAACCTCCAAGTTTTTGTTATATATCTTGCCATATTGGTGGGGGTATTGTAGCCGTACAGCGAAGCTTCACTCCTAAGTAGAACTTCTAAAATTTCAAAACAAATCCTTGTTGTTGGAGGATAATTCCTTCCATACTAACTTTTCTATTTAGGAGATAATTTTTGGATAGACTACGCTCATTAAAAATTCTAATTTAGTTTTTGTTTAAGGTTCCCTATAGTGAACCAAATAGTGTAGCAAGCAACTGCCTTTATTTTGTTTTTGAAAAATCAGAACAAGAGATCAAGTCACCGTGAGTTAGAGACCAAGCAGAGCGAGCCAGAGCCCCACTAAAGCCCCAGTGGGTACAACCAGAGGACTAGCTACGTATGAGCCTCGTGTAGTCACATTACAAGTCAGTAGTGCACTCTTAATCGGTTTCCAACCCAATAATTGATTAGTTGCTAGACTATAGGCCGGCCTTTTCTTTTCCCACATACATACATTTCCTCATGACCAATTTTGGTCTTTCAAATTAAAAATTAGATAGTCTAGGGCTTAGCCTTGCGGCTAGTAAGTGGACAGAGAGGAAAAATCAAAAATTTGAGAGTCCAAGCTTAGCCTTTGTGGCCAGTGAGTAGATAGAGAGGAAAATCAAGAATGAAGAGGAGTCTAGGGCTTAGCCTTGCGGCCAAAGAGTGACCAAAGAGGAAAAATCAAAAATTAGAGAATCCAGGGCTTAATTCTTGCGGCCAAAGAGTGATTAGAGAGAAAAAAATCAAAAATTAGATAATCTAGGGCTTAACCCTTACAGCCAGTAAGTGAAAGAGAGGAAAATCAAAAATATTGAAAATACCAAATCATCTCTTGTCTTCAGTTGAGAAGGAAGGTGAAAATTCAAATTAAATGAACTTGACTACCTTAAGCAGCTATTCACCAATATTGGGTGGTCTTCTTTGATATAGGTTCACCTTCCTCTCCCCAGTAGGACTTGGATCAACAGAATACAATTAGCTCTCAATTTTGGAGCAAACTCACACTAGAAGAAAGTTGTAATCCGAGGGGGAAGTAGGAGTATATCAAAGTGAGGTTGAAAGGGAGGACACAAAAGTCAAAATACATTCCCAATCCAATAATCGTTGACTTTAAAGCCATAGAATGTAGTTGATAGGAAGTCAGCATTAAAAATGAAATAAAAAATCCTTTAATTGTAGAGAGTCTAGAGAATTTCCAAATTAGAAAAAAGTTAGTGCAAGCTTAGTTTGACTTTAAAGACGTTTGAAAAAAATTAGATTAGTATAGATTCTTATAGAATTTGGCCTAGGGACTATAGAAAAAAATCAAGAAAAATCAAAAGATAACAAAACCCTCTAAATAGAAGAAAAGATAAGATAAATTCAAAAAAAATCCCGACAAAGAAAAAGAAGTCGAGTTCCAACTTTGACCAATTGCCAAGAATCAAAAATTATATGGAGGGAGTTCACAAGGAAGCCATGGATGTTGGGGTGCCTACCAGTGAGGATAAGACACACATGGTGGAGGTTAGTGCCTAATTCCCCCTCTCTTAAGTGTGCTTAATTTTCTATTTCCATACCAAAATTGGTTCATTTTTATTTTTAATTACTTATAGCAATTAGGACTTTAGGTAGGAACTAAAGTCAGACCATTAGAGCATTTGATCAGGAAAATTAATGTCAAAAATTAAGTAGAAAATTCCTATAGCTTTCTAGAAAGATGCTAAACATAAAAATTTGATAGAAATTGAAGGAGTAGTGAGTGAATGAAGTTAGCTTAGAAGTGGATGAAAAAGAAATAAAAATAATAATAAATATTCATTCAAAGCATATTTTGAGGGCATCCTAGAATCCAAATTAGAGTTGGTTTTTGAAACCATAATCAAAAGTAAAAGAAGATTAAAATCATAAGTGATCTTGAAGTTTGGACAGTAAACAAGAATTGATTTAAGTTTGGATAAATTTGTCGACGGTCAAAACTTATAGTTAATAACCTTTACCTTAACTTCAAAAAAGGGTAATTTATGTTTTAATTTCTTCAGTAGAAGATTAGTTATCAAATTACAAACAATTTAACCAATAAAGAATAAAAGGAACAAGGACTTAGTAATTGAATTTTGAAGTCAAAATTGATTAAAAATTCATTGACATGGAAGTCAACTAATAGAAAACCATCAAGGATAAAATTTAAAAGATAAATGAAAAGTTGAATTATTTCAACAAGAGAAGAAATAAACGTAACAAGAATAGAAGCATACAAATCATTCAAAAATTTCATTGAGGGGTAGAAAATTAGCTTTTTATAAAGGAATCTTTAGGAAATATTTTGAAGTAAGACTAGGTAGAATCTTATAAAGAATAAGTCTAGAGTTCAAACCAATTTTACCTAAAAATTTGATCAGTTATTGAATCATTTAAAGAAGGGTGAATTATTGAAATAGAGGAAGGTTAGATAATAATTTAACCATAGTAACGTTACTAATTCAGCTAGGAAAATAAAAATAGAAAATTACTCAAAAATCCAAATGCAGTTCTGATAACTAGAGCGTTAGAAAGTAACGGATGAAGTTTTGCCTAGAAGGAATGACTAATTTTCATCCTTGAATAACTTTTAGAAATCATAGTAGAATTTTGAATGTTTTAGCATTTTGGAAAGAGTGCAAATTTTTTTTAAACTTAGCCGAGATACTTTTCTTTTTCCCCAAAAAATCCCTTACCCTCAATTTGCATGTTAAATTAGCTTACATTTTCCAAAACTTCCTTTTTACTTTAATTATTCAAATTAGGATTATCAATAGGACATAGTATAAGCTCCATTGCTTGGAAGGTAGCTCGTTACTATAAACCAACTCACCCATTAGAATCTAGTTTAACATAGAACCTAGTTGTATATGTTCAATTTTGAGGGTGGAGATTAGAGCACTCACACCTTCATGGGTTCAACAAACTAAAAATTATACAACACAAAGATAGAGTTTATAGTCCATGTAACTTCAATATTTGAAACCATATTGAATGGAATGTTCATGGGATAGTTTCAATGAGGATTTTGAAGTGTTCAATGGTGAAGTTATTATTGAAATTGTCACTTGATTGTTGTTGGTTTCATGGTGTATATATCCCCTATTTGTACATGTAGTAGGAAGAAGAAAAAAATTGGCAATGAAAAAGAGTAGAAAAAAAATTAAACACTTAAATTTTATATGTACAATAGACCACTTTAAAAACTACATGAAAGAATTTGCAAAGAACCATAGGGTATTGGAAATATGCCCCTTGTAGCTTTTATGCAATTAAGGTAAATAGTCCTACATCAAAAGTTTTTTTAATTTAGGTGTATACTTTAAATTACAAAGAGTGATTTCCTTGAGTGAATATATGTAGGAACTTTTGTGGTTTGGAACAATTTGAAAGTAAAGTTTGTGAAGTGCTAAAGTGTAAAGTATTTGCTAAAGAGAGTTTTAAATAAGACAAAATGAAAATCAATTACAAAGAAATATTTGACATATTGTTCAAGAAGAATAGTCACAAATGCTACATAAGATAAGAAGTTTGTAACAACTTCATTGAATGAGTTGATGATGAACTAGTCCACAAAGTCTTATGGTTTATTACTAAATTGTTTATTACTAAATTATAATAGCTGAAGCGTATTTCAAAAATCGTAGTCCTTTCCAATTTCAGCAAAAATGAACTTTTTTTTTAAAGATATCATAATTTCAGAAAATTATTCTCATAATTGTTAAAAATTTGAAAATTGACAACACCTATTGCCATATTCAATAGTAATATGTGAGTTTTTAGGATTTGAGGATCCTACCAAATTCAGCAAGAATCAAATGACCAAGTTGCTTTATATTAAAAAATGGAATTATAGATTTTCAACGTCAATCTTCAATAAAAGGATCTTTAGGAATTTTAAAAGTTTTTGAACAAGGTAGAAACTATACTTTAGAAGTTTTATTTTGTTAATCTTTCTCAAGAGCAAAAGAATTTACTTTGAATATCAAAATCAATACTTGAGAGGAAAAAACTCTCGAGGTACTAAAATACATTGTGTTGATCTAAGTTCCATTTTTTTGGTAAAGTAAGAAAAAACCTAGTATGACCAAATTTAATTCAATGATGTGGAAATAGCATTAATAAGCAACTCCACTTCAAGAAGCTCTATCATTATAATATTGGGTTCATTCTTCGAGTAATGTGACTATTGAAAGTTCCTCAAGGTAGCTTCTATTTATGCAAGGCCTCCTCCCCTTCTGTCAAGAACCAATAAAGTTGTAAATGCAAAACTAGATGAAAAGCACTCTAAAAGCACCCATGCTCAAAGGTACATTTTGCTTTTTCCAATGTAACACCAGTATATATTTGAGGAGGTGGTTGCTTCTAGTGAATTCTAGGTTTCAACTTCAAAAAATTGTAACTAATTCCATGAAGGTCCAAAAAAATAAAAGTTACATGCCAATTCCATTTTTCTTCCAACAAAAATTTATTGAAAATTATTTCAAGGAATTTCGCTTCAACAAAAAAGCCAATCAACTTTTACACAATCACTTTTAGAGCAGACAATCTTAAGATAGTGTACTCTAAAGTGACAAATAACATAGAGTTATATTTTGCTCTCTCCAATGTACCAACAATGTACATTTGAGGAGGTGATCACTTATGGTAATCATTGCGTTTCAACTTCAAAAATTCATAACTAATTCCACAAAGGTCCAAAAAATATGAAATGACTTAAAGTTGATGCCAATTCCATTTTTCTTACTACAAAAATTTACTGAAAATTGATTCAAGGAGTTTAGCTTCCCCTAAAAGGAAATCAGCTCTTAAATGGTAACTTTCAGAGCAGACTACCTTCCCTCACTTTCCTGAAGTCGGTCCAAAGAACTGAACTGGCCCAGGGGCTGCATGTGTGGCACAAGTGGCTTTCCTTCAATCACCCAAAAAGTTGTACTGTAAGTTACTAGGAGCCAAACATATCATGTACTGCAACCCCACAACACTAAGCTTCAGTTAACTTACAGGAGCCACAGATGCTTTGTGGCTTGGTCAAAATGATAAAAGTTTAATGTTTTCGCACCATGGGAAAAAGCATTGTTCATCATGTGTGGTGACAAATTGTGATGCAATACACCTTGTAGCTGCCCTGAGATTCTGCTTGTATTGATGCCCGTCCTCATCAGCTCCACATGTTCAAAGCTTGTGTCAAATTTTCTATTGCCATTTGTTGGCACAGTGCCAATAAGAAAATATAATTCTCCAACCTCAGAAATTATAAATTGGTGCGTTGTTGCATGCTAGTAATGTATTTGTACTGTATAACGTGCAATGACAATGTCTCTCTTGCTACATGGGGAGGAAAGGGCAGTGGGGCTGTGGCATGTGAAATAACAATGACGTACTGCAGTTGCAACAGGTTCATCCAATGATAACCTGAGAATGCCTACATAGGTCAAAGCCCACAAGCTTCATACGCCATGTCATGTTCCTTTTGAGATGATCACTAAGGGTAGACAAACCTATAAGTAATACTTGTTTGAGATCTGCAGATCATGAGGGTAACTATAGAAAAAAATGATGTGTCCTTGTTAAGGAAATAGTTTAGGAAACCAACAAAATTGGTTTCATATTTTTCTAAGCTTGATTAAATGTAATACGAATTTTTGAAAACAACTATGTAGATGCATTTACTGTAGACTATAAATTAACACACAAATAGTCACACAAACACCCAAAAGTAATAGAGTGTAAGTTTGTATCATGTATACAAGATAGGCCACAATAAAACTTGCCCTCATGACCATGACAACTTTCTATAATCCCACATGTTTTTTTTACATCTAATTGCGCTTGGATTTAGGTTGTTCTTTTAGATGTCATTGAACAAATCCTCTTACTTTCAGGTACATCTACCTTACCCACTCATTTAACCTCTAAAATGTCTAAGGCACTAAATTATCGTGTCGAAAAAACTTTAAAGTTAAATAAAACCCTTACCAAGTCACTATTTTTTGTAGTTTATATTTTTGGAAAATTCTTTTTGAGGTCTACTTTAACTCCTAAGGGGCCAAGCTGTATTTTTTAGCTACATAGAAATTTAGGGCAAGTGTGTGACTAGAGATTTCCATATTTTTCGCCCAAATTTTAATAGAATGTATGAACAAAAAATATCCTTCATATGTACTAAATTTCATGACATTTGGAAATACAAGTCAAAAGTTATAGCCTAATATGTTACTTTTTTTGTGAATGGACAATCCAAGCAAATAAGAAAAAATACTTTTTTTAGAAACAAAAATTTGAAATTGGTATTCTAAAGTTGTATATACATGAAAAGCTTTGAATCATTCCATTTTGATCAATGAGTCAAAAGTTATGAGGATTTTGTTTGTTTGTGGGTAGTTATGGATTCCCTATTCTAAAATAAACTTTGAAATCCTTTATTTTATCCAATTTTCAATATTTTTGGAAAAAAATAAAATAATAGGATGTAGACTGTTTATTACAACATTGCAACCATTGGGATACACATGTTTCAATTCTATATTTCAATTTTTAATAATTTAGTATTTTGAATCATTCTCTACTACCACCTACTTGATATTTTTTTCCTATATGTTGTACTATTCCAAATGATCTGAAATTTTTGAAGCATGTGGACATCTTGTTTAGGAGGAGTCGAAAGAAGCACCACCATTTTGGTCATTTTTTCATAGAAAAGTGAGCTTGAGAAGTATAGCTGTCCTATTTTTTGTAGGGCCCAAAAAATAATTTCAATGAATTCAAATGCTAATATTTTGCAATGCACATGGTGAAAATTCCTTAAATTCTTACCACATATCCTCAAATCAACATACTAAAAGATCCTATGGTTACATGTGTCAATTTTTATTTTCAAATTTTGGTACTTGTACTAAAAATGGCAATTTTTGAGCATTTGTAGTGAAAACATAGTCATAGAACTTTAGGGGTTAAATACCAGAAATCTAATTTTGAATATGAATGATTGTGATTTTTTTATTTAAGATTTTGTACAAGGGTGTCCATTGCAAATCTTGACTATTTTCTAGTATTGAGGCCTCTTGGAAATGAGCCTCAAATATACTAGATCTTGAAGAAAAAATCACATTAGAAAATTCATTTGGAAAAAAATTGTAGAATAGATTTTGAGAAGCTATAAATTGATAGGAGTTATGCATGCTATATCCTTTAATGTTTTTGGTGACCTCAATTTTAGATTTGACATGTAAAAAAAGGACTAAGAGACTTCAAATCACCTTCATAGTTGTAACACCCTCATGATCAAACATTATAATCATTCAATCCATAAGTAATATTATTGTGTTTTGAAGTCTTATCCTATGTGATCTCTAACATGTCTAGTTTGAATTTGCACAGTTACAATTTAAAAAAATTGATGAAACTTATCAAAATTATGAATTTTTGTTTAATTCAAAGCAAATTCTAAGAAGATGATAAATGACCTTGAGCATTTAGGAATAAAAAAGTGAATGAAATAATAATATTTTTTCATTACCCTGTCATATCTATATTTTTCTAAACATGAATTGCTCTACTTCAAATCATCAATATGTAATGAGAATGTCGACACTTTGTTTGGTGTAAAATCATCTATTATTCATTTTGTTTTGTTTATTTAGTATCAATTACACTACACTAATCTATCCTATTAGCATATGAAACAAGTATCATTCTTCAAAGACACACTTTGTAATATATTTTGATCAATGTTCTCTGGATTGAACTCAATAGTTTCTAAATGGTTTGATGTGGTGTAAAATTATTTGAGATAACAAGGTTTCAAACTAACTTTTAGTGACCAATTATACGCTTGTACCTCAAAAATGTGTCATAAAATGCAATGATGTTTCTCAATTTGCTATTTCTTGTTAATACTAATGCCTTTTAAATTGTCATTTCAATTAGTCCACTACTAACTAAAGGGAAATTTCATTAAAATGGTGCCATTCTATTAAATTGGCGGTTTTAGCAGCTCAGACCGCACAATATGAAGTATTTTTTTTGTACTAGAATCTATAATAGTATTAGATTTTTGAAATCTACAAATCTAAATATCTAAAATCTATAACAATCCTAAATTTTTTAGATTGCTTGGTCTAATATCTATGTTAGTCCTAAATTTTTGAAATCTAAAATTGACCAAGATGTTAGCAATGTATACTTGTCCTAAATGTCAAGATGTGAAAATGGCATTTGGAATACCGCCATTTTAAGAGTGTAACTTATTTGACTTAACTTGAGTTGTCAAGACACGCTCCTCCAAAGTTTCACAAGAAGTTGCACTGGTTTACAGACTTGCAGAGGACCACAAGAATGAAAACACAAAGAATCGGAGGAAGTCAAGTACCACTACAGTAGTACTGCAGTACTAGAGTTGTAGAGAATGTACCGAACAAGATGCCTGCATTATCCACTTTCAAGGGAGACCGGAGACCTGGCTGAAGCGGAGACTGCGAAGTAGTTGATGGAACTTTGAGCGTTACTGTATCCACGGAATGCGGATCATGGCGTCATAGAGACCTGGCGGGCAGCCTGTGACTGGTTCACTGGAGGAAGGCTGCGTCGATGCTACCCCCGAATAGAAATTTCAGTCGTGGGCATCTGCAGGCACCTGCAGGCATCTACAATCTTGTCAAGATGTTGTAATAAGTGAAGTGATGTCAAAGAATCTGCGGTGTCTGGAATGATCAGTGGGATGGCCGATGGCGCTCTAGCAAAATAATTAATAAATTAATAACAAGTGATCTTATCTAATGCACCCCAAAGAATCCGGGTTTGCTGACTTTGCTCATGAACACGATTGATCACTGATCATGCTTTGGACCATAACTTATTAAGGCTTGCTTTAGGCTTTACGGTAGTACGGAGTAGGAGTTGGTGTACCTTCGGCAACGGTGAAGAATGTGACCTGGTCTACTATCCTCGGTCATTTGTGCCTCTGTCTTTTGCGTCCAGCAGGCCGAAAACTTAGTGCAACTCTTGGCATGGGAGTAGGAAAGCTGTCGCAATTCTTTCTCTCCTGGATGAAGATGAAGATGAAGGATATTTTCAACATGGAAAGTAAGTTCAATGAAATCTTGTCCGTTCAGCACTTTAGCTATAGTAGGCACAAGTTGGGAGGTAGATGGGAGTGACTTTAATAAGTAAAGGACCGAGACACATTGGAACTGGCCCCCTCGCTCGTTTCCCCAAGTCATTCCAGGGCGTGCAAGTAAAAAAAGACCCCCTATTTTGTGCCTAGAAAATTTATGCTCTACACCTCTCTCAGCTAATTTGGGGCATCTGATTGCAAATATGAATTCAGCATTTGAAAATTTTATCATGCGTGGGAAATAAAAAATTTCAGGGTTTTTCTTTGGGGATGAGTGAGGCGGTCAGTTCACCTTGGCCAACACATTGCAAGCAAAAATGGTGAAAAACTGTCACTTTTTAGAGCAATGAGAAAAAAATGATTTTTTTTTCAAAATTCAATTGTACAAATTTGCACTAGACTACCATAAGAATGTCTATAAAAAAATTCAGAAACTTTGGCTGTCACAATTGAAGATTAATAGATTATAATGTTGGAAGTTACTAGGGATTTTTTTTTTTTGATTTGCCCCAGACTTTAACCCTTACAAGATAGGTTGGTGATTATAGAAATCATTTCTTTTGCTATAACGCAGCTCATCTACTTTAAAAAATCCAAAAGTATTTATTGGAAGTCAAACTATTGTAGAAGATGTCTCCTTTTTGTACAAATTTCAAAGAGTGAATAGTTGCACTTTTGTTCTATATAGAAGGATTCTCTATCATTCATTTAACAAAAGACATATACCACATTGTTTATGGATTAACACCTCTTAGAATGAGAATTTTACATTGCAAATGTTTTATTTTTACATTTGCATCTTGTATCATGTACGTTACAAATATGTCAAATTTCAAAAGTACAGGAGTTAAATTGCATATTTTCACCGAAGCTACCTAAATTGCCCCCCAAATGCAAGGGCAGTAAGGCAATATAACTTTTGATTCAAGTGCCTAATTAGAAAAAAAATTATACTTCTACTAAAGAGGTACATGTTCACATCTTGACATCTTGTGTCAAATTTTCATGAACATCTGACTAAAATTGACTTCAAATGTAAGTCAACATAACTACAAGATATCTCTTATCTTACGTACATTGAGCAATCACTTAGGCCTTTAGGTATTAAATACAATGATTTGTAATTTTAGTGAGAGTAAAAATTAGTGTCACCCACAAAACTTTAGTAACTTTGGTCCAAAAGAGGATGAGGTTTCGCATCCTTGAAGCTATCCTATCCTCTAAAAGTTTGCTTAGCTACATTACTCAAAACAAAACCATAGCTATAGGTATTTGTAAGGCCTCTTGTAGTGTAGTTGTTTATGTTTGTAGAGATTGAAATAATATTTATTTAATACTGTAGCCTATATTAATAATATTTCAAATAGTGTAATTTTGATTGAAATATTAATTACTTAGTTAATTTACTACATGTTTTATCATTTCTAAAATCAACAATATATTATTGCCACCCTTGCACTATTTGATTGATATTGTTTGGATTCATTGTTTGAAGTCAAAATTCAAAAGTGATTTTAAATTTTCTTCACATGTATTTTTTGACATCCTATAAATAAATAGGAAGTTCTAATTAAGTTCTAAAAATAAATGTATTTAGAATAGACCTTCATCTATATGTGCCAATTTAAGAAAGAAAGTGCAATTATCTTAATCTGAAATCTTTGACTATCTATTAGGGATTAGATGAATGTTTCAAGAAATGCACTTCATCCAATTAAAATTCATTGAAGAAGTTAGAAAAAATTATGAAATATCTTATTAGAAAGGAAAAAGAACATTCTATATAAATAAGTGTTATGAATATTTTTGAAGAGTGACAATAATGAAAAATACTTATATTTTAAAATTTATCTTACTATCTTTGATTTGAGCATGAAGGTCCATTAATGGCAAATTAATAATGTATTGGGATTAGGTAACTATAATTACCTAATTGTGTCTAATTCTAAACCAGCCTTAATAATTTTGTACCTAAATGTATAACCTATATTTATGAGTGTCTAGGGTCAATTTTGGATATCAATCTTGAACAATGCTTTGAAAATTCATAATTTATTCATGTGGTGTCTTAAAATGCATTGTGGAGTTTTTTTTTCACAGAACAAAATATAGCCAATAAGAATCAAGACTCAAGATCTTTATTTTTATACATATTCCTTTTCCTCTCCTAATCTCATCCCTACACAATGTAATTTAGAACCTTACATACAAATCGTAAACAAAGCAAGTGACTACGCTAGTCCCATCATTGAAGAATAGATAAAAGTTAGTTTCTCAATATTATAGGATGTCCCTCAAACTCTTTCATATAGCTCCCATAGAGAGCTCTAGAAAACATTCATGAACCATGATTGAGTCGATACTATGATTGTCAGGGTTGACGAATTTCTACGTCCGCCCCAAAATAGCGTCCGTAATCCGGACGTCTGGACGCACGGACGCCAACGAACGCAGCGTCCCTCCCGTCGTCGAAAGGCGGATGGGCGGGGCGGGGCGGACGCTTAGATCATGCGGACTAGATCAGTCTGAGTGTCGATCGGACGGCCGTAACCGAGCGGACAGGTATCGGGGCGGACGGCGTCCGCGAATGTCAGCGGACGTTGCAGACACAACGTCCGCGTCCGGACGTCTCGGACGTCCGACTGTCCTGTCAACCCTGATGATTGTTAGAAGCTAGTGCAATGGTGAATCATGCGGTGGAGTAATCACAAGAATCTTATCATAAAATTGTTGTATAAGCAGTACAACACTTTGTCAAATATATATGCACCATCCCCAATTAATGTTTTTTTAGTGATATTTCACTCAAAAGTTAAATAATTTTTTTGAGGAAATATTAGGCAATACATTCCCCCAATTTTTAATAGCTGAAATCACTAATTTTCTACTCTCATCCAGTTTTTGGAATGAATGCACACTCTATCGGATGAATAATTAAAATTTCATCCACATTTTTCACGTTTCATCCATTCCTATAGATGTAAACAACTTGGTCACTCCAACAAATATTACTTTCTGCACTGCCCAAAATAAGGAAAACAATCACTGCCCAGAGCCGAGATGATTCACGAGCATCGCGGACCATCGACACGCCGGGACAAACGACGACCGTACTGGTAAATTGTACAACTTAGACTCGGTACCGCATCTTGTCCTTTGCCGCGCGCATTTCTCGTTCCGCCTCACGATGTCGCTGGTCTACGAGATCATGCAGTCCATTGCCGGCATTTCTACTGCCCAGGAGTAATTCAGATAACATTCTGTACAGATGAAGTACATCATTTTTCTGTTTAAATTTGCTATCGCAGACTGGTGGTTTGGGCTGAAAGTCTACACGCATCCTTGCTTAGAACCGGGGGTAGGCACGGGGACTCCATCCGATTCCAGGAAGTGACGGAAGAAGGTGGGTCCATTGCGTCGCGTGCTGCTGTGAAGCATCTCGCAGCCGCTCTGAAAAGGAGGATTTCGGATTGTCCATCCAACTCCCTGATCGACTTATCTTGGCGAGCAGCCCCAAACCGCTCCAATTCGCATCCAGTAGTGAGGGATCGGAGGTACGGTAGATTCCACTGACTTCGACTCCTGGCTTTCGGTTATCAATTGCTTGGCCGGCAGGCCGTCGCTGTGAACATTGATGAGAATTGTGAATTCATGAGAACTACTCGTCTAAAGTCGTTTCTTGTTATTGATATCCTTCAGTGATTTCCCGACAGGGTGACAGCGCCGCGGGCGGGGACACGGGTCAACCACATGGCGTTGTGATTGAATTCCTCAACTCGCCGTCGTCGTCGTCGTCGCGGAGGTTACTATTTGGTTTGATCATTCGACGCCAGCGGACGACGTGCACTCAGAGCAAACAAGATCCTCACCAAGGTAGGGAGCGAATGCCTGTTTGTATTGAGAATGTGTGTGGCTGCACATGCATTGTACTTCGAATTCTGCGTATGTTGTAGCCAAATGTGACCTTGTAGCAAATGTCTCATTAGCAACGTTTCCCATATGAGCCTGAATAATGCTTGTCCGTATCATAGCTACAATTGACTTGTTCGTAATTCGCGACACGAATCAGAGTAGTGTTTCCTGGTTGCGGTGATGGTGTTTGACAAACTGACAGGTCTAGAGGTTCCTCTGTGTGCAGGAGCGGGATGACGAAGAATGTGAATGGGGCGACTTCGGGCAGCAGTCCGCCGCAGGGCGAGGTGGTGGTAGTCACGCCAGTAAGGGAGGTGTTCAACATTGAGAACTCGCAACCAGGCCATGTGGTGGTCGTGGGACCAGTGGACGACGATGAATTCAAGGAGCCCAACCTGGGAAGCGCCAGCTCCACCGCTCCAGAGAGGGAGGCCCTGCTTTCCGGCTGGCGCCGCCAGAACGAAATGGCGTCGCTGGAAGAAGTGAATTCCTCCATTGCGGTGCCGTCGGATGGCGCATGGTACAAGAAGGCGTTCGCGTTCGCGGGCCTGGGATTCATGGTGAGCGTGGCTTACATGGATCCCGGAAATTGGGCGACGGATCTCAGCGGAGGCGCGGCGTTCGGCTACACGCTCCTCTCCGTCATCCTGCTGTCCAATTTCACCGCCATCTTCTTCCAGTCCATGTCCCTGAAGCTTGGCATTGTGGCCGACCGCGACTTGGCGCAGGCGTGCCGTGACGCATACCCTAAATACGTCGTGTACGTGTTGTGGGTCATGATGGAAATCGCCATAGCCGCGACCGACTTGGCGGAGGTTATCGGGTCCGCGGTGGCTATGAATCTACTCTTCGGGCTTCCTCTCTGGGCGGGCGTGTTGATCACCGCTGTGGACACCATGTTCATCCTCGTCTTCGGGACGCGGAGCTTCCGAAGCTTGGAGGTCATCGTGTTCTTGCTCTGCCTCCTCATCGCCGCCGTGTTCGTCTACGAGCTCATCGCCGTGAAACCCGAATGGATCAAAGTGGCGGCGGGATTGTATCCTAAGCCCGAAATCATCACGAATTCCGAGATTCTCTTTAACGCTATCGGCATTCTGGGTGCGACGTGCATGCCGCACTCGCTGTTTCTCCACTCCAGCATTATTCAAACGCGCGCGTACCCACGAACGAAAGAAGGCCGCAAAATGGCAGTGAAATACGGCACCTGGGACTCCTGCCTCTCGCTCATGCTGGCCTTCTTTGTGAATGCGTCCATCCTCATCCTCGCGGCGGCCGCGTTCCATTACGGCCCCAATGCGAACCGCGACGTCGCGAACATCAGCGACGCCTACAAGCTCCTGGCGCCGGCGCTGGGCGACAACGCGGCGCGTATCCTGTTCGGCGTGGGCCTGCTGGCCAGTGGCCAAAACTCCACCATCATCGGCACGTTGGCGGGCCAAGTCGTGATGGAGGGATTTCTCAACATGAGGATCAAGCCGTGGCTTCGGCGCTTGATCACCCGCTCGATTGCCATCGTCCCTGCGGCAATTGTGGCGGCTATCGGCGGCAACAACGGCGCCGGGCGTCTGCTCGTGCTCAGCCAAGTTATCCTGTCGTTCACCTTGATCTTCGCCGTGGTGCCGCTGGTGCACTTCACGAGCTCCCGCGACAAGATGGGCAGCTTCGTCAATTGCTGGGTGGCGCGGATCTGCGCTTGGATTATCGCGGTCATCATCGGCGGCTTGAATGGCTACCTCGTCGTTCAGTCCATCCGCCAGGGCTCGTTCGGCGCAGCCGGCCACGTCTGATCTGGCTGTATCCATGTCAGCTTATTCCACGCCAGCCACTTAGTTCCTCATTCTCACTCGCTTATGCCACTTGCTGTTTTGTAAATCCGTGTACTTTAGCGTAATGTCCGCTCTTTACAAGTCTGGTTATTCAACAATATAAAGGTTCTCTCCTCTATTTGGATTCATTCCATTGCTCTTGTTTCTCGGTTGATTGATGGCTTTTGTCTGTGAATTTGCTACTTGTTTCCTGCATGTTTTGAGTACAATAACTGTGCAAGGGGGAATGTCATTCCGTAACTCCTGCTATTTTTGTGGGGACCGTGGTGTGCGGTCTTGAGCAAATGGACTCCTTTCTAATAAGAATCAGAGTTCTCCACAATTCCTGTATTCGCACTTTTGTTGTGACGAAGAATGCTACGGATTTAACTCAAACTATGTCCTATAATCGCACGTCACGTATCTGCTTTGGCACGAGCTTTTGGATACTGAAACTGTACTACTCGGAAGTACGAGCATCTAGGACGGATTCGTCTTGTGGACTCTCATCTGTCCGTATCCGGAAATTTCCCTGCCATATTTGTTTATTTGTCTTCTTCTTCGGGTCAGCTACACGTTCAACTGATATTTGGAACTATCCAGTGACTAAGGGCAAAGTTCCATGTGGGATAGGTTCGATAATAGTCTGGTTGGCTCAATGATGTCGATGGACATACTATTCTGTAGTCGGGTCAGTCCACTAAAGCACACTGAATTATCCGATTCGTAAAAGCACAAGATTAGTGTCAACTGAAAAATTGGTCACTATAGAATCCATTTCTGTGAATGAAGCAGTGTGTTTTTCTTGTTTCTTGGAATGAAGTGACGGATGTACGACAAGAAACATTGCACCAGGTTGCCAATTTCAAAGGATGCGGGAAAGCATAACGGTGGAGTCCCTGGTGCCAAGGATTATGTCATTTCCCTCGGGCTCAGCTGATCTTCGACTTGCCTGACCCAATTGCACTCACAAATTGTGTCCCCCATTATACAAGCTGCCTCACTACGAGCCTTGGTGTTTAACCGCCCATCAAAGTATCCTGGAGAAACAAAGCAATTTTGCATGGATTTCTTCGTTTTGCAACAAAAAGAGTTGGTGTACGTGGTCCTTCACTGTCAGACGAGCACGTTGGGAATGCACTAGCGCGGATTCGATCTGAGGGCTTTGCACACACGAATGCCATCCACTCTATGTGACCACCCAGGCTTTCGTGCTAATTATTTTCCAACCAACTTTTGATTTGATTTTGTTCTGTTGTCACGTTGAAAGAAAAATGGCACTCTTTCAAAGGTGTTTCATCCATGCAAGGTTTCGTTTCAATCCATGGTCTTCTGGATAGATTTAGCATGATGGCCGTACAGTTACTCTGGCCTTTTCGCACTGGTTGACTTTTCAAGTAAGATCCTACACAAATTTCCTAAATATCCTAATCAGCAATTGTCAATGCACGGCCTCCTTCCATACAGAGCCAATAAATTGCCTTCTTAATAATAGGCCTTCGTAATTGTCAGATACTTTCTTATGAATGCTTGAAGTATTATATTCCTTGGTTTGCTTATAGATCCAAACCTAATTTTTGCAGGTGCTACCACCTCGACTTCAGGTGCTACAAGATTGCGGATTGCGAATGGGACCACATTCTCTTCTCCCGGTATCAGTAATTAGCAAACTGCAACGAACGCATTCGACATGGAACATGACCCAATCGCATTGGTGGACATTTCCACATGCCTACAGAACTCCAATGACTCTTGGTAGCTTCCATGGGAGATTATTGGACTTGTAGATCCTCTTCTCAACCAGGATATGGAATCCTCAACAGTCAATTTTACTGCCACTGGAATTGCCAGATTCTAAAATACACACGTACGTCGCCGCACCCTGTCCTACTTACCCTACAATCATGGAGGTCCTGCTCATGGATGGCAGTCCAACTGCATCCTCAACTCTCCAGGCCCACCAATAAAAATTCTAGCTAAAGCTAAGATACACTCCCTACCGTAAGGATCTCAACTAAGCCTTGGAGCCCGTTTGGGCGGCGACCTCGGCGGCAAAATCGGTGTTGCGCTTCTCGATACCCTCGCCCAAGTTGAAGCGCGCGAAACGCCGCACTTGGATGTTCTCGCCCAGCGCCGCCACCGTCTGCTTCACGTAGTCCCTCACCAAAATCTTGTCGTCCCGGATGTAGGGCTGCTCCAGCAGCGCCAGCTCGTTCAACGTCTTGGCCACACGGCCCTCCACGATCTTGCTACGCACCGCCTCCGGCCGCTTGCCCAAGTCCTCCTTGCCCATCTCGATCTCCTTCTCCTTCTCCACGAACGACGCGGGGATCTCGTCCACCGACACGTATTGCACCTGCAGCAGCCAGGCCGCACACGTTACCAACTGCAACCGTGCTACCGAAAAGGACATGGCTTGCCAAACCACACGAAGCATCGCGTCTCAACGCAAGACCATCCAGAGCCAGCTACCTGGCTTGGACACACGCCCGAAGCACCAATCAAAAACCCAACCACATAGAACATCCGATTCCCGACAGGGTGGAAACCAGCTGTGCTCACCTGTGGGCATGCAGCCACCTGCATTCCGATGTTGGCCACCAGCTCCTTGAACTGGGCGCCCCGGGCCACGAAATCCGTCTCCGAGTTCACTTCCACCAGCACGCCGATGCGTCCGTCGTGGATGTAGCTCCCAATCAGACCCTCCGACGCCACCCGGCCCGACTTCTTGTCCGCGCTCGCCAAACCCTTCTTCCTCAAGTAATCCGTCGCCTTCGACACGTCGTTCTCGCAAGCCGCCAGAGCCTTCTTGCAATCCATCATGCCTGCCCCCGTCGCGTCCCGCAGCTCCTTCACAGTCGCGGCAGACACGGCGACCTGTTCCGGCTCATCACCACCATGACGTCAACCAATGCTCGCAAATCCACACCATCACACGAATCCACAGCCATTCACCATCGCAAGAGAATCTCAGGACACATGAATCCGCACGCAATGAATCTCGGGTATTCAAGACCACTGCCCGAAAACCAGGAAAGAATCACCGCGACAGCAAAGGATCCCGCTACCCAACGAGACCCATCCGAAAACCAAATCTCACCTTGGGAGCCTCGTCTTCCTTCTTCGCCTCCTCCACCTTCGGGGGAGCTTCTCCAGCGGGCTTCACGTCGGCCTTGGCTGCAGTCTGCGCTGCCACCTCGGCTGCAAAATCAGACGACTTCTTCTGGAGGCCCTCTCCCAAATTGAACCGCACGAATCGTCGAATCTGAGCACACAATAGTGAAACGAATCGCCTTTAGAACTGTACGCGCACTCCACAACAAGATAGCACAACCTCATTGCCGTGTCTTTGTCCTGCACACAAATCATCTCCATGGAAATCCTCCTTACAACATGACCGCCAATTTCATCCATCCACTCGATGGGAATGTCATGCCCAACTCAGCAAATCCCTTCCCACCAGATGCCACGCGTGGCGCAAGACCGCTCCCTCACAAACACGGACCTCAATCTCTCTCCTGGGCACTCCAAAAACAGAAAGAAGCACAGCGCACGACAGACCTGAACTTTCTCGCCCAGCTTCGCAGTGGTTTCCTTCACCAGATCCTTCACCGGCACCTTGTCGTCGCGAATGTAAGCCTGCTCCAGCAACGCTAGCTCCGCCAAACGCTTCGCGATCCGACCCTCCACGATCTTCTCACGAATCTGGGGAGGCTTGCCCGCCAGATCCTCCTTCCCCATTTCGATCTCCCTCTCCTTCTGCACAAACTCAGCCGGCACGTCGTCCACGCTCACGTAGCGCACCTGACCAAGACATCGGCATCACTCAAAACATCGTCAATGACATGTCCTCCCACACGCGTCTCAAACTGCCCCACAACCACAACAGCATCAAAAACGACTCAGACACTCGGAACTCACATCCGGACAGGCCACCACTTGCATGCCCATGTCCGCCACCAGCTCCTTGAACTGGGTGCCGCGAGACACGAAATCCGTCTCACAGTTCAACTCGATCAGCACGCCCATGCGGCCGTCGTGCACGTAACTCCCCACGCGACCCTCCGCAGCAATGCGACTGGATTTCTTCTCGGCGCCGGCCAGACCTTTCTTCCGCAAATACTCGCTCGCCTTGCTCACGTCATTGCCACACGCCACCAGCGCCTTCTTGCACTCCATCATGCCGGCACCGCTCTTCTCCCGCAACTCCTTCACTTGGGCGGCAGTGGGACCAGTCGGGACGGCCGCTGCCTTGGCCTCCTCAGCCACGGGAGCAGCAGCTTCGGCCTTCGGCTCCTCCACCACCGCGGCACCTTCCGCTCTTGACCCATCCAACACAGGCGTCGGTGCAGCAGCCTCCGGAACAATCTCGGGCTCCGGGCTGGCCCCGACCGCAGCTTGCCCGCTTGCTTCTTCTGCCCGGGATTCGGTCTCTACGCTGCTGGGTGCACCAGTTGCTTCGGACGCTCCACCGTCATCCTTCTCTCCGAGGTTCAGCAAATCTGTCAACAAACGCACGATAACCCCTCAAGGACCGGACAACTCAGGCTCACGCCCAGTCGGACAACGCAACACTCGAACTCAAACGGACCACGATCCCCGAAAATGACGTGACATCACACAACATTACAATCGCCATCCGTGCAAGACCACCGATGAATCCACACCGACTCCGGAGTATGAAATGCAAGTCTGAGCTTGTTCGAATATTGGGATCCAATCGTTCGGTCATCACTGTCGTCAAATTCACACATTCAAAATCATCCTGCTACATCCAAAAACTCGTTCCACAATCACCCGTCCCTCCAAGCACGGAGCATCAGATCGTGGGATAGACACCAAGCCTTCCAACGTGGACAAAGCCTCTACCTCCATCAATCAGTCTCTGTCTTCAAAAATGGTAGCCTAACGCATCACCTCACCACCTATCTCCGGCCACATGCGCATCAAAACCGCACGTGAGCTTGCTACCTACGATGCCCCAAAGTAACCACTAATTACCACCCTCTGCGCCGCTCCAGCGCCTCACTCACGAGCGCTAGCGATGCCAATCCCTACACAATTACTGATCCTTGAGGGGTTAACCGATGATGTCAAAAATAAGTCACGACACAAACATGCACTACGATACCACCACTGCCGCCAACAAAACCCAACGAACCCGCAGTCCGGACTCGCTGCGACTGTCGTTGCCATAAAAAAACTCCACATCACACCCGCAACCAAAGGGCAACCATCACAACATGTGCGACACGACCCTCAACGATAAAGCCCTCATAACTACGAGGCCGACACATGGTCTCGAACAGTACCTGCAGCAGTCTCGGCCACCTTCTCGACTTCGGCGACTGCACCACCGATCCCCTCCGCAATCTCCCCCAGAGACAGCGAACGGGGCTCTTCGGCCTTGAAGGAATCATCCGTGCTTTCCTCCGCCGCGGCTGGGACTTCTTCCGATTGCGCGGCTTCGGGGGAAGAAGTCTCTTCAACTGCAGGGGTATCGACCACTACAGGCGCGGGGGTATTCTCCTTTTCGGTTACCTCTTGCATTGCAGGAGTCTCAAGAACAGCACTTGGCTCCTCCACAGCAGGTGCAGGTGTCTCCTCATCCACCGCAGGTCCAACTGCCTCGACTTGCGCATCTACAGATGCTGCAGGTGTCTCAGCCACTGCGGGCGCGGGGGGATCCTCCGTTTTGGATACTTCTTCCACTGCGGGAGGCTCCAGCACTGCACTGGTCTCCTCCACCGCAGGTCCAGCTGCGTCTACTTGCGCATCTAAAGATGCTGCAGGTGTCTCAGCCACTGCGGGCGCGGGGGGATCCTCCGTTTTGGATACTTCTTCCACTGCGGGAGGCTCCAGCACTGCACTGGTCTCCTCCACCGCAGGTCCAGCCGCGTCTACTTGCGCATCCACAGATGCTGCAGGTGTCTCCTCTTCCACTGCAGGCGCAGCGGCCTCTTCTTGTGCAGCGACAGACGCAGCAGGCGCGGCCGCTGGGACCAGGTTTGCACTGCGGAAAAACGTCGCGAACGGGTTGGACGCGCCGCCCGCCCCGACGTTCGTGTTCAGAGAGTCGTTGATGGACGTCATGTCCACTTGCGGCTTCATGGTCAGAGCGGCTTTCCCTCGCTCGATCTTCAGCACGCGCACCGTCACCTCCTGACCCACCGTCAGCAGACTGTCCACGGCCACGTTCTCGCCTCCTTCCGTGATCTCAGAGCCGCGCAGGAAACCCTCCTCGCCCTCCTCCGCGAACGCGATGAACGCACCATTCCGGATGATGTTCTTCACCGTCCCCTTCAGCTCCTGACCTTTCTTCAACTTCGTCGCCTACAACGCACACCACACACCATCGACCGGCGAATTCAACATCTCACCCAAACAACAAAAAACACGCCATTGCAGCTCCAAAGTAGTTCATTCATCAGCACTCTCCCAAGAACGCAACAACATCACACGGACACAGCATCCAAACAGGCAGAATGGCGACGAAACACTCGACGCACATTTTCCAAGGACGACAATGCCGGGATGGCAACATACCTTCTTATCGTCGTTGGACCTCGAGCTCGACCTGGCAGTCCCACCACCCCGGCCGGCGATCTTGCCCCGGTTCATGGGCTTGCCGCTGCCGTCGCCCTGCACGCCGGACTCGCCTCCAGTCCTCAGGGCTTCCTGCTCCGACTCGCTCTCCTTGTCCCGCATCGACAGAGCGATCCGACCGGACTTCTCGTTCAACTCCACCACCGTCACACTCACCTCCTGACCCACCGTCACCACATCGCTCACCTCCTTCACGTACCCGGAGCTGAGTTGAGAAATGTGCACCAAGCCGTCCGTGAACGCACCGATGTCCACGAAAGCTCCATAGCTCTGCACGGCTCGGACCGTGCCCGTGAACACGGCCCCTGCCACCAGCTGCTCGGTCGTCACGGTGACTTCCCTTTTCGCACCCGCGGCTTGTCTCCGCATGGTGTTGCCCCGCTGCAATATCTTCGCAGGAGCATCGGAGGGCTCGGCGCCTTCGCCTGCTGGGGTTGCTGAGGCGGCCACTGCTTCAGCTGGAGCGTTCGCCTCCTCGGACTCGTCGGAGGCAGTGCTCACAGCGGGTTCCTCCACCGTCACACTGCCTTCCATGGCGGCGAACACCCTGCGACCTCTCGGATGGAAATTGGAGTTGAGGTTGGCACGGCACGGCCTCGAGGCGTGCACCCTCATGGATCTCAGGGGCGCGCCATCCACCGACGAGCACGACGCCGACGCCGTGACGCCGTGACTGCGGGGAAGTCTCGGTGCAGCATTGGCCAGAAGAAGGAAGCTGCTGTCCCTCGTGGGGAGAGCAATGTACGCCATCCTGCGTCAGACAAAGCCCTGTCGGAATTGTTCAGATTTATTGCAAGTTATGCTGGCGGTGCCCAGGTGCTACGTGACGAAAGTGCCACCGACGGCGAGCATTGAAGCAGAATGGAAACTGCTGCATCGCAATTCGGCAAGAAGCTGAATAGGAGCTCACATTTTCAGAAGCACATCATTCAAATTCTTCGGACCGTAACTGTAAAATCACCCGTTTTCAGGCAGAGTCCTCGGACAATTGCCGTTACAATTCCACATCCCAACATTGCAAATCAGAGCGAAACCTAATTGAACAACAACCCAATCAAAAGATCCAGATAGGACGCCACTCGAAACCTAAAACCATAATTCACTGGACCAGCCGGGCAATGTCCAACATGATTCGGGCAGTTCCTATTGAGAAGACTCCCGAATGGAGATATCAACTTGATTGCCGCAGGAATCAAACGACTACACAACTTGGGCTCTCAGAATGCGGTGACTGAAATCCACCCGTTTCTCAGGACAGAAAACTCGTCCAAATTCTTGCTGCTTCTGCGGGCATTCCACACTGCGCGGGATACTTATGAGCCCCACCGGAGCTTCCGGTGTCACCAACTCTTAATTCTAAGAACGCCCGACACTGGAGCACGAACAAAGCTACACGGGGCGCGGAAGTGCACAAACTCCCAGCGCATCAATTGCAGCAAACAACGCAGTCCCAAATCAACTCCCAAAAGGTTTTTCTGAGGCACAGTTTGGATTTTGCCTCCTTGGCGAAAATTCAAATGCGGCTAGACGGAACCCACCCGAATGCCAAGCTCAGTGCAACAAAATCCCCACAAATTGCAAATTCCCCAAACCCACGACTGATAGGACAATCAATGAATTGCTGCGATAGCAAATGCTCGAAGGAATCAATGACGCGACTGACTCACCTGGTTGTCAAGGAGCGCGCCTACTAACTTGCTCTCCCCTTGTTACTGCAGCAACGTCCGTCCTATCCACCACCTCCGAAGCTGGAACCGGAGGATAAAAGGGGAGAAGTGAGACACCGAGAGAAGGGGATAGCCGCGCCCACCAAGGTAGCGTTGCCCCAAGTTGTGGCTGCGACTACACCGCTCTCCGAATGCTATCCAAACCCTCGCCACTATGGCCTGCACACACTGGCTACCAGGTGAAACATCCGACGTGGAGAACCTCGACGATCGCCTGATGGACAGATTCCAGGTTTTCATCTGCTTTTATCCAGAAGTAGCCGTGTAGTTCTGTGAATTGAGATTTCATCAGTTTCGAAACCCAGGTCTGCATTTTGTTTTTCCTGACTCTTTTTGGCTTTCTGGTGCCAAATTGCACCAGAAAAAAAATAATTTGGCTAAAAAATGGCAAGAAAACATGAAATTTTTCTCCAAAAAACTTCTAATTAAAAAAAAATCTTGGATGAAATTGCCAAATTGTGGATGAAAATAGAATTATGCACATATGATATGTACTAATGTGATATTTTCTATCCAATATGTGAATGAATGTTGAAATTTGGAGTACCAGTATAAAATTTTATATTGCTACTTTGGCACCCCATAAAAAATGAGAAAAAAAACAACTTGGTTTTGACCTTTCATAAGGTAACCTTACCAAGGACATCCCCGTCACCATTAACCTTTGTAGGATACGGCCCCTTTTTTGACCAAGATTGTCACCAAAATGCTTTGATTGTTGAACCAATGGCTGTATTCTTTGTTTTTACAATGAATAATCAAATCAACCATCGAATGTTTTTTGGCCTTACTTAAGGGTTAATACTTGCAATTATAGAGATTTATTATATAGGTAGTCACAAACCAAATTTAACAAAGAAATATTTGATTTTTAACCCCTAAAGTTACAAGGCCTTTTTTTCATTAAAAAAACACTCAAAATTGACATTCTTGTTGCAAAGATCAAAAAATTTAATATATCAATATATTGGAGATTAATCAAATTTCAAAATAACAATCAATGCTTCAAGAGCCCCATTGTTAGATTCAATTTAGACTTCTTGGCATAGTTGGAAAGGATATTGGAATACGAACTTGGCATTGGATCTCAAAAAAGTAGACTAGAAAAAAGATCTTAGGAGGATTCTCAACCTATCACTTTTTGCATACAATTGAAAATGAATTTGTAAACCTTCAAACTTAATTGTTAACCCTTAAAAAGCAAGCTAGTGATCATGGAAATCATCCCTTAGGATACTATATGAATCAATACACATTGAACCAACATCCTAACTTTTGGAGATCAACTTCAAATGCCACACGAATTGCGCCATTGGCTCTAGAATACCATTTTTAGACTAAAACCCCCTCCCCCTTGTATCAAGACCAAAAACCCAACAAAGGCTAGTGTGGATTAAAAACCAAGTTGGCATAAATTTTCAAATCTTGGTGGTTTCCTATTTTGAGAAAAGTAACTAGCCTGTGGTTTCTGGTAGATGCAAGGGAGTAAGAAAAGTCCGCTTTATGACTTCAATTTGTTGTCGTGTGCTTCTGGAGCATTAGTCAACATTGCGGGGTATCGCCACGTGATTAATTCCCGAGGAATCTGGCCTCTATCGAAATCTTGCCACTATTGGAATGCCGTGAAATTTGGTGGAGCGCATTATTCATATAAAACAAGCTAGTCTAACTTTTAGTGAGATTTTACTGCATCCTAGGTAGTTTCTATGAAATTCTCGTTGGAGGTTAGAATAGTTGACTATCCAAAAAAGAATCTTTTGCAAGTCAAAAGATGTTGGGAATTTCCATAAGACCTCTTAGGGAGTCTCATGGGAGGCGTGTAGGTCTGCTTTGTCCCTGGCACACTTAGTCAGTGAGATCCAAAATGGCATCTCCTTGCATTGTTGATAATGCGGAAATCTTCTGTAGATGAGGTAATCTTAGGAAACTGATTTTGCCGTTGGGCTCCTAGTATGGAATTTACCCTAGAACACCATCTTTGGGTAGTAGATTCCTCCACGGCTCCATTCTTCAGTTGTGGCACCTATATGTTAGCAATCAAGGTTTTTTGGGAATTTCTCGGTCTAATGGGGAATTCAAAACCTAACTTTAGGACCCAACCTATTGGCCTCGTTGTGGATCCTTCAGACTGACATAGCCATAAATTGCCACATTCATAGGGGGAATTAGCCTTTAAAGAGTTGGATGACTCAAAACCTACAAAACCAACTATCTTATGATTCTTCCATTATTCCTACGTTGGTTTTGGAGGAGTTCTACGTATACAATCAAATCTAGACTAGATACTATAATGGATATGTTACAACCTTATTTTAGTTCTACACTCTTTTTATGGCTTTTTATATACTTTTCTTTTTTCTAATTTGTGGTTTAAAATAAAATAAAATCTATGAGTTCCAAGTGACAAATTGGTAGCTCACAAAGGTCGGAAGGAGCTTTATGAACTTGGAGTTGACAAATTTGATCAGCTGCGGTAGATGGCTATAGAGCTCTAGCACAACTTCCATGGTCCACATCAAAGGCAGAGTAGAGCTACCTAAGACACTAGTGGTAGGAAGAGGCATCCCTTGATGGTGGAGGCACCTCCGTCACCATAGCAACATTGATTGAGGGAGGGAAGGCTGCTATAGACAGAGCATTTGTCATAGCTAGCTCCCCCGACATCTCTGTCATAGTTGTCAACCCCAACATCCTTGCAACTGCTACCCTTGTTGTTGCTGCCACAGCGAGCACCCTTTGAGAACTTTTATCCCTTTATTTTGTTTATTTTAAAATTATTGTGTGAATGTGGTTAAATTTCAAAGGGATAATTTAAAAAGAATGGAAATGAATTAAGTTTGTTGATTTTATTTTGAATGAATGAAATTTGAATTAGTTAAGGTAGTTAGAGTTGGGAGAGTTCTTTCTCATGTCTTTTCAAATCTTGATTTTGGTATCAATGTTTTTTTTTCTTCTCTCTCTCTCTCTCTCTCTCTCTCTCTCTCTCTCTCTCTCTTATTCTTTGTTTTTCATGTGTTATTGTGTGAATTTATTATTGTATGTTCTTGAGTGTTCATAGCTTGAGCTTAGGCTAATTAATTTTGTGTGATTATTTATGCTTTGCTATGAGGGCAATTGTGTATGTGTTAATTAATTAAGTGTGATTGATATTTTTATAAATGTAAGTGAAGTTTGGAGAGCAATTAAAATTTATTAATAATTATGGAGGATAATTTTTGCGTTATCACTTGTCATTTTTTGAGTGTTATTTGTGAAGGATAATGCAATTTAATATAATTGAAGCTTTATTGTTGAGTGTTAATTGTGACGAATTAATTTATAAATTGATTCTTAATATCTTTGCCAAGGGAATTGGAGAGATAATTGTTGGTTATTGATTTAGAATGTAAAGAGAAATTTATAATTGCTTAAAGAATTAATTGTTCATTTTTAAGAGAATTATATTGTGAGATCATTTATTGTAATCTTTTGTAGTTTTTGTTGATGAAATTGAGTGATACAAATAATTTTTCTAAGTGAAGAATTAAATTGTACTTTGTTATGGAAGCAATTTAAGAGTGTGAATTTTTAATTAATTATCATAGTATTTTGTGGTTTAAAGAAAGAGTTGGTTGGCCAATTGATTAATAATAATTAATTCTTAGTATTCATTGTTGAGGGATTAATTGTGAGCAATTTAGAACACATATAAATTTGATTTTCATTGAAGAGAATAATCGCAGAATATTGTGTGATAATTTTGAGAGTTTAATTTTATAAATAATTATTAAGGAAGCAAACTCCGAGAGAATTTGTAAGGAAAATTAATTATATAATCAATTAAGAATGAATGTAGGGAATTAAATTAATTTGAAGCATTGTTGCCGAGAGGTTGTGAGATTAATAAATTAATTAATATACCTAAAGTTGATGCAAATATTGAATTACAATATGTGAAGATGAAGTGAAGGAATTTTACTAGTCCTTTGGGACTGGTAGATTTAAGTTTCTTGATTAAATGAAGAATAATTTTAAAACATAAGTGATTATTGATGATACGGAATTGAGCGGGTTACAAAAGATTATTGATGAAACGACTATTGTTGTAATAATTTGATTTTAAACTCAAGAGATTATTGATTATTGATTATTGTTTACTGATTCATTAACCATCAAATTGCTATGAGAAGCATAGAATAACAACAGTTGCAAATGAATGTTGTTGATTGACTATAGATTATTGATTATTGAGTAGCTATGCTACTAAATTGCCTATAGATATAATTATGTCAAACATGCAACAATTGATTTTGTAAATTGCTAAAAGTACATTAGTGTTTGATATTTGCTTGTGTGGTTGGAATTGCAGTTGAAGGCCAAGAGTTTTTGTTGTGGATAGAATCCATACTTCAACCAATTGTGGATTTTGACAATTTAGAAATTGTTAATGTTGTAGTGTTAATATCCCACATTGGTTTTCTTTAGTTTTGAACTTTGGAATTTTGAGTTAGAAGATATTTAAAAAAACAACTATGAAATAGTTTGTTATACCTTGTGTGTAGTTTTTGTATTCCCATTTAAGTCAAGTTATTGCAAGTTATATTTTAAATTTCAAATTCACCATAGATTGTTGATACATTCCTTTGTATGCATTTTACCTTGTTGTTGTACAATTTTAAATTTAAATGTAATGATTATTTTTTGTACGTGTTAAGTTGACAATTATTAAGTGACTATTTGTCAAAAGCGACCATTGATTAATGACCATTGCTAAATGACGATCGAAAATGAATATTAACATTGTGGCTATTATTTTACGACTATTGAAAAGCGACAATCAAATTTGACTATCAATTTCTACCCATTTACTTTGACATTGTTTAAGAAGATAGTTTTATGGACATAGTGGGATAAAACCTAAGAATTGCTAATTGACGGATTATTAGTGTGAGGAAAGTAGAAGAAAACCACATTATCCCAACTCCTACTAATATAACCCATTGAGACCAATAACATATTTGAATCCTAAAAGAAAGAGAGATTTACCTACAAAGTGACATTAGCTAATTAAAACACTAAGCTAATTTGAGTTTTCCCCCCGAACGAACTTTTTTGGAATTGCCTTGGTTTTGTCTTAGTAAAATTATACTACCCCCCCCCCCATCCTCCTTGCTGTTGTAGTAGAAAGCCCTGCCATCTCTGCCGCACCGTTGCAACCTCAAGGAGTCCGCCCTCCGCGATAGTCCTGGTGTGAGGCATGAGACTGTAGTTCCTGTACCTCAGCCAATAGTCGTTGTCCTTCTACTTGCGCCTCCTGATTTTCTGCCACTGCCTTCTCGCGATGCTCATGTCGCTTCTTTGTTGCTTTCGCTTTTTGGTAGCTATCAGTCGTACTACTTTCACTCATTGAAGCAAGCGAGACCTCAAAGCTACCTCCTAATCTCTTAGCCTTGCTCGTCACTCCTCTACCTTTGCTTGCTACTCTAGAGCCTTACGAGCATGGTCTTTTGCTTGCTAGCGATGTTAAATTTCTCTCTCCAATCGTTTTACTTCTTGTTCCTACAATCTCCATTGTTTGGCTACTTCTTTGTCATGTTTTGCTCTTTCTCTTTCTGTTGCATGTTTTGTATTTTCCTGCTCCCTTTGTTCTACACTATTGATGTATTCCTTCGATGTGATCAGTAGAGATTTGGAGAAATCTAAAATCAAATTTACATTCCGTTTTCTTCTATTGGACAAGTCTTTGATGTTGGGCAGTTGCAGGGAAGCACATAATGGAGTTAGAGGCCTTATCATTTGAATTTTCAATATCATTCTCCTCAAGCAGGGCAATATTTGCAAGCTCATTATTGATGAAAAAATGCTTTGTATTGGAGTTTGGAGTTTGTTCAAATTTAGTAGCTATGGCATCATTCTCCAAGGCAAGTACAATTGTTGCTTTCAACTTTGTATGCACTTTTTCTTGACCCAAATCTTGTTGTGATTGTGCATTTCATCCACCACTACTATCTTCTTCAGCTACTTTATGGTTGTAGTGTCTATATGTATCACTTGGGTCAAGATAGTTGTCCATGGTAGTTGAGCCTAATAGGAAAATTGTTATGTAGCTAAATCCTTTGGTAATGTTATTCACTGTCAAAGCTTGCCTCAAGCTTAGAGTAATCCACTATGCCAATACTTGTTTATGTGTAGGTTGATTTAGGTATCTAGGTACCCAATAATCTCGATATTACTTGAAGTAGTTCTTGAAAGGTTCAAAAATCATACATCTAAAGGCTACATTCTATGAGAGTTGTGAGATGGTAGAGTTACAATGTCCAGACCTATGTCATGTGCTACAATGGCCACATCAATAGAAACATGACTAGTATGGCTGTCCCAAATTAGTAGGTGTCTATGACTATGAGATATGCCACCAACATCTTCTACATTCTTCATAAAATGAGAAATCCAAGCTAGGAACATAGCACTTGTCATGAAAACCTTTGGTTGCATTGCCATTGTTGCATCTGGTTGACAATATAGTATTTGGTTGTAACGTACTCTTTGTCCTTTGAAAATATACAAAGATGGTATGGTTGACCCTATTGCATTGATGTAGACTAGAACTGAGAGCCATTCACGTTGATATGGGACTGTAAGATGTACTTGAAGAATCTCTCTCCGAGCTAGAACAACTACACTACCATTCTTGCCTACTTGGACCCCAACCTCATCACAATTCCAGATTCTATTTGGAGGGTAGTCATATGAGGTATACATCTTACTCAAGTTTTCACAGAAGCTCTACACATTTTCTTTACATAGTCTTTTTGCCCTAGCAATTGCAAGAGCTTCAATTGCCCTCAATGTCAACTCTAGGTGATGGCATTTAAACCACCTCATCCATCTATCACCTAGAATTCTGTTCTTGAATGGTGTACATCAATTTTTTGTGATTTCATACACTTTCATTTTCAATGCCGTTGGACTTAAACCTAGACCTCTATCACACATGGCTAGGATATATTGCACAATTTGGTTCTCTTCTTCCATGCTTAGCACACTTTGAATTCTCCTTTTCCTACTTGTCCTCTCACCATAACACCACTCTTTGAATGTTGAGTATGGAATGCCATAGTTTGTAGTAGCTCGTCTCATGCCGTCACCCTCTTCAAACTCTACTAGAGCTTCTTCCATGTCCTCATCACTCCATAAGGAATTCTTTTTAACCTTCTTACTCTTTTGTGGCCTCACATGTTGTGATTGACATTTTTGGTTTTTCATCTCTTCTACTACTACCCTCTTTTTTTATAGGTCCAGCTATTGTTGTAGTGGCTATGATGTCATCCAAATTCGGGTTGATGTACAATAGGACCCTATTCTCCCTCCTCACATGGCTTTGTTCTAGCTGCTTGCCCCTTTTGCCTTTGTCCAAACTTTGTATCTTTCTTCCCTGTCTACTTCGAGTTGTTGCACCTTTGCTTATTCCTTCACCTTGCCCAACACTCTTGCTACTCTTGTTGCTTCTATTTTGTGTTTGTAGCTTCAATAGTACCTCATAGTGCTCTACCTCACTATTTATAGGGGAATTAGCTTCACTTTCACTAGTCTTGCTCCATCCTTCATTTTCTCCCTCTTCTTCTTTGCTATTGTTATTGTTGCATTGCAACTATGCACTTTCTGATGCTATACAATCATCCATGGACATCACACTCAATGTGCACAATTTGAATTCTATGTCTCCCTTACTATTGTGAGTTCTATCTGGGATTTATGGTGTTTGCAATTGTGAGTGGTGAAGTTGACTACTTTGGTTCCTATTGTCAACCATAGCCTTCTAGAATTTTGCTCTGTTCTTTACACAAATCAAAAGATGATAGCACCTTCACCAACCATAGTACAATAAACACTAATTACCAAAATACACTTAATCAGTCGCCTTAATTGGCCAATTTCATTAATATACTATATATTTCTCAAATATCATGTGTATACATTTCAAAACATACAATTAACAAATACATTCATCCATAGATGTCAACTAAATTGTTACAAGTCCTATTTCTACTCTTAATGTATTACCATTTCTCATAAATACATTGCCATTTGTACAGAATTATCGCAACCTATCCTATGAAATTAGGTCCCTGGTCGGGAATGGGTCGCCTCCCTTACAGAAAGAATTTTGGATAAAGCCGGATGAAAACCTGGACTCTGTCCATGAACCCCACATTTGGTAACGACGTGGCGCTCCACGTCGGATATTTAAGACGGAAGCCAGTGTGTGCAGGCCACGGCGGCGAGGGTTTCGGATAGAATGGGGAGAGTGGTGATGTGGCAGCCACAACTTACAGTATGTTCCATTACTGATAACTTACTGGGGCTCATCACTGTCCTGCTGGTCGCCCTCTCTTCTCTCTTTCTTGAGTTTCCTCCGGCTCCAGCTTCGGAGGTGGCAGTCGAGGTGGTGGATAGGGCGCACGGCGTTGCTGCAGAGGGGGAGCAAATCAGAGGGGGAGCAAATCAGTGGGCGCGCCCCTCGAAAGCCAGGTTAGTGGGTACTATTGTTTTTTATTACTCTCGGGGCAATTCTTTCAGACAATTCTTTCAGGCAATTCTCTCGGGACCCTCTGTCTCTGACGTTGTGGGTTTTACGAAGTCTCATCTTGCGGGGATTTTGAGGCATTGGGCTTAGCATTCAGACAGATTTCGTGTGGCTGCATTCGGGTTTTGGCTGAGGGTTCAAGAGTCGATTCTGGTCCTTGGGTTGTTGCGCTCGGAGTCCATTGCATTGCCGCGTACCATTTTTTCCAGTTCCTTCTCGAGTGTCGGCCGTTTGTCACAATCTGGTATCGAGACTCAGAGATGCCACAGCCGATGGAGGCTTTGGTTGCTCTGCCAGGCCGTGGGAGGGAGAATTGTTGGGTGCTTGCCGTTACGTTACGAATGTGGTTCTTTCCTGCAAGATTAGTGTTTGCCCTAGTTGCACATCGTTTGTCGAGATAACTTGAGCGCTAAGGCCGGGGCCGGACCTGTTGAAGAGCAATGCACATACTTGGGGGCTTGTACTTGTTTTCTACCGGAGCGCAGTGGGTGCGTGTGACGAATGGTGGAGGGCACCGATTAATTGTGCTTGAACATCGACCTGCGTCACTTCTCCTATGCACTCAGGAACCGTGTTGAGCATCATCACCCCAGAGTGGAATGCTCGTTGGGCAGAATGTATTGGTTCGCAGATGTAGAAAGAATTTGGAGGAATTCTCGCTTCTGAACGATGTTTATGGGGTTGACCAGTGTGGCAATCATTGTGGCCTCCGATTCCGGAGTTGAGTTGGACGCCAGTGCTGGCGTTGTCCAGTGCAATGCGATTCTAGGTTCGACTGCTGCCCTATCTTGGTGTTCGCACGGATTGGATATTGTTATTCAATTAGGTTTCGCCCTGGTTTTCACCATTAGGCTGTGAAATCACTGTGGCATAGATGTGTCTCGAAACGATTGATTTGTCTACTTTCGGTACAAAGAATTTCAAGGATGAGCTGTTGAGGATATGAGCTGCTACTGTGGTTCTCCCCGAATATTTAAGACTATCCCACTTCCAGTTCACTCTCCGTCTCGTCCGCACGCCACTGCTTCGACATCTAAGCTTATAATCCGCGAATTTGTCGTCAATGTGGCCCCTCTACTACAGAGAGGCATGAGTTCTAATCTGTCTTAACAATTGCAAAAGCGTCGTATGGTTTTAGGTTTGGAGTGTAATTCTATCTATCTGGGTCTTCGCAATAATTGGGTTGCTATTGGATTAGGTTTCGCTCTGATTTGCAATGTTGGGATGTGGAATTGTAACGGCAATTGTCCGAGGACTCTGCCTGAAAACGGGTGATTTTACAGTTACGGTCCGAAGAATTTGAATGATGTGCTTCTGAAAATGTGAGCTCCTATTCAGCTTCTTGCCGAATTGCGATGCAGCAGTTTCCATTCTGCTTCAATGCTCGCCGTCGGTGGCACTTTCGTCACGTAGCACCTGGGCACCGCCAGCATAACTTGCAATAAATCTGAACAATTCCGACAGGGCTTTGTCTGACGCAGGATGGCGTACATTGCTCTCCCCACGAGGGACAGCAGCTTCCTTCTTCTGGCCAATGCTGCACCGAGACTTCCCCGCAGTCACGGCGTCACGGCGTCGGCGTCGTGCTCGTCGGTGGATGGCGCGCCCCTGAGATCCATGAGGGTGCACGCCTCGAGGCCGTGCCGTGCCAACCTCAACTCCAATTTCCATCCGAGAGGTCGCAGGGTGTTCGCCGCCATGGAAGGCAGTGTGACGGTGGAGGAACCCGCTGTGAGCACTGCCTCCGACGAGTCCGAGGAGGCGAACGCTCCAGCTGAAGCAGTGGCCGCCTCAGCAACCCCAGCAGGCGAAGGCGCCGAGCCCTCCGATGCTCCTGCGAAGATATTGCAGCGGGGCAACACCATGCGGAGACAAGCCGCGGGTGCGAAAAGGGAAGTCACCGTGACGACCGAGCAGCTGGTGGCAGGGGCCGTGTTCACGGGCACGGTCCGAGCCGTGCAGAGCTATGGAGCTTTCGTGGACATCGGTGCGTTCACGGACGGCTTGGTGCACATTTCTCAACTCAGCTCCGGGTACGTGAAGGAGGTGAGCGATGTGGTGACGGTGGGTCAGGAGGTGAGTGTGACGGTGGTGGAGTTGAACGAGAAGTCCGGTCGGATCGCTCTGTCGATGCGGGACAAGGAGAGCGAGTCGGAGCAGGAAGCCCTGAGGACTGGAGGCGAGTCCGGCGTGCAGGGCGACGGCAGCGGCAAGCCCATGAACCGGGGCAAGATCGCCGGCCGGGGTGGTGGGACTGCCAGGTCGAGCTCGAGGTCCAACGACGATAAGAAGGTATGTTGCCATCCCGGCATTGTCGTCCTTGGAAAATGTGCGTCGAGTGTTTCGTCGCCATTCTGCCTGTTTGGATGCTGTGTCCGTGTGATGTTGTTGCGTTCTTGGGAGAGTGCTGATGAATGAACTACTTTGGAGCTGCAATGGCGTGTTTTTTGTTGTTTGGGTGAGATGTTGAATTCGCCGGTCGATGGTGTGTGGTGTGCGTTGTAGGCGACGAAGTTGAAGAAAGGTCAGGAGCTGAAGGGGACGGTGAAGAACATCATCCGGAATGGTGCGTTCATCGCGTTCGCGGAGGAGGGCGAGGAGGGTTTCCTGCGCGGCTCTGAGATCACGGAAGGAGGCGAGAACGTGGCCGTGGACAGTCTGCTGACGGTGGGTCAGGAGGTGACGGTGCGCGTGCTGAAGATCGAGCGAGGGAAAGCCGCTCTGACCATGAAGCCGCAAGTGGACATGACGTCCATCAACGACTCTCTGAACACGAACGTCGGGGCGGGCGGCGCGTCCAACCCGTTCGCGACGTTTTTCCGCAGTGCAAACCTGGTCCCAGCGGCCGCGCCTGCTGCGTCTGTCGCTGCACAAGAAGAGGCCGCTGCGCCTGCAGTGGAAGAGGAGACACCTGCAGCATCTGTGGATGCGCAAGTAGACGCGGCTGGACCTGCGGTGGAGGAGACCAGTGCAGTGCTGGAGCCTCCCGCAGTGGAAGAAGTATCCAAAACGGAGGATCCCCCCGCGCCCGCAGTGGCTGAGACACCTGCAGCATCTTTAGATGCGCAAGTAGACGCAGCTGGACCTGCGGTGGAGGAGACCAGTGCAGTGCTGGAGCCTCCCGCAGTGGAAGAAGTATCCAAAACGGAGGATCCCCCCGCGCCCGCAGTGGCTGAGACACCTGCAGCATCTGTAGATGCGCAAGTCGAGGCAGTTGGACCTGCGGTGGATGAGGAGACACCTGCACCTGCTGTGGAGGAGCCAAGTGCTGTTCTTGAGACTCCTGCAATGCAAGAGGTAACCGAAAAGGAGAATACCCCCGCGCCTGTAGTGGTCGATACCCCTGCAGTTGAAGAGACTTCTTCCCCCGAAGCCGCGCAATCGGAAGAAGTCCCAGCCGCGGCGGAGGAAAGCACGGATGATTCCTTCAAGGCCGAAGAGCCCCGTTCGCTGTCTCTGGGGGAGATTGCGGAGGGGATCGGTGGTGCAGTCGCCGAAGTCGAGAAGGTGGCCGAGACTGCTGCAGGTACTGTTCGAGACCATGTGTCGGCCTCGTAGTTATGAGGGCTTTATCGTTGAGGGTCGTGTCGCACATGTTGTGATGGTTGCCCTTTGGTTGCGGGTGTGATGTGGAGTTTTTTTATGGCAACGACAGTCGCAGCGAGTCCGGACTGCGGGTTCGTTGGGTTTTGTTGGCGGCAGTGGTGGTATCGTAGTGCATGTTTGTGTCGTGACTTATTTTTGACATCATCGGTTAACCCCTCAAGGATCAGTAATTGTGTAGGGATTGGCATCGCTAGCGCTCGTGAGTGAGGCGCTGGAGCGGCGCAGAGGGTGGTAATTAGTGGTTACTTTGGGGCATCGTAGGTAGCAAGCTCACGTGCGGTTTTGATGCGCATGTGGCCGGAGATAGGTGGTGAGGTGATGCGTTAGGCTACCATTTTTGAAGACAGAGACTGATTGATGGAGGTAGAGGCTTTGTCCACGTTGGAAGGCTTGGTGTCTATCCCACGATCTGATGCTCCGTGCTTGGAGGGACGGGTGATTGTGGAACGAGTTTTTGGATGTAGCAGGATGATTTTGAATGTGTGAATTTGACGACAGTGATGACCGAACGATTGGATCCCAATATTCGAACAAGCTCAGACTTGCATTTCATACTCCGGAGTCGGTGTGGATTCATCGGTGGTCTTGCACGGATGGCGATTGTAATGTTGTGTGATGTCACGTCATTTTCGGGGATCGTGGTCCGTTTGAGTTCGAGTGTTGCGTTGTCCGACTGGGCGTGAGCCTGAGTTGTCCGGTCCTTGAGGGGTTATCGTGCGTTTGTTGACAGATTTGCTGAACCTCGGAGAGAAGGATGACGGTGGAGCGTCCGAAGCAACTGGTGCACCCAGCAGCGTAGAGACCGAATCCCGGGCAGAAGAAGCAAGCGGGCAAGCTGCGGTCGGGGCCAGCCCGGAGCCCGAGATTGTTCCGGAGGCTGCTGCACCGACGCCTGTGTTGGATGGGTCAAGAGCGGAAGGTGCCGCGGTGGTGGAGGAGCCGAAGGCCGAAGCTGCTGCTCCCGTGGCTGAGGAGGCCAAGGCAGCGGCCGTCCCGACTGGTCCCACTGCCGCCCAAGTGAAGGAGTTGCGGGAGAAGAGCGGTGCCGGCATGATGGAGTGCAAGAAGGCGCTGGTGGCGTGTGGCAATGACGTGAGCAAGGCGAGCGAGTATTTGCGGAAGAAAGGTCTGGCCGGCGCCGAGAAGAAATCCAGTCGCATTGCTGCGGAGGGTCGCGTGGGGAGTTACGTGCACGACGGCCGCATGGGCGTGCTGATCGAGTTGAACTGTGAGACGGATTTCGTGTCTCGCGGCACCCAGTTCAAGGAGCTGGTGGCGGACATGGGCATGCAAGTGGTGGCCTGTCCGGATGTGAGTTCCGAGTGTCTGAGTCGTTTTTGATGCTGTTGTGGTTGTGGGGCAGTTTGAGACGCGTGTGGGAGGACATGTCATTGACGATGTTTTGAGTGATGCCGATGTCTTGGTCAGGTGCGCTACGTGAGCGTGGACGACGTGCCGGCTGAGTTTGTGCAGAAGGAGAGGGAGATCGAAATGGGGAAGGAGGATCTGGCGGGCAAGCCTCCCCAGATTCGTGAGAAGATCGTGGAGGGTCGGATCGCGAAGCGTTTGGCGGAGCTAGCGTTGCTGGAGCAGGCTTACATTCGCGACGACAAGGTGCCGGTGAAGGATCTGGTGAAGGAAACCACTGCGAAGCTGGGCGAGAAAGTTCAGGTCTGTCGTGCGCTGTGCTTCTTTCTGTTTTTGGAGTGCCCAGGAGAGAGATTGAGGTCCGTGTTTGTGAGGGAGCGGTCTTGCGCCACGCGTGGCATCTGGTGGGAAGGGATTTGCTGAGTTGGGCATGACATTCCCATCGAGTGGATGGATGAAATTGGCGGTCATGTTGTAAGGAGGATTTCCATGGAGATGATTTGTGTGCAGGACAAAGACACGGCAATGAGGTTGTGCTATCTTGTTGTGGAGTGCGCGTACAGTTCTAAAGGCGATTCGTTTCACTATTGTGTGCTCAGATTCGACGATTCGTGCGGTTCAATTTGGGAGAGGGCCTCCAGAAGAAGTCGTCTGATTTTGCAGCCGAGGTGGCAGCGCAGACTGCAGCCAAGGCCGACGTGAAGCCCGCTGGAGAAGCTCCCCCGAAGGTGGAGGAGGCGAAGAAGGAAGACGAGGCTCCCAAGGTGAGATTTGGTTTTCGGATGGGTCTCGTTGGGTAGCGGGATCCTTTGCTGTCGCGGTGATTCTTTCCTGGTTTTCGGGCAGTGGTCTTGAATACCCGAGATTCATTGCGTGCGGATTCATGTGTCCTGAGATTCTCTTGCGATGGTGAATGGCTGTGGATTCGTGTGATGGTGTGGATTTGCGAGCATTGGTTGACGTCATGGTGGTGATGAGCCGGAACAGGTCGCCGTGTCTGCCGCGACTGTGAAGGAGCTGCGGGACGCGACGGGGGCAGGCATGATGGATTGCAAGAAGGCTCTGGCGGCTTGCGAGAACGACGTGTCGAAGGCGACGGATTACTTGAGGAAGAAGGGTTTGGCGAGCGCGGACAAGAAGTCGGGCCGGGTGGCGTCGGAGGGTCTGATTGGGAGCTACATCCACGACGGACGCATCGGCGTGCTGGTGGAAGTGAACTCGGAGACGGATTTCGTGGCCCGGGGCGCCCAGTTCAAGGAGCTGGTGGCCAACATCGGAATGCAGGTGGCTGCATGCCCACAGGTGAGCACAGCTGGTTTCCACCCTGTCGGGAATCGGATGTTCTATGTGGTTGGGTTTTTGATTGGTGCTTCGGGCGTGTGTCCAAGCCAGGTAGCTGGCTCTGGATGGTCTTGCGTTGAGACGCGATGCTTCGTGTGGTTTGGCAAGCCATGTCCTTTTCGGTAGCACGGTTGCAGTTGGTAACGTGTGCGGCCTGGCTGCTGCAGGTGCAATACGTGTCGGTGGACGAGATCCCCGCGTCGTTCGTGGAGAAGGAGAAGGAGATCGAGATGGGCAAGGAGGACTTGGGCAAGCGGCCGGAGGCGGTGCGTAGCAAGATCGTGGAGGGCCGTGTGGCCAAGACGTTGAACGAGCTGGCGCTGCTGGAGCAGCCCTACATCCGGGACGACAAGATTTTGGTGAGGGACTACGTGAAGCAGACGGTGGCGGCGCTGGGCGAGAACATCCAAGTGCGGCGTTTCGCGCGCTTCAACTTGGGCGAGGGTATCGAGAAGCGCAACACCGATTTTGCCGCCGAGGTCGCCGCCCAAACGGGCTCCAAGGCTTAGTTGAGATCCTTACGGTAGGGAGTGTATCTTAGCTTTAGCTAGAATTTTTATTGGTGGGCCTGGAGAGTTGAGGATGCAGTTGGACTGCCATCCATGAGCAGGACCTCCATGATTGTAGGGTAAGTAGGACAGGGTGCGGCGACGTACGTGTGTATTTTAGAATCTGGCAATTCCAGTGGCAGTAAAATTGACTGTTGAGGATTCCATATCCTGGTTGAGAAGAGGATCTACAAGTCCAATAATCTCCCATGGAAGCTACCAAGAGTCATTGGAGTTCTGTAGGCATGTGGAAATGTCCACCAATGCGATTGGGTCATGTTCCATGTCGAATGCGTTCGTTGCAGTTTGCTAATTACTGATACCGGGAGAAGAGAATGTGGTCCCATTCGCAATTTAGTACTCCAAGCATTCATAAGGAAGGACGGAGTATACGACTTATACCAATGATCGATTGTAAAGGGCTAAAAGAAGGCAATGTATTGGTTCTGAATCAGAGGAATCAAAGTGCTTATCAAGCAATGAAAATTACATATCATGCAATAACTTCTTAATCATGTAGCCAAAAGTTATGAAAATTGTTGGACCTTAAAGCTACTCCTTGGGCACATGTTGTGTGAAAAATTCAAAGAAAAAAATTAAAATTCCACTTGTAGTGAGCTTCCCAAAATTGCTATGTGCCAAAAAAAAAAATTGGGTCCTTTAAAGGTTAAACATTATTACCATTGGCTAAATTTTCTTTCTTTTTTGATAGTAGATTTTTTAATTGTAGCAATCAAAGAAGTAGAAGTTTTTGAATTTTGTATAAATATGAACTTAAAAAATCTTAATCAACTCTTTTATTTTATATTTATAAAAATAATGCAGTTGCAGATGAAATGATGAATGAACATGCCAAAAATATTATAAAAAGTTGTGTTGTATATGACAAGCCACACAAATATTTGATGCAATAAGCTAATTGTGGCTTCACTTTCCACTATTTTTTGTATTGGCTTTCATTCTATGGCTTTGGCTTAGATTCAATCATGGCTCTAATTTTGGACTTCATGGCTTTAGTCATGTCTATTCACAACTAGTACATTTTATATTTACTAATACAAGAAATATAGATATAAAAATATACAAGATTTTAAATATTGCCTAAACTACTTCTAACCTAAAGGTCATCAATGGAAATTTCTAATTCAATGTTGATCATGCAAGTAGCCATATATGAAGCTAATGCAAAGATGTTTTGTTGATCCTTTAGATCCTAGACCAATTTCTCTAAAACACACTTTGCTTTATTTGTGTACTAAATACTATTGTTAATCAAAATATTGAAGCCTATATGTCGATTATATCCAACTAAAGTACATGAAAGTGAACTTGGTAGTACTATAGTACATGAAATTTGGCTCACATCCTATTAAAAAATTTATAAAAGATTTTGAATATTATTGAACATTCAATTTGAATGTTTGTATAAAATTTTGTCACATCTTCATATCTTCAGCAATACAAATATCATAGTGATTCTTTTCTATTGAAGCAAATTTGGGTGTAGAATTTAATATTGTGTCAAAGCAAGTACTGCCTCTTTTGAGTACATTGTGTAACAAAGTGTCACAATGTGCTCAATTTCTTTTTAATCAATTTAACCATCACCTCACCTCCCAATTTTTTTTTATTAAATTGAATTCATTTCATTTCATTACCCCCCATCCCAACCCTATTTGTAATTTTGGTGTGGCATTTTGTAAGGCATTCAATATGGGATATGTAACAAATGCCATATATATATCCATATCTCAATTCTGTGTCTATATTCCAAGTTCATATTTGTAGTTTGTACCCGTATAAATAGACTATTTGTAGTATATACATTAGAAGATTTTCAGTTGCATAGGAGGGTTGCGAGTTCCCTGAAGTTTTCAAACCCTGGGAATTTGGTGCTCTAGTTGCCTAATGTAGCACAATGACTGCCATATTATTAAAAAATTAATTTTTTTCAACCTTTTTTCATTTTTTCATTTTAAAAAAAAATTGACAATAGCCATTCTAATGTTGCTGAGGGAACAATGATGGGGACGGCCCTAAAACGGTCCTCCTAGCCTCCCCAAAATCCTCTAATGCCCACATCCCATATTGTATCCCAAGTTGTTTTTTGAAGATCAATGGTATTGGAGGGGGGGCGGGGGAATTTTTTAAACAAAAATTAATGGCTCTAGATTTTACAAAATTGAGAGGGTGTGGTTAAATAGAAAATCAAGATGGTTTGCTTCTTTTTGATACATTGTGTTAAATATTGTTATCTTTTCAATGATAGATTATAAGTGTATAACAAGGTTCAATACTCTTACAAACTTAATAATTGTACCAATCAAAGAATTTTGCATAATACAAAATAGAATTTCTACATTTTGTCATGTGTAATTGGCATTATATTTACACACAATCAAACATACTAGTTTTAATTTTTGAAAACTAAAAATTTATTTTTGATAAATTTTTTATTTTATTTTCATAGTTTTACATAATATTATTTTAAAAAACATGAGTGATCATATGTTCAAATTTTAGTTTTGTTGTGTGTAGAAAATATCCATATGTACATCTTTCATGTAAAAAAAATGACTTTAACACCTAAAGTTCTATAACTATGTTTTCACCGAAAACACTCAAAAATTGCCATTTTTAATACAAGTACCAAATTTTTGAAATTTTTTTTTTTTGACATATGTAACCATAGGATCTTTTAGTATTCTCACTTGAGAATATGTGGTAAGAATTTCAGAAATTTCCACCATGTTGATTGTTAGATATAAGCATTCAAATTCATTGAAATCATTTTTTTGGCCTTAAAAAAAATAGGTCAATTGCACTTTACAAGTCCACTTTTCTATGAAAAAATGTCTTAAATGGTAGTGCTTCTTTCGATTTTTTTTCATAGACAAGTTAGCTACATGATTGAAAATTTTCATTTGGAATTGTACAACATATAGAAAAAAATAATAAGTAGACAATAATAGATAATGATTCAAAATACTAAATTGTTAAGAATTTAAATATGGAATTAAAATTTTCAATTGCAATAATTACAATGTTGTAATAAACAATCTTCATCCTATGATTTTGTTTTTTTTCCAAAAATATTGAAAATTGAATAAGATAAAGGACTTCAAAGTCTATTTTAGAATAAAGAATTCATAACTACCTGCAAACAAAAAACTCTCATAAGTTTTGAGGTGAGAATGTGATTATACCTTTACAGTGAATGCAATTTAAATTTCAAGTTTCATTTTTTGGAGATTATGAGAGTAGTATTTGACTTTGAAGGTTGACTTTCCAATCTTGGAATAAGTATGTGAGGCAATACTAAAGGCATAAAAGCCTACCCCTTGTCCTATACATGAATAACTCTTTCTACATTGAAAGTCAACATAAAATTCATTGAAAAATATATGTTTATAGACTAGGGTACAAAATTCTTACAAACTACTTTATCTACAAAAGCGCTAGATATTTTTATATAAAAAATAGACTTTGGCAAACTAATTGTACCATTGATTTCAAATGTTCAAAATTAGCTAGTTGTATTGAAAGGGACAACTAGTAAAATCTAGTTACAATATAGAAACATCTTTTAATAAAATTTAGTATAGTACGATTCATTTTTGAAGTCTCTATATATCAAATTTTTGTTATTTAATCCCTAAAGGCCCATCATATGTTTTGGGGCTACATAGCAATTTTGGATAAGTATATGTGACTAGAGATTTCTATCTTTTTTGCCCAAATTTTAATAGAAGGCGGGGACAAAGAATATTTTTCATATGCACTAAATTTCATGACATTTGGAAATATGAGTCAAAACTTATGGCCTAATGTGTTCCTTTTTTGTAAATGGTCAATCCAAGCACATTAGAAAAAATCAATTTTTTTTAGAAACTAAAATTTGAAATTGATTTTCTAGAGTTAGAGAGAGAGAGAGAGGGGGGGGGGAAGCTTTGAATCATTTAATTTTGATCAATGCATTTGAAATAACCAATTGATCCAAATATATCACCCATTCCAAAATTCACAACATCATTATGAAATCAGAAAATAAATATCACAAAGCCTCTTTCTTAACCCCTAAAGGACCAAGCTGCGTTTTTTGGCAACATAGTGAATTTGGGCAGCTCACTACGAATGAGGTTTTAATTATTTTGTGTTTACCCAAGGAGTAGCTTCAAGGCTTGACAATTTTCATAACTTTTGACTACATACTCAAAAAGTTATTGCATGATATGCGATTTTCTTTGTTTTGCGAGAAGCTTGGGTAACTCAAAAAACTTCTTTAAAAATCACTTTTCAAAAAAATAAAAATTTGAAATTGGTTCTTTAGGTTTATATAAGAGTGAGAAGCTTTGAATCATTCCACTTTGACTAATGAGATGACAGTTATGAGGAGTTTTAGTTTGTAGGTAGGTATGGTTTTCAAAGACTCCATATCTACCTGCAAACTAAAACTCCTCATAAGTGGCCCCAAAAGTGAAAGGCATATGAGTACATGATTTTAACTTATAAGCCTTTGAAATTGGGCTTATCTTCTTTATGCAATGTTCAAAACTTACAAAGCCCAATTTCAAAGGCTTGTAAGTCAAAATCATGTGCTTGTATGCCTTTCACTTTTGGGATTATGTTAATAAGCATGTTGAGGGTCTATATAAAAAATTTTAAGTCCGATTGGATCTATCTATCATGTTTGCCCAAAATTGCCCATAATGGAAAAAAACATCATTGTGACACATAACATTTTAACCGCAAGTTGAGTTTGGTTTGAAATTTTCTAGGTATCAAGTTAGTACTAAAACACACCTTAAGTTTGGTAAAGATTTCACAAGAATTCAACAAATATTGCATGGAAAAGGTCTTGCCCAAAAGTGAAAAATGGCTTGAAATCATGCCTTAGGGCTTTAAGGGTTAAAAATAAAATATTTGCATCAACCACTTTACACTTTGGAATCTAAAGTGTGAAATGGAAAATAACTTTGCACAAGTCCCACGAATAACATGACATATGAATTCTATAACAACACTATTAATATTTGTGAAGGCAATCCAAATTTGAGAAATGGAAGATGAATTTGGTCTCTCATATCTATAAATTTTCATTGTTTATATTAATATACAATTTCAAAATGCACATATTTTTCCATACTTTTCATGTGTTACAATTAGTAACCAAATTTTTTGTAAACTTGTAAAAACTTCAGTTAACCCCTAAAGCCCGTAGGCATATTTGGGCAGAAATTGTAAAAAGCTACCACTTTTAGGGTAGTGAGAAAGAAATGAATTTTTTTCTTCAATATTTAACTGCACAAATTTGTACTAGATTACTATGGGAATGTGTGGAAAAAATTCCAAAAACTTTGACAGCACATATTGAAAGATTATAACATTTGAAGTTAGAAGAAAAAGCTTTCTTTCTACCTTGCTCAACAAGGCCAACACCCTTTCACTCATCCTAGAGTGAGATTTGTATACTACATATGGTAAATTTTTTTTACATTTGCATCTTGAATCAAGTAAGTTACATGCCTACCAAATTTCAAAACTAAAAGACGAGTTTTGCAAAAGTTTCCCAAAGCTATCTAAGTTGTCTGAAAAGTTTGGCGTAGTATAGCTTTTGTTCTGAGCACCTAATAAAAAAAAAGCTATATTCCCACTAAAAGGGTATATGTTCACACCTTGTGTCAAAATTTTATGAACATTCACCCAAAATTGAATTCATAGGAACCTATCCAAATTTTCAATTATCCATACAATGGACTCTTGTCCTTCAGGGATTAAAGATGTTTTCACATGCCAAGTCATGAATACCACATGTATTAAATCATTTTAATGAAGTTGTATTTTCAAATTACAAAGCATTTCTTCACAAGAAATTTTTTCAAATTGCATTGAATCGAGGATATTAATAAAAATTATGAAATTAATTTGAAGACTATAATTCTGAGGTATTAAATCTAGCAAATGAAGCACTCACTTAAGACATAAAAATTAACCCCTGAACTTCCAAATTTTTCTCTAGAATTGACAATATGAAAAAAACCATTAGAAAATACTACTTGGAATTGTATTTTGTATTTTAGAATTGATTTACAAATAAAAGTTGTAGATTTTGGACTTTGGATTCCATCCATATGGTTACATTCACCAATGCTATCACCAATATTTTTTTATAAATTTTGAAAGGGAAACTTGAAAATCCATTCTAAATTTGATTACAACCAAAATATTATCATTTTTTGAGTAAGACTTGTTGGAATGGATTTGAAATGAGGTTCTCTTGACATAGTGATTTTTGTGAAATTTTTGTATTCTTTAAATTTATAACATCATTTTTGCAAATCCAATTTTGAACTAGAGTCAATGCAATTTTGAGTTGGTCAACCACTCAACATACTTTCACATTTGTAATTTTAGAAAAATATGTACTTTAGTAATATAAAATCCAACCATTAGATAGGACAAGAACTTGATAAAGTATCTCCACAAATTAGGATGGTTTTCATCCAAGTAGTAATGAGAAAGAAACAAGATAATGAATTTGTTCATCATCCATAACTTGGACATCACAGCAATTAAGGGTTAAGTAATGTGTATTTACAAAAACGTTGAAATTTCTTTTGTTTATAATTTGTTCTCCAATAGAATGATTCTTTTTCAAGAATAAATAAGCATTAGTGATAAAGACTTCAGATTTCTTATTGTGTCATCACTGGTAATACTATTTAGCATTAAAAGTATAAATAACAAATATTTACTACTAAATGTCTTACAAATTTATTAATACTACCAACATTATATGTCTAAATTTTAACTAGACCCATAAAAAAATTTGATTGAAATATTATCAAGAATATCGTCAATCATAGGTTATTTAAAAAAATTAAATTATCAATTATCAACACAAAATATTATGATTAGTTTATTATAGTTATATAGATGTTCTAATGTATTTCTAGGTGTCTTAGGTGTTTGGTCATTTGCAACAAAATCATAAACTATACGAATGTATTCAAAATAAATTTCTTTTCCATATAATTCAACAAAATAACAAACTTAAGATCAAGGTCTAGGTCTTTGTTTTTAAATTTCATGAGTTTTTTGAAATCACAATTTCAGATTACAATTTCTGTACAAATTTGAGATTGCTTGTTTTATAAGGAAATTTTTAATTGCATTTTTGAAACATGCTGTATGAGGGTGATTGCAAAAATGACTTGTTGATTTTTTTCCACTTTGGCCTGTTTTTTTGGCTAGTACTCTTTCTACTTTGACCTTTTGGAAACAAATTTTTAAAAATAAAATAAAATAATGATAGTTAGTATAACACTAAAAATAGCATATCACCAAAATTTCTTTCCAAAAAAATGTCGTTCAAAGTTATTTATGAAATAGAGTGATAGAACTTTAAAAGAAAATAGACACTTTGACATGGTTGTAATTTGTAAAAAGTAGGAAAAACAATTTACCAAGAAACCCAAAATTGGCCATTTGAGAAGATATCTTGGTAAAAAATTTTACTAAAAGAATGATCTTGAAACCATCTACAATATTTTAAAGTGTATATGCAAGGCAATAAGGGAGCTCTATTTGCACAAATACGGAGGACATAAAATAATATATTTTTGAAACACCCTTTTATAGAAACATGTCCATCTTTTGTAGGAATAGACCACTAAAAATTTAGCTCTAGATCATTAATTTTGGATATTCCATATTCTTAAAACTTCTAAAATTGAAAATATGATAAATTAAATAAAATGAATTGTAAGTATAAAATGATTTTTTATTTTTTTTGAAAATGTGAGATATGATTATCCTTAAGACAACTATCTGTAGTAGCAACTTCAAGTTTATGTAAGTTGTACTTTAAAAGTTATTGCAAAGAAAAGCTCCAATACCCCCTTTGACAAATAACCAATATTGGTGTTTCTTGCAATTACCTAACACTGATTGCAAGAAAGATATACTAATATCACAAGTTACATTTGTTTTTTCATTTGTTCTATCACTCATAAGTATTCTTCTATAGTATTCTAATGAAAATTAGAAATTTTTTTAAATACTTAAATGTTATGTTTGAATGAATGTATATACTACAGGTCTACACTAGTACAAATCCACCACACATCAATTAAATGGTTTTGTATCAAATTCATATTAAAACTAATACAAATTGCATTGAAACTTACACTTAAATTATCCCCTAAAATATCTTCCATGCTTAATTTAGGACCAAAACTATTTCAAAATACTTGTATCCAAAGTAAGACTAAAATTTTCATCTATATTGATTCTTTAACAAATTTAACCATAGAATCCCTTACTTAAGTTGTTCAAGTACATCCTCCCCAAATTTTAGAGTGACATTATACAAAATTTCAAGCCTAAGTTGGGCCATTTGATTGCATGTAATTGTATAAATAGAGAAAATATTAGACAATATTGTCTTACAAAAGAATTATCACTGAAAGTCAAATTCAATATCCCATTGAATTTTCAATTACAAAATTATTCATTTTAATTTTTATAAAAACATTAAAAAATTCATTGTGTATATACATCCACTGAAAGTTAAACGACCTTCTATAGGACCTAAACTTTTTGTAATGATATCCCTACTAATTGCAAGTTCATTGTGCCTAGACTTCAAAATATAGGCTTAGCCCTTCTAAAAAAGTGAAATATTGTCTTTCAACATTTTTAGACAAACTCATGCATGTTTGATAACTTGTGCATTTTAGTCAATATATTGGAAAATGGGTTGAGAATATATATAAAAATAATAATTAAAAAAACTTTCATATTCATCTTTACGAAAATTATACAATGTAAAGTGTAAAGTGCTACAAGTAGGAAGAAAAATTAAAACACTAATAACTTAAACAAGAAATTGAGAATTAAGAATTTCTAAATTTCTTTTTAAAAACGACTTAATATATTTTTTCTACCTTCATTGCCCTCAAAACAAAATAACTTTTACTTCATTGTTCAGAATTGCATGGTTCAAATGTTCTTGAAAAGGTATCAAACTATCAATATGTAAATTAAATAAATTTAATTAATATTTTTTAGAATATAATTTTAGTTTCCATGTTTGACATTGAAATCAAAAGAACCCTTCTAACTTTTGCAATAATTATTGGAATGACATGAATAAAACTTCACATGTAGATTAGGATGATTAGCATCTATCTTAGATAAATTTCATGCATAAATTTGAATTTTGAAGTCATTAGAGTCCACCAAAGTTCTTTGATAATCCAAAGTGGGTTCCTTAGTCATTTAGAAGTTAAAAGTTAAAACCAATTCAACTCATGGTAGATTTGTTTAAAAGAGGTCTTTAGGTAGATTATATCCTATAAAAATCAAGCATACAAACATTGCCAAAGTATAACTGTAGGACTGTAGGAGAACTAAGACAATGAAACTTAGTAAAAAAATGTGCTTCAGTATTATAATTTGTAAAAAATAGAAATGAAAATAGAAATGAAAAAAAGATGTCATTTATAATGACTTTAAATCTTTATAAATAAGGTCATTCACTTAAAGAACCACCAAATATTTTTTCCATGTTCAAATGAATATAGAAAAAAAAACACTTTGTGGATTGTCATGTAGAACATAGAAAATTTTGTTTAACCCCTCGAGGACCAAGGCCTTTTTTCTGCCAAAAAATACTCAAAATTGCCATTTCTATAGCAAAATTTAAAAAAATTAAAAAAATATTTTTTCCATATATAACTAAAGGATCTTACACCTAACTAGTATGAAAATGTGTGGAAATTTTTTTAGAATTTTTGACCATACAAATTGCAACATATCTGCAATTAATTAAAAGTGGAAAATACAAGTTTTTCAACACATTGCAGGAGTAGATTTTTTGACTTTGAACTACAAAGTTTTGAGCTTTGAATCTTTATGGTATAAAACTGAATTAAGAGTCTAGGAAGGAAAAAAAGAATTAAAAAAAACTTAATTTTCATTTAAAAAAAATTGTTAAGCAGAAGTAGGTATAAGATAGAAAAAAAATCTAAATTATTAATATCTCTAAAATGGAATTAAAATGCACTAATTCCAATGGTGAGATTGTCTTAGAAAGCAAGATAAACAATGTAGAATTTTTTTTGAAAAATTGTAAAAATTGTGTTCAAAAATGAATCTTATAAATTATTTTTTCGTGAAGATGCTCTAATTCCTTGAAAAACAAGATTGTCTATAACTTTCTCATAAAAAATCCAAATGGAATGAATAAAAGCTTTCCACGTATACAAAAATATAATCTACAAGGTAAAATATTAAAAAACAAAAAATTAAGAATTTTGAAATATTTTTAGTTGCCCCCCTTCCTCTGGTTCCTTCTTTTGAGCTTATTTGGGCATAAATTTTGTTCCCGGACACTAATTGAAAAAAAAAAAAAAAAAAAAAAAAAAAAAATATATATATATATATATATATATATATATATATATATATGTGTGTGTGTGTGTGTGTGTGTGTGTGTATGTGTGTGTGTTGTGTGTGTAGATAGGCAAATTGGATGTTTAAGCTACCAATTTTTGGTGTTAATTTTAAGTAAAGAGAGGGTCTTTTCGATGTGAATGTTGAGTTTGGAGTCCAATTTGGGTGCTTTTGGTGTTTATTATGCCCAAGTTGTTATCCTTGTGTTTGTGTCCTGTCAATGTCTGGTTGTCGGTGAGGATCCAATTCGGGTGAGAAAGGATTATTTGTTTTGAGGTTCTGCCTAGTTGGAAGTATAGTCAAATCAGTTGTGGCTATTAAGAATGGTAGAAATTCATGTTTAGGTGAATGGTGGGTTGGTGGTCTGTCAGCCAATTAGGATGTTGGTTGGATGAGTCCGAGTTGGCTAGTTGTGAGTTATGTGTTGCCAAGTTGAAGGTCAGTTGCTTCAGTTGAGGCTACCGAGTTGGTTGAGGTAGTTGATATTCATCTTCCTGGATCCTATTTGGGGGAATTTTGTGTTTTTGGGAGGTACCGTTTGTTGATTGAAGCCCAGTCGTGTCCTAGTCCAAGTTGGCTGCGTATGTTTTTTTTAATTTTGCGTGTGTGATTTTGTGGATGTGTGCTTGTTTGTGTGAGTACTAATTGGAAGTTGAGTCTGTCAGAGTGAATGGCGATGAGTCAGTCCTAATCGGAGAAGTTGGTTGTGCAGTGAGTGCACTGTGTAGAAAGAATTCAGTTTGATTGTGGAGAATGATTCCAAGTGGGAGAATCAAGTTGGAGTGAAGAATGATTGATTAATGTGTGAGTATAGCAACAGTTTCAACAAGATTTAATATTTCCTAGTTGGAGAGAGTGAACTTGCAGGAAGTTGAAGTGATTATTCGAGTAGAGAGAAGAAGATAAATTGGAGTGATGGAGTGGAAATCAAAGTAGTTCTAATTGGAAATTAGGATGTTTATGGTTAAGAAGGCTAAGTTCCAGTTGGAAATTAGAAGAAAGGACTTAGAGGTTATTAGAGTGTAGTGGAGATAATTGACATTTGAAATCTAAAAGCTGGAAGCTCAAGTTGTAAGAATGGTGATATTTTCACCAATTCGGTATTATATGAAGAGAATTATTTGTCAAATTGGTGTTCAGTGTGAGGCGGAGAGATGATTTTGTGTTACAAATCGGGAATGAAATCTGTTTAGCATATGTGGTTTATCTGGTCCTATTTGGAGTATTTTATTTGTTGTAATTGATGTCTGAGTCTAAGTCGGAAGTTGGTGTCATGATTTGTGGAGTTGTTTTAGAATCCGAATTGGAGTAATTGATGAACTATTTGCAGTGTCAATTTATTTCTAGTAGGTGTTGATGATTGAAGGCAGTGATAATTAATATCAATTCCCGAATTGGTAAAGAAACTGATTAGATGCATGATGGTTTGAGAATGTCTACCTAATTGGAGTTTAGGAGGGCGTCAGTGAGGTTTAATTATAGACCAAATGGAAAGTTTGATTAGTGTGTCGTTGTAGTTTGTCTGAGTGGGACTATGAGGATAATTGCAAATGATTTAAGTGTCCTAATGGGTAGAGCAGATTGTTTATTTGGAAGACTGCAAGTTGGTTAATTCCATTTAAGAGAGTCTGAATATGAGGAGCAATGTAGGTTAACATTAACAAATAGGAGTTAAGGGAACCAAGTTGGTGAGATGTCAACAAATGGAAGATGGAGAGCTGTGATGCTGAGCCCAAGTTGGTAGGTGGAAAACCGAGTAGTTTCTGTGGAATCTAATTTGGAAGACTACAAGTTAAAGATTGAAGATCATCCAATTTGGGAGAGTACTAATTACTAAACTCTTGTGGCCATTAAGAGTGGAGGGCCAAATTTTGGAATTAGTTATACCATGTGAGGAAAACATAGGACTAAAAAGGATTAAGGAATCATATTTTTTTTGAAGTATTAAGTTGCAATGACTTGCTAGGGTTAAACCTTGAATTAATTAGAGATAATCCTATTAAGAAAGCTTCCCTAGGAACGAACTTAACTATCACCCGGATAAGTCTTATTAGGTCCTGGATTAATCTACAATATATTTCTACAAAGCTCATCAATTACATTGAAATATTATTCTCCAATTGTGCTTGAAAAACACGTTGGTACACAAAATATGACTAAAAAATTGTACAAGTCTTTCTTACAATCAACCTACCACTCTTTAGACAAAAAAACATCAACTTCTTTTTTCCTTCAAATTTTTTTAATCCTTAAAAGATGGGATAGTGACTGTGGAAATCATTATTTTTTCTACAATGTCAATCATTGGCTTTAAAAAATGCAAAAGTGCTCATTGGAAGTCAAACTATTGTACAAGACCTTCTCCTTTCATCCAAAATTGAAAGGATGAATAGTTGTAGAATACTTCTATCCTACATTTTTTGTTATACAAAAAATGGCTATAGTGTCCTTTAAAGGTTAAGAGCATCCCCTCAAAAGGCAAAATTTTCTATCTAGATAGGAAAGAAAACTCCCTACTAAAGTTCTTTATCCTTAAATATGTAGGGAATTCAAAGTCACTTTTTTCTATATGTTTGGGGTAGAGTAAGATTAGTGGAGAAGAACATTCCCTATCCCTATATTTGATCTTATTCCATGGATATAGAGATAGAAATAGGGAAGAACTAGTGGGGCTGCTATAAAAAGGTTAAGCTTTCCACTCAAGCAAGTGGACCCTAAACCAATGTAGAGATGATTCTCCATTTTCAATAAACATTGGAATCATCTTTGAAAAACCTGGAGAAAGAACCTCCAAGATTACTTCTTGTAGGCAAATTTTCAAAAGGCAATGGCCAATTTGGTCCATAATTCCGAATAAGCATTAAGACCGGGTTGACCTTTATCCAAAGCGAGCAAGACAAAAGTATATTCAATGCATTTGGTCACTCCTTCCCTCCAGATATGGCGAAACCAAAAGCCCCCTTGCTGTATCAGGAACTCCCAAGGAATCAATGTCATTTATCGATCAAACCCCGGTGCTATAAATACCAGGAGATTCAACATTCATTGTATGTGGTCCCTAATCAGGAACCGTCAATGTCAAAACGAATCACACCCCTTTGGCCTTTGCTATATAAGGACTTCCAGTTGCATGAGATTGTTCTTTAGCTTCACTAAGCTCATCAAATCCAACGATGCCTTCGAAATCCTAGTTCTCAGTTCTCACGATGTATCTCGTCCTCTGGCCCGATCTCACCGACTGTATGGACGTACCGGATTCTGATCTGGTGAATCCTCCCCTTCTCTGTCTAGCTTCGTTTTCGAACTTAAGCAAGAGCTGTGCAACACTTTGGTTCTGTACTTAAGTAATTAATGGAAAAAGGCTTCGCTGCAATGGAAAGGTTGTCGGCTCGTAGGCTACAGAAGGTGAAGGTTCTGAGTATCTCGTTGAGTATGATGCTTTTCTGCGTGACTTATATGATTGGAATGGGCGAGCTAATTCTCTAGAATATTAAATTCTGTGAGTGGAATTTGTTTGCAACAGCTCCAACTGCCGCTCACTAAGTCTCCGTCTGCGGCTCATTCCTCGCCAGGCTTGATCACCTCGTATCAACCGAAACCCGAGCAAGAGCTCTCAGGTTTTGCACTTGTTCTGTTTTGTGTGGTTTTGGTGTTTTCGAAATGTTTATATGAATTGGATACCTGGTTTGGAGAGTGATTGCGCATTACATATGCAAGCATTACTTGACTCTGTTGAAATGGGTAAAGCGCAGAAACGATATGGGAAGGAAGTCTAAGCCCTTCCTTGGGAAAGTGTTCTCAGCTGCCCGTGTGCTCAGCTGCCGAGGCTGCTAAGGCGCGCTTACGCTGGACTCCGGAGCTGCACGGCAAGTTTGTGGCCGCTGTCGCCAAGCTCGGTGGTCCCGACAGTAAGTCTACCCAGTGCATGAATTTCAATCCAAGTTTGAGCATCAGTGAATTAGTCAATTAGAAGGCTCCTGGATATCTTCTACAATGTTGGAAATGGATCTGCTCGATCTCTAATTAATAGCTCCGACTTAGGCATGATATATGACGTGCACGTGGCTTTCTACTTTTCAGGAGCAACGCCCAAATCGGTGCTTCGTCTGATGGAATGCAACGACATCACTATCTATCATGTGAAGAGCCATTTGCAAAAGTATCGCCTCATTCCACAGATGTCGAACGCAGGAAAAAATTCGAGAGCCAAGAAGGCACAAGATTGTCAGTTGCAAATGGCGGTGGAGATGCGTCTACAGGAGCACCTGGAGGTTGTACATCTGCAGCATTGCTTCTATGATAATTTCGGATTTTGTTTCTGTATTCTGTGCATGCTCTGCACTCACTACAACAGAGTGTAGAGTTAGCAACAGTTTTTGCAAGGGTTTTGCAATGCATTATTTATTTTCTAAGATCCAATTGAACTTAGTTCCGTTATATGTCATTCCACTGCAGAACCATTGCAAATGCATTGCTACTGCGTTGCAAGCACTGCTGTCTCTTGTAGTGACTATTGAGAGTGTGTAGTATGCTAGACAATCAATTGCAACGTTCTATGAAATATTGAGAAATGTGGAAATTCCAGCCATCCTAAATTGCGTTGGCCCTGAAACAGACTCAGAGGCAGCTGCAGTTACGAATTGAGGAGCAGGCCACCAACTTGCAGAGGATGATAGCGGCTCAAGTGGAACTGGGACAAGTATTGGGCATTCCCGCAGAACAAATCGCCAGCGGCGAATTCTTTACACGCGCCAGTAGCTGTAACTGGGATGCTGGAGCGAGCATGAGCACTCCCTCGGCTGATCCTGCTCCATCCATAAGACGAACTCGTGTGGAGGTTCCCAGCATTGTAATAGTACCCGACGTCACGTACTACAATCCTGTGCATAACAGCCCCTCCATACCATCACCAGCTCCAAATATTGCAGCAGGCTGGGAAGCTCCAGACCCCGTGCCTACCTATTCAATTTCTTCGCCATCACCTCAGCTCTTCGCCGGCACTTGTAGGTCGACCCAATTCAACCCCAGGGCGGCTGCATTTTCATGAATGGTTGTGCTCCTGCAGAATCCATGCGGACCTAGCCTCAGTGTATTTTGATTGATTAGGACTCCGAGCTACTTTTGTCCCTTCCAGCAATTCCCATTATATTCAAGACCGTGCTCTGAACCTGGATTGTGATGACGACAGGGATAGCTCACATTCTTTGTTACTTAATTGAAAATTCGTGAAGCGGTTAGTCTCAAAGGAAAAGAGCCAAGGGAGCTGCTCAGGTGATACCCATACCTGAAAGTTCGATGGAGTGAGTGTACCAGGGGTTTACACTTCAGGGTATGGTTGCACACCCTGAAACAGCTCTCTTCCATGCTTGGACTAGTTTCAGACTTCGACCTTATATCAAGTTTGAGCTGGACTTTGTTAGTTAGAAGGTGATGGACAGAAAGATTAGCCCCCATTACTGTCACCTACCCTTGTGTGAAAGTTCGATGGAGTGAATGTACCAGGGGTTTACATTCCAGGGTGTGGTTGCTCACCCTGAAACAGCTCTCTTCCATGCTTGGACTAGTTTCAGACTTCGCTCTTATATCAAGTTTGAGCTGGACTTTTCTTAGTTAGAAGGTGACGGACAGAAAGATGAGCCCCCATTACTGCCCCCTTTGAATCGTGCATTATACTGGCCTACTGGGTGTACAAAAGCTATCAATTGTTTCATATCATTTTTTCATGTTAATAACACACAATCAATTCAATCTGGTCTTAACAATCTGGTCTTGTACTAGTCAGTGACTCATTGTGGTATTTATGCTCAAAGTAAAGTTCTTCGGTGACCTTAACTGACGTAATAAATTTGGCGGTATTCAATTCCGTGCGCCAATTTTAATTAGCATGATATGCCAATGGATTTGCCAATTTCTATGCAGATCGCGTTTGATCCACATCATTGAGCACGCTAAGCGAGGATTTCCACTCCACCCCCATGCAGAGTCCCTGAAATCATGCATTTTGTTTCCTTCCTTTCCTGAGAGTCCAACGCGCCAATTTTACGAAATTCAAGTGAACTTCATGTGATCATGTCGTATTTAATTTTCCCCCTTCAGCTCATCCCATGCTCCTGACTGAATAGAATTCTCTTCGTGCATGTCCCTAGAATCACATGAATTCTCTTCAAGTCAATTAATCACATGAATTCTCGATCCTCAAGTCCCTAGAATTAATCGATCTGTGCACATGAGAATGCATGAGCGCAATGGGCCTGAGAGTTGAAAGAATTGTCAGTTAATCAAAGGACAGGAATGTGAAGAAGCAACTCGATGGCTAATGATATCTGTACGCATGGCAGGACGTGATACGGTCCATGCTAGGGCGTGCCAAGCCAAGTCCTGCGCGTGCTCCAACAACAAGCCCCATGGTTTCGCAGTGACACAACACTCCGACACCACGCATCAGTTTTCTTATTCTCGACTTCGGATTTGACTTTTGAAATGATATAATAATCCTATTTTAATACGGTACTTGTCGTCTGAAACCTCTTGAAAACCACCTTCTTCTAACTTTTTATCAAGCACAATACGAGATTCTAATAATTCAATGACCACTTCAGTAATGAGTACTGATTTGAGTCGGTCCATGCTCGTACAGACTTATTATTAGACCGGGCCGGAGGGAGCTGCGTCGTCGATGCACGTTTACTGTAGATTCTGCCAATATTTTGGGGAGCTGAGAAATGTTGACTTGAGGATCCACCAGCAATCTCCAGCAATCACAGACCGTCTACACCGAAGACTGCAATCATTCCCAATCCCATAGAAATCCGAGTTCATCTCATGAACGTGGCTCACTGTTATTTATCGAATTGCCAATCTGCGAATAGAAACACAGTGGTATGAAAACGGTTTGAGATCTTTGGGTGATGGATCTTTCATTTCATTTTATTTTAGTTTTGCCCTTCTGGGGGCAAATGAAAGTCAGAACGGATCTTCTGCTTTCACTGACAGGAAGTCTGGAAGTGCTTCAAGCATCAGGAGAAAAGATTCAACTGAGTGAATGGAGATGCCTCAGAATTTCGAGTAACTTATTCTGGTGGTGTTGATGGGATCTTCAGGATCGAGCTTCAAGGAGACTGAGATACTTCGGGAGATCCTGTGTAGGAGAAGTGATAAGACATTGCTGAATTCTGATGGCATGCGTATTTTTGGATTCAGATATTTAGGACACTCTCACACTCCAACACATGCAGATCTCGTGGCATATTATTTTTTGGTTACGTTGTTCACACTTCAGACTGTAGCTTTGAGAGTGGAGACGTAATTATGGTGACCGCAAAAAATGAACCTCAAAATGACCACGTGCAATGAATGTCAGGCAGGTGGTTTGTGTTAAGATAATGTAACATACTAACATGGTTAACATGCAACAATATGGATATTTACTTATTTAGTGTTGGACGGTCAGCAAGTAGTGCCACTTATCCTCTTGGAATCCTACTGTAAAATGAAACTATTCATGAATTTTTAATCAAGTTGACCATCAATCACACAATTCATTCTTTGGCATTCTATGCTTGTTACCCCTAAAAGGACCTAGGCACATTTTGGGTGCAAATTGTGAAATTTTGTCACTTTTCATTGTTTTCAAGATAGTGAGAAAAAAATGAATTTTTTTTTCTTTCCAAAACTTAAATGTACAAATTTGTATTATATCACTAGACAACTATGGGAATGTGTAGTAAAAAATTTCAGAAACTTTGAACATACCAATTGAAAGATTATAACATTTTGTGATTTTGAAGTTAAAAGAAAAAAAATTCTTTTTTTTATCTTGTTCAATAGAGCCAACAAACATTAACTCCTCCCAAATTGAAAATTTTATACTATTTATGGGGTGTTTTTTTTTACATTTGCATCTTGTATCATGTAAGTTAGATACCTACCAAATTTCAAAATGATGGAAATCCTGTATATGTTGCCTAAAGTTGCCTAAGCCATAAGTTGCCCCAAAAATTTAGGATAGCATAATTTTTTATATGGGCACCCAATTAGAAAAAACTATATTCCCACTAGAGGTGTAGTCGTGTAGAACATCTGTTGCAATTGAAGAACATCTGTTAAAAAATGACTTCATATATAGTTACCTAAAATCACATGGGTATGTTTGATGGTCAATCATTCAATCTTTTAGGAATTAAGTTTCAATTTAAAACATTGAAAATGGACATTAGATCTTTGGATTGTTTTTTTGGTTAGATTTTGAATTTGATCGGATTAATATTTGATTGTAAATAAAAAATATTCGAAATTATCAAATTATTGAAATTATCACTACTATAATGCCAAATTTTTATTATTAATTGTATTCACAATATCGAAAATTAACCCTTGAAGAATTAAAGTACATTGCATCAAGAGAGTATTTTGTTAGTTAAACTTCAATTTTCACATAATTCTTGATTTTAAATACTTTCAAGTATAACTAAAAAATTACAACTCCAATATTCTCACTAGGTTTTATTTAATTTTAATTTTTTTCAAAATTTTTTAAATTGTAATTTTTGTGATACTTTGAAGGTAGAATCATTTCATAGTTGTCACATTGAACAAATTACTATTCATTTCACATTCTCTAGGACAAGTTACTATTCATCATATGTACACAAGACGTACATCTGATGAATAGTAATCTGTCCAATGTGACAACCATGAATCTTTTAAGTTTTGAATCTACCATTTTTTGAATTTTTTCTATCAAATCTTTCTTTAGTGAGTTCAAAAAATATCGCAGTTCAATCATAATGTTTATCAATATTGTACTCAATTCTCTTGAAATATTTATATTATTTAAAAGAAAATTAGATTACTAAATTTTTATAAATAGATTGTTTTAAAAAATCATGTAAATTAGTAAATATCATTTTAATATTTTCACTTATGAAAATTTGAAAATAAATTTTAGATAAAAATTCATATTTTGTAAACTTTCAATTTTTTTGAAACATATGTTGAAAATTTGTAATTTAAAAAACTAAAGAAGTTTGACTAAGGAAGAAGTTTGATCTACTCTTTTTGACTTAAAATCATAAAGGAAATTCAATGATTGTAAGATTTTTAATTATTTTTTTTAAGGAATTTAATTAATATGTGGATTAAAACAAGAGAGCAAAATTTTAATGAAGTTTAAAATAAAAATAAAATAAGCAACAACAAAACTTCAAGTGGCCATTGTGAATAGCCAAATTCTAAAGAATCATAAGACAAACTATCTACACTCAATAGAAATTCATTTGGATTCTCTTCAACATTAAATAGTGACTTGTTTAATTTGATGAAGATATGTGCATAATATTCAAGTTATAATCCTAAAAATCATTTAGTATTTTACAATATTATATTTTCACTTTTACTTCCTAAAAGAATGTGTATTTATCAATTCAATGAAATATTTCTATACTTATGTAATATCACACCCCTATGTACAAATTCAATTTTCTAATCAAATAGCAATTCATTTAGCATGATTGTATTCACTACATTAAATGATTAGAGACATTCATTTTCTTGAAGAAAAACACACACAAGATGTTATATGGTGTTAGTTGATTTTTATTTCATAATATTTATATCTCTTATATTGTGAATACAAAGATTGGTTTAATTAATTAAAGATTTCAACCTCTATATACAAGCATGGAAATGTTCCATTAAATTTTCAAATAGATACTTTTAGGACATTCAACCATGAAATTCATAAATATAAGGTAGAAAATACTAAATAATTGTTATAGTAATTTCAATTTTGATTAAAAAAATTTGGAATGAAAGAAAGCTTAGGCACATTGTCTCATTAGAAATCCACTTAAACAACTCATAGTCTAATACGAGGTTCAAAAAATGCACTTGTAGGCAATAATCATAAGCCATTGATTATTATATTTAAATCTAATATAGTTAGTCAAGTTATATAAATTAACTAAAGATATTAGTACCCAATATAAAAGCATTTGGAAAATGATGAATCATATTATTAAATTGTTTAAGATTTAGTTGAGTCATGTTGACAATTCAAAAAAATTTATAATGTTTATCTTTTTGGACATTGTATAAAAAATAGGTGAATCTTCAAAGTTTTGATTATAGCCAAGTCCAAAATCAATCTTACTCTTTCATGAAGTCAAACTTAGAAGATGTGTATTTTAGGAAAGAATCAAAATTTTGAAGGGATTGAAAGTATTTGAGGATGGTTTCTTTTAGCTTCATTGGTGATTACATTTAAATTCAGCTACTTTCCATACTTGAGAAAGCACATTTCTTTTTTTTAAATACTCTAGTTATTGTCTCTATTCAAACAACAAAATTAAATGCCAAATGAAAATAATCATAGATTTTTTTTGCTTGTGAATAGCAAAAAACTTGAGAACTAAGGATTTAACTTTGTTGGTTCAAAATGGAGCTCGTTGAGTTTTACACATTTGACAAATTTTGAACCTTCAAACAACCCCTTAAGAATTGACGTGCAAAGTTGTTTATTGAAGGCTAGAGATGATAGCCCAAGTAAAAACTATACATATATAATTGTATGACTACATTGTATGAATTTCATTAAGTACCCCATGAACTTGTCAAAATAAAGAAATCACTTATAGTACCAAAGCCTTGATTGACAAAAAGAGCCTATTGTCTTATTGTTCATTTCATTGTGCAAACATCATGAGCATCAAGTACCCATGATCTTTTTAAAATAAAGAATTCATTTTAGTACTAAAGACTCAAATGATAAGAAGCATTTCCAATTACGCAAACATCATGAGCCACTAGACTTAGATGCACCAAATTTGTCCTTTTCTACATAAAGTATTCCCTCAATAAACTTAGGATTTGAATGACAAGAAGTACCTGTTCCCATAGTCTAATGAAAGGCATGCAATTTTGTAAACACGGAGTTGTAAAAGATGAATAGAAATAAGGAAAAAATATCAATCCTTCTTTAACAAGTATGCATTCAAAACCAATTAAGGTCCCTAGTCAAGGCCATTTTAGACACTTTACTTTTTCTAATGCCTAATTTTACTTCCATCGAAGAGGAATTCTAACTCTACTTCACTATCTTCAATTTAAATCTTAATTAGAGAGAAATTAGTAGGCCAACGTGTGTGTATTGTCTAGACCACAACTTAAACTTAGCAAACACTAAACTCCTTGCAATTGTCTGTAACACTTTTCAATTAATTCTGACCCACGATTAATTCAAAAAAAAAATTCCAGTAATAGATAGATTTTTGTCTTGCAATATTATTTCCAGTAGTCACCATCAGTTTTTAAGTAATTCCATTATACAAACGGTACACTAAGATAGCCATCCCATTCACCGAGTCCTGATCTTCGCACCGGAGCCGCAATTAGGTATGGTACCGCATGTACTAACTGTAGTTTGGGTTTGGGTTTTGCTGTACTTTATCCTGGCTGTGAAATTTCTTCCGTTTGTGTCATGAAGGGAAGAGAAAAGGAAGAGAAAAAGAAAAGGAACGGCAGTCATGATGGGTAAAGCGCGAAAACCGCGGCGTGTGCTTGCTGCGTGCTCCGTGACTGCAGGGTCATGGGAGTTGTTGCTGCAGCACACGCTCGAGGGGTCTTGGCACGTCCAAGCGGGGACTGTGTCTTCATCCAATGCGTGCAGAACGCCGTGGCCACGGAGGTGCTTATCCTGCTCCTTCTCTGATTCCACCTCCAACGTACTGCTGCTTCCAGTTCGAGATTTTTCATTCCCTGCTGCGCTAGCTCGTTCGATTCTATTCTCGGAGGTGTGCACAGACGCCACAGAGCGTCCGTATTTATGGCCTGAGGGCGTAGGATTGCTTGCATTGCGTGGAGACGATTCTCGGGACTGAAAGAGAATTCCATCGGTAACATGGAATGAGGGAAGAAAAATCGACCAGCAGGTAAGGTTACTGCAGAATTTAGAGCGCAAATCCCACACCGATCGACTGACTGGTGCACAATGAATGAGTACAAGTTGTCAATGGACAGAATCGATTATAGTGTGCAACATGAAAGAATGTTATGAAACAATGGCTTGTTTGTGTAACACCCACTGCACCGTCCAATACGTGTCCGAGATGGTTTCTTCTAACTCAGAAGTACAACCCGAACTTGATTCAATATATATGCAGACCATATGTTGAAACCCTATCCCTTGGAGCTAGACTAACGGCAGGGAAATCAACTAGGAGCTAATGAACAGGAATAAACAGGTTCGGAAAGTAGTAATGCAGAGTTCTTGAATAAGAATTGCTGGAAGGGACAAAAGTAGGATCCGTAACGAATATGTGTATAAATATATATCAAGCTAAGCTGAGGTCTGGATTCAGGCAGCTCATGCAACAGGATCTAGCTGCACCACCGTCCCTGGGGATGCAGCCGCGACCCCGGCCGCTCTGAGGTTGGTTCGAACCCCACGGGACTGTCACGGGCTGAGATGAAGCTGAAGGTAAGGATTCTGTAGTACCGGGGCCTGGAGCTGGAAAACCCGCTGCAAAATTTGGAGCTGGTGATAGCATGGAGGAGTTGTCATGTTGTGGATTGTAGTACATGATGTTGGGGACTATTACAAGGTGAGGAACCTCCACACGAGTTCGTTTGGAGGTTGGAGTTGACTCTGCCGGCGGAGTGATTGAGCTCGCTAGTGCAGCCCAGTTACTGCTGCCGGCCTGGCCAAAGAATTCACCGTTGGCGATTTGTTCGGAAGGAATGCCCAATGCTTCGCCCGCTTTCACTTGGGCCCCTATCATCCTTTGCAGGTTGACACCCTGCTCCTCAATTCGAAGTTGCAGTTGCCTTTGAGTCTGCAGTTCACATGTCAGGACCAACGCAATCTTAATTAATGAGGATGTTCGTGTAGCACAGAAATGTCTACATTTTGAATGTTACATGGGACGTGGATTCATTGTCTATAACGTATTACTGACTCTCAGTGGTGTAGAACTATTAATATTGATAGCATGCAGGTGATGCAGCATACTGCATAAAAAAACCAGCACAGAAATCATCATAAAAGAATGGTTTGATACTACGACCTCCAGCTGCTTGTATAGATGCTTCTGCACCTGCATTTGCACCTGAAGAGCTTGTGACATTTTTTCAGTTCTGCACGGATTTACAAACCATTGTGAGATCCAGACCTACCTTAAGCAGGATAACCTAATGGGTCATTTCTGTCTGACTACCTCGGTAATTAGCTCCGTCGTTTCAGGGTTAAGGTGTAAGGAAGAATTAAACCTGCAAGAGTTGATATTTTCACCATGCAAGAATCATGGAGTAGAATTTGTAGAGGCTAGAAACGAATGCTTACGAGGGTGCATTTAGAACTCTGTTTTGCAGGCCAAGTCGCTTCCGCTCAGATTTAGGTTCTGCACCATACCACATACTAACCGGTCAGTACTGATTACCCCAGCTTGCACCTCCTTTGTCGATGAACACAGCTCAAGTGAAAATGAATGCTTGAATTAATTTGTTTGAAGACCGATTCGATCAACGGATTCTGCCATCAATATCACGTCGTAAGTTGCAGGTGAGGAGTTCGCCCTGTTATGGCGAACAACAGGCTTCATTCTTTTGGACTGAACTAGGAGGCAACAATCGGACACCCAGGCTCCAGGATTATTACCTGCGGTTGAAATCTCAGGTATGAGGCGATACTTTTGCAAGTGGCTCTTCACATGATAGATAGTGATATCGTTGCATTCCATAAGACGAAGTACCGATTTGGGCGTTGCTCCTGAAAATCAAGAACCCACGGTAGTATCACTCTACCTACACCAGTACGTTAAACGAGAATGATCCACTACCAAGTTCACTGAAGAAGATATTAAATTTACTCGGAAGTCTTCACAGATGCTCGATATCGAAATGTATGCGACCAATGTACAGTATGAATGCAGTACATTGGTCGTATTTTCTTAATTTCGACACAAATGAAAGAAAATGCAAAACAGTATTTGAGAACGTGGCAGGTGGATAGACTTACGATCGGGACCTCCAAGCTTGGCCACAGCTGCCACGAACTTGTCGTGGAGTTCCGGAGTCCAGCGTAAGCGCGCTTTGGCAGCTTCGGCAGCTGAGCCCGCGGGGGACGACACTCCCAAGGAAGGGTCTGGACTTCCTTCCGACATTGTTTCTGCTCATTGCCGATACGAATAGGATGTCAGGTGACGGTTGCAAAGGCTGCAGTCACTTTCAAAGACTGTTTTTTTGCGAAACTTTTTTGCGAATGTCCGAAATTGCACAAGGGCAAACCTGAGAGCTGTTGCTCTGTTTTAGGAAGCTGCACGGTGAGCAAGCTTGGCGTGGAGTTAGCCTCAGACTCGGACTCATCGTGCGGCAGTTCGGGCTGTACATTACAGTTTCACACAATTTCATGGATTAGAATCGGATGATGAAGCTCGAGGTTGAGAGATGCATCAATAACACTCGCTCCTTGGACCAATTGTGCGTCATATTCAAGATACATCGATTCAGAAACTTTGATACGTTAAAATTGATCAGCTTCAAACTGCAGCTGTAGAGCCGACTAACTTCCAAGTCATTGCAGAAGCAATTGTTTCACAAGGACTGCTCAATTAGGTGAGAAAAATTAGCTAGTTAGGGAGGGAGAGAATTCACCGGATCAGATTCGGGCATGGCCAAACAGGCAATGAGATCGGGCCAGGCGCAAGATTCCCAGTCGGTTGGGAGCATTGGACTGTTTCCTGCTGATGGCGATCCTGGTTTCACACTACCAATGGGTTGCTCAGAACTAGAGTCACTCTCCAGCAATACCTGCACCCAAACACTTGTTCAGAAATCTGCATTATCGAATATCCTGCATACCTCTACAAAATTCTTACTCCCGTCGACACTCTACAAGTCGAACCCATAAGTTAGAAATACTATAATCATTAGAGACCAAATGCCGTGTCCTACACAGTCTCCCAAAAATCAACTGCCATGGATCTTATCTATACATGCATTTAGTATCAGAGCGACAAGAAGTTAGGAAGCGAATCGAATTACGAGCTTCTCACCTGCAAAGGATCACGCATGGCCGTTGCAATATTGATAGGAAGGGGTGCATGACCCACCGGCATCGCCGGAAAGTTGGCAGGCCTTCGAGCTTCCAGGGCGACTTCCTCTGGAGAGATGACAACCGGTGGCAATGGAAGCGGCGGGCGAAGGCTCGGGGTAGGATTGTTCGGCAATTTGAGGGCATCCAGTTCCTCTGGAGACGGAACGGCACTAGGACCACGACTCGTCGACGGTGAGCTCCGCCAGGAAGGGCGCATGAGCCTCAGCGACGAAAGGAGAGGCGAGGGCAGAGGGCTTGCAATACGCTCTGGCTGTGTCGACGCCATCGCCACGTCCACGACGTGTTGCAAATCGTAATCATCGGTTGCCATGACCAATCCTGAATCCTGCTTCTCCTCAGAAGGAGATCCGATCCTGCACGAAACCTTGCAAGCTTCTCAACGAGTTACGAGTCCGAGTGCTCAAGATTACCCACACCTTAACTTGTGCAAGGAATCGATCACCGTGGAGGTAAGTTATTTATCGTTTCAGTAGACTGCGGAAGTAACCGGAGCGGCGGTAAAAGTTTTCTTCTTCCAGGTTGCAAAATAACCTTGTGGACATAAAAAAGCTTTTGGTGCCACCGGAGCGCTCCACTTGCAGTGGGTTCATACTTCTAACAGTGTCTTCACGAAGCTAGCGTCCTGCTCATGCACACAGATTCTCATAATTGTTTCGCCGCCCCAAACGGACAAGTTTCTTAGAGCTTGATCCACCGCTATGTTATTCTAACGAGTTGAGGTGATCAAACCGGAATCCTCAGGCCGTGGAAGGCACCCCGTCATCGTGGAATCTGAAACACCAACAAGCAACTAGCGCCAATCCATTCTCAGTGCCATCTCTAGCTAAGATGCGTACTTAGCCGTGCACCACGCGGCTCTCAGACTAGACTAGAGCCGTTCCGAAACCCCAACTTATATACTCACTAGTGCAAGTACACCCTTCCCTGGCTGGTGCTAGAACGAAAGGAAAAATTGATATCAGCTTTGTTTCCCCTCCTAAAAAATCAGAAGTTTCCCAAGTAACTTTATTTGCACTGGGGACGGGGGAACCAGGGACGGGCGAACCGGGGGCGGGAGAACTAGAGACAAGCGGCAATCAAGGAAACTCAGTGGCGAGCACAAATTTCCCTGGTTGGCGACACTGTGAACCGGGAATGGCAATCCGGGAACCAGAAACGAGACAAGAGATCACGCGCAACAGAAAAAAGCTAGAAATTCAGACATCATCATACATCAGTGTCCGATTAATTGAAACAGACGTGGAATTCTAGCGCAACGGTATACGTAGCGTGCAGCAGCAGCAGCACGTACGATACATGAACACGAATACCCCTGTATCACCAACAAACTGACAAAGCCACGCAAATCAAAGCAAGCAAGCAAGCCAACAAGCCCGCCAATCGAATCCTGGAGAATTCGTGCTGGCAATAGATTCGGCACGAACTCAAGCCAGTTTCCTTGGCTTATCCGGACTTCCCTTTCAGTAGCTCGCTGGAGCCTCATCATTGGTGGGATGCCAGGAGTCTGCTGCAGGGACCAAGCTCTTCAACAGGGCCCAGGCGAATATGCTTTGTGTATTTTTGGGTGGGGGAGGGCGGACAAGCACCGCCGACAGGGTCGGAACTTCAGGGGACGAAACTGCCTGCCGAGAGGTTTAGTAAAGGAAACGACTTCATCTGCAGGAGCGTTCATACCTTCGTACAATTGCCGTTGCCGTAGGGAGAGACTGCAAGACTGCTAGCTTGTTTACACTCCCTGCCAGCAGGCGCAGGGAGTCCCAAATCGGGTTATGCAGGTGCAAGGCTCCCTTCAGCGGGTTCCTCTAGGAAACAAAACAACAAAACTGCATGGCCTGGGAGGGGAATCTTATTTTTAGGAGGGCCAATGCTTTGCTCATCATGTCATCGATCCATCATGAACCAGCTCGAGATTCCGCAGTTGCCCTTCATATCGGAGAGCCTCTCCTTCCTGGAAACTCAGCTCAAGGCCCCTTTGCACCCCCTTTTGAACTAGTTGGGCACCCCATGGCTCCTTATTTGCAGGCAGCTCGGTTGACTCTGCAAGCCACCGTCGAGACCACCATTTGTACAGAGAATCGCTTTGTTAAGCAGTTCACTTGGCAAACGTTCGTCACGACTGTTGAGTTAGTAAAAAATTAACCATAGTTTTGAGTTTTGCAACGCCTACAAATTCTATATCGATCACTCCTCATTTCTGATCAACATGTTATCAATGATAGCACCATGAAGGACACGGATCACCCATGAAGGACGGGTATTTTTATTGGTTGATTTTGCCTTTTGGTTGAATTTTTTCAACTGCGAAAAGTAGGGAAGTACAGAATCACCCGAAGATACCGAAAACGGATCACTGGACCAAGAAGACGTAAAATTGATTTTTACAGAGGAAAAAAGTGCATGGACCCTGACCAGTGGGAACCTGCCACAAGCCTTCGTGGCACTAGCGCAATTATGGAAAGACGGAGTCTGATGAGAGGCTCAAACCTATAGGAGAGTGCAAAATTTTTGCCCCCACAAATCTCCACTAGTGATCTCAAATCTAGCTAAATTTTGTAAAAAATCTTGTTGGCATTTGGGACTACAAAAATTTCACAAACCAAATCCTTGAAGGTAGTCATAAATTTCAATAAATTTTGCAAAAAATTTAACTGGAAAACCTTCACCACATTCGGCATTTCTAAACAATGAAGGATTAAATCAAGTCACCTTCACTACATTTGTATTTTCTTAATAGTGGGGATTAAAATCAAGTCACCTTCACCATATCTGCATTTCTTGACAGGGGACTAAAATCAAGTCACCCTCACCCCATCTCTACTTTTAGACAATGAGGGGCTAAAATCATGTCACCCTAATTGTATTTGCATTTCTTAACAATGAGGGGCTAAAATCAAGTCATCTTCACCACATTCAGCATTTCTTGATAGTGAGGGCCTGAGCCATGAGGAACTAAATCAAATCACCTTCAATCTTTCACCAGATTCTGCCTATTCACATTGAGTGGCTAAAATCAAATCACCTTCAATCCTTCACCAGATTCTACCTATTCACATTGAGTGGCTAAAATCAAATCACCTTCAACACATTTGACATTTCTTGATAGTGAGGGCCTAAGGGGCTAAATCAAGTCACCTTCACGACATTTGGCATTTCTTGACAGTGAAGGCCTGAGGGGCTAAATCAAGTCACCTTTAGTCCTTCACCACATTCTGCCTATTCACACTGAGTGGCTAAAATCAAGTCACCTTCACCACATTCTACATTTCTAGACAATGAATGGCTAAAATCAACTTTAATCAAGTCACCTTCACCACATCTATATTTCTTAACAAATAAGGGCTAAAATCTCATCACCCTTACCACATCTGCACTTCTAGACAATGAAGAGCTAAAATCATGTCACCTTATCACATCTACATTTCTTGACAATGAAGCACTAAACACATCACCTTCACTACATTTTGCCTATTCACAATGAGGGGCTAAAATCAAGTCATCTTCACCACATTTACATTTCTTGATAGTGAGGCACTAAAATCAAGTCAACCTTACTATGTCTAAATTTCTAAACAATAGAGGGCTAATAATCACCTTACTCTTACCACATCTACATTTCTAAATAGTGAAGGGCTAAAATCAAGTTGCCTTCTCCACATTCTACTTATTCACATTAATGGGCTAAAATCACAACACCCTCATCACATTTTGCCTATTCACAGTGAGGGGCTAAAACCACATCAACTTCACTACATTTTGCCAATTCACATTGAGGGGATAAAATCAAATCTCCTTCACCACATTCTGCATTTTCAAAAGTGAGAGGCTAAAATCACATCATCTTTACTACATTCTACATCTAAATTGTCTTCCAAGAGAAGAAGTGTAAATGACTTGGTAGATGGGGTTGCAAATTGATCCTTTATCCATGAATTCATTGAATAGTTGTGGATTTCAACATAGGAAGTGAATTTGGAGTTGAAGTGGCTTAATTTTGTCTCTTTATATAGCTTAGACATTATCTTGAATTCCACATGAGATTCCACATTTGAATTGATATTAAGAAGATGAAGTGCAAATTCTTTGACACAAAAGCTTTTAACATTGGTAAAATGTCAAGGTTGACTATAAAAAACATTTGCACTATTTTGCATCACACCTTGCATGCTTATTTGTTTTTTTTATCATAACTTTAGGCTCCAAATGACTCAAGATTGATATATAAGTATTCGTGACTATTATAAACCTTGCTTCAATTGTTTGGTATTTTCAAAAGTATTGAAAATTTCATATTGCAGCCACATTACTATAGAAATGAAAACTCCATTGCCATCTACATTTTAGAAACAGTCATTTGTATGGCAAAAGTTTTACCTCCCCAACAAGGTTAAGTTAAGCTTATAGTAATTGCTAGCTCTAAAAGCAACCGTTAAAAGAAATCATGACATAGAGGTACATTTTGCTTTCTTCAATGTACAAATAGTGCACATTTGAGGAGGTGGTCTCTTATAGTGACCACTACACCTTAATTTCAAAAATTCATAACTAATTCCATAAAGGTCCAAAACATATGAAATAGCTTGGGTTCAATGCCAAATTGCCAATTCCATTTTTCTTCCCATGAAAATTAACCAAAAATTATTTCAAGGAGTTTAGCTTCCCCCAAACGCAATCAGCTCTTAAATGGTGGCTTCAAGAGCAGATTCCGCTTAGTTTAGAAACTTGGACTACTTTCAGAGACTTAGTTGGGACTGACTGTAGTGATTGGCTTTGGGTGGGATGGACAACTGAAAAGTTCATGGTGAAAGTTCTGTCTAACTTAACTTATATCAGAAGTTGAAACAGGTCTGTCTTGGTCAGAACTGAGAGCGCAATCAACAAATTTTATGTCTGTGAGTTTGGTTGGTTATTCGCCACGGGAATGTACGCCCGATAAAAAATCGGTCTGAGATTTGACAGCCTTTGCTTTTGAACGGAATTCATGGGATGGCAACCCAGTGCTCATCTTCTTCAGAGTTCCATTCGGCCGCTTCAATAAGTTTTTGACGTTTTGGATATCACTGAAGTTACATCCTTGACTACAGTGGAATGTGTGGACATCAGTCCATTTTGTCCCCATACCACGATAGAAACACTTTTCAGTACACTAGCCATTCAGCTGCTTAACCCTGAAACGCCTGGGCCTACGGCCACTGGTTTCACACGGCATTGTCCTCACTTAGTTTGTTGCCGCTTTGTAGTAGATGTGTATGAAAATTTTTATTTTTATTTTTTAGAGATGAAGCTACATGTTTTCTATACTTCATGAAAATTTTAAACTTTTTTGAGAATTTTTGATTTTATACAAATTTTTGAAGAAAAAGTGAAGAAAAAATCATATCAAATAAAAATTATCTCAAAAAATTTGAAAATTTCACCATGTGTGTACATTACAGTGAAAAACATCATGGTGTAAATTTAGTTTCCGTGTCATTATATAATTCTCATTTAATTCTCATTAAAAATAGAGTTGAAGTTCAAATTACAATAAAATATTCAATTTTACGAATTTTTCCAAAATTCAAATTGGAGTAGAAACTAGAGTAGAAGACCTTCATTTCATTAGTTGGACTCAAACTCAAAAAAAATCATTTTCAAGGAGAAATTTCAGATTTACTCAATTTCCCAAAATACACTGAAATGGCAAATTTTGCCATTCGTTTTTTTTCATTACTTCTCAATTATATAAAAATAAACATAAAATAGACCAAAAACTCCATTGGACACTCTTTGTAACTCAACATACAAGGTCATTAAAAAAAAGAATGGATGAAAAATCTATTGTTGAGGTCTTCTTGTGACCACCTGAAATCATCCAGAAGCCACGAAATGGCTCCCTGGGCATTCCAGGGTTAAATAAGTTTTTCACGTTTTGGATATCACTTAAGTTACATCCTTGACTACAGTGAAATGTGTGGACATCAGTCCGTTTTGTCCCCATACCACGATAGAAACACTTTTCAGTACACTAGCCGGTTACTTCTAGCCAGAGTAACTGTAGTAATGTTGTTTTCAACTGTAAGTTTGCATTGAAAATATGTGACAAAAATCCTGAGTTTGCTAATCAAATCCCAATCCCCACAATCAAAATTTTAATATTAACAGGTTTATATTACTTGCTAATTAGGGTGATTGCAAGAGAAAGCTATTGCCAGATTTTATGAATGCAAGGAGAGTCTCCAATTTGGGATGAAAAAATTGCATGAATAGAATTGAAAAGTGCATTTTGGTCCAGAATCAATATTTTAATATTAAAAATTTATGATACTTGGTAATAAAGCTGAGTGCAAGAAAAAGTTATCAATTTATGGATGCAAGGAGTCTCTAATTTTGGATGAGAAAATTGCATGAATAGAATTGAAAAGGTATTTTCATCCCAAATGTGGATGAATGTAGAAATTGAATACTTCACCAAACTAGAAGTGACCGCCATCTTGATGCTTTCTTATAAAAGTAAAAAATAAACAAATAAACTCAACTTATCATAACTATTGAATTATTGATATCATTATAATTTATTAAACAACGAGAATTCATATAATTTAAATTCTTCGCTCCATATAATTATTATGCTCCCCTCAATATATGACATGTTTTGTTCTTGTCAAGTTCTTAATCCCACTTCTAAGTAAAAGTTTGAAAGGTAGAATTGGTAGAAATGCACTAATGAATGATCTAACAAGTTCTATCAAAATTTATAAATTATCATTTACAATATGAATGTCAAAGATACATGAGGTTCTTGAGGTCTAAATCTAAAGTAAGGTGATCCAATACAACACCATTTTAAAGTCAACCTCCGTATGAAGGGGCTAGACCTTTTATAACATTTTTTTCAATAAATTTTGCATGAATTGCCAATCGAAGTGACAATTAATTAATCTACTATAATTCTTATTTTTTGGAGTCTTGTAGAATTAGTTGTGGAAAAATAAAAGTTGAAATTATTGGTCTATGAAAGTTCTCTTAAAGTATCTCTAACTTCTCAATATAGAGTTTGGGGCTTGGAGAGTTCTACTAGATGCTGAAAAGAAAATTCATCATGGATGACAAATTCAATCATGTCATGATAAGAATCTAGAAGATGGCCTAAAGAAATATGTCGTTACCAGTCCTTTTGTTTGTGTTATACAGTGTTTGTTTGTTCATTGATTTCTGTTTGTCGTTCATTTGGTCATGGAATAGTTATGGCTTTGCTTGTACAATAAGGTTGCATCATACTAGTCCTTCATTTGTCATTTTGTTCATGTCATCAGTGTCATTCTCTCTCAATAGTTAAATTTTTACTTGTACTTGTAAAGTTGCGTCCTTTCAAACAGTGATTTGGATTGTGAGAGGGTGGTACAACACAAAACAATCTCATCCAATTTGACTTAAAAAATAAGAAAAAAGTGTATCTAACTTACTTTGATTTGGTGTTGGGATCCTTATTGAATTAGTTATGATTTTTTAAATTGAAAGTGGAAGGTAGTCAGTAGGTCACCTCTTGTGAATAGTTGTCAGTAGGTGGCAATACAGTTCTATTGTATGTCTAATTGAGTATCAAGCATAACTTTTGAAGCACTATTTAATTGAGTTTGAAATTTTTACTATAGGTGACTTTAGTAAATACAAACCTATTCATAATATTTTTACACCTTTACATTTTTGAGTCTTTTAACAATGGAATCTCAGTGCAAATTTTTTTGGCTTTCTAAACTTACAAAGTTCCTAACAATAGTGGATTTTTTTCCTAATTTTAAAATTTATCTCTCTAATCTAAAATAATCAAAATGGTAAGGATAGGTTTTTGTGAAAATTAAACCCCCAATTATATAATAATACTTGAGTATAGTAGTAGTATTTCTAGGAATCGGAGGAAGTTTTTTAGCCAAATGAATGACATCTTTGACAGCAATAGGGTGAAGAATAGATTCTTTCATTTGTCAAATCTTCTTTATTAAAAACTTATAAATAGCAAAGCAACAATAAATACAACTAGAAATGGATGATGGAGATTTCCTAGCCAAAGTGGCCACTAGTACTCGAATTTAATAGTAGTACATATAGTATTGAATTCCCAAAATTGAAAAATGCAACAAACAATATATGCAATCATGCATGTGTTTGAAAATTATTTTCACTTTGAACTTTGAACTTTAGATATATTGAAAACTTCAATATGTATCTTTATGTTGGAGGAAGTTCTTTGAGTTCAAACAATTTAAGCACACTCTACCTTACAATCACTTTGCAAAATAATGTGTTTCTTTACCATTATGGAACTTCAATTACATTAACTCCAAAAAGTTTCTAACTATATTTTCACCAAAATTGCTCCAAAACTACCATTTTTAGCTCAAGACCTCAAGTATCCAATTTTAAGAAAAAAAATATTTTTGGATAGATGTAACCATAGGCCTTGTAGTATACTAGATTGCAAGATGTGAAAAAAAATTCAAGAATTTCCATAGTGTAGATTGCAAGATATTAGCATTTAAATTGACAAAAATCTTTTTTTTTGTGCTTGTAAAAAAATGGGTAGGTGCACTTCATAAGGTCAAATTTGAACTAAAAAAATATACAAAATGGTGGTGCTTCTTTAAATTCAAGGCAAGTTGGCTACATGCTTGAAAAAATTTAGAACATTTGGAATAGTACAATATATAGAGAGAAAATAGTAAGTAGAAAGAAGTAGAAAATGATTCAAAATACTAAATTGTTAAGAATTTAGTTATAGAATTGAAAAATGCCAATCACAATGGTCGTAATATTTTAATAAACAATCTATATCCAATTTAATTTTTTTTTAACATTGAAAATTAAGTGAAATAAAGGACTTCAAAGTTTATCTTAGAATAGAGATTCTATAACTACCCAGAAACCTAAAATTCCTTATAAATCTTATCTCATTAATCAAAATAGAATGATTCAAATCTCAAATACATTTAAAATTTTAATTTTTGAAAAAAATAATTTTAAAATAAATTTTTGGGCTACCCAAAGATTAATGAATTTTACATATAATACAATAACTAGACAACAAGGGCCACTAAAATCACATCATCTTTACCACATTCTACATTTTTTCATAGTGAGGTGCTAAAATCATGACCTTTACTACAATTTTCAATTCTTGACAATGAAAGGCTAGAATCAAATCACCTTCACCACATTCTGGATTTCTTGACAATGAGGGGCTAAAATCACATGATTTTTATCACATTCTACATTTCTAAACAACTCATTAGACAATGACGGGCTAAAATCAAGTCACCTAAAATCACATCATCTTTATTACATTTTACATTTTTAGATAACTTGTTAGACAATGAAGGGCTAAAATCATGTCATCTTTACCACATTCTGCATTTCTAGACAACTTGCTAGACAATAAGGGTCTAAAATCAAGTCACCTTCATCAAATCTATATATTTTTTTTAGTGAGGTACTAAAATCATGTCACCTTCACTACATTTTTCGATTCTTGATAGTGATGCTCTACAATCACGCCACCTTAACTACATTTTTTACTCTTAATAGCAATGCCCTAAAATCATGTCACCTTCATTACATTTTTCAATTCTTGATAATGAGGGGTTAAAATCTAGTCACCTTATCACATTTGCATTCTTAAATAATGAGGGGCTAAAATCAAATCACCTTCACCACATTCTACATTTCTTAACTATCCACTCAAAAGATGCCTCCTTCCTTGGTTTGCATTAGTTGTCCCCTCCCCTCCCTCAAAAATTTACAAGCCATTGATTGATTTTTTTTAAATGCTTACCCTTGAAATTGTTGTTGATTTCTCAAAAAATCACAAGTTATTGATCTTGAGAGATTTAATCTGAGCCATCCAAATATGAAATACGAAATGAATATTGAATATGTACATAGTACCGGATACAAATATGGGATGAATACCAGATATGGGATGAATATCAGATATGGATAAGGGATGAATACCAATATGGTTACGGATGAATATTGAATACGGATCCCAGAAACGAATATAGTATTGGGGTACAGATATAGGAAGAATTATCCAATATTGATTGTCACTATATTGGTTTCTAAAAATTATAAGAGGAAGAAGGAGGAGGGGGAAGTGCAAATGAAAATTTAAAACCTTTAAAACTCAAAAATGAGCATTGTGAGTCACTTTTGGGTAGATAGTGGGTACTTCTCCTCACTATCCACTTAGAAGATGACTCTACATCACCTTCACCACATTTTGCATTTCTTAACAATAAGGTGCTAAAATCAAGTCACCTTCACCACATTCTACCTATATATTCATTTAGAAGGGAGCCTAAAATCAAGTCACCTTCATCACATCTACATTTCTTGATACTAAGGGCTAAAATTATGTCATTTTTACCACATTTTGTTTTCTTGACATTGAGGCACTAAAATCATGCCACTTTCTCTATATTTTTCAATTCTTGACAATGAAGGGCTAAAATCATGCCACCTTCACCACATTCTACATCTAAATTGTCTTTTAGAAGAAGAGATGCAAGCAACTTGGTAGGTGGGGTTGCAAGTTGATCTTCCATCCACAGATTCATTGAATAGCTGTGGATTTCAACATGGGAAGTGAATTTGGAGTTGAAGTGACTTAATTTTGTCTATCTATATAGCTTAGTCATTGTCTTGAATTCTACATGAGATTCCACATTTGAATTGATATTTGGGAAATGAGGTGTAAATTCTTTGATGCAAAAGCTTGGCATTGACAAAAGGTCAAGGGAGATTACAAGAAACATCTCCACTATTTTGCATCAAAACCTTGCATGCTTATTTGTTTTTGGGTCATAACTTTAAGCTCCAAATGACTCAAGATTGATATGTAAGTATTCATGACTATTATACACCTTGCCTCATTTTTTTGGTATTTTCGATAGTATTGAAAATTTCATAATGAAACCACATTATTATAGAAATGAAAACTCCGTTGCCATCTACATTTTAGAAAATTTTCATCCATATGGCAAAAATTTCACCTCTCCAACAAGGTTAAGTTGAGCTTATAGTAGTTTGCTAGCTCCAAAAGAAATCATGACATAGAGGTACGTTTTTCTTTCTTCAACGTATCAAATAGTATACATTTGAGGAGGTGGTTGCATTTTGTGACTACTACACTCTAATTTCAAAAGTTTGTAACTAATTCCATGAAGGTCCAAAAAATATGAAATGACTTGGGTTAGATGCCAATTCTATTTTTCTTCTTACAAAATTTTTTCCAAGGAGTTTAGCTTTTGCAAAAAGGCAATTAATTCTTAGATGGTTACTTATAGAGCAAACTACCTTACCTTAGAATTTTTTTTCTTTTTCTAAACAAATAGAGAGAACCAAATAGTAATTTTTGGATGGCCCAAAGATCAATGAAAATTACATATCATACAATTACCTTTTAACCATGTAGTCGAAAAGTCATGAAAATTGTTGGGCCTTAAAAATACTCCTTGTACACATGTTGTATGAAAAATTCAAAGAAAATAAATAAAAATTTCATTTGTAGTGACCTGCCTCAAATCACTAAGTTGCCAAAAAGCACTGTTTGGTTTTTTAGGGGTTAGTATTTCCAAAACTTACATTAATTTGATATCCTTATGACAACATGCACCAACTTCAACAAATTGGAAAATAATGGTAGTCCACATCATTAGAGAAAATTAGTAAGGCTTCTACATGACCACCAAACTTTGAACTAGCATCCTCCAAGATCCAAATAAAAAATTAATATATATATTTTAAACATAGATGTTTTAATTTGTATTGTTGTTTAAATTTTTGCAACCCTATAGAGACCCTATTTTTTCCTAATGTAGAATTGCAAGTTGCAATTTTTATTATGATATAGTTCCTTTCATCAATGAATCTAGATGATACATGTAGAATATGAATGAAATAATAAATCATCCAAAGTGTGTATATTCATGTAAGATGTAATCATATCATTGCAAGATTAGGAAGCATTTCAACAATCTCATCTACTCAAAAATGGGGAATTCATTAAGGATTACTTCCTTTGATAAAATTTATATAGCTCTTCAATAAAATATTGATAAGGAAAGAAATATGGATCCATGCATTATTAGTAAGATAAGAGATTTACAAACCATCCCTCTAAGCATAACTACTTCAGCAATGACAATCATTAGATATTTCAAGGAACATGTCATGTATGCATTCCCAAATAGAGGATGCAATTTGAACTTAAACAATTTATGGACCTTCTACCTTACTGCCTTATACAAGGCTGATTTCTTATGATATGTACAAGTTTTCAAGTCTTTATGACAATAAATTCAAGTTCTAGGATGAATCGGGTGTCAAAAGAATATCTACTAGAATTAAAAATCATCTATGTAGTTTATGGTTCATTTTTTTACAAAGTTGGTTGCCCAAGCATTAGGATAACAACACTTAATTGTGACCCCTTCATAAAACCAACCCTTCCATATTCTTGCCTAAAATATACTCCTATTATTCATAAGAGTTTAGGATTGGTTTCAGAAACATCTATTTTAAGCACTTTGAAAATTCATAGTTTATTTATATCGTGTCCAAGATTTGCATCCTAAGAGAATCTAGAATCCCATCTTGACTATAAACAAGGCTTTACAAAAACTTTTTCAATATAATAATGGGAACCATGTTGAATTGCTTTTTTGGACACATTTAGGTACAATTACTTAAAATTTGGTTTGATGGAAAATCAAGACTCCAACTACTAAACTGTAGTTTGGCTCCATTAGTGTTTTATAGTCAAGAAGATTCCTATACGATAATCATAAGTGCAATTAACCCCTAAACATCCAAATCCTTTTCCAAAATTGATGATTTGGAAAAATCGTTATAAAGTGTTATTTGGAAGAATATTTTGGAATTAATATACAAATAAAAGTTGTAGGTTTTGAGTTTTAAATTCCATCCATAGAGTTAGATTTACTAGTGCTATCACCAATATTTTTTTATAAATTTTAAAAGGGAGATTTCAAAATTCCTTCTAAATTCAATTACAAGCAAAACATTATCAAAATTTGAGTAAAACTTGTTGGAATGAATTTAAGAAGAGGTTTATCTTGAATGGTGATTTTTTTAAATTATTGTGTTCCTTAAATCTATGACCTCATTTTTTCAAATCCAATTTTGAACTAAAATCAATGCATTTTTTGGCTTGATACACTTCCACATTTGTAATTTTAAAGAAATATGAACTCTAGTAACACCAAATCCAACCATTGGATAGGACAACTTGATAATGTATCTCTACAAATTAGATGACTATCATCTAAGAAGTAATGAGAAAGAAAAATAATTTTCCATCTATTTGTTGTTCAAAAATTGGACGTTAGAGTGCTCCACGGTTAACCCCTGAACGCCCAAACTGCATTTTTTGGCAACATAGAGATTTTGGGCAGCTCATTACAAATGGAGTTTTTGTTTTTCTTTGCTGAAATTTTAATACAACATGTGCCTGAGGAGTAGCTTTAAGGCCCAATAATTTTCATAACTTTTGACTAAAAAGTTACTGTATGATATGTACTTTTCATTGCTCGACGGGCAACCTAAGCAGTAAAAAAAACTTCTTTAAAAATCATTTTTTTAAGAAATTAAAATTTGAAATTGGTTCTTTTGATTTTTATATACTTGGAAAGCTTTGAATCATTCCATTTTGATCTATGAGTCAAAAGTTATGAGGAAAATTAGTTTGTGGGAGTTTGCCGGTCGTTATAGAATCCCTACTCTAAAATAAACTTTGAAGTCCTTTATTTAACTCAATTTTCAATATTTTTGGAAAAAAATAAAAATATTGGGTGTAAATTGTTTATTACAACATTACAACCGTTGGGATTGGCATTTTTCAATTCCATAAATTAATTGTTAACAATTTAGTATTTTGAATCATTCTCTACTCCTTATTACTTACTATTTTTTTCCTATATGTTGTATGATTCCAAATGATCTAAAATTTTTCAAGCATGCAGCCAACTTGACTTGATAAATAAATTCAAGGAGTAACCACCATTTTGGACATTTTTTCATATAAATGTAACCTTCTGAAGTGCAGCTATCAAGATTTTTGCAGGGCTAATATCTTGCAATCTACACGGTGGAAATTTCTAAAATTTTTTTCACATGTTCTCAAACAAGCTTAATACAAGATCCTACAATTATATGTGTCCAAAAATGTTTTTCATTTAAAATTTGATGCTTGTATTAGAAATGGCAATTTTGGAGTGTTTTTGGTGAAAACATAGTCTCTAACCTTTAGGGGTTAAGCATATAATGGTAGTTTTTGAATGAAAAGTGTATAAAAAATGAAGAAATTCTATGTGACATGATAAATTGTTTATCTATCAAGGTTGGCAAATACACCAAATATTACTTTGCTTTATACAAATAGGACATTGGCATACTAAATGATAATTTAGTTTGGCATTTGTACACTAAGAGATTTGTTATTGGTCGATTGGCTTGAACCAATCTCCAAAACAATGAACTTTTATAACACAAGTATAGATGCTCCAAAGAGATAACCTTCTAGGTTCCAATGCAATTTTGTCTTGAATAAGAAAAAGAATAGAGAGGCAATCTTTTTTAAATCACTAGTTTTAGAAGAAATATTAGTAGTACAAAATCCCACCATATAAAATGGAAGATTATGTGATAGATGTGTAAAAAAATGATCTATCCTTTCACATTGAAGAAAACTTTGATCAAAGTAAGCAAATAATTGATCTTGTTTGTGATTTGCAAAAAAGTGCAAAATGTAATGACTTATCTTAGTAGTTCATGAAGAAAAAAAAAGGTAAGAATGAGACATTTAGAATTATAAACACCTAAAAGTAATGTTGTCAAGCAAAAAAGAACCACATGCAAATACATAAATTGCACCAAGAAACATGAACATTATATAGGAAACAACTAGATTTTGAGTATATCTTTTGCACTTCTTTCTATATACTCTAAAACTCTGGTCATTTTTTCACATAATTGTGTATAAACCTCATAACTTCCACATACATCACTATTTTCCAAATTGGACGTAACAAATGATGCTCCACAAAAAAAATGAGGGACCTCTCTTACCAATTTCCAATTCCCAATCAGACTCCAAATTCTTCATAGATTTTTACTTATTTCTATATTACACAGTTTTGAAACCACTACTGAGTCTAGTGGAACCTAAAAAGGGTTAAATTACAGTTTACTTCTGTACTGCACAACGTCCCTGCTCATTTGAAATCTGTCCATGGTCAGCAAGTTGATCTCTTCCAAGAAAGAACATTAAGTCAAGTATACCCGAAGGAGTCAAAACGAACTACTGAAACTAAACCTATATACCTAAATTCTAAAGTTAGGGCATCAAACGTAAAACAATATTACAAGTGTCGGTTTTGGGTGGCCAGGGATCTCACTACCCCAGCAACGGACACATGCAAATCGGAGTCTTCTATTCCAAATATAGATTCATTTTTTCAAATTTTTTCAAATTTTAGCATCGGTGGTAGTTAATACAGCAAGTTCAAATATTTTCCCTGCGGATGAATAAATAAAAAGGCAAATGAGGGCCAGTTCTCCCGGGCCATTTTTGGATGCACTGTAGGTTGAGGTGTACTCACCTTGCATGTTCAAAAATGTAAGATTACGATCCAGAGAAGCGCTCATGGATTCAGAAGCAGACGCAATAGTGCAGCACATACAATAAAAGAAAACCGGAGCTCACAGAAAGCAGCAGTAGAAAATGAAAGAAAGACCTAAGTCCAGGGGTGTATATACCAGAAATTTCAAAATTAGGATCGTACTATCGAACAGGATAGGACCCTGGAGATGTCGGACTTACAGTTCTCATAATATCAGCGCCTAAGTTTGTCAGTTTGCCTTCGCTACTTAAGTTCACAGTATGTTGTTGCGAGATATTACTGTTGCTACAGCCGTCCCCAAGCCCTACCCTCTCGGAGCTCTGAGGGACAGACCCATTGCAATCTTCCACTGAGCAACAATCCGTTCCACTCTTACTAGAACCCCTCGCAGAGCAACCCACCTCCAATGATTTAGTAGGGTCCTCTCCATTTGCACATTCTTGTCTCACAACGTCTCCTGAAGCTCTATCCGCTTCGCACGTGTCTTTTGCAGTTTCTGCTGGCACATCAAGCCCATCAGTTGCAACCGAGCCAACGTTGTCACTGATAGATACTACAGGGTCAGGATCTGAAGGGGTTGTACACAAATCTTGATGTTCATGCTCACCATCCATGCCTCGAATAGCTGCTTCAGGTTTGCTCCGACTAATATGGTCTGAACTAGACGCCTGATGCATAGCATTCTGCTCAGGTGACGCTGCTGTTGATACCTTCGTAATGATATCCTGCGATGCAGAAGCTGTCGTTACCGGTTCCGCTAACCCGCGAGCCTCCGAACTCGCAACATCAGACACAACTCTACTAGAGTCGAAGATCTCAGGCTGGCAGTCAGAATCGACAGCTTGACTACCTTCGGGCTTTTGCCTCTTGGGCGGGGTCGCATCCGTTTGTTCCAAGCTTGCGGCAAGAGAGGTCTTTCGCTTAGCAACAGTTCCATCTTCTACTTCTTGCCAAATAGGATCTGTATGAGGGATTGCCGGTAGCAACGTCTTCTCCAACACTCTACCAAAATCCTTGCCATTGATGCCCAATGCTGGAGGCATCTCCTCGTCCTCGTCTTCATAGTCCACAAGGCCGATGGCACTTTCCCTGCCAAACAAGAACGTAAGTAGGCTAAAATTGACCATCATACAATCACAAGTACCTCTAACCAGCAGATGAATGAAGAGGTGAGATAGTGACCTGAAAGGGACGCCATCTAGAGCATTTCCATTTACTAGAATTGCTTTTGTTGCGTGTGGTTGTGAAGCAGTGCTCACTCTTGCAGTTGCTGTATCCTCCTCCTCATCACTGTCAAGACATTAACGAATTAATTCATAATCATTATTCACATGACATGAATTTCCATGACCATGATTTGGGAGAAACTATGTTGCAAAATCTAAGGCAGTTTCCCACATTAGAGTGAAGCATTGGATACCTGTCCTCATTAAAATAGTCCTCTTCATCTTTGTCCAGTGCTCGGTCATCCCTCCGTCTCCGCGCATCAGCAAAGCCTGCATGGCTGTGCCTATCACGACCTGCGCGTGAACCATGATCAGGTCCGCCACCTGTAACAGCACCTCCTGAATCTCGTGCGCTAGGGGGAGGACCTTCCAAAATCTGCAGTAGCGAGGATAAGTCATGGATAAAGAGTGCTCTTCAGCACGACTACCAATCATGATTCTAAATCTTTGAATGAAACCTAAAATTCGGAGCACTAAATATTACTAATGGTTGCAATCTTCTAAGACGATGTTCTAAACAAATTTAAAAAAAAATACGTATGGAGAACCAATCCCACTAGCCTCGAGGTAAATGCTCACCTGCTCATACTTCAATTTCAATGCCCGAAATGTGTCTGCATAGTCGATGGATTCTAATTTTGAAGAATACTTCTCGATCAGATGTACGATGAGAGTTTTGATGTTCTCCTATAAATAATGCCATAGATGTTCTTAGTAAAATATACAATCCCAGTTAGAGGGTTCCCACATTTATTAACACAAAATCATATTTGTTCGCTGACTTGTGAAATGAGACCGTAACACCTAGATAAGAGAGCGTACGCTTCAGTTCTTTACCACAGACTAACCACGAAAGACACTAATTATCTTATTTGAGGTAAAGAAACAGCAGACTCGTTGCTCCCCATGATAACCGCCAGGAGACTAATATATATAATACCATTTTCCCAGAACAGTAGCAAAGGATTGACAAACAAACTTGCTATGATAGGGAGGGTTTGGGATAAAAAAACGACTTTTATTGTACTAAAAAAAATTCTAAAATTGTGATTGCTTCATAGAAAACGATTGATTGGATGAGATTTTTTTATTTTTAGTAACTGATAGATTTATTACTTGATTGACTACTAAATTGAGAAGTTATTGACTGATGGACTTCCTGATCTAGAAAAAAACGCTGGGTTCTTAAAACTCGAGGTACTTAAAACCATGCCAAAATCAGCCGAGTAAGACTTTGGAATTCATTCATCGAACAAACAGGCAACACACCTTGCGGATGAAATCAATGAGTTCCAATACTGCTGAATTGAGGAGGTTGTAGCGATTGCCATTGGCCATAAAAGCTCCAATAATGGATTCAAACAAATTGTGATTAACTATGTACCGAAAGTAAAATTCGTCCTGCAGCACAGCACACCCAAGTTAGACGAGCTCCATGGATGCATCTACCTAGTTCTATTCCAGGACATTGATGCTCTCTCAGAGCAGTATCAACTAACAACCTAAACACAAAGGACGGAACCATACAACTCACAACCAGAAGAGCCTTCAGAGTTCGGCTGATGCACATTACTTCTAGGGACAGATAAGATGAAATTGGTCTACTAGACTACATCTCCTTTGGCCTTCATCTATGAAAACACTGCATCCTGTACAACAGATTACATACCCAAATAAACACGAGTAAAATATCTCTATCCATCCAAAATCTAGAGGACTTATTTAATAAAAATACTCAGTATGCACCTAAGCAAGGTATACTCCAACAAATCCAACCTTCAAAGCAACACATGTCCTTAGAAATCGCACTGCAGCCACAACCAGGTACTTTTCTTTCCTACGAATCAACTTCAACACTTTCTCGACAACATGATTTCTCATCACATAATACCTGAGCGGACACAAAACAATAACAAATTAAAAGTCATTAGCACTTTCATACAGATAAATTGCAAATCGACTGTAGACCTCTCCCCGACAGTGGACCACAGCCGAGGACTAACTCCATAAATTCAAAAGAGTTCAGAAATCTAAGTGCTGACCCTTGCAGCCTAAAATCAAACCAAAAGGATAGCAGCAAAGAATGATGCTATTCACAACTAGACTACAGGGAAAATCGCCATAAAGCGGCATTTCACTTACTTGATTCTGAACCGATGATGCTGGACACAAAAGCACATTAGTTCACAGATGTTTCCAAGAATTTCTGGAGAAACATTTCGCTTTGAGTCATTAGAAAGCTCTGTACTCCCCGGTTCTGGGGGACACCCATCTGTAAGAAGTTGAACCATTTGATCCATGTATTTCTCATAAAATATCTCCAGAAAAAGACTTTTGTAAACTGGCTGCTGCGATCATGTGAAAAACAAACATACCATCAGTAATTAAGTTGAATCAGAAGAAAAGCTTCAAGACACAATTGTATACTCTTCATGGAATTCCAAGGCGCAGGTCTACAATAAGAAAATTCCTTCAGATTTGTAACAGATTTACATCTGACATGGGTACACTTAGCAAATAAAAAGTTCTAAGGCCAAAAAATAGCATACAGAAGCATACGCACTAAACAATTTAGTGTTTAAAACTCACAGTATCCATTGTCTCAGAGTCAAGCAGCATGCGCATGATCTCCAGAAGCTGTGCTTGCAATCCACCTTCGCTGGGAGTCAACATCCCTTCCACCTGTAACCTAACGACTTCATCAGTGCACCAGGATAGCCTTGCCGTTCAAAGTTCATAATCTCACCCTTCAGCTGGTAAAGATAAAAACCCTCGGTACTATTTTAACCCTCATAATTTCTAATTAATCTTACTCAACTTATAAAAACAACAGCTGAATCCACGGAAGTGCTACAACAAAACTCTATTCAACCCGCTTCGCAGGTGATACCGTCAACGAAAATCACAAATTTCAAAGAGCATGCATCAAAAAATAAGTAAAATGACCCACCAGTTCACTAAACAATGTGTTGGACGGTTGGTGCACCAAAAAGGTCCGTAGTAGTGCTGGTTCATGGTTCAAAACTACTATTAAAATATCACACCTGGCATCAAATCATACCAACTCATGCAAATCAAACGCTACAATTATAAATGAAATCCGAACCCTTTGCAAGTATTCAGAACAGGCTTCACCAATCAAAGTGTATCAGATATACAAGCTAGCACAACAATAATCCTGTTAGACAACGATGAAAAACACTACCGATAAACAATAGACGCAAGTCGTCATGAAGCACAAAGAAATATGCTTACCCACTGAGTCGAATACCCTCATCGGGATCGTTGAGGATGTCCTTCACAAGATCGAACAATCCCAAGTGCTTGACAAGTGCACTGTCATGAAGGACATTCGCAAATTTCTGGCATTAATTAAACAGCAAGACAGATAAGGGAAGAATAATAGCTTCTTTACACAAGTTTGTGACACATCAACATTAACCAAGGGAACGCAACCAAATTATTACTGCGTGCCTCAAGCAAACAAGAATAATCTGTCCACCTAAATCAAATAGTGCAACAATAGGAAACATTACCTAAAGAGCTGGCTCCGCACTGCTGGTTGAAGATGTTTGCTCAAATTGCAGAACTCTTGAACAAATAACACCTGCACCAAAAACAAATTAAAGAACATCAGACATAGTTGGCGTCCTATGATCCCCTACATAGACCTCTTTCAACAAATTAGCATCCCAAAACAAAACATCTAAGAGTATATTAAAATTCAATAATCTTTGGAAAGATCAACTCCTACTCTGCGACAAAACCTGACAAAAGTTACTTGGTAACAAACCACAAAGACCAACATGCTTAATTCTAAACCATTGATTCCGAATTAACCTTTTTGATTCATAATAGCAGTATAAAAGAGATTGTTCATCTACCATAAAAAGGAGCAGAAACAAAGGAATATTTCATTTTCTGTCCCCATGAGAAACATGAACATCTAAACAATCTAGTACAATCCATAAAGGTGATCCTTTGGAAAAATCAGTTACATAAATGCAAGTGGATTTGGCACTCACCAAGTCCCGCCTATTTCTCTCAGGGGTTTCGGGTGAACGAAGTCTCGTGAAAAGTTCTGTCAGAAAAGCAGAATCGTTCTGGAGAGCGGTCACCACCTGCGCAAAGAATATAAATTAGCAACTTTCATCCGAACACACTGCAATAGAGACACGATTTACACATATTTCATATATAGAGGCCTTGCACAAAGGAAATACAAAAAAACTTACTTGAACATTGTTGAAGAGCATAATTGAGTTGATCGTAGCAAACGTTGGGTCATCAAGCACCCTAGGCAATATTACATCCTGTTTCCAAAAACTCAAACAATTTAAGTCTGAAGTCAAGAAATCGGAAGGACTAGACAAAAGACGTACAAGACATAACAAAACCCTGGAAAAATTGTGCAATCGGAGTGACAATGATGTGAAAAATAGTACATCGCGCTGACCTTGATGTAGCCAACACGATACGTCTGGTGAATCTTCGACAAGATTACGGGATCACGGATAGGAACAGTCTGCTTTACCAAATAACATCCTCTTATAAATACAATATCCACAATATGAGCGAAGACATACATAAGAAAATTGTATGTAGTCCCTGGCAGCATATATTCAAGAAAATTTTGGTAATAACCAACAAGATTTTAAGGTTGATACAATACTTTTGAGTAAGAAATGCAGCTGTTTTACCTCCTTGAAAACCACTTGTTCTCTGAGAAATTTACGGTGATCTTGGAAATTCGTCACATCAGGGTCATCTAGACAAAAATAGACAAGCGAGAACCAATAGTCCATAGCAGAACGCAGTTGGTGTAACTGTGAAGAACGAGTTTTTTGCAAGGCCTAAAATATTTTGCCGGTAAACATAGATCTGACTCCAAAAGGCAGGGGACAAAGCCAAAGGCTCAGAGATCAAATAGCAAGCTACTCTTTCTCAACAGAAGCAAAACACAGATGGTAAAAGAAAGTGAGCTTACATTCCAAGGCCCCAACGGTATCCATTATGTACTCATCACTAAAGATGATATCAAAAATGTGCCCATCGTTGAGTGAGACTGCAAACAGAGAATAGACGTTGCGTTAATTCAAAATTGCTACTAATAAGACCATATGCAGTTCTGCTTAAACATCAAAGAGCAAACTCTACCTGAATATAAAAGAATTCCACATAAATGCTGCACTAATCATGCGATTATTCCAATTGCAAAAGAAGCATTCCGTAATGAAAACTGAATTATGAAAGAGGTCAAATGCAGGACTTAATTTATGTTAATTTCTCAATACGCAGGCCCAACATACATTCCCCATCAATAAGTCCACATACTAATTCATACACAGCAAATCGAAAGACAGTTCAAGTTATCGATTTTTGATTGAAAACCCTGACTCCAGTCACGGCATGTAAAGAACACAGTACTGTCTTGCCTCAAAGCATTCATGTTGCATGCAAAACTATAGAGTAAACATTAAAACTCTCGTGGGGTACACTCAATGAGACCATAAAAGACGATGACAGATTCAAATCACTTAAGAGTGGGTGCTGCAACTCACTGATTCCTTTGATGATCTTGAACATCAAACGCAAACCTTCGAGGTTCTTGAGTTCCTCACAAGTGCGGAACAGCTGTACAAGTTTGCGGATGTAACATTGCTGGACATAACGACCCACAGATCCACTTCATCAAATTACCACACTCCTAACAAAAGCGAAACAAGGGAGGAAGTAGAGCACGTAATAAGAAAGATATGTTGATAAGTTATAAGCCAGATTTTCACCAATAACAATAGTTCCTGTTAAACCTCTAAGAAGGAATCCAATAAGAACCAACAAAAACTTCTAAAATAAAAACGAAGTTTGAACGAGGAGCCTGCTTTGTGATGCTTACATCGTTGACAATCAAAGAGGCCACCAAATCACGGTCACAAGGCATAACTTCTGCGACAGTCTGCAATAAATTACGAAGCAGGAGTATGATCAGCAGAGGCCAAAAAAGGCCATGTACGTGTGTAGAAGGACGCTTTTTAAGAGGTAATGCAAAAAGCTCAAGGAACTGAAGAAATAAGTAACTGCAAGTGATGTGACATTTCAGTCAAACCTATAAGAAACTGATGCTAGAATGTGAGAAAGAAGAGTAAAAGAATAAGCACAGGAGTAGTCACTGCCACAAACACATCAGGGATGCCCTAAGGTACTGTGAGCGTATCAATTCAGTGATAAATCGAATCGCCCAAAGACGCACAATACATGAGAAACTCTCACTAATTAGTTGTTACCTTAGCAATGAGAGGAAGAGTAGCAAGTTCCACTGGCGGGAGTCCCAGTGCTTCAGCGCCTCCACCTTCACGAAAGGTATCATCTGTGAAAAAATGACCGCATGAACATATTCAACGTCTACCAACAGATGTAGATTTTCTACCCATATAGTTGTTTACTTCTGCTCATGGATGTTTTAATGGCAGCTCCCCAAAAATTAATATGCAAGGACTACTGGCCTACCATCATCTTGAGAAGTACCGGAATGATCGAGATCGTCACCAACTGGTCGTGCATTTACCTCCAAGCCTGCAACATCGGTATAAAAACTTTGTTTCGAGAAACTAGATACTTCGAGATAATGAAATATCTACAATTATTAGCGCGCGTCAATAACGAGAAAATTCACCCCACCTAAGCCCACCAACAATACAGGCTCACAAAGAGCCCTCTGCATGTCCAACCCAAGGTTACGCTGTTTCTGTAACTACTCGACTCTGCAGGACTACCATGCGTAACAAGGTCCCAATAACAGTAAAGTGTGAATAATCTTTGGTTTGTCGAGCTATTTCATGCAAAAAAATCTTGATAAAACAAAGACACATGCCAAATAACTAAAGCGTGTCAGCCTCAGAGTGCAGGGAGATATTCTAAAGCCCCCGTAGCAAACCCATATTTAAAATAAAAGATACCAACTGCTATCACTTCCATTATAGGGTGCTTACTAATGCCTTCACCACAAAACTTACCACCGACAGATGGAAAGTGAATTGAGCGTTGGACACTGCATATTTGATCCCTGTAGTATATACATCATACAGCTCGTATTAGATATAAACCAGTCCCTTTTCTTTTAAAAGAATTAAATAGGCCATGCCACTGACACGATCAGGTTATGGAAGACAACTTTGAACTTCGGAAAGCAAAAAGGAACAACCACCCAAGGGCCCCCTTTACATTGAAGACAGTACTGCATTTCACAAGCTCACATCTGACGCTGTCAAGGAGGTTCGGAGAATGTCGCCTAATACATAACAGGCATCACCATTACATTAAATGCATACACAACATAATCCACTCCCCATAAGAACCCGCCGTTCTCACTGTTTAAGGACCGAGAACGATGATGAAGCAATACTAATTACAAACATGAACATTCACGCTAAAGGGCTGCGAACACACCAAGAAGGCCTTCCTCTTCCATCACTTTTTATCGACTTGGTTCATTTGAATTAGACATGCAATCACGAATAACACGAGTAATCACGACTTGAAATGTATTCACGGGAGAGGGCAAGGAATGTGACGTGGTGAAATCAGGCTAGTCCCTTGAAATATTCATTTGATACTACTGACTTACCAAATGAATGAACAGCCCATGGTCTCTTGAAAACTGAGTGCCAAATCTGTTGCCACTTCAGGATCGGTCCATGATATGATCGTGTCTGCAGCAACCACAGATATAGCTTCGATGCAAATAAGAAACATCACAACACGTATACTGCAGCAATGTACAGTAGCAAATAGTAGACATGTAAAAATAGCAACATACTAGACTATCCGAACAACTGGATAAGCAGAAACCATTTAACTACCTAAAACAATCCAATCGATCCATTTACAGATGAAAAAACGCATAGTTATACCTTCTTGGCGCCGATATATGTCATCCGCTGAAATCCGATGCACCAATAAAGTCTGATTGTCTTCTTCATCAATAACCACCAAACCTACTGCATCCGAGCGCTGCATCAACCAAAAAACGAGCTGATCAACATGAATGAATATTCGGTACAAGAACTCAAGCATCGAACTTAGGTGTCCCGGGCCACATAAGGTCATCGCTCTGAAAAGGTATAGCACGGATCTTATGGTCATTCCTCAACAAAAGACATGGAGCAACGATATCAGGGAACGGGCACTCCACCCTAATAACTTCTTCTATCGGTCCACGCCAGCAAAGACCACACATAAATTCAATCCTAACACCTGAATCAGACTTGTACATGATTGTCTTCCAGAACCTCATGGATTATCTTGCTTGGACTGCACTGCACACATTTCCCTAAACTACCTGCGAAAGTCAACTTGTGTAAATAACACACCGAAACTATGGAACTCTAAAAACTTAAGAACCTGATATTCTAAACTTCTAAAAGCCTACAATTGACTTCGGATGCAAAATGGGGGTTACAGCCGTTCTAAAATTCTGAACTTCTAAACGCATTTCCTGTTTTGGGTCAAAAACAGGAAAGCCACCAGACCAAGTGAGAAAGCAACCGCAGTAAAACTACATGACGCCCCACTTCTCAGTAAGCAGTTGACTCTTCCTCTCGCTCTAATGCTAGCAGAAACATCAGTTAGACTACAATCACCCCTCTACGATCATAGGTACTAGCTTCCTGGTGAACTTTAAAGATCAACGAGTTCTACATGCAGGCCACTATGACATTTTTAGATGATTTTAATTACTAGCTATTAAGCTCTACTTGGATATAGATTCTAGGGCCACCTGAGTTTCGGGACTCTGCCACCGTGCTAGTGAGTGGGTGTGGCCAATTGCAATTCCATAACTTATTGGCTCACTGTCCTGCTCCCAAAATGAGATCCACCAGCGTAAACCAGAGACCTGAGAAGATAGGCGGTGTCTCCAATGACCTGAATCTTTATAAGTCTTACTAAAACATTCTACAATTCAGTAATGTAATTTCCAGATATTATATTATTCCATTAGATTCTTGTAATAAAATCTGTTCAGTAAGCTGCAGGAAAGTTAGGGTAAGAAAAAGTACCTCTAAATACTCAACAGACACATGACCTGTTCCTTTGTCGTCCCATTTACCTTCATCGTTAAGGCGGTAAACCTTCACCCGCTGCGGAACACACGGAACACTGTCAAAGACTAGTCCGCAAACAGGTGATTAAGGAAAAGTCACCGGATGAGGAGCTGCATTCTTAATATCTCAGAACAACAATGTCCTAATCCCAGACAGCTTTCCATCCTTAAAGCCCCCTTTTATAAAAGAGGTCAAAGTTACATGAGCCTAACTTTGTGTCCGGCCTTTTCGTTTCAGTTCCATGAAAAGCCCTGCACACCTCACTCTACTCAAACTGAATATTGAGCAAAACAAACTACTACTCGATGTTTCCATAGACTCCACAAAGAGAGCGGCAGCCATTGGAAACAGCACCTACTCTTGCGAAGCTGCATTCAAAGTTCAATCACGACCTAATCGTGTATCAGCTCTCCACTTACTCGAATTGAAACTCTAAATGGCAGCAGGGTAACAATCCTGGTACTAGGTCATTCTAAATTTATCTCCTGCAATGTGACAAAATTCATTGTCCCAAAACCTCTCGAAATACCCTGCAGCCTCGTTACACATGAATTGTTGAAACCCTTGTGCTACGCAGCAGCAGCAGCTAATGGTCACCACAGACACTCCATCTACTAGTTTCCAATTGAGTCGTAAATATATAACCAATTAACACGCTGAGTTAGAAAACAACTAGAAGCTTCTCTCAGTCCAGCGTTTGAAGGTCAATCTTCTCGCCGACCCAAGAAAAAAAAAATCTAGTACCCTAAACAGTGGGGGGACGATGTCTGCTTCATACGGAGATGAGGAGTACCTGGAGATAGTTGAAATCCATGTGATTCGAGCGCACTGTTAAACCGGTCATGTATGATCCCTCCAGTACTAAAGTCAGTTGTAGGCCTCTTGCATTAACAATTATTTTCCACGCGATGTCCTCGTGCAAATTTTGAGGATGCCGGCAAAAAACGTATAAGCTTTATTCGCTACTTGGTATTGGGGCACAGTTCTAATTCTGAGATTGTATTTACAGATACATGCTCTATTTTTCCGGGAAACCTAACCTGTCAAATCTCTTCCACCTAGGAGAATTGCCGCGATAACCAACCCGGCACATGCTCAACACGCTTCCAAGGTACTGCCATGATGACAGAGCTTCAACCACATTGAGCGAAGAATCCCATCGAACGCATTGTCATCAATGTTGACCATCGCCTCATCATACTCGAAATTGAGTCCCCAAAACGCAATCTCCCATAGGAATCCTCACTCACCAAATTAATATGCATAAGGCATATATCTTTGTAATCCAAGGTTTTCTTCGTCAGCTAAAAACAATTAAAGCGATGATAAGCTGCATTTCTTCGTGCTCTCATCATGGTACTCGAAAGATTACCATGCCGCCTGTGCTCCAACTCAAAAGCTTCCCAGGAACATATACAACCCCCTACTCTCCATAACCATTCTCCGTTCTCCCAAAGAGACCCAGGCAGAATCGTTTCCCCTTCTCCCCTAGAAGCTCCCAGCTTCAAAATTCACAACCAATTCCACCACATACCACCGTAATTCCACACGGCTAACCACATTTTCACTTCCCGGCCCAAACGCACGCACGAGCTACGCAAGTCCCTTCCCCAAGACAAAACCCTAGTCCGGCAAACCTAACACTCCCTCCCTCCAAACTCTACGCACGCTTCGCCACGGCTACGGCCACGGCTACTGATACTCCGTGGTCCCTGCGGCCGGGCTTGTGATCAACCCCCCGCAGCACCAGCACCAGCACAGAAGAAGTTCGTAACCCTAGAAGTCGGAAGAAATGATGATTCCAGACGAAAAAAGAACCAAATCGGAGCGCGCAAAGCACACGAGGGAGGGGCGCAGGACGCGGAAGCGACCGGGCTCGAGGCGCGAGTGAGAGCGGAATATGAGACAGCGAGGATGGGGAACCAAGGAAAGGGCGACGTCGTCGTCGTCGGTCCGCAATGGGTGCGATGGCTATGGCTATGGCGACAAAAGCTCGGGAGACCCGCTCAGAGTCTTCAATCAGGCGCCTATGGCCGTGGCCACAGCCCCTCGTCTACGCCCCCGCCTGTCAGGCAGCCTCCCATTCCTCCTCGTCTAGTTCCCTATTTGGAGAGGAAATTCATTCTCCATGTGTATTTTGTACGGCATTTAGGGTCCTTAAAGTGCCCATTTATGAGTTGATTCGCAACTTTGGAGAGTTTGACTTTTTTAAATATTTTTTAAGTACAGTAATAAGAGTTCTTTGAAAGATAACTTAAATGGAATTGGCATCTAGTGGAAGTCATTTCATGTTTTTGAACCTTCATAAAGTAATTATAAATTATAAAGTTGAAATCAAATAAGGTTTTAAGGAAGTATAAACCTCTTGATATGTTCTCTATTGGTACATTGACAAAATGCAATTGGTACCTTGAAGAGAGCAATATGTTCCTCTAAATTACAGAACATTTTTAGAGCCAAGATGTTTAATGAACCTCCTACTTTAGTGTAAAGGTTGTCCCTATTTTGTGATTCTATAAGGGTTTTCTTTCCAAGAGCATATCATAATGGCTAAAGGCCTAGGTAGAAGTAGAATTTTGTATCCAAAGGTCAAAGTCATCAAAAAATCATTTTGAAATTGGATACCAAATTTTTTTTTTTAATTTAGAAAAAAAATTATATGGACAAAAAAATATTGCGAAATTTTGGCAAAATATTCCTAATTTTTGACAAATTAAAGAATTATTCAACAAAGAATGTAGAATTTGTCCAAAGGATACAATATACACATCAAAAATATTATATCCCAAAGAAGAAAGTTTAGGTTGCATGTTCACAAGACATTTCATACAATTTTGGGAATATAGCTACAATGATGACCAATAATATTGATATGTAGTTAAAACTAAATAAAAGGTAATAAATTGGATGAAAGTTGGTCATGAATTTTTTTAAGTGTATAATTTGTAATTTGTTTTTTTACCTACTTAACCTTTAAATGCTTAGAGATTCCAATTTAAATACAATATAGTAATTCTTGTATATTTGACATAAAAGGTTCATAAATTGAAGTATACAATAGTAACATAAGTGTGTCTTCATATAGAGTTGCATTCAATAGTGGTACATAAGACTCCCAATATAGAGTCACTACTATACCTCTTACATGTTTGTGAAATTGTAAATTGGTCATTTATTTTACTTATATAGTACTGCACTTAATAATGATAAAGTTTAGATCATAATATAATTTCCAAATGAAAGTTGTTAAGTGTTGGATTTCAATGTAATGGCATATCATATTTTAGAAAATTTGTCATATTTAGGAGACGAATACAACTCCCTAAATGCAATTTCTGAAAGTCCTTTTAAGCTTAAAATTATTCAATGTTTAAAATTTCATATTATAGTTTATAAATGTGTATGATAAAATACTCGAATGTTTAGTTATTCTCACCTTGTCATTTATATCTCTTCAAATCATTGTCATTGTGTCATAAATGGAAATCAAATGTTGAACATTCATTTAGACTTTGATTAGGACAAAAGTGATTTTGTCATTAAAAGATTACATAAATACAATTATGAACTTTGAGACTTATATTATAGAAAGGCAAAATTGATATTAACATTGTATTAATTATTAACAATTAATACCTTAAAATAGGTTGTCTGTTTTGTTTGTTATGTAGAAATTTCTTTGATTATGCATCCTTCGATCACGTTCTTAACTCCTAAAGGATCAAGGTGCGTTTTATGGCAATATAATTTTTTTTGGCAAGTGCATGTAAGTGGAGATTTCTATATTTTTGGCCCAAATTTTAATAGAAGGTGTGGACGAGGAATATCTTTCATGTGAACTAAATTTTAGGACATTTGGAAATATGAGTCAAAACTTATGGCCTAGTGTGTAGTTTATTTCTCAATCAGACAGTTTGGACAGATCTGAAAAAATCACTTTTTTCATAAACAAAAATTTGAATTACTTTTTTAGATTTATATATATATATATAAAGCTTTGAATCATTCCATTTTGATCAATGAGTCAAAAGTTATGAGGTGTTTTAGTTTGCAGATATCATGGATTCACTACTCCAATATAAACTTTGAAATTCTTTGTTAAACTTAATTTTCAATATTTTTGAAAAAAAATAAAAATATTAGGTGAAGATTGTTTATTACAATGTTACAATCATTGAGATTGGTATTTTTCAATTCCATAGCTAAATTATTAACAATTTAGTATTTTGAATCATTCTCTACTTCTTTCTACTTACTATTTTTTTCCTATATGTTGTACAATTCCAAATGATCTAAAATTTTTCAAGCATGTAGCCAACTTACCTTGAAGAATGAATTCTAAGAGTTGCAACCACTTTAAGCATTTTTTCATACAAATGTAACCCTATATCAATTTAAACCCTAATATCTTGCAATCTACATAGTGGAAATTTCTAAAACATTTTCCACATCTTTTGAATTTATCATACTTCAAGATCCTATGATTGAATGTGTCCAAAATTTTTTAATTTTTTTTTAATACTTGTCCTAAAAATGGCATTTTGGGAGCATTTTTGATGAAAACATAGTTAATGAACTTTAGGGGGTTAATATCACATGAAAGCTCTTGGCAAGGAGGGGTGCACAAGCTTTGTTTCGTGGTGTTTAGGCATAAGGTGTGAAAGTTATTGAATTTCAAAGTTTTTATGAATTTAAAAAAATAAAAAAATAACTTTTTCTTTCTTTTGACCATAGCAACAGCACAAGACACATTAGTTATTATTAATACTGACCCTAAGGTAGAGAAAGATGACATTGGTATGGCTTAAAATTTAAGACTTGTAACTAAGAAGAATGGCATTTTGTGTTTGTAAATTCAAATAGGCATATAGTTGAAGGCATTGGATTAATAAAAGTAAGAAACTTGAAGACTAGTGGCCTAAAACATTTTTTTATCCCTTAAAGTTCTTTGTCTCAAAAATTTTAAAAAAAACTCTTGAAATTGTAAAAAAATAACACCTTGAAGATAAAGGATTTAAAATAAATTTTATGCATTTTGAAAAACTTTTAACTATAGGATCTCATTTTTTTATTTGTGCTACAATGACATATAAAAAATTTAGGGCTTCAAAGTGCTACATGAATGAGATCGTTACATGCAAAAATATCATTTTTTCCCACTTCACTAAAAGTCCCAAAAATAGTCCCAAAATGTTTTGGATATAAATGAGCTTTAGGGTTTTAACATACCTTCAACGAGAACTTTAGACTAGATGTATAGTATAGTTGAAAACTTTGGTATTTATAACATGCTACATTATATTATTTATTACAACTAGGGAGGTTTTGAATTCTCTACAAATATAGAGACTTCGCAAATAACAAGATTGACTTCCATCATCTTATTGTACACTTGGTAAATGAACATGTAGATGAAAATTTTTAGGAGAAATTCAAAAAGGGTATTCTTGAGATTGATAAAAACAATGGGAGCTAGAAATAAATTATTATATTGTACAATGTATAAAATTAGGTTCCCTTGATTACAACCTTTGAAATATAAGTTGAATGAAATATTAGTTGAATTTTTTTCTATGATCCAATGGAAGAAATTCATGATACTTCAATTTATAGGAGTTTCATCTCCATGCTAGGGCTTATTAAATTTTCTCTTCAATTGTAAAACATAGTTGCACTAGTTTTACTAGTATTTTTTTGTCATTCACAATTTTTTTGACTTCCTTTTTTCAAAAATTTTATGGCCCTAATCTTTGGATAATGTTGTTGCAACTTGCAAGATTGTTCAAGAACATTAGGTAAAAATGACTTTTTAGTGTCAATTGCATCTACTCTTTGAGCTTTGCTTAAACTTTTAAATAGTCACCTAAACAATCAGAACCATGACAAGTTTACAAGATCAAATGATGAAAGTTGAAGAATTTAAATTGATAAATGAATTTATTAAAAATTTTAAGTACATGACAAATTATCAATTTTTTCTAAAAAAATTTTAAGTTTGAATTTTTTATTATAAATTTATTTTTAAAATTTTAAAATTTTAAATTATTGTAATTCTATAAAAATCTACAAGATTAACATTTTGAGTTTAAAGGAACTAGGACTTTATTATAGAAGAGTACAAAACATATCATTTAAGAAAAGTAAATGGCTTTGGAAGTGATGTTTGACATAGTATGCAGTTGAATGCTTATGTCATATCACTTGCATGTGCCTATGTTCAAATCCAATAAACAAGTCAAATTTAAGAATATCACAACTAAACAATAATGGATTTATTAATACTAGATACAATCATATTCTCTATATATGCAATGCTTAATTGTCACCTTTTCAAAAGTGGGCCCTAACTAGAGTGTCGATACCTTTTCTTGTTATTTAATAAACCACTTTCTAATAGAAAAAGTAAGGAAGAATAGTGGTGCTAAGTTCTATCTATGAATAAGCCTTGCATATTGGGTGACACACTCCATTTGTGTCTTGTGAGGAAGTGTGGCCCCCAAAATGCCATGTTTTCATCAATCAAAGACACATTGTATTGAACAAAGGGGCTTCAACCCAAACAATAACATATTTCAAGAGAGTGGTTATCACAGTCTTGTAGAGTTGAACTTAATGGGCTTTACTTGAGTAAATTGTGTAGAAAAACATAATTATTCAACAAAAATGTGGTAAAAGAACACATTTACAATGTAGTCAATTTCTGGTGATTCAATACCTAGGAAGTATTTTGTGGATGGAAGAAGGTTATACCACTTGTTTTGTCTACTACTCATGAGTCTTTATAGACTTTAGAGGTCCAAGGCACTAACACTTGTTGATAAAACATAGGATATGAACTTTGGAAGATCCCCATTGCTACAAAGTAGCAATAAGATGATTGCAAAAAAATGATGAGAAAATATTTTTTTTTGCAATTTGAACTTTGATGATATGATCAAAGTCTATTATTTTCTAATTATAGAATTTACACAAAAACTTGGTTTTCACTTTAATGAATTAGACTTTAATATATGCATATATTGTGATTTTTTTTAAATCTTATTTTTTATTTTATTTTCAAGTAGTGGTTTTAGATCAACACTCATTTAGCCGAATATATGGTGCTATATATTTTTGTGTTGACAAATATAAGGTGCATTCGATGTGAAGAAACAAATAAACAATAATTAGTTATGGAATTTTGGAGCTAGGACAAATTCAACCATGAAATGAAGCCATGATTTGGCTATAGAAATTTGAGGCCCAACAACTAAAGCCATGAAACATAGACATGATATGGGTATACAATAAACCCTTCAATGCCTAAACTGCATTTTTTTGGCAAGATAGAAATTTTGGATAGCTCACTAAAAATGGAGTTTTTATGTTTTTTCACACAACATTTGCCCAAAGAGTAGCTTATAAGGCCCGAAAATTTTCATAATTTTTGACAATATGGATAAAAGTTATTGTATAATATGTAATTTTCAATGCTCAACAGGCAATCCAAAAATTTCTTAAGAATTTTTTTAAAATTAAAAATTAAAAGGAATTTTCTAAATTTATATATATACATATAAAGCTTTGAATTACTCCATTTTGATTATTGAGATGAAAGTTATGAGGAATTTTAGTTTGTGGGTGATTATGGATTTTCTACTCTAAAATAAACTTTGAAGTCTTTTATTTAACTTAATTTTCTTCATTTTTTGAAAATAAAATAAAATAATATGATGTAAATTGTTTATTACAACATTAAAACCATTTGGATTGGCATTTTTCAATTCTTTAACTAAATTGTTAACAATTTTATATTTTAAATCATTTTCTACTTCTTTCTATTTATGATTTTTTTTCCTATGTATTGTACAATTTCAAATGATCTAAAAATTTCCAAGCTTATAGCCAACTTGCCTTAAAGAATGAATCCAAGGAATCACTACCATTTTGGACATTTTTCCATGCAAATGTGACCTTGTGTAGTGCAAGTGCCCAAAAAAGGATTATTGTCACTTCCAACTTTAATATCTTGCAATCTACACGGTAGAAATTTTTGGAATTTTTTCCACATCCTTTCAAACTAGATTAGTACAAGTTCCTACAGTTTCATGTGTCCAAAAATGTTAAATGTGTCCAAATTTGACACTTGCACTAAAAATTGCAGTTTTGGAGTGTTTTTGGTGAAAACACAGTCCAAAACATTTAGGGATTAATAGATTCATGATGTCACATAAGTGAAACCTTGCATTGAAGTCACATTAGCGCAAGCCACAATTATTGCTTCACATAATTTGAGTGTTCATTCATCCACAATTGCATTATTAAAATATAAAAAATTATAAAAAAATATATTATACGTTTTAAAGGTAAAGAGTTTTTCTTACGCATAAATTTATTTATAATTTTTTTTTGTATTCAAATTAATTTGTGTGTTCCTTTGCCTACAATTTCATGTTTTTTTTAGTTATTTTGATAAATAAATAAATTTGACCTTTTGGAGTTGGAAGGGCTTCATTCTTCTCTATGTTATTAGTGATGCCCAATTAAAGGTTTAAATTTATAGTTGAAAATGTTATGGTGTGAAAATTACCATGTAATGTTACAAACATTCAACAATTTGGTGTGAAAATTAAACATATTCAACCTAGAATCTATTTTAGAACGAAATACCCCCACTTCCTTGGTCCCTAAAGTCTTTAATACATTGTTTTGGCAAAAAAACATTCAAAATTGCCATTTCTAATACAAATAGCCAAATTTCTAAACATCAAATTTTTGCATATCCAACCTTAAGAGCTTCCATTTAACTTATGTGAATATTCATGGAAGAAAATGTGGAAAGTTTAACCTAGTGAATTATAAGATAGTTGCATTTAAATTTATAAGAAACCAAATTATTTGCACCTTCCTACATTAGATGATAAGACTTGGAATCCTCCTAATTTATAATGCTATGTTGCAAATTTTGAATTAAAAAAATTTATGTTGAAAAATTGAGTTGAGGATTAAAGGAAAAAAATTCCAAAAGAAAAATTTGATTTCCATTTTGACCAAAAATGTTAAATAGAAGCAGATACCAAATTGAAGAAAAAACTAAATCAATAATAGTTTAAGATGGACTAAAATCATACTAATTCCAATTTTAAGATTATTTTAACAAACAAAATAAACCTTATGCAATTTTTTTAATTGAATTTTAAAATGGATTTAATACATTATTTTCTTCTACAATATGCTCTAATTGCATGCAAAACAAGATGCTCTTGAACTTTCACAATATTAATCTTAACAAATCAATATTTGTGTATATATATAAGAAATAAAATTTAAAAATTTCCATTTCCATTTTTTAAGCATTGCCCAAATTCAACTATTTTGAGCTTCATGTGGCATAACTTTTGTTTTAGGGCATTGATTCAAATAAAATTATATTCCTAAAAAGCTAAGGTGTTGTTCTATTTTTTTTTTAAGTTTCAAAAGTCATATTGAAATTTGTGATCATAAGAATTGAACAAACATTCACTTGCCTCCCAAGAGGACACTTGGAAATTTAGGGGTTATAGAATTAATCAAAATAGGATGAATCAAAGGTTTTTGGACAAACATCAATTTTTACAAATTAATACATTTTTTGGAGTAAATTTTATTAAAATGCTTACATTGAGAGGGAAATTAAAAGAATGTTATTATAACTCTTGCAATATTTTCCTTTTGAATGTTTTGTTTAGAATTGTGAAAAAACTATTGCATGTGATGCAAAATTTGTTGAAAAGGAAAAACTTAACCTTCAATGATGATCACTTCTAGTGGAATCAACTTTATCCATTGGCACATGCAATTAGCTCACTTCTATGACCATTGTGGCTTTTCCTTTGTGCTTTGTTTTTGCAACATGAAGGTGACCTATTTCGATACTCATTGTTTACGAGTTCTCACATCCATTTGAGAGTCAAGTTTCCACCACTAAAGTCTCCCAAGCCAAAGATGGGCTACCAAAAACCTTCAATCTTCAATGGATGTCAATTGTAGTATAAAAAACAATAGAGCCTTAATAAATTTATAAGTTGAAGTCTATCAAATTTATTTTAAAATTTTGAATGGATTAAAAAAGATATAGTGTTTCTATTATATGTATTCAATTATGTGTATGTATAGTTTTTGATTGCCTTTAAATTTCAAACCTTATAAAATTAATTTTATACAAATCTTCTAAACTTTTAAACTTTAGTTATTTATGACTGAAGGATATTATTAAATTTTATTAAATCTTAAATTTATTAAAAATTCATTTAACTAAACTGAAATCATCTTAACTACTAAATATTTATTTTTTCCAAACTAAAAATTTGAATAAAAATAAATTTGGTAAAAAAGTCAACAATAACCTATTGCCAACACCACCCAATGCAAATGTATTCAAATAAATGAAACAAACTCTCCAAATCAAGTATTGAAGTCATTCCTAGGACAGAAAATGGCCACAATATCATTTTAGGACCAAAATTGCATTAAAATTTTGGAAGCAAATTTTATCCTCAACAAAAAAGCACTATGAAACAAATGAGCATCATGCAATAATTGAATTATATTTTAACAAATAATTTTACTTTGTATAATTACATGATCGTTAATAAGAAAATATTTACTTGCCTAAATACTTAATCCATGTGCCCCTTAGTACTAAAGTGACCACAATGGAGTTCTTCATTGTTTTGAAATATTGTAAATTTTTAAATTGTTGTAACTCCAAAATTTGTTAACTACTGAAAAATAGCAAGCTAATCGAAATTAACTGGTACGTGTTAATTTGTAGAAGAAGGCTCTAAATTCCATTGGAAAATTTATTGTGGTATTTAAGAAGAAAATTTGGAATGTGGTAGTTAGTAACAATTGGCATCTTGATGATCAGTAGTTGCTAGTTAGATATCTTGAGTCAAATGCAGTAATTGTATCTATAGGAAGAATTAAATCTCATTTGATTGCAGTAATAAAATATTTGAAGTCTTCATCAACTAAAAAAATAATAGAAATTGAGTTGCCATCAAGCTCCAAAAAAGTGATTTGAAGCCTTCAATAACAAGTTATGGACAAAACTTAGAGGGAGATATTAGACATCTTTTTGTGTTCCTTTTTTAAACTTGATCACTCAAATTTTCTTGTTTGATTTAGTTTTGAAAATCTTGAATTACCTATTATTAAGTGAGGTCTAAACTTATGCTTCAAATTCAATTATTGCATTTTGCATTTTAACTATGAGCTCAAATAAAATTCTAGTTTATACATACTCCACATAGATTATTGTACTTCCAACCACCCTACAACCCACTTGTAAATAGCATTTGTTTTTTCCCCGCATTTCAAATATTGATCAACTTATGAAGTTATGCAATATATATCCATATTGTAGAGCAATGTTATAAGTTTTTTTATTCTATATTGTTATTAAATTTGTATGGTTGATGTAATTCTATACATAATATCTTTGTACTCTTTATCCATTATATAGAGCATCTTAAAGTGATATAGGGTATAAAATCTTTTGTCTTTTATTTGCTAATTGAAAAATGTTAAAGTAATCTAGGACATAGAATTCACAGCCATTATCCATTGACTAGTGCATCCAAACTTAATGTGGGTTATTGAGTCTTTGCAATTATTATATAGTAACTAGCACATCTTAAAGTGATATAGGGAATAAAATCTTTGGTTTTTATCCACTCACTAGTATATGTTGAACTGGTCTAGGATAAAGATTTGTAGAATTTATCCAATGACCAATGCACCTAAAAATGATGTAAAGTATAAAATATGTAGTCTTAGTCCATTGACTAGTACATCTTGAAATAATTTATGATATAGAATCTATAGTTTTTGTCCATTGGCTAGTACATCTTGAAGTGGTATGGGGTACAAATGAGGGGCACTTAGTTTGCACTCAATAGTACATCTTTGTCTCCACAAGCCTGAATTTGATTAGATTTGTAGATAAGTTCTACATTACAATGTTAACATGTTTTTTGCATTAACAAAAAATTGTTATCCTAAAGTCCCATTGTCCCTAAGAGGGATAAAATGGATTTGGGCAAGCCTCTATAGTCTCAATATTCATTATGATTTTCTAAAACTTTTTGTAAAGATACAAAAACACATTAGTTTTAGAAGAATATCATTTTTATTTCAACTGGTGTTTAAGAATAGAAGTTGTGGCACAATAAGATAAAATTTAAGTTTTGTGGGTAGAAAAAATCCCATGAAAGCTAAAAATTAAAAAAAAATTCTCATAGATTATACTTTTGTTTACGTAGAAAGATTTGATTCATTCCATTTGGATTTGTTATGTGAATGCTATGGACAATCTTGTTTCTTGGGCAATCAAAGCATCTTCTTGAAAAAATAACTTGTAGGATTAATTTTGAATTCAATTTTTACAATTTAAAAAGAAAATCACAAAGTTAAAATCTCTTGCTAGAACAATTTGACCGTTGAGATTAGCGTGTTTCAATTCTATTGTACAACTATTAGCTATTTAGTTTTCCCTTCAATCTTTAACCTACTTCTACTTAACAATTTTTTAAAGAATAAAAATCAAATGTTTTTTTTGTTTTTTTTAAATGCCTAGACTCTCAACTCAATTCTTGAATATAGAAAATTCAAAATTCAAAATCCATAGTGCAAAACTTTTCAAATAAAAAGATTCAAAACCCAAAAGTCTACTCAAGTAAGGTGCAAAAAAAATTGTTTTCTTCACTTTGAATGCAAATATTTGTCTTGCAATTTATTGCACTGACAAGGTTTTTTGAAATTTCTTCTACACGTTCTTACACTAGTCTAATACAAAATCCTATAATTAGACATGCAAAATTAATTGATTGATTGATTTTTTTTTACTATTTGCAATAGAGATGGCAATTTTGAGTGATTTTTTAATGGAAAAAAGGCATTTGTGGCTCTAAAGGTCAAAGCAATGTGGTGATCTTAGTGTAGGGCATAGCTACCAGTAGAGGCTCCTACAATTTATTGGAAATATTATAGAAACATGGATCAACCATTTGCTATAAATATATATCTTGAAATATCACAAGTATTTTGCCATTAGAATTGAGCTATAAAAACAATCCTATGTTTAAAGTTTCAAAGGCTATATTAGACAATTGTATGAACAATTGTAGACTATTTATTCTATTTTCAATGCTCCAATCCCCATAGATGGCACATTAAAATTAAATTTATCATGATGAAATTAAATTTAGCCTTTACATAATTGATTAATATAAATCTGATATTATATATATATATATATATAAATAAAGACAATTCTTTTATACATCTCATTTTTTCCAAATTATTGGTGGTTTTTTTAAATGTTATAGGTTGAAAAGACAATAAAAAAATATATATTCTAGTGATGACCTTTAGATTGGAACTAGTTTGGGCAATATGTGAAATCTTCTTTACCTACATCTATTTTTATATTGAAAAATATAGGGTGCATTAGGTGTAAATAGACTTGACTAAAATCATGAAATGAAACTCATAAAGTAAAGCCATGACTCAATCCAAGCCAAAGCCACTAAATGAAAGCCATGACCAAAAAAATAGTACCAAGCAAAACCATAATTATTGCATCAAATAATTTGTGTGGCCTTTTATATGCTATACAACTTTTTCAAAAAAATGTTCATTAGCTTTTTCTCTAATTTTTATTTGAATATTTATTTGCCTAAACTTTCATCAACTCTTTTATATAGTATTTATAAATGTTCTTCAACAACTGTAGATTGTGCATCATTTATGACTTGTTGATGCCTTAAATCAAACGTTTGCCTCTTTTAATCAAAGCCCAATTACTTAGATGATTTGTTGGTGAGCTATAATGGTGCAACTTAATGGATCTTCATGCAAGCTCTTCACAATTGCATACACCACAGATATCACATTTTGTATCCTATTAAAGATGTTGATTTAGGTTGTTTCCCTGATGAGGGTTCATCTTCATAAGTGCCTCAAGAATGAAAGGTTCACTCTATTTTGCAAGGTTGGTAACAACAACCATTTTTTTAGGCTCTAATATTTGTGTGAAAATCTACAAGCAAAGAAAAGACATCATTTGTTTGAAACATAATTTCATAGTTTCAATACTAAGAGGTTAAAACCTTCCCTGTGTAGTCATTAGTAATGTCGAGACTAAAATAGAGCCCTCATTAATTTTTAACCTTTTTAAAAAATAATCAAATTGTCTTCAAAATAGTCTATAAACTTTATAGCTCATAGAAGACATGTCATTACATTTCTTTAAAACTAAAATATTTTTTATATATGTAGTGGAAAAAATAGAGTGGAAAAATATTAAGGATATTGAAATCAACCAAACAATTCCATGCTTAGTTTTGTTAGTGTTAACCCCTAAAGTTGTATTGGTCTTTCAAGAGACAAATGAAAGTTTGGGCAAGTTGTTGTGATCACGATTTTTTGAACCTTTTTTGGAAGATAAAAAACACAATGACATTTTAGAATTACAATTTTTATTTCAATTTGTATCCAAGAACAAAATTTATTCTATAATAAGTCCAAATTTTTTGTCGTTAAACAGAAAAATAAACCCACAAAAATTCAAATTGATTTATTTCTCATTGATTGTATTTTGGCATGTACGGATAGCTTTGATTTATTCCATTAGTAATGAGAAAGTTATGTAGCTTTTTGTTTTGTAGGCAATCATTGAATTTTTTGAGAAATTAATGTATTAGATTCATGTTTGATTCAATTTTTATAATTTCACAACAAAAAATGTTCCACAAGGCTTAGTATAATTTCTAAAATAATCTCACCATTAGAATTAGTTTATCTCAGTTCCATCTTAAAACTATTAACAATTTAGTTTTTCCTTTAACTTAATTTCATACCTACTTCTACTTAACAACTATTTTAAATATGAAAATCAAGTTGTTGTTTTAATTTTCTTCATAGACTTTCAACTCAATTTTCCACATGACATTATTTTACCTTTGAAATTTGTAGCGCAAAATTTTTAAGCTAAGAAGATTCAAAGTCTTATAATCTAGTCACACAAAGTGTAGAAAAACTTGCTTTTTTCAATTGAAACACTAATATCTTGCAACATGTATGGTTAAAGTTTCTAAAACTTCTTTTACACATTTTCATACCAATTTAGTACAAGATCTTAAGGTTAGATATTTAGAAAGAAAAACAATTTGTAATGTTTCTTGTTCTTTGCAAAAGAAATCGTAGTTTTGAGTATGTTTTTAATGAAAATAAGGCCTTAGGACTTTAAAAATAAAGAGTCTTGGTGTACTTGTATTAGCCCTAAAAAATTAGAGCCTACAACCATGGGAACAACCTCAATATCATTGTTTGTTTTATTTTTCTAATAGATATGAGTGGAAGTTTTTTTGGTTTTATTTTGAAGAATTGAAATCACATGTTTTCTATGATTCATAGATAAATTCTTAAAAACTTTCTAATATAAATTTGAAGAAAAAATTAAAAAAATTTCCTATCAAATAAATTATATAATTCAATTTTAAATATAATTTAAAGGTATAAATAAAAAATCCCTTTTAAAATCAATTGTAGATTGAATATTTGTGATTTTCATTATAATTTTTTCCTTGAAGTTCAAAATGTTAAATTCTAATTCTAGTGAATTTTTTATATTTTTATATCTTTATTCAAATTGTTTTTGAAGGGTCTTTTTTTGAACTATAAAGGTTATTTTTTGAAGCCAAATCTACAAATACCAATTGAATAATAGAATATTTGCAAAGAAGAAAAGTCTTCAAAAACTATTTCATAGAAATGTTAAAAGAACTAATACACAATTCTTCAAAATAAATGTTTGATAAATAAACACATTTCTATGTCCTTGGGATAAATTTGTGTTCATTTGTTGTTTAAAATTTGAATGATTAGTCCTTCAGAGATTAAAGTTGGAACACCATGGTGTAAACCAAGTTTCCATGTCATTCTATGATTAAAAAATCATAAGACTACAAAAATTTGACTATAGATTATTGTAATTTTCAAACTAGAGTAAAAATAAAACTTCATTCGTTCATCTCATTAATCAAGGTCAAATTCAAATGATCATTTTGGGGCTAAAATTTAGATTTGTAACAAGAAGTACATATAGTCCAAGTACATTGAAAAGCATACACTATCAAATATTATCTTCTACAATCCTCTTTTTTACAATTTTCTTTTTTTAAGAAGCCAATCAAACCTCAATAATGTAATTTCTACCAACACCTCCATACATATAACTTCAAAGAACTCTCAAAAAAGAGAATTGATCAAAAATTCCTTTTCTTTATTCTATATTGTTCATTTGATATCATCTAAATGCTATAAAGCATCTTCTATATTAACTCCAAAAGGATCAAAGCACATTTAGGATAAAAATTGTAAAAATTGTCTTTTTTAGGGAAGTGAGAAAAAAATAAAAAATTAACTTTAAGAAAAAATCAATGTACAAACTTATAGTAGATTAATGAATGAAAAAAGAAATTCACAATCATTCATTATGTGAATTGAAAGATTATAGTGTTTGAAATTAGAAAGATTTTTTTTCCTAACCTAGCCAAATAGGATCAAAAGACTTTAACTCCTCTTAGATTGGGACTTTTTCACAACCCATGGTCTTTTTAAAGTTGCTTTCTAAATTATGTCAATTATATATTTACCAAACTTAAAGGATAGAGGAGTAATTTTGTGCATGTTGCTTGAAGTTGCCTACCTTATCCGAAAAACTTCAAACAACATAACTTTTGATGTACGCACCCAAGGTGGTAAGGTAAACTATTCTATTACAAACAAAATGGGAATAAGTTCATTGTGGGCAAAATTATAATGGTGGTGTATATTTCAAGAACTTGAATGTACACCACCATTACATTTTTGTGCACAATGGGCATCTTCCTATTCTCCTTGTCATGGGGTAGTTTACCCTCCATGTCCACACCTCATGCCAAAATTTTAAAAGTTTCTTATTCAAAATTGACTTGGGAAGAACCACTACATTAATTTTCCATTGGTCATTCAACAACCACTTGGTCTTTCATGGGGTTAGCTTCAATATTTTTGGCTTTATATGCTCTATTTTTTATTAGATATTAGAAGAATTTTATTTTATTTTACTTTATTTTATTTATCAAAGATGAAATCACATGTCTTCTACATGTCCTAAAACTTTTAAAATGAAATTATTCTGAATTTTTGAAGGATAAATGAAAGATATTTGTATCAAATACAAAAAGACTTTTAAAATTAATCTAAATTTTTTACCATTTTGTATTTTAGGACATTATGGTGTAAGCTGAAATTCTATACAATTCTATAATTAAAAAATCAATAGACCATGGTTATAGGTCCAAAGTTCAAATTGCAATATAATATTTAGTTTATTTCTTTTTGTATTGAATAGAAGCTAGACTTAATATGCTTTGTTTTGTATGATGGGCTTGAATTCACAAAAAAACATATTAAAGCCTAAAATTGAGATGAAGAGTAAGAATGTAGATGTTGCCAAAATACACTAAAGGAGTATTTTGGTCATCCATTTTTCTAGCCCAATTGAGACGTCTAACCAATTTTGTCCTCTATTGTTGGGTCCAATTGCACCCTCTTGCATTTTAATGTAGTAAAAATTGTAAAGGGTTGCAACATAACTTTTTCAATGTAGAATTGGGTTTGGAAGGCATTGGAATTGGTTTGAAAAGTTATGGTTTTATAACTTTAGGGAACATCCTCATATGTGGTTATTCTACAATTTGAAGGGACGTTTTTGGACCACTAGTACTATTGCAATTATAAATGAACCAAGAATTTTTTTTCCTAAGACAACAATGAAAAACATATGTTTTTGCTTTGACCACCTCTAATGTATTTTTTTTATGAAAATTGAATTGACCAAAACTTTGATTTGCCGATCTATTGGAAAATAAATATTGAATTAATTAGTTAAGCATGTGCAATGACCTAAAAGACAATAATGGATCATCCTACTTTATTATCTTAGAGAAGATATTCCCCTACAAACATGTTCAAAGAGTTTTAACCCTTCAAAGAGTTTTAACCCTTCAAAGAAAAAGGGTTGTTTGCAAAAATCAATAGTTTCTATTACCATGTGAATTTTTGGCTTAGAAAATTGCAAAAGCACTCATTGAAAGTCAAGCTATTTGTAGTCCAAATTTATATTTTTTGCTTTAGCCAATTGGTGATTTTGTATGTTTACTAGTAGCTTTACCAATTAGTAGTGCAAATTAGGAGTTTACTATTGGTAATTGCTGATTGAGGGTGGATTTCAACTAATTTGTAATTTTAAGGGTTTAATTTCCAATTGGTAGTTAAAGCATTTTGAGGCAACTAGTTAGACTTTTAGGTTGGTGAACACCAAGTGATTTTCAATCTTCATTGTAGTGTTGTAGGAACTCCTTCCAATCATTAGAAGTAAAATGATTGTTTTTTTTGTATTTGATGAATATAAGTGGATGTTTTCAATTGTAAGTGTAACTATATAATGTGATGTGAGTGTGTGTGATGTGTATGTGTGTACCAATTGAAGTTATTTTAAAACTATGTGACGAAATGTGAGTAATACAATTGTTGTGAATTTAATTGATAAATTTTATATGAGCAATTGGGAGGAAATTGTTGATGTTATTAATTGGAATTGAGTGGATTATAGTATGTAAAATTACTGATAGGGAATTGGGAAAATATTTGAAGAAGCCGTGAGCATTAATTGAATTAATTGAGTGTGTTGAAAGTTAGTGAGGAATTAAATTAATGTGAAATTAAATTGAACATTGAAGTAAATCAATTGGAGAAAAACTTTAAGTTTTGTATTGTTGAGTGACTAAGTGTAAGCCAATTGGGAATGAAATAATGAGAGACTAGTGAGATTGAAACTGAATATGAATATCCAACATAACCAATTGGAATAACTTGGGTTGTTTGTCATAATCAATATATAAAACCGATTGGGAATATTGAATAGGATTGATATTAATAAAAATGAATAGAAAAATTGGAATTAAAAAAAAATCGAAATGAATTAAAAAGATTATAAAATGAAAAATAAAAGAATGTGCATTTTGTCAATGATTGGACAATTTAAAAATGGAATGCAAAGCTAAAAAAGATAATTTCATGAAGACATATAAAAGTGCAATTGAAGAAATAAAAAAGAAGATTAGTAAAGTGGAGTAAATTAGAGAAAAAAATTGAACAAGGAGAATAAATTAAAAGATTGCATTGGAGAGAAGATAAATTGGAGCAAAGAATTGAAAGTTAAGTCCAATTAGATTATTGATAAGTAGTTCTAAAATTTTAGTCTATTGATGTGATGTTGAAAATAAGGACAAACGCAATCTTGCAATTGGATCTTTAATAATATTTTATATTCCAATTTGAAGTGAATTACCTCCTAAAATTCGATCTCTACTTTGGAGTTTAATTTTAGAAGAGGAAAAATAATCCCATCTACACTACTATAAAAGACCTTCACTTTTGACAACAAAATTTCATGGATGAATAACTGAACTTTTATCCTATTATAAGAACTCTATGTCATCCATCGGATGTCAAATGTCTTTATTGACGTTTAAGGGTTAAGAAAAAAGATGAAAAATCTTAATCTTTCAATCTCAAATTTTACATTTTTGCATTTTATATCCCAAATGCTTTGAATGCATTTAAAAACAAATGGTTAGGGTCATTTTTGCTACACCCAAATGATTATTTAGTAAGGTCTAAATTAATTATCTCCAAAAAATACAATTCAATAGAAATTGTAGTTATAATGTTGTAGCATTTGTGATGTGTAATGGTGGCGTTGTGAAATTGGAAATTTGTATTACTCACGTTGTTGCATTGCGAATGCTTTCACTATGTAAAAATGTATAATTATATGTCAAAGAAAAGAGTTTTTTTGAAGTATTAAGAGGCAATTGAAATGACATTTCTCTTACCACTTTATTTTTTTTACCTTTGTTAGACATTCATTTTATTAGAGTTCTTTTATTTTTCATATAGATAGATATTTTGAAATACTCTATATATTAAAAGTTATTAAAATGAAAGGTGAAGTTTGTTTTACCTTTTTTTAAAATTTTAATTGATTTTAATTTAACATAGGGATGTGAATAGAATTATATAGAGGAAAAAAATTAGCCAATGGATGAAATGTTGTCTGTGTAACTTGTTTAAAGAAATCCACTTGCTTAGGGGAAGAATCTTCTTCTTCCTTCTTATAGTTTACTTAGGAAAATTATGAGTTTGGAGAGACATAGCATGTTGACTTTTGTAAATTTTGTAATGAAGTTTTGAGAGCATGTTTTTCTTGTTCTTGCAATTCCAAAATCCTATCACTTGCTTTATTTGGAGTTTCTATGTGAAAGTTATGATTGATGGAATGAGAAGGGTTTATTTGCCATAAAGTTCAAGGTTAGAATCTTTGAAAAACTATAAATTATGGACAATATTTTTGTTTCAATTGAATTTTAAAGAGGTTGTAGATTCTTGTGTTAGCTTTTCAAAAAGCTATCACATACTTGATTTGGAGTTGTAGAATGAAAATTATGCACTTAGAAGCAAAATAGTGATGAGTTGTTTTTGAATTGAAGAGAGAGAACTTTGACCACCTATAAGTTAAGGATAATACTTTTGTTTTAGTTGAATTTAAAAGGGATTATAGATTTTTGTGTTAAATTTTCAAAAATCTATCACAAATTTCATTTGGAGTTGTATAGTAAAAGATTTGGGGCTAAAAGTACAAGATTGTAGTTACCGCCGAAATTAAGAGTATCAACTTTAGAATACCATAAAACATAGACAATATTTTATTTTGAGTTGAAATTTGTAAAAATTGTAGATATTGGTGTCAACTTTCTAAAAAACTATCACACTTTTAGTTTGGAGTTATATAATGAGAGATATGGGTTTGGAAGTGGAGTAATGTCAAGTTGCTTTTGATTTGAGAAGAAAAAACTTTGGATAACAATAAAAGATGAACAATATCTTCATTTGACTTGAATTTTAAAGAGGTTGTAGATATTTATGTTAGTTTTTCAAAAAGCTATCACACTCTTCATTTGGAATTTTGAGCGATCGTGGCACTCACTTAAGTGTTGGATACTTCTTTTAAGTATTCACAAGTTTTATTTTCAACTCATTTAATTTCTTTATAAGTTTTGGTAGTATAATTGGATTATATTATCTTCTACGGAGCATATATGGTACCTATACAACTTCAAGCATTATACGAATACTTCTACAGGTACTTCTACAAATACTTCTACAAACATTTATATAACTTGGAGAATTTTATGGATATTTATACAACTTCAAATACTATATAAGTATGTATACCAATATATGTATTATTCACATATATTGTACTTGTATAGAGACGTTGTATTTCACGTATATTGTTTGAATTTCATTTCTATTTGGTTATAGGATCCTTCATGTTCTGGACCAATTCCAATTGCAACTAGAAATTCTGCATTAGACCAAGCTAAATTCTCCCTCCATGATAATGCCATCAATTATCCACCATACCAAATAACCATTTGGATATAGTTTTCTATAGTTTAATTTTGCCCATCTAATATTGAAACCTATACCTTAACCCCTTATTGCTATAGTGGACCAAAAGTGTCCTCATACAATTTTCAAAGTTCTATAACTTTTGCATCCAATGTCCAAATTCATTAAAAACTTGTTGAAAAACTTGTGTTCTCTCTTCTAGTTTGTATGGTATATTTTCAAAATGATTCAAGATGTACATAATAATTGGAAGCCAATCAAAGTTCACAAGTTCAATTTGAGTCCACCAAATTGCATTTGATGGTTGCAACGTTGGAGGGTTGTAACTTCATCCAATGTTTATTTTCAATAAAAATTTGTTGTGCTCTGTTCCTCTTTTAGTCAAGTTATTGTGGTAAATTTTTTATGTCAATCCAAGTTTCTTTGAATGTTTGGGAGCAATACAAAATTTAAAATCCTGACATTTTTGGATTATAGTGAACTTCGGCGGCTTATTTCTTCTCCATACAATGTCCGTTTCCAATAAAAAAAATTTGGAAAAGTTGTGCATACTAGTCTAAAATTTCATATCAATCCAAAAAGTTATGAATGACTAAGAAGCATTTTAGTAGAAGGAGGTTCAACCTCATATGTGTTTTTTGCAACTTTTTTGACCTATTTTTTGACATTTGCAAGCCATATTGCAAACACACTCAGTCAATTTATTGATATTTTTTACACTATTGTGTTTGAATGTTGGTTTTGAATAACTTTATAGTTTTAAATTTTTTCATTTGAATAAGTTTAGAAATCAAATTTCACCTCCAAGTGTGTTGCTAGGAAAATTTCAATATCTTTTTTCAACACTCAAACATTATAATCTATCAATCTATACGGTCAAATGACTCCAAATTTGTAGCATATCATCTACAACATATTCACTACAATATTATATGGTTAAGATCTTTTTAACTTAGTGAAATTTACATCTATATTAGTACAAAAATAATGATGTTTTTGAACCAAAGTGAGACTTTGGCGATGAGGGGTTAATTTATAGATTCATATAGAAACCTATAACCCTAAAACTTCTGAATTGAAGTTGAAGATTATGAATTTTTGAAGTTGGAAAGTAAACCCTAAACTATGCTCATTTTTTTAAACACCAAATTCATGATTACAAAGACAATGATTTCCAAAAATTTGTAATTTCACTAAACTTGGAGACAACATTATAGTTTGCTACCTTGCACTTGGAAGCCTTGATCCTAAACCCTACACAAAAGCTTATGGGATTTAATTGTCCCCAAAACCATGAATAGGTAACCTAAACTATTAATTTGAACTTGGACAAATTGCAATCGTTTAAAGGAGTGTAATAATTTGAACACAAAAGACTACAAAACTACAACCTCTTCGACCACCAAGCTCTCCAACAACGATGATGGTAAAGTCCTAAACTTAAACCAATATAAATAAAGAAGTAAAAGTTGTTTGTGAAAAGACGGCAGTAGAGGGGGGTGAAATCTTGGAGTGCAAGATCAAAAGACCTCCAACAATTGAAATTCAAACCCATTTATTCACCTCCAAAAGAAAAGAACTAGCAAACTCCGAGGTTGGAGATTGGCATTACTACAAGCCACGAACAACCAACCACAATACGACATGTATCAATTCTTGGAGAATTAAACCGAAGTTGAAGAAGGTGTGACTACTCCTATTCACCTCTAGAGGAGAAGGATCAGCAAACTCCGAGGTCAAAGATTGGCGTTACCACAAGCCACGGACAGCACCATGTATGAAGGTGTGCCTACCCCGATGTATGATGATGAAGTGTGGTCCCAAGAGTTGCTAAATATCATCCAGAAAGACGAAGATTCTCATGGATGTTTTGTTATAAGCCCTACAGACTTAGGTTCGTCTCTAAACCCTAACTAGAACCCCAAGACCTGGTTGCCTGCACGGCTGCACCCAACCTCATTGTTCCGGAAATTCCACCTTCGTAATGCGTCCTACCTGAGAGACAATTGCGAGTTAACTTTAGGTCGCTTGTTGCGAGCGAGATTATTGTACTTTAGAGAGTAGAAATTGAAAGGATTGAAGGTACTGACGGCGGATGCGGGGCTGTGAAGGCGATGATGGACGGTCATGCGGCATCAGTGCCGCAGACGAACGGGAAGGTGGATTCTGTTTTGGTAGAGAAGGCCGTGGACGCGCTGTTGAAGTGGAGCGCGGCGCAGAAGCTAAAGGCGCAGCTGCTTGAGGACGACCATTTGGTCTATGTTGTGGTTGGGATGAAAAAGGCGCCGGAGCAGGGGAGGACGAATCCCTATAGTGTCCACCTTCCTCACCCGCTCTATGATTTGGATGGGCATCATGAGGTCTGTTTGATCGTTAGTGATAGGGAGCATGGGAAGCAGAAGCTGAACAAGCAGAAGGCCAAGGAGCGGATTGGAAAAGATGGCTTGAACATCGCCAAGATTATCCCGTTGTCGAAGCTGAAGAAAGACTATTTCTCTTTCGAGGCGAAGCGGAAGCTGTGCGGGTCGTACGACTTGTTTCTGGCGGACGATCGAATACTCGGGGAGCTCCCAAAGCTGCTCGGGAAGGGGTTTTACAAGAAAAAGAAGCACCCCATTCCAGTGAATCTAACGAGAGGGCAGTGGCGAGGGCAGATCACGGCGGCTTTGAATTCGACCTTCGTGTATGTCAGCGGTGGGACTTGCAGTGTTGTCAAAGTTGCGAGGGTGTCGCAGCCCCGAGAGGAGATCATTGAGAATGTTAAAGCAGTAGTGGAGGGTGTGGCACTGCAAATTCCACGGAAATGGGCCAATGTCCGAGCGTTTTTCTTGAAGACTTTGGAGTCTATCGCTCTGCCTCTGTACCAATCTCTTCCGGGTAGTATGCCATTGAAATTCGAATTGGAAGGCAAGAAGAGCTTGGAACCATCGAAGAAGAAAGCTAAGTTAGCTGAAGGTAATATGAGTAGGATATTGAAGAATGAGGAAAAGGATGTGGTGGAGGATACTGTAATAGCGGAGAAACCTAAGAACGGGAAACGATCACTTGTGGAGGGCAAGCTGAAAGGACTTCGGTCCGCTGTGTTTGCAACTGGAGCGTAAATTGTATCGTTTTTTTCTCCTTTAATTTCCCAACAATTTTGATCCCTACTTTTAGGAGCGTGCTGTGCTATTGCCTTGAATCCTGCAATTCCTTGGGTCTGATACAACCCATCGTAGCTATATGCTCTCAGTTTTATAGTATGTTAGTAGCTTTGGCTTGGCAAGGAGCTGATGTAATTTTACAACAAAGATTTTTCATTTTCAACCTCTGTCGGCATGCATCGGCGTGCCGTAGCACAGATTTTCCATGGCCAGCTTTCGGAGTATGATAATAACGAAGCTCGTTTTCCTTCCTCAGATGAGTTGACGATAGTGAGAGGATATTCTTATTATTTTCAGAAGAGTGCAGGCACTGTTTTTTGAGACTTCAGAACTTTTGGCTCTTTATGGATGTGCACTTTCGATTGGAGCTGTTGGGTGAGGATTTGAAGATTGAGGCCGCAGCTTGAGAATATATCACAGGTGAGCAATTTTGGAATAAGTTCAGTCGATCAGGAATGATGGGTTTATGATTTCCTTACGAATTGAACATCTCCGGTGCTGGCGATGGCCGAGAGATGCTTGAGTTGCAAATTGCGACCATTGCAGGCTAGTTTTCCGAGACGCAAGAACCTGCGTTTTTTCTTCCTCCCCCTAGTTGATTGACGAATTGATGAGTATTCTGGAGGAAATTTGTTGTATAGTTTAGGGTTCGGTGCACTCGAACGACGAATCGTCGTGGTGTGTAAAAATTGTCTCTGCTAGAAGTAACATTGTAAGGTTGAGGATAACAGAAACCTTTCAGGAACCTGAACCTGTCTGTTAACAACAGCAACTCGTGTTTTCGTACACTTGGTTGAACTTATTAGCAATTGGTGTAATCGTGTAAATATGGCTTAGCCAAATGTCTGATCATTGATCTTTGAATGAAAATGGGTTGTCTGATGTTTCTTATTGTAGTCTACGACCTCCCACCTTGAAATTGCATAAGAAATTCATACATAGTGATAATTTTTTGAACCTCAACAGATTTGACTCTTAGATCCAAAGATTACTCCAAAGCTCCGTACATCTCTCCAAGAACACACTCGTATACATATCTTAAGAATGCATAGGATTGAACCCTACGCACAAAATGCTATAAATGGCGAATTGAATTGGAATATTGAATGCTGAAGTCAAATTAATTGACTTTGCTAAATCAACGATTTTTTTTCTTAGGAAACTTCCATCCCTACTAACTTAAACAATTTATGTTACATTCCAAGAGTGCAGTACTGTGCAGTAGCGATGTTCCATGATTCAGTAAACGTCTGAATCTTGTACCGTAGAATTTTCATCTTTGGTATAGACAAGGCATCATTCTTCCGTTTGGCACCGTTTAAAAAATGACCAGCACTCATTTTTTTTCAATTTTTTATCGTCCAGTAGGATTGCTCAAAGAATTTGGAGGTACCAATTTTGGCAAATTTTGCATAACAAGTTTTGTTGTTTTGGTAGCTACTATACAATGTCCAATGATCTACAACAAGTTTTTTGTAGAAATCTGGCAAAATTATTGCCCTTTATTCCTTACAAACTCAATAGGCTTATATTTACAAACAAAACTTTATCAAAATGTGGCAATATTCAATATAAGAAAGATTTTTAAACCAATACATTCACACTCAATAATCTAAGTCAATGATCTTTTTAACATTCATTGTTTGGCTGCTTTATAATATTGTATAACTAGACAATGGTCTTTATCATGTTGGAAAGATATTATATCTTTCTACATGCTTAAAAGAGACTTTTATAGTCAATTCCAAAATTGGAAGTGGCTAAGGAGTCATAGAAAGTAATTTTGTTCACTATAGGGGTCTTCTTTCAAAATGCAAAAGGGTTCTTTGCTTCATTAGTAAACAATGTTATGTTTTGGGTATGAAAGTAAAAATACTTAATTATGACCTATTTGTAAAATTGATTCCTATAAATTCTTGCCTTAAACATCTACATTTTAGAAATGAAATTTTGTTTTCAATTTTTGATACACCTACATTCAATACTTTAAAAACTCATTGTTTATTCATGTAATGTTAAAAAACTATTTATATGCTATAAAGTTCTATTTATCTAGATTCTTCTTTTAAACTTGAACTTCCATTATCTCTTTAGGGAACAAAATGGATTTCAAGTAGGCTCTTACAATTTCAATTTTTGTTGGGAATTTTTGAAACTTTTAATGAAGATAGGAAAGTAGATAAATTTTCTAGAAATATAATTTTTTATTTCAATCAATGCTGAAGAGAAAAAAAAATTTCACCCTAAGTGCTTAATGGAAAGTTGAGCAGTACAAAAATTTCATAGAAAGTCAAAATAAAAATTTGTAAAATTTTGTTTTATCATTAAAAGGGATTTCAATAAGGCAAGGGCTATTTTAGGCCTATTCCCTTTCTTGTAAACTATCAAAAACATTTAGTAATTAAAAATATTTTTAAATATTAATGTTTTCAAAAAATTGATTTAAAAATTAATTTTTTTATTATTACCTAATGAGACAATCGTTGTGCCACTTCAGGTAGCTGCTAGGCTGAGTTCCCACAATTTGGGAACTTTTGGGAACTCATAGCCCTCCACATGAGCTAAAAAACATTTGATGTGAAAAGTATTTTGTCTACATAGAAAGATTTGTGATGAGAAAATTATGGACAATCTTCTTTTTGAGCAATCTAAGCATCTTCTTGAAAAAGTAACTTATAGGATTCATTTTTTAACTCAATTTTTGAAATTTTTCAAAAATAAAAGGTTGATAGGGTTTAGTCCACTTGCTAGAACAATTTCATTGTAGGAATCAGTGTGTTTTAATTCCATCTTAGTCCTATTAACAATTTAGTTTTTTCTTTAATCTCAATCCTACTTCTACTTAACAATGTTTTAAAGAATGAAAATCATGTATATATTCATTGAATTTGTTTCTTAAACTTTCAATTCAATTCTTCAATCTAAATTTTTTTTAATTCAATATTTCTATTGCAAAAAATTTAAACTAAGAAGATTCAAAGTCTTCAAATCTAGTCAGACAAGGTACAAAGAAAAATGGTTTCATTCGCTTCAAATACAAATATATTGCAATCTAAATAGTCAAAGTTTTGAAATATCTTTTGCACATTTTTATACAAGTCTAGTGCAAGTTCATACAATTAAAGATACAGAAAAAAAATTTTGAATTTTTTGGCAATTTGCAATAGAAATGGTAGTTTTGAGTGGTTTTTAATTTTTTTTACATGCCATTTGAGTTTAGGGGATTATTGCAAACAAGAATCAACAAATACTAATATGACACTTTCGTAATGTGAACCATGCTCAAATGCTTACTAGAACATTTTTGGTGTTGTTATCTTATATAATCTAAGATATCTTGACAACATATCAAATCATAAGTGTACTAGTGGTATCTCAAAGACATTAACCCTTAAAGGACAGAACATATCACTGTGTGATCAAAATTCAACATCTTTCGATCTATATGGTCCATTTTGCAACAAAATTTTGATTTCAAAGAAGAAATTATATCTTTTTCTAGTCCCCCTTCTCGAGAGAGTTGTTCTTCCATGGGCACCGCTTTGGACAGGTTTTTGCTAATATTAGCCTATTTTTAGTGTTTTAGGTAGTTTTGAGAGCAAATTTGGATAATACTTTTTTTTAAGCATTTTCAATTCTTCCTAAATAGTGAGATTTCATCTTTCAAACTTTTTATACAAAAATGTGTAGATCTTACAACTTACAACTCTTCATAATATGTTGATGAAATAAGTTGGAAATACATAAAAAATTTCAAACTAAGAATATTTCATATTCATGCTTGGAAAAAATGGTAAATCAGTTGAAAGAAGTAGAGTATAATTTAAAATACTAAATTGTTAAGAATTTTGTCATGGAATTGAAAATTTCCAATCCCAATGGTTGTCATGTTGTGATAAGCAATCTACATCCAATGATTTTATTTTATTCCAAAATTTTCAAAATTTAAATTAAATAAAGGACTTTAAAGTTCATTTTAGAATATAGATTCCATATATGCTCACAAACTAAAACTCCTCATAACTTTCATTTCATTCATAAAAATGAAATGGTTCATAGCTTTTATTTCTTCAAAAAGTGATTTTTTTAATCTACCCAAGTTGTTTGAGTTGAGAAACAAACTACTCCCTATGTCCCACTAAAAAACTTCAAATCAAGCACAATTTTTATCCTACTAAAAAGCTTTGTTTTCTAATTTCAATTGTTGATTAGGGGCAAGTTGCAAGCGATTAGAGAGTATTCCTCTCCAAGCAAGCTTAGTCTTGCCTATATGAGACACCTTGAACTTGTTGCTTCTTCAAATAGCTGTGATGATAATGGATTTGATGACTACTTTGGTGCTATAAAAATTGTTCATGAAAAGAGCTAGGTTTTTTTGTTGTAGGTATTTAAAATGGGAGTAGATATATCTAAAATCCCATTGTTGCCACCAACCTTTAAACCATTAAGATTGATGAGTTGGTAGCATTTATAAACGATGCTCAAATATAATACTTTCTACATTAATATTGGATGTTTGAATGACAATGCCCAAGCTTGAAATTTTGTATAGATTTAGGAGATGGATTGTTGATTTTTGAATGCATGTATCATTGGCATAAAGACTAAAAATATAGTTAATCCCTCGTGGAAAAGGTTTTGGAGTTTTTTAGTGGGACAAGGGGAGTACATATCATACAACATTTTTTTAACTATGTAGTCAAAAGTTATGAAAATTGTCGGGCCTTTAAGAACATCCTCATCCACATGTGTGAAAATTTTAGAAATAAATGTAAAACAAGTAAAATAGAGCTTTCTTAGAAGAAATTCCAAACCTCAAATTTTAACCCCTAAATGCCCAAATTGCGTGTTTTTTTGGCAACATAGCAATTTGGGGCAACTCACCACAAATGGAGTTTTTAATTTTTTTCCTAAAATTTTAACATGACATGTGCTCAAGGAGTATTTTTAAGGCCCAAAAATTATCATAACTTTTGACTACATGGTTAAAAAGTTATTGTATGATACATATTTTTTATTGCTCAATGGGTAGTGAAGGTAGTAAAAAAATTTCTTTAAAAACCATTTTTTTAAGAAATTAAAATTTGAAATTTAGATTTCTAGATTTATATTTACTTGGAAAGCTTTGAATCATTCCATTTTGATCAATGAATCAAAAGTTACGAGGAGTTTTAAGGTAAGAGGTCTATAAACGGATCAAGCTCTAAAATTGCCCACCTCTTGAAATATACACTATTTGTACATGTTTCTTTTTCATTGCATCATAAATGTACAAATAGTTTACATTTCAGGAGGTTGGCAATTTCAAAGCCCACTGCATTAGAACTTCAAAAATTCATAACTAATTCTAGAAAGCTCCAAAAATTATGAAACAACTTAGACTAGATGTCAATTTCACTTGTCTTTTGAGGATAATTTATTGAATAATATATCAAAAAGTTTCACCTCCCCAAAATCAATTCTAGTTCTTAAATGGAAAATTTATGGATTGCTTACCGTAGTCTAAGGGGGTTTGAGGGTTGTTAATGAATCTCTAGTCTAACACTTTGAAGTCCTTTATTTAAACAAACTTTGAAGTCCTTAATTTAACTCAATTTTCAATATTTTTGGAAAAAAAATAAAAATGCTAAGTGTAGATTGTTTATTATAACATTACAACCATGGAAATTGGTATTTTTCAATTCCATAAATAAATTATTAACAATTTAGTATTTTGAATCATTCTCTTCTTCTTTCTACTTATTATTTTTTTCCTATATGTTATTTGATTCCAAATGATCTGAAAGTTTTCAAGCATGTAGCTAACTTGACTTGAAAAATGAATTCAAAGAGTAACCACCATTTTGGACATTTTTCATACAAATGTGACCTTCTAAAGCTGAGCTACCCAGATTTTTGTAGAGCCCCAAAAGAAATTTGTCACTTCAAATGCTAATATCTTGCAATCTACACTGTGAAAATTTTTTGAAATTTTTTCTACATATTTTTAAACAAGCTTGCTACAAGATCCTACAATTATTTATGTCCAAAAATGTTTTTTTCTTAAAATTTGATACTTGTACTACGAATGGCAATTTTGAAGCAGTGTTGATGAAAACATAGTCAAAATCATTTACATGTTAAGGCCATGATTAAATACTCCTTAGGATAAAAAGTATCCAATAGGTTATCTTATGTTAGCATGAAATCACTAGAAGTAGCAACTACACAAACAATGAAATTTAGTATAACCACTTCAATTGATTTGGAAATGCTATAAGTTTTATACCTCTAACGAAGATTTTTACCAAGAGTAAATATCTACACCATTCAAAGAGGGGAATCTCTGTAAACATAATTGGTAAAAGTATTCACCATGAAGAGTAAGAACTAATAGCATTTCCAAACCAATTAGTGTAGTTTACTTTGAATTTCATTATTAGTCTATCAACATCAATTTTGCATGTAGAGGCAATAGAGTCCCTTTCCAAACAAATGCTTTCAAAATAAAAGAAGTATCCAGTTGATTTCATGTTGCTCTTCTCCCCCATGTCGACCCAAAGATGCAAGTCCTATGCCTTCCATACGAAGGCACACAATTGAATACAACAATGTCAGATTTGGCCAATACCACGATTCACATGGCCATGGAGGATTGCCCCCTTCATTGGCCCCATCAAAGACACACAAGACACTACATCCTCCATTCCAAGTACAACTGGCAGGGTGAATTTTGTATTATTTAGGATAAATGTAAAAAAAAAAACTCCCTATTTAGTGCCATGTAAATTCTATGTTCTTTACCCCTCCTAACTAATATGGGATCTTTGATTCCAAATATGAATTCAAAATTTGCAAATTTTATCATGTAGACAAGTAAAAAAATTTTGCATTTTCCCATGAGGTAAATCCATCGTATTGGACCTACATCAAATGGAAGATTTAGCATCCTCCAATTCATGCTTGGCAACATTTGCTTTCAGACTTCAGATTTCAGGCTTTTTCATGATTAAGGTAACAAATTCAGAAATCGCCCACCTAAAAGCTGAAACTAAATTTTGGAGATGTGAAACGTCTTGAAATATTTTTCAGTAAATTTTCCTTGAAGAACAAGAAAAATTGGCATCTAATCCAAGTTGTTTCATATTTTTTGGAGCTTTTTGAAATTAGTTATGAAATTTTGAAGTTGAAATGGCCTAGGGCTCTAAAATCGCCCACCCTCTAAAATGTACATTGTTTGTACATTGTTGAAGGCTATAAAATAGTTACATGTAAAAGCTGTGTACATTTGAATAGGGTGGGCGATTTTAGAGCTTGTGCAATTGTAGAGCTTATTACCTTACTGCTATTCATTACCAGCTCACTACTATAGTTGTAATGGAAACCAACATTTGTACAAATATATGGTAGGAGGTCCTAAAATGGAGCATTTAAGGAAAAAATCACAGCTGTAGAGTAAAGGATCTAACCAATGATTTTTATTTTATTCTGGTAGATAGGCAAGTAGAATAGAAATGAATAGCAACTAAAATTGTATTTTTGACTTAAAATGAATTAGTTATGATTTTCAAAGTGACCAGTGCATAGGTGGCTATTTCTAGTCATAGACCTCAACAAGGATGAATTGACATGAAGCTCTCAAAAGAGCAGAGAAGTTCCAAAACACACCAGTAGAGCTTCAAAATGCATGCACAGAATTTTTTAACTGGAGCAAGGTAAGTGTTTGCCTCCTACCCTAATTATTATAGTTGCAATCTTTTTTTATTTTAGATTTCAATTGCACATTAGAAGTGTAAATTCCTAATTCTTGAAGTCTATATAACAATCCTTTAAAATCACTGTTGCGTATCATAAAAATAAGCATTTGAAGTCACACTTTTGTAAATGAAAAAAACGCAGTCCATTTAAGCAACCAAATGCTCATTTTATGCATGGCTCTATGTGCAGTTCTTAATAACCGCTCCATTTAAGGACCTCCTACCGTAAGTTAGAAGCATAACTTATGGTAAGTTAACAACTCATGGAACGTCACTGCAATTACTGAGGTACCTTTGGTTTTGATGAGTTGGGGGTGGTGAACCATCATTACATATAAAAAGCCTGTAGTTAGGTACAACTTTTTAACAAAAAAATCTCATTTTTTGAAGTTACTGTCAAAAAAAGTGACATGCAGGAAATGTTGGAAAGATGGTAAAAGAAGTGTTTCAAAAAGTGTCAAAAAGTGTGTTGGAAAGAGTTTCAAAAAGTAGGGTAGAAAACAAAACTAAATTTTTTGAAGGAATTTTTTGGGTTGCCCACCCATGATTTTTAGGTTGTTTGTCCCTACTTGAATTGACCACCCTTCCCCGGGCTGCCAAAGTAACTAATATACAAGGGATACCCTTCACCTTATGGTTGTTGGTGGAAATTCTTTAGTATCTTGCAATATGTGTGAAATTGAAGATTTTTTGTAACTTATGTGAGATGATGTTTCTATTTCAATAATTTTCCATGAAAGGCAAAACGAAGCTGAATTAAGTTCAAGTTGTTTCATATTTTTTGGACCTTTGCAAGATTAGTTATAATTTTTCAAAGTGAACATTTTTTTTTTGCATTTTCTTGCACTCTTTTTGAAATGCACTTTTTGACACCCTTATCAAAAAAATTTCAACACCTTTCTTGGCACTCTTTTTCATAGTGGAAAATTTTGATTCTTTTTTCAACACTAAATAAAAGAAAATTGACATTGTTTGTGAATTTTTGAATTGATGACACCTTGCTTTTCAACACTTTAGAGTCAAAATAGTATCAAATTAGAATGTGTTAAAAAAAAGTGTAAAAAACAACACCTATTTGGAAAATGCATAAACTTATAAATAATTTGATTATCTTCCCTTATCTAATGCTTTGAAGCAATTGTTGATTGTCGAAGGACAAACCTTATGACCAAACTTTCAAACTTCAAAATCTTTCACATTATGTAGTCCATTTTTTTCAGAATGAATATATGAATTTTCAAATTTTTAATTTTTAAGAGATGAAACTAAATGTCTTCTATAAGGTTTAAAAAATTATAATTCTTTGGTGGAGTTTTGAAATTATTGTGAATTTCTAAAGAAAAAATGAAGAAAAATTCTCATAAAATACATAATAATATGTTCAAAAAATATGAAAGTTTATACAAAATACACAAGACTCTTATGATGGCATTCTTCATCATAGTAGTAGAGGAAAGACAATGGCATACATGTGAATAAATATTGAATGAATAGTTGACATTTTATGCGCTCTAACATGCTTTCTATGTCATTATAAAGTTAGAATTTGACTCCTTGGGCATTTTGGGGTACCTAGATATTGAGAGTATTATAGATGCAAGTTAGTGCCATTCTTTTATGTGTAACATATTGCTAGATTTTGACAAATTCTTGGGATAGCTACAAACCAATATGAAATTCAATCATTTAAGGTATAACATTCTATTGAGGTCATAATTGCTGATTCAACCCCTTAGAAGAATAAAGTCAATTTCAGTATTTAAAAATTTTCATGTAATAAATTGTATACAAAGTAAAAAGAAATAGAATCATATTTTTCTACCAAAGTATAAATTTGTTATGAACAAATTTGCCTAACAACCATAAGTGCTAGTAGATCTTCTTAAAACTTATAAAGCCCATCTAGCTCACCTAAAATGGCTACAATATATTTTTTAAATGTCAAGTTTAAAAATTAGCCATATTCATTGATAGTATTACACCTCAAAACTACATGCTCCTATTGTTGGGTGCAAACACATTCCAATGCCATCACTTGCATATTTCTAAACTAGCTATATCAAAAATAGTCAATATAAATATGCAATTTCATAGAACTTTGAGCAAGCTAGACAAAAATTTGAATCTTATATTGCATTGTTCTATTTCCAATTTTGATATAAGATATGTAACATATCAATATACATTAATTATATTCTAATAATATTCTAAAATATGATAATATATGATATTTTATGATAATATATCATTGTATATTTATAATTTATGCAATGAAATTTTAATGTAGAATTCGATGATTCCAAAAATAATTTTGCAATTTGGGCATCAATTCCATATTGTATGCATGTCATGTATTCTACCCAAATTGTAGTGTGCCCTATGCCGTTGCTAAGGTCAAAACAAAAGTAAAAGTAATTTTTTAATTCATAGAAACTTTGAAATTCAATAATTTTCATGCCGTAGGTCCAAACGCCACAAAACAAAGTCCATGCACCCCTCCTTACTGAGGGCTTTCCGATGGTACCCAAAACGCAACCAGAAGATACATAGTCTAAGAGATCTCAATATAACAAACAAAATAAACAAACACCCTATCTTAAGGTATTGACTAGTATGCCTCGTGTTGTTGCCAATGTCAAAGTCAAAGTTATTATTTTATTTTTTATAATCCATTAAAACTTTAAAATTCAATCATTTTTACACTTTGAAATTCAAAACTTCAATATTTTAATTAAAAATTCATAACTTCTATATTATAAGTACAAATGCCCCAAAATTAGCATAAATAGAAAGTTTTACCCACAAAGGATTGCAAAGACTTTGTTATATGGAGTTTGGACATGCAATGCAAAAGTTATGAATTTTCCAAAATAAAGGATAATTTAATTCTATTTTTTGATTCATAAAAGCTTTGAAATTCCATAACTTTCCACCATAAGCCGAAATGCCACGTAACAATGTCCTTGCACCCCTTTGAGCAAAGAGTTGTTAAGCGATACCAAGAATGCCATGGGACACCTCATGGTTTTGTAACCCCTCACCACCTTACTAGCCAAAATGCGGCCTCATAGAGTTTCAAGTCAAATTCAAAGTGATGAAACTTTTGCATCTGCCTTTTAAATTCAATAAAACTTATTGGAAAAGTTGCGCTTTCTTTTCTAGTTTATATGATAAAAAATTCAAATTAGTACAAGTTGTATTGATTTCTTGAAAGTCAGTCGAAGTTCACAAGTTCAATTTGAGTCCACCAAACTACATTTGATGGCTGAAACTTCAAGGGGTTGTATCTCCTTCATCCAATGTTTGTTTTCAACAAAATTTGTTGTGCTTTGTTTCCCTTATAGTCTAGTTACTGAAGTAAAATTTTCATGTATATCCAAGTTGATTTGAATGTTTGGGAGCAATTCGAAGTTCAAAATCTTGACATTTTTGGATTGTAGTGAACTTTGATGGCTTCTTTCTTCTCCATACGATGTCCGTTTCCAGTAAATTTTTTTGGAAAAGTTGCACATACTAGTCTTGTTTGTGTGGCTAAAATTTCATATTAATTCAAGAATTTATGAGGGACTAAGAAGCATTTTAATAGAAAGAGGTTCAACCTTAGATGTGTTTTTTACAACTTTTCTTGCCTATTTTTTGACATTTGCAAGCCATTTTGCAAACACATTCAGTCAATTTATTGATATTTTTTCACTATTGTCTCTGTATGCTGGTTTTGAATCACTTTATAGTTTCAAGTTTTTTCATTTGAGTAAGTTTAGAAATCAAATTTCACCTCCAAGTGTGTTGCTAGGAAAATTTCAGCATCTTTTTTCAACACTAAAACATTATAATCTTTCAATCTATATGGTCAAATGACTCCAAATTTGATTTGCATCATCTACAATATGTTCACTACAAGACTGTATGGTTAAGATCTTTATAACTCAGTGACATTTACATCTACATTGCTTCAAAAGCACTGATGTTTTGGAACCCAAAATGACCTTGGGCAGTGAGGGGTTAAATCTCAATGTATCAAGCAAGCAAAACAAAACAACCTAATTTAAGGGTATTGACTAGTGTCCCTTGTCCTATTGCCACAACCAAAGTGAGAGAAAAATTTTTATTTTTATTTTTTTCATTTGTAAAATATTTAAAATTCAATATCTTACAAATTGTAGATTCAAAGGCCACAAAATATAGATGAAGAAAAAGCTGTAAGTATGAAGGAGTGAAAGGGCTTTGTTTCATGGCATTTGAAAATGCAATGTGAAAATTATAAGTTTTCTAAAACAAAGGATTATTTTTTTTTTTTTTCTAAATCATAGCAACTTTGAAATTCAATAACTTTCCAACCATAAGTCCAAACGCCACAAAACAAAGTTTTTGCGCCCCTCAGAGCAAAGAGCTTTAGAGCAGTTCCAAGAACACCATTGGATGCCTCCTAGTTTGTTGAATCTCAACATCTCAAACAAAACAAAACAAACAACCTATCTTTAGGGTATTGATTTTTTTTAATTCATCATATTTTTAAATTCATCTTTCAAAATTTTTAAATTAAAAAAAAAATCAATTTTTAATGAAAATAATTTTTTTTTCACAATGTCTATTTTATTTACTTCTTTTTTTACTTCTTTCTTTAGTTTATAAGTTTTCTTAATTCTACATTTAATTAAATTTTTTATTTAAAGAAAAAATCTACCTAATTTTAATTTATATTTTAATTCCTTTTCTTACATTCTACTCTCATGTGTCATAGCTACAACCAGAATAGGAGTAAAAATAATTTTCTAATTTTCAAATTGTCTAATTAAAGAATTAAAAGTCAATATTTTTTCATTTTTAAAATATTAAATATAATTATAGTTTTTGTTTTATTCTATATTTAATTAATACTTTGTAAATTTTTATCAATAATTACTAATTTTCTATTTCTATTTACATATTTTTATTCATTTTAATATATTCTACATTCCTATTTATTTCTAAGGGTTTTTTATTTATATTTTTTTCTATATAATTTTTGTTTCTTACAATTACTGAATTAGTGATACAAATCACTAAAAGTTTTTTGTCAAAACAATTGCAAGCCCTTTGTTGCGATTTCAGCATTTTCTGCAGACTTTTTCATTGCAATCTTACTTTCTTTTAGAAATTTAAATTTAAATATTATTATTATTTCTATTATTTCTTCTTTTTCTCTATTTCTATTTCATTTTTTATTAATTTATTGAAATATTAAAATTATCACCGTTTTTTATTTGAATAGAAAGGTTTTGGCAGGAAGGACTTCAAGCGCAAGACTGTTTGCAGTGTGAGATTCTACAAGAAAGGAGTAAAATGACTTCATTTTGTACCGCTTGGAAACTTTTCAGTTTTGTTTCATGGCGTTTCAAAACAATTTTCAAAATTGAAAGATAATTTTATTCAATTTCTGAATTCATAAAAACTTTCAAATTCAATAACTTTCAAACCATAAGTCTAAACACCACAAAACAAATTGTCTACATTCCTCCTTGCCAAGAGCTTTCAAGTGGTTCTAAGAATGTTGCCAAACACCTCCCGGTTTGTTAAATCTTAGCATATCAAACAAAACAAACAACCTATCCTAAGGTATGGATGTCTTCTACTAAAACTATTGAAGTCAAGGATTGATGGATTTAAAATTTTGAATGAAGATACATGGCACTTTACAATTGTATTTTACATTTCTTGACTTTAAAAAAAAAAATCTTACGTGAAGATTAATTTTAGTAATTTTTCAATTTTTGTGTTTTCTTATTTTTTATAAATTTGGGATATCTACAATGAATGATCTTTTAAATTTGCATTTCTAGTGTAGACATTAATTTTCTATGTGAAAGAAACATACACATAGAAAAACATTGCTCCATTTTATAGTCATTGCACAACTTGAAGCAACATTTTCTGGTAGAAAATTTTTATCTCCAAAATTTATTTGTTCTATACAAATTAGATTGGATTTTCTTTCTATTTTTAAATTTGCAACCAAGGTCACTATATGGTTCAAAAGATTTTTATTTAGAAAATTTGTAGTATTTGGTATTTATTTAGTATAATAAATTTTATTATATTTGAACAAAAGTGTTGATGTTCTCATCATTAAATTTTGGCTAAATACAATTAAAACAATAAGTTTTGATCAATTATAGAAATTTTCAAATGCTAATAGATAAATCATATTATTTTGGTAAATTTTTGAAGTTAAATCTTCAAAATTGTTTTGAACTAAAACTATAAATATTTTAATAAATGGCTCTAAACTTTCAATATCTCCTAAAATTCCTAGATAATCTTGGGTGCTAGGAGTGCAAGAGTCCTTAGATTAGGGCCCTAAAAAACCCATTGATTTTAAGATCATAAAAGTTATCCTCCCTCCCACAAATATAAAGCTCCATTTTCAAAATTTATATTGAAACATGTATATTCTATAGCTTGAGCAAAATTGATAGAATGTTACAAAAATGACATAAGAGTTTGTGGAAAAAACTTTGAAAAAACTTAGATTTGTTTCTAAAAAAAATCACAAAATAGAAGTAACTTTGTAACAAAATAAATAGGGTTGTCAGGATGCTTGGATGTCTAGATACATCTATGGATGTGAGGTCCACAATGTCTAATAACATTCTAATAATTTCTAAAATTACCATGGGATAAATTATCATCCTTCTACTGGTGTCTCCCAAATTGTTTGCCAAGTTGTCTGCCTGTCTGCCATCTTGAAGCAACTAGATTTGGAAGATGATGGAATGTCCACAAGATTAGACAACCTTGAGATGGAAGATGACTCAACAAATTGGAGGATGGCAAATGGGTGGACGCCCATTTTAAAACAATAGGAAATTACTTTGGTCATTATTGACCTCGATTTTTGTTTTTTCGAAGCATATAATATACCATTGGAAAGGTCTTGGAAATAACCTTCCTATAATATAATACATGCCCCCAATACTCAAAAATTGAAGCCCCAAATGAGAAAAGAAGCTTGATGTAAGAGTATATTGCATGTCTGTCCAACTATTTGTTTAGCATATAGATGGACACCTAGGCAGATGCCCCTACGAAAGAGCAAAAAACTTCTTTTGCCATTTGCAACCACAATTTTTGATTTTTGGAGGTGTGTAATATACCGCTAGAAAGGTCTTAGGAATACCTTTCCAATGGTATATTACGCACTCAAAAACTCAAAAAACTCAAATTGCAAATGACAAAAGAGTCTTCTTGCAAGTACACACAAAGCGTTGGATTGTCCATCTCTGCATTGTTGTCTGCTTAGCGAACAGGCGAATGGTTGTATAGACAATTAGGCGGACATTGCCATGAAGGAGCAAAAAACTACTTTCGCCATTTGCAACCTCAACAAATGAATTTTGAAAGTGTGTAATGTATTGTTGAAAAGTTCTTAAAAATACCTTTCTAACAATCTATTATATGCCCCCAAACTCAAAAATTCAAATCACAAATGACAAAAGAAGCTCACAACAAGTGCATACTACACATCCATCCATTTGCATCGCCGTCTGCTTGATGGATGGGCAAACATCTCAGCGGATTGTTGGATGAACACCCTCATTGAAGGGCAAAAACTACTTTTTCAATTTGTGACATCAATATTTGAAATTTGAAAATGTATAATATATCGTTGGAAAGCTCTTGAAAACATCTTTTGAACGATATATTATACACTTTCAAGCTCAAAAATGAATTCACAAATGAAGATCGCTACAAGTGCATAGTAGATATTTGCCTTGCTATTCACTTCATTGTCTAGCATTTATGAAAACATTGGATTCTAAAAAGTACAAGTCCACTATTTAGATTTATATTCAATGCTACATATATTCAATATAGTGTTTATGTATGAATATGTTATTCATGTGTATTTTCTACACATTTAAAATTGCAAACTGTATACCCTAATGCTAAAGTTCATGTTGCTTATAAATTTTTTTTAAACATTGTTGTGATGTGTGGAATATGTTTGACCTTTAATTTCTTTTAAATGTGATTATCAAAAAATACTATAGATGTTGGTTTCAAAGACTTATTTATTTATGTTTTGCATGTGATTTTGGTTTCACTTGATCAATTATTTTGTGGTAATTGTAAAAATGTAGAACATGCAATTATAATTTGAAATGTTTATTTAACCCCTAAAGTTCTTTGACTATGTTTTTGCCAAAATTGCTCCAAAACTACCATTTCTTATACAAGTTTCAAAAATTTAGGAAAAAAGACATTTTTAGACACATGTAACCATAGGATCTTGTAGTACACTAGTTTGAAGAGATGTGGTAAGAATTTCAGAAATTTCCATTGTTTAGATTGCAAGATATTAGCATTTGAAATGACAAAAATCATTTTTTTGTCCCTGCAAAAAATCGGGCAGCTCACTTCACAAAGTCACATTTTTATGAAAAAATGTTCAAAATGGTTGCAACTCTTTGGATTCATTCTTCAAGGCATATTCGCTACATGCTTCAAAAAATTTAGATTATTTGAAATTGTACAACATATAGGAAAAAAATAGTAATTAGAAAGATGTAGAGAATGGTTCAAAATACTAAATTATTAACAATTTATTTGTGGAATTGAAAAATGTCAAAATCAATGATTATAATGTTGTAATAAAAAATCTTTCCCAAATATTTTTATTTTTTTCCAAAAATATTGAAAATTGAGTTCAATAAAGGACTTCAAAGTTTATTTTGGGGTAGAGAATCTATAACTACCCGCAAACTAAAACACCTCATAACTTTTGACTCATTGATCAAAATAGAATGACTCAAAGCTTTTAATGTATATATAAATGTAAAAAATCAATTTCAAATTTGGATTTTTGAAAAAAACGATTTTTTCAGATCTGCCCGGACTGCCCAAGTTGAGAAACAAACTACATATGAGGCTATAACTTTTGACTCATATTTCCAAATGCCTTGAAATTTAGTGCATATGAAAGATATTCTTTGTCCACACCATCTATGAAATTTTGGGCCCAAAACATAGAAATCTCTAGTCACATGCACTTGCCTAAAATTTCTATGTTGCCAAAAAACACACTCTGGTCCTTTAGAGGTTAAGTTTGTTCAAAAATATATTGAAAGCTTGAAACACCAAGGTTGTATAGTACAAGCAATTGTATATTTTTTTCATATCTATTAGAACATGCTATTTAAAACAATCTAACTTTCTTACTTTCTATCATAATTTTTGATAAAAACATTTGCGTGTGCATTAGTTTTATTGTTACCCCTTGGTATGCAACTCCTATATTATTTGGCCTTGGTTATAATCACTTATAATGCATTTTAGTTTAATCTTAACAGATTCAACATGTTTAAAATCTCAAAGAATTCAGAAAATGTAATTTCATAGATGAAATGAATATTTTTGAAGACTATAACAGCATAATAAATCTAATCATATGAATTCTTTCATTGAATTTTCTGAAGTATTTAATTTTTTGAGGTATCTCTTAAAATTAGATTTTCATTCTAGAGAAAGTTTTGAATAAAAATTGTAAACTTTGAATAATTGTTTCAATTCTTTATATATATTGTGAGTTTTTTTCTAACATGTATGGAACCCAACATTTTCTACACTCAATTTGTTTTAAATTTTGATTTGTAGTTAGAATTTTTCTTAGAAAATCTTTACTTTAGCTTTTACAAAACTTTTAAAGATATTTATGATTTAAAATTAAGAATAAATAGGTTAACAATTTAAAATTACAAATTGAAAGGGTAAAGGGGACCTTACTTTAGGGTAGAAATTTTTAATTAAGAAAAATTTAAATTAATAAAAAAAATAATTAAAAAAAATAGAGAGACATACCTTTTGTGAAAGGGTGTCATCCTCACTATAAAAGGACTTGAAAATTATTTTAAAAAGGTTGGCATTTTTGTTTTTGCCCCCCATGATATATATATTTGTACATTGTCTTCTATATGTTTATCTGTGAGTATTCTGGTTAGGGTTTAAATTTTTTGGCCATATATGTGAGATTTGGAGTGGAAATTGTGAACATTGAGTGCTGGTTTGTCAAAATCAAGATTGAGCGGAGAGTTTGTGCTTGGAGTGATCAGAATTTAGAATTATTGGAGGAGAAATTGAGCAGGGGTGTTGAAGAAACTCAACGATTCTTCATAATCGTAAAGCTGAGTGTTCCAGGAATTCGAATTCAACTGTGGCCACTTCGAGACCCTCTGGTGAAATCATTTTGAATCAGTGCAGAATTGGGATGGGTTTTGGATTGGCAAAGGAAATCTGATGGTGATGTAAACAATCAAAGCTGAGAAACTTCTCAAGAATTCCTGATTGTTCCAAGATCAATTGCAAATTTGACCTTGCTTGGGGCTGTTTTGACTCCAACCTCAAAATTGATTGTGCAATCACTGAACTTTTGAACATCAATAGGATACCAATTTGCAGGAGTGGGGTTGAAACTTGATCAATTCTTCCCCTCGTCAAATCAAGAGAAATTCAGTGGAGGTTGATCCTGAATCGAAACTATAAGGTTTCTGAGCTTGAAACAAGGCACAGTCAACTATTGGATCATCAAAACATGATGTGAAATTATCAAATTTAAAAGTTTCCGAGAGCAAATCGGGTTCTAATGTGTGGGCATGGGTGCTTCAATTGAATTCAGTTCAACTTGTTCAGTTGTAACTGAGGAGTTGATGTGAGCAATGAACATCAAACCTTTTGGGAGGTCTATGAATTTGTGGAAATATTGGTGCTCAAGTGCATAGCAACAGGTGGATCAAGCAAAAGGAAAAAGAGAAAAATTTGACCAACGGGTATAAATTTTTACCTACCTACTTTTGCATAATTGAGAAGATTTGATGTAGTTTACAGAAATGCTATACATTTTTGTATGAATCGTGATAGCAATAGATTGACTGAAATATTTGATCAAAATATTAAAAAGTTTAATTAATGAATTATGTGTACTATTTTGAAATATTATCTTGGAATGATTAGGTCTAGATCATACATTGCATTAGATGATTTGCCCAAACCTAAAATATTTGATGAGATTATTTGACCTCCCTTAGAATACAATATAGGTCTGGGACTTCATCCATTGTGTCTACATACATTTGATAAAGGATTGGCCACCAAATTATATTCCCGGGAATAAGAGTGATATCCTATTTTGTAGTTAATAATAAATTAAAAAATTACATACACATACACAAATGTGTGTGTGTGTGTGTGTGTGTGTGTGTGTGTCTCTCTCTTTCTATATATAATTTTATTTATTTACTTATTTATTTATTTGTGTCTATACATATTTTCCTACATTTTCTACATGTGACCTTAGTCACACAAATGTTAAAGTTATTGAATTTTTCTTAGGATTTATCCCTTTATACTAGTATTCCGTGAATTCTATTAAAAAAGGTAAGATTTACATTACATGAATTTATTTAACTTTTTAGTCTTTTTAATTTTGTATAAATTTTACAAAAATTGTCTTTCAAGATTTTTTAATGTCAATGACTTCTAAATATAATACAAGAGTTGCATTTGTCAATTGTTACCATTTCCTTTGGCTAGAAGTTTGTGGCATACATTTACAATTCTAACTATGCAAATATATTTGTTCATTTTAATCCATATTGAAAATTGTATTGAAATTTTTTTATAAAATTCTTTGAAAAGAAACCTATTTGTAATCAATATCATAACACACATACTTACCTCAATCATTAGTTTCAAGGTATTGTACTACTTGTTGACATTGTGTAAGATTTTGAAAAATAACATTATTTTAAATGTCACAATTAGGTATGATGATAGTCATACATATTAAAATTTATGCCACATTAAATTACAATGAATTGATTTCAATGTTTTTAGTAGCATCTTTTAGTAAAATAAAAATAATAATACAATTTCTTGTACTATATATACCTTAGTGTTTCATATTATAATTGCATGTTTTAATAAATGAGAGACAGCCAAGCAAACAATAGGGTGGACGTCCACCATGCACTTGTAGTGTGTTTCATTTGTCATTTGTTATTTTAGTTTTTAGAACTCCGGGGAGTATAATATATCGTTGAAAAGGTATTTTCATGACCTTTTCAATGGTATATTGCACGCCCTTAAATTTCAAATATTGAGGCTTCAAATGGCAAAAAAGTTTTTTGCTCCTTCAAAAAGTGGGCCATTGGGTTAACAACTAGTTCAATGCTTAGTATGCACTTGGTGTGAGCTTCTTTTGTCATTTGCAATTTGAGTTTTTTGAGTTTTAGAGTGTGTAATATACCACTAAAAAGGCATTTTCAAGACCTTTCCAACAGTATATTACACACTTTAAAACTTCACTTATTGAGGTCACAAATGGCAAAAGTAGTTTTCAGCTTCTCCATGGGGATGTCTACCCAATTGTTTGCTTATCCACCAAATGGATAGTGGTGCAAACCGGTGGGTGGCTCAACGGATGCACAGTATGGAATTGCAACAAGCTTCTTTTGTCATTTTTTATTTGAATTTTTTGAGTTAGGAGGCATGTAATATACCATTAGAAAGGTATTTTCAAGACCTTTTGAATTGTATGTCACATGCTTCCAAACTTTACAAATTGAGGTCGCAAGTAAAAGAATTAGTTTTTTCCTTCTTCATGATGTTGGATGGTTGGACAAAGATGCAATATAAAGTTGCAACAAGCTTCTTTTTTCATTTGTGATTTGAGTTTTTTGAGTTTGGGGGCTTGTAATATAGTATTGAAAAGGTATTTCCAAGACCTTTCTAACAATATATTACACGCTTGCAAATTTCAAAATAAGAGGTCACAAATGATGATAGAAGTTTGCTATTGTTTTAGAATGGATGTCTACTTGTCCACCAAGTGGTTTATTGTTTATTGTCCTTTGAGTCATCCATTGCTCATGCATCTGCCATATGTCATCCGTCGAGTTGTCCATTGTCCACCATCCACCATTTGCCATTTACTATTAGCCATTTACTCGTTGATTGTCTGTGTGTCCACCGAGTTGTCCGTTTTTTGGCCTTCCACCTGTCCATTTTATCAAGGGCAATTTCTACAGATGGTTGTTTTATCCGGTTGTGTTTGTTGCAACTGGATGTTTAGACATCTAATTTTTAAACATTATTTTGCTTGAGATGTAGGATTTTGTCAAACTTGAAAACAAATAAATAAGTTGCTAATAGCCTTGATGTGGAGTTGAAAAATAAGAATACTAATTGCAAGAATATTGTAGCATGCAATCTACACCATCTAAATCTTTATTTTTAGAAAAATAATGAAAATTGAGCTCAAACAAACTTCAAAAGTTATTTTTGTACAATAATGTATTGATTGTCACAAGAAAGATTCCTTATAATTTCACTTCAAGAATCTAAATGGAATGGATTAATTTTTTTTGTTAGACCTACAAGTTTATCCAACTATATTTTGAAAACAATGTTAAAAAAAGTTCTAAAAAAATCCTCTTTGTCGAGATTAAAAAATAAAAAAACTTTATAACTCTTACAAATCTATTCAAAATCATATAGAACATAATTTGACAAATATAACATGTTCTATAAAATCAATCTTCAAAATTTAATACAAAATCCAAAAATCCAAATTAATAGAATTACTAGAAATCCAAAACAAGCTCTTCCATTCTTTAGGGGCTAAATAGCCGGTATGTCAAAAGTGGCATACCATACAATATTGTTTTGAACCTACTCTCCTTTGTAAGTTACATCTTAAAGTGGATGTTTGTGCTAAGTTGAAATCAAAAATGAATTTCCAAGTTTTTCCAAGTTGGAATTGTCATTGTCAATTTTCATGATACTTTCACTTTGACATGAGTAGGGAGGGACTATGTTTTAGGAGAAAGTTGCCTTGTTGTCAAACCAAAAGTAACTCAAAAGTTCAAATCCAATGTTGAAAATAGTTAACTTTTTTGGAAGTCAGAAAGTGTTTTTTTTGCTTTCCACAAGCCTCTCCCTAGACTTTTGCCAAACCACAAATTCTGATTTCCCTCTTGCAATCCTTGCTCACTTCTGTGAAGAATTCTAAAATTTCTTGCTGTCATTTATGCAAAAAAAGTTTTGCCAATTTCTGTATATGGAAGTCCGTCCCACTGCTGTTAAAGCAAAACCGTACATCCTCAAGACATGCCTTTCTTCCATCAAAAGTGTGTGCAGGTACTATGAAAAAGACATTCATGAACCCCCAAACTAAGTTATTCATAGGAATGCGTGCAGGTACATGACCCAGGGATACATGAGTCGACCTTATCCACCATGGAAACATGAGCCCACCTCCAAAAAGAACCCATGGAAACTTGGGCCTCCATCCATCTGCAGCTTCTTCTGTCCTGCAGAATTGCAGGAACGAGTAAAACGCGCCAATGATCACCGCAAGGAGAAATTAAGGTAGGGACAGCAGCAGCAGCAGGCTACCGTAACAGAGCGTTGCAAATCCTCTTTTTGTTTCTGAGCCAGATCTATTTCTAGTTGCGGCGGTCCTCCACTCCACTCCACTCCTCCCACCACCACCACTCCCTCGACACCCACGAGACCGACTGCTGTGCTGAAGAGACTGAGAGACTGCAATTTTTTTCATCAATACTTGTGCACAAGTCCCGAGGAGAAAGGGCACTTGGCTGGCTGGCTGGCTGGCAGGCAGGTCAGTCAGCTGTAATTTCGGAGCCCGCTGCCTTTTCTCTTGTGTTGCTGGGCGTTTGTCTGGTTCAAGCTCTGGCTTGACTTGCATGGCCTTTGTGCGCTTTCCCCTGCGACCGAATGATTAGCTCGGGCGGGGTTGGGGTTGGCGTTGGGGGGGCTGGATTTTATTAAGTCCCGGGGTTCCACGCCAAGGCTCGCTTCATCTGACTTGCAGTGTACTTGACGTCCTGGAGCCTCCTAATAAAGGTGTCCTAATAATAAGGTTACTAAAAAACCAAGTCGGGAGATCCTGTGGCTACAACTTTGCACTTTGAATCTGCGTAAGTTAAGAACTCATTCGTGCGGTGATCTCGACAGATTTCGCTCATGTGTTTGAAGGTGTAGGCTCCATAAATTAATTCCATTTACATAACGTTTTGGGGCTAGTGTGAAACCTCATCCTGTTGGACTGGACTGTAGATGAAAACCAAACCCTGAAAAAGATTCCTAAGCCTGACATTCACAGTAGAGAGCGTGAAAGGTGTTGATGTTATCAAACTTTTATGTTATCCATCTCCCAATGAAATCTCTCTCCTACGTGTGTTAGAATGCTTGTTCAGAGGCAAATTGGATCTTCTTCCTCGCAGTACACCACTACTATCATGTGTTACGCTAATTCATGAATTCTGGCGTATTTTGAAGATTCACCACCTTCAAATACAGGTCCAGGTGGCAGAGCTTCTTTGCAGGCCGTGTCTCATGCAGTACCTTGTTGCGGATTTAAATGTAAATTTCACAAACAATCAGTTACATCTTCAAGAACTTGATTTGAATGAATACAAATAAGAACCCAATTGCAGGTTTAAAAAATGTCAGAAGCCATCTCCGGAAGTCTCAGCCATGTACCAATCCATACCCAAACTCAGATGTTTCCAATTTCTTTACGTTACTTCAGGCCTTGGGCACAAAAGACCAAATACTTTGAAGTTCAATCACAACCACACACGAATCACGTTATAAGTACTCAATAATGTGAATCCTCTACCTAAAGCTGTACTGTACAATGAATAATAATCCCACAGACTCCTAAGTCCCATCCCAGACAAGCTACAACCCAATTCGTACAATAATCCTACACACAACAGGGAAGCTATTGTCAGCAAGCCTGACCCCGATTCACGGCTATTATTTTCTTACAAAAGGGTCATCCAAGCAAATTATTGGCACGGCAGCTGATTAATTAGCTGCAAATCTCATTTAGGAACGACGTGTAGCTGGAGTCCCCATTCTCCAACGCTTCCTGGATCCCAAACTCTGTAAAATTGTCGAAGGAGTCCAATACGGAGTTGCTGTTGTTATTGCTATTGTTGTTGAATCTAGGCTTCTCCTTCGTACAGGCCACCGTCGCACCAGTGCCCCCTTCGGACACCATCCCCTGCACCTCAGAGCCTTGAGGAATAGCCGGAGGACAGACACCCACCACCCCATTTCCCACCTCAAATCTACCACTGCTTGGATACGAGGAGCTGTTGTCCACGGGGACAGTCACGCTGGGAAGCTTGGACAGGAGAGCTTGGAGGCTGGTCATCGAAGGCGTCAAAGGCGTGGGCATGGTCAAACTGGTGGGGCTTTGATGGAGTCCCGTGTGAAGAGCTTTAGGAGGGGACGGGCATTCCGGTCGATAGTGCTCGTAGCCATTAATGTAGGAATTGGTACTAAGCGGGTAATCCTTCGAAGGCCCGGAAGTTGTTGTACTACTATTCTCGGGGGGCCTCTTCCTGTTGCCCGCGACAAGTGCTGTTCCGGTTGACAGGAACTGGTTCATGGATCCCTGGGAGTAGGGCATGAAACTCTCCACGGGGTTGCCTATCTTGCGGGTGTACCCCAACTCTGTTGATGATGTGGGATGTGGCACCAACACCCCCGGTATGGAGTGTAAGAAGCTGAACTTGCGTTGCACGTAGAGGACGAAATTCAAATCCTCCATGATCTGCCCCACCTCGCAAAAACGCGTGAAATCATCCCGTTAGGATGTGTATTCATTACCCTCTTCTGGTGCAGAGGGGATGGAAAAGAGGAGGGTTGAGAGGCTGTGCTCTCAAAGAGTTGTAAATTTCCAAGATACAGGAAGAGTCTAATGGGGCTGATTTAGTCTGGAGGGAGAGGGTTAGGCCTGAGAATCATCTTGGGACTCCTACAGTATAATACATAATTTTGAGGTAATTTTGACTTACATCAGAGTAGGATGGGTTAGGAAAACTAGTACCCTTTGGGAGGAACCCAGCTGAAGCACCCCTTCCTGCACTGCAACAACGGCGATGGTCTGGATTCCGGACTTGAACTGTCCCTCCCATGTCCTTGGATGCTGCAAACCGAGATCATTTAGACCCCTCCCATGGAATAGCTACTAATTATAACATTCCTGAGTGGTAGTGTCATGCATGGTGCCTTAAGAAAACCAATTGCCAACTGAGAGTTATTTAGAGCAAAGGCTTGTCAAAACCATGCAACTTTAAAGCTTTGACATACTCTCACTAACCCAAAGCTTTGAACAATAAAACAAGGTCTGTGTTAGAGATTCGTTTTCGTACCGATTCAAAGGGTGATTTGCTAGAATGTTATGTAAAGTAAGAAGTATGAATGAGGAAAGAGCATTCTGAAGTCAAAAAGCAACTATGGATACACGGAAAGGGGTTGGTTAGCTTGTTCAAGCTTACGGGGTCGATAGTGTTCTGCCAAGGGGAGCTGAGGAAGCCGATCTCATTCTCCAGAGGCTCCCGGCACACCCATTTGTGGCTGTTGTCGACGGCTACCTTGCCCATTAAGCTGCAAAATCACGCCAAATGAATTAGCGTGGCTATGGATGGTTGGCAGCAATTTAGCAGAGAAGTTAACAGACAGACTTACCCTTCGCCATAGTTGTAGACCTCGTGCGACATCTTGAAGAAAAGTTCCGGATTCATGGTGAGCTCCATTGACTCCTCGTCGTGGAGCTGCTGCTGCTGCTGTTGTCTTACAGACAGGAACGAGTTCGAACTTCCTCTGCTCTCGCTCGTGCCTGTACTGCTAGTGCTGCCGCACGCCGAGAAGTTGCAGAATCCATCCTCCCACACCAAAATCCTGTTCACAATCATACATTTCCCTTCATTATTGCTTGTCCTTGCTAGCTTGACTCTGTACTTTAAATTTTGCAACTCGAAAGAATCTCTGTAAGGCCGGAGCTAACTGAACTAGTGGTCACCCTAGTGGCGAAGCACTTGGGTATGATGATAGTTACCAGTTGCGCTTGTTGCCTTTGGATCTATCCATGATGCCGCCTTCCGTGTCCCACCTGTGGCGACACCCACAACGGCGGCAATCAATGAATTACATACGACCGTTTCTTACAGCAAGCAGCACGATTCTGGATGAGCTAGTGGTAACGCAGTAGCTAGTAATTATCATAACGTCTCTCTATACAAGGAGAATCATCATTCTACAGGTGAATGGACCTTCCAGCTAGAGAATGCAGATTAACCGCAAAGTATTGCATTGGGAATTTTCCCGTGGACAAAAATTCAGATGGGAAAGGGGATGGAGACGCACTGGGGGGGAGGATAATTGCGGGGCAAGATGCGCCAGAACACAGCGTACACCCATTGCGACTCATTGCTACACATTCCTCGCAGCGTGTGCTGCAGCAGCATCGGGTTCATCGGAGCGGTGCACTGCCGCCACGCACAATCCATCAAACACACACAGACAGACACTCCAAGTGAACCTCCAGCGCGCCTACAACCTGATTGTAATCCGAATCCGCAGCACAGGCAGCCAATGCCAGACAGTCCCCGTGCTCGTTAGCCTAGATTCTTCTTCCCCGCGCGAGCTCTACGTTGCTGCAAACTCAAACGCCCGAGATGATTTCTCACTGATCAGGCAATCCGAGTGCATGTTTGCCCTTTCAGTAACGTCACCACCACTGCAAGGAATCGTCAAACCGGGTGTCACACCTCAGAGAATCGTCAAACTTCACAGTGCCGCCAGGCGATCAGACAATTGTGGTCATTGCACTCCTCTTCCTCCTCCGTACGATTAGTAGTGAATGCTAGCTGTGCACCTTGTGAGCTCAGGTTGTGACGACATTCAAGGATCTAGCTGTTCTTCCCAGTCAGGAGGGGGGGGGGGAGGGGTCACACCGTCACAATGCTGGTGTCGGTGTAGGCGCAGAGACAGAGACAGAAAGAAAGAGAGAGAAAGAGAGAGAAAGAAAGAGAAAGAGTGAAGAGATGGCGTCCTCTAAAGTGGAGGCCTACAACTGGCGATTTGAAGCGAAGAGCGCCTGTTGCTCTCACGCCCTGGCAATGCTGTTGCAGCAGCTTTCAGTTCTCCCGTCTGCAGCTGCAGCTGCCCCTTCCTTGGCCTGCCATGCAGCTTCCTTCCCATCTGTACCCACCGTTGCTGCTGCGCAGGTCCTCTTTGCCCAGCCAGCACGTCTCCCCAACACCGACGTCGTGATAGAGAAAGCACACATCACAGACTTGCATCACCCCGAGCCCACCCCATTCCCACCCAGCTCCTCTTCCTCCTCCTTCTAAATCAGGGCGCTTTCACTTCCGAAATTCCAGTAACACACAAACTCACAAACTCACAAACTGCAAGAAAAGCCGCTGCAGCTAATCTCCAATACAGACTAGCTACTACTCCAGAGCTTGCTTCCCAGGATTGTGGAAGAGCCTCAACTCAAGTAATCCCCGGTACTACTACTACAGAGCCTGCTTGGATCGAGTGTGAAAAAGCTTCAACTCGATTAATCTCCAGTGCTACTACTACTAAGTCCGCCGCTTGCTAGCTTGCTTAGATTGTGAAAGGTGCCGCTTTTCGTCAGTCCTCCCCTCCCTCCCTCCCTCCCTCCCTGCCTTTTACAGTAGTGCAGGAAGCGGGGTCCGTGGCAGCGTCGCGCGGCCTCCCCTGAGCAGCTGCTGAATGATGAGCAATCAAGTAATCTAATGCACACGATGGCAATCTGGGATGTCTTAATTATTAATGCATCAATCGATCACTAATTACGCCGCGTACCATGTATTGTCCGATCCCTTGGTGTACTGCTAATTGGGCCAGGAAGGGCAGGGAGCCAGGGACGAGGGGTACCCAGTAACTGCCGCACTCTCCAACCAGTAGGTAATGGGAAGTGTAAGGTACGAGCGGGTGAGGATGGAGTGTTTGCGGAGGAGACTGAGGACCGACCGAGGAAGGAATATTTTACTCCGTATTTGAGTATGCAGCTGACGGAACTGAAGTCCCGCACTTACTCACACGGGCTCTTTCATCCGTGGCTGTGACTGTGCAGAGTCCCGGGAGTTCTGTACAGAAATCGGACCATTTCCTACTTTTTTAAAGGTGATTCGTCTTTTTGAAAATTTACCCAGAAGTCGACCTAAAGAATGTAAATTGTATTGGTTGGAATCCTCCTTCTTCTAATATGATTTGGCAATCTGCCGGGTTTTCTCTTTTTTATTTGTCTATTTTCCTTTGTGAGGAAAAAGGGGCTGGTTTATGTACTTCCCTATTTTTTTCCCAAAGTTCTATATTTTTTTTTGTTAGTATTATATTTTTTTTATTAGTTCTATATTTTTTTTTGCTCACTTTGAGTTTTAAGTATCCTTGGCAAGAATTGAACCTGGCGAAGCCCCTACCATTCTAGGGCCAAGGATGTAGCCTTCAGAAAATGCAAGGATCCAAAAGAGGATCCATGCATTTTCCGAAGGCTGGTTAGTATGGTTAGTATTTCAAGTCATAACAAATTTGGACCACTAACACCACTGCCAAATACAATACTTGAGCAAAAAGCATCACTAGCACTAGGTCCACTTGGAGCATTCAAATAAAAAGTGGGGTTAGCAAACAAGAACCTATACTTGCTATCATTCTTCCAAAGACATATAGCATCACATACAATGTCATCTATACGCTCATCTGAACCTTCTAGGGCAATTCTAAACATTGCTTATAAGTTCTTAGAGCCTAACCTATTCCTAACTTGTGTCTTGATTAAATTATGTGCATTGAAAGCACGTTCACAAGTTGTTGTAGAAACACATTGCACACGAGCTAGCTCAGAGAGAACAAGGAAGTTAGGATACTCTATTTTTAAGGCGTGATTCCATCATACCCCATAAGTCTCTGAAATTTTTGTCACCCCATTCCATGGTACACTACAGCTTAAATGTAAGAAACTCCTGCTTATACATTGCAACATTCACGAGAGGGGGGAATTTAAAACCTGCATGCAATCTATCTACATTGACATGGTCCAGGAGGGTCTACAACTTGGCAACACACTAGTTTTGCAAGCCCACTTGCTTAGATGGCATGTTAACAGGGTTAAGAATTTTAAAATAGGAAATAATATCGTTATCCTTAAAGCGTCTCTCCAAACCTATATAGACTACCTCTGCAAAGGACCGCTGGAAAAGCCAATGCCTCTTCGAGGTCGGTACCCAGCCTGCTACGTTGCATCTGGAAACTATAAAACATGTTGCCCTTTACCTCCAACTACAACCTCTTCAAGTAGCCATCGTCAGGACCATAGTCCAGCAAAATATGATAACATGTGTCGTCATTAAAAGTAGGTACATTCAATTCACAATTCTCCACAATAAAAAGGATACAAATTTGAGCAATTTTAGTGCAAATTATACTATCTACAATAGTGACATCAACAAATTTGTTTTTAAACACTTTAGAAAGCATGGCTAAAGAGTGCAAATTGTCAGCTAGGAAATGCAATATGTAAATGAACTTAAATTCTCCAAGCTTTTGCAAGGCAACCTCAATCTGAACTGAATTTGAGTCATCCATATCTCTGAAAAATAAGAGTACAAATTCAAGTGAATCACAAAGGGTAGTGATTGATTGCCATCTACTAAGCCAATGGATTTTATGATACCGTTTCATACACTTTTTGGCATCAAACAACTCTTCCTACAAAACCACTAAAGAGTGCTTCCTCTTGTTGGACTTGTTGAAGAAAGACGAGATTGAATTTAACAAGGAATCAACCTCTTTGAACAACACTTTGTAGATAGGAGCTTTGGCAGCATCTAAGGCTGCAAGGTTTGTCCAATGAATAACACAATGACAAGAGAGAAATTCACCTAATTCCAAATTCTCATGGAGACACCGGTTTGGCTGTCGACCATTGTGTTGACTCTATTGCTCCTAAATGCCACCCATTTCTTCAAATCCAGCCTCCAATTTCGCACATTAAACATGACAGTGTCAAAAATCAAGGCCGAATTCTTTTTGCCGCCCTCTATGTACAACAAACCTAAGAACAATGTCATAGGCAAGCCTTCTTCAATAATTGTGGCAAAAACTACAAGATGGCCAATAACACTTATGTTAGTTGATTCGTCAATCAATCGTCCAAAAAATGGAGAGTTTTGGACCTGACAAAGTATCTTCTTTTGTAGCACTACTGAAATGCACCTCGCAATATTACTACACAATTATTTGTCTTAGTACATGCTAGTAGTGATAGGAGCTTTCATAGATAGAAGCAATTTGACACAATGCAAGAAACTTAGCATAGGGGAGAGATTGCTTCCCAATAAAGTACACTACTTGGAAGAGCATCTATATTGCTTCATCACAAGGGTGTTGGCTACTCAAGATCTCCTTTTGCATGGTATGCTAGTTGCCCATGACAACTGCTTGTGCTCATTGGATTGGTTGTGGTCTACAAAAGCACTAACTTTAAAATTCTTAGAACCTTCTTTTACATACACCAAGTGCCCTCCCTTCTCCCTACAAACCATGTAGAAGACTTTGCCTAAGTCGGCACAAAATTCCAACCACTGAAATTGAATAGCCCACGATTCTTTTCACAAAGACTATGCAAGTTCTACTCGAGAAGGGGAGGAGTGATCTACAGGCGTTGGACTGTTGGCCAATCTAGAGCCCTCGCTACCCAAGGACAAATCTACGAAATTGGGATCTTGCAACCTGCCAAAGTAGTGGTCCTGTAGTGATTTCTGCCTTTTTGCCATCACGTAAACCTGTGTCACATTGCACCACCTCATGAATGAGCAAGAATTTTGATTCTTGTGCGTGCAAGCAAAACTATGTGTACAGTTGGGGTGACTGGGTGAGGGTAAAGAAACAAACCTGATTTTCAAGCGCACCGTGCAAGTTGGAAGCTGATTCACCCACAAGTGCATGGAAATCGGAAAACAATGGCACGGAATTGCAGTCTTCCCCCACCCCCACTCCCACCCCCACCCCAATTGCCCGAGTCCCGAGCAGTCAATTCTCCAAAACCACAGGAGTGTAAACACACAAATGCTCGGTGGCTGTGTACAAATGCCAGGACTCAAAACACAAAGCAATGAGCACTAATCAACCAAAGTACCAGACAACCTCTTTCCCCCCTTAGAGAATTGAGATGTGAGGAGCTCCAGAATCTAGATTAACAAACTCAGTAAGCGAGCAAATTGGACAGAAGACGTTCATGAAGAATCAAACCAATGAAGAGATCGAGAATTGGAGCACGAATCCACGATTGAAACAAAAATTGCAAAAAGTCACATGCACAATCCAAACTTCCCAAGACCGAATTCAAATTACACAGCCCAACTCCCAAACCCTCCCTAAACCTATTACACCCTAATGCACATCAGAGTAATCAGAAATCAACGGCCTCAACAGCACCACATCCTGAATGCCAGAACTTACACTCAGTAACCCTATGTGGCAAATAGCAACATTTAAATCAATTAGGCATTCAGGCAATCAGGCCGCCTGATCTGAAATTCTAAATCATGATGATGATCAGCCCCCCAATGCCCCATGCCCCCATGGCCCCATGGCCCCATGCCCATCAGCCATCACTCTAGCAGTCCAGCTGAGTTACAGCCTGGTTCTTGAATTTCACAGCCTGGTTACCTGGTAACTTAACCCCTAAAATGCCCGGCACCCAAATCTGGTGTTTGCAAAGTTTTGAAGTTAAATAAAAATTTACCAAGTTGCTATTTTTAGTAGTTTATATTTTTGGAAAGTTCTTCTTGAAGTCTAGATTCAGCATCAAAATTCCAATCTTGAAAATAAATGATAGTGATTTTTCTAATCAAGATTTTTGTGCAAGGGTACCTATTGCAATCTTGACTTCCCATAGTGTTGAGAGCTCTTGGAAATGAGCCTCAAATACACTAGGACTTAAAAGAAAAAATCACATTCAAAACTCATTTAAAAAATTATAGAGTACATTTTGAGAAGCCATAAATTGATTGGGGTTATTCATGTTAAGCCCTTAAACCTCATATTTTTTTGGTCACCAACTTTTTTGGTTTGACTTGTGAAAAGTGAATTGAAAATTTTTCATAGTTTTAACACCTTCATGGTCAAACGTTATAATCTTCCAACTTATAAGTGATATTATTGTGTTTTTTTTTCTTATGTGATCTCTAACATGTCTAGTTTGAATTTGTGCGGTTACAATTTTAAAAAATTGATTAAACTTATCAAATTCTTGGCTTTTTGTTCAATTTAGAGCAAATTTCTAGAAGCTCAAAACAGGCCTTGGGCATTTAGGAGTTAACCCTGGTTATTGATTTTCTGGTGAGCTTCCCAGCCTCCACTTCTCCAAGAATAATTTAAGTATTCAATGAATAATTTTACATACAATATTTTTTTTCATAGTAAGAGAAATTTCCTAGAGATCCTAAACCCTATCAGCTGCCCTCCAGCAAAAAGGCTTCTAAATCGGTAGTTTCCCTATATACTCTAAGGATGGATGGCGGAAATGCCCATTTCCGGAAGTACTCGTTTTTTTCATTCCGAAACTTATCCTAAACATTTGAAGGACATTCGAAAATCTTCCAAAAAAAATTCAACTAGGTCATAACTAACCGGCGACACTCCCTGGACATTGTGGCTGTGGCTGGGGTGTAGCTTGTTGCCGAGTAGTTACCCTAGGTCTATTTTAAGCTATCCCTGGGGGGTCAGAGATTGCTGCAGTGGATGTGAGATTCTGGCCAATAAGTTACTCAGTGTGGAGAGCCAGCCAGCCAGCCGGGGCGTCCAGACTCCAGACTCCAGAGGATGATGGAATTCCATTACGTTATCATGGTATCATGTCTTTTTTGCGCTGGAGAGCATTGAATGGGTGCACCCCCTTCTGCTTGGTCTTTATCAGTCAGAAAGGGGCTCTGGCAGAATGCATATCATTGGTAACTTCCAAAGTTCCTGTTCCATGTTTAGAAACTCAAAACTGTGCTCCAAAATACTAGTGAGTTTCCAAAGCAAGGCTCAAACCTTCATCTACATAGTAGAGGTAATCACAAAATACTGTACATCAAATTAGGGACCAGGAGCTTGAGTTCCATCAAAAACACAGGATGTCAAATGAACAATGTTGAAAAGTTGACCAGTTGTGTTTGATTTAAAATAAACACAGCATGAAACTCCTTTGAGCATTGAAATAGGGTACCAATTGAGTTTGGTGTCGAGTTAAATTATCTTGCTGAGTTGCACTGTAGAACGGGTCCATCAAAACTATCTATGTTGAGCCCGACAAAGTCTGACATCTTGTCTAGGCATTCCTTAGCAGTTTACTCCTCAAACTTAAGGTAGGGGTTCACTCATCATGTTAAACTAGGGACAACATTGCGAGTAATTCTATTTTTCTAGCAAATCCAACCACAAGGATCCTTTAGTTAACTTGTTAGAGTACATCCTCTTAAAATTTCAGAAAATAAACATCCTTACGAATTATAAGATAACGATGCCTCGGTTTCAAAAAGAAGTATTTTCAATTCTTTCCAAATGGTTAGATTTCATTTTACAAACATTTTATCCAAAAATGTGTAGATCCTACAATTTGCAACTCTCTATAATATGTTGAAAAAAGAAGTTGAAAATACATATTAAAAAAAAAATTAATTGTATATTTATGCTTAAAAAAAATAGTCAATAGAGAAGAATAGTGGACAATTCAAAATACCAAATTGTTAAGAATTTTGTTATGTAATTGAAAAATGCTAGTCCCTATAGCTGTAATGTTGTGATAAACAATCTACATCCTATGATTTTATTTTTATTTTCAAAATATTTAAAATTCAAAAAAAAAAATCTTCAAAGTTTATTTGAAAGTAGAGATTTTATAATTGCCCACAAACAAAACTCCTCGTCACTTTCATCTCATTCATCAAAATGGAATGATTGAAAGCTTTTTAGGTATATATAAATCTACAAAACCAATTTCAAATTTTGGTTGTTGAAAAAACTGATTTTTATTGATCTACCTGGGATGCCCAAGTTGAAAAAAAACAAACTACATATTATACAATAACTTGTTGATCATATAGTCAAAAGTTACAAAAATTGTTGGGCCTTAAAGCTACTCCTTGACCATATGTTGTGTGAAAGTTTCAAAGAAAAAATATAAAAATTCTATTTGTAATGAACTACCTAAAATCTCTATGTTGACAAAAAAACACAATTTTATCCTTTAGGAGTTAAGTAAGCTTAAATCCTTTAAATCCCAAGGAACCACAAACTTAGATTTCTATAGTCCAAAAAATACAAATAACTCATAATTTGAGAGAAATTAGAATTGGAATTGAGTTTGAAAATGGAGGTTGTTAATTCATTTGATAGAGAATGAATTTTGAGCAATCGTATCTAAAAAATACAATTGTATGCAATAGTTATTTGCATTTATATACAAATATGTTTCTCAATCTCCATATAGTACTTAAGAAATATATATAAAGGATTGCAAAAGATGTGTCCTTTTTACATTGTGAACAACATTGGCGTTTTTTTGGAGGGAAATGAATACAAAGATGGCACAAGTGGATAGGCTATTTCTAAAAAAAAAGGTCACTATAAAGAAATACTTATATAATATTGTATATAATATTCCCTTTGTTCCATTAAAAACCTCCAAATCAAGAAAAATTCTTGTCTCGGTAAAAAATTCCGTTTCCTAATTTTGATTATTACATGAGTAAGTTTTGTTTGAGTTGGGCAACTTCATGGGAGCAAGTCAAGTGATCGGGGAGCATTTTTCTCCTAGAAATCTTAGCCTTGCTCATATGAAGCACCTTGTACTTGCTATGCTTCTTGAGACAATAGTATTGACAATGTATTTGGTGACCACTTAGGCACTATGAAGATTTGTTCATGAAGTGGTCTAAGTTTCTTTGTTGTGGATATTTAGGTTGGGGCACATATTTCTAGAATCCCATTGTTGACCCTAAATTTTAAATCATCAAGAATGATGGAGTTGGCAACATTTACAAATTATGCTAAAAAATGATATTTTCTGCAATGGATTTTGGGTGCCTAGATGATGGTGCCTAAGTTAGAGCTTTTGCATACACTACAAGAAAAAAGGGTGTTTTAATTGAGTTTTTAAGTATATTCCTAGACATAAGATTTTAAGTAATGACCTTTGAAGAGATTTTTAGCAAAAATTTACTAGAAATACATGTTTTTTTAGTAAAAAATTTGCTAAAAATCTCTTTAAAGGTCATTACTTAAAATCTTATATTTAGGACTATACTTAAAAACTCACTTAAAACACACCTTTCTCTTACAGTGATAGATCTAAAGGATGGATTACTAGTTTTTGAATACATTTATCACTAGCACAAAGACTAAAATTACAGTTAATTCCTTGTGGGGAAGCTTTTTTGAGGTCACTAGTAGGATAAAGGGAATACTGCTTTCAAAAATTTCATATATTATAGTCAATAATATGCTTTTTAAAAGTCTTTTGTTCATCTTTTGTTGTGGAAGTTGGCTTCTATTACTTCTATGTAAGTATTGATTGGTTACAAAAGAAGCACAAATGAACTTGTATCAATTTTGAGTAAAAGATCATGCATATGCCTATGTCAAGTATTTCTTGTATTATGTATGTATTTCATACATTGACTTTGAATTCCTTTATTGTTAATTACTTTGTATGAATCATGAAAGCAATGTCTCTTAAATCCAAAGGTCCTTGAAGTGAATCTTTTATGAGTTTGCTAGTATTGCAATACTAAAAGAAAACCGTGTTTTTTATAACAAAATTTTCTAAACATCCTCATGTTTTCATGTTAACAACAACGTCAAATATAACATTTTGTTGTTATGTTTGACATTGTTGTTAACAAGAAAACATGTGGATGTCTAGAAAAATCCATCATAAAAAACATGGTTTTTTTATAGTGCAAGCTCGTATTTGCACATTTTTCATATGTCAATGTCAATAATGTCAAGAAACTCTAAATTCTTGCAATCCCAACCATGAACCATTCTAAGTTTTTGTACACCCATTGTCTATGATTCATTCTCCAATTTAGTACAATCACTTTCTTTACTTCAACTCCTTTGTCTCTTCTAATCTCATATTGGCTAAAGATTCTATCTATATTTTTGATTTGACCAAAACAACTCCAAGACCTAAAAGGTGAATCAATGCTCCACAAAACTTTTTCATCCTCAAATCTAAGGTGGTCCTCTCTAGCATTATTTAGAGATAGTGTAATCATAGACAAACAATCCAATTAAGATCTTTGGTCTCTGAATTGAAGGTCCCCTTAGGTACCTTGAGAGGGAAATATCTTCTTGGGAGGAACTAGGGGGAAGTCCTATTGTCTAGTAATATTATGTACTAAATTGAAGTGCATATAGCGAAAAGCCTCCATATGAGCATGGTTCATGTCATTAGACTTACTCTGGATCTATTTGGTCTTGATAGTTGTAAAGGGGGTTATAGAAATATGTATTTTTGGACATTATATGAATGAATTGTGAATTTTTGAAGTGTTGGACATCTAATGCACACGGAAACAAAATCTGTGTAGACTATTTTGAGTAAAAATTAGTGTGGATGTCTGGTTAATTAGATTCCAAGTTTATAAACCATAATCTTGTAGATATCTATTGTATACTATCAAAATAGATAGTTGATAGTTTGTCTATTTGTCTGTGATGACATTAGGATTTCATGATTGCCAGGTCAATGGACGTGTGCATAAAAGAGTTTTTACGGTGTTTCAACCAATGGAGCAGAAGATATTGAATGCCCAAGCTTTAATCTCATCAAATATAATAAAATTGAACTATAAATAGAAAATTTGTTGCAAAGAATTAGTAAGCCTTTGTAATACAAGCGTTGAACCATTGTAACATTGAGTTGATGTTCTTATCTTTACTATTATTTTTGAATATTTTTTGCCAATGCTTTTTTTTAATCTTCACTTTATTTTATTTTTGAATTTTTTTTTCTTGCCAATATTTTACTTTAATCTTTTCTTTTCTTTTCTTTTTAATTTAAATAAAAATTGCCAATATTTTGGTTATTTTTTTATGCCAAAAAAATGAATTTTATATAATACAAAAATTATTAGAACACATGATATCAAATGTCAATGCTTTGGATAATTTTCCACATTTAAAGAATTGAAAATGGTATGAAAAGAAATTAAAGAAGGCTTAGCTATCACTATTGTACCAATTATAAGAGTTGTAGCAATAATACAAGGCATACAAGTCTATACTATTAAAATAGGTCTTTGTTTGTTTTATTTGTGATGTCCATTAGGATCTCCTAAGATATTGGACTTCTACGGGCAAACTTAATGTAATTGGAAATTCCTTTGGAAAGGGTGTGTGCACAAAGCAAGTTTAGAGGTATTCTAATGCATGACCCAAAAAATATTATATTTTTATATTTTTGTGAATTAAAAAAATTAGAAAATTGGTAATAGAGAGACATCAAGCCATTGAACACTTTGGCCACTATAACATCTCTATGATACTTTTACTTTTAATTTCACTCTCATATTTATTTATTTATTTAATTTTTATCTTTAATCTTGTTTTACTTCTACTTTCACTTTCATCTATTCACTCTTATTTTCACTTTCAATTTTACTCTTGCAATTTGTTTGACATCTTATGTCAAGTAATGTATGTCAAACTAATATCTTTGGCATCTTATGCCAAAGAAATTTTAAAATAAAACATGATGACAAAATTGATATCATATATGACTAGTGTGCCTACTATTAGGCTTGTGGTATAAGCAATTATTGCCTCTTTTGAGGTGATAGTGTAAAACCATATACAAGCCTAATAATAGGATAGTCAAGGAATAATTTGTGTACACGTGGCATGTAGCCATTGAACAAAATCATTTTCAATTTTCTACATTGAAACATTCAATCTCCAAATTCACTTCCTTCCTCTTCAATTGCTTTCTTTGTTCAACAAACCCTAAATTACATTGAAAAATTTAATTTCTCATTTTTTCATTTTATGTAAAACTTTTACATTCAATCCTAAATCCTAATCTCTTCAACATTTTTTTCTTCAATCTCATGCTACTAAAATTTGTCTTTCTCATGTTGCTAAAATTCTCTCTAATGAATTAATTAGAATCTATTCTATGAAATGGATGAATTTTTAATTCATTCTTTGAAATGAATTAATTTAAATTGATTCTATGAAATGAATTAATTTGAATTCATTCTATGACATGAATTAATTAGAGTTGATTCTTTGAAATGATTTTGTTTGAATTTGTTCTATAAAATGAATTGTACAAAATTTTAATTAAATCCTTCAATAAATTTAGCTTCAATTACTTCTCTGCAACCAATTATATTTTTCAAAGTCAATCATAATGCACAATTTATAAATCAACGAAATTAATTAATTTGAATACTTAATTTACATATTACATGTTTATATGAAGAAGCATAAACAAAGTCCAATCATCACTACTACATATGTATATTATACAACCAAATCGCATCATTGTTGACTTTCCAAAAGGAATTATTGTTTTCTTTTTGAATCATGTGGATAGTGCGACTTCAACAACATTTTTTTTTAATTCACATCGCTCAGCAATGGAAGGTGGTCTTAGGTTTTTTTAATCTCATCCAAGTGTTGCTATTTTTTCACTTTAGGAGGGGATAAAAATAGGTTGCCTGACAATCCTCAGGAGATAGTGCCATTGCCAAATTCAAATTAAAGGTATAAATGATTTTCTAATTTGTAAAAGCTTTGAAATTCAATATGAAAGAGTGCAAGGGCTTTGTTGTGGTGTGAAAGGTTGCAAGGGCTTTGTTCTATGGCGTTTGGATTTATGATGTCAAAGTTATGGTTACTATGTTAAGAGCTTTCTAATAGTACCATGAATGCAATAGGTTTCATGTGAAGAGCTTTTCAATGATACCATGAACACAATGAGGAGACTCACGATTTTTTAGATCTCATCAAATAAACAAATTTAAGGTATAGGTAGTAGTCTCCAAATGCCCAAGGTTTTTTTTGAAATGCCTAGAATTTGTTCAAAACTAAACAAGAAGTTTCAGTTTGGATAAGATTTATGAATTTAAAAAAATTGTAACAATACAAATTCACTTTAGACATGGTATGAATCACATAGGAAAAAAACCCAAACATTATCACTTATGGATTGAAAAATTAGAATGTTTGATCAAGAGGATGTTAAAAGTGTGAAAATAATTTGAAGTCTTTTAATCCTTTTTTTCCATGTCAAATTTTTAATTGAGCCAGTTATAAAAGAAATGCGAGGTTAATGGACATAACATGCATAACCATAATCAAAATATAGCTAGCTTTTCAAATCTACTCTACAATTTTATTAAATGAATATCTAATTTGATTTTTTCCTTAATATTCAATGTACTTGAGGCTCATTTCTAAGCTCCTCTAACACTAAAAAATCAAGATTTGCAATGGACACCTTTGTATAAAATCTTGAATAGAAAAATCATAAACAATTTGATTCAAAATTAGATTCTAAAGGATACACATCTAAAAGAAATACCAAAAATAATACTTTTTAAGTTTTATATAACTTTAAAGTTTTATCAACACCTAAATATGGTGCCTTGAATATTCAAAAATTCAACATCAATGCTACAAATAATTTAGAAGAATAAGAAAATGGATATAAAAGGAAATTTATGAAGGGGTTGACTATCACTTTTGTGGCAATTACGAGTGACATACTAATGGTTGTAACAACAATATAGGGCATACTAATCTATATAGTTAAAACATATAGTTTGTTTGTTGATGATGTGCATTGGGATCTTGGCAATTGCTAGGGCATCAAGATGCACTTGGTGTCATTTAGCAAGGATGTATGCACAAAATAAGCATCACCAACAAGACAAAAAGATATTGATTTTTGAAAATTTTAAGAATTAAAAAAACTAAAAAAATGGATTTTGACTATTAAAAATGTGTGTATACAAAGTGAGTGTCGAGATGTTCTCATTCATGAAGCAATAATATTGAATCTTGAAGTTTAATAAATTTAAAAAAAATTAGAAAATTAGAAAGTGGGTTGTAAAAAGGGTCCTTCAAGCTTAGAGGTCAACAAGTTAAAGATGTTTTGATTTTGTTTTGATTTTTAACAAATGAAAAAACCATTGCAAGTTAGAGATGTTTTAGAAGTCTCAATGTTATGCCAATACTTTTACTAATTTAGATTTTGTTTTGTTTTGTTTTTTAGGGTTACTTTCAATTTTTTATTTTTACCTTTAAAAGAGAGTTCTTAAAACTTTTTATTTGAAAAAAGGAGATATTGAATTCCTAAATTTTCATCTCATGAATTTTTTTTTAAAATGGATGAAAATTTAAAAATTAATTGTGGAAAGTCATTATGCTATCATACTATATAGTTGTTGAGCTATAGAACATTTTAGCCACCATGACATCAATCCAATACTTTTATTGCTAATTTTTATATTTACTTTTTCAAATATTTGTCAATACTTTACTTTTAATTATTTTTTAAATTTCATTTTCAAATACTTTAGTCTTACCTTTATTTTTCTTTTAATTATACTTTTAATTTTTTTTCCCCAATACAAATGCTATTTTGTATGCCAAAAATAATTTAAAAGAATATAGTACTTTATAGAACATATGATATTAAACTTCAGTTCTATGGATGATTTTTTAACTTTTATTTTTATTTTTACTTTAAGAGAATATTTGCCAATACTTTATGTTTGCCTATATTTACTTTTATTTTTCAAATTTTTTTGTTTTCAAATACATTAGTTTTATCTTGTATATTTTTGAATTTTAATTTTTTAAATTCACAATACCTTTGCTATCTTCACATACCAAATAAGTTTTAAGAAATTAAATTTTAATATAAATTTTCATAGAATAATTTTTTTATAAAAAATATTATATTAAATGCTAGTGCTATAAATGAGTTGCCATATTTAAAATGGGTATGGAACGAGATTAAGGAAAGATAAACCATCACTTTTGTAACAATTATAATTGACATACTAATGGTTGTGGCAATGGTACAAGGTATGCTAAGGTAGGTACCTTCCAAATCATCACTTTTTACTATTCTACCTATTTATTACTCCCTCTATCCCATTAATAACCTCCAAAAAGCTTCCCAATAAGGAATTAACTACAATTTTAATCTTTGTGCTAGTGATAAATGCATTCAAAAATTAGTAACCCATCCTTTAGATCTATGCAAAAGCTCCAACTTAGGCGCCATCATCTAGGCACCCAAAATCCATGCAGAAAATATTGTTTTTGAGTATGATTTGTAAATGTTGCCACCTTCATCATTCTTGATGATTTAAAAGTCGGTGGCAACAATGGGATTCTAGAAATATGTGCCCTACCCTAAATATCCACAACAAAGAAACTTAGACCACTTCATGAACAAATCTTCATAGTGACTAAGTAGTCACCAAATACAATGTCAATACTATTATCTCAAGAAGTATAACAAGTGCAAAGTGCATCATATGAGTAAGGCTAAGATTTCTAGGAGAAAAATGCTCCCCATTCACTTGATTTGCCCCTATGAAGTTGCCCAACCTGGACAAAACATATTCATTAATCTAAATTTAAAAAATGGAGCCTTTTAGGATTTTGCTTGATTTGGAGTTTTTTAGTGGGACAAAGGGAATATTATTAGATTGTTCAAATTTTCATGTTTTCTTGGTTGCAAGTGAAAGGAATTTTACAAAGTGATAATGGTGGTTTTAGGTAGGGTATGATTTGGGGTGTATCCACATTAGTTTAGCATTTAATCAAGACAAATTACACTACCAATACTTTAGAATTGTAATGTAACATTGTTTATTAACGAAGCAAGGGGCCCTTTTGCCCCCCTCCTAGTAAACAAATTGTCTTACATGACTCTTCAACAAATCTAAATCCTTAAACTAATCCCTAAAGCTCCATTGTCCCCTTCATGACAAAATGGATTTTGGACAATCTCCTATGGTCTCAATATTTTTTTTGATCTTCTAAAATTTTTGTGAAGATAGAAAAATGCATTAGCTTTTTGGAAATATAATTTTTATTTCAATTAGTGCGCCAAAGCAAAAATTATGACATAGAAAACCCAAATCTTGATTTAGCAAGTAGAAATCCCCCTAGAGAAACTGAGAATAATTTTTTTCTTAAATATTTTTCTCATAAATTATATTTTTATCTACATGGAAAATTTTGATTAAAAGCATCTTCTTGAAAAAATAACGTGTAGGATCCATTTCCAAACTCAATTTTAAAATTTTTCAAAATCAAATTTCTACAAGGTTAAAATCTCTTGCTAGAACAATCTCTCCAATGAGATTAGTGTGTTTTAATTCCATTTTAAAGCTATCAATGACTTAGTTTTTTGTTCAATCTTGAACCTACTTCTACTCAATTTTTAATGAGTGAAATTAAGTATGCTTGTTTTTAAAAAAATTCCTACATTTTTAGTTCAATTCTTCAACATATAAAATTAGAAATTCAAAATCAATATTACAAAAATTTAGTTGAAGAAGGTGCAAATATCTTGCAATCTGAGTTGTCAAAGTTTTTGAAATTTGTTTCACACATTGTTATTATAGTTTAACTCCTAAAGGTCACAGACTATGTTTTCACCAAAAACATTCCCAAACTGCCATTTTTGATACAAGTACCAAATTTTAGATGAAAATAAATTTGGACACAGTAGTTAACTAGTTTGAAAAGATGTAAAAAGAATTTCAGAATTTTCCAACCATGTAGAGTGCAAGATATTAATGTTTGAAGTGACAAAATTCATTTTTTTGGCCTTGTGAAAATACGGGCAGCTGCACTTTACAAGGTCCTATTTTTATGATTAAATGTCCAAAATGGTGGTACTTCTTTGGATTCATTCTTTATGGCAAGTTGGCTACATTCTTAAAAAATTTTAGATCATTTGGAATTGCACAACATATAGGAAAAAAATAGTAAGTAGGAAGAAGTACAAAGTAATTCAAAACACTAAATTGTTAAGAATTTAATTATAAAAATGAAAAAATTCCAATTCCAAAGGTATTAATGTAGTAATAAACAATCTACATCATATGTTTTTATTTTTTTCAAACAATATTTAAAAATGAGTTAAGTAAAGAACTCCAAAGTTTATTTTTGAGTAGGGAAGCCATAACTACCTGCAAACTAGAACACCTCATAACTTTCATCTTGTAAATCAAAATGGGATGACGGAAAGCTTTCCACATAAATATAAATCTAAAAAACCAATTCAAAATTTTCATTTTTGAAAAAAAGTGATTTTTTAAGAAATTTTTGGGCTGCCCGCTGAGCATTTAAAATTACATATCATGCAATAACTTTTGAACCACGTAGTCAAAAGTTATGAAAATTGTTGGGCCTTAAAGATACTCCTCAGGCACATGTTTTATGAAAATTTCAGAAAAAAGAATAAAAACTCCATTCATAGTGGGATGCCCAGAATTGCTATGTTGTCAAAAAAACACAGTTTGGTCCTTTAGGGGTTAAAGCAAGATCCTATGGTTAAATATGAAAAAAAAAAACAATTCAATTTCTTTTTGTTCTTTGGAATAGAAATGACAATTTTGAGTGTTTTTTGATGAAAAAAAGGCCTTTTGACTATAGGAATCAAGTGATAATTTCCTGTGAGGCAATTAGGAAGGCATAATATCTTCTTAGCATAGAGAAGACCATTACCATATAGAGTGATATGAAAGAGGTTGAAGTTTTTTTTGCATCAAAATTTTTTGCTTGATACATATCATGCCTATGTTTCCATATACCATGCCTATGTTCCCCTACACCAAGCCCACGTTCCCCTACACCAAGCCTGTGTTCCCCTACACCAAGCCTGCGTTCCCCTGCACCAAGCCTGTGTTCCCATGCACCAAGTCTAGGCCTGACTGAGGTAAAAGTCCTGCTCCTCCCTCCCCACTCATTGTCCAGGCCATTGGCATTTCCCCTGCAAACACCATTGATGATGATGAGCCAGCCAGCATGAGTGCATTTGGGAGAGAAAACATCAGTAAATTTGATATAATTTCTCAGACAGAGCAAGTCTCACTGGTCAAAGGTTTCTCCTCCCAGTCCCTCAGTGATTGCAGCTCCCTTGTTCTTACATCCATAACTTAAAGTTATTATTACCTCTTTTGACTCTTACCAATGTTTTGTTATGCGCCCTGCACCCAGGTCATCATAACCCCCCTTTGCTTGCCCGCAGAGCCTGTCCCTCCCTCCCTCCCTCCCTCACCTCCAGCCCTCCTTTGTCAAAATTGTGCAGACAGGGTGAGGGTGGGGATCATCAAATGGCCATGACAAAAATAAAACAAAAACAAAGCTCCGGACCAGCTCACTACAGTGGTCTGCCCCCTTTGTCTCCTCCACTTCAGTTTCTGGTTTGTACTGGGGGCTACAACATGAGTTCTGAAAACTTACAGGGGAAACTCTCAAGGTGTGGTGATGCTTATTTCTTACCTTTGGAATTTCTTGCGGTAAAAGCACATTTTCAGTTTTTTATAATAAAAAAACTCTCTCAGTGCCATTCTTCATAATTCCAGCTGAATTTTAATTATGATCTTCTGAAAATTATCATTGACTAGTGATTGATAAACAGGGGCATTGTTAACCCCTATTGTAAGCCAAAGGCCATTTTTCTGTCAGAAACCTGACTCAAAACTGCCACTTCTGCTGCATTCACTCAAAAAATTTAGAAAAATGTTTTTTATTTTAAGAATCTAACTGGAGGATCTTGTACTTCACTTGTCTCACATCATGTGGTAAAATTTTCATAACGTTTGACCGTATAGATTGAAAGATATCGGCATTCAAAGTAAAAGAAAAAGTTTCTTTTTTTTAAGATGCTTTGATTGCCTGCAAAACAAGAATCTCTGTAATTTTCACATCACTAATTCAAATGGAATGAATAAAATCTTCTCATTTAAATAAAAATATAATTTATGAGGGAAAAAACTTTAAAAACTTTATTTCAATTTTTTATGGATTTTTTTGTTGCCTGATGTCCCCCATTTTGAAGTTAATGTAGTATAGCTTTTTACTCTTGGGCACCAATTGGAATCAAAATTATATTCCCCAAAAGCTAATAATTTTTTCTATCTTAAGAAAAAGTTTCAAAAAGTTTCACCAAAAATTGAACTAATAGTCACCAGCCTAAAATCCATTATGTCTCATGTAGGGACAATGGGACATTAGAGGTTAATGATCGAGGAAAGAAAATTATCAATTCAAGAAGATTAACTTCTAAATGTCCAAGGCCTTTTCTCCATTAAAATCTACTAGATAGGACCACTTTTATTGCATGGATATAAAAAGATGAAAAAACAAATGTTTTGAGTAATGAACTATAGGATCTTACACTAACTTTGTCTATAAACATGTGGTAAGAATTTCTTCAAGCTTGACTATACAAATTGCAAGATATTTGCATTTGAAGTGAGAATTTTTTTTTTGAACCTTGTCCATAATTTGAATGGCTTTGACAAGCGCTTTAAGAAATTTTTGCACCATGGACTTTGAATTCAAAAATCTACCACATTGGAGAACATTTCATGCATACCTCCACCAAATTTTAAAGGTAAAAAGAAGTGGAATATATCCAAAAAAAATTATGCACCTCACTTTCAAATCAGAAGAATTCCAAAGTTGGATGCTTAGAAATTAAAAGCACAACGTGATCAACCAAGTTCCTAATACAGTACATCAATTGGACTTCATTGCAAAAACATCCCTCTGTATTCCTTGTATTTGTTTCCATGAGTTCTCATCATTGATAACTTTGTTCCCCTTGTTCATGTATGTTCCCATAAATTCCCACAATCAAAAGATGTTGTTTCCATAGGTTCCCATCACTTGAAACATACTATCTAAAAGTTCCTATCACTGGGAATTGCCTAGTTGCTACCCTTCCAAAAAGAAAGTTAAATTATCATACCCAACTTGTCCCTTTTTGCAAAATTAGAACTAAAATGCTTATAACTTTTTGATCATAAGTCAAATTTCTATGAAAATTATATATATGTAGAGCTCATTAGAAGATTTGGGGGGGCTCTAGAAGCATGTTTTGGGCAGGTTCCCCTGTAGCTATTCCCTGCAGCTGAGGGAACGGCCGATTGTTAGAAAAAAAATTCAAAAAAAATTCAATTTTTTTTTTAATTCTTCAAATGCCAAATATATTTGGGCAATGACATGGCAAGGGCTCGATCACGTCATTCTGTTGCACCAAACCTGTTCCGTGCATTCATAGGCTGCAATAACTCGCAGACTTTTGGAGGCCCCAAAAATCTTCTAATGCTTGGAAATCCACATTTTTATTAAAAATAAATTAAAAAATCAGGACAAAGATTGGGATCTTGGGGACTTGCCCAAAATTCAATTTGCATCCCTAGGAGACACTTGAGTATTTAAGGATTAATATTGTTCTAAAAGGAGGGTTGCATTTTGCAAGAAAGCAATTGCAAAAAAATTGGCACTCTACCTACTTGACAGCCTATAGTATGAAGAATAATGTCCATTTACAAGTAGTAAGTAGAGAGATTGTAAAAGTGGAAAAGAATCCAAAATGCATATTTAAATATTAGAAATGGTATATACATTGCATTAACTCCTAAAAGAACATTGTTTCAGCAAAAGAAAACTAAAAATTTGGACACATGCCTATGATCTCAATTTTTGGCATGATTTTTGGAAACTTCTTTCATCTATAGGAGAACATCTTAGATGTATGGGAGTATAATTTTTTATTTCAATCAATGCCCTATCTAGATCCAAAATTATGACACCCAACACTAGTGGAAACTTAGGTCGCTTAGACTAAGAAAGTGATTATAAAAAGATCCACTACATTGATTGATTTTGGAAATGCTATAAGTTTTTACTCTTAATGAATGATTTTACCAACTACGTTTATAGAGATCCCATCTTTGAATAGTATAGATATTTGTACTTTTGGTGAAAATATTCATTCAAAGTAAAACTTACAGTTTTTTCAAATCAATTAGCATGGTTACACTAAATATCATTATTAGTCTAGTAAGTCAAGTTTGTCATGTGGGTCTTCTTGTGGGTCCTTTCTTTGGTCTACATGACCCAAGTTTGTAGTAAAGCAATCTAAAATTTCTAAATGTAGACAACAACAAAAATCATAGAAACTCCAAGTAAATATTTTCTATTTAGTTAACATGAATATATTTTTATCATTATTTAAAGCTTTGATTCATTCCATTTGGAGTATTGATGTAAAAGTTATGAAGATTCTAGTTTTGCACGCAATATAAGCACCTTCATGAAAAACAGATGCATTGAAATCAATTTTGAACTCAATTTTCACAATTTTCTTAAAAAAAGGGTTCACAAGGTTTACATTTTTTGTAGGATGACCTCAAAATTACAATTGATGTGTTGCAATTCTATTTTAGAGCTATTAAGAATTGACCTTATCTTTCTATCTTGTACCTACTTCTACTTAATAAACTTTTAAAAATTGAAAATCAAGTTTCATATTTTGAATGTTCCTTCTAAACTCTCAAGTCAATTCTCCAAAATAAAATATAATTAGAATCCATAGCACAAAAATTTGAAGTTAAGAGGATTTAAAGCCCTATATTGTAATCTGTATGAAAATATACAAAAGAAAAAGGAGGGTTCACTTTATCCCGTAGTTAGCTTAGAGACCATATACAATTGATCTAAAATTTTAGGCTCACTTTGGTATGAGCAATTAAAATTTAATTGAATATTTAAAAAAAAGTCTGAGGTGTTCTAAGGGTTAATTGTTGAAAACTTTTTTTTTCACTAAAAATGTAAACATTTGATTTTTGAAAGGTCTTCAAAGCCATATATGTTGATTATTGAATGAGTAAAACTTGCTAATCTTACTTCATTTCCCAACTTTGAGCAAAGTTTGCTAATTTCATTGGATTTGAGATTTAAAAACTTGTACTCATCTATTTGCTTTGAAAATGGTCCCAATGGAAAGAATAAAGTGTTTTCTTACTTTTCAACAATTGCAAGGTAGATTGTGTAATGGATTTGATAGCTTTTCATGTGAAATTAAGTTTTTTGGAAGTGCATTAGTGTGGTAACACAATTTATAGTTGTTCATGTCACCTCCAATTCTAAAAGAAATTTATGTGCAAAATTTTGAAACATTGTGGAGCGGGACAACATACTAAAAATAAAAAATGTACATTTTTCTTATTATAATCTCACAACTTCTATGCAATTTTGCACTCAAAATTGTTGAATATACTAATAAGCAAGCTCTTTAAACATCTATGCGGTTAAATTTTGAAAAAATAAAATTTGCTTCATTGGGATTAACTATAAGCCCATGCTCCTTTTTCATAGTCAAAACACACTTGAAAAGGCTTGGGCATTTAGGGATTAAATTATAAAGTCTTGCAATCTAAGTATGCAATAATTTTTTCCAAAAAATTTCCAAACATTTCCACATTTGTTTAGTGCAAGATCCTATGGTAAAATATAGAAAAATAGAAAAATTAAATTTACAATTTGGTCTAGAAATGGCAATTTTGGAGTGATTTGGTATAAAATAGTCATAGAACTATTGGAATTAATGTATGTTTGGAATTGCATTTCAATGTGCAAGTTTGATGTTGTAAGCTTGTACGTAAATCCTAAACTATTATCAAACAATAACAAAACATCTTAACTCCTTAAAGACTAGATATTCAAATTTTGAACAACTAATGAACAAAGACATATTCTAAGTTCAAAGTTATGTTATTTCATCCATCTAACTATTGTTATGTTCTTGTAGTATATCTCTTTTGTTTATACAATATAGATTTTAAGAACCTTTCTATACAAATTTGCTAAGGTTTAAGGAATAGAAGTATATTTGACCTCAAAAAGTAATAATTTCAATTTAAAAATGAGCTATCAAAAATAAATTGAAGAAATATGAAAAATTATTACAAATTATTTTAATGTGTAAAGCACTAAACTGCATTTTTTTGGCAACATAGCAATTTTGGGCAGCTCATTAAAAACGAAATTTTTATTTTTTTTGTTAATTTTTTACACAACATATACCGTAAGAGTAGCTTGAAGGTCCCAAAATTTTTAGAACTTTTGACTACATGATTAAAAAGTTATTGCATGATATGTTATTTCATTGCTTAGCAGGTAGTTCAAAAATTCTTTTAAAAATCACTTTTTCAAGAAATAAAAATTTGAAATTGGTTTCTTAGATTTATATTTATGAGGATAGCTTTCAACAATTCCATTTTGATTAATGAGATGAAGGTTATAAGAAGTTTTTGTTTGTAGGTAGTTATGGAATCTCTACTCTAAAATAAAATTTGAAGTCATTTACTAAACTCAATTTTCAATATTTTGAAAAAAAAATTGGGTTTATATTTTTATTACAACATTAAAACCATTGGAATTGGCATTTATCAATTCCGTAATTAAAATCTCAACAATTTAGTGTTTTGAGTCATTGTCTATTTCTTTCTACTTACTATTTTTTTCCTATATGTTGTACAATTCCAAATGATTTTTAAAATTTTTAAAAAAAAGACAACTTGCCTTGAAAAAAGAATCCAAAGAGCAACCACCATTTTAAACATTTTTCTATATGAATGTGACCTTGTAATGTATAGCTGCCTTGTTTTTCAGAGGGCTAAGAAAATGAATTTTGTCAATTCAAATGCTAACATCTTGCCATGTTCATGGTGGAAAATTAAAAAAAAATTTCCACGTCTTTTCAAACTAGTGTACAACAAGATCCTACAGTTACATATGACTCAAATTTTTTTTTTTCTAAAATTTGGTTCTTGTATTAGAAATGGCAGTTTTGGAGAATTCTTGGTGAAAACATAGTCAAAAAACCTTTAGGGGTTAATTTTGGGTTTCAAATTTTATTCAAAATATTAGTTAGTGTATTAGATATTAGGTAAATATTGATTAGTCATAGATTTAATTTTATGGATATGATCTGTAGATCTAACTATAGGATATTGCACAAACTTAGTACAATCTTAAATGTGTGGAGGAAATTTCATGAACTTTGACCACATAGATTGCAAGATTTTTGTGTATCAAGAGGATGTAATTGGAGGGGGGAGGGGGGTGCACCTTGACTAGATTTTTTTACTTTGAATTTTTTTAACTTCAAAAAATTTGCACTATATTCTATAAAGTGTAGATTAAATAAAATTTATGTTGAAGAATTGAGTTGAAAGTCTAGGGGAAAAACTTAATAAAAAAAAATCAAGGTTTTCTTTCTTAAAGTTTTTATTAACTAGATGGAGATAGGAAGTTGAAAGAACAACTAAGTCCTCAATAGTTTCCAAAAAAGAATAATTGAAGTGCACTAATTCCATCAATAAGATTATTCTAGCAAGTAATTAGGTTATATAGAACTTTTTTTTGGAAACATTTTGAACTTTGAGTTAAAAATGAATCTTGTAAACTAATTTTTTAGAAGAAGCTCTTATTTTCTCATCACTAGTTTGAATAGAATGAATCAATTTTTTCTATGTAGACAAAAATATTTTCTATGAGAAAAAAAATTGTAAGAATATAATAATTTTGAATTTTTGTGATTTTTTTGGTCCTACCAAACAAACTCCATTTTGAGCTTAGGGTGTCATTATTTTATAATACATCTTTACAATTTAAGAAGTTTAGCTCCTTGTAATCCTTATGGAATTAATTCCTAATCTAAAACCATCTTCTAAAACTAGAATCCAAAATTGTGTCAATTGTAATGAGAGAAGAGTGAACTTTGTTACAATTAAAAATTGCAAGAAGAGTCCAAACAAAACAAAAGCACAAAGAAAGATAAACATTATGAATTACAAACCGAAAATTAAGCAACAAGCAAAATAGAAGGGAAATAAAAAAAACATGAAGTGAGAATAGAAGAGTATTGAAGCAATGGTGCAAAAAAAAAATACAAAGTTTTGGGGCTGCAAAGTTGCAAGATTGCAAAGGAGCTTACACAAAGCTAGACAAAATGTGGAAGAGGGTATGAGACAATGGAATACCTAATGAGAAGTCAATGAAATGGACTTTGAAAGAGCAAACAAGATAACAATGTAATAAATTTATAGAAGAATTGTGTAGACTAAGGTAGAATTGAGTGTGAAAAACAAAAGAATAGGAGTAGATAAGATGGTATACAGAGTGTCAAAGTGTGAAAGGAATTGCAAAATGGAGAAAAAGGAATGGACTTAAAAAATGGATGCTGAAAACAAGGCCGAAGAACAAGGTGCCTCATCCACCCCCATCCATTTAAAATTCCAAATAGAGGCAATGACAAATTTTCTTTTGAGTAGGATTAAGTTAACATCTCGTAATGCAATTTTAACCTTATTTGAGAAGGATTGGGGTCAAATTAGATTCATTTGCACTTTCAATAGGAACAAGGTTTCTTGGGTGAAGAAACATGCAATCGGATATTTAGTCTTGATATTGTTTTGGTTGGTTTGACTTTGACTTTGCCTCTAGGTGTTGTTGTTTTTATTTTATTTAATAAAGTTCAATGTAGGTTAAAAGAAATATTTTTTGATGTAGATTCTTGCCTAAAATATACAACCTTCATTCATGAGAGTTTAGGGTCAATTTGGATAAACCTATGTTTAGCATTGTTCAGATGGAGTCCAAAAACATCATTCTAAGGTCATCTAGAATTTCTTTATAACTACCAAGAGGATTCAACAAAAGCATTTAAACTTTAATAATAGGAACCATACTAAAAATATATATTTAAGTGATTTTTGGCATTGTCACCTTAACCTCTAAGCATTTTCAAATCTATATTTCAATTGTTGAATAAAACAAATCTAGGCAATGTTTTGTACAAATAATTTTTCATTCATTCAAAGCAATTCTTAAATCTTTTAGAAACAACCTTCCTCTATGACAAATTTGATAAAATCAAGGTAAGTTATATAATTGAACAAAAAAGAAGAAGAAAATGCATGCAAAATTACAAAAAGATTTGAGTGTTAAAGGTTTAAGTGGGTGGAAACTCTATAAAGCTATTTATTGATGTGATTTACACTCCAATGTGGACAAATATAATTTTTCTAGTGTACAAGATATGACAATACTTTGAACAACTTTATACTAAGTCAATGAAGAATCAATTAGTCTATTATTTTACCTTGCCAAGATACATACCACCTAAAATCAATTTAATTCTTGAAGGACAAATTCAACATGAAGGGCTTGATTTTCAGAAAATCTTCGCAATAGCATCTCCAATTCTTAATAACATATCAACTTCTTAATATCATTTTTTTGTCTCCAAGAGATGCATTTATCATGCTAAGTATTGGGTTCCAAATCACAATTTGAATGTGTGATTCTTGCATTAAAAAGTTTGTCAAATTTTTCTTTCTTTACTTAGCACAAATAATGAAACAATTTGTTTTAAAGATTAAAAAAAATAACCAACTAGCACAATGCAATTATGCAAAGATTCACTAAGGGCAGAACCTACCAAATCTAAATCCACTAACCAGTACTAGAGAGGTGTATATTCACCTAGCTAACCTTCAAGCCATTTTTAGGACAAAGGGCTTATTTTGAGTTTGTCAAAATTTTAGAATAGTAGCTTTGAAGTTACCCATTGCCTGGAGGTAAGAAGCTCATCATTGATTGGCCTTTTCGAGCAAGTTTCATGAAGCCTATATTATAAAGATTTTGAATTCAATTTTGAAGAGCCTCTTCAAGACCCTAAATGTCCTTCAAGAGTTATGAATGAGTCATTTTACATAATGAAAGAGATTTGGGTAAAGTTTCTTCAAATTAACCTCTTACCTGACAATGTTTTGATGTTTTAAGTATAATTTATTGTGTACATTACATTGATTTTGAATCCACCCACAATAAACTTTTAACCTCCTACAACCGGTTTCACCTTTGAAAATTAATAACTAATTTATTGTGTCTATAAAGTTCATGCAACCTTTGTATTTAGCTTCATAAGTATAATTTTGTCAATATGCAATGATTCTTCATTATAATTTTTGGCATGTCAATTGTACCACAAAGCATATAGAGTTAGTTCTTGCTATACTTGCTTTAGTTTTACTTGGGCCTTATGGACAATTGAAACAAGGTTACATTTTTTCCATGTATTTTCTAAACTCTCCATAAATTGCTTACTTCCCAGTCTTGGAACAATTAACAAGATGCATCCAATGATTCTCTATCAAACCCTCACTCCCTACCCTTGGGCAATTGTTACTCCTCTCTATGGCAATTGCTACCTATTATGAATTTCTTTTAGTGTCCTCGTCATATTTAGGTTGGTTTCCTTTAGTTTTTTCTTAATTTTTTTTACCTTTCACTGCCCTATTGAGATAGTACTCTTCCATCTTGCTATATGGCCGATTTGCATTTCATCTGACTTTGACTATGTATTTATAAAAGTTACTATGTCCATGCAAGGATTATCATCTAAGTGCACCTATTGATCTAGAAATCAAATCATTTGGGGCAAAATACCTTGATGATAGGTCTTGTTCAACCTTTTTTTGGCACTATGGGGTCAAATTGCACCATTTCAAAATAAATTTCTACTTTTTGCCAAATAAAAGTCATGTTTTTACACCAAAAAATTCCATTTCTATTAAAAATGTAGATGAAGTCATCAGATTTGGATGAAAAATTGCATGAATATGATTGAAAAATGTTTTTTGGTCCAAAAGATGGATGAATGTAGAAATAGAATGCCTCACCAAATTTTAAGTGACTGCCATTCCCTCACTTTCTCAGAAAATTAAAAAAGGGGCTGGTCTCGTCCTTTCCAAGTTAATTCCAATGATTCAATTTTTCTGCTCTATTTATATCATGCGCACCACTTATATCGTCATGCTTGCAGTGAGTGTCCCCCCAAGACAAAGCCGTTCTTGCACTTCCATTGGGTGTTTTTGCCATATGATGAAGAAGTTCCAAATGCATGAAGCCACACCAAACACTAAGGTTACTTGCTACAGTGCATTCAGCAACCAAGAGTACATCAGCAGTCACAACTTTTCCATTGTTTGGACTTTCTTTCTTCAGGCCTGATCTGAGATCGTGACCTGGGGTCACGACAAACCGTGATTTATCCTATTGATCACACATTTGATGGTAAGTTCCGGACACTAGCTGAGTGAAGTGATGGGGACAAATAATTACTCCCTCCGTCCCAAAATGGTTTTCCAACTCTTTTTAATATTTAAATGCTTTAAACTATGTTTTCATCCGAATTGCTCCAAAATTGCCATTTTTAGTACAAGTACCAAATTTTAGAAAATATACAAAAAAATTTGGACACATGTTATCATAGGATCTTAAAGCGCGATGGCTTGAGAAGATGTAGAAAAAATTTCAAAATTTTTTAGCATGTAAATTGCAAGATATTAGCATTTGAAGTGACAAAAATCTTTTTTTGGGCCTTGCAAAGAAACAAGGTAGTTACACTTCACAAGGTCACATGTGCATTAAAAATGCCCCAAATGGCAATGCTTCTTTAAATTAATTCTTCAAGTCAAGTTGGCTACATGCTTGAAAATTTTTAGATCATTTGGAATTGTATAATATATAGGAAAAAAATAGTAAGTAGAAAGAAGTCCAAAGAGATTCAAAACACTAGATTGTTAAGAATTAGTTATGGAATTGAAAAATGCCAATCCCAATGGTTGTAATGTTGTAATAAACAATTTACATCCTAAGATTTTATTATTTTCTATAAATATTGAAAATTGAGTTAAATAAAGGACCTCAAAGTTTATTTTTAGAGTAGAGAATTTATAATTGCATGCAAACTAAAACTCCTCATAAATTTCATCTCATTAATAAAAATGGAATGATTCAAAGCTTTCCACATGTATATAGATCTAGAACATCAATTTCAAATTTTTGTTTATGAAAAAAGTGATTTTTTCTAATCTTCTTAGACTAGCCAAATTGAGAAAGAAATTGCGTATTATACAATAACTTTTTAACTACGTAGTCAAAAGTTATGAAAACTTTTGGACCTTAAAACTACTCCTTGTCCATATGTAGTGTGAAAATTTCAAAGAAAAAAAATGAAAAATTCCATTTATAGTGAGCTACCCAAAATCACTATGTTGCTAAAAAAATGCAGTTTAGTACTTTAGTACTCGATTTTTTTTGAAGTGGCATAGTCAAATTTGTTGGTGATAAGATTTTGAACGCTCATTAGTAGGATAAACTATTGCGGTAGCAAGGGATTTCAAGGCACCAAATATTGATTCTACAACTTTATTCTTAAAGACTTCTTTTCTTTGAATGAAAATAGTCACAAAACTCTAATTAATGGTGGTCAAGGTTGTAAAAAATATTTTAAAAAGTAGATGTCAATTATTTTTGAATATGATCTCCTAAAGACTAAAGAGCTTACTATGGGTTTTTGGAAACTTAGGTGGGTTACCACATACTCAATAAAAGGGAGTAAATTACAAAAAAAAATGTGGAAAAATTAACAAAAGGTGTCCCAAAAAGTTGCAATCAAAGTTTATATAAAGGAGATAAGCCTTTACAAGTGGATTCAATGTTAGTCATGGAAGGGCCTAAAATCAAGAAAAAAAAGATCCTACTAAATTTTTCCATTTGGACTTTGATTGGCTTGCCCTTCATTCTATTTTATGGAGAACGAAGGAGAGACTCATTGCATTAAGGATAAAATAGAAATACACCCAACGAGCTAGGAGAATGAGTGCAAGTTCAAAATGCTCATCCAATTCTTACCCAATTCTCATAGGAGGCTTACTCTCCAGTGAAAAGATACATCCCCTCTGGGTTGCAATTTCCTCCCCCTCCCCCTCCAAAAGAAACAAGAGACATTGATCATGAAAAATAATTTTCCCTCCTCTTTTCTAACATTGTTGATCATAAAAAAATTCCATTCCCCCTCTTTCTATTGATCTTGAAAAATAAGAATTCATAGATACAGATATTGTGGGGTATGGATATGGATATCGAGTAAAAAATATAGAGTATAAATATGATACAATATGGGTGTAAAATATGGTATAACATATTGATACTGAAATGTATGTGGTGGCAATATCCCATATTGATGGCCACTACAAGAGCCACTCAAAAATATGAATAGGGAGAATGGGGTCACTTCTTCAATTTTAAAAAACATTTGTTTTAACATCAAACTAATTTTAAAAACCTATCTTCTTAGTGACTATCCACTCAAAAAACAGGTGACATATATTGGTCACTAATTTGATAGATAATATACTTGGATAACAAGTTTGGCACCTAATTTAGCATTACATTCAAAAAATAAAAAATATTTAGTAACTATCTCATAAAGCTTCAAAAGTCATTTACTGTAAGTGTCTAGAGTTAAAAACATAAGCTTTGAAATCACAAGAAGTGGGATGTTAGGAGGTAAAAAAATCATGCAAAATATGTAAATTAGGATTAATAGGAGCTCAACTTACTCATAGTTAAGTTAAAAATAGAAATTGTGTTCGAAGTAGAATTTCAAACCTTATTTAGGCAATGTAGAATAATTTTTTTCAAAAAACTTTGAATGAGGTTAACCCCTAAGGTTTCTATGACTATGTTCTCTCCAAAAATGCTCAAAAATTGTCATTCTAAGTACAAGTAATAAATTTTTTTTTTAAAACTTTTTTTGACACATGTTACCATAGGATCTTGTAGTATAATGACTTGAAAATATGTGGTAAAAATTTCAGAAATTTTCATAGTGTGGATTACAAGATATTAGCATTTAAATTCATTAAAATCATTTTTTGGGCCTTGCAAAAAACATGTAGCTGTACTTCACAAGCTCCCTATTCTATGAAAGAATGTCTAAAATGGTGGTGCTTCTTTAGATTCTTTTTCTTAGATAAGTTGCCACATGCTTGAAAAATTTGAGATCATTTACAATTGTACAACATATAAGAATAAAATAGTAAGTAGACAGTAGTAGACAATGAATCAAAATACTAAATTGTTAAGAGTTTAATTATGTAATTGAAAAATATCAATCCCAATGGTTGCAATGTTGTAATAAAAAATCTTTATTCTATGATTTTTTTCCCCAAAAAATATAAAAATGGAGTAAGATAAAGGACTTCAAAGTATAATTTAGAGTAGAGAATCCATAACTACCCACAATCAAAAAATCCTCACAACTTTTGACTCATTCATCAAAATAGAATGATTAAAAGCTTTCCAAGCATATATAACTCTGGAAAACCAATTTCAAATTTTTGCTTTTGAAAAAAGTGATTTTTTTTATCTACCCAAATTGCCAATTTACAAAAAAGAATAATATATTGGGCCATAACTTTTGACTTGTATTTCCAAATGTCATGAAATTTAGTGCAGATGATATTCCATGTCCCTACCTTCTATTAAACTTTAAGCCAAAAACATGTAAATCTCCGGTCACACATACTTGCCCAAAATTGCTATGTAGCCAAAAAAGCGCATGCTATTCTTTTAGGGGCTAATGTAAAAAATCAAGCTAAATTTCATCTTAAAAAAACTATTTGAGATTTCAAATCTCCAATCAAAAGTTATGGACAAAGTTCAAAGAGGGATTGAAAGGGATGTTTCCTTTGACATTATCAAACATTTTCTTTGAGGTTTGTCCATTAATTTTTTTTGAAGACTCAATATCATAAGAAAGTTTTTATAGGTGAAATTTAGATTGATTTTCCAACTTTTTTTAGTTCAAAGGTTTTTGAAAAAAAACTATTTTACTATGTCTAAATGAGATCTAAAGTTATGCTTTGAGCAATGAAGGGTTAAGCTCTCATCTTCAAATTGATTCGTAATGGACAATGAATTTCATTATAAAAAACAACCTTGTTACTTAACATTCTCACCACGAGAGAATGAAGGAATTCCTTCATATTGCTATGAGAATGTTTCTTGACGGTAAAATGATAGAGTGGTATTTGACTTAATGGTGTTATCAAGTCTTTTTTATATTTGACAAACTAAATTTGCATTTATTTAAAGATTTGGTTGTCTAGTTACAAAATTAGCAGAAAAATTAGGCACATTCTTTAAGAAAAAATTTAAGCCGAACTTCCTGTCCTAGTGCAATGGTCCCTGAGGAGATAGTGAAGACATGTAAGATCAAGAGAGCTAGTTTGTACTGTGATTTATACTCACACTTTTTTTTTTCAATAGTCTTTTTTTTCCAACTATTGCCTCTAGTATTTATTTATACCATGACTCAAAGTTTAGGAGTTCATAAACCACTCCTAGGAAATTCCTCGTTCATTTCCTAGGAGGCTTCTGCAGCATAATGCTTGATTGTGTGGGATTTTTTGGATATTTGGGCATTACTCATTTGACTTCAATTTCTCATCCTCGATTTCTCATCCTTCTGCTTGTGATTTACGTCGAGCAATGACTCTTTGTTGTCAGGCATTTTGGGAAATAACAAGCCTCCTAGTTGGGCTCCGCCCTCCTCGTCAACTTGTTATTTCCCAAAATACCCTCCTCTTTGGGCATTGCCCTATACTAAATGACGTGGAATAATGATAGTATCATATCTAATCAATATAATTTGTATCTTTATCCATATCCACATATCCATATCTATGTATTCATATATTCATATAAGAGATGTTTAGCATTTTTATTAATTTTGATGTTTTGACCTCGTGGGTAGCCTTTGTGAAGTGTTGTGTCCTATATTTTTGAGGGGATGTTGTTGAAAAGTTGCATTCTAAAGAAAGCGGTTGGAGTGGATGAAATTGGGTCTAATTCACAACTTGGTTTCATCTGACATCCACGGTATTTACAATGATGTTTTTAGGTGCTACCCTAGACTTTGAAACCTTTGTGATTTTCCAAATTTTTTTTGAAATGTGTTATTGAGTATTTCTTCCATGCTATGACTGTACAAATTTTGAAGCAAAAAGTTCCTTAGATCATATTCACGGCCTCAAAATTTTCCATGTGTATTTGGCCATTTGTAGAACCTCTCGTGGCATTGCTGATGTTTTTGGAGGATGAGAGGGCAAGAAAAGTTTTCAAGAATTGACACATCCTATACCAACTTTATGACCTTCAATAATCTCAAATTGAAAAAATATTTGGAGTTGGAAAGGCCATCATTTTGAATCTTCAAATTTTTTTCAGTAACATGGTAAAAGAAATTCATTTTATGTTTGATCCTTGCAATCTTTTAGATTATACATATTTTGACCATTAAAATTTCCAAATGTATTCTAGAACAAATTAGGAAGAAGATCCAATAGCTAGAAAAGTATTAATATCATTGGAGTACATTTATACATGACTTTTTGTACAAAGGTCATTATCAAGGTGTTTGAACCTCAAATCACAAAAAAACTTTATGGCTTATTGTTATTATTATTATTATTATTATTATTTTAATTGTAAGGAAAAAAAAAAAACTTTCTGTATTTCATTAGTTGTCAAATCACATTTATCAAATTAAATTAATTCATAAATAGGGAATGTTGTCCTTGACTATTGGGTTAGGTACTCTCCTATAACTATATAGGCAGTGAGAAGGATGAATATTTTTCCTCCCAAATACTAAACTTTTTCTACAAGACTTTTGAAATCGCAAAAATATCTTAACCTCAACTTCAATGGAATCCATTTTATGTTGCATGATAGTCTTTCATTGGATGAAGAGAAACATGTTTTTTTTCCATAATATGTGGGGCTTAAGTGCTAGGATTTTTTTCTTTTCACCCCCTTGATTGACCATGTTTAACTAAGATTCAATCACCCAACTATTGAGATTATGTCTAGTAATGCAAAAGTAGAGGCTCAAAAAATCATAATGACACTACTAGAAAATTCAGTGCTTACATTAACAAAAGTTCAACAAAAAACTGTTGATTTTTTTGTTAATTTGGGCACTTGTGTACATAAGAGTGTTGATTTCGAAACAAAACAATGTCTATTTGAACAAATAAGTGTGCATTTTAAGGCAAACATTTGTTAACTTAGTTGTTTACATCGTCAATTCTGTGATGGTCATTTATTCCATTATTTTTTTTCATACATAAATAAAAGAATGAGTACACTGTCCCAACTTCATGAAAAATTTCACTTTATTCCTGTAACATTCACAATTTCGAAATTCCATTTCACTCTATGGAAATTTTACATACAATAGTAACTTAGAGTACATTGTCTTCTACTTTTCCATATGTATACAAATTATGGTCTTAACAGATCCAAATATGACCACACTGCTATTCTATGCTTCACATCATTCATCAACATTGTAGCTATTGCTCTCACTTCTACGCTTGAATTAGAATTATTTGTACTCTCCATCACTACTGAATAACTCATTTGCATTCCATAGCTCATCAACTTCCACGTCTTTCGTAACCTGCAGCTTCAAAATGCAAACCACTCTAAGCATTTCCGTAGCACATTTAGAGTTTTCAAACATGAAAATGAGGACCAAATATAAGAAAATAAATAGAATATTGCTTGATTATGAAGATTCATAATTTCATTTTGTTCTGGGTTCATATATAGAAAGCATGACTTCATTCTACATAATAGTACTTTGACCTGAACTTCAATATAAAAAATATATTCTTGGAATTACCATTAATGCAAAGTAAACGTCAGTATTTCTACTTTCGTTCTAGAGAACAGAACAACTTCAAAATCATTATCAAAATTCTACACTGCCTTCTTCCAAATCAAAACTTATATAGCTAAAACTACCCCAACAAGTGTACAAAATCACTCCACAACAGAAGATTTGGTTTCTACCAAAACTTACAAAACATGCCACTTCCATTTTTTGTTTCGTTACTTTGTTAGAAACTACTTAATTTCTATAGTTGCTATAATTCCTTCTTTACCTTTGCAGCTTCTACATGCGTTGTCTGATAGCTGTTAGGAAACAATAAATTGTTTCCATTCCATTTGTAATAACAAATGCACTTGAAATTCCAGTCTCCCAGTTTACATTCTGTAATCTCCCTGCAATGCTTATCATTTTTACAACAATAACTACAATAATTGGCAATTCACTTATCAATCAATTTTTTTCATCTCAGTCTCACAAAAGCTCTATTACTACGGAAATGAGCCAAGTAATTGCCTCCCTACCAACATGCACTTATAAGTCTATTTTCTATATTTTAGTAATTTTATGTCTTCAAATAGAAATAGAAGACAAAAAAAACACTTATGTGTACGTTGATGAAGACATTTGTAACTACTTGGACCACAATAAAATTTCATAAAAGTCCTTCTCTTCTTCTTTTTAGTTTCATTTCTGTCTTCACTCACTTCCTTTGTGCATGTATGTTAACTAAAATCATCGTTGTCTGTATTATTCATTTTTTTCCACAACTACATTTTCCTATTTTTGCATTTCATTCAATATTTAGCATTCATGCTTCACCATTTCACTCCCTAATATAAACTTGCCATTATACATTCCTAACCCTTTTGGAGACTTTTTTTCTTGCCTTCACTTACGTTCAATGCCTAATTTTCCTAATGCTCTCCTGTTTGTTCTTAGTTGCAATTGCTGTTATCTTTGGATTGTCCATATTTCAAAACCACATATGCCTACTTCCGCATAACAAATGGAGAATAAAAAGCTATTAACTTTTGGTAACAATTTCCATTGATGTGTCCCTAGTGAACTTTCCTTTAAAAAGTGGATAATCATTCTCTGTAATTGATTCTGAGTCTAAAAATTTATGTTCCATATCCCTCAATTCATTAGAATTTTAAACTTACCAATATCACAAACATGTTAAATCTGAACTTATTTGACACTATTATGAAACTAGTTAAAAGTTACTCTTTCTTCCATAACAAAATAACACTAATTGGACTGCTACTACATTACCACTTACATAGAAATTTGAATACTTAGTCCTAAACTACTATTATCGCAAAATGCAATAGTGAAAAGAATTCAACAATTAAGAATCTAAATAGGTCATTTGTGAATACCTTTCATTCACGATGATTGCAAATTTCCTTACAGATTTTTTTACGATCATAATATAAATAAAACATGAAATGGTTATTTCACTCTACAATTCAACACTCACCTATTTGAAATTTTTGTGTATGTAACCAAATACAAGCACTCATCAGACTTCCTTCATTTTCATCCTAGCAATTTATTGAAATTATTTTATTAATTTCACTCATCATAATCTTGAATTTCTTAATTGGCTTTACTTTATACTTCTATCTTTGCACACTCTCCTTTTAGTTCTTGTGTGCAACATTTCTACATATGGCATACATGGAACTCCTTACAAGAAACAAATTACTTCCTTTGATTCAATTACCTCAATAACAAACAAGTTTGTTTTAAGAACATGATCCGCATGCAAGATTATTTCATCAACATTAAACATTCAAAATTCCAAAATATAATTAAAAACTTCTTTGTATTTAACTATCATGTTTCATTTTGTCTTAAATTACAAAATTTAATGGAAAAATGCATCACTCATTTCAATAATTACCTTCGTATATACCTACACCACATTTGAGCAATCTTAGACATTCTACAAATCCATATTTTCCACTTTTTAGAAAAACTTACATTACATTCAGACGTCATTGTTTATAAACAACATTGACAACTTTGGCATCATCACCACACACAGTACCTTACGGTTTTAAAATCCCTCATCTGCATTATTTGACCTTACAAACAACACAAATATAAGTAAGCAACCTCAAAATCCTATCTATATCTCTAATATGCTTGACATACATACACAACTCAGTTAATTCCTTACAACTTAACTAGCTTCCCAGTTCATTAAAAAAATTTGTTACACGACTACAAACTACTACAAAACTTCCCATTCTCCATTCAACTTAAAACTAAAACAATGACATTGTGGCCAGGTCCACTCCCAATGTTCTATTATTCTGCATCTATGAAGTCATACACAACTTCTCTAGGTACAAACTACTCCAAAACATTTGCAAAAGTACTTCTACAGTCACATTGAACTCCTTTAAGCAACAAAAGGAATGTAAACTTCTACAGAAAGGCATACAAATTAAGAAGAAACCTTCAGATGCAAACATAAGAAACAAAGCCAATATACTTTTTACTTATTTCTTACAATTTCTAATACTTTGTCAGTGTCTTCGAGACCATATGCATAGTAGAGCTTAATGACGATGTAAAACAACAAAAGTACTTTATTACCAATATGATTCATCACTTTCACAAAATCCTAATGCTTCAAAGAAGGGCCTATACCTCTTCTACTCTAAGAAACAGGTCCTACAATTCACAACAAAACTTCTTAAAAATATAGACATAACAGTAGAAGTAAAATTACCTAATACAGAACCAAATACTTGGCATTGGATTTAGATATGAAAGACATTCCTATTCCATTACCACAACTTTGTTGTTTCTAATGTCGTCCTCTGGACTTCTACCATGCTTTGTACACCTCCATCGTTATTATTGTCATCCTATTAATTTTTACTTCACTCACCTTTGATCATACATTAATATTGAAGCCAAAAGAACGGAAGCTATCACATATTGGCAAGCTATTTTGGTGTACAGTTTAATGTGCTTTTTACTTACTAATGTACCTTGACCTACAATAAATCTTACATGAAAAGCTCTTTCATTGCAAATTCAATATGAAATGGAACAAATTACTTGTCTATGGTTATTTCTTTCAACGTATGCATTATAGGGTAAATAATACAGTTACATTACACAGAAGAGTAATGTGAAGGGCTTCATTCTAAATTCCTACAAAACCAATTTTTTAATATAGTATGACATAGCTAGAAGACTTACAACAGTTTTCAGAAATGGAAATTTTTGTTTGATACACACAATTCTTGTGAACTTCGATGTATAATGCAGGTAGAATTTTGTTATTTTGAAATGACATTCAATACTGTTTTTGAGAATATAATATCATTTATAAAACCTTCTATCATAAGAAAATAAGAATTCAACAATGGAAAATATTCTTTAAATGCCTTCATACTTACATACTTTCTGTTTCCTACATAAACCTATTCCATGCAAGGGATTTCATGGAGGCAAACTTATACAAAGGGCACCTCATGTCTAAAAGAAATCACCTGACCTTCAAATTTTTATCAAATGTGTGTGATTTTTTTAGAAGGAAAACAACCCTACAGAGGGATTTGTGACATATGACAACTCTTTCTCTATAATTAAAAGTGCTTCTTAATCTTCCACCTTCACAATTTTAGATGAATACTCTTTGAAGCTTAACAACGGCTTGTACATGTCATTCGTACTAATCATGTCCATTGAAACCTATGTCATTCTCTACAAGTTAAAACATAAAATGACCTCTTAAATTCAATTTCTATGTTACCATTTGTAATGCTTACAATGAAACATCTATAACATTAACAGTTTTGTGGTACACATACCTTCAGTTCAATAAAACTCTCCGATTATAGAATTCAATTCATGTATTTCAATAGCATCCCACTTTGTCATTCTTCCATTTAATAGAAAAGGATTTCTCTTCTTTGAGAAATTGGTTATTGAAATGTCGTCATTTTTGGTGATGAAGCCCCTGCAAAACTAACAAGACCTTTAAGAAGTCAACTATAGAATATACTACTATTAAAATTGAATTTTTTTTTTAAAATAATAGAAAAAAAATTACAAATGAAAGTCTGATAATTTCAATTCTAAAAAATTCATCTTCTACATTCTACAATTCCAACATAAATAACATATCTACACCTACAAATAAGTACAGTGTAATCAAAATATCACAAGTCGTGTAAGCAAGTCTAAATGAATCCCCATACCCTTACTACCTAATCGACATCCACCAAAACATGACATTTATTTTTACACACATCCGACATCATAATAAATAGTATCAAAACTTCTATGTGTATTCAAAATGCAACCAAAGTATAAGGTACAGTCTTTTCAAAAATATTCCTCTCCCGCAATGCCATTCAACATTGCACTAAACAACGGTTGTGCATTAGGAGGACTGCCTAATTTGTTATCATGAATTCAAAAATGCAACATCCTAAATTACAATTCATATTTGAATTGCTTCAAAGTGTACATATCATTCCAATATTTAAGCAAATTAAGCCTCCATCAAATATTACCTGCCTTCAGTGATATGTGCTACCTAATTCCAGTTATTTCTACAACAGACTAGACACTATTTGCAAAACAAAACAAAACAAAACTATAGAAATTAAAATTTCTATGAACATTTATGAAGAAAACTTATTAAAGAGAAATCTTCTTGAATATGTAGTCATGTACCTCAACAATATAGAAAAATGACATGCACACAACCATTTTTCCTCTTGCACTTACCGTGCAAAAGATGTTAAGTACTGAGCTCCATCAATCGTTATTCCTGCACACTTCAACAAGAACTACAGTGCCCAACATCAATCAAGATGAACAAGTTATTCTTCATGTGAACTTAAAACTATGAAACTATAGAGGTCAACTAACGTTTGCACCAATTCAACAAGAAACATAATCCAGTGCAAACGACATGCTCTATTAATAACAAAATACATCTAATCAAAGTTCAAGTCAGTAATCAAATTTATAGAGTATGCTCTCACATAACTTCACGCAATCCAAACTTCACATACAAGACATAGCTTCCAATTAGCTATTTGCATCTCATTGACATCTTGATTATTTCCTAAATGAAATTCAACTTCCTAATAAAATATTGCATGTATAAGTTACATTTTGTAATCCCCTTGCTAATTGAATGTCTAATTCAAGATTGTTAACATATGAATTCCATATTGTAACATAAAGTTTGGACATAAATAATAAACAATAAAAAACAAACTAACGACTGGACTGGTTTTAGTCAAGTCTAGAAATGTCATTTCAAATTCAAAATGAAATTTGATTGCTATTTATTCAAACACTTTTTTGGGTCATTTGTTGATTGGATATCGAAGATGTTCAAGTACATCACAATTATCTAGAATTATAACCACTCGCTTGCTCTTGAGCATTAACAAATGAAACTACTACATAACTAACAGAGACACGGAATATAACATGTACCAAAAGTTCTAACGACAATTACAAGACATAAGCTAGCATTCCTTAACATTCAATAAGACAACAACTGAAATATGCTCTATAGAGAACATACACTTACACCAAAGACTGGGACATAACTGCATGCCCTACATACACAAATCTGCACTTACACGAAGTATAGTATGACATGTGACTCACGCATCTGCTTCATGGTTGTAATTCAATCATTTATGCAAATAACAACAAGACAATGCCTAACTAAGTTTTTAACGAACAAACATTAACATGTAAATATTTTGTGCAAATATTGTGCACAAAATACCAAGGGTCATGCGAATTTGAACTTCCAAATGATCAAGTGCACTTTACAATTCTAGTTTACAACGTTCTTCTCTACAACTTCAGTTGTTCAATCCTCCCAGTCCTTGACAAATTAGATGCATATCCAATCTAAATGCAATTCATTAGCCTTACACTGAGAATACCATCTAACATTAAAAACGGAAGTTACAATACACAAAAATTAACGCATTATATTGGGGCTAACTTTAATTTCGAAAAACTTTAATATTTTCCTTGGGATTTATTTTCTTACCTCTTTTCCATCCAAGTTTCTACGTTTGAATGCTCTAGAATCAAACATCACAATTGTCCTAGATGACAAACCCTTTACGGAAACATCTTTTAGCATTCAAAGTTCAACTTCAAATCATCGGATATAGTCTTCAATAGAAGTCTTATTTGATTGCAAAATTCTTTGTTTACTTTTGTCTACGACTATTCCTTTAAGAAGCCAGTCTTTGCTTTTGTAAAACATTTCCAACCATTCCTTAGTGGCCTTCAAAATTTACCAAAAAATTCGACTACATTAATTAGTTACCATTAGTAGATAAGGACACACTATAGAACTCAAATGGGTTCGGGGATTATATAAACCTATACATCCTTTCTCTGCACTACTGTCCACTTGTCATTGTTGCTATATTCTTCTAATTCATTTTCCTATAATGCAAAATTATTGGCTTCATCCTCCATCACTTTTTTCTTCCCTCCCTCTATATGTCTTCTAGAAATTTGTCCTGGTTTTGATTTTTTTTTCCAAATCCTTTTTCCCATTGCATTTCATCCATAAACTTGTCTAGATTTTGTGACCTCCCATAAAGTTCATGAAGTTTTTGTTGCACTCCTATCTCGCCTACTAAACCGGTTTTGCCCACAACTCAAAGACATCCGTTAGCGTACCTTCCATTGTCCTGTTGTGGATTTGTATATTAGGTAAAAACATATTATAATATGTTATATTGAGTAGTTTCAAGGTGACACCGCTCTGACATCTATTTAAGAGGGTAGTTTGCCTTAGAACTTCATTACATTCGAGTAGTGGATTTTGTTTTCTATTTTAGAGTTAGAATTTTGAATTGGAGGGTTTTTTCTGAGTCTCAAGATGAAGAGCTTCAACTAGAGGCTGAATTCGAGCTTTCATTGTCACAGCTACCAGATCAACCCCTTTTGGTACGGGATCTTGCATTGCCACTTAGGCATCCTCGAGATGAAGCTGGGCCTTCTAGACCGCCGAAGCAACCTCGCGTAGAGCGGCGATGACACGGTAATCTTGATACCAATGCTCGTGTTTTGGTAATCTTGCTCCAAGTTGGGTGTGTTGAGCCAGGCACTCGGGAAGTGACTTTTGAAGCGAGTTATGAGGGCAAAAACATCGATCATTATTATTGTATGGTTCGGCCGGTGGAGGGTAGTCGTGGCCACCAATGTTGGTTGGAAGGTCCAGTCAACCCATTGATGAAGTCCGAGCGTACAAATTACGTTGCTGTCACCATCAAACGCATTCTCAACTTTTTGCAGATGAAGTAAAGCTGTGATTGGAACTCTAGTTTTTTTATCTCTAGTGAGCATTTATTAAATGTTAGTTACTAATTTTATACTTTGAGTATTTTATTAAAATCACAGTGTGTGATTATAAACGTTTAATGAAAAGTTAGTGATTAAAAGTTAGTTAGGATTTTAGAGTAAAGGGAGAGTGTGAATGGGGATTTAGTTTGGCATCTTAAGTGGGGTCTTGGTAGGGGCATGGGCTGATGTGCCCTACCCCTCACTTGAGATAGGGAGGAAAAGAGGAAAAAGATGCTTAGTTAATGTGTGGAAGAAGAGAGAAGGTAGAGGTGTCTTGAAATCGAATTTCGGAGAGAGATATCTCGGTATGTATGAGCTCTTTTGAAAGAAAAATTGGTGAGTTTGTTCCTTGTGAAATTAGCTTTCCAAAATGAGTTTGCAAGCTTGATTTGAAGGATTATTGAAGGAGTTGTGATAGTTTGAAGGTAGGAAGTTTGCAGTTACCCAATTAAGAGGAGCCGAGACTTTCGAGGCCTTTGATGTTTGTACAGTAGCTTGGAATGAGCTCAAATTTGGAGGAATATTAGTGTATTTTGTTATCTTTTTATAGACATATTAAACTTTACAATTGGAATATTTTTGAGTGAGATATGGAGATTCAAAGGTAGAAAGGTCTGCTGCCTTTAGAGAAGGAAGGCCGAGGCTTGCTTTGTTCATAATGTCTGGACAGTAGTTTACAATGAGTTCAAATTTGGAAAAATATTAGTGTATTTTGTTAGCTTTCTAGAGACTTATTATACTTCACAATTGGAGTATTTTTGAGCGAGATATGGAGATTCAAAGGTGAAGAGGTCTGTTGCCTGTAGAAAAGAAAGGCCAAGACTTGTTTGTCTATAATGTTTAGACAGTAGCTTAGAATGAGTTCAAATTTGGAGGAGTTTTAGTGTATTTTGTTAGCTTTCCAGAGAATTAAGATACTTAATATTTGAAGTTGTGAAACCTATGTAGTGTTAGTTTGAAGTTCAGAAGTAGTTTGGGTTAGTTTTTAATTTTCTTGTTGTGTTTTTGAACACTTCAAGAATACAAGACATATAGGAATGAAGAAATGAAGGAGTGAAGATCTTTGGAACCCTCTTGTGTGTTGTGGTTTGTGGCCCGATTTGTTTTATTTGTTATTCCCAGCCGGTTTTGGAAGCTAGTTGTTTTTCCTTTCTGCATTGTAAACTTGTTGCGGGCTCTGTGGGTATCCAAGAATAGCCCCATTTTGTGTTTGTGGTGACGAAGTGGGATTGATCACCCACATGGTCATATTTTGTTGTTCCCACCAGTGAGGCACGATTGCTGGTCACCGTGGGTTTGAAGTTTAGGAGCCCATCATCCGGACGGCATCTCGTGTTATGCCGTCCCGTTTTACCCGTCCAAGGCCTGTAGTTTCTTATCACCTATCTGATCAAACCCTTACCTGTTTAGAGCCAATACATGATATGTCAGAGGAAGATTGAAGATTGAAGATTGAAGACCGAAGATTGAAGACCTGAAGATTGTTTGAAGTCCTTGGTTAACTAATTTCAATTGCAGCCAGATACCCTGTGTATTCCCAAAGCGCATTCATCTCAACCTGACACCGTACTCAGTTTTGTTTAACCTTTGCTCACTTCCTACAAGTTTTTCAAGTCTTAGTCAGATATCTTCGTCTACATGAACTAGAGGTGTTTTATTTTTCTTGATATACGGTATTAGTTGTGTTCTCTTCTTGGTTACTACCTTTCCAAGCAAGCCTCTCAAGTAGTCTTCATTTAAGTCTCTAAAGTATTTGAAATCATTGTTTAGGCAATCCTTCAAAATGCACATACTTTCATGTGTTTGCTTTTTGATGTGTATGTATGACAAGTCAAGCCCCGCAACCAATTTGTTCACTATTGCTATCCATGTTGCTCTTCTAGGATCATAAGGTTTCCCTTCAAGACAAAGAGTGATGTAAAATGACTTCTTTCCTTGTCTTCTTCTTTCTGATCTTGCTTCTTCATGAATTGCTTCTTTGTAGCATCTCGTTCTTCTGTCTATCGAAGTAGTAGAAATGACATTATGATCTCTTTTGACAATGTCCTTTTCATTTTTGTTGTTCTTCCCTCATTCTTCTAATGACCACAACTGAGAAACATTAGGGGATCTAGATCTTGAGTAACTTCTACTCTTCCTCTTTGTTATGTACAAAGACAATGACTTTTTTTGTCTGTAACAATTGTCGGCTATTAAAAGAAGTCTACTTCGTTGATTTTGTCGGTCCTTACTGTTGTCCCTCTTAAGTGCTCTATTATCTACAAATGAAATTGACCTTTTACTCTATACGTTGCATTCTATCCATGCCTAATTCTGCTGTGAATTCTGTAGCTTTCAAGAATTGATTTTTAATGTTCCCTTGTTTTATTGAAATTAGTATCAAGTTCTCTTACTTTTGTATATGGTCTTAAAGTATTTGAAAATTGGTTAGACTACATCACTTATGTACTACTCTCATACTGCCAATTTTCTTCAAACAGAGAACTCTCTACTCTTGATTGAATGTCATTATTTTCTAATGTTTAATACAATCTTGTACAATAACATGACAATAATGTTTTTTTTATTATTTATTCAAGCACACAGTGGAAAGATCATATCCTCTTCAATAACAAAACATTGAAACAAGATAAAGAAATTACTGAAATTTGAATGGCTGTATTCAAATTAAAGATTTAGAGTAAAAAATTTAAAAAAGAATAACATCAAATCCATCCATGATACAATATGGCTTCTAGTACTCACCCAATAGAATCTTATCAGGAAACATAACTCTGCCGCTTTCTTTTCTATAATTCATAGTTGTCATCCAATCATGTCATCTTTTCTGGTATATAGAAAGTGGTGGGTTCCTCGACTGTCCTTTACAATTGTTCCATTGTTGATTAGGTGTTGAACTCCTAGGAAACGAGTCCTACAACCAAGAACGGTGTCTTTGTACTCTACCTCTTAGAGATAGAGTTACCCATGCTTCCTTTCTTTCAGACTACAATAAACATAATTAAAATTCAGAATTAATAGAGAACTAAGTGAGGCAAAATTATTTTTCAAGAAATAAAATGTTTGCAAAATTATGACTTCTTTCTCTAATTAGACTTCATTTCATTGATAGGTAGAAACAAAATAACGAATGTAAAATGCTATTGTAAGTTGCACACCAAGACTAGAATTCTACAAATACATGTTCCTTACAAAATTTTAAACTTATATTCAAAATTTTTTAATTATAATATGTCTACTAAAATGTTTAAAATTGAACTCCTATTTATTTGTCCCATGTGTTATTATCAAAAAATTAAAGACTGTAAATCCTCTTTTTGCATTTGTTACAATTTCTTGTGACTTTGACTTATAGCTCCGGTCCTGACATCAATTACAACAAAATGTTCTTTAACAATTCATTGCCTTTTCCCAAAATTTTATTACATCAACCTTGAGCGCAATCCTATACACTTATAATACACCTTAGAAGGCAAAATGTAATAAAAAAATTTTAAAACAAGAAGTCTTACAATTAGTTTAATTATCTTAAAAAAACTCTTACCTTGTTAAGGTAGTATATTGCTAGAGAGGGGCTCCGCTCATACCTCCGTTCAACTTCAATCATTTGCAATTGTGGACGGAAGTCCTTCACCTATATACTACTTTTTAATGCTCTGTCCCTCCTGCTCAAAGATGTATTGTTGTTGATAGCTTTCTTAGTTGGTTTTTGCTAATGCAAATTTAATGAACTTAGAGTTCTAGGACATCCTTCTCCATATGTTTACTCTTCCAATACATTGCAATCCTCCTCGAAATCTATAGAAGCCTTTTCTTTGTGCTTGGAAAGCTCTGCATTATATGAAATAAATCAAGATGAAATCTAAATTAATGTAAACAAAACGTAAAACATGTTTTTAGTGGTCAATTACATTCATATATAATGTTATTATAACGGACCTATCAAAATCACACTTGAAATTAGGTTTTGAGATGCTTGTCTAGATTTGGCAAAAGTGCTAGTTGTCATAGATGCATTTTGTATAGCATTAACATCTGAAGTAGAGGACAACTTCTGAGGGGAAGGATTCTCATCTTCCACATCTAAGACACATTTGATTTGTCTACCACATTTCACTGCATCTTCTTCTCTTTCGTGCCTAAGTTCCTCCACGTCTGCTATAGAACTCTTGACGTTGCCAAAGACGACATCGACCACTATAGGAAAAATTGTTTTCGAATGATTCTTCCCTTTTCCATGAGTATTTTCTTTGGGGGCTTTCCTCTTGCACACATGATTCCTACTAGGCTCGACAGATAAGTCTAGAGAGTCGAAATTGTCATTTATAGTAACTAGTTTCGTTACTCCTTTAGTACTCCTCTGTTTGGATTTTTTTGATTTCTCCATTTGCACTCATGGTTATGATTGGTTGGCATTTTTCTTAGAAGTCACCATCACATGATTTTCAATCTGGTATAGTAGACACATTCTATTAAACTTGAAATTGTCTCCAAAATGAACACAAGTAAAGAACCATACTTTAGAAGTTGTTTTCTTCAACAATTTTGCTGTAATAATACATAATCTATGTCAATTAAACTTCTAAGAAAAAAGAGAGAACCTCATTTTTCCTAAAGCAAACAATAATACATTTTACCAATACAAGTCATAATTTAAATAATTGGTCATTGCGGTTTAGGTCATCAACAATTGGTTTTGTCAATTATATTGTACCATTGAACTAAGTAGCAGAGTTTTCAAATTAGAAGTAACGTCCCTACCCATTGTGTCTAAATAATTTTGTGTAATCCTTTTCCACAAACTACGAACACAAATAAATTAAAACAATGGCTTTTATAACCTAATTTATCATTTGAAACAATGTTCTTTCTTCTCATTTGATGAGCATTTTGTTCAAAAATCTGACCTTGTTGCTAAGGGAATGCTCCTTATGCTATGTGGTCATTGCAATACTTCCAAGAACTTAAAAAAAACTCGGAGACTATATACTTTTAAATTTTAAAAAAAATGCATCAATGGAACAACTTGTGGTTTGAAATGTACTTACTGGTGCTATTAGAGTACTTTTGTTGTCTATTACTATGTTCACTGCGGTAGTATGTGTTTTTCCAAAAAGAAGAAGTGAAGGTATTGTGATAGTATTTGTCTTTGTTGACAAATCATACTCTGTCTCTATGCATTGTATGAAATTTGCTCTTCTATTGTGTATTCCTTTAAGCAAAATGCATTCTTTTTGGAGGTCATTATTCCTACTCCTAATCGAGTGATCACTGCATGTCAGTTAATTTTTATTCTTCATTGCTTCTCCTTGAACTGCATGACATCTGCAGATATCATCATTTGTGTCGCTAGAGAATAAGATGACAACCTCTGATGAAGTGAAGTCCACACCCTATTCTAAGTTCAAAAGTTGCTTAACTTCTTCCTTCGTTCTTTGTACATCATCTTTGTTTTCTCTATTTGAATTTCCAAGAACATACTTGTTTGAGTTGGAAGAAGGCAATGGTGAAGGAGTCTTCATTCTACTCCTCTGAGCATATAGCTCGGTGTCCTCTAAAGCCCTTTTGTTCAACTGTGCATAGTTGCATTTTTAGAAGCAAAGGAGAATCAGATGGATGACTGTATAATAAATCCTCATGCCCAATTCACATTGCTAACTTACTGTTGCAAAAAAAGATCACACCAAATGCAAACACCATATTTGACATTCATGACTATAGACAATTACAATTACATCAATCACAAAGTAAAAACAAAACAATAGCACTAGAAATCTATTATTGTGGATCATAAAGATTGAAACAATGTACACGTTCTTTTGGCGGTGATAGTAAATCAGCAAATGAGACATCTGCAAAACAATACAGGCGCACTTTTTCATCCAACAATTTGAAACTAGGTTTTCTAGAAGGCATGGGTATCGAGACCTCTCCAAAAATTTCCGAGCTGCTATTATTATTTCTTTGTCTTCGTAAATTAAAGGTTCGTCACATGAACATAGTGCACCGCTTTTATAATTCAGGCTTTCTATTAGAATCCAATTTACGTAAAGTAATCGCCGCTTCTAACTTAGTTACATGCATTTTGTTTTATATTCGATAGTCTTAGGTTAAGTTACTAGGATGATTGAAGTGGAAGCATGTTATAGGAAGACAAAAGTTTGTATTCTAAATCGATTGAATTACTTAACCGTCTATTAATGCTAACGTTAATCACTTTAGGATTTTAGGTAACTTTGGCGGCAAAGACAACCACAATGAAGTCGATGACACTACAGACCTTGGCAGAGAGGACTTCCCGAGCAGAGTGAGGTGAACTTCTCCTTCTATGGATTTAGCATTTGTAGCATTCATGTTTTGCTATGGCTTGTTAGAAGGTGAAGGTCAAAGACATTGCATTTGAGAATACTCACACTAAGTTCTTGTCGTGAAGTGCCTCTTGTAATTGCCGGTTGTTTTCTACAATGACTTGTAACCGCAAAACCTCCAATTCTGTAGAAATCGGCATGCCTTGTGCGTGAAGTTTGACCTATACAACTATCTCTTTTCTTTGAACTTCGACGTTTGAAACATTGACTTTTGTGTGAACTTTGACCTAGACAACTATTCAATCTAAGAATTGTGTACCAAACTCCGATCATTCTTACAAGAGCGGTAATTAGAAAACGACTGTAGAAGTTCGAAAGCAAGAAGTGGAGTAAAGAAGTACAAGTAAGTGCATCACACTTTTGATTAAAGAAGTCCCACCATCCATCAGTAAATGTTGAGTTCAAAAACAAGTTGTGTACATTAGTAATGATGCTATCTTGGATTAGGTTGTCATGTCTTTCGATTTCATTTGTGATTTAGATATTGCTTCATAATGACGAGGCTATAACTTATAAAATTTGGTTTAACATATTAAGTACATATTATTGTGAGCTCTGGTAGTCATGATTGTTCTTTGTCAAAGTACTAGTACAGTTTCTTTCACAATTCTACTTCATTTGGCAACATCCTGTGAATTCGCTTTGTGGAAGTTATATTTGTTAAATGTAAATTTTTCTTATCTTGAGGGATGCAAAATTGTAATTGCAAGTGTAATCACTACAATATTGCTTCATTGGAAAAGTTTCCTTATGACAACAAAATGGAACTAAAATGAAAAAGAGTACTTCTTTCTGTTGTCATTGAAAGACACCATATGATGTATTGCTACCTTTTTTTCATTTCTTTTGTCACGAGTTAACAAAGCTCACATGAATACATACAGAAGCTCCATCTTGTTCTAGTGAATTATGTAGTAGTTGATCGTCTACTTAATTTTGTTTCCACAAATGTAAAAGTTAAAGGCAGGTAGTCTAATGCCCAAATTTTGGAAGGTTTCTAATTATGAAGAAGATTCACTAAAGAATCAAAATTCATTAATCATTTTTCCTCTGGTTCAAGTAGTACAAATAATTACAAATTAGATCAGGGCATTCCGCAAATGACAAACTCTGTAAAAGGGTGATCGCAAACTCTGTTGTCATTGAAAATTAGAATAAACAATACATCTCTATCAATGAACATTTTTTGTCTTGAAATGATGTCTCCATTGACTTAGGTGTCTTCCTTCATGGAAAGTACTTGAATATCTTGTTATTCTTCCAATATTTTTGCAAAGGAGTTGGAAAATGTCTCATAGTTTTAGGAATATCTTGGTTAAGATTTGGAGATAAATTGTATTTGTGAAAGTCATGTCAACCTCAAGAACTCTAATTGCAAAGCCAAAATGAACTTCAAATCATGAAAACAGTAGTAAGGTTCTTTATTTATATTGTTTTACTACCAAAATAATTCACTATGAACTTGTGTTATAATTTCACATGTTCATGTTTCTAGTGTGGCATAGTAATTGGAGTTTATACACATTCATTTTGGAGTTTGGGAAGAAAGAAGAAAGGATACAAATTGCATTTTTCTAATGCATGCACCTTTTGTACTGATTTCATTATTCTTATAGAATGAAAGTAACTTCATAATAGGTTGAAAAATTGAAGTTGTCAAGAAGCTGTTTTGTATTTTCTATATCTAGTGTAATCTAGGAGACCAAATTTGATAGTATTGAACTTAAAAATCATTTTAGAAATAACTACTTACACAAAACATGTTTATTTGAAGTGAGCTTAAACCATTCATTATCCAACCTTCACTTTATCTAGGCGTTTGAATGATTTCATTCAATTTCAGTCACATAAGGTTGTGCAATGGGGATGGTTCTCAGGGTTGACGAATTTCAATGTCCGCCCCAAAATAGCGTCTGTTTTCCAGACGTCCGGACGTCCGGACGCACGGACGCTAGCGGACGCAGCGTCCCGACCGCTGTCGGAAAGCGGACGGGCGGACCGCCCGAGGCAGACGCCCAGATCGTGCGGACCAGATCAGTCCGCGCGTCGATCGGACGGCCGTAATCGGGTGGACGGACGGGCGGACGGGGGACAGGCAGACGCTGCGTCCGCCAAGACGCGAATGTCAGCGGACACTGCAGACACAGCGTCCACGTCTGGACGTCCTGTCAACCCTGATGGTTCTTTATGTATGAAGAACATATTCTTGTCATAATTGTTATGACATTTGTGCTATGTCTTTCTTATTTTTGACGTCTTATTAACTTGAAACATTAGTTATTTAATAACTCAAAAGAATGATATTGTCATTTCAATGGGCACAAATTATTCCAACTACTGAGAAGTTTCTCAAGTGTATATGTTTTTTCTTATTGTGTCATTGTTCTAATGCAAGTTCTTTTAAATGCCATAGAATTAAAGAAGCTACATTTTTTTCATCAAGTGTTTACTTCTGTGCATTGTTTTAACACTTGAAGGTATAGGAAATCATGGACCTTGATTGCAAGAATGTTGTTATAGAAAAAAAAAGGGCAAAGATAACATAATGATAGAGGAACTTTTGTTGAAGTCCATATTGCATGGAGGGGGAATATGCAGCTTCCTACATTCTCAATGTGCTTGTGAGTAATACAACTTACAACTTCTAGAAGACCGTAGTGCCAAAGACTCAAATACAAGAAAAAATAGTGATAATAGAAAGTTGATGATGAAAAATCAATTGCTAGACATGCTCTTTAATTCATAGACCATCTTGCACAAGGCTAATTCTCTGAAAGAAACAAGGTTGACGAATCTCTACGTCCGCCCCAAAATAGCGTCCGTTTTCTGGAAGTCCGAACGCATGGACGCAGCGTCCCTTCCGCCGTCAGAAGGCGGACGGGCGGGGCGAACGGACGGGGCGGCTTAGAAAATCCGTTTTGGATTTTTTGTTTTGATTGTTTTCACCAATGAGAGATTGAGAGTGAAGTCATTTTGATTTTGATTTTTCTTTTATTGCAATTGCGATTCAATAGAGTTGTATATCACTATTTATGTAAAAGCTAAAATATGAAATATATTTTTAATTTTTTTTGTTGAATTTCATTTTGATTTAGAACAAAATCACTTTAAAATCCAGCGAGATGTATATCATCAATAAACAAACAATTTTATAATAAAATGATTGAAGAAACCATTGTCATTTGTCAACATGAGCTCCATATATCATAAGCAACTAAACAATCAAACATCTAAATTCACATCTCCACAATTCCTATGGACGCAATCCACATCTCCTCTAACCTCAGCCCCACTACTCTCTCCTGCAGCTCTCTGTTCAAAATCTTCATTATCGGAGTCATCTTCATTGTTGGAATCAAGTATCGTTGTCTCCTTCAAGTCTTCTCTCGAAGTAGGTTTACTCCCTTCTTTCGAATTTAATTTTTCTTTTTTTACTTTGACAGAACGATTAAAGGCTTTTTGAATAGGAACCTTTCTTTTCTTTCTATTTGACAAAGTAGCAACATTTTCATCAAGAGGGGTCCTATTCTTCACTGGAGAGATAGCAAAAGGTTGCATTTATCTTTTCGCTTTCACGTTACTCGATTCTTGAACCATCAATCTCGATGTAGGGTCGACATGTCTATGAACAGTTATCTCCACTTTGGCTTTCTTTTGAAGTAATAGAGTGCCGTTTGTTGATTTGATCGGTTCTTGCGCCATTCCTTTTGCTAAAATGCGAGCATGCAAAGATGCCAATGGCATCCGATCACTATCCGTATCACTTAGGCTTGTAGGTGATGACGCTACTTTCCGTAGATTACCGCCTGTAGAAATTTCTTTGGAAATGTTCATTAGGCGTTTTTAATATCCAAAGCTCTGAGAATCATTCAATCGTGTGCTAACAGACTTCAACGGTATTGGTGGAAGACCACTAGATCTCGGTACTTTAAAAATTGACTTCATTGGCTCCTTTCCTTTATCACTCTTCACAATTGCCGAATTTGTGACTGCCATCCCAAGTGAATCATTATTTTTTTGTACCGCAATATTTGGTTCCCCCTCATCACCACTATTGTTGCCCACATCTTTTGGAACATTCACTTCCATGACCGCATCTTCTCTTTTGTTGTTTCCTTGCACTACATTTAATGCCACAGATGGAGATTGAGAAATTAAAACTTCTTCATTTCTCTCATCATCACCAATAGCATTCTCATTGATTTTCACCTCTTTGGCAATAGCGTTTGCCTTTTCCGATAGAATGTTTTCGCTATTCAAGTATCCCGTTCTATTGCAATATGCAGCTAAAGAAGGTAGATTCTCCTCTCCCCCTACATTGTCCTCGTCTTCACAAAAGGTATATGCATCGTTTGCATTGTCGGGAACGACATCCTTGCGGTTTAGATGATAATCATGCGTATCATTCACCAAATCGTGAAAGTCTTGCATAACGTCTTCATCTCCCCATGCTGTCGCACGATTGAAGTCATCTCCGCCATCTACAGCTGAAAGGGCCCTTTCCAAATCCTCGTCATCATCGTCATCATCGTCTTCTAACGTCGGCCTATCTGAATCCTCTGATTCCATCAGATCCACATTATCATTATACCATTTTTTTTCATCTTTTTCCTTCGATGTGTTTAATACTTTGGAATTGGTATACACGTACACCAAATCCACTGCTCTCTCCGGCTTCAATTTATTTTGAGATTTGTTGTGAACAAAAGAATAGTTGCTCCAATTTCGTTCACATGAAGATGATGACACCGGTTGAGCCAATATCCTCTTCGCTAATGGAGCTATAAACTTGCCACATGCACCCTCAAAATCCCACCAAGCATGTGCGGACAACATTTGATCTCCTGGATTCAACATATTGTGGAATGGAGGTTCCTTGTGTCGAAAAGCTACAAATTCCTTCACCACTGCTGCATATTCATCCAGTTTACATATTCTCTCCAAAACTTTCTTACATCATGACATTGCATCTGTGTCATCCGCTAGCTCTTTGTCATGAAGAAGGTATGGATTCAAAAGAGCTGCGGCTGATTGAAAATCGTTGTCCACCATTCTTCTTCGGGCATAAAAAGACTGTACCAATGGAATTGCAAGTTCTTCTAGCAAACAAAATGGTGGACTTTGTAATCCGTTCACGTGCTTCTCTAACTTCCTCATGATATGCAAAACCTTCTCCATGCATGGTGATTTTGAATCCAAATCGCGGAGTGCACATATGATTGGTTCAACCATCTCCACATAATTGATGGACCGATTCCAAAAATGGTCATCAAGAACAATTTTCTTCACCGCTAAGGCCAAGTCTTTTGGTTGGACTTTAGCTCCACGTTTCTTCTTGAGAGTATGTACATACTCAACCCATTGCGGATCTACCACCGTTTGTTCCAATGCTCCTCTCAATTTTGTCAAACGCTCTATCATGATAAATTTAGAGGCGAACTTTGTATCCCCAGGCATCAAGAGACCAAGATTTGGCGAATACTTTTGCAATAGAGCTAGCGGCATATGTCTCTTCCTGATAAATTTAGCTACAAGAACTCCTTTATCCAATTTGGAAGCAATCCATTTCTGTGCAGCCCAATCCTTCAACAACAAATTCAATGCATATATCACGCACCTTTGGTAAAAAATATGAGGATATTTTGCAGATATTACATCCTATGCGGACGGATTCACGGGAGCATTATCCGTAGTTATTAACACGACGTTCTTGGACCCCACTTGTTCAATGAACTTTTCCAACACAGCTGCCAAGTACTCCGCATTTTTTTCACAACCACTTGTATTCACAGATCCAAGAAATTCTTCACCTGCGGATGATACAAGCATGGCATTGATGAAAGGTCGATTAGTCACCGAGCTCCATCCATCAATGGACAATGTTGCTCCAAATTTTCGAATGCTATCTTCAGTCCGTGCATTCAACTGTGTCTGAATGTTGGTCTTCGCCTCATTCAACAATTTGTACCGAAGGTCGTGGTATGAGGGAGGAATGTATGGCCTACCAAACGCAGCCGTTTTCTTCATTGCTTCTTTAAAAACTGGATTTTGAGCCACGGAAAATGGCATGTTCGCCGAATAAAAAAAATTTGCCCACATTCAATGTAATTTGCGTCTATGACCTTCTTCAAACCCATTCACTAAGTTCCCTTGCCTCTGAGGCCTAGAACTTAATGCCCTCAGGGTTTCACGTTCACCAGAAGCTTCTGTACTCAAAGTCATTTCAGTTGTGGCACATACCATTGATACCAATTCTTTGGACGCTGGACAAGAATCTTCGTAGTCAGAATGCGACATAGCCTTTCCGACCGAAACTTTTGAACATCTGAAGGGCCAGGGTTGCCATCCACATTGTCCATTACAATGCGTTTTGGAAAAACTCCTTCGCAATGCCGAAATAAATCTCGAACTACCATTGGTAATCATAGACAAAGGCTCACCCCTTTATCACGTACACCTTCAGGCCCAGAATAGCCTAAGTGGCTGAACATACGGCTGAGCTTCCTTAACATGCTCGCTTTGCAAAGCCTACATTTTACTTTACCACCCTCTTGCACACTAAACCAAGGAGAAAAATCCCCCGTCGGTTTGGCCACCATACTGACAAGTGTATGTTTTACCTCAATTTCAAAAGAAACCAATAGAATGTTTTCAATTTGAAACCCACAACGTGACAATGTATACAATATCAATGAAATTAGTCACACAAAGCTTTGAAAATCAAAGCCCCCCCGTCCACCGAACTATGCATTACCAAGCAAGAGACTCAATAAATTGAAGCTCATAGCCCTTGGAAATCTTAGCATTCGGTTTTTCGAGAGTGAATACCAAAGCTTCTCTTCTAACATTTATAGTCCCCTCCAGAAAATTAAAGGTTCATTTTTAGGGTTTCCATTCAAAAACAAGAAACGGCCCGGACGGGGCTGAAGCGAACGGGCGGACGGGGCGGGCAGACGGACCGGTCGGACGGGTCGGACAGGGCAGTCGGACGAGACTGTCCGCACTGTCCGCCTTCCGACGCCGTCCGCGCTTTGGACACGCCGACCGCCCCACTTAAACACTGACCGCCGACGGCGTCCGCCCAGTTGTCCATTGGAGCATCCTAAGAGGTCGATATTACTCAAAAAGAGCGGTAACATTTCCAAAAAAAAACAGCCTAATAATCACTGCTAAATGAGGATCAATGTAATTGATTTATCATTTTATTTTAAAAAAAAATGTAAACCCTAAACCCTATACCCTAATTACCCTAAACCTTTTCTTTTCTCCCCTAAATTGTTTTACGAATGAGGGGAATGTGGTTAAGTTGAATATGTTTGGATTATTTACTCATATTATCCTTCTAAATAGGTTTTGAGAAGATCTGAAGATGGTGGGGATTTTTTTAAAGTTCATTAGGAAATCAAATGTTTTGCAGAAATAATCAATTCCTTTTTCATCATAAGCAAATGAAAATTTAAAAAAAGACCCCAATACATAATTAGAATAACAGTTTAATGGATTTCAACCTCATGATATTTAATGAAAGGCCCATCAATTTTGAAGGCCCATCTTGACATGTCATTTGACAATACTATACCAAGAAACAAGGTATGTTTCAGCATTCCTGCAATGGTGCATGAACGTTCTTGTTTTATCATTGCTAATCAATTAGGGATAATAGAAATAGAAATATTAAGACTTATACAGGGACTATTGAATAGGATCAGGGTTGATGAATCTCAACGTCCGCCCCAAAATAGCGTCCGTTTTCCGGACGTCCGGACGCTAGTGGACACAGCGTTCCGACCGCCGTCGGAAAGCGGACGAGCGGGGCGGGGCAGACAGCCCGACTGCCCGAGGCAGACATCCAGATCGTGCGGACCAGATCAGTTCACGCATCGATTGGACGGCCGTAATCGGGCAGACGGGCAGACGGGGCGGACGGGGCGAACAAGCGGACGCTGCGTCCGCCGGGACCGCAAATGTCAACGGATGCTGCGGACACAACGTCCGCGTCCGAACGTCCTGTCAACCCTCAATAGGATTGCTTCAAACTAGATTTTCTATCCAAAAAATTTAAAATTGGATTTGAAATGACTTTGATTGTGGCCAAAAATATGGAAATACTCTTTTTATTGGAACCACATAAAATTTTATCTTACATGACAAATGCAATTCAAGTGATTGGCATTTGAGTGGTGATTTACACTTATGACAGTTAAAGATATTCCTTTGTATTAATGATGTAATATATATGTTGAACTTTTGAATTTGTAAGATCTGATTCCTCTGAGACAATATTGCATGTACACTTAAACTGAATGACTAAAGTCTTCATAGTTTCTGTCATTTGCCATAAATTGTAAACACAAATTTGAATGGTTCATAATTATTAAATTGAAACTGTACCAATTTCTGAATTTATTGCAAGGCACAATGGAGAATTTGAAGTAATCGGCAGTCGTTACCCGTGTATTGTCACGAATTTGTTTCACCGAGCTACATTTTTTCATGTCAACACTTTGTTGATCAAAGAACCATATTTTTTTAAACACTTAGTTGTACAAAGTTGAGAATCTGAAGTAACAAAAAATTCTACGACGTACGAAGTAGTTCCTATGGGCTATCATAAAAAAGGTGAGCATTCAAACAATCACTATTCCAAGTAAGAAAAATTTTTAGTTAAAACTTTTCATCTATCAAAGTACTTAAATCATTGTATATGTAATTTTAGATTCAAAAGTTAGCAAGGTTTTTTTACTTCAAATAAACTTTTGTTGTTTGACAAGAATGTGTTGAGTGCATCTTAAATTGAACTAAAGATTGAATTCTAAAACCAAAAATTGGATAATATAATATTAAAAACTTTGTGATTGACATTTATAGAATGCTTTCATATGAAAACATGCTCTAGTAGATTGCTAAATTGTTGGAAAATTCTTGCAATATGGATTTGGAACTATCTGCAGCCTACCATATTGAACATTCAATAGCAAATAGATTGGGATTACCGAAATATCCTTGTGCTTGCAATCAATGTAGAGGTGCCATTGTTAAAAAAGTGACAATAGTTGCACGGCATCACAGGATGCATTAAAGAGATCCTTACTTGGTTTATCCAGTAATGGTGAGTTCTTTGAATCCCATTTCATTTTTAGTCGCCATCAATTATTTTACTTATAAAACCTCAAAAAATAGAAACAAACATGTACAAAATTTTATATTTGTTGTCATAAATTGTTAAAATCAAGTATTCAAGTTAGTACTAGTGTACTTTGACTTCAACAAATTGTAACTTCAATTTTTCTATTAGAATGTAAAAATTACAGACATGTACTTCCCAAGGACGATTATTTTCTAATATAAACTTATTTAAGAAAATGTTTTTTATTTGAGTATGTTATTGAATTTCATTTGTAATGTTGCAATGCAGACAAAGGATGGAAGGAATATTTGAGGTCCCATTCCTCTAGAAGACAGAGAAGAGGAAGCATACCACTAGAGAGAACTAGAGAATGTGGATGGCGGTTTTACATGGCCTCAATGTAATTTTATGAATGTTGAGAACCTCACTCGAGATGCGTTTTTTAGAGCCGATGAAATTCACAACAACATCATGAATGCAGTAAGATCAACAATAGCTGATGACTACAACATGGATAGGGAGGACGAGTTTGATGAAGCCAATTTGGAAAGCTTGGTACGAGATTCAACATCAATAGTGTTTGATGGAAGTAGTTTGAATCGTCTCCAATGTGGCATAGTTCTATTTTCGTTGTGTAGCTTGTATTCAATTCCCTACACATTTGTGGATGCTCTACTAATGTGGATAGCAAGTGATTTGCTACTAACATCAAATTGCTTTCCTAGAACCTCATATAAACTTAAAAACATGTTGATGAAAGTTGGATTGAAGTACAAGTAAGTACATTGTTGCCCAAATGGTTACGTATTGTATAAAGGGGAGAATGAAGACCTAAAGAAATGTCCATCTTGTTTTCACCCACATTATTACAATGGTTTGAATAAAGTACTTCAACAAGTAGTATGCTATTTAGATGTCATTAAACATTTATAGTGTTTGTTTAAATGCCCGGAGATAGCTAAGTACATGACATGGTACTATACACATAAATCTAGGGATTCAAAAATGCGGTCAGTAGAGGACAGTGAACAATGGAAGAGCATAGATAGAGCTTACCCTGATTTTGCTGAAGTTTTAACCAACCTAGGTCTTGATTTGGTGGGAGATGGCATCATCTCTTTAAAAAATAATGCTTTGAAACATTCTACCTTCATATTGTTGATAACAATTTACAATCTCCCACTGTAGTTGTTGACAAAGAAGTTCTTCATATCACTTGCCATTTTAATTCCAGGGCCCAAGTTACCGACATCAAAGAATATCGATGTGTTCATGACTCCTCTTGTTTGAGATTTGTTTAAACTTTCAGTAGGAGTACTAGCGGTAGACATGTCTAAGCCTATTGGTGAGAGATCATTCACATTACGAGCCTTATTAATGTGGATAGTCAATGACTTTCTAGCATATGGACTTCTATCTAGACAATAGGTACACGGTTATAAGGGATGCCCATTGTATGGACCTGAGACTTGTGCAGAGCATGCTTTGCTGTCGTATTAAAAGGAGTTTGCTTTGGGAAATTATGGGGATTTTGGCTGCTACTAGAAATGACTTGAGGGTAGGGATTCTTGCTTGATGTTCCTTTAAACCTTGAATCTTCAACAAATCTTGAATCAACTCCCCATTGGCCTATCTTGTTATGGTTTTAAGGATTCAAGGGTCAGAGAGGGAATAAGAAGCCACAAGATATGGGACGAGTAGAATGGATGGCAGACCACAAGCTGAACTGTCCGTGAATATAGCTCCTAAACTTTCAAATTCACGGTCTATTGGTGATCAATCCAATTTCACCATGAGAACGATATAAAATTCAACCATGTAGGTCATTAATCCCACTTCATGGCCCACGACACAAAATGAGGTAAGGCCATATATGCAATGTCAGGCCAATCCCCAAATAGAGTTTACAATGCAAAAATTTGACAAAGCCACATGCCCACAACATGAAATGACAACGAGCCTCCAAATCCAGCTAGAAATAACAAAGCCATAAGCCACAATATAGGCTAAGTCCTTGCAAGATAAATCTTCACTTGAGTCTTCAAATCTTCACTTGAATCTTCAAATCTTCACTTGAATCTTTGAATCTTCAAGTCTTTAATCTTTCAATTTTTTCTTCCACCCTCCTCTAAGTTAACAGCACTATAATAGGTACCAAAAAAGTTCTAAAGCTCTACTTTAAGTAAGTGATAACTCTTTTGAAAGCTAAGACAATAAACTTTGATCCATCAAAATTTCATTTGAAGCAAAGCTATTGCCTATGAACTATATGCTCTCAAAAATTCCCTAAAAAAAATTTGAGCGGTAGTACTCTACTCCACCTTTCTATTCACAACTTAAGTTATACAAATGATATTGATAAGTGTAATAGCTTAATAGAAAGCTAACAACAAGTTTTATATTCTACTCAATTTTCACTTTGCTCCAACGAAATTCATGACTCTAAGAGAGGTACAAAGTTTTTGCTCATCTTTTTTGGTAACAACAAACCACTCTTCACTCAAAGACCTATAAAATTCACATACAAGCTTGAAATCAAATGAAATTACCGCCAAATGAAACGCAACACCACCATGTATAACTTTGCCAATTTTTATATTAAAATCTTTCTCCAACAACACATAGCATCTAATCAAAGTTTCGGTTCTCCAAACTTCAACACACCACACACATACCAACATCGACGAGAAGAAGGAACGAATCTTCCCCCCGCTTCTCTTTCCACATAGGTCACATTAGCCCATGTAAGCATCTTTCATGCAATAGACTCCCTAAAATATGACTTTCTTAATATTCAAAATACTTCTTTGAGTCTACAAACCCCAAAGTCAACTAAAACAAGGTAAACAACCTACTAACTTTCATCCAATCTAAATAAAATCTAAATGGTAGTAATACAAATTCAAAACATAGGTAAAAATACTCTATCTTAGCACTAAAATTCAATTTTGAAACCATTTACCTTACACACTTAGGAACTTTAAAATACGCAAAAGTATAGCAACAATGTAGTTTGCTCTCTATTTTGTGGTCAGTAGATTGAATGGTCCTTGAAGCCAAAAGTGATGGCTTACTTCACTGAAAATACAATTGACCATCTATTCTTCACTGTTGTTCTCAAAGCACCCTTCAAACACCATTTGATAGTTTTCAGAAAGCGTGGGTTCAAATTCCAAAACGATCACCAAAGCCTTATTTTCCAATTGCAAAACTGACAGTGAAAATTGTTGGATACTTGATTTAGTTCATGGTTGAATACGAAGTTCAGAAGGTCCCGCTTCATCTCGCATACGTCAACTTGAAGTAGATGGTTGAATTGGATCAACTAGTAATTGGATCAATCGGTAATTGTGATAACGACAATTGTTAATCGTCAAGGTCTTATGAATCCATCACCACAAATACTAAAATTCAAACTAGAACTAATTCAAAGTATATTATAAGAAACAAAATTACTCAATTTTCTTTATTCTATACCTAATAGCTTCTTCAAGAAGCTTGCTTTCTCTTTAAATACTTCAATCACATCATACTAGCTATCTTTATAATAAAACCAAAATGCCAACAGTCAACCTATAGTAGTATAAAACTGCCGCGGGATCAACAATGGTGGTCAAGTTGCAGACTTAGTTGGTTGAAGAAGTCCTCAATTAGTTGTTGACCGGTTCCGGATTCGAATCTTGTCGAATTCATTGATTCGGTCTAAACAACTGCAACTTGGTACCGCTAATAAAAGCAAGAAATAAACAACCAACCAACCAGCCACCCTGTCCCCCTAAGCTAAGTGAAAAGATTCAGTACAACCGAAGACCGTGGACTTCTCCACGACCCCACTTTTTCTATCTCAACCATTTTCTTGTATTAGGGCTCAAGGTTAATCCTTTGATACTTTTACATAGTAAAGTTATTTATAACAGGATAGTGTTTCTTCATAAAATGATGTTTTTAGATGTTAGGCATTATTTACTAGCAATTCACCACTTCAAGAGGGAGAGGGCTTCATTCATCAACCAACAGGAGTGGCAAGTGCTTTTTTAAAGAGGAATTGGAGATGAAGTTCTTCGATGGGGTATCGAAAGAGAACAATTCCTTATGGCTGGTGGTGTAGAGAATTTTGATGAAGATCCCATGAAGATCCCATGAAGCTCCATGGTGTGAAACATTGTAGTATTGTATTTGATCTTCTATATTAGAAGGTAAATCAATAGTTATTCTTTTTTTGAATTTTAATTGTTCATTTTGCATTTGTATTACTAAATGGAATGTTGAATGTCTTTCTTTGTTTGTAAACTTTATAAATAAAATCTTTTAGAACATACTAATATTGATTTACAATAACACATACATGTAGTGCTAGACAAACTGAATAATTTTTTTATTGCGAAGAAAATCATTTTGGTAATTGAATTTCATAAATGAATAATTTTTATAAAAATGAAACTATTTATTTGTATTATTTTATCTAAAACTAATTTAAAAAATTGTGCTAGGAGATAAACAAGTGAGACTAAAAATTTAATTGAAGTTCTTTTTGGAAGTTTTAATTTATCTATGAAACCACATAAACTAATAATTAATTTTTGTTAGATGCATCACATTGTTTTTAGTAGCCAAAGCAGGAAGTGTATTGTTTTGGAGTAGAAGAGTTCGAATCTGGTACAAAATTTACGATAAAATGAATTGAACTAAAATGTGTTATTACAGTGAGTTTCTTCAGTTTTGTGAAGTGTTCTTAACATGTCATGAATTGTGAGTTAATGTATTAAGCGTTTGCCTTAACCTGAAAGTATACGTATCGATTTTGCAAATATTGATTTTTGATTCAATTAACCTTACAAATTCTAATTTGCATTGAAGTTCAATAAGGGATGTGACCATATTGAAGAAGGTTAAAAGGAAAAAAGAGCTTTTGTAAAGAAATGTAGGGAAATTCTTTTCAAATGATATTGTTTTCCAATTTTCTTTTTCAATGTTAATTTTTAATTATATCATTGTTCCCATAGCAAAAAATAAGTTTTGAAATTGTCAAATTATTTTACCAAATTAGTGGTTTAATTCAAATATTATTTACATGGAAATTGTTGTATATCATAGATGAATTTGATTTGAAGGGTTACTTTAATATCGTCTATTATCATTGATGGCTTATGATGTAATTCTATAATAAATAAAAATATTTCATTTGCATTGACTATTGAGGAACTTGTAATACTAGTGCGTTCTAAATTTGGTGTTTTTAATTTAATATTGTAGACATTAATATAATTATTAACAATACATTGTAGGAAACTTGAATGTTTTTTTTTCTTTAATTGATGAATTGATTTAGTAATGAATGGAAAGGTGATCGTTTCGGAATTGAAGTGTATAACAAATGAGATGATGTGCGGTTATTGTGAACACTTTTAATTCAATAAATGTGAACATGTATGTGTATAGAGGGAAATTGGATTTATATGCTTGAAGATCGTTTCATTTAAAAAATTTATTACATTGACTTCATTAAGTGACAAGTAGGAATGTTTTCATTGGCAAATAAATTAGAGCCAAAAGAAGGCAACGAAAAATTTGAAGATTAATTGAATGACATTATACCTTTTATAACTGCCCTTTTATTTATTTTTTAATTGTGATGACATGAATTTAATTTTCATTTAGTAGTTCTATTTCAGTATGCTCTTCTATAATTTAATATTTATCCATTGATGGAAGGTTAAAATTCTGAAGGGAAAAAATAAAGCACTAGTTTGGAAAATTGGATTCACTGAAATTTTAGCTTCTTATATTTTTCAAGTGTTGTTAGGAGTCTTTGACATTTTCATTTCAAAAATGTTAATGATGAATGTTAGTGTAGTCTTCAAGGACAGTTGAAGGTCATTTGTTTGTTGAAGTAACTAAATATTATAGGACAAAGGTAAAATTTGCATTTTGTTTAGTGAACACCATTTCAATGTTTCATTAACATGAAGTATAGAGCAGTTGAATTGGCTATAAGGACAAGAATGTTTGCATGCATTGTAAGTTCACTGTATGAATTTTATGTTTGCCTTTGAGGATGACATGTAGAGTATTTATTTTGAACGTTGTTTAAGTTGACAAAAGCTATGAATTTTGTGAATAGGATTTACTAGTTCATCATGTCTTGGACGTTATGCATTGCAAGAAGAACCTATCAAAGAATACATTGAAGACAACATTTGACAATAAAGACACTCATGCCGTACAAGCAGACATGCAAGCACATGGAATTTGTCTTCATTTGCACTTGAGACCAGTTGGCCCAAATCGTAATAGATTGCATATGCTTCATGCTTCCTATGTGCTATCTGACACAAATAAGGAAAAGGTTTTGAGAGTTTTGAAAAATTTGAAGACACCACCACACTATGTGTCAGCTTTGCACAACAAAATTAGCAAAGGTAAATTGAGTGGCTTGAAATCTCATGACTTCCATGTACTATTGCAGTAAATCTTGCCTTTATGTTATAGGAAGTTTTCTAACAAGGCTTTAGCAGGAACAATTGTATGATTGAATAGGGTTTTCCACAAATTGTGTGCCAAAATAGTAAATTGTAATGATAAGAAATAGTTGATGGTTGATTCAACTAAAACGATGTGCATGATGGAGAAAGAGATGCCTCCATCTTTTTTCGACATTTGTGAGCCCAGTAGTTGTCACCTGGGCCTTGAAAATTTCTTTTTTATCGCTTTTACTTACTTCATATAGCCTTTTGAGGTCTAAAAGGCCTAAAAAGTGTATTAACATCATAAGTGGTAGAAGTCCCTACAATTGCAGTATGTTAAATCCCAAAAAGTCCAAAAGTACTTTAAGCACTTCCATTTACTAGTTCTAGAGTCTAGATAAGTGTTTAGTATGTAAATTAGGAGTTTGAGATAGATTTGAGTCCTAGGAGACATAGTTACAAATGACCCTTATTTTAGATTATTATCAGATTTTACCCAAATCTACTAATTCTCAAGGACATGCACTGAAGGTTAGAGAAAGGTGTTTTTAGCATAAAAGGAGTTCAAAGGTGAAGTCGGTTTGTGAAGATTTCCTTGTATGAGAATGATTCCTCCTCGGAGGAATTAAAACAAGAGGTAAAGAATTTAAACCTCTCCACATTTTATGCAAATAAACATGTAAACTTACAATTACCATTTAGAAGCTTCCTAGGGATTGCCCAAAAAATTTCGTAATTTTCAAAATTGCAGAAGATGATTCCATTGGAAGTCAACCATAGTTACTGGCAATTGGAAATTCCTAGAAATTATCTAGATAGCAGTAAAATCCCACTAAAAATTAGCATAGTTTTTTTAGTTTAAATAAGCGCCTAGTCAAATTTCAAGACATTCTAACACTGACAAGTACAAGAATTGGCGCAGCACCAAATTTTAATGGTTTTCAAGAACATTCGATGGATTGACTGGTGTACCAAGCGCATACAATGTTTGAATGAAGTAAACTTGGACTCTTTTCTTACTATCTTGGACCTTCCAAAAAACCTAGGCTAGTCAAAACCATAAGAAAAGACAAACTCCAATAGTTGGATTCTCTACCTTTTCCCTGGCTGGCAATTCAATGGCTTTTGCTAGCAAAATAGTTTGGAAAGTAGGGGGTAGGGGGTGTCTTAGGCTAATTTTGGGCCTTTTGAAGACAATGGCACAATTGGTTTGGTGTTTGAAGCATTTCTCCAAAAGTTAGAGCAACCACAACAATAGTGTAGAATTTTTAGTGAAGTTAATTTGAACTTACGTAGAAGTAGAAGTAGGTAACTGGAGAGGAGTTGGGGGCCTTGGAAAAGTATAAAAGTCCCTCACCTCCTCTCTCTTTGCACCCCTTTTTTATTTTGCATTTGGCCATACGTAGTCACGTTGTTGGAATTTTTGGTATTTGCCAAAAACCTCTTGATTTTTGTTATTGTGAGCATTTTGCTCGTGTTTTTCAAGCTTTCATTTGTGTTTTGTACCTACTTCAAAGGACATTGGGGTCCCTTTGAGTACCGCTATCTTTGCTTGCATTTTCAAGTGGTTTAGTCCCTCGAATTGTTGGTCATTGTATCAAAGTCTACTAACTAATTCTTCTTGGAGTTTTTTGGAGAGAGATTTCACACATAGTTGTTGCAAATCTTCCTTTGACATCTCACATAGGAATTCATGGTCTATCATGAGTCATTTGGGAGGTGATGTTTGTTGCAATCCTCCAAAGTCCCACACTTTATGTTATTTGGGTGATATCATACTGTACTAACCGAGGGCTTTAAGTCTCCACTAACTCTTTGTATTTTGTTTGAGATAGTGGTATTACACCACTAAACAGTGAAGCTATCACCTTGGTTACAAGAATTTCATTAGTTTCTTTCTTTGTGTCATAGAAAATTGAAGCTAACCCCTCTAATACAATGAAGCCATCGTCGTTAAGACCATTTTCCAAAATCCCCATTAGTACGAAGTATTCAAAACTTGGACTTAAAACACCCAAACGGCAAAGCTTTGCTCCTAGTACTAATTTTCCTTTTTAGTTTTAGTTTAAGGGGTCCCAATTAAGAGACCTAAGTAGTTGGTTTAAATACCAAAATTTTGGCAACAACCGCCAAGGTTTTTAGTAAACCAAAAATAGAAGTAAGCATGTGCAGCTAGCCATAAGGCAGCCCCGCTGGTGTCCAACTCAGCTACCGGCAAGTACCCCAATATAGGCGGGTATTAGAACTATTTATCAGACCAAAAATCCTCACATCATACATCAAAACCAATCAACATGGGATAATACCCTGCGGGGTCCCAATTTTTGATTTTTATGCAGAATTTACCAACCAACTTTCATTCTCAAAGTAGAAATTAGTTTTGACGCTAGTGGGTGCTAAATTTCAGATTTTTCAAGGGCTAGAGGGGTGTGAGGCTTTGAAACCCCCAAATTTCAGATTACAGTGGTCAACCAGTGTTGACTGAGGCCAAAGGGAGGTCCAGATCTACAAAGGAAGGTCTGATTAGCAAAAGGAAGGCCAGATCAGAGCCCAAGGAAGGTCCAGATCAAGCAAAAGGGAGGTCTGATTAGCAAAAGGAGGCCAGATCAAGCCCAAGAAAGCCAGATCACAACAAGGGAGGTCTGATTAGCAAAAGGAAGCTAGATCAGAGCCCAAGGAAGGTCCAGATCAAGCAAAGGGAGGTCTGATTAGCAAAGGAAGCCAAATCAAAGCCCAAGGAGGTCCAGATCAAGCCCAAGTGGAGGTCTAATTAGCAAAAGGAAGGTCCAGATCAAGCTCAAAGGGAGGTTGATTACGAGGGAGGCTAGATCAAGCAAAAGGAGAGCTAGATCAAGACCAAGGAGTTAATTCAGAGCACAAGAAGCATAAATCAAGTAGTCCAGGCCAAAATTCCAATTAATTAAAGTTTGCAAAACTTAATTAAAGCCATGTGGAAGAGTGTACCGGAGGTTGGAAGAGCTTAGCATGAACATCTACACAAATTCTCCATAATCCGCATCTTGCTCCGAGCTCTCAAGCAACTCAAGTGATTAATATTTTTGTTCTGCATAGTTCAATTATTCTCTTTCAAAAAATTCATTAGCAAGATACTTAGCTAAACCAGTGATCCTTGTTTATAATTCTGCCCATTATGATTATAATGAAGATCATAAATCAAAAACATTCTACTCTACATTAGTAATAAAAAAAACTAACTAATAATTAATAAATTATTTTATAATTAAATGGGTTTTTTTATTCATTCATTGCATGATAAGTTGCTACAATAGAAGGAGATATATGGTTTAAATGCCAAAAAATCCAATATTTATAAACAGTGTCTAAAATAACTAGAAAAGTTAAAACAAAACAAGATATTATATGTTTATTATGGGCAAACCCCAAATGTTCTAAAAAAGAACCTATAACCTGATATGGCGCACCACCATTTAGCTATTACAATTATTTTTACTATAGCTAGTCATATGTATAGAACTAATTTTGGTATTGGTCATAGTATGAAAGAAATTTTGGTAGTACATACCCCTCTAGCGCACACATGACAATTGGAAGTTGCAAAACAATACATTAAATGGAAAATTGACCATTAGTACTTGGAAGAGAAGGAACCACTTCCATTTGCCAAAGCACTATTCATTAGAGAATATTGGCCCATTAACCAAGGTTGAATTTTGACGAGAAGAAAAAACAAGAAATGGAATAGTTGACCTTTGGGGAGATTCTAGAATTAGTTAATAGTTAATTGAAGTCAAATAAGCCTTGTCTTAAGGTTTTATTTGATGCCACACTAAATTAGCAAAGGGTTTAGAAGAAGATTAGATTTGATTTGATTTCTTTCAAAATATCTCAAAAGAAAAGGAAGACATGAAAAAGAAGTAGATTAGAAAGAAACAGAAGAAGGAAGTAGAAGGAAGAAGCTTGGTGTATACCGTAAGTTGGGAATTTCAAAAATATGACATTCAAATACAAGCATTCAAAGTGGAAGTGGAAGGAGCACACAATATTGCACAACATATCATCAACATCAACGGAGTTATCGACAACACGGACTTCGAGGTTAGTCATTGACTTTCTTGCCCTCATTTTCTGAAATTTCTATTAAAAACATTAGCATAGGAATTCCATTTACAATTAAAGTCAAAATGTAGAGTTACACCATAGGAGTTAAAAGTCAATCAAAAGTAACTTAGGAGTAGTTAGGAAACTATCGTAGTTCCTTAGAAGTATTTACCCATTACATTTACTTAAAATCCATCCAAAATTACTTTAGGTGAAAAGTAGTAGTAAAATTGGATGAAAGTTTAGAAATTCATTAAAAAGAATCTTATAAGAATTTAGTATCTAGGATAAAAGTAAAAGTCAAAAGTGAAAGACAAAGTAATTTACCATCAAAAGTAAAAGTAAACAAATAAATTTTGATGAAGCAGTTAATGGTCGAAGTTTACCATTGAATTATCTTTACTGCGAGGGTAAGAAGTAAGAAAAGTTTTTTACCTTGTTAGAAAGGTAAAATCAGACCCTCAAAGATAAATTACTTAGTTCCCAAATTAGGTAGAAATCAAAACTTCAAAGTAAAAGTAAAAACTATTAGAGTTTTTACCAACTAGGTCAAAAGATTTTCAAAGAGTAAATTAGAGTAAATTAGAATAGGAATCTCAAAGAAAATATTCTAAAGATTCCAAAACCACCTCAACTTTGCCAATTGAGTAAAAACCATAGAAGTTAGAATAAGATGAAGTTTTTAATTGAATTGGGCTAAGATTAGATGAAAGTCAACAAAGTTGACCAAATCACCCCAAATCCAAACTTAGATAGGAAATTAAAAATAGAAAATAATCCAAAAATCAGTATTGAATTTCAATAGTTAGATTGCTAGCAATTGACAGATGAAGTTTTAGTAAGTAATTTTAGAGTCAAACTTCATCCGCAATTATCTCTTAGAGAATTAGGTCAAATTGAGATTACTTTATCATTTTGTAAAGGTAAAATTCAGCCCTACAACTTAGATTATTTAAATCTTCCTACTTGACTAACCCCTCGTGGCCCTAGTTTTGGTTGTCATAGCCAAACTCGGCCTCTGTTACTAACTTTTTGGATTTGGGTAGCAATTATTTCAAGGAAGTTTAGGTAGAACAAACAACAAAAGATCCATTGCTTGGAAGGCACAATTGGATTACATGTTGTAGACACCCACTAGGATTTTACTACAACAAAAAGCAACTAAAATGTGGTTGTATACACTTTATTCCAAAGGTGGAAATAAAGCACCCACAACTTCATGTCACATATGCCAAATCACTTAGTGAAAGAACTTTTTTTATGTGGACCCATTCATACAAGATGGATGTATCCTTACAAATGTTACTTCAAGACATTGAAAGGATATGTCAAGAATTTGGCAAAACCTGAAGGGAGCATAGCCTAGGATTATCAAACAAAACAAGCATTGGGGTTTATAACAGAATATATGCATGAATACAACATTACCTCCCGAAGAGTGTGCGATGACAAAGAGGAGCCTACAATGGTGGATGAAATACTAGAGAGGAAGGGGAAGCTGAAAATGTTAACTGAAGCGGTGAGGAATGCAATGCATGATTTTATTCTCAACAATCCAGCACACGTGGAGACTTATCGTGAGTAAGTAATCTGGTTTCCTTCATAAAGTATGGGAATGTAGTTGTTTCTGAAATTTAAATTAATTTTTTTCATAAGTATTAAGGGAGTCGGATATCTTGAAATATAAAGGATTACCTTGTAATTAAAAGTATATTTGTTAATTTCAAAGTATTAAAAAATTATGTCGAAGTTGGTGGAGTAATAAACAGCACAGGAGGTCTAGTTTCAAAAGAGTATTTCTGTGAGATGCAGAAGTGAAGCATTTTAATAATTTGTCATGTACATGTTAATGGAACACATGATCAAAAATAAATTATGACATACAGGTAGTTGCAACGAAGTTGCTTTTTGTAATTCATTCTCTATTGGATTGTGTTTTTTTTTGTTAAACATTGTAGAGCAATTGTATGTGCTTGGTAACAAATTTAACTCAGCATTGAAATCAAATTTTTATAGTGCAAAAAAAATACATATGTCTGTAGGAGGATGAGGATATTGTAAATGAATTTTGTTTATTACATTTGGTGAATGAATGTTCTTGTTTTCAGATTTTCCACAAGGGTAGGTCATTTTGAAGTATCCAAGTGTGGATATAATGAGATGTCTGTTGTAAAATGGTATGAAATGACAAGTAGTTGAATATAGTCATAGTTCTTGGTAGTCAGGAGTATGAATTGACAAACTTGTATGCAGTGGGATGTATGAGAACATGCATCTTTTAATTTGGTTGTTATGTGCTAATTAAATAGCAACTGTGAAAATGAATTATGAAGAAGAAGAAGAAGGAGTTCTATCAGTTTTGTTTCTATTGTATAAGGTTGATTTTGGATCACTTGTCTATCATAGGAGCTAGGACAATGCTTGTAGATGTGTGTTGAAGACATTTACTATGCGATTTCATTGAGAATGTTTTATGTAGCAACAAAAATATATAAATGTATACATGAGGAAGGTATGCCTCACTTGTCGAAAGTTGAATTTGTTCTTTCTATCAGAAGAGTTGAAAAGTAACCTTGCAGGTAAGAGTCTAAAGGATGACATAAGTATTCATAGAAGCTTCCATGTGGTAATTAATGACAGGATTAGGAGGTGAAATTAATTGGTGTATCAAGAAGAGGACAGTAATAGGTTTTGATATATAAAGTAATGTACTGTCCTTTGGTAGGATTGGATGAAGTATAGGGTAGTGGGAAACAAAATAAAGTTTCATTCAATCTGTGGGAAGTACATGTAATGTAAATTCATGTAATTGTATGTCGATAAGAAGCTTTCATAATGAAGAACAGTAATGCATACAATAAAAGATGTTTCCTTAATGTACATGGAAGTTGATCTAACAATGAATGCAGCTAATTTTGTAGTCCTATGAAGTTGGAGTCATGTACAAACAAAAATATGAAGCAGTTCTGGCTTTTCTGATGGAGAAATTTTTGAGGACATGTCATAGCCATAAAAAAGCATGTTGGCTTATAAATTCAAACACGAAATGTTGAAGTAGGTCATAATTGTGATTTAAAATATTATATTTATTTTTTGTGTAAAAATCATAGAAAGGAACATCCAGTGAAGCACATGTGTATTATGTATTGTCAGTAGTAATAAGTAAGAAGCTTATTTAAGCAAATTGGATGTTGATTATAGAATATGTTAGTATAAATTATATATATCAGTATTTTGCTACAGTAGAGGTGCATATAAGGTAAACCTGCCTATGACAGGCAAATCACCCATGACAGGCACCTAGGGAACCCCCCCCATTACAGTCTTCCATCAACCCATGAGAAACTTTTTCTTAAAAATGGAATTAAGACTACATTAGGTTGATTTGTAGTTGTCATCAAAGCCTTGGAATATGGTTATGGAGTTATTAATAACTGTGATAGAACATTGACACCTTTCTAGTGTAAACTGTTAGTAAAAAGTTATTTTTTAATTTCTTTATGTCATATCCATGTTAGGAAATCTTGTAACCCTGTTAAAGAATGTTATGACTGCTTTGGTTGGTAAGATGACCATCATGGAAACACTTTTCTGCTGATTTGAGGTAGTCTACAGACTTTTTTGGGCAAACTGGACAGCAAACTTCGAAAATTCACATTTTGTCGAAAAAATAAAATTCTAGTTGCTTCCTTCATTTCTCACATTTGTCTTTGTACAAAAAAAAATCAGATTTTTTTTGTCGATGGCAATAGGACAGATCAGCCATTCTGCCTGTCATAGGCAGGTTTACCTTAATTGAAATTGTTTGAGACTTTTTTGATGTTGCTTGTATGAAGTAGGATTTTTGAAAATTCAGAAAGTTATGGAGGATAAAGGTATGCTGCACTTCATATTTTTTTTTCTACAAAATGAATAGTGAAATTCATCTTCTAAGCTATTGAATGCATTGCGGAAGGTATTAAGTAAAATGTCAAGAAAGGACACAGGAACGTGTGGATTTTTGACGAAGATTCCCACATAGGAATGGGAAGAGAGGTGCCCCATTTCCACTAGGGATGGAAGAGATTGCAGCATTTTCAAAGTGGGTTGAAGAAGATGTTGAAAATGCATTGCAAGAGGGATTGGATATCTTGAAAGATGTGCAAGATTCAAGCAAGTTACCGTCTTCACAAACTCGAAGTTTAAGAACCATGTATGCTTATGGATATTACTTTCATGTCAAGAGTGCAGAAACAAAATTGTAGGGGTATTTGTGATTCTAGAGTAGCTGCGGTTTTCCGACAACCATGTCAATTGGGGAGATGGGATCAACATATAATAAATGCAAGTTTGGAATACATTGGCCAAATTGTAGAGATAGTAGAATTGAACTACGGAGGACACTGCATAGTGCTCCTAGTTTGTGGTTGGGTGAAGGCCAATTACAGAGGCAAAAATGCAATTATAAAAAAGACGAGTGGGGATTCACCTTTGCCAATTGTAGGTCATTTGTTCCATTTGAATATGAATCACTTGCTTTTCCAATTCATTGTTAATAGGTTTTTTTTTCCAATAACAAGGATGAACTTGGTTGGAAAGTAGTTTTGTGAACAAAGGTTAGGGGGCACAAAATTGACAATGTAACAAAAGAAGAAGAGGATTTAGAAATGTTTGCCATGGGAAGAAAAGTTGATTTTGAGGGACTACAAGTGCCCACTAAAGTGCCTAAAGCAATCCAAAAACATTTTCCAGGAGGAAGAGACATTAATGTGATTGAAGTTTTGGATGGCCTTAGTAACCAAGACACCTTGTTTTTTGACAAGGATTTAGGGGAATCTTCAGAAGAAGACTAAGAAGTCATGAAGGTGGTAAGAGAAGGTAAGCATTTTTTCTAAAATTGTGGAAAAATAGGCAAAAGATGCTAAGGTTCATATGTTGAATTGTTCAATTAAAGTTCTATTCAATTAATTATTATGTGCACACAGGGAACAATGATTATTTGTTTAATTTTTCCCTAAAGCATCATTTGACTTCTTGGAATTCTATATACTAGAATGAAGTAACTGGAAGTCTATAATGAGCATTGCACAAAAATAGTATTTTATGAAGGAAGTGCAAGAAATATGACATAAGAAGAAACTCACTTTAGGGCATTCTGTAGAAATTAATACATTAGCAAAAAAAATGTCAAATTCATAAGTATGTACGTAAACATGCACATTTAGCATGAAGGGTAATGTGTTTTGAAAGGAAATGGTTTTGGAATAGATTATAGTGCAATGTGAAGTATGGATGTATTGAACTCAAGGAGGATCCTTAAGGAACTTGGGAAGTTGTTCTATTTTTTGGGGAAGACAAGGTACAAAGCATAGCATATGAAACAAATGAATTATAAAACTAATTATGTGTAATTACCTTATGTGTAGGTATGTTAAAGGTAACATTGTACTGCTGGTCATGTTGGAGGGACTACTACATCATAGTTCATTATCAAATTCTATTGTTTCCCAAGAAGACAAAGTTACTAATGGAGTGTGTATCAATGAAACCATTTTGTACAGTTGCAGTCATTAATAGAAAAAAACAAAGTGTAGGAAAGATGAAGGGCAGCATTAAGGGGGAACTAGAGGCATAAGTGGAAAGGGTACTTGTATTGGACATGATTCATATTCATTTTATCATGAGGACAGTAAAAGAGTTTTTTATTCCATTTGGAATATATCAAAGTTTGTGAGAAAATTACATTAGTACAAAGAGGGGGAGATAGGGTTCAAGGTGTTCATGAAGTTTTCTTCCATTGTAGTGTCTGTGGACTTACATGGTTTTTATGAAGAGAAATTGCATTTTTTCCTTTTTAATTAAAGAGTCCTATATCTAATTTCTTCATTTGTTGAAATTCCTTCTAAATGTAGAATCTAAAGTAAACAAGAACTTTAAAAGGGATAAACAAGGTTACTAACAAAGTAACAAGCACATGTAATATTACAATGGATGATGTCTTTGTGTTTAACTAATGTACAATGTGAGCAATAACAAAAAAAACCCAACTAAACTACCCACATTAACAAAAAAATCAAATTTTTGTTGAAATAGACATTACAGTGCCCAAATTAACAAAAAACATTAGAGGATTTCTAAGCCCTCAAGAGGGTTGTAAGTTCCCAAATTGTGGGAACTACCCTGTAGTGGGTTGCAGAAGCCAGGGTTAACAAATTAGTACGTCCGCCCTAAAATAGCGTCCGTAACCCGGATGTTCGTCCTCACGAACGCCAACGGACGCCAACGTCCCTCTCACCGTCGGAAGGCGGACGGGCAGGGCGGACGCCCAGATCATGCGGACCACATCAGTTCGCATGTCGATCAGACGGCTGTACCGGGGCGGACGGGGCGGTCTTGGCGGACGCTGCGTCCGCCGGGACCGCGAATGTCAACGGACGCTGTGGACACAACGTCCGCGTCCGGACGTCCTGTCAACCCTGGCAAAAGCTTGCTAACGTGGCACAACTATTGCCACATTCGAAAAAAAATATGGAATTTTTTCAGTTTTTTTCTTCATTTCAAGATTTTTTTTTATTTTTTATTTTTTATTTTTTAGGTCGGAAACAGTTGTTCTCCAAAAACTGCAGAGAGACAATTCACGACGCAGTTGCTTGAAACGGCCCTCCCAAGGGTTCAGAAATCCTCTAATGAGTGTTGTCTTTTTGTTAATGTGGGCACTGATTTTCTAGCTTCATGAAGATCTACTTTTGCATTACGTAGTCCATTTTGACAACATGTTTATAGTTTCTAAGGCTTAATCACTACCGAATTCATGTCCAATGCAAAGACTTAAAATTTATTCATCCCTTCACTTCTTATATGCATGTTTATTTCATCTAAGATAACTATAGAAGCTTCTTTTAAAATATGCAAATTATACAACATCTCTAGTTGATCTGTTAGAACCACCCTTTTGACTTTATTTCCTTAAGAACATCATGACTATATCTATGTAAAGGTCAAATTTGGCATAAATTAAATCATTTTTGTAAAAAAGTATCAAATGTCATCTTATGAATGGTGTGAGGTGATGTGAACCCTAAGAATTTGACTTAGAAATTCAATTTTACTACTTGAGTGCCGAATTAGACCTTTATATAGAGTAATGGGCAAAAACCATACAATTAGCTTAAGTTGAGGTGGTTTAATATGAGGCAATACACACTTCTATTTTCTCTCGCTCCACCGGCTTAGTGAAAGGCCAAAATCCTTGAAATAAATTGGTATATATTTTTTAAATTGCTAATTTTGACCACAACCAAGAACAAATAATGTGGGAGAAAATTTGATCAACCATCATTGAATATTAGCTAGACTTTGCAAGATGAAGAGTTCATAGGTTTTATGCCAAGTATGTTTAGTTTGAAAAGTGATTGAGCCAAAGCCACATTAAGGGTCATTTCCAAGCATTTCCTACTCTCTTGTTATTTAAAATTCCTTGGAATAGTTGGGGTAGCAATGCTCTTAGACTAGATGCCAAGCCCTACTATGGTTGGGTTTGGCTCCAAAATCTTATAAGTCTTTTTCTACTCCTAGCTTGTCACTACTAATGAAATTCAAATATAAAATTCCTAATAGCTATTCATTCATTTGATAGTTTCTTTCTAGCTCCTTGCTTGTTGGTTTGTCAATCTTAGGTTGAGAATGCTTTGTTGGTAGTCAAGTCAATAGGTAGTTTTTTCCACATAACAACAAGCTAACTAGTGTCTTTATGGATCTTTGTGCCAAGATTTGACACTATAGCTAGGTGATTGCAAAAAGCAATTGTTGAATTTGTTGCATTTAGGATAGTATTGGAAATATTAGGAGTTTTTGGAAGAAATAAATAAATAAAATTCCAAAAAAAGTTCCATCTATTTTTATGTTTATATTTTTTAGATAGTAGTAAAATAATTCAAATATTAAGAAAATATTTGTTGTTTTCAACTTAAAAGGACTTCATTAGTCAACTAATTGCATCTTAAGAACTATTCAACTCTATAATTCATGCATATTTATATATTTGTAGGATTCTCTTTGATAACCCTATACAATAACCCCATATTCAAATATTATTTTTTTGAAATAGAAATCTTATATTCAAAAAAAAAAATTTGACAAATGTAACACTCAATTGGAGGGTCTTCATAAATAGTAAAATATTTTTGAAAAAAATGAAAAAAATGACATAAGATGTTAAATATTCATGAATATTCTATTTATAAATCTTTAGTCTTTTTGAATGATAATGCAAAAGTATGGCAAAAAAACGCAATTTTGTCAAATAAGAGATAGAAAATAGCATAGAAGTTTCTTACAATCACTTTCTTTACTTCAAAAGATATTTTAATTAGAATAGTGTGTCCCAAGGCGATTCCAAAGAGTGTGATTTTCATCCACAATTCATTGAATCTCATTTGCTGTCATCCCAATTTCATCCAAATATTCACACTAATTAGGTCACTTTCATCCATAATTCATTTTACTGGTGTCCAACGGACCTCTCTATTGATGGCAATAATTGAATTATTTAACTTCTTTAATAGATTGAATATTCAGAAACGAAGTTTTGAGCTGGAAATCCTAGAATACATCATTGAAGTGAGTCACCTTTAGTTCAGATCATAATTGTTTGATGCTTTATGTTACATAAAAGGTATTTAACCCCTCACCGCCCAAGGTGACCAAATGTATCCACTGCGAATTGAAAATAGGGTCCTAGTATAGCGGGTGGGGATGAATTCCACAGGTGCATTCATGATTTAGATAACAATAGTAGTTAGGGATATGGCATTGCAAATGGTTGTGGGAAAGGGCGTACATGTTGTGCGGGGGAGTGCTAGGATTGGCGAGATGGTAAACATCGAACACGGCTGTTTGTTTTGGAAGTCCATTTTTTGACCTACATTTGGCGGTCATAGATTGTTGGCTTTGGATGCACATTGACGAGACATTGCTTTGTATGTTTCATAGGAATATTTACTTTGCTACAATATTGCAGTGAGTGTAGGTTAGGTGTAGAAGGTTCTTCAAAGTCATCCTTTGTAAGTTTTATTTAGGTACAACGAGTTTTAAGGAATCGCAAGCTATTGATCGAGGTACTTTTGTCGCCCACCTCGGATTTCGCTTCAGTGTAGGTTTGGCCAGACTTCTTGCCCATGTAGCCCAATTTTGATCACATTGAATCCCACTTCAATTCTGGTGTACTTGTCCGCATTTTTATTGCAATATGTTTAGTGTCCTATAAGTGCTCATGATTCGCTTCTAGTGGGACGAACTTATTGATGTCACAATTCTTGGGGCAGGGTTGACGAATCTCAACGTCCGCCCCAAAATAGCGTTTGTTTTCCGGACGTCCGGACGTCTGGATGCTAGCGGACGCAGCGTCCTTCCCGCCGTCGGAAAGCAGACGGGCGGGGCGGACGGCCCAAGGCGGACGCCCAGATTGTGCGGACCACATCAGTCCGCGTGTCGATCGGACAGTCGTAACCGGGCGGACGGGCAGACGGGGCAGACAGGCAGACGCGAATGTCAGCGGACGCTGCGGACACAACGTCCACGTCCGAACGTCATGTCAACCCTGTCCTGGGGGGGTTGAGTACAAAAATTTCAATGCTACTTGTTGCACTAAATCGTAACCTTGATGCCTGGAGAAGTTTTGACCGACTGTAACCAATCATGGGCGCGAGCTTTAGCGGGTAGCTTCTCGTATGAATCTTATTTCTGTCACACATTACAAGGCATATATCATGTTCTGCATTTTTCCGCATACACTGAAATTTTGCCTAGTGCCAGATCTAACCTCAACGGAGATAGACAAGAAGTTTCGGGCACCACCATCAATCAATGCAATTGTTAAAAATCATGAAGCACCCTGGACATTAGGCAAATATAGATGATTCTTGCTAAAGCTTTGTGATGTGGGCCCAATCTTAGAAAACTTGAATAGTGGAAAGTCAATCGAACTTGCAAACCTACCTTGTGGTGAAGCCATAAACCACTTTGCGAAAGTTCCCCAACCAATTCCACTTAGATTTCATGTTACAAGACAAAACTTGCAATGGTTTCTTCCAGCTAGTTCCATAGTGCAACGGAGCATGGGCAGTGAGGGGTTAATATCAATGCACCACACTGCTACAATGTCTATGGTGAGTTTTGTTTGTAAATTTATGAGTGGGAGCAGATTTTGCATTACAAAATAGTAACTTAATAACTTAAAGTAGTTTCACCTACTAATTTGATGACAATTTCTTGATTGTGTTCTATGTATTGGTCATAAAAAAACACTCACTTATGTAATCAAATTAAGTGGTGGACCACATAAATTAAATGATATGAAATTCAAAAAGAAGAAGCTATGGTCTCCAGTTTGATTTACTTTTACTTAGTACAATACTTTGAATACTATCAAAATTGAAAGAAAATCAAGTAATAAACATATGAAACTAAATCATATATAAGTTACTTAGTGTCCTAGCCACCTAGGATTCGTTGAGAAGTCTTTCAACTTGAGTGCAATTTTTGGAGAATTGAGATGCGGCACTTTTTAATTGGCTATCCATGTATTCTGGAGCTCTCATACTATGAGAATGGAGAGTGCCATCTCTATTCTTTCAGATGTAAAGGAATGAGCTTGAAGAAAATCCTTAGAGAATGTTTGATCTTCCGTTCACTCTCTATGTGCCATTTTAACCCAATTATGCCAGTAGTATTGACGCCTTAGTTGACATTTGTCCCGCAATCATAAGCTCTCTCTCTAACAATTGGCCTTCGTCAACAACAATGCTATGGAGTTCTCCACAACAATCTGCCACAACATCAACATTTGATATACGCTTTCAAAAATTAAGGCTGCTTTAGACTCCGGTGGAGAAGTGCACCAATTGGTCAAGAAGTTTTGGCTAAAATATGGTTATTTGAGGTAACCAGTGAGATGTTGGGCAAGATGGATATACAATAAAATAATGCTTGAAGAAGTCTTGACTAGTTTGTAGTGTAAACACCAACCAAAAAAGTCTTCCAACCAACTTCACAAATTGAAGTCTACCAATGAACTTCACCACCAAGAGAGTTTTTGTTGGCCAATAGGAACCATAATCCCTAATAGTCCCCACAGAAAGTCCTAGACTAATTTCTCTATATTACAATTGTTTGACACCATATGATTTGAAGTACTACTATCAACATACCGTGGACCATAAGTAGATCCATCCCAATATTTTACTAATGTAACATCATAAAATTCAATGGTATTGGCTAAAATAAGAATTTGAGTGTTCATTAATCTAAATCTACAATCACATGTGTAATGACCTAATTGGCGACAACTATAACATACAAGAGGAATTCTTAGTCTTAAATAACTACTTCTACCAAAAAATGGTCCTCCCCTGAATAGTCCTAAACGTCTACACCCTTGTCCTTGAAATGAGTGCTCTCCATATATTGAAGCTAATCAATTGAATGATATAGATAGTACTTCCTCATCACATATCCAACCGCAATGATCGATGATCATGGCAATAAGTAGATTTGCAACAACTTGTTCAAAAGTCATACTAATATTGAAATGAGCATCTATATTTTGTTCTTATAGATTTGAGGTAGTCCATCCAATACAAGTTATTTCATGCTTTTGTCAAAGATTGTTTTGCCCATGCTTGTAAGTCAAGTATGCAATTTATGTGCCTTCTTGAGGTAATCTTTGATTGAGTCTCCTTCTCATAATCATAGTGATTGCAATTGACTCATTAGTGTCATGACTTGAGCTTGGTCTCTAGCTTAATATGTCGATTCTAAAGCAATCCAAGCCAACCTTGAATCTATGTGTGAAGCAACAATGTCAATCAAATTGTCATTAACAAAGAGAATAATAGTAAAAAGAGCACTACCATTTAGTGATTCAAGTTGTCTTGTGGTGACTTTCTTTTCTCTAAGATTGGATAGAAACACTTTAGGGTTGAATCTTTATTCCATGATGGTCCACTAGTTTTCATGCCTAAATATTGCACGCATCTTTAGGCTCCATATATAGTAGTTCATAGCTCCGGTGAGTTTGTTTGTGTCACCTACAGAGATATTTTTGTTATCAGTCATTTTTCTCTTTTGGTTTCCTCAACTTTTCTACTACAACTATTTATTGATGATCTTATCAATATGCATAAGTGATTTTATGGTGCTAGAATAACTATTGAGATCACCTATTGATCTCTCTTATTTACTCTAATGCTATTACTTGTAGAAAACATCTAAATTATAATTTCTATATCATAATTTGTATACAAAGACTATATCACCATTTTCATAGATTGATTATCAAAAACTAAAATGGTACAAGCCTACATGGGGAATAAATATACAATCAAGTGACTAAATGAATGAGCAACTAATGAACTAATAGGGATGAAGCATGAATGATTTTCATCCATATGATATACTCATTGTGAGTTGTGAGCATGAATTTACAACATTCATCAAAATGGATGTGCCAAACAATGCATGTTGTGTATCAAGGGAGAAGAAGGCCCCACCTTGTTAGTAGTGTCCCATTGATTGAATGACTACATAAATTTTAGATTTCAATGCAAAATTTCAATGTTGATCCTTAAACACCTTAATTGATCCAAATTACGACTTGTCATAGCATTGATGTGTATGGCATTTTGTATGGTAGATTGGTGGAGACAATTTGTTGATTGCTTGGAGTCAAAGGTACTCATGAATTGAGGTTCCACCTAATATAGAAAATAGTGCTTTTGCAAAATGCAACCAATGTCAAGAATGAAAGGGCCTTGTAGCTTACAGTATGAGAAGCAATTTTTAGAGAGGCCAAGTGCAAAAAAACTAAAATCTATCAAGAGGTAGGATTTGTGAAGAACCCTGGGCATGCCAAACCATTTGACACAACAATATGACATGCCAAGTGAAGATGATCTTAGTCATTTGGCTTTAAAGGAAGACAATGATTTCTCAATCATAGCTTGTATTTGTAAATAAAAAAACCTTTGAAGGTCATCATTAAATATTGACTAAATGAGTTCTAATTTGAAGGTCATCACTAGAATTTATGAAATTGACATGTTAATACAATAACATGCACTTTTAACACGTTTAATACTCCATATTTGATATGAATGCTTTTAAGTTATTCTTCAAGCATTCCTTATAATCTTCAAGAAAAATCCCAATATAAAGAAGATTTGTGATTTTATCTTTAATTTGTATTTTATTTTCAAAATTATTTGTATATGGTGGTAGAATAGAGTACATAGAGTGAAGGTTTTTTAACTTTGGCTATATGGTTATGTGTTTTGTCTACAACCACTTTTGAAGGTTGAGAAAATTATGAAAAATTAAGAATTTATGAGGCATTAGCTTTCGTGTTTCCTCTTACATCTTATGAACTAAAAAATATTTCATCTAAGCACCCTAGCTCCAAGAGAGCACAAAACATTAGATACTAACATTAGATAAACCTTAGGCAACTAGTAGATTCTATAGAAAATAATTCTAAAAAAGATTATTGAATTTTTTGGAAAAATTAATGGTTAAATGTATCAAAATGAAGTGAAATTCAAATTCAAAAGTTGGTAAAAATTCATAGTTTAATATTGACTAAATAACAGATGCACCATCAAGTATAAATATATTTTTTCATGATGAAAAGAAATGGCTAACTTCTATATCCTGTACTATTGCCACAACCAATGGAATGTCATTTGTTATTGCAACACAAGTGATGACCATTTCTTCATAAACCTCCTTTCATGTCTATTTTTTATTATAGAGATCATTTGTAGCACTAATGTTTAATTTAATGTATGATATCATTTTTTGCATTATGTTTTGTTTTTAAAAAAGAAAATTGTTTATGAAAATAGTATACCAAACAAATTGTAAGAGTAAATATAAATATAAATGTAAAAATAGACTTATAAATAAAAAAGCAAATTTTTTTAACTCAATTTTCAAAAAAGAAGTTCCACATAGTTTAGTTTGCTTGCTAGAACAATTTCATTGTTGGAATTAGTGTATTTCAATTCCATTTGCAAACTATTTATAATTTGGTTCTCTTTCTATTTTGTAATTGCTTCAATCTAACAATTTCTTTTAAGAACAAAAATCAAATGTCTATTTTTTGAATGATTTTTTTCCAACTCTCCACTCAATTCTTCAACATACAAAATTAGAAATTCAAAATTTGTAGTACAAAAAATTTAAGTTAAGAAGATTAAAAGTCTCATAATCTAATCACATAAAGTGTCAAAAAAATTTATTCTTTTATTTTCAACACAAATATCTTGTAGTCTATAAAGTCAAAGGTTTTGAAATTTCTTTCATATTCTTATATTAGGTAGTCTAGTACAAGATCCTATGGTTAGATATGCAAAAATACTCTTTTTACACTTTTTTCACTTTGGAATAGAAATGGCAATTTGGGGTGTTTATTGATGAAAAAAAGCCTTGGGAATTTAGAAATAACAAAGGAATGCATTTTTTTATCTATCGATTTTTTGGTAAACACTTTTGTTAATTCTTTAACATTTGTATAGTATAGATTTTAGAGCTTGGCAAATATTCTATAATTCAAAAGATACAAATATATCTACCTTTAAAAAGTAATTTTTTCAATTCAAAAAATGACCCTTCAAAATTGATTCGAAAAAAAATGAAAATAAAGATCTTTACAAATCACCATAATTAAAACTTAAAATTTTGAATTTAAATGATAGAAATCATAAGTATTCAATCTATAATCAATTTTCCATGGAATTTTCATTTTTTGGCTTTAAATTTACTTGAAAACTATTGATTAGTATAGTAGCTTATCTAACCTTATGAATATAACCTATGGATTATATTTTGCAAGTATTGTATGATAGTTTTTATTGAATTATTATTCTAAGTTGTATTTTATAATAGATCTTCATAATTTTGAAAATATAGACTACTCCTGGTTCTTGAGGGTTAAATAATTCTTTTGTTTTTGAGCCCTAAATCCTCTTGGTGCTGATGTTCAAGTCACTTTACTTCAATCAAACTAATTATAGCCTTTGCATCGTATTTTGATAAAATTTCAATACTGTCTAATATGGAATTATTTTTTATACAAGTGTCAAATCTTTAGATCTTTGGGTGGAAAAGAGAAATTATTGTAATCTTAAAAGTATAATGTATAAAAATGATAATATCAATTATTATATATATTAAAATACTTTTTTTTTTTTTTTGACAAAAGTGAAGGTTAGAATGCAAAATAATATTTCATTATTAAAATCCAAATTTACTTTAATACAAATGGAAACACACAATCTTATAAATTTTATATTTATTAAATAAATTGCAATTTCAATCACTTTTAAAATTTTTAAAATTTTTAATTTTTTCAAAATTTAAATCTTAGGGACCTTTGCCTTGAATGGTCAAATTCTTTTACACAAAACTTCATCTAAATACAATTCACAAGAATTTTTTATTTTGTTTTATTTTATTTTTGGTACATTCAAATATTAGATTTTTTAGCCAACTTTTGATGTATATCTTTGTAAAGTTTTAAGTCAAAATATCCAACCAATTGTGAGATCATAATACTTAAATTTCCTTAAATTTTTTTGTAGTTATTCTATCTTTTTGTCTTTCAAGATTTTAAAAAGAAAATGCATGTATTATTTAACTTGAGCAAATTGGGATTATGTTGAAAAATCAAGTTGGGAATCAATGGGCAAAAATCTTACCAAAAAAACCTTTGTTTTTCATTCTTGAGAAAATATTAAATATATAGGGTCAGTAAATGTTCATAAAAACTCGATTAAAATCATCAAGATATATAAACTTAGTTAAACTTTTGGGGGAAAAATTGAGAAAATTGAGATAAAAATTAACCTTGAATGTTTTTTTCCACCTAACTATCCTTAAAACAAAATCTTTCATATCTTTTGCCTCACTTGCAATAATTATTACGGAATAAATCAATATTTCACTTGCATTTAAAGATCTATCCTATGAATAATGAGGGTCATGGATTAAATTTAAACTACTATTTTTTTTATTTTCCAAGGAAAAAACCATTAAAGTTTTCATAAATTTTGCAAAAATCCTAAAGATATTATGAAATATTTTCATTATTTTGTCATACAAAATCTCTATTAAAAAATTTTAAAAGAAAATTGAAAATATAAAGTTACTAGGACCAACCTAAAGTAAAAAAAATCCTAAATAATCCTAAAAATAGACTTTAGGGATTAAAATGAATTAGATACAAAACCTAGCAAACTTCCTTTTTCTGTGTAAATCAATTATTAGAAATGAATTTTTGAAAGTTACAATCACGAAATTTGATGAAGGTGCATCTACTTTTGGAAAGTAAGGACCATTATAAATTAAAATTCTTAACTTCTTGAAAACTTTGGACAATCTTATTTCTCTAAATACTGTTTTTGCAAATGCCCGATATGAATTGCCGATAAGATATTTCAAAGTTAAAGTGACATTCAATTGAAGGTGCTAAATGTTAAATTACTAATCTAATGGTGCATGTCCTACTATATTTTAGTACATAATTTGTATTGTAGAAATCAAATATGGTATTGTATATACTATTCTCCAAAAACTTCAAGGAATAGCACTTAAATACTTAAGGCCTTTTTTGACTTCTTATAATTTTTTCTAAATTGAATAAAAAGACAACATTTAATAAGTTTTATAAATTTTTTTAGACAAATTCAAATTAGACATGTTAGAGATCACATAGGAAAGAAAACCAAAAATCAATATCACTTATGGATTGAAAGATTATAATGTCTAATTGTAAAACTATGAAAGTGCACTAGCAGTTACTGCCACTTCTTAGTGTATAGAGACACTTTGTGTCACTATACATTGAGAATTTTAAAATTTACATTTGAACACCTCCCCCCCTTATCCATTTTGTAATTTTCACAAACTAACATGGGTGACAATCAATATGGGATAATTCCCGTATTCGTATTTGGTACTGTATCCATATCCAGTAACTATATTCAGTATTCATCCTGTATCTATATTTGGTATAGTATTCCATACTTTGTATTCCATATCCGATATCTATATTTAGTATTCATCTCATATCCGTATCCGTATCCAATACTTGTATTTAGTATTCATCATGTATTCATATCTAGTATTGTATAGGTATTTAATATTTGGACGGCTTAGATTAAATCTCACAAGATCAATGGCGTGTGATTTTTTGAAAAATCAATGGCCTATAATTTTCTAAGAGAAGGGAGGGGGGGGCAACTAATACAAACATGGTAGTACACCTCTTTTTAGTGGATAGTGAAGGTGTTAAAACTATAAGAGTGATTTGAGGTCTTTCAATCCTCTTTTCACATGTTGAATCTAAAAAATTGGTCATTAAAAAAATATGCGGTTCAAAGGCATAATATGCATAACTCCAATCAATTTACAACTTCTCAAAATCTAATCTACAATTTTGTAAATTAAATTTCTAATGTGATTTTTCCTCCAATATCTAGTGTATCTGAGGCTCATTTCAATGAGCCTTCAACATTAGAAAATCAAGATTTGCAAGGGACACCCTTGCCTAAAATCTTGAATGGAAAAATCATAATCCATCATTTTCAAAAATTTTTTTTTGTTAAAACTAGACTTCAAAAAGGATTTCTCAAAAATATAAATCACTAAAAGTATTAACTTGGTAAGGTTTTATTTTACTTCATAACATTGTTGACACCAAAATTTGGTGCCTCAGGAATTTAGAAGTTAAGATCTAACTTAAGGTAGTCTATTCTAAAAGTGACCGTCCTCTAAAAGCAACTATTAACACAAAGGTATATTTTTCTTTCTTCAATGTAACAATAGTGAACATTTTAAGATGGGGGCACTTATTGTGAAGGTTGCATTTCAACTTCAAAAATTCAGAACTAGTTCCACAAAGGTCTCCAAAATATGAAACAACTTAGGTTAGATGCCAATTTCATTTTTCTTCCTACAAACACTTTATTGAATTTTGTTTTCAAGGAGTTTAATTAGCTTCCCCCGAAAGGCAATCAGCTCTCATAAGGTCACTTTTAGAGCACCATAGCTTAATGTAAATCACATTTGGGAACTTACAGTGGTACCCAAGGCAAGCAGGGAGAGTCCAGGTGGAGACCATCAATTTAACTTTCACTTCCTACAGCTCATGATCTCAGTCAGGCTGGTGTGGGACTGAGCCTTTGGATTTAAGCATTTGTTTTGGGAACTTTTGAAGTTTGTACAAGAGAGAGTCATGATAATTTTTAATTTATTTTTTAACACATGGGCAATTTCCATTGCAAGCCATGATGACTTAAGGACTGGCATGAATAAAGGGAGTCAGACGAATGCTAATAAAACCTGAATAATGTGGGCGGACAAATAAGTTGTGGAGGGTGTAAAATCATCATGGGTTGAGTGAAAAAGCACAAACCCAGCCTTATGTTATATTGAAAGCTGCAACAACAGTAATTTGAGTTTTCATAAATATTAGGATCTCATGTGTTGTTGCAACAACCATTGAGGTAACCAGCCTATGAGAAGACAAGCAGAATGAATGGCTTGCCAGGCTGGCATTGTTGAAATCAAGAATATATAAATAAATTCACATAATGACAAATGGGAGAAATGGGAAGAGCAATTGAAATTCTATTTGTTTGATAAAGCTTGAATTTGTTAGGTATTTCTGAAGTGTGTTATCCAATTGGTCCAAAATAATCTCTAAAGTATCCCAAACCTAACAAAAAGTGTATCCATATAATAGTCATTTTACTCACCTAAAGTAATTACAATATTTCCTAACACAACAATACTAGCATGTAAGCTTATAAGTGTGAGCTTGAGAGTTGTGAGCAGGGATTGTGTGAGCTTAAAGCATAGCAATTTAAAATATGATATAATTTCTAGTTTTTTTTGTTTAAAAGTTAAAAGACTAATGTTTTTTCAACAAAATTTACTATATTTAGAAAAATTTGACCTATTACCATGGGACCCATGACCATGGATTTAAGATTTAAAATTTGGGAAGTTGGTGCTATTGGATGTTTTGAAATTTATATCGTGTTTTGAAAGGATGTCTTAAAGTGGGTTGATAAAGTGAGAGTATGAATAATTTAGAATCAAGTCTAAAAAGTGAGAGGAAGACAAATATGATGAAAATATCATAGGATGTAGAACATTGTGTACATAATAAAATATCCTTTCATTGCAAAAAGGAATACACATTGGAATATAAATATAAGATTTTGCTACTTGAATTTGGGGATTTTGAAGGTAATATATTGGTATTATGTATCTAGTTCATATTATGCTTATATCTATCAATTAACTTGCTCACTAGCATGTCTTGATGATTCTAGCAACAAGAATTACTTGCTTAATCACACTCAAGCTAAGGATAGGAGTATTGATGAACATATTTGTTTTATAATTTAATTTATAGAAATAATGAAAGATGTTATAAAGGTATTTGCAATTTATGTACATACCACACTTTTTAATAGAGGTCCTATTCATAATTCCATATTCCATAATGGAGACAAGTACAAGATGGAAAATTGCAAAGTGTAATATTATAAACCTTCTGATTAGATTTTATCTCGGACAAAAGTGTAATAATAGCACCAAGTTCAAGGTAAGGAAGGAAATTCACCCTAGGTATACTTGCGGTAACATTCTTTGCACTTTCCCATTGATTGTGGTGATTTTCAGTAGTGGCCTTACTATTTTGCCAAACTTGTATGCCATTCCAAATGGAGGGGATTCTTTCAGCATGTACTAGTTAAGGGTGAATCCACAACATAGGCTCAAATATCCTAGATGAGGTGGATAGGCATCAAGGTGACATTGGCACACTAGATTGCAAGCAAAAGTCATCTTCTTTAAGTTCTATGATTTCAACATGGGTAAAGTTGGTATCTATGAAAATATGCTAAAATTTGGGGATCCTTGATTGAATAAGAACATGGGAACATTTAAGTTCCATGACACATCATACAATTTGGTCATCACAAAACCAAAAATCCTCAATCTAAATAGTTGTACGTACCCTTATATTTCTACTTCTGCCTTTTGTAAGTAGAGATAGCAATGGATTTACTATGCCTGACAATCAATAGCTTGTATTTATCTTGTATGTATTTTTGAATGGTGTGATATTGTTTCCTTAACTTGTGTGAAATTATTGCTATATGCCATTCTAATGTATTACAATCTATTTCTATGACAGATCGAGTATGGGACATGACTATGTTAAATTCCTTAACTACAGTCCTAGGTTGCATTCTAGCAATGGATGATCTAGTTTGAACCCAAAGATGAGAAAAGTTAATCTTGTCAAGGCAAGGGTAATCACCTTCAAAATAAATCAAAAGATCCAATTTCCTTTTTCAGGACCCAAATATTTCTTTCCTCTCTAAGTGTGAAATTTGAGTGCAAATGTCTTCTACTCCAAGCATCTTAGTGAGTGCATTTGCAATTTTTTTCTATCTCTACATGCCATACATGCAATTTTTTTATATCTCTACATCCCTACATTTCTCTTCAGTTTCAAATCTTCTTTAGAAATGCCTTTGCTATGAGGGCCTCTATAGAAATAAGTTCTATAGTTGGTCATTTGCATGAAGGCTTGAACCTAGTCACCACATATGGCAACAAACAAGTTAGATCCACATTTGTTAGAAGCTTGCACCCATTTGTTGTCTATTTTTTTTGCTAAGTTACAAATTGGGATGTTTGTTAGTTCTTCTATTGTCAATTTCTGCAAAGATGATGAATGAAGTCAATATGCAAATAGTTTGTGGTTTAGTATAAGAAAAAAATAAGAGTAAACTAAAGGTCACATTATTTCTATAAATTCACCCCATTGACAATATCGAAAGTGCCAAAATGTAGGCCAATCCTCAAGTTCACAAATTGTTGGTTCTGATGCAGCTCTACAAGAATACCACTAAGTTCTAATTTCTAGATACCATCTTATCTACCTCGGACATTGATGTTGCATCTTTGTATTGCTTGAAGAATTAGATATGTTGGTTCTGAAATTCTTTAGCGATTAGCTTTTTTGTATATTTATGCATGTTTGTTGCCCAATGGAACAAGTAAGTCCTTTCACAATCTAGCATTGGAATAGATGGATTTCTTGACTGATATACTACATGAACTGCATTAAAATTGTCTTGAGCACTATCACATATAAATTCCTTGAAGTTTGGATTTGACCCTCCATTTTGTCCAATAATTTTATTTAGACAATGCCAAAAAATGATTTGGCCTTTAGTGCGTTCAGTTTGCATATTACAAATAGAAATGGTCATGACTTTGCAATAAGTAGAGTTATAGACATGGTAAGCAATAGTTATCCACAATTTCACTCTCTTCACATAATTAAACATGATGAAATAGTTCTGAAGGTCACCGCTTAATTGCATTCACTGTATAAGCTCAACTATACTAACAAGTCCATCCACTAGCATTTTGAACAAATAGACCTTCTCTTGTCCTTGTCCTAGGAATACACTATTAAAGATATACTCCATTTTGACACGTCTCTTTATGTTAAGAATCCAATCAATTTTTCCACCACCCTTGTTGTTGCTCCAAAATGAAGATATCATGTTGTTTACTTTGAACAAACTAAATTTAGATCTAAATATAAACCCTATAGTATCGCAAAAGTTTTGGTAGTTGGAGTTCTCATGGTTGTCATAGTGGACGGACGTCTGGTTCGCCCGTCCGATACAGTCAACACATAGTTGACTTTCTGATAACGGAAAAATAGGCCACGTGGATGCCATGTGGATTAAGGAACATGCTGGGCGCAAACGAGATCGTTAGGGCGCGGACGAGATCGTCAGGTTACAAAATTAAAGCCGTCCGGACTGTCCGGTCCGGTTTGCTCGTCCGTCCGTCCCTTCCGATGACCCTAACTCGCCCGTTATGACAACCATGGGAGTTCTAGCCACTTTGTGAGCGATCAATCTTGTGATTGCTTCAAGAAATTCTCTACATTGACTGTTAGCAACTGGATGCAAATAGACACCCAAATGGATGCATGTACGTGACAAATTTTCAATTCTAAATACATAATAAATTCTTGAATTACATAGATTGAGGTAAATAGAAGATTATCTACAAACTTTATAAAGCATGGTAGAATCTGGTAGAAGAATCCAATTGAGACTAAAAGGATCTTTGACAGCTCCAATCTAATTCAATTTTGTTACTTTTTGAAGCTCTTGTACAATAGTCATGTCTTGGATTCTTAGAGATCAAATGCCCAATACAAAGAGACTTTCTAAACTTTAAATCTAGGTCATTATGGATGTTAGACGTCATGGTGTAACACCATGCATGAAAATAATACTGCTTATCCATGCCTTTCATGCTTCTAAACGTACATGGTGATCCATGACATGGCGGCAACTCAAAGGTAACGTTCCCAATACATCTAGCTAGGAGAAACTAAACTTTGTGATATTGAATGGTATGAAAATCAACTTTGGCAAGTTCATTTGGTGATTTGGGCACAAAAGACAATTTTGCAAAGGCATTGCAATACAATTAGAGAACTTCAATGATTGGGAAGAAGAAGAGAACAAGAAAATCCAAACTATGTAGGACTACTAAAGATAGTGCAAAAGGTAGTAGAAATAGATGAATCCATTGTGAATGGCAAAGCAACATTTGAAGAGGAAGGTTGACAAACCTTCATAGGCGATTTGCTTTCAAAATCACTAGACAACTCTAACTATGGTTGGTTTAATGGACTCATGTTTGAAATTGTTGACATTGAACAAAATATTATTCTCGGATCATCCACTCCCTAGAGACTCCATTTTTACTAGTTATAAAAATGAGCTCTTGACATTGGACTGATTTACAACAGACATTTGTATTTCAGTCAAAGTTGGCATTAACTTAGACAAGAGATTGTACACTCTGTAGCGTCCTGCAAGAAAAAGCAATAGAATCCTTCGTGATTGCTACATCATAACTGCAAGATAGATTCCTTAACAACACAATAGTCATCTTAGACTTTTTTCTTTACAATGATAGAAGAAGGTGAAAATTTAAAGCGGATATAAAAGAGATGGGTGGACACATGTAAGTATCCTTAACTACCTAATGGTAAAACAAATGGGACTTCATGACCTCTAGCGTCAATACTAGAGATAATGAAGCAATAAAAAAATAAGTGAGCAAGCAACAATACTAAGAAGCAAGAAGAAGCAAGTAGTGATCTTTGGAAGTGCAAGGAGTGTGAATATAAAGGTCATTCCAAATGAAAGATAACTTTTTATGAATGCATTCAAATTTGAATTGATGACTTGAGGGCTTATTATTATCTATCATATCAAGATTTGATATCAAAGAAGATATATGAAGTACATTTGAAATGGAGGCAAGTAAGCTAGTGTACTGCATGGCATCAATTAGCACATTGCCAATAATGAATGCATTATAATACAAATGATGTATCAATCTATGTGAAATCATATTGGCAATGTAACAACATAGAGTTACAAAAGATGTTAATCCACAACATGCTTGCAATTATAATTATATATTTGGAAACAACTTAAGAATTTTGTGTTTGATGATGATATCAGTAGCAAACAAAAGAAGTTGTCAATTAGTAATGAAATAGAACTTAAACCTTATAGAGAAGAGCTTTTAAAGTCTCATAAAATAAAAGACTTTGGAGAACAGAATGAAGTAGTATGTAGAAATGCATATTTGAAAAAGTGACCGTGATATAGTATGGAAAACATTGATATTGAAATGCATTGCTAGTTGATTATTTCAAATGCAAAAAAATTTGTTTCCTCCATTGTTAGGGTTGGACTCTCTAGTTGAGAGTAGGAGAAATAGGAGGAGGAAAAGTAACTTTCATTATTTAAATAAAAGGCAATTGTTAAGGGCTAGAATGATTAGACGATTTCCTCAAATTACTGCAGTTGATTTGTCAAGTGCAACGAGGAATTTAATATACAAAAGTATTGTTTCATGTGAAGAAAATAAAGAGGATATCGTGGAGGCTGAATCCATTTCAAGCAAAGTTCAACCAACTATTGCGCCTAGTTATAGTAATTGGAATCAACACGTTAACAAAAAAAAAAGGAACAAGACGGAAACACCCAAAAATAGGGCTCCATCTTTTTACAACTTGTCTTAAGGCAAAATAGATACCATAGCCTTACAATAGACTATTTTAAATCAAATCTCAAATCAACTCATCTCAAGCTGTACATGTAGTGTGAAAATAATTTTCTATAATAATGCTTCATCATATGTAAGAAAATAGTGTCATAAATCACAATAAAATTATCCATAAGAGTAAGTACAATAATGTAAGAAAGAATTGTCCATGTGCTTGAAAAACTTGTTTTAAAAAATCCACAAACTTGGGTAATTAGGATCCAAAGGCTCAACTTCACTTGTACCCTTTCCAAACATGCTACAAACCAATGTATAGTGAGTGAAGATGCATTAGGTGTTTATAGCTGAAAGCCAATTGCTATCTATGTCATAGATCCTAAAATAACAAAGAGTGGTGAAAAAACATGGGTCTAAAGATCACATTAGTGAGCAAAGAAAATGTGGTAAGTAAAAAACATCTCCAAACACACTAAAATTCCACACAACCTTTGCCATTCTTGTAGACAAACAACTTATTGGAAGCTCAAAAGTCACTCCAAAACTCCATAGTGAAAGTCTCACAAAAAGTAAACCGTCATTCCATAAGCTCCTCACGAAACCAAACAAAGAAGATGGTATGTGGTGACATGAAATAAATAATTAGTTATAAGCTTGGAGGGAGAACCAAAGAGATACATAATTGAGGCGGATTGGGAAATAAATATCTACTTCTGGTAATGGAATAGTCTAATAAAATCACACCCTTAGTAGATGGGTGGGTGGGTGCGTGGTTTTTCCCACTTAATAGACATAGGTTAAATAACTCCGTGGTGATCCATTGCCATTAACAAGTGGCCTAGGAGATAGAATGTATGAGACATGCCTTATTTGTATGCTCAAAGTATTATGGAGACTTGTAAGCACTTTAAAAATAATTTAAGAAAATAAGTAAATTATAACAAATAATTATTTAAACTTTAACAAAATTAATTTGTTAAAGTTTCTTAACAAATAATTATAGGGAAACTAAAATCTATAAGGAGTATAAGAAGTAAATGAACTTATAAAATTGTGAATTGGAATGTAACCAATTAGATATAAATTATCCAATGACAATTTTTTTCGCAAAACTTATAAAGCCTTTTTATATAGAAAAGAAAAAGAAGAAGAAGGTACTTTTACTGAAACACCCCTACACAGGGCTTCACTTTTTCAATAACCGAACTTCTTGCTAAAAATGAATTATATCAACTTTACATCAAATCATAAACCAAATCAAAGAACTATAGCTTTTTGTTTCACAAATATCACTTTGGACTAGACACTAGGAAAAGAAAAGATCCTTATGGATACATATGAGTCCTCAGACTTTCCATAAGAATCACAAGTGCATTACATCCCATCCATATCTAATAGTAAAATAACAGCACAAGAGAAGGAAGAGTCCAAAAAGGACTCCATGTGCATGAAAAAAATGCTCCTTGAATCTTAAATCGAAAGAGTCGGATTTGAAGGCTCAACCTCACTTGTACCTGTCCCAAACACAAAACAAACCAATGTAGTGTAAGTGAGGATGCAACAAGTATCTACAATTGAAGCCAATTGCTATCTATGTCACAAACCCAACAAGTCACATAAAAAACATAGTTAATTGAAAACACAAGGTAACAAAGTAGCAACATAATCCCAAACACCAAAGCCAAAGAGACCTTTGCCATTCCTCCTTCTTCACCTTAGAAGCTCAAGAGTTGCACACAAACTATCTCCAAACTCACACTACAGTGAATCGTCGCACTTGCAAGCAAGAGAAGAATGCTAATGGAAGACAAAGAGGCTAATATAGCCTTAGACTATGGAAGGGAAAACAACACTCCATGGGTAATTAAAGATGTATGTGAGTAATAACTACCTACTACATAGCTAGAGTGATTACTAAATTAGGCGTCACCCATAGTGGGTGGGTGGAAGGTTTTAGCCGCATGTCATTCCCACCTTAATTCAAAATAATTTGAATGACAATCTATGATGTTATAGACCATAGAAGTTCCTGCATGTAACAGGTTTAAAATCCATTAAATCTCTATGGTTGATTTGCCAAATGGAGATAGGCCCATAGAAAGGATTCTTTTTAATTTATCCATCTTGGAGAAGTCATCACTAAAATGATTTAGTAAAATTTATGCAAAACCATAGCTTGGATTGTAAATAGAAAAATAAAATAAAATACGTGTGCATTTAGAAGAACTCCTAGGGTTGAGTAAATGATAAAAAATTAAAAAAAATTATGTCACAAAATCCAACATTGGAATGGCTTAACCATATTTAAAATGGTAAAAGGTTCTAAGGCTATTACCTCAGGCAATGTATAGTTTTGAAAACTAGGTAAAAAATTCCCTTTTATAATTGCTGAAGAAGAAGAGCAATAACAAGCAATATTAGCACTAGAGTTGGAGGTAAACTTGGAAGTATGAACATAATGGTAAGGAAATAATTATCTAAAGTGATATTACCTTTGAATGTATGTGAAATTTTTTCTTAGATGCAAATTTTGCAACTTTACATGATTTCGTGCACATTGGAAGCTTGATTCTAATGGTGTATAGCATGTAAAAAATAGATACATATTGAATCTTTGATGGCCTAAAAACTAATTCAACATCTTGGAATCTTGCCTGAAATCTTCAGGTTTCCAAGAATTTTAGTTGAAATCCAGCACTTTTATTTTCAAAAAATTTTGCCAATTTTTGTAAAATCATTGAAGTATCCATATATTTTGAAAAAAAATTGGAATGAATTTGGCATATAGAATCTATGAGTAAAAAATAATTTGACTTTAAATTTGAAGAATTAAAGAAGTTATTCAAAAGATTCTCTTAAGGTATATCTACTAATTTCTTCCTTTTTTTTAATACTAATTTTAACCAAAACCTTGTGTTGTCTCAAAAGGTGCCGAGGCAACATTTAGACAAGGAGGAAGAAGAAGAATTAATGGAGGAAGGGGAGGCTACTACCATAGAGGTTGAGGAGGCTGCAATGGAATTTGAGCAGAGAGGAGGACATGGAGAAACAATAAACAAAACGAACAACAAGACAAGAATTCTATGGAATGAAGCAAATCTAGGAGTGTGGCTCAAAGTTGGGTTGCCTTTTTAGCTCCCAATTGTTAACAACTACACTTTTCAAGGTTCTAGTTTGTTTTCAACTTAGGTTGTAATTCGGTCATATGCTCTAATTATTTTTGCCTTCACAATGGACAGCCTTCAACAACCCAAGGTCAACAACCATGATTTTTTTGAATTTTGGTTTAGGATTTATGGTTGTACAATTTGGACAAATGCTACTATTCATTCAAATACATTTTTTGGAACTCAAATTTGCTTCCACGTTATGTCTAAAATTGGTCAATTGCTAAAAGAAATTGACTTTCCTAGATCCCAATTGTTAACAACCACACTTTTTGGGACTCAAATTTCTTCCATGGGTTGCTTGATATTGGTTGACTATTGAAACTTTTAGTACCTCAGTAGACCCCCAACTATTAACGGACAAGATTTTGGAGACTCAAATTTGTTTCTAAGTTATGCCTAAAATTTTCAAATGCTGAAATTGTTAGTATTATCTTAGACCTCTAGCTATTAACAACTTAGCTTTTGGAAGCTTACATTTGCTTTACAGCCTTTACTAGATGAGTGAAATTTGTCTAATGTTGAAATTTTTAGTACAATCTTAGACCCCCAGCTGTTAACAACTATGCTTTTGGAGGTTTACATTTGTTTCATTAGATGGGTGAAATTTGCCTAATTTTGAATTTTTTTGTACCATCTTAGACCCCCAGTTGTTAACAGACATGCTTTAGAAAGCTTACATCTGCTTCATTAAATGGCTAAAATTTGCTTAATGCTAAAATTTTAGATCCTTCTTAGACCCCTAGCTATTAACAACTATGCTTTGGAGGACTTAGATTTGTTTTCATGTTATGTTTAAATTTAATCAAATGTTGAAATTTTTAGAGTCTTCCTACCCCTTACCTTTAAGGGCTAAGGTATTGATTTATATATATATATATATATATATATATAACTTCTTCTAATATTGATTTACATGTCATTTGAAAGATGTTGATTCAAGGAGATCCACAAGCACAAGGATTAGGGGCTTGACTTCAACCTCTTTTTCAAAATCAATTGGAAGTAGAATTGCATGGCCTCTTGAAGAAAAAGATTGTAAATACTCTTTCTCAACTTGAACAGTTGAGGTATCAACGACAGGCAAAATCAACAATCAATATTCCTTTATATTGTATAATTTCTTTGCCAATTGTGAGACATTTTTTGAAGAATGATGTCATGAATCTAACTGTACACTTTGTTACTTGTAGTTAAATAGAGGAAAATGGAGTTTTCTATATGGCTTTGGAGAACAAAGAAGGGAAGACAATTGATGATATGGATGATATTGTGAAATTGTACAATGACAACTAGATGCAAAATAATATTGCATTTGAGAAAGAATGATTGAAAGATGATGAAGACTTTAAAGTCTTTTCTAATAAGATGTTTATGGTGTGAATGGCAACCACCATTTGTAAACATGGTTACCTATTATCAACCGTGATCATATCAACAACTTTACATGGTATTATGCTATTGAAAATATTGTTTTGGAGGTCAAAGGGGACATTGGAACTATGTTGGCAACATTATATGAAATCAATTGGTAATCTCTTCTATTTCTTTGTCAATTTTGATTTCATTTTACTTCTTATTCTTTTAAGTTTGTTTGGTTTTGACCATTGCAATTTTTACTATTCTACCTATTTTTTGGTTTGATGTTCACTTCACATATTTTAACACAAAAAATGTGTTTTGCTAGGAGAATCCAAAAATCCCATATTTTTTTATCAATTTTATTCACAAGTTTTATTGCATTAAAAATATTGATGGGCAACTGCTCTTATATTTTGAAACCTGGTCTTTAAAGAAAATCTTATTGCAATTGAAGTCAAACAGAAGTTAAAACAAAGAACTTGATTCATTCCTATTATTGAGGCTCTAAATGAAGCCTTATATCAGATTCATTTCTAAAGTTTTATTTACTATTTCATATTTGAATCCAATCTTTAAATCTTCCTTCTTTTCATTTGAATTAATATTAGGTTGCTTTAGCATGCATAACATTTGTCATCATGTGCAATTTTTATTTTTCTTATGCATCATTTATTTCATGCAACAAGAATTGGAGGATGTTGTTGCTACTATTCAAAAGAATTTTTTTGATAAGTATCCCAATCCAACAAATTGGACTCCAAAGGCAATTCATAAATGGGTTTGCAAAGTTGTTGACAAGGTGAAGGTGGTTTCTCATTCAAATTTGAAGAAGCAACTCCTCATTGCAAATCTTAAGCACATGATGGCATTCTTGGAGCAAGTGAAGTGTCACTATAAAACTCATGATGAAAGTCTATAGATGACTCAAAAAAACTTTGGATGTTGGTAGTTGCAACAATGGATACTTCTATGAAAATTAAGTGGTTAGAAAGATGAAACAAGTCTCCTACTCTTTATGAGGCTTTCAAATTCTTTAAAGCTAAATTCAACAATATTGACTTTCTTGAGTGTCTTTAGAAAGCTATATGGTGGGTTCAAATGAATACTTATTTTTCTTTTTTATTCTTTTAACTAATATTTCTTTTTTGAACCTTTTCATTCAATTATAACATTCTTCTAATTTAAATTTTGTATGTGGCAATTGGCTATTGAGACAATAAAGCATTTTGATGCTACCGTGGCTGATTTCAATATGTCTATTAATTATCTTCTAGATGGTATGAATCTTTTGCTTATTATTTTTTATTATGTAAAGACAATGAGTATATTATCGTGGGATACCGCTTTCTTTCATGGATTTGTTGTGGATAAGAGGATCCACAAGAACTACAAAATTGACAAGCAACTCAACTTCAAACCAGTTATACAAAGGATGTTGTATTGGTACTTCAAATACGGGTTTTTTCTTGCGAAAGTCATTTCCAAATCTTCCACTTTCTTTGCAAATTATTTAAACAAAGAAAGTGAAGAGTGCATATTCACCGAGAAAATTATGAAATCTTAGCATTCTATGCATTGGAAAAAGTGTGAATGATATTTGGATTGTCCCCTTAAAGAACCTCTTACTTTTAACATTATATTTTAAAACTTCATTGAACTACTCTCAAAAGCACACTTGTAGATGCTCTCAAAACAATGGATAAGGATTTAGCCAAGAAATCCAAGACAACCAAGGCAAAGACAAAGAAGTTAGTGGTTCAATTTGATGATTTTGATGAACATATTTTAGTTCAAGATAGCCTCAAAAACCTTGTTGTTATTGGACCTTCTTCAAACGTTGGGATAGTACTCCCTCTTTCAAAGCAACAAAAGACAATTTTTACTCCTATAATTTTGGTGCCAACTTCCTCTCTTATCTTTGAGCTACCTCCTAAATTTAGAAGTACGATAGGTATTTTGTCTATTTTATCTACTTTGTCTATAAATCATACATTTTTGGATTTAATCTTAAATGGTTCATTTATTAAAATTATCAAGGAGAAGAAGAAGAATGGTACATTTGGTGCTCTATATGATGACATTGTAACTTTTCTATCAAAGATGAATTGATTTTTTTATTGTTTTTTTTCCTTTTATGTTTTATTGTTATAAAACCTTGCATATTTTATAAAATAAATCTCCTGTAATTCCTAATGTTTTGTGACTTTGACATCTGCAATCATGAATTAACATGAATTTTTTGAAATTTTTCTTTGTAGTTTGGTGAAGGCAGAGAGTTCTTTTTTGATGGAAAATTGAAAAAAAGACCTACGGTGAACTACATCATTGCAAAATATCCAAATGGTCTTCCAATTCTAAAGATCTCAAATCCGCTATCTCAAATTCCACATTAGAATGCCAATATTCTAAGTTTTTTGATTGAAATGATGGCTTTCTCCCTCATTTATCTTCATGATGATAGAGCATTCCTTCTATTTTATTTTGACAGTTCTACGATGAAGAAAGAAGTGGCAACATTCTTCAAGAACTACAAGTTAAAAATCAAGGATGTGTGGACCATCATTAACTGGTTACATTTAGCAAATTCTATGAATTCATCTAAAAATGTAAGTACCAATTTCAAGTTTTCATTTTTGGCATTGATTCAATTTTTATCAAATTTCTTTTGATTTTATGTGTACTTTTTAATTTTTTAATTTGATTTTGATTTCTAGACTTTGAAATTCAAGACTTTGTTACTGGTTCAATCATTTGTCTTCCCATTCCAAGGCAGCCTTAAGAACTTGTGACTACTATTGATCCTTCCATTTTGAGGTTGATTTAGCTACAAACGTCCTCTTTAGCTCCATTACTACAACAATTCAATTATGTAGAAAGAAATATAGTAAGTCATTGAAGGATTCTAAAGACAAGTCAAAGGTTCTAATAAGGCATTTTGTTCATGGCTTGAGTCCTATACATGGCATTGTAACAGACATGATAGCCTCTACAGGTATTGTTATCTACAATTTTGAATTATGTTTTTCTATATTTTTTGGTTGATTATTTTGTCTATACTTTAATTTTGATGTTTTTATAATTTTTGGAATATGTTTCATGTAGGTTCTTCTATTAGAGCATCTCATTCCTCTAATTGCCATATTCTACCATTGGAAAATGATGCCAAACTTTTTGATGAGGTACTAAAGCTTCTTCAAACACATAGAAGTGTCTCCAAGACTCTTGATTCTACTACCTCATGCAATTGTATGGAGATTGATGATGACTCCTAAAATATTTTAATTTGCAATGATAGACATTGCACTAATTGACTTACGTCACTAAGTTCTATTTTTTCTTTTTTTTCAACAACTTTAATTATAAATTCAACACTTTGTATTTTAATTTGCTACTATATACTCTAATATATGGTTTGTTGTTTGCAATTGGATGAATCCATCACCAAGGCAACTCTTGTTTTTTTATCAGTACCTTAGATTTATTAAAAGTCCTTCTTTTAGTCCTCATGGCCTCCTTGTTTATGCTGAACATTTAGCATTAGCTTATGCTAATGCTTCATTTACTTCATCTTCATGTTCTCTATCACCTTGTAAATCTTATAATCCTAGAGTACGTTCTAATTTTGAACTTAATGCATCTAAGTCAGACTATACCTAAGTTTGTTTTCATAATTTGGTATTTGATTTCTACAATCTTGTTTTTCAAATTGAGTTTGCCAATGTATGATGTAGCAACAATTACATTCAGTGGCCTAAGACTTAAAGCTATGCCCAAATTGAACACTAAATTATAAGTCTTAAATCACATTCTAGCACTAAACTTTATAAAATTCCACAAAGTAGAGTTTAACTTGGAATTCCATTAAGCTATTACTATTGGATTTATTATATATTCTATTTCTTAGAAATGATTTTTATTTATAATAAAATAAAATTTTAAAAAGGTAGTTCAAAAAGAGGAACATTGAATTAAAAAATGGTTGTCAATTTTAGCTCACTTGGAATTAATACATTTATTTCAATTGGTATATAAAACATGACAATTATATTTATTTTGAATATTCCATAACCAAGATATTTTATTTTTTATATTAAAGAAAAATTATAAAAATAAAATAAAATAGATGGACTATTTTAATCTTTTAAATTTACATGAAGTTTTGTGATGAAGACTACATTTATCACTTGTTAATTGTTCATAATTTAGTGCTTGTAATATTTACAACTTTTGTTGTCACCAAATTTATATTTAGCCTCTACAGCCCACATTTGTTGCTCTTTCTATTTTAGACTTTATAAATGTCACCACTATAATGGTGTTATAATGTATAACAATTTTTTTATTTATGTGCTTCATAGTGAAACACTCTAAATTACTACGCCTATTATCATTGTGTATTTGCTTACAAATACTATATATTTTGACTACATTTCTATTTTTGAAAATCTATTAGTTCAATTTTTTTGTATAAAATTGCAAAGTGGCATATTCATTTGTTGTTCATTTAGATTATAGATTGTTATATCAAATTTTAGTCATAGGTCTCCAACAAAATTAACCCTTATTTTGAAGGAAAAGAAATGGAGGCTCAAAGGCTCACAAGCTCACATACTAGCATCCCCATTTTTTAACATGGCCACAACAAGAAGACCCAAAGAAGTTATTTCATGTGATGAATTTACACACAAGAGGTGGAAGTTCCTATTGCATTCCCTAATCACTCAATTATTATCATCCCAAGACATTAATCATGCCCACTAACTCAACCAAAGATAGCATAAATCTCATTTATTGAAAAAAAAATTTGATTGATGCAAAATTAGACTTTAATGGGTCATTCCCTAAGTGTGTAGGATGGATCATCTACTTGTCATGGGTTATTTTACCTTAGTATGTCATTAGGAATTGCCACAAAAGTGATGGCCAACCTTTCATACCCAGTTTTTTAATTCTTTTAAATTCTTCTAAAGGGTCATGACTATATTTTATCAAAAACATTCTAAAAATGTCATTTCTAGTGCAAAGAGCTACAATGAATTTTTATCTATTTTTTCATATTCAAACATAGGATCTTGCATAAGACTCATAAATGTGACAATGTGTAGAAAAAATTTCAAATTTTTTGACAATGTAGATTGTAAAATACTAGTATTCAAAGTGAAAATGTGATTTTTTAAAAACCTAGCAATCCTAGATTTTATGAATTTGAATCCTTTTCACCCCTTAATGACTAAAAGAAACAATGTGCCATCTTCAAATTTTCAATGACAAATTTTTGGTAGGGGGAAACAAATCTCAATATTTTATAAACTAGGAACTTGTAGAATAAGAAATTTACATACTTGTTGCATTTTCCAATTTTCAAAATTTCAACGTGGGAAGTATTAGAAATTTTATTAAGCGAATGTAACCTAGTAGAAAAAGGGAGCAAACATAATTTGTTTACAACAAAAAGAATAGTAAAGATGGAAAAATCATTTTTTTAGACATCTCTAGTCTTTACTCTATATAAAAAAACTAATTTTGGAGATTTAAAAATAATAATAGTTTAAAAAAAAATACAAGGATCAGTCTAGTGTGATTAAAAGTACAAAAATAATTAGAATGATTACAAATTTTTTGAAGATATTCCAAAAAATATGCCAAGGAAATCAATTATTAAATTTCAAAAGTTTATGAGCACATAAATTTTTTAAATTTTTGTAGGATGCAATTTGGTCAATTTTGGCTTTCTACCCCTTTTGTTTGAAAATATGTACAAATTTGAGTGGCTTTCTTAATGTATAATTTTTAAATTTAAAAATGCTAAATTTGCCTTAGATTCCAATACAATTTTTTCGTGGTGGATGGAGTAAAAATGAATTATTCATCTCATGATTTTTCTTTCTCTAAAGCTGCATTTTTTTGCCTAAGAAAATGATCATCCAAAATTGTTATAATTTAAAAATCCAATGGTCAATATTTTCCACAATTAATTTCATGCATATTTAATAAAGTAGTCTTTACATTAATATGGTTAAAATTAAAAATTTCAAGCATATCTATGTGCAAAAAAACATCAAAGTAGGAATATTGATTGAAAACCTCTATTATCAAAAGTTGTTAGCCCTTGAGGAGTTAACCTAATTTTTTTGCACTACATAGTTTTGAGGTTTCAATCTCTATGGTAGAGAATTGAGTTGAAAATTTAAGTTTTTTGTTGGAAAAAACAAGTTGATTTTCACCCTTTTAAAAAATTACTAAAATAAAGTAAATAGTTCTAAAAAAGAATTAAAACATGTCCATCCTAATAATGAGATTGTTGTAGCAAGTACTCAATATGTAGTGAAACTTCTTGTTTGGCAAAATTTTGAAAATTGAATTTAGAAACAAATCTTATAAGATATTTTTTTAGAAGATGCTCTGATTTCTCACAAACCCAAGATTTATCATAACTTTCACTTGCCTAATCAATACAAATTGAATGAATCAAAGCTTTCCTAAATATAATTTGTAATGAATTCTTATTTATTTATTTAATTTTTGAAAGAGGATTTGGTAACAAGAGACAAATATTTTGAGTAAAAGAAGACTTAATTTTTTTTCCTGTATAGAGCTTGAAAATATAAATTATACTCCCCAACCAAAAGTGCATTCTCTTACCTCCAAAAGAAGTTTTAAAAAATTATTTTACAATTTGACACCATAAGAACTTGCCCAAAATTCTAAAAAATTCATTCCAAACCTTTGAACCTTTAGGGACTAAATTATGAATAGCAATAATATTTGATATCATGTTCGATATCAATTTTTAAATTATGATTATTTTAAATTTATTATGGGCCCCTTCAAGAGATGCTTTATGCTTCCCTGAAGGGAAACTTCGGCACTGGTTATTGGGGGACGTATGGGAATGAACTTGGGAACTCATCGTCCTTCTATTCGCTTGTCATCATATCAAGAAATAAAATATATATGAAGCACGTTCTTCCAAAAGACAGAGTTTGCAAGTTTACATGAAATTAGCAAGTGTGGCAACTTCAAAGTCTATGGTGTTCATCCAAGTACCTTTCCAATATTCAAGCATTCAAATGAAACTAAGAAAACATTAAAATTGAAACAACACTTAACTCTAGTGTTCATGCTAAAAAAAGGAAACTCCGATGTAGAAGTGAATAGTCAAATTTGTAAATACAAGATATGATTTTTTGTTACTACTCATACATTTGTTGCTTTCACTGAAGCTTATTGAATGATTTGCAACTACAAACATGGAAGCAGAAGCTTTCGAGCAGTGTGCTATAAGAGATTAAAGTGACTACCACAAGTAGGATGGCTCCAACCTATATCCATCCCACAATTATAGTCCACATGTCAAACAAACCCCCTGAGTTGAAATCATTTGCACAATCGCTTCAACAAGTCAGTCATACCATCTTCCGTAGTTTTCAACAAGACTAGTTGCCCTTTCAACTACGCGAGGCAAAGTAAATCTCAAAGAAGCTAGAGAGTCTCACCAAATATATAGAGGTGTAGGAAAGATCATCAATGCCATGCTAACTGCACTAATGTATACTCTAATGAACAAGGCGAGTTGTGCAGGTTGTTATGAAGCCATGCTTTTAGAACCTATCAATGTTGTTTTCTCCACTGAACCCCGTAATTCACTTGCATTGCGACCTTCCTTCATGTCATTCAACTTTTGCACTGCTACAAGAATGCTACAGGCACCATGTCAAGTAGCGGTTAGGAGCCTTGGATATAGCAAATGAAAACTATTGGAAAATTTCCGGATTTCCAACATTAGATTCTATTAGGGTTTGCGAGGATGTGTGAAGGTGATTCTGCCTATCTTTCCTTACTCTAGTGTGCCATCTTCCTGTATTGAGGCAATCACAAGACAACCACCAAACTGCGACGTAGAAACCAAGGCAAATTGGGCAACTGATTCACTAGTGCAAATGTAGCAAGCATCATCCAACTGCCTCGCATAAACAACAATGCTCTTTTATCCATTCCGACCCCGTGAACATTTGCATAAGCCAATCGAGAACTACAATGTTGTTTTCTAGAATGATGACTCTTCCGTCTCGCACATCCTCCAGAACCTAATGAAACCAAACAAGTATCTCAATTTTTGTCTCATCAAAACCTGCACCAACAATGTGTACAAATCAAATTGATTAATCAATGCAATGCAACTCCACAAAACCTCCATGAGGTCAATTGGCAACAATAAACAAAAAAAAAATACTGCAAATGCTTACAACGGCGATTCCCAGATATTGATTGGTGATACTGGACGAAATTGTGCCTTAATGGACAATTAGATTATGGGGCTTTATAAGGCTTCAATTGTTGGCAAGCGAGAATGATTGCTGATGAAACAAGACCACTTTCAAAGCTACAAGAACGCATGATGAGAGCTTCCCATGACATCAAGGATGGAGGATATGTAGGTTTGCTATTACAAGTATGTGGAGGTAATGCTCAAATTAGCTGAGTGGAAGCAACCTCGTAGTGCTAACTAGAATTAGGGTTTAGAATTTGATACTAAGTGCTTGCTTTGCTGAAGTTGTGTGAGCTAGCAAGTTGGTGCTAACTCTTGCTATCTAGCTTGCAATGAATTTACTTACATTTCCATTGGTTAACTCTCCAATTTCGAAGCTCACTAACTTTGTCCATAACAATGATTTGGAATGTGAATTCTACCTGCACCAAAAAGTCTATTGTAAAGTACATTTTGAGATGTTCATCAAATTCAATATATCACAATACTATTAAGTGCATTTTGTCTTACTATGATTGAAATTTATAAGTGGATTTTATTTTTTCATTAAATAATAGTATTATCACTTCAAGTATTAAAAGCAATATTTAGAAAAAATTGAGTGTAATAGAATTTAAAAGGTTATTGAATCTAATATGAGTAAATTTTGTTATTAAATATAATTCAAAAATGTAAATAATGTTGTTAAGTTATACATAAGACAAATATTCAAATTTATTCCATGTGATAGTAGTTGTATTTTAAAGCTATTCTATTGAGAAAAAGAATAACTCTATTGAGTAGAAACTAATATTTTTGAGAAGGATTCTAAATATTGAGGGTTTTTTTTGACAATGTATTCACTAAAAGAAAAATGGGGTCTATATCTACAATTAGCCTTTTCAACTATTTTTTCAATTGTTTAGGATATAAATCATACCAAAATATTGGGATTTTGAGTCATTGTGGACTATTTCTTTTTTGCATGGAGTAATGTTAGTTATGCATGTCTATATTTATAAGAATGGCATGTTTGAAAACACGATATTCAAAGAGGAATTCCAGTACAGAAAGCCCTGAAAACTATGATTAGTATAAATTTGAGGTTCTACACTGGATATCTAGAAAAGAGTAAAAAATTATGAATTTTTGTCATTTATATTGATATGACCATGGACAACATTGACCTCCTCCACTTGTCAAAACAAAGAATACAATTCATCAAAATAAGATCAGGAAGATGATATCTTGCAATAGAAACATCCAAAACCGTTAGTTTAAGAAATTCAACATTGTTGGAGGTATTTTTCTTTAAAATAATATTTTTATAGTATTAGTGAGTGAAAATCATGAATATAAAAAAAAAAATAGATTTTTTTGGATATGGTATATAATTTTTATAAATTTTCAAAATGTTGGCTTCCTAAACCGTTGGAAGAGTCCCTTAGGTGCACCTCAAACCAAAATTTGCAAAAATTTGAAATTTGCTAATGAAAATTTAATATGTGTTTTACAATTGTGTCAACAAATTAAACTCAAACATTTGTATGTCACCTTAATAGATGGTCAGGGACAAATTTAGTCACAATCTAAAATATAGGAGTAGGGGCAAGGATGGTTTTAGATGTTTCTACCTTATACTTGCATAGAATCTTTAAGAAGATAAGATTGCTCCATCTTTAGATAAGTTATCTTAATTCTCAAAAGTTTATAAAAACTGATTAACAATGGCTCTTGACGGGAATCAAAACAGCTACAGTAGAACCTCTCTAAACCGATCGGTCCCAGTCCGACCGGTCTGACAAGATTATGCTAGGGAGATTTATTGGCTTCTCGAGGGCCATTTTTAGTCACAACCTTTGTTATGTGGCCCAGTCCGGGACCGATCTGACAAGATTGGTTTACAGAGGTTTATTGGCTTATGGAGGATCGACTTAGGGAGGTTCTACTGTATTAGTTTAGTGTACCATACTGGGTACTCCAGCAGACAAATCAGTTTTACTAAGTCAGAGCTAAAGTTCAAGGATGTCTCAGCAGTAAGTTATATTAAGGACTGGGAAAGTTTGGTAGATCTGGAGAAACCAAGTGGGTCTTCAATTTGTTGTTATGTACCTTCCTTGACAAAAGCCTGCTCTTGGATTGTTCTTCAGTTTCACAAAAGGTGGAAGTATTGAACTCCGTATTACTCTCTGAAGAGCATTGCTGGGTATCTGGCTACAAAACTGAGCAGAAATCTCATTGATTTTTGTGGACTTTGCTTACCTGTGACAATTGACAAGACCACATAATAATTCTTCCCTAATCAACAATGCATGAAACCCACTAGATTTGGGGAATGGCCTAATCTGCACAGTAAACTGCAGTCTCTGAAAGACAAAAGAGGAGAATGCAAGCATCCTGCCTACCTTTGGCAAAAAGTGGTGAGCACTGCAAATCAATCACTGCTGCTCAATTTGTGTCCTGCAAGAGGTAAATTCAGGTAAATTTCAGTATTGGAGCATGCAACTTTCAACATTTCTTTTTTTGCTTTTTTTTTAAGCAAAAGAAACTGAATTCCATTGCAAAGAGTGAAGACAAAACAGGACCACCAGCCATATTCGAATAGTATTTGGAACAACATTTGGATGTTGTTGAAATCATGTAGTTGTGCTCTGTTGAAACTCCATTTATTGTGTTGATGTACAGTACTGTACTGTACTGTACACACCAGAACAACAGTACCCAGTAGTGTGTCCTCTTGACACACTTGACAGCATATCTTACAGTACCTTAGTTCTAAGGATCTGCTCCAACTTCAGCCAGCTCATAAGATACTGAATCTGTTGTATGAATCACACTTTGTGTTGAAAATTGTTTGTTGTGGTCCCACAGCATTACTATGTACCTGCTATGTACATTTTCAAACAGAGGATTCAAATTCCCATTCCAAGTGAGCTGAATGTGCTTGTGTGTTGTTCACTGAGAAGAAACCAAAAACAACAAAGATACAGCATCTGCAAACTTTGGGTACTCTTATGCTGTCTGATGTAAAAAAAACAAATTGATGCGAGAAGATGGATGTATCTTTGTTAGATAGAACCCCAGCTTCAGCCAGGCCTTCCGAAATCTTTGATCAAACTGACCATAGGTAAACTAAGTTAAGTTAATGTGAGCATAGACATGAAGTTTGACGCAAGTTGGTGCTGGTTGAAATCATTTTCTAAGTTCCCAAGGACCAAAACTGCTAAGCTTAGAAGACATTTCTTCTTCTTCTTCTTCTTCTCAGGTCAGAGATGCAGCAATTAGCAAGAGCCAGATGATGAAAAGAGGAATGAACCATCCCTGTATCTTAGCTTTTTGGAATTGGAGGATCCATAACATAATTCCCAAACTGGATGTGTTTGGTACTCCCTGCTGACAGTTTTTGATTGGAGAACAAGCAACTCAGTTACAAGTTAACTCATATACCTTCATCTTCAGATTAGTATGTTCAGTTCAGTCCAGTTTTTTGCTGCAAAACTTGCCTCCCCAATTGAATTTCCTAAGGAAGCATGTGGAGTGTATAGACAGATTGAAAAAGTGATTGCTCACATTTGTCTCGCTTCGCTTACTCGGCTTCTCTATCACCTGTGACTGAAAACATGAATTTGCCTAGTATTCAGAATTTGACAACAATTTGTTACTTGTGGCTGGCTAGATGTGTCAGCTCAGCCTCCATCCTTTGAAGATGCCGGATCAGGGAGGTTGAAGAAATTGTGGCAATTGAACCCAACTTCTTGCCTTCAATTCACAAAACCAAATCCTTGGATGCTGATAGACTTTCTCCATGGGACACTGCCACAACCTGCACTGGGGGAGCTTACGTTGATCACTCCTGTTATCAAGCTCTAAGACCTAAACTGCAACTGCGATCCATTTACAACCCACTTAGGGTCTTCAGTTTTGTGTGGCATTTGCCACAGCAGAAGGACAAAAGGTGACTGCAGACAGTCAATTATGGCATAAGGCTAATGAGTGTAGGGTTTAACCCCTCAAGGCCTGACAATGTTTTCACAAGGGAGGTTTTCAATGAATTGCCCCATTTTGATATTTTTTGCACATGGATGTGCTTGAAATTTTTAATTTCAACCATATAAAAGTGAAGAATGATTTGTCTAGTATGCATGGAATTAATTGTGGAAAATATTGACCGTTGGATTTTTAGATTATAAAATTTTTGGATGATCAACTCTTTAGGCAAAAAAACACAACTTTTGGAGAAGAAAAATTATAAAAGATGAATAATATTTTTTTGCCCTCTAAAAAAATTGTATTAGAATCTAAAGCAAATGTAGTATTTTTTATATAAAAAATTGAGGGATAAAAAACTCTCCCAAATTAGTAAACATTTTCAAACAGAAAGAGTAAAAAGCCAAACTTGACCAAATTGGATCCTACAAAATTAAAAAAAAAATTATATATGCATCATTTCTTGAAATTTAACAACTGATATCATTAGCATATTGTTTGGAACGCCTCCAAAAATTTTGGAATCATTCTAATTATTTTTGTATTCTTAATCACACTAGATTGAATTTTGTATTTTTAAAATTGCTAAAAATACAAATTTGAATTTTTTCTTCTTCAAACCTAGTCTAAGAAAATATTTTTTTTCCATCCCTACTATTTCTTTCATTGTAAACAAATTATGTTTGCTCCCTTTTTCTATTAGACTACATTTCCTAAATAAATTTTTAAATACTTCCCACATTGAAATTTTGAAAATCGGAGAATGTAGCAAGTATGTCAACTTGTTACTCTACAAGTCCCTAGTTTACAAAATATTGAGATTTGTTTCACCCTATTGGGAATTTGCCATTGAAAATTTGAAGAGAACACATTGTATCCCCTTAGTCCTCGAAGGACTAAGCTCACATTGCATTTGGAGAATGCAAAGTTCCTCTTCTACAAGTCTGTGGATACAAGTCTGTGGATTAGAAGCAACAACAAAGGAGCAAGACAATGTGATCATAAATATATACAACAGGTTTGATTCCCTCAGTAAAGCAATTACATTACATTACAAAATTTGAAGGCAAAGAAGTGCACAACATGGAACACATAGAATGTACCAACACTGACAGATGGAGTCGCAGATCGAGCCAAATGTTAAGTAACTGTATGAATTGCCATGGTACACTTGTGTCAAGGAACTTGCAATATTACTAGAACCCATGAACATCGCCCACAGGAACCCGTGTACACCGCTCAAACTTAGAGCTCCAACAATCCATTTGTGATTTGAAACTTTCATTTAAAAGTTACATATAAAGTTCAGGGAAAATATTGGAATTTTGAATGTTTTTTGAACTTTGTTCAAATCTTTTGAATAGAAAATTCAAATCATAGACCAATTTTGGGAGGTGAAATTCGACTTGATTTTCAATGATTTCTTAGTGGATTGATTTGTTTTGAAAAAAAGTTGATTTACCATGTGTAAATGAGATATGAAATTATGTTGATAACATACTTCCTTTTGTTCATAGTACAAGTTGTTTAGATCAACTACTCCACTATATCTCTTCACATTTTATCAATGAAGTACCTCCTCCATTTCACTGTAAGAAATTCTTGATATTAGGTGGTGGAATGATATTTAGTTCAAAAATATCAAATATTCAACATTTTTTAACTTCGATTTCACTTTCATTTGGGCTATTGTAGGCATTAATTTGCAAAAATACTAGTTATATTTTTTCGTATTATTTATTGCCAGAATTGCTACTTCTATATAGTATAGGGTAACTTGGTTACCATGAAATTTTAATATAGTGGTAGACATTTTCAAGCTATGTTTTTTTCTATTAGCTTTGGAGTTTGGATTGCATTTTCAGTGCACAATGTGTATAAAGAGCATTCCTTATTTAAATGAAACAAATTTTTCGGTGAATTCTATTGAAATTATGAATATATGAATTACCTTATAGCAAACTTGATGTATACATAATATATTGTTCTTTTAACTCATCAAGTTCTAACAACTTTTTGACAATGGAGGTTTTAAATAAATTGTCCCACTTTGATATTTTTTTGCTCATGGATGTGCTTAAAATTTGTTATTTTAACTATACAAAAGTAAATACTACTTTGTCTAGAATGCATAGAATTAATTGTAGAAAATATTGATTGTTGGATATTTAGATTATGAAAATTTTGGACAATCAACTTTATAGGCAAAAACACAACTTTTAGGGAAGAAAAATTATAAAAAGATGAATTAATGATTTTTTACCACACCCCCCAATAAAATTATATTGGAATCTATAGAAAATGTAGTATTTTTTAATTTAAAAAATGAGAAATTCAAAATTCTCTCAAATTTGTACACATTTTCAAATAGAATGAGTAAAAAGCCAAAACTAACCAAATTGGATCCTACAAAATTTTAAAATTTTTATAAATGTGTGAATTTTTTAAATTTAACACTTGATATTATTAGCATATTGTTTGGAACATCTTCAAAAAATTTAGAATCATTCTAATTATTTTTGTGTTCTTAATCATACTAAATTGAACCTTATATTTTAAATTAAAATTGCTAAAAATACAATACAATTTTTTTTTCTCTAAAATCAGTTTTTGGGGAATAGACTAAAGACTAAAAATGTCCAAAAACATGTTTCTTTTTCATCCCTACTATTTCTTTCATCGTAAGAAAGTTATATTTATATTTTTCTATTAAACTACATTTTCTAAATAAAATATTAAATATATACCACATTGAAATTGGAAAAATTGAAAATACAACAAGTATGTAAATTTGTTACTCTACAAGTCCATAGTTTTCTAAATATTAAGATTTGTACATCTCACCAAACTAAAATTTGCCACTGAAAATTTGAAGAAGATACATGCATTGTATCCTTCTAGTCTTTGAGGGGTTAAAGAGCTTGGAAAAAAGTCATATTACAAAGATTTAAGGATTAAAATCCTCTTTAAAACTATTTCAAATGGCTTTTGTTAAAAAATTGAATATAAGTTAAATAACAAATAAATAAATTTAATGAATTTAAGACAAATTCCTTTAAACTTAGTCCTTATATTTTTAGATCACTTTTAGATCCAATATTTAAAAATCTAAATATATAACTAACATGTCAAAATCATTGCTTGAAAATTTTTCATGTTTAAATTATATATAAAAATAAAAAAATAAATTTATCAAAATTGAGATGAAAAAATATATTTTTTTGTTTATTCAGCAATAGATGAGTGATTTATTGGCACTAAATTATGAAATTAATTATGATTTTTTAATGCATTTATATGTTATTGAAAGCATAACTGAAATTGAATATACATAATGATGACACTATTGATGATTTCACACACAAAATTTGCCAAACCAAGAGGTGAATTTTTTTAATTTGTTTGAAACTCCGAGTTTTTGTATAATCAACATTTCTTTATCAATTTGGTTAGTTTTTCTATGAGTGCTAAGATAGAAAAGTTGGCAACTCATGGTTGCCTACTAGAAAAATGCACTTGCAATGTGAAATATCAAGAGGTAAATTAAAGGTGACCAAGGCACTCACTAACTCATGCTAAACCTTTGAAGTATTTGATGAATTGTAGGATTTGAATCTATATTATGTAGGGTACATGGTACAAAAATTGCTAGGGCATCAAAGGAAGATAAAAGCATATACAAAAGGTGGACAAAACTTGAAAAAGTTGTGCTTTTAGAATTATGGAGCTTCATTTCTCATGGCTTTAAATTTTTTATTGTGTCACCTCTTATGAAGGTTATACTCGTGAGTCTCTGAAATACTCTATGGTCAATGTCTCTTTGAAAATTTGACAAATGGCCCCTCTATATGTCAATGCATCAACTATCTTTCATGCTAGTAGAGTTTTGGCAATTTAATTAGTTATATAGATCCTCAAAATCTTATCTTTACATATTTACAAACATCCTTCAATATATTACATTATAACTAATTATAAAAATAGTCTATTCACAATTAAAAGTTTCTATGACTCTTTTTCCTCTGTGCTATTGGTGATTACAAACACAAGATTTTGAATTTAGATTAGGATACAATTTGATAAGATTTCACCAAATCACTTTCACCTATTAAGGTGCCCTATCAATATTCTAACAAAATGCATTTGTGTTCTTCAAATCACATGGACACATTCTACAAATTTTCACATCAATTTTGTCTCATATTTCACATATTAGAACAACAAAAAGACTTAAGATTAAGCCCTAAGCACTAGGAACTCAAAAACTAGGCATCTTTCAATTAATAATGTTTTGACAATCAAGGAAAATCCCAAATTCTTTATCTCTTATTGGAAGTTCTTGAAACTTTATAGACATTCTTGGTCATTATAGGTGGCTATTCAAGTAGATGAAATGATAGATAAAAGTGACTCCAAAACAATCATGCATGGCTCTAATTATAAAGATTTAATAGTGCGTTTAGCTTTAAATTCCAAAGTAGTTGTGGTTCCTATTAATATAATGTTTAGTAGTATGGCTTCAAATTTTCATTTTTTTAGTTATGTAATTTAGCCTCATAAAATGAACCCAATATAATTCAATGTATAGTTCTTAAATTTTTTGACAACTTGTACCTAAAGGTAATCACTATAATTAGAAACTTAAAGTTTTACTTTTGCCCAACTATCAATGATAACCAATTGGAATTTGAGAGATTTAGTTGTATAGCTTCAAATTATTGTACTTGGTAAGAAACTTTGGCACTTCTTTATCAAAGATTTACTAGAGAATTTGGTTTGATGGATTTTTAAAATAGAATTATTCTACAAGTTTTTTCCATGCATTTTACAAAAGTAATCAGAGTTGTTATAGTGAACGAATGGATTGCTCGTCTGTCCATCCGATTCGCCCATCTGGTAGAGGTGCTGCCCGTCCGATGTAGTCAACATGTAGTTGATTTTCTATGAAGGTAAAAAAAGGTGATGTGGACTTACCTTAACAACACTTGGTTGCCAAGTCAGAGTCGGGGTGCAAACATAGGGTGGGTGCGGATGCAGACTAGGGCACAAATGTAAGTGGTGGCAAGGCACGGTTGCAGACTAGGGTGCAGGTACTAGTGGAATTAGGGCGAGGATGTAGATTAGGGCACGAGCAGAAGTTGGTTGGGGCGTAGACATGTATGGATGATTTTTCCCCTTAAGTACTACAAAGTGCTTTTCAGTTTGAACTTTGCAACTTTAACTTCTAGAAAACTCAATACAATGCACATATATTACTTATTTCTTATCTCATACTTGCAATATATGTTTGGTGTGAATATCATCGTATCATTCAAGGATTTGGAGTTTGACATGAATACATTATACTATAAATGATGTTAAAATAAATAAAAACAATCATTGCATAAAATAGGGTCTTGAATATATTTAAACTATTATATACAATAAAGTGTTTGGCAAATGCCAAGTACATATGATCCTCTTAGAGGATGATAGGAAAAAATTCATCAACTTCTGAATAGCTACTACGTACTAGATTTTCAAAAATTAAAAAAAAAAATCCATTTACTAAAGCAACACTCATGCATAATCCAACAATATGGATTCTACTTTAATGTGTCAATAACTTCCAAGACATATGCCCTTTAGAGGGGATCTTCTCTCATGAAGCTTTTCAATTTTAGTAATAGATTAACATATTACTCTTTCCTATCCTTGGGAAAATAAAATGGATCCCATTCTTCATTCCAAATTATCAACGCGATCCATGTTGCTGCATACGCAACAACAACCTTGGAATAAGTTTGTAATTGGTTCTTTTTTTGCACAATGTGGAATGAGTTTGTAGGATCTTCCTCATTGTAAAGAAAAAACAATTCTGGGGCAACAAACTTTCGAGCCTCTTTCACCTTTTGCATATCACTATACGTCTTATAACTGTACTTTGATGGTTCTTTTTCCTTCATTCGGCTTGAAAGCCCCCAATCACAAAGCTTGATGTAAACCGCATTTTCTTTCCAAAGATCAAATTGGAGCAAAACATTGGATGTAGAAATGTTGTTGTGAATGTAATTTGCATTGTGGCATTTTCCCACTATAATAAGCAATGCCAATGCCAAATGCACTCGATTTCTATAATACGTGGCAATCTACCCAGGCTCCTTGGTTGTAAACTCGATACCAATCAACTTTACAATATCATTCACGTCCGTTGATTTGGGAATTTTGGAGTTGTACTTTTTCAAAAAAGAAATTAAAGATCCTCCATTCCACCAAAGCGTAAAGCCTTCCATTGTGCCTAGGTGCAAGTATGAGAGTCTAATGATGCTTGGGTATCATACTGAACACCCTGTAGCCTCAAGCACAATATCTCGATGCTTCTCCTTTTCATTCTGGGTCGTCAACCCCTTCCCCTTAAAATTCCATCTAATTGGGGATGCTTGTCAATTTTCTCAACCATACATTCTTCACGTTATCATATGCGCCTTCCTCCTTCTGTTCTAACATTGGTACCACTTTTACTGAAGGTGGAAGCCAATCTACGAATCCACTCATACATTGGTCTAATACGCGTTTCTCCACTATATCCTTCCATGGTGATTTTGCTTTATTGTGATTGCTAGAAAACTTTTGAGACCACTTCTAAACCATTTCTAATTTTGAAATTGCCTCTTTATCTCACGTGCCCAAATTGGTAACACCTTCTTTTTATTTCACATGGTACAAATAGCTTGCGGCTACATTAGTGGTTAATACAATAACTATTTTTATCAAGAAGGTTTGAGTTTAACCAATAGTCCAAGTAATTGTTGAAATTCTTAGATGCTTCCAACTTCAACTCAAGCTCCCACTGTAAATCTTGTATAAGCTTGTAGTAACCTTCTTCTTCGTTCAAGTACTCCCTTTGCAACATCTGAAAACTTTGTTGCTTATAGAAATCCATTCCTATTGCCTTACATTCTTTGGTGTACAAAAGGGGGGGGGAGGGGGGGCAATCGGGGTTTGGAGGCTTCTTCTGCTTCTTTCGGCTTGATAACAAAGGATCTGATGAACCAATGGCCATAGATGTGTCCATTGGTGGAGGTTCTTTTTCAACTGGCCTATCCAAGTCCACAAACATGGGATGCTTTCCGGATGAACCACTCCCTTCCGCCGCCATTTTCAAGTAAACTTTGTGTATGTGATTCAAATCCAAATAGTGTTTGTTGGAAAAAAACAAAAACAAAATGGGTATATTGTTAGGGCTAAGTCCTAACTTCCACCCAACTCAAAAAGCATAGACTATAGAACAAGCTAGCACATGTGGCAAATGACAAGTGTTGGGGCTACAAAATATATAGTCCACGCCTTGGAATTCAAGTCCCCAACTAGCCTCTGTGTCTGTGCCTGAACACGACGATATTAGCGCCTTGTCACTCTTATGTCCGCGCCTAGACCCCACAACGTCTGCGCCTCAACATAACAACATCCCTACCTTGTCCTCGTCCTATATGTTAATGTTCATGCCCACACTCAACACTGTCCACGCCCCAGTGTTATGTCCCTATCCCAATCATTTGTGCCAGTATCCAACATCTATGCCACCAATGGATATATAAGGCCATCTTCACTCATCACAAATTGCCCCACAACCTCCTTGATCCTCCACTTTTTCTTGAGTTGGTTGTAAGGGTACATGTGTGGAGTTAGCCTACTACATTCACGCAAGGTTTTTTTTTTATCTTCATCAACATGTCGACACCGGGATCATTGAGGAAAGACCAACGAGACAAGACACAACAAAGGCTGGGGCAAACCCAATGCAAGCAGCTATACGTGTTAAGAAATCCACCCAAGCTTGCTTTTCGAGGTTGGAAGGCAATACTGGATCCATGAAGCGTTGATCAATGTCCTTAGTACATAGAGTGGTGTCACATTGACAAGGCCTTCCTAGAAGAATGTCACAACTTCCATCAATGCTTCCACAAAGCTAACTTGAAGTACTGTAGCAATGAAACATTCAAAAATTGTTGCATTGAAGTGTACCAAATTTTGTATGATCAATCCACTGTTAAATGAAATGAAGTCAATCTTTTCATTTGTAGAGGTGTGCATGCTGAGTTGAAGCTTAAAAAACGGGTAGATTGGTCGATGTTGAAAAGTATTGGTGATCATATCAAAGTTTCACAGCCTATAGATGGATTTATTCCAAGGGGGGTGCAAAAATATCCACAAGGCGGATTAGGTACCATCGGAACCATGGTCGAGCCAATTGATAACTACTAGACCACGGACTCAAATCCAAATAGTAACTCAGATGGAAATTGTACTCTACCATGTCCATTGAGTTATAGGACACAACTATAGGCCAAAAAATGAGGGCACAACAAAATGAACCACGTGAAGCTGAATACAATGTGGCAATGGCTGAAGAGGGCATGGCAGCTAGTGAAGATATCAATGCCGATGTGGAGACAATTGCTACTTTGACTACAACTGTGGATGAAAAAAATCTACTTATCAATTAGTTGTATAAAGACATTGCTAAAATCTGCAATGAATTGGTAGAAAAGAGCTACGTGATTGCGAAGCAAGAACGTGATATACAAGAACCTTGCTACACTCTTCAAAATGCTACTAGAAACTTGGTAGAAGGGAACAACATGGGTCCATCCAATGAAAAAGTTGGAGATTTGCGTTCCAAAAATGTAGATCTCCAAAGTAAATTGGATGTAATGGCAGTACAGTACTATTAGTAGAGGTTGGCTTATGTGTTTACAATGAACTAAAGCAATTAGATGGTCGCAGAGTTCAAGAAGGTAGTCAACAATTACTTGGTCTACAATCAAGAAAGGGTTTTTGGCTTAACATCATGGGCCGACATAAATAGCCTTTTGATATGTTGAACATGGCAACCAAATCCACTACTAACCATGAAACCATGATTGATTGGTCTCAACATGATTGGGATTTTGAAAATGTCCGGTCTGCACATCTTGATCACAATCTGGATTTATTGTGTCCCAACCTTCTAGCTTTGTGTTTGATGGTACTACATGCCCCATTTGTTTAAATCATTTTGGTCTCAAAGGTAGAATGCACTTGGACACATGCAATCACTTGTACCACCTAATCTGCTTGATTAGTTTGATGATATGTCGTAGGTGGTGTGCAATGTATAAGGCTCCTTTTCATGAATGATTGAATGAGTTGTTTGGACTAGTGCCCTATATGCCACTAAGTTGGGAATTCAATGCGGACAATGCCCCATTACATCTTGATAAGTGGGGAGTAGATCTACTTTGGAGTTGGCGTAATAAGATCCACTCTTTATAGAAGCTTGAACTTTCTAACGAATGGGGTTGGAAAAACAATCCAATTGAAGTTGTTAGAGTGTATGAACATTTGATCCCCATCAAGGACAACTTTAGTCTTGGAAAATGAAATTTCTTCTACCAATGCTTCAATGGCTACTAGAGCAAAGATCAAAACTAATTCTGATTTGGACCACATCCAAGAAAGTGGTTTTGAAACATGAATGGAATTTGTGTCATTGATGATGACGGAGTTTGTATTATTGAAGAAGGTGCATATGAAGAGCCTATTGCTTGAGAGAAAGTGCTCATTTTGGAATCAGAGTAGTGTGAAATCTTCAAAGGTGAGGCCATTGACTTTTTGATGGATGAACACAGCCCTAGGACTCAATGAGCCCTTCAAGAAATGCAAGAATTACAATTTGTGAGGGATTTATTAGAAGAGGATGGGCCAACAAGACAAATCCAATCAAGAACACGAAGGCTTTACGTGGACAAGGAAGATGTGGTAGTCAAGACACATGACAATGAAGCAGGACCTAATGGCACGTCAAATAGTCCTATGAATATCAGTTAAGTGCAATTCCATCTGCATTAGATTGAAAGACGGAATATTATAGAAAAATATTTAGCATTAGAGAGGCTTGTAGTCATGCTTTTTCCAAATTTTGTAATGTATGACAAATATGAAGTATACAAGTGATTTTCCTTTTATAAAGTGCAATTTCCATTTTTGCAATTCGCTAATTAAGAACGAAGTCTCAAGGCTGGTTTCTTGTCAAAAATTCTTCAAAATTGCCATTTTTTCTACATTTAGGATAGAAACAAAATTATTAGAATCTAATTGTATGATTTGGTACCTCTTTTGTCTTAGCTCATGTGGAAAAAATTTCATGAAGTTTGACCTTATAGATTGGAAGATATTAGACTTCAAAGTTGGAAAAAAAATATATTTTCAACAATGGCCTCCAGTTTTAGATAAATTTAACTACTATTTTTGGAATTTCTTGGCACTACAGACTTTCAAATTAAAAAAAAATTATGATAATCAATAGAATTGATAGTGTAAAAGAAAAAGAAAAAGAAATACTTGATTTTCATATTGTGAACCCCCCCATCACTTCTTTCCCAATGTCCGAGCCCCAACGTCCGTGCTCAAACTACAAGTCCGCATCCCAAAGCCTATGCCTCCGTGTTTGTATTTTGACCCTAGAAATTTTAGAAGGGCACTAGAAGAGGACTTGGAGTTTTAGCGTTCGTGCCCTAGCATCCCTATGTCCACACTTGTCTATCCAAACCAAGAAGACTTTGGAGACACTTCGAGAGTCTCCTAACCCCTGATTCCCTATATTTCTACCCCATTACTCTTACATCCGCACCCTAGTGTCTTTAGATGAGGTAGTTTCCTAAAATGCATGGTTTGTCCTTGAATCCGTGCCTAGACATCCCAATGTTCATGCCCGCACTTTCTAGTGTCCGTGCCCGTACCTTTCAACACAAGAACGCAAAAAGTTTTGGAGTATAAAAACTCCTCAAAACTATAGTTTCTCTACTTTTCCAATGATCAATTGATTGGAAGTCCATACCCTATACCCTATATCTTAAATCACGTTTCAATCATTCAAAATTTTAAATAGACCAAAGCATGTTCCAATCAATTTATAATCTTTAAGTGAAAAATAAAAATCAATGGTCAAAGGGACTTCCTTCTCATGATATTTTTTTTTTGACTTCCTAATTTAAATGTATCAAGGCATTTGACAAGTAACCTATACTTTTTAAGTGAAAAAAAATCAATGGTTGAAGGAATTTTCTTTTAGTCTTTTCTTTTAGTCTTTTCTTTTCTATCCTCCAAATAAACCAAAAAAAGCATTTGATGAATATTCTTTAGCTCTAAAGTAAAACTATAAATGATGAAGGTAATGCTCTATTTATCATTTATTTCTTTAGTAGGGCTTGGCTCAAAATGGAAGAGTGAATGGCATTAGATGCCTCCATGCATTATTTAAAGTGTCCCATTGAACAAAGGAATGGGATAATATTACATTTTTTGGATGAAACTTGGAATTTATTGTATAGTCTCAATCTTTTTTTATTTTATTTTAAAATATGGGGACAATTCTTAGAATAAGGAAAAGGTGTAAAAAAACAAACAAACAATCCTTGGTGATGAAATAATAGTCCGCTATTGAATACCTTTAAAAAAACATTTTGTTTGAAATGGAGAAGAAATTTGGTGCAAGTGTCTCCCTCCCAAATTTTGAATTGAAACCGCCATTAAATTTTAGCTCATTAAGTATAGGCTGGTATTCTAAAACAATTCCCACTATCAAACGGGAGGCAGGATCCACAATGACATTGCAAATTTGTGGCCCCTAATGAGCTGTTTTGTAGTGTCTGTGTCCAAACCTTTCATTTGCACCCAAGAGTTTGTGTCCCAACTTTCATCTGCATCCTAGCAATTGGAAATTTAAAAGAGGACTTGGAGTTCTTGCGTCCACACCTCAACGTCCCTATGTTTGCGCCCGTTTGTCAAACCAAGAAGATTCTGGAGATACTTCGGGAGTCTCCTAAACCTTGATTCCCTATGTTTTTGCCTAATCACTCTTACGTCTGTGCCCCAACATCATTAGATGGGGAAGTCTCTTGAAGAACATGGTCTGTCCTTGAGTTCACCCATAGACGTCCCAATGTCTGCGCCCCAACTTCCATCTGTGCCCTAGAGTTTGTGCCTTGACATTTGAAAATCCTTCGTTTGCACTTGTAGTTGTAGTGCTTTTGGAGTTAATATGCATGTAAAGTTCTAGGAAAATGTTAGGTGAATTTTTTTGTTCATCTAGGAGGAACCATGTTGATTTTTTAGTTTAACAAATTATAGCACCAATAAAGTGAATAAACCTCTTCAAAAGATACAAAGTTCATATATGGCAATATAACAAAATATTTTGTCATCAACATTCTCCAACTTTACATATTATATACAAATTTACAATGTCCTTATACCCCTATGTATATCTAACTACCTCCCTAACCAGATGGAAATATGATCATTCTAATAATGTCATCCTGAATGGGCTAGGTGGAGAGCATATTCAAGGTCTTCAATCTTCTTTTTGTATCCCTCTTCTTTAATACTAAATTTCTCTTTAGGTTTTCTACTTGCATATTGTGAGTTTCTTTTTGTTGATGAAATTGAGCATCTTGGTCTTCAATCATCTTTAGTAAAGATGTGTAGGACTGTAGCAACTCTTTAGTCATCATTAGATGCTCCAACATATCTTGATTAGCTTCCCACCTATCAAGTTCAGCGAGGTGCTTAGTTATAGGATTTGGAGAATTTGACAATAGTTCATCTATTGTGCTATTATTGCCTACTTCTCTCAATCCAAAGGCAGTAGCCCCAATGTCTTCATCTTCAATAACATTTTCTAAAAATTGACCAAGTTTAACTGATCTTAGAATTTTGAATTTTTGGTCCATTTTTTCCTTTGTGTATCCCAACTTGAAATCAACATTTGAGTCCTTGGACCACTCTACACATGCATTTACAATTGGTTCGTCATTGCTTTTTGCCTTTGTTAACCTTCTTTTGCCCATATACTTCTATGCTCTAGGGATATCAATGCTCTCTAAAACTCTTGCTTTACTATTCATCAAATGCCAATCCACCCTATGATGGAGCTTCTCCTCCACATACACCATACACAACATTGTAAATCTTAGATTTGTTTCTTTATACAAATGCAGTGTTATATAGGTGTTGATATACTTGGATGCATCTTTCAAAGAACAATGGAACCTTGTAATAGTGAAGGTTGGCACTCTTGAATTTATAGTGTTTTTTATGCTCAGAGTGTGCAAATACTTTGTCTATGTGACACCAATCAATGTATTTTTCACAAGTCCTCATAGTCCACGATTGTGGTTCATTTTTCCAACTTGCAAAAACATGGTTATTGGGATCAAGCAAAATGTGCAAGTGCTTTTTAGATACCTTTGAATTATGACTCCTACCCTTATCGCAAGGCTGCATTTTGCAAAGAACTTCGTTAATATCCGTTGTAGAAGTAGGCATGTATTTCAAATTCAAATCACAATGAACATACAAATTGCAGTTACTAGGCGTTATAATCCAAAATCGCTAGGAAAGGTATTAGAACTAACAAAATGGATGTGAAAAGTGAAGCCCAAATGCCCAAGGGCTATTGGACCTACTGCCCTCTAAGTACTCACCCCAAACTTGGAGCTCTAGTATGAAGTCCAAGATTTTCAAGGCTAACTTGGAGGTATGGGTGGGAACAATGTTGGGCAGGTACTTATTCAGTTGGTGGTGTAGGCAATTGGGCGGTGGGACAGGTGGTATGGGCGTGGACATTGTTGAACATTGGTTGTTTGGGCACAGATTCAATGGGTATGGGCGCTGACTCCTACAATGAAGTCCCTGCCCATATTCTAAAACCAGGGTGCAACTTCTATGTAGACTACGTCTACGCCCAACGCTTTTTGCATGGGTGTGGACGTATTATAGTGTCTCCGCCTAGGAGAATGAGTTCCCACTCAAGGTATTGGCATCCCCTCTTATATCTAATCATTTGCACCCAAACTTCAAAAAAGTATAAAAGCAACAAGCCTTCGATGAGGCTACACATTTTCCGCCTAGTCTCTTTATTCAAACTTTATTTTGAACTTCTTAGTAGAGTTTATGTGGTAGAAGATTACTCTAGTTTTCTACTAAGGTGATATTAAAATAAGTTCAAGAGGAGAACCAATGCTAATTGTTGTTACTGATACCAGGTTGTAGAAGTCTTCGAAGAATCATTTCATCTGTGTCTCATAATGACACTAAATTGTAAACAAATGAGTGAGAGTCATCGTATGAGTGCTCTAAGTGTGGGCTTAAAGTGAGCTGCATCTTTTGTGGTGCTACATTCAATTACAAATACAAGCGTGTTTTTTTGCACTTAGGGTATAGGACAAAATTGGAGAAGTCAATGTGTGCTTGCATACCTCGAGCTGTACGAGAAAAATTTGTGAATTGTACTAACTTTGTTCCACAAAGGATGGGGTGCCGACCAAATGCTTGATGTAGATTTTATGCCTAGTGGTCCAACCAAAAGACCTTTGACTTGGAGTTCAAGCCAATCCACTCAAAATGAAGTAAGATGGAAAGGGGTTGGACAGGGGGGGGGGGGGGGGGGGGTGTCAAAGTGAAGGACCTATGCCTAGATCCAATAGTCTTGGCAGTTCAAATTCTATAAGAATTAGGCCTCTACATCAACTATGCTTACAAGACGCCATGAATATTGCAAAGAGGAAGGAATTGGATGAGAAGTGGGCTAGTTTCTTCTATGAAGCAAATGTATTGTTCAATGTGGCTAGAAATCTGACATCCATCAAGGTGGTGTGTGCAACTTTAGTAGCATAGTTTGAATACTCTCCTCCTTCCTACCATGCGTTGAGGACTCAATTGATTGAACCTTAGAAGTTGCAAATTGAAAACAAGATCAAAGCCAAAATAAATTTTGTAGTAAAGAACTACGGGATGAGTATATGCAATGTTGGTTGGGATGATGTTAATCAACATCCTCTCATGAACTTAATGATGTCATGTCCCCTTGGTGATGTATTTTTCGGATCCATTGATACAATTGGCGAGACAAAAAGCATGACGTACACAGTTGACTAGATGAAAGTATTCATCGAAAAGGTGGGACCAGAAAATGTAATCCAAGTTTGTACCGACAATGCGACAAAAATGTTTGGAGCACTAGATGATATTACCATAACATGTCCGCACATCTTAAAGCAAGGCTATGTGGCATACGCATTGGATCTATTGTTGAAAGATTGGAAAAAATCAATTTATTTGAAGATTTAATTACAAGGGCAAATATGTTGTGTACATACATCAAAGGGTATCATCTGACAATGGCCACTTTTCACTAGTTCAGTCCTAATAGGCAGCTCCTAATGCCATGTGAAACTTGTTGTGCTTTTAATTTGTTCATGATACAACAATTGTTGGAGTTGAGATCAGTGCTGGCGAAAGTGATTGCACATCCTTGTGTGAAGAATTTTATAGTAGGCCTATGGAATGTGCAAAATGGTATACAAGCCAAAATCAACAAACTCTATGTTGTAGGCACCATTGAAGATGAAGACTTTTGACATCAATGCTGAGATTATGTGTATATGTTGGAAGATGTGTTGAAGGCCTTGCTTGTATTTGATGGCAAAAAGCCAGTGATAGACAAGACATGGCTCACAATGCACAACTTGCATAGACATGTGCATAGTTTGAGAGAGTCACCCTTCTCCTTACCTGACCACGTGGCTGACATTCTAGAGAGAAGCTTCGATGAGAGGTAGAACATGATGTTTACCGATCTTTATTATATTGGTGCACTTTTGAATCCATTCTTGAAGGACACACCATATCTGAAAGAAGACGGAATTACACTTTCTGCATTGTACCGTATTATTTACATATTAGAGAAGTTGGTAGGTGTAACTTTTGATGATTACTTGTTGGAACTAATGCAATATGAAGAGCGTAGTGGAGTCTATAGCCTTGAAAAATCACCCAACATTCGTATGGGCAAATTGCATGGTGACATAGGATTAGAGACTGGTCCTTATCTAAAATTGTTGTACGCGTTCTATTACTTATATGTTCAGCATCATCTTACAAATAGAACTAGAGTATATATTCATATGTTCACAACAAGATCAAAAACTGCCTTGCACCTAAAAAGGTAGAATCTTTGGTATACATCTATACGAACAATCATGTGCTTCATGAAAAACCAAGGTCTAATCCGGCTTGTTGATATAATGATAATACTTAGTCGGAGGATCTTGATTCAAATGCTCTTGGCCCTATCCCAATGGAGAAACCAAATTGCGCCTTTGATGCAATGCAAGCACAAGATGTAAAAGATGATGACATAGAAGCAAATCGTGCACCTCCTATGGCTTGAGTACATGAATTTGTGGGTGGAAGGTGCCGATCACTTTGAGGAAGCAAGGAACTACTATGGCAAAAGGCCTAAATAAAGATGATGATATTTTTTTTCATAATTCAAGAGCTTCAGATTCAAACACTCATCGCAACTCCTTACCTCCTTCTCTTCCAAATCAAAGTGTTGCGATTGATGAACGTATGCCCTTGCCTTTGGAGAACAATGAAGCTACTATAAGAGATTGTAGCAATGATGATCCTCCTTCCAATGAAGACAACAACAATAATCATGTATTTTCAAAAATCAATGCCAAGAATAGAAATGACTACAATGATGGAAATAAAGAGAACGTCATGAACTATACAACTTTAAATAGTGGGTTGTCAAGCCATGATGGCAGTGGTAGTAGAGGACATGTGTGTGGCCAAACTAGCAGCCAAGCTAGTGACAACAGATTTCCAATAGGTCACCATGGTAGACATTGGAAAGACACCCATAGCCCGTACATTTCCAACAAATGAAATGAACGTTGATTATGCAATGTGTTTTGACCCTTCATGTGTACGTATGGAAGACAACAACATTCTACGTTCAATGCAAATAAGTGCAAATGCTACTTCATAGATGAGGTTCTCTACCATTGATTGTGGACAAAGTTCACCAGGGCAACATTCTACATTGCTCTTTGCAATGAGAACTTCAAATCCTACCTCCAAATATGTGGAAGAAGGATTAGGCTCAGTGGAGAATACTCAAGTCTCAGTGCAAAATGTTTCTTATATTGTATGGGGTGGTAGACCCCCTCAAGCCCTTTACGAAATCACTATGGGTAAATATAAATCAACACATCGTGGTGCTTATAGACAAAAGAACATTTGCGAAGTATCATTGTCTAGAACCCCTAAGCCTCTCCCTCTTAGAATTGGAGTACCACAAGTTGACGTCGTGGTAGAACCATTTCTGGAAACATTTACTCTAGAATCCGCGAGAACAACACTAGCGTTTAGGGTTTGCAAAAATCAAAGAGGCCCAACTATAAATTCAAATGTAGAAGATCCTACAACAAAATGGCACCAAAAGATAGTAAATACGAATCATAGAAGAACAAGAGTCGTTTCAGAGCTTTAAAATGAGAATTCAAAAGTTGAGGGGCATTTCTCATCATAGAACGCTGATGATAAAGAAGGTTCTAGAAGCGAGGATGAGGAAGATGACGATGATTGTTGTCGTGTTGCAAATGCAGACATTATATAGAATATATAAATTCATATATTTTAAATAGGTTTGAATGTTTATAACATTATAAAGAAAATGATGTTATTTGAGGTGACTTCAAGGTGACACTTTTTCTCTGTCGTTATAAGCAACTATATAGAGAAGGATTCATTTGAAAGCTTCATTTCATTTGATATTCTTCTTCTTTGTTTTTTATTTAAATTATACTATGTCAAATTAGAGGGTTTTTTAGTCTTAAGATGAAGAATTTGAATCGGAGCGTGAGTTTGAATTTTCTTTATCGCAACTACCAAATTAGCTACAACTGCTACTGAATCTTTTATTACTACATGGGCAATTAGAAGATTAAGTTGAATCATCTCAACTAGCGAAACAACCTTGCGTGGAGAAATGACGGCACAGCCATTTTCAACGTGACGCTCGAGCATTGGTGATTTTGTTGCAAGTTGGATGTGTTGAGCCTGATAGCTGTGAAGTCACATTTGAAAAATATTTTGAAGATTTAAACAATGAACAATATTATTGCATGGTGAGGCCAATCGAAAGGAGTCGTAGTCACCAATGATGGTTAGAAGGGCCAATTAATCTTTTCACTAAGGCGGATTGTATTAATTATGTGGCTGCTACGGTGCTACCATCAAATTCATCCTCAAATTCTTGTAAAAGAAGTAATATTTCGATTGGAACTTTAGTTTTTTTATCTCTATTAAATATATGTTGGGTTTTAATTCTTCAATCCATAGTTGAAGTGATTTCCTATAATAATTTTATATTTGAGAAGTATTATGAAGGAAATATTCAAATAATTTGCTTTCTAGATGAATTTGAAGTGAATTTTATTTAAAAATAAAGAAATAGTTGTGAGCTAAATAAATGCTCAATTATTGATGTTGTAGCTTTGGAAGTGAGTTAGGGGTTGAACCCACTTATTTGTGTGGTTAAAGTGAAGATAAGGTGGAGAAAAATGTGGACACTATTCATCTTTTCTCCCGTTGTGAATTTAGGAAATGACTTGAATGTTTGGTGGCCCATTGTGTTGTGAATTTGAAGAATTTTAAAATGAAATTTTCAAGAGTTGTATATCATAGTGTTCATTTTTAAAATTGATTTCACTTGCTTCATTTGGAGTTGTGAATCAAAAGTTGTGCTTGTTTGAGTGAAGGAAGGTTTTTTGCCTTCAAAATTAAAAAACAGAGACTTCGACTGGCCATAAAAGATGGAAAAGTTTTTGATTTGCAATGAGATTTGGAGGAAGTGTAGTAAATTGTGTTATCTTTTCATAAAAATATCATTCATTCTATTTGAAATTTTTATAAGTGAGTTGTAAGTGAAGAAGTAAAAGAGGGTATACTACCTTTCATTTCTCATGGCCAAAACTTTGAATGGTCATAAAAGTTGGAAAGAGTTTTAAAATTACTTGAAATTTACAGGAGAAATAGAATTTTATGTTAGATTTTTGAAAAGCTATTACTCACTTCATTTGGAGTTGTAAAACAACAGTGGTACTCATTCAAAGTTCAACTTGAGAATTGAAGGTTAAAGTTGGAGATTGGAGGAAGTTTTGGAGACTTATATGTATGTGTGTATGTGGTTTGTAGCTTTGTAAAATTTATTGTTGCAGGCAACTTGGGTTATACCAACGGTAGCTTCATTTTGTATCGTGGGTGGCGAAGTGGGGTTAATGGCTCACATAGTCGAGACTTGCTTGTTCTCACAGTGAAGCTTGGTTTTTAAAGTTGGTCATTGGAAGTTTGAAAGTTTAGGAGCCAATATTTTATATGGTTCAGTTTGTGGTTTAGCTGTCCCGTTTTACCCGTCCAAAGTTGTGAGATTTTATTACACACCTTAAACCTTACACCTATTTAGAGTTAGCTAATACATGATAGGTCAATGAATAACAATTTGATGACTGCTTAGAAGATTCAACGTTCAAGTTCAAAGTAGGGTGAATCTACAAGTGACGAGTTTTCTATTTTTATCATTTTACAACTTCCTTCATTCTCAAGCTATTTCTAATCACAACCAAAATCTCTGTGATTTTTCGAAGCAAACGCTTTCAACACGATACCGCAACTGCGATGAAGCAGCGGTAGATGAGAATGTATGCATTCGAGATGCTCATTAGACGGGGTTCTCTAATCAAGAAGTTTGCAAGTCAAATTGTTTGAATAATGCAACAACAACATCAGTAAATCAAGCAGATGAAGATCCTTTTGAAGACACTTTTAACACTTGAATCTCAGATTGAAGGTGAAAAGATGTTAGAGAAGGAGTTCTTTTGGTAAGTAGTGTAGGGGGCCATGTATTATAGAAGTATAGGTTCATAATATTGTTACTATACGTTCAATTGCATGAAATCTATAAATACTTTTGGTTATCATAATGACAATTGCATGAGTATAGGTTATTTATTGGTCATGTATGATTATATATGAAGTACAATTACTACAAGAATTTTTTTTGTTTTAAATGAGTTTTTACATCCATGCCTAAATATTAGATTATAAATAATGACCTTTAAAAAAATTTAGCAAAATTTTAGAAAAGATACTACTGAAAAATTACCTTTGAACAACCCTTTTTATGTAGTCAATGGTCAACTACAAAGAAACACTACATGCTTTATACTTAACAAATTCTAACAGACGATGTGAGGAACTTACAACCAACTTATTACAAAACTATTCATTTCTATTCAGAAAGTTTCAAAACCTCTTAAGCATTTAGAAAATAGGCCAGCACCTCCAACTATGGTCCACAATGTCTGCGCCCCAATTGACATAGGTCTTGACTAGACAATGTCCACACCAAATAGGCAATATTCGCACCTAACTAGGTCTGTGCCTAGACTACTTTCGTCTACGTTCGCACGAAGACGTCTGTGTCTATCTAAGTCCACGCCCATACAATACCGTCCCTGTCTTGTACCTTAAGTTCATGCCTTGGCCTTTTAGGTTTCAATCTAGTTCCATCTACGTCCAAATGCTCACATCTCTACCCAAACCTCAACGTCCATGCCCATGACTTTTAAGTTTCCACCCATTTGTATCTGTACCCGTACAACTACGTCTGTGCCCACACTCCAATATAGACTACCATGTCACGCAATAAATATAACTTATGGTAACTTTTTTTTACTTGACAAAATTTGAAGCCCCCAATTCTAAAAGTTGTCTGATGGACCATCCATATGTCCTTCCTGTCTAATGATCCAAACTCACCCAATGTGACAATCTTGAAAGTAATTCTCTAAAAATTTTGACTTCTTTTTAGAACTATTCTTAACCAGAATTTCTATTTAAGAATGGTATTCAACTTTAATTGTGCGGTTTTTTAGAAAGGTATGGCTAATGTTCTTATTTTGGTGGCTACATTCTTTATTCTATTTAGTATCATTTCTCAAAATGTGTTACTCCTACAAACAGGGAATCACATTAAATAAAGTTTTTATCATCAATTACTTTAGATTTTACTTCACCAAAAGTTTGTAAACCCATGCATTTGAAACACTATAAATGTCAAAGACCAAATTGTACATGTAATTGTAACACTATTCAACGTAAAAAGAAAAAACTTGATCATAGAAATAGTGTGGATTCTTTAAACCATAGGAGCAACACTAGATGAAACTATCTCATTATCTCAATTTCTATAATGATATCTCTTTTAGTGTAGACCAACAATCTTAAATCTAGATAATTTGCACCATAATTCTACAAAAAAAAATAGGATGCTAAATGCCTATAGTAAAAAATCTTTCTAAAATGGAGATTTGAACTAAAATACCTATAAAATAGCTTGTTAATTGCCAAAACTTCATATTCATCCAATCTTGCGATTACATTTGTTGTCTAGAGTTTTGGATATCTTGTCGCACTAGTGTGAGCTAAGCATCAAAATCTTACTTGGCAGTGACATCCTTGCCCTTCATTTTGCTAGTAATTTCTAGATGTACTCCTCCCCTTGTTGTTCTCTTGTAGTTGCACTACTTCTCATTTTCCTAGTCTTTTGTCATTGCAATTTAATATTGTACATACTTGTTGCGGATTGTCTTGAATGCTCATTGCCATTATGGTTGTATCCCCACCTTGACTTTTATAGGGCTCTTGAAATGCATACTTTGAATGTTTGGTTTTGATTCAATTTTGAAAGCATCATCTTCTATCAATTTGATTTTTGACGTTCCACTGCACCACTTCTAGGTTGCTATGAAAATCTTGGAGGCATGCATTATCTTTTTTGCATTCATTGAAATTGAAAAATAGGGTCTAGAAATTTTTTTGGAGTAAATGGGGTGTAGGGAATTGTCAACTATTGTCAATTGCAGAATTATCATTGTGGAAGGCGACATATGAAGACACTATAAGAAACTTGTGTTTAGTGTTGGACCAAAAACACATGATGTCCAGTAAACATCAAGATGTCACAGTGTAGATGGCTCCAAAAGGTAGATTTTAGGGATGTTGTGGAGAACACTCACACATTATTGTAAAAATAGATTGATTCTATCATTGACATTGATGTTTTTTTGACATGACTAAAAATATATTAATATTCTTTGGATCATCCAAAAAAGCATAGAGTGCCACATCAACAAATAAATCCATTTTGACTATAGATAAATCGGTGAAAATTATTGTAGACTATGATAAAACACTGACCAAATGTGAAAATTTTAGAGGAAAGGCAACCATGTGGCATGCTTTGCAAAAAAAAGGAAAATGGATGGATCAACACCATGGATGAAAAGATAAGCTCTTTATACATGTGGAGTGGTAGGAAGTGAAACAATCTATATTAGATATGTAAAGCAAAAATTGTATTCAAAGTAAAATTTCGTAACAACATTGAATGTTTAAAATAACATCCCTATGTCTTTTGGTTGAACTCCCATCTTCAAATTATCCCATATCCTTTGTCTTACCATGGACAAACAATGAATTTCACTGTAAAAACGTCCTCCCTACCCTTTGTTTTCACTAACTTTCAATAAAGAAAATCCTTCATTTTGCCATCAAAAATTCTCTTGATGGTAGATGGTAAGTTTTTTTTAATTTTTGTTGAATTCAATAATTTTTCTTGTTCATTTAAATTTTTTTTTTTTTTTTAAAATTAATTTTTGTTGATCCTACTCTATGGATAGGATATTCACCAATTGATGTCTCAAAAAAACTTTGAATGTCTAAGTTGACATCTCAAAAAGGAGTATTACAATTCTGAGATGACATTAAAGTGTGTTGTCTAGGCATGCCACATCATCTTCACTAGTTAACACATCACTTTCCATGTTGCCATGTTCGATGCCATGTCAGGTGCTACATCATAGATGGGCCAAATGAAAAATTCCCGCATGGTTCTCTTTGTTCGTGTGGTGCTTATGTGGCGTTCTTATAACATCCACATGTCACACTATCGAGAACTTGGAAGGTCATGTTTTTGGTGATGTTAGAATAAAACAAGCTAAAATTCAATGTGTTTTTTCAAATTTTAGGAAGTTTTTGACTTGCCGATTATAACAAATTTTAGGTGATGTCTACGCCAAGGTTGCATATGTTAAAAAAAACTTTCCCTTACATTTTTCCTAATGTAAAAAAAAATGCAAGATTCTTATAGTAGGATTCATTGCTGCTAGTGAATTTAATCATTCCCCTAAGATTTGCTTACACCAATGCTTTTCATTTTCTCTTCTCACGCTTCTTTATGATCAACAAACTTTTTTTTTTGTTCGCTTTGCTTGTGCACTTGATCGATTTGCACTCTTGGTTTTTGTATGCTCTTGTAGTGCGTTGTTGTTGTGGTATTCTTTTTTGTTGTATAGATTCCAAAGGCACTTTAACTTAAACTCCTTGATAACTTTAGAGTCCAATGTTTTGGTTCTAGTTGTAATAGCAAACAACATAGATAAGTATCTTGTTCCAAATCCTAGCGTTGCTTTGGAAGGCCTACTGATGGAGATTGATGGATGTGACGTCATGCATATTTCGAAGACACGCTTGTTGTTGTCTCTATTTTGATCATCTAGCTACTTGTAATTTGTTGTTTGAAGACATTGAAGTGTCTCCATTGGTTATTAACATTGTTCTTGAGGTATATAGCAATGAGGAGCATTGCATAAGGAAAAAGAAGGAAGGAGGGGCTACCAACAATGTAGGGAAGAGAAAAAAGATAGTTTCCAATACAATCAAGCAAAGGTGGTAGGAAGTGTGGGCCTATTAATTTTCTTGGGCAGAGGGTGACACTACAAGGACATGAGCATTTTATGACTACCAAAATATGACTAGGGATGATTGGCAACTACTTGCAGTCATATTCTAGAAGTCCTAAACTTTGTGGAAAAATATGACTGCAAAATATGACTAGCAATCATATTTTGCCTTTCTACACTACGAATATATAATATACATCCATTGAGAACAATTAACATTTTATAGAGAACTATATGGAACGTATTACAAGAACACCAGTCATATTTGTCAATCATATTTTTGCATAAATGACTACATGCAGTTATATTCTATAGTCACATTTTTGTAGGTTCACATTTTTTTTTAAGTTTTTTTTTGGACAGTCTCCTAAAAATTTGGGCAACCTAAAAAATATGTAAATAAATTATTGCTCAAAATTGTAAAATCCTAGCTATTGTTTTTTTGGGATCTTGAAATCCTAGCCATCATTTTTTAGGGCTTTAAAACCCTAGCCGCCACTTCATTTGCTTCGTCTTCTTTATTTTTTTTTTGCTTTTTAACTCTTATTTCTTCTTCCTCCTTTTGTTTTTTGAAGTTCTAATTGATGTTGTTTAGTTGTTGCTTTTTAACTCTTGTTTCTTCTTCCTCTTGTTTTTTGAAGTTCTAATTGATGTTGTTTAGTTGTTGCTTTTTAACTCTTGTTTCTTCTTCTTTCTTTTGTTTTTTGAAGTTCTAATTGTTGTATTGCTGTGTTTTAGTTGTTGTTTTTTAGTTGTTACTAATCTATTGTTGCTTCTTACATCTTAGTTGTTGCTAGTTTGTTGTTGTTTCATAGTTGTTACTTTATAATTGTTGTTAATTTGTTGTTGTTACTTCGTTGTTGCTTCTTTGTTGTTGTTAGTTTGTTATTATTTTTTAGCTATTGTCTCTTTATTATTACTTCAAAATTGTTACTTCAAGGTTGTTGTTTCAAGATTGTTGCCTCAAGTGAAATCTTAACTCTTGCTTAATTATTGTCTTTTAGACATTATTTTCTATTATTTGTTATTTTTTTTCTTATTATTATCTTTTATTACATCTTAACTTGTCTTATTCTTGCTTTTTATTGATTTTTAGTTTTAGTTTTTGTTGCTTCTTGTTATATCTTAGTTGTTATTTCTTACTATCTTTTAGTACTAACTTGAACAAAAAAATGACTCACTATAGTCATATACTACATCACCCAAAATATGACTCACTACAATTATATCCCATATCACTCAAAATATGACTCGCCACAATCATATTTCATATCACTCAAAATATGACTCACTATAGTCATATTCCATATCATTTAAAATATGATTCACTGCAGTCATATTCCATATTACTTAAAATATGATTGAAAATATGACTCACTATAGTCATATTCCATATCACTCAAAATATGACTCATTGTAGTCATATTCCATGTCAACAAAAATATAAGTATAGTGAATCATATTCCACATAGGATTTTTTTATTTTGCTTGGGTAGTTCATGAAAAAGTCAAACCTACAAAGATAGTCAATATATACGCCATGTTGGCAAAATACATCTAAAAATGATTTGTTATACTCCAAATCCATATGATTGCAAAATATGATTGCCTAGTCATATGACTGAAAGTGAATGACTCAATCCAGTCATGTTACAAGTCATCCACAATTTTTTGTGCTTGTCACATTTTTTGATTTTATGACTCACTGCAGTTATATTTTGCAGTCATAAAATGCTCATTTTCTAGTAGTGTGAGTTTGATTCAAACGCCATCTCATTAGTATCGTTTACTAAGGTTGTATAACAATCACGGGAAGAAAGAGGCTTATGGTTCTTAAGCTTGACAATCTAGAAAAACATGAAGGTAAACATATGTGTTGAAAAGATGGTGTATTGCTACCATATCTAAAGAAAGGCAACACATTTGTAAAGGCCGATTGTAAGCATGTTAAGCTCTATAAACTTTAGGCAAGACATATACAAGAGTGTAGTGATTGATTAGCTTGCTATTGGTTTCAAGGGCAAGTTCAAGAACATTAGAAGATTGGAGAGGGTCTAGAAGGGCCGTTTCAAGCCCGTTCCCTTTATTGTTCTCCTAGCAGTATAAAATAAACCTTTGTCAAAAAAAATTTGAATTTAAAAAAAATGACAAAAAAAATTGAATTTTTTAAAATTTAAATAGTAAATAAAGAAATAGAATTTTGTATGATTGTGCCACATCAAAAAGTTGTTGTGCCAAGTTTCCATAGTCTAAGATCTTGGGGGAACTCACAACCCTCTAGAGAAGCTAAATCTCTTCTAATATGAATGTAGTTTTCAATTCTTTTCCAAATTCTTACTCATGGCCATCCTATGTGTGATTATGAAAGGGAACAATGCTTCCTTAGACACTTGAAATTTGCTAAGAAAGCATTGGTCCAAAAGTAAAAATTGGGAGATGAGTGAGTATTTGCTCGCTTTCATTCTTACTGCTTTGAAGGTTGTTGTACATTTTGCAAGGATTATTTCTATTAGTATCAATGAAGTCACTATAGTTGACAACACTTGCTAGGTTGGTATTCATGTTTACGCCATGGACAATTGGGAACAAATGCCACACTTGAGCATTATAATTGTCCTACGTCTTCGATGGTAGCATTGTGAATCACCTCACCAATATTATAATGCTTGCTCTGTTAGATGAGGGAGGTCTCATTAATGAAGAAATCGCTTTTAAGCTCATGTGTTTTGGGGTTGATGAAATTAGTATTTTCCAAGGTTTGAAAACAAGTGTTACCACCTAGATTTAGAATAAATGGGTTCCCTTCATGCTGGAAGCTAGTTGTATAAGTCCCATAATTAACTTGGTCACGGAGACTTTCTCCAAGTATCTAATGGTCTCGAGGTTTGAGGACCTTCTTGATTGGTGTACTCCTATTTTTGTTGCAATAACGAAAGACATGCTTAGCTACAAAAGCTCACAAATCTCATAAAACTAAGGGTAATAAAGTGGTATGCAATTTGGATACGTGTTGGATTTTTATAAAAAATTCATCGCAACATATCATGGCTAAATACACAACTTTGCTCATAAAAATGGGCATCAATGGGACCAGAAGGTCAAGATTGAAATCTATTGTCAAGGCCAATGATACTTTTGATCTACTTTCTAACATTAAAGTGTTATTGCCATTGGCTTGCTTCATTCCATTGGGGAATGTAGTTCATTGCTTGATCAAGTTTTTTCTGGTATGGGACATTTTTATTTGTAATTTCATATAAGCAATAAAAGTATGCCAACATGAACTAGCACAATTGTTTATTGATGGATTCACCACTTACAACAAGCAAGACTTCTCTTGATACAACAACCTTATCTCTTTGCAATGCAAAGATATTCTTCTATAGTGGAAGGAGCTCCTTGTTGACTTGGGTATTTCCCACTTGTATTTTCATCTTTCTATGACACATGTCTATGCACCTTGCCATAACAAGCAAACTGGCAAGCATATTTTTGTCACCCAATGTGATTACCATTGCTTGCTAGACAATATCAAGCGATAGTTTGTAGGTATTAGTATTTTTTGTTTGCAATTTTATTTGCTTTTTCGTTTCATTAGTCTAGACTTTGATTTTGCTTCCTATTTATTTTTGTTTCAAGTGGTGCTTTATGTAGGCATTCTCTATTTTTTTCATAAGTTGTTTTTCTATTGCATAATGGATTGTGAATACAACCTAATTTCTTGAATATGCAACCTATTTTTCTGGGTTTTTTCTAGGTGTTACTGTGGATTTATTCACGCATTGTAGGTCTTTGAGGGCATTGTGAGCTTTCCCATGCGTTATAAGTTTTTGAAAGCATTGTGTTTTTCATGCGCTATAGATTTGATTATGTATTGTGGATTTTTTCATTGTGTTCTGGGTTTTGAATGCGCTTGTACGTTCTCTTCATGTGTTTGATTTTTTTGTACTTTGGTTGTTCATGTGCTATAGTTCTTTCTAATGCTTGCTCTTTTGTTTACATAGATTGTACAATGTCATCTAATGAGTTGGATCACTGCTTTCCTCAACAAAAATTCCTAGATTCCCTTGGCATTATCTATCTTCAATATAGGAGGCAAGAGGGGCTAAGGCAAGCTCTTCCCATCACTTGGCTATTTTAAATTTTTATAGTAACACCAAAATTGTGAACAGAGACCAACCATTGAATAAAGGTGGGAAGCCTTGTAGTCTAGCTTTTTAGCTTTTTGTAGAACTTTTTTGAGTTTCTATGACATTTCCTATATTATTTATATATATTTTGAGTATTTAGTGTTAAAGTAGTCCAAAGTACACTAAAAGTTCCCAAAAGTACAAAGATACTTTAGTAAGTAGCCACAAATTAATAGAAAAGGGCAAAAAGGCAAAATAAAAGTTAAAGTAAAAGTTCCAAAAAGAAAAAGATAAAAAGAAAAAGAAAAAGAAAATAAAAATAAAAACGAGAGATTTGGAGGCGCATAAAGAATGACGCGCCGATTGCAAAGCCTCGCACCACCTCCGATCACCCCTCGAATTTCTCCTTTTATTCCTCTCCTTCTCTCATTTCTCACGCTCTCCCAATGCTGTTTTTTTTTTCTGTCTCCTATCAGGGCGTTATGTTGTGCGTTGTAATTCAATTTCATAATAAAATTGTGCGTTTAAAATTTGTGTGAACTTGTGCATTATGCTTGAGCGGAGTGTGTGATTTTTGTCTGAGTGCGTATTTGGTATGTTTTGGTTTGTAATGGAGAATTGGAAATCACAATGTTAATCGTAGAGCTTCCAATTTGAATACTTGTTGTGTGATTAGGGAAGTTGTTCTTAAATTTATGTTTTGCCGGAGTGGAAAACTGAGGAGTCAGTGAGTTCTATGAATGGTGGTATTGAGCACTGTATTCTGATTGATCACAGTAGCAAGGCGTACGTGAAGAAATTCTGGAGCCAGTTGATGCAGCCGAATCAGGCAACCGACATGGAGGACTGATTGGCTCTGAATACAACGCAGGAATCAATTGCGAACTCGAATTTGCCCACTTGAGCTGTGAATGAAACCGACATAGCTTGATCAACCTGTGATTCCTGATTAAGGATTTGATTTCCAGTGGACAAAATTTAGAATATTTGGTGATCGAAGAAGGGTAACGAGGGCTTTCTGCAATTGATTTCATTGGATTGTTGTGTTAAGATTGAGTAACGAGTAATCGGTAACAAATTCTTGGCAACAATTCGAATTTGATAAGAGATAGTGCTGAATTGCATCAGGGTTACCTAACTATGTCACTGAATCGTAATTGGAAGTGTTGATTAATAATTCATAGTTCAAATAGGACGAGAATTTAGTGTGATCATGAGATCACGAGGAAAAATTGTGAGGAAAATGATGCAATTTTGATCGCCAAAGTCTGGCACAGACAGCCGCGGCGACGAGCCAGACAGGTCGGGTCGCGAAGTTGGGACCCGTTTGGCAGTCCGGGTATTCCGTGGGTTTGGGTGGCTCGGGATACGAGTATTGGGTAGTCCGGGTATCTATCCGGGTATCTACTAGGGTATTGATTGGGGTCTTGGGTGGATATTGTATGGGAAAATGGGGCTTAAAGGCTTTTAATTAAAATTCAAAATCAATAATTAAAAACAAATCAAAATAGAGGGTCAAATTTTTTGAACGGCCCAAAGGGCCGTACCCCTAATTGGGAACTAGATTTAAAATTCTATTAATTATAAACTAGATTAGAATTTGTATTGAAAATTGCATATGTATGTGGTAAATTTGAATTTTGGAATTGTAGGAATCGATTAACCCTTGTATTGGCCAATATTGTCCCTAGAGTTGCCAAGGGGTAACCCATTGTAAGACTTTTTAAACCCTAAATTCTAATTTCTTTTGAAATACTACAGACGTATATTTGTACTAGTTTCAAAATACTATAGTGGGCTGTACTAAGGTCAAGTCCTGCATCACATACATAAACAAGTCAGTCCACCCTGACATATTGTCTCAGACATATTGCCATGAGCCCTACAACACTAGACAGGACAGGGACATGCATGCTGAGTCTTTTATCTTATAATGGACTGTTGAGTGTTTCTTGGGCTATTTAGTGGGAATATGAAGGAATTTTTATTCTATCTTCAAAACTTAAGTACAAAGTGACATTTGAACACACTACACTAACCTTACATAGATCATTCCCTGGTGTTCGAACTTGGTAGCGTTTGGAATAGGGATTCTAAAAACCTAACTACAAGCCTCATACTGCCTTGGGAAAGCTTTCAGCTTTTAATTTGAACTTAATAAAAGGTTTGTTTAAAGTCATCACATAAGCTAATTGTGACATAGCTTGTTGTCTGCCCTTGCATATGAATCTGGTCATCAAATTGTGGCATAGATTTTTATATTCATACCACTTGTGTAAGCTTATTTATGAGTAATTCAAACTTATAGAGATAGGGTGTTCTTTGGTTCTTGGCTTTGTAGCCTCTATTGAGGATGAGAGATGTTTTTCTACTTCAAAGTTCTTGAAATCCTCCCTCAAAAATAGACTAGAGAAGCACTTTTTCCTTGTTGTGCACATGTTTGGCCAGAAGTATTTTTTTCTAGAGAATTTTTCTTACAAGGAAGCTATAAATTCTTGAAAAAGTGTTGTCAAGGTCAATGTGAGTGTTTTTGACTCCACCTCTAAAGTGAAAACATGCACAAAAGGTCCTAGTAGCAATTTAGTAAATTCCAATGGGATTTCGCAAGTTTAGTGTTCTTTGGCCTTTCAAGCAATGAACACTTTGTTTTTATGTTTCCTAATCTAATTTGGATACTTCCAAAATCACTTATTATAAAAGTTAGAACTTGGTGGTTTAATCAAACCATAAGGAAAAAATTAAATCTAATCTAATTTTTATGGGGTTTTGGAATATGAATTTAACTAAGTCATTCTAACTAATGGGTTGACGATTGGAATTATAGTCTAAACTAACTAACAAATCAATCAAAATAAAGAAAAACTACGTAGCTAATGTTTTTGGGTTGTTTTAAGGATATTTTTTCTAACTAATCTAACAAATTGATTCTAATCTAAGGTTCCTAGCAAATTCTAAGACAAAGGTTTTGGAAAGAGAGGGATATCAAGAAAGAGTTCAAAGAAGAAAAGGAAGGAATTTAGTGGTATTTGAGATTAGATAGCTTCTAATAAGTCAAAACTTGTATAGGTACTACTTTTCTCAAGGCTTAGAGAATAAAAACAAAGCTTTGCCATGCGAGGGCAACCTAAGACTAACTTCAACAAAGATCTTGACATAAAATATTTCTCTTAAAACTATGGCTTTGTTGTTTAAAGGTTTCACCATAATTCCAAAAGATTCAAGGCTAAAGCCTCGCCATGTGGAAGTGACCCTAGGCTAATTCAGTCAAGAATTTGTTAAGGTTCTTAATTTCTAAAGGAGGTACGCATGACAATGTTTACACCGAACTTTAGAATTAAAATCAAACCAATTCTTAATATTTAAGTTTTCAATTCTCAAAGGAGGTAGGCATGACAACATTTAAACCGAACTTTAGGATTAAAATCATACCAATTCTTGTATCCAAATTTTCAATTCTCAAAGGAGGTATGCATGATAGCATTTACACCAAACTTTTAGAATTAAAGTCAAACCAATTCCATTGTACAATACGAATTGATCAAAAGTTTTAATTTAAAACCTTTTGGCAAAGACTAGCTTTGCCGCCTTAAGAATTTTAAATTAAAGTGCCTGTTTCAATATTACAACTGATGAGTTTGGAAATCTAACTCCCAATACTCTAAAGAAAAACACAATCAAGCAAACTTAATAGCTTCAACAACTTGTTAGCAAGGATTGTTAGTTTTTAAGAGAACCCAAAGTCCTTTAAAATTACCTCCACTAATATAAGATCAAGAATTGAGTAGAAATTTGGTCACCTCAATAGTGGTAGTGTACCAAGAATGAATTTGTATCCGACAACATGCTAGTATACAAAAGCAAATTTGTCTGACAAAGTGTTAATATAAGATAGCGTGTGCTAGAGCCTTTGCACCAAAGAAAATGGTTTTAGAATGGATTGTGAGAAACAAGGAGGAAGGGCCCTTATATATCCATGGGAAAGGGCCCACCTCCTTGTTTACCACGAGATATTTTGTTTTTTCCTTCCTAAGTAACTTCTTAACTAACCTAAAATACCTTAAGAAATTTGTCCAACAGACCTTTCTTTAGTCAACAAGAAGGTTCTCAAGTAAGCTCCTTAAAAGCCTTAATTAGCCCTAGGAATAATGCCTAAATCAAATCTATTGACGTTTGAAAGATTTTAGGAATCAAATCGTAATTAACTCTAGATATTTTGTATTTAACCTAAAGTCAACTCCTAAATAACCTTTAAAAAGTCAAAATTGACTTTCTAAGGCAAGATTTGAAAATCTAATCAAATCAAACTTTTGCTTCTTCCTCAAGCCATCTAGGAATTTACCTTAACTTACTACAATTTACACTAAAAAAGTCAAACTATAAGCTGACCTCCCGGCTGACCTTTGCTATCTTTTAGGGAACAACTCGATCTAAATACAAAACGAATTGTACCATCGCGTTCAAAAGATCCAAATTAATCTAGGGGACCCCTTGTCTTGTTTTCCTAAACCGTTTTTCAGTATAAAAACCACTCACGGTAATTTCAAAAAAAGGTGAAAACTCTAACTTTTGGAATTTGCTTTTTCTGAAGAATATGAGTGGCTAGGGTTGTTCAGAGGGTTCAAGAAAGTAAAAGAAGATTCTTTGTTTGTGCAAATTAGACACCGTTAGTTCCTGGTTTGCCGATCAAACTATCGCTATGTTATAAATTTTTGTAAAATTCAATGTCGTTGCCAATTCTGGTACTTATGTCTATGAAAAAGTCTTCAAACTTAATAGGGCACTTATTTAGCATACAAAATACTAATCTAATTTTTAGTAGGATTTTACCACACTCCAAGTAATTTCTATGAATTTACCAATAGTTTCAAACGCGATTGACTTCTTATGGAGTCATCATGGAAGCTTGTAAAATTCTGAAACTTTTTGGGCAATTTTTGGGGAATTCCCAAAACCTTAGGAAAAAACCAAAATTCTAATTGCACTGTTTATAAAGATGCTAAAATTAGCAATTCCTTAATAATTTCCATATGAGGAGAAAATTATTCCGGTATTGAGGTTTGTCGTGGATGACTGGCTCCTTTGTTGACCTTCTGGTATGCTTTTACCCTAGAAGCACCTCTCTGTAAGCTCCAATCTTCTTTTCCTTCGTCTACTCTTGATTTTGGTTGATATTTAGTAGTTTCCTACAACACTGACACAAAAAATCCAAATTCTCTACGAATTGGATTCTACAGACTATTGGACTCTCTAGACCTAAAATTAGACTATTATACTTAGCCAGATTGTCACATGTACTTTAGTGGTTGTTTGTTACATGAACAAGATACTAGGTTTGACTAACTCTCATATCCTTAATTTCACTCAAATATGCTATATTAGCCTCACAATCTCTCAACTAATATTTAGAAATGTGAAAACATGTTGAAAAGCATATTTCCTACTTCTAAAAAGAATCCTAACTTCATTGACATGGACTACTTCTAATTTCATTCAAACACTATAATTTATGCATATTTGCATAAATATTTGTTAAATGTTGCAAAACATTCGCAAAAAATAAACCTAGAGTTCTAAGTGCCAACTTGAAGGCTTACAATTAGCTGACAAAGGTATTTGTGAACTAGGCCCAATAAAGTAGTATCATTTCTTCAATATCATTTCATTCCATCTTCTCTCTTAGTTTTCATGTAGTTTAACTAGCCCTACTACTCACTTGGCATTCCCTAAATGTACAACTTTTGGTGTACATGATTAGGGTTTGATCCTCATTGCTGAGATATAGATCTTACCGCATGGAATCGTATTTTCCTGTAAAGTGTAGATTTAGGATTCGTATATGCAAAGTGGACCTTTGGTGTGTTGTGAGCCTACAACTATGGTGCTTGTATTGTATTTGAGTGATTGTGTGTTGGAAGATTCTAACTAATATTTTTAATGTGGCTTATTTGTTTTGTATGCAAAATACTAGCATTGCATTTGTGTAGTCTTGCAATCAACAAGAAAGGTTCAACTCCCTTACTTGTGGCATACTTCATCAATTAAGCACATCAATCCCAAATTTGCTAAAAAGAATCGTCTATTGCATAGAATTTCAAAATGAACACCATCCACAATACTTTGACAAAAAAATTGCCAATCTCTGACATTTCTCTGTAACACTTAGAAATTCTAACAATTGCAGAAGATCACAACTAGCCATGATTGCACTTCCAAATTTGGTGCAAGTTCGAAAGTTTTACATTAGTGGAAAACAAAATTGTAGTGAAGTTACTATTTCCTTTCCCCAAGTTCATATCCGTGTTTTTAACCAAAAAAATCTCATCGTGGAAATAGCTCCCCTTTCACATGGGTAGAGTGTTCCTGCAAATTAACCTATAACCTCGTGTGGACCATCCTAAATAGAATGAAGATTGTAGCACTGGATGAACCATGCTGGCTTTCACCCATTTCAATTCCTTCACCCCCGCCGTTGCCAAACCTACTCTCGTTCTCCATTCATATCCCCAGAAACGTCACACTCCACATTCTAATACGAAGGCAGACAATTCAGTCCAACGGGGACGACCGGCATCCAAAGAAGATGAGATTCCGAAAGGACATTACTGCACTTGTGACAACTGACAGGTGGCCACGTAGGGGGTGAGGTCGAAACCGGCAACGACATGAAAGAACACGAGAACTGCGGAGCGCGAACAACAGTAACCGGCTAAGATGACCGGTCCACCGTCTGTTTCCGGTCGTTCTGTTGCGCGGCCTTTCTTCACGGCCGCGTCGTCGCTGCGGAGGAGGAGCTCCTCGCCATAGCCCATTTCTACCCCTCTTCGCCGCTCTTTGTCTCACTCTCTCGCTCCCTTCTCGCCTCGTTTCCATCGCCTTCGCTTCGGCCGTCGCGTGGCCTCTCCAACGAGCTCCCGGGGAGTTTTTTTGGTGCGGTTTTGGTGCCAGTGTGCGGTCGGGTTCGTGGACGTCGGGGTACGAGGTTCTTCGTGGCGTGCTCCTTCGCCTTCGTTTTCGCATTGGCGTGCGCTCGTGGCGTGAGGAGGTCGTTTCGACGAGCCGCTGAAAGCGAAGTCCATCTTCGACATTCTTTCTTGTGGTGCCGGAGTTTCGTTGTCTGGGGTCTGGCTTCGGGGGTTTGTTACTTCTGTAGGAGTATTTACGTGTTCGCGTTCTTCGTGCGTTCGCGGAGCTTTCCAGACGAGTTCCTGGATTCAGTGTCACGCAGGTGTGGTTAGCCGTGCACTTGTTAAGGTTCGGTAGGTGACTGGAGCGTTGGCTTCTTGAGCAGACGGTTCCGACGGTTGCTGCCTTTGTCGGGGTTTACGCAGGCGGGAGGAGGCTTAGGGTTCAGGGTGACGTCCTCTTGGTTCGATGTGAAACTCGAGACTAGAAATTCTGAGGCCAGGACCGGCTCCATTGAGTTCTGTGAAATTCCCAGTATGGTTAAGAAGAGGTTCGAGAAGGTTAGGGACGGTTTTTTTCATGCACTGAACAGACTCAGAACAGCCAGTATGTAGGTTTGGGTGCAACACACTCTAGTTCGTCCAGTTTCGTCGAAGTTTTCCGTCTCCGTGGCTATGGCGAGGTTACTCTGCACGAGCGGAGCGTAGGGTTTATTCTGGAGGTGGAAGTGTGGATACTCGTGGATCGCGAAGGAAGGGAGCAGCAAGCGAGCGCCACTTTTACTTGGCAAAAAATGAAGAAGAAACTGGATACACGCTTTCCGGCTGTAAGTTTACAAACCCTAGCACTTTGAAAGAAAATATTGCTTTTCGGCTTTGAGATGACGAAATATTGAACTGAAAAGCGAACCTTCGGCAGCAGATGGATGAGAGTGACAGAGAGGCAAGCATCACGTGGTGATGAGGTCTTTGGTTAATGGAAACCGGCGCCAGAGTTTGGCTTTGGGCTGTTATCGCAAGAGTGTATGTTTATATGTAAAAGGCCTTTAAAGGTTTGATATGGCATACGAGTAATGATTGGAGAAGATGGACCGTTTTCCAGCTTCTGTTCTGGTCATGTTCCACCGACGGCCGGAAAAGAGAGCTCTTGTTTTCTTTGTCGAAGTGGGTGTGATACCGTTTTTTCCGAAAGATGCCTGTGCAACCGCTCGAGTGAGGAAGCCTGTATTGGGCCGATAGAATGTCAGCGACTTGACTAGCTTCATATTTTAGTCGTAAATTTTCGTAAATGAAACTGTAAGTTGCGAGTCATGATTGCGGGAGAAAACCTCAAAGAATGTGCTGGGACGGGTTTGGTCTGGTAGACGTTTTCCCGGTGATCTGTCACGAGCTTTGGAAGTAGGAGGCCGATGTGTGATTTTTCGGGAAGTTATGTTTGAAGGGTGGGGCGGGGTTTAGGACAGACGATTCGATGTTTTGTATATTGAGTTCGCGAGCTGCACGTATTTTTTTGGTTACCACTTTAGTCCTCGGACATGAAGTTTATTTCTTACGTGGAATGGAGAAGCACATTTCTTGCTTCGCCGCACGTAATCCGTCTTCGGGAGGAGAGATGTAGCGCTTCTAAGTTGTCATCCAAGTCACAGCGAGATTGAGTAACCTCCTTTCCTCTGTCTCAGGCACGGATAAAAAAGATTATGCAAGCCGATGAAGAGGTGGGGAAGATCGCTATGGCGACACCGGTGTTGATCTGTATGTTCCTCTAAGCCTTATCTCTTTTCGTAAACTCTCCTGCGTGGCCGATCTGGAAGGCGCTTGGTGCTTACAAGGATGTTGGGCTTGATGGTTGAAGCTAGTGGAACATGCTCCTGCCATTTTGCTTCTCTTGAGGTGTGGTAGGAAGTGAATAGCGTTTTGCCCGTTTCGTTTTATGCATCCACAACGGGGAGCTGATGAAGTCAGTGGGCAGTGGTGGCAGGTTGTCACTGCCGTACATTGTGTTTCCAGGCGTCATGCACGGTCCGAGACTTTGTGACTGAATAGTCATAAGGTCAAGACTGCACTCCAAGTCCTCGTGCTAGCAATATCTGTACGTAGCTGATGAAAAGTTGTTTAGCTTGTAAATGAGTCTTCCGGCTGTTTTTACGGTATTCCAGAGTTGACCCGGAGTTTCGCTCTTTTGGTGCAGCTAAAGCTTTGGAGCTGTTTCTTCAGAACCTCTGCGACAAAACTTATGAGATCACTCTTCGGAGGGGCGCAAAGACTATGAGTTCGATCCACTTGTAAGTGACGACGCGTCTGTCTTTGCTCGTCGGGTGTGTTTGGAACGATGTTTAACGTCGTCTAAGCCACCATTCGTTTCGTTTCCATTTGGAGAGTGGTACCTGAACTCTTTCATGTAGATCTGGCGGTCTACTCGTTTCAGAAAAACTATTGCTTCTCTCGTCGTAAGTGAGTTCGTCGACGAATTAGAGTACGCTACTCCTGATTTATTTTTTTCCCGTGTTGACCCCGCAGGAAACAGTGTGTTCAGACGAACAGTGTGTTTGACTTTCTTCAAGAGATTGTTTCGAAGGTTCCCGATATCGGGCCCGAATCTTACCATGATGAGAGGAATCCTGGAAGGAGGAGGTATGTGGTGTTCAAGTTCCATCTCTTCGTACGCGTTGGAGCCATTACCGCACATGTGAATCTTTTTGTGGTATCTGATCCTGTTGGTCTGTATTTGCGCAAACGTACCGGCCGTGTGTGCCGTGTTGGTCGACAGCGGGCCCGAGCTATTTGACTTCCTTTGTTGTTGATGCTCACATCCGGGAATGTTTGCAGTAGGTTTGTTGGAGTCAAATGTGTCCGCCTTTGATGAGTCATAATAACCTGTTTTGGGCCGTTGTCTTTGTGCAGAAAGCAGTCCGATGGGGATGACAGCGACGAGGAGGAGGTGGTGAAACGGCCGAAAGCGGTATGTGGTTTCTTCGCTCCGCCTGTATCCTTTCCGAGTACTGACACTCGTGCATGCACATCACTTTTTGTGAACGTGCTTTGCGCTTCTGCGTTTCTGTGGTTTGGGCGGTATGTATGAGGTGTCTTCAGGGATCGTACTCCAGCCTTGAACAGTGAAAAATCCGCATGGGTTGGAAGGTCTGCAATTTGCGAGACGCTTATGGGGCTGACCTGTGTGTGCAGGAGGTTCAGTCCACTTCAGGCCGTGGTCGAGGACGCGGCCGGGGTAGAGGCCGAGGAAGAGGAAGGGGGCCCAACGGGACTGCAAGTACGCGCACCAACGGGGTTGAGAAAGCGGAAGATTCTGAAGATGCAGAAATGGATACGGGCTCGCCGTCCTCTGACCAAGCGGCCGATGTAATTTTAGACCCTATAGATCATAAACCCAAACCGGAGGCCGTCAGCGCGGATGCTACTCCCACTTCGTCCGGCCCTTCATCTAGGTCTCCGAAAGTCCTTGGATTTGATTTGAACATGGACTTGGACGAGAATGGCGAAATAGCTCCCGAAGCACCTGCGAAAGAGGAGGAGGAGCAAGAGTTGGACGGGCCTCCCAAAGATTCGGATGTAGATAGCGAGAATGTCTTAGGGGTCACACTGCCTTTACAAGGGGTCGAAGGTCGCCCCTCCGTGCATCCCGATGAGGACGATTACGACTGTGAAGATGAAGAAGATGGTTAGTTAGGTCGCTGTGCTTTCGTTACTGCCATGTGTGATTCTCGTGGCTTTTGCTTTACTGACTACACTGACCGCTTGTATGGAACACTCTTGGGGTTGATTCATCCCCTGCGACTACATTTTACAAATGTAAATACAATCCTTCTTCACAGCTTCGGGTCGTTGTGCTTTTGCTTTGGTTGAGGGACGATCTGAATTACGTAGTAGTTTGTTGTATCACAGAAGGTGGGGAGCTTTTTATATTAGATAAGGTTCATATTTAAGAGTTCTGGCCTAAATCACTGACGGAATTGATGACCCATTTTAGTCATCCTGCGGTGGCCAGAAGGTGGAATTGTGATCCTGTGGAAAGCTGCAAGCCCAGTGTGGTGACAGTGATCTGCAGTTTTAGCCTCTTGTTTTTTTGTTTTTGTTTTAAATTTCAATTACCGTGTGCGAAATGTTGTGGGCAAAATCGCCATGTGGCGGGGATTTCGCACAAAAGAAAACATTAGAACACAGTCAGCGCACCAAAATACAAGACATGAAATGAACTCTACACTACAATGACATATAGCAATACCGCTACACTCATTGGTCTGAAAAAGCTTCGAGAATTTCACCAAACATGTTTATGGAGATCTTTGAGTAACAAAAAATGATAGTTTCATTGTTGTTTTAGCATTCTTAACTTAGTATGAGTGGGACTAAATATCAGTATGAATGTAGTATATAAAATTTTGTCTAAGCCATGCAAATAAAATAGAGGGCAAACAAATTGGCTTCTGATCCTGTAAATGAATTTGACTATGTTTTCACCAAAACAGCTCCCAAACTGCCATTTGTAGGACAGGTACCAAATTTAAAATAAAATACATTCTTGGACACATGTAACCATAGGATTTTCTACTAAGGTTGTTCAAGAACACATGGAAAATTTTTCAGAAATTTCCACTGTGTAGATTGCAAGATTTTAGGATTGGAAGTGACAAATATCTTTTTTTTGGCCCTGCGAAAATCCAGGCAGCTGCACTTCAAAAGGTCACATTTGTATGAAAAAATGTTTAAAATGGTGGTAACTCTTTGAATTCATTTTTCAAGTGTAGTTGGCTAGGTGTTTGCAAAATTTTAGATCATTTGGAATTGTAGAACATCCAGGAAAAAAATAGTAGGTAGAAAGGAGTAGAGAATGATTCAAAATATTAAATTGTTAACAATTTATTTTTGGAATTAAAAAATGTTAATATCAATGGTTGTAATATTGTAGTTATCAATCTTTACCAAAAAGTTTAAACTATGTAGTCAAAAGTTGTGAAAATTGTTGGGCTTTAAAGCTACTCCTTGGGTATATGTTGTATTAAAATTTCAAAGAAAATAAATGAAAACTCCATTCTTAGTGAATTGTCCAAAATTTCTATGTTGCTAAAAAACATAGTTTAGGCATTGAGGGATTAATGAAGTGTGTTAAGAAAAAATTCTTGAAATTAATAAAAGAAAATGGATTTGTGTGGAAATATGACAATTTGGACCCTAAGGTAAAGATCCTTTACTTTCCATGAATCAAGGCTCCTTTAACTATAAAACATCTTGAATGCAAGTTTGTCCATGGATTGTAGGGCATTCTAATAACCTCCATTTGCTGATTTAGAGTACCTACTTTATTCTAGAAGGTTTGGGAGGTCAAAAAATAGTTTTAGGACGACATTTAATATTCCAAAGAGATGGAAAAAGTGATGATTATTTCATCCATATTTTTTAAGATTTGGTTGAGTACGTTTGAAAGGGGGTGTTGGAAGTCACCTCTCTTTGTGGTATTGTTGATTTTCCTACATAGGAAGATGCCTTATTCTTGGATGAGTCGGATGAGTCACATCTAGAGTATTTTGGACAAGTTCAAGTTCCTTATTCTTGATATGAATTTGAGCGATAAAAGTGTTCTAAAAAATAAAATTAGCTCAAATAATGAAATGAAGATAATGAAGTGCAATTTCTATTCCAATTAAAATTTTTGAAAAATTCCTAAAATTGAATACTTTACTACAAATTGAATTTTAGGTCTAAAACCATGGTCTCTTGATTTGCTTCCTATCTTTAACCCCTAAAGGACCATTGTCTCTTTTGGGGACAAGTGGGATTTCGAGTAGGTACCTATGGGCTGAAATTGATTTTTTGATTTTTTGAAACTTTTTTTGAAGATAAAAGAGTTGATTAGCTTTGTGGGATTATTATTATTTTTAATTAGTACTTAGGAACAAAAGTAATGCCCAAATAAAGTCAAAACAAGGGAAGGGGCCGGGGACATGGAGAGAGGAAAAAAATTTCAAAATTTTTAATTTCAAAAAATTTATTCATCATATATTATATTTTCCATACATAGAAAACTTTGATTCATTCCATTTGGATATTTTATGAAAAAACTATGGACAGTCTTGTTTTGGGGCAATTAGAGTATTTTATTGAAAAAATATCTTGTTGGATTCATTTCCTAATGCAATTTTTACAATTTTTCCAAAAAACAAAGATCCACATGGTATATTTTGTTTGTTAGAACAATTTTACCATTGCGATTAGTGCATCTTAATTCCATTTTAGAGATATTAATAATTTAGATTTTCCTTCCACCTCGTACCTACTTATATAAATAAAAAATTCAAGAATAATAATTAAGTACTATTGAATTCTTCTTTTCCTAAACTCTAAGCTCAATTCCAAAACTATAAAGATTTAAAGATCAAAAATTTGTAGTGCAAAAGATTAAAGTTAAAAATGTTCAAAGTGAAAAGATCTAGTCCAGCACTGTGCTGAAAAACTTAATTTTCCACTTTAAACGCAGATACCTTGATAACTATGCAATCCAAATTCTAAAAAAAAAGTCTGCAGATTTTCATAATAAATAGCGGTAAAATCCTACAATTAAACATAAAAAATTTCTTATTTTTCATGCTTTTAGCCTTGGTCTTTACATGTTTGGTGAAATTCTCGAAGCTTTTTCAGACCAATGAGTGTAGCGGTATTGCTATATGTCATTGTAGTGTAGAGTTCATTTCATGTCTTGTATTTTGGTGCGCTGACTGTGTTCTAATGTTTTCTTTTGTGCGAAATCCCCGCCACATGGCGATTTTGCCCACAACATTTCGCACACGGTAATTGAAATTTAAAACAAAAACAAAAAAACAAGAGGCTAAAACTGCAGATCACTGTCACCACACTGGGCTTGCAGCTTTCCACAGGATCACAATTCCACCTTCTGGCCACCGCAGGATGACTAAAATGGGTCATCAATTCCGTCAGTGATTTAGGCCAGAACTCTTAAATATGAACCTTATCTAATATAAAAAGCTCCCCACCTTCTGTGATACAACAAACTACTACGTAATTCAGATCGTCCCTCAACCAAAGCAAAAGCACAACGACCCGAAGCTGTGAAGAAGGATTGTATTTACATTTGTAAAATGTAGTCGCAGGGGATGAATCAACCCCAAGAGTGTTCCATACAAGCGGTCAGTGTAGTCAGTAAAGCAAAAGCCACGAGAATCACACATGGCAGTAACGAAAGCACAGCGACCTAACTAACCATCTTCTTCATCTTCACAGTCGTAATCGTCCTCATCGGGATGCACGGAGGGGCGACCTTCGACCCCTTGTAAAGGCAGTGTGACCCCTAAGACATTCTCGCTATCTACATCCGAATCTTTGGGAGGCCCGTCCAACTCTTGCTCCTCCTCCTCTTTCGCAGGTGCTTCGGGAGCTATTTCGCCATTCTCGTCCAAGTCCATGTTCAAATCAAATCCAAGGACTTTCGGAGACCTAGATGAAGGGCCGGACGAAGTGGGAGTAGCATCCGCGCTGACGGCCTCCGGTTTGGGTTTATGATCTATAGGGTCTAAAATTACATCGGCCGCTTGGTCAGAGGACGGCGAGCCCGTATCCATTTCTGCATCTTCAGAATCTTCCGCTTTCTCAACCCCGTTGGTGCGCGTACTTGCAGTCCCGTTGGGCCCCCTTCCTCTTCCTCGGCCTCTACCCCGGCCGCGTCCTCGACCACGGCCTGAAGTGGACTGAACCTCCTGCACACACAGGTCAGCCCCATAAGCGTCTCGCAAATTGCAGACCTTCCAACCCATGCGGATTTTTCACTGTTCAAGGCTGGAGTACGATCCCTGAAGACACCTCATACATACCGCCCAAACCACAGAAACGCAGAAGCGCAAAGCACGTTCACAAAAAGTGATGTGCATGCACGAGTGTCAGTACTCGGAAAGGATACAGGCGGAGCGAAGAAACCACATACCGCTTTCGGCCGTTTCACCACCTCCTCCTCGTCGCTGTCATCCCCATCGGACTGCTTTCTGCACAAAGACAACGGCCCAAAACAGGTTATTATGACTCATCAAAGGCGGACACATTTGACTCCAACAAACCTACTGCAAACATTCCCGGATGTGAGCATCAACAACAAAGGAAGTCAAATAGCTCGGGCCCGCTGTCGACCAACACGGCACACACGGCCGGTACGTTTGCGCAAATACAGACCAACAGGATCAGATACCACAAAAAGATTCACATGTGCGGTAATGGCTCCAACGCGTACGAAGAGATGGAACTTGAACACCACATACCTCCTCCTTCCAGGATTCCTCTCATCATGGTAAGATTCGGGCCCGATATCGGGAACCTTCGAAACAATCTCTTGAAGAAAGTCAAACACACTGTTCGTCTGAACACACTGTTTCCTGCGGGGTCAACACGGGAAAAAAATAAATCAGGAGTAGCGTACTCTAATTCGTCGACGAACTCACTTACGACGAGAGAAGCAATAGTTTTTCTGAAACGAGTAGACCGCCAGATCTACATGAAAGAGTTCAGGTACCACTCTCCAAATGGAAACGAAACGAATGGTGGCTTAGACGACGTTAAACATCGTTCCAAACACACCCGACGAGCAAAGACAGACGCGTCGTCACTTACAAGTGGATCGAACTCATAGTCTTTGCGCCCCTCCGAAGAGTGATCTCATAAGTTTTGTCGCAGAGGTTCTGAAGAAACAGCTCCAAAGCTTTAGCTGCACCAAAAGAGCGAAACTCCGGGTCAACTCTGGAATACCGTAAAAACAGCCGGAAGACTCATTTACAAGCTAAACAACTTTTCATCAGCTACGTACAGATATTGCTAGCACGAGGACTTGGAGTGCAGTCTTGACCTTATGACTATTCAGTCACAAAGTCTCGGACCGTGCATGACGCCTGGAAACACAATGTACGGCAGTGACAACCTGCCACCACTGCCCACTGACTTCATCAGCTCCCCGTTGTGGATGCATAAAACGAAACGGGCAAAACGCTATTCACTTCCTACCACACCTCAAGAGAAGCAAAATGGCAGGAGCATGTTCCACTAGCTTCAACCATCAAGCCCAACATCCTTGTAAGCACCAAGCGCCTTCCAGATCGGCCACGCAGGAGAGTTTACGAAAAGAGATAAGGCTTAGAGGAACATACAGATCAACACCGGTGTCGCCATAGCGATCTTCCCCACCTCTTCATCGGCTTGCATAATCTTTTTTATCCGTGCCTGAGACAGAGGAAAGGAGGTTACTCAATCTCGCTGTGACTTGGATGACAACTTAGAAGCGCTACATCTCTCCTCCCGAAGACGGATTACGTGCGGCGAAGCAAGAAATGTGCTTCTCCATTCCACGTAAGAAATAAACTTCATGTCCGAGGACTAAAGTGGTAACCAAAAAAATACGTGCAGCTCGCGAACTCAATATACAAAACATCGAATCGTCTGTCCTAAACCCCGCCCCACCCTTCAAACATAACTTCCCGAAAAATCACACATCGGCCTCCTACTTCCAAAGCTCGTGACAGATCACCGGGAAAACGTCTACCAGACCAAACCCGTCCCAGCACATTCTTTGAGGTTTTCTCCCGCAATCATGACTCGCAACTTACAGTTTCATTTACGAAAATTTACGACTAAAATATGAAGCTAGTCAAGTCGCTGACATTCTATCGGCCCAATACAGGCTTCCTCACTCGAGCGGTTGCACAGGCATCTTTCGGAAAAAACGGTATCACACCCACTTCGACAAAGAAAACAAGAGCTCTCTTTTCCGGCCGTCGGTGGAACATGACCAGAACAGAAGCTGGAAAACGGTCCATCTTCTCCAATCATTACTCGTATGCCATATCAAACCTTTAAAGGCCTTTTACATATAAACATACACTCTTGCGATAACAGCCCAAAGCCAAACTCTGGCGCCGGTTTCCATTAACCAAAGACCTCATCACCACGTGATGCTTGCCTCTCTGTCACTCTCATCCATCTGCTGCCGAAGGTTCGCTTTTCAGTTCAATATTTCGTCATCTCAAAGCCGAAAAGCAATATTTTCTTTCAAAGTGCTAGGGTTTGTAAACTTACAGCCGGAAAGCGTGTATCCAGTTTCTTCTTCATTTTTTGCCAAGTAAAAGTGGCGCTCGCTTGCTGCTCCCTTCCTTCGCGATCCACGAGTATCCACACTTCCACCTCCAGAATAAACCCTACGCTCCGCTCGTGCAGAGTAACCTCGCCATAGCCACGGAGACGGAAAACTTCGACGAAACTGGACGAACTAGAGTGTGTTGCACCCAAACCTACATACTGGCTGTTCTGAGTCTGTTCAGTGCATGAAAAAAACCGTCCCTAACCTTCTCGAACCTCTTCTTAACCATACTGGGAATTTCACAGAACTCAATGGAGCCGGTCCTGGCCTCAGAATTTCTAGTCTCGAGTTTCACATCGAACCAAGAGGACGTCACCCTGAACCCTAAGCCTCCTCCCGCCTGCGTAAACCCCGACAAAGGCAGCAACCGTCGGAACCGTCTGCTCAAGAAGCCAACGCTCCAGTCACCTACCGAACCTTAACAAGTGCACGGCTAACCACACCTGCGTGACACTGAATCCAGGAACTCGTCTGGAAAGCTCCGCGAACGCACGAAGAACGCGAACACGTAAATACTCCTACAGAAGTAACAAACCCCCGAAGCCAGACCCCAGACAACGAAACTCCGGCACCACAAGAAAGAATGTCGAAGATGGACTTCGCTTTCAGCGGCTCGTCGAAACGACCTCCTCACGCCACGAGCGCACGCCAATGCGAAAACGAAGGCGAAGGAGCACGCCACGAAGAACCTCGTACCCCGACGTCCACGAACCCGACCGCACACTGGCACCAAAACCGCACCAAAAAAACTCCCCGGGAGCTCGTTGGAGAGGCCACGCGACGGCCGAAGCGAAGGCGATGGAAACGAGGCGAGAAGGGAGCGAGAGAGTGAGACAAAGAGCGGCGAAGAGGGGTAGAAATGGGCTATGGCGAGGAGCTCCTCCTCCGCAGCGACGACGCGGCCGTGAAGAAAGGCCGCGCAACAGAACGACCGGAAACAGACGGTGGACCGGTCATTTTTTTTATTTAATTCGATTTTAAGATTTTGTTACAAATTATAAATTGGTTAGTGAGAACTGAGAATTGTGAGCTCCTAGTAAGCTACCCGGATTTATTTTTGTAACTCTCATTTTTCTTCTTTTTGACTTTGGCACTGTTTTTTTAATATCTTTTTATAAGTATATTATTTAACTCTATTTCATCAGATGTATCAGAAAGAGAGGTGAATCATCTCTTGGGATTCTGAAATTTGCTTGGTTGAATGAGAATGTAAGGTAAGGACACCTAGAATTGCACCAATATGCTCTATGGCATAACTAATGTGCTCTAGAAAATGATCAACAGTTTCTGGACATTGTTAAAGGACTATGAATCAAACTACAAGTGATTCCATAATTTATGGACACACAAGGAATTAATTTAAAATTTTCAAAGATAGAAGGTGTAGGGTGCTACAATTGTCATGTAGGTGATGCCAAAATGAAGTCAATGCACACAAATAAATGACACTTAACCCCTAAAGGTCCAAATTGCATTTTTTGGCAAAATAGCAATTTGGGGTAGCTCACTACGAATGGAGTTTTTGGTTTTTTTTGCTGAAATTTTTGCACAACACAAGCCCGAGGAGTAGCTTTAAGGCCGAACAATTTTTATAAATTTTGACTACATGATTTAAAAGTTATTGCATGATATGTAATTTTCAATGCTCGGTGGGTAGCCCAAAAATTTCTTAAGAAATCACTTTTTTCAAAAATAAAAATTGGAAATTGATTTTCTAGATTTATTTATATGTGAAAAGCTTTTCATCATTCCATTTTAATTTACAAGATGGAAGTTATGAGGTGTTCTAGTTTGCAAGCAATCATGGATTCCCTACTCAGAAATAAACTTTGAAGTCCTTTATTTAACTCAATTTTTAATATTTTTTGAAAAAAAATTTTAAAAAAATGTTGTAGATTGTTTATTATTACATTACCACCGTTGGGATTAGGATTTTTCAGTTCTATAATTAAATTCGTAACAATTTGAAATGGTGTTTTGTATCACTTTGTACTTCTTTCTATATACTATATTTTTCCTATATGTTGTGCAATTCCAAATGATCTAAAAAATTTTAAGCATATAGCCAACTTGACTTGAAGAATGAATCCAAAGAGTAACAATCATTTTGAACATTTTTTCATGAAAATGTGACCTTGTGAAGTGCATCTGCCTGTATTTTGCAAACTACATGGAGGAAAATTCTGAATTTTTTCCACATCTTTTTAAAATAGTTTACTACAACATCAAAAATGGTAGTTTAGGAGTGTTTTTGGTGAAAATATAGTCTCCGACCTTTAGAGGTTAAGAGAAGTTAAAACAATAGAGAGTGCACCTAAATTTGACCACTTGTAAGGTTGCCACCTCCACAATACTAATAATAGAGGTTCACATTATTTTAAATTGACCTTACATTTGTCTTTGTCATATGCACCATTTTGGATATCTTCCCTATTTATCTTCCCTTCAAAAATAGGGGTCAATTTTGAAGAATGCTACATTTTATGTGTAATTTTTGGGATTTGATAAAATATTAATTTGAAGTATATATTGTGTTCATTGTCAATATTGAAGTATGGATGTGTAGGAAGCATAATATTAAGTATATCACAATGATTTCAGTGTATTTGACATAAGTAGTATATAATTTGAGGTACACAATGATAACAATTTTTTGGTCATATTGAGGTTCATCTATGACTCTTTGAACTACCAATGCAAATTATAATCAAACATTTTACATGTATGGAAAGCTACATATTGGGCACACATTGTACAAATATCATTTCATATTTGAGCTTAATACCATTTGGATGTTAAGATGACTTCCATGAAAGAGATGTTCATTGTCGAAATTTTCAATCTAATGGTGTTTGTCTTACAATATTTTAGAACATTATCTATAGAGTATTTTCTAGTAGTCAAGTATTATTATACCATATATATATATATATATATATATATATATGCACACACACACACACACAATACTACTACTATATAGTAGTAGTAGTAATATTTCCGATCTCCTAGGAAGGCTGACATGAATAGAGTGTCTATTCGTAATGACAATGAGCCAATGTCCACTGGATCAATGGCCATTGCTGCAAAAATACACACATTTCTAGTTTTTTTTGGATTAATGTCTTTTCTACATTAAAAAATCATGTAGATCAATGTATTTAATCTTAAAATGTGTATTTATTTTTAAAAAATTGTTTGATTTCTATTATATACAAATTCACTGGCTTCCTTGTCATTATTTAATTTGACATGTATACTTAATCTCTTAAACACCATTGTCCTTGTGGGGAACAATATGGATTTTGGGCAAGGTCATACAACTTCAATTTTTGTCATGATTTTTTGAAACTTTTTTGCAACATAGAAAAATACATTTACTTTTTGGAAATATAATTTTTATTTGAAGTGGTATATGGAAGTTGGAGTTATGTCAAAATAAGCTCAAAACATATCAGAGAGTGGGAAGCAAATATATACATTTTAAATTAATTTTTAAAATTTTTTCTCATAGAATATATTTTTGTCTATAAGGAAAGCTTTGATTTAGTCCATTTGGATTAATGATGTGAAAGTTTTAAAATATTTTGTTTGGGGGGGCAATTGTAGCATCTTCTTGAGAGAATAACATATTAAATGGATTTGTTTCTTAACTCAATTTTCAAAATTTTCAAAATGAAGAGTTTTGCAATGTTTATTTTGCTTATTAAAAGAATATCACCATTAGAATTAGTGTGTTTCAATTTCATCTTAGAAATATTAACAATTTAGATTTTTCCTTCTATTTTGTTATTTAGATTTTCCTTACTTCTTAGTAACAAATTTTTTAAGAGTGCAAACTAAGTATTTTTTATTGTATTTTTTTTCCTAAATCGTTAAATTAGTTCCCCACCATAAAGATTTAAACCTCCAAACTTTGTAGTACAAAAACTTTAAGTCAAGAAGTTTCAAAGTCAAATAATCTAGTAATGCAAGGCGTATTAAATTTTGTTTTCTTCACTTTCATCACAACTATCTTGCAATTTGTATTTTCAAAGTTTCTAAAATTTCTTCCACATATTTTCATATTAGTGTAGCGTAAGATCTAATAGTTAGATGTGCAAAAGGAACTCAATATTTTTGTTCTTTGCAATAGAATGGCAGGTTTGAGTGTTTTTAGACCATAAAAAAGGAGAGATGCTTTAGGGATTAAAAGTACTAAAAGTGAATGTATGAGTGATTCAAATTTCATCCTATTTTTCATTATACATTTTTGAATATGTGATAGTTCTATATCATTGAATCCATATTAAATCTCTACATCTTTTCATATGGATATCTTCTAAATTTTGCAAAATTATATATACAAATATATTGATATCATATTTATGTCAATATAATTTTTTAAATTTTAATTATGGTGAGACTTAATGGATGAACATCAATCTTAAGAGATTTTAAAATTTTTGAAGATAGAAAAATAAATTACTCGCTAATATTTGTATGTCTTTTAGATATAATCAAGATGATCCAATCTATGCATTGTAATAAGTAACTATATCTATTCTACAATTTTTGTCTTTATATATTCATTGTATAAATGACCAATATCTTTAGTTTAAAAAATTTATGCATAAAATATTTTATATTGAAGTTTAATGATTATTATATACACCTTGTTTTAAATCCTATTTTTTTCACTTCTAAGCCCAATTTCTAAAGGATACAACAATGCTATTCAAAATTGTATAGACAAAAAATTCCAACATCCTTCAGAGGGAAGGGGAGAATTTCTATTTATGATTGAGACTTCTGTAGAGACTAGCTACCTTAACTAGATTGAAATTTCATTTCATCATTATATATCATAGTGTCCTTTCAAAGATCATTGTGAGACATTTTTTCACACATATTACATCATAGCCTACCTTTTTAAAAGTTTAAGTATATTCAAATTTGGTTCATTTTACAACATACCCACATATCCAATGAATTTAGATTTTTGTGTGTCATTGTCACAATTATTTCATAACAATGTTGGAAATATTTCATGAAACAATTGAAAATTGTGAAAAAATTAATGCAATGGAGTGGACATAAATATAAATAATGTAAAGCACCTTGAATGTTGTTTTTGTGTGAAAATAGGGAGTAAATTTTGAATGACTTGATGATTTAAGGTAGAACCACCTATATATGATCATTTAAGTGATTATGTGACACGTGTGACGAGTATGAGGAGATGCATATTTTTTCTTTGGAGAGAGAGATAAGAAATAAGGGAATTGTAATTTTTATGTCAAAATTGAAATTTTTCTTGTTTATTGAAAGCCCAAAAGTACATTTCACCAATAGCCAATGTTTAGAGTCATCTTATTCCAATCATTTAAGAACTACATTTCTACTTACTACTTACTACTTTCTTGCTTACTACTTTAGGACATGTGTCATCACCTTATTAATCACAACCTTGAAGAAGAAAAAAAAACATTCTAAGATTTGGTTGAAAATTTGTTCTAACCTTGGTTGGAAATAGATGCACTATAGTTGAGTATGAGATCCCAATTGGATATAGGTAGTTCTTCTTAAGTAGAGGAAGTTTACCAAACACTCCCAACTAAAAGCAATATCTATTGCATTTAATCTTTAAAGGACATTCCATATTGGTAGTTGGTCAAACTTCATTAGTTTTCTAAGGTAAAATATTTTTTTATATTGTAATACATATCCAAAAGTTAACTTCATTTTCATAATTAAAAAGATTAAAATGCAGATTATACAATTTTTAAAATAATTTCAAAATAATAATAGTAATAATTACAAAAATGCTTAAATAGTATGAAGTGTTTTGCAAAAATGGAGATGATAAAGATTACATTATGGTGTAATTAGCATACTCTTTAATCTCACACGAAGATAAAATTGATGGACAAAGCTCAAAATTGGTGTATTTTAAACTTTCAAGATGCTACCTTCAAAGTGTTATAAAATTACATTTTTAACAAATTTGGAAAAAATAAAAGTGGATAATAATTAGATTAGTAAAGCTAAAGTTTTTAAGGAAAACTTAACAATATTTAAAATCAAGAACTACATGTAATTTGAGTTTGATTTTTCAAAATACCCCTTGACTTGATTTGTCCTTTGAAGGTAAAAAAACCCCTCACAATCTATCATTAGTCTTCCAAAAGAAAAGAGACAAAAAGAAAATGGTCACTTGGAATTCTTTCCACCTTAGAAGAGACCTTTGCACTACGATGTGTTGTATCTTGTTGGGTGACAATGATGCAAAGGTCTCTCGTCTTTTGGGTTTGTAAAAAATATTTTACCACAAACTCTATTCTTGCTTCTTAAATTTGGTTGAACCTATTTTCTTTGTAGACCATTCTTAGTGCTTGTAAAGGTTGTTATCTTTGGCATTAAGAATAATATGCATTGCCATATGACTAAACTATACACTTAACCTTCTTATTGCAAATTACCTCTAATGGATCTTGGACACTATAAATATTTTAATGTCCGTCCTTCTTGGTAACTACCATAAAAACAAGTTGGCAAGTAATTACAAAGAAGCTACCAAATGATTACAAAGATGACAAAAATTTTAAAAATCCTTCCAAGCATGAAAATACACATGATATTTATAGTTATATAATAAAACAAAAATTACAATTCATGTCAAGAATGAAGGAAGAAAAATCTTTGAAGTAATGAAAATTCTTGAAAGAATAAGAAAATGCATGAACCACAACAAAATAATAATAATAAAGGAAGACTTTGAGGGAGATTTATATGATCATAGAGAAAAGTCATAACTAATAGTGATTAGAACTTCCACAACACATGACTAAACATGTGATAGTTACAAGTTACAAAACAAAATGTTGAAATGCAACTTAGCAAAAAAGCAAAAGGAACTAAGATCTCTAAAGTGATGGTATTGTCAAAATGGGGAAAAGTGCAAGACTTCAAGTAGACTTCTATGATCTCAATTTTTGGCTTGATTTTTGGAAAAAAATTTCAAAGATAAAAAATAGATTAGCTTTTTAGGAATATTATTTGTAGACCCATTGATGTTCAAGAGCAAAAATTAAGACACACTAAGCTCAAAATGCTAAACTCCAAGAAACAAAAAAATTACAAAAATTCTCTTCTCTTCTTATTTTATTTTATTTATTTTTCATAAATTTATTTATTTATTTAAGTAAAAAGATTTCATTCTATTTAGATTAGTGATGTTGAAGTTATGGAGCATCTTGTTTTATTGGCAATGAAGGCATCTTTCTAAAACACTAATATATTGGATTTGTTTTTGAACTCAATTTAAGAAAAATTCAAACAATAAAGTTCCACATGGTTTATTTTGCTTGCTTGAACTATCACACCATTGGAATTGGTGCATTTATATTCTATCTTACAACCAATAGTGATTATGTTTTTCTTTATATCTCAATTGAATCTCTTTTTAACAATTTTTTAAAGAATGAAAATCAAGTTGTTATTTTCTGAATTTTTTTTAAAACTTTGATAGTGTAGATTGCAAGATATTTGCATTTACAATGGCAAAATTGTTTTTTCTTCTATATGGATAACTAGATTATAAGGCTTTGAGTCTTCTTTACTTTTAAAATTTCTTTTACACATTTTTTTTACTATTTTAGTGCAAGATCCTATGGTTGCGTGTGGAAAGAATTTTTTTAAAGTTTTGCTCTCTATAATAGAAATGGCAAATTTGAGTGTTTTTGACAAAAAAAACCCCAAAAAACCTTGGTTTTTAAAGGGTAAGAAGAAGATGAACAAAGTAAGTCAAACAAGAAAATTATGCAAAATTTTATTTCAAAAAAACAAACTTGTCCACTCAAAGGAATGTTTATATTATTTGTGGTAATTTTGGGGCAAGTACAAACAAATTAGTAGTCTTTGGGTGAATCTAGTTGTTGCCGTCACATTGGTGCCCTATGCATCATTTCAACCGTGTACAATTTTGTACATCAAAAATTGTTGGTTGAAGTTAAGGTAAACCAAATAGCTAGTTTGCCATATTGGCATTGTTGAAAAAGTTTGAAATTTTTTCTACAAAAAGACAAATGTGAGAAACAAAGAGAAAAATTGAAATTACACTTTCTTGACAAAGTTTGAATTTGTAATTAATTACTTTAATTTGCATCATATAGGAGTAATAGCAAGGTGAACATCAATACCTTAAGATAGGTTGGGTTTTTTTGGTTACATTGAGATCTTCCAAACCATATGTCCCCTAATCACGTTTTTGGTATCGTTCAAAAATTCTTGGCAAGGAGGGATGCATGGGCTTTGTTCTATAGCATTTTGACCTACAACATGAAATTTATTGAATTTCTAAGTTTTTATAAATTAAAAAAATAGAAAATTACGCTTACTTTTATTTTCAAGACTATGGCAAGGGCATGGGGCATACTAGTTGAAATAAAATAAGATTGGTTTATCCTTACAAGGTGAGATATAGCAATGAAGACTATTTTTCAATTTTTTAAACTATAGACTTTCATTCATTGATCAATAATATATTCATTAATGAGTCATTTGTCATCCCTTATGATAATGTATGGATGATATCCCACAAAAAAGCTCTTCGATCTTTGTAATGGCAAAAAATGGAACTAAGATTTTGGGTGCTCCATTTCTTGCAATATAAAAAAAAAAAAATTTTAAGAATCTAAAATCTTATTAAATGAGACCCAATTTTTTTCTCATAATTTAATAATAGGAAGCATTCTTATTTTATATAGATATTGTTTCAATTTTTTTGCTTTCATTTGAATAGGTGTAAAAATGTACAACTATAATTTAGTTCTTTTTTTAATCAACAAGAGCTTCTTAACCCTTTAAGTATTGAGAAGCCTACATTGAGCCTCATGTTTTTTAAGCAATTTAAAAGATTTTACTTGGAATTTTCTATTAATTAAAATAATTTAGTTTTTTGAACAAATGCATGCAATGTTATCTACTTAAGCTAATGATATAAAAGAACATTCTATTTTGATTATTCTTTCTATAGTATGATCTATCAAAGCAATTAATTTAAAATTGTGCATTTTCAAATATATAAAGGATTAATTTATATTTCCATAGATTTTGAACTCAATTTTCCATCAAATGAAAAATTATATTTATGAATTTATTCAAGTAGTAGAATACTAGCAAAAAGAAAAATTGAAATATAGAATTGAGCCTTCAAATTTTTTTTCTAAAACTTGAGTTTTGAAGTTTAAATATTACAATCTTGTAATTGGTTGAAATCTTGAGATCTTCACTTCAAATAAATTAGAGTATATACTTCAACAATATTTTAAGATTGAAGATAATTCAAATCTATAAAAGAATCTGGCATACTATTTGATTGCAAATTTCATATTCATTGTCATATTATTTACTAAAACGATTATGTTCATAATCATCTACATCATCACTTTATAATCACATTACTTCTTTTTCATACCACTTCATATTTGTATGATGATTTAGATTACATTGTTCTACTACAAAAATGAGAGGCAATACCCTTCATGAAGAACTTTTTCAATACAAAAATACTCCCTAGGCTATACCCCTTATGCTTTCACAAATTTATAATTGTCCCTTAAGATTATGGACACCAAAATGTTAGTGTATGTTGAAGACAAATATATTTTATATTTATTATAATTTTGCATATATGTAAATGAGATCTTATGTTGATGAATGATCATATGTAGTAACTTTGATTTTCATATGGATTTTGGCTATATGTTATTTATATATATATATGAAATGGGAAAATAGATTATAGGGTAGAGACACTTGCAACCCAACTTGCAATAGCCACTCATGTATTCATATCACAAGCCCTCTCCTTCCTCATTCCAATGGCCAAGAGATTATGACATATAATATTGGCTTTTTTGTTGTGTATATGGAGAAAAGACTATTTAGACAAAGTAACTTTGGGTGTGATTTTGTAGCTAGAAGAACTCCAACCTACTTTCGAGGTTGGCATGAATTAAGAATTTGTTCATCTTGGATCCCACTTGAAATCCATTGGATGACAAGAGTTCCACCAAGACTATGTACCTTCATTAGAAAAGAGAGTCTAAACTACCAAATATACAAACTATATGGAGATTTTTGGTGGAAGAATATAGGAATTTGGGTATATATTATATATAATTTGTAGAAGTAAAGGTTGAGTTTTTTGTGAAGAGATTATAGCTTTTGAGAATTTTAGAAGTTCTTAAAAGAGAATCTGAAAATGTGGGTGTCAATTGATTGTTTCCAAGTTTTTTGCTGTGAAGGAATACTAATATATTGAATTTTTAATTGCAATAGAATTATGTAACCACTTCTAAAAACACTTGTAATAAGTGTTCTATTGCAAGTCTCAATCAAAAAGAAGCTTGCAACAAAATATTCATATGATACTATTGTATTCAAACCTATAGCAAACATCTAACTCAAGTCCCTTTTTCAACTAATTTCTTCTAAAAATAGGTTGATTTACTATATATATTCAATTAAAGACCTTGTTTATCTCAAAAATAAACATTGCACTACTTTTATCAAGAAAGTTCTAAGTCTGTATATTCAATATTGAAAAAAATATTCACCTTGCTAAATATGAACATCCTTTGAAAGTCAAACAATCTTCTATAGGGTTCCAACTTTTTGTAATGCATCTTTCAAATTTTTTATTGAGAAAATAATAAGTGCTACAAATTGTAATTAAAGTCATTATGTTGAATACAAAAGTTAGTTTCAAATATTTATTAATAAACTCAATAGAAAATGTTTCAGATTTCATTCTTATAAAAAAAACATTATAGTAAAGGAGACATGATGGAAAATACTAAGCTGTTAATAATTTATAAATAGATTTGAAAATGTCAATTCCAATGATGATAATTTTGCAATAAAAAATTCATACACTAAATTTTTATTATTTTTCAAAAATATTGAGCATTGAATTCAATAATGAACCTAAGTCTTTATTCTTGAGAAAAGATTTCATGAATGCCTACAATGAAAATGAAAATCCTCATATTCTTCAAAGTCATTAATTAAATAGAATAATTCAAAGCTTTCCATATACACACAAATCTAGAGAATTAAATGCAATTTTATTTTGGTAAAAAAATAATGATTTTTGTGAGTTGCCTAACTTTCCTCCTTATGAAAGAAGAACCTTTCGGGCCTGTTTTTTGGATGTAACTTTTTAATAGTATATCAAAATGTTATAAAAAGTAGAGATGGTAGCAAATTACATGTCTATACCAATTTCCATCAAAATCCAACCAAATTTCTACTTGTAGTAGCTTGCACAAAAATGAAATAAGTGATGAAATTCTAGTTTCATCTTTTAGGAGTTAAAGATCATATAATTCATTATTATAAAGCATGAATTCATAGACTAAATATAATTTCCAAATATAATATTGATAACCAAATAGTCATTATATATTAATTAGAAATGGTGACTAGTATTATGTTTCATTATTGTTCATGTTCCATCATTAATCTTGAATAGAAGCAAGATGTCATTTGACTCCATGCATAAAAATACAAGTTGAATTGGTGCATATTTCATTAAAAATCAAAATGTATTGTGACTTGTAATTTGGTATATTTCTTTTGAATTACAAAATATTATCAATGTTGGTTTTTTCTTCATTGAATTTTGACCTATTTCTTTTATTTTTTGAATAAGGCAATGACAAAATATTCTCCTTCTTAGAATGCATCGTAGGAAATTCAAGCCCTTCTACATAAAGTTATGATTGACTACACAAGAGACTTAGTTTATATTTACAAATTTAATATTGTTTTAGTATTGAACAAGTACTTGAGGTTTTTCTAAGACTATCTCTAGGTCCATAAGTATAGCAAAGGATCTACATTCTTATTCCAAATATTTATTTTGCTCTAAAAATTAGTTTTGGTAGATGCTAAAATAGATCTTTTTATGCTATATAAATTTTTTTATACAATTTTAAAAAATCAAAACTTTTAGCATGTATTATTAGAATTGTTTTCCATCAAACCTTCTTTGCAAGTATGTTATTTAAAAAAAAGGTACTAATAACATTCACTTGCATTTCAACCAACTAGTGCCAAATATAAATAGACAAAACATCATCTACTCATTTAATCTTGAAATGTTACGGAGCATGCAAAATGTCCTTTGGATGATTTCATTTAAGTTTATGGGATAGAAAAAAATTATATATTGTATTTTTGGAAGTTGCTTGCTAGTGCATTTTTAGAGATAGTATGGCAAATTCCTTCATTATGATTATTATTAACTTTTTAAAGAAGAAGACGCTTAATCCATGGATCACCTTCTTAATAGTGTATTTTAGCCATTTTTTGCTATTTATGTTTGATATCAACTTTAGCTATAATAATAATATTTTTTTAATTTGAGTTCAAATAATAAATAGAAAGCTTATCAAGTTTAGTTTCTATTGGAATTAGAAATTTTGATATTTTATAGCAATATGAACTTTGGGTCTATATTCATGGTTTGTTGGTTTTTTAGTTTTTAAGTGATACAATAACCTTGGTTTATATCATGACGTTATACATCTATGGTGAAAATTTCAAATTTTTTTGAGTTTTTTTACTTGTAGAAAATGTATGATTTCATCTTTGAAAATAAACATAGTTTTTTTCATTCATATTTAATTGCAAAATGGCATCAAGCAAAGTGATGGACAAGGAGGCTTGAATTAGTGGTCATGGATGGGCTCATCTCTGCAGGGTTAAATGCATTTCATTGCATATTTCTGAATTTCGTTTCTAAAAAAAATCAATCAATTCAAAATTTTCATCCACTAAAAAAGATTTAAAAAAAGTTTCATCCACTCAAGTCGAGAAAAATGGCCCTGCTACAACGTACAGACACAAATAACCCCCAACCAGGGCGCTAGAACAGTGGATGTGATATTACAGAATATCCTATTAAACAGTCCAGCTGCGACAGTCCCACATCATGACCCAAACTTACAATCTGCGGTCACTAGTCGTCGAGAGCGCCCCCCCTAATTGCAACAGGCCAAGTGTTGGGACAACGATCATCATTAACACTTGCAAAATCACAAAACTGCAAAACCCAATACTAAGCTTAAGATAGTACGCCGGTCACTCACGCACTTGCATTTCAAGTTTTCAACTACAAAATTAGTGTGGAGATTAGCAATTAGCATGATCCCAACTCAAATAATATCTAAATTTGGCAAATTCTCTACCCCAAATTGTGGAATTCACACTGTTCATGTTTAACACGATTAGCGGCATTTTCCAAAGAGCTAATTAAGCTTAAGCTTCTGAAAACCACTGTCGGCTCATGTAACTGCGGATGCACCTAAGTTAAGCTTAAGCATATGATGAAGTTAACATGATCTGGTAATTAGCCTTCGCCACCTTTCGGAATTGCAAGAGGAATCTTCCACCTTTGCTTGTGTTTGCAGTACAGCTCTTTCGCACTCACACCTTCAGTTCTGCAGCCAGGTCTGCGCCTGCGCATCACTCCACACAGGACACACAGGTGTAACAGGAGACAGGAAGGAAGGAAGGAAGGAAGAAAGAAACCGAGCTTGAGAGGAAGAGGAAGAGGAAGAAGAAGATTGAGTTGCTGTCGGTTGCCTTTGCTTGCTTTATGTGGTTTGGGGCTCTATGTCACTGGGGTTGGCGAAGCACATGCACGTCGCCTTGGTAGGGAAAGAGCGAAGCAGCGCTGCCTTCGCTCTTCGACTAGTCGTGGACTCCGACTACGGCGCTGGTGCTGCTTCGAGTCCCACGTGCTCATGTAGGAGGCGCCAGCTTCCATGTGGAAAACTTGGGTAATGGTTGCGAGGAGTAGACTGCATTTGGGTCGTAGTGGTGCTTTTTAGAAGGAGGAGGGTTTGGAGTTAGGTTTGGGGTTGCAATTTTATGTGGTCGTTTTGCTGTGGTCAGGTTGTTTGTGAAGCGAATTGAGATCCTGTCGTGATTTTTTTTGTGAGTGTGTTTGTTGAGGTGAAGAGTGGCGGATTATTAGAGGAGAGAGAGAGTGATGGCTGTGTGAGTGTGGATGCAGGGGTTGTTGGAGTCGTCGGATGGGGCAGGAGCTGCAGCACCCCTTTCGGCAGAGGATTCATCGACCCAGGCGGCAGCGGCAGCCGCAGCCATGGTGTCCATGGGGGAGCCAGAGCCCGTGGCGGCGTCCGAGGTGTTTGGGTCGGGGGCGGAGTGGCTGAAGTGGATGCCGGAGGACGAGTCCATCGTCAAGTGGACTGACAATATCATCGCAAATGTCGACCATCAACAGGATGCAGCAGGGGTACGTCTCTCGCCTTTCTTGCCCTAAAGCAATCACACCTAACTACAACACTTTAAGCGTGGAGCATAGTTTCTATTACTTGAATTCTTAGATTTTTTCAGTATTCTTGGTAGCAAATCAAAGGGGATCCCAATGCTCCAAATGATGCATTATTTGGAAACCATATGCAAAAGGTTTTAAAAGTTTTATTGGTTGATGATCTGAAACCAACTTGAGGGCCAATGCTCATTCTTAACAGCAGTATGCTCTCATGGGGCAAGATTTCAGATTGTCTCATTTAGGGAGGTGTCGCGATAAGGTGTGGTTATCTTATATCCAGAGAATGTGAACGGCGATTTATGTAACATTGACTGAACTACCTTGCCTTAGAAGCAGAGCAGTAGCTAGATTTGGATTTTGTCAGCCATGGTTGGCCATCATGGAGCTTGCCTTTAGCACTGAGGGCAAGTCCGTTTAGGCTAGGAGTGTGGCGAGAGCGTAAATAATTCCGCTGAGCTTGAGCAAGTTCCGTTCCCGCATTCTGTTGTAGTAATAGAAACACCTGAATTGACAGGATGGGAGACTTGATGAGCGCACAATTAGTGTCGCAGGGCTTTCCATTTTCAGCTGGTGTAGGAACATTTTTCCCGGTCATGAGAATTGTTTGCGTATGTAATTATCTGGGGTTTTGAAATGATTTGTAGCTGCGCAGTTGTTAGGAAACGCAATTTCGTCAGGGAAGACGTTTTGAGGGATCCATGAGATGTAGAAACAGCGAGTTCCTTATTTACAGGGTGAAGATCGTCTATTTATTCTTATTTGTTTTTTGAGGGCGCCCTAAATCTCTTGGATTGTGGGGCTGACGACCTTGTTCCTTGGAAATCTTGGAAAGCCCTAGAGAAGAAGAGCCCTAGAAAAGAGGATGTGCACATTTGTCATTTCAGAAGATTTGATTCTATGGAATTTGAGTTTGAAGAATCGAATTATAAAATGATTATGCCTTCCAACCCCACTACTAAGGTGAGTAGCAATGTTGAGTGGGTTTTAGTGTTGGACTGGATTACCATGGTATCAAGCTGGCACGCTCTAATGGCTTTGATTTTGCTTCATACCAGTCCAACACTGGTGGGCACGACACCTTTTAACTTGTCAAGTGCGTTAGGTTCTAGCCCTGGAATGTAGGTGATGAGTTAAAAGATGTCAAACTTGCTCAACATCGGTTTGTAGTTAGTTGTGTGTGGAAAGCAAAAAGAAACTCACTAATAATAGTGAGGTTGGGTTTTGGTTGTTAAGTGTATAAGAAGTGCCACCTTTTGTTTCTTTTCTTTTGCTTTGCATTTCTCACTCTTGCTCTCCTTGAACTTCGAGAAGTTTGTGACTGGCGAGGCTTTTGGTTGTCACTCGTGCCGGCTCCTTTTCTGGTCAAGAATTGATGTTGTAGTGGCTGTTGCCTATTTCATTGCCACCTCTTCTTTCTTTACCAGTGGCATAGTTGTGGCAATGATACGTGTTATACTAGTTTATTTCCTACTAGTATAGCTGAGGGCCATACTAGGTTTTTTGTAATGGGAACAGCTTCTTAATAAGATGCTGATTTTTCCCTACGTGCCTTACTCTGCAGCAGACACCAACTTCTGCACCAATGCCGGCGCCGCCTCCCCCTGTTGAGCAGCGTCCATCAAGTAAGTTATATCTTTGCAAGACCTCTATTGAAGAATACTTGGGCCCTTACTACTTGATCTCTAGGTTCCATTGCTTGTTGCATGACGTCTTTTTACGTAGGTTGAGAATGATTCAGTATTTCCTTAAAGGTAATCCGTTTTGTAAATCATGGATATCTGTTGCATTGCTAGCTGCATTGCATTCCCTCCCTTTATATCATATCTAAACAAGTTAGATAGTTGAACTGGTCGGAGGATTTTGCTGGTTTCATTCTTGGGCGATGGAGGGCTAGTTTTGGATGGTGATGTTACATCTCTTCATTTCCAAATGGTAGAAAGTGGCCTCTTCCATATTTATAGGTTTTCAAAATAAACCATTCACGAAGTTTCAAGGAAGGTGACAATGTGTATAATTAGAAAGCAGAAATTATTCTTCACATTTTTGAACTGTTAAATATGATTTGAAAGTCACTGTTATTGACTATTAACTTGCAAAGTGAACTTTTCATATTTAGTTTAGGCACTCATGGTTTTCCTCTATTCCGGATTGTAGCTTCCACAAGTGCCATTTCGGCCGCCTCTCCAGGCAGTCCCAGCCCATCTTGTGGTGCTACTGCAGCTGGTTCTGCTTCAGCCTCTGGGAAGACACGGATGCGATGGACCCCAGAGCTACATGAGAAATTTATAATTGCTGTTGCGCATCTTGGAGGGGCCGATCGTAAGTTCACACGTGGCAACTGACTTCGAAAATCAGTCGACTATTGAATTCAAAAATTTCCTTGGTGTTGCAGTCTCTGATGACCTCGTGGTGGATCATATCTTCGCTAGTTGCTCCTTGCAAGTTTTTTGATAAAATGCCTAGGAGGGTGCAAGCGGATATTGCTGTTTTGGCCTTGGGCTGGAAGTATGGAAAGAGAGGGCTTCTTGGATTAGTCGTGATTGGTTTCAACAACTATATGGTCATATTCGCTGAAATTTTATGTTTCAATGCGCCTAAGTTTTTCTGTTTAAGTGCCCAGAGAACTAAGAACTAGGATTGATTTAGGTCTGAAGTTTCAGTTGAAAGACTGAAACTGTGCCAATTTCTACTACTTTAAGGAATATGAGGTTCTAACTAATCTGTATCCCACTTTTAGCTGTCGTGGTTTACGTGAGTTTTTCTCCTTGTTGCATTATGAGAGAAGCTCTCATCTTCTGCGTTCTTTTTATTTGAAGGTGCAACACCGAAAGCAGTGCTGCGATTAATGGGTGTTGAAGGAATAACTATCTACCATGTAAAGAGTCATCTCCAGGTTTGTAAGCGCCCTCTGTTTGCAACAACGGTCTTTGCTGCTGGATAAGAATCCTTTTTCAATTTACCTTTTTAGCCCTCTAGCACAAGTAAGATGATTCGACATGTAAATTTTTAACCAGACCGCTTCGAATATATCAATATGCTAATAGTCTTTCGTATATTTATTTGCAAGCGCACTTCATTAATATCGATGATAACGTCCTTGAATCCCTATGAAATAAATACCCCTATGGAAGACTCCTTTATCAAGGAAAACGAGAATACTCCTACAAATCTAGGGAAATGAAATAGGCCTGAGTGTGTATACGAGTTCAATTTTTGTAAAGTAGAACACATGCTTCGCTTATATATACAATGGTTACTTGTTGCTCATAATAGCTCTGAATTGTTTATGACACTGAATTTTTATATTTCCCATTCACAAAATATTCACATTCATCCTAGATCCCTTACCTATTGTTACAATTTTGATCACTTACGTAATTGGCTTAAACCTTGGGAGAAAAAATACTTCTACTTATATGTCCTCTATATGTACCCCCTTGTTCACCCACGTGCTTGCATATGGAATACATTGAGTGCACTCGCCAGACATGTGAGTGGAACTGACTTGACGTCTAATACGGCCCTTGGTTGCGTTCAGAAATACCGACTTGCAAAGCATATGCCAGATATGACCGAAGGTATGTTGAAAGGTCTCACCTAGAGGATCCATCATTCCTCTGTCAATTTATCGGCAGATGCCTGCTGGTTTAGAACATGCAGAAGTTCTTGATTAGGTTGCTTTCACCGTCGATATTTCAGACCAGAGTTATGATTAAATTCTAAGCTGCACATTGCTTTTGTGGCATGAAACGTGCAGAACAAAAAGCGGAACGACGGAGGACTGAAAGCCTTATGACGCCACTGGATATGACGTCGTAAGTTACTCTGCAGTTTCATGTTGTTTGTCATGACTTTGTAAGGATAGACTTTAGAGAAGGAGAGTCAATGTCTGAGGTGCCTATTCCTGGAGAGTTTCGGATATGTATTGAAGCTGCTTGATTGTGTCAATGTTCAGTTAGCTAACTGAAAAATCTAATTGGTCGTTAGTTACCTTGTGAGTGTGGGCACGTAGGACGTTAGTTAACTTTAAGCTTAGCTAACAAGCCTTAATTTACCAGCTAGCTAAGTGACCCTACTTGGTTGGTACGGACTTGGTCTAAGAGAGTTAACTTTGAGAAATATTAACCTGTCTAGTCTCATCACCATATACTTTCCTCTTTGTTTAAATATCCCAACCCCGACGTCCCATTGCAGGAGCCATCAAATTACACAAGCCTTGCAAATGCAGATGGAAGTGCAAAAAAAACTCCACGAGCAGCTTGAGGTAGTCTCTTTCAATCGCTTTATTTGAAACCACAGTCTCTGTGCTGTAACGTTTTACTTGCGCAGCAGTTGCACCAATGTGTGGACGATGTGTTATCAATGAGAAGCGTGCACGTAAATGAAAGAGTTTTCCTTCAAAGTTTTCCTGAATGAAACAAAACACATAAAGTAGAGGATACGTTACATTAAGCAGTTGCTCATATATGCAGGTTTCATATACTTTTGGAAAAGTTGGTTGTGATAGACAATAAGGGTTGTAGCTAGGGTTGAAAAGAACTCAACTCCTGACATTTTTAGATTATCTTATGAGTTGGTCACTCTTAATCACCGTAATTACCTATAACCGTCATTTACATTCTTGTACATTCTATTTCTCAATATCTATCAAATCTGCAAGATTTAATGGGAACAGGAATAGTAGTATCAGCTGCCGTTACCATAGCTTGTTCAAGCAAATGCGTGATTCTCTTATAGGTCCAACGAGAGTTGCAGTTACGGATTGAGGCCCAAGGGCAATCACTGCAAAGAATGATTGAATCTCAAACCAGAGCAGGAGGAATGGTACTGGACCGCCCTAGCTCTGTAATGGCTTCACCTATCCCTGCTTCCGAAGCGGCCCTCACCAGCAGTAGGCTTCCAGTGACAGAAGGAAGTACCCCTGTGACCACGATTGCAGCCTCCGCTGATAATCCCAGCTCAAGTGAAGGCATAGCTGCACAGAACTCAACTGATGTTCAACAGGTGACACCTTGTAAACCTCAAGGTTTGTTGTTTTTTTACTTTCAAACAAGTCTTTTGTTTGTTTTGTTCAAGAACGACTATGTTTGACTTTTCAACGACCCTGGTATTTCATTCCAACTGGTAAGTCAAATCAACGTTGACAAACTGAATTCCTTAACTGGTGGAAACTCTTAACATGTGAGCGGTCAACATATATTACCGGTTTACCTTGCCTCTTGTCCCTTCAATATCCGAAAATACATTTTACCGCTTCTCTGTTTGCAGACCGGCTCACTTGCATGTGTGGTTCTGGCCATCCAGGAACGTGAGACGGTTGAACCTCCTGCCCCCGTCACCGTGCCACTCGAAGAGGAGCCTGTGATGAAGAAAGCTCGAATGGAGCAAGATTGTGACCCTCTCTCTGCTAACTCACATCCACAGGAAACAAGTAATGGTGTACAGACGAATTCTAAGGTATGTACACCCAAATAAGCATCTGAACATGGTCACTATTAGTAGACTGCCTTAATTTTGTTGGTAATTGAAAGAGGATTCTAACGCATCTTAGCGTGATTTTTGGACACGATATAAATTAACTAAAAAAATTCTAAGTGCTGATCATAGGTGTAACCAAAAGAAAATCTAGGCTCTCTCGTTCAGATCATGTACATTTTATAGCATCCCCAAGTGTTCTATTTTTGTATCTGGAAAACATGATCTTCTGAAAACCAATAACACGTGAACCATGGTCACTGCAATGATAACCTATCATTGCAGTTCACAGTCCATTGGATTTAGAACGGTTTTTTCCCTTCAGATATCTATCTAGTTTTGGAGAACCGAGTTCTTTTATAGGAATCAAAGGCTTGTCGATTCTACATCTGAAAAGAACTTGCTGAACGAGGTTTGAGACGTCATTTTTTAGATACAAATACACATTCGGTGGGAATGCCCTTTGCCAAGAACCTACAAGCGGTTGCTTTGAGTAAGGACCACGATTTGGTGTAGTTACCTTACTACTTGTAGTCCTTCGCAGGTGCAACGGCAAACCCCGAACCCAGTGGATGAAACAAGACAGCTCTCGGATGCACAGATTTCAGTGGGAATACCTCAAAGACAAGGGCATGGATCCTGTGTCTCCCAGCACCCTGGATCACTAGCTCGAAAGCCTGTGCAAGCCTGAATTAGTGTCTTTTGAATGTTTTTGGGAGAGGAAGGACAGGTTTGTTCTGTGTTTGCTGCCATTGATGGATTTTCTAGGAGAAACGATTTTATATTAAATGAGTATATTTGTGAAATGGTATTGTGTACGTGCTTGGATTGGTCTATTCAAGAATTAATTTTACTCTTGAACGTTCGGGAATCCTCGTTCAAATGGTTACCTGAGAGGCCAACTCTGACGTTCAAGGACTAAGAACTGGACAGTGTTTCAAGGTTGGAAGTAAGGTAGAAGGCTCAAAAAGCACCCATTTAAGAAAATGAATGAACCCAAAGATTTTTTACATTTTTTTGGAAGAAAGAGAAATGAAGAATAAAGTAGTGAAAATTTTAATTTTAATTTTTTGACTTGAAATGAATAAGATATAATTTTTCAAAGTTAGAGCCTATTAATGCTCATAGATGCAATTGTAATCAATCAAAACATGTTATGGAATGAAGCAAGTGAGTTTATGAATGATCCTAAGCATGCCTTTGAATGAAGGGAGTGAATTTAGAATGATTCATTTTACATTTCCATTCAATTCATACCTCATTGTAAATCAAAATTTATTGCAAGTGCTAAACCCTCTAGGGTTTTCACACATAGTTTTAAGCTCAATTCAAAGTTCTATAATTTTTGCATCCAATGTTCAAATTCAATAAAACTTGTTACAACATTTGTGCTCTTTTTTCTAGTTTATGTGGTAAAAATTTCAAATCAATCCAAGATTTATAGATTTTTTTGTAAGCCAATCGAAGTGCACATGTTCAATTTGAGTCTACCAAATTGTATTTGATGACTTCTACTTTGGGGGCTTGTATTTCTTTCATCCAATGTTCATTTAAAAGAATTTTTTGGGTTATGTTCCCCTTGCAATTTAGTTATTGTGGTTGAATTTATAAGTCAATCTACATTGTTTTGAATGTTTGGGAGCAATTCAAAGTTAAAAATCGCCACATTTTTGGATTACAGTGAACTTTGGTGGTTTGTTTTTTCTTCATACAAAGTCCGTTTCCAATAAATTTTGTTGGAAAAATTGTGCATACTAGTCTAGTTTGTGTAATTAAAATTTTACATCAATCCAAGAAAATTTGAGTGATTGAAAAGCATTTTAGTAGGAGGTTCAACTTCACATGTGTTTTTTGTACATTAGAAGATTTTTGGGGCCTTTGGATGCCTGCAAGTTATCATAGCTTACAAATGCAGAAAACAGGTTCGATGTAGCAGTCTAATGTGGCTAAGACCCTGCTATGTCATTGACCAATTTTTCTTTTTTTTACATTTAGAGATTAAATTTTATTTTATTTTTTTGTTATGAAAAAAAAATCTAATAGCAAGCCGTTCCCTTCATTGCGGGGAGCAGCTGCGGGGGAATAGACCCAAAACAGGCTTTTGGACCCCCCAAAACTCTTCTAATCTTTTTCTTGCTATTTTTTGACATTTTAAAATCATTTTGCAAACCTCACCAACTTCAAGCTTTCATAATGAATAAAATCACACATGATGGTGAACTATGTCACTTGATCGATAGCCTAAAATCACACACATGAGATGGCAATTTGTCAATATATAAAATCATTTTCATTTCTACATCCCTTGTGCACTATTCTAGACACTTCTATAAGGGCAGTTCTTAATGCTCGAATTGTTTTCAAACCTCCTCTATATGTTGTACACATCATTTGAGGTCCGATTGTTTCACTTGTTTGTATGGTTTGAACTGGGAATTTGTTCAAAGAACCTAGTCATTTTAGTAGGTATATCACTCTACTATACAATAACATTTTACCTTATAAGTATGCACGAGTAGATTATGATGACAAGCAGTATAGTATTCCGTTCTCAACAACTTCCACAACAAGTGTCTTGTTTTGTTCTATAACCCTGAAAGGACTAGTGCATGTAGACCTAATAGTTTCTTTGATTGAGTTAAAATTCAAAGGACTGTAGGATTGGAAATGGTTACGAATCTCATTTGTTGTACGGATAGTGGAGTGAGGCATATGACTTAGTGAAATTGAGAAATTGCAGTCGTTATCACATTGTGAAGAGAGAATCGTGAAGACTCTCTAATTAGCAGGCCTGAAATTACTGTCCTGCATGCGCATGGAATATGACACGTAAAAGCTTGAGAACAAAGACTCACTTGGGTATGAGAAAGAACATGAACCCCAAATGGCGTTTGCTGAAACAGGACCTCAAGATAGAATGAGCTAGAATTTCAAACACATTGTCAAGCAGTTTCTTGTTTGTGTGCATTATTTTAAGTTTAGGTAGGATGCAAGATTCTCGGGTTTTATAGAGAATTGCTATATTACATCCACCAAGTCCTTCTAAAGTCATTTCAGGGTGCCCTTCTAATTTTGTGCACTATCCAAGTCCTGAAGTCATTTGAGTTTATTACTAAATCACATCCACCAAGTCCTTCTAAAGTCATCATAGTGACACTTTGAGGTACCGTGGGTATTTGAGGGTCAATCCTCAAGTGCTCATAGTCCATATTTTGGATTGCTTTAATTTGTCCACATTATTCCAAATGATGGTTGAGTCTTTAAAAGACAACCTTTCCCTGTGACCAATTCAATAAAATCAGCTTAAATGTTATATATGCACACAAATGTGAGAAAAAATGTGCACTTTTGAAGACAAGGATCCATGCATTTAAGGTTCAGGCAGATTGCCCTGTTGTGCCCTACTGGAGGCCAATTTGGGGCATGTATTACGTGTAAAAGCATACACTCTTGAACCAAATGAGATTTGGGGTTGCTATGGAGTGTGAATGCGTGTAAATGAATACTCCAGTGATGTAATGGAGTGATTTAGCATTTTTGATAATCAGGCAATGATGAACAAATCAACACAGCTCTGCAAATCAACACAATCGACAAGAAGAATACCATTTTGAAGACCAGAGAGATGTTGGGTGTCCTTTTGTGTTTCCCCGTTCCAAGCCAGATTTTGCAAGTGCACACCGACATGGTAATATGCACCATCCAAGGCCTTCTCATTCTCACGACGAAAGAACATCTTGTACCGCTCTCACCATCGATTCAAGTAAGCTTACTACACGAGGATGCCAAACCCCTAACTAAACCCTTGCAGTTTGGAACGTCAATTGCAGACAGGAAAGATGCGTACACGATGGTCCTGCAGCTAAGCGAATTTCTTGTCGACGGATGCAGACGAAGGAATGGAAAGAAAGCGTCGAGGAGGATGTGTTTGGGAAATGGAAGACCTGAGGCCGATGGTAAACCCATGCAGAACCGCGGTATGAACTGCGCGACTCATTTGCAGCCAGGGTTTGGAGTTTGGACTTCGAAGGGAAATGGATTAGTGAATTCGTGAGTCACGGTACCCGTTCGATGACAGTTACAAGATGAAGCATGGCTGCTGCTGCTGTTAGGGCTTGCTTCTCTATGGTCGATGATCAACCCTCTCTTGGAAGCCTCCTGCTCGACTTCTTCTCCGAGCAGGTACCTCGTCGCAGCGAGCAATTCTCTTCAACTGCTTTCCAATTTCACTAACTGAAATTACTCTATCATCAACATTGCCAGTTGCAGCTTACTTCATCCAATTTGGAAAGCCACTGTTTCATGTATTGTCAAATTTTGGAGTAGCTTACTGCTTTGGTTGGCGCATTGCGGTCCCAAGAAGATGTGCAGAAAAGGAGAATCGAGTTGAATTCTTCGAGCTTGGACAGGTGTGATTGCATTTGAGCTGTTGCTGAGAGAGGTGCCTGAGAGCGGACCATGGGGAGTCGGAGCCGCATGCTGGGGCTGAGTTCGCGATCGGGGGCTCAGAATGGGAGGTTGAGTCCTTACCGAGGCTCCCCGATGGGTGGCGGTGGAGCGCAAAGCATGGGCGGAGGAGGAGGGCCGTTGCCCGCCGCCATTCTGGAGCAGAAGATTCAATCGCAGCACATGGAGATCCAGAGCCTGCTCACGGAGAATCAGCGTCTCGCGGCCACGCAGGTGGCTCTTCGCCAGGAGCTTGCCGCGGCGCAGCAGGAAATGCAGCGCATGACTTCCATGGTGGCAGGTACCACGCAAACCTCTTGATTATATTATATATGACCTTCTCCGTCATGAAATTTGAGAAAATCTTGTACCCCACACTATCATTCGCTGTAGCACGCTTGTCGCACATTCAAACTGTGTCAGTTGGGACCCCAAGCGGTAAGATCAAAGAGGACGTAACTAGTGTAACGCGTCCAAACCGAGACTATGCATTATGGTGTAGAAATTGGCTATATTTTAGATGGATCACCATGTTGAACCATTCGTTTGCAACATCTCTGTATTTTACACGGCATTCATCAGGCGCTTTTCTTAGGGTGGGGACACTAAATTCGCCATTTTCACTACGGAGCATACCAGCACAGTTCCTGTTATTTGACTGACCAAATTTTGAATTTTCTTCCTGTTGGCAAGTGTTTGAGGATTCCAATGCACCTACGAATGCTTTACTGATACCACATAAAATAGTTATGACGTTTCAAAATTTATTGGTTGATGCTGTAATATCGCCTCTCGATCATATGTCCGTGGAAGTGGTGCACATCCTTCAGAGTCCCTCGTGATTTTAGGTGTACCTGGCTTCCGTATTTCACACTGCGTTCATCAACCACCTTTCCGGTGATTTCGTAACCTTTATAACGTCAATTGGCGATATTCCACGAGTAAAAAATTGTGACATAACTTCACAAAGGTCTAATTTAAGGCCACAAACTAGACCTGGTGTAGATTTTGGTTTCAGGCCGCGCCAAAGTAAATGCAATATCGCCAATTTGTCGAAATTGACGTTTAATCCAATTACGTTCAAGACCATCTTTTTTTCAGACCCAAACCTCTCAAATTGCACTGCCTTGAGGTTCAAATGAGCTCCTGTCAAACGTGATCCCAACTTGACATTTGAAAGTTGTCCAATCAGTTGTTGCCGACAATGTGACAGATTTGGAAGACATACAGAGAATCTGCAATTACAGAGTGTCATTAGAGACGGTTCTGTGATATTGAGATTCTTGATTAAGTGACTTGAATTGTTCACGTTAGGCATGCAATCAGAGAAAGACGCGCAGATAAGATCACTGATCGAGAAGGCTGCGAAACTGGAATCGGAGCTGCGATCTACTGAGACTGTTCGGCAGGAGCTTATTCAAGCCCGAACCGATTGTCAGAAACTACATCTGCACTCTCAAGATCTGACGCAACAGGTGCGGACCACACAACAGGAACTGCAGCGTGCCCGTGCCGATGTGCAACAAATCCCTCTGTTGCGGGCCGAGTTGGACACCCTTCGAACTGAAATGCAACGAGCCAGGTACTCGGATCCAACAGTTTTGAGTAGGTCATATGGGGACTATCTTTATAGAAGTGTATTTTTGTTTAGACCAACACATGCAATTTTCTTTACTGACTCTAATGATGTAAATTTGGGCCCCAGCTGAATCATATTGTTCAAAATATGATCAATCATATCCACTCCCATTTGTTTTATTTTGAGTTTTTGAGCCATGATAGTGGAAGAGTCCACACACTTGACACTCAAGCTTCCACTTGATTTGAGTGTCAAGTGTGTGGACTCTCTTCAAACAAGGTTTTCAGTAAAATTAAACTTGTGTGGAGAACTTTTAGATTTCACCATTATGAATATTCTACATGATTCATTGGGAGGTCTCCCTGAGGTCAGAATGATAATATGAAAGCCCTTCTATGTATCATGGGGAAGCTTCTATACGATGACTGTGACCGTAGGAGAGCTCCCCATGAAGACGATTCTCTTTACTATGTTGTCTATGAGTTCCTGAAACAGTCCAAGTTTCATAAAAATTGTGTTTTTATGAGAAGTTGTGATATATGCAGCTGTTCTAGTCAATTGCACCAGTGTTCCTCAACTTAGTGCCTGCATTAGTTTTAATGTTTTTATTTTCTGGTTATATTGATGCTTTCTCCTTTGATCTGCTTCAGAACTGCTTTTGAAATTGAGAAGAAATCCAATGTTGAGCAGCAGGAGCAGAGACAGGCCATGGAACAGAATCTGGTGGTTATGGCCAGGGACTTGGAGAAGCTGCGGACAGAGGCGGCTAGTGCTGAGAAAAGATCTCGTATCAATCCAGGTGATTGGAGTTGTGAGGTTTTTCTTTAAGAATGTGTTTGGCAAGAAGTAATATTGTAGTTGACTCAACTTTCTGGGTGTTGTATTCTGCAAGGAACAGGTGGTGCAGTGTTCAATGGAGTTTACAATGGCACTGAGGCTGCTTATGCACAATATGGGAGTTCTAAGAGTGTGCGTCTACTGCCCTTAATACCAATTCCTCATTTTCTTGCTGTAAAGGAGGTTTTGTCGTGGTGCTGTGTCTATGACTGTGTCATCTATTCAGGTAGAGGATCCTCTTGTGTCACTTTAATATATTTAGGAGTGTTTTTTGGGAAATCAGTATAGGGCAGTGGGGAGATCTTTGGGTTAAAGAGCCAAATCTGTTCAAATGAAATTTACATCACTATTTCTTATGAATTTTAAAGTGGGAGGTTGTAGACCACTATTGAAGAATAATAGACAACCCAATTACCATTCAAGGATCAATGGCCATGGAACACTTGCTAATTGAAGGCCAACCACGTTTATCGGAAGAGACGGCTTGCTGTTGTTAATAGGGGTCAGCATAGAGACGGGATAAGGTAGACGTTTTGGTATCGTCTACCTTATCTGACAAGAATGCAAAATCTTGCAGTGGTCTTCGGCATTGTATACAATCTTGTTCACAGCAGGTGTCGTGCAGGAAGCAGCAAATGGTCTTCAACCTTCCTCCACAGCTTTGGAGAGTGATTATGGAAAAGCTCTAACAGAAGCTGCAAAGGCTACAGCATCGCAAGGTGTAAATAATGCTTATCATGGTTCCATGGGAACGCAGGATCCTTACAGGGCAGCTGGTGATGTAAGAGTGACAGAGGAGTGGGCCACACATGAAGCACCCAACGGCAAACCATTTTATCACAACCTTATCACGGGCACAACACAGTGGGAGAAACCACCTGCCTTGGAAACTCAGAATCACGCTCAGGTTCTTCTCAGAAACGTGCTGATTTTGTTTTCTCAGTATTACTAGAAAATGAACTAATTCTGCAAGTTCTCAATCATTTCATCACTTCTGAAGCAATATAGTTAGGCCAGCAAATAGCTTACTGCAATCATTCACTAAATGCTCATGCTGCCCAAGCTTAGTTAAAATTGGTATTCACTCCTGCTAACTTTCTAGTAATGAAGTTTCATTCATTTTCCCCAGTTAACTTCCCAATTTTAGACGAGTAAACTAATTGTGGCTATATCAATGGTTTGAAGTCCTAAATCTGCCCACACCTACCAATTTTCAGGAGTATTCTAACTTGAAAGCTTAATTCTGCATTAGTTAATACCAACCAATTTGCAGGAGTTGGCTAACTTGAAAGCCTAATTCTGCATTAGTCAATTCATCAAGTGCAGGCATTCAGTAGGTTAGTTAACATCCAACGGGCCTCAACACCCCTCTTAGGTAATTGGTGCTTGTTAATCAGAAGAATGCAACTCGCAGTAATTAAAATGTTTGGCATAGTTAACCTACACTCAATACTTCTATTACCTTACTACTGGGGTCCCAACCTTTCACTATGACGTACTTTGAATTTGTGAGGATTGTGTTAAAGTCAATCATGATAGTGTGGCAGGTGCGCATGATATTCTAAAATGTCATATTAGAGAAGAGTAAAGTAGCTTGAGTGTATCGGTACTCTTGTGACTGGCAGGCGCATATGCAACCGCAGATCACGAATTCGCAAGCCTTGCAGACAGCTGCTAACCAAATAATTGCAAGTCATGCTCTGACTACTCTCATGAACGGACAAGTTCAGCAAAATTCCATGGCACCTCATCTTCAGCAACAGCAGCCAACCGGGGCAACTCTAATTGCTCAGCATGGCCAAGCTATGACTCAAGTATGCTCAAATGGAGCTCAAATCCCTCAAGGGGTTGCAGTTGGGCAGTACTCCACTGGTTACGTTGGCCAGCAGCAGCCTGGAGTATATTTGTCACAACCAGGCACGTTTTTTCTTTCTTGTCCATCTTATATTTATCAAACTGTGAGGCCTACAAACTTAGAGGATTGTTTATTTGTTTTATTCGTTTTGTTTGCAATATTGAGATGTTACAAATTGGGATGCTTACAAGGTGCGTGAGATATCATTGGAAAGTTCTCAGAAAGGTGAGGTGCATCGCCTTGGTTTTGCGTAATGTGGACGTATTGACAATTCATTTAAAAAATTACAGATTGTAGGAAAATTTGTCGAAAATGGAATTCAGCAGTGGTCATGTGGTCATAGTTGTGGCAACAACATAATACATAACAGTTTCAAATTATGTCTGATGACATGTGGAAAAAGTGTCGGATTTTGTGCTTGCCAAATTCTTTGATTCCCAGGGGATCTGCATTCTTACGGAGCTTAGAACTATTGCAGGCGCAATCACATATCCGGGTGCCCAATTACAAATTCAGCAACAACCTGGTTCTTATGTTCAACATCCTGGAATGATGCAAACACAAGCTGGGAAAATTCAACAAGCTGTGGTCCCTGCAGGTGTTCAGATGCAGACTCCGGTTGCTGTTCAGGGAGCTCATGCTATAGCAGTGCCTGGACAAGCTCCACAGACACCAGCGCCTGCTCCAATGCCCCATCTTGTACATGGTCATCTTAGTTACCCAGGTGCTGGATTGCTTCCACTACAAGGGCCCGCACATTTAGCTAATGGTATTCAACATCCCACCGTCTTGTTCCTATTGCCTCCCCCTGCTGTAGCATAGCAACCTATCTTGCAATCGCCCCTAGATCAGCTAATTTTATCAAATTTTCAAACTGTTTACGGATCAATTTGGAAACAATGTATACAAACAACATTATATCAAATTCTGCTCAGATTCTAAACTCAGTTCTAGCTGCAACTTTAGCAAATAATTTAACTTTGATTTCCAATTAAGCATGTAACTTTATTTTTCAACTTAATCGTTTCTGAGTCTTGCTCAGGTGGTTATACTGCTGCAAATGCCCAGCAGCAGCAAGTACAACTTCAACAACAACAGCAATTGCAGCAGCAGCAACAACAACAACAGCAACAGCAACAGCAACAGCAGCGTCAGGACACACAGGCTTCAACGCAGCCTGGGCAGCCTGCTACCAGAGCAGCTGCTCAAACAGCTCCTGCTCCATCAGCACAGACCCAGCCACAAGCTACAGGGAATGGCGCTCAGGCAGGACCCCCTCCAAATGGTATGAAGCTACCCTCAAAATACCTTTATTATGACCAGTCTAAAATGAATTTCTTGATCATCCTACACACTTGCCACACTTGTAGCTCAGTTGCAGAAAACCTCAAACCTCAAATCAATGTAACTCACTTGTCCTACATTCAAACTATGTCATGTATAGTGAAAAAAATTGGTACCTTCGATATGATCATTGTCAAGTTTATCATCTGTACGCACTGGCGTAGGGTTGAGTGCGTTTACATTGTTGTGCTTCACGATTGTTAAATTGATGATTTCATATTATGAAGTTTTCTCTTGGCCCAGGTGCAAAGCTTTTCGTATTTGGTATTCCTGAGGACATGGGGGACAAAAAGTTGGCCGACTTGTTCGCCCCGTTTGGAACGGTAATATATTCAAAAGTTGGGGTGGAGAAGGAAACTGGGCGGAATCGAACATATGGTATGTCCCTAGTCTTTTTTATTCATACACTCCTTTGCACTACTTGGTTATTTTCAAATGCTCCCTTGGAGTTTGATTGTGGTATGAGGCTTATGTCATTCAAGGTAAAGACTGATGTTTTTGGGTATAAAATCAAGCGCCAAGATGCCAATAAGACCTCAAAATTAGGAAAACTACAAGATAGTCCCAATTCAAAACATTAGTTAAAGTACAATCTGGTTTCTCTACTGTAGATTCAGTTTCTAAAGTAGTGGTTTTTCCCCTCTTTTAATTTTTTGTCAGAAATTTTAGCCCAACCCAATGAAGTACTAAGGATTGGGTTCCTCAACTACCTCCTTTAGAAATGTCGAAATTGTAGAATCGAAGTGTGTGCCTTGTGAATTGTGAATAATGAAGACTCCATTGACCACCGTTACACTTTTCCATGCAATTACATACAATTACTGTAAGCCAAAGTAATTGCGTTAACTATTTTCTGTTTAGCTACAAGTGTTTGAATTAAAAGTGTTTATTTTAGCAAATTATTGGTAGATGTTAGATTTTGTCCATAGATACATTAAAGATTTGTTACAAGTTACATCAAGGTATAGACCTCGATGCAAATCCTAGTGTAATTTGTAGTAATTGCATGGAAAATTTGTAGATGATGAGAGTTACCACATCAATTGCATCAAGAACTCTACTAGCTTTTCTTACAATTATAAACAAGGTTTCATGATCATGTTAATTCACCAAGTTTGCTTTATTGTTAAAGCAAGTTTTATTTCTTTATTATGAGCTTTGTATGTTTCATTGTGATCTTCAAAGATAGAAAAAAAATTGAGGACCATATCATTCTTGAGTGGCACATCTTGAGGTCAAATAAAAGCTTTGTCAATATTTAAAGTTTTTTATTCAATTTACTTGGGCAACCTGTAATAGTTTTATATCATTCAACAATCTTTAGCTCTACAATTCCATTAGAAAATTATGGAGATAAATAAATTCATTTCCAAAAATTTGGCTATTGTATGTATTCAAAGATCTTTCAACAATTCAAAATACCTCTCAAAAATCACAAATGCAAATAGTATTTTCTATTGTTGAACCTATTGCAATTCAATAAATATCAATTATATGCTATGCCATTTAGTATTTTGAAAACTCCTAGTAGCAATTAAGTTCTTACGTGGATGAAGAATTGGATGAAGTTGGAGATTAGATACATCACAAAAATGTTATTAATTAGTTATGTGTGAATTTTAACTTTCTTAAAAAAATGCATTACAACTTTATCAAAATAAAACAAATATATGTATATTAATTATAAAAATATAATACATTTTATTCTTGCATTTATTGTCATAGATTTATTTGAATATTCTCACTCAAATCATGTCTACATATTCAATATGAATTATTAGATAATAATCCCATTGTATTAGTAATAGCACAATGTTTTTAAAATTTATTGTATTTTATAAGATTTGTTACCTAGATAAATTTAAATAAATTTTTATTGTAGAATCTTATCATTTTTAGAAATAAGTTAAAAGAATTTGTATATTATAAAATAATTGAGACCGATTTTTAATATAATAATTTTAAGTAAATGTGCATCAAATTTGAAAAGAATATTGGTTGTGAATTGAAAAAATAATTTACATTTCAATAGTTAATGGAAAGTTTTTTAATTTTTATAGCATAGATAGAAAGACTATCTTATATTTCTAATTGATAAAAATATATAAAGAGTGGAAATTCATTTCTATTGGAATGAAGTTGAATTAAAGACTATTTTTTAGTACCAATGGTACTTATTCTATCTTAAAAAATATCCTAAAGGATTATATTTCACAAAAACTATCTGAGTAAATAATATAAATGATCTATAACAAAATACCAAAAATAATTATTCTTTTTTAATATTGCAAGACTTCATGAAAATTGATTTTTTAATCTCAAAAATGAAAAAACAAATTTGATGACATAAATTAATTAACTATATTTGTAATCTACTTTTATAAAGTCAATTACATTTTATTTCATATTTTTCAATTCAATGAATCATGTATAGTATTGAGTGTGATTTTTAAATAAAAAAGAACTATTGTAATATTTCTCAAATAATTTTAGAGGTTAAATATCATGCAATTCATGAAGAGATGTTCCCATCTTTTGTCTCTAGGTCTCTTCATGATTGCATACATGTACTTATTTGCTATGTGCTTATATTACTTTTTTGAATAATTTGATTTTTATAACTTTTCACCAATCTCAATGAAAAATTGAAGATGTTTCTTAATGATTTCTTTCTTTCATAAGTATCTTTCGGTTTCAAATCTCTTTTCAGAATTAACATTGAATATCATTGAAGAAAATCAATTACATGAAAAGTCTTTGTTTTAGCTTTCTATCTTCATAATCCAATTAGGTTTTATTAGCTCATACAAATTGGATTACATGCATCCCTTATTTCTCTCCCAAGCAGGTTTTGTTTCTATGGATTCATCACAATCTGCTGAAGCAGCAATCAACCAAGTCAATGGTATGGTTATATCTGGCAAACGTATTAAAGTGGAGTTAAAGAAGGGTGAAACTGAAAATCAAAACCAACAACATCAACACCAAGTCTCTCATCAACATCAAGCTCCTTCTGGAGGAACTGGTCCTACTAGATGGAATCACACTCATAATGGAAATCCAGGCTATCGGCCTTATTAAACATTTTTGTTTACAATGCCACATTACAACATGTTTAAAAATAATTTTCTAATATGTACAATGATTTTATCTTACATTGAAATTTTAATTCCATAAATTTTTAAGTTTAAGGTATATTGGCACTAAAGAAGTCATGTCATGTGTCTATTTTATGTCCCAACTACATGTACCATACAAGAGATTTGAAAAATGTAAAGAGATTCCATAAATAAGAATTCAAAAGAAAAATCTATTTATATTTATAATTTTATATCAAAGTTGCATACTTCAACTTGTAGATCATATTTGCACACTTGTATTTACTATAATTGCATAAACCAATATTTGTAATAAAATATGGATTTGAAATTTATGTAAGGATTATAACATCTACTATTTTGAAGGATTTATAATAATGTATATAAAAATGCCAGTGGATGGATAATTTGGTATTATTATAAGAAAAAAATCCAATAAACTTTAAATTTTAAGTTAAATCACTCCAATTAGATTAAATACTTAAATTAATAACTTTTTATAAAATAAATATGAATAAAAATGTGAAGCATTCCTTCAAAATTTCACAATAGTCTATTCATTAACATTTTAAGACCAAATTTTGTTGCAGTGATGCATGCTTAAAACTCAACGTACTTTTTACTTTTTACTTATAAATTCTTATTGTAATTTTTTTTATTGAATTTGCATTAATCACAAACAAGTCTTTTATAAAAAGAACTAAAGATAATTTTAGATGGTTATAAATCAAATTCATATTTTCAAATACTCATTCTTGGAATTTCTTCAAAATTTTAAAACTGAATGTTGAAGCATGGATTAAATTTGTAAGTATGCTATATTGTGGAAGAAGTAACTTCCTTGCTTTATTCTTATTTGTTCATAGATAATTCTAATTTTCATTTTTCCTTTAAAAGGTTATATATAGTCTATTTTTGTTTTATTGTAATACAACCAACAGAATAATCATCTAAATTAATTGTATAACTTTACTTCAATCACCTCTTTTATAACTTCATTTGAAGTTTTATAGTTTAAAATGAAAAATTATATTCTTCCTTCATATCATTATTTTTGTCAATTGTCATTGATTTAATTTATTAAAAGACTATTTCCTTTTTTTACTTCACTTTCTATATTTTTATATTCTGAAAAAATAAAATTATATTCAATATATTTAATTATGGTGATGTACAACTTTGTAATTATAAAGGTTCTTTTTTATTTCTAAGACATCATTCTACAAGTAATTTTCTATCATTTAAAATTAAATGTTATATTTATAGTGTCATTTTTTAGAATAAATGATGAGACAATTAAAATATATTTTCATTCAAATATTTATTTTTCCAATTATTTATTTATATTTAATTATACATGCAACATGTCATTTTAAAGGTTTCAATTTCAAAATCCTTTTTTAAACAAATCAAATTTATTCAAAAATCTATTAGTTTTTAACTTTTTTTAAACACAATTCCAAAATGAAACCTATATCTTATTATTGAATATACATATACTAGTAAGTCTTGTTCACTTAAAATGAAACTTTAAATGTTTTAAATGAACAATTATTTTTATGGATTTGATTTAAAAGATAATAGTATACAAATAATTTTTTAATGTGAATGAGGTCTTTCGAGCATTTTGGATAAGCAATAATACAAAATATAGTTTACCTTTGTTTATTTAAATAATACTTCAAGTTTCTTTTCTAATATTTTTGAGATGCATGATCTACTATACGAAGAAGGAAACAACTCTATTATGAAGTTAATAAACTTTACTAAGAAAATGCTGACAAGAAAAGAGGAAGGTATGTTATTATTATTTATCATTTACCATGCTTTTCACAAATTTATATGGATTGAAAGAGAAAATTAGAATATTTCCTAGTCACATAAATAATACAAATAGAAAAATAAATATTGAATTTTTTTCATGCAATAAATTTTGTTTGTCAATTTCTATCTAAATTGTGAAGGTCTAAATTTCAAAGCTAGTGGTAATTATTAATTAGTCTTGTTAATTATTTCTAATAATCAGTTATTTTTAATAATTAGTTCTTTGTTTATTCTAGAATTTATATCCTTAAAGAATATTTCAATATTAAAAAAATGATGATATTGAAAATTTAAATTTTATTGTATTATTAATATTAGAAGTCAAACTATTTGATAATAATAGCAAATTTTTTTCTTTTATATGAATAATAGAATTATTATTATTTTTAAATATGTAATTTTTTGTGATATACAAAAAATATTTTATATACTTAAGATTTCAATGGTATATTAGAAAATTTATTATAATAATGAATTGATAAATTATTTGATAGAATTTTAAGAGAAATTTGATACCAAATTAAATAATCTATTTAAAGTTTAATTATAAGTGTTGTATTATTTTTTGGGATTTTTCATAAGTTTTTGTCAAATAAAAAAACAAAACTATTTGAATATTTAAAAAACATTTCAAAAAACTTAAATATCTTATAATGAATTGAAAAAGGTTTTGACATAGTTTGTTTTTTCAAGAATCAAAATACATGTAAGATATAATATATGACTAAAAATAAATTGCAAAAGCTGAAATCATAGTTTTCAATAGGTTTTGTAAAGATGTTATGTAGATGACTTGTAGTTATACATTAAGATTGTAATTTGTAAAAGTAATTTTTTTTTGGCTCCTAGCTCATATTTCAAAATATGTTTGCTCAAAACAAAATCCCTCTATAAATTATCCAATTTATTTATATATTTTTTAGTATAATATCATATTAATATTATAGAATGAATTTTAACATACATTGTGTTGTTGATCTTTAAATAATGTTGTAGAAATATGGAGTTTTATAATTTTACAAAGAAAGCTCAATTCATAAAAAATTGTTTCAATTTTTTGGAGTTATAGTTAATGAGCATATCTATAAATGCTCATTGGTATGTTTACTCTTTCATTTCAAAAGTAGATGAAGTTTTTTGTAATAATGAAATAATAAAATAATAAAGTGACTTACTTATATAACTTTTTTCATTATATATTTATTTCAATTTAATATTTTTTAATATTTTTAGGAAGAAAATTTATAATTTTATTTGTCAATTTAATATAAAATATTCAATTTCTAATTTAATAATAAATCCAAAAATTTATTTGTTGTAATGATATTAATTTTTATTACAATTTTGAAAATATTAGACTTTCATTCAATTTTATAATTGAACTTAAGTTATTTCAATATTTTAGAACATACCCTTAAAAAATTTAAATAATTCCAAATTTATAAATATTAAAGAAATTGTAGAAGATATATGACTTCATCTATTGAAAATTTAAAAATTGAATACCTTTCTATTATAAAGTCTTTAATTTAATATTTCTTGTGATCTATAGTTTATTTTTATTCTAAGAAAAATCTTGCATCTTTGATCTTTTATAAAATCTTTCCATTTGAAGAGTATTTTCAAAATATCATATTATAAAAATTTTGCAGATTTTTAAAAATTGAATTTTGTTATTTTTCTTAATAAAAGAGGATATATGTGGTAGATTCTACTACACAAGATGATTGGAAGAGAAAATGCAAATACTAAAGTAGGTACTAAAGTTAAGTTAATTCATTGTATAAAGATTTAATAAACTGGAGTTGTAAATAATTTTGGCAAGTTAAATATAATAAAAATTATTGATGTTGAAATGTGTAACATATTTATCTTTTTTTATAATATAAAAAAATACAAAATAGTGTGTGGAAGCACCTTAAGCACTAAGAATAACCTTGAAAAAAAGATCATGGTATTACAAACATTTGAAGAATCACAACATCAATCAAATAATTTTATGAAGGTACATTCTACATCCATGAAGTGAAATGATTGAAAGCATAAAATATATCATTTTTTCTAATTAATAAATAGGTTAATGAACTCATTAGTAATATATTATATCATTTATTTTTTAATTTAAATAAATAATTAAAAATATTCTTTAGAAGTGAACATTTTGAAATATAATTCATAATATAATGGTTTTTTATTTCAACTTTGATTTATTTTAATGTCTAAGGTAGTTTTATACATAATTTCTAAAATTATTTATAATAAATATATAATTGGTAGTAAAAATTTAAATTAGAAGTTTAATGATTTTGAAGTCAATTAGTGAAACACAAAAAATCATTGATATAATGATATCTACATCAAATGTGTTGCCATTCTTGAAGAAAAAATGAAAATTTATGATTAAAATATCATTAATTATTAATATGGAACAAGAATTTTAGAAATTTTTTTAAATCAAAAACTACATTGGTATGAAGTTGGTTTAGCAAGGATACTGCAAAAATTAGATATAATTAGAACAACTTGAAAAAATACACTTGTCTAGTTGGCTTACTGAATGAAAAATTATATTTATCCTAATAAATGAAATGAAATGAAATTTTCAAACATGAACAATATTTTCTATGTAAATGTGTTTTTCTTAAAAATGTAAAATTGTACAAATTTATAAATTTTATATTTCTTGTATATTCTATTTGAAATTATTTTCAAACTTTAATTATCAATCTTATGAATCTCTCTCTAGTTTAAATTTTTTTGAAAACTATTCCAAAACTATATTCAAATAGAAAGATAAAAACTAACAATATTGTACAAAGCTTAGTATTCAAATCACATTAAGATAGAGTTGCATTCATATAAACGTACTTAATTTTCTAAAATCCAAATCTACTTTTAACAATTTTTATATCATTCTTATAGTTGAGTCAATTACAACCAAATAATTCAATTATCATAAAATATAAAGATGAAGTAACCGTATAGATACAATCAATACCTTTCTATTGTTATGTATACAAAATCACATTATCTAGTATTACTAGTAAAGGACTACTTATTGGTATATTAATGATATCTTTTAATTCCAACTCAAATATTCATATTGCACTTAAATTCCTTTGACTTCTAATAAGTATGTGTAATTAAATAAATGATCAATGTAGTACATCCTACCATTCTATATTCTATATTAATTGCATCCCTTTGAACTCAGTTTTTTAGTCAATTTAAACATTAGAGGTATAGAAAAAAACCATATTAACCTTTAACATGGATTTTAAGGATATCTCTAATGAACATACAAAATACTCCAAAAGAATCAAAATTGAAGATGATTAAAGAAGATTTGATCAAATAAAATTTAATTCTAAACAAAGTTAATTTAAACTTAATGCTTACCATTTTTAGTGTGATACCAATAGCTATGTTGCATAAACATAACTTATACAATGCCATTACATGTTTTTTAAATGAAACTTAGAAAGCAGCTTTGCTAAGTTGCAATTCTTCTAATTTAGTATGATGATTTGTTTTCAATGGAAGAAAGTGCCTATGATTTTCTTTTTTTTTTAAATGCAAAAATTAGAATGGAGACAAGACTTAAAATCTTCAAATCTCATTACTATTCATCCATGAATTTCAAATTTCTTTTATTAAAAAACAAAAAAGGATATCTTTATATGAAAACAAAAATTCAAATTGAGAATAATTCCAATTTGGATTACTAAGCATTTACAAGTAGAGAGCAAAATTTTGGAATTAAAAATTTGGAAAAGAATATCTGATTCTTGTATTATGCTAATCAATTTGGATTCAAAGTTAGTATTTCAACTTATCTTAATTCCCTTGGATTGAACTTTGAATAAATGATTTAAATTTTGGATTGGAAGTTTATTAAATCTTATTTCAAATGTCAAGTATAGTCTTTAAGTTATTACCTTCTCAATTTGACTTAAAATACATTTAAACCCACATGGTTATGAGGCTAATCTATTTTATGTTGTATAGTTGTGGGGCAATAGAAATTGCATGTGGCATAGTGAATTGGGTATAAGGAACTAAAATTTGGGGGGCTTAGCTAGATTCACTTATATAGGATGATTTATTGGAAATTCCAAGGTTTCACTACAAAGCTCCTAACCATAGGAAGCCAAATTTGGATTACTAAATATAATTGACTTTCTTAGTGTTTAGCTCACTTGCAAATGAATATAGATAATCCTTGAAAATGGAGTAAAGTGTGTCTCCTATTTGATATTTGATTGGATTTTGTCTATTTGGAGAAGAGACCTTGCACCAATACAATTTATATCAAAAGTTACAATGAAGTGAGAAAGTTTTGCATCGATTTTAATGTATTGAGGCCTAAAGAACCAAGTGTACTTCAAGATTATACCTAAAATATGAGCATGCTAGTGAAAAAGGCAGAACAAATTGCCAATAGAAGGTCACTATTAGGAATTGTTGAATATTATGAATCTACCATATTGTATGTACATTCATCATGTTCTTTTTAACATGTATAGTATTTAGCTTATGAGAGATCTTACTAAACATTATTAATAATTTCTTCATTTGAACTTTAAAAATGAGAATCTCTTCATTTTCTATCCAAAATTTTCAACTTCCACTACAATGTATCTTATCTACTAGTTCTAAAGAACACAAGTTATGTTGTTATTCCTTCATCCAAACACTTATCAATTTTTGCCTCATTGCAATAAATAATGATAATATGTGTGCATAAGTACGTTACAACTCCAAATTGAACCCTAGTCAAATAATTTACATTGTAAAATAAATTACAAAATTCCCTATAGCCTTGTAAATTTTCCTTAAAAAGGATAAGACTTCTCATTCTTCTTAGTATCTCATCTCGAGTTGAACTAGTTAAAATAGATGCTAATCACATACCTAAAGTAGCACCGCCAATTATTGTAACTCCTAATTGCCTCACATACATTTTACAATATTCATCCAAATTGTCTCATTCTAAAGCATAATCATCTACAAAATGCCCAAAAAATCAAATACTATTGAGTAAACAAAGTGACCCCTACAATAATGCATTTACTAAACCACTAGTCCCACAAGAAGTATGAAGTTCAATAATTTTTGCTATGAAAGTACAACACTACCACCAGCTTTTGAAACTTTGATAAATACATCTTCCAACGTGGTGTCAGTAAGGCCCCAAGCTTGAATGTGCAAGCATTGCTTTGCTTGCTCCATTTTCAAGAATACATCTGCAACACTAACTTCAGTCTTTGGTAACTCAAACTTTTGCGTGCCGGCAAGACCATAGACTTTCTTGGCATTCTTAGACAAGCTATTTGCCAAGTCAATCACTTTTGCTTCTTTTCCTTGTGGTGTTGTGATTGTCAACATATATAGGCCTCCAAATCTAGCTCGAAGCTGTATTATATATTACAATAAACATAGACATGAGGTCAAAGGTGTTCAATTCATGAGGATTTATACAAATTCCTTTTGTCTTATTTCTCCTTGTATACATTACCTTCTTGTAAGTTATTATTGACTTGAAGCAACATCTAGCATAAACTAAATTTGTAAATGTTTATAAAATTATTTATTAAAAGACACAAAATAGATCACCTCTTTTGCATTACCAATGCATTGGAGCTCTCCATTTACAAAAATACCCACTCGATCACACAATGCTTCTGCCTCCTCCATAGAATGAGCTGGAATGGCACTCAATAAATAAATATATAAACAAATACCTTCTATATTGTTTAATAATAGGTAAATTTTTAAGATGCTCAAACACTAAAGCTTTGAGCAAAGATGAAGCAAAATGTAATCCAAAATAATATGGTATTAGAATTCAAATTTTTTTGCCTAAATTAGAGCAAATATGAAAAATGTAACTGTGTCTATCAATCTTATTTTCAATTAGACAACTACTACTTGCATGTGTCCACAAATTTTCAAACTTGTAGTCCATTGTCAAATACAAACCTCAAATCCATTTACAAAATAGTGATGGTCAATTTTACACCAATTTAAATTTTTTATAGAGGTTTTTTCTTTTGATTTCCTACTCAAAGCCTAAAAAAACACATTGAAAAAATAGATGAACTTTAAACTCTTTGGATTTCATTTGTGGTTGATATTACATTGTTCTCTATATCTCTATAATATTTTATACAAAAAAGAGACCAACATCAATGTCAAAGAAATTTTATGCAAAGGGGATCTATTATGGAAAGAAAATCTAAATCACTAACTCTAATATAGTATGTCAATTTTAGCAATGAGAATGATGAAGCAAACAATCTTAACTTTATGGACTTTTTCTTTTGAAAACAACCTTCAATTGTTTTATATAGAAAAGGGTTTAAATTATTGACATAATAAAATTCCTCATATTTTTCACTCCACTAATGACAATGGAATGAATCAAAGCATATTTATGTAGAAATGACCTATCCTACAAGCAAATTTTTTTTTTAATTTTACCTCATTTGACATTTTTATCTACAAAATTTATCTTTTCTTGAAAGTATTTATAATTTTTATCCCAAAAATAGTTTCAAAAATAAGATAAACTTGATACTATGAATTGTGACCATTATTGTTAAAAATTCAAGGTTGAACCCTTGGAGTTTTTGGATTCATTATTACAAGATTTCCATGAGAAAAAATCAATGGTGGAAGGAATAACTTACTAGTGAGGATGATGGCACGGTCTTGCTTGGAGTCCTTTACTACACTCCAAAGATTGTACCGAGATGCGGGGTCGAGGCCTGTGCTTGGCTCATCCATATATACCACCTACAAAAGTTTCATAAGAAGTCTTATCTCTTTCACAAAGAAATATTTTTTCTACAATGAGAGATTTCAAAATAATAGGTAGTGAAGGTTTGGCAAGAAGGTCAAATTACTTGTGGGTTTCCAATAAGAGAAATTGCAACACTCAAGCGACGCTTCATCCCACCCGAGTATTTTCGACATTGTTTATCTCCCACTTTGTTGTCAAACAAGTTAACATTTTTTAAAGAAATCTCCACCGCCTAAGTCAAATTAAAGATCAAAACCATCGTCATATGAAATATTTTATAGTTTTTTTAATTTCACAAGGATGAAAAAATAGTAAGTAAAATTCAAGAGGATTTTATGTGTTATCAAGCTATACAAAACAAAATTTTGCCAACATATTGAAGATTTTAATTCCAATTCACTTACACTAGAATGAAGGTATTTAAACTCACATCATGGAGTTTTTCCCTTGACAAATTTTTTAAACGGCCATAAAAGAGAAGATGCTCACGGGCGGTTAGTTGCCCCCATAACAAACTGCAAAGAATATGTATAAGTAAGCTTAATGTCATAAGTTTCTTGTAACTAGTGAATGCAAATAATACCACTAATATGCTATTATATTTCCATTCAAGTATTATTCTAAACAAGTTAAAGATTGAAGTCCAAGATTAAAATATCTTCGTACTCGTGTTGAGGGCAAACTCCCATACATGAGTAGATGCGACTCATTTCAGTGAGAATATTCATTCCTTGAATGTATGTGGTGCCCATTGTTGGCTTCAAAAATCCTATCATCTACAATGGCAAAGGATATGACATTAATTTATGTTACTAAGTATCAAATATTCTACTATGAAAAAAACAAAGTATCAAGATTTAGGATTTGTAGCTAAAGGATAAGAGCATACCATGTTGATGCTGCTAGTTTTGCCTGCCCCATTTGGACCCAAAATTCCAACACATTCACCTCGAGCAACTGCAAGTGAGAATGTTCGAACTGCAAACTTGGGCGGATTACCATCCTCTCCGGGGTAAACTCTCTTCAGATTGTCACAAATAATAGAATAAAGCTTGTTTGGTCTTGAACGTAACTCTTGCACTAACTTCTTCTGGATAGAAATTTCACATGATGATACATCAATATTCACCAAAGTTGCATCACTTTCATTGCAATCAAATTGACAATATAAATTACAATATAGATCATAAGAAGGTTATGATATTTCACGATCTCCTTATGTATAATGTGTTAAACTCAACATGGATTTTTCCCTTCAATATTTTCTTGCATCTCTAAATAGAACAAGAGATATAAGACATTTTCAAGTATTTTCTTGTAATCACATAAGGAATTTGTATGCATTCCTATATTTACTTTTGGTTGTGTATATGACTTTTTTTATGAATCAAGACTAACCTCACGAGCAACATCAGGACGATCGCTAGGAAGCCGGTCATCTTCAGGATTAATGTGAGCAGTAGCCTTGGCTTCTTCACAAAAGAGAGCCTCCCCTTCTAACTTGCGTTTGAAGAAAAATTGCAAAAAGAAGAGAGGGTGTTTATTGATTCCACTCTCAGATGTAGCCACAATATCCAAGTAGATGGTCAAAATCATGAATATCATCCATTCCATGAACAAAATCACAAACACATCACTCAATCCGTTCTTTGTATCTTTCAAATTGTTCCATCGCATACCATTTGTATTCTGCTTCAACAATCCATATTGTTAAGAAAATTCTAATTTAACCTTAATCTAAATCCATCAAATGTGTCCATATCCAAATTCATGTATGATTATGGTATGAAAATAAAGAAATGTCAGAGAAGGTATCTAAAGTTTGCACCATCAATTGACTTGTTACTTACAGTATACACAGCTAGGAATGAATATTGCGAGAATTCATACAAGCCTCGATATGTTGCAAATGCAGGTATGATCTCCAATCCCAAAACAAGACTTCCTGCTCAATCCCAACTATAAATCAATCAATTCAAAGAAATGCCCAGAATTCTTTAATTTAAGAGCTAGACTATCATTTAAGGAAGAGTTTGAGGGTCTACAACGAAATTCTCAAAAAAATTGGATATAGAAGCACGTACTGCTAGTTTGAGGGTCTACAACGAAATTCTCAAAAAAAAAGCCACCAAGTAAACCGGATCCAAATACATATAAATATCCTGCCACTGTCATCCAAATCCTAGTCACACAAGCATCCTATACATATTGCATTTTAGATGGCAAAGAAGATATCAAATGTGAAGAATTGAAAAAAAACATTGAAGATAAAAATTTAGCTCATGGACTAACCAGTGGCAGTTTTGACATCCCCAAAAAAATTTGATGCCAAAAAACCAAATGCAATGATCATATTGATGTAGAGAAATGAGAAGACAAATTGGATGCCATAGTCATTTTTTAGGAAAAATTGCAAACCTACAAAGATACAACCAAACTTAGAATTACAACCTTGATAAATAATAGTCTTGTTAAAATTTAAAAAATTCAAAATGTCTATATATAATATTCTATAGGATAAATAAGAAATTCACAAGCTCTTAATTTTGGAATTTTGGAATTTTTTCATTCTATTTCATATGCAAATTATAGAACTTCAGAGTTTAAGTATAGAATTTTAGATTTTGTTCTATTTTATTCTATACTCAAGTTATAAAAATCCTATAGTTGCACTATGGAAGTAGGTTTATGGACTTTTGGGTTTTTCTCATTTCATTGAATTTAAAGTTTCTCATAATCATTTTCCAAAACACACTTGAATGAAATATTTGATAATAAACTAAGTAGCATGAGCAATTGAAACTTGAAAGCATGTAAAGACAATCACTTTATTTTTGCATGTACACACCCTAAAAATATAAACCAAAGATTGTGAGAGAATAAACAACCGAGGATTGTTGATGAAGTCCCATATGGTACTTGGAGGAATACTCACCAACAGCTGAGCCAAACAAAATGAAGCAGAACATATAGATCATGAAGAGTACTAAAAAATAGATATAGGTAATGGTCCAATAGGATAAATCGCCAAGGCCATGCATTTTCATCATCATTCGGAGGTGATATTGCTTCTCATACACTAAAGCTGTCAAAACCACCTAAGACATTCCATTCAAAATCTTTAATAATTAATAATGGTTTGATTATTGACTTCACTTTTAAAGCCATTTAGGATGCTTTTTTGTAGGTGATATAGGTATGGTTTTCTTTAGTAGAGAATTTGATTATCATATCTAGCTATTTTATATTCTATATAATTGTATTGTATTTTATTTAATCTCAATTCTTCTATAGGTTGAGTTCAAATCTATGAAAAAGACGATAGAAAGTGCTCAATGATATACTCTATTGTAACAGTGGAATGTATAGAGCACTATTGAAAAGGATTTCAAATACAGAAACTCAATGGAATTCATTGTGTCTAAAGCAACTAATAAATGCATCTAACAAAAAGTAATTACAATCATTAAATAAAGACATGTGATGAGATTGGTTTGGAACTTACAGGAAACAAAAATCCCAAAACCCACATGTAGAAATGAGGACCAAGTAGTGATGAAAAATCAAGCCGAAGTTGCATAGAAGATTTGGGCATCTCCCTTTCAAAAAGCAATGGTAATTGAGCGCTTGGACCCATTAAAAAGCGCAAATAAGCTTGTGAAGCCTACAAATTATAGAAGGCTCATCTCATGATTCTAATTCTAAAAAACAAAGAAAATATCTACACATAGCAATCTTCAAAATGAAAAAATCAAACCCATTGCATTAAATCACTTCAAATAATTCCAATGAAAATATCTAATGTTGTCAATGGTTCCTTTCACTTCAAGGTTTTCCAAGCAATCTCAATCTTTATAACCTTTGCAAATAGAAGAAGACTTGAAACCTAATTTCAAATTGCATTGCTTCAAAATAATATTTAGGACTAGAGGAAGAAAAAAAACTCACCATATTTAGAGCCCGAGATACTCGAATGAGATTTGGAGATTCATGGGCAGTTTGGTTACTAAATGTTGCATTGAACCAAACATTCACATCAAATGCAGATACATTTGAACTTCCAAAGTCATAAGCTGTAATAAATCATGTAAAAAGAAAGCATATTAAAGCCATTTGAGCCTAAAAAATACCCTACTTAAGTTGTAGTTTGTAAAAGATTGCGGCCATCAACATATTACAATCAACTTACCCACTGGAAATTCATTTATTTGTTTAGCAGCGTTGCCTTTTTGAAAACCTCTATAAAGTTCATCATTGACAGTGGTGGCACTACTTAACCATACTGTTGAAGTTGGTACACATTCAAATGCTGCACATGGCCACAAAATCAAATTTTTAGTACATATCATAGAATCTTTTAAATGTTTTTTGAAGGTTAATAAATTTTCTCATAGTTTAGAGAATAATACTAATACAAAACTTTTACTAATCTTATGTTAGATTATAACCTTTATTTATTGATTGACCCGTTGTACTTGGAACTGACAAAGTAAAGGCTGAAATAAAACAAGTATTTTGAAGGAGTTGAATTGGAGTCCGTTTTACAAATGCCGACTCAACTAAGAGGGTATCCCATGGATGTGCATCTGTACCCTAAACATTCCTCAATTTGGGATAAAATTATTTTTATGACTACAAATATAAAATACACTTCACTGGAGGTAGGTCCCACAACACAATACCTTATATAGACATAATTGCAACAAGATTATCCAGTAATGGCATAAAGCATATGTAGAGTTCAAACTTAGTATGTAAATATAAGATTTTTTATAATAATTTTCAAATATTTTATCGAGTAAAATTGTACAATATAACTTACCACTACCATTGATGCAAGCGAGTATAGAGGATCATTGCTATTTATTGAACCGCTAATCAACAAATAACTTGCCAAGGCTGTGACAAAGAATATTGATATAAGATATAATTTTGGTATATTGTAAATGGCCTATTTCTAACATTAGTTGTTTTGATTGAAGAGCTCAATGAAATCAATATTACCCTATAATGAAAAATCATTTAGAATAAAATAAATTGAAAGAAATTTAGAGATCATTATAGTAGAACTATCAATTATCGGCAATGAGAGTGTACAAAGTCCCACAAGTAATTAATTAGAAAGCTTAATGGGGAGGTTAATGGAAGAATGTCCTTGGAAAAAAATGATTTCGTATGATGGCCTTATTATCTACTAACAAAATAAAAAAATATACACATGTAATACATTTGAATGATAAGAAAATGTCATTTTAAGTGCAATAATAACAACTTGGTCACCACATACTATCTGCCAAAGTTTTGTTGGATGATGTATAAAGGATGGTACATCCACAATCTCCATCATCTCGACATGATTCATCTTGTAGTTCGGGTGAACCAACATTTCTGATAGCACGATACTCTGGGCGGGGCACTTGTAAGATAACAGGCCAATTTTGCGGATATGGTACCTCGCAAAATTCTACTTGATCTTGGTCTGAGTAATCAATACCGCAAAGCTTAGTGCACCTAGTTGTGTTTGTTATTGGCACACACTTACATCCACATTGGAACTCGCTACCAAGCAAATGGTTCACAACTGCTTGGATAACAACAAGAAGTATGCAAAGGGCAATTGGAAAGCAAACCATACAACTATTAGTCTTCCAATTTCTTTTCTGTAGAGTCAAGTCCAAAATATAAGTTAGGATTTTGACATGTCAAATTCAAATTTAATTTGTATTTTGATATACAACTCAAATTTTTTATAATAATAATTTGAATCTCATCAATTCAAATATGTCTTTCAAAGCCTTGTTGAATATGAAGAAAAATATTGGTCAGTTTTGTACCATTGATCAAATGTAAAAAATAGATTGTCTACAAGTTTACCTTGTCTATTTTCTAAATTATCCAAATTAAAACAAGACAAAGATAAAGAACTCACAAAATAGAAAATGATAGCAAATATAAGCAAAGAACTAAATTTAAAATATTTTAGCAACAATACATGAGGATTTATGATCATTTAATTGTTAAAAAGGAAAGATTAGTATCCAATCCCATATCAAATGGACTACACTAGAAAATAATGGAATATGCTCTACAAAAGTACAAGCTAAGAATTACATTATAATCATCATTTTGTCTTTTTTACTTCTCTAATTGTAGGAAAATTTGAAGCTTTTGAGGAGCTTGAATCTAAAGAATACATTTTATTCATTGTTGGAGTATTGAAGAATATAAACATTTCCTGAACAAACTGTCACTATACTAAGCTCATAATGTTAAGCATCCATTGCCTACCTCTTGTATGTAGCTTATGCTCACACTTCCCTCTATTAATTCAATGCTTTGCTTAAAATTAGAATTGTTGAAATTAGGATTGTATATATATGGTACCTGGTAGGTGAGATTTTTTCGAAAAAGAGCATCAGCTTGAGTTTGGTAAGAAGTATGATACAATGGATCAATTTGCACAACACTAGATTCTAAGTCCATATGTGGACTCTTAAACATAATGCTTGATTCAGGATCCAAAGTTTGGTTATTTGTCATAGTATTTTTTTTTTGATTCAATTTCAAAGTTTGTCTTTCAGCTATAGTGCTTGATTTTAGATTCATAGATTGTTTTCCCTTAATGGTATTTGATTCCGGCTCTAGAATACATGCAATCGTCATTGAACCTTCTATTGAATAAAATTTATTCAAATAGAATGTATGTAATATAAAATTCACATTCTAGGGTTTTGCCACCTTTTTTTCAATTTTTTGTTCTTTCTTATCTTTGACAAATCATTTTCTTCCTTATTGAAGGTTCTATTGACATTTGAAAAAAATAAAAATAAAGTTTTGTAAATGATACCAATTCAAATTTCCACCTCACATCCAAATTGGTTAGGCAATAGTTTTTTTCCAACATCATCGAACAAACATGTTCCACCATGTATTATATCCAAAAATTTCACTCTCCAAAGTTGTTTGCCTTTGTGATGAATGGGTATAACTATCAAATCAAAGGGCTTCTCCGGTCTTAATCCATCTTTCATATGAGCACCTCCTTTAAGATCTTTACCAATCCACAAATGCAAACAATGAATTATGATGAACCATACTTTTTGGCAATGATCTCTTGCCACTTGGCAAAATTCTTCATGCCCCACATCATATTGACTCAAAAAATGGAACCACAAAATGAGACTCCACATTCCACCTTCAATTGAAGAAAGTCTCAACTTTCCTAAATCTTCTTTTGCTACTCTTGTGTGCATGCCTGCCATGATGAAACCACCAACTATGCCAACTTTTCCACCAACTATGAATGGACACTAAAATAATTGAATTGTAAAGGATCCTTAGATTTATGGACATAAGAACCTCTCTCCAAACTTTGATTGTGTTTTTTCAAGCTATCAAACAAACTCCAAATTCACATCCAAGAACAAATTTTAAGTAGCTAGTGCAACAATTAAATAAATAGATAGTTGGCTAGAGTCTCAAGGCTATAACTAAATGGAGAATGTCCCTTCAAAGCCTTTATTTACACCAAATAGTATAGTAGTCACAAGCCCTAACTACCCAATTCTACAATAGGAACAAACATCTTCATGCTTGGCAATAATGTATATTAAATTATACAAGTTTATAGATTTTTTTTTAAAAAATGAACCTTAAATCTCATATAAATTGCAAGAAATTGAAGTTGGATGTCAAGAGTTTCCATTTCATTGCACTTCATTGATCTAGGATTCAAACAACTAAATCCTACTCATTGCAATTCATTGTTTGAATAAAAAAAATTGAAGGTACCAAATCTCATGAAAACATTATTGATGATATTTCAATTTGTAAAAAAAATTCTCTTAATATTTTTTCCATGACTAAAAATACATGATCCTATTGCATGATGAAAGAAATTGAACTTGCTAGCTTTTAAAGCAAAATATAATATGAAATTTTTTTAATACCTTTCAAACTCTAAAATTCCATTATTTCCTTTGGGGACAAAATGGATTTTAGATACATTTCTACTTTCTCACTTTTTGTCATGATTTTTAGAAATTAAAAAAATGATAGAAAAACACATTAGCTATGGGGGAATATAGTTTTTGTTTGAATTGGTGCCTAGGAAAAAAATTATACTACAATAAACCCAAAATACTGAAAATAGAATTCATCTAATAGTACAAAAATTTCATAAAAAGTCAAAATACAATTTTCAAAATTTTATTTCATATAGGAAGAATTCTTATCTACATGGAAAGATTTGATTCTATTTATTTGGAATGGTCATGAGAAAATTATAGACAATCTTGTTTTTTGAGCAATCTCAACATCTTCTTAAAAAATACAGAGTAACTAAAATAATTCATTTTTTAGACCAATTTTTAAAAAATTTCAAAAATAAAATTTCAAAAAGTTTAGTTTGCCTTTTAGAAAAATCTCACTATTGGGATCATTGTGTTTCAATTCCATCTCAAACCTATCAATGACTTACATTTTCTTTCAATCTTATATGTACTTATACTTAATAATTTTTTAAAGAATGAAAATCAAGTATTATTTTCTTGACGTTTTTTTTGTAAACTTTCAATTCAAGTCTTTGTTACAAATTTTTTAATTCAATATTGATAGTGCAAAAATTTTAAGCTAAGAAGAATCAAAGCTTGAAAATCTAGTTAGGCAATGTGCAAAAAAAAACAATTTACTTCACTTCAAACGCACATATCTTGCAATCAACCTTGTCAAAGTTTTTAAAATTTCTTCCACACATTCTTTTACCAATTTAGTGCAAGATCTTATCGTTAAATATGCAAAAAAAATTATAAAGTTTTTTGCCTTTTGCAATAGAAATGGCAATTTTGAGTTGAATTTGATATTAAAAAGGCCTTTGTACTTTAGGGATTAAAATAGTTGTAAGTCTATCAAATTAAAATATCTCTTCTAAAATTTAACTTCAAATTTGTTAGACAAGGCAAGCAATAGTATTTCCACTTCCTAAAATTGTAAGAGTGACAAATTTTTGAAAAGCATTATTATCTTTTTTATTTTTTCTAAAATAATGAAAAATATTGTTTCAAATGTAAAATGGTCATATTTATCTTCCCTATGAATTTCAACTACATTGGATCATTATTTCCAAAGTTGTGCTTGAACAAAACTTCCAAAGAAGTAGTATTGGTGTTTTTGACAATTGGACAATATTGACCTTTGTTGTTGTAGCATTAGCCTTTAATTAAGACACATAATTATTTAATTAGAATGTATGTTATTCAAGTGATTTTTTATAATACTCCCATTTGCCATCTTTAGGTGCCATCATTATAAATATCCAAGTCTACACAAGCAATTAAGTGTAAACTTGAGTTCTAAGAAACTGATCTATACGTGTACCTTTGTGTTGTAAAGAAAAAAAAATCAAATATAACAAAAAAAAATTCAATTTACTTTCCTAATATAGTTACATCAATACCTATAAAATGCATATCTCCAAAAAATCTACTTGGGCTCTAAAAATGGTTGCATAAAATAACTAGTGGTATATATTGAGGTAATTGCACCTAATTATTGTGATTTATTTCTAAAATTCATTCTAAAAATTCTTGCCTAAATTATACAAATTCTATTTATAAGAGTCTAGGGCTAGTTTTGTATATGCTTAAATTCAACATTTAAAAAATTTGTAATAAATTTATATGGTGCCCCAATATTGCATTCTAAAAAGTTCAAAAAAAATCCCTTTTGACTTCCAGCAAGAACCCCCTAAACTTGAAGAGTTTAAGTATAACATGGGTATTCAACTTCTATATACATAGAAATCTAGAGTTGGCAAAACTTGCATAAAAGATGAAAAAAATAGAATATTCTATATTGAATCATGCAATCCTTGTTAGAAAATAATCATAGTAATCAATAAGAATTTTTTTTAGGAGGGAGGGTTGAAAAAAGTAGGAGAGGCAAGTCTTTGACTTTCAAAAAATTACTTTTAACATTGAATTTAGAATTTCATGTTACTTTTGGTTTGCCAATAAGTCAAAGCAAATCCTTAAAAGTGAAAGTATCATGAAAATTAGCAAAGGTAATACAATCTCTTTAGAAAAATCAAAAATTCTTTTTTTAATTCTAATGTAATATGCAGTGTTTCTTAAGGTGGCGAAAAAAGGCCAAATTGTGAATTTTTTTGATCAAGTTCCAAAATGCTTAAGAAATCAAAGGCAAGAGATTAATCCAAATTGCCAGAAACTCACCGTACTTGATCCTATAATAGCCAAAGTTCGATATATAACGTGGGCATGTCACCTTTTCATTTCGACACCTTGTCCTCTCATTCCCCATGATACAACCACATACCAAAATCTAAAGGGTTGGGGGAACAATCCAGGGCTAGCCAACATTGTGGTTTAGGAAAACCAATTGCCTTACGCTAGCGTGTCATCACCAGAGGTGCTCGCCCATGATCATAATGTCATCACCAATTTTTTATATTTAGTTGCCATTGTTGCTAGCAATGGTTGAGGTTTTGTGGTCTTATATGTGAATTTCTTGAGATTTTGCTAGTCATTAGCGAGAGTGGAAGGCCAATTCTACTTTAAAACTTATACTTGGTGTTGGCAATGATAGCGGGATTATGGCGTGAGAGTGCAGAGCTTCGTTTCAACCATTGTTTTGTAAGGACTTTTCTTTAAAATATACACATCATAATTAGGGCTAGAAGTTTTCATTTTCATAATCTATGCTCAATACGCTGGTTTGTGTTGTGTTGTTTCATCTCTTCCATCGTGGATGTACTCGTAATTTTTGCTTACTTCCTAATTGTTTGGACATTGTGGTGCTGAATTGCTCATGATTTTCCTTACGTAGTAGAGTCTTGAGGCTTCAATTCCTGGCTTTTCCTACCATTTCTGAGTATGCAATTGTTTTGCTCTGATTGTTATCTTTTGATTTGGTGGAGGTGCACAGGTGCACGTAGTTTTTAAGATAAAGAAAGAAGTATTGATCCAATCTCATGGAGTTTGTTGACGTTGTGGATTAGTAATCTCACTTTTTACAATACAAATCGTTCTTGTGGTGGATTTTTCCCTCCTATTTTTTTTTGGTCCGTCCTACCTAAGTCTTGAAGTGGCACCAATGTAGGTTCCTTTTTTTGTATTTGGAGGAGTGAGAATGAAATAATTTTGAGTTGGAGGACGATGTGCATTTAGATTTTGGACTAGTAGTTGCATATTCACGCAAGATTTCTACTTTCTGTGCTTATTCATCGTGATTAGTGAATCCTTTTGCTATTGTACTTTGTATTTTGTATGCTCTACTATGTCATAGATTCCTTGCACTCAAATGCTTATGAGTTATGATTGTACAGTACATTGGAATAGGGCAATTTAATTCTAATGCAATCTTCACGACTCATTTTGCAGACTGTAGTCAGAGCGAAGTGAGAGTCCATTGCACTTCAGTGCTAGTTTTATTTGGATTTAGAGTAATTGAAGTCGAAGTCACAATGGTATTTGTTGGATCGGCCTTGTTTAGTTATTAAAATAGGATTCTAAGCACTAGTTCCTTGTCTTCCTCGCTCAAATTCACTCCAACGGGTCTATAGTTTGTCTCTACTTTGTCCACGACCTTTCAATCCATCGTGGCGTACAATGGAAGTGTCGGAAATGGGAGTTGTAGTCAGAGTGTCAAGATGTCTGTTTGTGACAATTCAAGCAAAAGGAAGGGGACTTCATTCCAAATGAAGCAATATAGGTCTATTCCCGTGGTGCCTCTGTTCACTACTGAGGCTCCGATACGCACTGTGTCTTCACTTTTGCCTTTTGATTATGTTGTGGAGATCATCACTTTGTCCTCAGATGGATCTATGACTATGTAGGGTGTGGAGACTGCGAAATCATCCAAGGTATGCAAAGGTAAGTAGAAGTTACCAATCATTGACAAGGTTGAAGACTAGTGTGATGAAGAGTTTCTTGTAGGTGCTGAAGAGAAAGTTCCAAAGAAAAATTATGATGCTACAAGGAAATTCCAAGACATGTGGGCGACTCGATTGCCATGAGTAGAGCTCTTTCACAGTTCTAATGGCTTGTTTGAATACGTGAAATGCATTGTTTGCTCTTAGATTATAGAGAAGCCTAAGATTCTTTGTCCAAAATGGGATACTCTAACCAAGCACGGAGGAAAGAAGAAGGCTATCCGAAGTATGGCTAATGGAATAAAAAAAGGGCAACACTACATCGCCAAGAACTACAAGCACCTTCATTACAAAAGATTGTACGCTACCAAAGACACCGTCACTGTGGTGCAATAACTAGTTGTGGTGAAAGGAGAACGAGTGCGAAAGCGCCTGCAGTTTGTTACAATCCTCTACCTACTTCAAGAGGGCCACTCCATGCTGGAGTACGTGACACTCGAACTACTTCTAAACTTCTTGGATGTTCCTAAGCTACTGCAGTAGCATTAGACTGACAGTGCAAGATGGGATCTTGCAGAGTGCCTCTTTCATCAAGTTCAATGCAAGACAATGGAAGTTATGTCCAAGGCTCGTTTTTTTATAACTTGTAATGAAGTTACAACCTTAGATATCCAAAGTTGGATTTCCATCCACATATGTGAGAATTGGACCAGGAAATCTATATTGCTATCGCTAAAGCATGTGATGGAAGGCAACGGAAGCAACAACTTGATGACAGTCATAGTCAATGTTGTAAAGGCTTTTGGGGGCATGAACGACGCGGAAATCACCACACGCCTCACTTCCTTTGAAGCAGGTTAGTCAACCTACCAAAACTTTGTATTCATTTCTCTATGCATGATATTGCTTGCTCAGTTCTGTCTACAGTGTTTGTATAAAGGATTGAAGGTTGTTGCTTGCTTTAGTTTAGGGTGATTGTAGTTTAGGATGCTTGTAGTTTAGGCTGAGTGCTTTAGTTGAGGTTGTTGCTTGCTTTAGTTTAGAAGTGGAACTAGGAATGCAAAAACACAAGACTAATGTTGGGTCCATTCCATTTGTTGGCAGATGGCATTAGTGCCTTTCAAGGAAAAAAGAACAAGGTTGTCAAGCAACTAAAAGAAAAATTCGCATCTAAAGTATTTGACATCCATTGCATGATGAGACGCTTGTGTTTTCAAAAAACATTCTTGCCGCTTCTTCCTTATTCATGATTGGAAAATACAACGTTGGCTAGTACCTTGACGTTGGTCAGCACCCTTGTATTTTTATAATGCCGTAGGCTCATAAGACGAATCTGGCCATGTAGACCCTCAGTGACCTTCTAGTGGTAGGGAGAATTAAGGACATGTTGGCTTCATTATATGCCTTTTTTGCACATAGTCCAAAGCAGGGTTGACAGGACGGTCGAACGTCCGGGACGTCCGGACGCGGACGTTGTGTCCGCAGCGTCTGCTAATATTCGTGTCCGCCTATCCTCCGTCCGCCTGTCCACCCATCCGCCTTGTCTGCCCCGTCCGCCTGTCCGTCTGTCCACCCGGTTACGGCCGTCCGATTGACACGCGGACTGATGTGGTTCGCATGATCTGGGCGTCCGCCCCGCCCGTCCGCCTTCCGACGGCGGGAGGGACGTTGCGTCCGCTGGTGTCCGTGCATCTAGGTTACGGACGCTTTTTTCAGGAGGATGTAGAGATTCGTCAACCCTGGTCCAAAGCGACATCTAGAGTTCGTAAAGCTAGCCGAATTCATGTAGGCCAAGGGTCTAAAAATCTTGAGGAATGTCCGAACGTATCGGATCAACATGCAAGGAGAATACGGTGATTGGTGAATTGGGTCTGAGACTTATCCCAAGTTTCCAAGAGTAGGACCCCCAAATGCAAAGACCCTAAACCTTGAGAGTAGCGCATTATTAGATTCTAGTGATTAAAATTTTAAAATTTTGTTTAAATTCTACCAACTTTAAGAAGATATCAATTAGGAAGGCTTCAGTTGCACTATTATAAATGCTTGTAATACTAAACCCTACTTCACACTTGGTTGTTTTCCTCTATTGCCACTTTTCTCTCTAGGTTATGAATTTCATCACCAATGCTTTTGAAAATGTGAAGTAGTAAAAGTTGAGGTATCAGCTACTACAGAGCAAATTTTTTTTCGTTGTAGCCACATATTTGCTCTGAAAAAATGAGTGGAGCCAATACTCTTTGCTGAATTCTTTTTAAATATGCCCAGGCTTTTGCTATGCAAAGTCTATGTGTGACCACCCAAACTTTATTTTTTAAAAGTTAGGAAAAACACTGGTAATATGGAAGCTAACTTTAAGACAAAAGCAATTATAACAAGCTATGATTTCTTTTAAATTAAACTAGAACATCTTTTTAAGGTATTCTAAGGGAAATACTACTTCTCTTGGGTTTCTAGAGGGAACCTGAAGAAAAGTTAATCCTTAAATCTTTGAAATGATAACTTGTATTCTTATAGACAATTTCAAGAAGGCCTATTGAACAGGAAAAAAATCTCATCCAACTCTTTTGGAAGATTTGCTTGGATGCATTTTCATTGAATGTAATTGGATATTTATATAATTGCATATTATTTTGGAAATAGATTTAGGATTATTTAGGGGATTCAAAGACATTAAGAGATTACATACAAAGCTTTTCTATAGCAAAACCCTATGCTATTTGGAATTTATTTGCAACTCTATGGGACAACATTTTGGAAGTTGTGGCATCAACGTAGTTGGACGTAGAACTTGAGTTGGGCTTAATGAAAATAGAGACCCAATTTGAGCTCTAAGTCCCAACTATTGTTGAGAATATAAAATGAGGAAAAAACACAATTCAAAGCATCTTCGTGGGTTTAAATTTTGCCTAAATCTATCAAATATAGATTAGATGATTAAAAAATGTCAAGAAAACAAAAAATTGACTTTTTGATCTGTTTTGGGGCACTTTTGTACTATATAATAATATATGAGATAAGTTGGGATTTTGTCTTTTACACTATGAAATTAAGTCTCAAGTCCCACATTTAATATTTTTATTTACCTTCTAAAACCCAAGGAAGTTTGGATTTGGCCTTGAACCGGGACTTAAAGAGTTGGAACTTGGAATAGAGTGTAAAGGACCCTCATTCTTTTAAAGTTGGCTTCCATATAAAGTCAAGGTTGGTGAAGCCTACCAATTAGTGGTAGAATAGAAGTTCCCAAAAAAATGGACTCCCACATGGAAGCCAACCCTTGTGGTAGTCTATTCCTTAAATGACGCTCTAGGTTTGTTTTTCAATTGATGAATGACAAAAAATCTTTCTATGTAGAATGAAAGTGTATGTGTTCATCCTTGAAATTTTGTGTAAAAAAAGGAGATCTTGCACAATAGTTTGACTTTCAATGAATATTTTTTTTAAATAGATGATGTCATATAGCACCAAAAGGATGATTTTCATGCCCATCAATCTAACATTTAAGGGTTCAATCAAGAAGGTAGGAGCTAAGCCCTTCCTACAAACTAGACCATGTAGAGTGAATTTATCCCTAAAAAATATCCATGATTTTTTTTTCATACATTATAAATTTAGCAAATTTTGAATTCATATTTGCAATTAGAGGCCCCTAATTAGCCAGAGGAGGTGAAAAACATGAAATTAATGTGGCACAAAATAGTTTTTTTTTTCTTACAATTACTCATAGAATACAAAATTCACCCTACAACCCCATTTTGTAGGAGGCCAAGGAGGATTGGCCCCTCTATTGCCCCACCAAAGGATAAATGTCAAAATTGCCTCCTATTTTGTATCACTAAAATTTTGTATTTCAAGAAGCTCCCAAGCTAATTCAAGGTCTCTGATTGCAAAAAAAAATTCAGAATTTGCAAATTCTATTGTAAAGTAGGAAGCTGTAATTGCGACCCTCTCCTTGCAATTGCCCCATAGGTGTTTGTAAAATGGATGGAAGGTATTCTTTAAACGGACCATTGTTACTATTGAATGAATCAAGAAAATTTTATTTATTTTATTCCAAGAACCAATCATTTCCTCTGTGGTTTAGAAATTGCTTTAGAGGTTGCAAGGAGACAGATTTTGGGAGACCTATGGTCACAAATAGGTACCTACTACAAAAATCTTTGAAAATTCATAACTAATTCAAAAATGCTTCGAAAAATATGAAACCACTTGTGTTACGTTCGTCATTCATTTTTCTTTCTCTGAAAAATGAGCTAAAAATATTTCTGTTCATGAAAACCTATGAAAAAGGCGGATCAGCCCTTAAAGGGTCGCTTTTAGAGCCTCCTACCTTACGTGGCAAATAAAAAATCTCAGTGTTTTCTACAAGGGTAATACACGGGGCAATCCTCCCTGGCCTTCGTAGGACGGGTTTAGCGTTCTGCGTCAAGAGCACTTACAATCATTGCAGCCGAATCTTGGACTTTGAATCCGAACTTCCATTTCAGCCCACGATTCAAGCACCCGTGTGTCCAGTCAGGCAGATTTTTTTAGGGTTTCCACTCAATCGCAGCCCCATGTGCAGATCTCTCCTGCCGAGAGTGTCTTGGAATTCGCCAGCTCTTCTTGAGCTTGTTGAGAGTTCATTAAAATTTTAGGGTTATGGTTGAAACGCAGCTACGGTTTGATCGAAAGGCATGACTGTACGGGACTTTCTGTTTAATTTGACCGAGACAGATTCGTTTGGCAAGGCGTGGTCCCAGACATTTGTAGCTGAGTTCAGGTAACCCTAACTTTCCCATAGTCGTTGCCATCAGTTTGCTGAAGTTCTCCTCGGATTGCAGAATCTAGTGTTTGCTGGAGTGTATGTGGTATGAAACTTCTACCAACAAGAGATTTGATACTCTTAAGAAGATGAACATCTCCAGATTGCGAAGCATGATTGTTTTCGCTGACTAGCCAGGGATAGAATCAAATTCGAAAATGGTGAGCCAGGGGGGCCACATCTTGCAAGGGATTATTTTTTTGGCTCTCGGGGTGTGGCATCTGGTGTGCTTCTTTGCAACCTACGTGAAATCCCCGCGAGAGTACACTGCGCGCGCATGGTATCCGGTGGGTTTGCTCCCCTTGAAATACAAGCACCTGGAGCTCTACGGTTTGCTGTTCATCCTCCCGCTGGCCATATTCTACGACCTCGGAATCTCGGCACACTTTCAACCGCAACGCGATGGTGGCATGCCGACAAGCAGCATCATGGGATTCGAGCATGTCACTATTCTCTTCATGTTCTGGTTGTTTGCGTTGACAGTGCTTGTAAGCGATGCAACCGCATTTCTCCCATTTCCAACGGAGGGTTCCTTCCTTTTCGCTAGTCTGGCATTTGGATTGCAGTGGCTGTCCATTACTCATAGTGCAAGCCAAAGGTCGGATTTTGAGCGGCAGTGTAGCAACTTGCTGGCGTATACGGCAGCTGCATCCGCAGTTTCCTCAGGTACGAATTCAACCCCAAGTACGGTACTTGTGATATTGCAATTTGACAAATGTGTAAATTTCCTTCATGCATATATTGTGTTTGCAATTGCTATGATCTCAACCCTCTCTAATGACACACTTTTTAGTTGCACATTTTCTGTCCTCCCTGAGAATTTGTTTTGTCATTCCACATGTCAAGTTGCAAACACATGTCAGTATGCATTTAGAAGTCCATTTCTGCCCCCAGCCAGTGTCACTAGAGGGTTGAGTGTAACTGATTGCATAAGATACGCACATGCAGAATCTTAGTATGCCCGAGAATATCAACATCAAGGGTATTTGTCGCCCAGTTTTCACAGCAAGGGTGCTGCATGAAGCCCTAGCTGAAGCTTTGTGTCTATTGTGGATCTTGCAGGTTTGCTGGTGATTCGACCGAGGGCTTTCCTTGTCAATTTGGTGCTGTGCCTCTCTCTCATCTTACAAGGAACTTGGCAGTTCCAAATGGCGCTCTCCCTCTACTCCGACAACTACATCCCGATGGGATGCGAGTATTCTCCTGCCATGGGTGGGCCGGGGGACTTTACATTTTTGAGCACCACCCGCTGTGATACCGACCCGGCTGCTAACGTCCGGGCAGTGGCCCTTATGAACTTCGCATTTAACTGCCATGTGATTGCGGTGGTTTTCTTCGCAGTCTTCACGTTTGGCATCATTGCCAGATTCAAAGGCCACCGTCGCAGCGCATCCTTGGACTCCATTGCTGCAGATTTTGAGATCGAATCTGAACTTGTGCAGCTGAATCAAAGCAAATTGAACTTCGAGAGGAGGTAGCTCCACTGTTCCATTTGCCGCGTATTCATACTTAGTTAATACTCCATAACCTTCATAGAAACCCACGCACCAAAGCCATTTCTAAACCTCGCAGCTTGCAAGCTCATCCTAGTTGGTAACCTCAATGCTCCAAGTTAAAGAGCTGCTGCTTTGTTTTACCAAATCCAGTATCAAATAATTTTGTGAGGGTTACCTGGGGAGTAGTCCGCATCTTGCTATGTTATGAGAATTCTCAGATTCATGTATGATACATTTTCACCTTAAACTGTTTGAGCAGATGAGGGCAGATGGTCTCAAAACAGAGGGTTTAAATTTGTTTGTTCTGCGTCATGGTTAATGGATCAATATTAGGTTTCTATTGTTAACAGTGAAGTCATCCATTTAACATTGAGGACCAAAAGTGTTAGGGTTAATGCAAAACTTGTTCTTTGTATACAAGCATGTTTGAAATCCTTTGTTGTCATACAATTTTGCAATGTATCAATAGATCTTTAAGTTGATTCTATTGTGTAACATTTCACTAGATTGCATTAAGATCCAATAGTGTCATCTCAAGATTAAATCTTATGGCAAAAAAATATCCTTGAAATACATATATATATATATATATATATATATTTTGAGCATCTTATCCAACAATAACAAGTGATTTCCAAATGTTGTTTGAAATTTTTGTGTCGAGGGTAGTTGACTTTTGTAATAAAAGCTTTAAAGTCAAGAATTATATAGGGTCTAAAATGGGAAAAAAATAAGGAAATATTGTGCTTAAGTCAAGAACTTTGACATTTCTTGCTAAGTCAAGAATTTTGGCAATCTTGGGTGGTTACCATAATTATATATTTCATTCCAATTATTCAATTATATATTTGTACCTAAATGTAGAGCTTTGCAAAGATAGGCAAATTTGAGATACAAATTTAGAATTATTTTGTAGGAAGTTTTTTTTTAAAGTTCAAATATAAAAATATAACAAAAAGGTAAAAAATTGAATCTTAAAACAAATACTTCTAATAGTTATTACAAGAGAAAGGGGTGTTTTAAATGAGTTTTTAAGATTATAAGTAATGATCTTTAAGGAGATTTTTAGTAAAAATTTACTAATAATATATGCCTTTCTAATAAAATTTTGCTAAAAATCTCCTTAAAGGTCATTGTTTATAAACTTATGACTAGGACTATACTTAAAAACTCACTTAAACCACCCTTCTCTAGTAGTTAATCCCTTACATAAACATTATGCATATTTAGGTTTGAAATTAGTACTTAAGACAATGTAATCATATGTGATTAATTACATCATGCTTCTTTAGTCTTCCTTCTAACAAATCAAGAAGTCATAGTTTTAATTTGACAATATTTAAATGGTATAATTTAATTGCCAAGCTAGATATTTAATTGTTAGAATCAATAATTGTTTGTATTGATGAAAAATTAAATCAAATTCAACCAAAAAGTCTTAGATAGATTGTTTTTAAGTTGATTAAAAAAGCATGAAGTCAAAATTGACACTAATGGATCAATTTCAACAACTTCTAACTTCTACATCAATGTAAGTGGCATGGGCCAAATCAATTGTTCTACACCTAACTAGACCTAATAACAATATAATTGTTTGCAAAAACCAAATCCTAGTGCATGTTCTTGTGAATATTGCCAATATATCTTCTATTAGCACTAATAGAATGATGTTCCTATGGCATCAAACTACAATGTTAGATCTTGGTGCTCCAAGACCATATGAGTACTAGCTTGGTATGCATATGGTCATAGAACATTGAGCTTTGACATTGTACTAGCTTGGTGCCATAGGGCTAATACCATTTTACTAATGTAGTGTTAGCAAGAACCTATAGTCTCCTAATTTTGGATACACCAATGTCCAATACTTTAAAATTTATAATTCACTCACACAATTTTCAAAAAATGTTTGTTTAGAAAAATATAAACCCCTAAAGACTCTCAATAGGACCCAATAAAAGTTCAAATGGCTTAAACCTATTAAAACATTGATGCAACAAGAAAGTGGCTAATGAATGGTCAATCATACCTTTATCTAACTTAATTATAGATGATTTTCATCCAATTTTTTGGAAGAGTTATTTGCATGTATATGCATCACATGGAGGTGGAAAGTCTCTCATTGAGAAACTTCTAGAAGATTAGGAAAAATATGTTTTTAGTCTATTTGGCAATGCCTACTTCTTTAGCCTTTAAAGTGATCTTTTTTTTTACTTTGAGCTTGATCAACTAATGAAGTGAAGCTTATTATGCCTACATCAATTTGAAATTTGAAAAATTTCCAAAATTTTGTATTTTATAACTAATTGAACTTTGGGCCATTTACCACATTCAATTAGGTTATTAGTCATAGAATGAGATAGAAATTTGATTTATACTATAAAGTTCCTCACCAAAATATACACTAATGGAAAAAAAATGAAGATTTTTTTAACTTAATTTGCATTTGATATGAATTTTATTTATTTTTTCTTCAAAAATCTAGAATAATTACAAATTTCATTGAAATTTTTAATGTGTATAGAAGATATGAGCTCAACTCTAAAAAATAAAAAATAAAAATTCCATTCATTTTCAATGAGAAAATGAAGCATTTAAAATGGAGGGTTTTCATTGATATTCAACCACACTATCTCTTGAGATTTGTTAGGCAACCAATTCCTCCCCCCCCAAATAAAAAAATAGTAGTTAGATGAGATTAAAAAAACCTAAGACCACCTTCCACTATTGTGTGATGTGAATTAAGAAAAAAATGTCATTGAAGTAATATCAACCATGTGATTCGAAAAAAAATAAAAAAATAATTCCTTTTCAAAAGTCAACAATGATGTGATTTGGTTATGTAATATATGTATGTGGTAGTAATGATAGGACTTCGTTTATGCTTCTTTATGTAAACATGTAATATGTAAATCAAATGTTCAAATAAATTAATTTCATTGATTTATGACTTATACATTATGATGGACTTTAAAAATGTAGTTGTTTGTAAAGGAATAAGTGAAACAAAATTTATTGAAGGATTTAATTTAATTTCTATACAATTAATTTTGAAGAATGAATTCTAATTAATTCATTTTAGAGAATGAGTTCAAATTAATTCGTTTTAGAGAATGAATTCAAATTTATTCATTTTAAAGAATTATAGTAGCATTTAGGAGAACAAAGGAAAAAAAGGAGACATGAGATTGGAGGAAAAAATGTTGAAGTAATTAAGGTTTAAGATTGAATGTAAAAGCTTTTCTTAAAATTAAAAAAATGAGAAATTGAATTTTTTAATGTAATTTAGGGTTTGTTGTGCAAAGAAAACAATTGAGGAGGAAGGAAGTGAATTCGGAGATTGAGTGTTTCAATGTAAGAAATTTGAAATTTTTTTGTTCAATGGCTACATACCATGTGTACAAAAATTATTCACTTGACTACCTTAATATTAGGCTTGTACATAGTTTATCCCTATCCACTCAAAACAGAGCCTACAGTCCTAAGTTCCGATATTTCATGGTTAAAAATAGACCATATTCAAATATTATTATTATTAATTGAGATAATTTTTCCATAACAATGACAGCGAAGAGCCATGGAGAAGACGGGACACCTTCGTCCCCGCCAGCGCCTCTCTGTCCTCAAGCGCTGCGTCCATCGCTCTCCTCTCACTCCCGTCGCCATCAATCAAGAGCTCATGCCGTCCCTTCACCACTTTCTTCACTAAGCTTACCCTGGTCAGTCGCTCTGCTGCCCAAACCTTACTCGTTCTTTTTCTCTCCACGCCTCTGTGCCAGCTGCGAGTCCTTGTTTGCGGGCCTTATGGTGATTGATCGATGTATCTTGCTTCCTGTACATGTGGAAAATTGCGGCCATCAATGTCCACGCAGCTCTTGCGTCCAATGTCTGACGCTTCTCTCGTGAAAACTGTAAGTGAGTTTTCCATCTATCCTTCAGGATTTCTTACTTTGAAATTGATCACTGCGAGAGCCGTCTTTGCTTGGAATGTTCACCATAGTTGTTCTTTCTCCAGAAACTCACACGCGACGTCCGAGGTTACTGTGCAATTTTGCGATTCATTTATTTTAAATGCCAAGAAAGTACTTAAGGAATTTTGATCTTCTGTTACGGTTCTCCATCATTCAATGTACCCGGAGCTCTTGCGTCCGATGTACCGCAGTTCTCCTGTGGATTGTGTCGGTGTGTGCTCAATCTATCTTCAGAATTTCTTGCTTTTTTTATTCACCACTGCTAAAACTGTCTTTGCTCTGTTAAGATAATGTCTCACCGTAGTTAATCTTCTCCTGTAATGCAAATGCTAAGAGTTACAGTGCAATTACGCGAAAAAGATTCATTGATGCCGAGAAAGGAATTATGGGACTGTGGTCGGTTATGTCACTCACGTTTAGGCATTGCAACTTGTGCATTGCTTGCAGATTTTTAAACAGTCCTGAACAAGCTCAATCAGGTTTTTATGTGGACCGTGAACACATTTAAATTCCCTGGTCATGCGTGATTGCCAAATTCCAATATTTTCCTTCCATGTTTACGTGTTTGATTGAGTTATGAGGCTGGTTTTCTAAACAGGTCTGTCATATGCTTGCATATCACGCAGAGCGACAGCTTGAGGCGAAGCGAGGAGCAAATATCTTTAATGACGGGGTCCCTTTGTCTTGGAGGAGCCTTTGGCACCAAAATTCTTTTCAAGGATTTACTGAGGCAATCGCATTGTTGACGAGAGGAACTGACTGCGAGTACTCTCAACTTCAAGAACATGACCGAAGCACCGCAATCGGGGCAGCGAGAGGAGACATGTCGTATTTGTCTCGAGTCGTCTCCAACCGCTAACAGTTACCCTGGCAGCGTGTCAAGATTTACTGATGTGGCAGATGAGGATCGTTTAATTTCGCCTTGTGCCTGTAGCGGTACTTACTCATCAACCCGCAACTTTAAAGCATGCCACATTCGATAATTCGGATTTTTAGATCTGTGCTATGGTCAGGCAGATGTTGTTTCGGCAGTGTTTTTGCTTCCTCTCATGTTTTATTATTATCTTTCTTTCTGACACCTATAATATGAGTTTTTATCATCCCTTGTGCTAGTAGTGTAAACTTTTCATTTTATTCGCAGATTTTCATATTTTATGATTTGTCTGCACGGGGTACGTCACGAGTAAGCATGTTTTTTTCAATTTCAATGATCATTGTACGAAGGAGTATAGGGCAGAGAATTCAATACGATTCATGTGGCACTCTTACTTGTAGTAGGGTTTGTTACCAGCGTCCTGCGTCAAGTTTGCACCTTGCTCATTGGGTCTCCTGCAGTCTATTTGTACAAATAAACTGATTGCAATGCAGATCAGTGTCTTCAATATATACACAAGGTTGTTGTATAAGGTTATTATCTGATTTTTTCTGCTGATACAGACTTAGGTATTCTCATATCTGGGCATCATCAAATAATTGTTTCTAGTGATGCAGGAACTCAAGCGTACGTGCATTACAAATGCCTGCAGAGATGGCAACAATCCGTGATGGCATCAAAAAGGACTGGCCCGGGATTACTAAGTCCAGCGCTTATGTAAGACATGACTTCTTGTCAATGCATGCTGAACTGTCATGGAACCAAACTTTTTCATCTGTGCTTGCATCATAAAAATTGACTTATGTTATGCCTGTCCTTCACAGATGCTCCGTGTGCACACACAAATTTTCTGTAGCCCCACCACGACCTACAGTGAGTTTTCGGATGCGGAAAATTTGCACCAGTTATGCTTGTGAAGTCACAGGCATTATCATCATCTTGGTAAGATGCGGATTCTTGAAAGGTTCTCATCGTGTTATAGTGAGTAATGGAGTCCAAGTTATTAGGCGTCTTTTTTATTTATCTATAACAGTATCTTCTACGAATTCTTATCTGTGAGTCTAGTATGGTCAGTTTATGAAGAGAGAGGAACTCATGTGGAACTTTATTTGCAAGTATAAAATCTCCGGATTCCAGCATATTGAGCTTGTGTTTGTTGTTGACATCGTCGTGGTTTGGGTCATGGTTATACACACGGAGGCTTTTTTTTAAAGAAAGGATAGACTGTCAAGCTGGTCCTAGTTCAGACCCTTTTTATGTCCAACTGCTCTACCAATGTGTTTTGGGGCGCTGACTTCCTTTTTCTTCTAGTTTGCATGCTACGTGGCACTGGCTGGCCACAACTTACAAACCCTTATCGATGACTTTGAGAATGGTCTCTCACTGGCTATCGAGCTATTGCCATGCAGCCTTCAGATGAAGGTTTTGGAGGATGGTTGTAACTCCAGAACATGCAAGTAAGCATGCCTTCATTTCATTCTCGATTGTAAATATATATATCTGGGTTCATGTGAATTTAGAATCAATTTATTTCGAACCGCGAGGAATTTATTCTTCACATTTCGTTGTTCTAGACTTCAGGGCTCGGATGATATTTCTTTTGCAGTGGTTGGTGATTGCAGGATTTTCATTTCTATGACAATTCTGATTTCTAATTGTGGCATTCGACGGAGAACTGTTGTGCTATGTACAATATACTCGCTATTATGTAGTAGATCCAACCACTGAGCATCTGCTTCCCATCCTCGCAGTGAATTCACCGACCCTTAGGTTAGCCATTTAAGCAACCGAAGGAAGCACACTCTTAGACTTCTCTATGTGTAGGCGCATGTAGCATAGCGACGGTGTGACAGGAGTCTTTTGATTGGATGCAACAGGAGAGGCGGAGAGAGCAGTGCTGCGATGGGAGGGTTAGTTTACCGAGGTAAAAAACTAACCCACGTAGGGACCCCTGCAGCACTTTCAAAATGGGGAGCAGGTGGTGGGATTCTTCAAGTCCTTTGCACCCTGGCACGCTCTTGGTGGCGACTCCAACCATGCTATCTCCTTACTACTTTGGCACTGTGGTGCGTCCTTCCACATTCTATACTAAAAGCATTGATATTACAGCCGTTTATCGTGTCAGCTCTTTTATGAACATAGCTTGCATATAAAACGCTATTTATATATGAAGTACAGGAAACGCTGGCAATGATAACACCCCACGTTGTGATTTCCAATTAAGAAAAAGTAAAAAACTGGGTTTCAGGTGCTGCTATATGAGCACGAAAGGTGCAGAGGTTCGCGAGGGATTATACTCAACAAGCAGTCAGAGGTGAGCTTGTGACGAAATTACATTGTTTCGTGTTGATTTTTAGCTCGATGGCTCTGGATTGATTTGTGCTTTGACTTGGTCAGTTTAGATCTGACAATTGATGGGATCTAGCGTGATTTCTCTACTGGAATGATTGGTTTGTTATTGTTCTCAGTGCATCTGTTGCTCATTGACGACATAATGAACCTTCAGTGACAAGCTTCGAGATATTGAATTTTTGTTGTAGAGCTTGTTTCTTTAGAGAGAGATGGCGACGTTTTACCTCAGCGTATCAGTGGTATTTGCCTTTGTGAGAAACCTTGGAAACAGGACAGGACATGATGTTTGATTGAAATCAACATGTTGAGTTGGACTATTGAACATGGATCTCGTATGCAGCCCGATGTGTTCCTCTTGAGACACGGATTGGGATCACTCATATCCGAATTGATGAGAAATAACTGTTTATTATATCAGGAGGGAGAGATTCTTAACTGGGAGCGCCAGCTTTTCTTGGGAGTCCAGAATATTGCCGCTTTGAGACACGTTTCACACGGCACAGGCGGATCTCACAAGCCAGAGAACTGGTTCATATTGCAACGCTGCTCCCCATCCTCTGTCAAGTGTACACATTGTACAGCGGAGACAGTGAGACCAAAAACGTGTAGCAAAGACTGGGGAAGGGAAGTCCTTCCTGGAATATTTTTGGGCAAGGACGTGGGGCCCGTATTACGCCATCTCAATGGCTGTAAGAGAGTAAGTGTGTTTAACCAGCAAAGTAGCGACAAGTTCGAAAGTATGAAGGAAGAGAAAGGAAGGAAAAGTGAAGAGTGTTATAATGTTGATCACCAGGTCATACATGGTCATGCTGAGTGGTATGTTGGACAATTGGCAAGTGCTGTGAGGCGTGGACTGTGGAAAACAAGAGAAAATGCTTCAGCCATTCTTCTTTCCACGCCCCCTCATGAACTATGGCACACCCTTCTAACTGAGTAGCGCGTATTGTACAGGTTTTAAAAATTAGCTGGTAGGTAAAGTATTGTACAGGTTCGCAATCCTCCGTGCCTCAATTGGGCCCGACGAGGTCACTCAATTTCTTTCCTGGCATGCTCGATTCCTTCAATTCTCTTCAATGATCACCTATCTTCGCTTGCTTCACATTCATCAGGGACGAGATGTAGAGCAGTTGAAGAACGAAGCTCCTTTGCTGGAGTTAAGAGATTTTTTATTCAGGTGATGTCGTTGAATGACCTTTACCGCAGAAATTTGACCATCATACCACGGGTATGAGTAGCAGAAGGCCCATGAGTTTGGATTTGCTAAGTGGAGTGCCCCCATTCTGTGCAAACCTTTCGATTGCATTACCTACTGAGACTCTTAACCAGCTAAACCTCCATTTCCGTGCACCTGTATCACATGAATGCAGGCCCAGTTTCATTTTTGATTCCTATGGTTACTTTAGACTGCCCTGGTTGAAGCAACAAGCCCGAGAAAACAAGAAATCCTACACCTTCGTAACATTGCTTAACCCCCTTTCTGGCCTCTCCTGGTGGAAGGCATATCCCTCAACCAGTATACCTTCTGCTGTGACTCCTTCAAGCCTATTTGCAATGCTTGATAGGCTTCAACTTTCCATTCTCCATGATGGTTTGTCAGGCACCCTTCCAGTGAGGACGTTGGGGTAGTCTGTGGATTTGAAGGAACAAAAAAGGACCTTCCAATGAGGACGTTGGGGTAGTCTGTGGATTTGGAGGAACAAAAAAGGACCTCCCAATGTTGCTTAATAATGTTATGTTGATTGGTGCAAAAAACAGTTCTAAAATATGCCTCATCTTGAAAAAAAATCACCTTTCACATAGTCCGAGTAATATGAAAGTGCATCAAAAGATGGTGCACTTATGAGGCAACTAAAAAGTATTTGAGATAACAAAATTTCAATCTACTTTTTTGAATTGGACTGGACATTTCATACCTTAAAATGCAATCTTCTCATTAGGTGTCATAAATGTGATTTGTTATTTTTAATTAATTCTCACCCCTAGTTGCAAATTATTTTAATTCAGCTTGTTGCTTCAACTTGTCCAAAATGAAGTGGACATGATATAACTTAATTGGGTCTTGAACAATCTAGGTGCATTAGTTTGCATCATGAGATGGTCTGGCTGCCTCCACCGAATTCTCTATGTAATCTCAAAGCATCAACCTGAAAAAGCTTTGTGAGAACTTTCCAACTTTCCTTGCAGATGAAGCTGAGTTGCTTTTTTATTTCACACATGACCATCAAACAGAAAGGAGAAGAGAGCTAACTCAAGGCAGGGTTGGTGGTTTAATTACAGATGGACTTAAAAAAACATTAAATGAATTCTTGAGTTTCTGACTCATATTTGACACTCAAAAGAAACCCCACTCATGGCCAACTATCTCCCACAGATAGATAACTTAGTTTTGGACAAATCAGTGTTATTTTTGTGATAGATAAACACAAACTCACCAAGGAAATTTGTGTGCATGCATCCCAAGCCTCAAAAGTGCAAAAGCTTCCAATCCTCTCCAACGACAGTTGTCTTTCATGACACAAGGAATTTCATGATCTCCCTCAAAAGTGTCAAAAGTGCAAAAGCCTGCAATCCATTGGGAGGGTTGTCTTCCATGACACTTGGCTCCAACTCATGTGTGGCATGATGGGGCCTAACTAATCCCTCAAGAGCCATACCTTTTTGATCACCAAGGTTCAAGGTTTTCCATGTTTCTGCTGCTGTGTCTGCATAAGAAGCCAACGTACTGTGGAAAATGGATTAAAACTAGAAAAAGCTCGTAAAAGGTCGACAACAAAGCTGGATTGTATTCTTATTCTTCATCATCATCCGTATGATATGAGTTGCAGCAATGGAGTGTATGATAACTTAACTTAAAACCTGCGAGTCAGACTGCAAGTTCAGTTTGCAACCATCCTTTTTTGATAAAATGCCAGGGGTGGAAAAGGCAAGGCAATGGTACAAGGGTTCTGCATCATCCAACTGTCACTGTTGTCCAGAAAAGCTTCAAATTTGGATCACTTTGGGCCAAAAAAATATCATTCATGAGAATTGGAATCATGAGAATTTTACATGCCATTGGTTGCTCCCAACGTGGTTTTCAACTGGTCAAAGGAGGATTGTTCACCATTGGCTTTGAGCTTTCAAACATGAGCATTTTAAATATATTCAATCACCAGTCACCTTTCACTTTTGTGAAGTTAACTTGTACTTCTTCCATAACTTTGTTTGCCAACAAGGTAGAGGTTATCAATGAGGTACATAAAGGTTCCTTTTTGCGCCCTTGGAAAGGAGACCTTATAATGTCTTATTTGACTTTTGAACCAACCCCAGTTGTTGAAGTAAGTGAAAAGTTGGCCTCCTAGGTATCTAACAAATTATATACCTTTCTAATAAGACCATTTGAAGATATTCTTTCATGATTATTCATCTTTGTGGAGGGCACTTGTACTCTTCCATAACATTGTTTAGTGATGAGGTAGGGGGTCCCTTTGCATCACTTAAAAGGGGACCCTATAATAAACAAAATTGTCTTATTGATGGCTCTTCAATCAACTCCAATTGTTGAATTAAATTAAAAACTTGGCCTCCCATGCATCTAGCAAAGTATAATTATACTTTCCTAGCATGAAGAAGACCATTGCCTTGTTGTACAATGTTATTTAAGCCATCTCTCTAAAGTCTCAATTTTGTGTATGAGTGACAATTAATATACAATGGACACCTCCAAATACACCATTGACCCTTAAATTGCCATCTTCATTCTATGTACATCTCCAAAATCAATTTTGTACCTATATGGAAGCTCAGGGAGGACATTGTCAAAAAACATAAGAACTACATGTGATTAATTATAGGGTCTAATATACTCATTCTATGTAAAATTTGTAAACAAATTATATGTATTATAGGGCGCTTTAAAACTGTTAAACATGATTATATGTAATATAGGGTTATGTATAGTATCATGAAATCATGTAAACAATACAAATAAAATAGCATATTCAAAAAGGGATACTAGAAAGAAAAAAAAAGGAAGGGCCGCAAAGTGAATGGGCCATTTGTTGGCAGTGATTTACATAGAATTATTCAACTCTTACAAGTTGACGGCATAAAAAGAACATGTTCCTCAGTACATAGTGCTCTGAATGAAAGAATATCCAGGTATATTAATAGTGAATTGCATTGTCTTTTGGGTGTATAGTGCTCTGAATGAAAGATAACCAGGAAATCATGGATTCAAAATGTTTTAAATTTACCAAAGAATGATAGACCATGCCATATAGATTTCGACTATTTCATATGTTTTTACTAGAGTACAGAGTTAGATAATTTAACTCTGAGATGATAAAATATTTCTAACATTGTTTTGAAATGTGAAATTTCTAAATTGTGTTTTTGGAATACTAGGGATCATATCCACTCTGTTATATCTAAATAGATTTGAAATTTTAAGTCATTATTGAAGTAGCTGTGCTTTGAACTCGAAAAATAATTTATATGGTAAAACCTACTTTTTCTTTTTTAAATACATGGACCAATTCCATTGCAAGGGAAAAAGTACATAGAAGCAGAAGCAAGCCTTGGTGGGATTTATTAAGCTTTTAAGAAAACTAATCTGGAGTTTGCAGACACGTATTGTCAAATCTTCAGAGAAATGTGTCAATTTTGTGAAGGTAGAGCTTACAACATGGTTACTTATTTTCCTTGAGCAATAGAAATTTGTAAAGAAAAGATCTCATTCAAAATTTTATATAGTATAAATGTAACAGAACTAGCAAGAAAAGATTACAAACATTTATATGGATGAAAAAAAATCAAGATTGGCAGCCAGTGGCCATGAGTAACATATGTGACTTCTTTGTGTTCATTCATTGTTCAAAATTTGAATGTTTGATCTTTCAGTTGAATGTACACTCTTTGTCTGTCCATTCATCTACCTTTGGATTATGTCTGACACAAATATCAATCAATATATATTTTCCTTTTGTTTTGACCACCCATTTGTGGAATTCTAAACATGTTGTACTGTGCAGTTGACAGAGGCTCCTAAAAAGGTTTGTCCTTATTTCATTGGCTTCTTATTCTTACCATATTATTTTTGTTTCTCTTGAAACACATGGACAAATTCCATTGATAAGGAAAGAGGACAATTACCATATTATTTGGTTGGCTAGGCAACTGTATTTGCACAGTATATTGTGTCTCCTGAGTCTTCCCTTTTTGACCTCGTATTAGGTCCACCATGTCAATCAGCCAATCAGCAAGTGTGATACCCCCAAAAGAACTGTGTGCCATGTGCTCCAATGGTATTAATTGCTGACGCAGAAGAATAAGTTACTGCAATCTCAGCCAAATCTTGCTATGCGAGCAAAGTTGTATTAGAATTAGCAATTGGAAATTATGAATTAAAAAAATAAAAAATAAAACACTTTTGGGAATATAATATATAAGTTTTATAAATTTCAAAGTGGAAGTTCCCTAGATCACTGAAATTGTCATATAGCTAAGGTAGAAGTACCTATTTCAAACAAGCCCCCCATAATTGCTTTGTAGGCTAACTTATTGTGAACAACAATTGGATGCAATGGACATTGAAAAAGATTCTTGGTTTGTACCTTTTCGTCCATTCATTTTTCTTCTTTTTTGGCCTAGGGAGAATTGCCAAAGCTAACCACAGTAGATAGGTCTATAAAACTAGAATGGGTCCAATACAAAAATGACTTTTACTTTCAATCAAATATTCATTTCTAGAGAAAAAATTTCATCTTTTTTGGCATTCTTCTACAATCTTATTTTTGCACACACTGAACTCAGTTCCCTATAATTTTTCCACATGATCCAATCTAAAATGCTTAAGTTATCTAAAATAGGTACTTCTACTTTAGATCTAAAATCAAAATCTAACAAAATCTAATTAGTGGTAAACTAATCGTAGTTAAACAAAGGCTGGACAATTTAATAGCACTTTCGAAGCAAACTTTAACCCATAAATGATGATGAATGACAAAGGATCTTTTCATGCAAGACATAAAGTGTAACTATTCATCTTCCAAATTTTGTGTAAAAAGGGAACGCCTTCTACAATAGTTTGACTTCCAATACTTTCATATTTTTTTTAAGTCAACAATTCACACGGTACCAAAATAGATGATTTCCATGGCATCCAATCCAACCATGGCTTAAAAATTAATGGAAGTATGACTAGGGACACTTTAAGGAAAATTTGTTGTGCATGAATGCATACATGGATGGTTTGGGTGGGCTCTACTTTAGTTACTATTATTAGACCAATCAAATTTTCATTGATTTTTTTGTTGGCAAAGTGTAAGGAACTTTCAACACTCCAAAGAACATGGTAGCATTTGAATACTATATACAAAAACTATGAGGGATCAAATTTTTTTTGGGTAGAGTGAAGTTTAAAACTCATTTCTTTAGCTTATTTACATATTGATTTTGGAGATGTACACAGAGCGATGATGTTGGGTGTAGTGATTTGCAGTGCAATATCCAGTGCCAGCAATCACAAAAGTGATGGATTCAGGAATAATGAGCCAAATGTTCATTTTTGGAAGTTATTATTTTTTAATTTACACTGAGAGCATGAAAAAATTAAGTAGAAACTGAGTGTAATTTAGCCAGTTTGGGGATCGCTGGTCCTGTACGGTCCAGGGTCCAATCTTACAGAAGTATCTTGTGTGCACTGACATTCAAATCATCTGGGTCTTGCAGTCCAAAAGAGTAACTGATGATGGCAAGAGTCCAAGCTCATGCTCATCATTCCCATGAAGGCATCGTTGAACTTAACGTAACTTCTATCGGTGCCGTGGCGACTGCATGCAACGACGGACCCCCAGGTGCACTTTCCCTTTGACGGACCAAAACTGCCCACAAGATGAACTTCAGGGAGCTTGTTGGCTTTGGATTGGATTGATCACAAGTAGTAGTAGAGACATCATGGTCTCCGTAAAATGAGGGAAATGCATGTGAGAAGATCCACCATCGGGGGTCAAATTTGTCATGTGGGTTTTCTTATGAATCATTTCTCTAGTGTACATATACCGTGTTTCTACTGGTGGGTGGGAAGGAAGGGCTGCATTAGGGGGACTCAAAATATCAATATTTAGTGACTTAACCCCTCATCGTCGAAGTCTCACTTGGGTTCAAAAATATAATTGCTTTTGAACTAATATAGATGTAAATTTCACTAAGTTATAAAGATTTTAACCGTACAATATTGTAGTGAATATGTTGTAGATGATGTGGTACAAATTTGGAGTCATTTGACCATATAAATTAAAAGATTATAATGTTTTAGTGTTGAAAAAAGATGCTGAAATTTTTCTAACAACACACTTGGAGGTGAAATTCGATTTCTAAACTTACTCAAATGAAAAAATTTAAAACTATAAAGTTATTTGAAACCAATATAAAAACACAATGAAGAAAAAAAATATCAATAAATTGACTCAATGTGTTTGCAAAATGGCTTGCAAATGTCAAAAATTAGGTCATAAAAGTTGCAGAAAACATGTCTGAGGCTGAACCTCCTTCTACTAGAATGCTTCTCAATCACTCATAACTTCTTAGATTGATGTAAAATTTTTGCCACACAAACTAGACCAGCATGCGCAACGTTTCCAAAAACGTTATTGGAAACGGACATTTTATGAAGAAGAACTAAGCTGCCAAAGTTCATTGTAATCCAAAAATGTCGGGATTTTGAACTTTGAATTGCTCCCAAACATTCAAAGAAATTTGGATTGACATGAAAATTTTACCATAATAACTAAAATAAAAGGAGAACATAATATAATTTTTTTTTTTATTGAAAACAAACATTAGATGAATGATATACAACCCCCCAAAATTGCAACCATCAAATGTAGTTTGGTGGATTCAAATTCAACCTGTAAACTTTGATTGGCTTTCAATTACTGTATACATCTTGAATCAATTTGAAAAATCCTATTATACAAATTAGAAGAGAGAGCAAAAATTTTCCAACAAGTTTTATTGAATTCGGACATTAGATGCAAAAGTTATAGGACTTTGAAAATTGTGTGAGGACACTTTTTGTCCACTGCGGCAATGAGGATTTAACTCCTCAAGGGGACTAAGTGACTATTCAAGGTATGCAAGAGATCTTAGGTAGTCATGTAGGAAGTCAATTTTGGTCAAATGTTCACAAAATTTTGATACAAGGTGTCAACATGTATATCCTTAGTGGGAATATAATTGATTTTTTCTGATAGGGTGCATGGATCAAAAGTTGTGTTGCCCTAAACTTCAAAGGTAGCTTAAGCAACTTTGGGCAGCGTGTGCAAAACTCCTCCTTTACTTCTAAAATATGGCAAGTGTGTAATGTACATCATGCAAGATGAAAATGTCCCAAAAAATAACCTTGTGTAGTTTAAAATTTTTACACTATCAAGAGTTAAAAGTATGCTACCACTATTAGAAAAAATTAGAAAAAAAACTTTTTTTTTAACTTCAAACATTATAATCTTTTAGTTTGTGTAGTCAAAGTTTCTAAAACAATTCTACACATTCACGTAGTAGTTGAGTACAAATTTATATAGTTGAATTTTGAAGAAATTTTGAAGAAATTTTTTACTACCCTAAAAAATAGCAATTTTTCACAATTTTGCCTTGAATGTGCCTCAATCCTTTAGGGATTAGGATCTATAAATTTGGAAGGAAGACTTATTTATCTCTAAGGGCAAGTACAAGATTCTTCAACAAGTTAGGGGAATGAGGGCTTCCTATTGTGACTTCCCTTATTAACCCCTAATGACCCATGTGATCATTTACTAGTTGTTGTTCTTCTTTTTTGAGCTACCCATTTTCAAATCTTTATTTTAATTCTAAAACTTTTTCATTCTAAAATAAGATTACGTTATAAATCCAATGGTGGTAGTTTCATCAAATTTTGAGTCAAACTCCACCTTGTGGATTTTTTTGAGTTGAGTGTGTAGTCATGGCTCATATTTTTAAGGTCAATTTGGGCATAGATTAAAAGTTAACCAACCAATGCAATTGCTGACCACCTCAAAAAAGACAAATCAAAGGAGCTCAAAGAAAATGATATGTGTGCTTATTTTTGTTTTTCTCACAAACACTACTCTCATCTCAAGAAAAAATGAGTGAAAAAATTGTTCAAACTCTTGGTAGTTTAGACCCATTTTTTAAAGTACAACCTCCTTAGGTCATCAATGGTTCAAAAGAAATTACCTTGTAAAAGTTTGACTAGCTACATTTTTTGAAAACTAAGTCAAGTGCTATAAGGATAGAGCCTCTTAACCTCTAAAGTTCCATGACTATGTTTTTGCCCAAAAGCTCCAAAATTGTCATTTCTTGGACAAGTTTCAAAATTTAGAAAAAAAACATTTTTGGACACATGTAATCATAGGATCTTTTAGTAAATTAGTTTGAAAAGATGAGAAGAAAATTTTAGAAATTTTCCACCGTGTAATTGCAAGACATTAGCATTTGAAGTGACAAAAATCATTTTTTTGTCCCTACAAAAAATCAGGTAGTTGAACTTCACAAGGTCAAATTTGTATGAAAAAATCTTCAAAATTATTGAAACTCTTTAGATTTATTTTTCAAGGCATGTTGGATATATACTTGAAAAATTTCAGATCATTTGGAAATGTACAACATATAGGAAAAAAATAGTAAGTAGGTAGTAGTAGAGAATGATTCAAAATACTAAATTATTAAGAATTTAAATATGGAATTGAAAAATGTCAATCCCAATGGTTGAAATGTTGTAATAAACAATTTCAATCCTAGGTTTAATTTTTTTTCAAAAATATTGAAAACTGGGTAAGATAAAGGATTTCAAAGTTTATTTTAGAATAAGTGATCCATAACTCCCTACAAACAAAAAATCCTTATGACTTTTGACTCGTTGATCAAAATGGAATGATTCAAAGCTTTCCTTGTATATATAAGTTTAGAAAATGAATTTCAAATTTTGATTGTTGAAAAAAATGATTTTTTCAGATCTGCCCGGACTGCCCGAGTTGAGAAACAAACTACATATTAGGCTATAACTTTTGACTCCTATTTCCAAATGTCATGAAATTTGTTGCATATAAAAGATATTCCTCATCTACACCTTCTATTACAATTCTAGCCTTAAATATGCAAATTTTTGGTCGCAATGACCTGCCCAAAATTTCTATATAGCCAAGAAATGCAATCTGGTCCTTTAGGGGTTAACCCTTTAGCATACCAAATCATAGAGAAGCCTGGAAGCACAGAGAAGAGATGTTCAATTAGAAGGTTCTTTGTCAAACACAGCAAGACTAGAAGATGCGAAAACACCATTTGATCTTCCTATCATTCTTTAGTATAAACAAAGACGAAAATAATTTTCGTGAACCGGTATATAGATTCAGAGATTATAACATTTGACCAGTTTGAGAAAGTCATTGACTGAGTTGGGCAATGTCAATGTCCTTCTCTCTCTTACATGTTTCATGCACATGCACAGTCGGAAAAAATTAAAAATTAAAATTAAAAAAAAAATTAAAAAAAAATTAAAAAAATTAATATATATATATATATATATATATATATGTGGACAGTAGCAAATTCAGTGCACTATCGCACTACAATCATACAACATGCAGGAAATGCAACATTTTCTAACTTGAAGGTTTGCAAAGTCATTCACTATGAGGGAATTGAACATCAACAAAGCAACGAGCAGACAAGTAGTGAACTGGTAATAATTTAGAATGATTTACTAGGATTGCTTTTGAGGCTGCCCTAGTGACCATTCCTTCTTTGCATGGTCATCCCTCGCCAATCAGAACATGGAGGTGTGGACCACAAGTTGCCTCCTGACATCATGGAAATGCTTTAAAAATTATGACTCCTTTGGAAAATCACATAGAAGGAATGCCAAGGAATGTGAAAACACATGCACGTAGGATTCTTTGACATGGACTCTTGTCTCTGCGATTGGAGTTCCAACTTACATGAAGAGCATTTTCAGAGAATATAAACACAATGACCAAAGTGATGTGCACATGATATTGAGCAAACACGCACTTCTTATTACATGTGAAAATTGAACCACGCAAATGTAACAAATTATATATGGACTATAGCCTTTCTATTTTTCATGTGAATGCTTTCCTCTTAGCCTGCAACAAGTGTCAGTCTATGTAGCCTTGCCTCATACTCCTCATCTGTGAATGGAGATGTATCATTCTCTTATTTGAATATAAAATGAGTATAAACAATTCATTTCTAATGACACTGATGCAAGTACAAGTACTGTACAACGGAAATTAGCCTCTGCCCAGGAACAATAAAAAAACATTAAATTTTAGCTTCCATTTCTATGGTCTCATTAGAGGGCATACTAAAATTTTTATATTTAGTGGCACCTTAGCACTTTCTCATTTTCAGGAAAAGATTGACGTTGAAATCCAAGGAGTTCTCTTGTAGGCACAACTATTGAGGGGGAAAATACAGATGAAAAAAAGTCCTCGAGATACTAAGCATTTTTTCTATACATTGTTCATAAAATGGACGCCAACCTGCTAAGGGGTTAAAGTATGCATTACAAGAGAAAGAGGTGTTTTAAGTGAGTTTTAAAGTGTAATTTTAGACATAAGATTATAAGTAATGACCTTCAAGGAGATTTTCAGCAAAAGTTTACTAGAAATACATATATTCCTAGTACACTTTTGTTAAAAATGTCCTCAAAGGTCATTACTTATAATCTTATGTCTAAGACTACGCTTTAAAACTCACTTAAAACACCCTTTTCTATTGTAAAGATAGTTGTTTGTTTCCAATCAAAGACCTAATTGTAATATTTTTGTAGATTTATGGAATGTACAATATCTATTGAAATCCAAATTGGGTCATGTGGAAGGTCATCTTCAAAAATTCATTAGTTATTTTAAATTCACTAAAAAAATGTGCTTAACCCCTAAAGTTCCTTAACTATGTTTTCATTAAAAATGCTCCAAAACTATCATTTTTAGTACAAGTACCAAATTTTTGAGAAAAAAACATTTTTGAATGCATTAAACTCTAGGATCTTGTAGTATAGTAGTTGAAAAAAACATGGAAAAAAATTTCAAAAAAATTCATCATGTGGATTGCAAGATCTTAGTGTTTAAACTTGCAAAAGTGCCATTTTTTGCAGGGATGCTAGAATGTGAGCTTGTGAGCGTGAGCCAATGAGTTTGTGAGCATGTGAGCCTATGAGTCTCCATTTTTTTTTTTCAATTTAAGGATTGTAATTCTATTGGAGACCTATGACTGTGGCATTAGATGTAAAGATCTATAGTTTGAATGAACAACAAATAAATATGCTAATATGTGATTTTGTACCTAAAAAATGAACAAATAGATTCTCAAAAATTGAGATATAATTATAATAGATAGTATTTATAAGCAAATATACAATAATAGGTGTAGTGATTTAGGATGTCTCACTATGAAACACATAAATGAAAAATTGCAATACATCATAACACCATCATAGGGGTGACATTTATAAAGTCCAAAATAGAGGGAGCATCAAAAGTGGGCAATAGAGGTTGAATATAAATTTGGTAACAATAAAAGTTGTAAACATTACAACTTTATAAACATTAAATCATAAATAATGCTTTTGAATGATTACATAATAAATTTAGTGTTGATCACAAACCTTTATATAAATTTAAAGAATAAAAGTAGTCCACCTATTTTATTTTATTTTTAATAATTTTGCTTTAAAAAAATCTTGAACATAGAATATTTAAAATAAATTTATTAGTCATATATTACACACCAAATAAATGTATTAACCCCTTAGCAAGTGAGTTGAAATCAATGACCATTTTTGAAGTTAATATTTTTCTTTTTGAATCATTCTTTTTCAAATTTTATTTGGTTACAAATAAAAATTGTTTCTAAACAATAGAGTACATAATGAATTCAATGATAGTAGATTAGTAGTGCCATTGAATTCCAAGTTAAACTTTGCTTTGTAGAATTTTATAAAATTCAATGTTAGAGTATGATTTAAGACTCATGATTTAGTATTTTATTTGGGTATAGTTTTAAGTTTTAGGCCATTAAATAGAATTGTTGCCACATTACACATAGACAAATTTAATTTAAAAAACAACACAATAGAAATCAAATACCATATCATAAAAATAAACTTAGATATAAGATATCATCTGACTTAGATGCATTGAGTTCAAAATAAGAACATATTCTAGGATCGTAAGATCTATGAGGTGATAGAAAACATGAAGATGAATCAAATGAAACATTAGCATAAGCTAATGCTAAATCTTTAGCATAAACAGGGAAGCCACAGGGACTAGGAGAAGGACTTCTAAAAAATCCAAGGTGTTGATAAAAAGGCAAGGGTTGCCTTAGTAATGAATTCATTCAACTGCAAACAACAAACCATATATTAGAGTATGTAGTAGTAAATTAAAATACAAAGTTTTGAATTTATAACTACAATTGTTGAAAAACAAAAACAAAAATAAAGCTTATTTACATAAGTCAAGTAGTGTGACGTCTTCAATTGGAGAGTCATCATCAATCTCCATACCATCATGTGAAGTAGTAGAATCAAGAGTCTTGGAGATGCTTATAGGTGTTTGAAGAGGCTTTAGTACCTCTTCAAAGAGTTTGACATCACTTTCCAATGCTAAAATATGGCAATTAGAAGAATGAGTTGCTCTAATAGAAGAACCTACATGAAACATAATACAAAATTATAAAGACATCAAAATTGAAGTGTAGATACAACAATAAAATATAAAATAGAGAAAAACATAATTCAAAATTATGGTTAACAATACCTGTAGAGGTAATTATGTTTGCCACAATATCGCCTACAAGACTCAAACCCTAAACAAAAAGCTTCATTAAAACCTCTAACTTCTCCTTAACACCCCTCTATGGCTTGCCATCTCCCTTTCTACATAATTGAGTTGTCCTAGTAATGGAGTTGAAGAAGACGTTGTCTATGGCTAAATCAACTTCCGTAATGGAAGGATCAATAATAATGACAAGCTTCTGAGGTTGTCTTGCAATATAGGAGGCAAATGATCAAACCAGCAATAAAGCTTTAAACTTCAAAGTCTAGAAATGAAAATTAAATGAGAAAGTACACATAAAATTAAAAGAAATGCAATAAAAGTTGAATTAAAGTTAAAAATGAAAATTTAAAATTACTATTTACATTTTTAGATGGGTTCATAGGATTTGCCAAATGTAAGCAGTTAATGATGGTCCATTCATCCTTCATCTTCAACTTGTAGTTCTTAAAGAATTCTGTCACTTTCTTTTTTACCATAGAATTGTTAGGATAAAATAGAAGAAATGCTCCATCATTGTGAAGTTAGGTAAATGAAAATGTCATCATTACAGTCAAAAAACTTGGAATGTTGGCATTCCAAGGCGGAATTTGTGATGGCAGATTTGAGACCCCAAGAACTGGAAGACCATTTGGATATTTTGCAATGATGAGATCTACAGTAGGTCTGTTTTGTAGTTTGCCATCAGAGAAGAACTTTCTACTTTCACCAACCTACGAAGAGAAATTTCAAAAACTTCATCTTAATTAATGATTGAAGGTGTGAAAGCTACAAAACATTAAGAATTAAAAGACATGGATTATATTAAACATGTAAGGTTTCATAACAAGAAAGTACGAATAAAAAAAAATCCAATAATACAAATGAATTTACCTTTGATAGAAAAGCCACAATGTCATGATATGGTACTCTAAATGTACCATTCTTCTTCTTTTCCTTGATAATTTTAACAAATGAATCATTCAAGATTAAATCCAAAGATATATGATTTGTAAATAAAGGAACCGAAGTATTCATCATACCTTGAAGCTTGGGAGGTAGTTCAAAGATAGGAGAAAAAATTAACACGAAAACTACGGGAATAGAAACTGTCTTTTGATGCTTTGAAGGAGGAGATACTACCTCAACATTTGAAGAAGATGGCTCAATAACAACAAGGTTCTTGAGAGTGTCTTGAACTAGAATATCTTCATCATAATCATCAACTTGAACCACTAACTTCTTTGTTTTTGCTTTTGTCTTCTTGGGCTTCTTGACTGCATCTTTGTTCATTATTTTAGGAACATTTACAATTATACCTTTGAGACCAGGTTCAATAGAATTTCAAAGCATAATGTTAAAAGTAGAAGGTCTTTTAAGGAAACAATCAAAATACCATCCATATTTTTCCAAATGTATGGGATCCCAAGACTTCATAATCCCTTCAATGAACATGTAGTCTTCATTTTCTTTATTCAAATAATTTGCAAAGAAAATGGGAAAGTTGAAAGTGGCTTTGGTAGGAAATATGACATATTTGAAGTACCTATACAAAAATCTTTGCACAATTAATTTGAAGTTGAGTTTCTTGTCAATCTTATGATTCTTGTAGATTTCCTTATCCATAGCAAATTCACGAAAGAAGGCAGTATCCCACAACAATATGCGCATAGTGTCCACATAATAAAAAATAGTGGGAAAATTATCTATACCATCTGGAAGATAGTTAATAGACACCCCAAGATTAGCCACTATAGCATCAAAAAACTTTTCTGTCTTAATAGCCAACTGCTATAAAATATAAAATTTCAATTAGAAGAATGTAACAATTGAATGAAGAAGTTCAAAGAAACAATACTAAAAGAATAAGAAGGAAAGAGAAGTACTAACCTGAGCCCACTATGTATGTAGCTTTATAAAGCCACTCAAAGAAGTCAATGTCGTTGAATTTTCTCTTAGGAAATTTGAGAGCCTCACAAAGAGTGGGAGGCTTATTTCGTTTCTCTAGCCACTTGACCTTCATAGAAATGTCCATTGTTAAAGTTGCTAATATCCACAATTTTTCTTGAGTCATCTACGGACTTTCATTATGAGTTTCATAGTGATATTTCATTTGCTTCAAGAATATTATCGTGTATTTTGAATCTGCAATGGGGAGTTGCTTCTTCAATTTTGAATGAGAAGTTACTTTTATCTTGTCAACAGCTTTGGAATCCCATTCATGAAATTGCCGCTAGAGTCCAATCTATTGAATTGGGATACTTCTCATAAAAAAAAATTTGAGCAATAGTAGCAACATCTCCCAATTCTTGTTGTATAAAAAAAATGATGTATGAGAATAAGAAAAATTGCATATGATGAAAAATATTATGCATGTTAGAGTAACCTAATATTAATTAAAATAAAAAAAATAAAGATTCAAAGATTGGATTCAAATACAAAATAGTAAAAAAAATAGTAAAAATAAATCTAATATAAGATTCCATTTAGAGACTCAATAGTAAGAGTGAACCAAGTCCTTTATTTTGACTTTTACTTGGCTTCAGCTACAATAAGATCCTCTTTAAAGACAAAGTTTTCAAAATGTGAGAGTGGGTGTTCAACAATATTTTGAATACGATAAAGCTTGTGAACAAAATTGATAGAAACATGAGATTTTTGGTTTTTCTTGTTAAAACAAAATTCATTGTGTTAAAATGTGCGAAGTGAACATCAAATCAATAAGAAGGTAGAATATTAAGAATTACAATGGTCCAAACCAAACAAGCTTGAAAGACTAAGTAATAAAATAAAATAAAATTTGATAAAAAAAAATAGAAGAGATTACCAATTGACTTTATGCAATGCTGCCAATATAGTTGCAAAGTCATCTTTGACCTTCAAAACAATACTTTCAACAACATAATGCCATATAAAGTCATTGGCATGATCATAGTTGATAATAGGCAACCATGCTTGTAAACGGTGGTTGCCATCCCACACTATGAACATCTTGCCAGAAAAAACTTTGAAATCTTCATCATTTTGCAATTCTTTCTCAAATGCAGCATTAGCCTACATCCAATTGTCACTCCATGATTTCACAATATCATCTATAATGTCAACTGTCTTCCTTTCATTGTTTTCTAAAGCCACATAAAAAACTTCATTCCCCTCCATGTAACTATAAATAACAAAGTGTGCAGCTAGATTCATGACATCATTCTTCAAAAAAGGTCTCACAATTTGCAAAAAAATCATACAACACAAAGGAATATTGATTTTCAATTTTGCCCGTGGTTGATACTTCAACCACTTAAGACAAAAAGAAGTGTTGACAGTCTCCTTTAATAAGCCATACAATTCTATCTTCAACTAATCTTTAAAAAGAGGTTGAAATAAAGCACCTAATCTTTGTGCTTGTGGATCTCCTGGAGTGAGTATCTCTAAAATGACATTTAAGTGAAGATTAGAAGAAGTTGTAGCTTCTTATATGCATTATAAAATATGTAATTGAACACCCCAGTCATTAACGGTTGGGGTGTAGAAGGGTTGAAAAATTTCAGCATTAGAGCAATTTCCGCCAAAACACAAAAGCAAATCTAAATCTCTAAAAGCGTAGCCGTTAACAATTGGGGTGTAAAAGGGCTGAAAAATTTCAACATTAGAGCAATTTTCGCCAAAATACGAAACCAAATCTAAGTCTCTAAAAGTGTAGCCATTAATGGTTGGGGATGCAGAAAGGTTGAAAAATTTCAACATAAAAGCAATTTCTGCCAAAACATGAAAGCAAATCTAAGTTTGTAAATGCATGGCCATTAACAACTGGGGTGTAGGAGGGCTAAAAAATTTCAACCTTTGAGCAATTTCAACCATAATAAAAAAGCTATTAACAGTTGGAGTTTAGAGGGGTTGAAAAATTTCAGCATTAGAACAATTTCAACCAAAACACGAAAGCAAATCTAAATGTCCTAAAGCATGGCCATTAATAGCTGAGGTATAGTAGGGCTTCAAATTTTCAGCATTAGATAAATATATAGCATCTAGTGAAGCAAATTTGAGTCTCTAAAAATGTAACCGTTAACAACTAGGAATATAGGAAGGTACCAAAAATTTCCATAGTAGGCAAATTTCAACATTAGAGGAATTTCAGCCATAATATAAAAGAAATCAAAGTCTCGAAAAGTGTAGCCGTTAACAACTAGGATGTAAGATGGTACTAAAAATTTGAGCATTAGACAAATTTCAACCATATACTAAAGCAAATTTGAGCCTCCAAAAGCGTGGCCATTAATGGTTGGGGGTCTAGAACTGCTGAAAATTTTAGTAGTGAACTAGTTTTTGAGAGAATGTAGAAATTCATTTGAGCCTCCCAAAGCGTAGCCATTAACAGCTGAGGGTCTAGGAGCACTAAATTTTTTAATAATGAATTAGTTTTTGAGAAAATGTAGAAATTCATTTGAGCCTCTAAAAATGTGGCCGTTAACGGCTGGGGGTCTAAAAGTGTTGAAAACTTCAACAGTAAACTAGTTTTTGAGAAAACATAAAAATTCATTTGAGCCTCTAAAAGTGTAGCCATTAACAATTGGGGGTCTAGGAGCGTTGAAAATTTCAGAATTGAACTAGTTTTTGAAAAAATGCAGATACCCATTTGAACTTCAAAAAGTGTGGTTGCTAACGACTCGGAGTCTAGAACCGCTGGAAATTTCAGTAATGAACTAGTTTTTTAGAAAATGAAAAAACTCATTTGAGCCTCCAAAAGTATGGCCATTAATAGGTGGGGATCTAGGAGCGTTGAAAATTTCAGTAATGAACTAGTTTTTGAGAAAACACAGATACTCATTTGAACCTCTAAAAGCATGGCCGTTAACGGTTGGGAGTCTAGGACCGTTGAAAATTTCAGTAGTGAACTAGTTTTTGAGAAAATGTAGAAATTGATTTGAGCCTTCAAAAGCATGGCCATTAACGATTGGGAGTCTAGGAAGGTTGAAAATTTCAACAATGAACTAATTTTTGAGAAAATAGAAGAATACATTTGAACCTTTAAAAGCATGGTCGTTAAAGACTGAGGGTCTAGAAGGGCTTACAAATTTCAACAGTGAACTACTCAAATATATTGTGGAAATAAATTTGCATCTCCAAAGCGTAGTCATTCATGGCTGGAGTATTCTAATATTTGAAACTCTAAATTGAAATTTGAAGAAAGCATGGTCGTTAATGGCCATCCATTGTGAAGTCCAAAAAAATAAGAGCATTTCAGCAAATTGTAATTTAACATGAAAGCATACTAAAGCTTAAAAAGTATAGCCGTTAACGGCTAGGGTTCAAGAAGGTAATTCAAAATTGAGTGACTCACCTAAATTTGCTTCATTCTGTGCAGTTGTTGTCTCGTCGTTTGCTTTGTTTAGTGTTTCTCTATACCCTCTTTACCGCTCAAACTCCGTTGCAGTCTCCCCCTCCTCTATGGTAGTAGCTTCCCCTTCTTCCATTGATTCTTCTTCTTTCTCCTTGTTGGAATGTTGCCTTGGCACCTTCGGAGGCAACACAAGGTTTAGGTTGAAACTAGTCTTCAAAAAAAAAAGAGGAAGAGATTGGTAGATATACCTCAAAGGAATCTTCTGAATAACTTCTTCAATTTTTAAGATTTTCAACCAAAAAAATTTATACCTATAGATTCTATGGGTCAAATTCACTCCAATTTTTTTCAAGATTTTTGGACACTTCAAAAATTTTACAAAAATTGGCAAAAATTGCTAAAAATAAAAGTATTTGATTTGGACTAAAATTTTTCGAAATTGGAAGATTTCAGGAAAGATTCCAAGATGTTGTTTTAGTTTTTAGGCCGTAAAAGACTCAATATGTATCCGTTTTTTACATCCTGTACATCATTGGAATCGGACTTTCGATATACTAAAAATGATGCAAAGTTGCTAAATCTACATCTAAGAAATAATTTCACATACATTCAAAGGTAATGTCACTTGGAATAATTATTTCTTTACCATTTCTTTTGTACTTCTAAGATCTGCCTCCAACTCCAATGCTAGTAGTGCTTGTTGTTCTTGTTATTCTTGATGTTCTTGCTCTTCTTCTTCATTAATGTATAGATCCTAATCACAACAACTAGAGGCAATATCTGATTGAGCTTCACATGAAATGGATTCAGCCTTTACGATATCCTCCTTATTTGCTTCACATGAAACAATACCTTCATATGTTAAATTCCTCGTTGTGCCCAACAAATCAACTATAGTGATTCGGGACAACCGTTTAATCATTCTAACCCTTAACAATTGCCTTCTAGTCAAATAACGAAAGTTATTTTTCCTCCTTCTATTTCTCCTACCCTCATTTGGAGTGTCCAATGCTAACAATGGAGGAGATAAGTTTTCATGCATATGAAATAATCAACTAGCAATGTATTACAATATCAATGTCCTCAAAACTACATCATAGACACTCTTTGGAACATGCATTTCTACATATTACTTCATTCTACTCTACAAGCTTTTATATTCTATAAGACTTTATAAGCTCTTCTCTACACGATTTAAATTCTATTTCATTACTAACTAACGGTTTATATGGTCTTCTATTAATAACATAATCAAATACAAGATTTTTAAATAGTCTCCACATATGAAATTATAATTGCAAGCATGTAGTGGATTACCATCTCCTGTCAATGCCCGTTCATGCATTACTAATATGGTCTCTCAAAGATCAATATGTCCTTTTCTAATTGATGTCATGTAATACATTGCCTTCTCTACCTCCATTTCAAATATTCTTCATATATTTTGCTCTATATCAAATCTTTATATGATACGTAATAACAAACCTTCACATTATTAATCCAAATTCAAATTTCAATTTATCCATTTGAAATGACCCTTCTTTATATTCACAAATCCTTGCACTTTCAAATATAAATTGCTTGTTTCTTCTTCCTTTTCAGTGTCATTGCTTGCTTACTCATTTCTTTAATGCTTCACTATGGCTAGTGCTGTCGCTAGAGGTCACAAGGTCCTATTTGTTTTACCTTTAAGGAATGAAGGTTATATACATGTACCTATCCATCTCCTTCATGTCTACTTTGGATTTTCTCCTTTTTATATCGTTGTAGAAGAAGAAATTCAAGGTGACTATAGTGTTGTTGCCTTGTAGGTGGCATATTCAAAGTATTCAATAATTTTATATACTTTACTAATCTCTACAATAGATGTTGATTGGCTTTTGATATTTGTCATTTAATTTTGGAAATTGGCAGTTCTTGTTCTGGACCTTCTATTTGTTGTTTCAGCCATTCAGGATTTGCTTTGGGATTTGGAGATCATCCAGTCCATCTTTTTTACTATCTTTGGTTTAGGGCTGCTATTATGAGTTTGCATATTGAAGGTGCCAATTTAGGGTTGTGAAGAAGATGGCATTGAATTTCAAGATGAAGCCTTTTTCCCTCAAACAAAGAACTTGTTGGATATGTGAACTTCCCCTTTGATTTTTGTTTTATTTAGGTTTTGTGCAAATTGTGGTTGCACATGTTTTGATTTACATTGTTAGATCCTTATCATTTTTCCATATCACCATAACTTGCACAAAATTGCACTTTCCAAGTTTTATTTCTCATTTGTTTGTAAATACATTATATATGTTCTTGACTTCTCTTTCCATCACTAGGCATGTGCACGCATTTGTTTGTATTTCAAGTTGTAGTGTGAATATATTATTAGTCTAGCAATTTCATTCCATGTTTACATGCATTGAATGTGTTAATGGTATCAACAATTTCATTCCATGTTTGCAATCAGTGTTTGCAGTGAAAGAATGTACTTTAGGGGAAGGACTTTTAAAATATAATTTGGCGTATGTTTAAGAAGAATCTAATATCCCATAATGATTGGGATGGGCAATACAAAGTTTTATAAGAAGACCAATTTTATATGAGCAAACAAGCACAAGGCCAATGGTACTTGGATTACCACGCTTCACCATGATTGACAATATTCATTTGGCTTTGTGGTTTACTGGTTTTAACATGTTCAAATTTTCAAAATGAAATAGTTGATATCACGTAGTACCACATTTTATTTGACATTATCCAAACTTAACTCAATACATTGACTTATATAGATTTTGTACTAGAAACTCTTAAAATGCCCACTACATAAGTGCATTTATGGTGTTTTAAGGTTATATAGTTTAGATTACAAATCCCATGTACTAATTTCAATTGGAAAGGTGCTGAATTTTAATGGAGTTGGAAAAAAAAGGGGTAAAAAAATTGCAATGGAAAGAAAAATTTATAGTAAGATAGAATATGATACATTCATGGCATTTGAATATTAAAATTAATGTATGCCCCCTTTTTAATTACACAAATTAGAAAATCATATAATCATAGAATACTAAAAAATTAGTAGACAAAAAATATTATCCTCCTATAAATTAGTGGGTGTTTGCACATGTATCTTTATTTTTTTAACGGACTACATCTCATGAGTTAGTACACTAGATAGGTAGCTTTGAGCTTTTGAAGTATTATGGACAAAAATAGAAGATCAATTCTATAAATAAAAATTAATTTTAGGAGGTTTATTAGTGTTATGAGATATCATCACCAAAAATTTCAAAAGGTAGTGATTGCATCCTTGCAAATGCATTAGATTCTTTAACCCTTACTAGTCCTAAAACCTATTTTTCATTTTTGTGCACATTGAATCTTCTTTACTTCAAATTTTTGCACTCAAGATTTCAATTTAAGAAAATTTCATACTAGAATTTTTTTTAATTTTAAAAGCACTTGATTTTCATTTTTTTCCGATTATTAAGAAGAATCAAGTACAAGATTGAAGGAAAAACTAAATCATTAAGAACTCTAAAATAAAATTAAAACACAATATTTTTAAGTGTGAGATTGTTCTAGCAAACATGCTAAAACTAATGTACCTTCTAATTTTTGAAAATTTTAAGAATTTACTTCAAAAACAAATCCAATACATTATTTTCTCAAGAAGATGCTATGATTTCCTACAAAACAAGAAGATTCATAATTTTCACTTCACAAATCCAAATGGAGCAAATCAAAGCTTTCTATACAAATAAAAATGTAATTTAATATAAAATGAATGAAAAAAACTTATGTCAAGTTTTTGTGAATTTTTTTGGTTAATAATGTTTGGGCTCAACCATTTTGGAATTATAGATTATTTTCAAGAAACCAATATTTGACTTCATGTTGATTTCTAGTTCATAGTCTCACATGGTTTATTTTATTTTTCAATGTGCAAATGCCATGTTCTTTTTAAAATAAGTGTAAAAGATAGTATTCTTAACAAAGTGCACATAGAGTATTAATCTTTTGTAGAAAAGAAGTAGACGATATCTTACATTGATTTTCCCTCACCCCTTGGACAAATACAAGATTCTTCAACAATTTCAATGAAGCCTTATTACTTTTCTATTTACTTTCTTCTGCATCACATGCATATCTTCAACAAAATTGAAGTTCTATATTAAATGCTACCAATGTGAGCGAGATGGTTGTGATGAAAATTGTAGTATCATGTGTCAAAACTTATACTCAACAACAACTTTCAAATAGGCTATCACCACTAAATTGCAACTTCAACCATTTTCAAGCGGAGGCATCCATCCAAATGTGTCAATTTAGCATGATCATTCCTTGAGTTAAGTTGTTTTGTTATATTTGTTACAGTGAGATCTTTGGAATCATGCATTTTCTAATCACATTCTTAGTATTGCTAAAAAGCCCCTAGTGAAGAAATGTATATAGGCTTTGCTTCATGATACTAGGACTCATAGAAGAAAAGAGATTGAATTTTGAAGTTTTTATGAATTAAAAAAATTAGAAAATGACTTTTACTTCTATTTTATTATCATATGGCAATGATCCAGGGCACTATCCATACCTTAAATTCCTAAGGAGATCTGTCCTTATAATTTACAGTATACATGTGCATTAAGAGGGTATTTAATGTGGGGCTATTTACCTTCATTATTGTATTTACAATGATCCTATTTTTACATAAAAAGCTACCAAAAGTATATTTATAATACCCTATGATTTTTTAGAAATTCATTCATGTGATTTTATAGTTGGGCTATCTTACATATAAAACTTATATGTTCAATTTTTTCATACACATATATAGTATACACTATAAAACCAATATCTTATGTTTATACTTATTTTTTTGAATATATGCATTACTAGTATTGTGGTACAATTTCAAATGATAATAAATAAGAATGTGCAAGTCAACCTTAGTTTCGGGTATTTCTAAATTCTATACCATGTATTCTAAACAACCAAATATGAAAAGGAATAAAGAACATTTTAGAAGCATCAAAGTGATCAAACATGGTCATAATGCTAAAACTCTAAAAAGCACCAACTTTAGCAATATAACATGAAGAACATGAAAAATTGACATTCTAAAAGCACTATATATTCACACAAGAACATGACCTTAACTATAGTACAAAGACTATATATTTTATCTCTACATATCCATTTGCAATGATTTTGAATTTAGGATCAAAATATAAAAGAATGTTTATAAAACACTAGCATAAAGAAGATGATTCCAAACATTTACAAACATATATACAAGTAGTAAGTAGTTCAAGATAATTCCACATTAATCTTAACTTTGTCTTCTACATCCCAAAATAAAAATGGCCTATCCACTACATTTGCATCTTCCAATTTCATTCGGAGGTTGGTATAGGACTTGCCTTCTTTTGCAATAATTGGGCCAATTTTCTCTGAACTACTCCAATTGTGCTCCAAAGTGAACAGTTTAACCTTAAATGACATCATGCACCCTAAACCCTAAATACAAACATTTATAAACACTTAGTATGGCCTAAACTAGGCAACTCTTCACATTTATAGAAAATAACAAAACCAAAAAATAAAGTATACCCAAAATAATCTGTTAGAAGGAGATAAGGTATATTGGAAATTGACCTTGTATTCTCACCAAATTAGAGCTACAAATCAATAGTCGCAATTGGATTCTAAAATTAAAGTGCCCTTGCAACCTTGAATTCTACAAAGAAAATGGCATCAAAATCATGTGAACTACTCATACAACTTACATAGCTTATCGGAACATCTATACTATCAAGATAACTAGATAAACTATCACATAAATCATGTGAACTACTCATATAGCTCACACAACTTATTGCAACACCCATACTATCATGAACACTAGATAAGCTATCACTACACTCTTTGAACACTTTCAGATAGTTTGCTTGCACTACCATCCAAACGAACCACTAAAAAATACTTCATTAAATGCAAAACTAATTGATTAATCACCACAAAGAAATGGTCCATATGTTGAAATTAAAAAAGAAGAACTATCCTAGTCCCATCATACCATTCCTATTTTGATAGTCAATCCTTTAGCTACCAAATACAAACAAAAGCTCTCAAAGCCAAGCAAGAGCAGGTAGTGTATAAGCTAAAACATGGTGATTTTATAAGATTTTTATATTCTAGTTTGGCATTGAAGTCATTTAAAAAAATTCAAGTGAACAAAATAATTAAGGCATGATATGAGTTGACTTGACTTACATAACCCTAAGAGAAATTTTAGAATTATGTAGGATGTGCAAGTCGTAATCAAAACTTGATGTCAGCTATAAGCGCCTCACGTGTGCACCCTAGCAAGTATCAAAATCAAAGCAACAAGCATAGACTCTCATAATTGAGCCAAATGGCATCATTGGATATGGACAATTGAAAAAGAGTTACAAAGTACAAGGTATATGGTATGAAATATGACATCAAATATTTCACACCTCATTCATATGAAGGTCGTTGTGCTTCCAACAATTGACTATGCCTCCAAAACTTGCCTTTTCTGCAACTAACAACAGTAAATATCAAAGTATAGTGAAACTTGAAAAAAGGTGTTAAAAGGGGTAAAGATATGGAGGAGTAAAATCATATTGGTCCATTAGATGAGTTTGAATTGTCTTGCTTTGAAGGCCTAAACTGCACGCATCTTGGTAGCAAAAGGAACTCAAAGGTTAATGCATTCGTAGCTATAAACTAGAAATTGATGCATTCACGACTAAATAAACCAAAGGTTGGTATATACCTAGTTCAACATGCTATAAACATCCCTGCACATCATCTTTTGCACAACATTTAGTATCACATCAAAAAAAACCCTGTCAGATAAGGCAAATTGCTACGAACTTGCACAAAGAACAAGTTTACAATCACAAATTAAGTTGTTTTCAAAGAATCAAGTCCTCAGAAAGCATCAAAAGGAGAAAACTACCTACAATGTGTTGTCATTATGGACTTGGATACACATTACTTTGATTTCAGATTTTTATGTCCTTCATCATCTTTGAGCTTCTATAATTACTTGTAGGACTTTTTCAAAGATGTAGTTTCAATATATGACATGAGAAGCATGTATGAGTAGATTTTTGGTATACCTATTGATTATTATACTTATTTATCTTTTCCAAAGATTATTTTTGGTATAATAACAGATTAGCAAGTATTGAAGAACCAAATTCTTTCAAGTTCAGTATTATAAGGAAATTAGCTCATCCATGATACTGTTCAAAATCAACTCATCCATGAGATTGATTATCTAAGTCTTTTACCAAAACCTTTTTGTGAACGACTTCATTCTAAATGGTGAATGGCATGGTCCTTTTTCTAATAAGCACTAGCACCATAACTACATACATTTTCAACAAGTGACTTGAGACTTCATTCAATCTTCATATTAAAAAAATTAATTTTTGTTTTCACCTTATCTTACATATGGTATGTATTGTAGGCAAGTCTTTCTATACTTTTATCTCCCAACATTGATAACAAAAAGGTAGTTGTAGTGAGAGAGAGATAACAATGCAACAAAACCTTATAATTATTCATCGAGTTGCTAGAAGGAAGTTTGCCACTCATCACACATTCACCATAGAAAACCAAAGGCAAGGTAAGCTGCGAAACCTTAGCTACAAGCAACTCACATCACACTAGTGGAAACATCATAGGGTTGGCATTGGGTGTTGTTGTTTGTAACTTTGTACCAATGACTACCCACAAATGTGACCTTAACAAAGAATTTGCATCCTATGTTCTTCTTGCTCATAGTTGTGTTGCACATAATACCAACAAGCATTGATGGCAACAAAGATGGGAGGCAAAATACCAAGACCAACTTTAAAACCCTAAACTCCAAGCATATGCAATACCAAATCCTAAAGCCTATTGTCAACCCCAATCCAATTGATCACCTTGCAACTCTAATTTCAAAACTACAGCCTTAAGCAAAAGAGAATTGAAAAAATCTCAGCAAACCCTAAGCACATTGCATTGAAACACAACACCAACAAAGAAGCGAGACAACAACTCCAAAGTTCTCACTTACCCTTGTCACATGAGAGAGCCAAACCCTAAATCGATTTTTTCATAGATCTTTTGCGTAAACATAAATCATTGTCATACATCATTTCATGTGAATATAAATCTCCCATACAACCTTGCATATATACATAAATCCCCATCATAGAGCATTCATTTTAGATTTACTCAATGCTTTTATTTCTCATAATAGATTCTTACATGGGCCTTCACTTTGTTGGAACATTTATTAAAGGATTGGTTTGAATAGGCTTATTAGAAGAGTTTTGGGGGGTCCAGAAGCCTGTTTCGAGCTTGTTCCCCCGTAGCTCTTCCTCGTAGCGAAGGGAACGGTCTACTGTTAGAATTTTTTTTTTCATAAAATAAATAAATAAAATTTTAGTCTCCAAATGCAAAATAATAAAAAATAAAAAATAAAAAATTGGTCAATGACATGGCAAGGTCTCGGCCATGTCAGAATACTATGCCAAACCTATTCCTTGCGTTCGCAGGCTGTGATAACTTGCAGGCATCTGGAGGCCCAAAAATCTTCTAATGAGAATTGCCTAGTACTAATAATGAATTGCCAAAACTAAAAACTTCAGATTTATTTTATTGTAATTTTTTTTATAATCTACATAAAAATTATTTGTCTACATCTATATTCACCCTACTAATAAAAATTTATACAACCCCTATTCATCAACACTAACTTATTAATAAAATTCATACTATATGATGTTTTTATGTATTCTAATTTATATATATTACAATCTATAGCATTTCATAAACCCTATAGTAACCCTACATATTCTATAAAATTTGCCTACTTTGAATTAAATGGACCTTATCTTTTAACTCATGTAGTTTTCTAAAAATCAATAGTAATCTCCCCAAACTTAAATTAGGTTGCTTGTTTTGTTTTGTTTGTTATTGTGAGATCACCGAAAACATGCATTCCCCAATCATATTCTTGGTATTGTCAAAAAGCTCTTTGCAAGGAGAGGTGCACTTTGTTTTATGGCATTTTGGACCTATAGTCTAAAAGTTATAAATTTTTGAGTGATTTTTTAATCTTAAATTATAGAAAATTATTTTTATGTGGTTGTGGCAACAATACAAGGCACACAAGTCTATAAGTTTAATTAGGTTGTTTGCTATGTTTGCTATGTAGATATCTAAAAAATCGTGAGTCCCGTGGCCACATTTTTATACCATTAGAAAGCCCTCCACAAGGAAGGGTGCATAAGATTGGTTTGGTAGCATTTGGATTAGGGTGTGAAAGTTATGAATTTTTGAATTTTTTTAAATTAAAAAATTGAATGAAATTATCTTTTATTGCAGAAAAACTATAACTTTCACTTTGCATGTCTAAACGCCAAGAAACAAAGCCCTTGTGCTCCTTTGTGCATAGAGATTTCTATTTGTATCAAGAACATAGCATGTCACATTTCAACAAAGCTTTTGCAAGGTTTTTTTAATTTTAAGAAAAAAATCTCACTTTTAATTTGGTTGTGGTTACACACTAGTGTACTACCTATATCCTAAAATGATTGTCCACATTTTTGTTGATATTTTTTTGAGACAATTTCATTGACCATATTGTGAAAAACATAATTAAGAAAGGATTCCAAATTTTATATCACTAGAACCAATGAAGAACATTGCATGTATTCATTGTAACCTAAGTAAAATTAATCACAAGGAAACATTTTTCAGACCTACTCAAAACAACCCTGAAAAAAACATGACATTCAAAGTAGACAATCAATTGGGGAAGGAGGGAGTAATAAGGTAGCGTGTTCCCCTTTCCTTTCCTTTTTGCCTTGGGAAATCCGTCCCAACTGAATCCTCCGTCTATTTGTGACCAGGGCCAATTGAATTGTTTACACCTGGATCAGTGGGGGCCTATGGATTTTGAATAAAGGGAACCTTTACTTGTGTAACTTAAAAATAATAAAAAAAACAAAAACAAAAACAACTTCTGTCTTGTGAATCATGGAGTGGATCCAATCCATGGAATGTTGCCCAAGGGGGTTGCATTGATTGATGGAATTTTTCTTTTTTTTTTTTTTTTGAACAACTGGCAAAAGCCATTGCATTAAGTCAAGAGGGAAAAACAACCAAGCCACATATGGTTGGACAATGAAGAGATAAGAGCAAAAAAACAAAACCAAAGGAAATCAACTAAGGGGGGTTTCATACATGGGCCGACCAAGTTGAGAGGCCATGGGAGTTCATGGCCAAACTTTGGGGGAAAGTCCAAAAAAATGGGCAATAAATGGTAAATTTGACGGACTCTCGACTAGAGTTTGGATCGCCACAAAATGGCGACCCTAACTTTGGTCAATAATCTGTCACGAGGCCATTGCCACGTAGGAAATGGGGCTACCATGTAGGCAATTTGGAAGGCGACAGACTTTGGATTGTGCCACCTTGTGTGAAGGGTTGAGAGGCTAAAATTAGGGTTTTCTGAAATCTGATTGGTGGAGGCTGACAGACTCTTGACCTTCCGCCCATGTGTGAAGCGACCCTAAGTTAAAAAATGGAAGGGCTGATCTGATTCCAAGTAATACCCAACTGGTTCCTAAATGCCAGGGATGAAGAGTGCATCCAGATGCGGTCGAATTTAGACCAGATGTTAGGAGCTTTGTCAGGATGATGATGAGCTCCAAGTTGGGCTCTCAACTGCGCCACTCACCCTGTGTCCAGGACAGCACTCCAAATGGAGTTGTGTAAATGTTCAGGTGGCCATCAAGACTGACTGAAAACTCTGTGGTTGCAAGCAGGGCTTTCTTTTTTGTCTTTCTGGTGCCAGATTGCACCAGAAAAAAAATAATTTGGCTAAAAAATGGGAACAAATCTTGAAGTTTTTCATCAGAAAACTTCAAAATCTAAAAAAATCTTGAATGAAGTCACCTAATTGTGGATGAAAATAGAATTATGAACATGTAATATGTACGAATGTGATATTTTCTATCCAATTTATGGATGAATGTTGAAATTTAGAGCACCAATACAACATTTTATATCACCACTCTGGCACTTCGTAAAAATTGAAAAAAAAGCCCTGGTTGCAAGAAATCCATATATACCAGAGTGAGGAACCTCTGAGAAGGGTCCATATGGTCTTGACTGCCTGAAACCGTCGGGGGAGGGGGGTCCCGAACATGCATTGAAGAAATTTGAAGCATGTATGGGTAGTGCCGTGGGGTTGATTGATGAAATTCAAGGCCAGGGACCACACGACACAAACATGTCCCTGTGCAATGGAAATGGTCCATGTGTTTCAAGAAAAACAAAATATGTCCCTGTTGGTCGGTTGGTTCAAATGGCAGGGGGGCTACAGTAGTGTTTTTGTTTTTTAAATCATTTTGGAGAATACTTGGTGATATACACATCAAAACTAGGTGATATCTTGGTAAAATTTGGTTGTTGGTCTTAAGATCTAGCTATTCAGTTGGCAAAAATTCAATTAATCTCTAAAGGACTAAACTTTGTTTTTTTGACAACATAGCAATTTTGGGCAATTCACTACAAATGAATTTTATTTTCTCTCTTATAAATTTTCACACAACATGTGTCTGAGGAGTAGCTTTAAGGCTCAACGATTTTTATAATTTTTGGCTATGCAGTTCAAAAGTTATTGTATAATATGTCATTTTCAATACTCGGTGGACAACCCAAAATTTCTTTAAAAAAACACTTTCTTTTATAATAAAAAATTTGAACTGGTTTTTTGGATTTACATATTTGTGAAAAGCTTTGAATCATTTCATTTTGATTTATGAGATGAAAGTTATGAGGTACTCTAGTTAGCAAGCGATTATGGATTCCTTTCTCAAAAACAATCTTTGGAGTCTTTTATTTGACTCAATTTTTAATATTCTTTGAAGAAAAATAATAATAAAATAAAATAATATAGATATAGATATGATGTAGATTGTTTATTACTACATTACAATTGTTGGGATTGGCATTTTTTAATCCCATAATTAAATTGTTAACAATTTAGTGTTTTGAATCATTTTCTACTTCTTTGTATTTACTATTTTTTTCTTATATGTTGTACAATTCTAAATAGTCAAAAAAATTTCAAGCATGTAACCAACTTGCCTTGAAGAATGAATCCAAAGAAACACCACCATTTTGGATATTTTTTCATGCAAATGTGACCTTGTAAAGTGTAGCTGTCCGATTTTTTGCAGGGCCCAAAAAAAAGATTTTTGTCACTTCAAACAATAATATCTTGCAATCTATAAGATGAAAATTTTTGAAAATTTTCCCACATCTTCTCAAACCAAGATACTATAAGATCCTATAGATATATGTGTTCAGAAAAATATTTTTTTCTAAAAATTGATACTTATATTAGAAATGACAATTTTGGAGTGATTTTGATGAAAACAAAGTCTAAAACATTGAGGGGTTAAGTTAGAATGTTCAAGGTATTTCACATGACAAACAAACACAGTAGTAGTTCAGTGCGAGAGTTGTTGCCAAGTTAGATTAATACCCAAAAGCTATATATGACATCTTTTGGGTACATAGTTGTATTGGACAGTTGAAAAATCCACTGGTGGAGTTGGATCACTTTGGGAAGAACAGAATTAAGCTTATGGCACGAGGAATCAGATGTTCAAGTTGGTACACATGAGCATTCCTCATTCTTTGGAGTTTTAGCAGCTAGTTTTTTTTTAATTGGATTCTGTCCATATTGAACCAAGATTCAAGTAAGGTTCTGAATCTAGTGGGGAAGCTACTTGTGAGATTGCAATGGATTTGGGATAACATAGTAAGGTAAGTACTCCCCAAATGGCCACTTTCTGCTACTGAGCTTATTTGTTATTATTAGACTGGTCAGATTTTCATAAGTTCTTGTTGGCAAGTGAAAGGAAGTTTCAACACACCAGAGAACATGGCATTTGGATACTATATACAAAAGTTATTGAAGAACAAAGTTTGATTCTACAAGTGCTTCTTCCACATAGGTATAGAACTGACTTTGGAGATGTACACACAATATAGATGGTGGTTTAAGGTCCATGGCGCACTTGGATGTACTTACTTTATATGTAATTGTATTTGCATGTTGTCAATATAATGTCACCAATACCTCTATCCATTGATCATACCAAATTAATCATCAATATCTACATCCATATATGGTGCCATATCCATATACAATATCCATGTGAATTTTAAAATTTTAGTTGAATTTAAAAGGGGAAAGTGCAAATCAGATGTTCTCTTCTTATGATAATAAGTTTATTATGTCACTAATATTTTGGGATACTAAATCAAGGACATTGGGAAGGGGGAGAATTGATTCCTATTGAGATTGGCTCAGGGTTTGGGGAGGAAGAGGGGAGGCAGTGGATATTGGATTTAAGAGCCCAAGAATAACTTAAAGTCCAAGAATAACTTAAAATATGTTTGATGAATACATAATACATTTGATGAATAATAACTCGTCCTACAGGACATGAAATGAATAGTAACTTGTCCAGTATGACAACCATGATAGTGAGTCAATCAAAAGCCTAAGAATAATTTAAAGTATGTTTACATTTGGTATTAGGGATGATGTTTGGAATGTAAATCTAGTCCAGAAGTGAGCTTAGGTCTAAATTTCATCCTAAGACTCTCAATAACAAACACTTTGTTATTGAGATGAGGATTATGACTTTGTTGAATTTGGGATCCATAAGCTGCTGGTGAGTTGTAACAAGACTGATGATAAGCACTTGGCATAAGATTGAATAGACTTTACAAGTAAGGTAGAAGGCTCAGAAAGTGCCCATTTAAGGGAAAAAAGACCCCTCTGAAAAAATGGGTGGATTCAAAGATTTTTTACATTTTTTTGGAAGAAAGAGAAATGAAGGATACACTGATGAAAATTTTAATTTTAGTTTTTTGGACTTGAAATGAATAAGATATGATTTTTCAAAGTCAGAGATGCTTAGGTCCCTATTAATGCTTATAGATGTAATTGTAATTAATCAAAATATGTCATGGAATGAAGCTAGTGAGTTTATGAATGATCCTAAGCATGGCTTTGAATGGAGTCAATGAATCTATAAATGACCCATTGGACATTTTCAATCAATTCAAACCTGATTGTAAATTAAAATTTATGGCAAGTGCTAAATACCCTAGGGTTTCCTCACATAGTTTTAAGCTCAATTTAAAGTGTTCTAACTTTTGCATATGATGTTTGAATTCAATAAAACTTGTTGGAAAATTTGTATTCTTTTTTTCTAATTTGTGTGGTAAATTTTTTAAATCAATCCAATACTTAAAGATTTTTTGTAAGCCAATAGAAGTTCACAAGTTCAATTTGAATCCACCAACTATATTTGATGACTGCTACTTTAGGGGGCTTGTATCTCCTTCATTCAATGTTTGTTTTCAAACAGAATTGTTGGATTATATTTCCCTTGCAATCTAGTCATTATAGTTTAATTTTCATGTCAATCCACATTGTTTTGAATGTTTGGGAGCAATTCAAAGTTTAAAACCCCCACATTTTTGAATTCTAGTCAATTTTGGCAGCTTGTTTCTTCTTATTACAATGTCCGTTTTCAATGTAAAAAAATTTGGAAAAGTTGTGCATACTAGTCTAGTTTGTATGACTAAAATTTCACATCAATCCAAAAAAATATAAGTGACTAAAGGTATGTCCACACCTGGGCTTAGCCAGGGTTCTTTGCAACGATATTACACTACTTTTCTTTGACATGTTCAAACCATCATTCATTTATATCCACCGAACCTACGTGGTTGTAGAGTTGGCAAGGTTTACAAGCACTGTTAACAAGAGGGAACTTCCAAACAATTCCTTGCTCTCTAACATTGCAGGTTGTTGTTAAAAAAATTAAAATCTTCCAATTCTGTTGATTCTTGTGCACTGAAAACGCTCTTTCACAATGCAAGGCAATTTGGGCAATTACATAACACTCCTGCAAAGAATAGTATGACCTACATCTCTGGCTTCGAAAGCCATTCTTTCATTGATCAAAGAATGGAGAAGACAATTTTTTTATATACATATGGGGTGGTAGGAAGTAGAAGAAACAATGTGGGATATGTGAACTCAAATTGTAGGAGCTCAACCATTTATAATTAAGTAAAAGTAAGAATTGAGTTTGAAGTAGAATTTCAAACCTCATTTGGACATAATAAAATGATTTTTTATCAAAAAACTTTGAACTAAGAAAAGTTGTTAAATCAATTTTAATTCATGTCCAAATTTTTTTATGATATTTCAAGTCTTCAAACAAATGTTATGAATAAATTTCAAAGAAGTGCTGGAAGAGATATTTTCTTTGACATTTTCAAACACTTTCTCCAACTTTTGTTTATAACTTTTGATTGAAAACCATAAATATCAAATGAATTTTTAGAGATGAATTTTAACTTAATTTAACAACTTTTCTTTGTTCAAAGTTTATTACTCTTGAGAGGGAAAGGCAGGTTCTGTAAGGACAATTGAATATTAATGCCCAGGTCTGAACGGTTGATAATTTCATATTACTGTAACTTAACCGAACCAATGCCAAACCGCCTCGACCAAATACTTGCACCTTACTGCTTTTGTCAGAGCTGTTACAATTTTAAGTTGTTACCAAAGTTCACGTGTGGACATGCCTTAAGAAGCATTTTTGTAGAAGGTTCAGCCTCATGTGTAGTTTTTGTATTTTTTTCTTGCTATTTTTTGATATTTCAAAGTCATTTTGTAAACCTCACCAACTTGAGGCCTTAATAATGTGTAAAATCACACGTGATGGTAAATCATGTCACTTGATCAATAGCCTAAAATCACACATATAAGATGATAGTTTATTACTACATAAAATCATTTTCATTTCTACATCCCTTGTGCAATGTTTTAGACACTTCTATAGGGGTGGTGGCTGATTTTAGAGCCTGAGCGCTTTATGGACCTCTTACCTTAGTGTAAAAAGAAAATCAGTTGGAGGCGCTTCCAAATTAAATTTAGTAAACTTTGCCTTGGACAGAAGTCCACCTTTGCTTGTAGGGACAAACTAACTTAATTGTTTGAGTGCTAAGCTTAAGTTATGACCAATGGCAGATGCTTTTGTCCTATCTGGTTTGTCTCTAGTTCTATACCAGTGCCAGTCTCCCACGTGGAGTGGGCTCATGGAACACGGTCCCCCATGTGGAAAAAAGGGCCCAGAGTAAAAAAACATGGTTCCAAGAGCAGATTGAAGTCTACTGAGGTTGAAGTTGACACGCATCCACCCAGGGACTCACTTGGGAGAGTCTGTTGGATTCCAAGTTTCCACCCATGTCAATAGAGTTAATCTTGAGGCATGTACAATGCAGGACCATGAGCCGTATTTGGGGAAAAACATAGGACAAAACTCCTTGGAGCACCAAAACTGAGGTCCGATGGAGTTTAGTGCTGGTTTTTTTTATACTATTCCTAGTTCAAATATCCCTTCCTCTCACACCCTTGTTTCAAATTAGGTTTCCTTTATGAGCGTTCTGACATTCAACTTTTAGACAACGAACAGATTGAAATTCAGGTTTTTTTCTCATTATTGTTTGGATGAAAGTCATTGAATTTGTGGAGATACTTTATCAAGTTGTTGTTCCATCCAAAGGTTGGATTTGGTGTTACTCGAATTCATATTTTTCTGAAACTACAAATGTGGAAGTGTGTTAAGCCAAAAATTGTGTTGATTTTAGTTCAAAACTAGATTTGCAAAAATGAGGTCATACATTTACAGAAACATAGAAATTTCAAAAAATCATCATATTAAGAGAATCTCATTTCAAATCCATTCCAACGAGTTTAATTCAAAAAATGACAATATTTTGCTTGTAATTGAATTTAGAAGGAATTTAGAAATTTCCCTTTCAAATTTTGTAAAAAAATATTGGTGATAGATTTGGCAAATCTAACTATATGGATGGAATCTAAAATTCAAAATCTAAACTCTTATTTGCATGTCAATTCCAAAATATTCTTCCAAAAAGCATTTTATAACAATTTTTTCCAAATTGTCAATTTTGAAAAAGGATTTGGACGTTTAGAGGTTAATTCTAATATGAACCTCATTTTGGTTCATTTCAAGGAGATGCCACATGGCATTCCATCCCAAACTTGCTCTATTGTTATTCCTAAATGCTCCAAGGCTTTTTTTGAGCTTCTAGAATTTGCTCTAAATTGAACAAAAAGTCAACATTTTTCTAAGTTGTACCAATTTTTTTGAAATTGTAACCATAAAAATTGAAAAGAGATATGTTAAAGATCACAAAGGAAAAGAAAACATGATAATATTACTTATACATTGAAAGATTATCATGTTTGATCAAGAGGGTGTTAAAATTGTGAAAGTGATTTGAAGTCTTTCAATTCTCTTCACAAGTCAAATCCAAAAAATTGGTCACCAAGAAAAATTGAGGCTAAAGAAAATAACATACATAACCTTGATTAATTTACAAATTCTCAAAATATCTTCTACAATTTTATTTTAAATGAATTTCTAATGTGAATTTTTCTCCAAGATATAATGTATTTGAGATTATACTTAAAAGGAATTTTTCAAAATATAAACTACTAAAAATAAAAACTTGGTTAGATTTTATTTAACTTTAAAGTACAATTGACATCATAATTTGGTGCCTTGTGCATTTTGAGGGGTTAACAACAATGAAACCATGACATGGAAGAGTTGGTTGGAATGCAAACGTCTAGATTGGGCTGCTTTGCTTACCACACCATGTTTATTCACAAACTAAACATTAGAGTCCGGGCTCACCAAACTATGAACTTAGAAACAGAAATGTGGCATGACCACTTAAGTCTTCAATGAATTCTTATTTTGAAGCTTCATTTGGTTAATAGCATCAACTGTAGGAGCGAAAAGAAAACAAGAGCACAATAGGGACACAATAGGGGCATGGTAAGAGGGCTCTACAAGTCACACATATTTAGTTGAACAATTGCAAAAATTCAAGGTCACAATGGAGGCCAACAAACTTTGTGTCTAATTGGCAATTTTGTGTCCCATCCAAGCTCTTCCATCCTCTCCATATTTTGTGTCACAATGCATATGCTTTAAGGTTGTCAAGACACGTACTAAAGGGGCTTTTTATATATATTGTTGGGTCTACAAACTTCACAAGGGGTGCTAAAGGCCCAAATATAAATTGTACTTTCATGTAGATCCAATATAAGGGAGAAATATAGTAAAATTTTTATGCATATTGATTCCCTCAAGATTGATTAGTTTTGACCAATGGAATTGTCCACTAATATTGATGAATATAGAGTCTTCCTTTTTCACTTTTGGATAATTAGCAAGACAATCGATGGAAACTATTTTGTCTTATTACTTCAATTAGCATAGAGGTACTCATTGGCTTACATGTAATCCCACCCTCGAGGCTTCCTACCATGTTCCATCAAAACACAAAATTTATAAAGGGAGCTACAAGGTCTAAGTAAGCAATTCTACTATCACAAGGACCCAATGGATGGAGTGAGCTAGAGAGATACAATATGAATTCCACATGTATCAATTTCCTTAAGATTGACCAATCTCAATCAATGGGGTTGTCCACCAATGTTGGTAAAATATTAAATCCTTCTTTTCTATTCATTCATTCCAGTTAGAAAATCAATGCAACTCTTTTTGTCTTCTAGTGTTTTTTTTGCCCACCAATAGAGCATAGCAAGCGGCCCTTAGTTAGGTTGAGGAGCAAAAAGTCTAGTGTATCATCAACAACAATCTTGATTTTGCCCATGACATAACTTACACTAAGGTAGGAGGTGTATAAAGAACACATTTAAGAGCTAAAAAATAATTTGAAGAGGTCAGACTTCCTAAAATATTTTACAATAAATTTTCCTTCTAAGACAAATGGAATTGGCATCTACACAAGTAATTTCACATTTTTGGAATTAGTTATGAATTTTTGAAGTTGAAACATAGCAGTCACTGAAAGCTTCTACTTCCTAAAACATGCACTATTTGTACATTGCTAGTACAATAAAAAAATAAAATGTACCAATTCCAAACAATGACTTTTTGCTCCCAATAGAGGAACTCTAGCTTGTTTTTGAGGTTGGTATGAATTAAGAGTTTGTTCATCTTAGGTCCCACTTAAAATACATTGGAAAATATCTATAGAAAGAAAAAAAAAAGTTTATGAAACAACAATACTATACTTGTAAGGCAATTTAGGCAGAAAATATTTCTACAAATAGATGACAACTATTTTGAACAATGAGTAATCAAATTTTTCTATTTAAAAAAAAAATCATAAAGGATGTTTCTATATTAAATATTTTGCAAAGATATATCAATTTTACCCTTCAAAGGTAACTATCATACCTTTTTAAATCCAACCACTACATATTTTAAGCTAAAATACAATGCTTCTAATCTTAAGAGCCTAACGTTACTTTTTACCCTTAATGTTTATCACAATATTTTCACCAAAAAACCTCCAAAACTACCATTTCTAGTACAAGAATCAAATAATAGAAAAAAAAACATTTTTAGACATATATATTCATTGGATCTTATAGTACGTTAGTCTAAGAAGATGTAGAAAAAACTTCAAAAGCTTTTGTTGCATGGATTGCAAGATATTAGTATTTTAAACTTTTGATTGACAAAAATCCTTTTGGGGGCCTTGCAAAAAATAGGGTAGATTCACTTTATAATGTCACATTTGTATGAAAAAATGTTCAAAATGGTGGTTGTCCTTGAGATTCATTCTTCAAAGCAAGTTGGATACATGCTTAAAATTTTTTAGACTATTTGGGATTGTACAACACATAGGAAAAAATAGTTAGTAGAAACAAGTAGAAAATGATTCAAAATTATACTAAATTGTTAAGAACTTAGTTATGGAATTGAAAATTGCCAATTTCAATAATAGTAATGTTGTAATAAAGAATTAAATTCTATGATTTTATTTTTTTCAAAAATATTGAAATTTGAATTAAATAAAGAATTTCAAAGTTTATTTTAGAGTAGAAAATCAATAATTACTTGCAAACTAAACTCCTCATCAATTTCACCTTAGTAATCAAAACAAAATGATACAAAACTTTTTAAGTGTATAAATCCGGAAAACCAATTTCAAGTTTTTGCTTATAAAAAAATTGATTTTTTTAATCAGCCCAAATTGCCCAACTAAGGGAAAAACTACATATTGTACAATAACTTTAAAACCATATACCCTGAAGTCAAATTTGTTAAAAAATAATTCAAAAAAAAATTAAATATAACATGGAATGAAATTTTCAAAAATTATACAGTGGCATAATTGAATAGTGAAGACATTATTTATTAAAATAATGTAAATTCTAAAAAAACACTATGAAATATGAAAATGAAAAATAATATATATATGAAAGTGATTGCTTTATAAATGTAATCAATCCATAAAATACATAAGCTTACTAAATTTAGTCCTTTTTCCCCTCCTTGAAGAGAAATTGTGTTCACCAAAAGGGATTGAAATTTTTCAATTCTTTTACTAATGTACCAAGCTATGATAGCGCAACTGCTAAAGGTCATGAAAGATTTGCTAAAGCCTCAAGTACTGATACAGATGCCAAAGTTCATGAAATATTCTTGCATTTGTGAAATGAAATTTCAAAAATTCTAAATCTAGTTGATGAAAGATAATTCAATCCAAAAAGAAATGATTTTGTATGAAGTTTGACAAATTTGACCCCAATGTAGTATAATCCAAAGTTATGAAAATTGATGGGTTGTAAAGGAAAATTTTGTCCCCATATTATATGAAAATTTAAAATAAAAAAATAAAAAATTCATTTATAGTGAGTTGTCCAAAATTGCTATGTTGCCAAAAAAATGCATATTGGTCGTTTAGGGGTATCTAGTAGAAAGCTTTGTACCAAAGGCCATGTGACACCAAACTTTGGTGCTCCAAGATTAGTTTTCTATTAGTGTTTGAATATATCTCTTTTCAACAATTTGAAAATTCATAGTTTATTTATACAATGTCCCCAAATTGTGTAAGAAAAAAGATAAAAAGTAGTCTTTATATTTTCAACAATATCCAACCAAAAAATGAGGCAATTTGATAATTGGAATAATATTCAACTAGGTATAGTTGACCCCTTAAGGACCAATTGGCAGTTTTTTGGCAACATAGTGATTTTGGATAGCTCACTACAAATGGAATTTTCATTTATTTTTTGTTGAAATTTTCACAGAACATGTATCCGAAAAAAATGTGGTTTTAAGTAAAAATTGAATTCAAGGTTGAAGTTGACATCCATCCAATTTAGTTTTTAGGGATTAACTTCAAAGAGTTTGTTGAATTCCAAGTTTCCACCGATGGCAATAGGTATAATTGTAGGTGTAGTGTCTTTAAAAACCATACCTACTTACAAACTAAAACTCCTCATAACTTTCATCTCATTAATCAAAATGGAATGTTTCAAAGATTTTCATGTACATATAAGTCTAAAGAACCAATTTCAAATTTTTATTTTAAAAAAATGATTTTTAGCCCTTGAAGTTCCATGACTAAGTTTTCTCTCAAAATGCTCAAAAATTGCCATTTCTACTACAAGTATCAAGTTTTTGAAAAAAATAAGGCTTTTTTTGACATATGTAACTATAGGATCTTGTAGTATGCTCACTTGAGAAGACAAGGCAAAAAATTCAGAAATTTCCACACCGTGGATTATGAGATACAAGCATTCAAATTAACTAAAATAATTTTATTGGCCCTGCCAAAAAATAGGGCAGTTGCACTTCACAAGGTCACATTTGAGTGAAAAAATGTCCAAAATGGTTGAAACTCTTTGAATTCATTCTTCAGGCAAGTTGGCTATGTGCTTGAAAATTTTCAAATCATTTGGAATTGCACAACATATAGGAAAAAAATAGCAAGTAGAAAAAATAGAGAATGATTCAAAATACTAAATTGTTAAGAATTTAATTATGGGATTGAAAAATGTCAATCTCAATGGGTTGAAATGTTTTAATTAATGATTGACATTCATTGATTTTATTTTTTTTCAAAAAATATTGAAATTTGAGTTAAATAAACAACTTCAAAGTTTATTTTAGAATCCACAATTGCCCACAAACCAGAACTCTTCATAACTTTTGACTCAATGATCAAAATGGAATGATTCAAAGCTTTCCACATATATATAAATCTAAAAAATCAATTTCAAATTTTTGTTTTGGAAAAAAATGATTTATTTTGATCTACTCGGACTACTCATTTACAAAGAAAATAATAAATTAGGCCATAATTTTTTATTCATATTTCCAAATGTCATGAAATTTAGTGCACATAAAAGATATTCGTCATCCACACCTTCTATTAAAATTTCAACCTAGAATATGTAAATTTATAGTTGCAAGTATGTGCCCAAAATTGCTATATTGCTAAAAATAGTAGATTGGTCCTCACAAGTTAAAGAAGTTTTTTGAGCTATTCGGGTTGTCTACAATTCAAAGAAAATCACATATCATGCAATAATTTTTTGACCATGTAGTCAAAAGTTATGAAAATTGTCAAGCCTTGAAGCTACTCCTTGAGTACATGTTGTGTGAAAATTTTGGCAAAAAAATTAAAAACTCCATTCGTTGTGAGCTGCCCAAAATTGCTATATTGCCAAATAACACAATTTGGTCCTTTAGGGGTTAATTTAGTTATGTTGGAGGAGTTTCAATTATTTATTGTAAATTTTTAGAGATAATAATATTGCTATCTTTAGATCAAGTACTTGTAAGGAACGTTTCAAGGATATTTTTTGAGTTTTAAAACTTCGTTTCCTTTAGCTCCCATGATAATGAACCATTTTTCCAAGTATCGAGTCTTGTGTATTTTTCTATGCTTTATTCAATATAGAAATTTAGAGATTTTAGAGTTAATGGTAAAGTGCATGAAATAAATGACTGCAAACCAAAGTTTGAGAAAAATGGAGGTCTAATGGTGTTTGGTGTTGTTTGTTTTTGTTGTACTATTCTTAGTTAAACCTTCTTCCACCATCCTTGTTATAAATTGGAATGACCTTCACAATTGACTCATTTTTCATTGATTTTTTTTTTCAGTCTTTCCAAATTCCAAACATTTTTTATCCAAAATGACCTTGAAACTACCCTTAGTGAGGGCCAAGTGGTAGCTAGAAATTCTAATGCGGAATCCATGAGGTTCCCGGTTCAACTTTCCATGTTGACATTGCTCACATAAGGGCTTTCTATGCTAGTGCACAAAGAAGGAATTTGTTCCTTCCCTTGTTCGTGATGGGGATTAGGTCTAGGAATTGCCATAGCTATGTCATATTTGTCCTAGTTGCAGTCCTCAAAGATCCTATATTTCCAAAAAAGAATTCCAACTATTTTTTAATATTTAAAATTTCCTAATTCCACCGGCTAGTAACGAATCCGGATCCGGATAGCTGTCCCACGATGAGGGTGAGGAATTGAAGGGAATGCCGGATGGGGCCAACGCCGGATCTCAACCGAATCCTCTTCATCCCAATTAAAAATATACCGGTCCTCCTCAATCCCAATGGTCCTCCTCCTCCCTGTGCACGGCGGGCCCCCCAATTAGCCCCGACTCCCTGGAAATTCTCCCCGCCCTCGGATCTCCACGCCCATCCACGGTACCAGATGTCCCCGGATCCTTCGTTCTCCCTCCGTGCGCATGATCCCCGGTCAGGGTGGGCGACGGACGGAGTCCCCACGCCCCAACCCGGCCAGTCCCCGATCCCCATTATTGATTGGCTCCATTTTTCCCCCAGCCAGTGCCAGTCCCGCCAATTTAGCCTCGGTCCTGCTAATTTCGCCCCGCAGATTCCCTTTCGATTCGCACTGTCTACTCCTGGCTGGGGGGGGCTTGTCTTCTTGTGCTCATCTCCACAGAACCAGACAGGGTTGGAATTCGTAACTTAACTTACTGTTGGGGAGAAATTGGTCAGTTCCGCCACAGTTGGACTCCACTTGGGCTCCGTCATCACAATTGGGTAAGTTTCAGAATTAGGGGTCTCCAGATTTGGGAAGACTTCAATTACACATATTTGGGGAGTGGACCAGTGGACCCAGGCCACCTGGCGGAATTGACGGTCGCAGCAGGCAGTTGATGGAGGTTAAATTAGGGATTAATTAGTTAGTGGGACCTGCACATCCGTCAGTCTCCTCTGACAGATAAAACCAGATATCTTACTTGATTTGCACTATCATAGAGTGCCCTGTGCCGGTGCCACAATATTTTTTTTTAAAGTAAAAAGTAAAAGTTTATTTTTAAAAAAAAATTATTCATAGAGAAAAACTTTGAAATTAATAACTTTCACATTGTTGATCCCAACGCCACAAAATAAAGCTAGTGTACCTTTCCTTGCAAAGAATTTTATATCGATACCAAATATGTTACTAGTGTACACAAGGTCTAGGAAATCTCACTGTAACAAACAAAACAAAAATGGATGTAACAACCTAAATGAATGGCATTGACTCTAGCATTCTAAATCCGAGTTTCCAAATCCAATCGACTACCACATTCATACTGCACTACTCCGTAGTTAGGGTTTAGTTGGAGTGGACATAGCCTCTCACGTTTTGTACCTTCTAAGTTTCCCATCGTCCATTGCTTAAGACAGAAGTCATTAGTTATTGGATGGGAAGAAATTTCCGAAGTGGAACTGAAGGTCTGGCTGTTCTTGGGAATAATAATAATAATAATAAAAGATATTATTTATTTAGAGTAAGGAAGGGGAAAAGCAAGGGTGGAGAGCGCAGGGGCGCACATGATGTCCCCCTCCTCCAGCGAAGGCGTGCTGCTCCGGCCATGGGGATGGGATCTCCATGGTCATGTACCCAATCCCCGACCCCTGACATGCTGGCCCACGTTACGTTCCCCTGGTTCCCCTCACGCGAACCTGCCTCGCCGTTTCCTTTTCCTTTCCTTTTCCCCTGCCCCCTGCCCGGGCTGCGCTCCTCCGTTGCTTCACCCGCCCGTCTACAGCGCCGTGTCTGCAAACTCAAGTGCTCTGTGGCTGTCGGATAGTCCGTCCTTCCACCTATGCTGACTTCCCCCCTTTTCAGCCGCCTTGCAATTAACCCAAACACACTTGACTACCTGAGGGAGGGTCGTAAGCTAGGTTCTGGAAGAACCGGCGGCTAGTTCAAAGCTAGCTGGTGGAATTGGGGAAAAAAATCTGGTTGCAATTTGAAAATATTACTCACCCATAAAACGGTGGAAGAAACCTAAAAAATTCTGTTTTTCAGTAAAAAAAATAGAGAAAGTAATCAGACTTCATACTTGGGAAGAACGGTTCAATTTTGGAAGTTGATGAAATTAGCTAGTTAAACTAAAAACAATTGGAATGTTGGTTGTAAAGATTGAACATACATGGAAGGCCCCCCTCAAAAAAAAATTAAGAAGGGAAGCTTTTCTCTATAACCTAATTAATGCATCCAATTGTGAAACCAGTCTAAAAGTTATGCATACCCAATATTGCCTTCAATTGCATATTGTTGCATTCAAATGTAGTGAAAATTATAAAGGATTGGCATGTTGGCATTTTATTGTGGAATTGGTATTGGCAAGGTTAGAAATGATTTGGAAAATCATGAATTTATAACTTCGATGAACACCACCATGTATTTTCTACACATAGTGAAATGGGCATTCATTACGCCATAATCTTGACCCCTAAATTCCAAAGGCCATTTTTCTATCAAAAAACACTCAAAACTGTTGTTTTTGTTGCATTCATCCAAGAATACAAAAAAAATCATTTTTTTCCAAATCTAACCCTAGGATCTTGTACTTTACTTGTCTTAGCTCACATGGTAAAAATTTCATGAAGTTTGACCGTATACATTGGAAGATATTAGCATTCAAAGTTAAAAAAGAAAGTTTTTTTGAACATTGGCCTACAATTTCAAATGACTTTGACTGCCAATTGTGAAATTTTTTTGCACAACAGAATTTGAATTAATTTTTTTTTATATTGAAAAATTGAGTTGAAAGTCTAGGGAAAAAAATTCAAAATAGAAACACTTGTTTTTTATTCTTTAAAAAAATGTTAAGTAGAAGTAGGTTTAAGATTGGAAAAAAACCTAAATTGTTAATAATTCCAAGATGAGATTAAAAGACAATAATCCCAATGGTGAAATTGTTTGAGCAATCAAATACAACATTCTCAAGAAAAAAATTGTGAAAATTTGTAAAAATTGCATTCAGAAATAAACCCTACAAGTTATTTTTTCAAGAAGATGCTAAAATTGTCTGAAAAACAAAATTGTCTTTAACTTTCTCATTATAAGTTCAAATAGAACAAATCAAAACTTCACATGTAGACAAAAAGAAAAACATTTACAGGGAAAAAAATTTTAATTAATTTTGATTTTTTGCAATTTTTTTTGTACTACCTACCAAATTCAATTTCAAGCTTTTGTGGTATAACTTTTGCTTCCGGACACCAATTGAAATAAAAATTATATTCCCACTTAGATTATCAGTTTTTCTATCTTATGGAAAAGTTTCAAAATAATTCACCAAAAATTGAGATCACAAGAATCTGCCCGAAATCTAATTTGTCCCCCGAGGGGACAATGGGAATTTAGGGGTCAAAGGACACTATTTCAATAACATTGGAAAGTTAATATAATCACATTAAAATCTAATCAAATGATAATAGTCTTATTTTAGGGACACGATGGGAAGCTTTATATTTTTGCCTTAACCACATGTGAATCAAATGCAACTACAAATGGGGTCACAATGGATCATCCTATCTTAATTGTAACACAAAATATGACAATTTTTGTCTTGATTAGGCCGATTAAAGTTATAATGGATATAATTATCTTCAAGTAAATCTCTTTAAGGCATTATCATATTTGAATATGGAAAGTATACAAAAATTGTTACTTATGAGATTTTGATTCAAAATCATTCATAAATTATTCAACAAGATTCTTTTAGAAATTTCAATTGCATGTGAGAGATCTATTTTGATGTGTATCAAAAAACATCGTTATTAAACACTTGTATAAAGGATGTCTTGGAGCATCAAACTATAGTATTAGAGCTTGGTGCAAATGGCCAATGTGAGTAGAGTGAACACTAACTTTGTGATCCTATATGTGACTTTTTAATAGCCCAAAAGAAAGCACACTTTCTACAACTTTAATGGCTAAATTCTTTCTTGAATTTTTAGATATAATTACTTGCAAGTTCATACAAATACATTAAGTACCTTGATTTAATCAAATTGGTGCTAATTTAAAATTATTTTGGATGAATGAGAAGAATTATTTGTATGAAACATCAACTATAAACTCTTTGTTCATCATCCAAAATAGGGAATTTAGAAACTTTTAGGAATAAGGCAATGTGAGTGAAGAGTCAAATAGAGCATCGATTCAATTATCTTCTACCTAAGTCTTGTGGCTTAGATAACAAGTCATACACATGCCCATTTAGGCTTAGACACCGAGGACTAAGAGAGTTTGATGAATGACCTTTAAAAATTGCTAAAACAAATAATGCACCCATTCATCATCAAATCTTGTAGTTTTTGGCTCACTACTTGGGTGATACATTATCAGGAGGCTACATACTTCCAAAGATAACTAATTTACGGGTCTCCATAAAATTGTTGTCAATCATGTTACAAATTTTTGATGATAACTTGACAAAATTAATCATTTTCTATCGTCTTCATCCTTGAATGGAGTTGAATACATTTATTCCCTAGGAATAGACCATATATTTTAGGATATGAAGAAAATAAAGGTAAAAAAATCAAGCCTATTGGAATTTTTTTGGTGAATTCATAGAGCTTCAATGAGATTGTTCTGTAAACCTTTTTATTTTTTGACATTGCTATGCAAGTTTAAGAATATGTTGTATGCACAAACAAACAAAAAGGTAGAATTTCCAAGGCAATTTTACATTTATTGTCATTTGGTTAAGGCATGGATTGTAGAATTTCCAAATCACTTGTCAATTTTTGAATTGCATAGACATGTTAGTAGTTGTGGCACTTTGAGGTGGCCTTTATTCACTAAGTATGAAATCCATTCCCTTTTAACTTGTACTTAGTCATTCTTTGGGAGAAATGACATTTATTGGCTTTGGATTTTGAAGGGAAGTAGGCTTTGCATTGATATTAGCTATGTACAATATAGTGGAGTAGTAATCAAAATGTCGTTTTTGAATTCGAAGCGAGAAAATTTTTAGTATTGCCAACTTTGAAAGCCTCTTCAAAGCTCAAAAATTGGTATTTTACCATGAAATTTTTTCCATAGCATCGTCTTTATATTAATAACACATGTATAAAATTTCAAGGCCAAAAGACTTACCAAAAAGAAGTGATTTAAAATCTACCAACATGGGTAGCTATGGAAGAATTTTCACTATTGCCAACTTTGACAGCCTCCCAAATATTGAATTTTTTTTTTGACATTAAACTCTTGGAACAAAAATCTACAATCTACCAACATGTGTAGTTGTGGGAAACAATAGAGGAAACCATTTCATTGCTACCAACTTTGACACCCTCCCAAGGGTTGCAAAATTGTCTATTTACCATGAAAGTTTTGGCACAAGATGTTCTTTATGTTAATAACATGCATGCCAAATTTCAAGTTCAAAAAATATCTACAAAAAAAATATCTACAATCTACCAATGTGTGTAGTAGGGATGGAAGTGGTTCAGAGGCTTGTACCAAAATGTATGATGACTACAAACTACACGAGACATCCGTTTAAAATATTTTTGCAACCTTGCCTTGTATCATCAAGGTATTTGAACATACCTCACATGCTTACCGTAAGTGAATCACACTTTTACTTGATCCAAAATACAAATGCAAACTCATATTAATAATGGGCTATAAAGTCCATCTTTCTAATCTTCTTGATTTTTTTTTCCCTCTCCTAGATTGAACAATTCGCATCATTCAATCCCATGGCAAAACTATTGTTAAATCATGCCAATATCCAGCACGATCATTTCCCTTGTCCAATGTGAATTTCTGTATTTTTCGTGGCCACAAGAGTTGATCGCACGGATTCCGTCAGTTTGCTTCCTCCCTCCCTCCCTCAAGTCTTTCTGATCCTTGAATTTCCCTGAGCTGGTTTGTACTGTAGTACCAGTACCCCCACTGCTACCAGGTATTGGCTGATTGTACCGGTGCCGGTACCTTACAGTTGATTGATGATTTGACTGCATCCCGTCTACACTCTACACGTTACACGTCAGGAGATATTTTCCCCCTAATTGCTCACATGGGCTGTTGTGTGTGGTGTGGCCGGGGCTCCCAAAACAGATAAGTTTGAGGATGAGGAGTTTACTAGACAGATGGGCCGTTCTCCAGGACAACGGAGCATATTCAGCTCGTATTTATCCAACCTGGCTAGGCTAGGTACTGCTACCATATATAATATTATATATATATTTATCCTGTGCCGTGAGATTCTAGCTACATGGGAGGAGGAGATAAGGAGCAATTGCCTAGTTACAGGAAAGGACATTATAAGCTGAGGTGACTGTGAAGTTGGGGGTAACTTAAGTTATCCTAATAATAAGATTGAATGGAAGCTGCTTAACGTAAAACCTGCAGTGGCAGCCAGCAGCTTCGAATGGAGCTGGACCAGCACAATTGCAGACTGTACAAATCTCGTGGAGTAACTTAAGTGAAGCTTAGCTGTCCAATCATGGGTGGAGTGCACTCAGTCCAGTCTGTAATGTGTGATCACTGGTAAGCTAATTTTTATAATAAGGGAAGGGAAGGGAAGGGAAGGGAAGGGAAGTACTGTCTAGTGTTTAACTTAGTGTGCAGGCAGAGAGGCTCCAAATCCAGAAGCATCCAGTCAATCCAGAAATGTGCGCCATGAGCCTAGACTGCTGTGAGCATGATATAAGGTGGAAACACCTGGAACCGTCCAAACAAACAATTCCAAGTTGAACGCCCCCCTTTTAGAAATTTTTTTGGGTACTTTTAGCAATTGAAAATCATGAATTTTCAAAAAAACATAATTGATTTTTCTAGATAAGATGTATAATTCTATGAATCTTCAAAGTAGAACTCCCTAGTCCCTAGGCCACAAAAACTAGCACATAGCCTAATCCTAAATCTGGAATTCAGAAAAATCAGCAATCATTTAGTCACACTTAAATATGGAAATGGTTTAATGACACTTTGGGAGACACTTTTAATAGAAGTCTACCTCTTTCCCTGCAAAGTCATGAAACTTTTGGAAACACATATTCTTATTTTACACTAGAAAAATGCAATGTAAGAGAATTCGAGCACTAATTGAATGAACTTGAGAGTAAGTATGCATTCCTCAAGTCGGTGGTTGGCAAATTGGGTTTAAGTTAATCGGAAACATTTTGGAAGAAAGAAAATTCACAGCTAGACAGGCAGGGCCGTATGCTGAAATGAAGGGCCTGCACCCGGTGTGTTCAAATGCAAGGGAACCAAAACACACCCAACTGCATTTGCCAGACCGGGCCTGATGCCCGAGACGACACACTTATTATTAGTGCCGCCCAACTATTCACCAGCCAAAAAACATTGATCACTGCCTGATCAATGCCTGGAAGCTTCAAAGTCGTCCGCTGATCAACAGAGAAATCATGGGCGCCAACCAAGGGACGCGTGTGGGGATGAATTTCCAAGGAACTGAAGGAAGGAAGGAGGCGGTCAAGAGGAGAAAAACCGGGCCGGGCCCGGGCCCGGGACCCCAGAGGTAGGGAGGGCAGGCTGGAGGGACCCAAAGGGAGACTGGGTTGTCTGCGGCATCACGGCGGTTAGGAGAAAACAAAGAAAACAACTGAAAGTGCCCAGTTTAGCAGTTGCAAAACCCTTCCTATTCATAGCCGCTTGGGAACCCCTCCCACGTGGGGGGCGACGCTGGATGAGAACGAAGGTCCCGATGAAGCATGCACCGTTCGTCGACAACGAATGAAACCGCACCACGCCACCCTGGTTTCACGATTTTCATCCGTCTCTCTCTTCCCAAGAAGCGTTCACCGTTCGTCTCGGACGAAGGACCGACCCCCGCCCACCACCCACGATTTCGGTTCATTCGTTCGTCCATTCATCCATCCATCCATCCGTCGCCCTAGGGGAAGGCGTGGAGCTCCTTTCAAGCTCCCCCGCAGACAGCTTTCCCGCAGATCCCTCCGCAGCTCCCTTTTGCGCTCCTTTGCTTACCTGCAGCAGCAGCACTCGGACGCCATCGCCAATACGAAGGACCTCGCCCCTGCTCCCCGATTTTCTCCTTTGCCTTGCTTGGCTGCTGCTCTCCTCTTCTGCAGCCTGCTCCCGATCGCTCTCTGTAAGTGTCTCCAGCCGATCGCCACCTTTCAGAGCTCGCTAGGTTTTGTTTGGAAGGTACAACTGTTGTGGCGGCTTCGTGTTTGGTCACGTCTTGGTGAGTTTGTTGGTGTCTGAAGTGGGGTTTATTTCCATCCGGGGATATTGTTTTTGGTGTTTTAGTTTTAAAGCTTTTAGTATTTTAAAAAAAAAAAATTGGTTTTTTTTATTCGTGGTACGCGTTTTCGATGGTTTGGTGGGTGTGAGTTTCTGGCCATTTGGCTTTGGCTTGTTGTGTGCGATCGGCGGTAGAAATCGTCCTTGTTGGGGATACTGTGGGGTATAGGAAGCGGCTGTTCGCGTCTCGTTGTTGTGAACCGCTCCGGACTGGCAGCATCGAGGTTAAGGCGATTAGGAATTGTGTGGAGATCACCGATCGCGTTCGAGATCGGTGGTTTTAGTGAAGGGGGAAGTGTACAGTAGGGTCTGCTGTCGCGAAGCAAACAGGTTTTGACATCGTGAACCGCTTTCCTTGTTTTTAGTCAACGCGCCTTGTTTGACGTGGTCTTAGTTGAAGTGAAGGCCGGGCAACTGAAGTTTGTTTCGGGAAGAGATTGAGTGAGCTTCGCCTCTCTGGATCGGTTGAGAGAGGTTTGTGAGATTCTAGTTTGTGATTTTCGGAGTTCTATTCCTCGGCTATTACCTGCGAGGCGATTATTTCTCGGGAGTAGGAGTGGGGTGTAGTTGTAGGGCGAAGGTTTGGTGAATTTTCTTGGGCTTTTTTTTTACTGTCCTTCCGCACCAATTTTGTCCTTCTATTTTTCTCAACGTTCCTCCGTTCTTGTGTGTCAAAAATCTTTTTCAGTGCTCTGAACCGCAAATAGCAAGCCCAGCGATTTCTATTAAGAATAAACAAGCTGGCCGCCCTAGAGACTGAGATGGCTCGCGGGTGCTCCCACTGTGGTCATAACGGTCATAATTCAAGGACATGCCCTGATCGAGGGGTGAGGCTGTTTGGTGTTAGGCTCACAGATGGGGTGATGAGGAAGAGTGTGAGTATGGGTAACCTAAGCCACTACGCCAGCCCCAACAATCCTCCTTCTCCACCCAGTCATTCCGAGTCGGGAGCCGCCGGCGATGGCTACGTCTCCGATGGTCTCGTGCAGACATCCAACAACACCAGGGAGAGGAAAAAAGGTCAGTATCTCCTTCTAGTGCTCGGCTTTTATATTGTATCTAAATCATCGAAAGTTGGTGTTTTACCTTGATGATTTCCAATTCCTGTTTTCTTAAGATGGTGTCTGTCCCTGCAATGCATCTTCTCTCTAGTGGCGATCTAGGGGATATGTGCAACCCAAATAGCCGTGAGAAGATTCTACTGAGATGTATTTGCTTAACAGTGATCTGATTATTAAATGCTATTTCATGTCGGAATTCAATTCAAGATTTTCTTGTACCCCTGTACATTTTAAGCTGAAATTGGGAAATGTACAGTCTTTCGTCTGGGTTTTAATTGATCATGAAAGGATTCTATCTTACAACCTGTGGATCTTGGTGATATTTGGTATTACAATGAAGTTAAGATTACCGTATTTTGTAGTTCAAGAAATGTAATTTCCTTCGTGTAATTTCACTCTTCAGATCAGAAGGTGTGGGAGGGGTATCGAACATCGATGTGTGACTTTCTGTATTTGCTGATTGTGGTGTTTGATATGGATAGGCATATTTGTTTAAATTTCCCGTTGTTATGTGTAGAAACTTATTAGATTCTTTTGGTGTGCATTCGCCATTTGTTTTAGAGGGCAAGATTTTGTGATTGGAAACCTTCTTGATTTGAGAGTGTCTATCATCTAGAGCTCAATATTCTGCCCAGTTCTCGAATATCAGAGCGACGTGCGAGTATAATGATGCAAACGTCGCCACTATCGAATACCTTAGACGGCGTTTTCTTGCTCCTGGTTCTCTCTGTTCATTCTCATAAGTCTTTTGACTTGAGTGAGGCACATTGGGGAACATTTCGTTAGTAATGCTGCTATGGATGTTGTCGATGTAGAGACTAACGATTTTGGCTGTTGTTCATTCCAGGTGTTCCATGGACGGAGGAGGAACACAGATTATTTTTGCTTGGTCTTCAGAAACTTGGAAAGGGTGACTGGAGGGGCATCTCCAGAAACTTCGTCCAAACAAGGACACCAACTCAAGTTGCCAGTCACGCGCAGAAGTATTTTATCAGGCAAAGTAACATGAACAAGCGAAAGAGGCGATCAAGTCTCTTTGACATTGTCTCTGAAGCTGTACGTCTTCCTTTTCTAATTCACAGTTCTCTGCAACTATCTGGAATACCTAAGGGATCGTTTGTTTCTGGCAAGTTCCTTTCAGTCATCTTTGGGTCTGCATTAATAATACTAGTCTTAGAATGAAGTTTATTACAAAGGACGATCATGCTCAATATTTCCTCTGGCCTTTGCAGGGACCAACCCCAATTTTGGAAGAACCAGCAACCAAGCCTGTTTCTGATATGGCAGCTCCTTTGCACCAGCTCAGCTTGGGACCAAACTCGATGTACCCGGGGATTTACTTCGATGCAAACAACCCCCACTTTAGACCGTATTTATTGCCCCCATCCAGCATGGCCGTACCTATTATGTCCATGGGACCTGTCTCATTAGGAGCTACCGAGCAAATACCGGAGACATCTGCTGTTACCTTCAGTGGAGACGCAGCTAGAGCAGTTCTTCCCAGACCAGTGACGATCCCTGTCTCTGGACCGAATGGTAGTACCATGGCCATTCCTTATCCCATTCCGCTGTGGTCAATGCTACCACGAGGATATAACAGGCCTGCAAACGCTACTGATTCCAAGGTACTGAGGCCGACAGCGAAGCTCTCAACTGAGCCTTTGAACGTGGGTGTTAACGAGACGAAGGAAATGTCGCAGTTAAACTTGGGACTCTCTGCACCCGAGCCCTCGCAGCTCACTCTGAAGCTTCTGGATCAACCATCCAGAAGCTCTTCTGCGTTCCATGTCAGCACTAGTAGCATCAGCTCAAGCAACAATGCCATCGGTGTGGTGTGATTCCCAGGAACAACAGGCAGGAAAGTTTTGATTGATTTGACATGATGCGGAAGTAGACTTGAGTTGTGTTGAGTGAGGTGAAGATACGGGCGGCTATGAATTCATCCTGGCTGGCTGAAATTGGGTGTTGAATTCATCCTGGAAGGGGTGGGGGGGCGTCTCTGGTTGCTGTAGACTAATTCTTATGTAAATAGCTACAAGTTTCATTCTTCTCTGCCAGATGCTACTCAGTTGCCAGGTTGTAAACTACAACAGAGACTCACGCAGAGAGCAACAACAGCTTGCTGGTGGCTGGCCCCTGGAAACTAGAAAGACAGGGAATATGGTCAGTGGAATTATTGAATGTAGTAGCAATCTATCCACAGCGCCTTGCAAAGGCTCAAGGCTGAGGTACATTGGATTCCAGTCTGCAGGTTAGCCATATCCGTACAATCGCGGCTTGGCTGCTTTTGAGGTTTTTCCATATCTTTTGAGGGCTTGTGACCCTTCCAATTTGACGAAATGAAATGTGTTTCTGGACGTAAGTCGTTTTGATATCATCTCCATGATGTAGCGTTACATTATAACACCTTTATATTATGTGTACTCAGTACTTTTTTCTATCAGTGTTGCAGAGTTAGTTGGTCACTGTGGATCAAGCTATTGCCATCGTGTCCTGGTTCATAGCCATCGACTCTGTAGTTCTTTTTACCACTGCTGTCCAAGTCAACACGATAGCTCTACAGTATGAGGATCCATGCAGTAACTTAGTTCAGTCACGGTGCGTGGGAAACAGTTGTCCCACGATTTTCCTTTGGTTTGTCAACTGCATGCAAAGCTATTTCTTGTGCCGAAAAAGAAGCTTTTATTGATTTTGATTTTGATTTTGTGCCTACTTATTCATTTTGCGCAGTGTCTTGTATGAGTTGTGTTCAATACCAAAATTTGAAAGTCAATTGACTGCTATGTTTTTGGCTCTGTGTAGACTGCTTATTGTAACAAGTGGGGAATATTATCAGAAACTTAGGGTATGTTAAGCCTAAGAGGGATGAAATAAGATGGACACTATGATGTTGGATTGATCTTGGAGGGTAGTGAGGTTATTTTGAACCCTTGATCTTGAGCATTTGAATGTCTGGGAGGTTAACCTCTAAAATTCCCTGGCAACCAAAATTACTGAAAATGGTTGTTTTCAATGCATTCAACACAAATTGAAAAACATAATTTTTTTGCAACATACCTAATTGCATGATTTTGTTCTAGGCCTGTCCAAGAGTGTGGAGGAGAAATTTATATTAGTTTGACCACTCATATTGGAAGATATTAGTCTTTGAAGTGAGACAAAAAGTCTCTTTGAGGCCCTATCCGACAACTTCAATTGACTTTGACTGCCTTTTGTGAGTTTTTGGCAAACTAATTGTGATTTTATAATTTTAATTGAACAAAGATTATCTAAGGCACTTGTGTACCAGATTGTAGATTGTAGAGGTAGAAGAGTCCATAGAAATCTTGCAATGTGACTATGCAGTAGTATTTGACAATATTCTAGCAAATTTTGTGAAAAACATATTCCTCTTGTACTTTTGAAACCAAAAATTTCTATGGTAGATGGATTTTTTTCATATTCTTTGCAAAGAATAATGAATAAAATGTGGTTCGGCCTAAAATTCTAAATTCTTTTGGATTTGAAGTTTATCATATTGTTTATATCTTGAGATACATTTCAAATAATGGGTGGCAATTGTTTTTGGTTTGTTCTCATTTTCTTCTTGATCTTTGTTTCCCATCCTTGTTCCCTTTGCTTATTCTTCAACTCCAAAACTACCAACAAGTGCCCTTCCATAGTTGGCACCATTTTAATGAAATTTATTTGCAAGTTTGAATTGTAAATTGGATTTTGACAAAAATTATGCCAATATGAAGCTTATACAATCTACATCCACAAAAGTTTGAAAAAACCATGCCAAAATTTGAGATTGTAGGATTCTACCCTAATTCAATTTGATCTTAGAGGAAACAATTGTCCTTTAAGGAAGTTAAGATTTTCCCATTAAGTGACTATACCTTCAAATGTTCAAAGTATGAAATAGAAAATATACTTAAAAAATTAACACTATAGGAATCCCCAAAACACATTATATTGTCCAAACTTAAACTTGGAGGATATGATTCTTCTCTCTATTGGTGTATTTTGCTACCTTCTTTGAAATTCTTAAAATGATTCACTTAAATTTTCTATACACATGAATGTGGTCACTTTAATTTTTATTAAATAAATATTTATAATATTGAATATATAGATTGGAAACCCATTCCGATAGTGATAATGTAAATTAGTAAATTATTGCGAAATGTGAAGAGAATGACTTGTCATAACTTTGATGAGGGGGGGGGGGCAAAGAGCGTGTTTAATTATTAGTTCAAGATTTATATAATTTCAAGTTCCATCTTCCATTCCAACTGTATTGGAAGTTGCTCACTACACTCCAAAGCGAAATGGGCAGCGCTATCCGGAAATTATCCGAAACACAAGACTACACTCATTGTGTTTTCTGTACCACCCGCTTTCTTCTGACACGTGTCCCAGTGACTTGCCACCTCATCGTAGCACGTGGGCAGATCAGATCAAATCGGATCAGTCCTTGCAGTTGACAGAGTCATCCTCATTTCCGTCGCAGTTCTGTTCATCCATTCTAGAAAAGAGCCCTGTGGCCGTGCTCGACATCTTCGGCTCTGTACTGTACTGTACTGTACTGAAGTGCCTTCTACCGTTACATTTTGGAGCTCCAAGGGACTGATGAACATTCCTTGGAGTGCTCGCGGGCACTTGTGTGCAGGAATCGCGCTGTACCTGCGTAGTTTGAGCTGCGAAGAATATCGTGAAGTTACTGTACTGCTGTGAATGGCGTCACTTGGCTTGTTTTTGGTGAAGATATTGAGTTCTGATCTTGGGTTTGAAGGGGAATGAGAGTTGCGAAGGTTTTTGATTGTTTGATTCCATATTCGGAGAGAGGCGCATGGGAAGTTTGACTGATTTTTGTAAGGAGGAAATCTGTATTAATGTAAGTATTCCGCCTCCCTGTTGAGTGAGTAGGATTTAGGGTTTAGGGTTTAGTGAATGGGAGCTCTGGAGCCGGGTTGAGGGCAGTCTCGAGCTAGAAGTGGATCTACTCGGATGTTAAAGCTGGTGGATTGAATCGGTTTGGATCCTTAAGAGAAAAAGTGGCGCTGCTTTGCGCGAGCTGAAATTATCTCGATGAAATTGAGAAAGGAGCGCCAGCATTTTGGAAGTCCAGTGGATCCATCGCAACTGGATAAATGTTCGTTGTAGCGGAGGCGATACAAGAGAACTGCTCAGAAGCACCTTTTTCTTTGCCTTGCAGATTCCACTAATACTGCATAGTGAGGGTGAACTCGTAATGTGCATTTCTCCATTACCCGAAATTATCCTTGATCATTGATTTTCTGTTCGTAATTCAACTTTCTATTCACATCTCCTTCTAGTCGATTCAGAGTCTAAAGGACCATGAGGATTCCTGAACGCGCGCACTGGGTAGCGTGGCGCCTCTACTTATCCTTCTCTGAAAATACAGCCAGAGCGCGACCCTTATCATCCCTCCATCGTCAACTTGATTTTCTAGAAACTCGGAGGTCTCAGGATTGGACGAAACGTGTTTCTCCTAAGGATGTGTTGTCAACTCCTGTGCGTCATTTCTCAGCTTCTTCTGAAAGGAGTCGTTCCGTTTTCAGCAACATTTCCAGGTTTCCATATTCCACAGAGCGAGGAGATGGGAAAGGGGGGATCACCGAGGAGGATAAGATTTCGGCAACTGCAGTACGTTCGGAGCAAAGTGATTGTAGTCCCAGTCGACCTGAGGTTGGCAGATCCTCGGGATGGAGCAAGGAAGAGGTTGTGAATTGGCCGAATGCTATCTCCATCGGTCGCCTTCTTTCAGGCCCACTGCTAGCATGGTAGGGTACATTTCCAAAATGCCTACAGTAATCGCTTTCTCAAGTAGACCATCTTTTCTAAATTAGGTTTGTCATATGTCATGCCTGCTCCTCTATATAGAAACATCGGTCATGACATTGAACTACTTGGAGAATCACTTGATATTGCTAGACTTCGGAATATGCCTCATAAAGGATACGTTACATGTGCTTGAATCAGTCTTTGGTACAGCATCCTGCTTCTAATTCATCGGATGCTACGGTCTCACTGTATCTGGCGAAGTACACCCAAACCTCTCTAATGACACTGCCTCGGATTGGCAAAGGGGCTTCTAAATGCACTCTATCATGTGCTCACAACTTGCCCCATCAGATGTGTGCACAGCATGATAGATTCTCTGGATATACATGGAATGTGAAATTACAGTGTTTCATTAGAGGGGTTTGAGTGTGGTTTGTGACTATTTAGGCATGCACTGTAGCGTCTAGGAGATTTTGCTAATGTGTGCCTCTATATGATTTCTCCTGAGGGATTCTGTTATTCAAAACAAACGGTAGGATGGTTATTTGATAAGAGTACATGCTGGTGCAGGATGATAACTCAGGGTATGGCGAAACCTGCTCTTGTTGGACTAGTGCTTGCCGGAGGAAGTGACTGGGTACGATTTCAGATTCTGCCTTGATTTCTTTTCTGCCTAGTCTACGAACCACTGTTGCAGTCAATTTAAGGTAGAGGATACTATTTGTGTCACTCTAAGCAGTTAGCATATTTGGAATGTGGATTTTGGGAGATGTATAGAGTTGTGGAGTGATCTTCAGATACAAGAGACTTTATGACAATTTATTAACTTCCTATGCAATCTTTCAAAGTGGGAGGCTGTGGACCACTATTGAAGAGATGGTAGATAATTTCATTTCTTTCGAAAGATGAGTGAGAAAGTTGGCGAAGTCATGCTGACACCATTTGCTAATACGTTTAACTAAGTAAATCAATAGGTGAGTTGCAGTTGGTAACTAGGATGAGCACAGGGGACGAGATTAGGTCCCTAACGGCTTTGGTGTCCTCTTCCTTTGTATTGCAAATTTCACAAGGCTTGACATCAGTTTGTCACTTGTCACCCATTTGCTTGGCATGATCCCCACGTTTTTTAAAGTTTTAAATGTTTTGAAATCCTTTGACGCATTTATACCTCATTAACTTAAGAAGAAATTGACCACCATATTGATATCTGTGAGTTTGTGATGGACGATGCAGCTCGATGGTTACATGGCGCGCCGGCAGGGTATTAATTCAGTTCTCGGATCTTACCTTGATCCACTTGCTGATAAGGTTAGTTCTGCGAGTACGAATTGGTAAAGATGTTTGTCTGTGTCTGTATACTCCACGCTCTTAGCTTTCTTCATGGAATTGTAATAGGGTGCTCAATTTCTCTTCAGCTAGAGGACATATTTGGTTATCTCTATCCTCTTGATGCTAAGGACAGATGTTTGCTGCTTTTCCGAACCAGAAGTTGATATCTGCGCTGACCTTACATGCATGTCAATGCAGGTCCTCGTTGGCTGTATTGTTGTATCCATGGCATACTCTGGTCTCCTACATCGTAAGTGTGCTTTCTTCATTGCATGTGTAGTAGCAGGGCGATTTTTGCGCTAAGCGAATACAGGAGAATAGTGCCCTGATTAGAAAACAAGAACTGTTTTGAGAGTGTAGTTGAGATCTTGAATCCCTCCGGTCTTTAGAATAGTGGGTTTATGTCTTGCTTCTAAGGCTGACATAGTATGCAGGGCGCTGTTGAGTGAGGGACACAGAGTACATAGGTGAAGAGGTTGCTTTTTCCACAAAGTTTTCCGAATCCATGAGGGTGTCATGGGTCATGCATACTGATGGGTCTCTAGCATGGCAGCTGCCTTGGTTTCACTGATTGTAGCCCGCGATGGTGTCCTTTTGGTTGGCTCTTTCGTGTACCGTGCATATACACTTCGTTGGAAGGTGATTCCTCTCGACCGAGATAGAGAAGTATGGTAGTTCTAGGTTGTCGTGCGCTACTTCTTTTTTTCATTATTTTGACTTTAAAATGCAAAGCACCTAAAGCCTGACTCCTGGTGTTTTATCAACAGTGGTCAGGCTGGGGCGAGTTCTTCAAGATTGGTGCGGGTGGTGTGGAGAAGGTTGAACCTCTTTACATAAGCAAGGTATTTTATTTACTTCTTCTTCTTAGACTTCTTAGACCAATAAGCCTGCTTGGACCTAATGCTTATTCAGCATCCATATTGATCATATTGATTTTCCACAATATGATCAATTGAATTGGTTATCTTAAACCGTGAATCTTTGGTCTTTTAGGGGTTCATGAGGAATAGGTGGCTTGGCTCTGGAGTGCATTCAGTGGCGATGCATTGTTTGTAATTGCGTTGGTGTGATAAGATCATGATTTGGATCAGGTGAATATGGTGCTACAATTGGCGCTTATTGGCACTGCACTTGTCCTGCCCGCTATGGAAATTCCGGACACCTATTCTGTTGTCTCTATTCTTAGGTGAGTTTTCTTCAGGACATCGTGATTTCATGAGAATGAAGACTTTCAGGCTTCTCTCGTTTCTTAAGATTGTCGCTAACACATCTGGTGGCTAGTATCCTTACCTTTTCCACGTGTGCATGTAGTTTTAAGAGCTGCAAGTTGTATCATCATATTGTGACTCGTGCAAAAGACAATAATAATCTTCAGCTGTGGCAAATCTGACGTTTGTGCTTCGTTCAACTGATGCAGCTGGTCAGTGGTGGCCACTACATCAATGTCCTGGATTGGATACGCTTGGGTTTACCTTCGGAGACCAATTCCAAAAACTGTTGCTAGTGGAGTGACACAACTTTCTCAGCGAACAAGCGTTCATAGCTCCCGGAAGGTTGAGAATCCTAATCGTTCTTGAATTCTACTGTCATCAGTGCATCCTTTTTCTTAACCAGAGTCCCATTAAGTAGACGAGAGTGCCTCACATCGCCTTCTCTTTTGTGGACCTATTCGGCTCTTGGGTGGTAATTAGCGATTTGTCCTTTTCCTGCTTGGCTTCCATTTTGAATGTAGCTAGTGTCATGGATAGTAACAAGTCTGCTAGAGGGATCAAAAACCAAAAGCTTTATAGTAGTACCGTTGTCCAAGTTCATGCTGTTGGTACATGTTTCCCTTAATGATATTGGGAGTTGGAGGTTCATGAGCTTATGTCGTCTCTAGGGATGAAATTGCAAAGCCCTATTTCTGTCGTCGCTGCTAGTGGAAGTTGGCTTGCGTTCATTGACCTGAAAGTGTTGTATTGAGTGGTATTTGAAAGATTATCTTTCGGTTCAATCATGAGGTAGAAGAAGCTTGTTACCAGCGTTTTGTCCATGGCTGGAGGTCACTTTCCAAGTGATTTCAATTACAATGCGGTAGAGGATACCATTTGCGTCATTAAGCAATTTGAAAATGTTTAGGAGTGATTTGGGGGGAATGCACAAAGCTGTGGAGTGATCTCTGGGTTGAAGAGCCAAATCTGTCGACATTATTATTTGATCACTATGTATGAATTTCTTTTGCAAATTCAAAGTGGTCATTCTAAACCCATTTCCATTCAAAGATGAGTGGCCATAGACATAAGACTATTGCCCAAGTCATGCTCACACCGTTTGTAGGTTGGGAATGTTATGAGTTTCTGTTGGGAACATGGACTCGTTTTGGAGATGAAAACACTGTACACTAGTAATGTAATTTAGTGTTTGTAGGACTACTTACAAACTAATTGCAACACTAATAACACTAAATGGTAATGACACCATTAACCCCTCACTGCCCAAGGCCGTTTTGGGTTCCAAAACATTAGTGCTTCTAAAGTGATGTAGATATAAATGTCACTAAGTTATAAAGATCTTAACCATACAATCTTGTAGTGAACATGTTGTAGATGATGTGAATCAAATTTGGAGTCATTTGATTGTATAGATTGAAAAATTATAATGTTTTAGTGTTGAAAAAAGATGCTGAAATTTTCCTAGCAACACACGTGGAGGTGAAATTCGATTTCTAAATTTATTCAAATGAAAAAACTTGAAACTATAAAGTTATTCAAAACAAACATACGAACACATTAGTGAAAAAAAATATCAACAAATTGATTGAATGTGTTTGCAAAATGGCTTGCAAATGTCAAAAAATAGATTTGAAAAGTTGTAGAAAACACGTATAATGTTGAACCTTGTTCTACTAAAATGCTTTTCAGTAACTCATAACTTCTTGAATTGACATGAAATTTTAGCCACACAAACTAGACTAGTATGTGCAACTTTTCCAAAATTTTTAATTGGAAATGGACATTGTATGGAGAAAAAAGAAGCTTCTAAAGTTTGCTGTAATCCAAAAATATCAAGATTTTGAACTTCGAATTGCTCCCAAACATTCAAATCAACTTGGATTTACATGAAAAATCTACCACAATAACTAGACTTCAAGGGGAACATAATTCAACAAATTTTGTTGAAAACAAACATTGGATGAAGGAGATACAACCCCCCGAAGTTTCAGCCATCAAATGTAATTTGGTGAACTCAAATTGAACTTGTGAACTTCGACTAACTTTCAAGAAATCAATTCAGCTTGTATTAATCTGAAAATTAAACCACATAAACTAGACAAGAGAGCGTAACTTTTCCAACAAGTTTTATTGAATTTGAATTATGGATGCAAAAGTTACAACACTTTGAATTTGACTTGAAACTCTGTGAGGCCACATTTCGGCTGGTGGGGCGGTGAGGGGTTAATGCTACCAATATTGAATGTCAACATGAACACTACTTCCTCATTAAATTTGTATCAAAAAACCTAAATTAGGAATGAGATAATTTACTTGGTACTAACTTTGTATCCAACATGAACACTAATTGTCAAGTATATGAGAATTAGAGTGAGGTACATGATTAGGTGAATAACATTGTAGGTACTACAATATGAAATTTTATTGTTAGTATAGTACCATACTTGGATAGTAGATTCAACTTTAATTTATTTCTAAAGTGTCAAATTATTTTTCTATTTTGGGGACTAGACAATGGAATCTATTGATAATTGTAAAGATGATTTATTGAAAACTCAGAGAATCCAATAACGATCTATTGAATCAAATACCAATCTATCATTTGACTATCTATCATATAGAGATTTAATGATGGCAAAATGAAAGAATTACTTCATTCACATTTAGTGCGAATAAAAAATGGAGAGGTCATTTTTATAATGAAATTCATTGGTCATCATGGGACAAAGGATATGGGTATAGGAAAATTTAAAGATGAGAGTTTGATTACTCATTGTCAAAAACGTAGGAATCATATTTAAGGTAGAAGTTTAAACGTCATTTTGGTAAAGTAGAATATTTTTTTTTAAACCTTTAAACTCAAAAAGGTTGTGAATGAATTTAAATTTCATTTGCAAAACATGTTTTTGATTTTGAGTCTTCAAAAAAAAGTTAGGGACAAAATTCACAGAGAATGTTGAAAGCAGGGTTGACAAGACGGTCAGACGTCCGGGACGTCTGGACACGGACGTTGTGTCCGCAGCGTCCGCCCCGTCCGCCCCGATACCCGTCCGCCCCGATACGGCTGTCCGATCGACACGCGGACTAATCTGGTCTGCATGATCTGGGCGTCCGCCTCGGGTCGTCCGCCCCGTCCGTCCACCCCGCCCGTCTGCCTTCCGATGGCGGGAGGGACGCTACGTCCGGACGTTCGGGTTACGGACGCCTTTTTCAGGCGGACGTAGAGATTTGTCAACCCTGGTTGAAAGTGTCAAGGGAAATGTTCCTTCCAACCCCTTTTTGAACTTTGTCAATGACTTTTGATTAGCACTACAAGAAAAACCTGTCCAGCACAACCGACTAAAGTATGATTGGATGTCCTAAATGACTACACTATGACTAGAGCTTTGTTATTTCACATTTTACACGACGTTTTTGTAAGGTAGTCATTTTATAGTCATTTTGCAGACGTAGGGATGAAGACTGTTGGAACTGTGACCAAACAGTGCGTTCATCCGCTGGTTTTCTGTGAGCGCATTGTTCAATGGCATGATGTCGGCGGATGACGACTTTCGGTTGACATACTCAGTTGTATGGTAGTCCGTTAATGACTGTGTTTTGCCTGCATGAATGACTTCTTCCTACTAAGGAATGACTGATCTGTACTAGGAGATGACTGTGACGTCCACAATCAACATACTCAAACTTGAAATTATATTCTTTCCCATGAGATTAGTGGAAATCAAGGCATCCTACGGTCTTGAAAATGAATTTCAAAAAAACTCACATGCACTGAAACAAAATTATAGTCATCCACATGTGGAAGACCTCTTTCATTTTGCTGTGTAAGGCAAATGGAAGGGTGTGAGCATAATTCCTAGAGAAAAAGAATGCTCATCAACCTAGTATATTGCATGTGCTAACAAATTGTCCTTAGGTGACAAATCAATGGCTCCAATTAGAGACGGTACTTGTGAAGGTGTTGACACCACTTCTGGAGCTGTAAGACCAGGAGTTTCTACAGTAGTACTTATGAATACATTAGGACTATCCAACACCTCCCTTTTAGCTCATCTACTCTGAAATGGCTACCGAATGATTTCATCTTCGTATATCTTGCTGCCTTCTGTGATGGTTTTCTGATGAGCATCAATCGATCCTTGTCGTCAGGGTTTGTCACATCGAATGCCGAGTTCTGTACTACATTTGGGAGCCAGTCCTCAAATGCTGGAATAGTCGCATCTGGCTGAACTTCGGCCTTCCAATTCCTATAGTTGAAGGTAGAAATGTGAACCTCCAATACATAGAACTCAAAATAGAGACCACTTCCTATAAGATTTCAACTACAGCAAAAGGAGTTCACGGTTTAGGTGATCAGTGGTTTCTTCTAATCAATGACTCGGTTACAACTGCACTTAGTCATTTTATAGTAAGAGCCATCATCCAATGACTAGCTGTGACTCATAGTTGACTACACAACAACTCGCACTTGACTTTGTCATTGCTACTAACATAGAGTATTTCAGCATTGTTCATCTTGGTATTGCACATTCTTTTCCATTGGAAGACATAGAAAATAAAATAAAAAAACTAGTACATCTGTGCCTAACGTACATATGCATAGAAAACAAATAAGGTATACGGTCTACTTACAAATAATATTGCTGCAAACAAGACACATTGGCCAAAACGTACTAATGTGCCACATCCCGGAGTGCAGGAGTCATCATGTACGGTCTTCCTCCGCCCTGTAGCACCTCCTCTGCATCGCCATACTCTTCGTCAGCATCCCAGACACGCCTCTCTGTGAACTGAAAGCTCTGTAGGTACTCCGTTACAAATCCAATGCATTCATCTTTGAGGTATCCCTCAGCCATACATGCTTCAGGGCGAGCCAAATTCCTCACATGATTTTTCAGTGTTTTCATGTACCGTTCTATTGGGTACATCCACCTTGCGCTGACTGGACTACATAAGTCCAGCTCTTGAACCAAATGTTGCATTAAGACATGATAATCATGAGACTTCAGTCCACCAAAGTTTTTCTTACGTAAGTGCTTGCCCAAGTCAGAGGAATAGCCTGTTGGTGTCTTCAAAGACTCAATGCATGTTAAGAATACTTCAAGCTCTGCATCTCTCAATACATATGGTGCTGCAGGTTTCACCATCTTCATTGGATTCCTCGGGTACGCAGTTAGCCACAAATGCGGTCGTATATTCCGCCTCTGTAAGTCCCGCCTTACTTTCACAGTGTCTTTCTTCCTAGTGATGGTTTTCAAAAAGTTCTTTGCCAAGTTCATTTCGCAATGCTTGACATCCAAAGTGTAGTGAATAAGCAATTTCTGCATGCACTCAGGAGACGGTATAAGAATTCAATCGTGAATTGTTGTCTGCGTTGGAGCAATGAATAACTATAATTTCACTGCATGACTATGGCACGTCTGAGAAATGACTAATTAGTAGGACAGACACAGTTGAAAGAGAGTCACTGCTAAGTCACTACTGTCCACCTTACAACTAAGTAACACCTATCCTATTGTCTCATTATTGTACTTGTAGTTTGCGACCACCACACTGGAACATCGGCACCTCAATTAATAAGTTCTTTATATGCATAGTTTGTAGGCCAATACCATAGACATTAGACAGACAATCTAAAGTGGTTTGACAATAGGCCACTAGATCAGTAAACTGCATTAACTTGTTTGTGGAAATCAGAATTGAACTCTAGAAAGTCTTCAATACTTAATTTGACACATATTACCAGCATCTGAAGACAACATTACCTTCTAGTAAGGCAACTTGTACAAGATGCTCAATCGTTTGACACCATGCACTTTAGATGGGTCCCTTGATCCTGCTTCTCGATTTGGCGCTGCTTTCCATGCTTCATAGTCGGCTGCATGTTGTAGCTGTTCCTCGACCGTCACTCGTGGAGGCTTCAGTCGATTCTCCATACAACCATCAAATAAGTCTTTCATGTGAGTTGACTTGTAATTGTGTCTTTCTAGCAACCAACGCCTAGTCCCACCATATGTCTGCTTCCCCAGCTCCATAGAGTGCTGTGCACCCAAGTTTGAACCGCACCAAGGACAAGCAGCAAATCCTTGATGGGAAAATCCGCCAACCACCCCATAGCTGGGAAAATCATAAATCGTCCATAGGAGCATGGCCCGCAATGTGAATGCTCTTGCTGAGACTTCCTTTGCTATGTCATAAGTTGGAACACCTTCCTACAATTGCAATAACTCTTCTACTAGTGGCTCTAAATACACATCAAAATTTTCACAGGTGACAGACTGCCTCCCCGGGATCAATAAAGACAACATGATGAAGAACTTCTTCGTGCTCAACCAAGGTGGCAAATTATAATTCAGTAGAAGCACCGGCCAAGTAGACCAGTTGGACCGATTTTGCTTATACGGATTCACCCCATCTGCGGCTAGAGCGAAATGGATATTTCTAGGGTCGTTGCTAAAAGTGGGGTCAACATTTTCGTAAAAATGCCGCCATGCCTTTGAGTCACAGGGATGCTGGACCAAACCATCCCCGCCTTCACAATCGCTCCTATTCTCGGAATGCCAGAGCATCAGTTTTGAAATGCTGGGGCTCTTGAATATTCTTTGTAGTCTTGGTATGATGGGGAAGTGCCTCAGAACCTTCACAGGTAACATCTTCCTTTCCTCATCTCTATACCTAGGCCCATCACATTGAGGGCACCGCATTGCATCTGCGTGTAAGCCTCTGAAAAGGATGCAACCTTTTTGACAAGCATGTATGCTTGTGTAGGCAAGTTCCAATGTCTGTGTCAAAGAATGTGTTGCGTGGTAGTTCTTCGGCAAACAATTCCTGTCAGGCAATATGTGACCATGCAAGATATTGAACAACTCGTCCGCAAAGGTATTACTGACTCCATGCACTGTGCACAAGTTCATAAGCAAAATTGTGGCTGCTAGCTTTGTGCACTTGGCGCCACTAAAAAGATCTTGAATTGCCTCTTGTAAGTGGCGAGGATCAAACTGTCGGTCCTCCCAAGCGGCTTCTCCAATTTCACCGGCAGGCACCCCATCAGCAAGACCTTCGTCATTCTCTGGTGGGCCTTGCATTGACCCAATGCTGCACTCATCGTGCAGTGAATCGGCGGTCATGAAGGCTTGTGCCACTTCTTCAAGAACTCTGTCTTCAATATCATTTGTCCCATCGTCATGAGTGAATGCATTCTCAAGGATCCCTTGCGTATCTACTTGGGCATCCACACCCACGCCACAGTTGTCATGGGAGCCCTAGAATTTGTCCTCCCATCTATTGTCGGACAAGTCTCGAGTGCCAGGCCCTCTCCTCACCCAGAACCGTGGATGCCGTCCATTTCGCACGAGGTGTTCCCGCACATTTTTTATGAGCAGCTTGCGTTGACCTTGGCAATCCATGCACGGGCAATGGATTCTGGAAGCATTGAGTTGACGAGCTCGCTGAAACTCGCGAATCCATAATCTCTCATCCAGAGACGTTGCCTTTGTGGATTTGAAAGGGGCAAGCGCGCTGGTAGCATTTTGATCGTACACTTCTGAACTTCAACAACTACACGAGGATGTCATTTTCAAATGTGAGTTCCAAAAATTTTCTGAGTACTAACCTTGACAACAGAATTATGGAATGCCAGAAAATTTCCAAGCAGACCACACTTAAATTTCTTCACATGCAATGAAAACAGACTACAATATGATTGTTGTGAACTCATAGCCAACTTCATGAAAGTACAAAATGACTGAAGAGCCCGAAGGTCAACTGAGTGACAACTACATACAACTACAGAATGACTTCAACGAGTTAATACCTAGTCATTTATCAACGTCTCTCATCCTCAAACAAAGTAATGACTTCGCAGGGTTCACGTTGAGTCCTTACCTTGTCTACTTCATTGCACAATGACTTAGTTCATATAATTTCAAGGGGAAGTTCACACTTGAATACAATTTTCCTGACATGTACATAGCATCCCCATCATTTCACATGGCTTCTCAACACAACAAGAAACTGAAGGAGAATGTACATGGGCAACGTAGCATATGCACAAGGAACCACAACATGGCATGTAAGGGAAAATAGAAGAACTTTTGAAAGCACAGTAATTCAAATTAAGATTGTCGGATCATCTTGTAGAGCATTGTGAAGTACAACATTTAGTGCTTGAGGTAAGTTTGGCATAATTCTGAAGACGTATGAGCAGTTTAGGGTTGAAAGCACTTAAGAAATTCAGGGTTCATTGAAAGGCAATTTCTACAATAAAAGGCTAACACTCCGTGCCCTCAAAGGCAATCCCACAAAATTATCACCGACGCAGAGCACGGACATTGCTCTCATGATTGACGTCCATAAGAAAAGGACCAAATTCAGTGGACATTTATTACCATATCAAGAGGTGATTCTCTGCCGTCGTTCTATAGCGACACAGAGTACTGGCTATTATAGGCTTCTTCGTTATTCACTTTAGCGGAATTTCTTCAACGACGCTAGGAAGGCAGTAAAATCAAGATTCACGACAAAGCCGGCTCTTTTGCATTCTGCTATTTGATCGCAGCTGCGGCACGCGGTCATCACTTCTCTTCCTGTGACAGACGTCCGATCACTTAGGCGCGTGCAAGATAGTGACGGAGCAGGAAAAAGGTGTGCATACCCTTGTTTCTTGGTAACGCGCTGCTTGTGAATGTCAATCCCTACAGTACTATTGTTAGGCACTACGGGCATTTCACTAACCTAATTCAAAAGCAGATGGAGGAAGAGAAGACGGCAACAGGAGATGAGGGAAAGTCTGCTTACGAATTAGAACGAGACAAGCATGTGCAGCTCTTACGGCAAAAACTGAAGCCTATGGAAGTGGCCATCCAAAGAATGTAAGTCCTCAACCTTCTGTTCTTCATGCACTGGAGTTCTTGTGCAATTTCTGTCCGCTTTTCTTGTTTCTTGCTCAACTGCTACATTAACTGTAGGGTTGACACGACGTCCGGACGCAGACACTGTGTCCGCAGCGTCCACTGACATTCGCGTCCCGGCAGACGCAGCGTCCGCCTATCCGCCCAATTACGGCCGTCCGATCGACGCGTGGACTGATCTAGTCCGCACGATCTGGTCCGCACGATCTGGGCGTCCGCCTCGGGCCGTCTGCCCCGTCCGTCCGCCCCGCCCCGCCCGTCCACTTTCCGATGGCGGTCGGGACGCTGCGTCTGCTAGCGTCCATGTGTCCGGACGTCCGGACGTCCGAAAAACAGACGCTATTTTGGGGCGGATATTGACATTCGTCAACCCTGATTAATTGGTCTCGGAAGCCGAGTCCAGTCATTGTATAGTAGACTTTCAGTTGCAGCGTACTACTCATGTATGATTGCGTTTGTTATTCTAGTAGCGCTCGAGTCATTGTAGAGTCATACATTAGTTTAGTGGGCATAAACTAGTTGAATAAGTTGAGGAGTACTAGAAAACCGCCACGTTGCACACGTTTGGCGGTTGTATGGTGGCGTACGGAGGCTGCAAAGGCTAGCAAAACCCTAAACCCGTTCTGAGGCACGGACTTTGGAGTAGAGAGTTTGTCGACATTCACGGTAGTATGCGCTCTTGTATTTTGTTTGACCTACCTCGTAGCGACGTATTGGACTGTAGTAAGCTGTGAATTCATGTGTGTAGGACAAAGGATTTGAATTCCCAGAAAGAAGTATTGCTTGAGGCAGCCGATGCGGGAAGGGGTCACATTGCAAGAGAGAACTTTGGATTGCCCAGACGAAGTCATCCGACATTGCCAGTGAGGGGAAACGCACGACGCAGGAGCAAGCACGTGCAGAGGAGGGGCAAAATGAGTGTAGATGCGGCTTCCTCTTCCGACGAAACCAAAACAGACGACGAAGGTATTGGCGCAGGTATGATGAATCTAGCAATTGTGTGTGCACATGTTCAGAGCAAGGCGACCTCGGAGGTCCTGCCTACAAGTAATTTGCCCTTCTCGTGGTGTGGGCCTCCTCGTACGCTGAGTAGGGTTTGTAAACGTCATCGTAGTGGAGAATGGTACGTATAGAAGTTGCATTCTGTGACGGCTATAGTGTGATTTGTTTTGTTAGAAAAGATGGCGGTTTTTACTTCACTGTATACATGCTGTAGTTCAAGTAAAACTCTTGGATAGAGAAGCAGATTTGACTCACAATTGTACTTCTTCTTTACTTGCAAGATGGAAGAGCAATGCCACACAGGGAAGGACTTGAGTGGTTTAGGGTTGCTGATGAAAATATTATTGGACGTGGATGCAAGTAAAGCTAGTACAATGCAAGTGTTCGACTCAGAGGACGATGACTTGGACGCTAAGGAGAACCTCATCGACAAAAGGCAGAAGCGCAAGAAAGTCGACGTGCAAATGCAGTCCCCTATACAAATTCACCGACCGCGGTCTCCAATTGCACAACGCGCCTCAGAAGTACCATCGCAAGCAAGGCTTCCATATGCTGGGAATTGGCAATGGGTGCCTAACGCCAATGGATGCAGCCACCGCAAATGCAGCCACCGCAGTGGGGTGTTGGGCCACAACCTTCTTCAACTCCCTATCCGGACAGGTGGGTGGGAAACAGGGTTGACACGACGTTCGGACGCGGACGCAGCGTCCGCCCCGCCCATCTGCCTCGTCCGCCCAGACGGCTCTATTTCCCCCGACCGCCCTACCCAAATTGCCCCGCGGTCACTCCCTTAATCTTTAAACAATTAAATGTTAAATGAAGTGCAATGGTTCGCGATTTGTTATTAAAACAATGTCTCTTATAAGTTGAAAGATTATAAAGTTTGACCACAAGTCCATGATAGTCTTGAAACTATGAAAAAATTCCAATTCATTTTCAAAAGGCAAACTAAAAAAATTTGTGACTTCAAATATATATATATACTATTTAAAAAATCAAGATCAACACAAATACAAACATAATCAATATGGGCAAAATGTATTCAATTTAATGTAGAATACCATACATTGTGCACATTTGGCTAATTGCACATATAATTTTTTTCATTCCAACTCTATATTTCTAAACTAATTTTTAATGCCTATATAACCTATTCAACTATTACTTCTGCACTACTAATCTAATATAAATGGCAGAAATGTTCATCTGGCATCGGCCAACGATATGTATTAGAAAATCGCGTAATCACATGGGCCAAACTAGTATTTTCATCGTCAGTCTTTGAAGAAATACGCTTCAAGTAAGCATAAAACACTTTTGCAAAGTCATGAAAGGCAAATTGTGTCGCACTAGGTGTTTTTTCGTAGCAAGTTGAAATACGCCTCTAACATGTTATTTCCATTCATCCGCCGAGCAATTTTTCGAATGGCATACTCTTCCGACTTACGTGAATACATCGGAATGACTTCCACATCTGCACCTGCTTTATGCAAATATGCAATACGTGGATCCACCCACCATCTCCTCTGCAAAGTTTGTTTCATCTCATTTGCTGATGTAAATGTATACAAAGACTTCATTGGCTGAGAAGCTAATGTGGTCATGCTCCAATCGCAAACTCCAATATACACACGTGACTCATCCTCTGGAAAATGCAACAAGATGTTGTCCGGAGAAAGATCATTGTGCAAATGTTCAGCAAGATGCACTGCATACATTATATGCATAAACGCCCATGTCAACTCTGTGCGCTTCTTCCGATATCGCCCTAAACGGTGAGCTTTTACAACCTCCTCTTCGGTTAGATTTATATACATCAAACGAATTTGAATGTTGTCTGGATAGTCCTTATCCATATTCAACATTTGTCGAAGAGTTCCACCATTCCACCAGGGTTGACGAATCTCTACGTCCGCCCCAAAATAGCGTCCGTTTTCCGGACGTCCGGACGTCCGAACGCACGGACGCTAGCGGACGCAGCGTCCCTCCCGCCGTCGGAAGGCGGACAAATGGGGCGGCTTAGAAAACCCGTTTTGGGTTTTTTGTTTTGATTGTTTTCACCAATGAGAGATTGAGAGTGAAGTCATTTTGATTTTGATTTTTCTTATATTGCAATTGTGATTCAATAGAGTTGTATATCACTATTTATGTAAAAACTAAAATATGAAATATATTTTTAATTTTTTTTGTTGAATTTCATTTTGATTTAGAAACAAAATCACTTTAAAATCCAGCGAGATATATATCATCAATAAACAAACAATTTTATAATAAAATGATTGAAGAAACCATTGTCATTTGTCAACATGAGCTCCATATATCATGAGCAACTAAACAATCAAACATCTAAATTCACATCTCCACAATTCCTATGGACGCCAATCCACATCTCCTTTAACCTCAGCCCCACTACTCTCTCCTGCAGCTCTCCGTTCAAAATCTTCATTATCGGAGTCATCTTCATTGTTGGATTCAAGTATCGTTGTCTCTTTCAAGTCTTCTGTCGAAGTAGGTTTACTCCCTTCTTTCGAATTTAATTTTTCTTTTTTTTACTTTGATAGAACGATTAAAGGCTTTTTGAATAGGAACCTTTCTTTTCTTTCTATTTGACAAAGTAGCAACATTTTCATCAAGAGGGGTCCTATTCTTCACTGGAGAGATAGCAAAAGGTTGCATTTCTCTTTTCGCTTTCACGTTACTCGATTCTTGAACCATCAATCTCGATGTAGAGTCGACATGTCCATGAACGGTTATCTCTATTTTGGCTTTCTTTTGAAGTAATAGAGTGCCGTTTGTTGATTTGATGGGTTCTTGCGCCATTCCTTTTGCTAAAATGCGAGCACGCAAAGATGCCAATGGCATCCGATCACTATCCGTATCACTTAGGCTTGTAGGTGATGACGCTACTTTCCGTAGATTACCGCTTGTAGAAATTTCTTTGGAAATGTTCATTAGGCGTTTTCCATATCCAAAGCTCTGAGAATCATCCAATCGTGTGCTAACAGACTTCAACGGTATTGGTGGAAGAGCACTAGATCTCAGTACTTCAAAAATTGACTTCATTGGCTCTTTTCCTCTATCACTCTTCACAATTGCCGAATTTGTGACTGCCATCCCAAGTGAATCATTATTTTTTTGTACCGCAATATTTGGTTCCCGCTCATCACCACTATTGTTGCCCACATCTTTTGGAACGTCCACCTCCATGACCGCATCTTCTCTTTTGTCGTTTCCTTGCACTACATTTAATGCTACAGATGGAGATTGAGAAATTAAAACTTCATTTCTCCCATCATCACCAATAGCATTCTCATTGATTTTCACCTCTTTGGCAATAGCATTTGCCTTTTCCGATAGAATGTTTTCGCTATTCAAGAATCCCATTCCATTGCAATATGCAGCTAAAGAAGGTAGATTCTCTTTTCCCCCTACATTGTCCTCGTCTTCACAAAAGGTATATGCATTGTTTGCATTGTCGGGAACGACATCCTTGCGGTTTAGATGATAATCATGCATATCATTCACCAAATCGGGAAAGCCTTCCATAACGTCTTCATCTTCCCATGTTGTCGCACGATTGAAGTCATCTCCGCCATCTACAACTGAAAGGGCCCTTTCCAAATCCTCGTCATCATCGTCATCATCGTCTTCTAACGTCGGCCTATCTGAATCCTCTGATTCCATCAGATCCACATTATCATTATACCATTTTTTTTCATCTTTTTCCTTCGATGCGTTTAATACTTTGGAATTGGTATACACGTACACCAAATCCGCTGCTCTCTCCGGCTTCAATTTATTTCGAGATTTGTTGTGAACAAAAGAATAGTTGCTCCAATTCCGTTCACATGAAGATGATGACACCGGTTGAGCCAATATCTTCTTCGCTAATGGAGCTATAAACTTGCCACATGCACCTTCAAAATCCCACCAAGCATGTGCGGACAACATTTGATGTCTTGGATTCAACATATTGTGGAATGGAGGTTCTTTGTGTCGAAAAGCTACAAATTCCTTCACCACTGCTGCATATTCATCCGGTTTACATATTCTCTCCAAAACTTTCTTACATCCTGACATTGCATCTGCGTTATTCGCTAGCTCTTTGTCATGAAGAAGGTATGGATTCAAAAGAGCTGCGGCTGATTGGAGATTGTTGTCCACCATTCTTCTTCGGGCATAAAAAGACTGTACCAATGGAATTGCAAGTTCTTCTAGCAAACAAAATGGTGGACTTTGTAATCCGTTCACGTGTTTCTCTAACTTCCTCATGATATGCAACACCTTCCCCATGCATGGTGATTTTGAATCCAAATCGCGGAGTGCACATATGATTGGTTCAACCATCTCCACATAATTGATGGACCGATTTCAAAAATGGTCATCAAAAACAATTTTCTTCACTGCTAAGGCCAAGTCTTTTGGTTGGACTTTGGCTCTACGTTTCTTCTTGAGAGTATGTACATACTCAACCCATTGCGGATTTACTACCGTTTGTTCCAATGCTCCTCTCAATTTTGTCAAATGCTCCATCATGATAAATTTAGAGGCGAACCTTGTATCCCCAAGCATCAAGAGACCAAGATTTGGCGAATACTTTTGCAATAGAGCTAACGGCATATGTCTCTTCCTAATAAATTTAGCTACAAGAATTCCTTTATCCAATTTGGAAGCAATCCATTTCTGTGCAGCCCAATCCTTCAACAACAAATTCAATGCATATACCACGCACCTTTGGTAAAAAATATGAGGATATTTTGTAGATATTACATCCCATGCGGACGGATTCACGGAAGCATTATCTGTAGTTATTAACACGACATTCTTAGACCCCACTTGTTCAATGAACTTTTCCAACACAGCTGCCAAGTACTCCGCATTTTTTTCATAACCACTTGTATCCACAGATCCAAGAAATTCTTCACCTGCGGATGATACAAGCATGGCATTGATGAGAGGTCAATTAGTCACGGAGCTCCATCCATCAATGGACAATGTTGCTCCAAATTTTCGAATGCTATCTTCAGTCCGTACATTCAACTGTGTCTGAATGTTGGTCTTCGCCTCATTCAACAATTTGTACCGAAGGTCGTGGTATGAGGGAGGAATGTATGGCCTACCGAACGCAGCCGTTTTCTTCACTGCTTCTTTAAAAGCTGGATTTTGAGCCACGGAAAATAGTATGTTCACCGAATAAAAAAAATTTGCCCACACTGAATGTAATTTGCGTCTATGACCTTCTTCAAACCTATTCACTAAGCTGCCTTGCCTCTAAGGCCTACAACTTGATGCCCTCGGGGTTTCACGTTCACTAGAAGCTTCCGTACTCAAAGTCATTTCAGTTGTGGCACATACCATTGATACCAATTTTTTGGACGCTAGACAGGAGTCTTCGTGGTCAGAATGCGACACAGCCTTTCCGGCCGAAAACTCTTGGACATCTGAAGGGCCAGGGTTGCCATCCACATTGTCCATTACAACGCGTTTTGGAAAAACTCCTTCGCAATGTCGAAATAAATCTCGAACTGCTATTGATAATCGTGGCCAAAGGCTCACCCCTTTATCACGTACACCTTCAGGCCCAGAATAGCCTAAGTGGCTGAACATACGGCTGAGCTTCCTTCACATGCTCGCTTTGCAAAGCCTACATTTTACTTTACCATCCTCTTGCACACTAAACCAAGGAGAAAAATCCCCCGTCGGTTTGGCCACCATACTGACAAGTGTATGTTTTACCTCAATTTCAAAAGAAACCAATAGAATGTTTTCAATTTGAAACCCACAACGTGACAATGTATACAATATCAATGAAATTAGTCACACAAAGCTTTGAAAATCAAAGCCCCCCCGTCCACCGAACTATGCATTACCAAGCAAGAGACTCAATAAATTGAAGCTCATAGCCCTTGGAAATCTTAGCGTTCGGTTTTTCGAGAGTGAATACCAAAGCTTCTCTTCTAACATGTATAGTCCCCTCTAGAAAATTAAAGGTTCATTTTTAGGGTTTCTGTTCAAAAACAAGCAACGGCCCGGACGGGGCTGAAACGGACGGGCAGACGGGGCGGACGGGGCGGGCGGGCGGACAGGCCAGACGGGTCGGACGGGCGGTCGGACGCGGCGGACGGGGCGGTCAGACGGGACTGTCCGCACTGTCCGCCTTCCGACGCCGTCCGCGCTTTGGACACGCCGACCGCCCCACTTAAACACTGACCGCCGACGGCGTTCGCCTAGCTGTCCATTGGTGCATCCTATGAGGCCATTATTATTCAAAAAGAGCGGTAACATTTCAAAAATAAAATAGCCTAATAATCATTGCTAAATGAGGATCAATGTAATTGATTTATCATTTCTTTTTTAAAAAAAAATGTAAACCCTAAACCCTATACCCTAATTACCCTAAACCTTTTCTTTTCTCCCCTAAATTGTTTTACGAATGAGGGGAATGTGGTTAAGTTAAATATGTTTGGATTATTACTCATATTATCCTTCTAAATAGGTTTTGAGAAGATCTGAAGATGGTGGGGATTTTTTTAAAGTTCATTAGGAAATCAAATGTTTTGCAGAAATAATCAATTCCTTTTTCATCATAAGCAAATGAAAATTTAAAAAAAGGCCCCAATACATAATTAGAATAACAGTTTAATGGATTTCAACCTCATGATATTTAATGAAAGGTTGTGTTTTCTAATTAGAAGTGCATCACGATCTTCAAATGAACATCGAGTCTTTCATATTTTTTAATGAAATTTTGATTAGATTTGAAAACAAAGAAAAAGAATCAATGTTTTAACTTTCAAATCATATATGGCTATATTTTTCTTTAAAAACATAGAAAAATTCGTTACTTGAGTTGATTGAGTAGAATACATTATACACTTATATATGTGCTATATTTATTTTGAAGGGTAATTCCAATATTCTAAATTTCAGATGTTTTTAAATATTAATTTAAAAAAAAAGAGGATTCATTGTTTAAAGATCTAAAAAATTGACAAACATAATTTCTATTATAAATAGGAATTGAATTCGGAATTCGATTTTTGAAATGATTCAAATGAACAAGATATTGATTATAAAATATTTCTTTGTTTGAGTTTTCAAAATGAATTCACGAAACAATTGCAAACTTTTGAACTTAGGTATATGATATTGTTTTTGGTTTGTATTTTGTAGAGTATAATACTTCAATTTTAATCCTAAATAAATGAAAAAATTCCACATGAATGAAATGTTTCTATGTATTGCACAAAGATTTTTACCAATTACTATGATAATTAAATACATTGTTACATTTCATAAAATATTCTACATAGAAAGAAAAAATCATTTCAATTTTCAATCATGATAAACGATGTCTTCTACTCTTTCTGTTATATGTTCGTTTTGTATAACGTGTACATTGTACAATCTTTGAGAGCAGGGGAGTTCATTTTTGACTCTCATTGAAATAGAAAATATATTTGTGTTTGGATTTTGAAATCATTATCTCATTATGTATTCTACGGTCTTGCAAGAATGCATCTTGTTCCTTCCTTTGAATCCTTTTGATATTTTTTTTTTTCCTTTGCTTTCTCGTAGGGCTCTTGTTCTCTTGTTCTCTTCATTTGACCAGCCTATTTGGCTTGGCTCTTAGTTTTTTTTTTTTTTAATGCAATGGTTTATGCATATGTTATAAAAAATATATATTATTTATTTAAAATTAATATATTGATGAACAAACGCATAAAGGCATTGAATGCTTTCACATTTAAAGTTATAAATCTATCATAAATCACTTTTGCAAATTTGAATGATTGAATCGAAAATTTGAAAATGTAATTACAAGAGCTTTCAATTCAATCAATTGCATAAATCATAAATGTTGAAATGTAACTCGTATGAGTTTAGCATCTATGAAGATTAATTCATGCCATCCACATGCAATTTTCCAATTTAATAAAATGCAATTGAGTACTTCAATTTCTTTCCCTTCAATTCTCCAAGTAACATTCACTTCATATCTTTCTCTATTTGTTTATTTAATTTTTGGGAACAAATGGAGAAACCATCTTTGTCTATATTTGCACATACACTCTTATTTGATTGATGAAGAATAGATCTATGAAATATATAATCATTGATTTGTTCATGTTGATTTATCTAATATATTTTATATATGTATATATATTTATATATATATATCATTAAAGGAGTATGGAAGACAAGATTGACAGATTGTGTTCGAATGTTGTTGATTTTGAAATGATTTAGTACTATATCATTTATAAGAATATTATAATAGTGTTATGTTATAATATTCCTAAAACAATTGCAACAAATATTAAAATACATGCTAAGTTAGGTTTGTTAGCCTACCAATTGTTCATTAATAGACATAATTGAATAGCCCCTTTAAATGAAACACTCAATATCTAATATCATACAATCCAAATGGTGGATTTGTCTAAAATTTGTTCCACATCTTTTCCAACTAATTTATTACAAGATCCTATGGTTACATATGTCCAAAAGTATTTTTCTTCCAAGACTTGGTATTTGCACTACTATTGGCAGTTTTGAAGTGTTTTTAGTGAAAAGAATTTTAGGGGTTAAACATCTATACCATGAGATTTTGAAAAAGAACAATTTGCTTCATTGGGGATAACTATAAGTCCATGCTCTTTTTTGATAGCCAAAACACACTTGCAAGGACTTGGACATTTAGCGGTTTACTAAGTGATTAGACGTCAACTAATTCAATTTCATAGTAGAATTTTTATTCAACTACCTTCTTACAATTGCTTTATACACAATGCAACGTGAATATTTGGATACATATATTAAATGTCGCAATCCTTTCGTGAATTTTTGCACATTTTAGCTCATATCTTTGTACAAAAATATCATTTATCAAGAATTCATAAATTTGGTCATAAAGGAAGGCTACCTTTTTTAATTTCAAATTTTACATTGAATGAATGAAAAGTTAATTGAAGTATACAGTGCCATGAAGACTTTTGTTTATCGTGCAAAATATGGGTTTAGGGTCGCTTTAGGGTCAAACCGCCCCGTCCGCCTAGACCCCGTCCACCCCGATACCTATCCGCCATCCGCCCTGTCCGCCCCGATACTCGTCCGCCCTGTCCGTCGGATCCGGCGTCCGCCCCGTCCGCCCCCCCGGACCGTCCGATTGGGCGGACGCCAGATTTGTCCGCCCGTGGCCGTCCGATCGGGCGGACGGGGCTCGAGGGTTTCGGGGAGGCAGACGGCCGATCCGTCCGCCACCCCCGGCCCGTCCGATCGGACGGATAGTTTAGGGCCGTCCGCATTATCACTTTTGCTTTGCCCCTTGTGAATGCAAGGTGGAGTGGAGAGCTTAATGGTTCATCCTCCATTGGTTCTTTTCCGAGGCAAGGCAAGAGTGATTTATTGGGGCCTCCTTGTTGCCAATTTTTTGGACACTTGCGCGTGAATTCAATTTCAAATTAAAAAATTTGATCTATATCAATTTCATTTGTCACGATGACGAAGGGGAAGAAGAAGGTTGCGAAGCTAAAACATGGAGAGGGACCATCACACTTGGAGGTAGCTCGCCAAAGTCCTTCGGAGGAATGCAAAAAATTCATGATTGAGCGCATCGTTCAATTTTATGAATCGGAAACAACATTGTCTTTAAACAATAAGTACATCAGATATGAAGAGGAGTGCGTGTCTAAATTCAAGGTAGACATGACACAGATGTTGTTGGATGCATTGAATGTAGCAAAGTGGCATGACGAAATGCATAAAACGTACTTCACCAAATGTTTAGAGAACAAGGTTCATGACGCTTTGTGGAATTCTAAAGTCATTTTGGTTAAATATGGCAAGGAATATCGACCCAATGACGCCCAGTTTGAAGAAGTGATTCTGAAAGCGGACTTGTTTAGGGGGCGATGTGCTCCATTCGCCAAAAAGCACAATCGAGTTGGTTCAATTGGTTGGTGGAAAAGCAATGATGGAGTTGTTGAAGCGAAAAGGACCAAACGGCACCTCATAGCACTTCCAGATACAGCACGCGTGATTGTTGTTGATGATAGAACGATGAGAGGTGGATATGCAACGATTCGAAAGGTTCGTATTGAAGGATGTCTAAGAATACTTCCTTATTGGGAGTTTGCGGTAAAGAAATCCATTCACCACCAAATTCGACCCGATCTTGCAAAGTTAGAACATCAAAACGAATCAATGGCTGTTCGAATTCCATACGCGGGTGTGTTACGATTTGCTGCGGTGCACGGAACGACGTGTGAAGGTTATGCGTATTGGTAGAATGGTGGAACTCTTTGACAAATGTTGAATATGGATAAGGACTTTCCAGACAACATTCAAATCCGTTTGATGTATACGAATCCAACCAAAGAGGAGGTTGTAAAAGCTCACCATTTAGGACGATATCGGAAGAAGCGCACGGAGTTGACATGGACGTTTATGCATATAATGTATGCAGTGCATGTTGCTGGACATTTGCACAATGATCTTTCTCCGGACAACATCTTGTTGCATTTTCCAGAGGATGAGTCACGTGTGTACATTGGAGTTTGCGATTGGGGCATGACCACCTTAACTTCTCAGCCAATGAAGTCTTTGTACACATTTACATCAGCAAATGAGATGAAACAAACTTTGCAGAGGAGATGGTGGGTGGATCCACGTATTGCATATTTGCATAAAACAGGTGCAGATGTGGAAGTCATTCCGATGTATTCACGTAAGTCGGAAGAGTATGCCATTCGAAAAATTGCTCGGCGGATAAATGGAAACAACATGTTAGAGGCGTATTTCAACTTGCTACGAAAAAACACCTAGTGCGACACAATTTGCCTTTCATGACTTTGCAAAAGTGTTTTATACTTACTTGAAGCGCATTTCTTCAAAAACTGACGATGAAAATACTAGTTTGGCCCATGTGATTACGCGATTTTCTAATACATATCGTTGGCCGATGCCAGATGAACATTTCCGCCATTTATATTAGATTGGTAGTGCAGAAGTAATAGTTGAATAGGTTATATAGGCATTAAAAATTAGTTTAGAAATATAGAGTTGGAATGAAAAAAATTATATGTGCAATTAGCCAAATGTGCACAATGTATGGTATTCTACATTAAATTGAATACATTTTGCCCATATTGATTATGTTTGTATTTGTGTTGATCTTGATTTTTTAAATAGTATATATATATATATTTGAAGTCACAAACTTTTTTAGTTTGCCTTCTGAAAATGAATTGGAATTTTTTCATAGTTTCAAGACTACCATGGACTCATGGTTAAACTTTATAATCTTTTAAATTGTTTAAAGATTAAGGGAGTGACCGCGGGGCAGTTTGGGTAGGGCGGTCGGGGGAAATAGGGCCGCCAAAGCGGACGGGGCGGACGGATGGGGCGGACGGGCGGGGCAGACAGGACGAGGCGGACGGGCGGGGCGGACCGGGTGACAGGTGGACGAGGCGGTCCTGACGGACGCTACGTCTGCGGAGACCGCGAATGTTAGCGGACGCTACGGACACAGCGTCCGCGTCCAGACGTCGTGTCAACCCTGCATTCCACCAATACACATAACCTTCACACGTCGTTCCGTGCACCGCAGCAAATCGTAACACACCCGCGTATGGAATTCGAACAGCCATTGATTCGTTTTGATGTTCTAACTTTGCAAGATCGGGTCGAATTTGGTGGTGAATGGATTTCTTTACCGCAAACTCCCAATAAGGAAGTATTCTTAGACATCCTTCAATACGAACCTTTCGAATCGTTGCATATCCACCTCTCATCGTTCTATCATCAACAACAATCACGCGTGCTGTATCTGGAAGTGCTATGAGGTGCCGTTTGGTCCTTTTCGCTTCAACAACTCCATCATTGCTTTTCCACCAACCAATTGAACCAACTCGATTGTGCTTTTTGGCGAATGGAGCACATCGCCCCCTAAACAAGTCCGCTTTCAGAATCACTTCTTCAAACTGGGCGTCATTGGGTCGATATTCCTTGCCATATTTAACCAAAATGACTTTAGAATTCCACAAAGCGTCATGAACCTTGTTCTCTAAACATTTGGTGAAGTACGTTTTATGCATTTCGTCATGCCACTTTGCTACATTCAATGCATCCAACAACATCTGTGTCATGTCTACCTTGAATTTAGACACGCACTCCTCTTCATATCTGATGTACTTATTGTTTAAAGACAATGTTGTTTCCGATTCATAAAATTGAACGATGCGCTCAATCATGAATTTTTTGCATTCCTCCGAAGGACTTTGGCGAGCTACCTCCAAGTGTGATGGTCCCTCTCCATGTTTTAGCTTCGCAACCTTCTTCTTCCCCTTCGTCATCGTGACAAATGAAATTGATATAGATCAAATTTTTTAATTTGAAATTGAATTCACGCGCAAGTGTCCAAAAAATTGGCAACAAGGAGGCCCCAATAAATCACTCTTGCCTTGCCTCGGAAAGGAACCAATGGAGGATGAACCACTAAGCTCTCCACTCCACCTTGCATTCACAAGGGGCAAAACAAAAGTGACAATGCGGACGGCCCGTCCGCCCCATCAGACGGGCCGGGGGTGGCGGACACATCGGCCGTCCGCCTCCTTGAAACCCTCGAGCCCCGTCCGCCCGATCGGACGGCTACGGGCGGACAAATCTGCCGTCCGCCCGATCCAACGAGCAGTGGCGGACGGCCCGTTCGCCCCATCGAACGGCCCCAAACCGTCCGCTTGATCGGATGGGCCGCGGCTAGCGGACGCATCAGCCGTCCGCCTCCCCGAAATCCTACAGCCGTGTCCGCCCGATCAGACGGCCACGGGCGGACAAATCTAGCGTCCGCCCGATCTGACGGGTCGCGGCGGACGGCCCGTCCGCCCCATCGGACGGCCCCAAACTGTCCACCCGATCGGATGGGTTGCGGGTGGCGGACGCATCGGCCGTCCGCCTCCCCGAAACCCTTGAGCCCCGTCCGCCCGATTGGACGGGCACGGGCGGACAAATCAAGTGTCCGCCCGATCCGATTTATTTTCCATATTTGAAAATAGAATCTAAAGAAGAACCACTAATTGTCTAATTTGGGCATTTTTTCATACTAATAAGAAATCATTTTAGTTTTTAGCAATCGTTGAATGAAAAATAAAAAAATTTCAAATATTCAAATAATTCAATCTTTCATAAATTAATTAGAAATACATTTATACCATTTACAAGTTTCTAAATGTAATAAACACACAACAATAATTTCAAAATACACACCATGCTAGTACATATTTAACCTGGAATGCTAAATTAAAAAATAGACATAATATGGCTCTTACAAAGTTACATTTCTTCTTCATATTTTTATTATTTATCAAAGTCGCTTATAGCCTTATACATCAACGCTATTATAAAATAATACAATGATGTCTTCAACAATATGCTTGCCTACATACATACTTGGTGTACACTATTACACAACACTTTTTGAAAAAGTGAACAAAATTGTTATTCAAAATTGTTCTATTCATTTAAAATTTTGTACTACTTCTACCAATCTAGTGCTCTATACTTGTCGTGAGAGTAAAAATGAGAAAATGGAGCAAATACATGCTCACTATATACTTGCATGTTTTTTTATTTGGAATCTGAATCGGACTCAAATTGTTGACCGTTGCCTCTTCTTTGTACTCCAATGAACGGACCACCTCCGTAGTTTCCGTGATATCCACTCGATGCACCTCCTTGTCCATAATTTGAACCTCCAAAAGTAGGAGGAGGAACCGTAGTAGGCTCTGATCCTCTTTCATTTGAAGCTCCGTAATAAGAGGCCCCATGATGCCCGTATGAATTACTTCTAATTGATCCCGGATAGTATTGGGCGCTTCCGTGAAGAGAGCAACTATACTGCGGGGTTACATGGCTTCCTCCACTACCTTCAGAGCCCACTTGAGTGGGCGTCGTATAATATGAACCAGATTCAATAGACCTACCATAGTGCGTGTTGCCATAGCTACCTGTTCCACTTTGAGAGCCAATTTCAGGGGGAGTGCCATAACGAGAATCAACTGCACTTGAACCACTATAATGCGTGGATCCATAGCTCTCTCTTCCACCTTTATATCTATTTTGAAGATCGTAACCAGAGTATAAACCACCTCTTCCTTGTTCAGATTCTCGCGTTCCATGTTCATGTCCGTAGGACCCACCATGCCTATCTTGCCGTCCACGATCTTGAAGACTTCTGCGTGTTGCCTCTTGCATTTGTTGTTCGAATTCAATTCGTTCTCGTTCTTCTACCCGCTCGTGCCTAACTCCAAATGTGACAGGCGCTTGCATATCATCATAATCATCGTCATCTGTCCACGCATCTTCAGCATCTCGTAGAACAACTGAAGGTTGTTGTAGATAACCTCGATTGGACCACTCTGGCATGCAATTGCTTGCGCCCCTCCACTGTGTATCTATAACGGCATCCGTGCGCGTATAGTTCTCCACATTGCGACCTGTAGCGGTACGCCAGTCCACGTCCTTGTGGAGTACAATCTCTGCCCAAACCATTGCCATAACATTATAATTCATTATATTTGGTTTGGCGCTTTTAATGCCAAGAACTCGATGCACTTGTGTGTATCGTTGTATGAAGTGCTCACTTTGGCACGTAGACATTTGTCCTTCCCAACGTGGTGCTTGGTGCTCTACACGTTCACGTTGCCAAAGTTTTTGAATGTGAGTCATTTTTACATACTTCTTGCACATTGAGCAATCCCACACTCTTGTTGGTTCTTCTTCCCATCCCGGTTCACCCACGCACAATGGATCGGCCCAAGCATCCCAATCGAACAATTGGGGTCTTCCCTTTCGACTACTTTTTTTGGGTGTTCTATCTTTCGGCATGATGAAGCCGAAGCAAAGAGAATGAAACAATTAGAAAGCTTAAGAACCAAAATTTTGATTTAATTAATTAATTAAAATTTTACAAGCGTGAACTTTGTGAAAATTTGTAACAATGCCACAACAATCGTTCACTCAAAGCGGAAGGGGTGCGCAGAGCTTCCAATGCACTGGTCCACCCACTCCAAAAGAGAACGATTGTTCGGAATGAGCCGTCCGCCTCCCCATATATATATGCGGACGTCCAGATCGTGCGGACCACATCAGTCCGCGTGTCAATCGGACGGCCGTAACCGAGCGGACGGGGCCAGGGTTGACAGGACGTCTGGACGCTGTGTCCGTAGTGTCCGCTGACATTCGCGTCCCAGCGGACGCAGCGTCCGCCTATCCCCCGTCTGCCCCGTCCACCCGATTATGGCCGTCCGATCGACGCGCGGACTGATCTGGTCCGCACGATCTGGGCGGTCGGGCCGTCCGCCCCGTCCGTCCGCCCTGCCCCACCCGTCCGCTTTCCGACGGCGGTCGGGACGCTGCGTCTGCTAGCGTCCGGACGTCCGAAAAACGGACGCTATTTTGGACGGACGTTGAAATTCGTCAACCCTAGACGGGGCGGACGGAGAATGGGGCGGACAAGGCGAACGCCGGATCGGGCGGACAGGGCAGACGGCTCATCTTAAACCCTAAACCTAATGAAGCAAATTGTTCTTTTTTCAAAATCCCACGGTATAGATGTTTAACCCGTAAAGTTCTTTTCACTAAAAACACTTCAAAACTGCCAATAGTAGTACAAATATCAAGTCTTAGAAGAAAAATATTTTGGGACATATGTAACCGTAGGATCTTGTAGTAAATTAGTTGGAAAAAATGTGAAAAAAATTTTAGACAAATCCACCATTTGGATTGTAAGATATTAGATATTGAATGTTTCATTTAAGGAGGCTACTCAATTATGTCTATTAATGAACAATTGGTAGGCTAACAAACCTAACTTAGCATGTATTTTAATATTTGTTGCAATTGTTTTAGGAATATTATAACATAACACTATTATAATATTCTTATAAATGATATAGTACTAAATCATTTCAAAATCAACAACATTCGAACACAATCTGTCAATCTTGTCTTCCATACTCCTTTAATGATATATATATATAAATATATATACATATATAAAATATATTAGATAAATCAACATGAACAAATCAATGATTATATATTTCATAGATCTATTCTTCATCAATCAAATAAGAGTGTATGTGCAAATATAGACAAAGATGGTTTCTCCATTTGTTCCCAAAAATTAAATAAACAAATAGAGAAAGATATGAAGTGAATGTTACTTGGAGAATTGAAGGGAAAGAAATTGAAGTACTCAATTGCATTTTATTAAATTGGAAAATTGCATGTGGATGGCATGAATTAATCTTCATAGATGCTAAACTCATACGAGTTACATTTCAACATTTATGATTTATGCAATTGATTGAATTGAAAGCTCTTGTAATTACATTTTCAAATTTTCGATTCAATCATTCAAATTTGCAAGAGTGATTTATGATAGATTTATAACTTTAAATGTGAAAGCATTCAATGCCTTTATGCATTTGTTCATCAATATATTAATTTTAAATAAATAATATATATTTTTTATAACATATGCATAAACCATTACATTAAAAAAAAAAAAAACTAAGAGCCAAGCCAAATAGGCTAGTCAAATGAAGAGAACAAGAGAATAAGAGCCCTACGAGACCAGGGTTGACGAATGTCAACGTCCACCCCAAAATAGCGTCCGTTTTCCGGACGTCCGAACGCTAGTGGACGCAGCGTCCCGACCCCCGTCGAAAAGCGGACGGACGGGGCGGACGGCCTGAGGCGGATGCCCAGATCGTGCGGACCAGATTAGTCCGCGCATCAATCGGATGGCCATAATCGGGCGGACGGGCGAACGGGCGGACAAGCGGACGGAGGATAGGCGGACGCTACGGACACAGCGTCCGCGTCCGGACGTCCTGTCAACCCTGTACGAGACAGAAAACAAAGGAAAATAAAGAAAATATCAAAAAGATTCAAAGGAAGGAACAAGATGCATTCTTGCAAGACCGTAGAATACATAATAATTTCAAAATCCAAACACAAATATATTTTCTATTTCAATGAGAGCCAAAAATGAACTACCTTGCTCTCAAAGATTGTACAATGTACACGTTATACAAAATGAACATATAACAGAAAGAGTAGAAGACATCGTTTATCATGATTGAAAATTGAAATGATTTTTTTTTTCTATATAGAATATTTTATGAAATGTAACAATGTATTAAATTATCATAGTAATTGGTAGAAATCTTTGTGCAATACATAGAAACATTTCATTCATGTGGAGTTTTTTCATTTATTTAGGATTAAAATTGAAGTATTATACTCTACAAAGTACAAACCAAAAACAATACCATTGTCGCAGCTTAGAATTTTGATTTTCTTAGTATACACCAAAATAGGAACGGAAACTAGTCATTAAGGAACCGGATCTGATTAGGTGGGGAAGGAAAACTCAGAATTAGCACGGAATGTGAAGTAGTGGGCCTCTTGGATCTAATCCGGTCAGGAGTAAGTAACGACGGAAACGGAATGCAACACGGATTAGGTCTAGGACCGGATGATGATGATGAACCGGATTATGATGGTAAACCGGATTCATGATGACAAACCGGAAAGGGTCCAGGGACTATATAAGGAGGAGCTTTCACTGTTGCACCCCCTTTTAGAAACTCGACCTTGAGCGCGCGCGGTTGAGTTTTTGTCGTTTGTGCGTTTGTGCGTTTGTACGTTTGTGTTTTGTTTGTTTTGATTCCGGTTGAGATCGGAGAGAGGAAGTGAGGATCGGGACGTGCGGCTAGGAGAGAGTGAGGTAGTTTCGAGTGGGAATGCCTCCGCTACATAGGTCTAGACCAGCGAGTCCCTCTGGAGGTGAGGTGAAGCTCCGGAAAGTTATTCCGGTTATTCCCTCCACAGAGCCGGAAAAGTCTGAACTCATGGATGATCTCAAATCCATGGGTTGCGTAGGGTTTGCCGAGAAACCTTGGGGATTTAGGGAGGAGAGAATGGTCAAGGAGCTCCTCGGAAAGCTGTCCAACCAGTTTGACAACATAGTGAGAGGAACTCCCGTCAGCTGGAATGAGGGGATGTAGAGAGCGGTTTACGGTTTACGGGCAGGAGGTTTGGGGATGTAGAGAGCGGTTTACGGTTTACGGGCAGGAGGTTTGGGGATGGCGAGCCGGAAGGATGAGTTTGTCCGAGGGAAGTTCAAGGGAGCCGTCAACCCGAAGGACGGATACGCGGTCGAGGATTGCTTGGATGACCGACACCGTCGGCTCCTGCAATTCCTGGTTCCGGTCCTTCACCCAGAGAAGCCGACCAGGGTGACGATCACCCTCGGCAACACCATTTTCGGTGCCCTCAGTGGTACCCGGAAAGTGGACTGGGCACGGATCATTTCCGATCTCGTGGCCCAGCTGGTTAGTAGGGTTGGGAAGAAAAGGGCCACTCCAGTGTGCCCTTATCTCTTCTACCTCTATCGGGAGAACCAAGTCCTCACCGACATGGAGGAGAGGGTGTGGAAGACGCAGGAAGTGCTCCTGAAGTATGGGGAGTCGGAGACGGATGACGAGGCCGAATCCGATTCCGGGTCAGACCGGGAGTCCAGCGAGGAAGAGGAGGAGCCGATGCCGCCGATCAAGCGACAGAAGCTGACGCCTCCACACAAGCGCGGGACGCCTCCCGGTCAAGACAAACCGGCCCCGGAGGAGAAACCGGAAGCCGAGAAGACCAATTCCGGGGGAGATCCGGATATGCAAGATCCGTTCAACGGTCTGATCAACGTCCTCTGCAACATTAGGGCGGATTGGGAGGTCAAGCACAGGACGCTTGCGGCGATCGGCAAATTGGTGGGTGCTGCACCGGACAGCAAATTGGCGGAACAAGTGGCGGAGTGCATCACGAATCCGGAAGAGACCCGGAAGCAGGAAGCCGAGATCCACCGGTTGCAGGAGGAGGTGGATAAACTGAAGGCAACACTTTTTGCCTATCAAGAAGACGTGACGGCCGCTCGGGAGATGGCGGAGGAGACTCGGAAGGTAGCCGAGCAGATCAAGGCGGTCCTGGGAGAGACCGGAACGGCCGCCGCCAAAGCGAAGCTCTTCGACGAGAAGATCCACGAAGAGAAGAAACTATCCGGTTCCCGGATAGTCCGGATTCTCGCGGACTTCGCTGAGCAGGTGGAGACGGCAATGGTGGAGGGGTGGAAGGCTGCGGACCGGATCGAGGAGAGCAGCTGGAAGCTGACGGGAGCGACGTGCGACAAAGGTATTCACCTTTCGGACATCTCGCTACCGGATCTCTTTCCGAACGCGACCATTCAGAAGGATAGGAAGGATTGGACTCCTGAGTCCAAGAAGTCTGCACGGACTGGGACTCCGGGCACGAGACCGGATATCACCATCGACCTGGAGTCTCCACCCGGATCGAATCCTGCGGAGGGGGAACGGGTCCGGAATTTGAGCGAAGTCTTCGAGGAGCTAGTCCCGGAGGTCAGAAGCCCGACAATAGGATCTAGAGTTGTAGGGTAGATAGGATTTTAATTTCAGTTAGGAGTAGGAGCGGATCCGGATCCGGATCCGGCTCAACAGTATTAGGTTTGACCGGAAGTTAGATTAGGGTGGCGGCGGACCCCTACGGGTTTTCCGCTCCTTTTTGTGCTTTTAGGGTTTTTACCCTTTGTATATAAATCGGTTCCCGCGATGGGAATTGGGAGTTGTCCATTTTGCAAATTTTGTTGTACCTTTCTTTTCTCCTCATTGTGTGTCTCTCTCCAGCGCGACAGGATTGTATGATGTGGAGTTAGGATAGTACGAGTTGGTTTGTGAGTGATTTCTCCCCTTGGTGTTTATTTTCCGATCCTAGGTGCATGTGAGTAGGTACCGAAGAGTTGGGAGTGAACTTAGTTCCTCAGCACGTCTAGAGTTTGAGATTCCGGGTGAGAAAGCCGTTGTTAGGCTAGGCGGGTAGGGAGGGATTCCTTAGCTGCGCTAGAACTCCCGGGTGGGAAATCCGGTTGAGTGTCCGATCTCCTGTGAGGTCTCACCACCTGTATGGGTAACGGAAGAACTTTAGTTGATGTTGGAACGGACGGGTGCACTTGTAACCACCTGTCTTCGCACGGATCGGAAGTAACATCAAGGTCGTTGTAGTATGAGAGGGTCGAGTGTGGGGTCTTTGTGTGACCTACAATCCAGATTGCTATCTGGGTTGTTGTGAAGGACCAAACCAGATCCGGATTAGCTTAGGAGTTTAGGAAGTAGGACAGTGGGTCTTCAGCCACTATAAGTCACGGAAGGAGTGGTGGGCCTACCACTCTCAAAATTAAGCGGCGACCCCTCTGATGGTGAAACAGAGGCAAAACCAAACCGGATAGGATTACGGGTACAGGATGACCATCCGGACCGGATTGGTCAGGACGGATTTCCAGGATCGGAAGTTGTGAGATCCTGGGATTTGGGTATTTGTACGGACCGGATAGTTAGTACGACCGGAATAAGGAGTAATCCGGTCTATAGTTATTCGGTGTGGTGGTATTTCTGGTTCTAGATCTAGGACCGGAAAGTAAGATTGGGATACTGACTGAGCTTAACTGCTTAATAGAGCTAGATACTTCACAGGATCTCGTGGGTTCGATCTTTAGAGTCACTTAGTTATACTCTAGAGCGATTTTTGTGAGTATAATGGGGAATTGACCTGCCCTATGCTGCGACAACCATATACCTAAGTTCAAAAGTTTGCAATTGTTTCGTGAATTCATTTTGAAAACTCAAACAAAGAAATGTTTTATAATCAATATCTTGTTCATTTGAATCATTTCAGAAATCGAATTCCGAATTCAATTCCTATTTATAATAGAAATTATATTTGTCAATTTTTTAGATCTTTAAACAATGAACCCTCTTTTTTAAAATTAATATTTAAAAACATCTTAAATAAGAATATTGGAATTACCCTTCAAAATAAATATAGCACATGTATAAGTATATAATGTATTCTACTCCACCAACTCAAGTAACGAATTTTTCTATGTTTTTAAGGAAAAATATAGCTATACATGATTTGAAAGTTAAAACATTGATTCTTTTTCTTTGTTTTCAAATCTAATCAAAATTTCATTAAAAAATATGAAAGACTCGATGTTCATTTGAAGATCGTGATGCACTTTTAATGAGAAATCACAACCTTTCATTAAATATCATGAGGTTGAAATCCATTAAACTGTTATTCTAATTATGTATTGGGGCCTTTTTTTAAAATTTCATTTGCTTACAATGAAAATGGAATTGATTATTTCTGCAAAACATTTGATTTATTAATGAACTTTAAAAAAATCCCCACCATCTTCAGATCTTCTCAAAACCTATTTAGAGGAATAATATCAGTAAATAATCCAAACATATTCAACTTAACCACATTCCCCTCATTCGTAAAACAATTTAGGGGAGAAAAGAAAAGGTTTAGGGTAATTAGGGTATAGGGTTTAGGGTTTACATTTTTTTTTTAAAAAGAAATGATAAATCAATTACATTGATCCTCATTTAGCAATGATTATTAGGCTATTTTATTTTTGAAATGTTACCGCTCTTTTTGAATAATAATGGCCTCATAGGATGCACCAATGGACAGCTAGGCGGACGCCGGCGGCGGTCAGTGTTTAAGTGGGGCGGTCGGTGTGTCCAAAGTGCGGACGGCGTTGGAAGGCGGATAGTGCGGACAATCCGGGCGGACGCGCCGATTGGACGGGGCGACGGGCGGACGGCGCGTCCGCTGTCGAAGCGGACGTCGTCGGTCCGTACGGCGAACACGAGGTTTGGGGCCGCTTCGCACAGTCCGGGGCAGGTCCGGCGGCGGACGGCTATAAGGGTGGAGTGACTTTCATTTCTTCTCACTTCAATTCTCCTTCGATACCAAGTTGGATGTGCTACTATTGCTTTATGTGCTAGTTGCTCCTACAAGTTGGAGAGTTGGAGTCCTCTATCTTTTGTTACTGTGTTGCGGTTGATGCCATCACTTTTGACTATCACGTGAGATTTTTTTATTCACTTCAATTGATTATTGAATCCAATTGACAATCATGAACGGCGAAGGTGATCGAAATATGGATGGGGTGACTCCGGGAAGCAAAGCCAAGAAAAAGAACAAAGTGAAGGGGGCTATACATGACCTTCGGCTTGACATTTTAAATGACCCTACAATTAAAGTAGAGAGCGGGTGGGAAGATGAAGATGCGGAGTACTGGACATAAAAAATGTGCAGGACCTATGTTAAAATGTACCACATTGACAAGTTGTGGCCTCAGGAGTCGCACAAGAGTCATACACGGGATTTTTGTTGTAAACCATGGACTTGCAACAACAAACATTTTTGTCCATTGATCTGAGGAGGTGTGACGTGTTCTATTCGGAAACAAGCGCAGAAGTAAAGGCTATATTAATTATAGCGTGGCGTGTATGGTTTACGTGGAACTTATATTAGAGCGCAAGATCGATTGGAGCACGTTTTCAACGACAACAACTTGCCCACTTCTATTTGAAGCCAATCAAAAGGACATTCCCGACTTGTACAATTCAGAGGGAGAAACATAAAAAGTAGTAAAAAATACTATTGAGGTGAAAACGGATGGTGTGGAGAAAACCTCAAATGTTGAAGAATTACGGTCTGTACAATCTCTAACAAAAGCAATCAATGAAAGCTCTTCGAAAAATGTGGGGAAAGATGTGAAGAAAGATGTGGAGAAAGATGTAGAGGCACAGGAGGGTGAAGTCTTTTCCATAGTTCCAACGCGTTTGACCTCTACACCAAATGTTGCGGCACAAACGCAAACGGAGTTTGCAAACAAAGGCAAGGTTTGCACGGAACGCGGGGAAACTTCAAAAAGTAAAGTGGACGAAGTCTTGGCGGAGAAAGTGGCAAAGGCTAATGCTACAATTGATAGTCTGATAGCCAACAATTGTTTTGATAGTTTGGTCTACAAATCTCTGCCTGTGTATCAAGGTGTTGAATCTAATCCAGCGTTAAGTTTAGAAGACAAAGTACATACGCCTCGTGAACAAGGCGTGACGATTGATAATATATCCTCATTATGGAGTTCCGAGCGTAAAAGGCGGGTGGAGGAGTTTCCATTTACAGCGACATTGCCAAGTCCTTTACATCGAACCTTGCAAGACTTGTTCAATCCAAAACAATTGGAAAATCTTTTGAAGCTCTCGGTTCAGTTTGCTAAACTTCATGAAGAAATAGGCGGATCGTCTAACCCCGATAATGGTGCTACTGCTGTTCCAATGAGTCCACTTGCAGATCCAAAGAATGTTGCACATATACTTGATACAGCTTTCAAGATGACGATGTCAACTAAATTTTTAGCGCAAGTTGCTTCGACTTTTATGAATTTGGTCAAAGAGTTTTCTTTCATGGCACCAGAGATGTTGAAAGGTGCTATAGCATTTCAGAATTTTACGAAGACTTTCGGACCACTTTTCGAAGAAAGAGATGTTCACATACTACAATTGGTAGAATATGAGAAGAAAATTGCTGACCTGGGAGGAGTGGAAGCAAGGTGCAAAGTGTTGGAGTTGAAATTAAAGACTTCGGAGAGTGAGGTTGAACATTTAAATCAACAATCATCGAGGCAAATGGAGGAGTTGATGAAGATGCGTAAACGGATTGCAGAATTGCAAGGGACTTCTAAAAATCCAAGTGAGGTTGCAATCTCATCAGTGATTGTACTCGGAGACAGTCAAGAGACTCAAGAGAGTGAAGATAAGCTCTCTCTTCCTTTTGATAAGGCTGAAGCAAGCAACAACCCTGCCATTGTGAATGTATAAGAAAGTCACGATATGAGCATGTTAAAAGCGACACAACAACCATCAATGGAAAAGCTTTCATCCGTTTACGTGAATGCGAAGACGCAAACGGAGAGTTGTGACTTTGAAGAGTTGAAGCATAAATTGGAGGAGGCAATTGAAGTAGAAGGAATCATTGAATCCAAGTTGAATCGATTGCAATTGTACTTGAATTTGAAGAAGTTTATGCCATCTAGCGGCTTGAAATCTCGATGGTTAGCATGGGTACAAAGACTCCAAGACAGACCCTCTGTAGTATCTCGAGCAATGGCAGGTCTTCAAACATTGGCAATGGAGTCGAATGAAAATTGCGATGCCATTCAAAGCTCTTTGAGTTGGTTCAAGACTATGTTTGACCAACATCCTTCAAAGGGATATACGGAGATCACATGTTGGGGAAACATGGATGCCATGTTTGAGCGGTTAAACCACACAAAGAAGGACCAAGCTCCATCCATCAATTGGGCCTAGGAAGTAGAGGAAGGATGGGTCCTTTACAACATACTTTCAGCACACATCAATGTGAAAGACAAGCGAGTGGTGCATGTTTGTAATCCAGCCTCTCCAATCTTGGATATTTGTTGTAGCCTTTGCCAAGGCCTCTTCGGACCGGAAGGTGCGGTAACCATGGGCCAATGTCGCCACACTTTTCATGTCATTTGCATTGTGAAACCATCACTCATTCGTTCGGTGTGTGCCGAGTGTCGTAGTCCATTGAGTGCTAGGTTCTACGAAATGTTTGGTATCTTGGAAGCTATGCCTCCAGGCCACGAGTACAATCGTTGGAATCTTCCTCTTGATCAAGCGCCGTACAAATTTCAAAATTATCAACATTGGGGGAAACCAATCCGGTGGAATGCAAATGAACAAAGGTATGATTTGTACGAGGAATTTCAGCAACCATTGGATTTGGATGTGTGGATGACTCACAATAGAGAGGTGGAATTGCGGGCTCGAGGAATCGTAGATGACGCGGCCCGTGAAATGTTTTGTCGCAACATGGGAGGACATTGGAGCTTGCAACACGAAAAGTTCTTTCGTTTTCCAGATAAAAAAGTGGAGAGAGGACCAGAAGACAATTGGGTGGAGGTGAACCATGGAAAAGAGTTCGATGAGCAGTATAAGGCATACGACCACACCCTTGTAGGTAGGTCCCTTCTATTGTCGAAGTTGGAAGAGGCTGCAAAAGTTCGTGCTGTCTACGATACAAATGGACTAACAAGCACAGGACATTCATTTGTAGATGTGGCAGCAGCATTTGATAGGCGCATTGACGATATTATAGGGCATTGGAAGGCTTTCCTATTGGATGGAGACTGCCTCACAGAGTCACAGTATGGCAAAGGAAAGGAGATGATGAAGTTGTTCAAGCGATGGTAGATTGTGTGGAGAGCAACTTGAGAACCTTGAAGGCAGACGAAGTCGATTTATCACCGAAAAGAAAACAAAAAAGGAAGCGTGAAGAGGACGATGACTTCTCTCCGGAAACCAAGAAACAATTTCATAAGGTGGACATCGAAATTCAATCTGGAGGGCGAATAGTCCGTCCAAGTCAACAACGGTCAATTCGTCAATCATCTGCTAAATTCCTCGATACAACAGATTTTCCTTTTGTTTTGGGAAAAGGTAGTGGTCCATCCGGTGGAAAGTAGGATTTGAGGAGAATTTTGTTTTTTAAAAACAATGGTCCTTTCATTGTTTAAAAACAAAAAAGAATGTGAAAGATTTAGATCTTAAAAAGATCGTATAGGATTCAATAGTGATATTGGAACTATGTTTTCATGTATTTTGTTTATACATATATATTTATATATAAAGATGCTATATTTTCATATGCGTATAAAAATATTTTTATATGTACATCTTATTTTACGTGGATGCATTCATTTTTGATTGTGTAACATTCAAATTACATAACAATATAAAATTTTCTAATGACTAATGGCAATGCGAAGTCCGCCCCGTCCGCCCTGTTCGTCTGCCCCGTCTGGTCTGTACGCCCGACCGCCCCGGCCGTCCGCCTCCCGTCCGCCTTCCGACGGCGGGAGGGACGCTGCGTCCGTGCATCCAGACGTCCGAAAAACGGACGCTATTTTGGGGCGGACGTTGAGATTCGTCAACCCTGGTGGGAAATTCTCTAGAACAAGACTTTAGCAATGTAGACGAAATGTCTGCAGATAGCGTGGGGAGGGCATCGCGACGTCTGAAACGCAGCATCTATGACGAGGGAAGGAGGGAGCGGAGCAGGGTTGGCAAAAAACCCCACAGCATCACAGTCACTAATGACGGAGAAATTGATGCTGGTTGTGTGGGGAAAAATGCTTGGGACAACTCAGTGAGGACATATGTGCCACGTATTCTTGACATGAGTATCATAGATTGGGAAAAACAGAAGCATGAGAGCGTGCAAAAGTTGAGGAATACCCTGGACAATGACTTCGAGTACTTAGGCAACAAGTTGAGCATGCTGGGCTTCAGGAATGCCATCAAGAGGTACTTGAAGACAGAGTGCTCTAGGTTGAAGGCTCATTTCTTAAGCAGCGTAGAAGATGAATGCCCATCTCATGTGAATCCAGATCAGTGGAGTAGGCTGCAGGATTATTGGAGTACAGAGACGCAACAGAAGAAAGCGGCAACAATGGCCCATGCAAGGAGGCAGGTGAAGAATTTCTCCGCTGTGGGCCGAAAAGGGAAATCCGGAAAGGAGGCAGAGTTGGTGAGATTAGGGTTCTCCATTTTCCACGTTCGGAAGATAGTATTACCTTTGTTCTTGCTTGTTTTGTGCTTTCACTTGTAAAGAATATGTGCAAATGAATATGCCGCGTTTGAATGCTATTACCATGTTGGATGCAGAAGGAGGGAAGGCCTACCAGCTCAGGACTAATGGACATTGCAGATGGAATGCAGTTATCTGCAGGCCATGTTAGACGCGGATCGGTGAGGCCCTTTGAACTTCTCTCACATTTTATGTTTTCATGTTGCTAAACAATGAGTGGCGTCATCTCTACAGTGGTTGTAGCGCAGTCATGACCCAGTCGCATTTTCTGTTGTACGTAGGTGGACAAGTCAAAACGTAGTCATTCAACAGTAGGCAAGTCATTGATCAGTGACCCCATTGGTAAAAACTTGATAATTGACTAACTCTGGAGTTTCCCTTGTTTGAATGGCAGTTGAGAATTTTAGGGTCTCATTGCAGGAGATTCAGCAAGAATATGTGCTATAGAGAAGTCTCAGACAAACTTGAAGGGCGAGTTCTCGAAAGTTCTTGTGAGTACAGCAGCTACGAACAACGCAGTAGAAGAGTTGAAGTCAATGTTCAGCACTTTCATGGAGAAAATGAAGGACACTTCCCATGGAAGCCCCTCAGCATCTAAGTCTCCTGTGGAGATTCAGACGTCCATTTTGCTTCAAGAGGGAGACAGAGCCGACTTAATGACCGATCCTTGTCGAAAAAAAGTGCCCAGGTCTGAGTCACTTCCTCCTCCCGCCCCGTTGCAGACGACTAGTGCGGCTGAAGAACCGCTGCACTTGGAAGTGCAGTCACCCTCTGGAGAAGAAGGCAAGAAATAGGCACCTTGCGCCTGAGAGAAAGAGAGATCATCCCCGACCCCAATATGTCAAACTATGAGTCCAAAGCCGAAAACAACATTGAATCCGCGTATGAAGACTAGCATTCCGATGTGCAATGTGGACGAGACTATTTCGAAATGCACACAGGGAATTCCGAAGGTCGTACAAGGCAATGATTTCTTGGCCGACGCGAGCAACATCCCTGTGGACGGAATTGGCCAATGTCCTCCATCGGAAGTGCAGGATCGGGAGTTTGTGAATGTGGACACCAGCAAAGTGGACTCCAACACGCATATTACTGGCAGTGATGCAAGTAATATTGTAGATCTTGAAGAGGATGGAGAGAACAAAGTGGAGGACCCCAGAGAACTTGTGGAACCAATTGCTGCTCCAACCAAGTCTTCCCCTCCTAAGCAGAAGAAGGCAACAAAAGCAGTGGATGTGGTCCAAGCTGGGAAAAACATGGTGGACAATTCAGAGAAGGCAGTGGAAGCAAGTGGTGCTCCAACGAAATCTTCTCCAAAAAATAAGAAGAAGCTAACGAAAGCATCCACTGAGGTAAATGCAAAGGCAGCACTCCCTGATTCTAGGTCAGGTCAGATGAGAGCTGCTTCGAATTTATGCATTGTACCCATCGAAAATACAAAAGCTAAATTGCTAATTTTCAACATTCATGGGACCTTACTGGATTGTAGTTTGGCTAAGGAGAAGAATCCAAACTCTAGAATTAGGCCCACGTTGAGAATGAAGAGTAGGAGGGTTTTTTTAAGACCATGGTTGCAACCCTTTTTGGCACGGTGCTTCTTTAATTTCACAGTGGGATTTTGGGGTAGTAAGAGTCAGTCTTACATGGAAGACATTGTGCCCACAATGACAGAAAGGCAAGGACATTGTGACTTCAGTCCTCTCTTTGTGTGGGGTAAGAAGAAATGTGAGGCTGTACAGTTTGAGGGCGGCAAACCAATAGCTTGGGGGAAGCCTTTGTCAAAAGTTTACAGTGAATGGCCTCAATTTAGCCCCTCAAACACTATGGTCGTTGACAACAATGCATCAAGAGTGTCATGCAATCCGCAAGCCAATGTCGTCATCACCAGTGCGTTCTATGTTGTTGATTTGGCAAAACTAGCTGATGACAACAATTACTTGAAGTCCACATTGTGGCCACTTTTGAAAGCTCTGTATGTCGCTACAGATGTGAAGGAGTTCCATGCACAGAATGCTTCACATGTGCAGAACAATGCAGTTCAAGGGCATGATTTGACACAGAATTCAGATCTCAGTGACAATGCGCTTACAGAGGAAGGTGAGGGGACTTATGGACCACAAGGTTCAAGCTCATTCGTGTCCCTTCACCTTCTAATTGTTTTCAATTCTAACAAAAAATTTGTGTGTGTTTGTTGAAGGCACGGAAAAGAGAGACAAGGGCAAAGACGACAGCGGCAGAGGACAAGAACCGTGACTCTTCCAAAAAAAAGGTGAGATGTTGAAGCCTGAATGTGTTGGAGTACACAAATTTCATTCGGGGAATTAGAAGGCTGAGGTCAATGTTGTTTCAATTGTATGACTCAGGAATGACTGCCTAGTCATTTGGTAGTTGCATTATCCTCATCCAGTCCTCATATGTGACTCAACTGGGGAAGTTGTTAGTCAATTTTCAGTTATTTATTGTATGAGTGACTACATTGGCAATGAGAAGTATGTTTTGAAGGTCCCACGGACAAGAGTACTTCCTGTATCTAACAAAACAAATCTATCTTTCAGCTCAACTTGTATGACAATGTGTACCTCGTCAATCCACAATCCACTTGGCAAAAGGTGGCTTTGGGAAGAATCAACGGTATAGGAGGGATAGATAAGTTCCATGGCATGCTCATTCTGGATGGTTGGTTTAGAGTGGACGTGCGGGAGGTTTCGCAACCGAAGTTGTCGTTGATGTTTCCCAAGCCGGAGGCTGACCAAGAAGTAATGCACGACGTTCAAGGTGGAAACGTCATTTGGGATTCCAAGTACATAAAGTTGAACCCATGAGATTACTTCGTTGCTGGTGTAAGTATAGTGTAACATTTGCATGCAAGACTGATAGCCTTCTATAGTACAGAATTGTCGTACTTCTAAAGGAAGAGGGCACATATTTTGATTTTAGAGTGGTCAATGCCTTGAATTCTCACAAAACCTTGTGTGTAATAAGTCAGAGAAATGCAATCATGGATGTAGACATTGACAAAATGCTTTAGTTGTCTTCCATTTTGTAATGGTATGTGCATCCATTGCTTGTACAACTATTTTTCTTCTCAATAGTTCTCATGTTTGGTTGGCTTACTTGGCTATCAATTTTCTATCATTTTCATGAAAGCAAATGCTGAGCTATACAACCACATCATACTAAAACAGCTTCTAAGCTTCATTACGTTGTCAACCCTAGTATTGAAATATAACTAAGATACAACTCAGGTGCAACTGCAGTAGCACTTAAGCATAGGAGACTGACTACTGTTTAACTACCACTTCACTAAGCTGCAGTTGCAATTGCAACAATACACAATGACATGACTGTAGTTCAACTAAATCCCTACTAGGGAATAACTACACCAGAACTTGTTGTCCATCTGAACGTCTGAACATTGGATTAAACCGCCTACCAGCAATTGCCATGTGGACTAAGTAGGGCCCACCATCAGAACTCAACTACAGTGGGACTAAAAAATGACTACACTATAACTGACGAACCCAAGTGCCACGTCATGCAGACCTGAACACGTCAGAGGCCACGTAGGAATAATTCATCCAAAACTTTCCTTGTACGATGACGGATGGTGATATTAAGAATGCAGTCATGTCCTAAAGGACTCGTCCACAATGACTACGGAGCCCCATTTTCACAGGCAGTCATATATGTCCGAAATGACTGAAAATGTAGTCATTTACGTAGTCATAGAATGCCTATATTCTTGTAGTGTAGAGGCTTGAAATCTCAAACGGTTATATAGAGATGAAATTTATCTTGATTTTCCACACTAACCTAGTTCAAAGCTTAAAATAAAAAGTTGTTTTACTAAGCCTAAATGAGGTTTCACATTCTATTTTGAACACAATTCTTGTTTTTAATTTAACTAGGAATGATTAAGCTCTTACTAATCTTACATATCCTATATGAGGTTGTTCTACCACCTCTCTTGTATATAGAGCTTGTCTTTCCTTTTTCGGCACTCATGAAAATTGACTTTTGAATCCATAAGAGATAATTGTTGAATGTTTTTTGTTTCTTTGAATTTAATGCTGAATATTCAAAAAATAATATTTTAAAGTGCTGAAGCTTGTTTTAAATTGCTATTAAATATCTAGCTTCAAAGTGTCAAACCTTTTATTTGCATTGAATATAGTAGTGTAGATCTCCGTAATTTTAAAGATAGATAGATAAAAACTCTCGCCTTCATAGAAGGCTAGCATGAATAAAGTGTTTGTTCATAATGATAATGAACCAATGTCCAATGGATCAAGGGCTTATTGATGCAAAACTACTTTTCCTTTCAAGAATAAACACTTTAGTTTCAAGTAACCATTTAAAAAGTAACCAAGGAAGAAAGGTAGGAGGGTATGCATTGTATGTGCAATGGATTTATAGTGATGTAATTACGATATATTACTCTATTGGAAGTGGTTGGTTGTTTTATATTTTTTCTCTTGTGAAGGATGATAGATGTAGCATATTGTATGGCAATTGTGTTTGATTGTTTCAAAAGTATGTTTCAAAGCGGCTTTGGGTAATTTGAGTTTAGTTTTAAAGATTTTCATTGATGGAGCATGTGTTGTTCCTCTAGGTCATGTTGTAATGACAATAAGTGGATCAATATTCCATCCTTGGGCCATGATGTTATTGATAAGTGAAACACACTTTTTCCACTTCAAAATGCAAGACCTTGTTTTGACTTACTATTACGTTGTAAAAGGAAGTAGAATTTTCCTATATGTTCTTTTGGAAACTCTCTTTTCTTATCTATCTCAAAACCTAAGCTTGTCTTGAATTTGTATCTCCTTCCGATCTTTTACGATTATTCTTTGAGAATTTGTCTTTGTGGTTAGTCTTTGTAGTCTTGTAGTCGTATAGGTTTTGTCTTCCTTTATTGTCTTGTATATTGTCTTCTTTTTGTGTTGTATTGCTCGAGAGTTGGTCTTGCAGAAATTGCTTGGAAGTTGGTCTTTGAATGGCTTGGAAGTTGGTCTTTAAATTGCTCGTAAAATAATGCCTTTACAATGGGAAAAATTCCCTTTATATAGTTTCCCGTGGTCACAGGAGACTAAGGAGAAAACCCTAACCATTTGACCTTTGGTAATAGGTCCAAGTCTATTCCTCCTATAATATCCTAACTAACTTTTCCTTAACTAATTCTTTCCTATAATTAGCCTAGTAATTCTATGCACTAAGTAAGTTGTATTGCCGCTTTGGTCTTCCTTGTCTGTGCTGAAGTAGTCTTTTGTAAAATTAATAACTTGTGAATTAAGATATTTTACTCATTATTAATTTGTTCATCTTGTAGTCTAAAGTATATACTTTAATATTCTGCATTATTATATCCAATAATTTTTTTTTTCCTATCTAATTAATTCTTGAAAGTGCTCCAAAAATACAGGACTCAACATAATTTGTCATTTTCAGAAATTAATAACTTTTGTATTTAATATTTTTATACGTGTAAATATTTATGTTCCCTATAGTCTAACATATTTTATCCTTTGATGTAATTATCTTTAGATTTCTAAAATATCAATAATTATTTAGGGAAATCTAAAGTAAGCCAATTACTAATTTCTTTAAAGGACAACATAATGGTTTAACAATAAGTGGTTGATATTTTTTGATTTTGTTGTCTATTGTTATTTGTGAGAATCTATCATTAGTGTATGTGAACTTTATGAATTGTGTAGTGAGATTATTATCTAAATTAGTTGGTGGATTATTTTGGTAGGGAAGTCCTTTGACACATAAGATGTCTGTTTTTAATTTAGTATTATTGTAACATCTTTGTCTTTCACAAGAGCAAGATAAGAGCCATGAGGGTACAATATTTTTTTGGTAGATTGTTGTTAAATATACCAACATTCATTAGGGTATAGTATTTAGTTTTTTTGTTGGATATGATTAGCTTTTGTAATTGTAATTCCCATTCTACTTTATTATGTCTTTTGACTTTAAGGGCATGTATATGTTGTTGATTATATTTTAGAAGTATGTGGAGCCATGTGTCTATATCTTGTGATCTACATATAGAGCATGTAATTGATGGGAATCTTTCTATGCCAAAAAATAGTTGTTTTTTAGCATTTCCTATGTATTGGCCAGTGTGGAATAGTTTTAAGGACTACTAGTGTGCCTTGTATTGTTGCTTTGGTAAAAAAAAAAAAAAAAAAGTAATTTTTCTAATTTTTTTAATTCATAAAAACTTTGAAAATCAATAACTTTGAAATTGTAGATTCGAACACCATGAAACAAAATATGTGCACCCTTCCTCGCCAAGGACTTTCCAATGGTACAAAGAATGCAATCAAAGAATGTATAATCCAAAAAATATCAACATAATCAACAAATCAAAACAACCAACCTAACTTAAAGTATAGATGCACAAGAATCTAGGATAGAACTACCTATACCCAACTAGGGACTCATATCCAACCTATAGCATGCATTTATTTCCAACTAAGGTTAGAATAGATTCCAACCAAAGCTTGGAATGTGTGTTTTCTTGCTTTTCAAGGTTGGGACCAATAAGGTCATGATACATGTTCCAAAGTAGTAAGCACAAATGTAGTTCTTGAATGATTGGAATTGCAAAATTCTAAACTTTGGCTATGTGTTCTACCTACTTTTTGCCTTCCAAAAATACAATAATTTCAATTTTGACAATGAAATTATAAAAAAAAGTCCTATTTCCCATATTTTTTATCTTTCTACAAACTAAAAATATGCACCATTCTTCTTATACTTGTCGTGTATTGCAAACTAGCTTAAAAGATCAAGTATGGGTGGTTCTACCTTAGTCTGGGTTTCTTCCTACAATACATACCTTAGTTATTCCCATGGCCAATGTTTCACACGAGATTTTGATAGGATAGTCAAACCGGGCCAGGGAAGATTAACCCTTCTATTGCCCCACTAGAAGGTAAATGTCAAAAATTGCCCCCTCTTTTGTGCCACTTAAATTTTGTATTTCATCATGCCCCCCAATTAATTTAGGATCTCTGATTGCAAATATGAGTTCACAATTTGCAAATTTTTTCATATGTGACAAATAAAAAAATTCAGTGTTTTCTACAAGAGTCAAACATGGGGCAACAGAGGGGTCAATCCTCCGTGGCCAGTCAGACGGTGGTTATCTCAAAACATAACCGTGGTGGCTAACTTTTATCACAGAAAACAAGAAACATTCCGTTGAGCCAGGGCCCTGGACATGTGCTCAGGCATGAAAGTCCGAGCCACGGAAGGACAGAGTTTCATCAAATTGTGACAATTAGATGCATGGGCCCTAGTGAGCCCTCATGATGTGCTCTGTCCTTCAGTACTTGGGGCTTTGCCATGTGAGACTAATGGACAAAATTAGGAAGGGGAGCTGTAGAATCTTAAGTGGCCAATTCTAGTGACATGTGTATCTTGTGGGTGGGGGAGCGATCCAGTAAAAACAGCACACGTAATAATTTCCTTCAAAATAGACCAATTTCTACTAATAAGGTTGTTCATTGATTTTGTTGAAACATGAAATCATTAATCTTTTTCGTCCATCGAGACTGACAAGACAATCAGTGTTCACTTTTTGTTTTCTAGTACTAAATTTGCTCATTGATCTCACATGGCAAGAGGCCCTTAGCCTATCTCTCTATAAAACAACAAAACTCCATTTTCATTATTTGAGGTTGGTGTAACGTCTTAGAAACAATGTTGTAGACATTTTGTGTTCTTTGGATGATGATTTTAAGAGGGGATGGAGGATGGATATAAATGTTTTTTCGTCCAATTTTTTGGGAGTGGGGGAGTTGCTTGAGTGCATTTTAATAAAGTAGTAATGAATATTCCCTCACTATTGTATTACTATTAGTGTAGTTGGTTGGCACCTCTTTGCTAAATATTATTATTTAAAAAATAAATAAAATTCAATAGATGCTAGAATTAGGCTTTTTTTAGTTTTTCAATATTCTTAATTTGAATATAAAATGTTTAAATAATAATATTAATTTATTTTATATTATTGCATCTATTTTTAGGATTAGTTTCCACTACCCTTGTCCTATAAGTACAATATTGATTTTTCAATAGAAGAAGATGCTTAATCTATGAATCTTTGCCTATTGAAAAATCAATAGCCTAATTAGAGGGATCTGTAAAAGTACTTAGAGGGATTTTAGCTCCTTCATAGAGAACAAAGAGTAGAAAAATACCACTACAAGGGTGATCCATGGATCTACAAGGATAGTGGATTTTGTCCACTTTTTGCTTGGTATGAATTTTAATCATAAAATGATATTTTTTGAATCTGAACCCAACTAGTGAAATGAATTTTATCAAGTTCAATTTCTACTACAATTTGAAAATTTTGAAAAATTATTTAAATTAAATATTTAATAGCAAGTTGAACTTTGGGCATGTAACCATAGTTCACTAATTTCATAATTTTTTAATGACACAAGAATCTTGATTTATATTAAGATGTTATAAATTTTCCATCTATAGTAAAAATTTCAAGTTTTTTGAGCCTATCTTGTATTAATGAGTTTTTTTTAAACTTTTTCCATAAATAATTAATAGTAGTTTGATATTTTTAATTCTTTGAAAATAAATGTAAAACATTCCATTCACATATGGTTGCAAAATGGTAGCAAATAGATTGAAGGATTATAGGATTTGAATCTATGGTCATCAACTCATTTTTTTAAGGTTAATTTCTTTTCATCTCAAGTATGTCCTACGTGATTGAAAGCTCTTAAGAACAAGATGTGTTACTTTAAAAATACATAACTCTGTTAGGAGAAAGACTCTATAATAGCTTCTATTTGAAGCTACTTCAAGAAGAGAAACCTCATTCATGCTTTTACCATATATTTGCAACTTCAAGAAGAGAAATTTATTGGAGAGAGTTTGGGCTTGTGGAGGGCCTTCTGATAGAGAATTTTTTTAATATTTAAAAATAATATATATTAAAAAAAAAATTGAAAATTGATATGACAAGGCACACAAATTGACTTTTCATTGATAATTTCTCAGGGAACTAGATTGGATTGATATTTTCTGCAATTGCACATTCTCATGCAGTCAAATGATCTACCTAGGCCTGAAAGTTTTTTTTAATGTCAATCATTATTTAATAGAATTCAGATATGAACTTCATATTTGCTTGTGAGTGAGTGAATAATGTAGAATTGTATTTGGCATTATTGACTTAAGGGAAGGTAACTTCACTTGATTGTGTCCAAATAAACAATTGAACATAGGTCCTATTATTAAATTGTCTAATTTTCAATGGAACTTATTGGAAGTCAAAAGAATATTCTAGATTTACTTGAAATACCACATTTGTAGAGTGAGTTGGGCAAATAATTATTTCAAATCCCAATCTAAATATTCTAGATTCTCTTGGAGCAATTGTAATTTATACATTTAAGAACTAAAACTTGCTTCAATAATATAGATATGAAATCTTTTACACCTTAAAGTAAAACAAAATTTAAAAATTTACAATGTTTTGAAAAATATCAAAACTTATGCTTTTCATCCATTTGCAAAATTTAGGCCATAGCATCATTTCAAAGATATTTTTTTTCTTAAATTCACTTAATATACAAAGACAAGACTGTCCTTCATTTTAAATGGCTTTGCACTAATTTTGGCATGAAGAGATTGATCTATACAACATTCTAACATTTGAAATTTAAAGACTCGTATAATACACTATAGGATGAACTAGAAATGATCTTTGTTGCCATTGCTTTCCAAGATGCATTGCAACACATTCTTTTAATCAATTATGTGCATCATGAACCTAGTCTTTGTACAAAAATGTGAACCTAAAAATGCATTATATGGTTCTAAAATATAAGTCAAATGCAAGGGCATGAAGAAGTACAATAACAATGGTTCATATTGCAATCTATACTCTCTCTAAAATAGCTAATGCAATTATATGATCTCAATTCCATAAAAACTTTCAATTATAGTGAGAACCAACATTATTTGCATGTTTTTGTCAAATTGTAAATATTTTAAATATTATAAAGATGTCAACTTCCTTCAACAATCTAAAATGATGTATACTAATATAGCAAAGTACAATTTTTTTGAGTTCTAAGAAAAAATTGACAAGATATGAAGTAATTTCAAATTGTGGAGCACAAAATCGAGTTTTAGACATGGCTAAGTTTGAAATTCATTTTCTTTCAAATTATAGCTTATTTTTTCTTAAAACTTCTATAGTAATTAATATGTTATATGCCACATATTATAACTTTTGTACATGGACTTTTGGACTTTGCCCATTATTGCTTATAATATGGTTGTTTGAATGAAAATCTATACTTGTTTTTGTTTGTCACTATATTTATATAACCACGTATTGACTAAATTAATTTTGACCTAAAGGTTGTCACTAGATTTTATTTTTAAAAATAAGAATAAATTAATACAAATTTTTAAATGGTCATATCCACCTTTATTATTAATTTCAACTACATTGGACCTTTATTGTCAAAGGTGTGCTTGAGAAACACTTTAGTTAACCCCTAGAGTTCCTTGACTATGTTTTTGCCAGAAACGCTCCAAAATTGCCATTTCTTATACAATTTTCAAAATTTAGAAAAAAACAACATTTTTGGACACATATAACCATAGGATCTTGTAGTGCACTATTTTGAAAAGATGTGATAAAAATTTCAGAAATTTCCACCATGTTGATTGCAAGATATTAGCATTTGAAGTGACAAAAATCATTTTTTTTATCCCTGTGAAAAACCAGGCAGCTAACTTCACAAGGTCACATTTGTATGGAAAAATGTTCAAAATGATTGAAACTCTTTGGATTCATTCTTTAAGGCCCGTTGGCTACATGCTTGAAAGTTTTTAGATCATTTGAAATTGTACAACATATAGGAAAAAAATAGTAAGTAGAAAAGATGTAGAGAATGGTTCAAAATACTAAATTATTAACAATTTATTTATGGAAACAAAAAATGCCAACCCCAATGGTTGTAATGTTGTAATAAACAATCTTCATCTAGTGTTTTTTAATTTTTTTCCAAAAATATTGAAAATTGAGTTCAATAAAGGACTTCAAAGTTTATTCTGGGGTAGAGAATCCATGACTGCCCGCAAACTAAAACACCTTGTAACTTTTGACTCATTGTTCAAAATGAAATGATTCAAAGCTTTTGATGTACATATAGATCTAGAACACCAATTTCAAATTTGGGTTTTAGAAAAAAATGATTTTTTCAGATTTGCCTAGATTGCCTAAGTTGAGAAACAAACTATATGTTAGGCTATAACTTTTGACTCATGTTTCCAAATGTCCTGAAATTTATTGCTCATGAAAGATATTCCTCGTCCACACCTTCTATCAAAATTTGGGCCAAAAATATAGAAATCTCTAATCACATGCACCTACCCAAAATTTCTACGTTGCCAAAAAACACAATTTGGTCTTTCAAGGGTTAATAAACTTGACAAATTAGAACTTCATACATGTCTTTTTTTATTTTCATGCAAAATAAGTTTTTCTTGTTTTTAAAAAAAGAAAAAGGTTTTGTGAAGTCAAGAACAACACTTGTTGCAAAAAATTTATATAAATAAGCTTTAAATCTACCTTATATAGTAAGATGCTACAAAAATTTTCAAAATTCTTTAATATTTTTCAATTGAAAAAAACAGATTGATGTCAAACTCCTAGCCAAATTATGTACATGTCCTGAAACAATGAATAAGCCATTAAAGAAAATCTAGGGCCTAGAGAAGACCGCTAGTTCTAGACCAACAATGGAAATTAAAACTAGGTGTTATGTCAAATTGCTAGTCCACATCCGTGGCTTCATGAGGCCCCATATTTCTCTAATCATAGCAAGAAAATAATAAAAGATAAGCAAGTTCCTTTTCTTAATTAGCCAATGGCTAAAATCATAACAGTAGGCAAGTTATAGAACAATTTTTTAATAAGGGGAGATTTTTAATTCAAATAAAAAAAACAAATTATATTAATATGAAAATTTGGTTGAAGATCTTGCACAAAAACATGAAGCATGGAGTGATGAAGAATAGACAAAATTTTCTTTTTCAACATATTTGGATGCATTTCATCTATTTGAGGGTGAATGCGAAAAAGATTAGTACTATTTTGCATCACATTCAGAGTGAAGAAGTTGTCATTAGTTATAAATTTTGAAGCATGAACCTGATGAATTTGAAATATTTATTAGAGATGGCTAATTTGATTGTAATCATATTCCATACTTTTTTTAAATCTAAAAATTATTTTATCTTTAAAAGTCAATTTTGCTAATTTGTCACACTTTGAGGTTTATTTATTTTTTAATATTAGAGAGTAATCAAAATGAATAATTTAGAGCTAAAATTTTTGTGGTCTTTTTCCATAGTAGGCAGGCATGTGCCTATGATGGGGCATCTAAAAATACATTACTTTATGTCTTCCATGTTTATACAAATAGGGCTCCTTGACACATGCACTTTTAAACATTGAAGAAGACTTCAACTTCATTATTTTGATGAATTTGATCACCATTAAATCCCTACAAAATTGTTCATAATTTTCTATTTATTATTAAATTATATCTCATTGTATTTTTTTCTCGTGACAAATTATCTTTTTTTCTTCACATTGTATTATTTTAGTACTTGCAAGTAGTCCATAGTACTTGCAACAATACTTTTAGACATTGATTTTTTTTTATCAATGGCTAAGATTGTTCTCTTACAAAGTACATACAATACTCAATGTCTAAAATCTAATTTTTTGGCACAACACTACAAAAAATAGTTGGACTTTTGTGTAACCACCTTTGATATAGTTCCTTCAATAAGCTTTAGAAAATTTCTAGCATTCACCCATGGGATATTGGATTTTTTTAAGGTGCATTCACACCTAGGGAGAAATATAAAACCCAAGAGGTTAAGATTTTGCACCAAGATAGAGACAAATCTTTACCAGAGGCCAACATTACAAGCCTCAAAAAGAATGCGGGTACAAAATGATGGTTTAGAATATCACCACCTGTCATTTTTTGGAGCAATATTTAATGACATCTAAAGTCATTACAAGAAACATTTGCCCTATTTTTTTTATCTTCTTGGTCTTGGATAGGTGTTTTTTGGCTCATAACTTTTGTGGTATATGTTGGTTTTATATGAAGTTTGGAAATAAGATATTTGTGGTAGTTGTTGACATGGAATAATTTTTCTCAATTAAAAAAAAATATTTTACTATTTTTAAACAACCCCTAATTGGATGTTTATCTTGGCTACTTTGGATTTTTTTTAGTACTATCTTTGATCCAAAAATGAAAATTTAAAGCTCAAAATTGAGATTCAAAGACTTATATTAAAGTTACAAAAGCCCACAAAGAGATTTTCTTTAAATAATAATTTCTCCACCTTCCACATTTGCTCAAAGTGCACTACCTTTGTGCAAGTGCAAAGAGCATAATTTCTTTTCACAAAGATGAAAATGGTTGAGAAAGAGAACCTTGAAGTTTGAAAAAATTGTTTTTTTGTCTTATTTTTTTGAATTATTTTACTATTTTCTAAAAATCAAATACCAAAGTGTCCATTTTCTTAGTATTTTTCATTGTGTTTTTTTTGTGCATAAATTTTTGAGATAAAATTTTCTAGGTTTGAATTTTGAGAAACATATTATTTTAAATGTTTTACAAATTATGTATATTTTATTTTATTTAAAAATAATAATTCCAAAAGTCATAGTATTTGGATAAATGCAAAAAACATCAACCATTTTTGTTGCATTGTCCATAGTACTCACAATTTTTACGGAAGTATTGTATAATTAGAATTTTATCTTTCTTAAATGTAAAAAAATGTTTAATGTATACACCTTTAAAGAGAAGGTACCCTAGGAAGAAAAAATATAGAATTTTTTTAAAGTAGGAGAACTAGAAAAGTGCAAAATCTCGTGAAAATAGATACTTTGATGTTTTAATTTGTAAAAAATAGAAAAAATAATTTTCATAGAAACTAAAAACTGTCAATTTGAGAAGATTTCATCAAAATGAAGAGATTTCAATATTTCACCAAAAGAATGATCTTGAAACCAATTTCAATGTTCAAAATTGTGCACGCAAGAGAGCCCTATTTGCAGGGTTGACAAATCAATACGTCCGCCCCAAAATAGCGTCCATAACCCGGACGTCCGTCCTCATGGATGCCAACGGACACAATGTCCCTCTCGCCGTCGGAAGGCGGACAGACGGGGCGGATGGCCCGAGGTGGACGCCCAGATCATGCGGACCACATCAATCCGCGTATCGATCGAACGGCTGTAACCGGGCGGATGGGTATCGGGGCGGATAGGCGAATATGCGGACAAGGCGGTCCTAGTGGACGCTGCGTCCACCGGGACCGCGAATGTCAACGGACATTGCGGACACAGCGTTCGCGTCCGGACGGCCCGACCGTCCTGTCAACCCTGCCTATTTGCATGAATGTAGAAGACATAAAACACTATTTTCTTAAGTTCTTTTTGGTGAGTACATGCCTCTCTAGTTTGGAAATAGACCACACAAATTTAAGCTCTAAATCATTAATTTTGGGTAGTCCCTGGTACTAAAAACCCCTAAGCTACTAAGTATGACAAATTAGTTAAATTTAAATTTAAATATAAAATGATTTTTGAAAATTTATGAAAAAAAAATTATCTAATTATTGTCTAGTTATTGATCTTCAAAACTTAAAATGTCAAGTATATTGGCTTCAAATTGCTAAAATTATGGCCAATGACAACTTTGAAACGTCAAATGTGACGCAAAATAGTACTACTCTTTCTTGCATTCACCCATTCACTAAAATAGGTTGTTTTGAGCCAAATACAACAAGTGTTTCTTGCAATGATCATGTTTAATTTTGTTTTGAAGTATAAATAATACCCTAGATATTATCAAATAATTCACATTTAAGAAATGATAAGTTGTATTGATTCTAAACAAAGGATATCAATTTGTACTCCCTTTTCTTCTGTTGGAATGTGACACATTTCATGGCAAACAAGTTATTTGTTTTTGTGTAGAGTAGTCTACTCTAAATGTATCCATGCTCTAAAAGTGATCATGACATAGAAGTACATTTTGCTTTCTTCAATGTATAGGTACTGTACATTTCAAAAGGTGGTTGCTTCTAGTGACCACTGCATTTCAACTTCAAAAATTTGTAACTAATTCTACAAAAGTCCAAAAAAACATGAAACAACTTGGATTAGATGCCACTTCTATTTTCCTTCCTTTGAAAATTTGCTGAAAATTGTTTCAAGAGTTTAGCTTCCCCCCTAAGGCAATCAACTCTTGAATGGTCCCTTTATGAGCAAACTACCTTATATAAGAGTATCAAATCACCCAAGGATACAATGATCTCAAAATGGGTTCAGGGTAATTAGCCAAATGTTGATTTTTGGAAGATTTAAAAAAAATTTACATTGGGGGTTGAAAAACTTAAGTAGAAACTGAGCGAAATTTAGCCAGTTTTGAGATCGCCGGCAAAGAAGGTCCGCATGGAATGATTCCATATTCGTCCTCACACGAAGGTTATGATATTCCTGAGCTTTGTTCGAACCACCGCTCGATCTTGGTCCTTGAAGGTGGCATGGTTATCTACTTATCCTCACACAGTTTATCACATGGGCTATATTACAAATTCCTCTTAAAGTTTCCTCCACAAGGCTGTAATTTATCAACTCCACACTTTTGGTGTGGATGTACAGTACATTTTCCACCCTTTCTTAACCTGAAATCGGTGAATGTCCTGTGAATATCCACTTTGGGTTCAACCTAATTCTTGACGTACACTGCCACCCTCCAGGCCGTACTGTTCTGGATTATTGTTGTCTTTCATGTTACACTTGGCACTCAAATCTGTTTCACTTGTTTCAAAAACCAACAAACCAATATAAACAAAAGACTGGGAGGGTGAATGGATCGACATCTGTTCTGGACAGAGCCACGGGCACTGCAGGGAGTGCAGGGCTGGCGGATCCATACATATCCATGCAGCAGCTGAGGCTCACTGTTTGTTCTGATTTGTTTGTTTGTTTGTTGTGGTGAGATCTTGTACTTAAGGTAACAACACCTAAATAATTTCAATTGTTCTCTAAAACTACATAGATTAGATTATTGCTTAAAATGTACTTCCACTATTCATGAGTCCATGTTTGATTCTAGAACATTAGAAGATTTTTGGGGCCTTTGGATGCCTGCGAGTTATCACAACCTGCGAACGCAGGAAACAAGTTCGGCACATCAGTTTGACGTGGCTGAGCCCTTGCCACGTCATTGACCACATTTTTTTTGGCATTTGGAGACTATATATATATAATTATTATTATTTTATTATTTTATTATTTTTATTTAAAAAAAAAATTATTTTATGAAAAAAAAATTCTGACAACGGACTATTCCCCTCGCTGTACGGAATAGTTGTGGGGGAACAGGCCCAAAACAGGCTTCTAGACCCCCCCAAACTCTTCTAATGCACTTATTTTCAGCACTTCGAAAATTTGTAGTTTATTCATATGGTGTCCCAAAAATGCATTCTAAGATAATCTACTGTAGAATCCCCTTTTGACATCCGACAAGACCCCACTAAAAAAATTTTCAATATAAAATATTGGGAACCATGCTAAATTGCTTATTTATGTGCATTTAGGTGTAGTTTACCTTAGACCATGCCATTTGTGCATGCATTTCTTGATATTGTTGGAAAGCTCTCTGCAAGGAGGGGTGCATGGGTATTGTTTCACATGTGGCATTCCAACTCAAGGCAAAAAAGATATTGAATTTGAAAGTTTTTATGAGTTTAAAAAAAATAAAAATAAAAAAAATGTTACTTTCATTTTTTTTGCCTATGGTAACAGCACAAGACAAACTCAAGGCACTTTTCTATAGGGCACCTTGACATCTAGGCTCTGGACCTCTAGGCGCTTTCCATTCGAGCGTGTCCTGACTTTGATGTCTAGGAACCCCTTCCAACTTCTAGTCCGCGCAAAGTGCAAATGCAAATCTGGAGGACTTGAAGGGATGACCGGACCCTCCCTCTTTTGCAGCAATAAGATAAAACCTCACACTTTCAGGAGTTGTAAATGGAATTATCTTGCTCTCAAATAAATTGCTCTAGAGTTACTAAGTCCAAGGAGGTTTGCTTTTAATTTGTCATAGAAAGCACCCCACCCCGGATGGAGTCATGGAGGTCTAGTTCACCTTTTGGCTTCCTCCAAGAACCGGAGGTCTAGGCACCCCATGGAAACGGGCTCTCGTTGAAGGAGTGGATCCATTTATGATCAACATTCTACTTTTATAGTGTAGACTATTGAATTTCTAATTAGTTGTGCGTAGGTGATAGTTCATGTACAACAGGAGTAGTAGGAATATTTGGAAGGTGTACATTGAAACCATAAAATGATCACAATATGTACATTGAAAGCCACATTGATCACCTCTATTGATTTTGTAACCAATCTATGGTTGGAAATTGGTTTGCCTGTTAATCAAGAATGGGATAAATAGAATCTTCATGGAAAAAAATTATGATAATTTTGTTTTTGAGCAAAAAAATGTCAGAAATTATGAAATCCTTCTTAAATCTATTTCTGTACACGGAGAAATTTTCTCTTCAACCTCCCCCGTGCCACAGATAGACTAAACTGCTTTGATCGGAAAATGGGTGATCACCCTGATAGTAGGGATTCCATGTCAGGCCGCGGCTATCCTAGCTGCTTGCTGGACTACTGGGGTGGGAAAAGGTCAGCCCTAGTGACGCAATTGTAGTCTGTCCTGTCACCCTATCATCCCACGCGAAGTCCGGCTATCCACCAAACACGTCCAGAGAGAATGGATCTGCTGCAGGGCAGCTGCGCGGCGCCTCATCGCCCGGCTTCCGGGGAAGTTGTCAACTCCGTCCATTTCTGCATTCAATGACCACCGCCACGCATCCAGGTCGACTAGCTTGGCCTGGAGTCCCTGGACGGACTCACATCACGACCTAGCTTCTCCGCTCTTCTCAGCACAGTCACTTCGACCACGGTTTCAACGTGCCATGGAATCCAAGCACGCAGCGTCGCGTTGCAGCAAGTTAAAAGGCTTTCACGCGGAGTCTCGAACAAGGGAGGAATCTAAACAGTCACGAGCATCTCGGCGTCCTTGTTCAAGGAATAAAGTTGGGCCACGAAGTTCATGCGCTACCTAGCTTGCTAGCTTCTGATGGTCTCTTTCCAGCTTTCCTCGATCCCCATTCCCTTCCTAGTGTGCAAAACTGCAGATAAGGTAGAAACTGTACCTGTTTCGGATAACCTAAGCATTTCAGCATGTAGGATGTGGGAAATTTCTTGAGAAATTGAGGTTAATGTGTGCAAACATACTTTGAAAGAATGCAAAAAAATGAAAACAGAATTTTTTTTACCTAAGAATGAATATTTTCTTGAATATAAATGTGGATTTTTCATCCGGATCCATTCCACTTTCATACTCACCTATTGTGGTTAGCTTTGGCACTTTTGTCTAGGCCAAGAGGGAAGGGAGATGAGTCATGAGTGAACAAGAAGGTACAAACCAAAAATCTTTTTCAATGACCATTGCACCCAGTTGTTGTCTACAATAAATAAGCCTATGAAGCAATTACAAAGGGCCTGTTCAAAATACTTACTTCTACCGTCATCATTTATTCATTTGTGCAGATGATGAGATGCCAGTAATCAACTGGGAAGAGTGGAACTTCGATATCTTGAGGGCAACAAACTGAAGGGTAGTCTCCCTAGTCCCTACAAGTGTAAGTTCATATTCCCTGCCTTCCAAGTCCCTGCCTTCCAAGTCCCTGCCTTCCAAGGGCAACAAATTCCATGGAAAATAATGATTTAAGTTAATTCACAGGTGTAGTTATTTACCTGGTAGCTGGAGCTAGCTCATTCAAATAGCATGTGCCAATAGTATGTGTCAAATGAACCATATTAACTGAACTTGGAACAAACCATTAGAAGAGTTTTGAGGGGTCCAGAATCCTATTTCAGGCCTGTTCCCCGCAGTGAGGGGAACGGCCCGCTGTCAGAATTTTTTTTCATAAAAAAAAATTTAGTTTCCAAATTCCAAATACAAATTTAAAAATAAAAAATTTAAAATAAATGGTTAATGACGTGGCAGGGTCTTGGCCACGTCAAACCGCTACACTGAACCTGTTTCTTGTGTTTGCAGGCTGTGATAACTCGCAAGCATCCAAAGGCCCCAAAAATCTTTTAATGCATGGTAAAACACTCAAAACTACCATTTTTATTACAAAGTGTAAAAAAATTTTGAAGACTAATTTTTTTTTTAATCTAAGATTAGGATGATAACATCTTGCACTAAACTAGTGTGAGAATATATAGAAGAAATTTCATAAGCTTCCATCTCATAGATTGCAAGATATTTGTGTTTAAAGTGAAGATAACAATTTTTTTGCACTAGTGTAGTAGTGTATGACTAGATTGTATGACTTTCAATTTTCTTTACTTAAATTTTTTGCACTAGAGAATTTGAATTAAAAAGAAAATTATGTTGAAGAATGTGTTGAGAGTTGGGGGAAAATTTTTTTTTTAATGCATTGGATTTTCACTCTTAAAAAAATTGTTAAGTAGAAATAAATACAAGCTAGAAGGAGAAATTAAATTGTTAATAGATCTAAGATGGAATTGGAACACACTAATTGCAACAATGAGATTGTTCTGAAAAGCAGACTAGTCCCTATGGAACTTTTTTTTTAATTTTAAAAAATTGAGTTAAAAAAAAAATTCAATACATTATTTTCTAAAGAAGATGCTGTAACTACTTGAAAAACAAAAAAACAATATGCTCCATAACAACTAATCCAAATGGAATGAATCAAATCTTTCTATGTAGATTAAAATATGATCTACAAGAGACAAATATTTAAGAAATGTGTTTCAAGTTTCTGTGGATTTTGTCCCCGAAGGAAATTTAGCCCTCTAGGGTTAATCTGTGACGATCATGGCCGAGCTACAACGCTGGCAGAGCGCTGGAAACCGCCCTGAAACACTACTTCAACGCATGAAAAAGCACGCGCGCTAGCTGTCACAACCAGGCACGCCGTCACGCTGTTGACACGATGCTCAGTACGATTGGAGAATCATTCGGATTGATTGCCACTTCCGACTTCCGACAGTCCGATCACCTCCATGTGCCCGTGGAAACGCGGTCACATTACAGGATCTACAAACTTATACTTGAGCATCCGCCACATCGATCGGAGTCGAATGAACTCGAGGCATACGGATACATAAATAAGTTATTAGAGAAGCTTCAACATTGTGAAGAAAAGTTTGTGATTCACGTGTCTGCACCTAGTAGCTATCCTGCTTCAAAACTTCAAGATATTAATAGCGTGAGAGTGTAGTATCAGGTCGGGTTGCAGTTGAGTGAAGACTGATCAATCACCTGCTCTGTGATCGACTGAGAGTTTACAAGTTACATCAGTTACAGCTTTTCGGGTTGCAGCTTGCTAGCTCCAGAGTTGAGGTCGAATCGATCACTTGCTCTGTGAATGTGAGTTTCCGGTCTCAGTTTTGGCATTTCGGGTTGCAGCTAGCTCCAGAGTTGATGTCGAATCGATCACTTGCTCTGTGACTGAGTTTCCAGTTTCAGTCCAAGCATTTCGGATTGCAGCTAGCTCCAGATTTTAGACGAATCGATCACTTCGCTCTGTGACTGATTTTCCAGTTTCAGTTTTAACACCTCGGGTTGCAGCTAGCTCCAGAGTTGAGGACGATTCGACCACTTGCGCTGTGACTGTGAGTTTCCAGTTTCAGCTGTAGTGTTCCGAGAGTGGTGCAGACGACTGAGGGAGTGAGGGGATCGGAGCGCTGGTGGGTGTGCATTATTAATTGAAGAGACCACGCTTGATGGACAACTTGAAGGATTTGGAGCGGCAGCAAGAGAGGAGTCTGATCGAAGGCTCCGTAGTAGAAGCTGCAGCTGGCGATGGCAAAGGTGGAGTGGTGGTGGTGAAGAAGCACTGGAGCCAGAAGACTGTGGTGCCTTACGTGGTGCTGGCGCTTCTGCAATTCACGTATGCGGGGTACCAGATCCTCACGCGAGTAGCGCTGGTGCATGGCATCGATCCACTCTTGTTCACCTTCTACCGCAACTTGATTGCGGGGCTTTTCTTGGCCCCGAGCGCTATCGTCTTCGAACGGTGAGTCATCTGTTGCTTGCACATATCATGGCAACTACTTCATTCTCTCGATCAGGAAATAGTGGTGAAGGTCGTTGCGTGCACAGACTAGTAGAAAGGTGCATGGGGTAAGTGAAATGACACCAAAGATTAGAACAAGTCATAGTGGATTTCTGTTAAGGTAAATTTATGATATATAGCGTCAGCGTTCATTCTGCTTGGAAAGCCATTCTACTCCCATATATCTTTCTGTAAGTGAGTCTCGATCACTTTTTCTACTGATGTTCAAAGTAGGACATCTGTTCAGTGTTCACAATGCTTGCTTGAAGGTGAATTGTGTCAAATAGATGGCAGATGTTGAAGTTTGTAGGAACGTGAGGGTCCAGGGACTTGCATACAGATGCCTCAAGGCATCCACTAGCTATGAGCTAGACTCTGATGATTTTTGCTTATTCTGGAGCTCTGATTCACATTTTGGTGTGGTGATCAATTTGCAGGAATAAGCGTCCGAAGATGAGACTGTCCACACTCCTAACTCTGAATCTTCTCGCGTTCTTTGGGTAAGTTAATTATCCCTATATATCTTAGCATTTTTTAGTGGGATTCAGAGTATTTTAGGAGGCAAAATGTTGGACAACGTTGAGTCTGTGCCTCCAACGTCGGAATGGGAGGACCAATCTGAGGGACCAAAAGTGTTGTGTATTTTGATCCCCATCATCTCTTCAATCGTTTTTTATCGAGAGAAATATGAGAATTGTACAAGAGACGGCCTGCATCAGCGGATCAAAGCATTTGCGAGCAATTAAAGCACCTTAGTATATCATTGAATGAATCATAGAATAAACTGTGTAGAGTTCCTTGAATGCCTGTTTCTGGTGTTCTGATGTCTTGCTTGAATGTGCGCGGTACATGCAGAGTGTTGGGAAACCAGCAGTTGTTCATAATAGGGTTGAAGCTCACATCACCATTGTTTGCGGCCGTGTCCCAGAACACCATCCCCGTCATCACCTTCTTGTTAGCTGCAGTGATTGGGTAATTACATCCATCTGCCTCTAGTACCACACTGCTAACTGCTTGGATTTTTGCTAAGAAAAATCTAATTATGAGATTACTTTTGTTGCCAATTCAATTTAACTAGAATTGTGGAAGTCCAGGTACCTCGGTGTTGCTAGCTAGCAGCTTACAAAACATTACCATAGGTCACGGTACGGGGAATTTCATCAGTAATTAATTTAAAAAGACGTTAATGAAAATTCGTCAAATTCCATGCTACCAACAATGGAATTTGAAAGACGCAAAGGTTGGAACCTTGGACCTTCCTAACAAATGAACTGAGCAATGCATCTAGTCTAGTTTTCTAGGTTTCCTCATACATGCATGTTCTGTGACTTTGTCACATCATATAAAGTGATGAAACAATTAAAAATTAGAAAATAGCCTGACTAATTCTAATATCCTCCCAACTTTAAATAATTTTTACCATGGATTGTCTAATACCACATTTCCACCGCATGCAAGCTAAGGTTTGATGGAAGTTTTGTTCCCCAAATGTAGGTTGGAAGAAATAACGGTTCGGAAGACGAGCGGCCTTGCCAAAATTCTGGGGACTGCGATATGCATCAGTGGAGCAGTGACCATGACTCTGTACAAAGGCGTGGCAATCTACTCAGGAGCAGCTCAGCCAGAGGAGGGTTTAGGGCTTGTGCAACTCTTCAAGCACGTGGGAATTCCATCTCTTGTGCACATAAAGATTGGTCACTGGGCAGTTGGTGCTTTCTGCCTGCTCTTGAACTGCACCTCATGGGGATTTTATCTCATCATCCAGGCACGTACCACCCCCACCCTACCCCCTCCATTATGTCACAGCCAGCTCTTGTGTGGATTTTTCAACATGGGATTCAGTATGACCTCACTGTGCATGTCATAGCCAATTCTATCAACTATTCTCTGAATGTTTTTTCACCGCTCTCTCAACTTCTCATTCGTATAAAATAGTAATTTAATTATAGAAAAAAAAACCTTCCACTGTGATCAATTTGATGGAATTGAGGTATATGATATTCGTGTCCAAAGATGTGAGGAAAAATGTGCAAAAATTCCAAAAAAATTCGTGCATTAAACAGTTACGTCTATCTATTGTGACTCACTTAATTTTGAGCTACTTCATGAATCAGTCATCTTGCATCTACATATTTAGACTACCTGAATGGCAATACGTTTCGCTCTTTATAATTCAATGGTAGGTGGGGACACCCACCCTAATCAAAGTTCACACAAAGTCCACAGAAGAATTAATGTAGCTAATGGTATCAGGTGTTGGTCTTGTTTCTGTGCAGGGTTCTGTAATGCGCAAGTACCCAGCCTTCCTATCAATGGGATGCCTGGTGGAATTGTTTGGTGCCATGCAAGCTAGCGTTCTTGGATTTGCGCTTGAGGGCACAGCCTTCCTTGACGTTCGAACCGTAACAATGAATCACCTTGTCTGCATCCTATATGCCGTAAGTTCACTGCTTCTAATTCACGTTACGGCCTCGAATGAATGCACTCTCCTTTGATGTATGAGACAAATGACACCATGACGCCCTAAATGCTCACAACCATGTGCTTATCAATGGAATTTAACTGCAACTTGTGATAATCAATACTATTGCGAGAAAAAAGAGTTTGTGATATTAATCACTTGGGGTTGCAAGAGTGAAGGTGATCTAGAATCTTCTTCGTACTTGTCTAACTTGTTATCACACTTGCATGTAACTTCTTGAGCTACAAGAAAGTGTGTCAGTGAGTATACAATGAATTTTGAATTGGGTATGTCTTTTTCCTTGGGTTTGCTGAGAGACTAGAGTTTGTGATATTAGAAAGTTGATTATGATGGTAATGTTGGGTGTGCTGCAAAGCTAGGTGATGTGTTTGATTCTCAGATATGAGAAATTCTAAACCAGTGGTATTTTCTGTATGATGAGCAGGGCATTGTGTCTTCGGCAATCAACTTAGTGGTGCAAGCATGGTGTATCCAACAAGTAGGCCCATTTATTAATTCCTTATACACTCCAGTCCAAGCGCTGGTGGTGGCTTTCCTGGCAATCCTTCTGCTGGGAGAAACTCTCTATGTGGGAATGTAAGTTGACATGATTCATTGCTTGTCTATTTGGATTGATTATTAATTGAATGTTTGGCATCTCAAATCAGAGCAGAGCTTGTACTAGTTGCGGCATAGATAGCTTCCATTAGAAGGAAACTTTGCAGATTTGGTTCAAAACTTTTGTACATTTCCTAGTTTTACATCCACGAGTCATGAAATTATACAATTACCAAGATTTAGAGTTCGAACATGCTAAATCTAAAGCATGATTTAGCAAAATTTTAGAATCTGACACCGTGCAAACTCAAACTCAAAATCAAAATCCAAGTGAAAAATCTTTAGGGATTGTGAAAGAGTGAATGTAGGAACTAAGAGTCTTCAGTTGGGGAATACATGATTATGTAATTCCTTCTAATTTGCTTCATCATTGTTGTCGGATGCTGGATTGTAAATAAATATCTCCAGACTAGTTAGGGTTTTTGCACTGTGCTAACCATTTTTGAGTATGAATTGCAGATTGGCAGGAGCCATTCTAATCATTGGCGGATTCTACATTGTGTACTATGGACAACGGTTAGAGCGGCGCCAAAAAAGAGCTGAAGCCGAGGGCCTTGACACAAAGCTGCAATCTGACCTGAGGGAACCACTCCTTTCGTGATGCAGTTAATGTTTACAGAAGCAAAGCAACGTCTCTTGTAGAATAATAAACGAGAGTAAGATGTTGCCCGGGATGTGTTTTATACAATTACGAGTCTCAGGTAGTTAGTGCTATTCCAAGTTTTATATTTTTGTTTTCCCTTTATTGAGAATAGCTGCATTCACTTCGCATTTGGCTCTCATATTGAGTGGCAAAGTGAGCGGCCAGTTCAGGTTTGTATGGCCACAAGACCAGAGATTATTTTCTTTGGCTGTACTGTACACCTGCTTTTTTGCATACATTATCAATGTGGTCTTATTTATATAACCTCTTACAAAAGTAAGAGGAGAGTGACTTGGAATTGCCAAGTTTGTTTCATCAAAATCTGAGAATATCATAAAGTTTTCACTTGTGTCAAGAAAAAAAAATTTAAACTGAAAATATCCGATCCTGAATCGTCTGAACTTGGATTTTGACCATTTTTTTTAATGTTATTTTTTTTTAAATGTGAGATAATCAGAGAGTTGATGCAATGACTGAGTAGAGTCTCGGTCGCTCAAAATCAGGACTGGTACCTGTAGAATGGATTTAGATTTCAAGCCCTGTGCTCTGAAAAGTGTCAAAGCCACAGAGTTCTGCCAATTCAACGAGGTATTCGTTCATCAGAAGAATTTTTAAGATGTGCAAATTTCTCTGTTTGCAGTCACTCTCTATACTTGGCATTTCGATACAATATGATCAGTGTTGAGGAATTGTAACATCGATTTCATTAACCCCTAAATGCAAAACTTTGAGGCACCAAAATCTAGTGTTTGCAAAACTTTGAAGTAAAATAAAATCTAACCAAGTTCCTATTATTAGTAGTTTATATTTTTGGAAAGTTCTTGAAGTCTAGTTTTAGCATCAAAAATCTGATCTTGAAAATAAATAATAGTGATTTTTCTATTCAAGATTTTGTGGAAGGGTACCCATTGCAATCTTGACTTCCTATAGTATTCAAAGCTCTTGAAAATGAGCCTCAAATGCACTAGATCTTCCAAGAGAAAAAATCACATTCAAAATTCATTTAAAAAAAATTATAGAGTGGATTTAAAGAAGCCATAAATTGAATGGGGTTATGCATGTTAGGCCCTTTAACCTCATATTTTTTTTATCACCAATTTTTAAATTTGACTTGTAAAAAGAGGATTGAAAGATTTCATATCACTTTTGTTTTAACACTCTTATAGTTAATCATTATAATCTTTCATTGTGATATTGTTGTGTTTTCTTTTCTTTCACTATGATATTGTTGTGTTTTCTTTTTTTGAGATCTCTAATATATCTAGTTTGAATTTGTATAGTTACAATTTAAAAAAAATTGATACAACTTATCAAAATGTTGGCATTTTGTTCAATTTAGAGTAAATTCCAAGAAGTTTGAAACAAGCATTGGGCATTTAGGGGTTAACTCAAATGTGCAATTGCGACCATTTCAATTTAAATAGTGTGCTGCTTGTTGTTGCTACGGTCAAAACAAAAGAAACAATAATTTTCTAATTTTTTAATTCATGAAAACTTCAAAATTCAATAACTTTTCATGCCTTAGGTTGAAACACCACGAAACCAAGCCCACGAGAGTTTTCTGACAATACCAAACATGCAAATGGGGATGCATAGTTTGGGAAATTTCAATGTAACAAACTTTTTTTAGAACATCCCTTGAATGGACACTGATTTGATCAATTCTAGGCATATTAAGTTCAACACTTTTATAATTTAGATCCAAGCTTATTGTGCTTGCTACATCCACTATGAACAATCTTATCGTATGCAAAAAACTCTATAATCCAATAAAAGTATCTCCATTATCCATTCAATCTTCTCCATCTAACATGAGATCTCAACCTTTGTACAAAATCTACTCTCTAAGACTATTGGAAGTTAAAACAAAGCATAATATGATGAAATAAAACTATGAGAGTTAAGGTCATAGAGTTTTCATTAAGCTTGTTAGTAAATAGCTCTTAGAAGATGTGGACCTCACCTGTGCCCATTCCACAACATGACAAAAATGGAATGTTGGTGAGGTACACGAGGTGTATCGCCTTCACTAGGAGAAAAAAAAACACAAACAACATATATGATTTAAAACAACACAAAGCTCTTTTGTAAACCTGGCCATAAGATGGATGTTGTAACGCTAAAGTTGTCATCTTTTTCACTCTTAGTGCCCCCAGTATGTGCAACAATTGTGCAAATTCGTAGCTCAATGGTACTAAGTTACTTGAAATATAGGCAAAGTCATGTGCTGTATGAGCAAAACACTCTCAAAAAAACTTCTACAGTCACAGTCTCTTTCAGTAGCACTCCGTTCCACCAGCTAGTATGTCCAACTGTACACTGCTGGCCCCAATTTCGACCTCAACTGGCCAAGTGCAGCAAGCCAGTAACTCTCTGCTCATCTGCACATTTATTGTAAGCTCAGTCTTTACTTCAAATTTTGAATGGAGCTGTTAAAACTACCTGGGCGGCATTTCATGCCTTCACAGGCATTAATAATTCTTACTAACGGAACGCAGAATGCAACTAAGTATTTCTGACGCAAATATTTAGCAATAAAGTTAAACTACTTTTTGAGAGTTAAAATCTGGTCATTAACATCTCTTGAGTAAGCCATGTTGCCAATAAAAAATGGAGGCATATTCAACATTAAAGCCTATTTAGAAGCATAATCTCTGTAGATTTGCAAATTTTCATCATAATCTTTACAAGTGGGAGGGTGGGAGACCTTACTTTAAAATTTTTGATTATTTTAATAATCCTCACAACTTCATGTCCAATTTTTAGTACAAATTTTTTTAATCTTTTTCTACTTCTTGCCTAAGTAGTAGAAATGGAGATGTTTATCAAGTCTGGTATCAGGAATAAGAACTTGAAGCCATGTTCTTGACAAACAAAACAAACAAATAAACAAAATTATTTAATAGAATCATGTAATTTAGTCCTTTCTAGGAGTCAGTCTCATACATTTGACGCTTGGCCCCATAGCTACTGATGAGTGTAGAATATTTCACACCATTCAGATTCAGTTAGGAAGAAGGCAGTCTCCTTCGTTGCTACTGAATGTTATGCGAGTCCTTTAGCTAGAACCATAAATAAATATCCACCCTGACATCCTGATTAGCAGAGCTTTATGTAGATTTTGGCATTTTGGTAACAATTTTTTGCTTCGAATTCGTTGAACTTGGCGAAATTGACGTTGCGAACCCTTGGGATCAAGATGGAGTCTTCTTTTGTGGCTACGGCACTGCGAATCTTTCGGCCTTGCCTTCGCGCGAGCGCATATGCGCAGATCCTCGTGTAAAAGCCTAGTCATAGTCATAGTCATAGTAGGCTTTTACACGAGCTAGCAAAGTCAATGCAATAAATGCTAGAACGGTTGTTTGTTTTGCAGGAAGATTCCTATAAGCTTTTAGAGCTCTCAGTCAGAGAAGACAGACTCATAAAAGACAATCGAATTCTTCAATTTATCTCTTCAGCTTTTATACCGTAGATGCGGGCCGCAGCTGCAACACAGCAACACACAATAATAACTTAACCCATCTGTGAGCACGGACTTTTACGAGCAATCCGCTTGCTTTCAACGAATAGTAAAATGCCACATTATCCATTCGAGAGCACGGACTTCGTATGAGCAAGCCGCTTGCTTTCAACCATGAATAATAAAATGCCAAGTCTCATGTTCAAGGCAACTGTGGAACTGTTTCATTGGCTAAGCATCTCATTGGCTAGGCTTATTATCACTTCTCATAATTCCTAGCCTCCAGATCGATCAACCGAATAATACAAATCTGCATGTTGACTGATCACAAGTTCACAACACTTGGCATGAGAACTAATAAATAATAAGCATGCATCCTTGTGATTCATCCACATTTAAGAAAATGTCCAATGATGTTCTCATTCCTCTCAAAACCTCACGGACCTTCTCTAGGATTATCTAGTCCATTGCTTGTCTGAGTCTGACACGTAACAGCGCTGTTAATAATGGATGCCGTGATGGCCATTACGACCAACTGTAAGTCTGTAATTAATAAAATTCAGATCTCTCATCTCTGAGCAAACCAGTGGTCATGTGATCGTCGAGATTCTCAGTAGGGCATCGAAGCGACTCTGTACGTCTGCGTAGCAGTACATTGAGAATATTGCAGTTGTTTAGCTACAGATTGATCAGATCATTACTGAGATTGGGTACCTAGCAGCTAGATGGATCTCTTGACATGGCGATCAACGATTTCCACAAGCGTTACTCGCAGACGCGAAGTCATTGCCACGGCCGCCAGTGCCGAGGTGGCAGCCCCGCCATTGCTATCGACGCCGGCCGGGCAAAAGACGTTCCGGGGGTACACAGTGAAGCACTTGGACGAGCTTCTAACGTCCCGAGCGAGGCTGTCCGCACAAGACCGACTGGCGATTCGCGCGGTGGCCACAGTGCTCCCATTCCGGACAAACAGCTATGTGGTAGACGAGCTTATTGACTGGACGGCGGCTCCGGATGATCCCATCTACCGGTTGGTCTTCCCGCAATCCGACATGCTGCCAACGCGTGACGTGAGCCGCATTGCGGACTTGCTGAGACGCGACGCGGCCACGGCGGAATTGGAAGCCGCGGCGCGGGAAGTGCGCATGCGCCTGAACCCCCACCCGTCCGGCCAGATGCAGCTTAATATTCCGGAATCGATGGATGGGATTCAGCATAAGTATGAGGACACGGCGTTGTTGTTTCCCCGCGAAGGGCAAACGTGCCATGCGTATTGCACGTACTGCTTCCGATGGGCGCAGTTCGTGGGTGACCCCGACCTTAAGATGGCGACCAAGGAAATTAATCGGTTTACGGAGTATTTGGTCTCGCATCCGAAGATTACGAGCGTTCTGTTCACGGGAGGCGATCCCATGATCATGGGACCCTCTGTGCTTCGCCGCTACCTGGAGCCGCTTCTCAGGTGGGCATGCATCAAGCTAGCATTCTAGCCATCAGTTTAGACTCCATCCGCCTTCCTTAATTAATCATCTATCCCTCTCTACACTACCATGCATGACATTCTACAACATCGTCAATTTTGTTAAATTGGCAGTATTCAGGGCTCCAGTGCTCCATCGATTGTGGTATTCAATCTTCTCAAAACTCTAAAAGCTGAAAGCTAAGAATGGTATAGATTTTCAATTTAGGGCGTTTCAAATAATTAGTGTGTCGTTTCAAATACCCAAACTGAACAACACCTTCGTTGTCATTAAATATTTACGCGAACTCAAGAATGATACTGTCATTCCGTGGGTGCCATGTTGTAAAGAACTATGTATAGAAGGCCCACAAGGAATCCTCCAAGACACCCTGGTGGATTTCCGGCCATCTTTCCAATTTGGGTAACAATACTACGTTGAGTTGATTGTTGCTGGTATCACCGCTTTCGATCACATTAATTGCTTGAGCAAACATTAGTACGCGCTGTACATCATCATCGCTAGGGTTGTCAGTTAACATTTCTGATTGGGCACTCAGCTCACGACCAAAGTCAGCGTGATTACAACCGCGCCGTTCACATTATTCTCAAGGTCTGAAAGAAAGTTTGAAACCCACTACTGTTCCTTCACTTACGTGCCCTGTCGAATCCTCATGCAGGCTGGACCAACTGGAATCCATTCGGATCGGAACGAAGTCCCTAGCGTACTGGCCCCAGAAATTCGTCACGGACCACGACACAGACACGATGCTCCGCCTGTTTACGCAGGTGGTGAAATCCGGAAAGAGCCTAGCGTTCATGGCGCACTTCAGCCACCCCCGCGAGATGGACACACTCATGGTCCGAGAGGCCATTCGACGGATCCGCGAGACCGGCGCAGTGATTCGCACGCAAGCGCCCCTCATTCGCACCATCAACGATGATCCCCAGGTAGGTTCTGGACTTCGTATGCATGCATGCGCAACCCAAACCCTTTCAACTCTAAGTTCACTAGCAACTATCCAATGCACGTGGTAGAAGCCTCTGATGACCTGTAGCTACGTTACTAGGGCTCCGAATCATATAAACAACTTGAACTTCGATTTTAAGCTTTAAGGACAGACACTACCGACACCGTTGGTTGTGTGCATTTGGGGGTCGAGAGACAGGTGTGGACATCGATGTGGCGGACGCAGACTCGGCTGGGCTTGATCCCGTACTACATGTTCGTGGAGCGCGACACGGGACCTCAGGACTACTTCGCGGTGCCGCTGACTCGCGCATATGAGATTTTCCAAGAGGCGTACAGCTCTGTTTCGGGGCTGGCGCGCACCGTGCGCGGGCCGTGCATGTCCGCGACGCCTGGCAAAGTATGCGTGGACGGCGTGGTGGAAGTCGCGGGAGAGAAGGTGTTCGCCCTGCATTTCATCCGCTGCCGCAATCCGCAGCTCGTGAACCGACCCTTCTTCGCCAAATTCGATCCAGACGCAGTGTGGCTGCACGACCTCAAGCCCGCGTTCGGAGCGCTGCAATTCGACTTCGAGCGCGCTGGGTTGAGCAAAGGATCACCTCCGAGCTCGAACTAGTAACTTAAGTCACCAGGGGCACCCCAAGCGTTCCAGAGGAAACCAGTTGGTTTGTACCAGACTGAAGGGGGGGAAGGAAATTAGTGTGACCTGCAATATGTAGTAGCTTGGCTACAAAATGTTTATTTTTTGGAAATTGTACAACACAGCAGTATTTCATCTTGCACTAGTTCGAAACAGTGTGGTATCAATAAATTAGTGCCGCTATCAGGAATAGGACAAAGTGTGATAGTGTGCATTCTTCCTAACTGAAGGATTTTCATCCCTTACAGAGTCTGTCACAGGGAAGGGTATATAGATTATTTTGTAGGGCATGCTTTTAAAAGACACTACAATTGAGATCTTCATTTTTTAATTTCTTTTCATTTTCCCTACATAAATTGAGTTAGAAACTTACAAAAAAATCATACATGGAACACCAAATGACAACTTTAGCACATAAACAATGCAATGATTGTTTTTCAGTTGATGAATGACAATCTCTTCATGCAAGAGAGAAGTGCAACTAATCATCCTCCAAATTTTGTGTGAAAATGGAAGATCTTCTACAATAGTTTGACTTTCAATGATTACTTTGACTTTCAATGATTACTTTTGCACTTTTTTAAGCTCACAATTCACACGGTACCAAAACAGCTGATTTCCACTGACGTTGAGCGTAACAAGTGCAGGAAGCTATTTCAATTTGCAGGTACTGGCACCACATCTCAAGCGCTTCCCTATCAATGGCACAGAGGAAACCTGAATATAAATGTGCTCAAACTCAAATTGTACGAGTGTGGTAGTTTAAAGTGTCTCAGGTTGTCCTCGGCTCAGGTGGCTCCATTTTGCTGTTTAAAAGATTGTCCTGCAGCGACCTAAATTTTGTACCTCATCATCATTGATGAATTTCACATCCCCAGGAACAATTCATGGTTCAATCGTACGGGCGACTACAAGAACATGGGCAGATTTTCACGAATCCTAATTTGCTGGAACCAAAAAAAGTGTCGCATTTAGGTGTTGTTACCTTGATTTTTGTCTGAACTTTACTGTGACTTCAAGTCATATGTACTGTTTTTCTGAGTTCACTCCATTAATTTCGACATTTGCTGCTAATCTATGCAGTCGCCATGTGGGCCTTAGAGAGTCTGACAAAGTATAGGTGAGAGAATGGGCAGCAAGCCTGTTGTTCCACAATCCATAAAAACCTAAGTACCCGAAAACAAATGACAATGAGCTGACGACAATCTTTAACGTTCATAACACAACTAGAATGAGCAGTGCAACACACCTGGTGACAAGAAGCAGGCTCCGCTCCGATTTAATGTACGCTGGAGTTGGGAATCAGAATCACAAAACGCCAGAAATCATCCATTAAAGTCACAATAGGGAGTCGCATGCTAAATTGTCCAAAGAGACGAGTATTTGGTTGCTCTTCGTAATTCATTTCATTTGTCAAAAAAATATAACCCCATTATACCCTCTGCTAAGGGTGACTGCTAACCAACGTCTAATCATCGTCCTCTTCTTCCTCGTCATCACCACCGGAGGCCTTCTTCGACGCAGCCTTCATGTTCTTGCGCTTCACCCTTCCTGGTCGGCCGCCGCCAAGTGGACTCGAAAGAGCGAAGTCAACGTGCTTCTGACTATCCACCTTCACCATAAATGACGCAACATTCACAATTTGCTTGCCCACCCTGAACATCCAACAAGAATCATAACAAGCATCAATATCACAGCATCAAAACCCTATCATCCCACTGACTATCCTCTCCACTTCTCTCACGATAACAGGGCGACACCACGTCCGCTGCCATGACTAAAACAATTTCACTCGCTTCCAACCTCACACATTCCGGTGCTTCTAAAACCCTAATCGTCCCACTCTCTGCTCACCAAGCACCACAGGTCATCATGTTCCACCTGATGCACAATACCGAACCTGGAAACAAATTAACTAAATAGTCGCTACAATTGCACGGTCACACCCGGGATTCGATCCAACATCCAAGCTTCTAACCTGATGTGGCGTTGCTTGATGAGAACGCGCGCATGGTGGATGGACTTGGCCATCCCAGACTTGAACACCAGAGTCTGCAACCGACGTTCCAAAAAGTTCTCCACCGTCAGAGCCAACACGTAATCCAGCTTGCTCTGGCTCTCGTCCAGTAGACCGTACCGGTTCATGCGTCGCAGCAGAGCCTCTCCCTCGAAGATACGACGCGTGTTCTTCTCATCCAAGGTCAGCAGCATACGAGCATTGTTGCGGATGCGGCTCAGGGCGTACTGCACTCTCCACAGCTCGCGCTTGTTGCGGAGACCATACTCTCCCACTAGCTTCAGCTCCGCATCCAGACGCTCCTTCTCGAACGGTCTGCGCGGCTTCTTGAACGTCTTCCCATCTACACAAGACCGCGACACCGATAAACAACCGCGCCATACCGCAAATGTGATCCAAGGTATCACCGCAGACCTAAAAGATTCTCTCGCCCCGAATCATGATCGAAACGAAAGAATTGAAGCCTAACATCGTCTTCCCATGCCCAACCCGCTCTCTGCACGAAACCCTAAAAGGATGGATTGAAGTGCTGGGGAGACCACACCTCTGCCCTGCGTTGCAAAATTGACAGACCGGCACGGCATGAGACGGGGGAGCTCTGAGAGAAGGAGAAGACTTACAATTGCGGAAGGAGGCCACGTGCACCATGGTGGCGAACCAGTCGAAGCTGGCGGAGCTTCCACTGCGCGAGCAAACGCAACAACACTGCAAAGAGGGAGAGAACGGAGTCCTCCTCGGCCTTCTACCCCGTCTAGGGCTAACCCTAGAAGTTCGGCCTGTTTCATTATGTCTACATGTTATTAGTCGGTTGCTTAACTCTGTAGCGATGGATAACTTTACTCGGCACTGCCATGGAGGATGGAAAAGAATGTTTTTTCATCCAATTTATTTATTTGAATTCTATTAAATTAGGCTGGTTGTTTGTTTGCTTGTCACGTTGAGATTTCCTAGATTGTGTGTCTCCTATTCATGTGTTTGGTATTGTCGGAAAGCCCTTGGCAAGGAGGAGTGCATGGGCTTGGTTTCGTAGCATTCTACTCTAGGGTGTGAAAGTTATTGAATTTTGAAGTTTCTACAAATTAAAAAAATTAGAAAATTATTATTTTTTTGTTTTGACCATAACAAAGGCACAAGGCACACTAATTTATTTGAAGGGTACATTTTCAATGAATAGCATTGCAAAATCCTTCGTTATGATCTTGTTGACTTTTCTAAAAAAAAGATGGTCAATCTACAAATACCTTTGTACAATATTATATTTTGGCCATTTCTTGCTATTTTGTCTTGATGTGAATTTCAGCCATAAAAATGATGCTTTTTTGAATTTATGTTCAACTAATGAAATGAAGATTATCAAGTGTAGTCTCTACTCCAATTAAAAATTTCAATATTTTATAGCAATATGACATTAGAAGATTTTCAACAATTGTGGAAGGCTACAAATTCCCCGGGGTGCTAGCATTAGGAGAACAGCCTCACAATTGTTGCCTAACATGGAATGGCGACTGCCATGTCACCAAATAAAAATAAAAATAATTTTTTCTTTTAAAAAATCTTCTTTTTTTACTATTCTAAATTCAAAAAATATTCAAAAAAACAAAACTAACAGCATGAACAATAGGAACGGGATTAGGGGAACAAGCCTAAAATGGCCCTCCTAACCTCCTAGAAATCTTGTAATGACTTTGGGCCTATAACCATGGTTTGTTGATTTTCTAATTTTAAAGTGACATGGTAATTTTGGTTTATATCATGATGTTCTACACTATGATATACATCTATGGTGAAAATTTCAAATTTTTTTAATATATTTAGTATTTGATATGAATTTTTTTTTTTAATTTTCCTTAATTAATTCACAATAATCTGAAATTTTCCCCCAAAAATGGCAACAAATAGAGTAATGACAATTGAGGCTTGAAATTAGTGGTCATGAGCCCATCTTTACAAGGTTAATGTTTCAACTAGGATTTGAGGTCTTTCTACACTATAAGTATATTCATCGATCACTTCAATGACCCTAAACATTTGGATGAACCAAAATGGAGTGTAGGGATAGTTTTGGTCATCCCAAAATAGATGCATTAGAAGATTTCTAGTGCGTCGGGAGGCCCGTTCCAAGCATTAGGGGAGATTTAAGGCCTCTAGAGGGCTATTTCAATTTTGTTTTTGGTATTGTTGGTTGTTGTCGAGCCACCAATTACAAAAAAAAATTACAAAAAAAAATTATAATAAAAAATTTTGATCCTGAAATGCAAAAAAAAATCTAAATTTTTTTAAAATAGATAAATTGGTGACATGGCACCTTCTTGACCACGTTGAGTTTGTGTTCTCGCAGCAATTTTGGCGTTCACAAGGGCTGATAACTCGCAGTCTTTTAGAGGCCCCAAATTTCTTCTAATGTAGTTGGTGCACCACAAACTCCCCCCCTACAATTCTGGAGAACGGTTGTTCCTGGAAAAAAAAAACTTTTTCTAGAACATCCCATTTCTGGATACCATTCTATTTATTTTTTGACTTATTGTAACTTATCTAATACTTAATGCCTATAGCAATTTGCCATGAGTCCTTACTAATCAAACATCTTACTAGTATCATCCATCATCAACATATCAAAAATGGAAAAATTATTTATGTAGTATATTTTTTTTCTTTTCCAACATGTAGAATCAAATGTTCATACACATATCTCTTTTATTACCTTTTAAGAAAAACGAGAGAATATATAATAAGATCATGATATCAAAGTAATGTTTACATATATAACACTTAAGCCAATGGTAGTATTTGCGAGAAACAAGTGGTACTATGTAAAAGAATTCCTAAAGACTATATTCCAAATATCATAGTTTTGGGTTAAGAAAACATCATGTCGTTTTTTTTTATCAAAAATTCTTTAAGAGGTAGAGGGCCTCACATGTGTCCATCCCAAAAACAAGACAAACATGTATTGTTAGTGAGGATACACCAAGTGTCTTCAACCCTCATACACTTGTTATTGCAATCACAAAGAGTATAAAACCAAATAGAACACATAAAAATCAAATATTTCCACAAGATTACATGTTAAAACATGATTCAATTCCAAAAAAGGAACCTGAGTGTAGTTAGAACGTTGTAAAGATGATGCCATGAATCCATGATAATAGGGCCTGTATTCCAAACAAAAAGTCTTCACAGTGAGAAATATTGTAACTACTATTCCACCCAGATTAGTAACCTCCTCACTTAGTGTGACTTTACAGTAACTAAGACTTTTAGTATTAGTCTATAATAAGAAACAAGAGGCTAGCAACTCCAAGCAAAACGGTATAAGAGGCAGCCTGACTTACTAAGTGATGTTATAGAATTTGAATTGTCGAGTTAGTCTAACATGGCATCTAGGTGGCAACGGGAGTTTAAAAGAATTTTAATAGACATCATTGTAATTGGGACAGGACCCAGTACTTGTTCAAAATTGATGTATGATAGCTAACCCATTGTTGACCATTTAAAGAAAACTACACATGGACGGGTATGTATGGTGAGGAAGAGAATTTGTATAGGTGTAGAAATAGATTAGAAGAGTGTTGAAAGTGTTTTTGTTTTTTTCCTGTGAAAAATGAATATTTACTAAATTATTTCTCTGAAAATTTAGTTGAACTTCTTTCCATCATATAGGCCAGCCCTTTTCCAACCATAGGCTTCTATAAAATAGATGCAATTGTATTTTTGTAACTAATAATGGTGGCAAACATTAAAGCTTGCATTGTAGACTTTGAAGCGTGAATGTAGTGAATTATAATATGTACAATAATAAATTCAAAGTCATACATTTGTTTTTTTAGAACAAATCAATGAATTGTCAAAATTCAAAACCAACAGTTTTCCATTCCTACCCATCTAGAAACCTTAGTTTCAAAGAAAATTCTAATGCAATAATCTTCCACCTACAAGTCTCTCTCCAATGACTACCTCAAGCTCCTTCTCCACCATTCTTTGGCATTGACCATGAAGTTTGTAGCAGATATGCAACAAATTGCTGCAAGGCAGAGCTAATTGCAGAAAGGGCTAAGTTCATTGGAGGCACTAAAAGAAAACCTTATATTAGATGACGGATTAACATCAAAAGGAATGGATTTTAGGTGACATTCGAGTTGACATCAAAAAAACAAACCCATGTTTTTATATCAACAATGATGTCCATTGATGTTATATTGGACATCATTGTTGACAAAAAAACATGGTTTGTTTTTTCAATGTCACCTAAAATCCGTTTCTTTTGACATCAATAAACTTTGGTTTCTTATAGTGAGGGGCCCAAAGCATCGGAGGAGGGGTCGCTGGAAGGACGGAACTTTGTGTGGGAAGGACCCAGTGTACCGAAAGAGGGGACACATAAAGGGCAGAGCTCTATTTGGGAGGGACCCAACACGGCGAAGGAGGGGGCATAGGAAGGACGGAGCTCTATTCGGGAGGGACCCAACATGTCGGAGGAGGGGGCGTAGGTCTATGCGGGTGGGGCCCAACGCGTTGTATTAGGGGTTGAGCTGTATAGAGGAGGGGTCGAGGTCGACAGAGCAAAGGTGAAGCTATGCAAAATAGGGGTCAAGGTTGAGAGAACTAGGGCCGAAGTCAATGGAGTAGGGGCTGAGGTCGACAAAGTAAGGGCCGAATGCATCAAAGAAACTGCGGAGGTAATCATGGGCAGGAAAGGAGTAGAAGTCATTGGAGGGTAGCTCATTGGAGGCCAGGTTGTGGAAGTTGCGACTAGCAAAGGAGCCCAACTTTGAAGAAGAAGAGGCCAACTCAACGTCAGTACCAAATTGGATGGAAGAGCCAAACTAGATACGGAAGCTGTAGAATTGGCATCAATTGTAGATGCTACTTGCACGTCAATATTTCACCTCGAGCTCGGAGCACCCATGTTGCTTTGTGTAGGTAAGCGTGATCTACCATGGTCACTTCCTTACAGGTCACTATAGCCCTCTTCTCCTTTTCTCGCTTCTTGGCTGCCTCCGCATGTTGACTTGTTGTTGCTTGTGTTGTCTCAAGCCATTATTGTAGCCTTACCTGTGATGCTTCCTCTCATTCTTGGGCCTTCATGTGCCGCTCTTTTGCCTTCAGCTACCTTTCCTCTACTTTCCTAGCATGCTTTGTTGCCATAGCACGCCAGTGACTTTCTCTCTCCAATTGCCTTATATCTTGTTCTTCCAATCTTTGTTTCTTTGTTTCTTGTCTTTCATTGTGTGCTATTTCTTTCTTCCTTGTTAGTTCCAACTTCCGCTCCCATATTTGTTAAAAAGCATTGAAGTATGCATCAAAAATCAACATCTAAGATTAAGAAAAATCCTGAATAGGATCTACATGACGTTTCCTCTGCTTGGGCATGTTGGATGCAATGGGTAGACTCAGAAATTTTGTGATGGACATTGGAATACTAGAAGCGCCATCTTTTTCACCACCCTCTTCTATTACTCTACTATAGCTTCAGCATCTGAGGTATCCAACTCTACAAAAAAATGTTCAGTGGTGGGCTACGGAACGAGCTCCAATTGAGCTTCAATGTCACCACTATCTATAGAAGGTAATTCTACACCATCTTCTTCTTCGTCCATGTTGATATCACCTTCTTGTGTAGCATTTGGGAGCTCATCACCAATAGGTTCTTGTATTGTAGCTCTCTCACTACATTCAGCATATGTATTACTTGGTTGTAAATGCTTGTCCATGGTTGATTTGTCCAATGGAAAAATCCCAATATGGCTAAATTATTTTTGATATTATTCATTGTCAAAGCCTTCCTTGAGCTTCTAAAAACCCATCGTGCCAAAGTTTGTTTCTGGGCTAATTGATTGAGATGTCTTGGCACCCAAAAGTTTTTGTATTGTTTGAAATAGGTCTTGAATGGTTTGAAGATAGTGACATCTAGGGGTTGCAATACATGAGAAGTATGAGATGGTAGTGTCACCATATCTAATCCTATATCATGTGCAATTTTAGCCTCCTCTATAGATATGAGACTTGTGTATCTATCTAGGATCAACAAATGTCTTTGGGTGGGTGAAATTCCTCTAAAGTCTTTCTTATTCTTCAGAAAGTGCTTCATCCAAGTTGTAAATAGAGCAACAATTATGAAAGTTCAAGGTTGCATTGCCATGGTTGCCCAGTCTTCACATTGATGTATGAAATTATAGCGCAGTTGTCTCCCTTTGAAAACGTAAAAAGATGGCAAATTTGACCTTGCTACATTGATGCAAACTAAAATGGACACCCATTCCTATTGATTTGGGACTGTGAGCTAAATTTGATGAGCATCTTTCCAAGCAAAAACACATGCTCCTCTATTACGATTACATCGTAACAACGGGACGTATATACGGCGGTTACGTCTTGGTCAGTCTTGTACTACAGGTAGTTATTTGTTAGGCTTCTCGGCGGCTCTTAAGTAGCAAACGGAGAAGCTTAGTCTTCACGCAAACCTCCTGTAAACTTCATGAAATAAGAATACTTTCAACCGATTGAATCGTTGTCAACTTGTTTGTATCAATTGCATGGTTTAATTAATAGTTAAGAGAATAAGGTGTCGACACGATCTGATTTGGATCAGGATCTGTAACATTAGGTTTGCGTCATTCAATTGTTCACGTTTTTTTTAGAAACAAATTCGAAAACAACAACGAGTTTCAGCATTAATAGAATTGTAGGTTATCACTATTCTTGAAAAATTCTGATAACCGTTTTCGATGGAGCAAAGAAGACCTGAGGGCGATCAGGAACCGCAGCTGCCGGAGGAGATTGGATCCGGATGGGCGGAGTTTATTCAGCAGCAGGTGCAGGCTGCGTTCCAGGCTGCACTGCCGCACTTGGTTCAGCAAATATCTGAGCGAACAGTTGTGGCTCCTCCATTGGTTCCGCCTTTAATAGATTATCAGTCAGTTGATCTAGAGCAGCGGAGGGGGAGTAAAGGTGGAGAAGCGGGAACTGGAGAAAGGGAATCGAGAGTTGTCAAACTTGAAAAATTCGCGGGAAAAAGAGGTGGCGAAATATATCGTTGGTTCGCTCAAATCCGCTTGGTTTTTAGAGCCAACCCGCGCACGTATGGAAATGATGAAGACAAGGTAGCATATGCCTTATCCTACTTGAGTGGAGCTGCCCAAAGCTGGGCTATGCCATTGCTGCAAGCGTTGGACGAAGAACAGGAACATGAATTATTGCTAAATTACGAGGCGTTCCGAGAAGCCATGATCTCAGTTTATGGTGACATTGATCGACGGGGGAATGCAGAGGACCGTCTCTTCACACTTCGACAGACTGGTTTGGTGGCCACCTATATCTCGAACTTCAATGAGTATGCTGCCCAAGTCGACTGGAATGAGTCGAGTTTAGTGGCAAGATTTCGGGGAGGATTAAAAGATGAAGTTCTTGATTCTATGGCAACTGCTAAAACTCAACCTCGAGGACTCACGGATTGGATGGCGATGGCTTCAAAAATCGATGAACGATTGTAGGGAAGGCGGTAAGGGCGCAGACCTCAAGTTTCATACGCTAATTCCAAAACACCAATGTTTGTTGCAGGAGAGTCGAGTGGACGGGGTTCGAGTTTCAAAGAGGTGTCAGGTCCTGTGCCGATGGAGCTAGGTGCAGCTCGTGTCACCACGGCTTTGGCCAAAACTGCGGCGGAGAGGTTGGAATTCCAACGCCAGGGTAGGTGTTGGGGTTGCGGCCACGTGGGGCACCTTCGTGCAAAGTGCCCGTCAAATCCTTCTACTCCGTTAGTGTTAGCAGCAGAAGAATCGGAAAAAGAACATGCCCGAGACTAAGGATTGAAGCTGATCCTTGGTACCCGGGCACGTTGGAGGAATCAACTGGTGTTTCATCACAGTCATCAGAAGAACCAGTTGGTGAACCTTGGGAAGTAGGTTCTCCAATTTCATTACGAGCAACCTTGGATCCAGGGGCTCACTTGACAGTAGTATGTTTCATTAACTCGACAGCTGCGGAGCCGTTGGTCGATTCTGGGGCCACCGGCATTTTCATGCACCCGGATTTTGCTGTAAAATGCCAAGCTGTGATTACACCAAAGAGGATACCTCGAGAGGTACACGTCATTGACGGAAGAGAAATCAATTCTGGCTTAATTACTCATGAAGCCACGGTGAATTTAAATATATCAGGCCACCAAGAGATCTTGGTGGCGGATTTGACCAATACAGGAAAATACCCGTGCATCCTTGGAACCCCTTGGCTCGTGAAGCACGATCCCACAATTCGTTGGGTGGAGAAGACAATGATATTTGATTCGGTTCATTGTCGAGAGAATTGTTTCAAAATCCAAAGGAACCAGATAGGACCGGGCTGTTAGGTATCATCTGTAGGAAAAACCAACTCAGTAAACGAATCACATCGATCGAGGCAGTCCGAATTGGGGGTCTCGAAGTACTCAAACCCAACAATTAGGAACCCAGGAATCACCTAGGAATCACCCGGGGATCACAGGAACCGAGGAAATCCAGGAAACCCAAGAATTACGAACCAACTCCGAACGAACCAGATGGAATTGGAAGCGCTGAAGTTTTCAGGCGCTGAAATCATGGAATCTCGACAATCGTGTTCAGGCACATTAAAAGCACCAAAGCATTCGATAGTATCTGCGAATGCTTTTCGATTGTCAATAAAAGGAGCTGATATATATTCGTTGGTAATATCTGAAATGAATGAAGTAGAGTTAAAAGATGAATTGGGTCACATTCCGGATGAATATCAAGATTTACATGCAGCTTTCAGTGAAAAATCCTCAAATGAATTGCCAAATCACGGAATTTCTGATATGAAAATTGAGTTTAAAGAAAGACAAGAACCAAAAAACACAGGATTACGACCCATGTCTCCAATTGAATTAGAAGAACTCCGAGCGTATTTGGAAGAGAATTTAGGCAAGGGTTGGATTCGACGGTCTAAGTCCCCAGTCTCGGCTCCAATAGTTTTCGCACGGAAAAAGATGGCTCTATCCAAGTTTGCATTGATTATAGGAACTTAAATAGAGTTACCGTACGAAATCGCTATCCATTACCACTCATCCCTGAGCTTACAGATCGGTTAGTGGGAGCTCGCATCTTTACAAAGCTTGATGTGAGACAAGCGTATCATCGCATTAGGATGGCCTTGGGCCATGAGTTCAAGACAGCTTTTAAAACACGTTATGGACTATTCGAGTATTTTGTGGTGCCTTTTGGCCTAATGAACGCTCCCGCCCAGTTTCAAGCTCACATGTAGTATATCTTCGCCGACCTCTTAGATATTTCAGTAGTTATTTATTTAGATGATATATTGATATTTTCTAAAGATTTAAATGACCATAGACACGTGGTTCAAGACGTACTTCAAAGATTATATAAGCATGGGCTTTATGCAAAAGCTTCTAAATGCCACTTCCATTGCAACTCCGTCAAATTTCTAGGGATGATAATTTCTTCTCAAGGATTGGAAATGTGCAAAGATAAAGTTAAAACCATTGAAGATTGGCCAGTACCGAAAAATGTAAAAGAGGTTCAAGCATTTCTCGGTTTTGCAAATTTTTACCGAAGATTTATCCATGGTTACTCACAAATGGCGGTTCCGTTGACTACATTAACAAGGAAAGATCACTTATTTATATGGAGTCAAGATGCTGATAATGCATTTAAACAAATTCGACTTCAATTTTCTCAAACTCCGGTATTGTTACATCCTAACTTTCAACGACCTTTCACTATTGAAACCGATGCATCTGATATAGCTATAGGGGGCATTCTTTCCCAACAAGGTGACAATGGGCATCTTCACCCTTGCGCATACCGTAGCTCAAAAATGTCACCTACGGAACAAAATTATGATATTTATGACAAAGAACTATTAAGCATTGTCCTTGCATTTCAAGATTGGAGAGTATATCTTGAGGGATCTCCACATGAGGTTACAGTAATCTCAGACCACAAAAATTTAGAATATTTCTTAACTACCAAACAACTAAACAGAAGACAAGCAAGGTGGTCGGAAATTCTGTCAGCATTTCAATTCGTCATTACCCATAGGCCGGAGATATGGAATGGCAGAGCTGACACATTGTCCAGAAGACCAGATGTCATTGATCAACAAGATCCAGAGCCTCGACCATTGTTGAAATTGGCTGCCCTCGAATTATGCGAACCAGTTTGGACGGATCAACAGATTACAAATAGAATTAAAAAATCGACAGCGAAGGATCCAACTTTCCAGCCGATACTTTCATATCTTACAGGGAAAGGTGACCAGACTCTTTCTTTGATACACCGCCAGTTTCAAGCTCATAAATTCGAGGACGGTATTTTATGGTTTCAAGATAAAATTTTTGTACCTAACGATGAGGAGTTGCGACGCCAGATACTTCGATCTAGACACGACGCTCCGGCTGCAGGACATCAGGGCCGGGCAAAAACATTTGATTTGGTCACGAGAACATATTATTGGACCTCATTGCGACGTTATGTGCATCGCTATGTGGATGGCTGTGACATCTGTTAGCGGTCCAAACCATCTTGCCATGCACCTTACGGATTACTACAATCCATTCCGGCTGCAGAAGCTCCTTGGAAGCGCATATCAGCCGATTTTATCGTAAAATTGCCAGTAAGTAGTGGCTATGATGCTATACTGGTAGTGGTAGATAAAAACACTAAACTTGCGCACTTCATTCCCACAAATGAAGCAATTGATTCTAATGGCATGGCAACCTTGTATCTTAATTATGTATGGAGATATCACGGCATTCCTAATGAAATTATTTCAGATAGAGGACCGGTCTTTGTGTCTAAGTTCATGAGAAGACTGTGCGAGCTCTTAAGAATTCGTCCCTCTCCGACAACGGCGTTTCATCCTCAATCGGATGGCCAAACGGAACGTCTTAACCAAGTGTTGGAACAATTCCTGAGAATGTTCACGACAACTCAACAAGACGATTGGGCTGATTTGTTACCCATTGCGGAGTTCTCTTATAACAATAGTATTCATTCCACAACTGGCTTGTCCCCATTTTACGCAACTTACGGATATCACCCATCGCTTTCTTTTACGATTCCTCCTACTTCGACAGTACCTGCTGCAGAGTCCCGAATTCAAGAATTACAACAAATTCATCAAGAGATTATAACAATGATTAAAATTGCCGGTGATCAGGCAAAAGCTAAGTATGATAGGGACGGTCACCTGCATTACATTTTCCAAGTCGGCGACCGAGTTCTTCTCCGACATCAGAACATTACAACAACATCTCCCTCGCGCAAACTGTCTCCAAAATTTCTTGGTCCTTACTTGATCACAGCAAAGTACTCGGACGTAGTATACCAACTCAAGCTACCCAAGACATTACGAATTCACAATGTTTTCCACATATCAACGTTGGAAAAATATAATCAAGACACAATAATTGGACGGAAACAATTGTCCTCTTGTCGCAGCACAGGGCAGGTCAATTCCCCATTATACTCACAAAAATCGCTCTAGAGTATAACTAAGTGACTCTAAAGATCGAACCCACGAGATTCTGTGAAGTGTCTAGCTCTATTAAGCAGTTAAGCTCAATCAGTATCCCAATCTTACTTTCCGGTCCTAGATCTAAAACCAGAAATACCACCACACCGGATAACTACAGACCGGATTACTCCTTCTTCCGGTCCTACTAACTATCCGGTCCGTACAAATACCCAAATCCCAGGATCTCACAACTTCCGATCCTGGAAATCCGTCCTGACCAATCCGGTCCGGATGGTCATCCTGTACCCGTAATCCTATCCGGTTTAGTTTTGCCTCTGTTTCACCATTAGAGGGGTCGCCGCTTAATTTTGAGAGTGGTAGGCCCACCACTCCTTCCGTGACTTATAGTGGCTGAAGACCCACTGTCCTACCTTCTAAACTCCTAAGCTAATCCGGATCCGGTTTGGTCCTTCACAACAACCCAGATAGCAATCCGGGTTGTAGGTCACACAAAGACCCCACACTCGACCCTCTCGTACTACAACGACCTTGATGCTACTTCCGATCCGTGCGAAGACAGGTGGTTACAAGTGCACCCGTCCGTTCCAACATCAACTAAAGTTCTTCCGTTACCCATAGGGGTGGTGAGACCTCATAGGAGATCGGACACTCGACCGGATTTCCCATCCGGGAGTTCTAGCGCAGCTAAGGAATCCCTCCCTACCCGCCTAGCCTAACAACGGCTTTCTCACCCGGAATCTCAAACTCTAGACGTGCTGAGGAACTAAGTTCACTCCCAACTCTTCGGTACCTACTCACATGCACCTAGGATCGGAAAATAAACACCAAGGGGAGAAATCACTCGCAAACCAACCCGTACTATCCTAACTCCACATCATACAATCCTGTCGCGCTGGAGAGAGACACACAATGAAGAGAATAGAAAAGTACAAGAAGTTTGCAAAATGAACAACTCCCAGTTCCCATCTCAGGAACCGATTTATATACAAAGGGTAAAAACCCTAAAAGCACAAAAAGGAGCGGAAAACCCGTGGGGTCCGCCGCCATCCTAATCTAACTTCCGGTCTAACCTAATACTATTGAGCCGGATCCGGATCCGGATCCGCTCCTACTCCTAACTGAAATTAAAATCCTATCTACCCTACAACTCGAGATCCTATCGTCGGGCTTCCGGTCTCCGGGACTAGCTCCTCGAACACTTCACTCAAATTCCGGACCCGTTCCCCCTCCGCAGGATTCGGTCCGGGTGGAGACTCCAGGTCGATGGTGATATCCGGTCTCGTGCCCGGAGTCCCAGTCCGTGCAGACTTCTTGGACTCAGGAGTCCAATCCTTCCTATCCTTCGCCATAGTCGCGTCCGGAAAGAGATCCGGTAGCGAGATGTCAGAAAGATGAATACCTTTGTCGCACGTCGCTCCCGTCAGCTTCCGGCTGCTCTCCTCGATCCGGTCCGCTGCCTTCCGTCCCTCCACCATTGCCGTCTCTACCTGCTCGGCGAAGTCCGCGAGAATCCGGACCATCCGGGAACCGGATAGTTTCTTCTCTTCGTGGATCTTCTCGTCGAAGAGCTTCGCTTTGGCAGCGGCCGTTCCGGTCTCTCCCAGGACCGCCTTAATCTGCTCGGCTATCTTCCGAGTCTCTTCCGCCATCTCCCGGGCGGCCGTCACGTCTTCCTGATAGGCAAAAAGAGTTGCCTTCAGTTTATCCACCTCCTCCTGCAACCGGCGGATCTCTGCTTCCTGCTTCCGGGTCTCTTCCGGATTCGTGATGCACTCCGCCACTTGTTCCGCCAATTTGCTGTCCGGTGCCGCACCCACCAACTTGCCGATTGCCGCAAGCGTCCTGTGCTTGACCTCCCAATCCGCCCTGATGTTGCAGAGGACGTTGATCAGACCGTTGAACGGATCTTGCATATCCGGATCTCCCCCGGAATTGGTCTTCTCGGCTTCCGGTTTCTCCTCCGGGGCCGGTTTGTCTTGACCGGGAGGCGTCCCGCGCTTGTGTGGAGGCGTCAACTTCTGTCGCTTGATCGGCGGCATCGGCTCCTCCTCTTCCTCGCTGGACTCCCGGTCTGACCCGGAATCGGATTCCGCCTCGTCATCCGTCTCCGACTCCCCATACTTCATGAGCACTTCCTGCGTCTTCCACGCCCTCTCCTCCGTATCGGTGAGGACTTGGTTCTCCCGATAGAGGTAGAAGAGATAAGGGCACACTAGAGTGGCCCTTTTCTTCCCAACCCTACTAACGAGCTGGGCCACGAGATCGGAAATGATCCGTGCCCAGTCCACTTTCCGGGTACCACTGAGGGCACCGAAAATGGTGTTGCCGAGGGTGATCGTCACCCTGGTCGGCTTTTCCGGGTGAAGAACCGGAACCAGGAATTGTAGGAGCCGACGGTGTCGGTCATCCAAGCAATCCTCGACCGCGTATCCGTCCTTTGGGTTGACGGCTCCCTTGAACTTCCCTCGGACAAACTCATCCTTCCGGCTCGCCATTCCCAAACCTCCTGCCCGGAAACCGTAAACCGCTCTCCACATCCCCTCGTTCCAGCTGACGGGAGTTCCCCTCACGGTGTTGTCAAACTGGTTGGACAACTTTCCGAGGAGCTCCTTAACCATTCTCTCCTCCCTAAAACCCCAAGGTTTCTCGGCAAACCCTACGCAACCCATGGATTTGAGATCATCCATGAGTTCAGCCTTTTCCGGCTCTGTGGAGGGAATAACCGGAATGACTTTCCGGAGCTTCACCTTGCCTCCAGAGGGACTCGCTTGTCTCGACCTACGTAGCTGAGGCATTCCCACTCACATCTACCTCACTCTCTCCTAGCCACACGTCCCGTTCCTCACTTCCTCTCTCCGATCTCAACCGGAAGCAAAACGAACAGAACACAAACGCACAAACGACAAAAACTCAACCGCGCGCTCTCAAGGTCGAGTTTCTAAAAGGGGGTGCAACAGTGAAAGCTCCTCCTTTTATAGTCCCTAGACCCTTTCCGGTTTGTCATCATAAATCCGGATTACCATCATGAATCCGGTTCATCATCATCATCCGGTCCTAGACCTAATCCGTGTTGCATTCCATTTCCGTCGTTAGTTACTCCTGACCGGATTAGATCCAAGAAGCCCACTACTTCACGTTCCGTGCTAATTCTGAGTTTTCCTTCCCCACCTAATCGGATCCGGTTAGCTAATGACTAGTTTCCGTTCTTATTTGGGTGTATACTAAGAAAATCAAAATTCTAAGCTGCGACACCTCTCCTCCCGTGGTTACACCAGAAGGTCAAATCGAATGGGAGGTTGAAAAAGTCATTGATTCTCGACTTGCTGGCCACTGGAAACAACTGCAATATCTCGTTTCCTGGACTGGTTACGGTCCTGAAGAAAACTCCTGGGAGCCTGTTTCCAATATGAAAAATGCACCTCAACGACTAGCGGAATTTCATAAACTCCATCCCGCTGCACCAAGACCAAGAGGGGGGTAATGTTACGATTACATCGTAACAACGGGACGTATATACGGCGGTTACGTCTTGGTCAGTCTTGTACTACAGGTAGTTATTTGTTAGGCTTCTCGGCGGCTCTTAAGTAGCAAACGGAGAAGCTTAGTCTTCACGCAAACCTCCTGTAAACTTCATGAAATAAGAATACTTTCAACCGATTGAATCGTTGTCAACTTGTTTGTATCAATTGCATGGTTTAATTAATAGTTAAGAGAATAAGGTGTCGACACGATCTGATTTGGATCAGGATCCGTAACATCCTCCATTTCTTCCCGCTTGTATACCAGTCTCATCACAATTCCACACTTGTTGTAGAAGATACTTATGCAAGGTATATATCTCACTCAAATTGTTATAAAAATTGTCAACACTTTTTTTGCACAATCCCTTAGTTCTAGAAGTTGCAAGGGCTTCAACCACTCTCATTGTTAGCTCTAGATGACAGAATTTGAACCTCCTCAACCATCCGTCACTTGGAACCTCATTTTTGAATGGTGTGCATCGATTCTTTGTTATGTCATAAACTTTCATTTTCAAAGCAATGGGACTCAACCCTAGGCCCTTGTCACACATGTCTAGAATGTATTCTACAAGTTACCTTTCCTCGTCCATAGTTAGAACACCTTGAACTCCCCTTTTCCTACTTCTCTTTTCACCATAATACCACTCTCTGAAAGTTGAGTATGGAATGCCATGGTTTGCAGTTGCCCATCTCATGTTTTCACCCTCATCATATTCTTCTAAGGCTACTTGCAATTGTTCATCATTCCAAAATGGAATTTGTTTTACTTTCCCACTCTTGTTCTTCTACTGCTTTGGTTTTTCTGCTTGGGATTGTGGGTTGCTCACCTCAGGTATTGTTGCCTTGTTCTTATAGGTTTAGCTATTGTTGGATGCATGCTCTCTATATCTTTGGCTTTAGGGTTGCTATAGAGTGTGATGCCATTCTCCATCTTCACCCTTGATCTATCCAACTGCTTACTAATCCTCCCTTGCTTCATATTTTCTTGTCCTTTTTCCTTCATGTTGCTCATAGAACTTCCTCCCAATGATAGGAGAGTCTCCCGTGCCTCATAACTCTCTTCTTCCATACCCATAGGATAGTCATGTCCACTAGCACTAGTAGCACTACTTCCTTCATGAATTGCATGTTCTTTGCTAATTTCACTACTACATTGTAGATCATCACCTACACATGCTATAGAATCCTCCAATAGTGCCATGTAGTTCAGGCTCAATGTATACAAGCTAATTTCTATGTTTTTGAAGTTGGCTATGAGTTTTGAATGGGAGCTTCTACTTGAGAAACTTGAAGTATATTCTTTTCTTCTCTATTTTTAATGTAAGCCTTTTGGAACTCCATTGCACCCTCCATTCAAAACAACATATGACGGCACCATTACCAACCATAATATCATACATACTCATCACCAACATATGTATAATTAGCCGTCTAACATGGCCAAATCCATTAATATACAATGAATTTCCTAAATGTCTTCTTCATCCATTCAAAAAAATACAATTAAGAAAAGTATTCATCTTTAGTTGTCAACAAGACCAATGGATGTTGTAATTATGCTCTTTATACGTCACCACTTTTCATAAATGCCTCTATAGCTGCACGGAAATATAGTAGTCTATACTGCAAATTTAGGACCGTAGATAGAAATGGATCAGCTACCATATTACAAATGTATTAGCATTCAAAAAATCCTTAATTTTGATCCTGTAGTTACTCTCCTAAATGAAATAGTTGTTATAGAGTTTGATATTACTTATTTAGGTACGAATGTCTAGTCCATATAGAATCATATACAAGGTATCTAAATTTGAATGGCATGGTCAAGTTATCACTGGCTTGAAGTCATATCTACCAATCTTTTGAAGTAAATCAACCTCCAAGGTGGTGGATTTATGTCAGAAATTTGACTGCTTAAATGATATGTCATCAATGTCATTTAGCATGTATTTTTGGACAAAGAAAAAATCCAAATAAATGTATTTTATCAAGATCATAAATTGATACTATTTTTGATAAATTTTGCAAATATTTGATACTTGGGTATGAAGTCTTGAAAAAATAAAAATAAAAAAATCTTGAAATGAAGGAAAAAGTTGAAAAAAAATCATTTTTTTTGGATGAGGCAATCATTGTGCCACATCAGTAAGCTACTACAGCCCTTTGTAGGGCAGTTCCCACAGTTTGGGAATTCACAACCCTCCTGAGGCTGAAAAATTCTTCTAATGATTGTAATTTGCATACAACTTTAATGATGGTATTTTCACATCCTCAATCTTAGAAGGTGGCGGCCTTAATATGATGAAGGTATGTAGTCTCCAAAATTTATCCTATTCTTGGATGAATAGGTGCATTATTTGTTTTTATAGTTTTAGAAAAAATTATTTGTTAGAGATTTTCAGTCTTCAACAACATTTTGGGGTTAAATTGAGGTCTTATCATTTATTTTTCTACTTATCTATGGTTTTGATCTAAAATCAATATATTTATACGCTACACATGTTAAATCAATTCTAGAGGGATGAATAGTGTAAGATCCCCTCACAATAATTGGTTAAAATGTTATATGAATTTGGTTTAATTATTATAAATTTTTGGATGAAAATCAATGAAAGTGGATGAAAGATGAATGAAAATCATACTATTTGAGATTGTTTTAAAATATTCATAATATTATATTAATTTGCATTTGCTATGTAATTTCCAAGTTAGTGTATGTTAATTATGTTATTATTATAATGCAAACTAATTGCATAGGCTTATGTAGTACTCCATATATTTTAGCATTTAATTTTCTTCTTCAAACTTGATTATGACTTTCACAATTTCTTTTTTTTCCTTTTCTTTGTGCAATAATGAAAAAATAATACTTGAATTCTTGAGTTTGGATTCTACTTCACTTTAAATTACTAATTTCTTTTCAAAAATAACATTTCATAGCATTTTGATCTTGAGACACTATAGATGTATTCTTTAAATAAGTACTAAGCAATCCAAAATTTTGGTTTATACTATTATGTTCTACACTTTAATTCTGATTGTAACATTCATATAGATAAATTTTTATATTTTAAAATTTATTTTGTATTTTATATGAAGTTTTTTAGTTCTTCATCAAAACTTCATGAAACTTCAAATCTTGTTTTTAAAAAAAGTCTAAAGTTTTATTAATAATTTTAGACCTACAATATCATGTATGGAAAATAAAAATAATTTTTTTTTTTTTCATATTTTGTGTCAAATTAGAGCATATAGAGTACCATTTTTTTTGTTTGAAACATCAATTGTATACTAGGTAGTAATTGTTCAAGATGTTTGATGGCAAATGTTGTTTTCAACATTTTTTGAGTGTAGTAGACTTTTTCATTGAATATTTGCAAATGTTTAAAGAATAGTTTAGACTATATTTTAAATATATTCCTCCAATTAGGCTTATATGGCAAACAATTGTCTACTAAACATACTTGATTAAGTGTTGACCTATCTACTAAAATAATCTTAGTACAAAGTAGAAGATTTGAAAATTTGACTTTATAATTATAGGCATCATTCTAATAGGATTAGGCCATCAAGTTACCTTCAATATTTTATGTTTATTTTTTATATTAGCAATTTTATAAATCTATATTTTTTATATTTATCTAGAATGTTATGTAGATAAGCCATCTATATATTTAATATATAGATGTACAATGACTCTTAGAATGTTTTGTACTCTTACGAAAATTGCCATCTAGCCAATTGAAGAATTAGAAATTTTCAACATAATTTGGAAATAATTAATTGTTACAAGTAAGACACTTGTATGAAATAATATATATTTTGATTTAAGAGAATTTATTCAAATTGATTAAAGAATTTTCTTAAACACAAAGAAATTTTTTAAATATTCTCTAGTAATTGAAATTAAATTTTTTTTGAAATTTTGTATTAAGTTTTTTATAAAATTAAATTTTTTATAGATTCATAATAATACAGACAACAATAATAAAAATATAACTCCAAATATTCATATTTTAGATAATTATTTTTATAAAATTCAAATATTTATAAAAATAATATAAAAATATTTTATAGTTTCAAAGTTTCCATAATTTTTGGAGATTTTTTGCATATCATGTAAAAAATAGAGAGAAAGAGTCTTATTTTAGTCAATAATATTACACTCAATAAAATTTTAAAATTTGTGAAATCCTTACCACAAAATTACAAAAAGAAATATCATAGTACTTACTAAAGAATATTGAAAAAGATTTACTTATATTAAAGTTGATTAGTCTCCTTAAAAAAAAAAATTGTTTAAAAAATCTTGAGGATTGAAACAAGATGTTGCCTTCAAATCTCCCCTAAAATGTTGCATTTTTTGTGTAATGCACATCACAAAATGAGGATTTTTATAATGATGTGAGATGGAAATTTTTTTTTCAACATTGCAAGAAATTTCACCTAAATAAGGGATTCAAAATATCCAAAATTCTAATATGTAAACCTCTTTTTGGTGTCCCCTAAGAAATCAATGAGGTATTAGGCATAAAATGGCCACACATAGAAATTTAACCCCTAAATGCCTAAACTACGATATTTAGCAACATAGCAATTTTAGACAGCTCACTATGAATGGAGTTTTTATTTTTTTCTTTGAAATTTTAACAAGACATATGTTGAAGGAGTAGCTTTACGGGCCCAATAATTTTCATAACTTTTGACTACATGGTTAAGAAGTTATTGTATGCTATGTACTTTTCATTGTTTGGTGGGCAGCCTAGGCAACAAAAAATTCCTTTAAAAATTCCTTTTCTTAAGAAATTAAAATTTGAAATTGGTTCTTTAGAATTATATATATTTGGAAAATTTTGAATCATTGTATTTTGATCAATGAGTCAAAGTTATGAGGAGTTTTAGTTTGTAGAAGTTTGTGGATTGTTATTGAATCTCTACTCTAAGACAAATTTTGAAGTCTTTTATTTAATCAATTTTTAATATTTTTTGAAAAACATAAAATCATAGGATGAAGATTATTTATTATAGCATTACAACTATTGGGATTGGCATCTTTCAATTCCATAAATAAATTGTTAACAATTTAGTATTTTAAATCATTCTCTACTTTTTTCTACTTTTTATTTTTTTCGTATATGTTGTATAATTCCAAATGATCTGAAATTTTCCAAGTATGTAGCCAACTTGGCTTGAATAATGAATTCAAAGAATAACCATCCTTTTAGACATTTTTTCATACAAATGTGACCTTATGAAGTACAATTGCCTAGTTTTTTGCAAGGTCCAAAAAAGGACTTTTGTCACTTCAAATGCTAATATCTTGCAATTTATTGGGTGGAAATTTTTGAAATTCTTTGTACATATTTTCAAAAAATTATACTATAAGATCCTATAGTTATGTGTGGCCAAAAATATTTTTTTACTAAAATTTAATATTTGTATTAGAAATGGTAGTTTTAGAGCAATTTTGGTGGAAACATAGTCAAAATCATTGAGGGGTTAGAGTGGTTTAGAAAGTATTCACCCTCTATCCACCAAGCATTGCCCCTAAACCAACAAATAGTAAAAAGAAAATTTTGGTGACATTATGTTACCATGTAAAATTAAGAACAATCCTTGCTCAATCTTGATGGTGGATTGGTGGATGATTTTGGTAGATCCACAATTGTCAAGTTCTCTACAAATTGTGTGATGTCCCATTTCTCATGCCATAAATATAGTTGTTACAGTTTGCCTACAAAATGGTGGCATTTTTAGACTTGGATGTATCAAACTCATGGATTCAAATATATGACAATTCAAAGCTAGAAGTTGATGACCTTGCAAAAGTCATTGTCTAATCCTTCCATCTGGTATTTCCACTTCTTGAGTAGATAGGTAGCTTGCTACTTGAAATTAATTGGAGAACTTGATTGAGAATGAGTCCCTTCTTAAAAAACATATTTAGTAGCAAAAGTAGGGACAACAACTATTCTTTGTGAAGCAACCTCAATAGTATTGGAAGGCCTGGCACAGTCAAAGTTCTCTCCTTTGTGTCCACACTTGTAGTGATCATGTAATCATGTAGTAACCAAATGCAAGAAAGGTACTTTAGAGCTTAGAAAGAGTAATTGATGTTCCTCATATTCGTAGAGCCATTTTTGTCTAAAAGCAAGATCTTCCATTATATTTTTATACTTTTTAAAAATTTCTTTTTTTCAATTCTGGATATTATAGGATACATTTGAATGTAAAAAAAAGTTAATTTTTAAGGTATTTTTAGGGTACTTACATAGCTTTAGAGGTAGCAAAAATTGACATGTTGAAAAGTAGTTCAAATAATGAACCTATGTACATGATATTTTACAAAAAAAATTTAGTTCTCTAAAGATATATGTGTTGGATGGCATGTCAAACACTTATATGAATATGGTTTTGAAAAAAATGTGTTATTTTCTTTACAAATTTTATATTTGAACAACATGATCTTCAAGTGTTTCAAATCAACTTTAAAAGACATCTACATCTTTAAATTAAATGGGAAGATGAACATTGGAGCTGAAATTAAAATGTATATAACCCATATTTAACTAATTCAAGAGTTTTTGTAGAATTATGGATGTTTTTGGTAATTGATAGTATACTGGTTGAAAGCTCATATTTGTCTATTTGTTTATTATTTATTTATCCAAAATGATGATTTTGATCCATTTTTTAACTCAAAAGTCTACATTTGGACTAAATAAGTCAGATTTTCATCATTTGTTGGTGAATACAATATTAATTCAAAACTATAGAATTGTCCATAGTTAGTAAAATATTGAATTCCTCATGTTGTAGAATAGAATAGTACCTTTCAATAGTTCACAGAGGAATCTTACTTCATTAAGCATCCAATGTTAGTCAAAATTGTGGTATTTGACTCAAAAATTAAATTTTCAACTCTACAAGATCATTCTATACTTCTTAGACTTCAAAACAAATAAATAACACTAGAATGACACTATAAGGATTGAGCACCCCCTGGTTTCTTGAAAGTACTTCCTCAAGTGGTACAAAATTGAGCACTTTACCATGTTTGTACTCAACTAGGAAACTCTCATCACAATTGGGTGGAGACTAAGGACCATGTAATCTTTAGCTATTGCACCCTCCAACCAAATTGAATGACCATAGCACCCACCGCCATAGTGCCTTCTCTGTGACTATGATGCACATGCACGCATTACACCCACCTTCTACATCCATGAACAATCATCAAGTCTATTTCGTACACAGCTAAGAATGCAAACCGACTCTAATCAACCCACTCCTTGCTTGTTGCTTGCTTAATTAATTAACTCACCCGTTTGGAGTGGATGCAGACATGGTCATAGGGAGAGAGTTGGACTTGTACAAGTAGAACCTCTCTTAATTAGTGCAAGGTGCCGGGACTATACACTAAGAGGGGTTTATGCAGGTAGAGAGTTCATAGGAACATTTGTCTTTCCTAGAGAGACCACAAAAACACAGATCTCTCCATCTTGACTACATGTGTGAGCCCACCTACTCTTTGCTAACTCTCTTATTGCATATTATGCAGTACAAGATATTGCAATAAGAGAAGTTCTACTTGTACTACGAATGATGAGTGGTCTCCTTCTTCCCCACTTCACAGCGTAAGACAACCACATTACTGATTTGCAATCGTAGCCTCAAAATGACTTGTACTCCAGCAACACAATGCTTGCCATCACAGAACAACTTCAATGAAGAACTGACTGACTTAGATGGACAAAATTGCTCCAATCTCTTCATGGAGTGTTAGAATTTGCCAGGCCATTAATTAATTGCTTTCCCAACCTCAGATACTCTCAGCTACGCAACCGAGCAAGCTTCAATTGCAAAGTGAAGACCCCTATCCTTTGATCGGGCGTAGCCATTAGAACTGCACTCCAACGTAACATTTGATGTCCTCCCATTGACGGCGCAGGCGCACAAATTGACATTGGTTGCAGTTCATGAGCATAGGGTGCTCACGTGCATAACCGTGGCAACAAATTATGGTGAAAGTTCAAAACCGTTGACCCTCAAAAAGTGTCGGCAGTGACTGACCACCTTGGGACAAACTCATCCTTAAAAGGATTGATATGTCGGTGATTGAGAAATTGTTGAAAAGTGAGATGAATTTGCATGTCTGCCTAGACGGTGTCATTTCCATTTCAGAGTTAACAAATTCTTCAGGCTCCCTTGAAATTGACTAATTTTGAACACTCTTTTGTGACAATGATTGCAAAATCTATTGCCATTCATTTTTCAATGCTAGTACCGTACAATACGTAACTCTAAAAGTACAGGCCGGTGACCACAGATTTGAGCCTCCCAATCCTTCACTCTTTTTGCTACCATTTTGCAACTAAGGTAGAAGTACCTATTTTAGACAAGCCTCCTATAATTGCTTTGTAGGCTCACCTATTGTGGACTACAATTGGATGCAATGGTCATTGAAAAAAATTCTTGGTTTGTACCTTCTTGGTAGAGGGAGAAGTGTCAAAGCTAACTAAAATAGGTGAGTCCATGAAATTGAAATGGGTTTGGGTGCAAAATTCACTTTTATATTCAATAAAATATTCATTTTGGGAGAATTTTTTTTTTTTTTTTCTAGCATTCTTCCACAACTTTATTTTTGCACACACTAAACTCAATTCCCCATGACTTTCCTACATCATTTAGTCTCAAATGCTTAAGTTATCCCAAATAGTTACTTCTACCTTATATATAAATGAAATTTTTTATTTATATTTTTCGAAGGTAAATCAAATTCTTTTGGAGAATTATAAAAATTTCAAATAATTATTGTTCATTCTTTAAAGAAAAGGTGAAAAAAATTTATATCAAATACAAATATACTCAAAATCTAAAATTTTCACATAGGTATATATTATAGGATATGACACTATGGTATAAACCAAAGTTATTGTATCATTATAAAATTATAAAATTAGCTAACCATCAAAATAGATCCAAAGTTCAAATTGTTATAAAATAATGATTTTCAAACTTTTCAAATTTTTCAATTGGTGTAGAAATTGCACTTGACAAACTTATTTCATTAGAGGGGTACAATTAAAAAAATATTACTTTTATAGCCAAAATTCACATCAAAAATATAGAATTAGAAGTGACTAAAATACACTATTAATAAAGGTGACCTATGGATTAAGCATCTGTTTCTTTTGAAAAATGAATAATACAATAGTGAAAGAATATTCATTACAATTCATTTAAAAATACACTCAAGCAATCTCCCTTCAAAAAAATTGGATGAAAAATTTTTTTTTTTCCATCCTACAACCCTCTTAATTAAAATCATTCAAAGAACACAAAATGCCAAATAAGTCTAAAGCCTAAATAAACAAGTCTCAAGTAGGCCTAAAAAATCCATTCATGTTAGTTATACAAATTGTGACCAGATATGAAAATAGCTAAATTTAATTAGGACCTATTTATAAAACCAATTCCCCCAAATTCTCACCTAAAACGTACAACTTCAAACTTAAGGCTACTTTTGGATACACCTTTGAAAATTTAGAATACTTTATTGTCTTGTTAAACATATTTTCAGATTTTAGTGCTACTTTTGAGTACACCTTTGAAAATTTAGAATACTTTATTGTCTTATTAAACATATTTTCAGGTTTTAGTGACATGTTGGATGTTTGACATTGTGTGTCATACTAAATGAATGTCGAGTTTGAATGACAACTTTGTCCAATAAGACCATTTTCAGCAGCTAAAACAATATGAAATCTTACTATAATTTTGAATTTAAATTTAGAGTGTAATATATATTCATGAATTTGAGTCATTTCACCAAAGTGAAGCTTTAATATGTCAAAATCATAAACAAAAAATGATTTCAATTTTTGTAAAATTAAAATTTACTCTATTAGACATCACAAAAGGTCTACCAGATGTTATATGACATTTGTTTGTCGCGCTCTCTGTCTGTCCGAGAAGGCAACCTTGATCTAAGTTGTCCTAAAAATGCATTCTACTAGAATCTAAGATCCTCTACGAGAATCTAGGATACCCTTTCCATTTGCAGGAAGGCTCAACACAAAATTTGACAGTTCAACAATAGGACCCAATCATGCTCAACTAAGCCTTCGTTGAGACGATTTCCGGTGTCTTCCAATTCGGATGCACCACCCGCATGATTTCTTCAAAGCCCAGCACCCCCACTTTCTGGAGTTCTTCCAGGGATTCCGGAGGATCCGGTTTCACACAACTGAAGTGGATCCCATCATTCTCCTCGCATTCGAACTTCCTCCGAGTCTTGGCTCGTTGCTCCTCGAAGTAGTCGAGAGTCAGAACCGCTTTCTTGCGAGGGGTGAACATCAAATCCACTTTGTTGAACACAATGGCCACCTCCGTCTCGGCTCCCAGATTGTCCTTCATGTCCTTGTACATGTCCACTTGCTCCCTCTTCACATCACCCTGCCACACGGTCGCAGGTCCAAAGGAAGAAGCCGCGTTAATTACAGTAGTGCTAGTTGGGAGATCGATCGATATATAACCTCGATCTCAAGCAAGCAACAATAGTCCCGAGACGTTACGATGAAGTGCACACAAGCTCGGTGCCCCTAGTTAGCACAAAACCACCTCTTGTTTACATTTATATCTTGGAGTTTTTTAACAATTGAGGCTCAAGAAGATTGAAATCGTTCAACAAGAGTTTTCAGTTAGTCATCGAGGGCAGGAATCCTCGGAAGTTACGTAAACAAGAGCGAGGTAGTTTTGTACTAGTGATTACATATCAATAGGGGTATTGAATTGTGCATCATGGGCATATATAGCTAGAGCAATGCAGGGCTAGTTGGCCTTACAACAAACGGAAGAAACAGGATCGCCGAGCTAGAAAGGGCTGTGAATTGTTTCCACATGTTGGCGTAGCTGTCGACTCCATTGCTGCCTGGGAAGTCCACCAGCCACACAGTCTCGTTCAACCTGTAGGGCACCGCAGTTTTGGTGTGAATGTCCATGCCCGTGGCCGGTAACTTGGCACGGTGGAAACGGGTGCCGAATTTCTTCAGAACTCTCTACACACAACCAAAGGAGGTCGGTTAGTTACTGACTAAGCTGCTTTCCGCTAAATTTGCCACTGAATATTACTAGTTTCCCTCTATCCTAGATAAACTGAAACCTTTTCTAAAACCAAAAAATTGTCCCAAATCAGACGAGGTACCAAATCCAACCGAATACATGGAAATAGACAGTTCCAATTAGTCTAGGCATCAAGAAAAGTCATCGCATTTCAACGGACCAAGACAAAATTCATAACACATCATGCAAAAATGTGAAATTAAGACTGAAAACTAAACCCCAGCCTGATTAAACCATTGTGCCTAATTACTGACAACTCCAGTTTGGACGCAAACTAGCGAGTTGGAAAGTTAGTTCATATCCCGGAGATCGGGTCCAATTTGGGCGTTTTTCTAATTTCCCCATCGAGTCCTTACTACTCATGTTCCCTTCCAAAATGTCTAGTATTACTGGGCAGACGGAGTCAGTTCCATGCAGTCCATTCCATGAAAACGTGCTCAACTGTAAACAGCAGCGTACAGAAAATCAAGCACAGTCACAGCAAGAATTTCATTCCACGCCACGGCAATTAAAGAATAAACACAACGAACTCGGTCGATCAGTGGCCAGAGCATCATCATTGATTATTTCACCTTAATGAAGGTGGACTTTCCGGAGTCTTCTTCGCCGAAAACACCGATGTAGTGCGTGTCCAGCACCACTTTCGTGTACAAGGATATGCTGTCGCACACCACCTTGATTCGTTTCAGCAGCTTGATCCGGGACTTCGGTGTGGCGTTCAGGAAGTATTCTGACCTGAAATCTTTAACATCCTGGGGTTGCATTAAGTGAGCTTTCTTGACCATGTCTTGAAATTCAGAACAGCTTCCAGATACTGAACAATCATCCATAATTCACGAGCCTTCGATCAGATACGAACAAATGCATGCTTGCAGATTGCTTTCTTAATTTTCTTCTTCGAAAAGCCTCACGCAGTGCTAGAGAGCTCGGAAAAGCCCTGGCAACGGCATTATGGCACCAGCATCTTATCTTACATCATTACCCCGAACGCTCCAAAGATCAAGGCATATTTTGGATGATGAGCAGAGACCTTGAGAGCTATGTATCATCCAAAGAACTTCGCATGCATTCATCCAAAGGAATACTTGAGTCCTTGAAGATAGCATTCTTTTTTTATGAATTTAATAAATTTGAGGAGAATTTTGAATTTGATCGAAGATAGATAGATAAAAGCAAACATGTGAAAAAATTCAGAAGTGAATTTAGGCGTTCAAGGTTTGAATTGATCAGAGAGAATGACTCATAAGCGAGAGTTACTGCAAACTTAGGGTTAACGTACTTCACATAAAGAAAATAAGAAAACATTTAAAACTCCCATTAGATCATAATTGATGCACACATTGCATTGAATTTCGGAAACTTTCTGGATCGCACTTGATGCTTGACATACGGTGAGTAATAATCTCCAATTTTCTGCGACAGAATCATGGTTGTCATATTGAACAAGTTACTATTCATTTCATGTCCTACAGGACATGAAATGAATAGTAACTTGTCCAGTATGACAACCATGGACACAATTAATTAATGTGCTTAAGTGGGATGACTCACCTGTTTGATCAAGCAGCGTCTCAAGATAATCACTGGACGAGATGTTGCGTCCTCCACATGTGCCACCGTTGTTTTGCAAGCCTGTTGATGTGCGCCATTGAGAAGCTTCGTCAATGGCTCTTTGCAAAACCATTTCATACCCAACGGTGACGCTCTTTTTTTCGTAGAAGATCAGGACCCCTAATACAGCCCCCAAAGTTATCGGCCACACTAAAATGCTCGCCATAACTGCAGGCATGGCCCACTTCGGATTATTTTGTCGAAATTTACGGAAACGATTCTTCAATCCGGACGATTTGTACTCCACCTGCAGACTGGAATTTAAACAAGTCAGCTGCATTTAGAGAACAAAACCATTCCGGAGAACTTCTCTGGAAATTATTAAAGATAGAGTGGTGTGGTAAGTGGGATTTGAAACATGTAAGGAGTTTCTTCACTTGCAGGATTGGAGGTTGCAATCCTACCGCACCGTCGATGGTTAATTTGTGGCACCCAATACAAAATTTTCTTTTGAAGGAGTCAAAAGCAGCTATTCAACTACTACAGTACAAAGATACACTCCACAGATTTATCTTACTAGTGAGCGAGAAAATTTAGTGTCACCTGCAATAATAGTACAATTAAGTGATGTTTCAGCTTGCACTAACCTAAAACAGTGTGCCTTCGGTAAATTAGTGTCACAGGCACTGATTGGGAGTGCACCAAGCACTCTGGAAAAATTTGGTCATTAGGTGTTGAATGAACAGACTCTTAAAGTACGTTCGCCAACCCTACCGGATGGGATATTTTCTCTCCCTAGCTAGAGTACAAAAAATTAATTGTGGCTGAAACAGAAACCTGGATTAATTGTGCCTTTCAAGAAACCCTCAGAACTTGTGTATGGAGCATTGAAATGGAAACCTGATATGAAAACGTACGTACCAGCTGTTTGAGCAGCTTATAACTGCCTTGAACATGTAATTTATGTCTTTAATGTGATCTAAAAAATCACCTCCACCGGTGTTGGTGAATGTCGTTATTTGAGTAAGTTTGGTGGACACGCCTTTTCCTTTCAACAAAGGAACACCTGCAAGAATTTTCCATCACTGGGTAAGAACTGAGGATCTAGTCAACGTACCTTCGCCCTGTAGTAGCCATGGAATCCAAGTGCTTGCACTCTAAGTCTAGGAAATTTTGAAGTGAAAATTTGAACTGATTAATTACAAGCTTGCACAGGTATCACAAGCAAAGTCTAAAATATAATGGGTTGTATGATTATCGGTTTCAGTCACAAGTAAATAATGGACGTATACTACCGGTCGGTACAGGATGGAAGAGTACGTTTGTCCAAAATGCATGGATCAGCCACTTCGTAATTTTTTTAATGACAGGACTATTGAATCCATGACCATTCCTTTTGAGAATCATGGATATCCTTAGCTAGGCATTTGATAACAATAGATGATCAAACTATACGTAGGCTCAACAGCTTCGTCAGCAGTATGGGTTGGCACCCTTTTAATCCAGTCATAAGAGGAGGTCTCATGACATGACAGAGTATATTTGCAGGATGAAGCTCTCCTAAATCGTTTTTAATAGCATTTAAAAGAAAAGAGAAGGCAATAATCAAGCTTTATTACGGTTAGAAGGCAATAGATAAAATCTTTAGAAGTTACATATAACTCACAGTGCATAATGTCGTCCAAACTGGCCATGACGTCGGCATCTGAGTCTGGGCGAATACTCAAAGGTGGAGTAGCTTTCACCATCAATGACTCTGCAATCTTCTTAAGCATCCTCTGGGCTCCAATTAGTGTTTTCTCCTTGCTGGGATAATCCTGAAAACAGCCAATTGTTTACATTAGAGCTCAGTAACAGCCAATTATTTACAATCGAGCAGCTGCCTAAAGAACAATTTCCCTCCGGATTATGTCAAGATTGAGAACACGATTACCTGGAAAGTTACCATCTGCATTTATCAGGTTGAATCAGGTAGAATTAACGCATTAAAATAAATGGGTTGACCACTGCATTTCTGTTTTGAACTTCCACAATTGTTTCTTGATGAAAAATACCTATTCCGTGAAGAGGAAAGAAAATGCGCCACTCGATCAGTTTTCATGTGCTGGAAATTAAATCTTCCAAATGTTTCAGAGGCAATATTTAATTCTGTTTGCGGGTACTAGTCAGCTAGATCGAGCCAGGGCACATGGAAGGATGAACTGGGAAGTTTTGCTTTTGACCTGGAAACGAACCTCGGCATGCACGACGGGATGAGTGATTTCTCCAAAAGCCGTTTTGATGACCACCAGAGAAATAGCATTGTCGCAGCCCTTAGATTTCGTACTGGAGCCTTTCGGATCATAGATCAAAAGGAACTTGTCACTTTGCTTCCCGATTTCCCAATCTTCCTGTCCGTTAGACCCAGTGATACTAACAGCTTCTCGAAGAAACAACAGATTCTCGCCCTCCACGATGACGAATCGTTGATCCGAGTCTTGTTCCTCCGCTTTCCATCTTGCTCTGAAGACCTGCAATTCAGTGCAAGCGGGTGATCAGCACTATCGTTCGATCAAATGCACTTAACAACTTTTGGAACTCAGGCAGACCCCACAAAGCTTTAAACAAAGTAGATACATTTGGGTTGCACGGTTTATCACAGGACATTGAGTTCAATAACTTCGTCAAATTCTCAAGCACAGGTTTTAGGTTTCTACATCCAAGAATATATTTGGATGAATAGGCTGAAACATGACTGCACAACAACGTCAAAAAAAAAAAAAAAAAAAAAATATATATATATATATATATATATATATATATATCCGGAATTCCACTCTAAACCAGTCCTCCTTAGTTTTTCGACCACCTATGGGAAGATGAATGTCACAATTTCAACCATGCATGCATACTTTACAAGCGCACACAGAACAGAATGAATTGGCAATTATCTGTATGTATATTTGAAAACGAGCGAGACAGTCTAATAAGGAAACTAAGTGGCCCTCCACGCATATGCATCGATCTCACCTTGGGAGCGGGTGTGGTGACAAGGCAAGGATCGTCCAGGTTCACCGGAGAAGCGGTCTTCCCAGTGCCCGTGGGGCTGTCGATAAACCCCGCTTCCACCAACGTGCCTCGGTAGCTATTCAGAAGATGCTGCTCCAAATTCGCACGGCTATACTGCACCTTCTCGAGAAAGACTTCCGTGATTCTATCACTCCCGCCAGGGTAGTGTTTATAGTCCCACTGCCCGCCCTCTCGTTTGATGCAAAAGTATTGGCCGATGGGGACGAAATCCGGCGCTCCGGGGTCCTCAGTCAAGTCCTGCGGATCCGCCTCCCCGAAGGAGCAGTCGTGGAGCTTGAGCGACAGCTTCTGGGCGCCCTTGACGAGAGATCGCCCAGCGAACTGCGCCGTCTCCTTCACCGCGACGTGCAGTACGCCTCGGGCGCCGGATTCGTCGAAGCCTTCCACGCAGCGTGAGCCGAATCCGCCCAGGGATTTGAGCACCTTGTCGGCCTCCTCCAGCAAACCGCGCAGGACGTCGACCGTCGTCTTCTTCAGGTCGTGCAGCATGTGCGGCACAGGGTCATTCTGGTTCACGAAGTTGATGAAGCGCCACTTGAACCGTGAGTCCTCGTTGATGAGGCAGGCGGCCTCCTCATCACAAACGTGCGGGGCGCCGAATGCGATGGAGATCATCGAATCCGGGTATTTCTCCTGCAAGCAACGGATATATCAGATCGAACGGATCCAGACAGAGATCCAGACAGAGACCCAGACAGAGGTAGAACTTAATTTCAGAACAGTACTACATGCATGCATGTTAAGATTATCGTAACTCCAATGAAACTTGACACAGGTGAACAAAAACACATACACGCAATGTATTGAATGGTGAAAGTCTATCTTTGACAACAACTGTAGCACTCAGGAGCTCCATTGTGTCCAACACTGCATTTAGGTTCTGCTCTCTTTAATTGTAAACTAACGACTAAGAACATCAGGTTTAAATACAGCTTGAATAGCTCAAGCTAATCAATGAGAACTGTTCTTAGAATAACTGGAAGACATTCAATCAACACTGCGTGCAAGGATCATTCTCCGCTCAGACTCAATCTATTTGAGGTAGACTCCTCTCAAAACCATATATGTCGCCATGTTAATTTGTTAGCATACATTTGTCATGGGGATGTTTCCAGATGCGCGTCTAAAACCTCTGATCAATATGAAAATATGTTTTAACTGTCCTAATTTTCAGAGAATTGCATTGTGCACTTGAATTTCAGTCTTCTGACGTCATAAAACATGCCAACTTCACCAACTATTGTTCTTTCAATTGTTGGAAATTTGTTGGAAATTTGGGACAAGCAGCTCCAACTCAAGGAGAAGGCAAGTCATGCTTGTGTCTTTCCGTTTTAAGCCACTTGCACTCTTGCAGACTTGCTAAGTTGCTTTGAGTACTGAGAAGGCATGACATTAAAATTTGTTTCTCCCACGTCCTCAATCTCGTGAAGGACAAGGGCTAGCAGTTCAATTACTGTTCTAAAGAAAGCGCAAAGTAAAACATTACATTTTCAATGTCAAATCTCATTCAGATATAAAAATGAAGCTATGGTCAAGAAAAATTCAGGACAACAAGAGCTGAAAGATTTGAGATGAGTCCAAGTGGGGCGTACACTGGTCACTTGCTTTGTGTCGATTTGGGTATGCAGCAAGAAGCGAAACAGCACCATGTGCGCCACAGCGCCACCCAGGCTGTGGCCGCAGAAGATGATGCGCCGACCCCCGCTTCTCGCGGTGTCCAGCAAATCCGGCAGAGGGTTCCATTTTTCGGACCCCAGGAAGGAATCCGCGCGGTCGTAGAATCCTTTGTGAAAAGTGCCCCCAAACCTTCGCTCCGAGTTCGTGCACAGGTCGCTGGCTACGTCCTTCAAATTCTTCGTGCCTCGAAATGCAATGAAGACGCAATCCGCCGTGTACGCCACCAGGAACTTCTGCCCCCGTCTCTGTTTCTTGGAAGGATCCACTGACATGTGTACCTTCGAAAACCTAGGCGACGGGTAGACTTCTTGCGCTGTCCTAAACAATACTTCGGCCGCCGCATTGCGCATGTACACGGCCATTGAGCATGTGAGAGCGCCCAATAGATCATCTTTGCATAACTTGTCCTCCGTCGAACCTAGCCCTACGGAAGGCGCCATCAGCGCCACTCACTCTGCAAATCACCCACAAACAATTGGCCTGACACAAAGTTCCATCAAACCCAAGCCAAGCCACTTCCAAAACTCCTGTGGGTACATGCACAACGTGACGCACGACGAAAGTAACCAAACTGTGCCGCGGCTGACGCACGCCACCACTGGTTTACGCCCCGCCACGTTCACTATTGACAATCGCACGGTGGCTGCTTGCTACAACGAAATCAAACATGAAACTTGTACAAGGATAATTTACCGAAGAGAATACGGTTATCAGGATGACATCCAGGGAATCGAGAGTCACAGATCTGTTGTAAGCTGGTACGATGTTGTCCTGATCTAAATTGCGCGTCCTTTTTCCAGGCGCTTCGTCGGTCGGACAATTCAAAGTAACGGTCACACGCACCAATTGGAACTCAGTCGCCCAGGTCAGCAGCTCCCGATCAATCGATTCTCTCCGCTGACAACGCGGTGACTTCGGAAGACGACGTACGGTATGACTTTAATTAACAGACGAGAATTCGGGACTGATCGAGTATGATTGAAGGGGTGCCTGCGGCCAGAGCCTTGAGCTGGTGGAGCAACGAAAATATACCGACAATTGATATAAGTGGACGCGTACTACCGATCGATGACACCGGCTCCCGCACCAGACGCGTTGCTAATAGTTGAAAACAAAATCAATGTAAAAGTCAAATGAACGCTGTTGATAGATCGAGTGAATTTGTCTATCAAATGGCGCTAACTTAGCTACCAGGAAGGTGTTGAGGATGGTGCAGGTGGGTTGCGGAAACCGTATCCAGTATCCACTAAGTTGCAGGCGGGGTAATCGAGATCAGCGCGCCTGCGGCCCTCAATCGGACCTGCTGTGCCGAGAATTGTACGTCCAGTTAGATTAACGGAGTGGCACTGTTGGTGGATGCTTCACTGGTTTCCAAAAAATGCCGGATGAGATTCTCGTGAATAGCTTACCACTACTTCACCGGGGAAGCAGGCGGCTCCTAAGATACCTCAAGCCAGGTGTAGTTTTGTTGTTCATTTGGCCCCTGGAGTGTCAGGTTTGGAAAGATATCCAACTTAACGCAGTACCGCTGCTGCGGACATTAAGTGTCCGATGGATGACTTCAGCTGAGCTGAGACCGCCTGGAGGATGGAAAAAAATGTTTTTTCATTCAATTTATTTATTTGGAGGGTACTTGAGTACTTTTTAAGTGAATAGTATCGCAAAGTCACTCATTATGATATTCTTGACTTTTCTACCATATATGCTAGATATCAAGTGTAGAATGGCAAAGGCAAAAAAATTTTAAAAATTCATCCAATTTGTTTATTTGGAGTGTATTTGAGTATTTTATCTTAAATTTATTTTTTTTAGAACAAATGAAATGGAGTTTCATTGCAAAGAAAAAAAGAGTACAAACCACTAGCCACAAGCAACCTAGTGGGAAAGAACCTACTTGAGTACATTTTTAGTAAATATTATTGTAAAGTCCTTGACTTTTCTTGACCTTGTATTGTTGTTGTGGACACTCGACGTTACATGTCTAATGGATGACTTTAATGGAGACTAGAAGATGGAAAAAAAAAAAATTTCATCCAATTTATTTATTTGGATTTTGGAAGATACTTGAATCTTGTACATTTTCATTGAAAAATATTGCAAAGTCCCTCATTAAGATCTTACTAATTTTTCTAAAGAAAAAGATGCATAATCCACAAATCACCTTTATAATATATGTAGGTCATTTTTCACTATTTACTCTTAATGTTAATTTTAGCCATAATAGTGATATTTTTTTAATTTGAATTCAAATAACAATGACAATGAAATGAAGCTTATCCACTATACTCTTTATTCCAATTGGAAAGTTTGAAGAAAATAGTAAATTTCAATATTTTATAGCAATATAAACTTTGGGCCTATAACCATAATTTTTTAATTTTTTATTTATAGAATGATGCAATGACTTTGGATTATACCATGATGTCATATACCATACTATATTGTATCTATTGTAAAAAGTTTAGATTTTTTAAATACATTTTGTATTTGATATAAATTTACTTAATTTTTTAAAAGAAATTCACAATAATTTCAAATTATTCTATGTAAATTATATATAATATTGTGTATAACATTATGGTATAAAATAAAGATACCATATCATTCTATAATTAAAAAATCAATAAACCATGGTTATAGGTTCAAAATTCATATTGCTATAAAATATTGAAATTTAAGATTTTTTTCAAAATTTCCAATAAAGTGGATAGACTTCATTTCATTAGTTGGATTCAAATTTTAAAATACCACTTTTATGGCTAAACTTCACATTAAGAATAAACAGAAAGAAATTACCAAAAATTATAATAAAAAGATCCCTTGATTAAGCATTTTCTTCTTAAGAAAAGTCCATAATAAGAGAATTTGCAATACTATTCACTAAAAATGTATTCAAGTAACTAGCTTCCATAAAAAAAAATTGGATTAAAAAATGTTTTATCCTATACTACAAATTGAAGTGAAGTCATCCTAAAGGTTAAAGACGTCTACAACGTTCTTTTAGGATTAATCCTAAATTTTTAATTAGGCCTAAATGGCTCTTTTGGATGGTCAATTAGGCTTCCTACATAATACCAAATGATTTTCATCCAATTGTGTGTGCAATTTTTAATAATGCTATATCCACATCATTCAATTAAATCAATAAGGTCATATCATTAGGAAAATTATGGACTTAAAAAGTGCCCCTTACAATGAACTTTGGAGACCCCCACAAATTGCTTTAATTGTACTTCACAATTAATTCACCAAGACAATTCCCCTATCTCCACTCAAGATGGATGTTCAAGTGCTCGTAATCATTATGGCTTGAAGCATGAAGCTCCACCACCATTGGTTGAAGACTCCCTTGCTTCATCTTGAAAAGAACTTGTATTATCATTTGGTTAGTATTTAATTTGAAAGGGTGAAGTACTATGCACTTGGAGGTACTCCAATTGACCTTAACAATGCTTTCAACATGAATAAGTTTATTATTTCAATAGTGTACTTCCGTACCTCTATACTTCAATAGAATTTTCTTCAATATTTTTTGAGTGTACATCACACAAGACATTGATGTTTTAAGTGAAACTATAGTACCATTTTATAGGTAGTCTAGGCAAGTTAATTTAGGCTTGCAATACTAAAAGTTTGGGGCATTTCTTGAGTTCATATTTTTTCTAATGATAATGATTTTAGATTTTATACACAATAGACTATCAAATTAGTAGTACATGTATGTAAATACAAATAATTAAAAACATTTGAACTCTTTTACCTTACAACTTGATTTTGACATTCAATATAATTTATTTTGATTTTTAGTATAACTAACAAAGTCTTAAAGCTTTTGAAGTGCATTTTCTATTCCTCTAGAAATTTGAAAATTTCCTTAAAATAATTATTTTATTGAAGTGTGAAGTTGAGGTTCTATAACTATTTTTCCAAAATTCCATCTTTCACTGGTGGAAGATGAATTTTGTCTTTCATTGAAAGATGCTACACCCAAATGGTTATTTTATATCATAGTTTAATTAAATTATTTATGACAAAAACATACTATTCAACCCCAATTATAATTGTGGCATAGTAGTATTTGTGGTATACATCTAAATTGGGCATCATAATTCTTATGCCAACAAACTATCCACCAATAGAACCATACTAAGAATCCACTTTAGTATAGCATCCTACTTGTTTCACAAGAATTTTGCTACTTCATTAGTTTTAAGAAAAATGAATCTACACTTTTCACAAATGATGTCAATAATAACAACTAGAGTTGTTAGTTTTTACATTGAGTGGGTCAAGGTCACTACACGTGTCCATCAAGTGGACAAATCAACAGACAAATATATAAAAAAGATGATCTCTTTTAGATTTTTAGGGCTTGAAATTTTGCAAAGTAAAAATATTTAATCTGATTAACCTTTATTAAATGACATGGCATAAGCTTTATAAAACATGGCATTCCATACTAGAATAAGATGTAGATGTTCAGGGTAGTAATATAAGGTTTGAACACTAGAAGAAAATAAGGGATTTTGTAAGTTGCAACTACAATGAACAACTCATTTTGTAGTTGCATAGGACATTTACAACTAAGTGACAATTTAGAGCCTGTAGTTGTAATGAATAAGTTGCATTAGTTGCAATCTAGTCATGGATTTTTTTAGTCATCCAATAGCATGCAAAGAACTTCATCCACAAACTAGCCTCATGTGCAACTTGTTTGCAACTTGTAAATTTGTAGATTTTTAAATATTAATCTCAATGATTTGTAGATTTCAAAATTTCATATCTATCTTCTTTCTAGATTTTTGGATTTTAAATCTATCTTTTTTAAGACTTCCAAATTTCGGATAGACCCATTAGGAAAAATTTGGACCCTCAAAGGGCCCCCTAAAATGGCCTTGGTTGAGGACCTTGATTGGATTTAAATGTGTACTTGTCAAGGAAGGAATGACATTTTTCCCCTATTTCCACCCATTTTTGAAATCATGATGTTTACAAACTTGTATCCTTTTTATTGGACATGGGAAATTAGGTACCTCTTGCCACTTAAATCCTAAGTATATCAAGGGAATATTTTTTTGTATAAAAGTACAAATTTGGTGCAATTAAGTACTAATGGCTCATGATGTTTGTGCATTAGGTACTTCTTGTGATTTGAGTCTTTAGTACTATAAATGAATTCTTTATTTCAAAAAGTTCATGGGTACTTGATGCTCATGATGTTTGCACAATGAAATGCATCTTATTAGACAATAAGATATTAAGTATGTTTTATCATTCAAGTCCTTGGTATTATAAGTGAATTTCTTATTTTGAATAATTCATGGATGCTTGATGAAATTCACACAAGGTAGCGACACAATTATGTACATATTTTTGTACTTAGGCTATCATCTTTAGCCTTCAATAAATAGCTTTGCATGTCAACTTTTGAGAGTCTCTTTGAGTGTCCAAATTTTTTCTAATGCTTCTTCCTACATTTCAAAAATTCAATTTCATAAATTTAAAAAAATTAATTATTTTTAATTATTTTTTTAATTTTATAGATTGTAGAAATTTTAGAATTCTATCAAAAAAATTCATTGTACAAGACTACAACAACTTACAAATCTTATATGTCCAATCTAATGGTACTCTTTACAACTAGTACTGGATAAATGATATAGGACAAATGGAAATGAACTTTGAAAGCAACTAATAAACAATTAAAAAACAATTAAGAAACAACTAGTGTATGAGTAGAAAGCAACTAGGAAACAACTATGGTCATTTTATAGTTGCATGATAGTTGTATAGGACACTAATTGTTTCCTTATTGTTTTTTGCAACTATAGAATGATTGTTTTGCAATTAAAACAATGTACCAATGTTGTAAAACAACAACGTAAAACAAGTACATTAAATTTAGTTGTATTAGACACTAGTTGCATAGTAGTTGGTTGTGATGAACATATTTTCTTCTAGTGGGGCAATAGTATTAGATGTATGGATGTAGAAGTACATGCGGCAACACAATTAGTATAGACATGGACGTAAACATGCGGTCATGCATATTGACTAGGACATTGTGATAGGACATAAGTGCAAAGAAGCTGTAGTGCAAATGCAAGGAGGTCAAGGCACAAGTATTGGGCTATAACTTTGTAATTCTTAGGAATCTATGAATGGGGAGAGAGATGCTTGTCAAAGCCTATGCGTGGACATTATAGATGGGTGGTGACTACTTCCTTGTCTATGCATTAATATGTCCATGCTTGGGGACGGATTGGAGTTGAAAGTTAGCTCAAAGACTTTAATGCAGTCATTATAAACTAGGCTAAATTGGAGAGTTGACAAGAGAATAAATTAGGAGGATTTCCAAAATGGTGCGCATGACAAGGACAAATGTTAAATGAATCTTGAGTAATGTGCAATTCTATTAATAGAACTATAGAGGTGGTAACTCTACAAGTGGTCAAATTTGGGTGCACTTTGTGTTGTTTTAACTTTTCTTTACTACCATTTCTTCAATGCATCAATTTTTTTTGAACAAATAAAAAGAAACATTGCATTAAAAAGAACCAAGCAAAACAATAGCCAAGCCTTGAAGTTGGCAAATGAAGAGAATAAGAGTGTGGAAGTAGACAACGGAGAGAGAGACTAATGAAAAGAATACAAGGGAGGATCCTTCCTATTCCAAATAATGGTATCACTAATCCTACTAGCTAAAATAGTTGATTGCATCCAAATGTTGTCAAATTTTGCCTAGATGGAATCCAACTATTGGAATTGGTGATGAATACAAAGTTGAGCCTTCATTTGAGCTATATGGCCATAGTCCAATAAGCTATTCCAATTGGAATTTTAAGTACAAGTTAAAGGCCATTGGTTTCATGAAACACTTTATTGTTGCGAGAAAATCCAAATGGTCCATAGAGAAATCCCTCTAAGAAAGGATCCAAATGGTACAAAAATTGTTGAAGTACCTTGGGATAGAAAGACCAAAAATGCATTGGTTAGAATTGAATTTGGGATGAGGCCCTTGGGTTGCTGTTGCACCACATAAATGAAGGAGAATAGATTGGGAATAATCCCATATTTCTTGGGCTCTAGGGTAGAGGTAGAAACAATGAATAGGTGTTTCTTTAAGTCCTAATTCATAGCAATTGCAAATGGTCTCGATGCCTAGGGCAATCACAACTCCCCACATCAAACTTATTTTGGCATCACTTACAAGACACTTTTAGTATTGTACACCTTGAATCTTTAAAAATTTGTAACTAATTCACAATTCATCCCAAAATATGGAACCACTTGTAATTTGATTCATAGTCCTTTAGCAATGTGCAAAAAATAATACTCCTACAGCACATTCTCAAAAATTCATTTTCTACAACACATTGGTTATGCTACAGAGCTTATTTGGTCCATTTTAGGTGTAGTTATCATATTAGGGGTAGTCACAACTTCTTCAACTTGATTATCTTCTCCGAGAATTCAGATATGGTGCTTTGTGATTGGCATTTGAAGTGGTGCAAACCTCCCATTTTCCAACGTAAGAGCATTAGAAGATTTTTGGGGTCTCTGGATGCCTGCAAATGTAGGAAACAGATTTGGCGCAGCGGTCTGACGTGGCCGAGACCCTGCCACGTCATTGACCAAAAATAAAATAAAATTTTAGTTTTAATTTTTATGAAATTTTTTTTTGGACAGCGGGCCGTTCCCCTTACTGCGGGGAATAGCTGCAAGGGAGCAGGCCTAAACAGGCTTCTGGACCCCCCAAAACTCTTCTAATGTTTGCCGTTTCTTCTCTTCCATAGGTGAAGAAACTACACTTCTCCGACTTCAGAGAATTTTCAACCTTCCACTCCTTCATTTCAACCTTGCATGATTGAACTCATTAATCCAAGGATTAAACATTTTCCGCAGTTTCCATTCTCCATGCTTACTACACCAAAAAAAAAGTGGTGCCACACCTTCTTCACAAAAAACGCCTCCCCATTGGATCCTCGTTTCCATCACCAACTTGTCCGACTTCGTAGAAATTCGTTCCTTGGAGATGCTGTGACTGCCCCTGTTGCGGATTGATGCTACGAGAGACCCCTCCCTCCCGAATCCTGACCTCCAGAAAGCGTGTAACTTAGACCCCGTTGAATGTGGAAAGCGCGTACCGATGATGCTCCACCCGGGTTCACGGAGGCACGAGCTCCAGATACCGACGGTCGAGTCCTGAACGCACTGTAACTTCCTTATTAAATTTTATTTTGTTTTGACACCAATGAAACGGAACTTCATTGCCAAGGTTCAGTTGAAAACATCAAATGCAACAGCCCCAGTCACAAGTGGCCTGGAGGAACATGACAAACCGCTCTAACTTAAGCTTATTCGGAAAGAACAGCTCATGCAACTGGCGATTCGGATCAGTTCGGAGGATTGAAGAATCTCCATTACCGACTACCACCATTAAGAGGAAAAACTGGACACGCCATTGGAGTTATTTCTGGCACGGGGACCTTGCAGACAGTATTAAAAATAACTACAATGGCGTGTCCAGGAATGTCTCCTAAGAAATCATCATCTTCTAATACTGTAGGAATCCATCACTTAAAAAAGTGAAAAAAAATTCAGTGGAAGTCAAACTATTGTAGAAAATGTTTCCTTTTCACAACAAAATTCCGAGGACGAATAGTTGCACCTCTATCCACAAGAGAAGATTTGAGGCATGTAAAGGGCCATTTTGGGCCCTGTTTCCATCATTGTTTCCTCTACAGCAAAGGGTACAACAACTGTCAGAAAAAAGAAAATTCAATTAATTTAGTTCTTGAAATGCAAAAAAAATTTGAATTATTATTTTCTTTTCTTTTCTTTTTTGGACAGTGACGAGGCACTCTCATGACCACATCGAATTGCACTGTTGGTAGTGTTCTCAAAGTGTTCACAGCGTTTTTAGACCATGATAACTCACAGTCTCTTGTTGGCCTCAAAAATCCTCTAATGTTATATAGGAGAATTCTTTGTCATTCATCAAACTCTTAGTGTCCACGATCTTGTTATAGGGTTCAACCAACAAACAAGACTAACAATTGACCTAACAAGTGATAGGGAGAAAAAGACAGAGCTTAGAGGGGCTATAAGGACGAAGAGATTTATTTATTCTTCTTAGATAATCAATCTTCACCAAATCAATTAAAAACTAACTACAACATATATTCTAGATCCCAAGAAAAGAGGACAAAATGTATTTACGCACATTTGCATGGTTGAAATACCAATGAGAGAGGCATCAAGTTGGATTTTGGCATGTGGATTTTTAATTTTAATTAATTAATTTGAACAAAAATGGAAAAGAATCTTGTTGCAAAAGTAAAAATATATATCAACCAACCATGATTAGTCTGATGGGATAACATAATAACCCAACCCGACCCCACAATAGACATCCATGACATTTGTGTAACAAAATCCATAGGCACTAGAGCAAAGTGCGTGAGACCCTTCACGACCAACCACCTAATGCTAGTAGACTACCTTGATGTGTCATGCTAAATTATGGAGGTTGAAATAGGAACCTACTAAAAGGCCTAGCTGTGATTCATTTGGATTGCTTTGCCTCCATCAAATCAAAAACTTTGAAGCGACATCTCAATTTAACAAAATTATCTAGGAGCTTTTGATGGACTTCAATTGATTAAGGACACTTGTTATTGACACTTATCCACTTTGCTCTTCTATAATCAAAAGATCAATGTCTCAAAGTATATTGCATTAGATATTTAGGGATTTAGGGGTGGTTTTTAAAAACCTGGCAGTGGATTTGAAGAATGCAACCTCACTATTATGCCTAGTGGCAACTACATCAAGAAAAGATGCCAAGTTCATATTACTTTAAAATTAAATTAAATAATAAACAATTTAACATTCAATTGTTTGAGAACGATCTTATGTTCCTTCAATAGCATTTTCAACTTCTTTTAGTTTTGAAGGGAAAATAGAAGCTCTTTATATACATATATGGGGTGGTGGGAGGTAGAACAATCTATGTAGAATATGTAAAGTAGAGTTAAGAGGAGCTCAAATGCTCATAATTAAATCAAAAGTGGGAATTTTTGTGTTTGAAGTAGAATTTTATACCTCATTTAAGCATAGTAGAATAATTTTTTTCAAACAACTTTGAATTATGAAAAGTAGAATAATGAAGGTAAACTTCATCTCTAGATTCTCATTTGGGATTTCAAAGCCTTTCATCTAAAGGAATAGACAAATTTGAGAGGGTTTAGATGGAATTCTTTTTTGACATTTTCAAACATATATCTTCTATGAATTTTGTCCATATCTTTTGTAATAAAGTAATGAAATTTCATGTGGATTTCTAAAGATTAAATTTATCTTTATTTCCCAACTTTTCATAGTTCAAAGTTGTTCAAAGAAATTATTCTAATAAACCTAAATGAGATATGAAGTTTTACTACAAAAACAATTCTTAAGTTTTGACACTGAACAGTCAAAGTCTCATCTTCAAATTATCCTATAGCCTTTAAGGATTCATTATAGACAATGAATTTCATTATAAAAAGAACCTCTCTACCCTAGTTTCTCACCCAATGTCAATGAAGCAATTTCTTTGTTTTGCCAATAATTTTTTTGATGGCAAATTGTCAAATGACATTGGTATTTCTTATTGATTTGTAGATTCATATATTTTGAATCCCAAAATTAGCTAGCCCATTGTGCCTAGCTAGAGGTCAACTAAAAGTCTATACCTTGAAAATGGAATCAAAGTCTATATCATGTGACTTGTAGGACATTGTATTTGGCTATCTTACCAAATTTTGTCGTGGTTGGCTAGTTTTTTTACCAAGGCATGCTTGCCCTGGGGCATTGAATTTGGCCTCTCACAACCAATTATCACGTATGTGCCAGTTAGAGTGATGCTATTTGAATGCTCTAACATTTGAGGTGTAGACTATTGTTTCACATACCATTCAGTAGCTTCTAGAGAAGATGTCTTTTCTTCTCTTGAGACCTCATTCTAGAAATTCATCCACAACTTATTGTCATGCAGAATTACAATAAGCTATATTGATATGGTGGCCAAACATTTAAAGTGTACCACATTTTTTTGCTAACTTTGGGACTATACAACCAAATCTACAAATAAATGCAACATTTGTATTTTTTAAATCCAAAGAATCCCATTATAATAAGCCTTGATCCTATGATGGGCCATTTGACATTTGAGAAATGTGCAAAAACAATGGATTTTTTTAATAACTTTTAAAAAAGAATATGATTTTTTTAATTTAATAAAAAATTTAATAAAAAAATATTAATTGAAAATTTGACGAGGCACAAAATTTGACTTTTGGTAACAGTTTTGTAGTGAGACAAATTTTGCCGATATTTTATTTATTTATACAATTACATGTCAAATAGCCTACAGTAGGAAAAAATGAGCCTTGGAAGGGGCCATGAATCCTGGATAGTAAGGAACGAGTATGGAAGGTAGGCTGAAAAAAAATTTCAAATTTTTTTGGCCAGTTAATTGCAAGGTTTGATTAGTGCAAGAGAATCAATTATAATATTTTCTTTAAAATTATTATTAAAAAATTTAATATTAAAATTAATACAAAGTTACAAAATTTTCAGATTTGATGTGGCATGATTACATGAGACAATGAATGTGACCATGTTAGACTGTCCTTTTTTATGTTATTATTATTATGTTAAATTAATTATTTGAAAAAAAATTTAAAAAAATTAAATTTCAATGTTGATTTTGGTCATTGTTCCTTACACAATTGCAAGTTTCAATATTGAGAACTCCTCAAACAGAAGCAATCCCTTTAAAGCATGATTTTTTTCTAATGGGTGAGGCCTGAATTTTTCTATAAAGATTAAGTCAATTACAAATTTGTCACTTGACCATCTGCCATAAAAAAAATTTGATGGCAAAATGAAGGAGATGCTTCATTGGCATTTATAAGAATGAAAGGTGGAGATGTTGTCTTTATAAAGAAATCCATTGCCTATCATGAGACATTGTGGTATTGCCCCACATGAAGAAATTAAATGTTAAGGTCATGCAAAGCATTTACATCTCATTGTAGCAAAAGGCCAAATGATTCAAAAATAAAACAAACCAAGCAAACTACACTATGAGAGGGTTTGTCCTTACAGCAATGGACAAACTCATTTTTCACTAATTAAGGTAGCCAAATCGAAATTTCTCAAGGTAGCTTTTGTTGATGCAAACTCCCTTCTCTACAATTTAGAGCCAATAAACAAGCAACTTTGTTAGGCAAGTCTTTTACCTTGTAGTAGTCATTTGCTTTCCAAGTAAGGTTGATACTCAAAAATCCTCAATATAATCTAACTTTTGTCAATGCAAGCCCTCCTTCCCTTGAGTATGTCTGAAGCCAATAGAAATGATCCTAAAGTGGGAGAAACCGGTTTGTAGTTGCAAGCTAACTTTGAAATGAAATCTTGACAATAAATGCACCACTTTGTCTTGAGTTAAACTCTAAACTTAAGATTTTCATCGAGAGTTGCAATCCCTTTCCCACATGCCACATGCTTGTGAGTTCTCATTGGTGAAAAAAACAACTAAGGATAGAATTCAAGGGAAAGAAACCCTGGCAATTATCTCTACTAAATCTCTTTCATTTGAATACCCAAACCCCAAATCCAGCCTGAAGCACCCACAGATCCACCCACCGGGACATCCATCCAGAATGGATGAAGGATGCCTGCCGGAGCTCCGTCCGTCTCCCTTCGTGGGTAGGGCAGGGGATACCGTAATGCCGAGCCTGCGACGCAGCTGCACTATCCGCGCGGTCGCGCCATTGCTTGAAACGCGTCCGCGCTCTACGCGACTGGACAAATGGGGCAGGTTGATTTCAGAGCGTTGAATGAATTAGTTGCAGTCCGAGAAGATCAAAGCTGCACCTCTGATCGTTTCGTCGGTACATACGTACGGAAAGTGCGCAAACCAGCGCGCGAGAGGCGTAATTAGGCTTAGTTAGTCAGTCCAGCGGATTTATTTCAGCTGCTGCTCGGGACGATCGATCTCGCTACTGCATTTTCATTCACGATACAAGCTCCTTACGTATTTTCGCATGCTAGCTTCTTTACATCTGGTCACGGCCCTTTCAATTTCATCACTCGTCGGTAGTGATCGAACGAGCTTGGCCACGACGTCGCCGGCCGTGCCGTTATGGGAGCTTGAATTGCTGCCCTGTTACTTTTGAATTGACGGTAAGGTACGTGTGCTTGCTTGCTACAACAATACTGTAAGTACTCGATCGCTCACTAGTCGTGGTTCGTAGTTCTCGGTACGTGGTGCAGCTAGTGCAGTATGTATCGGATCGGTGGATCTTGGCGGTAATGGAACTTGAGTGCGATGCCGTTCTGGCCGTGTTTCGGTGTACTAATGTGATTTCTCGTTTTTGGCTGTCGGTGTAGTGGAGGCCGTTATATTGCCAATCATTTCCTTTGCGCGGCAACATACGTTGCAGTGCAATCGAGCTGGAGGGACGTGCTCCGGGTGACCGTCACAGCCACACTAGCTCCAATTTGAGCAGCTGCACGGTTCCGACGCCGCCATGAATTACGAGCGTTGGCAGGACCTTCGACCCGCATTTCTCTGTTCCGAGGCGGTTTTGATTGATAAGAATGCAGACGTTGAGAAGTATCTGAATGAGGCCAGGGAAGAGTATCCCATGGACATTCAGTTTGACAAGGTGCACGTCTCCGTGGACCAGGAGGATGATCCGCGCAGCATGAAGTTTTTGGTGGCGTACGGTAGGAAGGCCACTTTCATTGCATTTCGCGGAGCTCGCGATTTTGAATACCTCGGCCGGGACAGGGAGAAACTGCTGACGAGCAGTGACCTGCATGCCACGGTCAGTGAGCTGGCCGTTAGCTTCCTGGGACCCGATTTCAAATTGCTCACGGAGTTGTATCGTTCCGGGAAGCGCCTCATCTTCTGCGGACACAGATTGGGTGGCGCGGTGGCGCAGATGGTGACCATTCGCTTCTGGATGCAGAATAAAATCGGTACTATCAAATCGGTACGTACGTGTGCCTGCACGCATCGATTTTCGATTCTAGCTAATTGTTGATTCATTTCTTCCAGGTTCTCCCTTCCTTACACGCTTTCAATACTTTGGTCCTTGCGTTGATCATAGTTTCCTTCAAGCAAACCCAATGCATCGTGCAACAAACGCTCACAATTCACTTTTACCCATCCCGTTGCAGACTTGGACCCACCATTGCAGAAAATGCAGACAATGAAATTATAGTCGGATATGGATGAAACTCGTCCACGTGAGATTGGATGAAGTCGTGACACTTCTGTCCCAGCATATATCTCCATGCATGTGTATAGTTTAATGGAGACCCCTATGGACTAGGTGACCCTCGAGTGGACCTAACCAGCTCTGTCCCCGGTTAAAGTTCATGGAAATGATGCCTTCGTGGATGAATATCGTACGTGTGGTTACGAACGAACTACTGTATCCTGTTCGTGGATGAAACACCATGAGCAGACAGATGCACACAGCCAGAGCTTACGAGATTATGACTAAGTCCAAAATTTCCTTGTGCATTCGTCCTAGTGTCGTACAGACATTATGTTTTGAGACATGCATGCTTTGTTGCAAATACTGACATATTTTGTTTTGGATTCGATGAAATTCGGAACAAATTGTTGATTTAATTTTTCTGAACCAGGTGTTTTGCATGGAATATTAATGCAGGAGGAGAACCCAGACTCCTTGATTGCGATTTCCTTCGGCGCTCCGCAGATATGGGATAGTCTGCATATGCAAGCGTTCAAAGACGACCCGCTTCTCAAGAAACGTTTCCTCAACGTGTCGAATGACCAGGATCCGCTGCAATCACTCCTGAAAGACGGGTTACAGGGTCCCCATCCTGAATCACCTACTTTTGGGATCCAAGTGTCCGGGAAGTTCAGAGGGGTTTCTAGTGCGGGCTCATATTGTGTGCCAGGCAAGTCTGTCAAGCCCTGGAGCAAGACGATGTTTAAAAAATGCTACAAATCCGCAGTGGAGGATGTGCTTGCACAGGCCAAATTTTCTGGTCCTAAGGCCAGCGCAGATCAGCCTCTTCCAAAGATCGTGGTCGATTCACCAGCTCCAGAGGTCAGCAAGATCAGAACTCATATTCCTGAAATTTGCATTGCATCGATCGAAGGAACTACAAACTATGCATAATTTATGACTTGGTTCCATCCCCTACAAGGATCACACTCAGGAAGGTTACTTCACTTCTACCTGTTATTTCCCCTTCCCGGAGTCGATCATAGCAGATTTCCTTGACCCTCGGGGGAAAGTGTACGTATGTCTGGCCAAATCGCAGCAGGAAAGTCACCCGGTACAGCCCAGTGGATGCTCTCTGCCCGGCAAATTGAACTCCAGAGTGCACTGTGTCCAGTGCACTTTGCCGTGTTCCCTTCATATTGGAATTAAATTGCCGATTGGAATGTATTGATATTCCCTTGTGCCGTAATCACATAGGGATAATTCAATAGTACTTCCCTGTTTTCAGAGAGGGGACTCTACGAACCGGAAATCCTAAAACCTGAATTTCCCTTGTTTGCTTGCCGTACTTTCCTCTGAATGAGGTCCTCAGAATTAATGATCATAGTACAAGGTGAGTTTTTTCTTGAAATTCATGAGGCGTCTATCGAGCTGTTGATTGTTTTGTGGGTACAGGTCAAATTTGCATCCCGAAAGGCATCCGATTCTGGAAGTTTCATCACCATCCGGGGATCCAATCTTTTGTTTCTTCGGGAGAAAGTGAAATTGGACGGATTGCATCCCTGGGACACCTTAGTGCAGACTGATGGAAATCTTCTTATATTTTCCCCTGAAAAGACCAAGGCAGAGGATATTAATAATTCAGTGTCCAAGGTTGTAATTAAGACTGCCTTTGGAGGAACCTCGCACGATGTCTCAGAGGTTATCTCTCTTCTTTCATATCTTTGATTTGATCGATTTCTTTTTAAATACCCTAAAATTAATTGGATGGTGGATCAAACGCCAATTTCGTTAAATTGGCAGAATGTTAGTATTTTGGCACCTTTCAGAACACCTTTTTAAAAACATACATCCATACTTGTCCTAGATCTTAGATCTTTATGTACACATATGTCACAATTTTTGGTACCAGAATCGCGTCAATTTAAAAAAATTGACGATATGAGAGCTTGTTGAGCCGTTGTCTCTGAAGGCAGGAACAAAAATTCAAACCTAAGTTAGTAGCAAGGAGGTCTGAGAGCACCAAGCTATAGTGCAAAAGCATGGTAAGTTTCAAAGGTCAGTATTTTTGACTTCAAACTGACTTTTGTCACTAATATTTCTGAGGATGGCAAATGTAGGGCAATACAGAATCGAGTGAGGAGCCTCTGAGATTGCTTTCCAGAATCGTGCAGACGTATAGTATGTTGGCCACTCCAGGACCGTTCTGCCGTCTTGCATCAGATGAGGTGCTTGCTGATCTGGACAGCATCGTACAATGTAAGCTTGCTACTCCCTGCTGGCAAAAATCTGGATTCTTCATCCTCACTGGCCTTGCAAACTAAGTGAAAAAGTTCTAATTTCTTGATCATTCAAGTCTTAGGTGAGTTTCAATTCATTCATTAATTAACATCAATTAATTTTGTTATATTGGCACGATTCAGAGCACCAGAATTTATGACTCTAAATACCAGGATTTGTGAATAGTGATTGACATTTCAAGGCACCCACCTTGAAAAGTGCCAAAGTCATGAATTCCTCCAATTCAACAATATTGATGACAAATTTCAACATTCTAGGATAGAAAGACAAACATTCATGAACATTTCTAGAATGATACATTTCGAATAGCAAACATCAACATTTCTAAAATTAATTCAAGTGACAAGAAACACATGCCACACATGCCACGTGACAAGAGAGCCAACAAAAAGTTTTAAGTGGGAGGGGTAGTACTATAGTCTGGCACAAAGCGATACCTCTGCACGTGCCTTGTAGAAATAATATGGTGTGGAGAGTGTCATACTTTGATGCAACCCAAACACATATTGCTCATTATCCAGGCTTCAACCAAGGAAATAATATGTCGTAGGAGATTGGGTGCAACGACGTCGCAGACTTCAGCCCAAAGGTGCCCGTTTAGTAAATAGCAGTGAGGGAGAGTATCATTGTGGATCACACCTTTGACCTTGTTTTCAAAGAGTGCTGTTACTTGTTTTATGTGGTTTTCTACAAGACAATTTCTAAGGTTGATACTTGATACGCCTCAGGTGTCCCAGACTCGGTCAAGGATGATGAAAAAGACCTCTCTACACTGTTTAGAGAGAGAGCCAATATTGAAGAAATGAACGCTTTGGTTCAGAAAGTAACTAAATTTCTGGACACCAGGTCAGACACATCATCGTTTATGATATAAATTTTGATGTCAATTTCTTCTCTTTTAATCAGGCTGTCATGTAAATCGTCAATTTTGTTAAATTGGCATTCAGATGTCTTACTTTTACCCGTGTCTTCTCTATTGTATACTTTCTTGTTCCAATTTTTGCTAACGAAAGGGCAAGATTTAGTAAACGTTCACCAACTTGTGGCTGTCCTAAAAGCTTCATGTCACTCGTTATGACTTATGAAGCAGGTAACTTCTACATTTCTACAAGACAGTGTGTCCAAATAAATCTAGATATTATTAAATGGATATTCATTACAAAATGTTCACTAGCAGGAAATTGATATTAGGGCACGGATTTGGAAACACTATCAACAGACTTTTGACCTCTGTCTAATAACGTGCGCATCCAACATTCAAGTACCATTCTTGGATTTCAGTATTTCACGGAGTAGATGCCATTTGCCCTGGAATTTGCCTACGCATTTGCCTGTGCATTGAAGTCGCGCAATCATGGCTAGAGGCGATCCGATCGACATTACTATAGACCCTGTCGGTCGACCAACTCCTTCCACTCGCCTAGCTTACCATTTTGTCTGTTACCGTCTGTTTTTTGGTTCGGGGTGCAGTTATGAAATTCACTACAATAAGAATAAATACGTGATCATGGGAGTTGTATTTGGAGGAGTCCTGGTGGCAGCGGGTCTGGTGCTGATTCCAGTAGGGGGAGCTGCCCTGGCGATAGCTGGAGCCGCCACCATTACAGCCACCGTGACGACAGTCGCGGGCGCTGCGGCGGCTGTTGGCGGCACCAGTGTGATGGCGGTTTCTCTGAGCCCCAAGAAATTGATGCTTGAGAAGTACAGTGACATGTTGAAGCTAGCCATCCACGAGGCCTCGCTCTGGAACCGTTCGGACTCCAATCCTGCTCCGAAACCATTACCGCCAGCAGCTCTGAAGCCTTCTGAGCCTGCGCTGGATTTGACAAAATTAGAGTTCCTGCTGCAACAAGAAGGTGGGCAAGCATGTTTTCTCAAACTTACAATCAGTTCCATCTTTTCCTTCTCCATGTTTGTTTTAACCCTCAAATGCCCGCTTCGGAGGACCAAAAGTGAGTATGGGATCGAAAACATAATCTAACGTCAATTTCGTTACATTGGCGATATTTCACAAGTCAAAATTGTGATATGGAGCTTCAGAAAGGTTTTATTTCAGGCCATAAACTAGAAATGGCATAGATTTGGGTTTGAGGCTGCGCGTCTTGAATCGCACCAAAGTAATGGAATATCGCCAATTTCACGAAATTGTTGTTCAATGACTTTCAGAAAAACTGTACAAATGAAGAATGCTCATCAGTATTCATCCAGGTATCTGATAATTTTTAGTTGACTGCCTTAGTGATAGGCCTCGCCCTTCCAAAATTGATAATTCTGCATAACTTTTACTGAACCTTATGGCCCCATTTTTATAATCAAGTTTTGCAAAGATCCCTTCAAAAAATAAATTAGGTTTAGGTGGCCAAAAATCGAGCATTCGCCTGCACAAAACTCAAAGAACTAGGTCTGCTTGAGATTTGCATTTCGGGCTATTTCAAGCTTTGCTCCCTGAATGATGCCAAAATCGAGAAAATCTGCCAATTTCATGAAACTGACGTTTATTAATGTATACTTCTATTAAACAGCTTGAATGGGCACCATGTTAATTAATTTGCTCAAGCTTGCAGAATTAGATGTATCTCCTTTCCCTTTGAGCAGTACCGGTATATAGAATTTGAACTTTGAACTCGAGGACTGTGAGGGGGAAGGAGGTGCAACCCAATTGACTAACCACTGCAGGTGTCTGTATTTTCAGTTGAACGTAGTGGGAGCAAATTTGATGGAATGATGGATCTGGTCAAAGATCCGAAAGCCAAAGATATCAGCCTCAAGTCCCCCTCGAATTTGAAAGATGCCACCTTGGAATCCAAACGAAACTTCTTGAGGAGGGTGCACATCGTGGCCAAAACCGTGGACCTGTACAACAAGAAGGTGAAGAACATTGAATTTCTGGGATTGGTCGGGGAGGAGGACGCTGGAAAGTCAACCTTTATCAAGGTTGGATCTACTATTACTTCTAGCTCCCAGTCCTGCCATGTACTTCAGATCGTTCGTAACTTCCACCATCTGCACTGAAAACGTCAAGTTTGTTAAAGTAGCCGGCAAACTCCACAACTTTGCAGCACTTAGCAAGGCGTGTGGCATGAAACGTAATGTATAGCAGTTTGAGTTCAAATTTAATAGAGCTTTGTGTGGGTGAATGCCATCATTTAGGGGGCTCAGAATTGCGCCAATTTAACGGAATCGACAGTTCGATCGGGCTTTAATTTCCAGAGGGCCTATCCCTAAGTAAGGTACCCGGCCCAAGCATGAGGGCAAAACCCAAAGGTGGAGGGCACCTTATATTGGCAAACGCTGGGAACTTCAATTTCGTTAAATTGGCGATACTGCTTAACTTTGGCGCGTTTCAGGTCGTGCGGCCTGAAACGAAAATCTCTACCTGTCCTAGACTTGGGCATGAAATTATACCTGTGTGAAGACATATGTCACTATTTGTGGAATATCGCCAACTTAACGAAATTGACGTTCTGATCGAAGAGACCGTACCCGGAGTAAGTAAAATCGTGCTGATTGAGGGCTATAAATAGAGCGTCGATCACCCACGTTTTCGTCAAGTTTTTCGTCTGCAAATAGGGCTCCGCCGAACGCATGGGGCTTCGAGGCTAGGCCAGCGGATTTGACGTATGATCTTGGTTCCGGGCCCGCTGAACGACTGGAGTGCTGCTTGTTCGTTTTGCAGAATGTCATCGAAAGAGTTGGAGTGGCTCAGGATTCCGGCGTGCCCCAAGTGGGAATCGACTACCACACCGACACCGTCACACCATACAAGCTCCAAGACCAGTTCTATCTGGTGGACTTTCCAGGCAGCAATGGAACAGAGAAGTATGCCGATGCATGGGTTCAATTTACAGAGCTTCCCAGTTCGTGTATCCTGCTTCTTGATTTTAAGGTACGCTCACAGATCACAATGTGTAACGTCTCGAGTGCGGTACGTAAGATGATTCAAAGATTTAATTTTTAATTATTATTACGATTGCTAAATCATCAAGGCCATTAGTTTGCAGTTAATTAAAATGGCAGAGTTTTGGTATATTCTAGCATGGGAAAGAAAGTCCTATACACCCGTCACTAGAGATCGATCTGTGGGAAAGAAATCCTTTGGGCATCTCAGTTTTGGCAATATGAATATCCCCTAATTCTTTAAAAAATGGGTAAACAAGCTCGCTTCCAACTTAGCGGCATTCCACTACTTTGCCATCTTTACGGATATACACACGACCTGCAACGAAACCATATCTTTACTTGTCCTCGTGTTGAGAGCTTTTAGTAGATGTTTAATTTGTCACAGTTCGTCAATCTCGCCACTTTAACAAAATGGACGATTTCCGATAGCAAGTACCGTACTAATTTATTGCAGGCCTGGTGCTGGCTTACACTCTCATTGGGCTATCATATCGTTTCGAAAATAAATAAAATACTACGGTAATTTATTGCCACTCATGTTCCAATGTTTGCATGCGTGTTATATCGTTCAGGGTGACATCAAGAAGGAACAGGTGCAGACGTACAAGAAAATGCAGAAGGACCTGGATTCCAAGATCACCGTGGTGTTCAACAAAGTGGATCAACTGTACACACCGAGAGTGGAAAAAGTCTACAATGCCAAGTATTTTGAAAGCCACAGAATGAAATCGGCGAAGTTGCTGGGCTGTGATGGGAAGGATGTGCACTACGTGTGTCTGGACCCTGACCCCGAGGAGAGGCTCGCCAAGTTGCGGACGGTGGGCGTGCTTGGGTTTGAAGAACTGGCATACAAACTCGGAGAATGGCTGGGCAGGCACTCGGACTCGGACTCACATCGGGTGCTCTTGCACTGCTTGAAGCCGCCGAAGACGAACGGGACTCCACGAAGGGGGCTGCATGAGCCAGACAATCGCGGGGCCTTGACGGATGAAATTTCTTAAAATTGACTTTCATACAGATCACAAACGAATGAGAAGGGGCAGCAATTGAAATTGTAAACATTTGAATTTGTTATGAATTTTTGAATTTTGTTGACCAAAATAGCCCCCAAAGAGTTTTTAGAAACTCGAAATCAACCCAAAGCACATCCATACTGTTCATGTTATTAATTCACTTAAATGAATACAGTATTCCTCAAATGATTTTTTCAAAATTTGACCCAAGTACAAACATGTCTCTCTTGTCCCTCCTTTTAGGGGATTTAAATATTTTGTGAGTCCAAGATGTGCTAAGTGTATTGTTAAGTTGGAGAACCATGGTTAGGTTAATGCCTTTTATACTTTTTATATCCTTTCAAATAAACCTTCATTTGCACAATTTTATAATGCTATTATATATATAGCCAATTAGCCATGACGTAAATTTCAAAACCAATTTTTTCTATACTATAAAGATTATTAATATTAATCAAGAGTTCTTTAAAATCTAAAGATTTTAGTCAATTATTGCTTGAAATAAATAAATATTTATATTTACATGTATTTAGAAACCAAAATCTAGTAGAATGGAAAGGAACTTTTGATTTATGCATAGGTGGAAATGGAGTCAAAAACATAGCCAAAAGGTTGGTACTTAAAGGACTTCATCTATTCAAATTCTAAATTCAAATTCCATTCAAATCTTTTTATATTTATATTTTATAAAAATATATAATTTATAATATCAAAAAAAATTGAGATGTATATTTTAGTTGCAAAAAGGTATCCATGTTAAATAGTTAAAAGATATGTGGAAAGGCAATAGTAATGACAATAGGTGAAATAGTAAAAGGTTTAGTTGCTCTCAATAATGATATATTTAAATGACTCTCATAAGTTTTTATACACTTCAAAAATTACCATAGCTAATTGAGAAATAAGATTTTGATATGTTGAGGTATAAGTAATACACTTGCATAAAATGAATTTTCTATTCACTTCACTATTCCCCCTACAATGAAGGAACAGGCCAATTGTCAAGAAAAAAATTCCAAAAAATTAATTAATTTTTCTAATTCTTTAAATGCAAGATAAGTTGAAAAAAAAAATTTTTTTTTTTAGACCTAACATGGCACTTTCTTGACCATGTCCAGTTGCATCATTGGTAGTATTTCCAACGTTTTTAGGGCTGGAAAACCCACAATCTTGTAGAGGCCTCAAATCTCATGTAATGTCCCTACTACCACTCTACTTATATAAATAAGTAGTTTATTTTTTCATGTCAATATATTCACAATAAGTGGCTTTTATGTATAGCATATATATTGTATATAATATATAATATATGACATATTGTGTATGATGTATTGTATATTCTATATAGGCTATTATATAAGGTGTGTGTCTAAATTGATATCTAGACACATAAGCTAACATCTCAAAAAACATTTAAATGTTTAAGTTGATGTCTCAAGAAACTAAAACAAGCACATTAGGCATGTCCTAAAAGACTTCATTTGTAATGTTTTCATATCTTTGGGGATGTATTGTAACACACGACAGATGCTACATACTAGAAGAAAACAAGGGATTTAGCAATTATAGTTTGCAATTGGTTTTGTAGTTGTAAGAGGCATTTGCAACTAAGTGATAATTTAGAGACTATAGTTGCAGTAGTTGCAAAATAGTTGTAAGTTTGATCTCATTTGATATTCTATATGGAAGTTCATCGATGAACTCTTCTAATATGGTTATTGATGTGGAACTTGCTTAAGTACAACTTGTTTGCAACTCATGTGCAATTTGTTTGCAACTCATTTACAACTTGTCTATTATTTGTAGATTTGTAGATTTTGAAGTTTTAATCTCAATGATTTGTAAATATCAAAATTTCAGATCTAGCTTCTTTTTTAGATTATCAAATCCAAATATTGATCTTAAATAAATTTCATCAATTTACAAAACTTTACAATTTCCACAAGTTCTAAAAAAATTTTAACTTTAAAAATTTAGTGATTTCTATAGACCACAAAAATCTACAAATTATAGAAGTCTACAAAATGTAAAAATATTAGAATTCTATAATTAGAATTCATTACATAAGAATGTTATAACTTACAATTCTTATATGTTCAACCTAATGGTACTCTTGACAATTGATATGGAACAATTGTAATTGTTTTCTAGTTTAACTCTAGTTGTAATCTAGTTCCTTTCGAGTTGCAATGTAGTTGCTTTCTAATTGCTTTCAAGTTGCATTCTTATTACTTTTGAGTTGAATTCTAGTAGAATTATTGTTGAATTTAGATTCTATGCAACTATGGTTTGACTCATTAGACTCTACAAAATAGAAAGTTGTCCACATCAACAATTGTAAGGAATATAGGATGTAAAATACCTCACATCAATTCTCCTCATACATTCCTATAATCCTAAACTTCACCTTGCAACTACTTTGCAACTACAATAACGTATTACTTTGTTCATGTCAAATTTGGTGCAAATATAAATGGCTACAGTTGCCGGATGGTTGTATAGGACACATAGTTGCATTGTAGTCAGTTGTGGCAGATACGTTTTTTTTCTAGTGTCATGGTGCTCCAAAAAATTAATCTCATGTCACTATTAACATTTGAAAAAACAAGTGCACGTTATAGTAGACATCCAAATTGACAAGAACTAGGACACAATGCATCACTAATGTCAAAGATGACATCAACAAGAGCCCAAATGAAGAAGTTGTTGATGTAGCATTCCCCGCCCCATTGGCACTAATTTAGAAATAAGGTGGTAGCCACATAACAACCTCAAATGACCTTTGAAGACTATGATTTTTGTGACATTCCCCAAAATCTCCTAGAAATTAAACCATGTTTTTTGTGATTTTCTATGTTTTTTAGCTTATCCATTATGATGCATTTTTTTGAACATCTATGTTGATACAATTGATGTCCAAAAAAAGTACCTACTATGTTTTTTGGCCTTTTGCAAAAAAATTGAGTTTCTTATAGTGCATATTGTTATCTAGTTTGACAAAAGTCTTAATTCAACCAAATTTCATGGGCATTGCTTGCAACTTTGAGGGATCTATAAAATTTGGAGACATCTCCAAACACCTTAGCAACACTTTTTCAATGAAAGAGGACAAACTTCATGTTGTATGTAGTTCCAAATCACCATTAGATGAGGTGCATTTATAAGAAATGAGCATCCTTTTTAGACCCACCAATGTTGTGGTAGAATTGGATGCACAATTCAACAACATCATGTGTAGCTTTAATTTTGGGGATTTTCTTGCATTGATCCATTGCCTTGAAGAAGAAGCATCCATATATGAGGCAAAAACCTATAGTAATAGAGGTGCCTTGTAAGGATTGAAGGGAGATTCTCGCTTTAAACCCAATAAATCCAAGAGATGACACTCAACAAGAATTGATTAGAAAGAAGTTCATCACTTGTAAAAGCTTGGCTTATCACCTAATTGTTTATGAAATGGTTAGAGGTTGATCTTTGAAGGTTTCTATGAAAAGAAGTATACCTAGCATGAACGCACCATTTTCATTTCAAGTTGCAGAGGCAAAGAATATTTTCATAGAGACAAATTTGTAAATGGAGATTCAATCTAGGAAAATTTTCAAGAGTGAATTGGTGATGCCCAATTTTACCTTGTAAAGGTTACTAATTTTGGTTTGCATGTTGTCATGATATAAATATGTACACTACATAAAATGTGTATTAATTTTATACTTTAGAGATGCTAGAAACTGGAGGACATGCTTCAAGGTGACGCTTCCAATGACTTCAAGATGATGCTTATTGCCAATGAAGTTGTTCAAAGGGTGAAAGCTTTGAACAAATTTAACCAAATTGAAGTATTTTCTTTATTTTTATAGAATTGGTGTTTGGATTTGAATTTCAACTTTAAAATGCTGAAGTAGAGGGTTTTTATGGAGTCGCAAGATCCAAAGTCTCAACCGAACACTAAACTAGAGCTTTCTTTGTTACAATTGCTAGTTCAATCATCTCAACCAGAGCCTAGAGGTTTCTACACCATTACCAATCCATTCGCAAGATGAAGTTGAACCTTCTCGTCCGCTTAAGAAACCTTGTATAGAGTTGCGTTGACATGGCAATCTCCAAAGAGAAGCTTGTGCTTTGGTGATTGTACTTCAAGTTGGATCTGTTGAACTGCGCACCCAAAAAGTGGCATTTGAAGGAATTTTTGAGGGCCTAAATGACAATCAATATTATTGTATGGTTAGGTCAATTAAGGAAAGTAGTGGCCATCAACGTTGGTTAGAAGGTCCAGTTAATCTTTTGATAAAGATTGAACGTATAGATTACGTTGCAAACACCATCAAACGCATCCTCAAGTTCTTGAAGATGGAATAGGGCTCTTCTTCAACTTCAGTTTTTACCTTGAATTGATTTTAGTGGAAATTTTATTGCTAGTTGAAGTTCTTTGTACTCTATTTAAATGTTAAGAATTGAAAGTTACAAATTTAGAAAATATTTGTCTATTGAATTTTGACCTTTGAAGTTCATTGGCCTTGAAAGATGAATAGGAACTTACCTTAGGGTGTTTTCCTTGGGCTAATGGATGCTTGGAGGCTCATGTGATGTGTATATGGGCTGATTCCACCTATTTTAGAAGTCAAAAGGCTTAGGAGGCATTTTCTTCTTCCTCTTTAGTCAAGTTTTGGGGAGACAAGTGATTGTTGTTGTTTTGGAAGTTAGGAAGTATAGGGTTTGAGAGACCAAAATTTTGAATAGTCATATCTTTGTATGTATGAGATATTTTAGAATGAAAATTAGAAATTTTATACTTCTTTTCATTTCTATTTCAAAGAGATCTTTTTTATATTATTTGAAGTTGAGAGCAAAAAGATATAAACATTTGAGTGGAAGAGGGTTTGCTGCCACTCAACAAAGAGAAGTAAAGATTCAGGTGACCACCAAAGTTTTTGTTTTTCTGTGTTCTCTTTGAAAATTTTAGGCATTAGAGATATCTTTTTTATCTTTCCGAAAACTCATTTTTTTTATAGAAATTGAAGCTATATAAAGTAAGTTATAGGTTCTTGAGTACAAGAGAGTCTGCTGCCCTTTATGTTTAGAACCTATAACTTTGAGAAGCTATAAGTTTTGCTAAGAGGTTGAACCACAAGTGAAAATTATAGTGAAGGTAGAAGAACTTGTTAGCTTTTCAAAAAGATATCATTTTTATAGTTTGAAAAAGAATTGCAAAAGTTATAGATAGTGAAGCAAAGGAAGGTCCATTGCCTTCCTATTTTGAGAAAAATGGAGTTAGAATGGAGTTAATTTTGTGCTTTTTTTGAAGTTTTTGAAGTTTTGAAGACACCAAGATTTGAAGACAAGAAGATTGAAGAATCGTCTGTTGTGGTTTGTGACTTGTTATTCCTAGCTTGATTTGGAGGCTTATTGTTTTCTTTTTTGCATTGTAAATTTTGTTGCGAACTATACAATGATTCAAGATTAGTCCCATTTTGTATTTGTGGCGACGAAGTGGGATTGATCACCCATATGGTCAATCTTGTATGTCGTTTCCATTGGTAAGGCTTGCTTGTTGATCACCATGAGTTTGAAGTTTAGGAGTCAATTTTCGGACGATTAGCTTGTAGTTTGGCCATCTTGTTTTATCCATCCAAGGCCTTAGGTTCTTATCATACACCCTGACCCTGACCCTTATAGAGCCACCACAAGATAGGCCAACATGGAGGAGTTTGAAGATTGAAGACCAAAGACTAAAGACTGAAGATTGAAGATTAAAAGATTCGACTAAATTCTATAGCAAACTATTCCCAATCGCAACCAGAATCCTCATGATTTCCCAAAGCAAATTCTCTCAAGACGACAATGCAAAGCATGAAATATCCTTGCAACTCTCTTTTAAAGTCTATTTTACATTTTGTTTATGCTTGGATTTTTTTTAATAGTCCGTTAAACCTATATAATAGGAATTATACACAATATGCTATTAATTTAATATTTGGTTCATTCAACTTAGAGCATGATAAAGGATTTTTCTTATTCACCATATCTGAAAAGAAGTCTTACCGCTAGTGTGCCCTTAGGTCTTAATCTATATCTTGGAGCCTCTGTCAAATTAAGGTGTCTCTATGTTAAAAAGCTTGAGTACAATTGTCACCTACAGACTTTTGAGATGATTTATCATGAATTTTTTTACAAATAATTTTTAAATAATTAATTAAAGTTCTTAAAGTAGATTATACACTTTAAAATTTCATTTCAACAAATTTTTCACAACTATCAATATAGTCCACTATATTAAGCAACTAAACAAAATGTCACTTATCTAAATGTATGAAGAGATGAGAAGACAAGCTACTTATATAAGTAGAATAGTAAGGTAAACCAGCCTATGATAGACAAACTATTCAATGCAGACACCTAGAAATCCACCCATTATAGTCTTAAATCAATCTATAGTAGATTTTTGCTTATAAATGAGATTAAGACTTCATTAGGTTGGTTAGTGGCTAAAATCAATGCCTTGGGTGATGGTGATAGAGTTATTAGTGACTACTCTAGGACCTTCTACCTTTCTAGTTTAAATACATTACAAGATCTACCTTTTTTATTCCTATATGTCATGGTCATGTTAGAAAATATAGTAACCATGTTAGGAAATTTTGAAACTAATTTAGGTGGTCAAATGACCATTATGGATACACTCTCTAGTAATTTAAATTTGGTGTGATTAAGAACACAAAATAATTAGAATAAATCCAAATTTCTTAAAGATCTTCTAAACAATATGCTAATAATATCAATGGTTGAATTTCAAAAGTTGATCCATATATTAAAAAAATAATAATTTGACAAGATCTAATTTGGTTAGTTTTGACTTTCTACCCCGTTTCATTTATAAATGTAAACAAATTCAAAAGATTTTTATATTTTCATTTTCTAAAATTAAAAAATATTGCACTTGCCTTAGATTCGAATACATTTTGGTATATATATTAAAAATCATTATTCACATTTTTAAAACTTTTCTTCCCCGAAAGTTGCATTTTTTGCTAATAAAATTGATAATCAATAATTGTCTAATATCTAGGAATTCTAAGGTCATTCTTTTTCATAATTAATTCCAAGTATAATACAAAATGACTTGGATACTATTCACAAAATCTACAATATGCAATTAAAGAAGGATAGTTGTGCTATAGTCATTTTGTGGAGGCCCAAATGACTACAATCATTTATATATAGATTTTTTTGTAGTAATTTACCTTACATCATGGTCAAATTCAAAGCTCTAAATCATAAATCATAAAAGCTATCCATTTGTCCAATCTAATGACCCTAACCTACCTAATGTGACAACCCTAGTAGGGTCTATAGTTGGTAGCAAGGACATATCTGTATATTGCAAAGTGTCTATTGACAGATGAAGTTGAAGAATATATTAAGCACAGCATTAATTTGAAGAGTTTTTTTAAATCTAGAACAGGTCTTTTAGGCCAAGGAATTTCTTACCTAGTACATATTTGAATAAAGATCCTAGATCAAGGCTGTGGAAGTCATATTCTATATATCTCATAGATGAGATTTTAGAATTATTTATTTGTTTTTTGCTTTTGTGTCAATCTATATGTGTTTTGTGAGTATGCAAATGGGATAGGCTTGAAGATCTTATTAGCAAAGGGTACAAAATTGAAGGTATCTATGAAGAGCAACTATAATCTCTCTTATACTAACTTGTTTCAAACTGAGTAGAAGGTGATACATGCTATATCCAATCATCTACTTTCATTTACATGTTGCTCATTTGTGATAGTTATTGGTATGACATTGCAAGGTCGTATTATATCTTATTTATCTTGTTTATGACTCAATTATCTGCATAGAATTGGTTATATGATTTTGTCTCCATAGCTTCATTTTACAAATAGGATGATTTTGTTTTGTTGTATTCACATTGATGGATTGCACTTGTCATGGACATTCTAGAGCCTTCTAGATATTCCAATAATATTCTGGCATCTTCTAGAAGCTTCTATAGAGTTCTAGAAGGTTTGTCAATTTTTGCCTAGCACATTTGAAGAAGCAATTGAAGGGATCGGGAAATGAAGAAAGTTTTGGTAGATGTTTGAAGATTTGGTAGATAGATGCATAGTTAGATTATGCATGTACATAGATGTATATGGGATCAACTTACATTCATATATAACTTTTTTATACAATAAAAGTGCCCAAATATCACCTACAAAAATAGTGCAATTTTATGTAAAGAAACTTATTTATTATTATGTACACAAATAATCTAATTTTCATACCTAGAATGTGCAAAATTTTGAACTACTTGTATTGGTCACTTTTCATACCTACAGAATTCTCAAAATTCATGGATGGACCAACTAAAGTCTTCTAGCACCCAAATTCCATCAATGAAAAACAACCATTTTCATATTAGGACTTAGGAGGACAAAATTTAGAAACTATTTCCATGAGATGAAAACGCACGATTTCATGTATGCAATACATGTATGAATTTTGACCTTTTTTATGTGTCACATTCTAATTGTGGTGCAGATAGTCAATTGCAATGCACCACTTTCCCCCTCATAGTCCTAGAGTTCAAATTCTATCATATATTGGTACTTTCTAAACCAAAGCGTTTGTTTCTCTACTATTGGAACAACCTTTCACACTCTTTGTAAATAGTATAGAAAGTCTTTTTTTTTGTCATTCTTGATTGAGTCTAAGACACTTGAAGCATATCAAGTATCAACTTTAGCAATTGTCTTATAGAAAACCAAATAAAACAAATAATAACATTCTTTGAAAACAAGGACGAAGGTAATCTACAATGACACTAACTATTCATTGAAGGATTCCTTTGGGGTAATTTGTAATGTTTTAACAACCAATTTCCATTAGAGAAATTCTCAACCCTCTAGAAGGTCGTTGCAGCTGAAAGGACCCCATGAGTAAATTTAATTTTGCTTAATGATTTTCCTCCCTATAATAATTCACCTAAAGTCATGATGTCCGATGACTATTAGTGGTTCAAAACCTACATATAAGTAGTTAAATAATTTGGATGTAGTTGTTGTAATGCACTTTAATCTTGATTATTGCAAACCTTGTTTTCTAATCAAGTTATGAAAAAAAGCAAATGTCAAAAACAATCCAATGACATCTACAATCAAGAGATTTTTTGATGGCATCATAATAGATTTAATTCATTAACAATTGGTGAGAAGGACGGGTGAAGAATTTGTTTATATAGTGATATCAATTGTCCATGGTGAATTTTCAAAGGATATGGGATATCTGGATATTTAGAAGATAGATCATTGATTGTCAAAATATGATAGCTAACCCCTTTTTGACCACTTAAGCAATTTTGCATATCTGGAGCATAGGTTTCTTGAGTGTAGGAATTTTCATATGTATAGAAACAAAGTTTAAGAGGATTCCATATTTTTTCAGAATTTTATTTCTCAGAATTTAATTACTATAAATTTTTTGGTTGAAGATTCTATTTGACCTATTTTTGTCACATAGGTCCTTCCTATTTCCAACCACAAGTTGGTTGCAAAATCAACCAAGACTATAGCCAATCATAATGCGCCATGATTGTGTTGTAAATTGTGCCATAATTAATCTCTTCCTTTTATCGTGTTGATTAGAAAGAATGTAGCCTATCTGACAAGAGCAAGTCCCTAGTCAAAAATGGGTTAGCTACCATAATGCAGAAATTGTGTTTAACGTCAAATTTTAGACCCCATTTAGGCATAGTAGAATGATTTTTTTCAAAAAAATTTGAACTTAATAAAGTTGGAGAATCAAGTTAGTTTTCATCTCCAAGTATACGTTTGAGATTTAGATCCTCCAATAAAAAGTTATGGAAAAGATTTTAATAGAGGTTGAAAGGAAAATTTTCTTTGACATTTTCAAACACTCTCTTTGAATTTTGTTCATAATTTTTTATTGAAGGCTCTACACGAAAAAAAATTTGGATATGAAAACTAGCTCAATTTTCCAACCTTTTTATAGTTTGAAATTTTTTGAAAAAATCATTCTATCATGCCTAAATGAGGTCTGAAATTCAATTTTGAATATAATTTCTACTTTTGATGTAACTATATTAGCGGTTGTCCTCCTATTATTTTCAATTTACATATTCCACATGCATTGTTTTACCTACTACTATCCCACTTGTATAAATAACTTCTCTTCTAACTTTGAAGCACCTTAAATTAAGTGATCTTTGAAGCTAGTTAGAAAATGTAAGAGTTCTCTAATTTCACATTCAATGAAGCTTAAGTGGTTGATTATTAATCAAGTTTTTACTACACCCTCATTTCTTTGAGTCTAGACATCTTTGGCAAAGTTCACACACTTTGACCATGCATTGTAGGGTGATTGCAAAAAACACTTGTCCTTTTAAGCTAAAAATGGCCTTATTTGAGCAATATTGTGACTTTTCAAATAATTTTTTTTAAATACAATAAAATATGGATAATTTATAAAGCATTCATAATAGTACATGCGAGAAAATTCAAACCTAGAAAAATTTATCTCTAAATGTTATGCACAACAAAAGAAGCTTAGAAAAATGCAAGAAAATAGATGCTTTTGAATTTGATTTTTAGAAAATAGTCAAAAAATTCATAAAATTCAAAGAAAAAAATTTATTTTTCTAATCTTTTCTTTGGTTCCATATAAACAAAAAAATCATCATAAAAAATTTCCCCCTCTTCATAGTACTTGCGCAAACAATGTCCACTTTCAATCCATGTGTAACCTTTATATCAGGTTCTTTGCCAAAAATCTCATTAGATATCTTTAGAATGTTAGCCACCTACAACATGGCAAAACCTTGGCTTTAGAATTGCGTTTTTGGTCCCCAAATTAGACTGGGAACCCCCAAAATAGCCAAGGTAGACATCCAATCGGAGCCACCTTAAAAATATTAAATTATTATTTTTTAAATTAAAAAAATTGTTGAATGTCTATATCAACAAAACGCACCTCTTTTCCAAATTTAAGCTAAAATGGACTTAAACTATAAAATTTATGAGGAAAAACACCTCTAAGGAGACTAAGGGGACACACAAAAAAGACAAGTGTTTCTTGCAATCACCCTGTAGCTATATGCCCCTATTAATTCTCAAACAATTAATAGATTGGTTTGATCACTTTAGAGTGGCCCTCTAGAAGGTTGAAAATTTCTCGAATGCCTAAGAATATTATTTCCTTGGTTGAAGCCTGGCAGGATGAATGGATGATGAGCAATATATGTTTGGATTGGATCAAAGTGTGACACTCTCAATACCATATCATCTCTGTAACATACACATGCAATAGCTAGAGTTTGTACCACTACATTATTACCCCTCCCTACTTGAAACTTTTTGTTTGCTCTTTTGTCACGTGATTTAGCATATGTTTGTTGTCACTTCAATTAATTTTAGAAATGTAACTGTAGTTTTTTAACCCCTAAACATCCAAATTGCATTTTTCAGCAACATAAAAAATTTAGGCAACTCACCACGAATGGAGTTTTTATTTATTTTTGCTGAAATTTTAATTAAATGTGTGCCAAGGAGTAGTTTTTAAGGCCCAACAATTTTCATAACTTTTGACTACATGGCTAAAAAGTTATTGTATGATATATAATTTTCATTACTCAACAGGCAACCTAGGCAACAAAATAAACTTCTTTAAAAATTATTTTTTTAAGAAATTAAAATTTGAAGTTGATTCTCTAGATTTCTATATATTTGAAAAGCTTTGAATCATTCCATTTTGATCAATGAGTCAAAATTTATAAGGAGTTTTAGTTTAAAGAAGTTTGCAGGTTGTTATTGAATTTCTACTTTAAGACAAACTTTGAAGTCCTTTATTTAACCCAATTTTCAATTTTTTTGGTAAAAAAATAAAAAAATTGGATGTAGATTGTTTATTAAAACATTACAACCTTTGGGATTGGAATTTTTCAATTCCATAAATAAATTGTTAACGATTTAGTATTTTGAATCATTTTCTACTCTTTTCTACTAACTATTTTTTTCCTATATGTTGTATGATTCCAAATGATTTGAATTTTTCCAAGCATGTAGCCAACTTGACTTGAAAAATGAATTCAAAGAGTAAACACCATTTTGGACATTTTTTCATACAAATGTGACCTTTTGAAGTATAGCTGCCCAAATTTTTGCAGGGCCAAAAAAAGGAAATTTTCTCACTTCAAATGCTAATATCTTCCAATCTACTCAATGGAAATTTCTGAAATTTTTTAGACATATTTTCAAACAAGATTACTACAAGATCCTACAGTCACATGTGTCCAAAAATGTTTTTTTTCTAAAATATAGTACTTATACTACAAATGGCAATTTTGGAGCAGTTTTGGTGAAAACATAGTCAAAATCATTTAGGGGTTAAGTTGCTAGGTAATGGATTTTTTATTATTAGAAAAGGCCTTATTACATTTCATATTCAAGTAAGGATATTAAATTATTTTTCTCATTGCTATATATGATCCAGTACAAGGTGATTGCAAGAAACACTTGTCCTTTTTGTGTCCCCTCGATCTCTATGGAGGTGTTTTTTTCCTCAAAACTTTTGCAGTTCAAGTTCGTCTTAGTTGAAAATTAAAGGAGAGGTGCATATTGTTGATCTAGATACTCGATAATTTTCTCAATTTAAAAAATAATAATTTATTATTTTTAAGGTGACCCCAATTGGATATCTACCTTAGCTATTTTGGGGATTCTCAGTCCTATTTTGGGAACCAAAAATGCGATTATGAAGTCAGGGTTTTGACTTGCTATAGGTGGGCTAACATTCTAAAGATGTCTAATAAGATTTTTGGCAAAAAAACCCACTGTAAGGGTGCACATAGGTTGAAAGTGAACATTGTTTGTACAAGCACTATGAAGAAGGGAAATTTTTTATGATGAATTTTTTGTTCACATGGGACCAGAGAGAAGATTAGAAAAATAGATTTTTTTTCATTATTTCAATTTTTTTACAATTTTCTAAAAATCAAATGCAAAAGTATCTATTTTCTAATTTTCTTGCATTTTTCTAGGCTTCTTTTGTTGGGCATAACTTTTAGAGATAAATTTTTTAGGCTTGAATTTTTTCATATAAACTATTTTTAATGATTTACAAATTATCCATATTTTTTTTTTTTTTAAAATTCCAAAAGTCACAAAACTCTAGTAGTAAGGTCGTTTTGAGCCAAAAACGACACATGTTTCTTGCAACTATCCTACAATCCTATTTCAAATAGTCCTTTCAAATGAAATCATGCTCTTGCACTATAGCTTGGTGCTCTCAAACCTCATTGCTACTAATTTAGGTTTGAATTTTGTTTGTACCAAGAGAGCATGGCTCAACAAGCTCTAATACTGTCAATTTTGTTAAATTGATGTGATTCTGGCACCAAAAATTGTAGCATATATATATATATATATAGAAAGGTCTAAAATCTCCGACAAATATGGTTGTATGTTTTAAAAAAAAGGCATTTTGAAATGTGCTAAAATATTGGAATTATGCCAATCTAATGAAATTGGCGTTTGATCCACCATCCAATTAATTTTAGGGTATTTAAAAAGAAATCGATCAAATCAAAGATATGAAAGAAGAGGGATAACCTCTGAGACATCGTGCGAGGTTCCTCCAAAGGCAGGATTCTTAATTTCGACCTGGGACACTGGATTCTTAATATTCTCCGGCTTGGTCTTTTCAGGGGAAAATTTAAGAAGATTTCCATCAGTCTGCACTAAGGTGTCCCAGGGATCGATGCAGTCCGTCCAATTTCACTTTCTCCCGAAGAAACAAAAGATTGGATCCCCTGATGGTGATGAAACTTCCAGAAACCTGATGCCTTTCGGGATGCAGATGTGACCTGCACCCACAGAAACAAGTCAACAGCTCGATCAGACGCCTCATGAATTTCAAGAAAAATCTCACCTTGTAATATGTGCAATAATTCTGAGGGCCTCATTGAGAGGAAAGTATGTCATGCATGCAAACAAACAAGGGAAATTCAGGGTTTTTAGGATTCGATCAGGGTCTCCTGGCCGAAAAATAGATGAATGCACATGGAAATTTTGGACTTCGTCATAATCTCGTAGTCTCTATTAAATTATACACATGCATCGAGTTGCTGGTACACAAGTGTCACGAGTTCATCCATCCCTCGTGAAATTTTTTCATCCATTCCCGACAATAATTTCCAGCAGAATCTTTTAACGCTTGCATTGTCTGCCGAATGGTGGGGTCCAAGTACAGACCGTCCCCAAATGTTACAGACAGTCTGTACACGCTTGTTGAATCTATGACTTGGACCAGATTGCAAAGTGTGGGTGGTATCCACTGCGGCATGAATAATATTTTGAACACGGTACTGTAGTCGGTACAGACCAACAGTATTATTTCTCAAATTAAATAGCACCATTTACGTAAGCATACATGAGCTTGGCTGCGAAACAAGTTTTCACGGCACCTGGATGAAGGAATTGAGTTGGCGGACTGGTAGTATTTGCTGCACACCCGGCTGCGCACAGGTGAGTTACTTCGATTGAACTAGCTTTTGCTAGTTGTTCCGCTTCAAATTCTGCATCCACTGCAGAAACCGAATTGATCAACAGTATCGTTTAGGTAGTATAGGTAACCCTTTTAGCTGAACTGATTTCCTTGCATGCCCGAAATTCTTGACTTCTAGTGGCACAAATCTTTACTTTTTAGCACTTGCGAAGACAGTGCGCTCTGAACTTTTGTTACGAATTGTAGTTCTGGCCGGAGGATTTCACAAGTGTGGATTAGAGAAGCTTATTTCATGCAGATTTTTGTGTTAGAAGTGAGATTTGGTGGCATTGGTCTGATCGCGTGGGGTTCAAGTACACATGTAGGCTACCTTGGGATTATCAGCGTTATGTTGTTGTGAAATCTGGATTTATGACAGTGGCTAGTCTCTTTGAAGGCATTATTTGAGTGCGTTTACCAGTATTGGAGTGAGTGCTTGGACGTCATGCAAAGGTGTTGCCTCATTGATGGTTGTTTGGGGGGATTATTTCCTATCAATTTCAAAGCGCCAGTATGAGGTGCTGTTGGGGTTTGGGGCTGAGTGGCTGACAGATCGCAGATGCAGGAGGTGCTGAAGCTTTGATATCTGGGAGGGAGGATGCTGCTACCCGTATTAATTAATGTTGGTGAAGAATTCTTGGTGCTCAAATGTGGGAACTCTACACTGCGGCAAACCATGTAATCACTATCCCTCACCTTCTATTCTGCTCTCACGTACGTCAATTGAAAACTATTGTTGTGTTTTAACTACTTTTCCGTGGGGGATGTGTTTGATGAACAGAGTACCAGTACAAACAGTTACTTAGAATTTGACTTTACTGCCTATTGAGCAAAATCTTCCTTGGACAACTCCACTTAGGTCTATTTTCAACGTTAAAGAACTTTAGTTGTTTGCCTACATGTGTAAGATGTTGACTGCAGTGAACCCTAGCAATGCTCTTTTTGTGGCTATGGCGCGCAGAGCACCAAGCACAAGTTTGAAACGCTTGCCCAGGACTTTCACCTAGTTAGCATCATTTGGTTTTTTAAAACTGATATCGCTCATCCACAACTGTTCTAATCTTCTCCGGTGGATATGCCGATTGCTGGTGACGTTTACCTTGTAGAACTCAAGTAAGGGTGGGCTACAATTGATCAGTTGGTGATCATCATTCCTCCACCTTCGACTCTCGAGCCATATATTCGAATACGATCTCTTCCTCAATCAGAATGCCGATCTGGTGGCTGAAAAGGTGGGTCTTGAACTTGTGCACAAGATCATCATCTCTTGAAGACGAATCAGATGTTAATGAATTGCCTGTCGAAGAACCGTTCGTCGAAGCAGCACGGTATTTGGAACTTTCCAACCAATGTGTGCAAGGCGTTGGAAGGCAAGCTCACCGAACTCTCCTTGCTGGAAATCAATGTCGAGATCTTTCGTCAAAGCTTTTAAAAGCCGTAGGAAGCATCAACGAGCTCATCTACAAATTTGAAGCATCATCAACCGATGCTTTTCGACCAGCTCTAGAGAATTTCCACAGAATCACGGAGAAGGCGAGCTTACTTGTCCAGGACTGCTCCAATCCAGAGTGGTGTAAAGCATCTGTGTTTCAGATTTATAACGAAGAGGCATTCCGAGAGATCTTGCAGGAGTTAGGACTCTGTTACAATGTCATCTACGAGAAAGCCAAGAATATGAGTCTCTCGAATGGGCTCGTTCTCCGAGTGGAAGACCTTCGCCAATTGCAAGGTGCAACCTTTTTGCCAGCAGCAGAAAATGATGTCCGTGAAGATCAGGAAGCGATGCAGAAAAGATGTGAGGACTTGGTGAAGAATTCCCGCTCATCTGATAATCGGATACTCGCTAAATATCTGCTGCGAAGGCTGATGAATGGCCGCACATCAAAAGAGCGCAGTATTGATCCCTCGGTCATGTATGATCCATCGTTATTGGAGGTGACTACAAAGGAACTGCTCGGAACTTGGGGCAAGACGGTCACGGCCATTGGAAAAGGATCAGGGGCTGAAAGCATTTACCGCACAGAATGGAATGGCATCCCGTGCGCCAAGAAGGTTTTCTACCACGAAGAGATGAATGACGATTTCCTGGAAGAAGCTGCAATTCTGGCCAGTCTCAACCACCCAAACATTGTCAAATTCTTCTGTTGCGGCGATGAGAATGAAGGAGACAGGAAGTGCTTCATAGGGATGGAGATTTTGCAGATGAGTTTGACTGAGTTGATTGACCGTCGGTGCAAGGCAAAAAACCCATTTCCAATCCATGTAGCGCTTGACATCATCTTGCAAATTGCGCGCGGGGTGCTATATCTGCATGATTTAGGGATTGCGCATCGCGATCTCAAACCACATAATGTGGTTATTGATATTCTTCATTACAATGCCTTTCGTGTGAAGTTGGTTGATTTTGGAATGTCAAAGACCAAAGTTCAAGTCTCCAAATCCAATACGGTGTCAAAAAAGGGTTGCGGTACAACAATTTATAGAGCACCAGAGGCATTTCCTGAACATCCAAAAGATGCAAATGGTAAGCAGAAGGTGAATTGGTTCAGAGCGGATGCTTACAGTTTTGCTGTGACGTGTTCATCAATTCTATCCTTTAAAAAGCCCTATGCAAATGAAGGGTCGGGACGAACACTGTACAATAAGTTGGTTCGCACTTCTCTTCTACCGCTTAGGCCGGATCTCCCTCCTGGTTGCCCCAAAGAGTTGTCGAATCTTTTGGATGAATGTTGGACTACCTCCTGGAATGCAAGACCCAAGTTTGCCGACATTTGCGCAAGGCTTGAGAAGCTCAAACATGACCTTCAGAGAGGACCGAATGTTGTCAGGCATGGTGGGCAGACAGTAGATAGCTTTCTATCAAACAGTCACTCATACATTGACGACATGCTGGCAAAGCGTTCCAAGCTCCGAATTCATGTCAAGCACATTGCCCCAAATGCTAATGAGTTGGCCCCAATTCCAAGTGATGATGAAGCCAATGTCAGTGATGAAGAGGTTGAGCAGATATATTATGAGGTAATCATCCAGGCAGAAATTCAAAAATGTTTGTAGGTTGTGCTGCAATAGTAATGTTCTACTCCCGCTTCTGGAGTATTTCTTGAGTTGTCAAATTTAAAGAAACTCAGAAGTAGACGTTGCAGCTCATGCCATTTAGATCACATTCTAGTTCACATTGCTGTAGATCACCTACGGAATTGCACCTCCTCTGTTGTCTTGATTGTTTTTCTTTGGTCAAAAGTGTGTCCTTAATCTATGATCCATGTTTTGTTGATCTAGGTTGGCGATGACAAGATTTTGGATCTGAATTGGATAACAGCCCAACAAAAGAAATTTATCGTGTCTGCCGTGGCTGGCGAGAATGATGAACTGACTGCTGATCTGAAAAGGGCATGTGAAAAGGTTACCAAGCAGATTAACCTGACCGTGATCCCGACTACTGTTGAGCGGGGACAGGCAATGATAGATGTCAGGGAACAACTCCGAGCCCTATTTCCTGCGTACAACGTCATGGTAGTGCACCCTCATCACCACAAAGAATTTGAGGAATATGCACACTGTAATGTCCAACTGAAAGTTCACAAGTACATCGTCGGCAGCGTTCAGGTGTATATTTTCAAACGCGGACAGTTCACTCTTCTGGGTGACGGCGGTTTCATAAATTGGTGCTTTGGTGGAAACTGTGAAAGAAATGACAACAAGGTCACATTCTGGGATATTCCTTCAGACTCAGAATGGGTACCCTTTGAAAATCGGTAAGTGATTAACCTTCTCTTACTCATACAACATTCACAAAGTTCAGGCTCTCGATCAGATCTCTAAGAAGTCTCAACTTGTTGGTTTACAAGCCGTGGCAGGCGTTTCTTTCCCGAAAATTGAAGTATATCCTGTGACCTCAACTGTGTTTCTGCAGTGCAATTAAGTAACTGACCATGCATATTTGAGCACTACTGAATCCACTTCTAGCCTGAATTGCGAATCCACCCTTGCCAACTAGTTTCTTTGCTCACATAGTTAATGAAATTAATAATTTCACCTTCAGTAGATCAGAATGTTGGCCTGCTGTGATTTGTCTCAATTTGATTTTTGACAGGACCTTCCAAGCTAACGATTAATTCATAGCTTGCAAAGTTATCTGTTTCGGACAGCTTTGAAGGTCGTGCTTCTAGTTGCTAATTTTTTTACGGTTGGATTGCTGATCGTGTAAACATTTGTCCCGTCCCGACAGACCAACGTACCCGAGATGAAAGGACTTGGGAGTCACGCTTCCTGCTCCCACTTTCAATGGCGAGATGAATCAGGATTCTGGAGTCCATAGCTAATCAATGCTTGAATGTTGACTGTACTGTGCGTGCAGCAATGTTAGTAAGCTTATTGAAAGTTCAATACACAGCCAAGTACATCCATGTACACGTGATTCAGCGTGTTTTCTAAAGTGATTTAGCTTTCTCTAAGCAGCGGCAATAATTTTGGATGAACTATTGATGAGGTGGCTACTTCTATCCATCCTTGGGAGAGCAATTTTGGTAAGCAGATGAACATTAGTGAATTATGTATGGCTACAGTGGAAACACCCAATATCATCAGTTTAAGAAATTCAGCATAGTTGGAGGCACTTTTTTTTAAAATAATATTTTTGTAGTATTAGAAAGTGAAAATCATGTATATTCAAAAATAGATTTTTTGAATATGATATGTAATTTCTATAAATTTTCAAAGTATTGGCTTCCTAAACCATTGAAAGAGTCCTTTAGGTGTATCTAGAACCAAAATCAACCAAAATCTGAAATTTGCATATGAAAATTTTATGTGTCCTACAATTGCATTAGCAAATTAAAATCAAACATGAGTATGACACCTTAATAGATGGTCATGGACATTTTCAGTCACAATCTAAAATAGAGGAATAGGGACAGGGACACTCTTGGATGTTTTTCCCTTATATGTAGATATTGATGAGGAAAGCAAGAAGGTGCCATGTCTATCTTCCTAGTGGAAGTATGTTGGCAACAAATTAAAATTTCCAAACTAATTTTTGGCTTCTATATGTTTTGAATTATTGAAGTTTGGCGATGTCTACAAGAATGCAATGATGACAAAGGTGACAAGACAAGAAATGCTAGAATATCAAATTAGTATCCCACTTCATCCTAAATTGTTGGTTTTTGTACATACAACACAGTAAACTTGGATTTCAATTGCCATTCACTTGATGTTCCCAAAACCACCTCCACTTGCCTCTACTAGCATTATTTTTCTTCCTCTTAACAACTAAGAAGTCGATCATTGTAATTTTATTACATATTCATTCAATTCTTTATAAATTATCTTTCTACAAATATTATAAGATGTATATTATGATAATATAATATTCTATAGAATAATTATTAATTTATATACATTTTACAAAAATATCTTGTATATAAATTGATAGAAAAAAGAATAAACATCTAAATAATCTTTAAGAATCTTAGTAGACATATGAAGAAATTGACTTACAAATGAACGTAAAATACACAAGTTCATTGGAAGCATTTTTCTTTTATATTAGTTTCATACTCAAAGTAATAACAAAATTTATTTATTTTGATAAATAATAAAATAATAATAAATAATAATAATAATAATAATAAACAAATTTATAAAATAAAAATTTATTAGTTAATACAATTTTTTTTTGCTTTTAGTTAATATTGTTGGAAATAGGTGACATATCTTAATAAAACTTTTGAAATCGTGACTACAAGTGCCAATCCTTGACATAGATCTAAACTCCTAATTTGTTTGTATAAGAGACTAACATATCAACACATAAGTGCATTAGGGAGCATGCTTTAGTCTTTAGGGTATAGAACGTTGAAATACAAATTAGGATAAGTGAAGAGTTATGATCCAATGGCTAAGATTTGGTACCCTTGTTCAAAATATATAGCCATGATGAAAGTAGTAGAAGTGATTATAGTGTGGCACTTATGTGAGCTTCTGGTACAAGGCCATGTGATTAAATACAATTCATGGATAGTGCAATTAGGCAAAAAAATACAATTTCTACCTCTTTAATTTATATAATATAATTGAAGTACATGGACATGAGTGAATTTTGGCTACATTTCACCCCTAAAAAAAATCTTAACATGACTATTTCTAATGAAGCTCTCATAAAATAATATAATTTTATATTTATAGATAAGGAAGATGTAAAGAATCATCCTTATATGTGAGATTTTATTTGGCTTTAAGAGTAGTTGGTTGTAATTTTGAAGATAGCTATTACCATTTTTTTTGCTCTATTGTTTATACAACCACTAAGGTAGACAAATCCACAATTGGACACTAAGTGCTTTCAATGAGATGCATAGTGTTCATTAATTTTGGGACCACAATGCATGTTGAATGTATTACTATTACACTGATTTATAAAATTAGTTTGTGATAGAAATTTATCAAAATCACACTATAAAATAATGAAATTAGTATAAAATGAAATATTACTATATTGTAATAGTTTAAAGAAATAAAGAAATTGCACTGACACTAATTTTATAGCTGATACTATTTTTTCATCCTCACTAATAGATCCAATTAATATGGTAAATCTGTCTAAAATGAAGACTATATTTTGGTCATAATTAGATTAGTTCAATTTATTGAATTGCTACTTAGACTCAAAGTAAAATTCATATTTCATTAAACAATTGACTTCCAAGAAAACGTAATTTTTTCTATTAACAAAGTTCTAAATTTATCTTCCAAATTCTTGAACTTCTCTTTTTTCCTCCCCAAATTTTATTTAAATGGAAAGCAAGACCAGAATTGCAAAAAGGCTAGTAAAGCCCTTGTTAGGATTTCAATTAACAACTCTCTCTTTTGTCTTTCACTTTGGATTGACATTATTGACTAAGCTAGAGAGAATTTGCTTTGTCCAAAAAATATTGGGTCGTAACTTAATTTACGTGAGAATATGAAGGATTTTATAATGAAGTAAAAACTATAAATATAAATATAGTATTGTGTTTGACATACATATATATGTCTTATACTTTGTAAAAATCATGTTTAGATAGACATATGTTAATATTTGTGTGATATATATAGAATATAGTATAACCATATAAATATAATACATATGAGGCATATTCATATTCATATTCATATACATCATGTATAATATAGCAATCATACACATACTTTTGTAAACCTTGCATAGTGTTTTTTAAGTAAAATAAAATACCATAAATTTGTATAGTAGTATAAATTGTAAAAAAAATCCCTAAAATCCCTTGAAGGTGTATCCAACACTCTAATGAGTTCCATAACTTTTTCAAAACTCCAAATCAAGATTGTAATATATTTTTGTAGAGCAAATACAAATTTATATACATCTTCCAAATTTGAAGTTAAAACCTCATACTATCCAACTTTTATATCGAATCAAAGTTCCCTCTTTTCAATTCAAAAGCAACTTGACTCTACTCTACTTCCAATCCCATAATTTTCATTTCCTAACTTCAAATTAAGAGTATAATAGCTCAGATTCACAAATTTTACAATATAATATATAATTATATCAAATCTTAAAACTAAATACTTCTTCTCTATACAATTGACCTTCTTTCATTTTATCAAGCATAACTTTCACATATATACTCCAAATAGAACAAGTGATAGGTTTTTAAAATCAAAGGAAGAAGAAAAATATCTTCTAAAAAATTTATTTCAAAAATTACAATAAAAAAACATGCTATGGCTCTCCAAACACATAAGAAGCAAAAAACAAACTATGAAAAGAAAGAAGAAGACTCTCCTCGTTAATTGTCAACTCATCCTCCACTTCCTCCATCTAAGTAAGTGGATTTCAACCTAAAATATGCTACATGAACCTCATTTTATCCATTGGCTATCATTTTTTTTCCTCATAACTCTATCCATATCCTCTATGAGGAGTTATATCAAAATCCTTAGTTTATCTTGCATCATCCTTTTTCATTAGTTTCTGTGAAGCTAGGTTTCATGGTGATGTTGGAACAATCATCTACAAGTTATGAGAAGTTCTTTTGTGTGGCAATAGACTGCACAATTGCAATACATATCAAAGTTCCCATACATCTTTTGCATTGTGTCAAACAATTGACTGTTTTGTTTTGGTAGGTTCTAGTATGTTTTGATGTACAAGCCCATGGCTTTGATCAACAGGCTACACAAAACAATATGAACACCTGGACCAATTTTGTTTTGACCTTGTCATGATTAAAGACTAAAAAAGACAACATGCGCTTAATCCGTATATGCTATGGTCTTTTCTATTTATATTGTTGAGTTGAAGATGTACAACCATGTTTTTTCATATTGAGCCTCTGTTCTTGAACTTTGCAAAAGTGAAGCACTTCCCTTCAAGAAGCCTAAGATTAGCATGTGAAAACTCACTTACACAACATGATCATCCTCCAAAGATGATTGGTAGCATCATTGGTGTATACAATAGGAAGCAGGGTTGACACGACGTCCGGACGCGGACGCTGTGTCCGCAGCGTCCGCTGACATTCACGTTCGCCTGTCCGCCCCGTCCGCCCGGTTACGGCCGTCCGATCAACACGTGGACTGATGTGGTCCGCACGATCTGGGCGTCCGCCTCGGGCCGTCCACCCCGCTCGTCCGCCTTCCGACGGCGGGAGGGACGCTGCGTCCGCTGGCGTCCGTGCATCCGAATTACAGACGCTTTTTTCGGGCGAACGTAGAGATTCATCAACCCTGATAGGAAGACCTTCAATTAGGTTGAAGATTATGATATTGAAATAGAGACCTCTCTTAGCCTATTGCAAGTTCAACATTTGTATGCATATATGGTGTGGTTTTGACACTATTTGAGAACTTTGATTGGTGTCTTTCAATACCTGTCTCCAATTTTCAGAATTTTGAGTATGGTAGTATCCTATGACACCGTCTAATTTTGCAATTTATTATTTGCAATCCAAAATGATTAGACACGTTGTTTATATCATCTATAATTGTAATTTGTTAAAGTTCAAATGCTAATTGAAATGACTTTGGTTAGAAGAAAAGTGTATTTTGTTTACCTCATAGGTATTGTTTTAATCTTTAACTCACAAAAATCAGTCAATTTTAGAATTTTTTCTGCTTAATTACTCCAAAAGACAATAATGTAGAACTAAATTCTTATGGTGTGATAGTAAATCCCTAGTCTCAAGCCATATTTAATACAATGAAGAGCTTACAAGTAGATGGTGCCCTTATTAAAGAGTCAATATATTAAACATTACTCCCATTGGATATGGACCTCCTTGGAAAATCAGGGAGAAACTTTATAGTTTTTGTCTTTGGGAACATATATGGTTAAGATTCCATTCTCAACCTTGATCTTCATAGTATCCTTATGAGCATCGCTAGGAAGGTGGAACCACCTCATGAACTTATTCTAGTTGCGCTCCACATGATGCCATGTCCCTGCATCATCTATGTCTACTTGCCTCTCACCAATTATTTGCAACATGTTTCCATCTTCCACTGTGATTTTTACATCTTCTTTTGTAAGCCCTAGTGTTTGCAAAAAATAAAGTTGTTGTCAATGCCTTAATTGCTTCATTGTCTCTACCTTGGCGTGCACAATGTTGGTTTATTTAAGTATTTGAATCTTTTGTGTTGAAGTTTCATTTTTTTTCAATTGCAATTTGATTAATTTTGCAAGAATGAGGACAATCAAAAAGCACTTATATTATGTACACTATTTGAGATGACCATATAGGCTTGCCAAAAACCTAGAGGTAGAAACTCTCCATTAAAAAATTCTATTGTCATTTGGGACCCAATATTATTAGTTGTATGCATTCATGATTGCCCAACTCTTAGATAACTTTGATTTCGTATGATAGATGAACTACACCTACATGACTAATAGAAAAACCCTAATTGTTGTAGGATTTGAATCTTCACATGTGATTTTTTTGACAAGTAGGTCCTTAGTCAACAACTTGGGACTAATGAATCCTCTTGGATCAAATGAAGAATTTTTTTTTCAAATGTTAAGTATGATGGATTTTAGACACATGGATGGTTGAAATCAAAGAGAACTTAGTGATTGAAGTAAGAACAACCAAAAGGATTGAAATTTTTTTTCTAATCTTATGTACACCTTCCATTCCAAAATGATATTCCGATTGGACAAAATGTTTGGGATTTTTTTATTGAAGATAATGTTATTTAAACCTATATTGAGATACAAATAGGATGTGGTGTATTTTTATTGTACTGAAGCTGTGAAATTTGAAGTCTTTTTCTAAGTGTAGCATTAAGCTTGTTACAAATAAATTAAAGAGAACTAAAAGATCATTTGGAGATAGAGAGAGTACAATTTAGTCGACAACAAAGTACAAATTTCTAATTGTTAAAAATACACTATGCATTGTAATATCTTATTACATAAAAATTATGTTACCAAATATATCTGCTTTAAAGATGTGACTGCTTGATGTCTCTTTCTGATCCATACAAGTCCCGGGTGTGCAAAAATATGAAAAGAATGATACGGGTCCTTGCCAAAGTGCACCAAGAGCATGAAAGGGGTCACATGCCAAGGAATCCCACGAGCTTAATTGATGTTCTTCCTTATTTTTGTGTTCTGTTAGACTTTTTCTTCCGCTATTTTCTTTGTGTTAGTGATAATGACGTTTCTCCAAAGCCATTGTTTGTTATTTGTAATGAGTAAACTAATGATGTTGTAATCTTCTCCTATACATGCTATAGAATATGCATAAGAGGATTTTATTTGCAATCCTACATCTATACATGGATACCATAAGAATTTTTTTGGTAATTTTTGTAATCAAGAATGAAGCAATTATTGAAGAGTCTATTTCGAAATACAACTTAAATTAGTCTCAAGGCATATCTTCCATTTTGGATACAATCCTTTCTAAATCACTACATATACATGTGTCTAATTTGCATCAAATTTAGCATCAATGCTCAATGTTCAATGCTAATGATAAATTATGCTTACTTAAAAAAAATTCATCGAACTAATTTTGCATTGATCAATTTTATGATATTTGTACTACTTTTTTTTCTTTTTTTTAATAGTTTTGACATGTTTTCAACTCAATAAATAAATTCTATTGTTAAAATAAATATTTTTGTTCTATTATCTATATAATTTATAACTTCTTGATCTTCTTTATTTCTTGAATAAGAAGGATTGTATTACATCTTCCCTCTTTTTAATATTATATGTAATAAATTTATTAATATGATTTAATTATAGTATTCCAAAATGTGCAATTTTTTATACCAAAAAAAGTATCATATTTTTCTCATAGAACTTTCTGCTATCATTTCCTACCAAATTTCTTTTATATTTGTGAGTACAATCTAACATCTAATTTATTGAGAAAATTGTTTACACAATCCAAAATATATTATGTATAATGCATACAATAATTGAAGGATTAAAAAAAATTTCAAAATTTATGAGGTCTATTTTGTTATCACTCTCTATGTGACACTCATAAAAGTCTAATTTTGACTAAAATAAAAGTGACAAAAGTATATAACAAATTTAACCTTTCAAGGTCTAAAAAGTTAACTTTTGGACACAACATAGGGTCTTTTGTGTTTTTAACATTGAAGGTGCATGAATTGAGGTATATATTATTCATCCCAAACTAGATTTAATGACACATGATAATCCCCCAAAAACTATTAATCTTGTATTCTAGGTGAATGGTGTTGTATTTGAGCATGATAAGGTTTAGATGTTAAATAAATTTTCTAATTGTTGAATTACCAATCCAATGTATCTAGTGTATGTTTTGCTATATTTTACTCCAATATTACATTATTTGTATTCTATAAGTGAAGTACAATATTATATATAGTTCCCTACATATCTTTAAGGATAAATAATTTTGATTGATCATTTTAGAACTAACAACAAATTCAATTCTACTTGTTTTATATATAAATATCTTCAAATGACCATATTAACTCCTAAAGTCCAAGAAGCCCATTTGAAGATCATACAAATTCCAATTTTTGGTATTATTTTTGAATCTATTTTTAGAACAAAAAATCAATTAGATTTTTAGTAATCTAATTTTTATTTTTATTGGTTCTTAGTAGAAAAAGTTATACCACAATAAGTCCAATATATGTAAACGTGGACATCCAAAAAAAATTAGTAAATTTAGAAATAATGGATTTTTTAAATTTTGTATAGATTATATTTTTTTGTCTATGTAGAAAGATTCATTCCACTTGGATAAGTGATATAAAAATTATGAAGCTTCTTATTCTATAGGCAATCTTAGCAATTTCTTAACAAAATAATGTATTGGCTATGTTTGTGAATTCAATTTTAACAATTTTTCAAAAAACAAAGTTGCACATGGTTTCGTTTTATTACTAAAACAAACTCACCATTGGTTGAGTATGTTTCCCTCTATCTTATACCCATTTTGACCTAACAGTTTTTTAAACAATGAACATCATGGATTTTCTTATTGGCTTTTTAAAAAAAAATTGACTCAATCCTTCAACTTAAACTGCTTTAGACTGCTATTTGAAATCCAAACAATAAAAAAAATTTCATATCCAATTATATTTCATATCTTTTACTCTACTAGTACAAGAATGTGTACAAGAAATTTCAAAAACTTGGATTGTATCGATTATAAGATATAAGTGCTTAAAGTGAAGAAAACCAATTTTTTGCTCCAAGCTTGAATAGATTATTGGGCTTTGAATCGTCTTAACTAAAATCTTATGTACTATAGATTGTAAATTGGAAAAAAAATTGTTGGAGAATTGAGTTGAGAGACTTTGAAAAAATCCCTCCCTTCTCCCCTTCCCCCCCCATTTTCATTTTTTTATCAAAAACATTTTAATTTATTCCAAACATTCTAATACTAGTCTAGTGCAAGATCCTATAGTTGGATATAAAAAAGAAAATAATTTAAAAAAAAAATTTGTATTTGCATTGAAAATTATGGTAGTTTTGAGTCATTTTCAACAAAATAATGTCCTTTAGTTGGGATTTTAGGAATTAACAAAGAAGGTTGATCCAATCCACATATTTTAATTAAAAAAGTTAAGAAATTTCCTATCAAAAAAATTTAAAATTGAATAATTTATAGTTTTGATACTATAAGCATTAAAGAAATATAAACATTTTTTCCTAAGACAATCCATTTGATGATTTGCATAGAGTATAAATTTTATTTATAATATCATTTATAGGAGTTTTGGGCTCCCATTTAAAAATAAAAAGGAAAATTGTTTTGTAGTTGTTTAGCCTTGTTTAGAGGCTAACAATTCAACAAAAAAATAAATCCAAGAAGAAGAATTGGCATCACACAATTAATTAAAGAGCATGTGAGATAAGAATCTACATAGGAGACATACTAACAATGACAAGCATATGTAATGAAGAAAAATATCTATTGACCACATTGACCATTTGCATATTTAGGGATTATAGAAGTTTGAGTATAGTCTTCATAAATACAATTGTTTTTTTTGTATAATCATTTAATGAAAAATCAGGGTAGGCTTTGAATATTGACCATTTTTAGAGAGTCTCCTCAAAAGTCTCATTTTATGCAATGAAAACCTCTATCTAATAATAAAATTTTTAATTAAGTAAAAAGAAGTAACTTTATTTGAACATTAAATTTTGCAACATAATGAACTTCAATTTCAAGAGCAAACAACAAAAACCATACAAAAATTCTAGAGTATGTCTAATTTTTATTCTATTCTTCAACAATGTGACTAAATTGTTTTCTCAATACTTTATAATAAGATACATGAACATATTTTTTGGAATTTTTTTCATTATTTCAAGTAGTGTAGAAAGCAATTTTTCAAACCCAAAAAAACCCATGGCGATTTTAACAAGCAATTTTTATTTTTGTGCTAACTCACTCAAAGTTTCAAAGAAATTTCACAATTCCATTGACAAAGAGAGAAATACTTACTACAATTTGTACAAAAAATTAACGAGCAAGAAAACAAATCATTAAAAGAAGAATGGGGACTCTAGAAAGTCTCTTCTCTTTGAGAATTGAATTCAGCAGTAAACAGTGCTGCCTTCATTCAAAAAAATAGAAATAATAATAATAATAATTTTTTAATTAAAAAAACTTCTAGAATTGTTTTTATAAAATTGCATTCTGATGTGGCAGACTACTATCCACGTTGGATTGCAATAAGACTTTTTTTTTTCAATTTTTTTCAATTTTTTTTCAACTTTTCTTTGTAAGAAAAATATTTTTGCAAAAAGAATAATTTTTTTGGTTAATTTAGTAGCTTTATTCATTGCCTAAGTGCAAAAGTGGAGGTCTTCTGGACGCCCACATTCTTCTCCTGAATATCAACCTCATGTTTTCAATATCAAGGCAACTTCAAGGCAATTTAACCCCTAAATGGTTTTGACTATGTTTTAACCAAAAACGCTTCCAAATTGTTGTTTCTAGTACATGTATCAAAAGTTAGAAGAAAAAAAAAAATTTGGACACATGTATTTTTAGGATCTTGTAGTAAGATTGTTTGAGAACATGTGGAAAAAATTTCAGAAATTTCCAGTGTAGTTTGCAAGATATTAGCATTCAAAGTGACAAATTTATTTTTTGGGCCTTGCGAAAATCCAAGCAGCTACACTTCACAAGGTCACATTTGTATAAAAAGATGTCCAAAATGGTTGCAACTCTTGGGATTCATTTTTCAAGTCAAGGTGGCTTTATGCTTGAAATTTTTTAGATTATTTAGAATTGTACAACATATAGGGAAAAAATAGTAAGTAGAAAAGAGTAGAGAATGATTCAAAATACTAAGTTGTTAACAATTTATTTATGGAATTGAAAAATGCCAATCCCAATGGTTGTAATGTTGTAATAAACAATCTACACCCAATGTTTTTATTTTTTCCAAAAATATTGAAAATTGAGTTGAATAAAGGACTTCAAAGTTTGTCTTAGAATAGAGATTCAATAACAATTTGCAAACTCTTACAAACAAAAACTCTTCATAACTTTTGACTCATTGATCAAAATGGAATGATTCAAAGCTTTCCAAGTACATATAAATCTAGAGAACCAGTTTCAAATTTTAATTTCTTAAGAAAATGATTTTTAAAGAAGTTTTTATTCTTGCCCGGGTTGCCTACCAAGCAATGAAAAGTGTATATCATACAGTAACTTTTTAATTATGTAGTCAAAAGCTATGAAAATTGTTGGGCCTTAAAGCTATTCCTTGGCACATGTTGTGTTAAAATTTCAGCGAAAAAAGATAAAAACTCCATTCATGGTGAGTTGCCCAAAATTTCTATGTTCCCAAAAAAACGCAGTTTGGGCGTTTAGGGGTTAAATCCCATTGTTGAGCAAATTCACCTCTACAGAATGACGTTTCTATTAGTGATTTTCATAACATTCTAATGCTTTAGAGAGTCTACTTTGAGTCTTCATTCACAAAGTTCATTCAATGGATTACTAACTCCTTTTGATTACTCCTTTGAACATTGATTGCTTTCAATACTATTTACCATTCTCATGCAATGTGCCCCCTAGCCGTTTATGAGATGTAAAATATTCCGCATCATTTTGTTAGGGGAAGGGTAGCCAAATTGTAGACTATTCAATGTTACGAGTATATCAAAGAATCTACCTAATGTAAAAATACAACTCTCTACTCCAAAATATGACTAAATACCAATTGAATGCAAGCCTAAAATCAAGATCACCATAACACAAAATGTTTGAGAAAAGTGAAACACACAAGAACGGCCAAGTATATGTAGATCTATTCAAATTCCATTCAAGATTCAAAGGGTTCTTGAAAAGTTTATTGACTCTACAAGTATGAAGCCACGAATGGTGAATTCTAACACCTCCAAAGCAAAAATTGGATAGCTCTCCAATGTACTGCTAGCAGCGACAGCATATAAATTACGCAAACAATGATACAAACAGGCCAACTAATATGTAATAAAGTGGGTACTCCAAACCAATATTTTTTGCTATTTGGGGCCTAATTACTATTTTTAGACGGGTCAAAATTTCATGTTTTCTTGATGGTGATGTAAAAAGAAGTTCCAATGCACCAAAGAACATGACATTTGGATATAGTATGCAAAAGTTACGAAGGATTAAAGTTTTTTCAATTGGTAGATGTTCTAAAATCGTTTTTTCAACATACATACATATTGATCTTTGAAATGTACTTGGAGTGGTGATGGCAGGTTTAGGTAGGATGTGATTTGGGGTGCACCTTCTCCACACATGCACTCTAATGATTTGGAGGTGGTGCTGCAAAAGATACAACAACAGTCTAGCAAGAAAAGGACAAATAATTTCAAAAATACATCATTGTACTAGAACATGTTCTTTCATTCCTATTATGATGCAAGATTGAGTGAAAGTAGTAAGGTATAAGGTAGGAGGTCAAAAAAACACCCATTTAAGAGCTCAAAATAAATTTTGGGAGCTGAACTTTCTTGAAATATTTTTCATTAAATATTCACTAAAAGAAAAATGGAACTGGCATTTAATCTGAGTTGTTTCATATTTTTTGGAGCTATGTGGAATTAATTTGAAGTCGAAATGCAATGGTTACTACAAGTATTCATTTCATGAAATGTACACTATTTGCACTTTGTCTTTTGTGTAACCTATCTTTTGGGTGGATACTAAGTGGGCTCAATTTGTTGTGTTTCAAGTTTCACTTAGATCTAAATTTAGGATTTCAAAATTTTGATATTTTCATTTTCCCCCCTTTTGTAATTTTTAGAATCCAACTTATTGACAATCAATATGGGACAATTCATCCCATATCTGTATCTAGTACTATATTCATATCCGGTACTCATCTTTAGTATTCAATACATATTCGTATGTAGTACTCTATGTATATCCAATATTCATTTCAACGGCTCAGATTAAATCTCACAAGAGCAACAACTTGTAATTTTCTAAGAAATGAATGGCAATTTTGAAGGTAAACATTTTTAAAAAAAATCAACAACTTGTAAATTTTTTGAGAGGGAGGGGGGACAACTAATACAAATCCGAAGGTGGTACTTCTCTTTCCAGTAGATAGTTGGTGCAATGAGAAAGGAAAATGCCCTTCCCTCCATCAAAAGACACTTTTAAAACCTAAAAACTTTATAGACTTCCTACCTTACTTTGAAGTGGTGGAAGAAAGTTGAAAGAGCAAATGATGTACATATAAATGAAGGAAAGAGGTTGGCAAGGGCATTTGAGATTGTAGCTACATCCTTTGCATCTATTAGCAAATCCTAAAATTTCATAGTGTTTTTTCCTACATAAAAAGTTTTCTAGATTAGAACAAAATATTTTTTTTAAAGATTACTTGTGCTTTAGACCAAGTGACTTTGTCAAGCTTTCAAGCCACATAAGTTACAATTTTTTTGCATAGAAGATTTAAAGACTTATGATTTTAGTAGACCCTCAAGTCAAGTAAGGAAAAAGTAATTGTATTTTCAAAGCAAGATGATCTTACAATCCCTCTTCCAAGCTAGTACCTTAAAAAATTCAAACACCCTTGAAGTTCATTTGTAAAAAAATGAGGATCCAAAATTTGATACTTCATTATACGATGATGTTCAAATTTCTCAAAGCTCATTTCAACTTGGATTGCAACAAGCTTCACAATTTACAACATGTATCTTTTAATGTGTATTTTAGTGAGGTGCATGTATGCTAGCTACAATTAGATTGGTTAACACTATAGTAACTACACCTAAAATGCACTAAATAAGCTCTGTGGCATAACCAATGTGTTTTAGAGAATGAATAATATTTTTTGCACATTACTAAAGGACTAAAAATCAAATTAAAAATGATTCCATTATTTTTTGGATGAATTATTAATTTGTTATACATTTTCAAAAATTCAAGATGTAGGGTGCTAAAAGTGTCATGTAAGTGATGCCAAAATGCATTTGATGCACATGAAGAAATGATAGTAGAGAAAAACCACTTATAAGGTTGTCAATTTGTCACCTCCAGTCCTATTAACAGTCCTATTAATAGAGCTGCACACTATAGTAGAACCTCTCTAAATCAGTTGGTCCCAGACCGGTCTGACAAGATTACATTAGGAGGTTAGGGAGGTTTATTGGCTTCTGGAGGGCCATTTTTAGTCACAACCTTTGTTATGTGGCCCAGTCCAGGACTGGGATCGGTCTGACAAGATTGGTTTACAGAGGTTTATTGGCTTATAGAGGATCGACTTAGGGAGATTCTATTGTACCCATAATTCATTAAATATTTAACCTTTGCACCATTTTGAGAGTCCTCCCTGCCTATTTTCCCTTCAAAAATACTAGAGCTGCACACTACCCAAAATTCATTAATACATATACTTGTCAGGCGCATTTTCAGTGTGCTCCCTGCCTATTTTCCCTTCAAATATAGGGGTCAATTTTGAGGAGAGGTGCACCGTTTTGAGAGTTCTCCCTGCTTATTTTCCTTTCGAAAATAAAGGTCAATTTTGAGGAGGTTAGAGGTCCATTTAAGGTGTAGTTAACCTTAGTTGACAAGAGAGCAAAGAGTTACACATTGACGATCAAGGTGTTTTTGATTGCATATTACCATTTCGAGATATTTTTGCTGCACTTTGTGCAGTCATTACTCAGTTTACGATCTCTGCCGAGATCCTGTTTTCCCTAGCAGTAGCATCATATAGAATTGGTGTTTCTAGAATTGACTGATGCACTGTACTTATAAGGTACTACGTAAATTCCCGCTATTGCTCATAGGGCTCATAAGATGACATAAACGAACGTCCCAAAGTGTTTGTGAGAATTAAAGTGAGAAAGAAGCAGGCATAAAGTATCCAAATTCAAAGCAATCAGTATAACAAAATGCAGTGATTAATCTTATAAACAAAGTGAGTCACGATAGTGGTTCGCAACTTATCTACCAAGCAAGTAACGCAGTCGTTCAAAGACGATCCACAGAAGATAAGGGTTTCACCAAAACAACAAAGACAGGCAACTAGGTGATCGGCATCACACCCTCTGCAACTTCCATTCCTCATTCATCGTTGCCCATTCCAAAATACATGGACATAAATGGTGTACAATATGTCACCCACCCCAATCCACTCTCTATCTACTTCAGCGGGATAAACCGAGAAGAGTGGGTAGCTCCGATACCGGGCCTACCGTGCTTCACAGGCTTGTACGAGATCGAAAACTCTGCCAAGTAGTGTCCAATCATCTCGGGCTGCAAAAAGCACAATGCAAAGTCAGACTCAGTTACAGAAAACTACCCACACACTATCCTCGACGATCTAAACCCGCAGCACCATAGCTCACAGAAACGGCATAAGCTTTCATACGAAAGTCAAATTCATACCCTTGCAAATGCTGAACCTGCAATAAGCCAAGAGAGGTCTCTATTTCAATACCTTGATCTCAACCTGGTTGAAGGTCTTGCCGTTGTACACACCAATGACACTGCCGATCATCTCTGGGACGATGATCATGTTGCGCAGGTGAGTCCTCACCGGCTCAGGCTTTTCACCAGCTGGTGCCTCACGCTTCTGCAATATGCAGGAAGAGAGATTCAGAACAAAAGAAAACTGTCGAGCAACTTCAACTCAATACTTCAGAAAGACCCAAGTAAACAGCGATTGGTCAGATGTCATCATTTCTAGTCTCCAATCATGTCCGGGTCAACTGGAAATGGTCCAGATGATCTTACTGCTTTGCGTAGCTTCTTGATCAAAGCCATGGGCTTGCGCTTCAAACCGCGCTGGAACCTGCTCAAAACAGACAATCAATACAATCTCGCTCAATAGATGCTGCTAAGAAAGACACATACAAAACTTAAGGTATAAAGTCACACAAGAAGAAGCTTCCTCCCAACCTGTAGATAATTGCTCTCACGTCACTATGGAAGTCAACCCAAGGGACACAGGGAGATTAAGATATTCCCCAAATTCTAAAGTTCTGCACCCTAGGAGCCATGATATAACTTTCCCAACACAGGCACCGAGTTTAACGCCCAGGATAGTTTGATTATAAACTTGCAGCCAATTAATGCTCCACAGGAAAGTTACGGCACGTCACAATCCCTAAACCCATCCTTAGACGTGCAGTTGTACACTAACCCTATTCCTGCAGTGCTAAACCCTAAAATGAAGGCTTCACGCACAGAACATCCTTTTCAAAATTCAAGCTTCCATACGAATTTCTAAAAATTCTCTCCTAATTAACGTTTCATATTAGTAATTTTAGGGTTTTCGGAAGTCGCTAGTAACCGAACCTGCGGCGTGCGCGAGAGTGGAAAAGCTCAACGAGCTCATCCGAGCTCATGTCAAGGAGGGCATCGAGATCGACTCCTCGGAAGGTGAACTTCTTGAACGTCCTCTTCTTGGGCTGCTGAATCTCGACTTCCGCAGCGTCCGCCTACACAAACAAACGAAAAGTACCTCTCATTCATGAGACCCGATTTCAAATTAAACTGAGCGGCAAATGCAGCGCAGCACAAGCCTGCGCAAGGGACAAGGAACGCGGACGGGAGGGGTACCATGGTGCGAAGAGAGGTCGGGTCGCGGGAGGTCAAAGCAGCGACGAACGGGAGGACAACGTCGACCCAAACTGGAGGGCGAAAGAGGGAATTGACAAACCCTAACTTGGCCTTTACTAGTCCTGCTCCCCGCCAAGTTAGGGTTTGGTGGAGGAACGAGTGTGCACTGGAATCTATGGATGACTAATTCATAACTCTGTTAACTGGAGGAACTCTGTTGATCATTATCTTACAATACTATGTTAACAGTAAATCAATTACCGGTAACTTACTGTGCAAAGCGCTAACAACCGACGAAATCTCAGATTAGTTTTGATATACCCTACTATACGCTTGGGTCAGATTCTTTAAAAAATAATTAAGTTATTTTCAGAAATTAATTTAATATCGTGGCATAATTTAATATCAATAGTGAAGAAAACATTAATGAAAATAATCTGAATTCTAAAAAAAGAAAAACTAGGAAAAATGATAAATGATAAACAATATACATATGAAGGTGATTGCTTTACAAATGTAAAAAATCTGTGGAATATGTAAGCTTACTAAGTTTAGTCCTTTTTTCCTTGTTTGACGAGAGATTATGTTCATTGAAAGGGATTGAAACTTAACCAATCATTTTGCTAAATTATTAAGTTGTGAGAACTTGGTTGTTTAAAATCACTAAAGATTTGATAAAGCCTTGTGTACTAGTAGAAATAGCAAAGGTCATTAAATCTTCTACGCCTTATGAAATGAAATTTCAAAAATTCTAGATTTAAATAATGAAAGATAATTCAATCAAAAAGAAATGATTTTATTTGGGGTCTAACAAATTTGACCCCAACGTACATTATAGAGGATTTGCACTAATATGACATTTTGTTGGGACTTTATAATGTGAGAATTTACTAGGATTGCAAATTGTGAGATTCAATCCTAGTGAAGATTTTAAATGCTCAATTAATTTTTTACTAAATTTACTAAATTGTATCATGAAAAATGTAGAAATAAGAAAGTCATTATAAATAACAAACAATAGTATAATAAAAATTTGAATTACAATATCAATATTTGATTTGAAAATGTTTAATTTTGTTGTAGTACAATTTGTTTATTCATTTTTTCTTGAAATTAGGCAGAATGTAACCATAGGATCCTAAAGTCCACATTGAAAGGGATCACTTCAAAAAAATTTAGATTATTTGACCCCACAATTTAGTAGATATTTAAGTTTGAAGTTTAATTTGGGTCAATGGAAAAATAGGGCAGCACACATTGAAGGAATATATCTTAGTGAGGATATTTCAAAATGGTGAACTTTTTGTATTCAATGAAGAAAAGAGAGTTGAAAATTTGATTTAAAATTTTCACAACATTCCAAGTATTTTCAATTCATGGTGATCAATGAAATGAGAGTAGTATTTGTGAGAACAACAAGAATGGGACACTTGTCTTCTCTTTGAGCTCCTTGGACATTTCCTTTTTGAGGTGGATTTGACCTTAATGAAATGTTCAACAATCGCATTAGTTGGTTGTCTTTTTAATCCATGCCCAAACAAGAAACATTATATGTTTTTTTGGAAAGCCTAGAAGGTTGTTTCAAACCTATTCTTGGTGTTGTATCCCTAGTAGTTCAAGAATGGCCATTGTCATAAAAAATTATTTATTTATTTAAAAATTAATCTCTTTTAAAGTTGATTTTTTTTTAAATAATAATAAAATTAAATGACATGGCAATCTCTTTGCTATATTAAACAGCTGCTGCAAAGCAGTTCGTAAAGTCTAGGAATCCAGGGGATTATACGGGAACTTGCAACCCTCCAAAGGGGCTAAAAAACATCTAATGCCCTAAAATGAGTTGTAAACTATTCTACACTACTAAACTTTTGAAAATTCCACAAGCTAGAGTTTAATTTTGAATTTGATGAAAATATTACCATTAGATTCATTGCTCAATTTAGTTTTTAAAGATAATATTTATTTAAATAAAAACTCAAGATTCGGAACAATCAACTCAAAAATGAGGGGTAACAATCCAAATATGATTGTTTGGGTCATAAGAGGTTAACCCCTAAAGTCCCATTGTCCTATCAAGGCACAAAATGGATTTTGGATAGGTTCTCATGAGCTCAATTTTGGGTGAAATTTTTTGAAGCTTTTTCATAAAATAGAAGAACTTGTAAACTTTTTAGGAATGTAGTTTTTATTTCAACCGGTACTCAAGAACAAAAGTTATACTACAACAAGCTAAAACTAAATTTAGTAGACAAAAAAAAAATCCACAAAATACTGGAATAATTATTTAAAAAAAATTCTTGTAGACTGTAATTTTTTTCTACACGGAAAGCTTAGATTCATTCCATGTGGACTTGTGATGTGAAAGTTGTGGAGCATCTTTTTTGTAGGCAATTAGAGCATATTTGGAAAAAATTTATGTATAGGATTTGTTTTTGAGCTCAATTTTTATTTTTTTCCAACAAAAAATTCCGCAACGCTAATTTTGATTGGAACAATTTCACATCGGAATTATTGTATTTCAATTTCATCTTAAAGCTATTATTGATTTAGTTTCATTTTCTATCATATACTTTCTTCTATTTAATAAATTTTTAAAGAATGAAAATCACTTTATTTTTGTAACTTTTATTTTTTTTATATTCTCAATTCAATTTTTTATGATAAAGTAAGATTTGATTCAAAATCTATAGTACAAAAATTTTAAGTTAAGAAGATTGAAAGTCTCATAAAATAATTTGCCACACAATAATACTAGAAATGCAAGCCTATGAGCTCATGAGCCTAGGAGTCTATACACATTAGCAAATTTCTAAGGGGTTAGGAGGGCCGTTTCAAGTTTGTTCTTCTGACCCTGTTTCCGCTATTAGTTTCATTTTCATTTTTAAATAAAATTTAAAAAAAATTAACTCAGAATAGCAAAAGAAAAAAAAAATCATTTTTTTTGTTGGTGATGTCGCAATCGCCATGCCATGTCAGATAGTAGCTGCAAGGCTATTCCCCCAACACTTGCAGCCCAAGGAACTCGTAGCCCTCCAAACTTACTGAAAATCCTCTAATAGTAAATACCATCTATAGTTATAGGTCACTATATTAGAAAACACCTTCAAATGATTGTAGGTACATACCTACAACTAGGTTCAAGGCTCATAAGTTCATGTCCCTATACCTATGCATTAACATCCTTGTCCTACAACCATTGAAGGTGTCTATAATATATGTACCTAAAACATAGGTACCCTATATCTATGGAAGGTGCATAGAATATACTAATCTATAATATAATAAAGTTTCTTATATCCATAAAAGGTGCATATAACATACCAATCTATAATATAATAAAGTTTCTTATATCCATGGAAGGTGCATATAGTATAGGCACCTACAATATAGGTATCCTACATCCATGGAAGGTGCATATAGTATAGGCACCTACAATATAGGTATCCTACATCCATGGAAGGTGCCTTTAATATAGGCACCTATGTTATAGAATTATAAGTGTCTATGCTCGTAGGCTCAAAATCCTAATTCACATGCTGGCAACCCTCATTTGCCATGGTGCCAAAAAACATTATTTCTTCATTCTAATGGCATTTATCTTGCAATCTATAGAGTCAAAGGGTTTGAAATATTTTCTACACATTTCAACAAGAGGTTGTTTTTTGAGTAGATAGTCACTTGGAAGACAATTTTTCTCAATTAGTTTTTGATGTTAAATTTTTTTTTAAAAATGAATTGAATTTGAGACCTTCCTCTACTCATATTTTGTAAGTGGCTCCTGTAGTGGCAATCAATATGGGATATTGCCACCACATGCATTTTTATAGCCATACTTTGTACCATATTTTGTACTTGTATCGTATCATATCTACATTTGTTATTCAAATCTAATATTCTATATTTGTAATGTAATCAAATCGAAGGCTTTTGTTTTTTCATAGAGAAAGGAAATTGTAATGTAATTGAGGGCTTTCGTTTTTCACAAAGAGGGGAGGTTGTAATCAAATCAACGACTCATGTTTTTTTTTGCAAAGGTGTGTGTGTTGTTAATTGTGTGTTTGTGTTTGCAAAGTTGATTTGTTTTGCCAAAAAAAACTAAATCTATGGTTGTAGTGGTAGTTAACACTTCAATCAATGGTTCACAATTTTCCTTGAGGGAGGATGGGAGGCAAGCATTTGGGCCTCTAATCACATGAGATAGTATATAGCAAGATTTTGTAGTTAGATTTGCAAAAATACCAATTGAATTTTTTTGCTCTTTGCAAAAAAATGGTAGTTTTGAGCAAATTTAGACTAAAAAAAAGCCTTAGGACTTCAAAGGTCAAAAGTAAATAGCATAATGGACATCAATTCTATAGCTAGAGATATTGAATTCTAAATAGTTTATTATTGTGTTTTTCTTAAATCTCACCAATTAAATAGGTCATATAATGTAGAACTAGAATGAGTTACTAGATACTTTAGATGTTGGAGGTTACCTACATAACATGATTGCTAGCTAAAAATCAACAAGTATGTATTAACCCCCAAAGGACCGGACTACTTTTTTTTGGTTATATAGAAATATTGGGTAGGCCATCGTGACTAGAATTTTGTATATTTAAGGCTGAAATTGTGATAGAAGGTGTAGACGAGGAATATCTTTCATATGCAACAAATTTCATGACATTTGGAAATAGGAGTCAAAAGTTATAGCCTAATGTGTAATTTGTTTTTCAGCTCGGGCAGTCCGGGCAGATCTGAAAAAATAATTTTTTTCAACAATCAAAATTTGAAATTTGTTTTCTAGACTTATTTATACAAGGAAAGCTTTGAATCATCTATTTTGATCAACATGTCAAAAGTTACGAGGATTTTTTGTTTGTGGGCAGTTATGGATTCCTTACTCTAAAATAAACTTTGAAATCCTTTATCTTACCCATTTTTCAATATTTTTGAAAAAAATTAAATCTTAGGATGTAAATTTCTTATTGCAACATTTGAACCATTGGGATTGACATTTTTCAATTCTATATTTCAATTCTTGATAATTTAGTATTTTGAATCAAATCCTACCACTACCTACTTACTATTTTTTTTCCTATATGTTGTATAATTCCAAATGATTTGAAAATTTTCAAGCATGTATACAACATGCCTTAAAAATTGAATCCAAAGAGTTTCAATCATTTTGAACATTTTTTCATACAATTTTGACCTTGTGAAGTTCAACTGCTCGGTTTTTTGCAGGGACAAAAAAATGATTTTTATCACTTCAAATGCTAATATCTTGCAATCTACATAGTGAAAATTTCTGAATTTTTTTTGCATCTTCTCAAACTAGTTTACTACAAGATCCGACAATTACATTTGTCCAAAAATTTTTTTTTTCTAAATTTTGAAACTTGTCCAAGAAATGGCAATTTTGGAGCGTTTTTGGCAAAAACATAGTCTAAGAACTTTAGGGGTTAAAAAATGAGAATGGATGTGAATAAGGCTCTTGCTTGTTTACATGTCATTATACTTTCCTACTTTCAAATATCTATTTTTTGTTAGGGCTTGCAAATATTTTTCAAGAACATAAAATATTCTAAATTTGAACTAATTTATAATAAACTAAGGAATTCTTTGTGAAATAACTCTCATGATTGCAGGTGGGCAAAAATCATATAATTCTAACATATACCATAATAAATTGACTTCACCCATGGTAGACATTTGTTTGAATATTATGGAAAGTGAGTGTGAAATATAAAACCATATGAAATAGTGTTTTTTTCAATTCCACCTAGAACCATGGTTATGTGATCCATTCAACTCTATTATCTTATAATTATTTTAATTATTTGTGTATAAAACCGACTTACTAATTAAAAAATTGTCTTTCAAACAAACACTAAAAAACTTTCTACCATTGGTTTAATAGATTTATTTGTAGACTTCATGAGAATAGCAAAACTTAGTACGGAATTGACTATTGACTAAAAGATACTAAAATTGATATAATTAAAGATAGATTGTACCAAGAATTTGAACAAAAATCACAATCATGCTTTTACCCCTACAACATTTGAGAGGACATTTATGTCATTTGCATGATTTTAAGAAGTCCTATTGGATGGAAAAAATATTTTTTCATTTGAAATTTATATAAAAGTCAGTTGAATGCACTGTTAGTGAATTGAATTGGATATTTCTTCATTGTGCTATATTTTGACTTATCAACATAAGGAGAGGCTCAATCCATAGATCTCTAGATAGTGTATTTTGGCAACTTTACTCTCCTTGCTCTTGATGTAAATATAGACTATAAACTAATGGATCCTTTTTGAATTTTAAAACAACTAATGATTTAATTTAAAATTAAATGTAGTTTCAACTCCACCTCAAAAATTTGAAATCTTGAAAATTTCCTAAAATTGAGTTATTTATTACAATTTGAACCTTGGTATGTAAACACGGTCTTATTATTTTCTAATTGCAGAAAGATATGGCAATATGTTTTCTACTACATGATATTCTACACTAGCACATATCCCATGGAGAAATTTTCAGATTTTTTGACCTGATTTTATATTTGATATGAATTTAATTCATTTTTTTCTCATAGAATAATGGTCATTTCAAATTTCCTCCAAAAAATCTAAAATATTATAATTTATAGAAGACATGTGATTTCATCTCTAAAAAATAAATACTAGAATCTCAAGAATGTATTGTACCTAACTATCAATTAATTAAACTTAAAAAAGATAATTAGACAATCACTTTCAGAATTAATTAAATTTTCAAATTTTATTTTTCAAAAATTTAGTGCCTTCATTGTACCAAGAGCATGAGGAAGGTAGAAAATTTATTATTCTAAGACTTGCATGCAATCCATTTTTTGACAGTTTGACATTTGCAATATGAATTTCTTGTTTCCCACTCGTCTTGTCAAAAAAAAAAAAATTTTGTTTTTTATTTAATTTTTGCCAATCCTAATAGCTAGGTATGATATAGGCACAAAAAGAGAACATATAAAGTGAAATATTTTGTAAGTTTTTTTTTGTATGTAGTCATAGGTCCATCTTTTCAAGATAAAATTATTTTGGATAATATTTGGGTACATAGTATGTAGTTAGGAGTTTATAAAATATATAAAGTAATCTACAAATTAAGCATCTTCTTGTGGCAAAAAGTCAATACTACCTAAATGAGGGAATTTCTAACACCACACAAATGTGTTCAAACAACTCCCAAAGTCCTCATAACATGGATGAAATACAATCATTTCATTTTTTTTCCATCTCTCACAACTACATAAAGTCATTTTCAAGTAATTTTGAGATATAAATTGGTTTAGGCAATGTTTAGGGTAAACCATATATAGCTTTTGTAGACATTGAGTATCCAATGGATGACTTTAGTTGAAATTGGAGAATATAAAAAATTATTTTTTCATCTAATTTATTTATTTGGAGGCTACTTGAGTACATTTGCAATAAACATTATTGCATAGTTGCTCCATGGATCACCCTTGTATCTAAAACAATTCTTACTAGATACTCTTGATGTAAATTTTAGACATAGAAGTGACATTTTTAAAATTTGAGTCCAACTAATGAAATGGAGCTTATCTACTACACTTTCTACTTCAATTTGAAATTTTGAAAAAGTCTCAAGTTTCAATATTTTAGAGCAATGCAAACTTTGGTTTCTACCATGATATATACTATAATACCCTATGTGAAGGTCAAATTCAGACATAAATTAAGTATTTTTTGGAATGTCTAAATGTTTGGAATATTAAAATTGACATATCCAAAATGTGGTAGAAATTTTCACCCATATAGTCTAAATTTTTGAATATTTCTGAAACCTATGTTGCACCTTAAGCTCTACATGACAGGTTTCCCAAAATTGCCAAACACAAAAAAATTGGGACACTGGAATGCCAAATCCCATAATTCTAACAGCCGAACCACTTTACACACAAATAGAAAGTTATTCAGCACTTGACTGAGGTGCCAGACCTTCACGTATGGTATACATTTGTAGTGAGAATTTCAAATTTTTTGAGTGCATTATATATTTGATGTGAATTTTCTTCATTTTTTTCTCAAGAAATTCAGTCATTTCAATTTTTTTCAGAAACGGTTGAAAATTTTACAACTTGTAGCAGACATTAGATTTTTTCTCTTAAAAATAAATATAAATATAAACATTTTATTCATATCTAGTTGGAACACGGCAACAAACATAAGTAATGTAATAGACAGTGAGGCTAGAACTCAGTGGTCAACTTGTCATGGGTCCATCCTTACAGGGATAATAGGCTCGTTTCCAAACATGTCATCATTGGGCAAAATTCCCAAATCCTCACAAGATCTTTGAAACAGTCCTTCCTCATGCCACAAAAAACTCATCAGAATAACACAAAGTAATCTCAAAAAACTAACACCAACTCATCCCAATGCTATTCAACCCTATTCATATCTACCTTCTCTCGTTCAGTCGCAACGATCTCCATCAAAATGCACTAAAACTGTTCATTTCAAGTTCAAATCAACACCATTACAATTGTCTACCACTGTCCCCCCGTCCTCGGCACCACATCCTCTGCTGCACATAGGTCCGACACTTCCTGGAGCCTTCATGCTCATACTATGCACTATGTGTATCTGACTGAGCAGAGCGAAAAATTGAAGGCAGCGGACCTAAAATCAATATCGAGCGCTTATACTTTAAAATCTTGTAGATTACCACTCAAAACAACAAAATATTCAAAACCACAAACGACACGCCAGAAAACACATTTTGAAATCACAATAGGGAGTCTCATGCAAAATTGTCCGAAGGGACGATTACCGTATTTAATTGCTCTTCTTAATTCGTTTCATTCGTCACAAAAATATAACCCTATTATGCCCTCTGCTAAGGGTGACTGCTAACCAACGTCTAATCATCGTCCTCTTCCTCCTCGTCATCGCCACCGGAGGCCTTCTTCGACGCAGCCTTCATGTTCTTGCGCTTCACCCTTCCTGGTCGGCCGCCGCCAAGTGGACTCGAAAGAGCGAAGTCAACGTGCTTCTGGCTGTCCACCTTCACCATAAATGACGCAACATTCACAATTTGCTTGCCCACCCTGAACATCCAACAAGAGTCACAACAAGCATCAATAACACAGCACCAAAATCCTATCATCCCACTGACTATCCTCTCCACTTCTCTCGCGATGACAAGGCGCCACCACGTCTCCTGCCAAGACCACAAGTCCACAACAATTTCACACGCCTCCAACCTCATCGACACTTTCCAGTGCTCCTAAAACCCTAACCACCCCAGTCTCTGCTCACCAAGCACCACAGATCATCATGTTCCACCTACTGTACAATCCCGAACCTGGAACAAAATTGAATAAATAGCTGCTAAAATGACATAGCCAAGCCCGTGATTTGATCCAACGTCCACGCTTCTAACCTGATGTGGCGTTGCTTGATGAGGACGCGAGCATGATGGATGGACTTGGCCATCCCAGACTTGAACACCAGAGTCTGCAACCGACGCTCCAAAAAGTTCTCCACCGTCAGAGCCAGCACGTAATCCAGCTTGCTCTGGCTCTCGTCCAGCAGACCATACCGGTTCATGCGTCGCAGCAGAGCCTCTCCCTCGAAGATACGACGCGTGTTCTTCTCATCCAAGGTCAGCAGCATACGAGCATTGTTGCGGATGCGGCTCAGGGCGTACTGCACCCTCCATAGCTCGCGCTTGTTGCGGAGACCATACTCTCCCACCAGCTTCAGCTCTGCATCCAGACGCTCCTTCTCAAAAGGTCTGCGCGGCTTCTTGAACGTCTTCCCATCTACACAAAGACCGCTACACCAATAAACACCCGCACCACACCGCGACCACGATCAACAGCATCACCGCAGCCCTAAAGTTCTCTGGCCCCGAATCATGATCGAAACGAAAGAATTGAAGCTTAAATTCATCTCAAACTACAAAACCTCCTCTCTGCACGAAACCCTAAAAGGATGGATTGGGGTGCAGAGGAGACAACAACCCTGCCCTGCGTAGCGAAATTGACAGGTCGGCACAGCAAGAGACGGGGGGGGGGTATGAGGGAAGGAGAAGACTTACAATTGCGGAAGGAGGCCACGTGCACCATGGTGGCGAATCAGTCGAAGCTGTCGGAGCTTCCACCGCGCAAGCAAAAACGCAAGAACGCTTCAAAGAGGAAGACAACGGGGCCCTCCCCTCGGCCTTCTACCCCGTCAAGCGCAAACCCTAGGCCTCGTGGAAACGATGGCGTTGATCCGTTCGATTCTGATACCTAATCAACGGTGGGACATATAAAAAAGATTAGTATTTAAATAAGCAAAATTACATATTTGAATTAGTAATTTTGGTATGTGATTTGTGTATGTCATTGTCAATTCTTATAATATATGAGTTTGATTACACCAAATGTTAGCTTGAAAATACTAGATAATAAATATTATTTTATGTACAAGACCTCAAATGAAACTTATATTTAGCAGGTTTATTAAGATTTCCTTTACAATATCATTGTTTCAACATCAAAGGTACATCTTATAGAAATTTTATGTTGAAGTGTCCTAATAAAAAGAATATTGAATGTATATAAAAGTTGCATATGGCTTGACTAATGTCAAACACTAACTTAAAAATAACTTTATTAGTGAATTTGAGAATGGGACTATATAAAGGAGTTGTAATCAAGAATTTAAAAAAATAATAGTTTAAGATAGTTAATTTGCTACAAAATTACCTTAAAAGGGACCTTATAATTTTTCATAGTGCAAAATAATGAATTCAAATTCAATCATTCAAAGTCATATTATATATAGAGTAATAGATTTGCTTTTATTTATACCAAGGAATAATTAGAACTGGTGGACAACAAACCATGTGGGGGACCATATTGTATATAAAAAATGATATCTAAATGTTTTGTATGGATTTAAATTTCTAATCTCTACCAACTTTGTTATTAAAGTTAGTTTGATTTATATGATATACTAATTTAGAAGTAATAAAAAATATATATCTTGTACATATTTAGAATTATATACAAGAGTGAATAATAATGGAGATACAAGTGATGGTTATTTAAAAATAAATAAATAAAAATAATGAATTTTTTAAAATAAAAATTCAAGATTATTGTATAAAAAGCCTAGTAAGTATTTAATAATTGATTGTAGTGATTTTGAATCCTTAAGCCTTAGTGTAAAATTAGTGAATGTTAAATTAACACTCAATTAATTATAAAAAAAGAATTTGGATACAATATACAAATAGATAGTTTTGACAAATTTTTTGGATTGATGAATTTATTGTTTAATCTCTAAAGAACCTAAGACCTATTTTGGCATTTTACATTAGTCAAGTTGGTCATTGTACAACCATATTTTAGTGTCTTTTTGCTACAACCTTATTGTAACAAAAAGACAACAATAAATTTTATAGAGGGGAAACCATGTGGACTGGGTATGAATTCAAAGTAATTACGGAAGTTGAGGTTAGGCATTCTATTGTTTTCCTTAAAGCCAATGAGAAGCATTAGAAGAGTGTTGGAGGGGCAAGAGGGCCGTTTCAAGCATGTGTTCTCTATAGTTCTTCTTGTAGTTAAAGAATGCCAAATTGTTAGAACTTTTTTTTGAAAAAATAAATTAAATTAAATTCTTGAAATGAAAAAAATAAATGAAAAAAATAAATATTTAAAAAATGATGTGGTAGTTGCTATGCCACATCAAACAACAATTGCCATGAGTTTTGACAGGTTGAGAACCCCAGGGAACTCACAACCCTCCAGACCAGGCAAATGTCCTCTAATGGGCCTTGTTTCTTACTCGTCATATTCTTAATACAATGAGCTATTAACCCCTAAAGTTCTTTGACTATGTTTTCCTCCAAATCGCTCCAAAATTGCCATTTCTTATACAAGTTTCAAAATTTAGAAAAAAAACATTTTTGGACATATGTAACCGTAGGATTGTTTATTACTTTCATCTGAAAAGATGTGGAAATTTTTTTAGAAATTTCCACCATGTAGATTGCAAGATATTAGCATTTGAAGTGACAAAAATCATTTTTTGTCCTTACAAAAAACCAGGCAGCCGAACTTCACAAGGTCACATTTGTATGAAAAAATGTTCAAAATGATTGAAACTCTTTGGATTCATTTTTCAATGCATATTGGCTATATTCTTAAAAAAATTCAGATCATTTGGAATTGTACAACATATAGGAAAAAATTGTAAGTAGAGAGATGTAGAGAATGGTTCAAAATACTAAATTATTAACAATTTATTTATGGAATTGAAAAATGCCAATTCCTCTAACTATAATGTTGTAATAATCAATCTTCAGCTAATGTTTTCATTTTTTTCCAAAAATATTGAAAATTGAGTTCAATAAAGGAATTCAAAGTTTATTTTGGAATAAAGAATCCTTAGCTACTTGCAAACTAAAACACCTCGTAATTTTTCATTCATTGATCAAAATGGAATGATTCAAAGCTTTTAATGTATATATAAATCTAGAAAATCAATTTCAAATTTGGGTTTTCGACAAAAATGATTTTTTCAAATTTGCCTAGACTGCCTGAGTTGAGAAACAAACTACATATTAGACTATAATTTTTGACTCATATTTCCAAATGTCCTGAAATTTAGTGCATATGAAAGATATTACTTGTCTACACCTTCTACTAAAATTTGGGCCGAAAACATAGAAATCTCTAGTCACACGTACTTGCCCAAAATTTCTATATTGCCAAAAAATGCAGCTTAGACCTTTAGGGGTTAATGCTTCTAATTCTTCTCGTCAAATTAATTTGCATCATGAATAATTTTTGAGTTTCATACATGTCTATGTATTAAAATCTATAACACTTGGAATAAAGTGTCAATAGAAATCCGATCCAAACCCTAACACTTCTTAAATCTTTTCATCATATGTGTGTACATTTTTATTTTTCTAACATGTGATATACCTTATATACAATTTGATTAATTAAATGTTTGATAAATAATGAAATCTAAGAAATGTCAATGTTCAAATATCTTATAACATGGTGCAAGGAAAGATAGGAGTTTTTTTTTTCAATAAAATGTAAAAAAATGGACTACTAATACACCATAGTAGTTTCCAAATAACCCTTGAAATTTTTGTGTAACCCTTAAAGTTCTTTCATGTTTAGAAGTCCAAAACTATTTCAAAATACTAGTCTTCAAAGCAAGGCTAAAATCTTCATCTCTACTTATTTTTTAGCAAATCCAACCATAGGATCTTTCAATTGACTTTTTAGAGTACATCTTCCTAAAATTGCATTATAAAAGAACTTACCAATTGCAAGATCATAATGCTTAAGTTCAAAAAAAAGTATTTTCAACTCTTCCCAAATGGTTACAGGAGGCAATCCATTTTTGACTAATGCCCCATTTTGGCAATGTAGACCATTCTCTTTCCATACAAAAGAGATGAGTAGTGATTAATAATGGCATAGTCCCAACTTAGTTGTGGCACATTATGATTGGCTAACAAGGCTCTCAATTTTGCAACCAGACCTTGGTTGAAAAGAAGAAGGTCTATATCTCCACAATGGGAGAATGTCTATCTTCCACTCAAAAATTCATTGTAATTATATTTTGCAAAAATAAAATAAATTATGGAAACCTTCTGAACTCTATTTCTACACATGAGAAAATTTATGTACTAAAGAACCTTGCCCTGTAGATAGGTGTAATTGCTTAAGTGGTTAGAAATGGGTTATTTCTTTTAGATTTCATCTTTCAAACATTTTGCCTAAAAATATATAGACTCTACAACTTGCAACTCTCCATCTTACTATACTTTAAGTTAGGTTTTTTTTTTAGTTTGTTGAGAATTGACAATCTAGCATTCACTATGACGATCAACAAATCTTAAGGCCAATTGTTAAAAATGTAGGTGTAGATTAGTGGACCCTAGTGTTCTTCTACAATCAAATGTATGTTGCACTTTCTCAAGCAACATCCATTCATTTGTTAAAAGTGCTTCTTTCTAAAGATGTATCCAAAACAATGAAGAATGTATATTTGGAAGTTTTAATATAAAAACTAGGGTGTGAAAGATATTGAATTTCAAAGTCTTTCTAAATTTAAAAATTAAAAATTTATTTTTATTTTATTTTGGTTGTAGCAATGACATAGGGCATATGACATACTATTTTATTTAGTTTGTTTGTATATTTTGTTTAATACATTAAGATCTAATAAACTGTGAATTTATGATTAGTATTGATTCTCGGTACCATTGGAATACTTTGTGCACATAAGGGTGCATGGACTCATCATAGAAAAGACATTGGATTTCAAAGTAAAAAAAATAAAAAAAACTATCAAAAATAACATTTTTTTTTATTATTGTGGAAATGGAGCACGATATACTAGTCTATACTAAAAATTATATTGTTTATTTGTTTTGTTAGTTTAATATGTTGAGATATAAAGAAAACCTTGAGTCCTCTTGGTGGCATTCTTGGTACACTTGGAAAGCTCTCTACTACGAAGGGTGCACAAACTTTGTTTTGTGGCGTTTGGATCTATGGCGTGAAATTTTTTGGATTTTTGAATTATTTAAAAATAAATAAAAAATAAAAAATAATCATTTAGATTATAAAAAACATAACTTTCATATTGCATGTTCTAATGCCATGAAGCAAAACCCCTGCACTTCTTTGTGCATAAAGCTTTCTATTTACATCAAGAACACAACAAGTTACATGGCAATAAAGCCTTGCTTCGTGGCATTTGAACCTACAATGCAAAAGTTATTGAATTTCAAAGATCTTATGAATTTAAAATTAGAAAAATATTTTTATTTTTATTATGGTTGTAGCAACAACACAAAGCATATCATACCTTAAATTAGGTTGTTTGTTTTGATTGTTTGAAATGATGAGATCTAACAAACCATGAGGTGTCGGAAGGCATTCCTGGTCCCATGTAAAAGCTCTTGGCAAGTAGTGCTATACAAACTTTGTTTTGTGGTGTTTGGCCCTTGGTGTAAAGGCCATTGAATTTCAAAGTTTTTATAAATGAGAAAATTGAATGAAATTATCCTTTATTTTGGAAAATTCAAAACTTTTACATTATAGGTCCAAATAACACAAAACAAAGCCCTTGCACTCTTTCGTACATAGACATATGTCAACTTTATGGCCTTTGCACCTAAAGTATAAAATTTATGAAATTTTTTATTAAAAAATTGAATTAAATTATCATTTATTTTGGGAAAACCATAACTGTTACATTGCATGTTCAAATGTCACAAAACAAAGTCTTTGCTACTCTTTTATGCACAAAGCTTTGTATTCATACCAAGAATACAACCTCTAGCATTGTAACAAAGACCTATTGTGTGAACACCACAAGAGAAAAGGGTGTTTTAAGTAAGTTTTAAAGTATAATCCCACACATAAGGGTTGTAAGTAATGACCTTCAAGGAGATTTTCAGTAAAAATCTACTAAAAATGCATATGTTTCTAGTAAAATTTTGTAGAAAATCTCCTTAAAGATCATTACTTATAATCTTAAATTGAAGACTATACCTAAAAACTCACTTAAAACACCTCATTTTCTTGTAGTAGAAACCCATTGAATTTTAAAAATATTCTCAATAAAAAGATTATATTTACTTTTATTTAGATTGTGGCAATGGTATAAGAGACACTAGTTTATACCTTACATTAGGCTATTTGTTTTGTTTGTTTTATTTTGTTTATTTGATACACCAAGATCCAACAAGCCATGAGGTATTTGGCAATGTTTTTGGTACTTGTGGAATGCTCTTTGCAAAGAAAGGTGCACGGACTTTATTTTGTGGTGTTTGGATCCATGGTGTGAGTTATTGAATTTCAAAGCTTTATGAGTCAAAAAATTGAATTGAATCATCTTTTATTTTGGAAAATTCATAACTTTCACATCAAAGGTCTAAATGCTATAAAACAAAGCCCTTGCACTCCTTTCTATATAGAGCTTTCTATTTGTACTAATTTTGTGGTGGTTGGACCTAAGGTGTAAGAATTATGGATTTTTCAAAATTAAAAAATTGAATGAAATTACCTTTTATTTTGAAAAACCATAACTTTCACATCACATGTCCAAACACCACAAAACAAAGCCCTTGTACTCTTTTATGCATAAATCTTTCTATTCATGACAATTTGGTGGCATTTTTAATGTGAAAGTTATGGATTTTTAAAATTTCAAAATTCAATGAAATTGTCTTTTATTTCGTAAAAAACCATAGCTTTCAGATCACATGTCCAAATACCACAAAACAAAGACCTTGTACACTTTTGAGTACAAAGCTTCTTTTTTTTTTACAAGAATGCAACTTCTCACACTATGGTGTGATATTTATTCAATTTCAAAGTTAAATTGAATAAAAAAAGTTGAAAATTATTTTTATTTTTATTTTGGTTGTGGTAACAGCATAGGGTACACTAGCTAACTTTTTAGAATATACATTATTAAGACTTCAAACTTACAAATCCCATTTATTCATTATAAGCAAGACATTCATAATTTAACTTTTCAATACTATTTTTAGAAATCTTTGTAAATATTTAGTTTAATTTTCAAATTACGCACTTTACTCATTTTAATGTTAATTAAATTTTTGAGTAGCCATTTATTTATTTTATATCAGCAATATACTTAGAGCAAGTGTAATCCATGGTCATATCAAGTGATACCATATTTCAAAAATGTATTTTCATATAAATATTGAAATGATAAAAATAATGCAATTGTGTTATTTAATATTAACTTCATTTACAATATTGCATCAATTGTATTAGCTGAACATGCGTGTAGTAGTTCCATTTTTAATCCATTTATCTTCTTTCATATAAAATGTAAATACAAAGTTTTTAAATATTTTATGTTGCTCTTTAAACCTTTGCTTTAATTCTTGTATAATGACAATCAATGTGTAAAAGTGGTCTCTAAGGGCTTCATCACATTTTATCTAAGATTGCAAAGGTTTACTTTACAAATAATATGCATCCAAAGACACATACAAACCAAAAAATATTTACATCAAGAAATAATCTCACATTGAAATTTTAGATTGTACAACTAGTTCAACCTTTTTTAAATTCTCTATAGTGACAAATTATTGTAGCTTGAACAATAGTAATTTGAAATTTAGTAACTCTCACATTATAGATATAAATCATGAAAAAAAAATTTCAATATGCAACACTACTATTTGAAGAATTTTTAGGGGCATCAACAACACTTTTACATCTTTTTACATTTTGAAATAGAATTTGATGGTTTGACTTGTAAGCTCCATCTATTAAAAAGGGGTCTTTTTTTTATATAAAAACACTTCTATATGCTTTGCAACTACACACATGTGCATATTATGGCTAAACAAACATTTGTTTAATAATATAAAGTGTAATAAATAAAAAGCATACATTTTTATTTTTTGGAGGTAAAAAAATGCAAATAATCAATATTAGATACACTAACATAGTAGAAGCTATGCTATTACAATATATTCTAAATGATAATTCCAATTCCAATTATGTTTTATGCTCATACATAGTACATAGTGGAACATAGGATGCATTTCCATTCAAATGTCTTTTTTATACTAAAATTTCATTATAATATTGGTAAGATCATGTATTTTAATCTAATTAATTCAATAGAGCTTAATTTTAATGTAATTTGATTTTGGTAGTTTCTCTAGAATGTCAATTAATATTTTCATCAATATTATAAAACTTTATCAGAAGCTAATGTAGTAATGTGCTACATTTTGTTTGTAACAATCTATAAAAAGCATAATTTTGTATTTAAATTAATTTACATTTCATATTGAAAATGATCTCAATACTTAAGTAAAATGTAAATTTTCATCTTTGGTTGTAAATTTTGTATTTTTTTAGCTTAAATTTGGTTATGAATTAAAACATTGCAAAAAATATATCTAAATGATAAAAAATCCTAAAATCACATAAAAAATACATGAAAAAATTTAAAAGTTATTAAAATAGTCTTATCATATGTTATATCAAATAAATTTAAATGATTTTTTAATCCTAAAATGCCCAAACAACCATACTTTTGGTTTTTTTTGCCTCTCTAACAATAGCTCAAACAAATAAATTTGAATTTTTTTCTTCAATGTAGTTAGTCAAGTTGTGTTGGAAAAAATTCTTGACTTGAACAAAACTATTGTCCAAAGTGATTGATCAAACTAAAACACTTCAAGGAATGTTTATTAAGTTCTTAAAAAAAGACCTAACCAATGAGAAGTCATTCCAAGATATTTAAATGGTTTATATAAACCTAAGATCTTGAACCCATGAGCCTAGGCACCTACATTATAAGTGCTTATGTTACAAGCAACTTCTATGGTTATAGGATATCTATGTTATATACCCCTACCATGGTTATATGATACCTATGTTATAGGATGGTATGTATCTTATAGACACCTTCATTGGTCACAGGGTACCTACTTACATTTAGGTTCAAGGCTTATAGGCTTGCATTTTAAAAATCACACACTAATGTTGTTGGGTAGTACAAAGTGGCCAAACAATTGATTGATTAGAGTAAATTGTTAATGGACATGGACACATTGAAAATTCATCATTTTCTAATGCTTCTTGAGTAAGAGATCACAAGGCTTTGAAATGAATCTTTTAGTATTGATCCGATCTCTGTGGAAATGTGCATGCATATTTTTAACTATATATAATTGCATTTGGTCTAAACAATCAAACAAAATTTAATGAAAATTTGAGAGATGCCTCCTTTGAATCATTTTGTACAAGAAACAATGATGTTGTTCTTCGAAAACAAATATTTGATTGTAAATATATCATAATCCATATAGTCAAGTTCTTTGTATATTGCAAAAGATTTGGTAATTTGATAATAGTGAACAAGATCCTATAGATTGCATGTAATATTCCAATTTTTGAAAATAAAATAAAATAAATTTATACATTGATTTTAGAAACAACAATTTTTAAAAGAGCACACCTTTATATTTTCCATTCTTATGTCCAAAAAGAGGGTAATTAAAAAGGAGGTATTTTACTAGATTTATACAATTGTTAGCACTTTTAATTATATAATTCTCAAGATTATGTAAAGAAATTTTGGCTATTCTTCAATTTTATTAAAAATTTTCATCACAATTTGAAATTATAAGTATATTGCTATTCTTTTTAGCTTGCCATTCTTGCACTCTTATTTTTTTATAATCCTTACTTGTAAATAATTATAGTCATAGAAGATTAATTACAACAATGCTTTACTTTTAACAAAAATGTCTTTTAGATAACAAAAAGCTAAGGTTTTTGTCAAGGGACTACCACCCAAAAAAGGAATGTAGATAATTACAAGTGATACATTTGCAATTGAGATAAACAAATAAACAAATAAAAAGTTTTATCAATTTATATCTCACTTATGATTTCTTTTAAAACTAAACGAGGATTGCAAAATTGCATAGATTAGACACTTGGAATCCAAACTTGCAAGTCAATAAAAAAGGATATAAGGAAACATGTAGGGGAATCCAAAAGAAAGGTCCTAGGATACAATGGAAGTCAAAAGAATTAAAATGATGTAAAAGAGATAGGATGGGAGAATTCAAGTGACAACATCTTAGGATATAATGCAAATCAACAGAAAATGATGTAAAAAAGACAAGTTGGGAGAATCCAAGTGAAACCATTCTAGAATATAGTGTAAGTCAACAAGAGAATAATGAAAAACATTTTGACATGTATTGTACGGCAATATAAATGGATGTAAGGAGACAATTTAGAGGAATCCATAGAAAAGCATCATACAATATAGTTCATCAGTCATGAAAAATTAAATTCTTGCACTATTTTGAACCTTGATCTTTATTTGAAACAATTACAATCATAGAAGATTAATTGCAATAGTGCTTTGCTTCAAACAAAAATATCTTTAAGTTGAGAAAAATCCAAGGTTTTAGTCATTGAACTACCACCAAAAAACAAACAAAGAACATAGACAATTACAAGTGATACATCCTCAATTGAAATAATGAAACCAAACTCAAAGTTACATTGATTTATATCTCACATATGACTATTCATAAAACCGCACAAGGACTAGAGAATTGCCAAACTTGCAAGTCAATAGAAGAAGATGTAAGGAGACAAAGTGGGGAAACCTAAGGAAAAACATCCTAAGATATAGTGCAAGTCACAAAAAAGGATATAAAGAGACAATGCGGAAGAATCCAAAAGAAAGCATCCTAGAACATAATTCATTAGAGTTCTTAGTAACTAAATTCTACACTATTTTTAGATTCTTTAAATATTGAAATTTGTCATTTTTGCTTCCAACATTAGAGAAAATCTAAGGTCTCTACAAAGATGTTTGACTTTTTGCAACAATGCAAAAATAGGAAATTAAAAAATATTAAAAATATTATTTTGCTACATCATATAAAGTGAAGTGAAAAAATAATATTTAAAAAAAATTTAAATGAAAAAAATTATAAATTTTTTATTCCTTACTTTTGTTGTATTTGCACTATTGCTAAAAGTCAAATAGACCTTTAAAAGCTTGAGATTTTCTCTAATGTATTTTATTGGATTGATAATGCTCTAAGGAATTAATAGTTCTAATTGTGGCTACATTGTCTACTATTGAGTATTTTAAATCATATATAAATTTAATTCTATATCCATACTACACAAGATAAGATATTGTCTATCAATGTAAAAAAATTCAACTAGTTTATGGGAAATTATCATTTTTATAAATTTACAATAGATAGTTTTCTTAGCAATTACTTTTGATTTGTGCTAGTTCTAACACAAGCCCATAGTCTTCATAGTATGAAAAGTAATTCAACTTTGGAGACATTTCAACTCTCATAATAATTAATTACTACTAATTCTCTCCTACAATTCATGATTGAAGAAAAAAATATGATTTTGTTGGCAAATTTTGAGCAAATTTTATACAACAACATAATCCTTTTTTTATTCATTGACAATCTTATCTTCAACAAGGTAGTTCTTTCATGTAAAAATATAGTTAATTAATCATTATTGATCTTTGTTAATCATCTTTCTTACTATGAACTCAATAATCTCTTTATGGTCACTACATTTAAAATTGTTTGAATATGCCTCTAAGTATGGTTTCCAAATACTGAATTTGTTAGTTCTTGTTGGAAATTGAAAAAAGATTTTAGATTTTTATAGCATAATTTTTATTGAAACCTACGCTCTCATTCTCATATTCCGATGGTGTACATTTTAGATGAATTCTTTTGGGTTTTTTGCAAGAGGGCCCGTTTTGCAGCAGGTTACCTTATTCCTATTCATATGCCCCTACAGTGTGGATATAGCGGAGCCGGACTCTTAGGTGGCAACAGATCCACTTGTTCTTCACCCAGGTCCTATTCCCACGATCCCTGAAACACGAATACACCAATACAAAGTGGCGGGAGCCGGAATAAAGAGCAACGGTCATAGAGACCTCCGTGGTCATAGACCAGATTGGGCGGACCAGTAACCACACGACCGACTCCCCGACCAACCTGCCGGGAGGGAACTGGATTGTGGCTGGGATCCACCGAAGTTCCCATCGTTCCCCAGTTCTCTCCACTCACCATCGCTCCCGCCACTCGCGGAACCCGCGGAGAACCCAAAAGGAACCCGAAAGGGAACACTGGAACAGAAAGAGAACGCCAAGGGAACAAAGGGAACGGAAGCTCTCTTTGCGGCAGGAGCAGGCCGACCTGCGAGGCGGAGGGCGAGGGCGTGAAGGTAAAAGATGGAGAGAAAAAGAAAAGAATGGGGAGAAAAAGAAAAAGATGGAGCGCGAGACGGCCCCCTGCTTGTCGTCCCTTCCCTTCCCTTCCCCTTTGCTCTTCCCTTCCCTTCCCTCGCTTTGTGTTGTTGTTGCTGTGCGCCTCGGCAATCGTCTTCCATTGTCCACGCTCGCATCGTGCACGCTTCCCCGGGGGTTTCTGTTCGCGTGCTGAGGCGCGCGCGCACCGGACCGTCGTTTTCTTGCGTCACCATCGTCACCGGGAGGCGCGCGTGGAGGGATTTTGGTCGCGGCGGTGACGCCCCGGGGGCTTGGATGTGCAGCGGGGAGCAGGGCTCCTCGCGATGAGGCGGGGCGCAAGAATTGAACGCGTGTGGTGGCGCGATTTCCCTAGTGTCGTCGATTTGCGGTAGGGTTTAGCGCGGGCGGGGAGCGATCACGGCGAAAGCCAGAGTCGCCGGGGGTAGTAGTAGCAGCAGCAGAAGCGTGATGATGATGGGGATGGTGCTCGAGCTTCGGTGAAATTAGTGCGTTCCTGTTGGCGAGATCGTTGCGCGCGGTCGCGTTGTTGTGATTCAGCTGCGACGGAATTGTGAATGCGCACTACTGCATTTCGGTGAGTGGGTCGCCGCGTGGTTTGGGAATCTGCTGGATTTTTTCGCGGTTTTGGGTGTTGGGATTGAATGTTGCGAGAGCGCGCTCCAGGGGATACGGTCGTTGCGCTTTCTCTCTCGCTCGCTCCCTCTTTATCTCTTTGTGTCAATTGTACGATGGTTGCGCAATGGTTTCCATTCATGGCTTTGGTTCATGGGACATTGTTGCTATTGCGAGTGGGAATCCGCGTTGTTAGCACTCGGAGAGCGATCAATTAGGAATCCGATGGTCTCGAGAGCAGATTCTGGTGTAGTAATTATGGCGCTCGCTCTGTACCGTTGTGGAGGAAAATTTGACGTGCGCGGGATGGCGCGGGATGGGGGGTATGTGGGACGGGTTTTCGTGTCATACTCTTTGAGCGCTTTGCTAAGCTGAGTGGTTCGACCCTCCGCACTCGCTGAATTGTCATGTCGTGAGGGAGAAAAACGGTATCACTATCGTGGAATTGGAATGCGGCTCACGATGGAGCTGCGCATTCGGGTTTTTGTCAATCTACAGCTCGGACATTGACAACCCTACATGGTTGGCGAATGTTCGAGTTTGGGTTTGTTAAAGAGACGCGAGGGGGTCGGGAGGTTGGGGGCCCTGCGATCGGCGTCTATTCGCTTGTGGATTTGGAAATAGTCCTGCAATGCGCGTTGTAGTTGTCGCGGAATCGAGAAACAACCGCATTGGATTCGCCGTTGCGAAGTCGCGTGGAGTTCTTGTTGTGATTTGCGGCTTGAAATTCTCAAATTTCGTGACACAAGCCATCACCGGCACCTCGTAGTGGGATCACGCCTGTTGCGCCGTAGTGGATTCTCGATTGCAAACTCGGGGTCGCCTCTGTTTTTGAAGACTATAACAGAGGAAGACAGCAACGGTGTCGACGTCCCTGAAATCGGATCCAATTTCAAAAAAATTAAGTACGGGAAACTAAAATTTGTTGGCTGTAAAGCTTGAAACTGGCCAGAAATTTGATGTTTAGGTGATGCCACTGATTTTTTCCATGGGTCGACACTTTACTCTGTTTAATTTAGCTGTGAAATTCTCCACGCACAAAAGCTTACTGGGTAGAGCACCAATCTTTTAATCTTATACGGAGGGTTCAAAATTTAGCGTTCTGAGACATTTAACGAAATTTAAAGACGTCGAAAATTACAATGCGCTCATTTAGTAGCTCGCATCTGACTTGACAGTCCTTTTAGTATTCCCTACAGGACATAGAGGTCCAAATTGTATATGACCTTTTTTTAAGAAGTTTTAGTGGGTCACATAGGGACTTCTTGTTGGTTCAATTTCACAAATTCTTTGACCAACACATGCGCTATGTTCTAGCAATTAAAAATTTGGCCCCATCTGAATTCTATTATATTCACAATATGATCAATCGAATTTGTCATTTTACAACCGTGAATCCTTAATTTTTTAGGATTCTTGTTCTGGATAGGAGTGGGACTGGGAGATTCTTGCGGTATCTTTGAACTTCGTTGACTTCGCCGCCATTTTGGTGTTCGGAGGACTGATGTTGCTAGTGTGTTGAATTTGTCTTTGCAGAGGCCTCAACAGGATCGGTTTTTTTATGGCGGCAAGGAGGATTTACATCTGTCAGGGAACTCCTTGAGGAAGTTGCTTCCTTGAATAAGCAGGTACCCATTTGAGGGTACGGAAAAACGAGTGTTGACTCTTGAGCAATTAGACATTGTTGACAAGTAAACTATGGACCTGAAACTTCGAGCAGTTGATAGCCAAACTGACGGCAAGGGATCCTGCATTTCTCGCCCTGGCGTATCCGGTCCTGGCACTCTGTCCGTGCGCGTAGCTGACGTTATTCCATCAGGTCGTTCATAACCTTTTAATACTTGGTTTGATTGAAACCCTTTGTAATACCTTCGTTTAATCCTCCATCATACGTTGTGTAATTCATTGTGGTAACTTTGTATCGATCCTTTGTACACATTTGTGTCCTAGCTTGTGATCTTCAGGAGCGTCATTGAATAGTCCAGCCGAGAGTCTAAAATTGAGGCTTACTCATTCTGTCTCTTCTTTCTTTGCTGTAAGAAAAAAATCATCTAAAGATGATCTGAAGCTTACAAGTTCCTCATCCGAGTATTGTCAAAAGGATTAGATTTGAAACTTCTGTGGGAATCTGACTTTCTCTTTTCTGAATCTGTAGGTGGTGTTGAAGCTAGTGATTCTTCAACTGGGAAGACGGCGGTTTGCATGTTGATATCAAGGGGGGAGGAGCGAGAGCTGGACAATCTTAGATCTGTGAAGGAGGAAGACGGTCTGATTTCCTTGCCTTTCGGAAACCGGCACAATGTAGCTGCTGGGGGCCTAGGTGTGCTAGTCGAAGCTGCACAGGTTGGAGGTTTTGCGCAAGTTTTTGTTCTGGTTAACTGTTTTGCACCGTCGAATGTTTGCCAATTAACCTCTTTCTCTTGTAAAATATACTTTGATTCTCTCTTCTTGGATATTTTCTCTGCTTTGAGTGTGTAAGTTTATCTGATTCTGTCTTTTGCGGAAATGTTATTTGCAGGTTGCATCAGGGTCTTCTTTCACACCCCAAATGAAGCTTCCCGGAGGAAATGAGCATGTCGAGAGTCGTCATGGTGTAGGACCGGTAAAGAGGAAGGGGTATTGTGAGCAAGTGGAAATAGCCGTCCCCAAGAGAAAGGTTATACGACGTGGGCATCGGAAGTCTGTTGAGAGAACAGAAGACGACTTCTCACGGAATCACGTCTCGGTTCCTGTGATGCAAATATCGTGTCCGTTGCGAGGGATGTGGAATTCTCAAATGTTATCCGTCAAAGAGGAGTTTAGCAAAGATGTCGGTTCTGCCAGCAGCTCCCCTTATCCCGCAAAGTCTAGAGTATCACCTGGCATCAAAAAGAGCGTTGGCACCATTAGATGGGGTGAGGATGAGCACGCAAAACCACCTCGAGCATCAGGTGTTTTGATACGACATGGGGTTCGTAAAGTGGCTGTTGCTGTAGTTGAGGAAGAATCTGACTTTGACACCGAGGAAGACGAGGACGACACGCTACCTTTAAAGGCCCCAGAAGAGCCTAGCGCCCTCGTAAAGTCGAAACGAGGAAGGGCTCAGGCCTTGCCTTCTCGGTTCAAAGATTCGGTTGTTGAGCCTCTGAAGAAGGGAGGGTCCAAGGTTCCTAAAAACCAGACGCAAGAGGTGGAAATCAAGGAGGGCGTAATTTTTCTTCCAAGTACGAAGAAGCGCACCAAAAATAGCGGTCACGATATCAACGGTGCTGTTCAGAAGAAAGCCCGCAAAAACCATGAAGAAGGGACTTTCTGTTCTGAGGCTTTGGATTGTTATAACTTTGGTGATTCTGGTGACACAAAGGACAGTCCTTCAAGGTCATTTCAGGGCTCTGGAGACCTAGATGGCTTGGATGCTGAAGGGAAAGGAATCAAGGGGATTAGTTCTCCGGATGTGTATAAGTTGGAAGGTTTTGATTTGGGGGAAATTGTTTGGGCAAAGTCAGGGAAAAGAAATGACCCTTTTTGGCCTGCCAGGGTTATTGATCCTTTTCGGGAAGCCCCGCCCATGGTCCTTGAGCTGTCTTTGCCAAACCGTCTCTGCGTCATGTTCTATGGGCCTTCTTCATCTAAAGGAAAACATTCCCGGGTATGTGATCCAACTTATTACGCCATAGATGTGAGTTCTAGAGGGAATCGTGAAGTATATCGTATTCATTTTTTCATGGTTATTACGATTGACATTGGGAGCATTGGATGTCAAATTTGTAATAGAAACCTAGGTCAGAGTAGTTAAAGGGCTGTCCTAACTTGCACTGTGTTCATGTATAACCGTTATTCAGATCTTACCTCTTTGCCTTCAGGATTCTCATGTATTTCTTTTTCTCTGCAACAGGATTATGCTTGGGTGAAGCAAGGGATGATATTTCCTTTCAATGCTTATTTAGAAAGGTAATTTTTTGTCTTCGAACATTGCACTGGGTCAACAGCGTATGAAATTTTATCGTTTGTGTCCTTGTTACTTGGGGATGATTGGATCATTTACTTTTCGCGAATAGTTGACAAAAGTTATAACTTTACTAGACGAAGACATCATGGAATTCTTAATTTTAGTTTCGAATGCCATCTTGAATATACCCGGTTATAATACCTGTGATGGGACTCCATGTTTTTATTCCAGATTTCAGTCACAAACACAACTGAATAGAAGTCGCCCTAGTGACTTTGTACAAGCTATCGTTGAAGCTCGACTGGCTGACGAGGGCTACGACGAGGGTCACGATGCTGCACCAGGCAAAGTGCATCCTTCCATGGCTTCGAATGTGACAAGGTCTTCTGTGTTGGAATCTGAGGAGGCAGAAGATGACATTTCTTTTGGGGTTGAGAAATCGTTGCCGAAGGCACCCGTGAAGGTACAGCATTAGCTTACGTTGGTTGGACGTGTTCAGATACGAATAGGAGTGAAGTATAGTATGTTTGCATCAGTATACTTATTGCTGGATTATTTTTCAACTGGTTCGTATGCTCGTACAGGGAATTGCTGGGAATGCAAAGGCGAAACGAGTTTGTCCTGGTTGTGGAGTTCAGCTACCGGTTGTCAAAAAAGATTCTGCCAAGGAGAACCCGCTTTGCAAGCATTGTGTGAAGGTAAGAAGACCATTGATGCTTGTGAGTTTTGTATGCTTTATTTATGTCCTTTTTGTCATAATTTTGTGCAGTTCTGGAATAAATCAATTAGCAATTTTTGAAATTATTGAGAAGCTAATGTCAATCTGGTTACGTCTTACCAGCTATACAAATCAAAGCAATACTGTGGCGCCTGCAAACGCGTTTGGCTTCCAAACGACAAAAGCAACTTCGTGAGTTGTCAAACAAAACATCTCTGGCATGTTTATGCTAAAACGTGAGCTAATGTTTTTGGCTTTACATTAGTTTTCGCCTCTGGTTTGCGATAAGTTTCGAGAAGCTAACTTATCTGTCTCCATCATCATTCGCAGGCACAATGCGATTCATGTCAGATTTGGGTGCATGCAGATTGTGATAAGCTTACAGCTAAAAAGTTAAAGGTGAGTTCTGTTCATAATTGCTCATGGAGTATGAGGAGAGCTTGCAGATACGTGCTTTTCATGCTATCACAGAAACACTTTAGAAAACCTTTATCTTGTTATCTCTTATTCTTCCTCAGGATTTCATTCTGTTATTCTCTCAAAACTAGAGATTATGTGCTCCTTGCCATGTCTGAAAGGATTTTGAGTCCAGTAATTGGAGCTCTTTGTCATGCAGGAATTGTCAGAAGGCGGCTCATATCAGTGCCCGGAGTGCAGAAAGTCGAAAGGCTCAGGAACTCCACTTAAGCGCAAGTTAGCTGAGAAGTATGTTCCGTCCTTTTGAGATTCTTGAGCCTTGTTGGAATAGTTGGAAGTGACGAGGGGCTTTTGTATCGTCTTGAAAGTCTGATATATGGATGTTCTGGTTCCAATTATTGCTATTGACCCGGATGTTCTACTTAGTTCATAGTTTATATCCTCAATTGTAGTAGGGTGTCCCACAGAAGCTTTAACATATCTATTGTTTTGTTGTTTCTCATCAATTTTAAGCATGCATTTAGTTCTTCCTTCTGGGGATTCTGTTCTTAATCAGTTGGTCTATCCGTGGTTAGCATGCAACGAATGGTGTGTAATGTGCTTTTGCGCAAGCACTGCAAACAACCTTGGATATTTCCTTACATGATTGATTTGCTGGATTCAGGATTGGAACAGGTTCAAATTCTTCGTATGTTGCTCCTGAGAGGTTGGCTGTAATCTGCACACATGTAGAGGGCGATTATTTGCCACGGAAACATGAGTAAGTTTCGCAAGCAATAATAATAATGGATTTGGTTCAAGTGATGATCTATATTTTAAGAATCTACAGCTAATGGCATAGAAGTGCAAGTTCATTCGAAACTGAAAGTTGTTGTGAAAATCGATAATTGATGTGAAATTGAAGTGTCGTTTTCCTTCGACGTGATTACATATTTTTGGAAGATCTCAATGACAGTTCTGAGATATTGTTAGTCTGTTGATGTTTCGACCTAACTACGGTTTACGTTGTGGGTTTTCAGGGTCATTTGTAAGTGTAGTAGCTGCCAAGGCACCAAGAATCCCATGAGGCCATCGGAGTGGGAGAGACATACAGGATGCCGAAAAAAGAAATGGAAGGAAAGTATCCGTTTAAAGGGCGAGGAGCAACCTTTGTTTGCATGGGTGAGTTTCATCTCCCTCATTATAAATTCAAGTAGGATTTACAAAGTTTAATCGTGCTCTTTTTACCTGATCAGAGAGGATTGCATTGCTGCATGCTCATACCTGTGTAAGTTCCAAACGTGATGTCTGTAGTTCTCTTTTTTCTTTTTTCTTTTTTCTATCTTAATTGTTTCTTTTCAAAGAGGTTTTGATTTGATATGGAGAATATGGCTCTTTGGTGGAGAAATCCTGTTGTGTGCATTTTCATTCCATGAGAACTTTTAGCACCTACGTCATTATTTGTTGGGTAATTTGGTACGTGGTAGGTTTGCACACATACTCACTGAACGAGTTAATCTTGTTGAAAACTCATTGACCCTGATTCGTGGTTTAACGTGTTGTACAGTTAAAAACTATGTTGAGTAATGGCGTTCTTGGTCTGGGATACGAAGGACCTGATCTTGTTCCTGCCAGAACCAGAGAGCAGGCTTTGCTTTCTAATCTTGATCGTAAGCTATTATCTTTTTCTCCTTGGTGTTCTGCGCCTAGTTATATCAAAGCCTGTTTGTATCTCTTTTAAATTATGCGGTATTCTTGCCACTTCGAATTTGAGCACGCTTTTCATTATTTAATCATCTTCACTTTACGGATATATGGTTCAAGTGAATTCAAAACCTCGGCATTTCTGTATTCTTTACTATATGTCCAAATTGATTTTGCCCATCTAGCAGTTTGGTTATTTCGATGTTCTATTAAAAAATCAACCTATTTTACCAAATATGTCTTGACTAGGGTAAATGCTGTCTTACAGAACCATATGAGCCGGTGACCTCAACATGGACCTCAGAAAGATGTGCTGTGTGTCGTATGGTTGAAGATTGGCACCACAATAAGATGATCATCTGTAATCGGTATAATTTTCTAGTTCTCTTATCTGATGTGACCACGTGTGTATTTTATTTTATTTTCCAGCACTAGCAAATTATGGGCAGGCATCTTTTTTTAGATGTTTGGGGTGGGACATCTGTTTTTACTCCTTTCTGCTCGTTTATGGAATGAACTTTTGTGTTTCACTAACTACTCTCACTTGATGGTATAGGTGCCAGGTGGCAGTACATGAGGAGTGTTATGGTGTGAAGGCATCAGAAAGTGTAGGATCGTGGGTATGCAGTGCATGTGAAACACCAGACGTTGAACGAGAGTGCTGCCTGTGTCCCGTTAGAGGTTAGTGCCACATTTTTGGTTTTGATTAGAGAATTTGGACGGAGGTTTTTGTGGCTTTGCTCGTATTACTAGGTCACTATATATAAGCTCATGAGAGAAGCCAGTCTAAAATATTATACTACATGCACTTGACTGCTTATGTGTATTTTGAAAATTTGTGTTTACCACCTGTTAAGTAATTTTCTCGACTTTCATTGACCTCTTTCTGACAGGTGGAGCACTGAAGCCGTCAAATACTGCCAATTTGTGGGTGCATGTGACTTGTGCATGGTTTGTACCCGAAGTACGGTTTAAAAGCATAGTAAAAATGCAACCAGCTGAGGGCCTCCTCAACATTCATCTGAGCAGCTTTCAGCAGGTAAACCACCTAGTCAACGCTTTGATGTTTTGGCAGTGCACTTCAGAACTGTTTTCCCTGATTCCTAAAAGGTGCAGGTTGGTTACATTAGTGTTGAATGTAACTGCCCTTTGTCAATAGCTTGTACTCCTCTGAACCTTGCAAGCATTTTGAAATTCATGCGAGAGATCAATACGATTGGGCATTAACTCTCTTAATCGTTGTAACTTATTTTGTTGGTTCTAGAACGTATAGGTCCCCTGGTATGGTCTGTTACATTTGAATTCAATCAACTAAGCTTGGGTGTGCTCTGTTACAGAAATGTGGAATATGTAAGCAAATGCATGGTGTATGTCTGACTTGTGCGCACAAAAATTGTCGAAGACCATTTCATATTATGTGTGCATTCAGAGCTGGCTATCATATGGAGGTATATTCACATCGCTATTGCTTTCTAAACACACTCTGTGTAACGTTAAATTGTGGACTGTAGGCCCCAAAAGTGAGTCTTATGCAGTAATCTCCTCTTTTGCTTTGCCATTGAGCTTTACTCTTCGTTTGATTTTGTACATGACATGCTTTTCTCCTCAGGTTTTTCTCGATTTTCATTTGTCGTTGCAAACGTGGTGCGCTAGTGTATTTTTTTCAGTGCGTGAAACATCAATGGAAGGCCAAGCGGCTCTACTGAAATTTTTCGGTCATGGAGGGATTTACTAGTTGTATTTCCAGCTTTGAATTTGAAAGATTTACTTGGGCAACTTACACTACATGGTAAATTCTGTGCATGTACAGATGAGAGCAGTGACCAAGAATGGAATCCCCATGACAAGGATGAATTTGTATTGCAGCACTCACAAGTGAGTTTACTGCTTAGACTTCCATTGGCGAGAAAGTGTTACCTTGTATTGAAAGAGCCTCACCTTATTGACCAGTGTGCACAGGAGATATGCTACTTCGGTTTTGTAGAGTTTGATCAGTGGGTTCTGAGCTTTGCCACTAATATATTAGCTTCTGTGGTGTTTTTTATGTTTGATCTTTAAGTTCAAATCATTCAGTTGTATCGAAGGCTTTTAGTTCCACATTTTCTTACGATGTTTGTATTTTATGGTGCAGAACGCCAAGCCCTGACATGCACCTGATGTTGAAGTCACCATCCGGTAAGATTCCCGTCAGGAAAGATGCTGAACAACCTAGTGGGATGGAGAGTGTTGTAAGCTTGATTGGAGGTTACGCCTCGGGCACTGTCAGCAAATCTTTGGAGCACAACCAAAGTGATGCCCCTTCTGCGGCAGCAAGATGTCAACCTTATTCCACCTATGACAGAAACGCCAAATACGAGGTGGTCTTTCGATTGGGTCCTGACGATCTTCTTACTCTGTGATTTTATTTCCTTCAAAAATTGTGTTGAAGTTCCTTAAACCTCCTTCGTAATATCTTGATAAAGATTCCAACCTGTCTTATACTCTTTTGATAGAAGGGTAACCTATCTATATGTCTTCGTTGAACTTCAATAGATTAGTTTTCATATTTTATCATAGGTGAGCTAACGAGCTTTGATGTGCAACAGAAGAGAGGGAAGGCCGTTGCCTATCGCGTTACAGGTGTCACCTGGAATACTGTTGAAAATATCAATAGTTTAAGGGTGAGTCTTTTACATATATTCGAGTTTGCATTATCACTAATAGTGGAAAATTTTGCTACAATCCACATGAGATTCTTGTGCTTAACTATTTTCCTGATCATAGTTGCTTTTCCATTACATATTTTGTAGGAAATGGTGTGTGTGATATGGTACCCTCAACTTGTCCAGAGATACCTTGTGACTATTGGTCAAATTGAGTGTATAATTTTAATTGTGCAGGCAATATTTGTTTCAATTTAATTATGTGCATTTGACTTCTTTTACCAGGAATTTGCTGTGTTGGATCCTAAGAAGGAAAAAGTCTTCACAAATGAAGAGCGACTTAAATTTCTCCAGGTACTACATGGTGCAATGAATTATATTGGTTGCAATTTTAGATTAAACCTTTTCAAAGATGAGCCTTTAATCTTTGAGGAGGCAGTATTGTGTTCAAATAGAGTCACCTTCAATAAGTTCACACTTTTGAGTTTGCATCCCTCTTGCAATCTACAAGCCACCAACTTCAATTAATGATATCAACTAATATACTACTTGCAATTAAAGAGGTTCTAATTTTGGCAGCAGAGTGCGCAATGCTTAGATTTCTGATTTGATCGATTTTTGAGTGAGTAGCAACGATTTGTATAAGCTTCAGCTTTGAAGTACAACGTGTGTAAACTTATTGAAGTGTGACTGTACAAATATCATATCTGTTGATGCAGTTCTGTTGTCTAAACATATTGGAAACCAACTTTTTCAGCATCCTTGAGTGTTATGTTTGAAGTTCAGAATCTTCTGTTTCATTGGATTGTTTCCAGTCAGTGAATTGGAATTTCTTTTCTTTTGTTTCTCATTTCAGCAAACAGAGAAGAAGACTGTCTGCTTTGGCAAGTCAGCAATTCACGGATGGGGTCTCATTTCTCGCCGTGCTATCCAAGAAGGGGAGATGGTAAATTGCATGACATGATTTTAATTTTGCCTTTTTCTCACTTTTTCCCAAGGTTTCACATTCTTGACTGCCATGCATTATGCTGAATTTTGCATCCATGCAAAACAATTAGATGTTGCCACTGTAAGGGAGAGTTCTTATGTCTATACAGAAAATGAATTTCTCTTTGCTTTCTAGACACCGAATAATTTTTTTAAATTCAGAATGTGATGTGTTCATGATTTTCTTGGTAATCAGGTTGTGGAGTATAGAGGAGAGCGCGTACGGGGCAGCGTTGCAGACCTTCGTGAGATTCGGTACAAAAAGGAGGGCAAAGATTGCTATGTACGTGTTGTAACTTAATTATATATCCCCTTAGTAACATGAATTTCCATTAGGAGGTGAATGGTTGACTTTGGTATAATAACTCAAATCTTCAGCATCTACTGGTGACTTTGCTTTACAATTGCGAGTTTAGTACAATTGTATCAATAAGTGGAGTTACGCTCGTGGTGAAACTCACTATGTGCCCATGTTTTATTATCAGCTGTTTAAAATCAACGAGGAGATCGTTATTGATGCTACTGATAAAGGCAACATTGCACGCCTCATCAACCATTCTGTAAGTTACCAGTAGCCAAGTCCCAGTAGTTTTTCACATGTAGGGTATGAACCAATTTTTGTGTTTATACTGTAGGAAAAACGTGTTGGAGATTCATCGTTTATTCTCTTTGCCTCTCTATATCGTGTCACTTGTTGAATTTTCCACGGGATGGTTGAAATGGAAGTAAACGACTGAAACTTAGTGTCATTTATTGTTAAAGTACGGAGTCCGCTTCGAAAACTGATTTATTCTTACTGTTGGTTCAGTTTTATTTTCCTTGAAGCTTCATAAATGGTTTATTTCAACTTATTTAGATATGGAAGCCACCACTTTGGGCCATTTAAGGGTTAAGGTATAGTTATTCGAATTTTGGGGGTGCTATAAAGCATGAGTGAGATCCCTTTGGTGTTCCTTCTCTTGACGTGGCTATAACTTTGTCAGAAAGATTGTTGGTCCTTATGCTGTGGACACTTCATATATTTTACAGTGCGATCCAAGCTGTTACGCAAAAATTCTCGATTTTCAAAGAGAAAATGGGGAGGGCGATAGTCGCATTGTACTCATCGCACGACAAGATATCGCAGCTGGGGAGGAACTGACGTAAGTGGATTCTTCCTATATTTCTGTATGATCCATGTATTAAATAGTATTTCAGTGCAAATCCTATAGTTGCAAGTACTGCATGCCACATCGTAGTTCTGATATATTGCTTCCACCCTAGAAATCGATATCTTGATGAATTGTTATCTACTTGATATCTGGTACTCAACCTGAAATTAGAAAATCCTTTTTGGAAGCTAAGAGCTGATTACAGTAAATTTCAAAATACATTTCTATTATTCAAAGATATACGGGTATGATTTGTTCTTTCTATTGGTTGATTTTGTTACCTTCCTTGAAGCTTCTTGAAAGATTTCTTTCAACTCCTAAGGCGGCCACTTTGGATCATTTGGGTATTAAGTATATTGAACATTATTCCTTCAGTTTGTAACCTTCTCTTTCGTACCTGGACGTGGTTGCAGATACAATTACCGATTTGACGAGGAGGATACAGAAAGAGTGCCGTGTCTGTGCGGAGCATCAAACTGTCGAAAATACATGAATTAACAAGGACATGAGCTTTCTCTTCATTGTATAAGCCTATCGCCACATAGAGATCAGGTTTTTCAGTATTCATTTGTGATTAGCCATAGTCTTCCAATTAGCAATAAGCAATTATTTATTGCTTTCATTACCAGGAATCATCATGTATGTATACATTTTTTTTTTGTTTCACTAGTGTTGAGGCTGTGAGCATCTAAGCTCGTGGAAGACAATTTCAAGCCCTTAGGAAATTGGGCACAAACTCTGCAGGCTAATTGACCTGACCCCCCTCCCTTGTATACTTTTTGATCCTTGTATAATCCTCACGAGAAGAGTTGCGTACGTGTTGCCATCGAGTGGGTGATCTAAGTTAGCCCTCTAATTTGCAGCATTCACGTAAGCTTCTTCCATTGATTTTCCTTGCACTATTGTTTTTGTACTGAGTTTTTCCTTCTGTGGGTTTTCTCAAATGGTTGTTTTGATGTGTGGCGTGTACGACCAACCAAGGTTATCGAATATTCTGTATTCAACTACAGGATCTTTCATGATCTAAACATGCTCTGAACAATTCTGATTGTTTATGCATAAAATCTTTCTTTTGGTATTCTATACAACCGACATGAGTACGGGAGAATATTGCTAAAGTAATAGATTTTGAGAGAATGTTTTATAACTTGATAACCTATCCACCAACCATTCATTCTAGCTGGGAAAATAGCATGGCGGGTGAGACAAACGTGCCTCTTTTTATTCTTGTTTTTAGATGATGATGTTTTGTCTTCAATCCAGTGTTATGAGTTGGAGTTGCTGTGCATCACAATTCCAAATTTCCAATAGGCATTAAGTTTGGATGTGACAATTTTGATCATTGAAGTATTTCCAAGCATTGATGACTTGCAGATTCTTTCTTTTTGTTTTAACCTTGGAATGCCAGGTTGGTCACTGTGGAAATCATACTTTTGGGTACCATGTGGATCATTTGCTTAAAAAAACCCAAGAGCACTCATAGAAGGTCAAACTACTTTGCAAGATCTCACCTTTTCACACAAAATTCAAAGGGTGAACATTTGCACTTTTGTCTTTTATAGAATGATTCTTTGTCATCCATTGGACACTTAGTGCTCGCAACAACATTACATGGTTAACCTTAAAAGGATAGGCTATAATTATATTTCCAACTTCAAAGTATTTTTCATTGTATGTTCCCATTTTGCAACTATACATGAATGAATTTTTTTATATTTGTTCTTTAGAGGTGTAATTGCATGTCTTCTAAAATTTATGAAAAATTCAAATTTGAAAGTACATCCTAAACTAAGAAAAAAGTGGGGCTTGTAGTGAGCAATGTAGCAAAGCGGCAAGCCACAAGGAATTTTTTTTGCTTTCAATTGCAATAAGATCTACTGTTGTAGATGGACACTATAAGGACTAGTTCTAATTAGCTGCATTCAAGAATTTCTTGCAATTGATTGGTGGACAATAAAGTTTCACCCATCTGGCCATTAGATACTAAAACAATACCCTAACCCTAAAAGATGACTACTTGAGATTATTGTGCAGCTCTCTTAAGACAGCCAAATGCACATGCGGGAGTGATGTGCAACTAACCAAAAGAGAGGATGGCCCCAATCAACTTGGCCACGTGCCAAAGACTAGAGTATAATTGAGGGAGCAGCTCCCTCTAGGGAGATTAGGAACCATGTAGACTTGCTCTTATATTAGTACCAAGTGATTCCAATGGATGCATTCAAAGGACTTGCCATTTACTAACAAGCAGAGTATCTTAAGCAATATATTGTAATTGCTAGTTGGATGGGAGATGCTTCACCAAGCCCTATATTAGAAACTTGGTTGCACAAACTAAGGTGGATAGGGTTAGGGAAATCAATTTTGTTAGCTAAAGAAGCTAGTTGTGGCTTTGCATATATCAAGTTCAATTCCTATGCCAATGCCCAAAAATTCTTGAATAGCTTGCCTTTCAGAATTGGATTAAGTCACCTAGTACTCCAGAACTAGATTCTAGGGTTTGACCCAAAGAATCCCCCAATTTTATTCACACATGTGTGGATCTCATTCAACTTTTTGCTGTTAGAGCTCCTAGACTATGCTTGGAAGATAGCAAAATTCATAGGCTGAATAGTGACCGTGAGTTAGAGGGACAAACTCCAAGGCAATCCATAGTTTAAGGTAATCCTACAAGTGGGTAAACCCTGAATCTTCTTCTAAGATATTGCATGTATCTCAGGGATGATAGTAGAAGTCCTTATAAACAATGAAGAAGACAAAATTAGATTTGCGGTTTGTTATACATACTCACATCATCAAATAAAATGCCCCTATAATGCATTGAAGTAGATGAGGCGGCCCAACTTGGGCACAGAGAGTCAATGGGGGAACCTCCAACTTGATGGGTAGGTAGCAAGCACAAAGACAGAGTCCAAGTAGGATAGCACATCCATTGGATCACACTAATAGAATGCTACAAATGAAGGAAAGAAAAAACCACATTCAAAATATAGAAGGGAACATTGAAGCAGTAGGTGAGCCTATACGAGGGGAGAACAAAAGGAAAATACAACCTACAGACTCACACAAGAAGTGAGTAGGGGGTAACATCACTCCATGCGACAACATGGCCCAATCGATGGATTTTTAGTACACATGCGGTGAGCAAGAAACCCTTGAGTTGATTGCAAATATCACATTTGTGCTAGGCATAGGTCAATTATTGGACTTAGGACAAACCTAGGGACCAATCACAAGCTACGGCAAGACATGCCAAAAGATTACCTTCCACCTCTTCTCCCTCTACTAGCACCACCGCCACTCAAACAACATCAATTTCTATTACATATAGACGACTATATGATACTCAAAGCAGTAATGTAAGCAGAGCTAAAGAGAGAGAGGCATGTAATAACAAGGGACCACACATGGGATGAGACGTGGAAAGTCCAGTCGAGATGGAGATGACACAGTTAGCAAACACTACCGTAATAAGATCAAAGACAAAAAGTCACACAATCCAATATAAGGACATGGCGGTCCCACGAGTTGATCCTCAGCAACTGCACAACTTAAAAAGAATAGGAGTAGTAGTAGAATTGGCTATACAAACCTTATGCCTATTGGGAGTTTTACCTTTACCTAGCAACTAGGTATTTTTCAACTTGAGCAAATTATTGGAGTAGGAATCAAGGAGCGAAGTGTGGACAATCAAAGACACTAGTGTATCATGATTTTGAGGAATTCCTTAATGCTCAAACTGGTCTTTTTTCTCCCACAATAGATAGGGGGTACCATAGCCCACCAACAACCTTGGAAGCTGAGGCGGCGCCTGACTTAGAGAAAATCGACAAAACCAAGCTCACAAAGATGCCAAAGGGGACCCTCAAGCAAAAGCTACCATAACCAATATTAATTGTTGGCAACACAACAAAGAAGCCACATGAAGCTACTACATCCAGATCATCCGAAATTGCAGCTAGGACACAATTCTCGACTTAGAATGAAGATAATACTAGGGCCTATCAACACTTATGCATAATTACAATAGATAGACAAGCTCCCCCCTCTCCAAGTGACGACAAATCCTTCAAGTAAACTAGATCATGGGTGCACAGCATGCAAGCAGTCGCAAGGGCGAGAGGACTAGGGACAATAAGGCCTCTACTATAGCATTAAGACACTTAGAAACCAAAAAATATATTGATTGGGTGGGGATTTAGAATTAGTGCAAACAATTATAGAGAGGATGCTGCAAGGAATCCATCTTTGAAAACATTTACGAGATGATGAACCTCAAAATACTTTCGTTGAATGTGCAAGGGCTTCATAAATTCTAATTCTTCAACATTATATTAGAAGCATTCCCACATTGGATATTGTTTGCATCCAAAAACATAAGTTGACAAATGCAACTGTAGAGAGCCTAGGCAAGCACCTCTAGGCTCAAAAAACATCATGGATAGTGGAAGCAAATATAGGCTATGGCAATTCATTAGACAATCAAGGATTTGGAAAAGGCAAAACTACAACACTAGTAGCCTTAAAATGGAGAACAACTATAATCCAGACAATTAGTGTCCTTAGTAATAGGACACATTGGGTTATAATAGAGGGCCTTGCATGAGGCAATTTAGGTGTAGTGAATATATATACGTCCAATGACTCTCAAGCAAGGATGCAATTGTAAAGGTCCATGATGACAAAACTACCTGCCACTTGCCAATGGATAGTCATTGGAGACTTTGACATGGTGGAGGCGTAGTAGGATAAGACCAACTCATGCCGGAGATTGGTCCTAACGAACAAGCAAGTAATCTTCACCTCATTAAAAGACACTTGTGGGTTCATGACCACCCTAAAACAACAGGAAGCTTGAATTTCAATTGGAACAACCTGAGGTGGGACACCAAACATTTTTTGGCAAGATTAGACAGGTGCTACTTAAATACCACAAACACAACGGAACTAGCATACCAAATTTCAAAATACATCATCATGGGAGATTGTACTCAATCAAATCATAGCTTGGTGGAAGTTATAATTCAACTGGATGCCGATGCACTTCACTACAACAAGTGGTAGATGTCAGCGTAGTCGGTTGATGAGCCCAAGGAGAGAATTTACTACCTCTGGGGAGCTTCTCTACCTATTGCCTCTTTCTAAAAACTTAAAGTAGTAACCAAAGAGTACAAAGAAATATGCAAGGCAAAAGAGGACTCCTTTAGGGTGGAAGAACATTTGGCACAAGAGGAATTGGAGCTAGCAACAAAAAAAACTTGACATTGATTAGGATTGCCCAAGCCACCAGAAGAGACTTCCAGCTTTCCGCGTCGCTATGCAAATAATAGAGTGTAGGAAAATAGCAGGCAAAGGGTTTTGCTCACGCATCTAGTGGAAGCATGCAGGAAGACCGCATATCAACAAAATTCTTTAAAGTGGTAAGAGAACAATCCACAACTACAACAATAATAGGCAGGAAAGATGACTAAGGCTCCATAGTGAGATTCCAAGAAAGGTTGAAGGGAGTATGTCGCTCATTTTACAGTTACTTGTATTAGGAGCCCTTAAGATATAGCCATCACCTGGAGTCTAGAACAATCATGTTGTCTCTCATCCTTGAAAAGTTCTCATAGCCAATAAAAATTAGCCTTGTCAAGTCATTGACGAAGCAAGAATTCAAAGATTTGGCAAAGGCTCTTGTAACAAGTAAAAGCCTACGTAGCGATGAGATAGCTATTGAGTTGTGTACAAAAACTAGTTGTTTATTGGGGTAAATTTCTTTACAATGGTTCAAGAGTCAATTGATAGGGGCAGCTTCCTAATTCAATTTATTACAAGACTCATAGCCTTGTTACATAAAGGGAATGATAAAGAATTATTAACCAATTGGAGGCCAATTACTTTCTTACATGTAGCATATAAAATTATAACCAAAGCTTTGTAGCACAAATTATACTATAAGAAAATTGTGTTTTTGATGTTGTTTTATTGAAACCAACCCTATTTTCAAAAACAAGCAATGCTGGACAATTCAAGCCTTAGAAGTCCAAATTCCATGTGATGTCATTGTAAACATGGTCATATATGTAGAAAAACGACTTGATGTCAAGTAAAACAAACATATTTCTAACAACATCAAAAGAGACGGGTGCATTTTTTTCAAAAACGTACTTTAAAACATAGATAGCCACGTCAACAACTATATTGTCTTTCACTATAGATAAATTAATTAAATTACTATGATTTATGATAAAATATTGACCATTTGAAAAAAATTTAGGGAAAGGGTAGCCACATGGCATGCTTTGGAAAAAAAAAATGGATGAATGAACACAATGGATGAAAAAAGATGACCTTTATACAAGTAGGGTAGTAGGAAGTGAAACAATTCATATGTGATATATAGAGTAAGAATTGTGTTCAATATAAAATATCTTGAACAACATCATTAAGATGTCAAAAACGACATAGAGATGTTTGAAACAACATCAAAGTGCCTAAATCAATGTCTACATGTTTGAAATAATGTCAAAAGGTACAATGGTGAAGTTTTCATATTCTAATTATCCCGTATCTTTTGTTTCACCATAGACAGAGAATAGATACAAATATGACCTTTGTAATCTTCATCTTTACTAATTTTCAATGAAGGAATTCTTTAATTTTGCCATCAAAAATTCTCTTGATGGTAGATGGTAAGTTTTCTTTAATTCTTAGTAAATTCTACAATTATTCTTGTTGTTTTTATTTTATTTTTTATTTTATTTTCACTAATTGTTTTTTGTTGGACTTGCCCTACTGGTATGGAATGTACTAATTGATGTCTCAAAAAACAAGATTAAAATTTTCAAACAACATAAAAATATGCTAATTAGGCATGCCACGTCATCATTTTCCCACCACTACATCAAGTACCACGTTAGGTGCAAGGTCATGAATAGGATGGATGAAAAAATCCTACATGTCTCTTCTTGCTAACATGGCGCTTACGCAGTGTCTATATGTCACATTTTGGAGAGCTTGAAAGACCATGTTTTTTGTGATGTTACCAAAAAACAAGCCATGTTTATGCACGTTTTTTGCATGTTTTTTGCTTGTCAAGTATGATGGATTTTAGGTGACATCAACATTGATGAATTTTATGTCTCAACCAACGTCATGACGTGTTTTTCCAGATGTCATGAAACTACCTATTTTCTTATAGTGTTACAACCCTTATTGGTGGACATCATCAATGCAAACTACATTGAGTTTCTACCTATGCAATACATTTTAGACAATGTATTAGTTACTCACAAAACCATTACCTGGACCAAAGAGTTGAATCAAGACATGATCCTACTCAAACTAGACTTTATGAAAGCGTATGATATACTGTGTCTTGCCTTTCTTTGGGAAGTGATGAAAGCATTAGGGTTTCCAAGTGATTGCAAGAAACACTTGTCCTATTTTGCATCACGTTTGATGCAGAAGTGACCTTTTGTCATAACTATTGCAAAAATGATTGAGTAGATATGAAATTTGAGAGCAAGCTTCCTATATTAGTGACAGAGGTAATCAAATTATTTCAATTTACTTGAGCTGTTCTATTTGGCTACGAAACTATTGTTCAACTAGGCAAAAAGTGTGGCATATTGGTTTCTGTTTCCAGCTTGACCTTGGACAAGGAACTTCGAACATTAGTGGATAGGACCCTAGCAACTTTCAAAACTCTTAGGTACACGATTTGGCTTCAAGCTTGATACTTAGAACATGAATATGTTCTTGTTGGTGAAAATCGAAAAAAAATTGGATTTCTATGTGATAGCCTACCTTTCATTGGTAGGACATGTAGTTATAGTAAACTCTGTCTTACTTTCAACATTGTGGTTTTTTATATTCATCTAGAGGGACTTAGTGCAAGTTATCAAAAAGATTTAGGTGGCTCTACAGAATTTTAAGTGGTTTGGAAGAGAAAATAACTACCACGCCCAAGTAGCCTAAGACAACTACTACATCACTAAGCGACAAAGCAAGTTGGGCTTAATTGACCCCAAGGAAGCCTTGCACATACTAACAACCAAATGGATGATCAAAGCCACAACACTCAAGAATTTGAGTCTACAAATCTTTTTCAAATTTTGCTTGCTATAGTTGCATCCAATAAGAAAAAGGATCTAGCCAGTAGAGAGCACATAGTTCTTTGTCTATAAATTTTTAGCGCACAAAAGGACACTAGTAGAAAAAGCTGGAATTTCAACAAAATTCTATTGATTAGCTCCTATATAATATATTTCTAGCCTACAAACAAAAATGAAGTCCTCACAAACAATTTATTGTAGACTACCCATTAGATAGGCCATGCTTTTGAGTTCTCAAAAGAATGGGCAACAATCTTGATGACAAATAGGCTATAACAAATTGGAAACCTTTGGAATTCAACCTCCAAATCTTTCTACAATTGGGTAACATTTTAGTTGAAGTTTGGATTGAAGGACAAGGAGAGGGTGCTACACCAAAAGATGGTAGCAGTGATATCGATGAATTGGAGACACATGCTTACAGTCATGTAGCACAATACAAAGTTCAATGACTTTCTAGGACTATTCTCCAATCCTGAGAACCCTATTCTAATATTTGTAATTCAAAAGACATGGCTGTTTCCAACTCAATAACCTAGACTTGAAGAAGATTTGGTCCTCCTTTCCGCCCAACACTACTAAGAAAACAGTGCCCAAATTAACAAAACATCAACAATTTCTTGTTAATTTGAGTACTGTAACATCCATTTTCACATATTTTTGTTAATTGTGTCCAAATTAACAAAAAAAAGTCTCATTTTTTTGTTGATTTGAATAATGCAATTACCACGTAAACAAAAATTTGTTAATTTTTTTGGAATATTTAAAAATCTTTGGAAATCTTTAATATACAATGTAGATTTAAGAATAAAATAACTATATAATTCAGTGTCTATTAAAGTCAGCAGACTTTGGAGACAATTTTCACCTCATCAAAAAACTTGAAAAATTGAGCTATCTTTCACCTCCAACAAACCGTTTGAGATTTAGATATTCCAATCAAAAGTTATATACAAAAATCAAAGAGGGGTGGAAATGGACATTTTTTTTACATTTTAAAACACCTTTTCTGATTTTTGTCCATAACTTTTGATTGAAAGATAAAAATCTCAAATAATTGATAAAGATGAAATATAACTCAATTTTACAATTTTTATTAGTTCAAAGTTTTTAAGAAAAAGTTTGTTTACGAGGTGAAAATTATCCCCAAAGTCTGTTGACTGGAGGTGATGATAAGAAAAAAATTTAAAAAAGTGATTAAATAAGTTTTTGCACCTCTTGTAATCATGTGAAAGTACAAGTGATGCAATGGTTTGAACTTTGAACTTCATCCATGAAGACCAAGGTTCAAACTTAGGTGGTGGCATTTGCCACATAGATTGGCCACATAGCATGTGGAGCCATCTATACGGTGGCCGCCACGTGACAATGCCACATGAACATTTTGGAGTATTCACATGGCAATGACATGCGGCAACTTGGAATTGGTAACTTGTATGTGAAAAAAAATTCAAAAAAATTTTAATAAAAAAAAATGTATGCAAATCAACAAAATTATTAAAAGAATTTGTTAAAAAATCAACACTTTTGTGTTGAGTTTTGTTAATTTGGTCACTATATTTTTCTACCAATGCAACCCTACTTCATACTTAGCCAACCACCTATATTGTTGAGCCCCCGCCATTGAAATGATCAATAAATGAACAAAGTCATTAGGAACATGTTGTAGCAAATTAAAGTGGTGTCAATACCACAAAACTCTAACCCGATAGTATAGGCGTTCCAACTTTTTACAAGGGTGGTCAAGGATTTACAGTTCAACCTTAGCAGATGGCACTAGTTCAATGGAAACCTACTACACACATACACAACCAAGAAAAGGTACGTAATGATCAAAACAAAGCCACAACTCAAGAGGTTGATCCTTGAAAAGTAGAGAGGTATCCTGTCCACCAACTACCAACGGCATTGGATGAAAAATTAACACAAAGGCCGACCCAAGAAGGAAGATGGATATCTATGATTAGTTATACATAAAGTAGTGGCAGTGAATATTTAATGCACACAACTTTTCCTGAGAATTGATATGTCATGCTCCTACTGCAATTGTGGCCTTTAAGAAACCATATTGTATAAATTTATAGAAAGCAAATTTAACCAAAACAGATATTTTGTTAAAATGGTGAAATTCCTTTAGCATTTTTCCACAAATTTTCTAAATCTAATATAGATTTCAAACCCTTTAACCCTAAAATCTTGGACAAGTATACAGTTTAGAACGCACGTTCTAAAATGAAAAGTACCAAGTTTGTGGAATACCGCCATTTTAATGAAATATCCGTTCCAAGAGGTGTAGCAATTCCCTTTGTTTATGCTTTATCTCTCACAAAAAATACTATAGGTGGAGGGGCACTGACTTAGCTTGATATGGCAGCAATGTTTGCTAGGATCAAAATTACCTAGAAAGCTATATATAAGGACAATGATCTAATCCATATTAGGGCACTAGTAGAATAATCAACATCTACAGTGACAAAAAAGTATTGATTTGAACATGAAATTGAACATTTTTTTGTTGAACAAAGTAAAAAAATGTTAATTCGACAATAAAAAAATGTTGATTTGACAACAAAAAAGTATTTATTTTCACAAATTAAAATTCACAAATTTTTTTCTCAAAAATCAAAATTTTGGACCAATGAAGGACTACCACATGGCACCCACCAAGCAAGCCACATAGGCAACCCACCACATGGGCGAGTTCACCCCTAGGGTTTAAACCTGAAACCTTGGAGGTAAAACTCCAAGGTCATGTACCAATGCACCATGAATGTATTTGCATGTGCATGGAAGTAAATGTTTTTTATTTAACTAGTTTTTCATTGTTTTTGCATTTGTTTTGTAAAGTCAATAGAATTCAAGGGGCGTTTTCACATAGTAAACTGAATTATTTTCTTAAACTTTCAACTAAAAAAAATTGGAAAATGAAGATAATTTTCATCTCCAAAAATCTGTTTGCAATTTGGAGTCTTAAGTAAAAACTTATGGACAAAATTCAGAGAAGGTGTTTTAAAGTGTTAAAGAAAAATGGCCATTCCAACCCCTCTATAAATTTTGTTCATAATTTTTTATTTAAGATTCCAAATTGCAAACAGATTTTTGGAGATGAAAAAAACCTGCATTTCCCAACTTTCGCTTATTGAAAGTTTTAAGAAAAAGGTAGTCTACTATGTGAAAACGACCCCTGAAGTTTGCTGACTTTTAAAAGCATTGACTTGTGAATTCTTTTTCACTTGTATGTTATTTCCTGAAAGCTTGAATATGAAATTTAAAAAAAATTTTGAATATATATTTCCAACATATTTTTTTAAACATGTAAAAGAAAGTTGAAAGTTCTAGAATTGACGTACTCATTTTGGGTAAATAGTATGAAAGATAAAACATAACCATTTGTAACAAAATTTTAATTTTTTTGCTTTAAAGTTTTCACACCATATATGCCCAAAGAGTAGCTTTAAGGCACAAAAACTTTTACAACTTTTGATCATGTGATTAGAAAGTTACTCTATCATATGTAATTTTCATTAATCTTTGGAGAAATTGGAAATCTCAAAAAAATCTCAAAATATCACATTTTATAAAAATGAACATTTCAATTTAATTTCCTAAATTTATTTTCATATAAAAAACTTTGAAATATTATATTTTGATTAATGAGATGGAAAATATAAAGATTTTTAATTTATCAATAATTGTGGGATTTGTATTCTAAAATAAAGTTAATTTTTTTTTGTTACTCAATTTCAAATATTGTTGAAGAAGGAATAAGAACATTGGATTTACATCAATTATTACAACGTTACAAATTATTCATGATTGGAATTAACATTTCTAAATTCTATAATTAAATTTTAAAGAACTTTGAACTTTAAATTATAACAATTAATCCCTTGAAGATGTTAGTCCTTTAATGAAAAGTTATAAACAAAATGGAGATAGGTATTAGAAATTATTTTTTATAAATTCAACAAACTTTGGAGGTTGTTTTGGCATAGTAGAACTTTTTTGAAAGCATTTTGAACTAATAAAGTTGGTAATTCAAACAAGCTTTCACCTCCAAACTTCCATTTGAGGTTTGGAGATTTTATTCAAAAGTTTTGGACAAATTTCAAAAAGAGGTTGGGAAATCATTATTTTTGACATTTTCAAACATCTTCTCTGAAATTTGTCCATAACTTTTGATTGGAGGATCAAAACTTCAAATGAATTATTGGAGATGTTTAAATTTCAATACTTCTCTGAATTTTGTTTATAAATTTTGATTGAAGAATAGGAATCTCAAATGGATTGTTGGAAATGAAAGTTGGTTCGATTTTACAATTTTTTTTTGTTCAAAGTTTTTTGTAAAAAGTTCATTTATTATGTGCAAATTACCTTCAAAGTTTGTTGACTTTAATGGACACCAAATTGTACGTGAATACTTAATTTTAAAAAAAACTACATTATACAATGAAGATTCCAAAAGATTCCAAAAATGTTCAACAAAAATTTGCTGATTTCGTCACTGCATTATCCAAATGAACAAAAAAAATGTCACTATTAACAAAAAAATGTGAAAATGAATATTGCAGTACCCAAATCAACAGAAGTATATTGATTTGAATGTCATTTTCTAGTAGTGGGGGATCAATGGTGTGGTTATGTTGGCCCGACCGAAATGTCTGGGTGTTCAACCAAGACATAGGCCTCAAGCCAAACTTGAATAGATGATATGAGAAGTTGCTCTTGACCACAACAAAACAACCTAGTACAAAACAACCATCCTCACTCACAAACATTCAACCAAAGCACACAAGTTTCTAAAGAAGTTCGATAACATGTGGCTCAGATTTCCCTATTTTGTAATTTGACACCATAGAGTAGTGATATGGAATTTGAAGAAGCCCACTTGTGGGTTGTATATGTAAATTAGGCTCTCTTGATTTGTTTGGTTGCAACTTAATTTCTTATTTGTCTCCAAGGCTCTACCCTCGGCTTTGCCGTCGTTTGTTCTTGTCTCAATTTCTAGAATAAACTTTGATTTTAAGAAAAAAATGGGAAATTATTATGAATTGTTTCATAAAAAATGGAAAAAAAATATCAAAAACAATATATGCTTAAAAAATCTGAAATTGTCACAGCAAGTGTACACTTCAATGTAGAACCATGTAGTGAAAATAAAGGTATTGTGTCATTCTAAACTTAAAAAATAAGCAGTCTTTGGTTATAGGCCTAAAATTCAAGTAGCAATAAAAATTTGAATTCTAGAAATTTTCAAATTAGAGTAGAAAGTAGACTTGATGAAATTCATTTCATTAATGTATCTCAAATTCCAAAAAGTTTATTTTTACACCTAAAATTCAAATAAAGAGAATGAAGTAGAAATTGCCAAAATACATTACAATGTGATCCATGGATTTTCTTATGTAGGATAGTAAAAAAATTTACAAGGAGTATATATCCAACACTTTATATTGAAAATAGGTTAAAGCAACTCTCTTAAAAAGATTAGATGAAATATTTTTTCATCCTTGAGGCCTTCCTAAAAATCATCCAAAGGACACAAAAAGTCTTCTTATGCATTTTACTTGGGGTTAATCCAATAAGGACACCTAAAACTAAAAGTGCTCAATGATTTCCAAGGAAACTTTAGAAACTTTATCTACAATTTTGATAATTTTTAGTAGACTACTTTGGTTTAAATTCTCTTAGAAGTGTTAATCCCTAAAATTCTTTGGTTGTATCAAATAAATGTGCAGTTGAAGAAAACAAAATATTTTATGAAAACATTTGAATAATAGTTTTATTTTATTTTCATTCTTGAATTGTTTTCAAATAGAAAACAGAATAAAAACACCCAATTGCTAACAACTCAAAAGAAAACTAATAAAAGTTCATTTCAATGGTTAGTAGGCAATTTACACCCAATCTTTTGATTTTTCCCTTAAATTATTTGAAATTCAATTCAAGAAACAACTCCATATGTTTTTTTGGTTAAGAGAATGTATAGCAACAACTTGCCATAACTTTTCATCAATCAAATTAGAATGATTGAAAGCTTTTTACATATGAATACACCTATGGAATCAAATCTAATTTAACTTCTCAATTACCTAATTGCCCAAATGTGCTCTCCAAACCAAACAAAGTTATAACTTTTGCAATACTTATCAAAATTATACAAAATAAAATTGACATCAAGAGGTGATGAAACACTATTATGAAAACTAGTAAATCCAAAATCATGAGAGCATGCCTAAAAAGGGACAAAAATTCCAAAATGGTCAATGAAAGGCTTGAGGGCTTAGGTTATACAATCTTATATAGAATACATTAGCATATTACATTAAATTCTTGTAGAATCCATTGTAAGTTAGCTTCTAAATTCATTCTCATTTTGAGTGCAAAAAAACAATGATTATGTCACTTTTGAATTCAGATTTTAGATGGCTAATAAATGAAAAATATAAATATTCAAACTACAAAATTTTCATTCAAAATTAGTACACATATATACACAAAATTTGAATCCTAACTCTTTACTATTTATAAAATATAGTGCTCAAAGTACCCAAAAAAGTTTACTAAGAAAATATATCAACTTCATTTTGGAAGTTTTTATTAATGAAAAGATGACATATATGATTTTTAGAGATTGTATCACAAGTCACAAGGACATTTGATACTTTGAAACCTCTTTGACATTACATGGTTAAAAGGTTAAAAATGGTCTAAAGACATTAGTTGACTATATTTGATAAGCTAACTTATGAGCTTGTTTTTAGAGATCCTTGTTATCTATTCTCAAAATGAAAACTTGCCCTCTATTTTGTAGTTGGTTAATTTTGTACTTTCATTACTTCAAAGTAATTGGTGGTCATTGATTCGAAATATGAAAATAATTCTATATATGATATATAATGAATTTAAGCATACTTACCAAGGGCCAAGCATTTAGGTTGGTTCTTTTTTTCCTTGCTAGTAGAAAATAAAATCTAAATTAACACATTCTATTACTTTAGACAATTTGATTTGGACATTATTTTTATTGGAGTATTTGTATCTATGATCATCACTAACCAAAGAACAACACCTACACTAGGCCCAAAACTTGAGACTAAAACCTAGCATTAGAGAAAATTTGTGACTTCAAGAAGGCCGCCAAACTTTAGACCAGTTCCCTCCAAAGTTCAAATAGATTTTTTTTTTAATTTAAAAAAACAAAACAAAATCTAAATCTAAGGTGCCATGTTAAATTTCGATCAATTTTTTATTTTTATTTTTGGTTCAATTTTAGTAGCCTTGAAGAAGCACCATTTTTTTTCAATGATATTGATGAGACAAGATGTACACAATCAAAACATAAAAGCCTAGGAGAGCCTATTGTCAATTTTTGGTACACATAAAAACATTCAACTTTGAAATGTCATAACTAATTCATACAAAGTCCAAATACTGCATACTAAAGTGCATTGGAGTCTCCTTTCGCTTTCCAACAAGATCCAATAAAAATCATTTATGTTCAATAATAATAAACATGCTTAGTTGCTAGTAGTAGTCCCTCAGTGCCGGTTGGCAAGAAGTCCGTGGGCAAGACGGAGCCAAAAGCATGAGCGAAGTTGACAAAGGCAAGGTCTGGTCCAAGTGTCAACAGCCAGTCAGCACACAAGACGTGGCCTTCCTCAGAGCCATCCTATATTGACTCCTCACACTTGTGGTCACCCTCATGGTACTACTGCCACCCCTCGCCCCTAAAAAGACCTTAAACCCTAATTTCCCATCCTACAATCGTATGCTACTTCCTGTACATTATCTTCCTTTTTGTTCGTTTCTACAGAATCTGGGTTGCATTTCAGGAAATACGGTGTGTGGGATGTTTGTCAATTGCAGATGCGTAGGCATTGACTCAGGAATGTAGACGTGCTGCTCCTTTTTCCTCGTCTTTCACTGACTTTGGAGACTTTTGACGCCGCTGCTGTTTGACTGCAGAATCCGCTTGGTGGGTCCGACCTCTGAGGTGGGTACGTTACAACTGAAAGATAATTCGATTGATTGTGCATTGTGGCGTTGGTTCAGTCGCTTCTGTGTGTCGACGCGTTTGCCGGTTTTGCCGTTTTGGGTGGATTCGGAATTGGTGGGGAACTCGTGGCGGGGATTAGGGTTGGGGAGTTGTGTGTCAGAATTCGAGGGTGGTGGATATGTGGAGACTGCACGAATTGTGTCGTTGTTGGCGAGATTAATCGACTATGGCACTGGCTTTGTCTGCTTCCGCTGGAATTTGGTCGTCGTCGCAATCTGCGACGCCGGTCTCGAACTCTAAGCAAATGAATTCTCGACCTCGTCCTGTGCACCTCAAGGCATTTGCGCCTATCTATCAGCCTGCTCCTCTCAAGTCTAGCGATCTCATCGCTTCGCCTCTACTTCCCAGGTACGCACTTGGATCTTTTGGCCATTGGGGGCATGCTCAACATACGATTTCGTAAATTGGGGTCTTAAGTATCCGATGGTCTGTGTTCCTCCCTGAGTGCTTAGGACACAGAGGATACTATTTGCGTCACTTGAAGCAGTCTAAGTTCTGAACGAGTGTGATTTGGGGGGAACGAATTTATGGCTGTGGTGAGGTTTTTGGGTACAAGAGTGAATTCTTTTGAGATTCAATTTTTATCGCTGTTCTCATGCATCTCTGAAGTGGGAAGTTGTAGACCACTATAAGTGATAGGCAACAAACCTGTTTCCATTGGAAGATCGGTGGCCCTAGCCAAGTCGTGCTTACACTACGTGCTACTAAGTCCTACGAAGTGAATTGGAAGGGATGAGCTGCTGTTGGTAGTAGAGGTCAGTTTAGGAGAGGGGTTCAGGTCCAAGTGATTGACGTATCCTCTACCTTAATTCGCGCCTTTAGTATTTCAGTAGTAGGTGCTTCCTACATGAATTGCATCGCACAGGACCTCTTCTGCTGCTTCTGTGTCCTCTTGTTGGAACATTTGTGGTACGGAACTATGTGACAGTCTCTTCACGTATTGGAACTGCAAACCCCGGCACTAACTAGTGACTGCGGTCAGCAGCAATGCAGGTGTTGAATCTGACACCGAGCCCCTGACCTTGTCTTTCATTCGCGAGTCGCTAATACGCCAGGAGGACACCATTATTTATGGACTGCTTCAACGTGCCCAATTCAGCTTCAATGCACCTACTTATGACCGAAATTCATTCATAATCCCCGGATTTCAAGGGTCCCTGATTGAGTTCATGCTTAAGGAGACTGAGAACTTGCATGCCAAAGTGAGTTGGAAGCTCCTTAGTTTCATATTTTATATTTTATGTGAAAATGATTGCAATTTCTTGCTCTTGTACATGCCTTTGGATTTCAGAAAACGGTTTGTTCACAGGGGAGGATCTCATTTCTTCTTCATGATTGAGCAGGTGCGGAGGTATCAAGCACCAGATGAACATCCTTTTTTCCCTGAGGACTTACCTCAGCCTATTTTACCCAGCCTTCCGCTGTCTAAAGTAAGGCTTGATCTGAACTTTCTACTCAAAATTGTGTTTTCCTTTATAGTAGACTTGGTAATATTTCATAGAAGAGTGGAAGACCTAGGTGGGAGGAGTTGGGATTGACAGAGTAGCGCTTGCAGGTGCTCCACCCAGCTGCAAACGATATCAACATCAACCAAGCTATCTACAGCATGTATCTCGAGGATCTACTGCCGAAGCTCACCTTACCAGATGACGACGGAAATTACGGCTCAGCATCTGTTTGCGATGTGCACTGCCTTCAGGTGTCATGAACTTCAGATTCTTCTTCTTGTTTCCAATTCTAATTGAACTTGGGTTGCAGAATTTCAACGATTCACCAATTTGAGCATAAAATTGGGAGGCATATTTCTTTTCTTTGGAGAGTATTAACATTGACATTTCTTCAGGCACTCTCGAAACGAATTCACTACGGCAAGTTCGTCGCTGAGGCCAAGTTCACAGAAGCTCCGGAGAAGTTTGAGCCCCATATCAGAGCGCAGGTGTGAAAATCGCATTGCCCTTTCTTTCTTGTACCCAAAAATAATTTTTGTTCCATTTACTATTTTTTTATCTCGTAATTACTCAATCTAAAAGTAGATTTCCACTTTGGAAGCGAACATGGATTATAGTAACTTCCAAACATATTTTTATCATCACAAGGTGAAGGGTGTACGTTTTAGTTTGCCTCCTTTAAAGCTTCCTGAATGATTCATTTCAAATTTTCAAGTATGGAAGCAGACGCTGTTCATTTCATTTACTATTTAGGCACTTGAGGGATTCCCTCAAGTCCCCAAATAGCCAAAAGTGGCTGCCTCCGTATCTATAGGACTTGAAATGACTTAAAGAGAAGTTTCCAGGAAAGTATCGAATCTATCAATAGAAAGAAAAGATTGATATCCCTCACTTTTTAACAATAAAACTACGTTTGAAAGTTACGATTCTCCACTGTCTACTTCCAAAGTGAGATTCCTGTTTCTTGCTTGGGGTTAATTGCAACTGTGCTCTAGATTTTGCACGTCTTCTAGTCCGTTGTTTGTGAGGTTGAGATGTTGTGCAATGATAGGATGGAGAGGCAATTATGGGGGAACTCACCTTCAAGAACGTAGAAGACGATGTGAAAAGAAGAGTTGCAAACAAGGCCAGGGCTTACGGTCAGGAAGTGAATGAGCATGGGAAAGTGGACAATGCAAGATACAAAATCGATCCTGATCTTGCAGGTGCTCTCTATGAAGATTGGGTCATGCCTCTGACAAAGCAGGTCCAAGTGGCCTATCTTCTTCGACGTTTGGACTAGATTCTTTTTCTGAGAAGTTAAGACTTTTGCAGGGTATGGGTATTGTATTGAAAATTTAGTCACAATCTTTTCAGGAAGGGTTCATTTCTTTAGAATGTCAACCTGGAATTAGTGAACAGTTCTCTGGTTTAGATAGGAAATTGAATGCACAGACATGATATTCACTATATTGCAATATCTTGAGTGAAGAGAATTTCATCTCGGCTTTGCATGTGCAATACAAGCCGCTACGTTTAGTGGTTCATGTTTGTACTCTCATAGATTATTGATCCGACACACATAAGGTGAAAACACCCAAATCCGTCCAAATAAGCAATTCAGCATAGTTGGAGGCAGTTTTTTTTTAAGGAAAAAAAACATTTTTGTGGTAATAGCAATTGAAAATCATGAATTTTAAAAAAAAATAGAATTTTTGGATAAGATATGCATTTACGAAGAATTTTCAAAGTAGAACTCCTTGGGCCATTGAAATTGTCATGTAGCATGCATATGGTACCAAAATCTAAAGAATTGATAGTCAACCAATTTTAGTTTAGTATATATGAGAATGGTAGAATTGTATTTGGGGGGATACTTTCAGTAAAAGTCTACCTTTCAAGAATGGGTACATGGATGTTTCAAGGTGTTTTAATTTATATATACAAGTTCTCTTGTTGCATTTGGCACCCTTGATTTTACTTCCATTTGCAACATTATGTGAATTGTTACAAAAAAGAACGATGTACGAGGAAAAAGTTTAGGAGTCCATTAATAGTTTTCATCATAACATAGTCAACCAATCGTAAGTTTCTTTTGGCATTTTATAAAATAGACGACACCTGGTGAATGTCATTGGTCCAAGCCTGTCAAGTTTAATTGTTGAATTAATTTATCTGAAGTCCTCCAAGTATCTTAGAGAGCAATATACCTTCTTCTATATAATCTTGGAGGAAGAAAAAAAGACCACTAACCAATGTAATAATTCATGTAAAATGTTGTGATGAACTTTAACCAAAGGCTTTGAGATAGTTCAACTTTCTAAGGTTGTTGAGATGTTTTAATTCTTGAAGTCCCAAGGCCTTTTCCATCCAAAAACATACACAATTGTTGCCATTTCTATTACAAAAAGAAAAAAAAGAAATTTTAATTTTAAAGATTTTTTTGGATATCTATCAATAGGATCTTATACTAAACTCTTAGTAGAAGAATATGTGGAAGAATTTCAAAAACTTTGACCACATAGATTGCAAGATATTGCATTTAAAATGCAAAAACAAATTTTCTTGCATCTTGCTCAACTAAATGTTTTTGACTTTGAATCTTCTAAACTTAAATTTTTGTGCTATAGATTTTGAATTTCTTATTCTTTTTGTTAAAGAATTAAGTTGAGAACAACAATGCTAGTGTGAGCATGGAAATGCAAGCATATAAGCCTCGAGCATAAGTAGATATTCTATAACCATTGAAGGTTCTTATAATATAAACATCTATAATATAGGAATCTATAACAAAATTACATTGTAATCATGAAAGGTTTTTGTAATATAGACACCTATAATATAGTTGTGTAGTCTTCTAGGCTCACAAGCTCATGGTCCTAGGTTCACATAAGGTAGCAACATTCATAACTGTTACTATACCCATAATTAATTAGTAGAGTGCCTTGAAACTGTCTCCAAGAGTACCTTGAAACCGCCACCCATTCTTAATTGTGATTGGTAGGCTTTGAATTTTTTAAATTTTGTTGTGAGAATCAAGGTAGATTTACTAGAATGCGGTTTAGGGTGCCCTAGTGAGTTCTACTTTGAAAATTCACAAAAATTAGATGCCTTGTCCAAAAATTCTATTTTTTTTATTTTTAAATTCATAATTTTCAATTGCTAATATTATAGAATTATTTTTTCTAAAAAAAAGATGCCTTTAACTCTACCAAATTGCTTATTTTGACGGTTATGCATGTTGCTACCTGAATAGCATCCTTTATTGAAGATTGAAAAAAAACTAAATCAGCAATACCTTTAAGATGGAATTGAAACAAACTAATCTCAATGGTGAGATTGTTTTAGTTAGAAATTTTCACCATTTGAAACTTTTTTTTAAATTGTGAGGATTGAATTCAGAAGTGAATTTTGAAATTTATTATTTCAAAAAGATGCTTTAAGTTTGTGAAAAACAAGATTGTCCATAACTTTCATATAAAAAATTAAAATGGAATGAATCAAAGCTTTTTCATGTAGATTAAAATACAATCTATGAAAAAAAAAATAATTAAAATTTTTGGGTAGAGGAGTTCTACTTGTTAAATGAAATTTGGAATTTTCATGCCATAATTTTTGGTCCCAAGCATTGATTGAAAAAAAATGATACTTCCATATAGTTCATAAGTTTTTCTATCTTTACAAAAAGTTTTAGAAAATCACAAAAAATATTGAGACCATAAAAATCTGCTTAGAATTCATCATGTCCCCTAGAGGATAATGACACTACTAGAAAATTCATGATCAAAACAACAGAATTTCAACTCAAATTTGTTGAATGATTCAGTCATTTTAGAGGTGTTGGTTTGAACAAAATCAAACTAAAATCTATTAATTTTTTTTGTTGTTTTGAACAAATCCAAAAAATTAAATTAAATTAAAATTTTTTTTTAATTTATAAAAAAATTTTAAGCAATGCCCGTTTAAAATCAAATTTTTTTTTGCTAAGGTAGTCGTCATATAGGTAAGGGCACCTAGGTAGCCCACTATGCAGGCAAAGGCTATTTAGGCCACTTGCCACATGGGCGGGTGCCTTCAAGGGGATTTGAACCTTGGACCTCATGTTTAGAGGTTCAAGGTTCCAACCATTAAACCATCCAAATACTTCGGTGACCATACAAGAATTAGAAATTTATATATTTAGTTTTTTAATTGTTTTTTTTATGTGTTTTGTATTTTCAACGTACTTTAGAGGTTACTTAGTCATGTAGAACACATTTTTTCAAAAAATTTGGAATAAAAAAAAAGTTGTAAATTCAAGCTAACTTTTCACCTCCAAAAATTTGTTTGTGATTTTGAGTCTCCAATCAAAAGTTATGAACAAAAATTAGAGAGGATGTTTGAAAATGTCAAAATAAATGTTCCTAAATACCCCTCTCTCATTTTTGTCTATAACTTTTGATTGGAGGATTGAAATCATAAAAGGATTTTTGAAAGTGAAATGTAGCTTGAATTTATAACTTTTCTCAGTTCTATAAGTTTTGAAATTTTTTATTCTACTATATGAGAATGGACTCCAAAGTCTACTAAATTGAAAAAAGATTGAATTTTACATGATTAATTTTTTTTTTAAATCATTATACTTAGATTCTCAAATTTTTTCAAAAAGATTCTAAAGATTCCAAAAAGATTCCAAAAAGATTTCAAATTCAACAAAAACTTGTTGATTTGGTCATTGTACTATCCAAATCAACAGAAAGAATTTGTCATTCTGTTGATTTTCACAGAAAGTTACAAAATGATCATTCTATTATTCCAAATAACATAAATTAGTTGAATTTCCGTTGTTTTGGTTGTGCATTTCTAGTAGTGTGAGAATTGAAGAATTAATCATTTTTGGAAGAAGAATCAGTTCAAACAACAATGACAATTTTCAAGCAATATTTGTATGCTTTGATCCGTAGCTTATATTATATATATAGTTATAATATGCATCAATCAATATTTATCAATAAGTTTGGAAACAAAATTTTAAAGTTCTTGAAATTAAAGAAAATTGGGGATGTTTTTGAATTAAATATTAATATTTTAAAATAAAATTTTGAAATATAAAATAATAATTACATAAATTTATTTTTATTTTTATAAATTTTATTTTAAGGATTTTTTTTAAACTATAAAAGTCAATTTTTGAGATGAAACGTACTTACACTTGTTTTTTATATTATTTTAACACCCAAAAGCTAAGAATTCATGTTGCAATCACAAGCACGTTCCATTATTGCCTCTCAAGTTTTGATTGTGACCACTATTCCCCTTCCCCCTATTGTAGCCCAAATCTCAATTATTCAAGAAGATTTAGTTTTATATAGAAGCATGATTATTATAGAACCATTGTTTAGGTGCTTCCAATTGGATGCATTAAAAATGACAAGCCAATTCTTGACCTCCAGGTTTTTTTTTTATAAAACATTATTTTTTTCAACAAATCAAATTCATTGGAATTTTGTACAATCAACCTCAAGAAGAATTAGCATGGCTTCTAAGTGTAAAGCAGCCCTTGAAAATTTCAGACCCCTTTCTTTATCTTTTTTAGATTTTATTGAACTGACCCAACTTCTTGGCCTCGAGGCCTTTACATATGGGAGAATTGGCTCCTATTATAATCTTATTCTATGAGTAGTTGAGGATGGCCTTCAATTTAAAAGAGGCTAAAAATTTGTGCAATCGACCTCAAGGAGAATTGATATGACTTCTAGGTGTAAAGTGGTCCTAATTCAAGCATTGGAGTTGATCGAGGAGCCGTACAAGACCATTTTGTTTTTTGGTAGGGATCCTCTATTCAAAGATGGAAAAGGAACCTTTACCTTCTAGTTTCATTTCCATCATCACTTGACACAATATCACACTAGAAAAAACCCACATTTTATGTAACGAGCTCTAATTTTTTTAAATGGATTTTTGGTTATGTCCAATGCAACAAACCCATGTTTTTATGTCAACATTGATGTTTGTTGGATGTTTTGTTGATATAAAAAAAATGAATTTATTGCATTAGACATCATCAAAAATCCGTTTTAAGAAATTAGGGGTCATCACATAAAATGTGGATTTCTTCTAGTGTCATGCATGCCCTCCAATGAGTGGTTGCTTCTTGCACCCCTTCTTTGGCTACAAGCTTAGCAAGCTCTTTCTTCTCACGTTCCATTTCCTTTTTCTAACATCAAGCGCATGTATGAAATGATTCACATGGCCAAGATAAGTTTGAATTATCCATTCATATTCAAAAGGGTTGTAACCATGCATCAAACACTTGTATTGTTTCCCTCTTGCTCTTGTCTATTGGGAGTCTATGACAACCTTAATTTTGACCATCATGTTGTCCTAATGTTCACAATCAAATGGTGGATAAGGATTTTTTTACCACAAGTGCAAGTCCTAATCATCCTAATAGTATTTTTTAAGGATAAAAATGTGAAATACAGTATGCAATGGCTTACCCACTTCCATAACTAACTCCAACATATATACATCTCTATAAAGAATTTCTTCACTAAAAATGAACTAATCCACCTAACTAGCCACTAAAGGAAAATTTGTTTAGGAATACCCAAGTCCTTTGTATCCAAACACCGCTTACAAAATCAAATTGAAGATAGGAGATGAAAGTGATGAGGAAATCACACTTTGTAAGTGGGGAAAAGCACTCATAGCCTCTTTTTCAAAACCTCAACCAAAATGGGAAAAAAATATATAGAAAAAAAATCCCAAATAGATAAATAAGGGAAGAATATTGCTAACCTAACCACATTCTACCAGCCAATCAAAATGTCTATTACCTATTTGTAGCAAGCAGAATTAAAAAAAGGGAATACCTTAAGGAGAACTTAAGAAAAACTAATGTTTAATCTAGTTTTAAGTAAATGTTAGTAAGACAACATGAGCAAAAGAGAACACATTGAGTATTGGTGTGAGTACATACCACCCAAGAGTTGGTCACTTCCAAGAGAAGGTGTGTATAAGGCCCCTTATCAAGTGGACTAGAGTAAAAAAGGGGTCCCATTGTAAACCTTGATGAGGACATCAATTGTTAGAAGTGGGAGAGGGTGTAATGCTTCCATGCCATGGAACTTGATGTAGGGGCTAGGTGCATGGTCAAAGTGCACTATGGCTTATGTTGAACTATGTGGACAGATTCCGGTTGAGTTCTAGTATAAGGCGGGCAGACCAATACTAGTGGTAGAAACACTCGTGCCATGATGGAATCTCGGTGCAAAAAATGACACCCTAGTAAAAACAGTGTCTCAATGGTGAAAGTCCACTTGTGACTTGGTGGATGCCGAAAAGAGTCACAAGGACCTGGGGGTGAGACAAAGTGAATTTCCAAGAGTTGGACTAACATGGTGCCAAAAATGTAACTTGCATTATGTTGTGAGAGTTTGTTTTTTTCATTTTTCATGAAGTGCCAAAGTGGCAATATAAAATATCATAGTGGTGCTCTAAATTTCAACATTCATCCACATATTCAATAGAAAAGATCACATTTGTACATATTACATGTCCATAATTCTATTTTCATCCACAATCATGCGAATTCATCCAAGGTTTTTTTAAAATTTGAAGTTTTTTGCCAAAAAACTTCAAGATTTGTTGCCATTTTTAGCCAAATTATTTTTTTCTAGTCCAATGTAGCACCAAAAAGCCAAAAAAAAAGAGCCTCGATTGTGATGTGTGACTAAGTTGTGTAGAGTGAGTGAGTGGCTACAATAAGTGAGGCACAAGGCATGACGTGCAAGAGGTGCATTACATATGCTATCCGAGCTAGCAACCAACCAACCTTTGCCTTGTTAGTAAACAATGTAAGACATTATAAGAAATTTGGGGCCTCCAGAGGGCCATTTCAATTCTACTCCTGAAAACCATTTCTGATATTGTTGGCTATTTAAGGCCCACAATTACAACAAAAATTACAAAGAAAAAAAGAATTTTGATCCTAAAATGCAAAAAAAGTTTAAGAAATTTTCTTATTTTTACAAAAAAAAAAGATTAATGACGAGGCACTCTCTCGACCACGTTGGATTTACGTTCCTGCAGCAGCTTCAGCATTCACGAGGGCTAATAACTAGCAGTCTTCTAGAGGCCCCAAATTTCTTCTAATGGATATGTGCCCTTCATCATTTTCCATGGACCCCATAATCCCCATACCACTTCCACATGACCATTTCTGAGACTCCCGACCGAACCCCAGACGGGCGAGTTGGTCAGTGTGCCCCGCCAACCCCGACGCCCCCACCCCGACCCCTGGCATGAACGGCCGAGTACGTACCCCGCATTCAGACCTGAAAAGCGAAAATACAGGACACAAGATGCCTCAGGATTTGAAACAAGGACCATCGTTGTCCAAGCCAGAGTCTCACCAAAGGAGGGGGAGTCGCTCCGGCTCCGTCTTCGGCTTGGGCTTCAGTGAGATAGTCAGACCAGTCACATGATGTCCCCTGGAGGGCTCCAGCTACGAGAAGACGGGTACCCCTATTGGACAAGAGCCCTGCTGCTTGGGAGTACAAGCTTCTGCCTCTTTGTTCGTTCAGCTACCCCCTGCAAAGCCCACGTGCCTTCTCAAGGGGGAGAGGTGGGGGAGACAGCCGAGGGGGAATTCCCATGACAACAAAGGGAAGTGGCAGAGGGACTTGCAGCTGCAGAAATGCATTGGGATCATGATCACATCCATCGTTCCATTACTTAAGGGAGCCGACCCATTTCCAACCATGGACCTATTCCTGTATTCCTGTCATATAGACTAAGGTAGAAATACCTACTTCGGACTAGCCCCTTGTAATTGCTTCTTAGGCTAACCTATTGTGGTTTACAACTAAATGCAATGGTCATTGAAAAAAAATTCTTGGTTTGTATCTTCTCGTCTATTTATTTCTCCTTTTTCTTGGCCTAAAGGGAAATGCCAAAGCTAACCACAATAGGTGAGTCTATGAAACTATAATGGGTCCAGGTATAAAATTCACTTTTATCTTCAATAAAATATTCATTTTTGAAAAAAAAAAAACACAATCATTTTTGTTGTCATTCTTCCATAATCTTGTTTTTGCACACATTGAACTCAGTTTCCCAGGACTTTCCTAAATCATCTAAAATACTTAAGTTATCCAAAATAGGTACTTCTACCTTATACTCTTTCCAATCAATAGGAAAAAGGGTGAAATTGATGATGGTACAATTTACAATGTAATTGTGGTGCACTACGATTGATTGCAATCTTGGTTGATTTTGGAACTAACTTGTGGTTGAAAATAGGAAGACCTATATAACAAAAACATGTCAAACAAAATCTTCAACTAAAATTTATAGTAATAAAATTCTAAAAAAATATAGAATCCCTCTTAACTCTATTTTTGTAGATGGGAAAATTTCTTTACTCAAGAAAACAACGCTTCAGATACGCAAAATTGCTTAAGTGGCCAAAAATGGGTCCACTCCCTTAGATCACCCCCATGGCAGGCGGATGAGGGAGACACAAGATTGAGCCACTGGGCGAGCTCTTCCAATGCGGCCAGGCAGTGCGGTAGTCAGTGCAAAACAAACACGGCAATAGCGTTTGACGGAGAAACCAAGAAAAACAGTTTACCACGTCACCATATTCTCTGATCATTTGCACAGTAGAAAGGGGCAACAAGTTTTTTTTTTTTTAAATTTAATCTTCAAACAATAACTTCAAGTTCCTTAAGACCACTTCTCACGTAGATTTGAATGCATTTCAAATTTAAGATTTGAATTTCAAGAAGAGAATCTCTTTATATTCATTTGTGATGGTAGGAAGCAGAACAACCCATGTGACATGTGTTAATTTTGACTTCACACTATGGATGGTAAAGCTCTTACTAACATGACATATCCCACATGAGTTGTTCTAACTCCTACCACCCCATATGTATATAGTGAGCTTATACTAGAAGTTCCTGGTACTACCCAATTTGATATTCCTGAATTTAAATGATTTAAAGAAAGAAAACTTTTCTGAATTTCAGATTGCTTATTAGAGTTTCATTTCTTCAAAGAAATTTAAAATATGCACATGAGCTCTTTTGAGTGTCACTACCTTGGAATCCGGGTTGAGAATGTCAGTCAAGCCCTTTACCGAGCCATGCTTGACACTCAGCACTTGACTGTGTACTTGGTTTGTGACATTCCATGAGCTGTTGTGCGGATGCTCTTAGAGCATGGCCACCGTGGGCGGCCAAATCCCCCACAGTGAAGCCAATTTGGTGAGCCTTTGAAATTATCAGGGCCCGGCGAGTAAGCTTACCACCTCCTCCACCATGGGCCAGCCTAGACAAGTTAGTGCCCCAAGTTGCATTGAATTTCAACTTGCTTTTTTTTTTTAACCTCTAAAGGATTAAATTGTGTTTTTTGGCTACATAGAAATTTTGGGCATGTCCGTGTGACTAAAGATTTTTATATTTTTGTCCCAAATTTTAACAGAAGGTGGGAACGAGAAATATCTTGCATATGCACTAAATTTCATGACATTTGAAGATATGAATCAAAAGTTATAGCCTAATATGTTAATTTTTCTTGTAACTAGGCAATTTGGGCTGATCAAACTAAAAAAATCACTTCTTTCAAAAATAAAAATTTGAAATTGATTTTCTAGAGTGATGCATACATGGAAAGCGTTGAATCATTCCATTTTGATCAATGAGTCAAAAGTTATGAGGATTTTTTTATTTGTTGGCAATTATGGATCCCCTACTCTATGATAAACTTTGAAATCCTTTATCTTATCCAATTTTTAATATTTTAGGAAAAAAATAAAATCATAGGATGTAGATTGATTATTACATCAATGTGACCATAAAAATTGTCATTTTTCAATTCCATATTTGAATGCTTAATAATTTAGTATTTTGAATCATTTTCTATTACTACCTACTTACTATTTTTCTTCTATAATCTATATGTTGCACAATTCTAAATTATTTGAAATTTTTCAAGCATGTGGCCAATTTGTCTAGGAAAAATAATCCAAAGAAGAACCATTATTTGGGTCATTTTTCCTTAGAAAAGTGAGTTTGTGAAGTGCAGCTCCTCTGCTTTTCACAAGGTAGAAAAAATGATTTTTATTAGTGAATTTGAATGCTTATATCTTGCAATCCCTCCAATGGAAATGTCTAAAATTTTTACCACATGCTTTTGATCCTATATACTACAAGATCCTGCACTGATATATGTCAAAAATAGTGTTTTTTTCAAAAAAATTGTACTTGTACTAAAAATGGCAACTTTCGAGCATTTTTGATGAAAACAATCATAGAACTATAGGATTTAATGGATAATGACAATCAAAGTACACAATACAATGACAAACATAGTACTTTTGAGCACACTTACGAGCAAAACTAAATGCAAAAGTGCTCTGACATCAATCAACCCAAGCTCAAAAAAAATTCCCCGTCCACTCCAAGTTCTAGTAATCCACCCATAGTTTGGTGAGCCCACTACTTAGAAAGTGTGCCTCATGCCATAGAGGAAACTATTATGACTCCCAACCCCTGCCATATGTGCCCCTGCCAAGTTGTGTGAGTGGAGGTGGGCATGCTATTACAATGAAACAAATTAATCTCCACCAAAACATGGCCAAAATGGCACGCCAACATTGCTTAGGGTAGATGTGCCATTAACCGGACACTACCTAAAACTGAATACAACCCTTCTTCCATCAACCTTTCATCCAAATAGAAAGATCATTAATGACTTTGTGGGAACAACAAAGGAACATTGGAGAAACATTGGGGAACGTGGGTGTACTATTGCATGAATACATCATCTAACCATTGCACACTATGCCGTGAAGGGTTGTTGGACATTTTTTTATTTATCAAAATCAAAGCTTTGTTCACATAATTTGCAATTGCTTTGGATATATCTAGTTTCATAGTTTGATGTAATTATTTTACAAGCCTCCATTTGACATGGATTGTAAGCATCAAATTTCAAGGAAAACAGACATCAATTTTGTGCGAAAGAATGTTTCAAACTTTGCTTGTAAGGTCATTGGCATATCTACCTTAGATGGGGCTCATTACATTATTTTCAGTATATGTGGGATGAATGGGGTTGGTTCCCTAGTTATGCCCAATGTCATGACCTAACAAAAGTTGAATTTAATCCCTCACTGTCCCTTGAGGACCAAAAGTGTCCTCATGTCACTTAGTTTCAAGTCCAATTTAAAGTGTTGTAATTTTTGTATTTGATGTCTGAATTCAATAAAGTTTGTTGGAGAATTTGTGCACTCTCTTCTAGTTTTTGTGGTAAAATTTTTAGATCAAACCAAGTTGTATTGATTTTTTTGTAAGTCAATTGAAGTTCACAAGTTCAATTTGAGTTAACCAAACCACATTTGATGTTTGCAATTTTGGAGGCTTGTATCTCCATGCAATATTCATTTTCAATAAAAATTGGTTGGGTTATGAGTTTATGTTGAAGTCTAGTTATTGTGGTAAGACTTTCATGTCACTTCCACTTGTTTTGAATGTTTGGGAGCAATTAGAAGTTCAAAATCCTAATATTTTTGGATTACAATAAACTTTAATAGCTTATTTCTTTTTAATGTAGTGTTTGTTTTCAATAAATAAAAATTGAAAAATTTGCGCATACTAGTCTAGTTTGTGTGGCTAAAATTTCATATCAATCCAAGAAATTATAAGTGACCAAGAATTGTCTCAATAGAAGAAGGTTCAACTTCATATGTGTTTTTTGAAACTTTTGTTGTAATTTTTTTGACATTTCAAAGTCATTTTGCAAAGGCAATAAGCCAATTGAAGGATATATTTATTTCACCAATGCATTTGTATAATGGTTTTGAATCACTTTAAAGTTTAAAATTTTTTCATTTGAATAGGTTTAGAAACCAAATTTCACCTCCAAATGTGTTGCTAGGAAAATTTCAGCATTCTTTTTCAACACTAAAACATGATAATTTTGCAATGTATGTTGTTGAATGACTCCAAATTTGATTCACATCATCTACAACACATACACTATAAGATTGTGTGGTTGAGATTTTTATACCTTAATGACATTTACATCTATAACACTTCAAATGCAATGATGTTTTTAAATCCAAAAAGGCCTTAGACCTTTAGAAGTCAATCAAAGCAAATGATGAAATTAGATTGTTGTTTGGTTCTAGGGAGTTGTTGTACATTGTCCTGAGTTTCAGGGTGACTATTTGCTACAAAGAAATAGCATCATGAAAAAAAAGACTAAAAATATGAGTTCTTTTTCTTGAGATTCAGGGAACCATTCACCAACATAGACATCCCTAATGAAAAGTGGCTTCAATCTCATGCATTACTGTTCACCCATTTGGGTGAGGCATCACTGGCAATATTTTTTTGTCTCAATTTGTTGGTTTTGACCAAAATGCAGAATGATTCCTTTTGAGAGCCAAGCTATCCCACAGGGGATCGGGGAGGCGTTACCCCTCCAGTAAAGCTTAAAGCTTTTGGGTTGCAGCTTGCCCCCCCCCCCAAAAAAAAAGAAAAACTTTCTGTTTTAAGAAAATTTGTGGGGGGTGTCAAGCTGCAACCCCAAAGCTTTACCCGGGGGTAACTGTTCCTCATTTTCCCTATGTCCTAAGGGAGTTGGAGTAGTTACCTTACTTAAAAAGCAAGACACTGCACTAAAGAGCAAATTTACATTGACAAGGATTCTTGTAGTGTAGGTGCTGCCAAATAAGAAATAAAGCATTGACAAGAGAATGCTTCCCAAAATTCAAGCAATAAGTCAAAGCAGGTACAATAGGATGGCATTCATAGCTTGATTTTTGAATGCTTTACGGTGAGTTTGGAAGTTAGCATATACCTTTGCCAAGGCATGGACTACAAAAGGAGTTTTCAAATTACTTTCCAATCTTTGAATTGCTTAAACATGTCAATTATGGAGGTGACCATTTTTTCACTTTTGTACAACCATCAAGTAAGAAGTGTAGTAAATTATTTTTTCATTATTGGATTTGAAAATCACCGTACTTTGTTATGTGCATACAAATATCTATTAATTCCATGTGGGAATAATGACCTCATAGGACTTAGAGGTGACTATTATTCTCCATGTAATAAATGTTTCATTAGAATGGCGGTATTCCACAAACTTGGCACTTTTAGGTTTAGAACGTGCAAAATAGTATGCCTATCCTAGATTTCAAGGTTTCAAAGTCTAAAATCTATACTAGTCTTACAATTTTTTTAGAAAAATGGCAGAAAAATGGTGCCATTTTAACGAAATATTTGTTATGTGTAGAATTCATTTCCTTTTACTTGTACTTCATTCCTTGAACAATAATTATATGTAAGGATGGAAGTAGTTAGTAGATAACAAAATGTATAATCATTACAAGCTATGCTAGCCATCCTTAGGAGGTACGATAACTTTAACCTTTATATATAATATTGTCTTAGTATTTGAATGTACTTGTATCTAATCTCACATGTTCTAGTGAAAGACACTATATTTGACTACCCAAAATATGAATATGTACATGCCTATACAATGGACTGTTAGATACTTCTCATAGCCCTAATGCCCCACAAACTAGACAATTTGCATCAATCCGAAGCACAAGTATTCTTAAATCATGCCAATATCTAATATGGTTAATTCCCCTTGTTAAGTATGGATTTTTGCTCATTTCATTTCAATGACTATTGGTTCTCCATTCCCTTTAGGAGTTGAGTAGTATAAATTCAAATAGAAAGTTGTGACAATCATGGAAATAGCAACAATATGTAATAGAAACACAAAGAAAAGTATCCCCTAAAGGTAGTCTTTTTCTAAAACCGGCCATAGTAGCTCTAAAAGTGGTCATAACACAGAGGTACATTTTGCTTTCTTCAATGTACTAGAAGTGTACATTTTAGGAGGTAGTCGCTTTTAGTGATCTCTGCATTTCAACTTCAAAAATTCACAACTAATTTCACAAAGATCCAAAAAAAACATGGAACGACTTGAGTTAGATTCCAATTCCATTTTTCTCTACTGAAAATTGTACGCTTCAAGGAATCTAACTTCCCTGCAAAGGCAATCAGCTCTTAAATGGTCTGCTCTAGGAGCAGACTACTTTACCAACTCCCCGGCCGTCCATTGCAACGGCTTTGCAAGCCCTCGTTGCAAGCCTGCCATTTCCTTTAACAGGTTGGGACTTGGGAGTTCATAAGTAGGCATGGGAATTCCCCTGCCGTCCCTGCAAATTCAAAACAACAGGCGTACGTACAGGCACTTACTATACTAACTTAATTAACATGACAATGCTGCTCCGCCCAGCGCCCGGCGCCCGGCGCCCGCAGACTGCTCTTATCGAATCGAATGCAACCCGGCCACAAGTGACACAACGAAGGTTTTCGCGGGAGTCCAAGTCAAATGCAGCTAGCTAGAGATGACTTATTAGCTGTCGGCTTCGGCCTTGGCAGTTTGCTTTTCCAGGTCTACTGTATCTAAGTTATTGCGATGAAGTACGCCGGTACTGTTTCATTCGTGTTAATTAACAGACAGACACAGAAAACTACTCCTACTGTAACAACTGAACTTAAAAGCTACAGTACGTAGTTTGGTTTTGTTCGATCTGCTTGGCCGGGAACTTAAGGCGGCTGCACGCTGCGGTTGGGTGCATGGAGGTTGCGTGTTCTATCTTTCGTTCGTTCTGTAAGTACGTGAACAGCTAGCCAAGCCGTAGCTAGATCGAGAGAACCAATGAGCGCCGGCTGGGGAGCACCACTAAGTTAGGGACAGAGCCCACATGGGAGGGGTGTGCATCTACGCTGGCACAATGCACGGCAAGGCTAAGATAAGCTCAGTTAAGTTAAGTTAAGTTAAGTTCGCGTCGGGGACCTTGCCGTGGCTTCCTTCCCGGGGGAATCAATGCAGCCTGGCCGGCCTGCACCCATGCAAAGGCTTGCCTGAAATAAAGACAGCCAGGAGTTGAGACGGCACAAGGACTTCACGCACGCACAGATCGACAGACAAAGATAGAGACACAGCCCCACGATCTTGCATGCTGTGAATTGAATCTTCCTTTGTATTTCCCCAATCACCTGTATCATTATATAGAGCACAAAGACTGAAGGAGGTTGACTCTGATCCCCGAAAGACCGCGCCGGTGTTATGGTAGTCTGCTCTTACAACGACCATTTAAGATCCGACTACCTTTTCAGGGAAGCTAACTCATTGAGATCCCGTTTCATTGTTTTAAAAAAATAAAAATAAAAATAAATAAATGAAGCAATTTTCAGTAAACTTTGGTAGGACGAAAAATGGAATAAGCATCTAACTCAAGTCGTTGCATACTTTTTTAGACATGTGTGGATTAGTTACAAATTTTTTAATTTGAAATGCAATGTTCACTTGAAATGGTTGCTTCATGAATGTACACTTTCTGTACATTGAATGAAGCAAAATGTACCTCAATGTCATGATTGCTTTTGGAGCATAGTCCCTTTTAGAGTAGACTACTTTAATGAAGCATTTGATGGGAATGACTCAACTATCTTAACTTTGAAAGTTTCTTGGCTCAAAAATAAGAAAATACTCTCTAAGTTGCAAAATAAACAAAGCATTAGAGTGAACCTGGCATTGACCGGACAACACTAATCACCGGACAACAAACACACCAATTAGCGAATAGGTACCACACACAACTGCACACAATGCGACCTTTGGGAACACTTCATGACAGTGAGGGCTTCATGCTAATAGTGGAGCTTTGTGTTGTGTGGTCAATGGTTGTCAAACAATTTGGTATATATTTCAAATCCATTACCATTGCCATTGTATTGTTGTAAAATTCAAATGAAAAAACCTTTTCGCATTTTGTTTTTTGAAGGTGAGTCTTAATATGACGATTAAGAATCACACCAAATTTCAAAGCATCCAAGTCACTATTTGAGTGTGGAAAAGTATTTCAATTTTGCCCATGCGGTGATTGGAAGGTTTACCGTAGACAAAAAAGAGTTGAAAATAAAATATTATGCATTTTGAAGAACTTCTAAGCATAGGATCTCATTCTTGACTTGTGTTGCAATGACATATATAAAAAATTTGGGTCTTCAAGGCACTACTAGAGTGGGATCCGTACAAAAATAATAATTTTTGCTACTTCACTTAAAGTGTCTAAAACAATCTAAAAACATTTTGGATTTGAAAGAACTTTTGGAAGTAGGTCTCATGGACATAGATGGTGGATTCCATCCTTGATGCCCTAGTTAAGAGGTAGATCCTATAAAGAATCAACATGTTTTTTTCCTATGAAAAGTTCTTAGGTCTCCATGCAATGACAAAGTCATTTAATTGCCCCATGGTCATCACTACTATAATTAGGTAGACTATGATGGAATAATCACACTGACACCCATGTTTGAACTCATGGACACTTTACAAGTATGCCAAGGCTAAAGCCACTGAGCCGATGCCATGTGTGCCTTTCCATTATCATTGCTTTTAAGCCTTGTTGGCAATTTTTTGCCTAATAATTCATTAAGTACAAAAAATATTTAGGTAATCCAAAAAATAATATATTAAAATTGATATTTTTTTAAATATAGTTTTTAAATGTTAGGTATTCATTCAAGTTGTTATTACAAATTTTTGGATGGTTGCTACTACTTTTGTCAAAGGTGGCTTTATTTATCCAAGCTTTTGTCTTGACCTCCAAATCGTCTAAACTTTCTACCTTGTGTGTTAAGGTTATATTAAGTGTCAAGGTTTGTTGAGTGTGAGATATATTTTATTTGAGAGAGATTGTGCTTTAATATAGTCAAAATGGCAAGGCCAAAAACTTTGCAATGTATGTTTCTAGTTATTGACAAAGAAAAGATGCAATTGTGAAGAACAAGTTTAACTTCTATAAATTATGCAATAATTTTTTCAAAACTTTAGGCACACTTTTACTATCATTTATTTTTTGACCAAATTTTTAGGAAATTATGATATAGAGTACCAAATTAGTGTAAGGTAGGTGCATCTATAATTGCCTTTTATTAAAAATGCCTTTCTTAATATTAAGACATATATTAGTTTATGGAATCTTGTTATCAACTAAAAAAGATTCCAATGCACTTTAGCATAGATTTTGCTATTTAGATGCTATATGAATAAGTAATGAATTTCTAAATATTTGTCTCTAGGTGTATCAAAAATCAATAATTAGGCTCAATATGAAGACTCCCATATTTTGATTGTACATCTTGTCTATTGTATATTTTTTGTAGTACTTTTTGGTCTAAATGTAGATGTCACATTTTAAAGTGGTGTTGATTATGGACATACATTCCTTATTAGTTAAACTTCTATTCAATTTAATGAACATATTTGCACCTTTGTAGGTTATGATTGATACTCAATAGCTTTACACATATCAAGGCTTCTAAATAGTTTCTTATTAGTCATCCTTATATGTCAAATATATCTCATAAATAGTGAATTGAACAGTCATATGCAAAATTTAGGGGAACCAATTGACTAAACTTAGCATTGGTGGTGCCAAGTCTTGACATGGTAGGATTAAATCCTTGAAGAATTATTGCATGGATCTAAGTCATTTTTCAACCACTTTAGCTATGCCTATTTGTAGGGCATTAGTTTTGCATAACAATCTTGAAATGTATTGAATTGAACAATCATGCATTTTTTTGTCTAAGCATTACAAAGGAAAATGTACTACTTAAGATAATTTTGTTAGTAAGAGAATTTGAAAAGTGATGCAAGACACTATTAATATACTAATTCAATGAATGTAGAATGAGTTTGATAGAATTAGTGTGAATTTTTGGGTCAAATATGGATCAATTTTAAAATGAAAGTTGAATGAAATCTTGATAAAAGTTGGATGACGATCATCTTATTTAAGATAGTATGGAAATAGTATAGGTCATATTGAGTTGATTTTATCTAAAATACCATTAGCTTGAATATAATTTAGTGCATTTCACAAGTTGACATTATTCCATATTTAGAAGAAGTCATTTTGTTTAGTGTGGGACGCATTAATGGAATTAACTTAAATATCAACATTAGAAAAAACCCGTGTTTAAGTTGACAAATTTTTCTAAACATCTAATGTAACAAGCCGTGTTCTTATATCAACAATGGCATCCATTGTAACATGAAAGATGTTACAGCGGACATAATTGTTGACATAAAAATGCGATTTGTTTCATTAGATGTTTAAAAAAATCCGTCAACTTAGACATAGGAAAATCCAAAAAAGCATAGGCTCTTTCTAGTGCAAACATTTCTTCAAGCTTTGACTAATAGTGTTAAATACAATTTAAATTTAAAAATCTTCAAGAGCACTCCCTTGTTATCTCCTAAAGTTCCATGACTATGTTTGACCAAAATACATTGTGAAACTAGTATTCTTTGTATGATGAGCGAAACAAAATTGAAAATACTTTTACTATATATTTAATGATAAAATCTTGCATTGTATAGAATTACAGTAATTGTGTGGAAGAAATTTTAGAAAAATTAACCTTATAGATTGCAAAGTATTAGTGCATAAAGTGATTCTTTTTGGTACCTTGCTGTGTTAGTTTATAAGACTTTGAATCCTCTTAACATACCATTTTAGCACTTTAAAATTTGATTTTAAAATATATACATTGAAAAATTTAGTTGAAAGGTTGAATTTTTTTTTAAAACAACAACAAATATATCTATATTTTACTCCGAGGCTTGTGTATTTTGAAGTAATGATAGTATAACCGATTTGCACCAATTTTTGTAGAAAGTTAATATGTTTCCTTATCTAAAACAAAAGGGTTCAAAATATTACATAAAAAATATGAAACTAATATAAGGGGCACTTACATGAATTTCAAACACAATCGATAGTGTTATAGTCTCTTTAGAAAGGTGTCCTCACCACATACCATTTGACTATTAGTGAAATGGATGAATAGCATTTTAAAAATAGTGAGAAAAATAGTCTTTTTGATGGTGATACTCAAGTCATCTCTTCATATTTCTTCATTATATTAAGCCTCAAATATCCCCTCTTTGACTAAGTTTATATGAATTTTTGTTATGAAACTTAGTCTTCTATTCTAAAGGCCTCTTTATATGCTTGCTTGGTAGGCATAGTGATATAAGGGATGCTACATATAAGAATACCAATTCCACTTTTATGTGGATTTGGTGGGTAGGGGAGGGATACAATTAGAAGTCAACACGTACTAGATTCTTGCATTATTCACTATTCTCCATCAAAAGGTTTGTCCATTGATATTGGTTGAAAATTGAGCTACTCTTTTTTCCATTGTCCACCCTTGCAAGACAATCAATAGAGGCAATTTTGTCTTTTTGCTTGTTTTAGGTTCAAGTTTGCCCACCGTGGCAAGCATGTAAATAGGCCCTAAGAGCCTCCTTACATGTTCCTCCAGTGGATAGAGAGTGAAGGGGAGAGCTATAGGGAAAAATACCAATTCTACTTTTACGTGGACCTAATGCATGGGAGAGGAATACAATTAGGAGTCGACACGTATTAGATTCTCTCACAATCTGTTGGTCTTCATCAATGGAGTTGTCCACCAATATTGGTCGAAAATGGAGCTCCTCTTTTTTTGTTGCCCACTCCGACAAAACAATTGGTGGAGACAATTTTGTCTTCTTGTTTGTTTTAAATTCAAGTTTGCCCACCCTAAGTGAGGTAATTTGTAAATGGTCCATGATCTCTTTATTGGGCACATACAGAAAGACTGATTGGGGGTCTTAAAAATTGAAGTTAGGACAAACCTGTACTTTGACGAGCGAATGAGAAGGCTCTAATATTGGGGATGCTCTAATATCACACACTCTAACTTAACATTAGGATCCAATATACATAATGCTGCGGTGGACAACTGGACACTTGTGATTGGCCAGCTGCTAGCAGATCATGTGACCGGGAGTCTTTCTGCAGCCGGCACATAAAAGTCGGGTACAGTATCCAAGCGAGTGCAACGGGAGCCCGCGGGCCCCGCAACAATGGATGAAATTCGGTCCCCGTGATCTACAACGGACGGGAGCGATCTGCTCCACCAATGGATCGCCTCGCCGCGAACGAATAGACTCTCCTCATTCATCCTTCTGGATGAGAGTCGTCCCCGCCTTCCCCCTGTCTGACCTGGAGACGGAGTGGCGACGGACGCTAAAAGGAGTGATCATCAGCCGGGTAGCGTCGGCTCTCAGTGCGTTGCGCGTGGTCCAACTCCCGACTGATGATGATGGTGACGGATGCAATTTCCAATCTCCCGGAGCTCGCACTGGCTTTCACCGCACAGTGATCATGTCTTCTCGTGCACCGTTTTCCGAAAAATCTCGGGTTGGAGTGCAGAGGGAGCGTCAGCGGCTCGGAATTCACGACGAGCTTGGGGTGTGGGTGGTTTTGCAAGCTTGAGAGGCTGAGTGGGGGTGTGAGGACGACGGAGAGAGAGAATTGTGTGGTATGTTTAATAAGATTGGGGTTTCGCGAGGGGAGGGGATGTGGCAAGTGGTGGAGCAGGAGGGGTTGGGATTGGTGGTGAGAGCTTTTTGGAAGGGGAGATTGATGGTGATCAGTGTCGATTGAAGGGTGGAGACGCAGGGGCGGAGAATAAGGGTGGCGAGTTTGGGGAATGCTCTCGAGAGACTGGGTATTGAACAATGTGATGCTTGGGAATTGAAGGGGTGGTTTTCGAGGTACGAGATTTGACGAAAGGAGGGATTTGGAGAGGTTGAGATTCTAGGCTGCGGGGGGTGGAATTGGGCGAGGATGACGTCCACGAAGATGTCGTACTCGTCGGGGGGCTCGGTGAAATCGAAGCACAGCGTGCGTGTGGCGCAGACCACGGCCGATGCGAAGCTGCAGGCGGTGTACGAGGAGTCCAATGACTCGGGCGACTCGTTCGATTACTCGAAATCCGTGGGGCAAGCGGCGAAATCGTCTGTGCAGCAGGTGCCCGCGCAAGCGGTGACTGCGTACCTTCAGCGCATGCAGCGAGGCGGACTCACGCAGACGTTCGGGTGCATGATAGCGGTGGAGGAATCCACCTTCCGGGTTATCGCGTACAGCGAGAATGCCCCGGAGATGCTGGACCTAATGCCGCAGGCGGTTGCGAGCGTGGGCCAGCAGGACGTGCTCGGAATTGGCACGGACGCACGCGCGCTCTTCACCCCGTCCAGCGCGGCGGCCCTGGAACGCGCGGCCGCGACGCAGGATTTGTCCATGGTGAACCCCATTGCGGTCCACTCGCGCAGCTCGGGGAAACCTTTCTACGCCATCGTCCACCGCATTGACGTCGGCGTCGTGATCGACTTCGAGCCCGTCCGCTCCAGCGACAAGGTCATCTCCACGGCGGGCGCGCTGCACTCGCACAAGCTCGCGGCGAAGGCCATTGCCCGGCTGCAGTCTCTTCCGGGGGGCGACATCGGACTGCTCTGCGACGCGGTGGTGGAAGAGGTTCGCGAGCTCACGGGGTATGATCGCGTCATGGCGTACAAATTCCACGAAGACGAGCACGGGGAAGTTTTAGCTGAGATTCGGCGATCGGACCTGGAATCCTACTTAGGGTTGCACTACCCGTCTACAGACATCCCGCAAGCGTCGCGCTTCCTGTTCATGAAAAACAGAGTGCGCATGATCGCGGATTGTTGCGCTCCGCCCGTGAAGGTGATCCAAGACAAGGATTTGCGGCAGCCGCTCACGCTCGCGGGCTCGACGTTGCGCGCCCCCCACGGCTGCCATGCGCAGTACATGGGCAACATGGGCTCCGTTGCGTCCATCACGCTCGCCGTGATCGTGAACGACCAGGAAGACGACTTCGGCGTGCAACAGAAAGGGCGTCGTCTCTGGGGCCTCGTGGTCTGTCACCACACGTCCGCGCGCACAATCTCCTACCCCTTACGCTCCGCATGCGAGTTTCTAATGCAAGTCTTCGGGTTGCAGCTCAACATGGAAGTCGACCTCGCCGGCCAAACCCGCGAGAAGCACATTCTGCGAACGCAGACTCTCCTCTGCGACATGCTGCTTCGCGACGCCCCTATCGGCATCGTCTCCCAGTCCCCCAACATCATGGACCTCGTTAAGTGCGACGGCGCAGCTCTCTTTTACAACAACCGCTTCTGGCTCCTGGGCATCACGCCCACAGAGCCCCAGCTGAGGGAAATCGCCGACTGGCTCCTGGAGTGTCACCAAGAATCCACAGGGTTAAGCACCGATAGCCTCCTGGATGCGGGCTACCCGGGCGCCAATCTCCTCGGCGAAGCCGTCTGCGGGATGGCCGCGGCGCGAATCTCCCCCTCCGACTTCTTATTCTGGTTCCGCTCGCACACGGCGAAAGAGATCAAGTGGGGCGGCGCGAAGCACGACTCGGCCGAGAAGGACGACGGCCGCAAAATGACGCCCCGCTCCTCCTTTAACGCCTTCCTGGAAGTCGTGAAGCGACGCAGCGTCCCCTGGGAAGACGTCGAAATGGACGCAATCCACTCCCTGCAACTCATCCTGCGCGGTTCCTTCCACGCGCCCTCCGGCGAGGCCAGCGACTCCAAATCCATGATCCACGCGCGCTTGCACGACATGAAGCTGCAGGGCATGGACGAGCTCAGCACGGTGGCGAACGAGATGGTGCGCTTGATCGAGACTGCGACTGCGCCCATTCTGGCTGTCGACTCCGCGGGTTTCATCAACGGGTGGAATGCCAAAGTGGCCGAGCTCACGGGCCTCCCTGTGGGCGACGCCATGGGACGCTCTCTCATCAACGACCTCATTCTGGAGGAATCCGTGGACGCGGTAGAGCGGCTGCTGTACCTGGCGCTGCAAGGCGACGAGGAGCAGAATGTGGAGGTGCAGTTGAAGACGTTCGGGCCGCAGAAGGCCAAAGGCGTCGTGATTCTCGTCGTGAACGCGTGCTCCAGCCGCGACGTGCAGGAGAATGTGGTTGGCGTGTGCTTCGTGGGACAGGACGTCACGGGACAGAAGATGGTGCATGATAAGTTCACGCGCATTCACGGAGATTACAAGAGTATTGTGCAGAGCCCTAATCCATTGATTCCGCCCATCTTTGGGGGCGACGAATTGGGCTATTGTACTGAGTGGAGCCCGTCCATGGAGAAGCTCACCGGCTGGTTGCGCGACGAGGTAATGAAGGCCACCCCTATCTTTACACTTTCCTCTCGTCTGTTTGCCTTTCTGATGGCGAATGCCACGTGATCAACTTTGTTAAATGGGCACAAAATAGGGGGCCAAAGTGTGATATGTAAGTGTTGAAAAGCTCTAAGAACTGGTACTGGTATCGATTTTAAAGTTGTTAAATTTGTCATATTATAGCGATTTCAGGTGCTATCATTGTGACTTGTAAGTGCACAGAGATCTTTAATGTAGGAGTAGTGTTGATGTATGTCTACTAAATTGGCGAAATTTAGGGTGCCATATTGTGACCTTTAACTGCACAGAGCTCTGAAAGCTGGAACTAGTGTAGGTGTAAGTTTTGAGATTGGCATCTGGAGGAGTGCCCATTTGACGAATTTGATGTTCTAGATTTCTTGGAACATTCTTGAAGGTCAAAAGAGAGGTCCGTCCGGTTAGAAGGAAGGAATGTCTCTCGTTTGGATATCTAGGGAGGGTTGAATTCAAGAATGTCATGGTGTCGCATTGGGTGGTGATCTCATGAATTGAAAATGGAGAAGAAGTTCGGGTGACCAATTCATGAAATGCTATGCAAAAAGCCCTTAGAATTCATCCCTTTTTCTAGTCTTTTTGATAGTGAAAGATTTCGAGGTTTCTTTTTTCCTGCCGTTCTTGAAGGCTTGCTTTCCTTTGTTCCTTGTCACCTCACTCATTCTTGAAGTAACATTCTTTCCCTTGCTACTGGACATCAAGAGTTGAACCAGAGTTCATTCTGTCCGTGGTATTGGCAAATTGAATCTAGTCTGAAGATCCCTAAATGATCAGTTTCTGATGGTGAGTTACTGCGGCAGGTGCTTGGGAAAATGCTGGTGGGGGAAGTGTTTGGGATGCAACTCATGTGTTGCCGCCTCAAGGGCCAAGATGCAGTGACCAAGTTCATGATCGTGTTGAACAACGCTATGGATGGGCAAGACACGGACAAGTACCCGTTTTCCTTTTTTGATCGCGATGGGAAGTTTGTTGAGGCTCTCTTGACGGCGAACAAGAGAACGGATTCTGAAGGATACATTACTGGGGTTTTCTGCTTTCTGCACATTGCAAGTCCGGAGTTGCTGCAGGTCAGACCCTAGCTAAACCCTCCTTTCAACCTCCGTTCTCAGCTGTTACTAGGCAGGTTCGTTATGTGGAGAGTGTAGAACTACCTAAAAATTTGAAGTATTTCAGTTAGGGACTGACTCCCAAATTGCCACTGAACCAAATCGCCACCCTAAAGTCCTTGTCAGTGGTAAGTGGATACCATTTTAAATGACAATTTTAGGTCATTCACCAATGATACTTTGAACCTTTCTAACTTTTGTTTAATAACTTTTGTACAGTGTAACCAAAGAATGTATTCTTTGGGACCTTGGAACCCTCCTCCAGTTGCTAACTTGAACTTGCAAACATTTGAGTAGTGAAATTATAGGAAATGTGCTTAGTGCCAAGAGTACGATTTGAAGAGTTTCTAGCTTAAGTGTATCAGACATGATAACATACCCCACTGGAAGTTAAGGCCCAATAAAGGGTAAGCATTTTCATCATCAATTTAATTAGACTGGCACGATTCTGGGCGCCAAAAATTGACATTCAGCTACTCGAAGCTCTCAATCTGGGACTCGTGCACATTTACGTTTCAGGCCGCGAGCCAAGAAAAGTGTTGAAGTCGTGGAATTCCGCCAATTTAATGAAACTGACGTGTTTTTCTGGAAGCATTTATGGTCTTTTTGGTGCACTAATCTACTGTACTGTACAGCTGTACTGAAGTTTGGAAGTGTTGGTTGGACCATGCAGGCACTGACCGTGCAACGAGCAACTGAGAAGGTAGCGTTTGCTAAACTGAAGGAACTGGCGTACATCCGCCAGGAAATTAAGAATCCTCTCTATGGGATCATGTTCACACGCAACCTGATGGAGGAAACCGACTTGTCGGATGAGCAGAAGCAATTCATGGACACGAGTGCCGTGTGCGAGCGCCAGTTGCGGAAGATTTTGGATGACATGGACCTTGAAAGTATAGAAGATGGGTAAGATTCTCTTCTGTGCTGGTATTAATTCCATTGTGCGAGATGGTCGGATTCCTCAAGGGAGAATGTTGCATGAGATTGCCATTTCCAATGCTTGAAGATTGACTGGTATTATTCGCAAGGAGGTTATGCAATTGGGGGAAGTGAATCGAGGGAATACATACAATCGCCTGTCTGATACCAAGGGTATAACGTCAGCATTGATATATTGGCGGATAATCACAACTTGCGGCTCCCTTTAAACCTAATCTACACCTGTCCTAGTTTTTGTAGCTCTGCGCAGTTGGGTGTCACATTTTTATCACTCTGACTCACGCCAATGTCACGTAGATGATATATCCATACGAATACCCTATGTTATGCATTCAAAACCTTTGTGGTCAAGAAAAGGTTGCAAATCTCCTGTGAAATCATAGGGGTAATGCTGATTAAACAGGCTAAGTCCATAGATGATAAACAAAGGGTGATGTTTTGTCCAAGTAACTTCTCACTCATCCGTAGCAATGCTTGAACCTTCCCAAGCCAACGACCAAGTTGATGAAATTGAGGTGAACTATACAGTAGTGCAAAGATGGCCGCGTATTCAAGAGCTGTGGGGATGCCCACGTGCAGGTACTTGGAGCTGGAGACCTCTGAATTCGAGATGGGTTCCATGATGGATGCGGTGGTGAGCCAAGGAATGGTGACTTCGCGCGAGAAGGGCTTGCAGCTGATTCGTGAGACGCCTCGGGAGATCAAGAACATGTGCTTGTTCGGCGACCAAGTGCGTTTGCAGCAAGTGCTGGCCGACTTCCTGCTCAACGCCGTGCGCTTCACGCCTTCCTCCGAGGGCTGGGTCGGCATCAAGGTGGTCCCAACGAAGAAACGACTGGGCGGGGGCTTCCACGTCGTTCAACTGGAATTCAGGTAACGCTAGGTCACTTGGCACCCTCCGGCTTATGCTCTCAAATAGTCCTCGGTAATTGCTCCTTGTTGAATTCCTAATTGTACCTAATTGGGGACCCAACAGAACTGCTCCCTACCAATTCTTGTATGCATTTCATGTGCATCCTCTATTCATGAGAGCCATTCATGAAAGCCTAGGATCGGTTTTGGATTCCCCTAGTTTTACCACTTTGAATTCACAGTGTATTCATTCGGTGTCCTACAATTGCGTTTGAAGAGATTTTGCCTGATAAATGCTTGAGTCTCTTGGCTCTTGAGCTTTAGTGATTGTAGTGCCTAACCTCAATAGTTGGATCTTGTGCAATCATACTTAATTGAGGGTTTAAAAAGGCATCATACCACTGAAGGACAAGATTAGAGATCAACCATGAACTCCATATTTTCCAATGCTTAGTGTAGACTAAATAACTTGAGAGAGCTGGGAGGCTTGAGAATGGTATTGGACTTAACAAATGGATCCTTAGATGGATGAGATCTATCATTTTTGGTGGATCAGAGGCTCGCATTTATCAGAACGATTACGAGTTCTATTCTTTTGACGAGCCTACGAGAGGGTTATGCGTTCACCTTGGAACTTGGACTTGACACTATGATTTCATTTTTGCATTGATCTAAATGTCAATTTCGTTTAAATTGGCTGAATTTCACAATTTGAGCAGCTGCTTGAAACGTTAACCTATTTCAATCCTAGTTTTAGAGCTTGTTGCAGATTTCAGATGAAAGCCTCAATGTTTGGCACTCAGAATCGTGCCTACAGAACATGAAATTGAAGTCGTATTATAAGTCCAGTTCCAATTTCGCAGTGTTTTGAGCCCCTTTTGGTCGGTCTTGCAGAGTGACCCATCCAGGTTCAGGACTTCCGGAGGAACTCGTGCACGAAATGTTTGACCGCGGCCGAGGCATGACCCAAGAAGGACTTGGGCTGAGCATGTGCAGGAAACTTGTAAAGCTAATGAACGGGGAAGTGAAGTACATCAGAGATTCCGGCAAAAGCTACTTCTTGGTCAACCTGGAGCTTCCCGTGGTGACTGAAAGAGACGACGCGGGGAGTGTGAGGTAGGATTGTGATCTAGGTGCAGCAGATCGAAGTTTTTCCTTTGTATACCTTGTACACACTGCCTTTCTGCCTCTCCCGCGCCGCGCCGCAGTCTGCGTATTCCACTTCCAACTCTTCCGACAGCCTAATGTCACAAGAGCAAAAACGGTGGAATTGAAGCTTTGGATTTTCTCCTGCCAAATTTATGGAAAGCGTGCGAATATGGAACCAAGAGCAAATCAGCTTGGCAAGAGGCTTCAAGTGCTTCAAGTGGGTACACCAAGTATGTTGTTCCTACCAGCGCAGCGCAGTGAACCGACTCATCAGCTGTGTTGGCTTGTCGATATTATGCAACCAACTTTGGATCGTGATGATCTTGTGTATGTTGTGCGTACAGCTTCTAGTGGAGCTAGTTTTTAGAGTTGGGACAGACAGACAGACAGATAGACAGACAGACACACCCGATGCATTGTGTAAATCCGTTACAAAGTTAGTAAGTACTGGCAGCACTTTCCTCTGGCCCTTGTCTGGGTCCCCATGGCAATGATATTGATTTTTTCGGTACCGACAGAAAACTCGGATTTGGAAAGCTCTATAACGACTTTTCGCTATGAGATTGATTTTTTCTTTTTCTGGATTTCCTTTGGCGCTTGTTGGTTTCGACTTTCGAGTCAGAAGACTCATTAGGACTAGTCAATGCATAACAAAGATTCGCTTTGTGTACTTTCCATCGTGAAGCTAGTTTGAGTGAGGCTTTGAGCATATAGACTCTGCAGTCTATTTACACACATGAGGAGACTGTTCTGTACTCTCTTTTTTTAACTTGGATGCAGTTGACTTTTAGGATACCTGAAAGGAAGCTCATTGGCTGAAAGTTGCACGATGGTTAACTCTGGGAATATTCTAAAAATATCAGGAGCTGAAGAGCTTAAGGGGGTGGATAAGATGCTCTGTGATGAGATAGGCTGCCCATTCATGCTCATCAGTTCGGTATTCGGTACGACGCAAGTTATGGCAACGAACACATTCCTGTTTCGTTGATAAGAATAATGAGCAACAACTTTTGAGCCAGCAACTAGATGACCTGGATATGAGGTTACCTCGACCTCAAGATTCATTCAAAATAATATATTCAACATCTACCTTACATGGCTTTCGAAGGATTCCGAATATGTTCAAGGTTTCCATTGAGAAGAGAAGTTTATATATATATATATATATATACATATGGGATTGTAGGAGGTAGAGCAACCCATATGGATATCAATACTTTTAAAATAGGTTGTTTGTTTTGTATGGTTTTGTTTTATTTTGTTTGATATGTTGAAATCTAACAAACTGTGAGGTGTATGGCAGTGTTCTTGGTATTGTTGAAAAGCTCTTTGCCATCAAAGGGGTGCAAGGACTTTGTTTCGTGACATTTCTACTTATAGTGCAAAAGTTATTGAATTTCAAAGTTTTTATGAATCGGAAAATTAAATTAAATTATCCTTTATTTTGGAAAATTCATAACTTTTGCATTGCATGTCCAAATGCCACAAAACAAATTCTTTGCACTCCTTTGTGGGTAAAGCATTCTATTCATATCAATTTCATGGTGTTTGAACCAATGTGATGTAGAAGTTATGGATTTTATTAACCCCTAAAGGACCAAGGTCTTTTTTTTGCCAAAAAACACTCAAAACTGCCATTTCTATAGCAAATGTTTTAAAAAAAAAAATTTTAATTGTTTGTTTTTTCACGTCTAACCATAGGATCTTACACCTAACTAGTATGAAAATGTGTAGAAAAAATTTCAGAATTTTTGACTACATAGATTGCAAGATATCTACGTTTAAAGTAGAAAAAACAAGTTTTTCAGCACATTGTGGGATTAGATTTTTTTACTTTGAACATTTTTAACTTAAATTTTTTGCACTACAGAGCTTTGAGCTTTAAATCTTTATGGTATAGAATTGAGTTGAGAGTTTAGGAAAAAAAATAATAATTCAAAAAAACTTAATTTCTATTCTTTAAAAAATTGTTAAGTAGAAGTAGGTATAAATAGAAGGAAAATCTAAATTATTAATATCTCTAAAATGGAATTAAAATGCTCTAATCCTAATGGTGAGATTGTTTTAGAAAGCAAGATCAACCTTGTGAAACTTTTTTGGGGGAAAAATTGTAAAAATTGCATTCAAGAAATGAATCCTACAAGTTATTTTTTTAAGAAGATGCTCTAATTGCTTGAAAAACAAGATTGTCCATAACTTTCTCATAAAGAATCCAAATGTAGGGAATCAAAGCTTTCCATGTACACAAAAATTTAATCTATGAGGGAAAAAAAATTTAAAATTTAAAATTTAAATAAATTTTTTTTTTATTGCCCCCCATCCCTTGTTGTGAGCTTATTTGGCCATAACTTTTGTTCCCGGGCACCAATTGGAAAAAAAAATTATATTCCCATGAAGCTAATCAAATTTCCTATCTTGAAAAAAAATTTAAAAAAATCAAGAAATAATTTCAGCCCGTAGGTACCTACCTGCAATCCTATTTGTTCCCCAAAGGGTCAATGGTCCTTTAGGGGTTAATTAAAAAATTGAATTATTGAATTTCAAAGTGTGAAAATTATTGAATTTCAAAGTTTTATTAATGGATTAAAAAACGGAAAAAAATACTTTTACTTTTAGTATGTTGTGGCAACAACACAAGGCACACTACTATAAACTAAAATTAGTAGGAGCTCAATCGCTCATTAATAAGTCAAAAGTAGGAATTGTGTTTGAAGTAAAATTTTAGACTTCATTTAGGCATAGTATAATAAATCTTTTTAAGAAATTTTGAACTAATAAAAGTTGAAAAATGAAGATTTAGAGCCTTTAATAAATAGTTATGGATAAATTTGAGAGAAGGATTTGAAGGGAATTTTTTTGACATTTTCAAACATACTCTCTGAATTTTGTCTATAACTTTTGATTAAAGGATCTAAATTTCAAATGGATTTAGAAAAATGAAATTTATCTTGATTTCCAAAAATTTTTTAGTTCAAAGTTTCTAGGAAAAATATTTTCTATTATATCTAAATGAGGTCCAAAATTCTACTTCAAATACAATTTCTAAATTTTGACAATGAGCAATCAAACTCTCATTTTCAAATTATCCCATACCCTTTCAAACAAGGATTCTTGATAGAAAATAGATTTCATTGTAAAAATAAACTCTCTACTCTAGCTTATTACCAAATGCTAAAGAAACATTTTCTACATTTTGCCCATGAATTCTTTTTTAATGACAAATAGCCAAATGACATTGGTGTTTCTCACTAATTTGTTGATTTATATATTTTAGATCCTATAATTAGGTGACTTATTGCAGTTAGTTGTAGAGCACGCAACCCATTCTTGACCCCTACACCACACACACACACCATTTCCACTATGTAGACTTCACTATTTCCAATTAACTATGATTTATACTATAGCTCATGTAAAGCAAGACCAACAAGAGTTGCAGAAATGTCCCAAAAGTATACATTGTTAATATAGAATGAACACATGTATTGGTACCTTCTGAGAAGTCTTGCAATTCTAATATGAGGCCCTTCAAACTTTTCCTTTTTAATTCTATTATAAGAATATCTTATCAAAACCATCCTATTAAATCTATTGCTTTATGGAATCTTAACCAACTTATGAAGTTTCAATATTCAAAAATAGGAATTCTAATTTTGGTGAATTTTTTTCATTATTTAGGTTGCTCATTCAATGCTCATTAGTTCCATATGCAACAAACACCTTCTTCTTTTGTTGATAACAATAATAAGCAACAACTTTTCAACCACCAACTTGCAAGTGTAGGGGCAACCCTATGATAGATGCACCAAGAAATGGCTCTAAGTGCACGTTAAACGTGTGGTTTTGAAGAGCGCTATGATTTCACTACTCTTCGTATGCTCCATGGTAGTTGCACCAAAAAGTGACACCAAGTGGGGAAATGAAATGAAGTAGTTTTGTTGCTTGAGAATCGAACTAAATTTTTTTTATCTCTCAATTTATTGAGAATGATGAATTTGACAACAACCTCCTATGGCATTAGAAGCATTTCCATCTTGTTTTCTATTTTATTAAAGAAGAGAAGCTCTTTATATACATATAGGGTGATAGAAAATAGAACAACTCATGTAGGATATATAAATTAGAATTAGTAGGAGCTAAACTGCTCATAGTTAAGTCAAAAGTAGGAATTGTGTTTGAGTAAATTTATCTTGATTTCCCAACTTTTCATAGATCAAAGTTTTTAGGAAAAAATTATTCTACTACGCCTAAATGAAGTCTAGAATTCTACTTCAAATAGAGTATCTAAGTTTTGATGCTGAGCGATCAAACTCTCGTTTTCAAATTATCCCATGCCTTTTGAGGATTCATAATGGACAATGGGTTTCATTATAAAAACAACCTCTCTACCAAATATCAATAAAGCAATTCCTACAATTTGCCAACAATTTTTTTCTGATGGCATATAGCCAAATGACATTGGTGTTTCTCACTAATTGGTAGATTTTTATATCTGAGATCCTAGAATTAGTTGCTTATTATTCTTAGTTGTAGATTAGCTAAGGTTAGTACCTTAAAATTGAAGTCAAAAAGATAGGATAGACTTCTTAGCATGGCAAGCTCAAGATGTACCATTTTGCCATATACTCTTCAAATTCTGTAGTGATTAGCTAATTTTTTGAGCTTACTATGCCTACCATGGGGTACTCTAGTTGTCCTAGCTAGCCTAGTCAGCAAGTCTGCCCCTCTTGGTGAGTTTCCGTGGGGTTGCTTTAACAACTTGCAAGCTTACAACTAAGGTAAGTTCAACTAGCTTATGACATGCAAAAGGCCCATGGTAGACACTTAGGGTATGACCCATTAGTCTTGCATCAACCCATGAAAAAAAAATTCAATGAGGTAGACCAACTCAAATCTGTTCATTGCCTAGTTTTGTCCTCTACATTTGGCCCCAATTCAGTCTAGAAAAACATCCAAATCTGTTCATTTTTCTAACAAAATCAGTAAGTTAATGCCTATAAGGGATAATGTGTCAATTCATTATTGGTGAGTACTCAAGGCAATTACGGGTTGTTGATGGAACACTTATGATTCCAATATATAGGCAGTTTTGTAATTTCAAGGTAGAATACTTTAGAATTTTATAGAAATTACAATTTGAAATGGAAAATTATAATTCCATTTGGGTTTGATTTGTGAAACACACATACACCTTTCAAAATTTGTGCCCATCTTGGAGTTGGCCCCAAGATATTAATAGGCTTGCCTACTATAAATGAAACTAATTAGATTACATTAGATTGATTTAGTGGTCACAATCAATATCTTGGATGATGGTGATGTGATTGATTGACTGCAATATTAACTTCTAGCTTTTGAATGTATATTCATAACAAGAAGTGATCTATTTAGGCCTTTATATTGTGGTCATGTTAGGAAATATTGTGATTGCTTTAGATGAATAAGATGACCATTATGAATATATTTTTAGTTGGTTTTGGAGTAGTCTAAACACTATTTAGGGCCATGATGGGCAACGCAGTTCAAAAATTTATAGTAAATTCATAATTTGTCAAAAAAACCCTTTATATTTTCCCTATAATTTGTCACATTTATCTTTATGTGGAAAAAAATTCTAAAATTTTCATGAATGCTAGAATAGCAAACCAATCATTCTTGCCTATCATAGGTTGGTTTACCTTTGTTTGAATCTTTGATAGTCAAATTATTCCTCTAAATGCGTGAGATTCTATTTTATTCTTTTAAAGTTACATTACTTTAAATTAGTAAAGATTGATGTATTATTGTATTGGTACTTGTTTTCACAAAAAAGATTCAATCAAAGAATTCATTCAATAAACCTTAAATATATATATAGTATTGGTATGTGGAAAATCATATATGAATATTGTATTGTCTTTAATTCATTAAATGTAAATAATATACTAAATTTAACAAGCAAATTGGATTCATAAATCAACACTTAACATCATTTTTTCATTTGGATGTTGTTTTGACATCATAACCTTTTCACTCTCAAATATAGCACTATGTAAATAGAATATTGTACATGACTATTTTGAACTTTTCCAATCACAAGGAGGTGCAATAATGATTTAAATTGGTAGTGCTATGTATTATTGGATTTGGCTCAATATAAAGATAAAATCTTGCCTCTAAGATATACTTCAATTCATTCATCTTCTATATCAAATTTACAAAAGATACCATTTTGTAACCAAAATTATCCTTTCAAGACCTTTAAGGCTTAAAGTTAAAAAAATCATAAAGGTCCTTTTTGAGGTTAGGAATATCGATAACCTTTACTAGACTCTACTAGCATTCAATGCATGTGAAATAATTCTTTTTAGTTGGATCTTCAACTATAAAATGGTTGCACCCAATGGTGACTTGTTTCTAAAACAATGGTATGAAGGTTAGAAGTTAATCATGAATTTGTACAATTTGGAAAGTTGCTTGAGAATCACAGTGAAATATATCCCATTCAATTTGTTGCAACCTTACAAATTTAAATGAACATTCAATTTCAATATCCTTGTAAGGAAGTGAACCTTTATTTATTTATTTTGTAATTAAAAGAAGAAAAGTAAACATAAGAGACTGTGAAATTCAATATGGCTTCATATTTGAGTTTTGAATTTCATGCTTTATTTTGCCCAATCTTTCTATCTTTTTCTACAAAAGACTTGAGTACCTCTCAAAGCTTTGAAATTGAATGCACATTTGAATTAGGAAGGTTGCAACTAGTCTATCAATGGAATACATTTCACTTTACTAACATACTTCTAATTTTATTAACAATGAATGGATAAACTATAAATTTTCAAAAGTGACAATTATAGATTTATCCAAAATTTACCTTAGACTTTCATGCCTAGGGGGTGTCAAATTTTAGACAATATGGTACAATTTTAGTAATATGGTTCATATTCCACTAGTAGAAACATGGTTCATGTAAACTATACTTTAAGACCCACACTAATTAAGCAAGAGTCTTCGTCTACATGGACCATGTTTCTACTAGTGCTAGGTGTAAAAGGTTTTGAACATGGTTCCTATGATTGACTTGTACAAGTTTTTGATGGCTCTTACAAACTTAGTAGTTATAAGGAAATTATAAATTGCATTTTTTGAACCTTGTATGAATAAACCATGAATTTCCAAAAGACTGAAAATAGGTGTGCCTAAAATTGACCCTGAGCTCGTATGTATGGATACTCTACATTTTAGGCAAGAGCAAGTTCTCAGTGCTTGTCATCGCCTATAAGCTTAACATGGTGAAAACCCTAATTCTTGGCAACACTCATGCCTACGTTGAGCTTCATGCAGAGCCTATCACGTACAATGTCATGTGCACATTCTCTTGACCTGTCAAGCCCTCGATGTGCTGTCTGAGATCCCTGCAATCTGCCAAGCAGGAAGCATGTTTGAACCCCGTCACAAAATTTCAATTTCATGGTGTCAAGCTTCCCATCTGCCAATTTTTGTAACCTAGCCATGTTTCGCTCTTTGTGTGCACGGATTCCTGCGCTGGCCATCTTCCTTTTCCAGTAATGAAGGAGAAATTGGGCTCTGACAGCCGATTGATTGCAGCAAGGATTATGGGTTTTTCAGGGTTTAGGGTTTAGGGGTTCGCGATCACAATGTCACAGCGTTTTTGGAGCTGCAATTTGAGTATCGCATCTGGATTACTCTACCCAGGATTTCAATTGTAGTAGTATTGGTCAAGGATCCTGGGTCAAGATGAACGTGGACGAGGACAAAGTGAAAGACGAGGAGGAAGATGTGAAAACGAAGGAGGAGAAGAAGGCGATGGGGGAGTCGGCGACGAAATCAGCCGCTATTAAGCGGGCGAAGAAATTGATGTTGCCCAAGGATTTGCCTTCCAAGTACGATCATGCGCAGTGGCGGGCTAAACATGGCAAGGACGCGGGCACTGCTGAATTGCAACCCTACCATCGTGCCAAGTTGCGGGCGTTGCTGGCGTCGTTGCTGCAGGAGCATCTCTACTCGGCCGCTTCAGGACCTGTGTCTGTACTTCTTCAAGCTTACACGCGTGAGGACGTTTACCAGCATCGAGATTTGCACTATTTCTGGGTATGCTTTCTCTGGTCATAGCAAATGAGGCGCGTATGATTCTATGGTGATTTCAATTGAATAAGCCTATATCTGGAATGGACACTGAGAGGTATTGCTGTGAGGTTTAGGGTTACAAATGTCTTGAATTGAGTGTAATTGTGGAATATCAGACTGTTTCTCTATTGCTGTGTAGTATCTATGTCCATCACTTTTATGCTAGTTTTCTGAAACTCTTGGTCAATTCATGAAAGAGTTCACGCAGTTTGCGTTTTGTGACGTGCTGTATGGGTGGAGATGGTCAGGCTGCCATGGAAGTCCTACGGCAGGCAGATTCAGGGAAGTCGCATATAAAGAGGATCAAGCGTTTATATCGAATCTTGCAACGCAAACAACTGAATCAGGTGCTGTGAATGTATGTTATACTTCTAGTGCTTTGTGATCCGAATTGTATGTTGTGATCTTCGATACAGTGTATTTTCTTTCTTGTTTCGCTACCAGCTACCATTTTGCCAGTTTATATTTCTGTGGGGCAAATGTTTCTTTAATGGGACTGCCTTTTAAGCCGTTTATTTATTATTTTGAAATTCAAAGTATGCTTGTCTTATGCAACGGTCGGTATGCTTCACCACATGAGGACCATCCTTTAGTGAAAAGATACACTATGAGTGAGGGTTTAGGGTTTTTGCTTTCACTCTCCATGTGCTTCGCCAGTATGCTCGATAGCAGGCCCTCGCTGAGAATAACAAAGAAATTAGCAATTGTGGGGTTCTATTTACGACGTTTTCAGTTTCGCTTGTTGATCTACAATCAAATTAAGGTTTCTCTGCAACTTATTTGACTGTCAACATCTTTGAAGTGTACCAGTTATGGATGCCTCTTCAGGACTTCTTCAATGTTCATAACCTTCTCAATGTTTGTATTCTGGTAATAGATATCTCGAGGGAACGTCCAATTGGAGCTTGCGATTTACTTGATGAGTCTGGGTGACATCGAATCTTACGAAGCGTCGTACAATGAACTTCGGCCGTATGCATCTGCCTTAGCATTTTATTGTTTTCGTCTTGTTTTTCTTTTATTAGATTGAGTAGTTGCTGCAGTTGGTCGATGCACTTTCGTTCTGTTTTGTACAGATGAGCTTTTTCTCTTTGGAACTGTTCACTTTCACTCTTTGAAATAATGTAAGTAGATATGGCAAGGCTTGTTTTTGTAAGCAAATGACTATTCGTCATGGAGTACTTCATCATCATAATGTGCGGAATGTCTCTAAGATGTTTTATTATTTCTACAGGATTGTTGACGTGCCTCCGTTCCGTGATGATCCAGTGGTGAACCTGTGTCACGGATATACGCTGCACCGTTTATGGCATGATCGGGTTGTCCAAGACGTTGAAAAACAATTTGTGCAAGATCTCGGTGCAAGACCTCAGAATGGTGTTGATCAAGATGACTATGAAGAAGGAGGTGGGGACAATGAATTCATGGATGTCGATGATCGCGTGGAAGAAAAGAATATGAGTGGTGCAGTGGCCGCCAGACAATCAAGTGATGCAAATATGGATTCAGCTGACAATTTACAGGGCATGGGGGACATGCCTTTTGGTAGCCAGGGCGATTTAGGAGGGTTTTATGACGAGGATGAAGAGCAGGGCGTTGAAGTTGATGATTTCTGGAAGAAGGCAGTTGTGCGGTGGTCTCCGGGTTTGTGCACTGCGCTTAATTACTACTTTGTGTTTTCTGCATTTTCTGTTCCGTGGCTAGTTTGAAAATATCATAGGTACTTGAAACGTCTGACTTTGATGGAGTGCCAGTCTACGAACTCCTTACTTAATTTGGGATTTGATTGTTGCAATGTGTAAAACAGTGAAGTTTCCCCTCAATTTGCTCGTACTAACTAGATTGCTTGTAATGCATTTAGATGTGGAATTCTCTCACAGTGTGACTGAATCCGCTTACATTTAGAAGAGTATAATTACAATAATACAGAAAACAGGTTTTCTTTTTTCCTGCAGATTTGGACAGGAGGCTGTTTCCAGTTCGGCTTCCTCAAACAAGGACAAAGCATTTGTATAAAGTGCCCATGGAAAATATGAGAACTCGGGATGCCCACTCCAGTGCAATAAAGTATTTAAGGAATGCACTCTCGCTAGCCTCCGACATGACTCCTGCTCTTCTGCCGCTAGTACAGGTAGTCAGTTTGCTGCAAAGGTATCTCAAGAAGCTGTGTATTATTTTTTCGTGTTACTGAATTCCCCTGCCTATATAAATTGCTTCCACCTGGTTTCATAGCTTTCCAAGCTGTTGTTCTCTGTTGCCAACTCAAAGATTGAATTTTCGATTGAATTTGTGTTCTAGCTTCTGCTGGCAGCTGGGGATGTCAGAGGAGCATTGGAGGAAATTGAGAAGTGTAGCAGCGTTCCTCACCTTGTACCACTTAGGTCTGTCTCGCATCTTTTTAGTACTATTTTTAGAGTATTTCTTTCGGCCCCATAGTCTAGATTGTGAGGGGGGTGGAGTACATGTACATCCTTATTGATAGTGGTTTTCAAGATGTCCTGTTAGTCAAATGCAATTCCTAATCAAGAGCATTTCCTAATGACAGCATAAAAGCTCTGTTGTTGGAGTCCGTGGATTCGAAGAGCAGCAGCCAACTGGCAAAATGCTACGAAAGCATCCTCCATGTGAACCCATCGTCTTCACTCTCTCTCGACAGACTCGTCCAGCTACACGCTAAAGGTTCCTTCTTGAGCCCTCCTAAATTCTGCCTGCATTCTTGTCTATTACCAAGTTTCAGTTAATCTTCTAAGGTCTTTAGTATGTTATCCTTTTTCGGCCATTTTTTGTGCCTCGAGCATCTGAGAGGATGAACTAGGTGTCACAAGCTTGAGGAATCATCAGTGTGACATTGTACAAGACCATGTTGTCTTTGCTCTTTCAGCTTCATACATACAAAGGATTTCAATGCACGATATCTGAGAATAGTTGGTTATCTGGGTGATTACACTGCCCACATCCTTGATCAATAGCTGCGGGAGAAGTCATAGTTCTTGAGAGGTGATGGGAATTTTTTTTTGTGCAGGAAAATACAGGACACAAGCATTAGTGGAGTCCATTGCTGTGCATTTGGATGTCAATCGGGGACTACTGGAAGTATGGAAGCAATTAGCAGCTTGTTTTTTGCACTTGCATCAGCACCACGAGGAACAACTAAGGGAAAAGGATTTTGGAACGTTTGGACAGCCACAACATGTCAGTGAGGGAGGTGAGGAAATAGGAAAGGACACCGGAACAGAAGATGATGCCGCTTACCTTGTCTGGAAGAGGAAAGTATGGCAAGACCGAAGCTCTTGGTGGAGGCACAAACATTTCCACGAGAAGAGTGTCAATTCTGAGCAGCAAGGTGATGGTAAGTGAAAGACTTGACCCACGATTTTTCATTCCCTAATGTTTCCCTTTTGAACTGATATTCACTTCATGTTAAAAGCCCTTTTTTGAGGAGTTGCTACTTAGGGTAAAGACAGGGTAGTGATCTACTTCGTGAAGTATTTCTGTGGTTTCTTACAAGGAGACACAAGTATTACAAACTTATGCGAGTGAAATAGCAGTGATTACAGGCTTTTGGAGTAATACTAGACTTTCAGTGATTTTGGACATTGATGATAGGGAGGTGTGCAATGGAGAGATGGCAATTAAGTAGGTCAATAATGGAGAGATTTCCCCATCCACTTCTTTCAATTTGTTGGAAGGTTTTAAACTAAACGGTTTAGATACTGAAATAGGCATCTTACAAGCATGCACAATTATTTGCCTCCCTATGATCAAACTCCGTGCGACATGTTTCATAATTCTTGAAACAACCTTTTTTCACAAATGTCCTTCGGTGATGTTTGCACATGGATATTATGTCGCAAAGAAAAGTAGAGTTTTTGGAGACGCTGTTGGAATCATGACCTGGATTCTATTTAGTGATGTTTGTCCTAAGAGTCAGCTTTGCAGATGATTCCATCTCTAGAAATTGCAAGTCTTGCACATGATGTATTGTAGATCAGGGTAAAAATCTGCCTTTGCTTCATTACCGAAAACTGAGTAAGGTTGTGAATTTGGTTTGCCTGTGATATGTGCAGGTGACTGGAACAGGATAGCATACAAAGCAGCGTGTTCTGTGCACGTACTTGGTGTGGGAAATGCTTACGAAACATCAGTTTCCCAAGCTCTCATCACTTGTCGGGCTGAAAGCTTACTATCTATGGTAAATGCACACAAGCCCATTTCACACGTTCGATTGACTGACAACCATCGCAGCATGGACTCCGAGTCTTCGCATATGTAGTTAATTAATTGGACAGTAGGCTCTTCAAAACGAGTGCTTACATGGGTGCTTACATGCTCTTTTTGAACCCAGTAACTTGAACAGAGCCTTGGCTTTCTCAGTGAAAATGTGCTTGCTCGAGACGCATAAGGTATGAACATCCAAACCCAACACTCAAAACTGCCAAGCCTAGTTATTCAAATGTTCAAATTCACACGGAATTTGCTAGCAAATTGAAGAGGACATATTATTTGAATATCGCATTCAAAAAGTTATGAAAGTCAATTTTATTGGTGGGTGGATCACATGTTTAGGTGTACATGCAGATTTTTTGCCCCATTGTGCAGGATTGTCCAATGTTATAGGCTAATATGTGCTACTCTTGTATGAAAAAAATCTTGTCTGAAGCTTTGTTGCTTCTACCTTTGCAACAAAGTGGCTCAAAGTGATTCCAACTTTTGGAAAAATAATTGCATGTAGTTGTGACCCTGACATATTCTTGCCTAAAAAGTATGACCTATATTCTCCATAATAGCCTAGGGTCAACTTTGGATACACTTATTCTTAACAGTCTAAAAATTCATAGTGTAATTCATGATGTTAAACAATACATGTTTAGAAAATTGAAAATCTCCTTTTGACTTCCAATTGGATATAACAAAATTTAGACAATCTATCATTAGGAACCATGTTCAAATGCTTATTTAAATGATTTTAGTAGTTATGTGACTTCAAGAGCAATGGCTATAGATTCCAATTCTAGATTTTGAGGTTTTGGCTTGTCCATTGTGGTTGATGTGCAAAACAATTTGCACAATTCATGTAGTCTCAATGAACATATACATAAGGCATTGGATTGCAATAGCACATGAAGATTGAAGCACAACTTGCAAATGTTCATGAAGCTCTTACACACTAGTGTCATATAAAAAAAATCTCATGGGCAAAGTTACCTTGACCTTCAATACTAGGCTTGTATGTAATTTAATTTAGGTACACAAAACACCACTTTTCTTATTAAGATCAACTTTTTGCTAGGTCAAATATAGGTCTAAAATGGTACATTTGATTCTAGAATGACTACTAAAAATGCAAGTCCGATAGGCACTTTGAAAGTCAAAATTTGAATTTTCATGTAAATTGAACCAAAAAAATGTAGTTCCAATAATTTATTTTTTATACCATTTAAACTTTATTCAAAATTGTTAAAATTGAAATTTTTGTGACTTTTTTAAGATAACAACTTGAACGCTCAAAATTCACTATATTTGAACTTTTTCTATTGAATTTTTCTTAGTGTGAGTTCAAAGTGTTCATCAATTACCAAGATGTTTGTTATTTTTATTTCTAAATTTCGTTTTAAAATTTTATACTATTTCAAGCATTTTTGTAACTTCTATGATTTTTATTAAGAAATTTCTTTAAGAAATTGTATAAAATTCAAATTGATGCTTCTAATTATGAAAAAAAATGAGATTAAATTTTAGACATATAATACTACATTTCAAAAATAACAAAATTTTGAAATGTATATTTTAATCTAAAAATCTAATAAAATTTGATCAACCTAGGATTAAAGCCATCATGTAAGTGTTCCGTATTATTGATGCACCTCATATTTCTTCCATTGGCAAAATAGTCTTCACATCATAATTGTCACTGAGATACTAAGGTAAAACATGCCATTTCTTGAGCCTTTTTTTATTTTACCCAAAACCAACTCATTCATAATCCAATTCTAGTGAAGCCCACTCACCTGTTGAGACATAGGGTTAAAAACCACATGAGCAAGCAAGTAAAAGTAACAAAATAATCCACGGGAAAAAAAAATGACGGCTGTGGGATTTGAACCCACGCCCTTTCGGACTGGAGCCTAAATCCAGCGCCTTAGACCGCTCGGCCAAACCGTCCACGTGCCCAGATCTCCCACTCCGGAAGCACCTGTCACACATCAAGTTGTAAGCGCAGTGAATTTTAAAACTTTTATAGTAATCTTTCCAACAACGGCGACGTCCATCATGATGCTCGTTTCATAAATTACCAGAAGCAGTAAAACTGGCTACTCGATTGTTCAGATGGTTTTTGTTTCATTTTCAAAAATATCCCTAATTCCAATGGGACAATCCCCAGCAAGCAGAGTCATAAGCTTTGCACATGCCGGAACTACTGATGAAAATCCCTTACTCCATCCAAGGAGCAAGTACTAAATAGCATTTCAGCTAACTTTAGTGTTACAGCAATTATTAGCCACATTCTCGTAGTGACGGATATCATTCTTTTAACCTGAAAAGTCTACTAGAATGTAAGCAAGTGTATAATCCCCTAACTTACGAAAAAAAATCCCGCGTTGTATATTGTGGAACAAAAATAGCATCCGCAGGGATGGGTGCTATTAGCTGTGTGCACCAATCCCAGCTCTCTAGATGGGTTGTCCCTTGGGGACAATCAGATTCTTTATCCACATGTAGATTGGCACAATGACATAATAAAATGCCGCCAAGTTGCCAATCATGAATCTGTAAAGAAAGGAGAATGGATTCCACGGTCCCTTCACATCCTCTGCCTTGGGTCCCAACTGCATCACAAGAGGAAAAGACTAATTAAGCAACAAAACATCACAAATATACGAAGGTTTAGATCGTTTGCATAACAGTTTCGTTCAAAAATTGCAGTTCATGAAGCCAAACTAGATCAGTTGATGCGTAGAGGATATAAAAATCGTTTGGGATCCGTCTGATCCCGTGTATATACTGACACTCCTTTTCGCAACAGAAACTCAGTTCTTTCGATGCACTTGGTTCGCCTTTAATTAGCAATCGATGTAAGCATGGCTTTGGCTACTGAACTCTAGGAGTCAAGATTGGAAGATGGCTTGGTGAATGAAATAAGTGAAGCCTATAGGTGGTAAAAAAAGTCAACAATGAGGCAAGCTGTCGGTTCTTTTCCTCAATCCGGAAGTGAATGAACCATTGACATTGCCACCTGCTATTAAAAAGAAATGGGTTTGTCTACTGTCATGTCATTATTAGAAACTGATCATTTCCATGCCATGTCATTATTTGAAACTAATAATTTCCATGCCATTTCGTCACAAGTTGCTATTCACTTCCATGTATATCTTTATGTCATGTAAACCGAGCATTCCCATACCCTTGATAGAAAAGTGGTAAAAATTGGCAACCACCAATATTGGACGTACCTCAAGAGGAGATGGCCCTGACTCAGGCTTTACTCCAGTAACAGAACATCCCATGATGAGCCCATGACGACGAACGCCTCGGTACCAGCTGGGTCCAATTCTCTTCAGCTTCACGTCGGTGAAACCCGCCTTGGTGAACCAGTCGATGTACTCCTCCTCCGTAGGGAAGAGCATCCATACATCGGCGAAAAACCGGGAGAGCCAAAATGTGGGATGCACGGGACCGATGAGGCAAGCCTTCCCTCCCTTCTTCAGCACTCTGTACGCTTCTGTAATACCGCGCTGAGGATCGGGCCAGTACTCAATGCTGCAGGAAATAGCAACAACCAATTATCAAAAATGAACAAAAAGAAAAGGCCCTGCCCGTACCGAAATTCCATCTCTTAACGCATCTGTGAGAAAATCATTCTGGACAATTGATGAAAGAAGAGGATAAGAACCCGATTTCTAGAAGAAAAGCACCAGATCCGGGACAAAATTGTAGCATAAAGACATTGTTGTCAAATGGGCACTAGAAACATGATTAAACCAGTGGTCATGCACAATTTCTGCAGATTCAAATCCGCAGTTAGCCCAATTTCAATATGACCAAAGGAAAGCCGAGTGGAGTGCTACTCAGGAGACATCCAATGAATACAACATTTCAGGGGATACTATTCCCTACGCACCACTCATCCCAACACACCATCATCAGCAGGAGAGAAATTCTAAAACCTCAGGTTTAAGTATGTACACATTCCCCTCAATGAAAACAACAACCAATTCTCAAAGAAGGAATAGACAGAAGGAAGGAGAAACTCTGAAGGAGACAAGCAGCTACTCAAGACTAGACTGTAGCTAATGAATTCTCAACTCTTAACACATCAGCACAAAATCCATTCCCGAAAGAAGATAAGAACCGGATCTCTAGAGGATTACAACCGACCCCTAGTGAATTGGAACCATAACAATGCAGTAAGAAGCATTAAAAACGTCAAATTACCCAGATTCACGTCAACTTATCCAGCTAAAATCTGAAGGCACAGATTGAGCACACATGTTTACACCTCCAATTACACCCTCCAAACACTCATGCAAAAAGAAATCTATCCGAGAAAAGATTCATGCACACGAAATTTTATTGAATCTCTCAGTTGAGAGACACAGACTGAAGAGAAAGTAAACGTACCTTCCAGCAGACACATAGCGGTCCGCGTAGTCCGTCTCGAAGGCCAAATCCTCGGCGTCCCCTTCAATGATCTTGCACTCTTTCAGCGGCGCCTTCTCCTTAGCCTTCGCCAACTGATGCGGCGACTGGTCCAGAATGGTGACATTCTTAGCGTCGACGGTCTTGACGATCCCCAGCGTGGCAAACCCCGTGCCGCCCCCCACATCCACCACCACCAGATTCCGGTCATTCAGATCCGCAGGCTCCAGCGCATCTTCCCGCATGTCCTCCGTCCAATGCCCCGGGTTAATCACGTGGTCGTACACGATGGACAGAAAGCGGTAGAACCAAAACGCCTCCTGCTTGTGCTGGATGAACCGCGGCTTATCCGCAGGGCGGGACACGGCCTGTACGGACACTGAGCTCCCACGCCTGCGAGTGTCCACGCCCGCTGCCCACGACCGCGACGAAACCACGAGACGGTGATGCAGCGACGAAGACGAGGAGCCCAATCCCAATGCTGAGACCATGCGCGCGCTCTTGGTGTCCGAAGAGGGCGTCCTGTGCCATTGCGAAGACGACGAGCAGGGGATGGCGGGGAGCGCCGCTGTGGCCATGGTGGCCATGGTGAAGCTCGCGAACGCAACCCCCCGCAAATTGAAAAGGGTTCTCGCGCAAATATTTGAAACTAATGAGTTACTTGCACTGAATGCAAATCGTTGGGAGGGAACTGAAGGGGGGTGGGGGTGCCAGTCGTTGTCGTCAATGCGCGCGCGCGGGGTCGAAGTCACGGCAGCCACACAACCTCAAACGGAACGACGCGATGCAAAAGGAAAGATACAACTGGCTCTTCGTCCGGCAACTTCACCTACAGTACTTCAGCAGCACGGTAACGACCCTGAGTCACACTATTTGAACCCCTCCATAACATTCTTGAATAGGAAGAACTCGGTACCCTTTCTAGAGTAAGCTTAGGGCCTGTTTACACCTATTTACACCTAAAAATTTGGGGCTGGAGTCCAAAGAAATGGAGTGTTTTGATTGGAAGATAGCTATGGACCCAAAGCAAAGATTCAATCAAAAAACTCCATTTCTTTAGGCTCCAACCCAAAAATTTTGGATGTAACTAGGCCCTTAGTTGTTACAATAGCATGATTTGGGGAAAGTCTTTTCATTTAAGAACTTGGCAACAAGAAGGCTTAAAGAGATGATGAGATGGGTTCATCTTTCATAGTTTGGTCAATAAAGAGTGACATGTTGTCACTTGTACGGTTCGGATTTTCCCTAGTTGACATGGCTTCCCTTAACCCTGTGAGGATGAGTCCTATGACCACTAATTTCAAGCCTCAATTGGCATCACTGTATTTGATTGATGCCATCTTGTAACTAGATATGAATGCAAAAAATTTTAAGTTTATTTTTCGGAAATGAGGCCACATGTCTACTACAAGTTATAAAAATTTGAAATTACTATGAATTTCTTAAGAAAGAAAATGAAGAAATTTCATATCAAATTCAAAATATACTCGAAAAATATGAAATTTTCACCATATATGTATATTATAATTTAAAACATCATGGTATAAACCAAAATTACCATGTCAATTCTAAAATTAGAAAATCAACAAACCATGGTTACAAGCCCAAAGCTTATATTGCTGTAAAGTATTGAAATTTCCAAAATTTCCAAAATTTCCAATTGGAGGACAAACTATACTTGGTAAGCTTCATTTCATTACTTGAACTCAAATTTATAAAACATCATTTCTATGGCTAAAATTTACATCAAGAGAAAATAATTAAAAAATGACCAAAATATACTACAAGGGAGATTTGTGGATTGAGCATCTTCTTTTCTCTTTAAAGTCAAGAAGACTATAATAAAAGACATTGCAATACTATTCATTAATAATATGTTCAAGTACCCTCCAAATAAATACGTTGGATGAAAAAACATTTATCCCCCATCCTACAATTCTAGTTGAAGTCATCTAGTGGATTACTTTGGTCTTTAGTGTCTCTACTAGGTTAACTCCTTAGATCATCCCCACCAATAAGTTTTGTATCCCTAAAGGTTTAGAGAGAGGACCTCAAATGCAAATAGAGATGCAAAAAATTTATCTCACCAATCTTTTGACAAGTTTTGTATCCCTAAAATATACAAAATTCTGTAAAACGTTGATCTAGTTCTGTATCTAAAGGCTCATATGGAAAACTAGCGAGGTTTTATATATATAAAGTCAAAGTTGACTACTTTGAGACTTCAGGTTTACGAATACAGAAGAGACTAATGGGAATACTCTTAGTACCTAGGATGCAATCCCTAGTGACCAAGGTAGTCACCAAAACACTTTGATTATTAGACCAATAGGTGCATTCTTTGTTTCTATAGCTAACAATGAAGTCATCCATCGAACTTAAAAGGTTTACAATATCTTTACAAAGTTTATCTTTTCCTAAATTTTTGCATGTTTTTGCTTGTATTGATCTTGATTCTGAGGATATTATGATTGTCAATCTTGTAGAAATCTATACTAGTCAAAAGATAGGGTTCATTTAATTCAAATGGGAAAAAATTTATATAATATGTAGAGCTATTATAGGGTCCATAAAATTATATATACTTTAATCTACATAAATTAAATTATATAATAACATCATTTAGTAGCAATTTTTATTAATAAGTTAATCTTGGCAAATTGGGGTTGTGCATATTATTCTTAGTACAACGAGTATAAATGTGGGTAGAGAATAATAATATGTGGACGATAAAATGAAACACAATCAAAAAAATCTATAATAAAGTACAGTTGATTCAAATTGTGCCACTGTACTGGCTAGCAGTATAAATGTATAAAAAAATAAGTGTAAATGTAAGACATTGACCAAAAGTGGTAGAAATTGTCAAATTGCAAGAATAGGGAGGTTCACCTTACTAGGTTCAACAAATTGAAAATTGTACAAGATGAGGATAGAGTTTATAACCTATTTAACTTCAATCTTTAAAACCATATATGTTAAATACACTCATATTGAATGAAATGCTCGTGAGGTAGTTTTAGTTAGAATTCGAAAGTGTTCAATTAATAAACTTGTTACTAATTCGTATAGCTTAGAGGGTGTTTTGAAAGGAAAAAAGTCCAAATCTGCCAATTTTTTATGCATTGTCCAAAATCAAAATTTAAAACTTTTGAGGGGATTTCAAACAAACAAAAGTGTATTACACAAGTAAAACAATGTGTAGAAAAAATTTCAGACCATTTGACTATGTGGATTGAAAGATTATAATATTTGAAGTGAGAAAAAAAACTTTTTTTTCATTCCTGCAAAATTGCAACAAAGAAACAAAAATAAAAACAAACATGCTAACTTAGGTATGGATGTGCTCTAAGTTGTTGTCATAATAAAATAAATTAAAATTAAAATTAAATTTCTAATTTTTCATTCATTACAACTACAAAATTCAATATCTTTTTTGCCATAAATCCAAACGCTATGAAACAAAGTCCATGCACCCTTTCTTAGAGAGTGCTTCCCGATGGTACTAAGAATGTAATTGAGGTATGCACGGTTCCAAAGACATTAGGAGGAAATTGAACCCATTAAGAGGCTTTGAATTTTTTTATTAATATTAGTCCAAATTGAGGTGAATATGAAGGTGTCCACATCATCATTAGAACAACCATGTAGAAACAATGACAGTTGCTAGTGGCCACTTGGCATGTAGACTCTTGTAGGAAGCATGTAATTTATGAAATCATAGAGATGGATTGGGTAATCATGACAAATTACTGAGCCTATCTAGCAATTCTTAGCCCAATTAGTGAGTTGAAAGGCTCTTTCCATCTAAATTGTAGCATTAAGAAGTAGACTCTTTTGAGGTTCATTTTTCAAGGAATGTCTCACCCTAATAAACAAACAAAACCAAACAAAGAAAGTGATTTAAAAAATGACTAGTGTGCTTTGTGCCGTTGCTATAGCCAAAATAAAAATAAAAGTAATTTAAAACAAATTTAATTCATAAAAAAACTTGAAATTCAATATCTTTTTCATTGTAGGTTCAAATACCATGAAACAAAGCTTGTGCACCCCTTCTTATAGAACACTTTTTGATGGTAGTAAGAATGAGATTGGTTCATTTCATTTGTTTCCAAAAAAATGCAATTGAGGACTTAGAGTTCTAAAATCTCATTGTAACAAACAAAACAAAATAACCTCATTTGAGGTATCTATAAGGTAAAACAACCTATGATGGTCAAATGAATCCATAATGGACATGTGGAGAGAATGACTCCATTATGGCTTTTTTTACTATGTAAGATTTGTCCCACAATCAATGTCTTACATGACAATAATGGAGTGATTAGTGACCGCATTAGGAACTTCCAATTCTTCAATATGAATTATTTGTAATAATTAACTTTTTAGGTCTTCTATATTAGAAAATATTATAACTACTTTAAGTGAGTAAGATGAGCATTATGGATTCAGATTTTGTTGGTTCTCAAGTAGTCTATAGACTCTTTTGGACCATGATGCATTGAATACTTCAGAAATTGATAGCAAACTCTTACTTTGTCGAAAAAATATAATTTCAATTGCTCTTCTTTGTTTCTCACACTAATCTTTACGTGGAAAAAAAATGAAAAATTTATGAGACCAAACTCCTAATTCTGACCGTGATGGTCTGTTTTACTTTATACGGTGTTGCGCCATTGGCACATGTGGCATATTAGTACGGAGTAAATCACTATGTTCAGATGGCTGAGGTGAACTGACCCCTCACTTGTCTCTTCATGAAAATGCTGAATTTTTTAAAATTTTCAACGCATGATAAAAATTGCAAATTTTGAATTCATATTTTCAATCAGAAGCCCCCAATTAGCTAGGAGAGGTGTACAAGGTAATTTAATAAGCACATGATAGGGGGCCTTTTTTTTTTTTTCTTTTTTTTTCTACTTCCACCCCCCGTTGAATGATTTGGAGGGGCCGAGCCAGTTCAACCCGACCGTTCAGATGGGGATTTAGTGAGGGTCTGACAGTGTCCCACGTTGCCGTGCATATACAGTGGTAACCACGTGTGCGACGGACGTCACTAACTTACTATTGATGGAAAGTGACGTCATCGTGTCGCCTGCATGTCTGGTGGGAGTTTCACCCAATTGGATTTTGTGGCAGTGGAGGCGGACGTTTTGTGTCCGATGGGATGACAGGGAATCAAACTATATAGGACAAGAAGTGCAATTATTCATCCTCAATATTTGTTCTGGAAAGGGAAGATCTTCTACATTAGTTTGACTTGCAATGACTACTTTTGCAATTTTGGAGGCTAGTGATTTACACAGTAATAGAAAAGGATGATTTCAAGAGTCACCCTTCGACATTTAAGGGTTAAGTTAACTTATCTTAGCAGGAATCACATGGTTTATAAACCCCCACTAACTTAAAAATATCCTGCTCAAAAGGTGAGCATGTTATAGTAATTTCTTTAATCTCCTCTTGATGTCGTGAAATCCACGTAATTGGTGATTATGAATTTTTCATTCATCAGTTATATATTTCATCCATTTTTGGATGAGTGTTTACATTAGGCAATCTTTTCATTGTTGGGAATTTTGACAAAAAAAACAAGCATTTCTTGAAGGATTTTGCTCTTTTCATCAGCCTTTTTCTTTTATCAAAATTTCCTTTGCCTCGGTGATTGCCCTGTACTTAGAATCATTGAAACAATACACCTAATACTTGTAGAACCTTTCTAAGTGCCAAAACTATACACTAAAGTAGATTTATGCATCTAGAGAGGTCACAAGGCCACGTGTTTTTCTATCTTGAATCTTGAGCAAGCCTACCTACTATTTACAAATTATCTTATTAGATATTATGCAATATGCCAGAAGATGCACTAAGAGAGTTCTACATGTAAATGCATCCAATTTATTCCTTTGAAAAACACCTATAATTTGAAAGTCATTACTATTACAATTTTTGCTTCAAAAAAAAATTATACCCTCCTATTATTAACTCAAAATCTTTGACCTTGAGCATAAATACCAACAATTCAAATTCAAAATTAATTAAATTATTTTTCCCTTACATTTGTGCCTATTTGGAAAGCTTTGATTGATTCAATAGTTGAATTGAGCATGTGAAGTTATGATGAGTCTTCTTATGTAGGTAATTAAGGCATCTTCTTCAAAAGATATTGTGTAGGATTTAAAATTCTATAAAGATATTGTATAGGATTTTTTTAAATCAATTTAAAAATCAAATTTGTTAAATTTTTTTCTTAAATTTTCAATTCAATTCTCCACTATAAAAGATTTAAATTTGAAAACTTTGTAGTGCAAAATATTTAAGTTGTTCGGTACGATTTTTTTCCACTTTGAATACTAATACTTTAATATTTGACACCCTTGGTGCAAATTAGGGAAAAACTTTACAATTAACTCAAATGTGTCAAATATCAATTAAATATAGTACAAAAGAAACACAACATCAAACTCCTTTAGACCTTAGATTTGGTGCTTCAAAGAATTCTATTTTATATTTTCTCTAACTCTAGCTCCTAACCCCTCATTTTGTACACTTTACAATTAACTCTATTGTCCTATAAGTCTTATGCAAAATCTTATGGTTAGATGTGCAAAAAAAAAATATGTTTTTTGCATTGTAGCTTTATACACTAAAAATGATAATTTTGGAGGTGTTTTTTTAATAAAATATAGTTTGAACTTGTAGGGGTTAAGAGTCTAGTATTTCTATTTTAGAAGGGCCAATTTGGTAAAAGAATTCAATCATATAGAAAATATTTCCCATAGTTCTTGGAAAAATCCAATTGTTCATTGTATATCATAGCAAGATTGCAATTAAGAAATTTGCCTACTTCTATTATCAAGAATCATCATTGATTAGTTTGTATTGATCAATCTTTTGGAAAAACACTTTGTGGAGGTTTTTTTAATCTTAAAATTATCTTTAGAATTTTCTATAAATATTTGAAGTCAAAGGTAGTAGATACAAGTAAATCCTAAAACCACTCTTCAAAAAGTAAGAATCCAAGGGATGAGAGTCCATCATTACCTAAAACAATGAGTGGATGTACTTCAATGGAATTGCATACTTAGTGATCAAAAAGTAGGGCTCAGGAATGGATTGTGCTACCTTACCATCAATAGATCTTTCTACGAATATCTAAAAGTTCTTAAAATACAATCCCTTTACTTTCATTGACAAATCTGTTTAGCTTTTAACAACTAAATTTGCCATGAAAATTGAAAATCACGTTGTGAACTCATTACTCACTATCGGTTGTATTGAGGTGGAGACCAGAGTTGAACCCCTCATCACCAAAGTCTCATTCGGGTTCAAAAACATCATTACTCTTGAATTGATATAGATGTAAATTTCACTAAGTTATAAAGATCTTAACCGTACAATATTATAGTGAATATGTTGTAAATGATGTGAATCAAATTTGGAGTCATTTGACAATATAGATTGAAAGATTATAATGTTTTAGTGTTGAAAAAAGATGCTGAAATTTTCCTAGCAACATACTTGGAGGTGAAATTTGATTTCTAAACTTACTCAAATGAAAAAAATTTAAAACTATAAAGTTATTCAAAACCAACAGACAAACACATTAGTGAAAAAAATATCAATAAATTGACTCCATGTGTTTGCAAAATGGCTTGCAAATGCCAAAAAATTGGTAAGAAAAGTTGCAAAAAACACATATGAGGCTGAACTTCCTTCTACTAAAATGCTTCTCAGTCACTCATAACTTCTTGGATTGATATGAAATTTTAGCAACACAAACTAGACTAGTATGCACAACTTTTCTAAAAAAATATTGGAAACGGACATTGGATGATGAAGAAACAAGCTGCCAAAGTTCACTATAATCCAAAAATGTTGGGGTTTTGAACTTCGAATTGCTTCCAAACATTCAAAAAAACTTGGATTGACATGAAATTTTTACCACAATAGCTAGATTGAAAGGGGAACATAATACAACAAATTTTATTGAAAAAAAACATTAGATGAAGGAGATACACCCTCCCAAAGTTGCAACCATCAAATGCAATTTGTTGGACTCAAATTGAACCTGTGAACTTTGATTGTCTTCCAATTACTATGTACATCTTGAATCAATTTGAAAATCCTACCTCACAAACTAGAAGAGTGAGTGCAAATTTTCCAACAAGTTTTATTGAATTCGGACATTGGATGCAAAAGTTTTAGGACTTTGAAAACTGGGTGAGGACACTTTTGATCCCTTGTGGCGATGAGGGGTAAACAGACAAAGAATTTCACTTGGTGATACATGAACATCTGTCAGAGGTGGATTTAAAGGCCTGAGAAGTCTAATCAGGTAAGGTACTGTGCTTTGCATATGAGAGAGACAACAAACCGTGAAGTACAGTACACATGGATCGAAGGAAATACATTCCAAATCGAAGTTCAAAATTGTTGGCTGAGCCATAAGCCTTCACAAGATAGAATTTACACCTGACAATGCTGCCTTCTTTCTCTTTCCTGGAACTTGTTATTATCTGCTTGAATATGAGCACGCTCATTAATTCTAAGAGGAAAAGTCACAACACCCTACGTCTAATGACTTGGAGTATTCTGTATGCTTCATGCCACACATCATGGGATTTCCTTCTCATAGTTTTGAATCAATACAAACTCACCAAGATACTTACGAGGGCCTACGCCAGGATTCTTTGGATCCTGCTTATCAGGTAATGGTCCATACCAAGATTGTCCAACTACAACCCCTGGCCCGACAACACGAACATAGTCAAAGAATTCTTTCCCGAAGGGCCACGGATGCTTTCCTGTCATATGTCAAATCACAGAATTAGAGAACCATCATTCACGATGTGCTTATTAAACAAGCAGCACTGATCCCTAATTCTACAACATCAGACAGGCATCTTTCTTCTGTTATTACCACCAGATGTGTAAGATACTGTAGTGCCAGAAAAATAACTTGAAGAATACCTGGCTGTGGAAATGCATTCGGTACAGCATTTTTCAATTCCAAGTGTCCTTCATCATAAGAGAGTGCGAAGTCGCATTGCTCGTTTGTGGCTGCCACAGTCTTCATTGGTCTGACTTGGAAATAAAGGGGGGCAATTTTATTACCAAGCCCCTCCAGCAGAGAGCCTCCTGTGATTATCCTGCCATATAACTCTCTATCTCCACTGTTGAAGAAGGCCTGCACGTTCCATCCACATACGGATATCACACACAGAAGAAAATGGTAAACCCTAAGAGCCCGAGTAAACCATGCTATGCAGGAAGAATTCCAGAGAAAATCAAAACATGCTTGAAACTTTTTTCTACATCACATGCAGAAAAAATTTCAGGGAAAACCCAATGAACTCATGATGATCTTCAAACTCACCTTTTTAAATCGGCTTAAGAAGTTGAAAATCCAAGGCACTGGCATCGACCAAGTCACCCAACTCCAACAGTCAGCACATTCCGAAGTAATTTTGAAAGTGGCATCCAAGCTTCGCCAGGACCACAGCTATTCAAAGGAATACAGATAAAGAATTCCAGTTCAAACCTTCTACGCCACAACAATTTGGAATCGATTGAAAACCAATACCTACGTCACTCTAGAAATTCACCTTCATTCACTTGCCCTGTCCAGATTGTGGGACGAAGAGGCCTTACAGCTGGACTATGAAGGAATCGTGAAGGATTCTGCAGATAGAGCCCTGGGTCTTCATATCTGAGCTCTGCCATCTTCCACATTGCTGTTATGTGCCTGTTTGCGCAATCATAATTTCAGTAGAGCAGCAAAGACACTTCGTAATGCTTTGCACGCAAACGAGCACTGCTGCTAACATAACGAACAGAGACCTGATAATTGCTTAAAATAGAGAAAGAACCCTGTGAGAGAATCGATTACAACAGCTGAAACTTGAAACACAACTGCAACACAACAGGTAACACATACCATTCTACCAACTTTCCAACGCTCCAGGTTAACCATTCAATACAGAAGTCCAAGCTGACAGCAGGCATCGCAAAGCTTGCAACATCTTGGGACACCATGGGGAAAACTGCAGCTGTCAGCTTACCTGGGCTCTAACAAGTCAAGCAACCGATGCCTTCGCTCCTCTGGAATGGCTGCAATCTTCTTCCTACACCTCTCCATGACGTCAAGTTACCATAAAATCCACCAAAAAAATATAGACTTCCGTCTGGCAATCTGCTACATGAAGGGTATATCCAACAGATTCACATAAGGAAACCGTTGAGATACTTGCTTACCACAAAAAGGCTGCATGATTGTAGTTGTTCATAGTCGACATTGGCTTCAAAAACGGTGGTGGAACCAGTAAAGTCAAAACATCTAATTCGTCCAGATAAGCTTTCTTCCCATCTGCCAGAATTCGAAAAGGTTCGTCTCCTTCATTCCCTACGGCACCATACTTGTTGTTGCCTGGCTTTCTGGGCAATGTGTCAACATCGTTCCTTCCTGACGTCTCACCCCCTGAATTTCTAACAGAAGTATCAGCCTCGCCTGCACTGGAGCCAGAATACCCGCCCGATTGCTTCCACGGATCCCAGCCTTGGCCCAGTGGCTTTATACCGGCTTGCTCAAAACTATCGTAAGCCGGAAATGACTCGCTGGAGCCATTCATGTTTCCGTTCAAGGGCTTGCCATTAGTGGACATGCAAATCAGGAGGCGTCTGTGACATGGCCGCCTTGACGTCCACCGGCACTCACCCCTGCCTGCGCAATGCAAAAGAAAACAGGCATTCAAAAGAGCTACCGATGGTCATTCCAAAAGTGCAACATATTCAATACGCCTCATCCAAAGTGCGGACCTTACGCACTTTGAGCAAGCAACACGAATACAGTGCTCGACAATTACGCAATTGCACTCCATTTAATTTGAAGCATTAAACCCTAAAACTTGACAACCCGCTCGTGCGCTACATGTTGCTAGCAAGTGCCATGTCGAAAACCTATTCGTGAACTTCCTAGCTGCAACCGATGCATCACCATGAGATTGGAGCACCAGGACGAAATCCACAGCTAGAATGCAACACATGAAATCCCAAGTAAACCCATGAACAGTGGTGATTTTAACAGGTGTTCGAAGACCAAAATCGCCACTTTCATGGGTTTAAGACAAATTTCAAGTGTTGCATTCTAGCTCTGGACGGCAGCAATGGGACGACGACATTGGAAGAGTGAATTGGAACCCTAATCTATGAATTAAACCCTGATAAAATCTTGCACTGCTGCGTACCCAATGACAACTGCAATGTCGGAGACGTATTCGTGAACTTCGCAGCTGCAACCGAACGAGGTTGGAGTCCTGGGGACGAGGGCAGCAATGGAACAACGACATTGGAAGAAACCCTAATCGCCATGACGGGAAAATGTGTCGTCGTCTTCGAAAAAACAATCAATCTAGGTCTGCATTTTGAACCTTCGCCAGAATTTGTCCGCAGCACGAATGGCGTCCTCTTCGCTCGAAAATCCCGACGGCCAGGTCGAATCGACTGCTCGAAGGAAACCAGGAATCTCGAGATTTGCCCAACCAAGACTCTCACACAATCTTGTCAGTGCCGTAAATTCGATACTATGCCGTGGAAGTAGAAATACATTGAACATACAGTACGGATGAAAAATGTGAAAAATAAGGATGAAACTTAAATCACGTGGGCGGCGCCCGGGTATCCCCACCTTATCCATGGCAAATTCTCATCCCTGTTACTGAGCTGCCTTTCCTTCTTCATCTTCTTCTGCCGATTCTTCTTCGATTCGCGTTAGAGAGCAGTGCAGAAGTGCGTGCTCCTTCTTATAATTGAAGCTGCCGCATTTCGGTTTGGGGGCATCCCGAGAATTCATGTCGCGTATTTTCTCGTCCTTCTCTCAGGTCCGTCATCTACGCTGCGCTCCACTACTCTTGTTGCCGTTGTCATTCCTCTATAGAATCTCTTGTTTTAGTTTCTTCATCGAAAACCATAAGAATTCCTGCTCATTTTTTCAACCCTAGAAGACGTGGGGCTTAGGGTTCGGAGTTTGTAGCGATCGAGCACGCAGGATTGAGAGAGGTGGAGCTATTGACACAAGTGGATTCGTCTTGGCTTTTTTCTCTTGTTGCTGTTGTCACTCCTCTGACCAGTGGATTCGTGTTGGCTGTTTTGCTCTCGTTGCTGGTGTCATTCCTTGACCAGTGGATTTGAGTTGGATGTTTTGCTCTTGTTGCTGGTGTCATTCCTCTATAGAGCCTTTTTCTTTAGTTCCTTCATCGAGAAGCATTGGAATTCCTGCTCGTTTTCTAAAATCCAAAAGACTTGGGGCTTACTTACGGTTTGGGGTTTTGTAGTGATTGAGCATGCAGTCTTGAAAGAGGTGCAGATACTGACACAAGCGTATTCGCGTTCGAGAGCTTCGTAATTTGCGCAGGTAAATCTCATTCTCCATTCTGCATTCTCATTCTCCACAGGACACAAAAGGGGTGTCACACCTTCTTCATGGAGAAGGGTTCTTATTGTCTCCTCTTTTTCACTCCATCTCCTTCTTCGTAGAAGTTTCATTCTTGGAGAAGGTGTGACAACCCCTAATTCTCATGCAAGGTCCCACGGCAAGGTTTCTTGGTGGAGCTCCATGGCCACTGCGATCCCCGTGGCCTGTGGCTCCCTTCCTTATACCCAGAGTGCATTGCTGCTCACTCACCGAGCCCCTGCCTTCGCTTCAAGGAGATTGAACCTTTGGCGTTCTTCAAGAATTCACGAAGCAACCTTGAAGTGGGAAGCTACAATGGCGGGGAAGGAAATGCGAATGGAGGGCATCAGGTCTGGGACGAGTACGAATTTGCTGGTTGTTGGACCTGGTGTGCTCGGGAGCCTCGTGGGTCGACGGTGGCTTCAGGTGATCAATTGGCTGGCCTTTCTTCAATTTCTGCGAATTGTATTTGATTTGCTCTCGTGGGGGATGCGACGATGACGAGACGATTGGGGTTAGGGTTCTGGACCTCTCTGCAGGGAATCCTTCTCTACGTATGGTTTCTCTCATTAGAGTGGCTTTTATCTTTAGATTTTCTTGTTCCCATCCTTAAGACGATTTCAATGCACAAACATATCTGTAAATTGGATAGTGTATGAAGAAGTTATGAGGTTTTGAGAATTTGGAATTCGATATCTCGTTGGGAGTCAGATACTGGATGAGGCGATTGAGAGTTAGGTTTATGACCTCTGTAGGGAGTACTTAGTAGTCAAGGTCTGGGAATACTAGACGTATCAGATGAGAATGATTTCTAAGCATGGATTTTTCAGCTGACGAGTGTGTTTTCGATCATTAGAGTGACTAAGTTGTTTGTAGATCTTACCCCTATTTTCAAGAGGATTCCAATGCATAAAATACTGTAGCGTTTAATTTTCTTATAAATGAGGTATGAATTTCTGAAATTTTGCTCTTTGAGTTTATAAGCCTGGTTGGGTACATGCAGAGCCATGAAGGGTGCAAAGTCGTTGGAGAGACCAATACTACCAATCGACATGAAGAATTGCTGTCTATTGGTATCAGTCCTGTCACGAAGGACACGCAATCTGGAGATAAGTATCCATTTGTGATATTCTGCGCTCCACCGTCTGGCAGTGAAGATTACGCAGCAGAAGTCAGGTACACCAAAATCTTTATTAGGTCTGGGTGAGCAATTCAGCTGCGTAACTACTTTGTACAAATTTGCTAGCCCTACATTCTTTTGACATGTGCAATTCAGTGTTCTTCATAGAAAGGAGCTCACGCCGATCTGTGAAATATAAAATGGTAATAAGGACTCTATTGTAGGGAAATGTTTTGACCTGAATACGGTATAGAGCGACGTATAGTGAATGTGCCATCTGATTTTCTGCTGTTACGAAATCTTAAGTCGTACTTGAGGAGGTTGAAAATGAAAAACTATCTCTGCAGCAATTTGATTACCATTTATCTCTTGTGCAGGGTAGCAGCTCAGAGATGGGATGGGGAGGGTGCGCTATTATTTACATCTAGCAGTGGTGTTTACGATGTTCACGACAATGGTTTCTGTGACGAGGTGGGTCTGTATTATGACTAGAAAAATTTTTAATTGTCATTTCATGAGTCAAGGTTTTGATTTCTAATATGTTTTAAATGTTTTGAGTCACAGTAAATACTTCCAAATATTTCTATCAACAATTCAGGTTGGCAGTACCTCTAATGCCAGCCCATCATCTGCCCTGACATTTTACCTACATTATTTTCAGACAAAGTTACTTAATCTAAGTTCGGAGATCTTTGCTTAGTATCTTTTGTGTCTTCATTGTGCAAGGATGCACTGTGGTTGGATTATTTTCAGGACATGTCTGCGGACTCTAATGTGGTGCGTGCTGCGGTATGTGGATAACCTCTTAAACAGAATGCATTAATAACTGAGAAAGGAAAGAGTCCTCGCGTGGACCGGCTGCTCAGTGCAGAGGAGGAAGTCTTGAAGGTTGGTGGCAACGTTGTGCGGTTGGCAGGTCTATATATATCCTTTTACATAATTTTCCAATCTGCGAGTCTTCCTGCGAATGATGACTTGATTTTTATTGTATGTGTAGTGTCTGAATTTTCGATCGTCACACTATATCGTTTGCATTTCGGAGTGAAGCTTAACTCGCTTAACTCACACTTGATTTCTTAGGTGGGCAAATTCCTCACCTTTTGGGTATGCAGGCCTTAAGCATACAGTATCAAGCAGAAACGTCCAATCTTGCCGTAGTTAAAGTTATGAGTAGATACTCCCTACATTTGGGTTCATCTTGTGGTTTGTTGTAACCTCTTCAAATATGCATTGGAATGTGTTGAATTTGACCCGAACATTTGAGTTTCAAAAATATCAGTGATATTTCCTTGATTCAATATGCACACTCGGGATCGTGGAGCTCACGTATACTGGCTATCGAAGGGAACGGTAGATGCGAGGCCAGACCATTTTTTGAATCTTATTCACTATGAGGTGAACGTTCCTTGTTGATATCATATTTGGTTACCTATTGGTGTTATCCACATTTCATATTTTCTGTAACACGTGCAGATAAACTGGAAAGTAGAGTACGTGTCTGGTAGCTTTTTGAAATCTTGGATGAGTGCTCATGAGCAATTGCTTCAGACATACTTTCATAGTTTTGACACGTATCCTCTGGACGAGCAGGATGCGGCTGATTTATGCATCACTATTTTGTCGAAAAAGACTCGTGGCCAAATCTTTATGGGCTGTGACAATACACCTGTTTCCAGGTCTGTTAGTAAAAAATGCCCACTCTGTTCCTTTTGTATCCTGCCACGTTGCTAAGTCTTCAGTGCAGCAAGAACTTTCGTTACTCTTGTGACCTAAACCCTAAGTGCTCCAACCAAAAATGGGAAGATCAATTAAAAAAGATCTCAATAAATAATCGTGATTCCTCCAAACATCTTTGCTATTGATTCGTCTGGAGTTTCTTTTCTTCTTCATATATATATATATATATATATATCACACGATGTTCAATGAATATCAATTGGATGAAGTGGTCTTTCAAAACATGCATCATTCACCTCCACGGTTGAGCATTTAGGGGTTACAAGTCTACTGACTGGCCTCATAGATTGTAAGTGTTGAGAATGCGTGGTGACTTTGTTATGCTTCTGGATTGCAGACAAGATATTATGGACGTTATGGTGCAGAGTGGCAAATATGAAGGAGACTTTGGTGGTTTTACCAGTACGTAGCACTACTCACATTGTCCATGTAGTGTTGGAGTCTACACATAATCGTTTTGTTATTGGAAGGATTTTGTTAAGTTTGTGGAAAATTCTAGGATGTGATTTTCAGTTTACAATGAAACTGGTTTTGAAACTTGCCTTGGTGTTTGCAGAAAATGATGGCCCACTGGGAAAGAAGATGAACAACAGTCAAACTAGGGAAATACTTGGATGGCAGCCAAAGTACAACAGCTTTGGAGACTTCATTAGCAGCGTTTGATGATATGACTTTCCTCCTGTAGTCATTTCATTACCAAAGAGCCTTGTTTCTGCATTGTGGGTTTTGATGGTTCTATGACTTGTCACAGATTTTTAGCAGCAATTTAGCTACTTCAAACTGATCATCTGAATTCAGAGTGTATGAGATTGTTGATTGTTGATTCTGGATTGAGATTTCTCTCGTTTGCGAAATGGCGTCATGCTCTTTCCGTGAGTTTCAATCTCGATTGCACGATGATATTCTCTTGAAAATCAATTGGGCGTCGATTGCATCAGCATAAACTTATAGTCAGTTTTGACCACAATTTGGAGATTGGGTCCTCTAATTCAGCCAGGTATTGATCTTCTTTGGCTCTATAATCACTCTGGCATTGGCGAACTGATCCATTTTCTGCGTGGTCACGATCTTCAAGCGAGCAACCTCATAGTTCATATGATTTCCTGTTGCCCAGAATGCGTATTCTCAGAAACTCAACGAACGAAACTTAGGTAACCGCACCGAATTGTGAAACCCAAAAATCCTGTGCAATGAGTGCACATTGATGTTGAGAATGTACAACACAACATCAGAACTTGTGTTGGTTTTGAACTTGAATCCTTATAACTTTTGCATAAGAAATTCAAATAATGTTTTTCTTTGGTGCATTGGAATCCTGTTTCAAGAATATTTGTAAATCAGTGCTTCAAAGAATCGCAAGTAGGTGTGGTTACCTTAGAAGCTGGCCAGTGCTGTTAGGGGCTCACTCGTGGTTGTGACCCTCTGTAAGTAGTATCACCTGAGGTAGGTCCAGGATTGAAATTTGGGCTACCAGGGCTGAAATTTAGACTACTCGGGCTTGAAATGGAACTGAAGTTTGGCATCTGATTGGAACTGGGTTGCCAAGTTTGCGACATTCCAGGTCGTGGCTGCACATACCGTGCCGCGTCTGGAATGGTTTGCTCTCGGTTTGGAGGCGCTGCTGGTTCAAGCGAAGACCCCATCTCCCGTTGCAACCGAGGGGGCCTGTTGACGGATCTGCCTTCCCCATCAATCTCTTGTCTTCCCAGTGGAGATTCTGCTCGTGATCTCTGTACGTGCCCACTGGGAAAACCAGGGCTTGTGTTGGTACCAGACTCTGGAAATTTCAGCAAGGACGACCGGATGGTCCCTCCAGTGGACATCAAGTACAACTCCAGCTCCTTATGCTTGGGGTTATGGCATTCCTCATCCGAACTGCTTGGGCTACCTGCAATGTCCGGGAAGGCTATCAGCATTGTGAGCCAGTTTCCTGAGTTATCTATTATCAATCGGTTACTCATTGATATGAACGTGGCAATTGCAAAGGTGGTCAGGTTACGAAGAAAAAACACAAGCAAGGACTTACCGAGCCGTGTTAGCGACGAGAGAGGTACACTAACTTGTGGTGTTTATTTCATTCACTTAGCTTCCTTTGCTATTAACTGACATAATCTCAAGACATGCCAGTTCGTGCTGTTTGATTGCCTCGAGATCTAAAAATATTCACGTGAAAGAACACAACTAAAACTCTAGCATTACACTTCCCTGCTACTGCGTGCATACTTGATGCTACTGTGCTCATTGTTAAGACCAATAGTCAAAACTTTAGTGTTATCAGTGTTGCCCGGGCTCTTCTTTGCCAATCAGAACTTGCTACAACGACGAAACTTGCCTGTATTGAGATTATACTTCGGTTAATCCGCGATCTTTACTCTTGAACCAGAACATTTTATTAAGAGACAGCTCGGAATTAATTTCACCTCTAGTTTTGATTTCGAATCGGCAATTTGTGTAAATGATTGCGCTCACCTGCCTCTATTTGACCTGCTCCATCCTTCGGTTTCACCGGGTCAATCATGTAGCCACTGTTGAAGGCCTGCTGCGAGCTGAACATGGGATTCACGAAGTTGCTCTCCTGCTGCTGGGCGTCGAAGGAAGCTCGTGTGCTGTACATCCCTCCTTCCCGACTGGGCCGCTTCATGCTTTCGCAGTAATCGGCGTAGCGCTGGCTGTTCCGGAGATGCTCATTCAGCATTCGGATGCCTTCCTTCAACGCCACGGCTTCGTATTTCAGGTCCGTGCGCTGGGGCTCCACGCTGCGCAGCTTCGTGATCTTTTTCAAGGCACGTTCCAACTGCTCTTTCTTGTGCTGAAGCGAGTCCTGCAAGCAAGTTTGATTGATTTTATTAGGAAACATAACATAGATCCCTGGAGCTCCAATTTCAATTTTTTCATAACATTGTTCATTGGATGTAAATGTTTCCATTTTAACGAGAGAGAGAGAGAGAGACAGCTTTCTAGGAAGGAATGTTCTTTCAAAGAATGAGGTGGCCTAACCTTTTTGTGACACACACAAAGGATGATTACTTGCTTCAAGACTATATTCTTAGGCCTACAACTAGGTTTTGGAAAGTCACATGCTCTACTGGCAACTAGGTTTTGTTGGAAGTTAAGTGGTGTAGAATAGAAATGCATTTAGGAGTTTAGGAGATGTGCAATGCAATAGAAATGTGTTTAGGAGTTTAGGAGATGAGCAATGTTATAGACATCAATTTCATTACATTATGGATGTTCCATGTACTAATTTGACATTTGCATTTTCTTGTTGTGTAGATAGATTTTTTAAATTGCATTTCATCCACAAGAATGTGTGCTACTAAGCTTGGATCTTCACCTCTCCGTCTCCTTCTAGCTTCTTAAATCATTCCATTTCCTTTTTTTCTTGAGGGTCACAATGTCTTTTATTGGATTTATATCAATTTAGGAAAATTGACATTTATATGTTAAGTGTTTTGAATGTTGAATGGAATAGGAGGATCAATAGTAGGTTTTAGAGAAGTTTAGGATGCAAGGTTTTCAATGAAACATCGAAAAATGTTACCTTCTTTAAGGTGGGGTGACAAGTGCCACAATTGAAAGAGTAGTTGAAGAATGGGAGAATGGGGGTGCAACACCTGACAATTTTCATCAAACAAATGGTAACTTTCAAAATTGGGAGTCATTGAAGAACTTGAGTATGCCATAAGGTAAGTTGTTTTCAACAAGGAGAACCTCCAAAGATGTTGAATGCTTCCTACATTGGAATGGATGGAAGGATTAATAGAAAGCGGCAATAGTCCTAGGTTCTTTGAATCCAAATACCCAATCTTCTCTCTAATTAGAGGTAGACAAGTCTCCACCCTTGGTTTCATGAAGATGAGTGTCCAATTAAATAACATGAATATCACTTAAAATCCATTGCCAACTTCCAAAGTTGATAGAATGCAAGTGTGTCTCATATGAAAGTGACTAGTTTGAAACCTACTCTCTTTTTACTAAGGCTTATTTGAGGATGGGAGCTTATTGTACTTTGAAACCTCGTGTTCTGAATAGATGCATCTCCATTGTTGGGTGAATGAAGACGAGTCTCCAATCACAACCCATGAAGATTAGTTGTCAATGTTGAAAACTGTTACCCAAAAGTGGGTGACAACTTCCAACATTGAAAGAGTCAATGAAGACTGTAGTTGTAACACATGAGTGTGTGGCAAGCTGTGTGCAAAAATGAGAGCTTCCAACAATGGAAGTGGCTATGAAACCCACTACAGTACTGCATTGTACAGTAGCCAAAGGATTATTTGATGGTCCACGGGAGCTTAATTAAGAACTTGAGAGGTTCGTGCTGTTGCGTACCGCATACGTGATACCCGCTCTGGATTTGGTTCGCGCTTTGTTGAGGGTTTTTTCGTACCATCGTTGCAAGCCATATTTGAAGCAACAAAAACAGCACAAGGCGGTGCCGAAGAGAAAGACACCTACAGTCGGCATGGTGATGGTGAACGTCCTCAAGCTGGGGTCCATAATACCTGCATCACAATTATTCCCAGAGTCACAAACCAACGCACAGAGTTAGAAGAGGACTTTGCAGGTTTATGAGTACTTCTCCTCCACCAGATTAACAGCAACTGCAATCACCCCTTCGTTGTTTTTTCTAAATTCATAAACTACATTCCCCATCATCATCATTCAATAACAACCAGCATCACTTTTCTACAAGCTTATACTGGCACGCAACAGGACTTTGAAAGGACGAAAGGTAGGTGGGTGGGCGTCATTTAGGGATTGCTTGGAGCAATTCAGAGACGACATTGCATTCTGTCGACATGCCAGTGGCAGAAAAGAGGAAAGAGAATTGAAATTTCCTACTAGGTGAGCAGTGGAGCTTTGAAAAATGTGTAAATTGGGGTTTTAGGGTCCAACCGAGGAGGAATCGGTAATGCAGGGGCTGCGGAGTGGAAGGATCCGAGTCCATAACGTGGGAGAGCGTCGTCTTCGTCACAGCTTGGAACCTGCTCTGCATCAGGAGTGTAAGATTGCAGTATTGGGTGCACTTGCCGAAATGGAATTCTACTGTGCGAGGATGAAGTGCGGCGAGTGTGGTGTTTGTATGCTTGTATTCAGACTCTGTTGCCTTGTGGAGAGAAACCCTAAATAGGACGACATTAGGTTACTCTGTGGGCCGATTGACTCTACTACTGGTAAGGTAGATGACACCATTGAAGGCAGAATGGCTGCCTTGCCTGATTGCAATTCTTGAAAAATTATGTTATTGTTTGTTTTTTCCCTCCATTATAGACAACCAGGCATAAGAGAATGTGATTGCAATTGCAATTATATTTTTTCAACAAAGTATGATTTTGTTATGAATCTTTGAAGTGTGATGTCCAAATCGTCCAAGAGAGTCATTAGATCCCTAAAACCAAGAATGAAGTGCATCCATTTATACACCTACAATGGTCACAATAGTTTCTGAAAATGGCCACAACATCAAGGCCAATAAATAGTTACTTTCTGTGATTGATTTGCATTCAAAAGGTCCTTCAAAAAATGGTCACTAACTCACTTTGTTCTTGTCAATGAAAATCCAAATTTTATGATATTTAGAAGTCACATGGTCACTCCAATCTTGTCAATCACCCAAAACTTTGATTGTATCTACCACATTAGGTTGTTTACTAAATACGACTAGTTTCCAAACACTCTTGAGACCCATGAATATAAGAAGATATCCCTTTGTGTGACTCAAGGAAAATAAGCTACCTTATCTTTTGAAACATCATGCTTTCCTAAATACCTAAGCTTTCTTCAATTTAAGAGGGAGTCTCCTACAATTAATACATAACACTATGCATTCATCTCATTGTGGCGCCAATCTCAATTATTCAAGAACGACAACTTTTAAGTTAAATGCATGATTATAGACGCCCATTCCTAGCTCCATAGAGTGGTTGAAATGTTTGGAATAAGAAAATATGTGACATTTGCATTGTTATTTTATCTTCATAGGGTTTACTACTAAATGGAAAATCCATGAGAAAAAACCAATCTCATCACTCAATTTACCATTATACAATTAAGTTCTATATGGAGGAGCCAAAAGTAGCAATCCATAAACTATCTTGTTGATCTTTGGTTTAGGGGTCAAAATTCAACTACAAGGAGTTATAGTTGCACACTTCTTCCTTTTACCAATTTTGCATTTCAATAAATGTAAGACATGAGCTTTTTAAGTGTACAATGAACAAGTTGAGTTTTAATTTATAGAACATTACAAATAAGGGATTGAAAAAGTTTGCATGGAGGATGTATTAGAAGTTGCCACCCAACTATCCATTCCTAGGCCAAATTAGTGGGGGACAAATGGATGATGTTTGGAATTCAAAATGTTCATTGAAATTTATTGCAACTCCTTGTTTCCCAACATGCATAGAGGAAGACTACGCAATCTAGTTACTTAGAGTAGATTTTGAATGCACACCATTGATACATGATGTACAATCAAGCATGATAGTGATCACAATGCAAACTATTGTACTATTTAGTAACCATCATGCACCAGTGTACATTCAAGATCAAATTGCAATTTTTAAATCAATAAAATCCTCTATTTGTGTCGTGAATTCTTGTGTCCAAGTCAACTGCTCAAAGCTCAAACCATGTATAAAATCAAACCTTGCTTGCTTGTGATAGAAACCTTCCATTTGCTCCTACACATGCATCATAAAAGCCACATTATTACATCTCCCTATGATTCAAGCTTATCAAAACCCTCTTCGCTCAATGACATCTAACATGTCAAATGACCAAGCTTTCAAGGATTTCGCCCTCACAAAAAGAGGAGAAATGAATCACTCAGCCAACCAAACCTAAAACATTTCATACAAGGGTAGAGGAACAAAGAGAACTTGGACTCCTTCAAGCCCTCGGAACAAAACAACATTGACATAGATGTAAGACAATTCAGGCATGTGATCCTTAGGCCAACGTTTCGGAGGCTTCCCTGTTACCAAGCTCGGTGGGTACTTGGGCTTCGGTATTGACCATTTCCCTAACCATGGTGGTCTAATCAAGAGATAGGGATCCTTCCAGCTCAATGCCATCCAATCAAATTTTGTAGGTCCTGCAAATTTTCTAATCCTCATCATGGGATCCACCTTTTCCGGTTGCTTGCTTGCCATGGTTGCAGCTCTTCAAGTTCTTCTGCACCTAAACACACAAACACACCAGATTGCAATAAAAACAATTGTTGATCACACTACTTAACAATTACAAACCCTAGAAGTTTATTTTTTTGCAAAGCTTGAAACAGAGGAGGGACATCTCCTTGCCCTTTGAGATTCCCAATTAGGGTTCATCGTGTCCCTTCAGTGTGACATGATGTCTTTGAAATGGCATGTGGGTTCAAGTCTTCAATTTGCCTTTCGGGATCACCACTTGTGAGTCTCAATTGAATCATCAAACCACTACTTACCTCTGTACCCAACCCTTTCTAATAACACTCTGTGATCACACATTTCCTATGTATTTCTCCAATATGTTCGATGTGTGACTCTCTGTAATTGTACACCCTATATAACTTCAGAATCTCTTTCCTTGTGTACACATCTGTACACATCTGATTAGACAATGTCCACATATCAATTTCTGAACGCCTATGCAAAGAGCCCATAGCTGCGCTTTCAATTATGGTAACAAAATAATGATCTTACAACACAATCGGAGTAAGATTGATCACCCTATCCTTTGATGGGTTCCAGTTCACTACAACTTGAAACCCTAATTCAATCATACCAACCTAAACTTCCACTAGTCGTGGCATCAACATCAAGCCTCAGTAAGGTAGGACAAGAGATGATCTAGAGTACTGAAGTAGATTTTAATGCCGGTTTCTTCTACATCGACAATTGCAACAGACGTTCTTTCCAACAAGGAAAGATTTAAAGGACCTATCAGAGACCACAAATGAGAGGAAACTAATACTCTTCTGTACTGCTCCGTGAGAAGGATAACTTGACAAGAAGCAGCTGCCGTTGCGGGGGACACCTGCCAACAAACGACGAAACTTTTCAAATTGATCACGACAACAAACGAATTTTCAACAGGAACAGAAAAACAAACACGCAGGTACAATAACCACGTCAAACTGGGATACCGAATTCCAAATTCTGGAATTTGGAGAAATTACAACAATTCAACAGAGCCACTCATGTTGATAGATTCATGACGATTCTAGATCACCGACCAATAAAAAGTTAAAACCTGATAGTTTCTGCATATGGGATCATCGGTGCATTGGAGTCTATGAGATTAGGTAACAAGAATATTCTAAAAACTGACCAATCTCATAATAGCAAATCTGCACAGCGTTCCAAGGGCCGCGATTAGATAGGTTACCTTACAGGACTTCCAACGAACACGGACCTTCCATCTCTGCAATGAGCGCCACTTCGACCACCATCCAATTCGCAAACCGTGTAAGGCCTCGATCAGATGTGGCGAGCATTGAGAACTGAGACCATCGAATTACGGTGGAACCCGAAATCAGCGATCGGATGCTCCGAAGAGCAAGGTATTCACAGTGGTGATGGGAACATCGCAGATCGCATCAATGGGTCGGTCCGTTTCACGCAACACCTGTGCGCAATTGGAAGGGCCGCGTGTGTACTCGTCGAACAAGGAATTCAAGGAGCACGGCGCGGGAGTGGCCATGGAATTCAGGCTGGAATAGAAAGTGACCACGAAGATGATGAACACTAGGACGTACGCCGGGACGGCCATGGCCCAGTACCGATTCGGGTAGTACGTGATGCCCATGGTGTGCAGCCAGGGCTCAGGCAAGTAGGCCCACATGAGAAACACCAGAAAGCCCACAAGCGTGGAGATCGCGCCCACGAATCCGTAGACCTCCGTGGGCTTGGCTCCTTGCTTCGGACCCGTCGTTTGCACTGCGTCACGCAGATCCCTGGACAACGACAACGGCCGCTTCGGACTCATCATCGCTGCCATAGCCCGATTTTCGGCGACAGCACTTGAAAAGTTCGGGTGAAACGCACACCCAAATGGTGTAAGACAATATCATCCAATGCTGCTAATGAAGTCTCCAAAGCTGTTCTACTTTTGGCTGCCACTCAAGTATTCCCTCGTTTGACTGTTGTTCATCTCCTTTCCAAATGGGTCATCATTTTCTGCAAACACCAATGCCAGTTTCAAAACCCATTTCTCTGTAAACTGAACATCACGTCCTGGAAATGAACACAAAACTTGAACAAAATCGTTGGAGTAAGTAAACGTTTAGGCTTGGGATTCTATCAAAAAAATTCAGTTCTACGGGGATTCTTACGAGAAAGAAAGTCCAAGCCAAATCCAGAAATTTGAACCCTAGAATCAGAACTCCACAGTGTCAAGTTGGTACACCACTAAAGTTCTCCACGCGACACATTGAATCAATAATGACTCAGCATCACCACATGGCTTTCTTCAAATCGAAGACAGCTCAAATTGCACTTGTTTTCACGCTTTTTGATTCAATTAATGAAGCTTCAAGATTTTCCGACATGGCCCGACGGACCAGATTGCAACGATTCCCAGCTCATCAATTCTCCTCAGTGCAATCCCCAGCGGATGCGCTAACTCCCAGCAACACTCCCATTGCAGAATAAATAAAAATCTAAAACCCGAGCAGTACGAATGACACTAAACTATTCCACGAGGACATTACGAGAATTTCGACGTAATTTTCTCTGAAAATTAGATCTGTCCTAAGTGACAACATATGAATCTCTGAAGACATTCCAAATTAATTTAATGCTGACGTTCCCTATCAATGCTCACAATAACTTGATATCTCCTCAATTTGTCTATATCCAATCGATATAATTGATGCTTTAGGGTTGAAACGTCCGACAATGCGACTGTAAACTGTTGGCAAAGTAGAGCAACCTCGCAGTATTGAATCCACTTCTATGACGAAACCCTAACTTCATGAATGGAAACGAACTGCAATTGCTATCAACTGACTTCGGATTAGGGGATGGCGCACACCTTCAAGAAACTTTGAAGTGATTCGTCCTCTTCAAGAAATCCAATGTCAAAGAGGACGTCTACAATCGTTGTTCACAATATTTTAGGTCTTCTGGGAACAAAAACGCAGCCTGGAGAGCGTCTGAATGCATGTCATCTTCAAAAAAACTGAAAAGCTGGCTCTTTCCAACAAGACGGACCGATTCGAATTCAAAACAGAGCGATCATACAACAACCGGTGATCCACATGCATAGCAAACCGACAATTTCATCAATTTCCAGCCACTATCACATGCAATCTTCGAACCTGTCAGCACCCAACAAGAGCCTCCTCCAGTGGGAAGGAAAAGGAATGACTAGGACTCATGAAGGTTAAGGAATGGATTGCTACCGCAGAACTGAAGAGACTGCGGCAAAAACTACCAAAATGCATAACAGGAACGAAGATGAATTGTCAGAATGATCAAAACGTGATACTACGCCACAAGACTAAAGCTCGCCATCATCTTCTCGCATCTGACTGCCGAAGCCTGTACACAGCCAGACAGCCGGGATTTGGCAAATTGGCGCAGCTAACTAATCGTGTTCATGATCGGGATCCTTGCTACACTGCATTTTTGGCGAAAACGAGAAGGAAAAAGGTCTGCTCCGAAATCGCACCTGTGAAGAAGCTTGAAGGCGCCGTGGTGGAGAAGAGCATTTTGTCCTCTGGGCAAATTTGAGATCCCCTCCCGACGTGATCTCAAACTCGTCCGCTACAACGACGTAGGGCCGCTTCACACATGGGCCCAAGGTTGAGAGTCCGTCGGCCTCCACTAATCAAATTTCAGAAAACTCCGACTTTGGTCTCTCGACCCTTCACACAAGGCGGCACAATTCAAAGTCCGTCGCCCTCCCAAGTGCCTACATGGAAGCCCACGCTCCTACGTGGCAATGGCCTCACGATGGACTTTCGATTAAAGTTTGGGTTATCACTTTGTGGTGACCCAAATTTTGGTCAAGAGTCCGTCGAATTGCCTATTTATTGCTCACTTATTGTTCATTTCTTCGGACTCTCGCCCAAAGTTTGGTTATGAATTCTCATAGCCTCTCGACTTGGTCAACCCATATGTGAAGTGCCCTTTAAGCTACATCTTGACTTCATCTTCAATTAATGTGTCCCGTGTTGTTGCCATGGTCAAAGCAAAACAAAAAATTAATTTTTTTAATTTTTTAATTCATAAAAACTTCAAAATTCAATAACTTTCACATCCTATGTTGGAACGCCATGAAACCAAGCCCGTACACCCCTCCTTGCCAAGGGCTTTCCGATAATACCAAACATGCAAATGAAAAATGCACAGTCTAGGAGATCTCAATGTAACAAACAAAACAAACAAATAGTCTAACTTAATAGGAAGATATTAATAGAGGTGGTTGATGACATGGACTTGTTATGGATAATTACACCTTCAAGAAACAAAATTTTATGATCTCCAAGAAGTTGGTGAAGGAAAAGAGGAGTTAATGAGGAGCTATCCTAAATGAAGAAGGTGTGATATTCCTTGTGTAGGTGAATGAGAGGAAAATGAAAAATGGAGAAAATAGGTGGCACGGAAGGTAGGTGGCAAAATGCAAGTGGCGCAAGCATGGAATATAGGTGGCATAGGCCACATACAATCGGGGCTAAAACCAAGTGAAACTTCTTCGACAAAATTTTCTAAAGTCAATTTCTTCATCGTTAGAGGAGAAAAAATGGCACTTTCCATTGTTAGAGAATGAGAGTTTCACAATACATAGACATTAAATTAGAAAGTATTGCATTGCAATTCTCTAAGAATTGCAGTTAGGTTGAAGAAAATATGACTACTTTTGTTGTCAAATGGCCCTACTTTTGATGTGAATATCCTACTATAGTGGATAAAATCTTAGCAAGATACTAAATTCACCCGACAAAAGTAGGCCTATTAAGGTAATTGGAGGAGTCCTCTACAGATAAAAGTAGAAAAAATTCCCTATCTTCATTGATTCTAGTGATATAAAGTTTGGAACCTTCCTTAATTATGATTTTCACAATATGATCAATGAAATTGACTCAAAAGAATATCAACAAAATTGTAGATATTGATTTCATTACAAAAGGAGTACAGTACATATATATGGACAAATATTTTTTATTTTATTTTTCAGGGATGAAATCGTATATCTTTTTTATTTCACAAAATTATTACATATTTGTAGAAACTCAATTTCTTTTGAGAAATTTGAAGAAAGGGTGAAGAAAAATCTTATCAAATGTAAAATTATCTCAAAAAATCTGAAAATTTCAACACATGTGTATATTATTGTGAAGAAGATCATAATGTAAATACAATTTTTGTGTCATTTTTATAAATAAAATCTTGGTAGACATTGAAAATACACCCTTAGTTCAAATTACAATAAAATATTCAATTCTAGGAACTTTTTCAAAATTCAAACTAGAGTGGAAACTAGAATAGATGAACTTCATTTCCTTAGTCTAGCTTAAACTCAAAACATATCATTTCAAATCTAGAGTAAAAAGTAACAACTTTCCAAAATATACTAAAATAGCATATAATGGAATGATTAGTGATTACAATAGCATTAGATGAGATTTCAGCCCTCGAGAGGTCTGTGAATTCCCTTGCATTTAATTGGATTCATTGACTTTGAATACTATTCTATAGCATTTGTGTAACGTGGTATAGCAACTGCCACGTCAAATTTTTTTTTAAAATTTCAACTTTTTCTTACATTTTAAAATTAAAAAAAAATTTGATAACAGTTGTTCCTAGACTATTGGGGAACAACATTGGGAGCAAGCCTAAACTTCCCTCTAGACCCTCCAAAAAACATCTAATGGAACTTCCTACTAGTGAGTATAAATTCACTGGGAGAAATATATTTTTAGGCCTACATATTGTAGCCATGCTAGAAAATATTGTAACAACTTTAAATGAGTAATATGCTCTGTAATATGAACATTATGGATATAGTTTTTGTTGGTTTTGGGGTTGTCTAAAGTCTCTTTTGGATTGCTCACTTCAAAAATTCATAACAAATTTATATTTTGTCAAAAAAATATAATTTTAATTGTTCTCATGATTCTCACATTTGTCTATAAGTGGAAAATAAATAAATTTTTTTAGCAAAAGAAAAAAAACAGACTTCTATTTTTGACCACAATGGGATACTTTACCTTATATCTCCACAACTTAAGAAAATTAGACTACTCCTTGATCCTTAAGGGATTAAAGAAGTTTGCATCCTTAGGATCCTTGTCTTTAAGGGGCTAAATAAGAGGTTAAACCACTATTGTGGAATTTAATCTCTTAATATTCAAGGCCTTTATTGAGTTGTTTCTTAAATTTTGCTCTAAATTGAACAAAAAGCCAACATTTTGATAAGTTTTATCAATTTAGAAAGAACTGTAACAATGTTTATTTAAACTAGACATGCTAGAGGTCTCATGAAAAAAGAAAATACAAAAATATGACTTATTGAATGAAAGATTATAATATTTGATTATGATTGTAATATTACTATGAAAGTGATTTGAATGCTTTTGGTCTTCTTTACACATGTCAAAACAAAAAAATATGAAATTAAAGGACATGACATGTATATTTTTAATTAATTTATGACTTTTCAACATGTACTCTAAATTTTTTTTGAAGGAATTTCTAATGTGATATTTCCTCTAAGTTCTAGGATATTTGAGGGTCATTTCTAAAAGCCTTTGATGCTTGAAAATCAAGATTTGCTATGGACATCCTTGCACCAAATCTTCAATAGGAAAATCATAACCATTCATTTTCAAAATCAAATTTTGTTTCTAAAACTAAACTTCAAATATAATTTTAAAAATTATAAAATACTAAAAATAATAACTTGGTAAGGTTTAATTTAACTTCAAAGTATTGTCAACACCAAAATTTGGTACCTTAGACATTTAGGGGTTAAAATTCATAATTTTCACTTGTCTAAAAGAAAAAAGAGAATTAATTTTAATTAAAAATTAAACTTTGTGTATGCACATAATATATAGACTAGAGAAGGTAGACTTGATAATAGTACGATGTGAGTACTCCATCCTTGAAGTGATTGTCCACAATTTTGTTGATATTTTTTTGAGCCAATTTTATCGACCATATTGTGAAAAACATAATTAAGAAACATTCCAAAGTTTATATCACTAGAACTAGTGAAGAACATTGCATATGTTCATTGCACCCTAAATAAAATTAAGCACAAGGAAATATGTTTTTGACCTACTCAAAACAACCTTAAAAAAACATGACATTCAAAGTGGACGATCGTTTCCGGACAGTGGGAGTAATATCCAGGGAACATTCAATCCCACGGTAAAAGGGACCCGACGGGGATGGGTTCTCGCCTTATGTAATGACGGAGCTGCGGTTTGTCGTGACCAAAACCCTAAAACTTGGTTTAGAGCCATGCCCTAGACGATGGCTCTCTCTTTTCCAGCTCCTTCCATTTGTTGAAGGAGGTGTTAGTCAGTGCAGTTGCTGAAGGAAGCACAGGGTCTTCGCAGAGTGTGTGCAGCTATGGCGGTGAGTTTTGGAGTGCCGCAGGTTGCAGAAAATCTCGACGGATGGGGGCCGGACGCAAGTTCAGTGCCCTCGCAGCTCGAGCATGTGCCGTATGCGCCTTTCAGCAAGGGCGACCGTGTGGGCCGCGCGTCGGATTGGACGGGACAGGCTTTTAAGTATAACCAAGGTATAGATTGCGATTTCCTCTGTGTTTAATACTTTGGTTTGGTGGCAATAACGGTGGGGATCACGCCTCGGGATCTCTTGTAGGGCGAACACTTTTTTCTCTGCTGAGTCTTTCTCTTTTGGGCCTTGTCCCGCATAATAATTGGATTTGTTCTTAGTCTGTTGCTTCTTTCTTTTAATCGAATGTGATACAACCGATGAATTCGAATTAAAAGACATCTCTTGGTAAGGTGGTATCAGTGTCAAAACCTAGGTCGAATGGCTTCGAGAACCGTGTTATATCGTTTAGAATTGACTTGGTCTTTGGAGAGACAACCTTGGAAGCTTGCAGCATTGGTTAGGGCGGACATGACTTCATTTTTAACAGGTCATGGTTATTTTGTACTGACATGAATCCCGTATCTACGATTAGGTCGTTTTGATCGCAACAATGCTGGTGGAGCCTCTGTTTTCAATTTCTTTCACAATGAGGATGAGGTACGCTGTCCTTGCATTAAACTTGTGATGTAGATTTCTGTGGCCTCTTCGTTGCGGGTTTGCCTGGTCTTGTTTGACCTTCCGATTCACTATGTCGGTGACTGCAATTTTATTATTCAAAAATCTGTATATTATCGCAGTTCAAGTTTCTGACAACTGGTTGTGATTTTTCAGGATTCTTTTCATTTAGTCGATACGCGGCCTCCTCCTAGACCCAAGTATGGTGGACGCCGATTTCAGCAGGTAATTGTGGAGCATATGTCTATTTCGAAGTTCAGCTTGTAGTTCTAGATTTCTTCCATGCACGCACCTAGGGCAAGGCAGATATTTTTGCACTTCCTTGCTTCGTGCATCCATGGATGTGACAACGATTGGCAAGTAGGTGCTGTCTTTGATCTGAACAGTGTCGTCGTCGTAACGATGAATCGAAGTCGTCGGATGAAATGATCTGAGTTCTAGTTTCCCAGCCAAGGAGAGTCATGAGGGTGAGATTCTGACATTCTTTGCGCCTTGCAGCGATTCCAAAGGAGGGATAGGGACGAAGGCAGGCGTGATGGAGGTCGTGACAGTGGTGCAGGTGCTGACAGAGAAAGACAGCGCAGGGAAAGATTGCAGCAGCAGAAGAGAGGACAGTGGAATGCTTACTGGCAGGACAAGAATGCCCCTCGTATTGTCTACAATAGCTCGGTAATATGCACGGCCCTGCCATCATCGAACGTCTGAGAAGTTTGACATTTAAGTCATTCCACTCATTTCAATGGTGGCATAGCACTTCCTCTTTTTACGGGCACACTAATATCACTTCAAAGTGTGGTTCTTTCTCATGAAGACCTTGAAGCTAATCTGGAATGTATGTGTGTTCCAGGTGGATATTCGACCAGAATGGGCCGTCCTTGAACAGATTCCTCTTACTTCCCTTTCCAAGCTGAGCTACGAAGTGGGAGAACCTGAGGATATGTAAGTTTTGACTGCCATGAAAGTCTTACTGTGCACTACCTTCTTTTTTTTTATCAACTTGTGTCTTGTTTTCGCGAAGTTGCTTACATCTGGGTTTGGATGTTTATGCAGTACGACATGCGGGACCTTAGAATATTATGACAAGGCATTTGATCGTGTGACACCAAAGGTTTGTAGTCATTTCACTACTTCCCCTTCTGTTTTATGGTTGAATGTCATATTATGTTTGTAACTAAGTCTTCTATTTGATTGGTTTGTGTTATCCACAGACGGAGAAGCCTTTGGAGAGGTTTGAAAATCGTAATTTCTACAAAGTTACGACTACTGACGACCCTGTCATCAGGTATTTGCACCTTGCATTTGCTATCTATCAGAGTGGAGCAAATACTGAAGGGATTTTGAATTATTGTTCCCTTCTAGTCTATCGAGTTGATTGAAAAGCTGTCCTTGAATATCTTGCGTTCCCTTGTTAACCTCGAAATTTGAGTTTACAATTGCTATTTTTTCCCGGTTTCCGAATTTCAATTTCGGAATTTGAAGATTAGTGGCTGTTGAACACTGCAGACGGTTGCTTTTGGAGAACGAAAATGTTGGTACTGTGTTCGCTACAGACGCTATCCTGGCTACACTTATGTGCTCACCGCGTTCCATGTACTCGTGGGATATCGTTGTCCAGAAAGTGGGCAATAAGCTGTTCTTTGACAAGCGCGATGCTTCGTTTGATCTCCTCACTGTAAGTCTCTCCTTCAATCTGATTCTTTGACTAGTTGCGGGTTAGGTCAACACGGTGTGAACCTTGTTCTTGTATTTGATTGTTACACTAACGAATTGATTTTTTTTCCTGATATTCCAGTTATGTTGGCCTAATCGCTTGTGATCCTACAGGTTTATGAAACTGCTCAGGAGCCCATCCCTGAAGAGAAAGACAGTATAAACTCTGTTCACTCTTTGAGCCAGGAGGCCACATTTATCAATCAGAACTTCTCTCAGCAAGTCTTGCAAAAGGTCTATTTTTTTCCTTATTGAATCCAGACTTTTCTTGAATATTTTTTTTAGCATGAAGGACTGCAACTACATTCCTGAAGATTAATGTTATTTTTCTGCTTGTATTGCATTTCATCTGTTTCCTCTGCATTTGTTTGACAGGAAGGAAAGAAATTTGCTTTCAAAGAACCAAACCCTTTTGCCTCAGAGAATGAAGAAGTGGCCTCTGTTGCTTATAGATATCGCAAGTGGAAATTGGATGAGGTATGTCAATTGCATATTTTTAATTGATTGTTCATGCTTATTGATAAACCTATCTCTTCCTCAGCAATTTCATCAATTTTATCAGAGCAATCATTTCTGCTGGTGCTGAATCATTGGTTGCAATTCTGGATTTGCAGGAAACCTTTTTGGTGGCTAGATGTGAACTTCACAGTGTGGCAGAAGTCAAGGGCTCAGAAGTCCTGTTGACTATCAATGCATTAAATGAGTTTGACTCTAGGATCACTGGTGTTGATTGGCGTCAGAAGATTGAAAACCAGCGCGGAGCAGTGAGTGATTGCATTTTGTCTTCCTACTCAATTGCTGCCAGAAATGGAACTTAGGTTTCTTGGTTGTGGGTGAATATTGGGGAATGTGTAGTTCGGAGATTTTTGTGGGAATACTTTTGGTGAGAAAGTTTTTGAGCATCTGTCTTTTATTTGCAGGTACTAGCCACTGAGCTCAAGAATAATGCCAACAAGCTGGCCAAGTGGACGGCACAGGCCCTACTTTCAGGAGCTGACCAGGTGTGCATTTGTATTTCAGCAAGATATGTGTCAATACTTACGGATATTCAAAATAATCATCAAGAGAAATATAGTGCAATCGTTGATGGTCTCTTCATGTTACCAGCCATCTAATTTTGAAATGTATACTCGTAGTAGGTGAACTGTACACTCGATAGTTGGCCTCCCGTTTGAACTCATGTTCTTGGTATATGCGTTGGTTTGTACTTCAGATGAAGCTAGGATATGTGTCAAGGGGGCATCCCAAGGATAACTTCAACCATACAGTCCTGACCATCCAAGGCTACAAGCCCAAGGAATTTGCTGGTCAGATCAACCTCAATGTGAACAACATGTGGGGAATCTTAAAGGTGTGTTTAAATTCCTTTAAGGAAAAATCTTTGAGCTTTTTTTACTCTTTTGAATTATGCGGCTTGCAGCATTTGTATTAGTTTCAAGGAGTTTGTGATTGTAAACCGGTGAGTTAATAATATTTTTCTCAATTAGTTACACGTTGGGCCAGTCAGACACTTGAATCTGAAATGTTTACATCAATGAGTGTCATGAATGAGGTGTTTCTATTTCAAGTTGATTTGAATTGCTGCTTATGCATGAACCTGTCTGCAGACTGTTGTGGACATTTGCATGAAATTGGACGAAGGAAAGTACTTGTTGGTGAAAGACCCCAACAAACCTACAGTCAGGTATTATTCTGTTGATTTTTGTTTTTACGTGACCAAGATGATGTATATCTGCAGTGGTTTACTAGCACTGGCTGCATTTCCTTCCTGTCTTCTACTGATAATTGATGACTTAATTGTCCGTTTTTTGAAGGTTATATTCTGTTCCTGCTGATGCTTTTGAGAATGACTACGCCGAGGAACCGTTGCCTGAGGTATGAATCTGGAGCAAGCACAACCATTAATGAAATCGCTACAATTTTGAGTAGAATATCCGCACAGATCGAGTCCGATCAATTTTTGCAAATTTACCTCATTTCCTACCAAGAGTACTAGTTGTACATTTATCCTTGAGTTCGATTTTGCTGATGAATTTTCTGATGGAAATGTAGGATGAACAAGCACCACCACCTCCTGCAGTTGAAGACAAGCCAGAGCTGACGGAGGAGAAGGATGCCGACGAGATCTAGAGTCAACGAAGTTTCCTTTTTGAGTTTGCACTAATTGTCACTAGTTTTGTTGAGTAGGGAATCCTGCCTCTTACATCTTTTGTTAGTCAGTGCGGAGTGGCAGGAGAGACTGGATTTTGCTGAGAAGAGTAGTAGGGTTACCTGTTGCTATTGGCCCTTGAGGTAATTCAAGTATCATTCTAGCATTTTCTTGTCAACAGATGTCATGTTTTTGTCATTCACTTAGATTGGTGGTTTCAACCATGGTATGGGGTATCTAGGGATCTACAAAGTTCTAAATTGGTTCCAATTGCCATATAACTTCAAATTGTTTTCCCCTCGTACCATTTAACCATTTCCTTTCCACTTACACTCTTCCCAGTCACTTGTATTCACTTGATTTACATTGGAACCATGGATTCGCATGAATCTCATGTGTTGCATCTCTTCTAAATCAGGTTCCTTAGTGGATTGGAAGGACTATTAGTTCTGACGTGCCAGTAAATTCAGAAATTTTTGGCTTGACAGTTATGCTCCAGCAACGACATCTACCTTCTGCAGTACATCATGAGACGTGGACTAATAATATCAACATCTGTAATTCCATTCGTAAAGCTTTCATGTTCAGAGGTTTTGAGAACTAAGGATTTGGGGATACAGTACTGTTTGCTACGGGCGCTGTCCCTAAATCGTTGGTAGGTATAACGGTTGACAAGGGGCAAGCATTTCCTGTGGATAAATGAACACGAGAGTTTGCGGTTTGTCTTTACTAACCACATGAGGCCCAGATTCGGCAACATACTGTCAAATACTTTTTTGAGTGGTCTTCGCAAGCTGAAAATCAAATCAATGATTTTCAGAGTTTTTGCTCTTGTAGCTACTAAAGTGTTTGTTTATGGTCTACTACAACTCTTCTTGTTTTCGTTGACGTGACTTTTTTTCTGTTCTGTTGCTGTGTTTTTGGTAACTGATGTGCTTTGATTGCCACGTATTAAGGTCCGAATTTGACCCTCTCGTAGGTATCTTCTAACCTAATTCCTACTGGGTACGGATCAATTTTCAATCCAAGAAACGAACCGTGCAACCACGCGGCCCTTGAAGAAAATCATGCGTCCATTCGCGTACGGTACCGTGCTCCCCTGTTGTGATTCCTTTCCGCCAGAGCTTCGTCTCCACCAAGTTCCGCTGCACGTAAATCCTCTAGTAACAATTTTTCAAGCGCGTCTTGTCAATTCGGAAGGGCGCTCATCGGTCGATCAGGTTGGCGATGGCGAATGCGAAGCTTCTTCTTCGCCAATTGCGAGCTCCTGCTCCCTTCTTCGTTGGAGGACGACGATATTTAGTCACCGATGCCAAGGTCCATGGCACGGGCTTTCTCACGGAGAGGTATTTTTCCTGTCCTGTCCTTTCTTAGATTTCAATGCTACCGAATTGCTTGACCATCTCTATTTTCCGGACGATTTTCTGACGATTTTCAACGAGGAATCGTCAATGCGGGTGGATTTTCCGATTTTCCGATTTTCCGATTTTGCTCGTTTGAGAAGATCAATTAAGGACACAACCTTACATGCTTGAATGCGGAAGGGACGTAACCTGACGTGTAGACAAGACAATCGAGTCCGTGAGTCATTTGATTGACGTGACCTACACGTCTTGTACTTAGAGATCACAGGGATTTGCGTTGGATTTCGTAGGGCATTGTCATGACATCTACACCGTAGTCGAGCTCCTCCTGTTAATAGTAATTAATAAAAATTTCTTTAAGAAGTTCCGCTAAACTCGTGCATGATGTACCCTACGATACTGTAACATATTCTTTTTCACATAAAAAATATTCAAATGTTTACTATGTTATAAATGCGACTTCTTTTTCTCTTTGTAAAATATTAAAACTTCAAATATTTATTAATCGATCTGATCTCTTTGCGAAGTTGAAGTAGGATCATCCGTCCCAGGAAGATGAGTCAGACTTTTATCAGGGTTATGTGAGTTTTATCAAACACTTCCCAGATGACAAGCTGAAAATTCGTGGGAGTCTGTAAACTTGCTTGAATTCTTCCCCAAGGCGCTGTGTCTATGATGACATATACCTTGCAGTACGCTGTACTTCTTGTTGATTTTTACTTTATCTTTTTCATGATATCCACCAGCACTCCGTGCACCAGGTCGGCGAATGATGTTAAATCAAACTTTTATGCAACATTCCTGATGCCAATCTTGCAGGGTTTGGGATGCGGTAGTGGTTGGGGGGGGTCACAATGGCCTTACTGCAGCTGCCTACCTTGCCCGAGCCGGCTTGCAGGTGGCAGTGCTCGAAAGGCGTCACGTTCTGGGGGGTGCAGCGGTCACGGAGGAGATTATTCCAGGATTTAAGTTCTCTAGAGCAAGCTATCTTCAAAGTCTACTGCGGCCTGGCATTATACAGTGAGCCCTTTCTACTTTCTCGGATAGTAGTGCAGGGTGGTTATTTGCTGACTTTTCAGTACAATAAGGCGGTTTAGGTTATAAGAGCTGTTGTAGTTACACCTGAAAGAATCACTCTTGTCAATTTTTGTACTAAGTAATAAGATTCAAGTTATTAATTATTCGCTCGGATCGACAGGTGCAAATCTAATTTCTGTTTCTACTGAGTTTTTATTGAAACTTGTTATGCGTATTGGTTACTCGATGTTTTCATTACTGACTTTGACCAGCAAATTGGGATTGGGAGCATGCTCGTCCCATTTTTTCGCCTTTGAGTGTGTGTTTCTCTGAAATGTCCCGAAAGCCTGAGTTGTGAACGGTTACAGCAGTTAACTATTAAGCTACTATTAAGTTTGATGGCTTCGTGATTGTGTATTCTTCAGAGAGCTGGATTTGGCAAGACATGGACTCAAGCTGCTTCCAAGAAACCCGGCTTCCTTTACCCCAACTGTGGATGGACGCTTCCTTCTTATGGGTCCGGACCCTGAGGTCAACAAGGCTGAAATATCCAAATTTTCAAAGAATGATGCAGTTGCCTATCCGAAGTAGGTCTTGTAATCTGTACTGTCTTATTCATGACTAGGTTTCAGCAGTTATTGAGTGGAGTATTTCGGCTTCTCCGGGATATTTCAAAGGCTTGTTTTCTCTAATCGAAGCATCACTCTTCTCTATGTACAACTTTTGAGAACCTCATGGTGACGTACTTTTTATGTGAATAGGTACGAGCATATGCTCGAGAAATTCTGTGCAGTGATGGATCCACTCTTGGACACAGTGCCTCCAGAAGCAGTTCTGGGTGAAAGTTCTTTAGCAAGAAGAATAGCTGATGGCTGGTCAAAGTCGAAAGTTCTGGGTAGCTTACTGAAACGCTCATCAAAACTGAAGCAACACGAGATTACGTAAGTGACCTATCGTATCCCTTATTTCAACATCTGTGGCAGAGTACCCTATTTCACATTATGCGTTATGTCGTAGATTTGTCTGATAAAACATAATGGCTACAAATGAATGTTTCCTTCAGAGAAAGGACACATTTACCTTTAACTTTACGGGAGTAGTGTTTCCTGTTCTGCTTAATTAGCTATTGTGTTCTACCACTTTAATGAGTTTAGAGATTAAGAAACACATTGTGTGGAGACTGCCTTTTCAAACAGATCCTTTATGGAGCTGCTGCTAGCACCTGCTTCCAAGGTGCTGAATAACTGGTTTGAGGTATGATGTTAACCTTTAGAATCAATCACCCTTCACTTCCTGAATGTTGCGTTGACAGATAAAGCTTGGAGGTGAATTGAAGTCTGGCATATATCAAAACAATTTCTCGTTATTTGTGCAGTGACTTCTATAAGGATTCTGACTCACTTGGTACTTGTATGATCTGGCTCCGGTCATTGCAAAACAATTCCATTTTTTCTTCCTTTCTGGACATTCCGTTGACTTCATGTTAATGCTTGCCATTGTTTCCACTTTTTGAAATTGCTTTTGCTGTATGATAGTAGATGTTGCTGAAATTTAATTGGTTTTTGACATATGTTATCTGTGCATGGCAGTCGGATGTCTTAAAGGCCACCTTGGCAACGGATGCTGTAATTGGAGCTATGGTATGCTACTCTACTTGTCTCAATCGTCTTGACTTGAATCCTGAGGACACTGCTGTAACGTGACATGATGTTTGAACTGGCAGGCCAGTGTGCATACGCCTGGCAGTGGATATGTGCTTTTGCATCACGTGATGGGAGAAACGAATGGCTCTCGTGGTATCTGGTCGTGAGTACATTTTTCCCGACTTACTGATTTCTTTAATGCGAGGGGAGCGCAATTTGGTGAACTGAATTGTATCTTTCTTGAACTTCGATTTGACCTTTGATTTTAGGGATTTGATTCTTTGGCCTGTGGAAGTGTGAAGATGGAATAGGTTTTGGAATTATAAGCAATATGAAAAGACAGTTCTTTTTTCAGATGGTTTTATTTTGGACCAAGATCTGGATTGGTTGTTTCAATTCGTTAGTATGAATGTTCTAATTACTAGGTGTCACTAGCTATGTGGAAGGTGGAATGGGAGCTGTGTCCAGAGCGATAGCTAGGTCAGCATTAGAAGCTGGTGCAACTCTAGCTACAAATGTGGAGGTTGGTACTTTCTCCAATCTTGTAGGGTAGTTTTGTGCAAGTATTTAGGTTGGTGCCTGCGTCCTTATTGGGTGGACGCGTCTGAAAGTTTGTCTTTGTTTGAGGCTTTCGGCAAGGCTTTGACGAGGACTGGTGGTACAGGCAAAGCAATTTCTGGTGGACAACGAATCCAAGGTCGGGAAAGCTGTCGTTGGGGTATGTGCTGGGTGAACCTATCCTTAGATCACTTTGGCAAGGGATTTTGCTTTGACGCACGGCAGCTGAGTTAAGGATAGCGAATATTGCCTTTCATTTTTGGTAAAGCTGAGGATTATTGAATGTGTAAAACATTTCCCCTTTAAGGGCTTGGAATCAATTCTCTGATTTAGTGGTCAGGTTGTATTGGTTGATGGGACAGAAATACAAGCAACGCAAGTTCTCTCAAATGCTACACCTGCTGTCACCTTCTTGGTATGCTCAAATTATTGCTTGCTTTATAAGGATCGCTATAAGGATGTGATTTAATATAGGATTTGCTGAAAGTACTTGGATTAGTTTGTAAATCTTATAGGATCAAATCAGTGGCAATTACACAAAACACGTTGGAGCTGCTGCTCAGCGTCTTGGTTCTATAAACAAGAGAGGATGTTGGTCTCGGAGACCTGTGCTTTGCAGTGACAGAATCTGACTGCTTGGATTTGAAATTAGCCCAACCTAGTTTGATTGGCGCATGGCATGTTCTTTTACAGTTTCTCCGCTTCCAGCCAGCATAAAATGATCACATATGTCTCTATGTCCTTACTCTTCATTTTATGTGTTGTCTGTGCAGAAGCTGATGCCGGAAAACGTTTTGAGTGAGGATTTTTTGACTCGTGTCAAATCCATTGACTACAAATCTGTAACTATTTCTTCACTTACCATTGACAAAAATATGCTCGTGGTAATAAATTTCTGTCTTATTATGGAGGTTGAAGTATGATGAACTGTTCAGAGCCAAATTCTAACCGACTTATGGCTTTGAATGTTTAGGGAACCACAAAAATAAACATTGCAGTTGATCGCCTACCAATGTTTCGAGCTTGCCCCCGCAGAGACAACACAGCTGGACCTGAGCATTATGGAACTATCCATCTTGGTGCTGACTGGTAGGCCTGGACAAGTTAGTTTATTATTGGTACTTTGGTATATTTCTCTGCAGCGCAATCTCATGTTCTTATTCATGTCATCCGTTTTCGTTTGTACAGCATGGATGAAATCGATTCAGCTTACAGGGAAGCTTTACTTGGTCGAGCATCAACTAGGCCTTTGATTGAAATGACCATCCCTTCAGTATTGGATCAAACAATAGCTCCTCCTGGTTGGCCCATCTCTCAATACCATCAATATGGTTTGTCCTGTCTTTCCATATTATATCAATTCTTACAACTATTTTCGGTCAGTCGAGAAATTTCTCTGAATTCAAGATTAGCTTACAAGCGCTCCTAACAGTCATGTTCTTGCAGGCAAACACGTGATCAATTTGTTCATCCAGTACACACCGTATGATTTGAAAACTGGTGACTGGCAAGACCAAGTGACAAGAGTAAGTTTTGAGTTTGAAGGGCTTACATTCATTCGTTGGGTCTTCTTACGGTTAGAATGGGTAATTGGGTATAGGCTGGTGAAGAAGTTTGCTGCCTTCTTTGGTTCCTTGGATGTGACCTGAATCGCTTCTTTATGGTTATTTGTTAAGAATCTTGCATGCCTGAACTACTATTGTTCTTGTGGGACTAAATTTGTGACGTTTTATCATGTAGGATGCATTTGCAAAGACATGCTTTGATTTGATAGAAGAATATGCCCCTGGCTTCTCCAGCTCCATTTTAGGTTACGATATGCTTACTCCTCCAGATCTTGAGCGAGTTTTTGGGCTCACAGGTATTAATCTTTTATGCACATCCTCAACAAGCTTAGCTTTCGTGACTAGTTTCCACTTTGGCAAGCTCGTAGCTATTTATACCACTGGATAGTTTATGCAAATTCCCTTTCTTCAAATTGGGAACGCCACGTCAATTCCACATCCTCAGATTTGTTTGCATCGCTAATTATCCTCCTTTAGATCCTGCGAGGATGGATTTCGTCTCTTACGCAAGTCAGTAGCTGCATTGATTTGTTCCGTACTTACGAACTATTAACGTACTTCAGGTGGGAACATTTTTCATGGCGCAATGGGGTTAGATGGTCTTTTTCTACTTCGTCCTCTGAAAGGGTGGTGAGTGAAATTCTCCTTGAAGTTGGTCTGGTGATGAAATAGTAATCTTTTTGGAAGGCCAGGTGTTTCTTTCCCATTTCAATTGCACGGCGATTATTACTTCTCATAGGACACTGATTAGCATCTTACCATCGCAGGTCTGGGTATCGAACACCAGTAAAAGGGTTGTACATGTGTGGTGCGGGTGCACACCCTGGTGGTGGTGTCATGGGAGCTCCTGGTCGTAATGCAGCAAGTGTTGTTTTAAAAGATCTAGTGAGAGCGTAGCTCTGGGTCTCGATCAGGTATGCAACTGGCTTTCTTTACCAATTATATCAAATGCCAGGAGCTCATTCATCATGAGCATTTGGAGCACATTGAGCTGGCCCTGCGCTGCCCAATCCCTTCATCATTAGATCGCCTTTACTCATCCCAGTCTAGCCGCAGCACAACAGTGTGGTCTCAATGCTGTCTGCAACAATCGAATTTAGCCACTTGAACTGGTGGTGCTTGATTCTCTTGTTAGGAATAGCTTGAAGATAATGTCCGCTGGAAATTTCAACGACGAGAACAGAGTAATGCATGCCCTGCTTTCTTGGGTTAATAAACAGGTTCTTGCATACCGTACATAGATTGTACAGGATCGCTTATGCCAACAACTTTGTTCACATAGAGCATGTGAAATGTGCAATTGTTCCGTAGCTGCCAACTGACCTGCGCTACTGCTTTATATATGAAACCTAGCTCAGTATTTTGGTAGTTGCTTGATAATCGACATTGTCATAATTTGAAGCCTTTAAACTAAATATGGAGAGAAACGGTTTAAAATGTAAAAATCTCCTATCATGTAAAACCCTACGTTTTCACCTGATACAATATAATGCAAACATGTTTCTACTAGATCTGAACATGGATTTACAGGGATTTACATACATTATGATTAAAAGTTGACACCCTGTACTTTGCTAATGTATAATAGTAGAAAATAGTAGAAGAAGAACCCCACCATGAAAATTAATAGTGTTTGGTTTTCATTTATTGGTAAATTTTCAATGAAGGTATTTTAGCAAGATGCCTTGAATTAAATGTTTTCTTTCATTTTTGCTATCTTTCAAAATAGAAGGGACAAAATCCTTTTGCATGCAAATCAAGTAAAAGCCCAATAACATAAAATTCTCAATATTAGCCACACTAAGAATAAGGTCCCTTCAAGCTCTCATACTTGCAATTAATAGTCATATCTTGATGTCAAATACCAATGATCTTCACAATATAACACATTAACTCATCTAATAAGCATGTAGACATGGTTCTTACCATTAACCCTGAAATGTTCCAATGTCCATATTTTGGACAATGAACAAAGCACTTCTAGGCTTTGTTAGACTAGCAAACTTTTCATTCATCCAATCTAATACTTGAATCTTGAAGAGAAAACCTTCCTTAATGATCAATTTCTTGAAATAGCAGTAAATGATATTTCTGTAAAAAGATATAAGCCAAAATGTGCAAAAAAGTCAAAAAAGGATTGAGACATTAAGGGTTAAAGTGCACTAATGTTTGTTGAATCTTATTCACAGTTGAAGGATTCCATATTCTCTTTGCTTGTAATGCTTGTATTTTTTGGATTATGTATAAATGAACTCTAAATTTTCAGTATTCAACCCTACACAACTCTCTCAAAGAGGGTTTACAATTTAGGTTAGAATCTGGATGGGACGGATTTTGTAATAGGATTGAAACTAGGCACGCATGCCTTACACATCCAAGATGTACACTATGGGGTAGATTCCATCTGGTATCCAGTACAGTACTTCATACTGCAAAGCTAAACAATTCTGAAAGGTTCTATTGCGCTCCAAAACTAGGGCCGCTACGGAATAAATAGATAGTCATACAGTTTTTTCACAAGCAGTAAGCGATGCGAGGAAACCCTTCAATGGTTCGATAGAGATGTACGTAGGCCTGACCTTAACAACTATAACGAGTAAACGCAGTGATCCACCATCCCAACTACTGTTGGCTGCTAAATTCTAAAACAAACATACGCAGCATTGATGGGGACAGCACGATAAGAGATTGAAACAGAATTGAAAATAGTAATTTTTGTACAAAAAAACAGAGGAAGGTTTATTTTCCAGAAGTAGCACAACATAAACAGCAGAAGTGAACATTATGTTTGCCTGTGCCTGCTGCTGACTTGAGAGTCCAGTTCTGTGCAAAAATGTCTGGTACCAAATCGAGACACATAAAAGAATTTGCACAATCTACTCCTTGCCAAAATCTGTGCTGTAATGAGCACTTGATTCTAGCTTCTTTGCATCCGTAAGCTTCCGAACAGCCTGAAGAAAACCACGCACTACGTTAAAAACAAGCAAATGCGATGAACTGCCTCTCAGTGAATACCCACACTTTACTTTCGTAATGTTTGAATGTTAAAGACGCAATATTATATAATAAACCTCTAGTCTGTAACATGGTTCACATTAGGAAGGATGTTGCAGGCCGATAACCAGGTAGCCAGACAGAATTCTAAACTACCAATACTTGTGACTTCGAAAAACTAATTCACCCAAAATAAGCCACTTCGAGAATTACTTCTTATTCAGAAACCCCCTAAACGAAGAACTCAGAGTCGTACCTTCATGAAGTCCTCCTGTACAACATAGTCACGATCGGCTCGGATGGCGAACAGGCCTGCTTCAGTACACACGTTGCGCAGATCGGCTCCATTGAAGCCCTATCATACACGAAGGACAGCCACAACAATTCCTCGATAAATAGGCATATACCAAGTGTCCCAGATCGCCGAAGGTACAACATTCACCTAAGCTAAGCATCTCACCAACAAAATTAATGCAAGATACATGTCACCGCTTGTTGATGACAAAACCGAGAATAGTGTCATGGGAACACTGACGGTACGGATCGTTATCATATATATGACTGCTCTTTCAAAATAGCCACAACAGCGCAATATACAAAACATGAAAAAACTCTACCTCGGCAAGCTTGACAACAGCTTCGTAGTCGATCTCTCCATGCTTCGTAATACCAGATGCATGAATTTTCAAAATCTCTGTCCGAGATTGCTCATTTGGTAGTGGAATTTCAATCTTTCGATCCAAACGACCTGGTCGGAGTAGAGCAGGGTCAAGCACATCCGGCCGATTTGTCGCCATGATCATCTTTACCTGAATTCCCTCGTAAATGTGAATAATGAGACGAAGCATTCGCAAATATGCGGAATTTTCACACCTGCGTCTCTCTGTACAGTGCCAGGAAATCTCAATAAATTCAACATTATCAGAATGGATTCAGGATTCCCCGTTACCTTGCCAAGCTGATCAAAACCATCAAGCTGATTTAACAACTCCATCAAAGTGCGCTGAATTTCTCGATCGGCACTTGTGCCCTCGCTAAACCGACGACCCCCAATTGCATCAATCTCATCCATAAATATGATGCATGGCTGCAAAAATAATAATTGACACATCAGCAAGCCAAAATAAAACATGTGAACAAGAATGACAATAGACACCAAGACGAGCACAGGCCATGCAATTGTCTCATCTAAACAAACAAAACCAAAGGCAGATGGAGAGAGATAGTACTTGATGGTCTCGAGCATAACTAAACATCTCCCTAATGAGCCTTGCACTTTCTCCTATGTACTTGTCCACAATCGCACTAGAAACCACCTGCACAGATATAAAACAATATATCAGACACAAAAGCATCTCACAAAAGCAACTGTTGCGTGCATCTATGCCGACCAAAATCCCATCATCGACTTGTTACAGAAGTCTAAGTAATTCAATTCAGAAAAATAAAAAAAAAGACGGAAGTAACAGAAAATAGACGAGAAAAACAAATTGTAGAACCCCCTACTACTTCAATCTAAAACCTTGGAAAACATCAGTCTACGCATTTACATTTATGTGCTGTAAAAGTGTTGCATTCAAGGAGGTCAGCTGCACGTCAGGCAGATTTTATTCGGTCCACTGTGACTGAGAGAAGCTTCCTCTTACCTTTAAGAAATTAGCATCAATGTTGCTGGCAATAGCTCGTGCCAGAAGGGTTTTCCCGGTTCCAGGGGGGCCATACAGTAATACACCCTGTAGGAGAAAACCATCAGAATACATGAAAACTCTGATGAAATACTGCAGTTCAACGACGGTTCAAAAATGGATATACAGATGAATGATTTACCTTAGGAGGCTTAATACCAACTCGCAAGAAGAGTTCTGGGTTCATAAGCGGCAACTCAATCGACTCACGAAGCTCCCGAATTTGGTCACTTAGTCCTCCAACAGCTGAGTAGCTAATATTTCCAGGATCCTCGTGAAGCATATTGTAGACTACAGGGTCAACCTAGAGACGCGCATTATTGAAATATTAGGGTACAGATACATGCACGGCTCGTTTACAAACAAATCAAATTCACAACCGACTCGACGTGATGAATTAGATCATAATCCTCCAACCCAGTGAATACTCCCCAAAATGTGGTACACCAATGATCGAATGAATGATAGTTACAATCTAACAGAATCCGCGCTTTAGAGTTTGAGAATCACTCTCAACAACCAAACTCACCTCTCTTGGAAGTGCTCGCATGATTGTGAGAGTAGTCATGTCTAGTGCCACTCGAGTACCAGCCACCAACTTCTCCTTATCGACCTTATTGCGGCATCCGACGACATACCGCGGACCACTGCTAGCCTTCACAATTACTGTCCAACAAAAAAACAATTGAAAATGAATAACTACTACTGATCAATCCCATCAAATCCCGATACCAAAGAACCACGGTTTCTACAAATACTCTAAGGTCCGCTAATCTACTAGTCTCCACAACTATGAGCAACGATGGCTATGGAGGATCCATTAGCGGTAAGATTAACAAGAACGGACTCTCATAAATCAAAAAACCCTAGGGAGCGGGGCGGGTAGGGGTTTTGATACGGTTCCACTTAGGGCTGAATCAAAACTTTACAAAATGGGTATCCCAGGGATTGTTCACATGGAACTTTGGTCTTTACAATTACTGCCCAACAAAATAAAAAATTGAAAATGAATCACAACTACTGATCAATCCCATCAAATCCCTATACTAATGACCTTTGTTTCTTATGAACAAACTAATCTACTGGTCTCCCTGGAAGCTAACCATCAAATGCGTACAGAATCGAGCTCAAAAGAAGCAATGCTACCAATCTGAAAGTCATCCTAAGCGCAATTGAATACTAAGCGCGTAGGGTTTGTGATTAGGTTTCACTTAGGGCTGAATCAAAAATTTACGAAAATACGTCCCCTCGGCTTTGATCATTTTGTTTTGTACAAAAATACACTAAGGTCCGTTGATTTACTAGTCTCCCACTTAAGCTAAACATCAAATGTCCCAAGAATCGAGCTCTAACGAAGTCACAAGATCGATCTGCGTGTCTTCGAAATCAGAAAAGGAAGCCAAACACTCACATCGTTCGGAATCCAGTTGTCTCAAAACTTCGCCGATGATTTGGCCCACGCTCTGCAGCGCCTTCAAGTCGTCCTCCGTCTTGTCAAAGTCCTTCCTCGCAGTCTTCACATTTTCTCGCACTGAAAACAAACCCCACGAATTTAGCCCCAATGCACCCGAAACCTAGCACATGAATGGATGCCGTGGGCGCGACAACCTAATGCCGGGTAAAGTGGAAAACTCACGATTGCGCAGGCTGGAATCCAGCTCCTTGTGCTGCATGAGCTTGCGCCGATAGTCAGCCCGCACCACTTCGGGATCCGCCATGACGATCACAGGCAGCTTGGAGTCGGAAATGGAAGGAGCTGCAGTAGTGCCGATGAGTAACGATGGCTATGGAGGAGCGATTAGGGTTTCAGCACAGGCCCTTCGCTTGTGCAAGGGAGAGTATGCAGACAAACCTTTGAAACTCGGTTTCAGGAGAAAGACTCGATGATGAAGACGAAACTCATTCTCCCCGTGGCGTTCTAACATCTAGGAAAAATTTCTTTTTCAATTTACTTAAGTATGTTTACACTCGGTGTTAAAAAGTGTTGTTATTGAGGATATTAAGAATAAAATTAGACCTACTTATGGATTAGATTCACATTGCAAATATCATCCCTATCACTAAATGCAAATATACCTTTAGCCTTTTAACCCTAAACAAGTGATATAAATTTTTTTTTTTTCGTAGACTACTATGTGTGTTCATTTTTCAAAATTCCCATGTGCAAATCTGAAGGGTGTAGAGTTGATTCAACCATACAAAGCGAATTAGGATAAATTTAGGAATACTATGGTAATTTTTGATCCATTGATTATCTTTTGGGGTATGGTTTTTTCTTTGGCAAAATGGATTTAGATGTGAGGAAATCATGGGTGAAATGGGGTTCCTTTTTGCTTCGAGGGTCTCAAAGTCAAGCCTAACTTCTTTATCTGCTTAGCACCTCCACTAGCAAAACTAAGGTACTGACACTTGTCCATTTGGAAAAATGGTGAAAGGTATAAAAACATGCCATATTTGAAGAAGTTTATCGAGGTACTTTAAACACTTCAATTTCAAGACCCATTATTCACAAAATTTGCCAAATTGCATACCTTTACCATTTGCAAGTATTGAACAACTAAAATCAATGCCAACTGAGGCTATCAACGTATAGAAAAATTTTAGTCAAACTCATTAGGAGGATGTTTGCCGAGGGAAGCCGAATGCAATTTGCCTCAGTGTTCAAGGAAACTTGATGAACTTTCGGCTACAATTAGCCAATAGGTGCTGAGTGAATTTGGTTGTGCAATTAGAAACGTGCGGTGAGCATTGGAAAGATGGGCAGTGTTCACTAAAGGAACCTATAAACCAATGGATGTTGATCTGCCCCAATGCCATAAACACACAAGTGGTTGCTTCTCCTGATTTAGATGAGTGATACATCAATATACAAAATAAAAGGAAGACTTATAAATTCCAATTTATTGGATGATGTTGCGGACGGCAACTCTTCGACGGAACCAAGATCAAATTTGAGGGGATACCTCAAATCAGAGACAAGAACAAGCTAGAAGTGAGGGGATTCCTCACACATAACTCAGAACATGCTTCAAGATGAGAAAACTAGAAGATGTATTGATAACATGAAGTCAAAGAATGACTGGGTACAACTAGTGTTGAAGAGAGTCAGGGACAATGGCCCTTGACTCTCTATTTATACTAGACTAAGGAACCTTCTGGAGTAAGGCCTTGGAAACCTTTGGAAATATCCGTAGGTCTTTCCAGAAGCTTGTGGAAGCTTCTGGAAACTAGGAGGATCTAGTGGAACCTTCTGGAAGCTTGTGGAAGGTTCCGGAAGCTTGTGGAAGGTTCCGGAAGCTTGTGGAACCAAATGGAATCTTCCGGAAGCTTGTGGAAGCTTCCGAAAACTAGTAGAACTGAGTAGAACCTTCCGGAAGCTTCCGGAAACAAATAGAAACTAATGAAGACTAGTGGATTCTACTAGAATCATTGGAAACAACTTGTACACTAGGCCACCGCTTTTGAGAAGGTTCTTAAGAGGCATCCTTGTTGCAAAGGCGGTGGAGACTCTATTAGGGACGAAACTACTAGATAAGGCTCGGTATGGCACGTCCGTGACATCACCCCCCTTTCAAAGAACGAGTTCCACGAGTTCACCTGTGGGCCAATAGCATGAATAGAAAAGAGAATATTCACGTGGGACTTCACGTGACTGCAACAAAAGAAAAGAATGTTCGGTGTACAGAATACCGTTAGACGAAATGTTGGCGGCAAAAAGGCGGCGAATGGCGGCGAGTCCGACGGCGGTAAGAAATAGTAGCGCTGCTAAACTAAAGTATAAGGCCGTGTGAATGACAACATGAGACATCGGCAAGGTGGTGATTACGATGTTATCGACTTTTTCGGCCGACTTGAGTTCGAAGGCTTGTCCCCTCAAAACTGAGCTAGTATATTGTTACCTCATCGATACCACCACCGTTTTAGTTCAAAGTCTCTGCATCTGCACCAACACCAAGAAAAATCTTGCAGAACTTGGTGTTGGTGTTGGTTCAGACGCATTAAATTCAAACGCTCCTTGGTTTTTGCGGATACTGTCGATGAAATTCTTGAATCATTTCAGGGGCGTTGTCGAGATTAGAAGCAGGCTCCCATATTCTTTCGCTGACTTCGTAGCCTTGCCAATGCACAAGATATTCAAGTCGTCGTCGATGGATGCGGGAGTCAAGAATCTCTGAAACTTCAAATTCCTCTTCACCTTTGATTTCAATTGGAGGCGAAGATTCTTGAATCCTTCCTAGCAGTGTTGATTCTTTGTAGGGCTCGAGAAGAGAGACATGAAATACGGGATGAATCTTCATAGAAGGAGGTAGTTCCAATCGATAAGCCACCTTGTTGATTTGTTTGGCGACTGAAAACGGCCCTAGGCGGCGGTAGTCAAGTTTGTCAGATGGCCGTCGAGCCTTTAAATTTCGACGGAGCAGCCAAACCTTGTTTTCAATAGAAATCAAAGGATGTTACTTGCGAGACTTATCTGCATTGGTTTTCTGATGCTCCTGAGCTTCAAGAAGTTTTTCTTTCATCTGCTTCTAGATATCAGATAGTCGGGTAGCAAGGTCTGTAGCAGCTGGATTCTCTGATATGTTGAGATTGAATTGATCAAACTTTGGATGATGGCCGTAATTTGCAAAGAAAGGTGTCTGTCAGGTAGACCCTTGCAATGTATTGTTGTATGCAAACTCCGCCAGTGGCAACAAGTCCGCCCAATTATCTTGATGGTAATTGATGGTGCAGCGCAAGTACTGCTCCAACACTTGGTTGACGCGCTCGATTTGTCCGTCGGTCTGAGGATGGTATGCTGAAGACAATTTGATCTCCACCCCTAGGATTTTGAACAAGGATTGCCAAAATTTGGATGTAAATTGCGTCCTACGATCAGAGATAATATCGGCGAGTAAGCCATGGATTCTGTAGACATTGTCTACAAAGAGCTTTGCCGTTTCTTCGCCGGTAATTGTTTTGTGACACGGAATAAAGTGCATCATCTTGGTGAGCCGGTCGACAACAACAAAAATAGAATCAAAGGTCTTGGACGGCGGAAGATCCACTATGAAATCCATGGATATGGATGTCCATGGCTTCTCAGGAATTGGCAATGGTTGAAGTAGTCCGTATGGCCGATGACGACGAATCTTGGACCTTGAACAAATGTCACATGTCGTGACGTATTCTTTAACGGCCTTCCACATTTGGGACCACCAGAAATCCCGAGATACGAGCTCCATGGTCTTGTTATAACCAAAATGTCATGCCGATGGAAAATCGTATCGGGATTGGAGCACTCGAAGCCGACATGGGCCTTCAGAAACATAAAGCAATCCTTGATAATATAGCAGCCCATCTTGGAACTGGAATCTTGGATCATAATCATCTCGGAGTGTCTCACCTCCATATGATTTACGGATCTGCGGACTGGACGTAGGTTGGTTTGGAGATTCCAAATCTACAACCTCTGAATCAAGAATTTGAGAGTCCATTCTTGGGATTTCTCCAAGGCTGGAATTACCAGCATTGTTCTTGAGTTTCAAGGCCAAAGGATTAGATTGCAAACTCACTCGGATTTCTTGGAGAAACGATGTATCTACCGAAGTTGTGGCGCGCATAGCCTTGACCTGGAGTTGTTCGGGCTTGATTAGAGTAGACCGTTGCTGATCGTAAGCTGCGTCTCCCTCTTTGGGTACAAGATACGCTCGTCGAGAAAGAGCGTCAGACCGAATTTGCTGGGAACCGGGGCGGTAGGTGATGACAAAGTTGAAGCGCGAAAGCGATATACTCCAACGGGCTTGTCGTCGATTCAACACCTTAGCAAACATGAAATACTCGAGATTTTTGTGGTCGGTATAGACTGTAACCGGATGTTGAGCTCCTTCGAGGAAATGTCGCCACTCTTGGAATGAATCAACAATAGCTAAGAGTTCCTTGTCGTGGATTTCGTAATTGATCTCCGCGGCAGTGAACTTTCGTGAATGGAATGCGACAGGATGGAGGCGTCCGTCTTTGCTAGATTGCGAGAGGACCTCTCCAAGTGCAAAATCAGAAGCATCCGTTTCTAGGAAGAACGACTTTTGAAAGTCAGGATGTGTCAAGATAGGCGCTGTTGTAAATGCCTTCTTCAGAGTTTCAAATGCTTGGCCTGCTTCCGTAATCCACTCAAGCTTGTCTTTGCAAGTCAATCGAGTCAACGAAGCAGCAATGTTGGAATAGTTCTAGATGAAGATTCGATAGAAGTTTGCGAATCCCAAGAAACATTGAACGTCTCGAATGGTTGCCGGTCTCTTCCACTCGATCACCGTCTGGATCTTCTTTGGGTCCATGGACAGACCCTCTCCAGAAACAATGTAGCCCAAGAACTCGACTTAGGGTTGGTGGAAAACGCACTTCTCGAGCTTGGCGTATAGTCCAGCATTGCACAGCTTTTCCAACACTAATTGAACGTGTTTTTTGTGGTCCTCTTCGTTCTTCGAGTAGATGAGAATATCATCAAGGTAGCAAACCACAAAATCGTCCAAGAATTCACGGAAGATATCGTTCATCAAATGTTGAAAGATAGGAGGTGCATTGGTAAGACCGAATGGCATGACATTGTATTCAAAATGTCCATACCTTGTTCGGAACGCAATCTTCCATTTGTCACCTTCCTTGATGCGTACTAAGTTGTACGCTCCGCGAAGATCAATCTTGGTATAGATTTTTGCCTAGCCAAGCTGATCGAGAAGTCCGGAGATGAGTAGTACTGGATACCAATTCTTGATCGTGACTTTGTTCAGTCCACGATAATCCACGCACATTCGAAGGGACCCATCTTTTTTCTTCACAAATAAGATAGGAGCTCCTGCCGATGATTTGGAGTGCTGAATAAAATTCTTTGCAAGATTTTCGTTTAGGTAATCTCGCAACGCAGCAAGTTCGTTTTGGGAGAGACCGTAGATTGGGCCAAATGGCGGTTGCGCAGCTTCTTGTAGTTCGATGCCGCAATCGTACGATCGATGTTGAGGAAGCGTATCGGCGTTCTTCTTCTCAAATACGTCCCGATATTGCTCATATTGTGTTGGTAACTCGGTTGATCTTTGAAAGGGTTGAGGCATCGGAATTGTATACACTACAAACATATTCCCCTTCTTTGCAGCTCTCATAAAAGCTCGGGCTCCGACCATCAATGGTGTTTTAGCCTTGATCCTTTGTACTTGATGTGAATGAAGTTTTGGGGCAACTACAAGATATCTAGGTGTAGTTTGGAACGTTAGCTTTCGCTTATTCCAATCTATATCAGGATTATTTCTATCTAGCCAAGAAAGGCCTAAAATAAGAGGATTAAAAGGGGAACTGATGACGTTGAAAACAACGGTGCTTTGATGTCCTTCTAGGCTGATGTCTAAGGATTTAGTCTCGTGTGTGACATCTTCCGAGATCAAGGGTCTACCATCGATAACTTTTACTACAACATGATATTTTTTAGGAATTACGGGAAGGTTATGTTGTTCTATAAAGTCTTTATCAATAAAACAGGCAGAGGCTCCGGAATCTAGCAAGGCTTTGACCTTTATGATATGCGAATAAAAATCTATTTTAAATGGAATATCAAAACATGGAGAGGCTTCAGAAGATAAGATAGGACCTGATGACTTGACAATATCTGCTAGCCGCACGGTCCCTACTGTGGCTGGCTGATGTCGTTTTCCGAGTCCATTTCTTCGCATCTCGGCTCGGAAGTGCTTGAGGTGTATCAAAATTTGTGCAGCTTTGGAACTGCAACCTTCGTAGAACAGTTGTGTGCGCGGTGGTTCTTTCCTCTACAATACATGCACAAGTCTTCCTTTCGACGTCGATCTTTTTCTTCTTGAGTCAATCTCTTGACTCTTGAGGCGTCGATTTGCATGGGCTCTGGCATTGACATACTTGAAGATGTTTGGCGAGTTGGAGCTGCATACTCTGCTCGATAGAATCCAGGTGTTGATCGTCGCTCTTGTCGACGCTCAAACAGTCGATTATCGCAATTAACTGCTTGAGTCGCGGCCTCAGATAGAGTGGTCGGTTTGGGCAAGTTCAATAGCAAGTCTTTTACATCGTCACGCAGTCCCCATCGAAACGTGTTGATGAGGACGTTGTCGTCCCACTCTACGTCGCAAGCGAGTTGTCGAAATTCTGCAGCATATGTTGAGGCTACACGCGATCATTGTTGTAGAGTTCGAAGTTTTGTTGTTGCTATGAGGGCTCGATCATTTTCTCCAAAAATATTATTGAATTCTTCTAAGAATTGATCAAGGTTTGCCAAAAGTGGAGAATTTTTTTCCAACAATGGCGAGAACCATGATAACGCAGTTCCGGTAAGCAAGGTTCCAATGAGCCCAACTTGTATTTTTGCGGTTGGATATCTTTGGGGTTGAAGGCGGAAAACAAGCCGAATTTGATTCACAAAGTCTCGAAAGTTTGTTCGGTTCCCATCGAACTTGTTTGGCAAACTTACTCGAGGTTCTTTTGGCGCCGGCGGAATTGGATTTGTCGTTGATGCCGAAATATAGACTGGAGCGTGGGCAACTTGAAGTTGTTCCAAAGTATTTCGCAGATTGGCATTTTCTTGCTGCAACTACTGCAGCATGGCCAAGACGTCGTTCATCTGGATAGCAGGAACGTCACCCATCTTGAATAAAGTACTTCTTGAAGGCTTATAAGTAGATGAAGTAACAAATCCTTGTGTCGTGTACTCTTGGGATGACTACAGGAAGTAAAGATCTCAAAAAATTCAAGTAGAATTCTTCGCCTCGCTCTCGAATGATGATATCTCTTAGTTCGGCCTTTGACCTGAATAGAAAACGTACTTCCAAAATAATTGGAGTTGTGGAAATAGGAAGACGATTCAAGTCCATGTACTAACTCTCATGAAGACTGGCTAAAAGGAAAATATCAGCTTAGAAGTGGGTAATCTACAACCTCTAAGGCGTCACAACTCCTTGAAGAAGAGGGGTAATCCACGCTCTATCTTGCAAGAGTAGACTCTGATATCAAAAAGAACTAGAGAAAGATGGACTCTCTTCAAACTGTTGCGGACGGTAATTCTTGGACGGAACCAAGATCAAATTTGAGGGGATACCTCAAATCAGAGACAAGAACAAGCTAGAAGTGAGGGGATTCCTCACACATGACTCAGAACGTGCTTCAAGATGAGAAAACTAGAAGATGTATTGATAACATGAAGTCAAAGAATGACTGGGTACAACTAGTGTTGAAGAGAGTCAAGGACAATGGCCCTCGACTCTCTATTTATACTAGACTAAGAAACCTTCTGGAATAAGGCCTTGGAAACCTTTGGAAATATCCGTAGGTCTTTCCGGAAACTTGTGGAAGCTTCCGGAAACTAGGAGGATCTAGTGGAATCTTCCGGAAGCTTGTGGAAGCTTCCGAAAACTAGTAGAACTGAGTAGAACCTTCCGGAAGCTTCCGGAAACAAATAGAAACTAATGAAGACTAGTGGATTCTACTAGAATCATTGGAAACAACTTGTACACTAGGCCACCGCTTTTGAGAAGGTTCTTAAGAGGCATCCTTGTTGCAAAGGCGGTGGAGACTCTATTAGGGACGAAACTACTGGATAAGGCCTGGTATGGCATGTCCGTGACAGATGATAATCAATTACATGGGTGTTGAACATACAAGAAAATGTGCTCATGAATCATGATGATTCAAAAAAAAATTTAAAAGTATGTAAGATCGAAAATTTGGCTGTCACTTTCAATGACTAGATGCTAATCCGTTGCTAACTATACTACAGAAAACATTGCCTTAGAATTGAATTGTCCATCTAAATGACTAGAAGAGTCAATTGTCTAAGGAGTGTCCATCAAGGAAATTGGTACTTTTGAATTGCAACTATTGAAGAATAAGATCACACAGTTGAAACATATCTTCTTCAACTTACTTTGCAAAACCTAGCTTCTCCTATTAGGCAAGCTAACTTGTCACCACTGTCAAATCTTAGACATGTATTTAGCTTCAATGTGGACTTTGTGGTTGCACGACTCTATACAAAGAAAGACACCTACACAACCTGGACAATAACCACTAGAAGAAACATGTATCTAAGTTGATGGGGTTTTCTAAACATCTAATGTAATAAGCCATATTTTTATGTCAAAAATTCTGTTCACTCTAACATCTTCATGTTATAGTGCACATAATTCTTGACATAAAAATACAGCTTGTTACATTACATGTTTAGAAAAATCTATCAACTTAAACATGGAAAAATTCAAAAAAATACAAACTTCTTCTAGTGAACGGTTTTACTTTCTACCACATAGTCTACACTTCTTCCATTGAAGACCTGCACATATTTAATCATGGATTCTATGATCTTGTACATTGAAACAGCTCGTAGTTCAACCTAACCAAAAGGATGAACCTATTAGCCATATAGCAACTTTGTAGTGGAATTCTACACAAGACATTGGCTTCTTACAGCACCCCTTGTTGCGAATGGAGGACCAATGAGCTTTATACAACACATATGCATTACCTAAAGTAGTGTCTAAAATAAATAACAACAAACAATGCCAGCACTTTTGGGACATGATTTAGGCCATGTATTCAATAAGACATCATAATTAGTCAACAATATCAATTCCACGCATCATTTCTTGGTATTCAATCTAAATGGGTGATGTGAAGTATGACAACCTCTCACCTCCCACCCACCAAAGACAACTACACCCCAATGCCATCATATTTGACGAGGTATTGAGGAGATAAATAAGGCACTCGTCAAACCACATGCATATTGCCATCCATTGTGAACAATGCATTGCCATAACTAATGTTCTCCTTGGCAACTCTACATTCAAATATTGAACAAGATGACTAAACAAACCAATACAATTGTGTTTCGCAGTTCCAATAAACCAAGTTCCTAGGGGTAGAAGTACATTGGCTAATTGGGGAGAGCTAAAGAAATAATCCATAACTATTAAATGTCCCACATGCGTGAGATCATCAACTAATTGGAGAATGACTTTCAAGTCAAGGTCCTTCATGGGTTTCTAATTCTTTTGTCCCTCATAGACTATCATATTATAAACATACCTAGACTTACTAGTAGCACATCACCAAATTTTAATATCATATCTAATTGGTTTATTCTTCTTATATTGTTTAATGTCACATCTATGATTGGTATCAGGCACCATGATCTCATCGCAGGCCAAATACTTGTCAAAGTTATAGGCAACTTTGGCTTTACATACAAAATTTTCAATCAACCATTTGCACTTCCCGATTTTGTCGTAACTAGGGGCCATTATCTCTTGAACTAAGGTTTCATTATCAACTAAGTGAATGTGAGGTGAAATTTGTTCAAATCTACAACGATGCATGATACATTTAATGACAAGGCACTCATAAAATCTTCTCCTCGACCAAAAAGATCTAATAGTAGGTTGTTGCTTTAGGTTCATGAATATAAAAACACCCAACCAAGCCTACAATTCTACTACGGTTAACGGCACGCCTCTATTGCGTCTATTCAAGATCCTAGGATCCTCTACACTTTCTTGACTAGAGGACCTATTTGTTTCTAAACAAATTGTTAATAGATTAGCCTTACGTTAGAAGAGTTCAAAGAACTCATGAACTGCTACCTTGCACCTACTCTGCCATCAAGTGGGACTAGCTTTAGATCCTAAAAAATACTCCTATCACCTATTAGAATAGACTCTAGTGAATCTAATGTCCATCTACATATCATGATTCAAACAAACATACGTCTAATAATACATCCGCTATGGGATCCACCTCATCAAAGACGTTGGGTTCATCAAGCTCCCAACTAGAGTTTTGTCCATCGGAGTCACAAGCAAAGTCCGCATATCTAGCACTCTAATCTAGGTCTTGTACATCATCCTCTCCACCGATGTGGTCACTTAATTGGCAAGAGGTAACTTGGATATGTCACACCAATGTTTGGCAATTGTTTACCCACCACTTTGTCCGTGACCAATGAGAGTGGAAGCAACTCACCATTTTTGCCCATGAGATTTGGCATCAAGTTGTCCAGCGAGTCCTCAATTGCTTCAAAATGCTGCAAAAGCCACTGTAGGGTTGTGTTGTGTTGAGAAGAAGACACATCCAATCAACTTGGATATGTTCTACTTGGCTATGATGGCCCCTCTAATCTCCTCCCTCCTCCCTACAATGTTTTTTGGGCACTAACCGCACACTAATGACATTTTCAAAATCGACCAATAGCATGTCTTTTCAAGTGACGACATGGGTGAATTCTCACATCACGTCCCCAGACAAGGCAATTCCTCCATTGGATGATGGACTTAGTCCCAAAATGGTGGGCAACACCAAAACTATTTTAGTCTAGTCTTCATTCTCCTAACTCAAACTTTCAAGGCCATGCATCGCTCCTTACCTATGTATGCAACATCCATTGCTATCACACAATGTATACCACCTATTAGAATCATCTCTAGTAGCATGCCCTTTACCTTAGATGTCTCTGCTACAATGAGAATGTTAGGGGGCTTCTTTATAGTCATGAGGGGTGAGCAACATTCCATTCATCTCTTAGACCATACAATGAGGTGTTTGGGATCCTACTGCAGTACTGTAGTTATGATCTTCAAGCCCAGTCAAACACTCCACCCCATGAACGCTTGGCACAACATTTACAGCTTCTAAAAGATTTTGTACAATCCTCCTTCTCTGTGTCGAGGGTCTCAAAAGTGGTAGAGAATCTTGATTCTTTATGACAATTTGTGGCACTATCCACCCTAGCAGTGTTACCAAAATGGGACTCTGCTAATTTCCCCTTGATCTTCCTACACCTCTTCCAATTGATTTTTGCTTGTCACCTCTACCTTGACCATTTTTTTCTTGAATGTGGTTGTGTCCAAGGAGGGTCCCCTTCCTCTAATTTAGTTCTAGCTTCAACAATTGCCAAGAGAAGAGGTAAATTTTTTCTTCCTTCCCAACCCATCTATGCTTGGCCCTATTTTTTGCATATCCATTTGCATGGCTACTTCATCTTCCTCCCTCCCAACAGCTACTTCTCTCCAAATAGTAGTTGTCTTGGCAATAGACTCCTCATTGTCATCGGTAGAGGATTAGATATACCATCATTCCCTAACTAAATTTGTGTATAAGGTGATTGTATCGCCCCTTGATTAAAGGTGGATTGGATCCTATCCCTTATCACCATTGCTTTAGAGACATTTGAGTGTGGGCTCCCTTGTAATAGCAAGGAGCTATGAACTGCATGGACATTGATGGGACTCTACATCGGTACCTTGGACTCCACCAAGGCCCTCCTTGCCAACTATCTACTTCCAAAGAATCTGCAATGGTACCTAAAATTGCGATTGTTGAGCTTCTTTAGCCAAGGGAGGCTCTTCCCAAACAAAAGAAGACGTTGCAAATACTTCATGTCCAACAACCTAAGAATTTTCTTTTTCTACTTCTCCATACACTTTTTACCAAGGAGCCAATCATCAATCACTTGGACTTCATCTTCTAAGTGCTTAGAAAGCAATACAAAGTCCATGTTGTCGCCTCCTATCCACTCCAATTTTGAATTGTCAACATTGCCATGCCCCTTCCCGAACCAATTTTCTTTACTCATTGCACTTGCCATCTTTTCCACTCCACGTACCTACTTCTTTTGTTTGTGGAAATGCCATTATTGATTGTATAGCTCTCACCACAATATGAAGAAGAATCATACTGAATTCACCTATAGTGACTCACAATTTGCAATGCATCCTTGCAAATTTTTGTGTCAATGTTATTTCTAAACTTCTAATGATCAACTTGTGTATCCTATGCATCTCTTATTGCAATCAGCTTATTGAAAATGCCCCACTACTACATTGCCTACAAATCACCAAGTACATGTGAAACCAAGAGGGCATCTCTCTCTAAACTCCAAACCCCATCTAAGAACTTTTGTGCATCCAAACCTTGGCTGCATCCAGTTCAACTCCAAGGATGCCTTACTCCAATGGTATTCCTCTAGGCACTAGCAACGTATCACCGGACGTTGTACCGAACAATGTCATGAATTTCATATCTGCATCAAAAATGGAGTTCACTTTAGAATTTCCCACAATTTGTCTCGTTCAATAGATGTCCCGAAATCCTACACAATTGCTTTGAGTCAATTTTCCATTTGAATGTGTGAAATGCTTGTTTTGGAGGAGTGCAAAACATTGAAGTCACTTTCTATCTTCAATGACACTTCAGGGTTAACCTTGAAAAGATGTGGCCCCCATGACCACAGTAGTTATCAAAATACTCCCATCATTTTACTATAGGTGTATTCTTTGTTTCTTTAATTAATTCTATGAGGATCTTGCACACTTGAAAGGTTCTTTGTTAAAGGCTGCGTTATACTATTGGTGGAGAAGTACAAGTCAAGAATTGTAGAAAAATGAAGTAATAAGCGTAGTCACATCTTCTTTGAGAAGCAAAATTTCTTCAAGAATGAGAAGTTGGTGAGAGAAAAAACAAGCCAATGGGGAATCATTGTGCATGATGAAGGTGTAACATTCCTTTTTGATGTGTCGAGCATAGAGAATGGAAACTAGAGAATGGGTAAGTTTGTATGATTTGAGGATCCAATTACAAAAGCTAGAATTTGTGGGTTGAATCTTGATAGGTCAAGTCAAATGCTCAACCGTCAATAATGCAAACTATTAGCAACATAGGAATGAAATTCCTCATCACAAGATAAAAAATTATTTGTTGAATCTTTTGGTTGACCATTTCTTTGATTCCAAAGGAAAAGAATGGGCTGGTTCAAATAATGAGGAATGAGAGCTCCACAATACACAAACAACCAATGAGAAAGCACCACATCTCAATTTTCCATTAATTGAATTCGGAATGAAGAAAGTGTGACTACCATTAATACAATTGGAGGAAATTCGTTCTTCACCAGAATGGGTTTATACTATGGCCAAGTCTTGTCAAGTGAGCACTTCAAGCATGGATGAAAAAATGACATAGCTACCTATTTAGCAACACTTTCTATTAAAAAAGTTTTCTTGAAAGGTCAAATTTCTTGGACGACCTCAATATCCTAGACAAGAAAATTAGGACCTTTCATTATTGCATCTTAGCAGTGCAATTAAAGGATTTTTCTAATTCAAATAGTATTAAATGGATCTTCACTTCTTCTTTTTTCTACTTCAATTTGTGAAGCTATCTATTGGACTTCAATTTGTAAAGTTGTCTAGGAGACTTTTCCACTTGGTGTTTACACTACAACAAGTCAAGACTTCTTCAAGCATCATTTCATTGGCTTTTTGTCTTCTCCATCATCCGAGTGGTTGCTTCAAATAACCATGTTTTGGCCAAAACATATTGATCACCATATAATAAAGTCACCCTAACTATAGAAACAAATAATCCACCTATTGGTTCAATAATTAAAGTATTTAGATGACTACCTTAGTCATGGGGAGTTGCATCTTTCCAAGATTAACGAGTAAAGGCATCCATTGGACCTTTTAGGTTTGTAGCATTCTAACTCTAAAAGGACAAGCCTACGACTAATTTTTCAAATCTCAAAGTTTTTCTTGATCATTATATGCTACCATTCTTCAACTATTTATAAATGAAAATTTTTGTAATTATTCTTCAAAGATGAAATTACCTTCTTTTTTTAATTCATAAAAGTTTCAAATGTTTTGTAAAAAAATTGAAATTATTATGAATTTTTGAATTAAAAAAATCATACAAAATATAATGTATGCTCAAAAAATCTAGTTTTTTTTCATATAGGTGTACATTATAGTATTGAACATCATAGTTCACTTTTTAATATGTCATTCTAAGATTAGAAAATTAGCACTCCATGGTATTAGGCCCATAGCTTAAATTGCAAAAAAATATTAAAATTTTAAGAATTTCAAAATTTTCAAATCGGAATAGAAACTAGACTTGATAAAATACATATCATTAATTGGATTCAAAATTTTAAAAAAAGATCACAATTTTTATGGCTCAAATTCAAATCAAGAAAAAGGAAGCAAAAATTGCCAAAATACACTACATGGTGATCCATGGATTTGCCATATTTTCATGTAAGAAAGTAAAAGAATATCACAAAAGAATATACAATACCCCTAAAATAAATTGAATGAAAAAACATTTATTCCATCCTTGATGCCTCCTTGAAATCTTCCAAAAAATATAAACATCTTTTGAGGTGGTTCACAATTAAAGACAAAGTCCATGACAATATACTCAAACCTCAAAATCCTTCACTCTATTTCTTCTATTTTTGTTGCTATTTAGGAGGTAAAATTCTTTGATTTTTTTCCAGAAGTGAAATCACATGTTTCATATAATGAAATTTTTAGATTTTCTTGTGAAGATTTTAAATTACCATAGATTTTAAAAGGAAAAAGAAATAAAATTCATATCAAATACAGAACATGCTTAAAATATCTAAAAATTTCATAATAGAAGTAAAAAATATCATTAGTACAAAAAAACTTCTATGTCATTCTATATTTAAAAAGGTGGATATAAATTCTCAACTTCAACTTCAATAACATGTTCATTTTTACAAAATTTACAAAATTTACAAGTATATTAATAGCTATAATTTGGAAGCTTCATTTTTTAAAACAGTTTTCCAAAATAAAAAAAATCATACTTGATGTCAAAATCTAGTTTTTAGAAAGAAAAAAAACAGAAAAAAAAACACTCAAAGTACTAAAATACATTATATAGGTACACCACTTTTTGACAAAATATCCCATATTCAATCAAGAAATAATGAGGAAATTGTAATAAGATATAACTAATATGATTTGAACTTATCTTAGTAATGTCCATATAGTATTAATGAAGTTTTTCACAAAAAACTTGATAAAAATCATATGTTCTTTAATATGAAAAAACTATTTGATCATTAGAAAGGATAATTTAAGTCCATTGAATTTGAAAGGACACTTGACCCTATCATCAAGGTAGTCAACCAAAAATTATTAGAATCTTGAATGTATAGATGCATTTTGTGTTTTACAATTCCCTAAAGGCCATTCAACAAACTCTGTTAGTCTTTAGCATCCCTCTTGGGTTAACAAACTAGGCACCTCCAAAATATTAATATTTTAAGAAAATATTTTGGTTTATTAGATAGATCTATGGCTACCTATAAAACTTTAATTCACTCCATTGCCATTAGTGAGATGAAAGATGTAAAAGATTTTTAGAGTGTATGCAATTATGTTTTCACCTAACAAAAATAACAAATGAAATTCATTTTTGATAAATCTTCCAAATAAAAAACTTGCAAAGGTCAAAGGAGCTTGCTATTTGGCTTTCTAAGACATTTTTGCCACTAAAATTGATGTATTTCAATTCATAGATAAAATATTTGCAACTTATTTTTGTCTATAATCTATAGTTGTTGTACAAAAGTAGTTTTCATTTAAATATTGTCAAAATTTAGATCTTGGATTTCATAACTTAATTATCTTTACTTCAAGAAAATTCTCAATTTGTAGCTCTTATATATTAAATTTTATTGAATGTCAAAGTATAATAATGTAATTAGAGAAACCACTAAAAATACTTTAATTCCTACTTCAATACCATAACTTTTCAATCCATTAGGCTTTTGTTTATGAAAGTTTTAAAAATTCAATTATGTGAGGTGAAGATAGAATCCTACAGTTAGATCTCAAATGGTTGATTGATAAGAAATGGCCATTTCACATTGATTTTCAATTGGAGAAATACAGTTACAGAATTCCTAAGGGTTGCCAATATAACCTACCACTTAATCATCCACTACATCATATTAGGGTGAAGATTTGTCCTTCTTGAACAAACTTATGTTTAGTAACTTATCATCTTTGAGTTTTATGTGTTATCCCTTAGTGTGAATGAATCTTAGTGAATAGTCATGCCATTGAGTCATTAGACGAGTTTGGGGGGGTCCAGAAGCCTGTTTCGAGCTTGTTCCCCCGCGGTTGTTCCCCGCAGCAAGGAAAACGGCCCGTTGTCAGAAAAAAAAAATTTATAAATAAAATAAAATAAAATAAAATTGGTCAATGACGTGGCAGGGTCTTGGCCACGTCAAACCGCTACGCTGAACCTGTTTCCTGCGTTCGTAGGCTGTAATAACTCACAGGCATTTAGAGGCCCTAAAAATCTTCTAATGACTAATGTCTATAAGATGCAGCTTGTTAGTTATAATTTTTTCATTTAGAGATAGTAAAAAGTTTCAAAATTCAAAGTTTGTATTCTAAAAATGGTGACAATTTATGAATATAAAGCAATGATATTACAAAGCCATTAGGAGAGATTCGAGGGCTCCATAAGATTACGAGTTCTCAGGCTTTGAACACGTTGCAACATTGCCAACAGTGCAATTTGACGTAGTTGAAAGAGTGCCATGTCATTTTTCCAAAAATAAATGAATATTTTTTTTCTATTTTTTTTCATTTAAATTTTTTTCGTATTTTCATAATTTTTTTTAAATAAAATAAAATTCTAATAGAGACGCTTTTTTCCAATATCAAAGGAAATACATATGAAACGGCCCCTCCTTGCCTCCAAATCTCATATAATGTCTATTAAAAGCCTTCTTCTTTGATATAATATTCAATAACTACAATTCATAATTATTCTGATTTGGATTTGAAAAGAAGTGATGAAATTGAATGATTGAGTTTGTGAAATATATCATGATTTAATATATCGTGGGGAATTGCATACTACTATACACAAATTTAAGTCCCATTATGCACTTGATGTATACACCAAAAATTTGATATTAGGACCAAAATATATCTATGAATATTTATCCCTTTTTGCCATATCTAATTCATGACCTCTATCAAATATTTCAAGAATTTTTTATTTAATTATAAATAGAAAATGCACATTTGAAAAAACAAAAAACAAAAATGATACAATTATTTAATCTCTGAAAACTAATTTAAAGCTTTGAATACCTAAACTAAATATACAAATGAAAAATAATTCTAAAATAATTAATATAAGCACTTAAAAGTTAAATGTTTAGGATTTTACAAACCTGTATTTAAAATTTTAGACAATATCTTGATTGCTATCAATGATTTTTCAAAATTTACCTAAATTAGTGTAATGAAACATTCTTTGGAGTATAAAATTTTCAATTTTGACTACTTTGGAGATTTTTTAAGAGTAATAAAATTTGGTGGTCAATATTCTTCTAAGAACAATTACTAAATAACTATTACAAAGTCTTTCTTTAGTCATTATTTAATCATTGTTTATACAATATTATGCAATAAACAATATATTAATTCCTCTATTTTTTTACACAAATTTTGTTACATTGTATATTTATATGCATATATATATATATATATCAATGATAAACCAATAGTAGAGTAGTCATAGAGTAGTTGAATAATAAATATAAAAAAGTCATTGATTAGTTATAAAATAGTCATAATGTAGTCATAGAATACACATGGACAATAGTAACAAGGAGTCAAAGTTTGGAGTAGTTGAAGATGAACAATGGGAACTTCAACCACCTCTCTCAATCCAAGAATTTTCATTTTTTTCTTACTTCTTGATATTCACCTTCTTTTTGTTTTTTATTCTTGTTTTTGCTTCAAGATTTCAATGTGAAGGTTTAGATCAACCATTGCCTTAGGAGTGTACTAAATAGTTTACATTCTTCTTACTACTACTTGTTGTTCACCTTCTTTTTGTTTTACTTCTTGTTTTGCCTCAAGATTTCAAAGTGAGGTTTTTTTAACCACTTTTTATTTTATTTTTTATAGTTGCCACCTCCTTAAAGTAGTATTTAATTTGTTTTTTGTGTTGGAGGTTTTGCTCACTTTACATGCATGTAACATTATTCTTCATTTTAGTAGGAACAATTATTTTTTGTTTGGATTTCTACAACTACATTGATGAAAATTGGTGAATTATCACTTTAGTTTAACTTGAAAATTGTACCTTCTTTTTGCTTTGCAATGCATTTTTAACTACGATATTGTATATGAACAAAACCTTATATAAGAGAATTGAAAGTAACGCACATCTAATAGAGGACAATAAGAGCAAGTTCTTCAACTTTGCATTAGGTGAGTTCTACAACCTTGTATGATTGTTGCAATATTTTGTGATGTATTTTTTGTTAAAAGTTAGGAATTAGGTCAACCACAACTTTCAAAGTACTCTATAATATATAGGAGTCAAACATGCATGCCACTAATATAGTCATTTTTGTTGCAATCACTTTCTAATAATAATCAACTACCATAACGATATGATAGGATGGATGGGAAATAATTATTTTTACTAATGCCAAAAGATAAAGAAAAGGAAAAAGAAGAATTTCTGAATTCAACAAAAATTAAATGACCAAATTATTATAAAATGAAATGTTCAATGTTAGTTGAAAGGTCCAAATTAGAGTCTAAAAATCATCTATCATTAAAAGAGCATAGGAAATAAATTTCTTCATTGACAGTCAATGAGAAAGAATGAGGGAGAGGTTGTTTTTATAATGATATCCATTGTCCATCATGGCCCCTCAAAGGATATGGAATAATTTAAGTAGAATTTTAAGTTAGTACTGCAAGTTTAAATATAATGTTGAATTTTCAAAAACTAAATTTTAAAATGCCAAGGGTACTTTAATTTGGAAACTTTTAATAATTATTCAACATCAATGTGTCACCCTTGCCCTATGGGTATGGTATACTAAAAAACAACCATACTAAAATCTTCTTATTTTCTATTTTTGTGTGCGCAACTACAAAATAACTAAACAATGACTACAATAGTCTTTAGTCATATACACAAATACTATATAATCAACAAATTGACTTCTAAACTAGATAATAAAATAATTATATATTTATATAATATGATTTAGATAAATAAATCACTTAACTATTCATCTTAATAATAAATAATGGTATATTCAAATTGTATATAAAAAATCACATGGTATTTAATAATCAATGATTGTATATTTAAACAATATAAATTTTGATAATTATTCATTATTATATATATTTACAATCTTAAATGATAGATTGTTTAAGATTAGAGATATCAATAGTCTACTAGAATTAGTGATGATTACATATATTTGCAATCCATCACAATCATTCATGATTACTTATATTTGCAATCTATGAATTTTCATAATTTCGAAGAAAATGAATCTCGATGGTGTTTATTAATTTGTCAAAAATACAAATCTATTTTAAACTTGAAGTTACATTCATTGATTTTTTCAAATGATGTTCAAAATGATTAAAAAATTGTGTATATATGGTGATCTTCTATGAAATTCAATTTTTGTGCACAATAATTGCTTTGAGTTGAATATTTATGTATATTATTATTAACAAGTTGATTATAATACTTTTTTTCATAATTTGAATTTTATGTACATATCCTATTAAAAAAGATGAAGCTTTAGGAGGAGAAACAAAGGTTTGCACATGGTCTTAGGCTTGTACTGAATGCACACAAAATAACAAACTCTCACTCAACAATTGAATGTATTGTAGTTATTAGGCACTCAAGGTGTATAGTGACACTTTGTGTCACTATGCACTCCCCCCCTTAATTTTTATTTTACCACCCCCAACTATCATTTAGAATTTGATTAAAAAAAATTTATTTCATCCCCCCCCTCACCCTCACCCCCTCTTGTAATCTTCATAATCAAAGTTCTTGACAAACAATATGGGACAATTGATCCCGTATCCAATACTGTATCCGTATTTAGTACCCGTATTCAATATCCATATTCAGTACAAGTATTTACTACTCATATCCAATACCCGTATCCGTATCCGTATTCGTATTCAGTATTTGTATTTTATATTTGAACGGCTCAGATTAAATTTCACAAGATCAACATCTTGTGATTTTTTGAGAAATCAATGTCAATTTTGAGGGTAAGCATTTTTTTTCAAAAAAATCAACGGCTCACAAATTTTTTGAGAGAGGAGGGGGGGAACTAATGGGAAACTGGGGTAGCAGGCGAGTTTCAGTGTATAGTCAAGTGGTGCTCTTTGAAAATGTCCCTCAAATTCTACTTTTTAATATTCTAAAATTGCACTTTGAAAAGGGCTCTAAAACTCGAAGTTTTTAGAACATTAAGAATGCATCAAACTCTATTTACTTCATGAGATGGGTCTTTTAAATGTTATTTTTAGGCTTAATTTAGAAAATTTTATCCAACAAAAAGATCATTTGGAGATAGAGGCAATATGTATTAAAAGGTGCTTTAAAAGTGTGAAACATGATTATATGTAATGTAGGGTTATATAGAATACCATAGAATTATGTGAATAGTACATGTAAAATAGCATATACAAAAAGGATATTAGAAAAAAGAAAGGGTATGGATAATAAGGCTCTAAAATTATGAATGGCAATGAGAAATCTACTTTTCTAGCTACTTTGGACACAATATTTTACAAATGGCCTCAACTTCATTGTGGTGTATGTATTCAATAAAGTACTCCTTATCCTATGTGTGGTATCCAAAGTTTAAGGTCCAATTATTAGATGGAATTGCTATTGAAAAGGTGCAAGAGGGAAGATATAGTGACCTGGTGTGAAATTGTGACTTCAAAAATGTATTACTAAACACAGACTTGGTTTTTACTTAGTAATGAATTTATTCTTTTGTAGCATTCATTATGTTTGGCTTTCTTTCTCTATTTTTTTTCTATTGCATATGTGTTTTATGCAATACTAACGAACTTATTAAATGCGCTTTGACATTCCAAGGTAGTCGTAAGAAAATTACTTATAAGTAAAATAGGTATTGTAAAGTTCTTAGTTGGATTTCATTTTGTCATTTTTGGGTACATTTTGGATGGTTTTTATTAGCTAGTTGGAAACCTAATTCTTGTTTTGTTGTTCAAATTGGTAATTTTATGTGTTATTTTACTACTTGTGGGGAGTTTTTTGCTTGTGCATTGCTAAGTTGGAGTAAATGTGTTGGTGTGGTGAGTTGCCAATAAGTCCAATTGGGATTGTTAGTGGTCTAAATTGGAGATCTAGTTGGTAGTTTATGTATTCCAAATGGGTTTTTTGTTCTACAATTAAGTTACCTAGTTGGTAATTTGGTAAGTAACCGCTTGTGAGTGCCTATTAGTTTGGGAAGTTCCATTTGATTTGCATCCACTTTGTGAACGGCAAGTGCAAGTCCCAACCCCAAGTGGTTGTGTAATTTTTTTGTTTTTTTGTATTATGTGATGTGTGTTAGTGTGTAAGAATGAGTAGATGGAATTTGATGATGGATTTGAAAGGATGGAAACACTACTTGGTGGAAGTGTCATGTGGTGACAAACTTTTGATAAGTGAATGAGGAAATTGTAATATGGTGATTTGTTCATCAAATGAGTTTGATTTAATATGATGATATATATAGCCTAATTAGTCCTTTTGTGATGTATATGGATGGTTGTGGTTATGAAATTAATTGAAGCTATGAATGAACGAGCTATAAATCCCAATTCAAAATTAATGAAAATAAGTAATTATAATTGTTAAATTCCAATTTGTATGTGCAGTGTCGTCGTAGTGTGAATAATGATTTCCAAGTTGGAATGTTGAATATTATTTGAATTAATTGAATGTTTTGCTTCGTGGAGGGAAGTGAAAAATTGTGTGGTTAATGTTTGTATTGTATGAGTAAATTTTGATTTGGAGAATGAGTAGTTTCACAATAAGAAAAGTTGTCTAGTGCCAATAAAGGCTTGGGTGTTTGAAGGAATGATTTGTAGTTAATTTATGAGAGAAATGTGTCATTAATTTACATTAGTTCAAGTTGGGAATGTTTAGCCTGAATGTTGTCTTATAAATAATTCCCAATTAGTTTAGTTTGTGAATGAATATCAATTATTCCATCATTGCATGTTCTTACTTGAGTATTTTCAAATGAGAGATTGTGTATTTTTAAGTTATGTTACCTTGTTAAGGAATGAATCTATAAGTATAGAAATTAATTTCCTACTTGACCATTATCCTTGGAACAAACTTATTATACTAAATTGGGATAGTTTTCTAGTACGTCATCATTCTTCTTCAACATGTAAGTTTAAAGAACCTAAACAAGAAATTTTATCTTAATAGGATGCCCCAAAATACTAACATTTATCATTGTCTTAAGAGATACCATGTATTATAATCTATTCTACTAGATCAATAGCCCCATAAAATAGTGTGTTATAATAGGCCATCGCATTTTCTAAAGAGTGCCCCCTTGTGGATTTTGGGTGATTTGATTTCATGTAGCTCCATTATCATCCTCACTATTAAGTATGGTAGTGTAATAAGTGTATCAAATTTTAGGTGACTTGATCTTATGCAATTCCACTGCCATTTTCATTATCAATTATAGTTGTCAAATAAGTTTACTAGATTTCAAGTGATATAACCTCGTGTAATTCTACCATCATTCTCACTACCATCTTAGCTTTAGTACAAGACCAATAATTATATACTTCTCCTATTATTCTCATTGTCATTCGTTAATTTCACTGACATCTAAACTTCAATGTAAGACCCATAATTATGTACTTCCACTGTCATTTCTACTGTCTTTAGTCAGTTTCACTACCATCTAAGCTTCAATACAAGACCAATAATTATGTACTTCTCCTATCATTTTCACCGTCATTTGTTAGTTTCACTGCCATCTAAACTTTAATGTAAGACCCACAATTACGTACTTTTGTTGTCATTTCCACTCCCACTAGTTAGTTTCACTGCCATCTAAACTTCAATGTAAGACCCACAATTACGTACTTTTGTTGTCATTTCCACTGCCACTAGTTAGTTTCACTGCCATCTAAACTTTAGTGTAAGGCCTATAATTATGTACTTCCATTGTTATTTTCACTGTCATTGGTCAGTTTCACTAACATCTGAACTTTGGTGTAAGACCTATAATTACGTACTACTATTGTTATTGGTTAGTTTCACTGTAATCTAAGCTTTAGTGCAGGACCCATAATTATATAAATTTTTTATTGTCATTTTATTGTCATCTAAGTTTTAATGTAGGACCCGTAATTATATTCTTTCACTATCATTCTTAGTTTCATATTAGCTTCATTGTAGGGAAGTCTATAATTATCAAATGCCACTCTCAAAAGAACTTGAAGCATTCCTTTCTCTTATTATATATACAATTGTCTTCCTTTGTTTGTAGGGTAAATAAACCCTAACCATCAAACTAAAAATATTAACATTATGAACCCTAAATTCTACATTTAGGGTCATCAAATGTACAAATATATTACATAGGATTGGTTTGGAGTATAATTAACTAAAATACTTTTAATTGTATGGTAGTCCTTTGCTATATACGAGTGAGTTCCACTTGAGGTGAAGGCACCCATTTTCAACACAAATTGTGATGTGAAACCTATCTTGGGAACATGTACCTAAATATAAGAAATCCAAAATCGGTACATCTTACATACATGAATGCAACAAAAGGTTTGGAGTATACCATGTATTTAAACTTCACAAATTCATAGCATATTCATACGAATTTAGAAGATTATCATTTGACCCTTTAAAAGAGGAATGGATGACCTTGGAAATCATCCCTTTTCATCACCATGCAAATCATTGGCTTAAAAAAAAATCAAACTATTGTAGAAGACCTCCCCTAAATTTTCACAACAAAATTCCAAGGATAAATAGTTGAACTTCTATCCTACTAGAAAAATTCCCTATCATCTACCAGATGCCAAATGCATGTGTCGATCTCTAAGAGTTTGAAAAAAAATAAAAAATATCTTGATTTTCAACTGCCAATGAGTTGAAAAACAAAATTCTTGATTTTTCAACTGCCAATGTGTGGATTGCCGAATTGCTTCGAGTGACTGTGCTTCCACCTTCCACTGGAAGTCTGACACTCACTGCAGCAAATTTCCACAAATTCAGTTGCTTGTCTATTTGTATCCACAATAATTTTGTCTTGTAGCACCTGGTGCCAAGCTCTCATCTCCTGGGTCTTCAAACCTGCGGTTGTGCCAAATGAAAATTTTCTGCTTTTGCTCCGCATCCCAAGAGTGTCAGCATTAATGAAAAGTCGGATTCAGCCAGGGCTTCCGTCCAGACGGATGCGTGACGGAGTGAGTGAGCAAGCCATCCATTCACAATTGTCCCACTTCTACCATAATGCAGAAAAACAACAGTAAGATTACCGTACAATCATTGTCAGCAGAAAGAAAGCTGAACCAAATCCACAAAAAATCAAACTAAGTTAATTCAAAACACTTTTTTCGGAACCTTCCGTCTTTCTAGCAAGCTTTCCGTCACTGATTTCCTTGCATTGGACGATTTGCGTGAAAGCTAAAGGGAACACGACTCTAGGTGGGTATTGCGCAACCATTTGTAAGTACGGATTCTCATATTTCTCTTGTTTCTTCCTTTTTAGTACGTTATGTACACTCAAGTCTCTTTATTGCACTGCTGTCGGCACAAATGATTTTCTAGAGGCACTCACATCGACACGTGGAAGGGGTTCAATCGGAATTGAACTCAACAGGTGGAGAGATTTTCCGGAGATACACAGGGGATTTGAAATTCGAGATGGAGGGTTGAGTGTCATTCGAATTTGCGCGAAAAAGCAACGTACTGCAAAGAGAAAAGAAGAAAATCTCTGACGGTAGGGCGACTTGAATTGAGAATGAAAAGGACCATGTGGGCCTAAATTATGAGTGCTGTCCGTGGTAGCTCCTTTCGAAGGAGTTTCTGGGAAGATTTGAGTGATGGCCAGTTGTACAAGCATCCAGATGAAATGCCCACATTACCAATTCGAAATTAGAGAAGAAATGAAGTCTAATTGTAAACACATGAGAGATGAGATGTCGGAGAGAAATCAATGGGCCATGTATCATGCACGAAAGGCACAGACTTTTCTCAAATATTTCCAGAACAATGTTTCGGAGGTAGGGGCGATTTCATGTAACCGATACGGTACCCTCGAAGAACTCCTCACACACCGCCCCCAACCCGCAATCAAAAGCAAAGAGTCTATTGTCTGAATTCTCCCGCACCTGACGGTGTGCATTCTCTGGCAATCTGAAACAAAGAAACGGAATCTGCACCAGTACTAAATCACAGTACCACACCTGATCTCTTATCAACAGAATTTCGCATCAACAATTCGCTGCAATGCTTATTCACCTGCAGAAGCGTGAATCCTAACATACAAGTGGAAATCTCTTGAATAACGAGACTTCATCTCCATCTCCATCTCCATCTCCGCAACGCTCATGAATCTTACCTGCCGAACCATCCCGATACCACCAATGCGCAAGTGAATTCCATTTGGAAGACCTCATTTCCAATTCCACTTTCAGGAAGAATTTTGATGTGCACGCGACAACATTAAACAGGGATTCTCAAATCGTGCCATCCGGCGTCGAATGTACAATTCCGAGTCTTTCGAATACTGTAGTACCGAGGAACCCTTTGCGGTGTATAGATACGGTGAGACTCTTTGTCCCAGAGTCTCATTGATGAGCGGGATGTGCGAGCTCAATCTCCGCCACAGAATTTGTATTTAATTATTGTTCCCCGCACAGGACAGTTGAGGTGTTCAGAGCGGCGGGCTAGAGATCGTAAAGAACGCAGCCTGGAGCTGTCATTCACAATAATTAATGCAGCACCGCAAGGAGATGGCCGGCGGGCACAAATTTAATGGAAGCATGAATGTGCAGCCACGGAAGCATTCAAAAATCACGACTCCAGTAGCTCCTGCGACGGAGTAAATAATAACTTAATCTTACTAAATGGGGTGGGTGAATTCCTAGGGTGACTGCGCCAGCAGCAGGGGGGGTAGTGGGGAGAACCACAGATGGCGGCGTGGAAAACGAGGTGGCGCTCGCTCGCTCGCTCGGGGGCTATAAACCAGCGCAGGAAAAAGGAAGGTGCGCGGCCAATACGAATCCATGGTTGTTTGGTTGGCCAGCCACCTCTGCATGGAAGATTCATCACAGGATACCACAGCAGTACAGTAGTTTAGTAGAAGTCTAGGGTGGGGTTGATGATGCTGATGCTGATGCCGCGAGGTGAGCCGCATTTACGGTGCGGAGATCCGGTGCTGCCCGCAGCAAACTAAGGGCCAGATGGAAATGAATTGAAGGGGGAAATGGCAAAAAAGAAAAGCAACCAGAAGCATGCACCGCAGAAGAAGTGGCAGTGATTGCGACGGAGCGACTGAGCGAGGAAGTTATCAAGAGACGTGCCAGGTCAGGCGGGGCTTGGGGGGGACCCAAGGCGGGCGACCAGTCAGGCCAGTGCAGTGCCGTAGTGTGTGGGCAACCTTTTCTACGCTCGCACAAGTACGTAACGTAACAGTAGAACCACTCCAGCGAGCGCCCCCAAATCCTCGTGCTTCCTCACGAATCTCTCGATTTTCAGCTCGACTACCAGTCCAGTCCACTCATCGTGGTCATCCCTGAAGTACTGTCGCGCCTAGAAATCTGCAACCCGACACCTGTGGTGGCAGTGCAACGCAACGTTCGCCCGTCTTTCGTGCGTTCGTTCGTTCGTTTCGGGTTCTTAACTTCCTTATTACCCTGCTGCTGCATCGAAGCATCGTGGGAATCTGCCTAATACGGTCTGCATGGCGCTCGTGCATAGGGCCCGAGACTTTTCCACAACGAACGGCGGGCCGGTGATGAGAGGATCGGCACGGAACATATCAACCCACCCTCCGGACCCTGTTCGCCGGCCGGAATCCCCGCCTCACACATTGCAAGTGGCCTTCAGTCTCCTTCCGGGTACATTTATCACCGCCCCACGCAGTCAACATCGCTGCTGCTGCCCGAGATCCATACCAAACAAGACATTCAAAAAAGCGTTTCGTCGGCTACTGAGGGCCAACTAAAGGAAAACAAATGAATATATGCTTAGGGTGGCCTTTACTGGGGAAGGATGCAACGGCGACATCGCGACTGAGATGGCGGTGATGATGAAATGAATTGAGGTTAATGGGTAATGACCGATGGGGTTGAACCGTTGAACTGAAGTTAAGTGACAGAGCGGTAGGTCGAATAATTGAATGAAGTGACGGAGGCTGCTGCGAGGAAATCATGCCGCAGCGGAGGGCCGGGCGGGGAAAGGGGGCAGAGGACGAGAGAATGAGAGCGGCACGGCATGAGCCTCTGGGGGAGCAGGGAAAACGGGGATCCCACGTGGGACGAACACCAGCAGCAGCAGGAGGAACAGCAGGAGACGCAGCAGCAGCAGCAGCAAAATCTCGGGACGGACTGACGGACTCTCCCGAAGAACGACGACAGCGTGATGAGCTCTAAGTTAAGCAGAGCCTCGAGTAAAAGTTAGTAGCCATGATCCATCGTCGTGGTGGGTGCATTCCCTCGGAGCAGCAGCAGGTGGTCTAGGAACGGCCTTCATTTCGGGGGTGGGTTGCATCTAGGTGCGTTCCTAGAGCTTGCACTCAGGGGGAAGGAAAGGAAGTTCGCTTTTAGGTGCTGCAACCTCTCTCAGTCTACTGACGGGACGGGGACTGACGACTCGGACGACGGTGCCTGGCCCATGTTCTGGTCCTTTTCGGTTGTGCAGCGAGAGTCATGCCACGGCATCCCATTGTGGCAGCCCACTAAGACGACGGTATTGTCTTGTTTGCCTTTCACGCCACACCCCAGACGTCGTCCCTCTTCCACCACCCACTGCTTTGGCCTCTTGCCCTTTGCACTGCCGCGTTTAGCACTTTGGCTGTGCCTGCGCCTGAGGTTGTGGGTGTTCGGCACCCGTTTAGTACCCGTGATTTTAGTGGTTTTTTTTCTTCTAGGCAGTTTGGAGAGGAGTAACGAATTGTAGGACGCCTTGAGCCTCGATTGCGGAAACCCTCAACCCCCCGTACAGCCGAGGGGCGGACACCATGTTAATGGAACGCCTCAGGAGAGATCAATTGGGCAATTGCATGCTGCAGCAGCAGCGGGGGTGGGGGTGGTGATAGTACTCTGCGCGCCCGTTGTGGTGCGATTTGGTGCTTCTCTTCCGCCGGTTCTCTTGATATGGTACTCCCGAGTTCCCCGACTTGAATGTGTCCATGTGTGGGCTTGTGGTGGACGCTTCCGGGTTTGAGGTCTTCGGAGGAATATCGTCACCAGGGGCAGCAAATTAGGGTTACAGGGTGGGGGGAAGCACAGGGAACACCCACAACAGGAACACCACGTCGCGTTGAGGCCACGTAGTCGCAGAGCTCTTTCAATTACCTGGCATGAACCTCGATGGCGCATTTTTCTTAAAATAATCAATTGTTGCAAGCTTTCTTTTTGCTGGGTAGGGTGGATTCACGGGATTGTTGGGGGCCCGGAACTCATGGCGTCGTGATTCCCGGCACAGTGGGCCGTACCTTAGGGTTCTCGTAGTGCTGTCACTTTCATGGAGCTCTGTTGCGGGGTCACGCTGCACAATTCCTTACGGGTCGTCGTAATATCGTTCTCGGTTCCCATTATTTCCACGCTGGCAGTCGGCCTTCTCGGGAAGAGCTGAAGTTTCAAAGCTCAAGAATTGGGTGTTGTAGAAATCCTGAAAATTCAGGGAATTCGTATTAATGGATGGTTAATTTACAGGTCGTGATTATTTCGAGAGGGTTTCCGCTGTGACTTCAGTGATATTTATTCCTCATTCGGGCGGCATTGGAGGGAATGTTCGAGTTTCTGATTCTTAACAATAAGTTAACTACAGAGTAGAGATTACAGCAGCTGCCGCGGACGAGAACTTGAACACGATACACGCTTCTTCTTTCGAAGAAGTTCGAAGAGCGTGAAGGCCAACCAGCTAGACGCGTATAGGTTTCGAAATTTGGGCAAGAGTTTTACTCGATCACGTGTTCAAATGTGTGACGCAAATTCACGGGAGCTTGAATTGGGAGACGTGTTCAGGTGTTTTAGAAAGCTTGCGGGGATCACACGTCGTCATTAAGTTCTTGCAATTCTCTTTTCTTACGTGTTCTCGTGGTTCTTATATTACCTCCAAGTCACAGCCTGCGTTACTGGTTATGGAAGTAATCCACACCCTGGGAAGTAGATGAGATGCTGTCGTACGAAGAATTAGAAAGATCAGGGTTAAGGAGTATTGCTGAGAGGGGAACCCTGATTAGGGCAATGCTTCGGAATTCATGCTTTGTAGCAGCATTATTAGCTTCTTATTCGAGTCGTGATCATTATTTGTTGAATGTAAGATGAGTTTGGTTTTTTCATGCTTTTGACTGTCTTTCGTTATTTTAATGTGGGATACTTTGTTGATGATCAGTTCCGGACTGATATAGATGGAGGCACTTGAGAAACCGAAGGAAAAACGGACGAAGTCGGGTGGTGGTCATGGCTTAAAAAGTAATGCTGCTATGTTGGATCCTGTGGCTGCTACTCAGCAACATGTAAGACTACGTATCAAGCTCCCGGTGTCGCCTGCAAGAAATTCGGGCGGGTCTATGAAAGGTTCAAGGTCCACCACCTCCAGTAAACCGGCAACAGTCACACACGAAGAACCGGCTACCTCAGATCTCAGTGATCACAAGTCGAGTGGCACCGAGCCTACTTCACCTGCCTCTGAATACCAGAATCTCTCAAATACATCTTTGAAAGAACTTCGGGTAACTTTGGGTTTTGTGCATTCTTGCCGAGTTTACACACGTCTGGGGTATTGTGAATGACGCACCTCGGGGTCTGTAGTTTTATCAGTGCTTGCGACACTGTCTTGGGAAAAGATATGTGATATGATTTTTGTTTTGGTAAATTGCTTTAGTAGTGTAAAATTCTGTTGGTTTTCGCACACATGCCCATTTATATTTTTGGAACTGGATATTTCTTTTGACCTGTTTTTTTGTTTCTGTCTCTTGTGTCTCGCGATTTGTTTAATTTGTTTACAAAACTGCTGTGTCGTTTTTCTCCGCACACAATGTGCATTACGGCACTTCACGTTTAGTTAAGGTAGCTTCACTTCATGCAGCAACTGAAGGAATTTATCTTGCTTTCTTGGGTGCAGAGAAGATATGAGGCTAAGTTTGGGACAGTCACACTGTCTAATAATAGCGATTATCTGAAAAGAAAACTAGCGGGTCAATGTGGTGCGTACTGTTACTTGGTTACTTATGCTACCTTTGTGCATAGTAATTTTTCTTTCAGCTTTCAATGCTTTTTCTGACCTACAAGTCTATCGTGATCCTGATAGTAGTCGGGGTCTTTTCTGTGCATAGGTCCTCCCCGCCTACGGAGAGCAGGTGTGGAGCATGATGTAGGATCTGGGAAATCTCCAAAGAGATCTCCTACTTACAGGAGACGGTACACACTGGCCTCGTCGCTTATTTGGATCAGTTCAGTTGAATAATTTTTGTCGGTGGTTAATAGGTTAAATATGTTATGAATTTGGAGGTACATTATCCAAAGCGATTAGTGCCTGTTCTGTGGGCGACCTCTTAGAGTTTCAGCACAACAGTGTTTCTGGTCCCAAGTGGATTTTGGTTTTGGAATTGAGTGAGGATGGTTTTTTTACTGGGTTGCAGAAAGGCGGAAGAAGTGTCGGAACCAGATGCTCGGGGTTTGGAAGGTGAGGACGATCTCGAATTGTTGCTAGAAGCAGATGGAGAGGACGAAGACACAGAACCAGATTGTGGTATGCTAGATGCAGGTGCCTCTACTCCACTGAAGAAGCAACGAAGTGGTCGAAAGGACGGAGGTGCTAATCAGTGGACGAATCAAGCTGACGAGATCCGGCGGATTGTGCGAAAGAAGAGGCGCAATAGAGCATTTCCTCCGCAAACACTCGTTTGGGCAAAGCTTGAAGATCGACCATGGTGGCCTGCTAGGGTAGGTTCATTATTTGGAATGTTGCTAGGTTTGAAGATGAGTGCAGGATTCTAGCGGAGACATATCCTTAATTGAGAAATTGTGCCTCTAGATTCTTAGTGGTTCTTTGGCTTTCTGAAAACCTGCTCTCTTTTGAAGATGATAAAATATAGTTTGAATCCCTTTTCTCTATCGACTTCTGAATGATTTCCTATCAGCTTGGTATGAACTTCTACGGTATATTGAGTGTCCGGCCGTTGTAATTACATTTTCTACTTGCGCACTGAGCACTTGGTTGGTGTAGATCGCCAGATGCAACTATCTTTGTGCTTCCTGTCTTTATTTTGTAGCTGTCACTGTTGCTGTTCCTAAATTCAGACTGAAGTCGTGGCGCTACTTTGCGACAATGCGTTGTTTACCTTGTAACTGAAGTTGTGCTTTGTATCCGTATTGCAGGTGGTCAATCTTGAGGAGTTGCCAGAATTTCTGCTAGAGTAAGTCCATACTTGAATTTGTTCTTGTACGCCGTTTGTAAATGGAAGCACATGGAAGGGCAATCAATTTCGATCATGCAACATATCAATATGACTGGACTGTGCTCACTAGATTTAATGTTAGGGTTTTCAGGAAGAAGTTGGTGGGATGGACGTGCGTGGAGCTTTATGGCTTGCCAGCCAGTGATGAGCACCGATTGTATGTCACTTCCTCTTCACAATTGAGTAATGGACGTATATGCTTTTAATATCTCTATGGACGGGATCGAGCAGTATTGATTTCAATGTTTTGTTTTGTTTGCAGGGCTTGGCTGAAAAGAGAAAATTTGGCCTCGTACAAGAAGTTTCGGAAGGACTTTAATGAGCAGGTTAGGTACCTCCTATACCCCAAGCATTTTGTCGTGTTCTGAAATAAATTGCCGCACTGCAGTGTCGTTATGAAAATGGGATCATGTTAGAGTTACAACCGAGGGGTTTCTTCATTTCCTCTGTTTCTTTGTTGAAGTGTAAGATTTATTTGATAGTTATTAGATAAGATGCTGAAACGTGTTTATGTGTGTCCTGCAGAAGTATCCAGAGCGATTTGAAGACGGGAATTTTCAGCTGGCACTTAAGGAAATTTCCGAGGAAGCGAGACGCAGACGAAACTCAGATAACACTTCTTTAGGAACCAAGTTCTTCATAGACGAGAGAAATTCATCTATGGAGATGCGTTCTTCTCCAAACACTTCCTCCAGTGACGAGAACGGGTCCGCAGCCCCGACACGTCTTGTGAAGGAGACCTATGACACCGAGAAGAAACACCTGAAACATAGGGCTGAGATCGTTCAAGGGAAATTGAAGCAGATGAGGATGAAGAATGTGCACGGATTACAGGCGGAAGACTTTAAGCCAGCAAGGCTCTTGTGGGCAAATAAAGGGGACGAAGAGGAATTGCCATCCAATTTTAAGAAGACAAAAGATGACGGTGGAAATATGTCTCGTAAGAGAAAGAGACTTGTTGTGGATGATTCACACCAAAAGGAGGATTCACGCGGTACCTCTGACGAGGCTGAGGACGTAATGCTTCCTGATTCTCCTCCGAAAAAGGCAGTTAGTGACTCCAAGTTCAATCGTCAAAGCTCTGGGAAAAAGATGAATCGCAGCTTTTCGAATGACCTGGTGAAGACTGACAAGGATGGGTCTCAGAAACCCAAGAGGACTGGGGAAGATGGGGTGAGCCAGAATTTTTTAGTCATCATTGATGATCAGAGCAGTTCATTGTTCACATTCATTTAATAATTATAATGATGTACCTGAAAGTAGCTTTCCAGTTGGCGAAATGTGATTATAAATAGAATATAGACCGTGGTAAGTATTGGTCACTTATGTAATTGGAAAAACTTAGAAAGTGAGAACGAGAAGGGTTTATGTTACAAGTGGACGGCTTGTAGATTTTTATGGTTTGTGGGTACATTGGCAGTATTATTATGACTGCGAGGTTTGCGGTATTGGTGGTGAACTGCTGTGCTGTGATCTCTGCCCTCGCGTTTACCATTTGGACTGTTTGACACCTCCCCTTAAGGTACCTTTCTATCATTTCTATCTACCTTTTAATCATGTATTTTATGCGGAGTCAAATTATGCTTCATAGCAGTTAGTGCAGATGGTTAAAGTTTGTGGTGGATGTGTTTTTTGTGTGTGAAGCGCACTCCTCCAGGCAAGTGGGTATGCCCTATATGCCGTGATCGATCAGGGGCGTTGAGGTCAGCTAGCCAGTTTGCAGATTCAAAGCTGCAACCTAAGTTAACCAAGGGTGGTGAGGATCCCTCAGCACGTGTTGTACACAAGGTACTTTATGTTTGCCAGATAGTGAAGATAAGCTCATTGTAAATTTTTTTTACTGGAGTTTGAGCGGATATATATGTTTGTCCACAGTGTACTTGGAGGTGTAATGAACATGGCATGATTTTGACAGATATGGCGGAAAGAAAAACCCGCAGGACCAGTCGTATCTTCGGACGATTCCGGCAGGAGAAAGAGGGAGGACTTTGATTCAAAAAGACGGAGGAAGCGTGCGAAGTCCAAAGGTGAAGATGGTTTTAAAGATGGCGGTCAGAGAAAGCTCAATTGTGGTTATTGTGGCGTTGAAACTTCTTCACTGCGAAGCTCTGGTTTATGTGACAAATGCCATTCAGAAACCAGGGCAGGCAGCGTTAGCGACCATCCTGATGGCAGTGCGCCTGCCGAATGCGTGGAGATAACACAACCTGTTAAAGAGAAGAAGGTGTGTGTTTCTCATTTCCGTTTTGGTCCCTCTTCAAGGTTCTTTGGCATTTTTGTGCTTCAAGCTTGAATCTGAGTTTTCTGTTGTCAGTAGATCAGGTTGAGCACCCTTTGAAGAATGATTTGAGTACTTCCAAATCATATCTCGTCATCACCTCCAGTGCTTAAGGAATGCATTCACTACTTTGATCAGCTGTTTTTATGTGCAAATAGAGTGCATGAAGAGCAGCTCAATTCATTTCTATGTTGTCTTGTTCAGAAGTCAAGAAGATGCCATACATGTGGAGAGCGAGGTATTGTAGTCAGTTGTGAGAGTTGCTCACGTACTTTCCATAAGGAATGCCTTGCTCCTTCACAGGTACATTTTATTGTCGCTGCTTTGTTTGCGCTGTGTTTTTCTTTACTGATTTTTTCTACGCAGGATTGGGTAACAATATACGTTCTGCATTAGCGGTGGTCAGAAAAGTGCTTTTCAGCAGTGTACTTCGAGCTTATCCTTACTGTAGGAGAATATGTAGGGTGTTATTTTATTAACTACGAGGAGTTTCGACTTTTTGTCTTCTCTTGCAGAGGTCACACAAGAATCTGAAGATTTGCTCGAAATGCAATGCTGTAGGCGATCATAAATCTGAGGATGAGCAACATTCTGATGCCTTCTCTGCTGAGGTTAGAATTTGAGTTTAGATCTTTAACCTTTTCTTCTTCAACCGTTATCAGCGATGAGTAGAGTTGCTCAACTGCTGAAGTACCAAGACGCCCATTTTGGGTCTGATGTATTTTATGAAGTTCTTAGAAATTCGCATGGAGACTTTTGGGGTTCAATTTTGTTTATTATTTTTACTGAAAACTTGCAATGTTCTTCACTGATTTTGGCATATAAAGTTTTCGCCTATGCGGAGAAATCAGAGAGTGAATCCCACAGAATGGTATCACTACTGAAGGGAAGAGGTTTGGAAAATGGTTTCATGCAGGTTCAATGTATTCTTGGTTGTCGAGTTGCGACCAGTGAGGACGCACCTTCGTCAAGACACGTAACTGAGCTGGGAAGAAGCGGCGGACTGAAGGATGTTAAGGAGGAGAATATTAACGGCTCTGAGGCAGGAATTGCGAAAGGCCCCGTCGATGCTGCAGGTATGGAGTGGAAGGTAGTGAAAAGAGTACAGTCTTTAGGCATGGCATCACCAGCTGAGCCGATGGAAATAGATTCTCCGGACTTAATGAAAGAGCAGCCAGGAATCAAAATAGGAAGATTTTTGGAGGATGCATCCGAACGGGCTACGACCAAAGACTCAACTGACACAACGCATCTATTGCCGAGTAATGGTGCAATTGCAGACGTTGAAGATCCTCCATTTGTGATTGAGATTGGGGGCCACTATGTAGGAAAACCACCACTTGACATTGCTGCAAATACTGATGTAAAGAAGGAAGTCAGTAGCGGGGGCTTGTCTAACTCTGTTGCTAAAGGGGAGCTCACTGCAAAGACTAAAGAAATCCAGAGTAAAAGTGGCACGGTTACAGATGCTGTTATTTCACTGGATGAAGGGAACCATATGGAGTCTGTGAGAGTTATCGGTGACCGCAACGGTACCGACAAGGTAGCTGAACAGGTATCGAAATTGGAGTTTCTTGTGAAGTGGCTAGGCAGGTCTCACATACACAATGAATGGATTCCTGAGGAGAAGCTAAATTCCATCGCTAAACGAAAACTGGAAGAATATGTAACAAAGTATGGGACTGCGCCCTCGATTACAATGGATGACCAATGTTTACAGCCACAACGAATATTGGGCCGGAGAGCAAGGAAGAATAGCCCCGCTGAAGTATTGGTGAAGTGGTACAGCTTGCCGTATGATGATTGCACTTGGGAAGAAGAGCGGCATCCGGTTATTGCCAGGAATTCTGAGCTTCTTCAAGCTTTTGAGCGCTTTGAAGCAGTTGCAAAGCAGGCCAATGTGATGATAGGTGACAGTCGCCCTTCAGTGATTGAAGAACTTACTGAGCAGCCGGAGTGGTTGAAAGAGGGAGGTCTTTTGTTCCCTCATCAGCTGGAAGCACTCAATTGGCTGAGGGAAAGCTGGTATCGGCGTCGACATGTGATACTTGCGGACGAAGTGGGCTTGGGGAGGACGATATCTGCATGTGCGTTCCTCGCCTCTATTTACCGGGAGTTTCATGTGAACGCTCCTTGCTTGGTTCTGGTGCCCCTCTCCTCTATGTCTCTTTGGCAGGCAAAATTCTCTGTATGGGCACCTTTCTTGAACGTCATTGAGTACCACGGAACTGCTAAGGCAAGGTCTGTGATTCGGGAGTACGAGTGGTATGCCAGCAAATCGGGAGATGAAGGGAAGCATGCAGATTCGCAATTATTGAAGTTTAATATCATGTTGACATCATATGAGACGGTGATTGCCGATTTGAGTTGGCTTCGCGTTGTTCCTTGGGAAGTCTTGATTGTTGATGAAGGTTACGGACTTAAAGAAAGCAAGCTCTTTACACTTCTGAATGCATTGAAAATCGGTCACCGGGTGCTTCTGATGAGAACACTTCAGAACAACTTGACTGAGATGTACAACCTCCTCAATTTTTTACAACCAGAGATATTTTCCTCCCAGGACGTGTTCGAAAAGAAGTTTAACTCAGTTGACCAGTTTGACGAGTTCAAAAAACTTGTGGCCCCTCACATGCTGCGTCGGTTGAAGAAAGATGTCATGCCAAATATACCACCCATAGCCGAGCGCGTCGTTCCTATTGAGCAAACTGTGGTGCAAGCAGAGTGCTACAGGGAACTTTTAACGAACAACTATCAGGTGCTCAGAGATGGTCAGAATCAGCCATTGCTAAATATTGTGATGCAACTGCGGGAGGTTTGCAATCACCCATATCTCCTTGCAGGATCCTCAGCGCCTAAGGAAGGAAGTCCCAAGGTCTTACAGGAGATGCGTATCAAAGCATCAGGGAAACTAACTCTTCTGCACTCTATGCTGTATTATTTGAAGAAGGGAGACCATCGAGTTCTTATTTTCTCGCAGAGGACAAATCTGTTGGACATTCTGGAAGATTATTTGTCGTATGAGTTTGGCCGTCAGAGTTTTGAGCGAATTGATGAAGCAATTCCTGTGTCGGAGCAGCAAGACGCAATTTCTCGGTTCAACCAGGGTCAGTCCCGGTTTGTGTTCCTCATGTCTACCCGCTTGTGTGGATTAGGAATTAATTTGCCCACTGCAGATACAGTCATCATTTATGATTCGGATTTCAATCCGCATGCCGATATCCAAGCCATGAGTCGTGCACACCGAATTGGTCAATCCAAAACCTTGATGGTTTATCGTCTGGTCATTTGTGCAAGTGTTGAGGAACGGATCCTTCAACTTGGGAGGAAAAAGTCAATGCTAGAGCGGATCTTTGTGAACAGATCTGGCTCTCGGAAAGAGATTGAAAATATCATTCTGTGGGGCACCGAGAAGCTTTTTGCCGAAGAAAGGTCTGCTCAGCTAGAGCTTAATACTGAAAACACACAGAAGGACAGTCTTGATGAAGGCAAGGCATTATTTGATAAATTCCAAAGTAAAGAAAAGGGCATGGTTTGGGATGATGCAGCGGTCTCTCGGTTGTTAGAAAGGTCAGAGCCGAAAGCTACGAATGTTGAAGTGACTGAAGGAAAAGAAGGTGACGGGTTGGACTTCAAGGTGGGCTTATTTTCTTAGAATATTGTGATCATTCATGGTGCACTCTGAATAGGCGCTTCTAAGCACTCATGATGCATTTAACATTTCTCATTTGAGTCTGGGGTATTGCTTGTTGGTCACGTCCACATTGGTTTCTTCTGAGAAGGTGCCTGGACCTCATCAACTTGATCTTGTCATTTCTTTTGGTCGTCGAGTTTATATCTGTTACTTCCAGTTGCTTATGTTGGTCGTGGATCATCAGACTTGGAACTGGAATGGACCAGACGATGCGCGGCAAGTGGACACTGAGGAAGGTGCGCCAAGGGATTCTGAAGTTAATGATATTCAGCTCAATTTTACTGAAGAACATGAGAAAAAATGGGAGAAGCTTTTGCGAGCAAGGTACGAGGGTTTTCTTCCTCATATATTTCCAAGTTGTGAAGCGTGTAGGAGTATTTGAGGAGAGGAAATACTGATTAATTTTCACCGGCAGTAATCACAATTAATCTCCTTTCGATTCTTGTTACTGATATGCGAATGCTGCAGATGGGATGAGTTAGAAAAGATGGAAGGAGTTAATCGAGGGCGTGAAAAGCGGATGAAGAAGTCCAATTCTACTATTGTAAGCATTTTTAATTGAAAGGAAAGGACTGCTAGCAGTGAATAGTTAACATTGTTATTCATCCACGAACACATTCTTTAATGAATTTTAGAGGCGTCGACAACGTTTTCTTTTCGTACCTCGAAATTCGTTTTCAAGAAATTTAGATAAATTTTTTAAGAAATTCAATTTTGTTATTGACGTGCAGTTATCGGAGGAAGAGTTGCATGGAGATCGTACACCTGATCCTCATGTCATGCCGCTACTGTAAGTGCTGATGTTTTACCTCTTGATTGTTGGTCTTCATCCATATTCAGTATCGCCTTAATTAGGCTTGAGCAGCGTTCATGTTTTCCATTCGCTCCGTTTATTAGTGGTTTTCTGGCATTCAGTTGCCTTTCCTTCTGAGCACTAAGAATGCTAAATTTTGTCTTACAGTGGGAAGGATCGAGTCAATGACGTAGATTCAAATGAGGGAGGTGAAAACGCTCAGTCAAGTCGTCTGGCGCACGAAGGGAAACCGGCTGGCGTATCTCTTAATAATCCGGCTTCAAATCCACTCGAATCCTCACAAGTTGCAGCCAGCCAACAGCTTTCGCAAGATGATGGTACGGGGATATGGAAATTACATGTCCAGGGGGGCCACGCCGACGGTTCTGCCATATCTAATGCGATTCCTCATACGACTGGCCTTGGAGAGGCCCAGAGAACAACTTCTTCTGCAAATCACGTAATTAATGTGGAGCAGTCAAGAGATGGCAACGTTTCTTATCCTCACCGGTTCTACACTGTTTCAGGAACACCTATGACTTCTTTAACGGGTGGGGAGCAGCTACTTGCCATTTCAAAAAGTCTTGCTTCTCCTTCAGTCTCCAGGGAACAAATTGACGTAGATTTGAGTGCATTGAGGAAACAGTTTGCGGCAGAACAACATTCCAAGAGCAGTTTGGGTTCGTCGCAAGCTATTCGGCAGCTGTTACCACCCGCCATTCCTGGAGCGAGAGTCTTTGGAAGTACTGCCGGACTCGTAAATCTCAGACCTCGACTTCCGTTCGAAGGTGTAGGGCGGTCGTATGGTCAAACCGGTGCTAGTGAGGCGGCATCACGGCTTTTCCCTCCAGATGTTGTTGTGACCGGATCAAGAGTTCATCGACCAGGTAGTGAAGAGCGCGTTTTCGAGAGTGCTGGAATGAGAAGACATGATGCTGAATTGCAGGGACTTGCAGGGACTGCTTTACCGCAACCAGATCTCTTACAACGGGCGTATCCAAAAGAGGGCCAAAATTCTGCGCTGCTGGTAGGCTTCATTTGTCTTTTGTTACCAGCATTTGGGACATGTCTCCATTGGAAGGGTGATTTGAAGTTCGTAATTGCAATTGGTGTTTGTGGAGTAGTGTGTCTGACAAGATTCGTGTTTGTTGTAGTCGACTTCTGGTCTACCTGGCGCAAGTTTAAAAACGGAAACTAGGGACCCTATGAGTGTGTCTGAAATACTCAAACGTGTTGCAAGCCACAAAGGAGGGAGTATGTTACCTCCTTCGTCCACTGATGGAGGAAACCCTACCCTATCTTTGTCCACTGATGCCTTGCCCAACGTTCAGTCAAGCCAAGGTTTTCCAAATCTGTCTATGTCTTTGGGTTTGGGAGGACTAAATTTACCCAACCATGACGATGGTTTGCTCCTGAGAGCACGAGCAAGTCACGACTCTCAACGACGGGCTCACAACAAGATGGGCACATCTTTAGGGGGATTCCATTCTGCAGGGGGTAGTGGAGATGCCACTAGAGTACAGGTGGGCGAGAATGCCTTATTGAAATCTGGTGTTAGTGACCATCATGAAAAGCGGTCCTTAGATGGAGCTTCAAGGCTTGTAAGTGGCTCACAAAATATGATCGGCTTGCAGAGTGCGCACAACCATGAACTGGGCAAGAAGGGTCTACCTTTTGGAGAGGCTGATGCGAGGTCCAAGCAAGATTGGAGTGAGGATGAGCTTGATTCTTTGTGGACAGGTATTGCTCTTCTTTTGCCGTTCCTTGATGTTCTGACTGGTTAAAATTTCAAGCAACACCAACTTGAGGCAACTCTAGGTTAGTTCTATTCTGCAGCGGGAACCTGGCGTCGTTGAGAAGTGAACTCCCTATGTATGGGTATGATCAACAGCACTAGTGATTCCCGAGATTTTCTACCTTAATATATAGATGAACACGCAACGCAGTGTAAGTAGGGTTCGGATGTTGGAGAGCTGCTGTCTTGTTTGCGGTTTTTGCCTTCACTATTTGCTGACAACGTGACAAACGTGATTTTGTTGAAGGCGTCCGTCGTGTTGGTGTCGGCAACTGGACAAAGATGTTAAAAGACCAACGTCTGAATTTCAACAAACACCGAACTGCCCATGATCTGGCAGAGCGATGGAGAGAGGAGCAATTGAAATTATTTGGGGATCCACCTGCTGAGCTTGAAAACAAGTCTGCAAGACCAGCTCCCAACGCAGACGAAGGTATTGTTCAGAGATACCATCCACCTAGTGACGAAGTGAATGTCAAGAAGCTGAGTGGCTCCCACAGGAAAGAGAACAACTCAGACAGTGTTTTTCCAAACGACACTGTTGACTTGAGCAATAATTCGACAGCAGGTCCGGGAAATGGGCTTGGGGAGTTTGACAGGAAGCAAGTGTTGGAGAGTCTGAGGGCCGTGGATTTGTCATATCGGAGGTCATCAAGTATGACGAGCAATCCTGAGCATGCTAAGGTTCATGAGTCATCCTCCGCTTTGGAACTCGTCAACTCTGTAAGATCTCAGGTCAGCACTGCATCAAGATCTATGGAGGCTGTCCCCAATATTGAGTTTGAGAAGTGGGAAGGAACCACCAACCGAAGTAGGCGCCATGATATTTCAAAAGAGACCTTGTTGCGGCAGTCACAGCTGCAAAAAACCAAGGTGCCGGCCTCTTTCCTGGCAAACCTCTCGTTCAATCAAGATGCTCAGATGCAAGATCATCAAACTTTACCATTGCTCCCACAGGTGTCGGTACCTGGCTTGGGGATGTTAGCTGCAGGGCAGACTTCCAGCGGAGTATTTTCCCAAAAAGCTTCGTTTGAGCATTTTCTGCCGAGGGGCTATCATGAGTCACCTAGAAGTCACCATGATTCAAGGACCTCTCTTTCGTCTACTTTTGCAGAGTTGGAGAAGAGGAGGTTGAAAATAGGGCTTGGGGCATCCAAAAACTCAGATAGTGCTAATGAGGCTAGCCAGAGCCTCCCCCATTGGTTGCGTGAGGCTTTCAAACCTGACCAACCCCCTCCCCCAAAACCTGCAACAGTGTCCCCCATGATCACAGCGGTTGCACAGGCAACCTCATTTTTGTACAAAGAATGTGTCCCTTTCCTTCCTCCGTTTGTGCACCCTGGGCCCCTACCCATACCCCCAAGAAGAAGGGTGAAGAAGAGAAGAATACCGGCCGTTGTAGATGCTGAAAGTGGACCACGAAATGAGTTGAATTTTATAATGGCTGGTGTGGAGTCCACCAACACCTCTTTCTCATCATCGTTTCAGCACTTTCCACCAGGATTCAACAGTGGTGCAGCACAACCTGCAAGTGCTCCTTCTACCTCAATTGCGAAGCGCCCTGTTGATTTCTCTGCTTTACCTACTTTGGACCCTCCTGTGCAGCAACCCTCCTTCTCTAGGCCCTCTCCTGCTTTAGAAGAGCTCATGGCTCTGAAAAACCTTTCCTCACTGCCTCCTTTTGCATCGCCTTTGAGTGAGCCGGTCACAGGGGGCGTGGAAAGGAACCTGCATGTGCAAAGCAGTTCCCATACTGTGGATACTTTGGTTACCTCGAGCAAGAGTGCGAGGGGTGGTCATCATCATCAGCGGCACTCTAGTCCATTTAGAAAGCAGTCACCATTACTGAGGAAAGGTGACATAAAGGATGACGCTCATTCCAGGCACAGGATAGAAGCCGCACCTTCTTCTAGGAAACGCAAGACGGTTTCGCCCTTGGCATACACCAAACTCAGTGAGGAGGGGTCACCTGATTCAGGTCACAGGCATGCCAGTGGAGGAGAATCTCAACAGCTGCCGAGTTGGCTGCTTCCTGCTGTGGATAGCAAGCTCAAGAGTCGGCAGAAAGCGTCCTCCAAGCGTGAAGACGGGAACTCTTCCAGTGAGACAGAATCGGACCCTCGAATTCGTGGTGCAGCAGGGATGGCAGACGATGATGAGGACGCGTCATCAGATGAGACTGTATCGGATGATCGTACACAGTAGGAAAAAAGGTAGGCTGGAAGAAATTTTAATTTTGTCTGGAAATTTTGTACTTTTAATTAGCAATGTCATATGTGAACAGATTCTTACCAACTTTAAACAGACACTTTTCATATGATGCATATTCCCCATCCCAAATTTTGTTGTTTTGACTGTTAAACTTCATTGTGTATGCGCTCCTGAGGATAGTAAGAGACAGTCACGAGTCTTTTTTCACTGTAATGTCAAGGAGGTTGTTTGTAACTTGGAAGCTTTTTGGCCAGTGTGTTGTTCCCGCCTTCTGAAACGAGAGCATCGAGTGACACAGTAGGAAATTTCGCATTTTAATTTGCATTGTCTTCGGTGAATAGATGCTTAGTAACTTTTCAGACTTGTTTCTGTGTGATTTGCAAGTTTGTTATCAATTTGGACACAAAGTACAAGCCCCTTTGTAAGTTTTGGAATGTTTGTTTGAAGTGGATTTCATTTGCGCCAGCCTTTTGGTTTTGATCGAGTACCCGTGACCATGCAACTTCATACTAAGAGTCATTGGGTTACTAAATTTTTGCTTATATTCTGCAAAGCACCCACCTTGACTGAAAAGTTGGTTTAAATCTTGGTACAAATCTTATCATCTTTTGAGACACATTAGCAATGTGGCATGAGCAATAAATGTAAGGTCTCTTTTATGTATCACCCCATGTATAATGAAGAAGATTCTCTCTAGAATGCCATCTAGAAGTTCTTGAAATAATCCAATCCATTACCTTAAGTTAGGCTATTTGTTTGTTTTTTATAGTGAGATCTCCTAGATTGTATCTCCCCCAGTCATTCATTCTTAGTTCAAACGGAAAGCCCTTGGTGAGGAGGGGATGCATGGGTTCTGTTTAGTGGCATTTGGACCTAGTGTGTGAAAGTTGTAGAATTTCAAAGTTAGGATTAAATTCATCAAACTCTATATGAAATCATTTCTTCTTGGATTGAATTTATCTTTCATTAATTGAATTTAAAAAATTTGAAATTTTATGACCTTTTGGCATTTAACTTATACCTTGGTAAGTTAACAAAAAGATTGGTTAAGTTTCAATCTCTTTCAATGAATACAGGCTCTCTTTAAGGAGGGGGATCTAGGAATTTTTTTACATTTACAAAGCAATCACCTATGTATTTATATTATTTTTCATTTTTCATTTTTCATTTTGTTATTTGAGAATTCACATTAATTTCATTAATATTTGCTTCACTATTCAATTATGCCACGTTATAATTTCTGACAATTTCAGCACATGCTATATTGAATTATTTTTTGAATTGTCTTTTAACAAATATGACCTGACCTGAGTGTAGGGTAGTTTTAATGAAAAGTCTGTTTCATACAGTCTGTCAAACCAGTAATTAAAATGCTAGGCTGATGAACAAATATGTGACCAAACAATACTGAACAATTGCATCCCCCAAACAGTTTCTTCTCACTGTGAGAGACCTCATCTCAATCCAAAATGGCAATTTTATTTGGATCACAATTATTGGAGTCAAACATGACCAATACTAGACTTTAAGTCAACGTCGAATCTAAACAATAAAGTCCAATTGCGCTGGAAAAATTGAAAATTTGGCTGGAAGGAAACCCAGGTGTTCACCGTCAGCTTGCACGAACACATCTTTTCTTCTCGACTTGTTCATGGAATCCTCCACTTCTAAGCTTTGAACACTGTCACATCCCAAGGAAACCACAACTCCACCTTAACTTGGATTCCAAAACTCTCAAGTTTACGATACATCAAACTCACTTACAATTAAAGACTGGAATTGTTGGTACACCAAGAATTTGTTGCAATAAGAAGCTTGCAAAACAACTATTTTATCAGTCATAGTGATCTTATTGAAGAACTTGAAGTGTGGACTTTGGACACAACAAGAAGCTTACAAATCAATTACCTAGTTGTATTGACCTTGTCTAGATGCACGTGAGTCCCTTGGTACAAAGTGTGCATCTTCAAAATGAAGTCATACCACTTATAATCCATCAAAGAAACCACCTACAACAACAAAAACCACATAAACAACTATTTGATGGAACCCAACAGTCTAATTTTTACCTAAAGGCATACATTTGGGATTCAAATATATTTTAAAATAAAATAACAAGATTTGAAACTTCTATTATACAAAGACATTGGAAATTCATCTTCTAAATTCCCATATAATTGTTAGATAGCATTGTTGAATAATTTGAAGGGGGCCCTTGTGAAGCAAAATAATTGGGCCTTGGGAAAGAAATATTGGATCTCTAGGCCCTTCCATGACAAGCCTCTCAACCTATCAATTACTAAATTTGGAATTCAATTAGTTTGTAAGGAAAGCATGTTTACTCAATTAGTGAGGTGTCCAAGGAAAGGAACACCTCCAAGAACATTCTATGGGGATACTTCATGAAGCTCCTCAAAAAAATCAACTTCTTTACCTCCAATTTGCCGTTGAAAGGGTCGGCAATCGGTGTAATTTTCATCCCTCCACCAAAATACTTGGCATTCCCTACACAAGTAGCTGTAACTTTTGGAACTAAATTCCACTCACCCCCATCAATCTACAAATTAAGAACATACCAAAGTCATTCATATAAAGTAAGGAAATAAATAATAGCAAATAGAAAGGTAGCTACATCTAATTGTAACCTTACCTAAAAGCAACTTGTATAAATTCTTGGTATACATATATATGGTCTAAATGTGAAAAAGGGATCAAATTCAAGCTTAACAATAATCAACACTTAAAAAAATCATAGTTTAATCACATGATGTTCAAAATATACATGCTAAAATCTAGTGAATTACCATAGTTTTATATAGGTACATCCTCAAATGCTTACTTGGATACTTTTTGGTGGACATAAGAACACTCAAAAGACAAAAAAAAAAAAAATGAAATTGCTATTGAAATAAATTCTTGCATAGACACTTGTATTGGTCAATCTCACTCAGTCATGAAAGGAAAGCTTGAGATTTCACGCCATGGTTAACCCTTACATATCAAAATTCTTTATTGGATTTAGGCACAATTTTGCTTATATCTTTACACAAATACAAATATATAATTTACCTCAATTTTATCAAATTTGTCAAAAAGAAAGGTCATCATTTAAAGATTCATTTAAAGATACAAGAATTGCTTTGGATGAATGAGAACATATTTGGATTAAAACATTAGACTAAAACACTCTACTCATCATCCAAAATACAAATGTCAAAGCACTTCAAGGTTAATAGACATCCTTGGCATTAGAAATGCAACATTCATCAAATGAGGTAAAATAGAAGAACCTATTTGTGACAACTTAAGCATTTTAGCTTATAGGATATGGAAAATTCATTGAAAAATTGACGTCAATGTGTACAAACATAAGGATGAGGAAGAATGTAAAGAAAACAAATTTTTTCTTCAAAGAATGAATATTTTATTCAATATAAATTTGGATTTTTCATCTAGACCCATTTTGGTCTCATAGACTCACCTATTACGGTTAGCTTTGGCACTTTTTTTGAAGACAAGAGCAAAGAAAGATGAATGTTTGAGAAGATACAAACAAAGAATCATTTCTAATGAACAATGTATCCAATTGTTGTCGACATTAGGTCAGACTATAAAGCCATTCCAGGGGGGTGCCCGAATTTGGCACTTCTATCATAATATAAACGAGTATGCTCACCTTCATCCTCAAGTCTCGATCCTCGTGTGACCTGAAGGCTTGAAGTGCCCCAATAATATAACATAGGTTGCCAAGCTTTTTGTGCATGGACGCAATATGACCTGCCTTCGCACTCCTGCACACAAGCACCAACATTTTAAGGCCCCAATCTTCCAGTCTCTAAATTAAGGTTCAGATACAATCTTGCCTGTCTGGAATCAGTACATCGAGTAAAAAAAATTCTGGATTCAGCTACAAACCCTTCAAGATCTAAACGCAATCCAAACAAGTTCTACTTGAATCTGATTGTTCGTTCTCAAAACTCAAATATGCGATTTGATAAAAAAAATATTTGAGAATTTAAAGCAAGTACAACATGAGTACATCGCTAGATTATTTGAATTTCGAAAACATTTTTTACTCTACAAACATAGACGAAGAAGACACCTGACAAACAAGAACAACGCTATGACTATGTGGACCTCAGATAAGCCCCGTACAGATTCTACCTAATTCTTGGAAGGATCGGAGGATTCTGAGTGATTGGGTCCTGTCAAACTAAATATTTGTTGTTGTGCATGTACCTAGAAACAACAGGCAATGATATATTAACACCTAAATATGCTTTAAAAGACATATTCATCACATTCAACCTACTACAAGAAGCTTCTTAAACGGCAGATTGAGTATCGCCAAACTTAGGATCAAGTTGACTTTATTTTTTGATAGCAACTTCAGGAAAATTGTGGAAGTCATAGACTCGTAGCATATCTACGTTTCATTCAAGACCTGGTAGGAATTAAAGCGAAAACAGATCTCCGACAGTTTCATAAGCATCGCTATGTCGAGTCATCGGCGACTTACAAATGAAGACTAGCCACACTGAGGAAGCATCGATCAACTCTGTCATCAAGTAGTTGCACTCTCCCGACATCTATCCTCCGCCTATGGTCTGCACCAACGCAATACATAAAAAAGGCAGCAAAAATATCATCATCCATAAAATTTTGAAAAAATTTATCATTATTGATTTTAAAAAGACGACATAGAAATTAACAAAAACTCATGCATGCTTGAAAAGATCTCCTAAAATCTTGGACCCATCTGCTAATTCAAAGAAAAAATTGGGGTATCCAAGATGCCCTCGTCCTCTGGTATCTTCTGGCTTTGACATATATCCTCTAATATCAAGATCAAGAATGAAAGGGTTGGTTTTCAGTCAACTATTGTAGACAGGAATAGGTGATCAACTTTGCACTAGAATATTTTATTGTTGAAAATTCCAAAAGCATACCTGTAACAAGCCGATCAATGGCTTGGTGGCTGTCATTCAATTTCCTGACGGGATGAACCAGCCACAAAATGAATATTCAGGTGAAGTCAGTGCATTTTCTGAAATTTTTGGAGTTACTGAAAACAGAGATCTGAATCACCTCACCTTCTAAAAAAATAAGGAAAAGGACACTCGTGATGCAGAAGAAAAGCAACATGAGATAGTATATAAATTTTGCGATATAAAAATTGAAGCTACAACGACTAGTAGGTTAGTGCTGGGCAAACTTTTGGACGCTTACCAGCCGAAATGGCGTGCAAGATCGGAGCCCGTACCCATTGGAATGAGCTGCCATAACGTAACAACCACCATTGAGAAACTTTGCAAAAATCAGATTCAAGATCAAGCATCCGGCTCAGTCCATCCTGACCAGTGACACAAGGGTAAACGACTTGTCACTGCCTATCAATGACAAGTGCAATAAGTTTGAACTGACACCGAAAATTGAATAAAGATACCATATACTCCGTACTTCAGAATGTGGGACTGAAACCATTGCGAATGATCTCCTGAATAATCAGATAGGTGGAATTTTCAGTACCCCAAGGGCCGTCCGTGGCGCAGGCCGACCATCACAAGTTTGGACCAACTTTCCATCCTCAAAAAACCCATTGAGTACCTGCTCAAACAGAACGCACATTCGCATTAATCTAGCATATGGACTGTAAGAATCTAATGTTTATTAACTTAACAAAGAACTATAACAAAGTTTTTGGTAAATTAGAATTTTTCAGGAACTTTTAGACAACTTGCAGAGAATCTTCTCCATAATTCTAGCGAGGTGTCCCTATGTTGTTAATGATCATACAAGGGCTTCTCCAAGGCCACCGTCGTCTGTAGAGACCCTCCCAACAATTATTCAAAAGATCCTCTTTATGATGTCTAGAACAGTCCAATTTGACTGAAATCCCTATTCTATGCAAATTTAATGGAAGGGATTTTTTGTAATGAGCACCACACATTTATAAAAGCTCCATAAATTCTCCATCTCATTGTAAAACAAAACAATATGGTCATATTGAGCAGAAATTGGTTTGTTCAGCAAAACACACCTCGTGCAATGTTCCGTCTCCTCCCACGGCCACCACGGCTGCAGCTCCGTCGCGAACCGCCTGTTTCATATCACAGCCCAGAGCAGCGGGTTTTTTTTTTCAAGCACTTTTCAACTTTCGCTAAGGTGACTCCAAGAATTTGGACGAGGAAACCAATTCCGGTGAATTTTGCATAGTATTTTTGTGATTTTGATAGCTACAATTCAATTTCTGTCAATTCACAAAAAGTTTTCATTTGGCTAAATAATCATATTTTCCTGAAATCTCCGATAGTTTGTAGCTAGAACAAAAATTTGCCAAAATCTGGAGATATTTAGCCCAAAGAATTGACAGGTCTAATGTGCTTCAAGAAGATAAACACTTCCAACATCTTCATTACAATAATGCAATGCAAGTTGGAATCTCTTCAAAAGAGGAGCTCAAAGATCAAGGCGAAACAAAACAGAATACGCACCTCCCTTGCAATCTCAATTGCATGCAAAGGGCCTGTCGTGAGTACCTCCCGAATCTGTCGACATAAGATTTACACAAAAAACGATATCAACATAATAGCGTAAACAAAAGCACTGCTACTGCTCCCCAACAGAAAACCCTAATGGAAGCAATTCCCATACATTGCGGTCTTTCCCGAGGCGTGAATTCAGGTCCGGAAGCATTCGCTTCCATTGCTGGCCCGTCCGCCCGTTTGCACCTGCACCCTCGAATCACACGACCATCAGGCCCTGTCACACTGCCATTTCCACTGGAACTGCACTACTGCACACATGTTCTTTAAAAAATAAATAAAAAATAAATTATAACCATTTTATTTTTATAAATTTAATCTGACAAACACAGTAGGAGAGTCAACCTATGGACTGACCAAAGGAATGCACTCATTCATTTTTTACCGCTGGGATTCACCACGAACACATAGTCTCGCTGCGCACTCGCGGTCAGTGCGTCAGACGACATCGGCTGAAGAAGCCGGAGATCCAGCCTTCCCGGGTTTCACTCCTCCCGCCTGTCACCCAAAACAACTGAATCACCATGAGTAATCCCACATCTTCAACAACTAATCACTTTCCGATCCCATACAGAACGACACAATCGCCTAATTTCATTATTCCTGCTTTGATGATGATGATGATGATTGTGAGCGGCGTTTCTTTCCACTAAACCTACTTACAAGGCCACCCAAATCATGACATGATCCTAAATAGGAACAAAATAAAAAATCTGGAGGCCAGGTTTCCAAGAAAATCATCAAATTACAACCTCAACTGCAATTCGTTGCCAGACTGCAACACCGCCAAATCCAGCTACAAGGATGACTTTGAAAGCAGAGTAAAGCTAAACCTAAAGCAAACCACCAGTGATGAGCAAGCGATCAAGCGGGATTTCAAGAAATCGAGTCCTAGGATCGTCACCCCCAGTAAAGTGTCGTGAATCCGTCTCCAAATCTACTGAAATGCTGACCATGAATGCATGCATCATCATCATCATCAAGACTTCCAAAGAGACGCCACTGAGTTCGTTTCGTTGCTTCCACTTCATGATCGAGAAGATAGGTGGGATGGGATCGGATGGGATGAGATAGATTGTAGGCTTGTAGTTGCTCACCTTGAGTTGATACGGCTGCGATGGAGCGGATCTTGCCTTCGGTAGGGAGGATCGAGACGGAGACGGAGCAGATCGGATGCTGTCTTGGCGATGGAGTCTTTCGCGATTGACAGAAGAGAGATCGAGGCTGGGTTGCGGTTGACGGGGTCTAACTCTAAGTTTAGTTGCAGGTGTGTGGCTTTGCTTGGAGCCCATGAGTTTCGGAATCTTTGGGCAGTTTGAAATTGAGTGCGTTGGCAGTTTCACTACACTGTCCCAGTGGTGCTCATCAGTTCGTCAGTGGCGGGTAGAGTGCAAGTTGCACGAGCTCTCCCCTCCGCAAGCCCTGCGCTGCCACGAAGTGTACGACCTTATGGGCAACCTGAGGGGCTACCCCTATATTATCTTATAATAACTTATAAGGTAGACCTATCTAAAAGAAACACTTGTTCAAGATCTGTAGATCTTGAGAGTCCCTAAGGGAGGAGGTTCTAAAAATGCACAGGTTCTAAAAGCGTCCACCTCTTTAAATGAGCACTACATGTGCATGTTGCTTTTTGTAGCCTTCAGCCATGAACAAATAGTGCACATTCTAAGAGGTGAATGCTATTAGAACCCTATGCCACTTCAGCTTCCAAATTTTATAACTAATTCTGCAAAGCTCCAAAAAATATGAAATGGCTTGAATTAGATGCCAATTCTACTTGTCTTTCAAGGAAAATTTACTGAAAAATATTTGAAGAAGCTTCACCTTCCCAAAAATTTGTTTGAGCTCTTAAATACGCGGTTTATGAACCTCCTATCTTACAAGATAAAATGATGTGGGCTTTCTAAGAAATCAATGATTTAGAAAACCAACAAAATTGGTGTTATTGAATTTTTTTGAGCTCATATGAATATAATACAGATTTGTGGGAACAATTGTGTAGATGCACCTACTGTGGACCATAGACTAATACACAAGTGGTCAACAAATCATAAGCTTGTATCAATCGCAACAAATAGACCAACACAAAATCCGCCCTCACAACCATAACAATTTCTTGTAACTCCACATGTGTACTTTGGCATCTAGCTACGCTTGGATATAGGTCGTTTCTTAGATGTCACTAAATGATTTCCGTTGTTTTTAGGTATGTCTATCTTATTAGGGGTTGTCACACCTTCTTTACCCCATTATCAATCTTCTAAGAATGGGGACATGGCATTCACTCATTGACTCTCCTTCAATTGAAAAGGTCCCATTCTTTGAAGATTGAGAATGGCCATTCTTCTTCTTCAAAGGTGAAGAATGGATGTGCAAAAGTTTTGCAAGCATGGTTTTCACAACTTTGCTTCCTATTTTCACCCTGCATCTTATATTTCAGTTTTTTACAATCCAAGCTTTGTGCATTTTGCATCTTCTATATCTTGAAATCGCCATCTTGAGTTCTACACATTCAACAGCTTTATAATTTATATTGATAAATCTCATTCTCCAATTTTCCATGCTCATTCTACACCAGCAAAAGGGGGGTCACACCTTCTTTATGGAGAAAGACTCCTAATTAGCTTCTCTTTTCCTTCCACACTCATTTTTCTCTCTTCATAGAAATTTCATTCTCAAAGAAAGTTGACAACCTTTATTGATCCTAAGAGTATTCCATAAAGCATGACTTTAAGAACTCAAATACTTTTTTGTTATATTGGCATAAATTCATTGCATATTCATATTGGATCCCATTTGAAATTATTAGTAATAACAAGAGTACATAATTTAAAACTCTTGGCATCTAGATGCATCTAAATGCATCTACCGAAGTCATTGAGCCTTGTTTTCCAATGATAAAATTGTCCAATTTTGCACTCGATCTTGTTGAAAGCCAAATTAAAAGGAGACTCTAGATTTTCTTGGCTAATGCATTTTTTGAACACCACATTAGCTTTATGAATATATAAATATATAGTATGAATTTGCAAAGTGATCATTACAAAAAATTTAAGCCCTCCGGATGGCCACAAGTTTGGAACCTTTCTAAACCCCTTCCCCGAGTGCAATTAGAGAGGATTTTCAATTTTTTTCAATTTTTTTTTATTTTTGTAATGAAAGTTGCTGATGTGGAACTAATTGTGACAGATCAGCACCACATCAGATTTCTAATTTTTTTTAATTTTCTTTTTTCAAGTTTTCAATTTAGTAAATATATATGCATTGTAGGGGGCCAAAAATACATCCTTAACAACCTTCTGGAGGATCCAGATTTTTTCTAATGGAAAACAAAGATAACTAGAAGCCATAATGTAGACTCTATGAGCAACTATAGTACATTGTAGGCATTAATATGAGAGGGGTCCCTTTTAGAAACGGATGTAGTTAACTTAATTGAAACTATGATTTTCAATTTTGCTAAGGTGACTACAATTGAAATAATTAGAAAAAGCATTTGAGCACATATTATGAAATTGTCTAAATGTTTATTAGATTTCTTTGTGAATAAAATGAAGATTTTTAATCTTCTGCAAGTAGGCATTTTTTGAGATACAAATTGTAAATTTTCAAATACATAGACACTTCAAGGAAAAGATTCTCAATCTATGATTGTTTGCTGAGAAAAACGTTGTATAAATAGACATGAGGTTTGCATGCATTGTAGCCTATTTTGGATTTCTAGTACTTTAAACGTATTTTTTCCTAATAATTATTAAAGTGCAAAAAGTAGTTATAAAGTCTAAAAAATAATTTATTAAAAATGGATAGTTTTAAAATATAATTAAAATAAATTAATCATTTATTCAAACTAATTTATGATTTATTAAATGGTTGCTACCACTTTTATCCAAGGTAACTACATTTACCTAAATTCTTATCTTGACTTCTAAATCTTATACTCTTTACCTTGTGTGTGAAGGTTTTGTTAAGTGTCAAGGTTTGTTGCATGTCATAGATATGTTTTGTTTGAGTGAGAGATTGTGCTTTATAATAGTCAAAATGGTAAGGCAAAAAATCTTTGCAATGTATGTTTACAATTATTGACAAAGGAGAGATGCAAGATGTGTGGAGCAAGTTGAATTTCTAGGAATTGAATGTGAATTGAATTTCTACAAATTAGATAATCCTTACATGCATATAGGCAAATTAAGTTAGTAATTTTCCAAAAATTGAGGTAAATTTTTAATTATTTATTTTTTGACCAAGCCACTAGAAAACTATAGTATGTGCTCATAACTTACATAAGACAATTTTGTAAAGATTGAAGGTATCATGTCCTATTTGTAAGTTGCACATAGCATGAAATTTGTTACTCAACTATTATGTACTTTTGAATTATGCAAATGTCATTTTAATGGATAATAACTTTATACTTGTGTAATTTTTGGAGATAAAAAATTGCATTTAACTCCTAAGCTCTCAAGAGCACTTAAAAATTTGATGATTCATTAAGGTTTGTCATAATTTGAAAGATAAATATAGGAACAATGATTGAATGAAAATTGTGGATTACAAACCATAGATTATCATATAATTATACTTAAATGTGACAATATTGTCACCTCTAATTTAATAAAATGTAAATAAACTTAATAGCATTTATTTCAAAAAATTAATATGGATGAATTTTTTTGAAGTGCCCTCATAAATGCAAAATACTGACTATAATAATTTCTCTACTAGTAATAATTTTTAGTTATAAGGGAAGAGGTTCATAAAGCCCTTAGGCTCTAAAATTACCCACCTCCTAAAATGTACACTATTTGGATACATTGCTTTTCCATTCTACTAGCAATTTACAAATAGCTTACATTTTAGGAGGTGGGCGATTTTAGAGCCCACTACATTAGAACTTCAGAAACTCATAACTAATTCCAGAAAGCTCCAAAAATTATAAAACAACTTGGACTAGATGACAATTTCACTTGTCTTTCAAGGATAATTTACTGAAGAATATTTCAAGAAGTTTCACCTCCCCCAAGTTAGTTCCAGCTCTTAAATGGGCTATTTTATGGTCTACTTATCTTAGTGTATATAGTTGTTAGGGTTGTCATTTCATACAAGATTTTATAATTAATGATAGAAAAACAAATTTGAAATATGCTAAGAATAGAAACTATAGTTCAAATTTGTGAGTTTACTATTCAAATTATTTTAAAATTAAGCTTCGTTAATTGGGACCCAACTCACCGAAGCCAAGGCGGTAACCGATCAGCAGTCTGGATTCAGTTACCACAGTCAGCAGTCCGCGCCTCCGTAGCGTGCGCCGCAAGGCCAGCCGCGGAGGGCCAATGGGCGTGGAGGAGATACGAACAGGAAACTATAAAAGGAAAAGAACCTGGCTCCTTTCCTCGGGCTGCGGCCCCAGGGCCTTGCTGCGCGCAGGGCCTTGCAATCGAAACCCAAACAGAAAAAAAGAAACCAAGAAAACCTCCATCGAAATTAAATCGAAAACCCTTGCATGCACACACGTACTGCAATCGATGATTAACTTATCTATTGTGTGCATCACTTTCATGGAAATCGGCGAGAGCATTTTAACGTTGTTACAAACACTCCATTAAAGACAGACTCTGCCTGCTAGCAAATTGGATCAAGGCAGACTCGCACTCAAAATCAAAGATAAAAGACTCCATTACGCAAAAGCACGTGATCAACTTGCCTTAACCACCAGAGAACTTGTCAAATATATAGTCTTCCCCATAACGATCTCGGCAGCCCTGCAACCCAAGACAGAAAAAAAACATTGATGTTGTAAAGTGGAAATGTTCCAAAGTGATATTAAAGACAATCGCAAACCAGTTTGAAAATACGCAAGGCCAACCTTTGCAAGGGCCAAATCATACTGCCACAGTCCATTTTGTGCCCGAGCTGACACAAAGAACCTGAAACATAAGTGATGAAGACATCACAAAAACAACCGCAGCCTTAGTCGTCAACTGATTCAGGGACCATTCAATAGATCAGCAGCGCCAATGAAGGTGGGCTTGGAGATGACAGGGGCAGAAACCCTAATTTCTGGAATCAAGACAACGACGACATGTGACTTGAGGCCAAGGTTGCGGGCTTCAGGGATGGCGGGCGAGAGACCAAGCATGGTCGGCACCATGAATTCGACACATCCAATTCCTTCATCGTGAACGTCAGTTTTCCTTCCTGCTCTGACCAATTGGTGCGTCCCAGGGTTATGGCAAGAGGGTATCATCCGTTTGATTCCAGTTTTGAACTGAGTTTTTGATTACCTGATCACGTGCTTTTGCGTAATGGAGTCTTCTATCCTTGATTTTGAGTGCGAGTCTGTCTTGATCCAATCTGCTAGCAGGCAGAGTCTGTCTTTAATGGAGTGTTTGTAACAACGTTAATTAAAAAGCTCTCGCGCGTTACATAGAATGCGTGGTCACGACGCAACGCGCGAGGAGATACTGCATTCAATTCTTCAGCAGCGATTGGAAAGCTGAGGTGACCCCAGATTGACACGAATCGAAGCTCGGCTTGGCTCCCATCACACGCATATCCATGTCCGCCGTTGGCTTCCCAATTGCTGGGAGCTCCACGCACATTTCTAACTGGTATTTCGGGCAATGTGTGCTAGCATCAGATTACGAACTGAAAGCCTATCGTGCTCCCCGATTTCCTTGAAACTGATGGGTGCATGCAGGGGTTTTCGATTTAATTTCGGTGGGGTTTTTCTTGGTTTCTTTTTTTCTGTTTGGGTTTCGATTGCAAGGCCCTGCGCGCAGCAAGGCCCTGGGGCCGCAGCCCGAGGAAAGGAGCCAGGTTCTTTTCCTTTTATAGTTTCCCGTTCGTATCCCCTCCACGCCCATTGGCCCGCCACGGCTGGATTTGCGCCGCACGCTACGGAGGCGCGGACTGATGGCTGAGTGAAGTAACTGCTGATCGGTAACCGCCTTGGCTTCGGTGAGTTGGGTCCCAATGAACGAAGCTTAACCCTCGGGCCTTCAGGTCGGGGAGGATTGGCCGCAGAGGGGAAATGTCAAAATTGCCCCCTATTTTGTGCCGCTTGAATTCTGTATTTCATGACGTCCGTGGGCTAATCTGGGGTCTCCTCCTGCAAATATGAATTCAAAATTTTCGAATTTTGTCACATGTGGCAAACGAAAAATTTCAGGGTTTTCTACAAGGGTAAAACACAGGGCAATAGAGGGGTCAATCCTCACTGGTTGGGAGGGAGGGAGGAGCATCTAGTTTCATGCCGTGCCAATTGTTGGCTTCTGAAATGGCAAAAACGGCACTCATCGGAAGTCAAACCACTTTAAATGACCTTGCATTTTCAATCACAATTTGGATCTTGAATGAATATGTAGTTGTTGTTCTATCATGTCATGCATGTAGAGGGAGGAAGGGAGGGAGAGAGAGAGAGTCTTTCTCCTTCATCAACCGGAAAATAAAAACATCCTCAACGTCATTGACGAGTTAAACACCATTAAGGCCCAACAAGGGGACAAATCGATGATATGACCCGGTTCAATAATGGGAGCACTTTTGGTGACTACCTCGAGACTCGTGGAGATTGTGTCCTTGGAGGGGTAATGATTCCTCCCCAATTAACAAATGGGTTCAAGCTTCCTCTCTTCTAAATTGGACCGGCCATTCAATATGAATATGGTGGAGCATGATTTGGATTAATATAAAACAAAGAGTACAAAATAATACTCCCTATGTCTCAAACCAAATGGCTGCAATTTGGCTTGTAGAGAATTGTGGGAGTACCGTGGATTTAGTTTTGAGACCGAGGAAATATAGGGCTTGTTGCCTTTATGGATAGAAACTTTGCAAGGATTGATGCATTTGATGATGTTGTGGAACTTCAAGAACCTTCATTTTATATACTTTAATTCTACAACGTACATGAATGATTTTAATATTTTAATATTAGTATTTTCAAAATGAAACTTTGAATCTTGTTTAGGTTGTGAAAGAATATATTCACCTATTCATCCAAAAAATCGAAATACTTTTTGTAGCCTACTTTAGTAATGGGACCATAATTTTTATTGGCCAATTACAATTTTACATATTAAAGTGGATCCTAATTATCCACCTTAGATGAGCTAACATTTTATGTGTAAATGGACAACCATCCACTAGTTAAGTGATGAATGTTGTGAAAAGTAAACTTTATAACATTACTATTAATTGAATCCTATGTGTAATTGTAAGACTTGTTTTCATCAAGATTCACTTGAAACTGCCATTATTGCAAAAACCAAGAAAAATGTTACAAATCATCAATTTTGCATGTTCAACCAAAAGACCTTACATAAGACTACCATAAGAATTTGTAGAAGAAATTTTAATATAGTCTAGAATATAGATTGCAAGATATTTGCATTTAAAGTGAAGAAAATGGATTTTTGAGCACATTCCATGATAAGATTATGTAACTTTGAATTCTCTTTATTTCATATTTTTTCAATATGGATTTTAAATCAAATATTTTTTATGTTTGAGATTTGTATTGAAAGTCTTAGAAAAATTCAAAAATAAATAAGTGATTTTTTAATCTTTAAAGAATTATTAAGTAGAAGGAAGTACAAGACTAAAGGAAAATGTAAATTATTAATAGTTTTAGTATGAAACCAAACATACTTCTACAATGGTGAGACGGCAAGTATACCTCATCTTTTCTTGAAGGATGCAGTCCCTCTTATATTTTGCATATACCTATAATAATGACCTATTTAATAGGGGGTTATTTACCTTGTAAAATATTATATAAGTCATCGTATTATTAAAAATAAAGGTAAATTTTGTACTTTAGGGTGCCCCTATTGGTATTTATAATTTGTAGGGGGAGTCATTTTAAGGTACCGTACATTACTTACACCCCATTTTTGTCTTTACCCCCAATTTTTTTCCTTATCTCCTATTTTTTCCTTATCCCTCATTTTCTTCCTTATCCCCCATTTTTCTTCTAAATCTGCCATTTTCTTTCTTGTATTCTAGAATTGTGAAAGTGTGCAATGCTAAAAACCATACTAATATGATATCAAGATTACAAGAGTAAACCAAATGCAAATAAAAAGCAACATAAGCATGGGTGTATTCTGTGAAAACAAAAACAAACAACAAATGAATACATTGTTTGTATTCAAGAACACAATGAAGTATGAGGTAGTCATTAGAAGTTCTATAATAAACTAATTCAACACATCCGTCTACAACACAAGATTGTATAAAAAGCTACAACTTCCTAACATCCTCAAAACACTATAATATAGCGTAGGGACAACTCAATAATAAAATGAAATGCCAAAGTGAATCAACGTTGGTGCGGACCTTTACAAAGTAGCAAGAATCCTAGACTAGTTCCAAAAAAGTCAATGAGCGCATTGCATTTTTCCTCCTATGCCTTGTCAACGTAAATTCAAATCCATTCAATCAATATTGCACTTGGGATTCCTTATTTTGGATATTACATTGGTACATACTTCGTGCTAAAATTTAGGTTGTTTGGTAAAGTAATGGGTCCAAAATACATCCATAACTTAATAGAAGTCAAATTTCTCATCCCCAATTACAATTTTAGAGCTTATATGACATACTATTCCACTTATTATATGCTATTTTGCATGTACTATTCACATAATTTTATGGTATTATACCCAAACCTATATTACATATAATCATGTTTCACACTTTTAAGGCACCCTATAACACATGTAATTTGTTTACAAACTTTACCTACAATGAATATATTAGACCTTATATTTTATTGCACCTAGTTCCTATATTTTTTGCCAATGGCCTTTCAAGTAACCTTTTGTATCTTCTTTTCTTAAAAATTGTGAAAATTGAATAGAAAACAAACCTAATACATTATTTTCTTAAGAATTTTGTATGATTGCTTGAAAAATAAGAAACTTCATAATTTTTGCATCACTAATCCAAATGGAATGAATAAAACCTTTTCATATAGACAAAATATAATATACAAGAAAGAAAATATTTAAAATTTATTTCAAACTTTTGTGAATTTTTGTGCTACCTAGTCTCTCTTGTTTTGAAGTTGAAGATAATGTGTTTTTTTGTCTTACCCAAAAGTTTTAGAAAATCCAGTCAAAAATTGAGGCTAGACAAGCCTACCTTTTTCTCAACTCCTAAGAGATCATTCAAGAACGTCTCAATCAATATTGGATATAAATGTACTCTCTCTATATCTAATGGTTGGTGGCCGCCTTATTTTTTGAAATTTAATGGTCTCCATTTAAGTTATGTTTTTATTAGGGCCAAGTAGCCATTGTTTGATCTTGCTCAATAAACTACTTCCTAATGGACAAAGGCAATGAAGAACAATGATATCTAAGTCCCATCCATTAACAAGTCTTTGACATTGGAATCTATTTAAATCCTTTGCCATTGGATTAAAAGAAATGAATGCTCATAAACCTAATTGGTGTGGGATGCTAGATACTTTGTTTTGGCTTATAGAATCAAAAATTCAAATTAAGAGATGAATAAATGCGTTTAAGTTTTAATTTAGTTATTATGCTTGATTCAAAGCCAATGAGAGATTAAATTCAATAAATTTCCAAGTGACGTGAAATCTACCAATATTCAATTAAACCGTGCTCTTTGTACCAAATGCTTGGTTACCACCACTTTGAAAATGAGCTTTGTAGAGGTTATGTTTGAACTAAAGAGAAGTAGATTCTCTTTTGTTTACATATGAGAAGTCATTTCTTAATGATCAAGGCAATGTAGAGTAATAGTATACAAGTCCTACTTTTGAATAAATTTTTGATATTAAAATGTTTGTAGTTTAATTTATTGGGGTAGTAATTAAGTTGATCAATTCATTCACTTGAATACAAGCCATCAGTTTAAAATTCACTTAAAATACCCTTTTTTTTTCTTGTAGTGCATATATTTCCGACATTGAACAAACAAATGAAATTTGTTTTTGTGAACAAAGTGGCATGTAAGGGTGCCACTTGGAAAAATTCCAATGCCTTTTGATTTTCAAGTTGGTACCCCCAAAGTCTCGTTTTGAGTAGTAGTTATCAAAAATCAAGTATAGTAGCAAGGTATATTGGCAACTTTTATCTAAATTTTAAAAGATACGTTTGTAATGATTGTATAAATAAGCCAAGTGCATGTAGCTAAATACCAAATTGTAGTTTCATCACAACCAAGTTCATGATGTTTGACACATCTCTTTTAAGTGCAAACAAATACGAACAAATGATTATTAGTTAGAGGGTGAAGTCGTCAAATGAACCTTTATTGATTGGAGTTTGGTTTGTATGTGACTATGTATGTATGTGTGTGAATTTCAAACATGTATTGTTATTATATCTTTGGCCTTTTTGCTAACTTACATAAAAATGCAACAACAAAAATGAAAATATAAGAGGATAATTTTGAAATATCCAATAAAAATTAAAGAAAATTTCTAAAATGATGAATAAAAATTGAATCAATTTGAACTTCTTTAATTTTCAATAATCCTTTAGTATCTTAAGGGTCTATGGTCTTTAGAAACAACCAAAAAGTGTGATTTTTTAGAATTGTCTTTCTCCAAATGTAATGAAAGACTTACAATGGTTAACTATAGGATTTCATGGTTATATTTTGGAAGAGTTCCAAAATATGAATGAAATCCTAAACACTTCAATGCTCAAATACAAATATCATATACTCTCACCACTTGATAAGTAATTTCTTTCCCCATATCCATTTGTCTTCAATCTCTAAAGTTAGACGATAGATTGACAATGAGATTTTAACCTTGTATAGTGTGTTATTCATCTATTCAAATTTCTCTTGAATTGAATGCTATTTATTCTACAATTTTTGGAAATTTTTTGCATAACATGACTTTTATTTTTAAAATGTTTTTAACACTAAAATCTACAATATTGTATTTGTCTATTAAAGTTGGCAAAAAATTAATTCAAAAAATGCATGCCAAAATTTTTAGAAAATAATTTTAAAATAATTTGAATAGTAAACTTACAAATTTGAACTATAGTTTCTATTCTTAGCATATTTCAAATTTGTTTTTCTATCATTAATTATAAAATCTTGTATGAAATGACAACCCTAGCAACTATATACACTAAGATAAGCAAACCATAAAATTGCCCATTCAAGAGTTGGAACTAATTTGGGGGAGGTGAAACTTCTTGAAATATTCTTCAGTAAATTATCCTTGAAAGACAAGTGAAATTTTCATCTAGTCCAAGTTGTTTCATAATTTTTGGAGCTTTCTGGAATTAGTTATAAATTTTTGAAGTTCTAATGCAATGGCTCTAAAATCGCCCACCTCCTAAAATGTAAGCTATTTGTAAATTGCTAGTAGAATGGAAAAGCAATGTATCCAAATAGTGTACATTTTAGAAGGTGGGTAATTTTAGAGCCTAAGGGCTTTATGAACCTCTTCCCTTAAAACTAAACATTATTACTAGTAGAGATATTATTGTAGTCGGTATTTTGCATTTATGAGGGCACTTCAAAAAAATTCATCCATATTAATTTTTTGAAATAAGTGCTATTAAGTTTATTTACATTTTATTCAATTAGAGGTGACAATATTGTCAAATTTAAGTATAATTATATGATAATCTATGGTTTGTAATCCACAATTTTTATTCAATCCTTGTTCCTATATTTATCTTTCAAATTATGACAAACCTTAATGAATCATCAAATTTTTAAGTGCTCTTGAGAGCTTAGGAGTTAAATGCAATTTTTTATCTCCAAAAATTACACAAGTATGAAGTTATTATCCATTAAAATGACATTTATAAAATTCAGAAATACATAATAGTCCAGTAATAAATATCATGCTACGTGCAACTTACAAATAGGACATGATACCTTCAATCTTTACAAAATTGTCTTATGTAAGTTATGAGCACATACTATAGTTTTCTAGTGGCTTGGTCAAAAAATAAATAATTAAAAAGTTACCTCAATTTTTGGAAAATTACTAACTTAATTTGCCTATATGCATGTAAGGATTACCTACATTGTAGAAATTCAATTCACATTCAATTCCTAGAAATTCAACTTGCTCCACACATCTTGCATCTCTCCTTTGTCAATAATTGTAAACATACATTGCAAAGATTTTTTGCCTTACCATTTTGACTATTATAAAGCACAATCTCTCACTCAAACAAAACATATCTATGACATGCAACAAACCTTGACACTTAACAAAACCTTCACACACAAGGTAAAGAGTATAAGGTTTAGAAGTCAAGATAAGAATTTAGGTAAATGTAGTTACCTTGGATAAAAGTGGTAGCAACCATTTAATAAACCATAAATTAGTTTGAATAAATGATTAATTTATTTTAATTATATTTTAAAACTATCCATTTTTAATAAATTATTTTTTAGACTTTATAACTACTTTTTGCACTTTAATAATTATTGGGAAAAAATACGTTTAAAGTACTAGAAATCCAAAATAGGCTACAATGCATTCAAACATCTTGCATATTTATACAACTCTTCTCTCAGAAAACAATCGTAGATTGAGAATCTTTTCTTTGAAGTGTCTATGTATTTGAAAATTTACAATTTGTATCTCAAAAAATGCCTACTTGAAGAAGATTAAAAATCTTCATTTTATTAGGGTTGACAGGACGGTCGGACGCGGACGCTGTGTCCACAACATCCGCTAACATTAGCAAGTCTAGTGGATGCAGCATCCGCCTGGACCATTCGCCACACCCGACGTCGCCGTCTGCCTCGACCACTTGACTTCTCCGACCGCTGACCATCTCCCTCGTCCGCTTCCCCGACCGCCCTATTCCAACCGTCCCGCGGTCACCCGTTTGCCCTGCCCGTCTGTCCATCGCGTCCGCCCATCCCATCTGCCCATCTCGTCCGCCCCGCTTGTCCGCCGCGGCTGAGGTGTCCGCTTTCTGATGGCGGAAAGGACGCTGCATTCATGCGGACGGACGTCCGACCGTCCGGACGTGCGGGTTACGGATGCCTTTTCGGGCGGACGTATAGATTCGTCAACCCTGATTTTATTCACAAAGAAATCTAATAAACATTTAGACAATTTCATAATATGTGCTCAAATGCTTTTTCTAATTATTTTAGGTGTAGTCACCTCAGCAAAATTGAAAATTATAGTTTCAATTAAGTTAACTACATCCGTTTCTAAAAGGGACCTCTCTCATATTAATGCCTACAATGTACTATAGTTGTTCATAGAGTCTACATTATGGCTTCTAGTTATCTCTATTTTCCATTAGGAAAAATCTGGACTGTCCAAGAGGTTGTTAAGGATGTATTTATGGCCCCCTCCAATGCATATATATATATATATATATATATATATATAAAATTGAAAACTTGAAAAAAAAAAATTAAAAAAAATTAGAAATCTGATGTGGTGCTGATGTGTCACAAATAGTTTCACATCAGCAACTTTCATTAAAAAATAATAAAAAATAAAAAACAATTTAAAATCCTCTCTAATTGAACTTGGGGAAGCGATGTAGGAAGGTTCCAAACTTGTGGCCATCCGAAGGGCTGAAATATTTTGTAATGATCACTTTGCAAATTCATACTATATATTTATATATTCATAAAGCTAATGTGGTGTTCAAAAAATGCATTAGCCAAGAAAACCTAGAATCTCCTTTTAATTTGGCTTTCAACAAGATTGAGCGCAAAATTAACAATAATAACATTGTGAAGAAGTAGAACTCCGGACGGGTCCTTTATATAGGTATCGTTTCAATAGTAAGTCTGTTCAAGACCCCACATCAATGTCCGGTGGATTGGGAGAGAGTAACACTGTGATCTTGAACTATGACATGCTAATTTTCAAACCGACTTCTACGCAGGTATACTAGGATCTGCAGGCGTTGTGATTGACTGTGGGATTGATTGTGGGAATTAGCAGCATTATGCAACTCAAATGCGTGCACGGATTTGTGCTCTACGCACACACCCATAACACACTCCAACAAATTCTTGCCTGTCATTGTCTATTCATGAGGACAGACTAGGGTCAATTGTGCTGCTTCCCTTTGATGCGACTATAGATGATGTGGAGCACTGGTGACATTTTTATATAAGCAGATCATATTTTAATAATATGATAAAGAATGTCAAACTGACGTGGTGTGCAAGAATTGATGTGGTCCATTGTCAAGCTCATGATCCTTTGAGGATTCAATTTTCTTTCCAATGGCTACTTCATGACTAACTGTGCATACATCTTTTTAACATAAATCATTTGGTGTCCACAAAATGCATTCTAAATAAAACTAAAGCTTGTTTTGAGAGTTTTGAATCCCAATCAAAATCCAAAGGTGATTTAGACAATTTCATACTACAAACTATGGACAAAATAATGCTTTATCAAATGATTTTTGGTGTGCATAACTTATCCTACAATTATGAGGCCTTGACAAACAACTTGGAATCAATTGTATATGCACAAAGCCAATAAGACCAAACATGTATCTTCCATCCTTTAAAGATATGTAAAGAAATCACTAAGCAAGAGGTTTAGATGATTGATTACTATTTTTGTACAAAAAGACATACCTCCCAAATTGAATAAATTTATCAACTTTTTCCAAAGACCTTTATTGGGCAACTTTAGATCCAAACCTATGATTGGAATATACATCAATGAAATCTTTATTCTACTAGAATTTGTTTGTTCATATAAATCAAACTAAGGTAATCAATATATGTATCTAAAACTAAAATGTGAAGTTTTAAAAAGAAAACCTACTAATAAAACCATCAAACTTGAACATGCCAAATTTGGTAGTAAAAAACTTGGTTTATGTCTAGCAAGCCCAATCACAATGACTTTCATGCTAGGGTAGTTGTAAGAAACATATACCAGTTTTGGCTCAAAAGGATTGTATTACTAAAGTTTCGTGACTTTTGGAATAAAATTTTAAAAAATAAAATAAAATATTGATGATTTGTAAAGCATTAAAAATAGTATGTGTTAAAATTCAAGCCTAATGAAATTTATCTCTAAAAATTATGCCCAATGAAAGAGGCCTACAAAAATGCAAGAAAATAGATACCTTTGAATTTGATTTTTAGAAAATAGTAAAAAATTGAAATAATTAAAAGGAAAAAAAAAAATTTAATCTTTTCTTTGGTCCCATGTGAACAAAAAAATTCATCATAAAAAATTTTCCCCTCTTCATAATGCTTGCACAAATAGTGTCCACTTTCAACCCATGTGTAGCCCTTATACTAGGTTCTTTGCCAAAAGTCTCATTGAATGTCTTTAGAATATTAGCCCACCTAAAACAAGTCGAAACCTTGACTTTAGAATCACATTTCTAGTCTCCAAATAGGACTAAGAACCTCCCAAACAACCAAGGTAAACAACCAATCGGGACCACCTTAAAAATAGTAAATTATTATTTTTTAAATTGAAAAAATTACTGAATGTCTAGATCAACAACCTAAACCTCTCCTCTAAATTTCAGCTAAAACAAACTTAATCCGCAAAAGTTTAGAGGAAAAACACCTCCATGAAGATCAAGGGGATACAAAAAATGACAAGTGTTTCTTGCAATCACCCGCTACAAAATCAATCATAGAAGACTTATACCAATGAAGTAGGCTTGGAGAATGTACTGTTGATGTACTCAAAATACCTCCATGCAAAATTCCAATAAATGATAAAGTCCCAAAGGCTTGGTGGCTCACTAAGATGTACTCCTTTTGCCTCAAAACGATCTGATTTATGGTTGAACACAATGTTTGAAAAATAAGGCTAAAAATAACATTATTGGTGATCTATCAAACAAATACATTCAAATTCTTTTACACATAACTTGAACTTTGTTTTCATTGGCACATTACTAAATTGAACATCTTAGTGCAAAATGCAACTACATTAATCTACGTGTTATTATTCTAAATCTCCACTTATCCCTTCAAAAATGGAATACAACATTCTCAACAACCAATTAATCAATTTTGAAAGTATCTTGGTTGAATCAAAAGGAGTTTTTCATTCCTTTGTTGTATTTTGTGCCCGAATCATTGGCTACCATTTGAATTCTAATTCTCCTCTACCAACTAAGCAAGACTACCCACACAACATTGATGAATGAAAAAAACAAAATCATTTATGTATGTTGTAGAAATAAAGTATATAAAGTGAAGGTTCTTGAAGTTCCACATCATCATCAAATGCATCAATCCTGGCAAAGTTTCTATCAATAAAAACAACGAGCCCTATACTCTCTTGGTCCCAAAACTAAATCCGTAGTACACCCAAAGCTTTCTACAAGTCGAACAGTGCCCATTTGTTTGAGCCTATCCGCTAGTTGGGGAGGAATCATTACCCCTCCAAGGACACAATCTCCACGAGTCTCGAGGTAGTCACCAAAAGTGCTCCCATTATTGAATCAGGTCATGTCATTGATTTGTCCCCTTTTGGGCCTTAATGGTGTTTAACTCGTCAATGACGTTGAGGATGTTTTTATTTTCCGGTTGATGAAGGAGAAAGACTCTCTCTCTCTCCCTCCCTTCCTCCCTCTACATGCATGACATGATAGAACAACAACTACATATTCATTCAAGATCCAAATTGTGATTGAAAATGCAAGGTCATTTAAAGTGGTTTGACTTCCGATGAGTGCCGTTTTTGCCATTTCAGAAGCCAACAATTGGCACGGCATGAAACTAGATGCTCCTCCCTCCCTCCCAACCAGTGAGGATTGACCCCTCTATTGCCCTGTGTTTTACCCTTGTAGAAAACCCTGAAATTTTTCGTTTGCCACATGTGACAAAATTCGAAAATTTTGAATTCATATTTGCAGGAGGAGACCCCAGATTAGCCCACGGACGTCATGAAATACAGAATTCAAGCGGCACAAAATAGGGGGCAATTTTGACATTTCCCCTCTGCGGCCAATCCTCCCCGACCTGAAGGCCCGAGGGTTAAGCTTCGTTCATTGGGACCCAACTCACCGAAGCCAAGGCGGTTACCGATCAGCAGTTACTTCACTCAGCCATCAGTCCGCGCCTCCGTAGCGTGCGGCGCAAATCCAGCCGTGGCGGGCCAATGGGCGTGGAGGGGATACGAACGGGAAACTATAAAAGGAAAAGAACCTGGCTCCTTTCCTCGGGCTGCGGCCCCAGGGCCTTGCTGCGCGCAGGGCCTTGCAATCGAAACCCAAACAGAAAAAAAGAAACCAAGAAAAACCCCACCGAAATTAAATCGAAAACCCTTGCATCCACCCACGTACTGCAATCGATGATTAACTTATCTATTGTGTGCATCACTTTCAAGGAAATCGGCGAGAGCTTTTTAATTAACGTTGTTACAAACACTCCATTAAAGACAGACTCTGCCTGCTAGCAAATTGGATCAAGACAGACTCGCACTCATACTCAAAGATAGAGGACTGCATTACGCAAAAGCACGTGATCAGGTAATCAGAAACGCAGTTCAAAACTGGAATCAAATGGAAGATACCCTCTTGCCATAATCCTGGGACGCACCAATTGGTCAGAGCAGGAAGTAAAGCTGACGTTCACGATGAAGGAATTGGATGTGTCGAATTCATGGTGCCGACCATGCTTGGTCTCTCGCCCGCCATCCCTGAAGCCCACAACCTTCGCCTCAAGTCACATGTCGTCGTTGTCTTGATTCCAGAAACTAGGAATTCTGCCCCTGTCATCTCCAAGCCCACCCTCATTGGCGCTGCTGATCTATTGAATGGTCCCTGAATCAGTGGACGACTAAGGCTGCGGTTATTTTTGCGATGTCTTCATCACTTATGTTTCAGGTTCTTTGTGTCAGCTCGGGCACAAAATGGACTGTGGCAGTATGATTTGGCCCATGCAAAGGTTGGCCTTGCGTATTTTCAAACTGGTTTGCGATTGTGTTTAATATCACTTTGGAACATTTCCACTTCAGAACATCAATGTGTTTTTTCTGTCTTGGGTTGCAGGGCTACCGAGATCGTTAATTGGAACGCTAAGGTGACCCCATATTGACACGAATCGAAGCTCGGCCTGGCTCCCATCACACGCACATCCATGTCCGGCGTTGGCTTCCCAATTGCTGGGAGCTCCACGCACATTTCTAACTGGTATTTCGGGCAATGTGTGCTAGCATCTGATTCTGAACTGAAAGCCTATCGTGCTCCCCGATTTCCTTGAAAGTGATGCACAGAATAGATAAGTTAATCATCGATTGCAGTACGTGGGTGGATGCAAGGGTTTTCGATTTAATTTCGGTGGGGGTTTTCTTGGTTTCTTTTTTTCTGTTTGGGTTTCGATTGCAAGGCCCTGCGCGCAGCAAGGCCCTGGGGCCGCAGCCCGAGGAAAGGAGCCAGGTTCTTTTCCTTTTATAGTTTCCCGTTCGTATCCCCTCCACGCCCATTGGCCCGCCGCGGCTGGACTTGCGCCGCACGCTACGGAGGCGCGGACTGATGGCTGAGTGTGGTAACTGCTGATCGGTAACCGCCTTGGCTTGGGTGAGTTGGGTCCCAATGAACGAAGCTTAACCCTCGGGCCTTCAGGTCGGGGAGGATTGGCCGCAGAGGGGAAATATCAAAATTGCCCCCTATTTTGTGCCGCTTGAATTCTGTATTTCATGTAAGTGGAGACTTAGAATAATAACACGTAGATTAATGTAGTTGCATTTTGCACTAAGATGTTCAATTTAGTAATGTGCCAATGAAAACAAAGTTCAAGTTATGTGTAAAAGAATTTGAATGTATTTGTTTGATAGATCACCAATAATGTTATTTTTAGCCTTATTTTTCAAACATTGTGTTCAACCATAAATCAGATCGTTTTGAGGCAAAAGGAGTACATCTTAGTGAGCCACCAAGCCTTTGGGACTTTATCATTTATTGGAATTTTGCATGGAGGTATTTTGAGTACATCAACAGTACATTCTCCAAGCCTACTTCATTGGTATAAGTCTTCTATGATTGATTTTGTAGCGGGTGATTGCAAGAAACACTTGTCATTTTTTGTATCCCCTTGATCTTCATGGAGGTGTTTTTCCTCTAAACTTTTGCGGATTAAGTTTGTTTTAGCTGAAATTTAGAGGAGAGGTTTAGGTTGTTGATCTAGACATTCAGTAATTTTTTCAATTTAAAAAATAATAATTTACTATTTTTAAGGTGGTCCCGATTGGTTGTTTACCTTGGTTGTTTGGGAGGTTCTTAGTCCTATTTGGAGACTAGAAATGTGATTCTAAAGTCAAGGTTTCGACTTGTTTTAGGTGGGCTAATATTCTAAAGACATTCAATGAGACTTTTGGCAAAGAACCTAGTATAAGGGCTACACATGGGTTGAAAGTGGACACTATTTGTGCAAGCATTATGAAGAGGGGAAAATTTTTTATGATGAATTTTTTTGTTCACATGGGACCAAAGAAAAGATTAAATTTTTTTTTTTCCTTTTAATTATTTCAATTTTTTACTATTTTCTAAAAATCAAATTCAAAGGTATCTATTTTCTTGCATTTTTGTAGGCCTCTTTCATTGGGCATAATTTTTAGAGATAAATTTCATTAGGCTTGAATTTTAACACATACTATTTTTAATGCTTTACAAATCATCAATATTTTATTTTATTTTTTAAAATTTTATTCCAAAAGTCACGAAACTTTAGTAATACAATCCTTTTGAGCCAAAACTGGTATATGTTTCTTACAACTACCCTAGCATGAAAGTCATTGTGATTGGGCTTGCTAGACATAAACTAAGTTTTTTACTACCAAATTTGGCATGTTCAAGTTTGATGGTTTTATTAGTAGGTTTTCTTTTTAAAACTTCACATTTTAGTTTTAGATACATATATTGATTACCTTAGTTTGATTTATATGAACAAACAAATTCTAGTAGAATAAAGATTTCATTGATGTATATTCCAATCATAGGTTTGGATCTAAAGTTGCCCAATAAAGGTCTTTGGAAAAAGTTAATAAATTTATTCAATTTGGGAGGTATGTCTTTTTGTACAAAAATAGTAATCAATCATCTAAACCTCTTGCTTAGTGATTTCTTTACATATCTTTAAAGGATGGAAGATACATGTTTGGTCTTATTGGCTTTGTGCATATACAATTGATTCCAAGTTGTTTGTCAAGGCCTCATAATTGTAGGATAAGTTATGCACACCAAAAATCATTTGATAAAGCATTATTTTGTCCATAGTTTGTAGTATGAAATTGTCTAAATCACCTTTGGATTTTGATTGGGATTCAAAACTCTCAAAACAAGCTTTAGTTTTATTTAGAATGCATTTTGTGGACACCAAATGATTTATGTTAAAAAGATGTATGCACAGTTAGTCATGAAGTAGCCATTGGAAAGAAAATTGAATCCTCAAAGGATCATGAGCTTGACAATGGACCACATCAATTCTTGCACACCACGTCAGTTTGACATTCTTTATCATATTATTAAAATATGATCTGCTTATATAAAAATGTCACCAGTGCTCCACATCATCTATAGTCGCATCAAAGGGAAGCAGCACAATTGACCCTAGTCTGTCCTCATGAATAGACAATGACAGGCAAGAATTTGTTGGAGTGTGTTATGGGGGTGTGCGTAGAGCACAAATCCGTGCACGCATTTGAGTTGCGTAATGCTGCTAATTCCCACAATCAATCCCACAGTCAATCACAACGCCTGCAGATCCTAGTATACCTGCGTAGAAGTCGGTTTGAAAATTAGCATGTCATAGTTCAAGATCACAGTGTTACTCTCTCCCAATCCACCGGACATTGATGTGGGGTCTTGAACAGACTTACTATTGAAACGATACCTATATAAAGGACCCGTCCGGAGTTCTACTTCTTCACAATGTTAATATTGGTGAGGCTATGTATTTGAACTCTTGTTTTGAACAAATAAGCTTCTCCAGTCAACTCCTGCACATTTTTCATTTTGAAATGGCCGGACAGGCCAGTACAATCCAGTTTACCGACACTGAGCAGGAAGGGAGAAATTCGGGAATGACTGAATGAACCAGTGGGTGATGAACCATTGGGGATGACGGAATGATTGGTGAATGGTCCGGCTACACATTCATCCGGATGCATACGGCAGATCATTTGTTGACATGAAAACTCCAGCGATTGCCAAGTTCCCATCCCGCTTGCGCAAATCCCTGCAAAACAACCCAAACAGGAAGGATTAAAACCATGGATAATCTCCGCACCATGTATTCAGTGGATTAAACTGCAATGGGTGCATCAACCTTCTGTGGAGTTGAATCGTCTTCAGTTTTGCCGCGTCTGTCGCAACTGGGTGGATGAGAGGTCTGACTGAAATACGCTCTCCGGGATCTCTTGGAACATACTCTGGACTTGAGTGGGAACTTGTACATCAGAGAGTACCTGATTGAGAAGCCACCAGTGGTTGAAATTTAGCCAGTCACAATATCATATATACCCACTGCTCGTACAGAAACTTTCATCGAAAACCATCAACACTACTCCAATAATATATCTGCGAGAATCGGCTTTTTGACGAAGAATAAGTTGCACAAAGTCAGAGGAACACCCTTTATTTGTGTCAAAAAAAAAAAAGGTCAGAGGAACGCCAATGAAAGAGGGCAATAAAACCGGAAACGCTTTTAAAAAAAAATTAAATGACAGAAATAGACGTAGATACGAAATCTGAGTTTAGGCAGTTTTTTTTAATAATTTAAGTTAAGACTTGCCGTAAATACTCCATCCACTACTCGCCCTGCCACCAAGAAATCGCAGCCAAGTTGCTTGACTCCTTCCATCACTTCCAGCATCCGGGCTTTGCTGTGGCCATAGTACTTCGGCTGGAAAATGAAGCAAAGTCCACTGTCAAAAACTTGTTCCCCGTCTTAATTCGTTATCCTGTTTCCTATAAAAGGATACCCTAATTCAAGGAATAACGAGGGTATCCTAAATCCCAACATATTTCTTTCAGACAGATCCTCTTACATCCTCAGTTTAAGACTGAAAAAGGGATCGTCCTCAAGCAACTTATTGTAGAAAAGTGAAGTCACTTTGTAACTGAAGAGGAAAGGGTGGGCGGTCTACACTTCTATAGAATGATACGGACTTCTTCCTAGAAGACGCAGCATGCTGTGCGATATATTACATATAAATATCAGTCAAGGCTCATATACAAGGTAAGAACCAGTTACCAGTCATAACTGCAACAGCTTTGAAACGAATGACTTTGAGCACAAATTTAAACAAGAACCAACAAATTAATAAAGAGAACTTGAGGAATAGCTTACATCCAAGAGTCTGATAGCCGTATCGATTCCAACAACGAAAGTGCTGTCTGGAAAGAGCTCCGCCTTCTTATAAAAGTAGGGTTGATTCGTCACCACTAATGTCTTCCCTATTGCATAGGTGACCATGATTAGAGACGAAATTCATGGCCAATTGATACGTTTCCAAATATCAGCCTGATACCACTGAATTACAGAACATCCAGATTGAGCTACTTAGAAAGGCAATCACCAACACAAGCTCCCAAACGAGTTGTACTCGTCCTCTCATCTGTGACACTAGTATTCCAGCAACCACAACAAACCACTGTCAAACAAAGAGAAGCAACCAACAAGGATCTCTGGTAATTACTTCTACAGCTACAAAGTCCAGCCAGTACCAGGGCGAAATTGTTTTAAACGCTCCTTTATTTCGGAAAGACTCAGCGGTGGTTTATCTGCATTGATTGCAGAGATTTCATAGCATGGAAGCCCACCCTCCCGTAGGCTGCAACAATTAGAAAGACAATAACGATCAATCAACGAATGAGGGCAGAATCTACGTTCCCTTCCATGAGTCCTCACTGAGCACTACTAGAATTTGGAGGCCTAAAACAACGTTTGTCAAGCCACGTTTCCTCTCTTAAAACACATTTCAGTGAAACAACGTTCATAAGCAATGTCTCTTGAAAGAACAACGTTCCAGAATTAAACATTGCTTCGATGCTTTCAATGTTGTTCTCACATTTGCTCCCCAAGTGAAGGCATTGTCCCGTAATCTTAGTCAAGGTAGAAGAGGAGAAAACGTAAATACACTGTCTGAAATTCTAGCCCAATACTTCACCAAGTACAATGTAGTGTCGCATTTTGTATGTTATGATTTATCATACAGATGTACATGGAACCATGAATTATATTGTATGTCAAATACAATATACTCGATTAGTATTACCAGAAGTACAATTTCATGTATATTATATTGCATATTGTATAAAATGGAAAAAAGAAACTCTTTCTATTATAACAAATATACTTCTATTACCTATTGCATAAATAATGCTGCAATTATTCATATTCATTGGGAACATTCATATGGTACGGGAACGGAAGTTCACAAATGCAACGCAAGATGCAAAGTTGCAAAAGTAATGCCCCAAACGTGGCTAAATCGGTAGCAACGTGGAAGCATCGTTTTAAACAACGGTTCTTCAACTTAGTCTTGATACCTCCTCATTTTAAAAAGCAGCGGCCAGGGAGGGCTTAAGCAGTGGCTAAGGCTCCCAGAACGTAGTACTGGAGGCATCGTCAAGAAAGGAAGTCGTTCGAAAAACCCTGCAATTGAAAAGATGAACGTGGAAATGTTATGCAAATCGAACCTGCATGCTGTATCCAAGAGCTTGATATGTCCATCATGAAGTGGATTGAACGATCCAGACAACACCACCCTTCTGGTACCCCAGCTACATGAATTCGAATCACCTGCCATGTCAATGATAAAAAATGTCATGGGTTATCCTAGAAAAGTCAATGTTAACAAGAGAATGTGTTGGGTGACTTACTCCCCCACCCGCACCATCCAAGAAGCGCCAATTAACTAGGGTGTCGCTGAGGTTTTAAGGCTCAAAAGCTATTTGGAAATTAACTTATCTATTGAGTGCATCACTTTCAAGGAAATGGGGGAGTTAGGCTTCTAGTTAGCAATCTGATGCTATTTAGCTGGTGCGGTCAGAAAAAGAACTTCAAACCATCGGTGAAGGAACAGATAATCCAAAATTAGGGAGTTAAGTTACACTGCTGGAAATGAATGTAAAAATACTGGAGGTTAAGTTTTTGGGTTTAAGCTAACAAGTCACTAACCGAAACAACTTGGGCAAAGCAACGGTTTGAGCAACTAATTCCAGTCACCTAAAAATCGTTAAGTGAGGAGTGCTACAAGACAAAAATAAGAAGACTAAGATGAAGTACCAAATGAGTATAAGGTGCGCACCTAGTACTCATAAAGAGCTGCGCACCTTGGACGGAAGTGGAAAAACTCCAAATTCAGAATACAATAAATTGACACTGGACAAATATATAAGAGCAACATCAGCACCAAAACCGCACCTGACAAATTAATCATGCAGATCTGGTCGCTCAACAACTGTTGCAGCTGCTCTTCCTCAGAGTACATCACTTTTGTAGCTTGTAATTCTTCTATGCCTTCTCGTAAACCCAATGGCACAGCATCCAAAACTCCACATACATCTGCTAGTGCCTGCAAACCCCGGCAAGTCCAATAATCATAGAAGACTCTGCCTGCTAGCAAATTGGATCAAGGCAGACTCGCATTCAAAATCAAAGATAGAAGACTCCATTACGCAAAAGCACGTGATCAACTTGCCTTAACCACCACACAACTTGTCAAATAGTCTTCCCCATAACGATCTCGGTAGCCCTGCAACCCAAGACAGAAAAATCACATTGATGCTCTAAAGTGGAAATATTCCAAAGTGATATTAAACACAATCGCAAACCATTTTGAAAAGACTCAAGGCCAACCTTTGCAAGAGTCAAATCATACTGCCACAGTCCATTTTGTGTCCGAGCTGACACAAAGCACCTGAAACATAAGTGATGAAGACATCACAAAAATAACCGCAGCCTTAGTCGTCAACTTATTCATGGAGCATTCAATAGATCAGCACAGTAGACCAACTAATTACTCCAGGAAGAAAAAAATCTTGAGGCATGATTAGCGTGGAAAGGAACATAAAAATAAAAATTCAACCTGTGATCCCCACGCTTGGGTGGTATAGAGGCCAAGGCACCAGTAAAACCAATTCCAGCCACTTGAACACCTAACCAACCCAGGTTACGGTTAGTGAATGGCCAAAATGGGCCACATCCCTGACATATTACTCAAACCTGGTACAACCATGAAATTTCATTTTTGTCAAAAAAAACTAAAATTGAACAACCAAATCACTGACAACGGACTCAACAGACCTTTGCCAATTTTGTAACCCCAACATTATCAACATTACCAATTCCCTAGCTCTAAGCACTGCTCAACTCCAAGAGTATGAGCATACGTTTAGTATTATGGGCAATGCTAAATATTTAGTCCAACAGAGACTTGTAAAGAATCTTCATCCACCGATTCAGGGTGAGCTCAAACAGCAGTGGCACTAGAGGAAAACAAGATATTCATTCGTTACCAGGCATTGAGAGTTTTAAAGCTCGATTATACGCAGCCATCGAAATTTCATCTGCAGTCTCTCGGCAAACAGATTTTGTGGGAACCTGCGAAAGTGGAGTCATCAAGGCAACAGTAAATCCTCCACTTTGTCCTATATTTCCTTCTAATAGTCCAAGACAATAATTGGCCTTATCTCTCAAGTGACAAAGCTTCACCGTATAAACCAAAAGAAGTCTCAGGATGATCATTGAAATCACTGAACTTTATTCCAATTGAACACCTACAAAATCTAGAGATTCCCTGTGCAATGTCGGACCTTGCCAAGGAGGTTAACCATGGAAGCCCTAGAATACGGGATTGTCGTTTCCAACATCGTGCTTGACGCTCGCGGCACTGACAACAGCCAACCCAACGCCTTCACATGCAACATTCACAAAATTTCAATTGGGTAGAATATAGACTAAAAGCAACTTCCCTTCAAATGCAAGAATGTGTTCCACATGTGATTTTTGCTTGGCAGTATGGAGCATTTCAAAAGCAAAAAAATTGAGATAGCGCCTAAAACAGTGTAAGGTACAGGAAAACCGTTAGGACCTGATCCTGTTTCCTTTACTATCCCCTGCTATCAACAATTCATCCATTCACAGATCAAACACTTGGTTGGACTTATTAGCAAGTGCCGTAAGCATGACTTAGCTATTAATCCATGGCCAATTACCTCTGAAAGGAAATGGGATTGTCTACTGCTACTTATAGTGGTGTAAAATATACCACTTATAAATTGCATAAGAAATTCATATATAGTGAAAAAAAATTGATCTCAATAGATTTGCCTCTTGTACCCAAAGATCTCTCCACAGCTGTGTTCATCTCCCAGATATCACACTCCTACATATGTTAATATGCTTAAAAGAGTCAAACAATATCCTCTTCTTTAATTAAGTAACTAATGCCAAAGACAAAAATGGAGTTGCAAAGCAGACCTGCGATGCGCCTCCAGAGAGGCAAAGGACGACTTGAGTGGGTGAGGAGTGGATGGCCTCAATCACCGCACGCACTACGCTGTCCATCTTGCTTCTTTTCCTTCGCTACCGACCACGAGTTATGAATTCCAAAGAACTGCTGCAGCATATCTGCCATCCAGCGTCAACTAAAAACTCTCGTCAACTCAACCGAATCGAAAGAACCCATGACACAACTCATCTAATCTTCACATCCTGAAATCCTAAATTCCTCACACTCAAAGCCTCAGAAGTCGAAAACCTACTTCCAAAGACATTCTAAAAACTCAGTCGCTTTACAATTGACAGGGTTTACGATAGAAATTGCATTCAACGACGATACAATTGGCAGGGATTATCACAGTTACGATGTCTGAAGTACATCTAGGGGACGGGGGCTTCTTCACTCAGTCGTCCAAGAATTAGCACCTACGCAAGCTTCCATTTGCACATCCCGCTCGATGCCCAGTCCTCCCAGCCATTTCATCAATACCTAAATTCCGACTTCCTCTACGTAAGTATCATCTACAATTGAGTTATTTCCTCCATAACTACCAATCCTACACGAGTCACTGTTCCGCAGGGGAATTCTCCCAATCAATTCTCAACAGGAGTAACCTCCGTTACGAGAAGGCGGAATAAAACAGTTCTCGGATATCAAGTGATAATTTGAGCGTTTCTTAATTTTCTTCAATCTTCGTATGAGTACTTACAGCTAAAGAACAGTGGTTTTAAAAGAAAATCGGAAAAACGCAGTATCAGGTAATCGAAAACGCAGTTCAAAACTGGAATCAAACGGAAGACACCCTCTTGCCATAACCCTGGGACGCACCAATTGACGAGAGCAGGAAGTAAGATTGACGTTCACGATGAAGGAATTGGAAGTGCCGAATTCACGGTGCGACCATGCTTGGTCTCTCGCCCTCCGTCCCTGAAGCCCGCAACCTTCGCCTCAAGTCACATCTCGTCGTTGTCTTTGATTCCAGAAATTAGGGTTTCTGCCACTGTCATCTCCAAGCTTGCCCCTCATTGGCGCTGCTTTCAGGACGTTTGCAGTCCATTACTTTTGTTCCTCCTAATTCAACTTGGAGATATGAATCAAAACTAGAGTAGAACATTGTGATTCTGGAAGAATGTGATTCCAGAATTAACGTTTATGTGCAGATTCTTCCAATTGATAATCATGAATTAGGTCTGAGGCTTGAGCACATCGAAGATGCTCTCCGCTTCTGCAATTCTAATTGCTCATAGTGTCAACTCATCTTACAAACTCTGCTTGAAATCTTTCCAAGACTGAACGATGCAATGATGTAGTGTTTCAAATTTCCAACTTGCTTCTTGAGCTTGGTGCGTGTGGCATTCCATTCCGAGCAATTGCTCAGACCGCACCACACCCAATAATGAGAGTCCATGGTTTCCTGTCAAGCTCATTTGTGCATAGGATGGTGGACATGTGAATGTCACATGATTTCAAAGGAATTTCAATGGAGTGTTTGTAACAATCTTCAGCATTCGGTTACAAAGCTCCCGCGCGTTACATATGAGGTTTAACAGAATATGTGACATGTATGGTGTGGACTGTTTAGGAGATGTGCGCGCAATAGTGTGGCACCACCAATGTGCAATGAAATTCGGGCATCACGGTGTCTTAGAGTTTCTTCCATGAATTGGAAATGAATCAGGGGCTACGTGATTTTCTTCTTGAATTAGAGCTTTTCGCTACCCAGCTGAGATAAGGATCGAAGGCTCTCACACTTGGACCGAACCGATTAGAATGCGTGGTCACGATGACGAGATACTATATTCTTCAGCGGCGATTGGAACGTTGACGTGACCCCAGCTTCAGATTGACACGAAGCTCGAACTGGTTCCCATCGCACGAACATCCATGTCTGCCGTTGGCTTCCCAATTGCTGGGAGCTCCGCGCATAAATTTGGCACAAGTCAGTTGGACCTCTCCATCATCGCGCTGTCGCTAAACTAAGTTAAATCGATTCCCCCGCACTTGCCTGCCACCGTAGGCTGGTCAGAGGTATATGCTGCGTCTGCTCGCCACAGATCCGTCCGGCCTTCCTTTCTAAAATAACGACCTCGGTAAAACGCCTTCTCGAACCTTCCTTCTCCTCGCTTTTGCATGCATCCATAATCCCCCTTCCAAATTTCAAATTACCCACACAAAGCCAATTACTTCCAAAGCGTAATTGCACTTTCATGATTGAATTCGCACTCACTCGAATCTAAAAACTCTTTCCACATAAAAAAAAAAGCAGCAATCCAAAGAAAGATTCTGCAAATGCGTCCAACTCACTGATGAGGTGTGTGGTGCGCCAAAACCCTGAAAGTTGACTAGAAATTACTCGAGACTGCGAGCGACGACTACTAAAATTAGTCCGGAATTCCACTCCCCTACAGTAAATCGTGCTGACTGAAGTGGAGATGCAACCTGAAGCATTCCCGAATCGCTCGAATTCGGGACGGAATGATTCCAGTGGCCTTTGGGAGGAGTTCAAGGCTTCGGGCGACTGATGACCTCCGTGGAAAGGTCAACTTCGGTGCAGTGATTTTCCCATCAATGCTCCGTCGTCTCCAGCGGGAGGTTCGCGAGTCATCATCATGCCTGCGAGCCGACGGAGGCAGGACAGTTCCAAATTTCCAATCTGTTGGAGTTGATCTGGAATTGCTCGGGTGGGGCTTGCTAAATCAGGACAAGGAAACTCTTCTTTATGGCCGGTACGAGTGTACGACGGAGGGGGAAGCCCAAATTAGCAGGGTTTCAAGCTCTGCCTGGTCCATCGTGGTGGAGGGCTCGTTGCCCGAATTAGGGTTTGCTCTGTCGCTTCTCCAGCAACTGTGCTGGGCTGGGTTTCTGGAGAGTTGGCCTTCTGCGAGGCTGCAAGTGGCACTCAACATATGCTTGCATATTCGAAAGAGACACTCCAATATTGAACCCATACTATTTTTGATCCGTATGTATGGTACTGTATGTATGGTACCGTACTTAGCACGTAGAATACAAGTATATGTACTGTAGTATGGCGCAACATACTCCTTATTGGATTGAAGGCGGGGTTGTTTTTTTGAGCAATCTTTTGCTTAAAAGCATTGATTTTTTTTCAAAGAATATTTTGGCAAGATATTCTTGCTTTGACAATGGATGAAATTACAAAAATACTACCAAATCTAGGGATGGGATCACTTTATTTTGAATGAATGTACACTAATTTGGATGAAAAAATAAAATTTCATCCATACATTCAAGGTTTCATCCATTTCCATAGATGTATATAACTTCCTCACTACAATGTAGATCATTTTTTCCAATGCCTTTAATAAATGAAACAAGATGCATGGGCCCTAAAGAATGATCTTCGAAATCACATATTGAAGAAATTTGGTTCTATTGTAAAAATAATTTTTTTTATTGATAGACTTTAATATCTCTAAAACATTGAAAATAACTATAGAGGTGCAATAATGTAGACTATCTTTAGACTATTTGTAATGAATACTTAATGTCTAAATCTTTTGGGATAAGATAGAATCTTTGCAACATCTTTTTGTAGGTAATTAGAGGTTCAATTATTGCAAAATTGTAAATTCAACACATACACAACGACCAACCAAACTTGTCAAACTAAGTCATTGATTCTATAATGTATGAACCAACCCTATAAATCTAAGCACTTGTTGAAGACATTGTTCCAACTTTCTAAAGGTGCCAATCCAACCAATATTTAAGCTTCCACCTTTCAAACAATGTTCACCAATCTCAACATCCCTTGTTCTCATAATCTACCAAAATTCTCCTTCGGAAGAGTATAAGCATCTCCTGAAGGGACCTATAAAAAAATGATTGAAGAATCGTGAGCGAAATTGAATCTAATGGATATTTTACTATTATAAGCTTCCAACCTATTTGGAAGGATGAGCTAGAGTGAATGAGCTAGTTCTAATTTGAAGTGGGAGCAGAGGTGAGCGAGGATGAATGAAGGTAAATCACAACAATATAGAAGTTTGGTATATTTTTCCATGTGTCCTATAGTAACTTTGATCCTTTAATTTACCACTTGCTCAATATCAAGGAACATAGGTTTAAGGGCATATACAAAGGTAGTGAAGTTTCTTTTGGGATCTATATACTTTGAGAATGGAATCTAATGACTTAAAATCACAATTTGAATCATAATAATTTTGAATCAACAACAAACTTGTTCTTTATGAAATATACAAACAACTACCATCTAGCTAGATTGTATTTCACATTGGTGTAAAAATATAATAAATGATTTTAAACAAACAATTATAATACATGTTAAATACTAAATTCAAATTGGCATTTCAAAACAAATTGTTTTTTAACTTTTTTGCTTTGGTTTTCAAAAAAAATTCGACCCAAAGGAAAACTTCCATGTCTTTTTAGAAAGTTTGCATCTATGAACCTTTAAAGGACAAGACTATAAGCACTTTTTCTAACTTCAAAGTTCCCCTCCATAAAAAGTCTTATTTTTCAAGTGCATATGAATGGAAATTTGTATAATTATTGTTGAGAGATGTAATTACATGCCTTCTACAAATCATTTAAGTTTAAAAAGATGTTAATGAAACTTTGAGGAAATCTTGATTTTTGAATAGAAAATTTTAATAATTGTATCTAATACAAAATTAGCTTAAAATATTGTAAACATCTCAAAATATAGATGTTCTTAATTGAATATGGTGTCTCAATAGAAATCATGTTCAAGCTTAAATTTAGGTTTGACAACAAAGAGTGGACTATGTAGATGCTTGTTTCTTTAGAAGTTAAAAATGTCACTCTATTTTTTTTAAATATATATTAAATTACATGATGAAAAATAATTTTAAATTTTTATGTTTTGTTTTTATTAGGACAAAGCCAAAGCATTGTATATTTTTTGAGTATTTATGTATTATTGGTAGTATAATTAAACCATATAAAAAAAATATTGGCTTGGCTCAATGATGTAATAGAAGTATAAAATAAATTACTAATTAACATCATCACCTACCTTTAAAGCCATTAGAGTGTGAATGAGAATGGTTGTCTAGTGTATAAAAAAAGGTGAGCAAGAGTGAGTAGAAGCAAAATCAATGATTCCACTTCCACTCACAAATTGTAAACTAGCCTCAATGGTTATTTTTTATTCAAGTGTTATTTTAACCTCTAAAAGACTATTGTTTGTTCATTAGACAATTGAAAGTTTGGGTAGATTTTTATAAAATCAATTCTAAAATGAATGTTTTTGAAATTTTGACTATAGGTGCATACACTAACCTCCTTTGTGGGAAGAAAAAAAATTTGATCTTAAAGCAAGGCGAAAAGTTATGTTGTGCAAAAAAATTTGGGCAATTTGAGCATCTTTTGTTGAAACCCTCATCTATTTTTGAAATTTGGTAAATGTGTAATTAATATGGTATAGTATGAAATTGTCAACAAAAAAAAATATGTCAAAAATCACACTCCAAAAGTAGTCAAACTTTGTTAACTATGTTAGGCAATTTTGAAAAAAAAAATTCTTCTAACTTTGAACACAATAATTTTGCAATCTATATAGTTATTTATTTTGAAAAATATAGTTGGAATTCTTTTAACTTTCAATTTTCAAATCTAGTCAATGCACCAAAAATTGACCATTTTTAGCGTGGATCTTACAAAACACCCTTTGTCCTTGAAGGATCAACCTTGAAAATACCTAGGTGGACATTTTGTATCCTTTGGATGATTTCAGGGAGGTTTTCAAGATGGAGGCCTACTAAATTCATCCTTTTTTGGAGGAAAGTTGTTTGAATACATTTTTAAAAGAATGAAATTGGATACTCTTTCATTGTAATGTATTTCAACTTTTCTACATAGATCATAAAAAAGATGCTCAATCCACAAATTACTATGTTACATATTATATTTTGGTAACTTCAAGCTTCTTGCTCTTGATGCGAATTTGAACCAAAAAATGATCTTTTTTTATTTTAGATTCTCCAATGAAATAAAAATAATGAAGTATATTTTTTTGTCTAACTTGAAAGTTTGAAAATCTCCTAAATACAAATATTTCATTGCAAATTAAACCTTGGACCTATAGCTATAGTCTCCATATCTTTTATATATAGTATGACATAGTGAAATATTTTATTGCATGATATTCTACACTATTATATACCCATGTAGAGATATTTTCAAAATTTTGAGTCAATAAAGTATTTGATATGAAGATTCTTCATATTTTCCGTAAAAAAGTACAATAATCTCAATTTTTCACAAAAAAGACTGAAATTTTTATGACTTACAAAAGACATGTGATTATTTCTTTGAAAAATAAACATAAAAAATTTCAAGGGTATATGGTCACAAAATGGGATCACAAACAGTGAAACAATTTTGTACTTTAGTTCTTTGGTTAGGGCTCCATCTGTCCATGGTTAACATCTAAACCTTATCATATTCATATATGGCACAATACAAGTAGAATACATGACTATTTTATAGCTTCTTGGATATAGAGGAGGTACTAGAGTATAATTATCCAAATTGGAGGTGCAATATATCATTGGATTCAATTCAACACGAGGAAAAACTTTCATTGCTAGTGTATACACAAACATTCAATATCAATTACACCCAAAAAAAACAAATTAGATTTCCCAAACTATAGTTTAATCCTTTAGGCTTGAATGTCCAATTCTTTTTGGAATTTGGCACAAATTTTTGGTTTATATCATCATGAAAATTATGTTATTTACCTCAATTTCATCAACCTAGCCATCAAGGAGGTTTGTTTTAGAAAATTCAAAGCATTATTTGGGATGATTGAAAAATAATTTGAACAAAACATTGTCTTAAAGTACTACATTCTTCATCATGCAAAATAGTTACAAAGTCTAAAGTAGTCTAGTCCAATTCCATTCACTGTCCAATCCTGTCATCCTACTTTTAGCCCCAAATCCACTATAAAATTAATCTAAGTTTGTTAAATTTTTTTAACAAAATCAATGCATTAATGCCAATAAAGGGTAATGTGTCAATCCTTTATTGGTGAGCACTTAAGTGCCATTAGATACATGGGAAGGCAAGTTATGGGTTGTTTATGGGATGTTTACGACTCCACTCCATAAAATGGATTATAATTTTATGGCAGATCACTTCAAAAATTCACAAAAAATTATAATTCCACTTGTGTTTGATGCATGAAACAAGCGTGCACCTCTAAAAAAACATATACACCTCTGAAAAAACATGTGACCCTCTTGGAGCTGATCCCAAGATATTTAGATTGCAAATCAAGGTGGTAATAAGCTTGTCTACCATATCTTTTTTCCCCTAATTCTTCAAGTCTTGTGAAATCTTCAATGTAAACATACACCAGCCAACTCCTTTCAAAGCTTGTTCCTGGACATTTTGATCGGAAAATTATAATTTCACTTGTATTTGATGCACGAAACAAGCATGCACCTCCAGAAAAACACGTGTCCCTCTTAGAGTTAGCCCCAAGATATTGAGATTGCAAATCAAGGTGGTAATAAGCTTGTCTACCTTATCTTTCTTTTCCTAATTCTTTGAGTCTTGTGAAATCTTCCATGTGAACACACACCGGCCATTTCATTACATTACAACAGTTATACAAGACCCTTCCAAAGCTGCAATAAGATGAGCTCCAGGAGCCAAGATGGCACGGATGGCAACGATATTTTAAGGTACACTTGCATTTCTTTCAGTTCATGATTGTGACGCAACTGAAGAAGATCTTTGTCAAAAGAACTATTTGTGTTTCCTACACTTAAGTTATTATTATTATTATTATTATCAGTCACTTGTGTCTGGCTGGGCCATCCACTGATGTGCAAAAAGCTGGAAAACCTTGACAGAGAAAAATGCATTGAACTGAAGAATCAATGCTACGTTACTGTTTTAGATAGTTCTGCCAACAACTGACTCTGTGTTGTGAATGATTTCTGCATTTGTTAACCCCTAAAGGACCAGCAATGCAAAAAACAGTGTTGCAGAAGTCACGTGATGGCCTTATGGTCCTTTAGGGGTTAAGAGTGATTGACTGATGGGGCTGCAGTGGAGTGGCATCATGATGTTGGAGATGAAGGACCAAAACGAACTGAAAAGCTTGTGATCTACAGATCATCTCTGAGTTGAGGTGAGATAAGGTGAAACAACCCAATGCCGTCAGTCATCCAATGGCGTCAGTCACCCAATTCCGACATCTCCTGGATCTAGCTATTTGAATCAGGCACCCACCCCACTAAGGTACCACAATCTGAGCCAACCTTTTAGCATCATGACAATGCACTTGCGGAAAGGGGATACGTCAAAGTATGGTCTAGCTTGGGTCTACCTACACATTGAGCAATTTATTAGTTGCAACAAACTTTGAAAGATTGAACACAAAAAATTCATCATTTTTTGCAATAATGTTTTGATTCTATTTGCAAATAGATTCTTTCAAACTTCTCAATCTTTAAGAAATACATGAGTTGACAAATTGATTCTCCAAAGTAACCTAGATAGCAAATCTCCTTGATGATAGGTATGTTTATCTTATATGGTAGATAGGGTTTGTATACCTAGCCAAGGTTGTTTTGCTATTCATTTGGTAAATGTATGTATTATTATGAATTTATGTTTTTCTTTTCTTTAGAAAGGTTGATAACCTTCAATTAATATCGAAAAGTTCCAAGGTATTTCCCCCCTAAAAAACCATTCAAAACTCCCATTTTTCCTCTCTTGAGCTATGAAAACAAAAATATGATTTGAAGAGATTCTAACCATATATAAGATCGTGTACTACACTTGTATGTAAATATGTGGCAAAATTTTATTGATATTTGACTATACAAATTAGAGGAAATTAGCATTTGGAGTGAATGGAAAAGTTCTTTTTGACCCTACCCAAGAATTTCATGTGACTTTGACCAATGTTTGTGATAGATTTTTACATCATGAATTTTGAATTGAAAAATCTACTACATTCTAAATCATGTGAGGCACATCTATCTAATTTTCAAAGGTTTAGGAATCTTAGAACACTTCCACTAAAATCTTGCAATGCAACTTTGTTGAGAGAAATGATAATACTCTAAACTTTTTTTACAATCACTAGATTTTCTACCATGTTTTCCCAAAACTCAAAATCCCTAAGGTAGACTAAAGATTCTATCTTTTTCTACAAGACATATATATTTTTAAATACATATTTGAATTTCTACACAAATTAGAATATTAATGTTGCAAAAACAATGCATATTGAATGACATTGGACATTCTGAAAAATGGGCTCCACTGTGTTTATATTCAAACCTAGCTTGTTCCTTGACATTGTCTCATGTCATTGAAAACCTTCAATCTTCTTTAGCCCCTATAGGTTATTTGTTGGCCATCTTATTGGGCAACTCATTTTCCACATTGACCATCCTTGGGGCATAGATGGATTATCCCCTTGCACATGTTGTGTTGGCATGGTTCGAGCATCTTCAATTGTTGTCTAATCTCCACCCTCCTATTTTTTTTTTCTAAATTTTGCCTCCTTTGAATGTGATTACATTTTGGCAATCCGACCTATCTTTCCAATTTGGTTTTCTAAAAAAGCATATAACTTCTTCAGTGGGCAACTGATGGAAACAAATTTATATGCGTGTAAGGTTCTTATAGAACTACATTCTCTAAAATAGTTTGATAAAATTGTTGTATAAATTAAGACAAAGGGAGCCTACTTGAACTCTGAATTGTTACCTATGAAGACAATGGGATGATTTTTGTTTTCATTGGTGCCTAGGAGCAAAATTTATGCTACTCTAATAAGCTCAAAAAATAGTTTTTAGGATAGCTTAAAAAAAATACAAAAATTCAAAAAAAATCTCTTAAAATTTTGTTTCTCATAGAAAATACTTTTGCTTATATGGAAAGCTTTGATTCATTCTATGTGGAATAGCAATGAGAAAATTGTAGAGGGTCTTGAGTTGAAGGGCACTTATAGCATCTTTTTCAAAAAATAACTTAGAGGATTCATTTCTAAACTCATTTTTCACCATTAAAAAAAAAGTTCTACATAGTTGAGTCTTGCTTGCTAAAACAATATCATTGTTAGAATTAGTGTATTTTAATTCTATCTTAATTATAACTATTTGTGATTTGTTTTTTCTTTCTGTCTTGTACTTACTTCTTTTTATTTCTACAGAACAAATTTTTTAAAGATTGAAATCAAATACTTTCTTAAAGTATTTTTTCTTGACTCTCAACTCAATTCTTTGCCATAAAAATTTCAAAATAAAAAAACAACAGTGCAAAAATAACAAGTTAAAAAGTTTCAAAGCCAAAAAATTGTGTTGATTGAGGTGCAAAAAGATTTATTTTCTTTACTTTAAATACAAAGATCTTGTAGTCTATGTAATTAAAGTTTTTGAAATTCCTTCTACACATTTTTATACTAGTCCAGTGCAAGATCCTACAATTATATATGAAGAATAAAACACTTTTGTAAACTTTTAGGCTCTTTGCTATAGAAATGGTAGTTTTGAGTGTTTTTTGATGACAAAAGGCATCGGGACTTTAGGGGTTGAGGGTCAATCTAGATTTTTTGAGGGCTTACACATCTTTGAACATTGTCAATAGATTTTCCTAAAAAGACAAATGGAGGACACATAAACATTATTTACTTTTATTTATGATTTTTTGGGTCTCTTCTAGGATTAGTTACAAATCTTTGAATTTGTAATGGTATAACACTCTAAATGCACTCCCAACTATAAATGTTTGTAGTTGGTACATTCAAGGATCCAATGTATACATCTCTATTAGAAGACGCTTTAAACAACTCCTACCTTAGAACAAAACTAGACACGTTGAAAGTCTAAAAATCAACCATCCATATCTTTAAGTTAGGTTGTTTGTTTAGTTTTATTTGTTTATTACATTGAGATTTTAAGGATCGTTTAGCCCCTAATCACATTCATGATGTTGTTGAAAAGCTCTCAATGAAGAAGGATGCATGAGCTTTATCTTGTAACATTTGAACCTATAGTGTAAAAGTTATTGAAATTAAATTTTTTTATAAATTTAAAATTTAAAAAGTTATTTTTTTACTACTATTATAGCTAGGGCAACAAGCTAGGGCACACTAGTTTACAATGAAATTCTATTTCATTTGTTTCAAAAGAAAAAAGAAAAAAGAAAAAAGAGAGAAAGTCTGAACCTAAAAGGCAATCAAATTTTTAATTATTGGTCTGAGATGACCCTAAACTATCGGGTGATGGTGGTGAGGTAAGCTACCCAAATAGAATGGTTGAAGTTCGATACTTGGTGGTAGCAGGTTCTTAAGTAACCTTGTGTGAAATCAAGCTCTCTTCCTAGTGGAAAACCCTTGCAGTGTGTTTCCTGAACATGTTCGTTTCAAAAATTAAATTAAATTAAATTTTAATTACCATGGTCAACATTTAGTGTGTGCTAACTTAATTACTGTTCCTCATTTAGGGCATCAAATGGCTGAAAAGTGTCCATTTTCTGGTCAACAAGACCACGGCAGATGGATGTTTTTCGGTGGACCACAGAATTGGTAAAGATAAAGTGCAAATTCTCGGTCAAAGGTTCTCAATTAGCTGTTAACCAAAGCTGGGTTTGGCTGTATTAGGCGCCAATTAGCCATGCCATGATCCACTCTATTTTCAATCTACACCATGACAATGATATGAATGACATTGATTCTGTTGGCTTTTAGAGTCGTCTGAATCTGGTTTTCACGGATAGTACAGTAGCATGCCATGTGCCCTTGCCATAGCCAAAATAAAAAGTAAAAAAAGTAAAAAGTAAAGGGTTCCCTTTATTTGTGTCAAAAAAATAAAAAAATGATCCAAGATGATCCTAAACTACTAGGTAATGGTGGTGAGGTACCCAAACCATGGTTGCAAGTTCGATACTTGGTGGCAGCAGGTTTTTAACCTTGTGTGAAATTAGTTTTTCTTCCTAACATAAAACCCTTGCAGTGTGTGTTTCCTGAACACACTTATTTCAAAAAAAATTTAAAAATAAATAAATAAATAAGTAATTTTCTAATTTTTTAATTCATAAAAAAAATTATAATTCGATATTTTTTTTTGACAAAGTGAGTTAGAATGTCACGAAACAAAGTCTATGCACCCCTCTTCGTAGAGGGCTTTCTGAAAATACAAAGAATGTGATAGAGGGCGTATGGTTCTAGAGGTTTTATTGTAACAAAATAAAATAGTCTCTTTTAAGACATAGACTAGTGTGCCCTATGCCGTTGCCACAATCAAAATAATAATAAAAATATTTTTTTTAATTCATAAAAACTTTGAAATTTAGTAATTTTTGTAGTGTGTATGCAAATGCCATGAAACAAAGCCCATACACCCCTCTTCACAAAGGCTTTCACGTTGTACCAAGAATGCAACCAAAGAATACTTAGTTCTGAAGATCTCAATGTAACAAACAAAACAAAACAAACAATCTAAATTAAGGTATGAATCTTCCTATAATCTTCACCATAGAAGTTAATTCAAGTAGAGGAACACACTAGTTTTATACTGCACTTTTCTTTTTAGAATTTTATTTATTTATATTTTATTCAGTGACTATTGGAAGAAAATAACGTAAATATTTACATTTTTGCCTAGAAGCAATTAAAGCATTGGAAATTAATTTTGTTATAGTAGAAAATTGTAATATAAAATAATCAGTGAATCTCACAGTAATTGAATCAACTTACAGAGTCACTAAAATTTCATGCTTCATTAGGTTGACTTTCTGAAATAATCAATTAGTTAGATTAACTTATTCAACATTATGAATGCACGATATTTTTGGATGACAACATGAATTTAAAATTAGATCAGATGAGTGTAGTAACATGAATTAAAATGTGCATCAAACACTCAAGATGAGAATTCATATTTCAATTATGGACCCAGAAAATTACCTTTTTTTTGGATGACCAAAGTTTGATTGATTTGTATATCACTCTAAATACAAATGTGATATACAAGTGTGGGTGATATTATTACACTCATATCTCACTCACTATCTAAAGGGTGATATTATTGTTATCTAAAGGGTGATATTTATTGTTAGGGATGTCACATTTAACTACTTTTTGACTTTTAAAAGTCCAAAATTAATAATGGTCATCAAGAGAAAAAAATGTTCATGAAATCATTAGGAAAATTTTTAGCCCTTGGGAGGTCTACAAGTTTTGAACCCCCCTGATGCAATTAAAGAGAAAATAATTTTAATTTTTAATTTTATTTTTTTAGTGAAAGTATTTGATGTAGTACTATTTGTGCCACATTAGCACCACATTAGGTTTTACTATTTTTTAATCATTTTTGTACTTGCACTATAGGGGGCTAAAAATTGAAAGCTAAATGGCCTTCCCCAAGGTTCAGATTTTTCCTAATGGATAATACAAAACATTTGGAAATCTATACAAAACATCCGGAGATTTACACAAACATTGTGGGATTAGGAAATCCCACGATCTTTTGTCTATAATTCAAAAAATAGTCCAAAAGTCGTTAAATGTGGCATAGGGGTAGTAATGAAACTTTTTAAAAAATGGAGCATGGGATTAACTTAGCTCAATTTTTTTAAGTGAATATTTATAGCAAACATTCTCTATGTCCCAATTGCTAGAAAAATAATGCAATTTGCACATTTTAAGCAAGACTCTATAGAAATTTTTTTATAGAAAGGGTCACAATTAGGTGCATTTTCCTAACTTGCTTAATTAAGATGATAAATTTTTTGTTAAATGTTCTCTTAATTTGATAGTTGCACATATTTAAAATATCAAATTCACAATTTTGTTTCCAGAGAAGACGAATTGTAGCATGTTCTATATTTGTTTTCATCAACATATTTTTTGGGAAAATAGATGAATTATAGGTCATCAAAGCAAAATTATATTGTTTTTCATTATACAATATAGGGAGGGCTAATGTTGTCCCTTTGGATGCTAATGTGTCTTTTAATTTCACACTATCTTCCAATGATAATCCAAACAAGACCTCAAGATTGTATATAAGTGACTAAATCCTTTCTAATACTTTAATTGTATTGCTCCATCCATTGAATTCATTAATTGAAGCCTTATTTCAATCCTTTCAACCTCCATTCTACACTCAACCTACAATCTATGTGAATTGAGTACAATTTTCACAAAATGTAGAGAAAATATTGAATCCTAAAATAGAGGTAATAGTTCCCTAAAAAATTTTAGATGTCTCAAGAACAAAGGCTGAAAAAAAAAGTTGTTTCTTTTAGGAGCAAAGACAAAAGCCCACCTCACTTCACTCTCTCTTAGATACCACAATTCACTTCTTAATTTTACTTCTTAATTCTTAAAGGATACTTTGGATCTTCCAATAGAGATGCTTAAAACTGAATTTCAAAATCTTTATGACTAAATAGGCACTATATATGGAACTTGCTCAACTGAAGGCCAACCGATGATGAGCTTCTACCCTCTTCAAAGAAATGGGCAAACTCAAAGATGCTATTGAAAAATTGTAACAAGCTTTCTAATGCAAAAATCACACATTCAAATTGTGATTTGGAACCCCAAAATTTAACATGATAGGTGCATCTCTTAGAGACAAAAAATGCTACAATTAAGAAATTGGTATATAGTTAAGTATTGAAGATGCTATCAAGAAAATTCTCTACAAAACAAGCCCTTGTGGTTGAGTTTGTCATTTAATGATTAAGAAGAATTTCCATATAACTAGTATTCCTACATGCCAAACAAGGTATCCTTCTTGTCTAACTTGAACTATAGCAATGTACTAAGTGGGTTTTGTTTCAACTTCAAACTTGAGACCAAAGTTCCCTATTTTAGTTTAACCCTAGAGCGCTTTGGCGTCCAGTTTCTGGACGACAAATAGATTGAAATTCAATTTTCTTTCTCAGTTCTGTTTGGATGAAAGTCATCTAATTTGTGGAGGTTCCTTATTAAGTTCTTGTCCTATCCAATGGTTGGATTTGGTGTTATTAGAGTGCATATTTTTCTAAAATTACAAATGTGGAAGTGTATCAAGCCAAAAACTACATTGATTTTAGTTCAAAACTTGATTTGCAAAAATGAAGTTATAGATGTAAATAATCCAAAAATTTCCAAAAATCACCATATCAAGAGAACCTCATTTCAAATCCATTCCAACAAGTCTTACTAAAAAAAATGATAATATTTTGCTTGTAATTGAATTTAGAAGGAATTTTGAAATTTCCCTTTCAAAATTTATAAAAAAATATTGGTGATAGCACTAGTGAATCTAACCATATGGATAAAATTGACAATTCAAAATCTACAACTTCTCTTTGTATATCAATTCCAAAACATTCTTCCAAATAACACTTTATAACAATTTTTCCCAAATCATCAATTTTGGAAATGGATCTAGACATTTAGAGGTTAACATTAAGGTGGCTACACCCAAAATCTCTCCTTATCTAAAACCACCATCATTACTATCTGTACAATTCTAAAATCCAACATGTAGATATTGTACATTGAAGAAATGATGGTGAATTTTGTTAAAATGGTGGTATTCCATATGCCATTTTCACACCTTGACATCTAGAACAAGTATACATTGCTAACATCTAGGGCACTTTAGATTTCAAAAATTTAGGACCAATATAGATATTAGACTTAGCAATTTGAAAAATTTACGATTTATATAGATTTCAGATATCTAGAAGATATGTAGATTTCAAAAATCTAGTACTAATATAGATTCTAATATAGAAAAAATGGTTCAAGATGCCCGGTCTAAACTACTAAAAGTGCCAAATTAACGGAATACCACCATTTTTATGAAATTTGTTATAATGATTCCTAAACCTCTACTAGAACAAAACTTTGACCCTTCATAACTTTTGCATATGATATCCAAATGTCACGTTCTTTGGTGTGTTGGAACCTCCTTGCACTTGCCAACAAGAAAACATAAAGTATTGAACCAGTATTACTAACAATACTAACTTTGACACAGTAGCAAAAAGCGGCGGTTTGGGGGGAACGACCACCTTACCCCAAGAGTTCCAGGCAGTAAGGTGCAGTGTCTCCCACGTCACGTCCACTGGATATTGTGGTTTGTGGTGCTGCACACTTGGTGCCATGCAATTGCAAACGCAACTGTAGAGTCGCAGACCATGACCAGAAGTTTGAACACGGCTACTGAAGTTCAGAAACATTTGCAGGAGATTCTGTGATTGGGCCTGTGCTCGATCGATCACACACTCAATCGATTGATCGACACCTAGCCATCTTCTCCAAAGGAATGTCAACCCTCAAATGCTGGAGCTTCCCAGCCTTCACTTGATGGAGCAACGTAACTAGACTACTTGACTGCCTCGTATTCACTGTAGAGTTGTGGACCAAATATTTCGAACAAAACATCGATCCAGTGATCCAGTCCAAGCTCTGAGTGCTTCACACCAACACTCAATTGACACCCAACGAATGTCAACTCCGAAATACTGGAAGGAAGGGTGTCAAACACAATCTTCAGGAAATCGGAATCACTGTTACTCGACTTAGATTTTCGGGCTACAGTTCACTACTGAAAAGTTTACTCTATGATCTAGCTAGTGTGCAGGACTGAAAGTCTGTTGTAAATTTCACTTGCGTTTGTCGATCGATAGCAATCCACGCTGAAATACCGCGGAAGTGAAGTACTGTAACTGAACCACGGCACCTGAAGACGGAAGTTATGTATTGAAATGGCCCCAAAGCTTTCGATTTCTAATTTTCATTTCTGAAACACTTTAAAAATGAAGGATTTCCCTTGTGTTTGTCGACTGAGATCGATAGCAATCAACCCTGAAATACCGCGGAAGTGAAGTACTGTAACTGAACCATGCAACCTCAAGATCGACGGAAGTTATGTATTGAAATGGCCCGAGAGGTTTCGATTTCTAATTACATTTCTGAAACACTTTTAAATAATGAAGTATTTGATAAATGTATCACTGAAAACCTACTCACTGTAAAGTCCATCATTTTTATTTCCAACAAATAATTGCAGTCCAAACTTGGCACTCAGTTCAGATTTTTCCCTAACTAGTCACATGGGCGAGTGATTTTGTTTTTATTTTTGGTTTCAGTGATCACGGTCATCACATTACCGCAGAAAAATAGTTTATTAAACAGTTTCTAAGAGGACTTTTGTATGATATATTTATTGATTGCGCTAATTAGTGATTTTAGTGGTTCCCAATCTGGAACACCAGCCAGCCAGTCAGTCGGTCAAACATTCATTCATATCCGTGAAAAAGGAAAACACTGTAGATTTATTATTTTAAATCAGTCGCATGGGCGGAGTGTATGTACATATTTGGCAAATTTGTAAATACTGTAGGTGATGTTCCAGATTTGAAAAAACTTCAAGACTGCTTCCTAGACTTACTAGACTTTCTCCTGCAGATGAACATGTTGTGGTCCAACTTCCGTTGCTCATTACAACGTTCTGAAAAATATTCCAATGTTCCGGTTGAGGTAGTTTGCTGGCTTAAAGCAACCATTCATTGAAGAGCTGATTGCCTTTGGGGGGAAGGTAAACTCCTTTGAAACAATTTTCAGCAAATTTTTGTACGAAGAAAAACGGAATTGGCATGTAACCCAAGTTGTTTCATATTTTTTGGACCTTCATGGAATTAGCTACAAATTTTTGAAGTTGAAATATAGTTTTTATGAAAAGCGACCACTTCCTAAAATATACACTATTGATACATTGAAGAAAGAAAAATGTACTCTTGTGTCATAGTTGCTTTTAGAGTAGACTACCTTATAGCCACATAGACCTTATTGCTTACAAAAGATTGGTAACTCATAGCACATGCATATTGAGTAGAATTTCTTCTAGCACTAGTGTAGCTCTGTGTTGTTGGTCCATGATTCAAAAATTTATAACTTTCAAACTACATGTTCAAACACCATGAAACAAAGTCCGTACACTCTTTGCAAAGAGCTTTCTAGTAGTGCTCAAAATGCAACTAAGGAGACTCATGATCCAAAAGATCCATAATTTAGGAGAATTTAAGATCCAAAAATAACTCAAAAATTCATAACTTCCACACCATACATCCAAATGTCACAAAACAAACGGTCCACAACATCCCTCCTTGTAGAAAGCTTTCCAATGGTACCAAGAATGTGCCCAAAAAATGCACAGTTCCATCTAAGATCTCATTGTAATAAATAAAAGATACTAATTTAATGTATAAATAATGTAGTGATGAGATTAAAATTTTATCACCTAAATTATCTCAATATACTTAATTAAACTATAGATGAATGGTAGTGGAAAATATCTTATAGAATTATATATTTATTGTATATTTTATTTATTTATTATTTTTAGGTGCAAATAAAAACATATTGTCATTGCAAAATAGAGAATATAAGCCAACCTTTGCCTAAAGTGTTTTATTCCAATGGCTAGGCAGATTTAAACGAGACAAACCATAGAGTGACTCCAACAAAATCAAAGACTAGGAGGAAGAAGCTTTCACTTAGCTATAGATTACTTTCTATTAAAAAAACAAGATGTTTGGTCCATTTAGCATCAAAACTCACAAGAAATAATACTTTTGACAACCATTCTCCAAGTTATGGTGTTATTTTTCTTTGTGGACTCCACAATCCTCTTTCATGCCTTTCTTCCGTAGTCCAAAAGTCCTTCTTATACCATAGCCACACATTGGTAAGGTTGCCAAGCCTCATGTTTGAAGACTTTAACCTCTCATCTATTCAATCCAAATCACCCAAAGAATGAGTACTCCAATGAATAATTTTTTTAATTAATTAATTTACTTATTTTTGAAAGGGGGACACTAAGCCTTTTCAAAATTGCCTTTTGATGTATGTTGCCCTTATCTAACATAATTTAAAATTGCCTTCCAGACCATTGTACACAATCATGTCAATTAATTAGAGAGATATCATATATAATACATTATTTTAATATTCATTTGGTGGTATTTATGTGGATCTAGTGTTGTCAACTTCTTGCTTGCTGTTCTTCAGGCATGTGAGTGACAAAAACGGTGCAGTTTTAAGTTACACAGATCAACATATTAAGAAATTTATTTACTATAACTGTACACCAATTGGCGTTACATGAAATCATGTAGTGTACGAAATGGAGTAAACAATGAAACTGCTTCCTCAAAACAAACATGATATTTATCAACCACTTGCCTTTCATAGAAAACAAAGCCCACCGACACATGAAACTCTGAATACACCACAAAAAGGGGAAAAAGAAAGACACAAAATATAAGAACCGAGACCGAATTAATGGAATTATGCAATTATCAATCAGTACAGAGTTTGTGTTTCATAATCTGGGTACAAAATGTACGCTTTCATAAATGCTTAAAATTGTTCACCATGTGGTGCAAGAAACACCGTTGTCGTTTTCATTTTCATACTAAGCTTATGGTGTACGGAGTACTAAGTAAAGATTTTAGAAAACAAAAACAAAAAACTTCCAAGCTCCAACATAAAAATTGTCGCCTTGAGTGTCCTGCTAATAAGCTCCATCCCTGCCACTGACTGACTCTCTTAATTCTGAATATTGATGCTTCTTATTTTGTTTTGTTTTGTTTTGTATTTTTTGTCATTGTTTTGGTATATTTTGTTTTGTCTTGGTTTGCCATGTCTCAGTAGTGCCCATTTATGGTGACCAAATTAACGTCCCAACCAATTTGTAGAATATTGGCATCTGTTGTGTATTATACATACATACTCCAGCTGATATTATTGCCCCAATATACAGTGGCCTGCCCTGTTCATTGTCCCAAACTCCAAATTCAATGATACCTTATGCTTTGTTGGACCCACTGGAGTAGGAAGACAATTAGAAATACAGGGGACTGTACAGTACCAATCCAGGATTAGTTCCAGGGATGCAAATACAGTACTGTAGTCTCAATTTCCTATTTTCAGGGTATTGGGAAGTACTCCGGAGTTTCTGTTTTTGACTGTTTTTGACTGGTTTCCAAAAATTCACAGAAGGCTAGGAACTGAAACCAACTCACTGCAGGGATGTGGAGTTACAGTGTTTACTGTAATTCTGTAGGGAGGTGATAATAAGTTTTTATTGTTGAGGGCATAACATTATTAACCTAGAAGGACGTCGTGGACATTAAGTGTGCGATAGATGATGATAGGGGATTCTTCTATGGGGGACAGAAGTGCAAATGTTCATCTTTGGAATTTAATTTGTGTCAGTAGGGGATGTCTTGCACAATATTTTGACCTCTGCTGAATTTTGGGATTTTTTTAAGCGAATGATTCACAAGGTACCAAAAAGGATGATTTTCATTGTCACTAGCTAGCCCAGCCTTCTAGGATTATCTATCCTAAATCACTCTTCCTTGAAGATTGGGATAATCCCTCCTTGGGTCCCTGAGAAGGGGATTAGTTAATTGGCATGAAATGTCATTGTAGATATTGTCTTATGGATGACAAAGAATCCTTCTATATAAGGCAAAAGTGAAGATATAATAATACATCTATATTGAAGATTTCAGATTTCTTGAGATTTCAAATTTCAGATTTCTTCATTTATATTAATTTTCTTCTTAAAAATTTCACACTAATTTCAAATTTTTTACAACTTTTTATAGACATATGAATTCATCCTTGAAAAAAAAAAATATAAATTTTCATTCATATTTAGTTGCAAAATGACAACAAACAAAGTGATGGACAATGAGGCTTGAAATCAATGGTCATGGGCCTATCCTTCCAAGGTTAACCCTTAAATGGCGTTGAAGCCTATGGAAACAAAGAATGCACCTATTGGTTCAATAATCCCATGGTTGTTGCACTGGACATATTACTATTCATTTCACGTCCTATAGGACGTGAAATGAATAGTAATCTATCCAATGTGACAACCATGAATAATCCAAGCATTTTGGTGACTACATTGGTAATGGGCGAGTCTATAGTATTGCAACTAGCATCTTGTGGAGGTCCAGCCAAGGGCAAACGTAAAAAAGAAGCCCTCCTATTTTGTGTTGTATTAATCCTACCATTATAACCTCTCCTAGCTAACTTGGGACCTTGGATTGCAAATATGAACTCAAATTTTGCAAAAGAAAGTTGCATAGCAAATAAAAGGTTCCTATCATCCTATGTTTTCCCTAGAGATAAAACACAATGAGCAAAATTGCCTCCGCAAGAGGCTTGTTGCATGGCTAGGGAAGATTGAACCTTCTATTGCCCTACATTTTACCCTTGTAAAAAACCCTGAAATTTTTTATTTGTCACATATGATAAAATTTTGCAAATTCTGAATTTATATTTGCAATCAGAGACCCCACGTTAGTTGAGGGCATGATTAAATACAAAATTTAGGTTGCACAAATTAGGGGACAATTTTGGACATTTGCCCTCGGCAATAGGGGTCAACCCTCCCTGACCTTGTTGCACTACTGTAGAGTGTAGACTCGACCCGTGGGCATGGGGGCCGCATGCTTCTAGAGTTAATAACGTCCAAGGGGTATCAAATGGCAGTTTTCTGTTAAAATGTAGAGAGCTGATAGGATAGAAGGAGACCAAATTTGCTGACGTGGGTTGCCCCTGTGGCGCCCCGTGATTGGACGGGGTGGTGGTGCACAGACTCCAAGGTGCTCAGCCTGGGATGGTCATGGGCAACGTGCAAATAGGCAGATGCCTTCCTCAGTCTCAGTGAGTCTGTCCTTTTTCCACTCTCAAGGAAAGTAAGGGAGGCAACCCATTTCTGACCACTTAAGAAGTTACACGTATCTACAGGTCGGGTTTCTTCAGTTGGGAAATTTTCCCGTGTGCAGAAATAGAGTTTGGAAGGTTTCCATGATTTTTTAGATTTTTATTTCTCAAGACAAAACTGCTATGAAATCTTTAGTTGAAGATTCTATACGACCCATTGGTCATATAGATAGACCTTCCTATTTCTAACCAAAGGTTTGTTGCAAAATCTCACCAAGGTTGCAATATTAAAAGTCTGGGAGCCAATCATAATGCGCCAAAATTGCACTGGGAATAGTTTGTGCCATAACTAATCACTATTCATCTCTTCCTATATAAAAAGAGAGCAACCTACACTGCTAGAATGTGGGATTGGGGGGGACGTTGATCACGAATAGAGTGCCTCCTATATTGGCATTAATCTAAAAGGCCCAAGTAAGTGTAATTGTTTTTATTTTTAATATGAATATGCGTTGTTTTTGTAAATATTTACCTTAGGAAAAAGTCTATTGGAATAGCTCTACTACTTTAATCCCATAAGTCTAGTCATAGGAAGTGCAATCTTTAATGACCTTCAAATGTAGTCATTTAAGTTCAAATGAAGGCATCCAACTACTAAAATTTAGAAATGAAGCAATGGCTTGCTATTTGATGAGCAATACATTGCATAACTTTTAGATATAGATTTTGTCACTACAAGGCCACTCTCCTTTGGTGCAAAGACAACAATCTCCAAGATAAAAAGGTGAGGGCAAAAATAAATCTCTATGGACCCCCCCAAACTTTGTTATCCTTCAATTCTACACTTTATGAAAATATGTTGAAAAATTGAGAAGCACAATTGTCTAATTGAGATCTTATGCCTTCTCCAATCACATATTTTACAACTCCTTAGCTCATATCCTACTTGTAATAAAATATACTAATTTGTCCTATTCATTAGCTAGGGCAGAGGGCAAATTGACATCACCTTCAAAATTAAGGTCAATACAAAAATCATTCTTTTTTATTTTTTTAGAAATTAGTACAATATTACTTCAACATGAACTAATTCAAAATATCCAAAATAGTGTTGCCTTGGTGAAATAGTATCACATGCATTGCTAACTTAATTTTGGTCTTTTTTTCATCCGGTTTGGTAGTTGAAGTGGCATGCACATTGATTCTCTCCTTACAATGAAGGCCCTTTCACTCATATGTTTTGAGCAGTATATTTAATAATATAAAATTTTTAAACTAATTCCAACTAATATCCAACTTACAAATCAATGTTTGGGATATTTTTTGAATTTTAACTAGCTATTTTCCTTCACTTTCCATATTGAACCGTTTTTTCAAGTATTGAGTCCATTCTATTTTTCTATTTTATACTCAAAATAAAAAAATTCTAGTTTGTTTTTTATTGAGTAGTTTCAAATGTTTTCAAATTACAACTCTTTTTTTTTCCCCAAGTCCACCGGCTAGCAATGAACTAACCGGAGATTCTCCCCCGAAGATTGCAACAAATCATCCCCACCCACGCCCGCCTAGACGAGCACGGCACTGTCCCGACCAGACGGTGCATTCATCCCCAGCCCTCAGCCTTGCAAACCTCAGTTCATTAACCCCAATTTTGCTTAAGATTTTCAAATCAAGATAATCAGGACTTTCAACCGGATAATCCTCGTTCAACAAGTAATCAGAGCTGACTTCCACCCAACAACAGCGAAAGGAATTTCAAATTCTCCACAATCCAATTCTCCGCAAACTCATTCAACGAATGGGAAGGAGACACAGCCTCCAGGGAAGCATCAAAACCAGGCAAGTGAAAATGCCGTGGATGCATCCCGAATTTGGGCCCCAATTCCCTGACGACCACCTGCAGGGTAACGAAGACCTCATATGGAGACTAAAATCAGTCCATTCAATAAAAGAAAGAATAGAAAAAAAAAAAGCAAAAAAAAAGCTTGCTTCGGTCATTTTCAGTTCGTGTCAAGAAAAATACAAAAATGGTCAATCCAGGGTATCACCCATCCGAGGATTCTCTGGGGAATCATCTTCCAGTGAAGAGTGCTTCTATATATATATATATATAGCACTGAAGCTCAGGAAACCAGAGTGCCACACGGTGTAAACTTAGGAAACAGAAGTCCCACATGAGTACAGGACCTTGCACTCAAGTTCCCCGCATATAGATCCAGAGATCTGTCCCATCTCGAGCTGCTGCAACCGTCGTGTCATTGACATGCTTTCAGACATGTTTCTTCTTGTTGCGTTTCAAGTCATTCCTCGCTGTTTATTTCTTGTTGAGCTTCAAGTCATACCGGATCCAGACATGAAGTAGTTCTGCGGTTGGTGGAGTCCGGGAGAGAAAGATCCAAAGAGGGTGTCTTTGAGTTCAGGAGTGAGATTTCAGCGTTTCGATCTCCGATCGTGACCAGTTTGCAAATCCAGTTTTTTAATCGGAGTTTTCTGTCACTAGCATGGATTTCATTGCAAAGTTTTGAGCTTTGCAGGGGTTTAAGAATAGAATCTCTAGCGAGAATCACCAAGTTCGTTTGAGATCGACAGATTACATGTTTACTATCGCATTGTGTTTGCAACACTGGGTGGTACATTGTTACGATCCTTTCGGTATGCAAGCTGTTGTGAGCTTCATACCTTGACTGGCAGATCTGAGAACCGGTGCCACCGATTCTCAGTTATAATAGAAAATCTGCAGTCAATTCCTTGTTAAATCTTTACAATCGTCGCATCCTGGAAACCCTACCCAGAGCGGAAGTCTTTCTTTCGTTTCTGTTGTCGCAGTGAGCAACTATGGCTCTGATTCTCAGTTATAATACAAGCTCACAAGTTGAGTGATCGTCTCAGTTCCAGCAGTTTTTTTTTGAATTAGGTTCCTGCTGTAGAACGAGACGCGGTTGCAATTCAATCTCCAATGGCCGAAAAAGAACGATACTAATCACACGCATCCAGCTCGCAGTGTCTGGAAGTAACGAACTATTTGAAGTCCTTCGAATTCCAAGGACTACTCCCAAATCAGTAACATTAGTGTCTTGCTTGAAACACATTTCTGATTAGTAGTACATTTTAGAAACACATTCCAAAGGGTAGTTTGAAGGGTATTCAAGAGAAGAGTACGCCATGGCGGCACTGACAGCATTCTACAACAATTTCGACCCTCATGGCAGCCAGTTCAATTACAGTAACACCGAGAATGCGATCCATTGTAGCTTCGGCGACACCGCACACGTGTTCGGATCACCAGGCATGAGCTGGTGTGGGAGCGCGGGGGCGACGTCGTTCTTCGCGTTGGATCATGCGGCGATTTTGAATGATCTGGGCGCTGTGGAGTATCCCACGGAAGAAGAATTGCTCCTGGGCGGCGACGCCTCCGAGTTTCTGCAGCAGTTTAATGGGCACCAGAAGACGCTGGAAGTTGCTGACGAGCGGTACAGCTTCCAGCACCAGGAGCTCAATCTAATCGGAAATCAAGTCCATTACCAGCAGCAGCGGTTTCCCGAGGAGCAGCTGCATCTGGCGGATTCGCCGCAAATGTGTGCAAGTGATGAGTCGGGGCTGACGACGCAGGACGTCGTCACAGTGGCGGTGGAATCCGAATACTTTGATGAGGTCGAGATCAAGCACGAGCCCCCGCCGCTGAATAATAAGGTAAATTGTTTGGACCCCCTTGCAGTTCAGTAAACTTTCGAACTCGTCAAATCCTTGTACGCATCTGAGGGACTGCGGGCATTTTGCAATGGTCGTGTTTTAGTTGAATTTCGTTCAGTTTTGAGCGAGGTAATCTCTATGTTTACAACAAATGCGAAAGATAGCGATTCTTTTGCAATGATAGAGGACATTTCTGAGAATTCGTGGTGGTTTGGTTGAAATTCGTACAATTCTTTGTGTACATTTGCTATTGCGATGGTAGAAGGGGTTACTGAGAGTTCGTGGTGGTGATGGTTGCAGAGATTGGAGAAGATTGAATACCCCGACGAGAGCATCGAAGCCGCCGAAGTCTCCGTGGACTTGATCCAGAACCGGCGCCCGTTCCAGTGCGGCCAAGCGGGATGCAACAAGACTTTCAAGAACCCGCAAACGATGAAGATGCACCACAAGACGCACTACACGGACGGTAGCGCGGTGGACGGGCTTCTCCCGACCTTGACAACATCCAGCAACGCCTTCAACAACAGCAACACGAACAGCAACAACAACAAGGCGGGGCAGAACAAGAAGATCCCGTCACGGTGTCCCAAGTGCCGGAAGACGTTCGTAGGGCTCTACGAGCTTCGTCGTCACTACGGCCGCAAGCACAGCGAGGGCGAGAAGCCATTCGGGTGCCGCAAGTGCAACAAGAAGTTTTACATCGAGGTAGACGTGCGCGACCACGAGAAGCTCTGCGGGGAGCCCATCGAGTGCAAGTGCGGCCTCAAATTCGCCTTCAAGTGCAACTTGGTCGCGCACAAGAAGGCGCACCCCGAGTGCCAACAAGAGCTTCCGCACCATGGCCACCACAGAAATCGCTTCTCCACAAAGTCCTCCAAAACCTCCAAAACCTCCAAATCTTCTAAATCCTGCAAATTCACTACAACTTCTGACGGAGAGTCAAGCTGCAAGCGCCGCCGCGTCGACATCAGTGGCTCGAATTCTGAATCTGACTCCATCACCTCGCGCTACCTCGCAACGTACGCTGCCCCTGCTCCAGACTTTCAGTGGCTTCCAGAAGCCAAAGCTCCCCGCTACGACTTCGCAGCGGCGCTTGAATTTGCCAGCGACGAGAGTGGTACCGTGTGGAGCTCGGGACACAGTATGCACTATCCGAGTGTTGTCGACTTCGTCAATCTGCCGTCGCCGTCTTCGTTCTCCGGATTCGAGAGCCTGGGCGACCATAGCCAGAGTTTCCAACCGCGGAAGCAAGAGCTCATGGCGCAATCAACTACCTCCCTTGATTTGCTGCATCTTCACCCCAAGTTCAACGCTCTCCACGGCGCAATGGTTCATTTGAACTAAGTTAGCTCCGATTTGTCGCCGTTCTTTGCCATTTTTCGTCAGAGATCGCATAGCTTTTGACCACGCCTGGATTCATCAATCCATTTGCGTGGTCAAACGCTATGAGAGCCAAAAAAATCAGAAGAAGAAGATGAATCTGTCGGCATAAGGATTGAAGAAGAAGAAGAAGAAGATGGAGAGCAGGTGCCGACTGCATAGATGTGGAGGCGGGAATCCAAGAGTTGGTTACAGGAGATGGTGCAAAGATTTATCTCTCAACATAGAATGGCTATCTCATGTTTTCAGGGCTTTCTTGTGGGTCCTGAAAACATGACATTCTTTGAGCCACTAAGTCCACTTGGTGTTGCCTGGGTGCCTTGAAACCAACCTTTCGAGAGTCGCCCAATTTGTGCACTCGAGCAAGAGCCGCGCCTCATTTTTCTTGTGTAAAGCAAATGTGAAGATGGGAGGAGATTATTGATGATCCTGCAGAAGCAGCAGGGTTTTAGTTTCAGTTACAAGTCGGAATTGTACGAGGGAGTTGCGTGAGACTGAGCTTGCTGTTGATGCTCAGTGGTTATGGTATATCAGTATAATGTAATCGACCCTTCGAAGGGTGTCATTCTTTGGTAAGTATTATTCTTGTTTAATAAAACTTTTGCCTCTCGGACTAATGACCCGAATGGCATCTTTCTCCTTCCCATTATGCTCGTAGATCAATCGCAACCTTGACATGTGATGGTTTTTTAGTGGGGAATATGTGATAAAATGAGACTTGGCGCTGAGAATGTCTGTTGGGCTATAAAGTGCCTGCCGTGCCTTCCTGGCTTCCCCTTCTCAGATTTCTCCAGTTAGCACTTTCAAGGAACTGGGAAAAACTCAATGCATCATGCATTTATGGCAAACAAAAAAACGGGTGATGATGGAGATTGTATGGAGGAATTCAGTGGAGCTTACCCAAACCCTTCGTTTGTTGTGTGCCAAAGAGAATGGGAATGAAATGAAATGAAATGGAATAGTGAGGAAGTTTAGAATTCAAACTGTAAGCTTCGCTTTTGAAATCCACTGCGAGTCCCACTTTTGCAAGCAAAGAAACTGTCCAGACGCAGCCAAGCAAATTTCCTTATTCTCAAATGAAGTTTCACATGGGAATTTGAGAACACCAATCGCAACTTGTTTGACAACACCGCTGTGAACTCTGTTGCTCCATTTCGTTTCTGAACGTCAATGACCCTCCTCTGCACAATGTGACATTTAAGAATTCACATCGGAAGGCCATGAAAAGAAGCTCCCACGATCATTCCATTTTGCAGCTCAAAAGCACAGATTACACTGTGATTGGTTTACTTGTTGGACTTAGTTACGCCAGATCCCAGTTTGGGAAACCTGTATTCCAGTTTGCATTAGAACCAGTGTAGAATTGGGTTGTAAAGGGTTGTCCGAATAGGGTTGAAAACGGGGAGCACTATTTTTCACCCTTCACATTGCGGCTATTGAAAGCACTGGCTCCCTCCTGCTGCAGTCTGCCTTCTGTTGATCCTTTCTAGTCTGTATTCAGGTGTTCCCCGCCATAAATGGCTATTAATTGATCCATGCGCTGTTTTTTTTAACCTGACAGATACTACCCAAAGAAAAGCACAATGTTTTTGTTGTAGTGTTCCTATTGCATTCAGGGTTTATGATGGGCATGACATGTGAGCCCACCCTAAGCCCATATATGCCGGCACTTTCTTCATTCCTTCTAGCTTTGCCTTAGCGGCTATGTTCCATCCCAGTGTTCTGAAGCGACAACAGGGCATACGGCCTCCAACTTTACTCAATCAAAACGCTGTTTTACATTAAAGGACAATAAAAAGAGAACATCTCAGCTACAATATAAACTCAAGATGCCTATTTAAAAAACAAAATAAAAGTGTAATCAAAGGAAAATCACAAAAGAAAATAAGAAAAAAAATAAATTAAGAAAAATAAAATGGCATAGACTACAAAAAATACAAGCATGGAAAAACAATCATAATTATTTTTGTGTTACTAAAGAAGGAGAATCCAAATTATGAAAATTTAAAGTGGTTTAGCCCCTCAAAGAAACTATGTACACAACAAGGCTAGAAGGCATACCTCAAAAATTGCTTAAGTTTTCTTCTTTTTGTTCATATCTTCACTTCAAAGCTTTTCTATGAGCCTTATAATTTTTTGTTCTTTTTCTTTCATGTTTTATTTTTAAATTTGAGTGACTTGTCCTTGAAGCTTTATTTTTTATTTTTTATTTATTTTAGGGTTTGACTTTAAAGCTTAAGCACTTGTCCTTGAAGGTTTATTTATTTATTTTTATATTTTATATTTAAAGGTCAAGGGGTTATTCTTGAAGCTTTACTTTTTAATTTTTTGAAGCTTTTCTTTTAGGTTTTGCATTTAGAGTTCAAAGGTGGGTCCTTCAAGGCTTTATCTTTTTCCTTTTTCATTGTCTTTAATGTTTTTGTCTTCAAAGTTGAAGGGCAGATCCTTGAAGGTTTATCCTTACAATTCTTTTTTCTTTTCTTTTAGGTTTGCTCTTTAAAGTTCAAGGGCTTGTCCTTGAAGCTTTACTTTTCCTATTTTTTTCTTTCATGTTTTAGCTTTGAAGCTCAAGGGCTTCTCCTTGAAGCTTAATTTTATTTTAATTTCTTTTCTTTTATGTTTTTTATTTATAGATAAAGGGCGGGTCTTTGAAGGTTGACCCTTCAAATTTTTTGTGCTTTTCTTTATATTTTGTCTTTAAAGTTGAAGGGCTTGTGGTTTAGGCTTTACTTTTCCAAATTTGGTTTGCTTTAATGTTTAGGGTTTGAAAGCTCAAGGGCTTTTCTTTAAAGCTTTACTAATTTGTGTCATATTTTACCTATTATGTTTTATCTTTAAAGCTCAACGTTTATCATTGAAGCTTTAGTTTGGATTTTTTTTCCCTTTTTTTTAATGTTTTGTCTTTAGAGGTCAAAGGTGGGTCCTTGAAGCTTTACTTTTTTCTTTCTCCAAGTTAAAGTTTGTTTTATATTTTGGCTTTAGAGTTTCGTATGTGGGTCCTTCAAGCTTGACCCTTAAAAAATTTTGGGCCTTTCTTTTATGTTTTGGTCTTTAAGCGTTTTAGGGCTTGTCTTTGAAGCTTTACTTTCCATTTTTTTTTCGTTTTATGTTTTGTCTTTAGAGCTCAAGGGCAGGGCTTTGAAGCTTTATTTATTTTTTTATGTTTTATCTTCAAAGCTCAAGGGCTTTTTTTTGAAGCTTTACTAGTTTTTTTCATTTTTTTTCCTATTATGTCTTATCATTAAAGTTCAAGGCTTATCCTTGAAGCTTAATTTTTAAATTTTTTTTCCTTTTCTTTTATGTTTTAGCTTTAGAAGTCAAGGGTGGGTCCTTCAAGCTTTACCCTTCAAATTTGTTCTTCCTTTTCTTTGATGTTTTGTCTTTAGAGGTGAAAGGCGGGTCCTTGAACCTTTACTTTCCAAATCTTTTTTGCTTTCATGTTTTAGGGTTAAAAGCTAAAGGCCCGGTCTTTGAAGCTTTATTTTTATTTTTTAGATTTCTTTTGTTTTCTGTTTTATCTCTAAAGCTCTTTGATTTAAATATATTTTTTTTTTTTGATTTTATCTTGAAAGTTCAAGGGCTTTTCGTTGAAGCTTTATTTTGGATATTTTACTTTTTTTTGGTTTTTTGTTTTGTCTTTAGAGGTCAAGGGCGGGTCTTTCAAGCTTTACCCTTCACATTTCTTTTTCCTTTTTATTTATGGTTTTGTCTTAAAAGCTCAAGGGCTTCTTTCGGAAGTTTTTTTTTTTTTTTTTTTTTTTTTTCCAATTTTTTACTATTATGTTTGATCTATAAAGCTTAGGGCTTATCCTTCAACACTATTTTTGAATTGTTTATTTCTTTTTCTTTTATGCTTTGTTTTTAGAGGTCAAAGGTGGGTCTTTAAAGCTTTATCCTTCAAATTTGCTTTTTCTTATTTCAAAATGTTTTTGTCTTTAAAGGTATAGGACTTGTCCGAGTAAGCTTTATTTTTCAAATTTCTTTTGTGTTTTATCTTTAAAGGTGAATTCCAAATGTGAAGGGTCTTGAAAATAAAGGAATAATAAATAAAAGGAGTGATGTGTTCTTCAACACACACACACAAAATATGTTGAATGTGATGGTTTAGGTGGTCATCATTTCATTCATTGTTTTTTATGAAGAAGTGAAAGGATGACATGAAAAGCATTGGAGTGGCAATGATTTTGAAGTGAAGTTTAAATTTAAACAACTTGAGTATTCCCAAAGCCTCCTTCCCTCGACAGGTTTACATTGGAAGTTTCAAGCAATGTTTCGAGATACGTGTTGGTTGACCATCTACTGAGAGTGCAAAGTAGCCTCATGAGATGGTTCGTGAAAGAGGGACCAACCACTGTTGGAATAACCTAATCTCTGCGCCGAACTTTGTGTTCTATTTGCAATTGTGTCTAATGTATAGAAGTCCGTTGTTTCATTAGCGCTTACTGTTTTGTTTCTTGCAATTTGCTTTTATTGCCAATTTCTAGTATTCTATATTTGTTTGGTGAGATTTTATATTCTGAAAGGTGCATTATGATCCTATTTGGGGAATGGCGACAAGTGTCTAGTGCAACAACTAATTTGAGCGGCGAATGGGATGTAGATTCGTGTTAAAAGTTGGCGGAGTTTTGGGTGGCGTACCTTTGAAGTCCCCTTGTCTAGGCTAAAGACAAGAGTGGCTTCTATTGGCCAATGGCATGGGAGTTTCATCGTGAGAAATGCAGGACGTAATTTCATATGTACTAGCTTTAGGAGCCTAAATTGTAGCAGTAGACTAGCTAGGTTTAGGATTTTTGCATCTTCAGGTACAACCCTACAACTGTTTTTGTTTCCCTGCTTGTTAGTCACTTTAGGACGGTGGCTTCATTATCCTAAACCAATGCTATTGTGCTTGACACGCTTCATGGTTCTTAGAGAACGGCTACAAAACTAACCATGTTGGAATTTCAGCTTTTTTTGTAATGTAATGCATTGGATGTAGTTTAACCATACGTTGACGTTCGCTAGCAATTTAGGTGATACAGAATAGTACGGCAGTATGACCAACCAGCGTGAGGGATGGGTACCGCTAGAAGAAGAGGAAGCCGACTGGGAGGCTGAAAACACGGACGAAAGCACCAAGAAGGAATACTTCTCTAATATCTAGGTGATATTTAGTGTACCAATGTGCTTTGTTACACTACTGTAGGGTCTCGCTTGTGAACTTCGCTAAATGGGTCTGACCTTGCTGCAGAAGGACAAGCCCCTAAAGAAAAGAATTAGGGTAGATATGGTAGCTACAGTGGAGGACGGTAAGGGAGAGCCTAGAGTTTGGACTACATTACCATCAACAACAAAAAGTATTTCATCAACTATGGAACGAAGGAGGTTTATCGGGACTTGCTTAGAGAGTGGCCAATGAAGGCATCTACAGATAAATGGAGACCAACCAACCAAGCTAGAAGGTTCTACAAGTGTGTACAATGCAGGGAGTCGACCTTCACTAGTAAGGTGTCCCTAAACAAGCATCGCTGGGAATCCCAATGTCTTGCAATGAAGGACCAATAGGGGAACTTGTAGCAACTCTTGCCCTATTCCAAGTAGGGAATTAGTGAAGGGAAGACTTCAGAGATGATCTAGAAAGGGAAGGAGGGGGAGGTCTTGGAACGCGCTATGTGGCGGTCTACAACTAAGCTATGAAGGAAGGAAGCGAGTGGATTGTCTAAGATCGACATGATGATGACGACAAAAGAGGATAGTAGCAAGGATAGAGCGAAAGGTTCGTTGATGAAGGCTAAGAGCATGTGGGCTGTTGTCGATGTTGTGAAGAGAGTGTTGTCACGATCAACGCTGAACACTGATATATTGGAAGACGAGCACAACGACGCAGATATTGTCCTAGGCACATGTACATAATAGGTGTTTGTTGCCGAGAAGGCAAATGTATACATAAACCTAGGTGGAGAGGATGACTTTGATGACACTAATTTGTATTCGTTCACAATGCCATTGAAGAAGATTCTACGTATGATGTTATACCCCTATCTCCTTGGGGTGCCCAAAGCACCGTAGTGAGCAAGGGGGACCTTGGTGGTGACTCCCCAAGCCTTGCAATAGACTAAGAAGGGAATTTTGAGACACTCTTGAGCAAACAGGGTGCAATAGCGCCCTAGATTTGAAGGTTATGGTAGAGTGTCATACATGCTTGAAAATTTCTTGAGAAGATGCATTTAACCGTTTAAAGAACATGTGATTTGAACTAGTTGGATAGAAGTTCTGACCATTCAAAGTTAGGAGTGTTTCGGTGGCACTAGACACTTTAGGCCTAAGAGTAAGGGATTCCCAAGGAATCCTTCAAGAAAGTATGACATGTAACATATCATTGGAAAGCTAAGAATACAAGTATGCTAGAATGACAAGGATTACAAGGTTTTAAGTTATGGGTCAGAAGTTATGGCCAAGAGAAGGGCCATGGTAAAGGCGTGATGCCTCCTTTGATGGATTCCAATCTTTGAAGGGCCATAACTTCACGAGAACTTATATAAATGGGAGAAGTGAATAGTCCATCGACATCTAATTGTTGCGTAGATATTTAAAATGGGCTTTCATGTTGAATTTGAAGTTCTGAGCGTAAAGTTAAGCCGTTTGGAAATTTGGAAGTTCAAATGGTGAGGAAACGAAGGGAGTTCGAGTTGGATTCGGGTGGTCTTTTAAAACCCAAGGTGGATTGGGTATCCCCTTTGACATAAAAGGGGGTGGGGTGTCTACCGAATCCTATAGAAAATCCTATAGAAGGGGTTGGTCTCCTTCCTCCCTCCCTCTTGGAGCCTTGGTGAGTCTTGATGAACTCTAGTGATTCAAGATTGGTGGTGAGCGTTCACCACCGACTTCAAGGTACCATGGGACACTTGTGTGAAGTGCCCTATGGCACCAATTGGGATGGAACCCTACCTCAAACTAACCCACACTCAATGTGTCATGAGTGGAGAGTCCCGATTAGCAATGTCAAAGAGTGACAAGTATACAAAGGACTAGTTTGGGATAGGGTGCTTCTCAAAGGTGGTGAGGACTGTGGTGAGTAGTGCTACCACGGGCCTTAGCACTCCAAAATGGAACTCCATTCTATGTCACTAAGTGATATACTTGGTGTTACGTAGGGAGTATGTGCTAGAGTTCCGGTAATTGGAACTTAGTAAAGTGAGGTGGAAATGAGGATTAATACTATGGGTGCGTGGCATGTGCAGTGTTAGCTAGTTGCGGTGTCTTGTTGTAGATTTGTATATTAGGTAAAAACATATTATAATATATTATATTGAGTAACTTCAAGGTGACGCCGCTCTGACATCTATTTAAGAGGGTAGTTTGCCTTAGAACTTCATTACATTCGAGTAGTGGAATTTGTTTTCTACTTTAGAGTTAGAATGTTGAACTGGAGGGTTTTTTCTGAGTCTCAAGATGAAGAGCTTCAACCAGAGGCTGAATTTGAGCTTTCATTGTCACAGCTATCAGATCAACCCCTTTTGGTACAGGATCTTGCATTGTCATTTAGGCATCCTCGAGATGAAGCTGGGCCTTCTAAACCGCCGAAGCAACCTCGCGTGGAGCGGCGATGGCATGGTAATCTTAATACCAATGCTCGTGTTTTGGTAATCTTACTCCAAGTTGGGTGTGTTGAGCCAAACACTCGAGAAGTGACTTTTGAAGCGAGTTATGAGGGCAAAAACATCGATCATTATTATTGTATGGTTCGGCCGGTGGAGGGTGGTCGTGGCCACCAACGTTGGTTAGAAGGTCCAGTCAACTCATTGATGAAGTCCGAGCGTACAAATTACGTTGTTGCCACCATCAAACGCATCCTCAACTTTTTGTAGATGAAGTGAAGCTGTGATTGGAACTCTAGTTTTTTTTATCTCTAGTGAACATTTATTAAATATTAGTTACGAATTTTATACTTTGAGTATTTTATTAAAATCACAGTGTGTGATTATAAACGTATAATAAGAAGTTAATGATTAAAAGTTAGCTAGGGTTTTAGAATAAAGGGAGAGTGTGAATGGGGATTTAGTTTGGCATCTTAGGTGGGGGTCTTGGTAGGGGCATGGGCTGATGTGCCCCCATCCCTCACTTGAGATAGGGAGGAAAAGAGGGAAAAGATGCTTAATTAATGTGTGGAAGGAGAGAGAAGTGTGGGTGTGTAGAGGTGTCTTGAAACCGAATTTCGGAGGGAGATATTTCAGTATGTATGAGCTCTTTTGGAAAAAAAAATTGTAGAGTTTGTTCCTTGTGAATTTAGCTTTCCAAAATGAGTTTGCAAGCTTGATTTGAAGGATTATTGAAGGAGTTGTGATAGTTTGAAGGTAGGAAGTTTGCGGTTACTCAATTAAGAGGAGCCGAGACTCTCGAGGCCTTTGATGTCTGGACAGTAGCTTGGAATGAGCTCAAATTTTGAGGAATATTAGTGTATTTTGTTATCTTTCTATAGACATATTACACTTCACAATTGGAGTATTTTTGAGTGAGAAATTGAGATTCAAAGGTAGAAAGGTCTGCTGCTTTTAGAGAAAGAAGGCCGAGGCTTGCTTTGTTCATAATGTCTAGACAGTAATTTACAATGAGCTCAAATTTGGAGGAGTTTTAGTGTATTTTGTTAGCTTTCCAAAGAGCTAAGATCCTTAATATTTGAAGTTGTGAAACCTATGTAGTGTTAGTTTGAAGTTCAGAAGTAGTGTGGGGTTAGTTTTCAATTTTCTTGTTGTGTTTTTGAACACTTCAAGAATACAAGATATAGAGGAATGAAGAAATGAATGAGTGAAGATCTTTGGAACCCTCTTGTGTGTTGTGGTTTGTGGCCCGATTTGTTATATTTGTTATTCCCAGCCGGTTTTGGAGGCTAGTTGTTTTTCCTTTCTGCATTGTAAACTTGTTGCGAGCTTTGTGGGTATCCAAGAGTAGCCCCATTTTGTATTTGTGGTGACGAAGTGGGATTGATCACCTACATGGTCATATTTTGTTGTTCTCTCCGGTGAGGCACAATTGCTGGTCACCGTGGGTTTGAAGTTTAGGAGCCCATCATCCGGACGGCATCTCGTGTTATGCTGTCCCATTTTACCCGTCCGAGGCTTATGGTTTCTTATCACCTACTTGATCAAACCTTTACCCGTTTAAAGCCAACATAGGATAGGTCAGAGGAAGATTGAAGACTGAAGATTGAAAACCTGAAGATTTTGAAGTCCCTAATTAACTAATTCCAGTTGCAGCCAGATACCCTGTGTATTCTCAAAGCGCATTCATCTCAACCCAACAACGGCTCAAAACAAGGTTGGGAACAAGGCGTGGTGAATCCATTGAGTGTATTTAGGACTACTACATGCGACAATGGGACAAAGTTGCCTTTGTCCTCTGGGAAATACAATAGAATGCCTCAGTTGCAGCGTGCAAGGATGGGGCAGGTACAAAATCAAGACAAGTGGCCTTGGCTGTTGATAAAACACAACAAAACGCTAGAATAGTAGTGTGTAAGGACGGGGCAGGTACAAAATTAGGACAAGTGATTTTGGCCATTGGTAAAATACAATAGAACGCCAGAATAGTAGTGCGCTAGGATGGGGTAGATACAAAAATGGGACAAGTTGCCTTTGTTGCCGGTGAAATACAACAGAACACCCTAGTTGCAGTGCATTAGGATGAGGCAAGTACAAAAACAAATCCCATGGACTTAGAAAGCGACACAGTGGATACCATTGAGAGGTGAAGAGAGGAAGTTGCGAGAATACTAGAGGTGTCAAGTCCTAGGCAGGTTGATGGCCCATGCATTGTGGAGATTGATGTAGAGCACAAAAAAGAACATTGGAGGGGCCAAATAAGAATCTAGTGTGAATCCTTCATAGCCAAAAAGTTAGATGGGAATGGTGCAACAGTTGTAGATAGTGCTGTGGAGTGGAAATCTTAAAAATGACTCCATACTCCTGCAATATTGGATGTGTGGAGTAGGGTCCTCTATTTATAGTGTTTTAACAGTGGACAAGAAAAATAGGGTGGCTAGACATGACAATCGGCTCCACATGGATGAGGAGGATGTGCGATAGAAAGCTAGATTATAGGCAGACTTAGTGGTTGCAAAGTCCTCTAAGGCTCCTAAACTCGCATGTGTTCATATTTCGACATTGGTTCACCTTGTTGAGGCAAGGCTTGACTTGCTGGGGTGGGATTTCCAAGTGGTGATGGCGGAGGAGTTCAAGGCGTCCTTTGTGGCCACATAGGAATCCGAGCAATTCTAGATGCAGACAAAGGTCGCCTCCATATGGTGAACTTGTGAGGCTAAGATAAGTGTTCCACTAGCAGCATGTACACCTAGTCGCTTTGCATTTTGAGTTTGGGTTATAAAGTTTAATATATTGCTAAATTTGGTAAGAAAGGAGCAAGCAGGGTTGACTTGAAGTCATCATTGTGCGTAGAAGGAGGATTACCTGAGGGTCAATATGAAGATTGAACGAGCTTTGGTTGCAAATTGCCATAGTATAAAGTACGGAATGACTTTGTCGGATATTGACTTGCTCATAACATATTTGTAGTACCTTTGAGATTGCTAGAATTATGAAGATTAAAAGAAGCAGTTGCAGTTAGAGAAGGACCGAGTGGTCGAGGAGGCCATGTAGCAGTTCAAGTGTGATACTACATTTCGATGTGAATCATATACTTGGGACTGGTGTCCACTATGGTAGGTTGTGTTGGAAGCAAACGTGTTTCGTAAACTGCCACCCTTGCCTTGGTGACACGACGGTAAGCCAAATTCAACTCCTACTCTTGACATCCTTTTTTGAACAACAATGTTGTAGAGTTTCGTGAGTTTTGTGGTTTAGTATAATGAATTCAGCGTTGTATGGTTGCAAATGAAGAGGCTAATGAGGTCAAATGCATACTTCTGGCCGCTTAATTGACGTGTCTATCGCTGCCATACATCGTGCGTGTACTTTGCATAGCATTTAATGGTAGTTTCGAGTGCTTTAGGCCCCTCACATACTCGTTTCAGGGCATTAGCAGGTCTTTGATGCAAGCAATGTGCTAGAGGCACGATGATGTGCTGCGTGCTTTGTGGAGCTATGTCTCTGAGGCACCGTTCTGTTTTTCCGGATTGTTGGATTGGAACTTCGAAGTGGCATATAGTTCAGTGATGTGGAATGCCCAACTAGTGCGGGATGGCAAAGAAGATTGCATGCTCGACGACATCATGTAGTGAATGGAGAATGTCCTGTTGTACGTGTAGTCTAGGCGTAAGTATTCTTATATACGAAAACGTGGTAAGATGACATGAATTATCATCCTAGGGAATTCTAAATGTTCTTCCAAACTTCAGTAGCCGGATGATTGTTTTCTCTTCTTCCAACTACTTTCTTCCACTCTTTTTCCAAAACCAAATACTATTCGGATTTTAATCCAAATCCAGTATCACTCGGTTTTAGATTACGTTTCTCAATACATTGGTTTTCAATTCCTCTGTTTTACCATCAGAGGGTCCGTTATTGATCTTTCGAGGGGTAGGGACTTTACCTCTCTAATCTATTTACTACACAAGCAAAAATAAACAAACACCCAAATAATCAAGATGTTGCAATACGGAAAGTAGATCCAGATCCTCACAACATTTTGGATGGTCAATTTGGAATGTATGTCACTCAGAACTGCGTTCACTCTTCCTTATTACAACGACTGATTTTAGGCATCTGGAACTGACAAGGGGATAATCTTTCTAGATGTAAGACTGATCCTAAGGTTGGCAAACCTTCCGATGAGTGGAAGTTTCCTTTAACGGTCGCTAATCTCTGTATGGAATTGTTTCCAATTCCGGATTTGCACTCACACCACTCTTCACTAAAAACCGGATTACCTTTCTAGTAGTTCAAAGGCACCATATGCAGTTTTTTCATCACAAATTTAACACCATTATAATAGTATTCCCTCAATCTGATCCAGTTATACAAAAATCCGGATTCTTTCTCACTGGTCCTTTTCACATCTCAACACTCCAAGCAATAAACCAATACACTCTAGATACAAAGTTGGAGCGAGAATATTCACTAGGTGGCTCAAATTAAAGAAGGAAATGAAATACAATAGAATAATCACTAGGATGGAATGAGAGGGCAACAAACTTGCTCGCCCTTAAAAACCAAAACCAAAACCAAAGTCAATGCCTAAAAAGCCACAAAGGCACCCTGGAAATCAGGATAACCAATTAGTGAACAACCCGGGATATCTGGAAAGTTCACAGTCCAACTGTCTCTACAAATCCAGAATCCCTAAAAATCTAGAATTCGGACCTACGCTTAGAAATCCCGTTCCAAAATGAAAATCCTACCCAACTGTCTACTAGCTATCTATCTACCCTCCTGTGCCTTCTTTTTCCTACTCTCGCTTTGGCTGCCCGAAGTCTTTACCGCAGCCTTCACTATTGTATTCTTTGCTGAAGACTGAGTTTGAGGTTTACATGGAATTTTCGGAGGTGAGTTGTTAGATTTTGTTTTTTCCTCGGATCCGGACTTCAACACCTCTTCTTTTGACTTCTTGATCTTTTCAATCTCCAGAACTTTGGCTTGAGGTAACTCACTCAGCTCAATCTCAACACGATCCCGTTTTGGTGTCAACTGCTGCATATGCAAGAAATTTTGCAAATGAGATTGGGTCGGATTCGTCATCGCTCCAATCTGTACGTCGAGATTGCTGCGAACAACCAATCCGGATACTATGAAATTTCCACCCATGATTTTCCCAAGTAGTGGAAGAATTGGAACAAAAACTCCTTGTTCTATCAGAACAAAATTCTTACTTGCATTTTTCTCCAGCTCAGGTACCGTTGGTTCTTCTGGAGTTTGCGCTTGTCTGCCTTATGGACCCATAGCTGGAATGAGGATAGACTTTAGCCCTTCCAATTGTGGTTGAATTGGACCACTCGAAGCCTACCGAATTGGAGTCTGTCGAATTGGAGTATCCTGGAATATGCTCTTGGGAACTTCCGGAAACCCTTTTAAATCAATGGCCCGTTTCGGATCCAAGTACCCCAACAACTTGCGCATGTCTTTCAAGACAATCCCCATTTGTGCTTCAAAGTCAACTAGAATCTTTACCATCATTAATCCGGTCATGTACCCTTCCTTCTCCAACCAAGTGGTGTAGAGGTCAGCTCTAATCATTGTATGCTTCGGAACCATGATGAGTTCTTTAAGGTCGTGGTCGAGTTAAAGAGCCTTTGTCTTTTTCCATCTCGTTGCATTCAGCTCCACTTCCATCCATTCTTGTTGGAACTTGAGGCTATCCCTTTCTTCCAACTTCCGGATTTAATTCTCTTTTTGTTGTAATTCTTCCAGATCTGGGCGTTTCCAGATTTCATCGAAAATCTGGTTCAACTCCACCTTGAATTCGCCTGCGATAAGGAGTAAGTGATCCTCTAGGTTGCCATACATCTGTTTGGCCTATTGCATCCACTGGATTCCAACTTCAAAGAAGTCTAGGCTTGGAGGATGTTTTGGATCTGGAATCGGCTTCTCTCTATTCGATGTTGGCGCCTTCCCTCGTACAGCTGGATCCGTGGACTTCCTTTATTTCCAATCCATTGTTTTTTCTTCTTCTTCTGGTTGCATTTCTTCTTCGGATTCTTTATAGTGTTTCTCTAACTCATCTGTTAGGTCGTATTTTAGGATCTCGACTTCGATGTTGTACTGAATTCTCCTCGACACATAAGACCTCTTTGTGGTAATAGAAGTAGAACAAATACGGGGTGATAGGGCTGTGTTTTGCTCGGCCCACGTGATTTGCCAGTTTGCCCACTACTCCCTGAATCATTCTCCCCCAATGGACAATCCAGTCCTCTAAAGCTTCGAAAATGGTGTTAGCCACCGTAACCGTAACCTAGGTAGGTTTTTTTAGATACAAGATTGGAATGAGGAAGTCCAATACTTGTCTATGCCTCTCATTTTTATAGTCACTAATAATAAAACCTTCCTTTGAGTGAGCCTAACTCCAGAACTTTCTGGCTACATATTTATCCACTCTTCCGGTTAGTTCAAGTCTATTCTTTTTAAACGAATAGACATCTGTCCAGATGTCTTTCGTTCAAGTTATGGGTTGATCTTTCACTGTCAACTCGTATTGATTTGGAACTTTGTAAATGAATTCCTAGATCATCTCTTCATTCTTCATACTCCATTGTCTATCTAACAATCTGATACACCTAATACACATGAAGTCCTCTTCTAATTGTACTCAATGGGTCGAATCGGAAGGAATAATTGGACAAACCATCCGGGTTGCAACCCTAGACTTTCATAGAGTTGGATCGCCAACTGCCACTATGAATCACCGATAGCCGACAACCTAATCTAGTGCACTTGGCACCGGCCTTTTTGTCCTTTCTCTATCCCAATTGCTATTTCACTACTCTTTCTCTCAACTATACGATTTACAAGGTTCAACTAGTAGAAAGGGGGAAAAAGAGAAATAGCGGTGGGTTTAAATACCTAGTATGCAGTTGATAGTCCTCGGTGGAGAACAAGTAGAAGACTGTTCCCCTAATGGTATTCTAGTTTCCTAGACCAGAAGCCTAGAACGTAGGTTTTAGCAATCCAGTACTTTCTCGGATCTTGGATCTGTATTGGATTTGTTTCTATAACGCTAGTAACGATTTAAATAATCCCAAAAGTGACTATTTCTACCATAGTCTTAGTGTAGCAAAAATCTCTATGAGTTACCAAAAATATAAAAATTGTAAGTCTAACTAACCTTATTCTAGACTAATTTCATCCATTTTGAATTTCCATGCTCCCACACATCCACTGCGTATGTTGCAGGACCTTGCGCTGAAACCCCCTGTTGTGTTCAGGACTTCTTAGAGGACTACGGAGCAGGTGCAATAGACTGAGCAATTCTAAGTGTGGACTAGGTGCCTACGGATGCGCGAAGACTTTGACCTTAGTTGGGTGGCTGATCTAAATCCACTGGAGTGGTCTGGATGAGTTAGGTACATCAAACGCCAAATCCTAAGCCTCGTCTGTAATGTAGACGCCACACTTGAAGAAGACGATCTAGTTGCATGGACATTGTAGTTGGTGAATGCAGAATACTATCAAGGTGGAAAGGTTGTTGCACACGCAATCTAGGCATAAGTATCTTTACACATGAAAATGTGGTAAGATGACATGAATTATCATCCTAGAGAATTCCAGATGTTCTTCCAAACTTTAATATCCGGATGGTCATTTTTCTCTTTTACTGACTACTCTCTTCCACTCTTTTTCAGGAATCAACTATTATTTGGATTCTAATTCAGATCCGGTATCAATCGGTTACGTCTCTCAATACATTAGTTTTCAATTCCTCTGTTTTACCATTAAAGGATCCGCTTTTGATCTTTTGAGAGGTAGGGACTTCACTACTCTTTCTCTAATCCAATACATAAGTAAAATAAACAAAAAAACAAACACCTAAGTACTCAAAGTGTTGTAGCTCAAAAAGGTAGATTTGGATCCTTACAACATTTCAGAATGTAGGTCACTCAAGATTGTGTTTACTCCTCCTTACTACAACGATAGATCTCAAGCATCTAGAACTGACAAGGAGGTAATCTTTCTAGGTTTAAGAGGGATCCCAAAGTTGATAGACCTTTCGTTGAGTAGGAGTTTCCTTTGACAGTTGCTAATCTCTACACAAAATTGTTTCCAATTCCAGATCTGTACTCACACCACTCTTTATTAGAAATCAGATTACCGTTTTGGTAGTTCAATGATACCATGTGCAACTCCTTCGTCTCATATTTAACAACATTACGATTGCACTCCTTTAATTTGATCTAATTATCTGAAATCCGGATTCCTCCTTACCCATTCTTCTCACATCTAACCACTCCTAGTAACAAACCAACACAATCCAAATACTTGGTTAGAGCTAGAATATTCACCAAGTGACTCAAATTGAAGAAGGAAATGGAATATAACAAAATAATCACTAGGATGGAATGAGAGGGCAACAAACTTGCCCATCTTTAAAAACCAAAACCAAAACCAAAATCAACACCTAAAAAGCCACAAAGGCACCCCGAAAATCAAGGCAACCAATCAGTGAACAACTTGGAATATCCGAAACATTCGCAACCCAATTTTCTATATAAATTTGGAAATCCTAAAACAATCTGGAACCCGGAACCCGGAACCATGCTTGGAAATCCTATTCCAGAATGAAATCCTACCTAACTACCTACGCTCTATCTACCCCATTGTGCCTTCTTTGAGTTGCTCCCGCTTTGACTACCCAGAGTCTTCATTGATGCCTTCACTAGTGTACTCTTTGCTGATGATTGAGTTTGAGGCTTACATAAAACCTTTGAAGGTGAGTCTTTAGATTCTGTTTCTTCTTCAGATCCAAACTTCAACACTTCTTCTTTCAACTCCTCAATCTCTTGAATCTTTGGATCCTTGGATTGCGGCAACTCACTCAATTCAATCTCAGCACGATTCTGCTTTGGTGTCGACTATTGCATATGGAAGAAATCTTATGGATGAGACCGAGCCGGATTTGTCATTACTTTAATCTGTGCGTTGAGGTTGCTACGAACAACTAATTTGGATACCATGAACTTTTTGGCTATGATTTTCCCAGGTGGTAGAAAAATTAGGACGAAAACCCCTTGCTCTAGCAGAATAGACTTCTTACTTTCCTCTTTTTCTGGCTCCGGTACCGCTAGTCTTGATGGAGTGAGCACTTGATTGTTTGATGGTCTCGCAACTAGAGTGAGGATAGACTTCAATTCCTCTGATTGTGGCTAAATCAAACCACTAGAAGCTTGTCGAATTGGAGTGTGTTAAATTGGAGGATCCCGAAATATGCTCCTAAAGACTTCTAGAAACTTTTTTAAGTCCATAGTCCATTCCAGATCCAGATACTCCAACAACTTGCGCATGTCCTTCAATATAATCCCCATCCGGACTTCGAAGTCGACCAAAATCTTTACCATCCTTGATCTAGTCATGTATCCTTCCTTCTCTAACCAAGTAGTGTAGAGGTCAGCTCAGATCATCGTATGCTCCGGAACTATGACGAGTTCTTTGAAGTTGTAGACGAGTTGAAGAGCCTCAGTTTCTTTTTGTCTCGCCACGTTCAGCTCCACTTCCATCCACTCTATTTGGGACTTGAAGCTGTCCCTTTCCTCCTCCAACTTTTGGATTTGTTCCTCTTTTTGTTGGAACTCTTTTGAATCTGGGCGATTCTAGTTTTCATCCAAAATTTGGTCCGATTCCACCTTGAATTTGCTAGCAATAAGGAGTACATGATCCTCTAGGTTGCCATACATCTGTTTGGCTTGTTGCATCTGTAGATTCCGGCTTCAAAAAAGTCTAGGTCTAGAGGATGTTCTAGATCTGGAATTAGTTCTTTCCATTCCGATGTTAGTGCCTTCTCTCGTGCAATCAGATCCATGGACTTCCTTCGTCTTTGGTCCACTGCTTCTTCTTCTTCTTCTTCTTCTTCTTCTTCTTCTTCTTCTTTCGGTTGCTCTTCTTCTTTGAATTCCTTCTCCTCCTTCTCCAACTCATTTGTGAGGCCGTACTTTAGGATTTCAATTCTGGTGTTGTACTGAATCATCTCCTTTGCACTCAAGACCTCCTTGTGGTAATAGAGGTGGAATAGATACGGGGTGATAGGGTTGTGCTTTGCCCATCCCACGTGCTCTGCCAATTTGCCCACTACTCCTTGAATTACTCTCTTCCAATAGACAATCTGGTCCTCGAAAGCCCCAAAAATGGTGTTAGTCATCGGGACCATAATCCGGGTAGGCTTTTCCAAATATAATATTGGAATTAGAAAATTCAGTAGCCTTCTATGCCTCTTATTCTTACAGTCACTAATGGCAACACCTTTTTTTGAGTGGGCTTGACTCCGGAACTTTTCGGCTACATACTCATCTATTCTTTCGACTAGTTCGAGTCCATTATTTTTAAACAAATAGACATCCGCCCAGATGTCTTTCGTCCAAGCTACGGGTCAACCTCTCATTGTCAACTCGTATTGATTCGGAACTCTATAAATGAGTTCTTGAATCATCTCCTTATTCTTCATGCTCTACGGTCTAACTAACAATCTAAGGCACCCAATTCATATGAGGTCCTCCTTTAACTAAGCTCGTTGAGTCGAATCAATAGTCGCTGCCATAAATTCATGGTTGTCATAGTGGACGGATGTCCAGTTCGCCTGTCCGTTAGAAGTCCCGCCCGTCCGATACAGTCAACACATAGTTGACTTTCTGATAACGGAAAAATAGGCCATGTGGATGCCATGTGGATTAAGGAACATATTGGGCGCGAACGAGATCGTCAGGGCGTGGACGAGGTGACGTGTCATTCCGCAAAATTGCACAAGTTACAAAATTAAAGCCGTCCGTCCGGTCTGGTTTGCCCATCCATCCATCCCTCCCATCCAATGACCCTAACTCGCCCGTTATGACAACCATGCATAAATTACCGACAACTGATAATCTATTTTGGTATTGATCTATTCGTTCTCTTCCTATCTTGGTTGCTAACTCACCACTCTTTCTCTCAGTTATACGTTTACAAAGTTCAGCAAGTAGAGAGGGAGAGAAAGACAAGTGGCGGTGGATTTAAGTACCTGGCACGCGGCCAACAGTTCCCGGTGGAGAATGGGTAGAAGACCGTTTTCCTAACGTCCGCCCGAAAAAGGTGTCCTTAACTTGGAAGTCCAGACGGTTGGACATCCGTCCGCACGGACGCCAGCGGACACAGCGTCCCTTCCACCGTCGACAAGCGAATGGGCGGGGCGGGGTGGACAGGGCGGACGGGGCGGACGGCGTCCGCGAATGTCAGCGGACGCTGCGGACACAATGTCCGCGTCCGGACGTCCCAGACGTCCGACCGTCCTGTCAACCCTGACTGTAGACGACATATGTTCTGCAGGTTCGACAATAGCCTCTATTCCTTGGACTTGGCACACGCAAGAGTCCTAAGAATCTTTTCCCCTACAATGTTTCGATTGGTTGCAAAGAACTTTCTAACAAGACTTCCATTTTACGTGTCCGCACGCACCTTGTTGCAAGTTAGTGCGCCGCAACTTGCGTGGTTGTAGACGAAGTTCTTGTTGAAGGTTTTTCCTTTGGCCATCTTCCCGCAATGAATGTTTAAGATTGGATCAAACTCAAATGCACTTTAGGCTATCCACTTTGAAGGGAGGTGTCATCATTTGGCTCCCAACATGTAGGGGAGTGTGGGATTTGACATCGCGGTTTGGTGTATAGAGAAAGGCCTACCAAGCAAGTGCATTCACAGAGCAACGTCTGCATGAACCACTATTTGTTTTTGGCAAGTGTCTTGCAATTCCCCACTATCTTTTTTGTTTGCAATCTCCCACCATTTGCTTTGTTTAGGACTTTGTAGGAGCATAGAAACCCAAATCGGATAGGATTAGTCTAGAATAGAATTAAATAGACTTACCATTTTTATTTTTTTGGTAACCTATAGAGATTTTGGTTACCTTAAGACTATTGTGGAAATAGTTAGTTTTCGGATTGCTAGAATCGTTACTAGCATTGTGGAAATAGATCCAATACAAATCTGGAATTTAGAAAAGTTCCGGATTCTTGAAACCTATATTCTAAGGTTCCGGTCTAGGAAACTAGGAGACCATTAGGGGAACAGTCTTCTACCCATTCTCCACCGGAAACTATTAGTCACACATCTGGTACTTAATTCCACCGCCACTTCATTGTTTCTCCCTCTCTGATTGCTGAACCTTGTAAACGTATAGCTAAAAGAAAGAGTGGTGAATTAGTGAATGGGATAGAGAGAGGACGGAAAGGCTGGTGCTGTTTGCACCGGATTAGATTATCGGGTGTTAGTGATTCATGGTGGCGATTGACGATCCAATTGCATGAAAGTCTATAGTGGCAGCCTTAATGGTCTGTCTGGTCATTTTTTTCAATCCAGCCCATCAAGCGCAGCTAGAAGAGGACCTCATGTATATCAGGTGTGTCGGATTGTTAGATAGGCCATGGAGTATTAAGAACAAGGTGATGATCTAGGACTCATTTACAGAGTTCCGAACCAATATGAGTTGATGGTGAGAGGTCAACTTGTAGCTTGGACAGAAGACATCTAGGCGGATGTCTATTCATTTAATATCTAGATCCTGAACAATTCCGATAGAAGGACGAACAGATCCGAAAGTTGCAAGAAGAAAAGGATAACCTCAAGTCCAGGGTTGATACGACGTTCGGATGTCCGGGACGTTCGGACGCGGACGCTGTGTCCGCAACGTCCGCTGACATTCGCGGTCCCCGCGGACGCAGCGTCCGCCTGTCACCCCATCCGTCCGCCCCGCCGTCCGCCCCGTCCACCCCGTCCGCTTTGACGGCCCTATTTCCCCCGACCGTCCTACCCAAACTGCCCCGCAGTCACTCCCTTAATCTTTAAACAATTTAAAAGATTATAAAGTTTGACCATAAGTCCATAATAGTCTTGAAACTATGAAAAAATTTCAATTCATTTTCAAAAGGCAAACTAAAAAAATTTGTGACTTCAAATATATATATATATATATACTATTTAAAAAATCAAGATCAACACAAATACAAACATAATCAATATGGGCAAAATGTATTCAATTTAATGTAGAATACCATACATTGTGCACATTTGGCTAATTGCACATATAATTTTTTTCATTCCAACTCTATATTCCTAAACTAATTTTTAATGCCTATATAACCTATTCAACTACTACTTCTGCACTACCAATCTAATATAAATGGCGGAAATGTTCATCTGGCATCGGTCAACGATATGTATTAGAAAATCGCGTAATCACATGGGCCAAACTAGTATTTTCATCGTCAGTCTTCGAAGAAATGCGCTTCAAGTAAGCATAAAACACTTTTGCAAAGTCATGAAAGGCAAATTGTGTCGCACTAGGTGTTTTTCGTAGCACGTTGAAATACGCCTCTGACATGTTGTTTCCATTTATCCGCCGAGCAATTTTTCGAATGGCATACTCTTCCGACTTACGTGAATACATTGAAATGACTTCCACATCTGCACCTGCTTTATGCAAATATTCAATACGTGGATCCACCCACCATCTCCTCTGCAAAGTCTGTTTCATCTCATTTGCTAATGTAAATGTGTACAAAGACTTCATTGGCTGAGAAACTAAGGTAGTCATGCCCCAATCGCAAACTCCAATGTACACACGTGACTCATCCTTTGGAAAATGCAACAAGATGTTGTCCGGAGAAAGATCATTGTGCAAATGTCCAGCAAGATGCACTGCATACATTATATGCATAAACGCCCATGTCAACTCCGTGCGCTTCTTCCAATATCGTCCTAAATGGTGAGCTTTTACAACCTCCTCTTCGGTTGGATTCGTATACATCAAACGGATTTGAATGTTGTCTGGAAAGTCCTTATCCATATTCAACATTTGTCAAAGAGTTCCACCATTCCACCAATACGCATAACCTTCACACGTCGTTCCGTGCACCGCAGCAAACCGTATCACACCCGCGTGTGGAATTCGAACAGCCATTGATTCGTTTTGATGTTCTAACTTTGCAAGATCGGGTCAAGTTTAGTGGTGAATGGATTTCTTCGCCGCAAACTCTCAATGAGGAAGTATTCCTGGACATCCTTCAATACGAACCTTTCGAATCGTTGCATATTCACCTCTCATCGTTCTATCATCAATAGCAATCACGCGTGCTGTATCTGGAAGTGCTATAAAGTGCTGTTTGGTCCTTTCCGCTTCAGCAACTCCATCATTGCTTTTCCACCAACCAATTGAACCAACTTGATTGTGCGTTTTGGCGAATGGAGCACATCGCCTCCTAAATAAGTCCGCTTTCAGAATCACTTCTTCAAACAGGGCGTCATTGGGTCGATATTCCTTGCCATATTTAACCAAAATGACTTTGGAATTCCACAAAGCGTCATGAACCTTGTTCTCCAAACATTTGGTGAAGTACGTTTTATGCATTTCGTCATGCCACTTCGCCACATTCAATGCATCCAACAACATCTGTGTCATGTCTACCTTGAATTTAGACACGCACTCCTCTTGATATCTGATGTACTTATTGTCAAAAGACAATGTTGTTTCCGATTCATAAAATTGAACGATGCGTTCGATCATGAATTTCTTATATTTTTCCGAAGGACTTTGACGAGCTACCTCCAAGTTCGATGGTCCCTCTCCATGTTTAAGCTTCGCAACCTTCTTCTTCCCCTTCGTCATCGTGACAAATGAAATTGATATAGATCAAATTTTTTAATTTGAAATTGAATTCACGCGCAAGTGTCCAAAAAATTGGCAACAAGGAGGCTCCAATAAACCACTCTTGCCTTGCCTCGGAAAGGAGCCAATGGAGGATGAACCACCAAGCTCTCCGCTCCACCTTGCATTCACAAGGGGCAAAGCAAAAGTGACAATGCGGACGGCCCGTCCGCCCCATCGGACAGGCCGGAGGTGGCAGATGCATCGGTCGTCCGCCTCCCCGAAACCCTAGAGCCCCGTCCGCCTGATCAAACGGTTCGGGGGGGCGGAGGCATCGCCATAACGGGGCGGACGGGTATCGGGGCGGACGGGGCGGTCAGGGCGGATGCCGGATCCAACGGACAGGGCGGACGGGTATCAGGGCGGACGGGGTCTGGGCGGATGGGACGGACAGGTATAAGGGCGGACGGGGTGGTTTCACCCTAAAGTGACCCTAAACCCATATTTTGCACGATAAACAGAGGTCTTCATGGCACTGTATAGTTCAACTAACTTTTCATTCATTCAATGTAAAATTTGAAATTAAAAAAGGTAGCCTTCCTTTATGTCCAAATTTATGAATTCTTGATAAGTGATATTTTTGTACAAAGATATGAGCTAAAATGTGCAAAAATTCACGAAAGGATTGCGACGTTTAATATATGTACCCAAATATTCACGTTGCATTGTGTATAAAGCAATTGTAAGAAGGTAGTTGAATAAAAATTCTACTATTAAATTGAATTAGTTGACGTCTAATCACTTAGTAAACCGCTAAATGTCCAAGTCCTTGCAAGTGTGTTTTGGCTATCGAAAAAGAGCATGGACTTATAGTTATCCCCAATGAAGCAAATTGTTCTTTTTTCAAAATCTCATGGTATAGATGTTTAACCCTTAAAGTTCTTTTCACTAAAAACACTTCAAAATTGCCAGTACTAGTGCAAATACCAAGTCTTGGAAGAAAAATACTTTTGGACATATATAACCATAGGATCTTGTAATAAATTAGTTGGAAAAGATGTGGAAAAAATTTTAGACAAATCCACCATTTGGATTGTAAGATATTAGATATTGAGTATTTTATTTAAGGGAGCTACTCAATTATGTCTATTAATGAACAATTGGTAGGCTAACAAACCTAATTTAGCATGTATTTTAATATTTGTTGCAATTGTTTCAGGAATATTATAACATAATACTATTATAATATTCTAATAAATGATATAGTACTAAATCATTTCAAAATCAACAATATTTGAACACAATCTGTCAATCTTGTCTTCCATACTCCTTTAATGATATATATATATACATAAAATATATTAGATAAATCAACATGAACAAATCAATGATTATATATTTCATAAATCTATTCTTCATCAATCAAATAAAAGTGCATGTTCAAATATAGACAAAGATGGTTTCTCCATTTGTTCCCAAAAATTAAATAAACAAATAGAGAAAGATATGAAGTGAATGTTACTTGGAGAATTGAAGGGAAAGAAATTGAAGTACTCAATTGCATTTTATTAAATTGGAAAATTGCATGTGGATGGCATGAATTAATCTTCATAGATGCTAAACTCATACGAGTTGCATTTCAACATTTATGATTTATGCAATTGATTGAATTGAAAACTCTTGTAATTACATTTTCAAATTTTCGATTCAATCATTCAAATTTGCAAGAGTGATTTATGATAGATTTATAACTTTAAATGTGAAAGCATTGAATGCCTTTATGCGTTTATTCATCAATATATTAATTTTAAATAAATAATATATATTTTTTATAACATATGCATAAACCATTGCATTAAAAAAAAAAAAAACTAAGAGCCAAGCCAAATAGGCTGGTCAAATGAAGAGAACAAGAGAACAAGAGAACAAGAGCCCTACGAGAAAGCAAAGGAAAAAAAAAAAATATCAAAAGGATTCAAAGGAAGGAGCAAGATGCATTCTTGCAAGACTGTAGAATACATAATGATTTCAAAATCCAAACACAAATATATTTTCTATTTCAATGAGAGTCAAAAATGAACTCCCCTGCTCTCAAAGATTGTACAATGTACACGTTATACAAAACGAACATATAACAGAAAGAGTAGAAGACATCGTTTATCATGATTGAAAACTGAAATGATTTTTTCTTTCTATGTAGAATATTTTATGAAATGTAACAATGTATTTAATTATCATAGTAATTGGTAGAAATCTTTGTGCAATATATAGAAACATTTCATTCATGTGGAATTTTTCATTTATTTAGGATTAAAATTGAAGTATTATACTCTACAAAGTACAAACCGAAAACAATATCATATACCTAAGTTAAAAAGTTTGCAATTGTTTCGTGAATTCATTTTGAAAACTCAAACAAAGAAATATTTTATAATCAATATCTTGTTCATTTGAATCATTTCAAAATTCGAATTCCGAATTCAATTCCTATTTATAATAGAAATTATGTTTGTCAATTTTTTAGATCTTTAAACAATGAACCCTCTTTTTTTTAAAATTAATATTTAAAAACATCTGAAATAAGAATATTGGAATTACCTTTCAAAATAAATATAGCACATGTATAAGTGTATAATGTATTCTACTCAATCAACTCAAGTAACGAATTTTTCTATGTTTTTAAGGAAAAATATAGCCATATATGATTTGAAAGTTAAAACATTGATTCTTTTTCTTTGTTTTCAAATCTAATCAAAATTTCATTAAAAAATATAAAAGACTCGATGTTCATTTGAAGATCGCGATGCACTTTTAATGAGAAAACACAACCTTTCATTAAATATCATGAGGTTGAAATCCATTAAACTGTTATTCTAATTATGTATTGGGGCCTTTTTTTAAAATTTCATTTGCTTATGATGAAAAAGGAATTGATTATTTCTGCAAAACATTTGATTTCCTAATGAACTTTAAAAAAATCCCCACCATCTTTAGATCTTCTCAAAACCTATTTAGAAGGATAATATGAGTAAATAATCCAAACATATTCAACTTAACCACATTCCCCTCATTCGTAAAACAATTTAGGGGAGAAAAGAAAAGGTTTAGGGTAATTAGGGTATAGGGTTTAGGGTTTACATTTTTTTTTTTAAAATGATAAATCAATTACATTGATCATCATTTAGCAGTGATTATTAGGCTGTTTTTTTTTGGAAATGTTACCGCTCTTTTTGAGTAATATCGACCTCTTAGGATGCTCCAATGGACAGCTGGGCGGACACTGTCGGCGGTCAGTGTTTAAGTGGGGCGGTCGGCGTGTCCAAAGCGCGGACAGCGTCGGAAGGCGGACAGTGCGAACAGTCTCGTTCGACCGCCCCGTCCGACCGCCTATTCCGCCGCGTTCGACCGCCCGTTCGACCCGTCTGGCCTGTCCGCCCGACCGCCCTGTCCGACCCGTCCGATCAGTCCATCCGACCGCCCGACCACCCCGTCCGACCGCCCTGTCCGACCCGTCCGATCAGTCCGTCCGACCGCCCGACCACCCCGTTCGACCGCCCTGTCCGACCCGTCCGACCGGTCCGTCCACTTGCCCCGTCCTCCCGCCCCGTCCGCCCTGTCCGCTTCAGCCCCATCCGGGCCGTTTCTTGTTTTTGAATGGAAACCCTAAAAATGAACCTTTAATTTTCTGGAGGGGACTATAAATGTTAGAAGAGAAGCTTTGGTATTCACTCTCGAAAAAACGAACGCTAAGATTTCCAAGGGCTATGAGCTTCAATTTATTGAGTCTCTTGCTTGGTAATGCATAGTTCGGTGGACGGGGGGGCTTTGATTTTCAAAGCTTTGTGTGACTAATTTCATTGATATTGTATACATTGTCACGTTGTGGGTTTCAAATTGAAAACATTTTATTGATTTCTTTTGAAATTGAGGTAAAACATACACTTGTCAGTATGGTGGCCAAACCGACGGGGGATTTTTCTCCTTGGTTTAGTGTGCAAGAGGGTGATAAAGTAAAATGTAGGCTTTGCAAAGCGAGCATGTCAAGGAAGCTCAGCCGTATGTTCAGCCACTTAGGCTATTCTGGGCCTGAAGGTGTACGTGATAAAGGGGTGAGCCTTTGTCCACAATTATCAATGGCAGTTCGAGATTTATTTTGGCATTGCGAAGGAGTTTTTCCAAAACGCATTGTAATGGACAATGTGGATGGCAACCCTGGCCCTTCAGATGTCCAAGAGTTTTCGGCCGGAAAGGCTGTGTCGCATTCTGACCACGAAGACTCTTGTCCAGCGTCCAAAGAATTGGTATCAATGGTATGTGCCACAACTGAAATGACTTTGAATACGGAAGCTTCTAGTGAACGTGAAACCCCGAGGGCATCAAGTTCTAGGCCTCAGAGGCAAGGCAGCTTAGTGAGTGGGTTTGAAGAAGGTCATAGACGCAAATTACATTCAGTGTGGGCAAATTTTTTTTATTTGGCAAACATACCATTTTCCGTGGCTCGAAATCTAGCTTTTAAAGAAGCAGTGAAGAAAATGGCTACGTTCGGTAGGCCATACATTCCTCCCTCATACCACGACCATCAGTACAAATTGTTGAATGAGGCAAAGACCAACATTCAGACACAGTTGAATGCACGGACCGAAGATAGCATTCGAAAATTTGAAGCAACATTGTCCATTGATGGATGGAGCTCAGTGACTAATCGACCTCTCATCAATGCCATGCTTGTATCATCCATAGGTGAAGAATTTCTTAAATCTGTGGATATAAGTGGTTGTGAAAAAAATGCGGAATACTTAGCAGCTGTGTTGGAAAAGTTCATTGAACAAGTGCGGTCCAAGAACGTCGTGTTAATAACTACGGATAATGCTCCCGTGAATCCATCCGCATGGAATGTAATATCTGCAAAATATCCTCATATTTTTTACCAAAGGTGCGTGGTATATGCATTGAATTTGTTGTTCAAGGATTGGGCTGCACAGAAATGGATTGCTTCCAAATTGGATAAAGGAGTTTTTGTAGCTAAATTTATCAAAAAGAGACATATGCTGCTAGCTTTATTGCGAAAGTATTCGCCAAATCTTGGTCTCTTGATGCCTGGGGATACAAGGTTCGCCTCTAAATTTATCATGATGGAACGTTTGACAAAATTGAGAGGAGCATTAGAACAAACGGTGGTAGATCTGCAATGGGTTGAGTATGTACATACTCTCAAGAAGAAACGTGGAGTGAAAGTCCAACCAAAAGACTTGGCCTTAGCGGTGAAGAAAATTGTTCTTGATGACCATTTTTGGAATCGGTCCATCAATTATGTGGAGATGGTTGAACCAATCATATGTGCACTCCGCGATTTAGATTCAAAATCACCATGCATGGGGAAGGTGTTGCATATCATGAGGAAGTTAGAGAAGTACGTGAACGGATTACAAAGTCTACTATTTTGTTTACTAGAAAAACTTGCAATTCGATTGCTACAGTCTTTTTATGCCCAAAGAAGAATGGTAGACAACGATCTCCAATCAGCCGCAGCTCTTTTGAATCCATACCTTCTTCATGACAAAGAGCTAGCGGATGACGCAGATGCAATGTCAGGATGTAAGAAAGTTTTGGAGAGAATATGTAAACTGAATGAATATGCAGCAGTGGTGAAGAAATTTGTAGTTTTTCGACACAAGGAACCTCCATTCCACAATATGTTGAATCCGGGAGATCAAATGTTGTCCGCACATGCTTGGTGGGATTTTGAAGGTGCATGTGGCAAGTTTATAGCTCCATTAGCGAAGAGGATATTGGCTCAACCGGTGTCATCATCTTCATGTGAACGGAATTGGAGCAACTATTCTTTTGTTCACAACAAATCTCGAAATAAATTGAAGCCGGAGAGAGCAGCGGATTTGGTGTACGTGTATACCAATTCCAAAGTATTAAACGCATCGAAGGAAAAAGATGAAAAAAAATGGTATAATGATAATGTGGATCCGATGGAATCAGAGGATTCGGATAGGCCGACGTTAGAAGACGATGATGACGATGATGACGATGATTTGGAAAGGGCCCTTTCAGCTGTAGATGGCGGAGATGACTTCAATCGTGCAACAGCATGGGGAGATGAAGACGTTATGCAAGACTTTCCCGATTTGGTGAATGATACGCATGATTATCATCTAAACCGCAAGGATGTCGTTCCCGACAATGCAAACGATGCATATACCTTTTGTGAAGACGAGAACAATGTAGGGGGAGAGGAGAATCTACCTTCTTTAGCTGCATATTGCAATGGAACGGGATACTTGAATAGCGAAAACATTCTATCGGAAAAGGCAAACGCTATTGCCAAAGAGGTGAAAATCAATGAGAATGCTATTGGTGATGATGGGAGAAATGAAGAAGTTTTAATTTCTCAATCTCCATCTGTGGCATTAAATGTAGTGCAAGGAAACGACAAAAGAGAAGATGCGATCATGGAGGTGGACGTTCCAAAAAATGTGGGCAACAATAGTGGTGATAAGAGAGAACCAAATATTGCGGTACAAAAAAATAATGATTCACTTGGGATGGCAGTCACAAATTCGGCAATTGTGAAGAGTGATAAAGGAAAGGAGCCAATGAAGTCAATTTTTGAAGTACCGAGATTTAGTGCTCTTCCACCAATACCGTTGAAGTCTATTAGCACACGATTGAATGATTCTCAGAGCTTTGGATATGGAAAACGTCTAATGAACATTTCCAAAGAAATTTCTACAGGCGGTAATCTACGGAAAGTAGCGTCATCACCTACAAGCCTAAGTGATACGGATAGTGATCGGATGCCATTGGCATCTTTGCGTGCTTGCATTTTAGAAAAAGGAATGGCGCAAGAACCCATCAAATCAACAAACGGCACTCTATTACTTCAAAAGAAAGCCAAAGTGGAGATAACCGTTCATGGACATGTCGACCCTACATCGAGATTGATGGTTCAAGAATCGAGTAACGTGAAAGCGAAAAGAGAAATGCAACCTTTTGCTATCTCTCCAGTGAAGAATAGGACCCCTCTTGATGAAAATGTTGCTACTTTGTCAAATAGAAAGAAAAGAAAGGTTCCTATTCAAAAAGCTTTTAATCGTTCTGTCAAAGTAAAAAAAGAAAAATTAAATTCAAAAGAAGGGAGTAAACCTATTTCGAGAGAAGGCTTGAAGGAGACAACGATACTTGATTCCAACAATGAAGATGACTCCGACAATGAAGATGACTCCGATAATGAAGATTTTGAACGGAGAGTTGCAAGAGAGAGTAGTGGGGCTAAGGTTAGAGGAGATGTGGATTGGCTTCCATAGGAATTGTGGAGATGTGAATTTAGATGTTTGATTGTTTAGTTGCTTATGATATATGGAGCTCATGTTGACAAATGACAATGGTTTCTTCAATCATTTTATTATAAAATTGTTTGTTTATTGATGATATACATCTCGCTGGATTTTAAAGTGATTTTGTTTCTAAATCAAAATGAAATTCAACAAAAAAAATTAAAAATATATTTCATATTTTAGCTTTTACATAAATAGTGATATACAACTCTATTGAATCGCAATTGCAATATAAGAAAAATTCAAATTCAAATGACTTCACTCTCAATCTCTCATTGGTGAAAACAATCAAAATCCTAAATCCAAAACGGGTTTTCTAAGCCGCCCCGTCCGTCCGCCCCGCTCGTCCACCCCGCCCGGCCGCCCAACCCTGCGCGTCTGCCTTCCGACGGCGGGAGGGACGCTGTGTCCGCTAGCGTCCGGACGTCCGGAAAACGGACGCTATTTTGGGGCGGACGTAGAGATTCGTCAACCCTGCTTCGGCTTCATCATGCCAAAAGATAGAACACCCAAAAAAAGTAGTCGAAAGGGAAGACCCCAATTGTTCGATTGGGATGCTTGGGCCAATCTATTGTGCGTGGGTGAACCGGGATGGGAAGAAGAACCAACAAGAGTGTGGGATTGATCAATGTGCAAGAAGTATGTGAAAATGACTCACATTCAAAAACTTTGGCGACATGAACGTGTAGAGCACCAAGCACCATGTTGGGAAGGACAAATGTCTACGTGCCAAAGTGAGCACTTCAAACAATGGTACACACAAGTGCATCGAGTTCTTGGCATTAAAAGTGCCAAACCAAATATAATGAATTATAATGTTATAGCAATGGTTTGGGCAGAGATTATACTCCACAAGGACGTGGACTGGCGTACCACTACAGGTCGCAATGTGGAGAACTATACGCGCACGGATGCCGTTATAGATACACAGTGGAGGAGCGCAACCGATTGCATGCCAGAGTGGTCTAATCGAGGTTATCTACAACAACCTTCAGTTGTTCTACGAGATGCTGAAGATGCGTGAACAGATGACGATAATGACGATGATATGCGAGCGCCTGTCACATTTGGAGTTAGACACGAGCGGGTAGAAGAACGAGAACGAATTGAATTCGAACAACAAATGCAAGAAGCAACATGCAGAAGCCTTCAAGATCGTGGACGGCAAGATAGGCATGGTGGATCCTACGGACATGAACATGGAACGCGAGAATCTGAACATGGAAGAGGTGGTTCATACTCTGGTTACGATCCTCAAAATAGATATGAAGGTGGAAGAGGGAGCTATGGATCCACACATTATGGTGGTTCAAGTGCAGTTGGTTCTCGTTATGGCACTCCCCCTGAAATTGGCTCTCTAAGTGGAATAGGTAGCTATGGCAACACGCACTATGGTAGGTCTACTGAATCTCGTTCATATTATACGACGCCCACTCAAGTGGGCTCTGAAGGTAGTGGAGGAAGCCATGTAACCCCGCAGTATAGTTGCTCTCTTCACGGAAACGCCCAATACTATCCAGAATCAACTAGAAGTGATTCATACGGGCATCATGGGGCCTCTTATTACGGGGCTTCAAATGAAAGAGGATCAGAGCCTACTACTCCGGTTCCTCCTCCCACTTTTGGAGGTTCAAATTATGGACAAGGAGGTGCACCGAGTGGATATCATGGAAACTACGGAGGTGGTCCGTTCATTGGAGTACAAAGAAGAGGCAGCGGTCAACAATTTGAGTCCGATTCAGATTCTGAATAAAAAAACATGCAAGTATATAGTGAACATGTATTTGCCCCATTTTCTCATTTTTACTCTCACGACAAGTATAGAGCACTAGATTGGTAGAAGTAGTACAAAATTTTAAATGAATAGAACAATTTTGAACAACAATTTTGTTCACTTTTTCAAAAAGTGTTGTGTAATAGTGTACACCAAGTATGTATGTAGGTAAGCATATTGTTGAAGACATCATTGTATTATTTTATAATAGCGTTGATGTATAAGGCTATAAGCGACTTTGATAAATAATAAAAATATGAAGAAGAAATGTAACTTTGTAAGAGCCATATTATGTCTATTTTTGAATTTAGCATTCGAGGTTAAATATGTATTAGCATGGTGTGTATTTTGAAAGTATTGTTGTATGTTTATTACATTTAAAAACTCGTAAATGGTATAAATGTATTTCTAATTAATTTATGAAAGATTGAATTATTTGAATATTTGAAATTTTTTTATTTTTCATTCAACGATTGCTAAAAACTAAAATGATTTCTTATTCGTATGAAGAAATGCCCAAATTAGACAATTAGTGGTTCTTCTTTAGATTCTATTTTCAAATATGGAAAATAAATCGGATCGGACGGACGCTTGATTTGTCTGCCCGTGCCCGTCCGATTGGGCGGATGGGGCTCTAGGGTTTCGGGGAGGCGGACGACCGATGCATCCGCCACCCCCGGCCTGTCCGATGGGGCGAACGGGCTGTCCGCGCCTTATAAGATGGGCGGACGGGCCGTCCGCATTGTCACTTTTGCTTTGCCCCTTGTGAATGCAAGGTGGAGCGGAGAGCTTGGTGGTTCATCCTCCATTGGCTCCTTTCCGAGGCAAGGCAAGAGTGGTTTATTGGAGCCTCCTTGTTGCCAATTTTTTGGACACTTGCGCGTGAATTCAATTTCAAATTAAAAAATTTGATCTATATCAATTTCATTTGTCACGATGACGAAGGGGAAGAAGAAGGTTGCGAAGCTTAAACATGGAGAGGGACCATCGAACTTGGAGGTAGCTCGTCAAAGTCCTTCGGAAAAATATAAGAAATTCAGGATCGAACGCATCGTTCAATTTTATGAATCGGAAACAACATTGTCTTTTGACAATAAGTACATCAGATATCAAGAGGAGTGCGTGTCTAAATTCAAGGTAGACATGACACAGATGTTGTTGGATGCATTGAATGTGGCGAAGTGGCATGACGAAATGCATAAAACGTACTTCACCAAATGTTTGGAGAACAAGGTTCATGACGCTTTGTGGAATTCCAAAGTCATTTTGGTTAAATATGGCAAGGAATATCGACCCAATGACGCCCTGTTTGAAGAAGTGATTCTGAAAGCGGACTTATTTAGGAGGCGATGTGCTCCATTTGCCAAAACGCACAATCAAGTTGGTTCAATTGGTTGGTGGAAAAGCAATGATGGAGTTGCTGAAGCGGAAAGGACCAAACAGCACTTTATAGCACTTCCAGATACAGCACGCGTGATTGCTATTGATGATAGAACGATGAGAGGTGAATATGCAACGATTCGAAAGGTTCGTATTGAAGGATGTCCAGGAATACTTCCTCATTGAGAGTTTGCGGCGAAGAAATCCATTCACCACTAAACTTGACCCGATCTTGCAAAGTTAGAACATCAAAACGAATCAATGGCTGTTCGAATTCCACACGCGGGTGTGATACGGTTTGCTGCGGTGCACGAAACGACGTGTGAAGGTTATGCGTATTGGTGGAATGGTGGAACTCTTTGACAAATGTTGAATATGGATAAGGACTTTCCAGACAACATTCAAATCCGTTTGATGTATACGAATCCAACCGAAGAGGAGGTTGTAAAAGCTCACCATTTAGGACGATATTGGAAGAAGCGCACGGAGTTGACATGGGCGTTTATGCATATAATGTATGCAGTGCATCTTGCTGGACATTTGCACAATGATCTTTCTCCGGACAACATCTTGTTGCATTTTCCAAAGGATGAGTCACGTGTGTACATTGGAGTTTGCGATTGGGGCATGACTACCTTAGTTTCTCAGCCAATGAAGTCTTTGTACACATTTACATTAGCAAATGAGATGAAACAGACTTTGCAGAGGAGATGGTGGGTGGATCCACGTATTGAATATTTGCATAAAGCAGGTGCAGATGTGGAAGTCATTTCAATGTATTCACGTAAGTCGGAAGAGTATGCCATTCGAAAAATTGCTCGGCGGATAAATGGAAACAACATGTCAGAGGCGTATTTCAACGTGCTACGAAAAACACCTAGTGCGACACAATTTGCCTTTCATGACTTTGCAAAAGTGTTTTATGCTTACTTGAAGCGCATTTCTTCGAAGACTGACGATGAAAATACTAGTTTGGCCCATGTGATTACGCGATTTTCTAATACATATCGTTGACCGATGCCAGATGAACATTTCCGCCATTTATATTAGATTGGTAGTGCAGAAGTAGTAGTTGAATAGGTTATATAGGCATTAAAAATTAGTTTAGGAATATAGAGTTGGAATGAAAAAAATTATATGTGCAATTAGCCAAATGTGCACAATGTATGGTATTCTACATTAAATTGAATACATTTTGCCCATATTGATTATGTTTGTATTTGTGTTGATCTTGATTTTTTAAATAGTATATGTATATATATATATTTGAAGTCACAAATTTTTTTAGTTTGCCTTTTGAAAATGAATTGAAATTTTTTCATAGTTTTAAGACTATCATGAACTCGTGGTCAAACTTTATAATCTTTCAACTTATAAGAGACATTGTTTTAATAACAAATCGCGAACCATTGCACTTCATTTAACATTTAATTGTTTAAAGATTAAGGGAGTGACTGCGGGGCAGTTTGGGTAGGACGGTCGGGGGAAATAGGGCCATCTGGGCGGACGGGGCAATCCCGGCGGACGCTGCATCCGCCGGGACCGCGAATGTCAGCGGACGTTGCGGACACAGCGTCCGCGTCCGGACGTCATGTCAACCTGATGAATAGATAGCAAAGACGGATTCCGATCAAACATCACCCTGTGAGATTAGAAGATGCTCCAAAAAGAACTATAATGTACAGAATTCCAACCTCGTAATTAGAAGAGGATTTAGTTGTCATCTGTGTCCAAGGTACTAGACTTGAAGTTAGTCTAGAACGTCTTGTCAATCCAAAATTTAGCAACTAGCCGGAAGAGGAGAAAGTGGAGCCCAAGAGGGAATTCAATTCCATAACTTCTAAAGAAGAACAGTTGTTTGACAAAGTAGAGATCATGGTGACTACCACTCGTCTCAAGTATAGCAAATTCTAGGGGAATGGTAGTAAGGATGTAGACGGTTGGCTAAGAGAGTTTGAAGCCACTACTGTAGCAAATCAAGAAGACCATGTCTCCAGATAGAGGATCTTCTCAGGGTTGCTGAAAGATGAAACCCTGAGATGGTACTAAGATGTTCCGGATCCTATCCGGCATAACTAGGAACAACTTATGGAATTGTTCATCCAAACATTTCAGGAAGTCGGAGAAGAAGCTAGAGCATTGGGAAGGCTTAGCAAAGTATCCATGTGTTCCAATAAATCCATGAGGAAATATGGGCAAAGAGTGAAGGGCTTGATCAAGAAGCTAACCATGAACATAGCTCCAAGTATACAAGTAGAATGGTATATGGCAGGATTTTCGGAGGAGATGGGTTTCCAAATCCACCAATCTCGCCCCACGACATTACAGGAAGCTATAGAGTCTATACAGAATTACGAAAACTTGGCCCAATCGTTGAGAAGATCCATCAAGAAGAGTGAGAAGATGGAAAGAGGATGAAGTAAGAAGTACAAAAGGAAGGAGAGACACAGATGGAAATTTTCTAACTCCAAAACTCCCAATTCCGGAACCAAAATGAATTCGTCGACCACTGAGACGAAAAGTTCTGAGAGCGAAGCAGAAGCTTTCAACAGTAGGAGAGACACGCAAAGCAAGAACGAGAAAGCCGGTGGGAAGACAATCAAAATAAAGGTGGAAGACAAGGAGTCCAAGAAATTCATGCAACAAGTTCAAGAATCTTTAGACACAATCAAAGTATACTTAGCAGATAATAGAACACCGAGGCGGATTTGTGCCCACAACATGGACCAACGTTTGGTGTTCAAGGTGCAGAAGATCTGACCATTATGCAAACAAATGCAACCAAGAACCCTAGAAGCAGATCCACTGTGGATGAAGAGCGAGTATACTACACTCTACCGGAGACGAAAGAGTACGAGGAACAAGTGAATCCGGTATTCCAAATCTAGGTAGGATATGAAAGAGGAAGGATACCCGAATAGTTGATCCGGACGAATGTACTTCAACATTCCGAAATGGCTAGATCTAGCTAAGATAACTATCTTCCTTCTAGGTTTCCACTCGAATGTTGTTTTTTGTGTGGCAATCCTCAGCATTATGCCAACAATTGTTCCCATAAGGGACATGGGCAAGGTGCGCTTCTAGCTCTACCTTGTCAAAACTATCAAAAATACGGGCATGGGAGTGGAAAGTGTCCAAAACCACAGCAGGTCTGCATTCTTTACAAGCATGTAGATGTTCCACCAAGAGATCAAACCACACTCAATTATGGCTCTACGGCCGGAATTGAGAATTCGGGGAAATGACAACCAAGGGTGGAATTTCCGGAAGTGTTGGAGGAATCTGTTCATAGAATAGTAATCCAGAGTTCCACCAAGAACCAGGAGGATAGAAATAGGAATAGAGAATGGAGAGGAAGAATGAAAACTAGATCCGATAGCACTATTCTAGAACTAGATCTTAGTGCTTTTGATCACTCAATAAGGACGAAGCATATCCAACCTAGAATAGAGTTAGAAAAAGGGGTAGGACACCATCTAATCCCCATTGACATTAGTCAAGAAGTCCGAAATTCCTTAGATAGATCCGGGAGACTTCCTTAACCAGGTCAACAGAACATTTTGTTCAATGACGTTCTGGTTTTCATCAACCCGGAACTTAAGATTGACGAATATGATATTGTGTAAGATATCAAAGATGAAAAAGCAAACGTTACCATCAGACAACTTTTCCATGACAACATCAACTACCAAAAATTGATCCAAAATGTTTGGATCAAGAGAAGAAAGAGAAGACTGAAGCTACCCTCGGTAGCTATCAACTTCTTCCAACTAGAAGATTATAGAGTACTAGAACTAGAAGTGGAGGTCAAAGGGCGTATCGTACCAAGAGTTCTCGTGGATAAAGGATCCGAAGTTAATCTCATATTGGAAGATATGGCATTTGATCTCGAGTACACTTCCTTTGAAGAGATAGAATAAGTCTTACGGATGGCAGATCAATCCCTTGTCTATCTAGTAGGAAGACTGTCTAAGGTTCCAACCCGGATTGGAAAGGAGACATATCTTTTGAACTACATGGTCATCAGAGTAACTAAAGAAAGACCTTTTCCTATGTTACTAGAGAGACCTTAGTTGTATTCAACCAGAGTTCTCGTTGATTAGGGAATGAAGGAGTTTGTAGTAGAAAAACAAGCTACCCGGATTCTATGGAAACACACGGACTATTTGGGGAAGACTAGTGAATGGGACGGATAAACCATAGATTAGTCTAATCAGGATGATTTAGGGCCACTTCATACATGGACCCAAGGTTGAGAGTCCGTCATCCTCTACCAATCAAATTTTGAAAAAACCCAATTTTGGCCTCTCGACCCTTCACACAAGGTGGCACAATCCAAAGTCCATTGCCCTCCAAAGTGCCTACATGGAAGCCCAAGCTCCTACGTGGCAATGGCCTCATGACGAACTCTCAACCAAAGTTTGGGTCGCCACAAAGTGGCAATTCAAACTTTAGTCAAGAGTCCGTCAAATTGCCCATTTATTGCCCATTTTTTTGGACTCTCGCCCAAAGTTTGGCCATGAACTCCCACAGCTTCTTGACTTAGTTGGCCCATGTATGAAACGCCCCTTAGATTCAATTTCCAATTACTTCATGTCCATGACGAAAGTTGATTTTGATTTTCCAAAACCTATCATTGACTTGTCGGGTATCCCACCTAAAGATTGATCCATGGAGGAGGTGGATGTACCTCTCTCTTTCAATTGGATTAGGCAATAGATAATAGAGAGAAAACTATTGACAATCAGCAAGTTTGGAAAAGAAGTTTTGTGCGGAGAATTCAATAATAAAGCAGAAGAGATGGAATTAGAATGGATCAAGAATATTGTGAGTCTGTCATATTACGAGAAGGTGGAAATCACTTCGGAAAAGTCTTTCTTCATAAACAACTCCATGACAATACCAAAAAAGGAGTACAAAAAGCTGTTGGAAGAATACCTAGACGTCATTGCTTGGGTACTATCAAACCTAAGCAAGATTCCGGCCAAATTAGGAGAACACCAGATTGATCTGATGGAAGAAACAGTCCCTATCCATTAGCGCCAATACCGACTTAATCTACGATACTCCCTGATGGTGAAGACAGAGATTGACACCTTGTTGGAGGCCAGATTCATCTATCTAGTCTACAACTCTGAATGGGTTTCTCCCATTGTTGTTGTCCCCAAGAAGGCAAGACGGATGGAAAAGTGAAGATTTGGGTTTGCCAAGACTTCTAGAAGCTGAATATGGCTACTCGGAAAGATTATTTTCCTCTACCATTCATTCTAGACCATATTTCCGAAAATGAATGTTATAGTTTCTTTGACGGATTCTCAAGATACAATCAAGTATTCATCTGACTGATGGATCAACTAAAGACTACCTTCATGATGGAATGGGGGACATTTGCATTCACCAAGATGCCATTCAAATTATGCAATGCCTCGAGGATGTTCCAGAGGTTGATGATGGATATTTTCTGTAACTTCCTTCGGCATTTCTTGGAGGTATTCATCGATGATTTTGTAGTGTTTAGTTCTTGAATAGAGCATCTCAAGTACTTATAGAAGACTTTCCAAAGATGTAGGGAAACAAATCTCAAGTTCCATCCGAGAAAGTGTTTCTTTGGAATGGTTTTCAAAAAATCTACACAAAAAGTCTACATATGTGTGATAATTGAAGAGACCACAATGAATCATCTTCTTATTAGTAGCTAAAATTCATGATGCACAAGGAAAAACCAATGCAATTCAAGTAAAAAAATCCATTCAAGTAAAGAAGAGGTCACTAAAGGCATAGCCCAGAGCTAAAAGTAACATACCAATGCTAAATTACACAAATGTTGGAATAGTTACAAAAAATGTGGGAAATAATCGACAAAGTATTCTCTCTATACTTCTTAAGAGAGTGGTGGAAGGGACACTTGTAGCAACATTGACCTTGGTTGCCATCATTGTGAGAATAGCCAGGTAATCCTAATTTTTTTTGATAAAACCAAACGAAACTAGTTAGAAATAGGATTTCCCTCTTGATGTTTATCCTACACAACACAACACTCTTTACTTGATTAACTCCTAGGGAACCAAGCTACATTTTTTTGGCAACACAACGATTTTGGGCAACTCGCTATGAATGGAATGTTTATTTATTTTTCATTGAAATTTTCACACAACATGTGTCTAAAGAATAGCTTTAAGATTTGACAATTTTCATAACTTTTGACTATGTGGTCAAAAAGTTATTGCATGATATGTGATTTTTTTTTTAATTGTGGGTAGTCCAAGCAAATCAATTTTTTTTTAAAATCACTTTTTTAAATAAAAATTTGAAATTGATTCTTTAGATTTATACATACATTGGAAGCTTTGAATCATTTCACTATGATCAATGAAATGAAAGGTATGAAAAGTTTTAATTTGCAAGTAGGTATACAGTCTTTGCAATCCATACCTAGCAAAACAAAGCCTGCAAAAAAAATCTTGAAATAAGGAATTTAGCATTGAATGTGCATGCAAACTTTGTTTTGGTGGATTTTGTAGGCTTTGGAGGGGTGGTTTAGTTGGGGCACAAGAAGCCACAGACCTACTCCCACTTCATTAGCAAGGAGTACCTTGAGGTTGCTTTATAGTACTAGATGGCACCAAAAAAAAAGAATTTGGATAAAAAAAAATGATGATAAACCACTTAGATTATAGCCAAAAAACTTGAAATTAAAAAAATCTTAGATGAAATTATCAAATTGTAGATGAAAACATAATTAAGGATATGTGATATATACTAATATGATATTTTCTATTTTATATGTGGATGAATGTTGAAATTTGGAGCACCTCTATGACATTTTATGTTGCTACTTTGGCACTTCGTTGAAAAATGTATCCCAAAATCAAAAACCCAAACCCTATACCATTGTAACTCTACCTTGGCTACCCAAACAAAGCCTCTACACATTCAATGCTAAACCCCTTATCATCATAATTTTTTTCATTTTTTATGAAGTGTCAAAATGGCAATATTAAATGTTATAGTAGTACTCTAAATTTCAACATTCATCCACATATTAGATAGAAAATATCACATCACACATCACACATATCCACAATTTGGTTTTCATCAACAATTTGGCAATTTCATCCAAGATTTGTTTAACTTAAAGTATTTTAGTAATTTGTCACCCTTTCAATTTTAGCAATTTGTCACCCTTACAATTTTTTTATTTATTTGTGATGGTTTGAAGAATGGTACTTTCAAACCATTGCAAAACAATTGAAAAATTGTATAACAAATAATGACATGGGATTTCATCTCTATAAAATGAAAATTGAAAGATTCCATTCACATTCTACAAAGGCAAAATAGAATAAATATTGTGAAAGATTTTGAAATTTTAGTGAATAATTATAGGTGCAATTACTATAAGGGTTACCATTGAAGAATAAAAGATATCACCAAGCTAGTTAGCCAAAAATGATTGAATTTTTGGATGAATACATGCATTTATGCCACAATTAACTACTTCTAGATTTTTGAAAGTCTACAATTAATAGTGGTCATCAAGAAATAATAAAAAACATCAAGAAATCAATACAAAACATCAAGAGATCTATACAAACATTATGAGATCCCATGATATTATTATTTAGAGACTTCCTGATGTTTAGTCCACAATTCAGTGAATAGTTTAGAAGTAGTTAAAGGTTGCATATTTTGTCGCACTCGCAGTTTAGGCGTAAGTATCCTTACACACAAGAACGTCGTAAGATGATACAAATTATCGTCCTAGAGAATTCTAGATATTCTCCCAAACTTTAGTATTCGGATGATCGTTTTTTCCTCTTCCGACTGCCCTCTTCCACTCTTTTATCGGAAGAAACTACTATCCAAATTCCAATCCGGATCCGGTATCACCCGGTTTCCAGTTATGTCTCTCAATAAATTGGTTTTCAATTCCTCTATTTTACCATCAAAGACTCCGCTATTGATCTTTTCGAGGGGTAGGGACTACACTACTCTAATCTACTTACTACACAGGCAAAAACAAACAAACAAGTACCAAGTACTCAAGGTGTTGTAGCACAAAAAGTAGATCTGGATCCTTACAACATTCCGGATGGCCAATCTGGAATGCAAGTCACTTAGGACTACGTTCACTCCTCCTTACTACAAGCATCCGGAACTAAGAAGGATGTAATCTTTCCAAGTGTAAGACGGATCCCAAGGTTGGCAAACCTTTTGGTGAGTAGGAGTTTCCTTTGACAGTTGCTAATCTCTACACATAATTGTTTCCAATTCTGGATCTGTACTCATACCACTCTTCACTAAAAACTGGATTACTATTCTAGTAGTTCAAAGGCACCACGCGCAACTTTTTCATCACAAATCTAACAATATTACAATAATACTCCCTCAATCTCATCCAATTATCAAAAATCTGGATTCCTCCTCACTTGTTCTTTCCACATCTTAACACTCCAAGCAACAAACTAATACAACCCAGATACAAGGTTGGAGCCAGAATGTCCACTAGGTGGCTCAAATTAAAGAAGGGAATGAAATACACAAAATAATCGCTAGGATGGAATGAGAGGGCAACAAAATTCCCCACCCTTAAAAACCAAAACCAAAGTCAACACCTAAATAGCCAAAAGGCACCTCAGAAATCAGGGCAACCAACCAATGAACAACCCAAGATATCTGAAACGTTCACAGCCCAACTATCATTACAAATCCAGAATCCCTAAAACAATCCGGAACCTAGGCCCACGCTTGGAAATCCCGTTCCGGAATGAAAATCCTACTCAACTACCTACTATCTATCTACCCCCCCATACCTTCTTCAAGCTACTCCCGCTTTGACTACCCAAAGTCTTCACCGGTGTATTCTTTATGGACAACTGAGTTTGAGGCTTACGTGAAACTTTTGAAGGTGAGTCTTTAGATTCCATCTCTTCTTTGGATCTGAACTTCAATACTTCTTCTTCCGACTCCTGAATCTCTTGAATCTCTAGATCTTTGGCTTGCGGAGACTCACTCAATTTAATCTCAGCATGATCCCACTTTGATGTCGACTGCTACATATGCGAGAAATCTTGCGGATGAGATCGAGCCAGATTCGTCATTACTCCAATCCATATGTCGAGGTTGCCGCAAACAGCCAATCATGGTATCATGAACTTTCCTGCCATGATTTTTCCAAATGATGGGAGAATTTGGACGGAAAGTCTTTCCTCTACCGGAACGGGCTTCTCACTTGTCCCCTTCTCCAGCTCAAGTACTATTGGTTCTAATGGACTCCGTGCTTGACTTCCTAATGGACCTACAGCTAAAGTGAGGATAGACTTCAACCCTTCCGATTGTGGCTAAATTGAACTACTAGAAGCTTGCCGGATCGGAGTTTGTCATACCGGAATATCCTAAAATATGCTCCTAGGGACTTCTAGAAATCCTTCTAAGTCAATAGCCTGTTCCAGATCCAAATATCCCAACAACTTGCCCATATCCTTCAAAACAATCCCCATCCAGACTTCGAAGTCGACCAAGATCTTTACCATCTTTGATCTAGTCATATGTTCTTTCTTCTCTAACCAAGCGGTGTAGAGGTCAGCTCAGATCACCGTATGTTCTGGAACCATGACGAGTTCCTTGAGATCGTGGACGAGTTGAAGAGCCTCCATCTCCTTCCGTCTTGCCACATTTAGTTCCTCCTCTGTCTTCTCCAGTTGGGACTTGAGGCTATCTTTTTCCTCCTCCAACTTCCGGATCTGTTCCTCCTTTTGTCGGAACTCTTCCGGATCCAGATGTTTCCGGATTTCCTCCAAAATTTGGTTCGACTCCACCTTGAGTTCACCCGTAATAAGGAGCACATGATCCTCTAAGTTGTCATTCATCTATTGGGCTTGTTGCATCCACTAGATTCCGGCTTCAAAAACTCTAGTTCTTGAAGATGTTCCAGATCTGGAATCAGCTCCTCCCTTTCCAGCGTTGGTGCCTTCCCCTATACAACCGGATTTGTGGACTTCTTTTGTTTCCGGTCCACAGCTTCTTCTTCCTTTTCCGGTTGCCCTTCTTCTTCAGATTCCTTTTCCTCTTTCTCCAATTCATCTATGAGGCCATTCTTCTGGATTTCGACTCCGGTGCTATACTAAATCGTCTCCTTTGCACTCAAGATCTCCTTGTGGTGGTAGAGGTGGAACAAATATGGGATGATAGGATTGTGTTTTGCCTAGCCCATGTGCTTTGTTAGTTTGTCCACTACTCCTTGAATTACTCTCCCCCAATGGACAATCCGATCCTCTAAAGCCCCGAAAATGGTGTTAGCCACCGTGACTATAATCCAAGTAGGCTTTTTCAGATACAAGATTGGAATCAGAAAGTTTAGTACCCATCTATGCCTCTCGTTCTTATAGTTACTAATAGCAAAACCCTCCTTTGAGTGGGCCTGATTCCGGAACTTTTTGGCTACATATTTATCCGCTCTTCCAGCTAGTCTAAGTTCATTCTTTTTAAACAAATAAACATCTACCCACATGTCTTCCGTCCAAGCTACGGATTGATCTCTCACTGCCAATTCGTATTGGTTCAGAACTCTGTAGATGAGTTTCTAGATCATCTACTCGTTCTTCATGCTCCATGGCTTATCTAACAATCCGACACATCTGATACACATGAGGTCCTCTTCTAACTGTGCTCAGTGAGCCAGATCGGAAGGAATAACCAGACAAACCATACGGGCTGCAACCCTAGACTTTCACGCAACTGAATCACCAACCACTCCCATGAATCACCAACAGTCGATAATCTAATCCGGTTTACACAGTACTGATCTTTCCGTCCTCTTCCTATCGTAGTCGCTAACTCACCACTCTTTCTCTTAACTATACATTCACAAAGTTCAGCAAGCAGAAAGAGAAAGAAAGAGAAGTAGTGGTAGGTTTAAGTACTCAGCGCGTGGCTGACAGTTCTCGGTGGAGAATAGGTAGAAGACCGTTCCCCTAACGGTCTCCTAGTTTCCTAGTTTAGAAGTTTAGGATGTAGGTTTTAAGAATCCAATACTTTTCCGGATCTCGGACCCATATTGGATTTATTTCCGTAACATTACCAACAGTTTTATCAATCTGGAAACTAACTATTTCAATCATAGTCGTAGTGTAGCGAAAATCTCTAGGAGTTAAAAAAAATTGCAAGTCTATCTAACTTTATTCTAGACTAACTTTATCCAGTTTAAGTTTCCGTGGTCCTACATCTACAGTAACTTTGAAAGTCATTAATCAAACACTTTTTGCCCTCCACAACATTTTAAGTTCATGACTTCTAATGACATCCATCCCTACCTCATGATTGAACTAGTGACTCCTCTATAAGTAGTTTTGTTTTTTTTTCATATTTAGGAATGGCTTACTTTTCAATCAATAACCCTTGAAGTTCCAAGGTCTTTATTTTGTCAAAAAAATGCTTAAAACTACCCTTTATTAGTGCAAAGAGAAAAAAAGCTTAAAATGGTATTTTTTTGGCATACCTAACTATACGATCTTCTAATAGATGAGTATAAGAATGTGTAGGAGAATTTTTTGAAACTTTGCCACATAGATTGTAAGATATTAGAATTCAAAGTGAAGAAAACAATTTTTTTTTGCACCTTGTATGACTAGATTATAAGACTTTGAATCTTCTTAACCCTTTAGAGACCGTAGTCAATCTTGGATATGGGCAACCCATTTTCGTATCATAACGAGAAAATAGAAATAATAATACATCAACAACTATTTTTGCAGATCTGACCTTATGGATGCAATGGGCACATGGGACATTCCACAAACATTTGAATTATTGGACAAAAATAGGGTTTAGAATGGGATTTTATAATGCATCTTTGATTTTATATGAATGGTGCATAAGGGCATATACCTAGTCTACATTTCACAAGCACATTTTATTATGAAGGCATTTTTTTGTCTCTTACAGCGCTATGTGCCTCATCCTTTACAAAGGACAATTCCTTTTACATTTATGTCCATCTTTTGGCAATAATTGCCATATTTACAACCACCCATATGTTAGTATTTTGAATCTCATTTTCATATGCTAGGATGGATTGGTGTGATTCCTAGCCCAATGGACGTGGTTCTAAAATCCACACATTTATTTCCTTTGGTCCTTCCCTAAATTTTGCTCCAAACTTTGCCCACCAAGCAAAAAGTGTCTAGATCGACTACATTATAATTGACTAGTCTTGAAAGGATTGACTTAAATTTTTTTGGTGCTAAGATAAATCAACCTATAACAAGCAAAATGACTAGTTTGGCATAATGGCATTATTGGATTTTTAAAATTTTAACTTAAAGACAAAATTTAATGTGAAAAATAGAAAAAGAAATTGACATTTTCTTTTGTAAAATATGAATTTGTTATGAATTTTTGAAGTATGCTATCCAATTGACTCTAAAGAGTCTTTGGACTACCACAAAAACAACAAAAAGTATCCATGATGATCATATTACTCACCTAAGCAATCACAATTTTTTTGAACATAGTTGCAACATGAAGGCTTAAAAAAATCACTTTTTGTGATGAACTTACACTTCCAAGGTGGAAGTTCCTAGTACAATCACTAATCCCTCTATCAGCATCATCCAAGACATTGATTGTAGCTACTAACTCAACCTAATGTAGCCCAAAAATTCATTTATTGAAAAAAACTTGACATAGATTGATGTAAGCTAGACTTTAATGGATCATTCTCTAGGTGGTGATCTTTTGCTTGTCATAGGCTAGTATACCTTCTAGACTTTGAATTAAATATTTTTTATCATGAAGAATTGAGAAGAAAATTGAAAGTATACAACATATTTCTGACCAAGGCTCTATTGTACAAGATAAGGTGATCTATTTTCATGAATGAGGGGAATATCAATGATGTCGACTAGAGCCTTCATATAGTATGACAAATGACATAATGACACTTGATGAAGTTGCTAAGACTATTTTTAGGTTGGCACTTTTCAAAAACATGTTTGCCTATAAATCAAGAACAAGTTAGATTGTAATCTACACTTTTTTAGGGGCACTTCACACATGGGCCGACCAAGTTGAGAGGCTATGGGAGTTTATGGCCAAACTTTGGATGAGAGTCCAAAGAAATGGGCAATAAATGGTAAATTTGACAAACTCTTGACCAAAATTTGGGTCGCCACTTTGTGGCAACCCAAACTCTGGTCAAGAGTTCGTCATCAGACCATCCCTAAGTAGGAGTTGGGCTACCATGTAGGCAATTTGGAGGGTGACGAACTCTAGATTGTGCCGCCTTGTGAGAAGGGTCTAGAAGCCAAAGTTGGGGGGTTTTGAAATTTGGTTGGTGGAGGCCAATGCACTCTTGACCTTTGGTCCATGTGTGAAGCAGCCCTTAATTTACATTATTCCAAACTTGATGGAAAATTAGCAAAAAGTAGTGTAATCTTCATTATTTCTATTCTTTGACAAGAAAAAATTATTTCTCAACTGCATTGCTTGATTACATAAATGCTAAAACGTTTAACATTGTTAGAAATAGGTCGTATACCTTAACTCAAACTTCTTCATATGTAAGTTAGCTTTTAATGCCAAGTCTTCTAGCCTTTGGTCTAGGGTTATTACTCCTTTCCCAAAATGATTGTCCACTTTGAATGTCATGTTTTTTTTAAAGTTGTTTCAAGTAGGTCAAAAAAATACTTCCTTGTGGCTAATTTTATTTAAATTGTAATGAACACATGCAATTTTCTTTGTTCATCCTAATGATATAAAAATTGGAACATTTCTTAATCATGTTTTTTATACTACAGTCAATGAAATTGGCTCAAAAAAAATCAACAAAATTGTGAACAATCATTTCAAGACAAAAGGAATAAGGTAGTGGCACCCAAAAATATTCCACTAAACCTAAATTGCCATCTTTACTTAGAGTACACCTCCAAAATTCAATATGTACCTAATTATGTGGAAGAAATGATTTTAGAACCAAACTTTGTTCTTTCGTAACTTTTGCATATTATATTCAAATGTCATATTCTTTAGTGCATTAAAACCTCTTCTCACTTTTTCTACAAGAAAATATGGAAATTTAATTAGTTTAAGAATAGTATCTAATTACAATAGCAAAAAGTGGTGATTTGGGGGTATCCACCTTAAATGTTGTTATATATTATGTGCAATCCATGCAAATGAAATCTTAAGGGGAAAATAAGTAAGGTAGACATACTCAATACCAACCATTAACCTAATACCACCCAAATGTATGGTTGTCATTGATTTTTGAATGAGAATCTATGACAGTATAACAAACCTTCACTTCACAATAAGTGAAGTTAAGGCATGTTAGTACTTGTGTTATAAATTCTCATTCTAGAATCAACAAGTGTCCTACACTTGGGTGATATTAGGTCAGCGGTTGGTATTGGGTACGTCTACCTTACTTTCCTGATCTCGCCACACAGCCTAGCCTACACGACACTACGTCACACATCCCTAGCCTGGCATTCATTAGGGGTGTCGGGTCGACCAGACTTTCCCTTGCAGAGATCCATCCCAACACGCTATTCCACGTGACGTCACCCATCCAACGGCCCCCCTCGCTCCTCATGGGCCCATGACGACTCTCCTCCGTGCGATGGAAATAAGTAATGGCCTCAGCAGCCGCCCACCGTGACGCTTCTCTCTCGCAACGATCTGCCATCCTCGTGCGGTAACTTAGTCCAAGTCGAAGTCATTGGAGTGCAAGCAACACCAACAGAGACAATTGCTCCGTTTAACACTCCATAGCCACTGTTGCTACAGACGGAGTATTAATTGACGAGCTTCGGGCTTCGATCTTCACTATGTGTGTCTTCCGATGCTACCGACGCCCACGCATCTGCCCCGTTTCGGATGCTCCAGGACCCGAAATTGTTGCAATCGGACGGGGTGAGGCGTTGATTGCAGGCTTTGAATTGAATTGAATTGAATTGGGTGCAGACAGACTTCGACGTTGAATTGATGGTGTTTTGGGCGAAGGTCTGGGTGATGTTCGGAGTCCCGGCCATCATGGTTGCTTGATCGATCGAGTTAATTTGATGATTGAATAGGGTCGGTGGATTCATTCGATCGATTAGTGGTTTTGGGGAAATTGGGTGAGATTTTGATCGAGCGTGGAACTGAATCTAGACTCGTCTTTGTTCGGTAAGAAAGAACATAATTAATTAACTACTTGCGTATCTTGTCTTAGGTGATTGGGAATTGATCTCGGTTTTAAAGTAAGGTTGTGATCCGTGTGTGTTTGGATCGGTGATGGAGAATTAGGTAGCAGATCGTTTCGATCAGCAGCTGGTGGTGTGATAATGGTCGATGAATTAGCACGAGTGTCCTCGAGCACTGGAATGGTTGTTGATTTCGACGTGTCGAGGATCAATTCCTGCTATTTAACCCCGAAGGGACCAACAGGCCCAAATAGGGCATCAGTCGTGATCGTGAAGACTTTTGTGGGTTCCAATTTTATTTACTCTGCGATCAACACATGTAACGTTCTTCACATATAACCCGAAATTTGGTCCGACCTGCGTGAAATATATTATGATCAATCAAATAGATCATTATAAAACCATGAATTGAATCCCTGATCGTTTAGGGCCGGGGTTAAGAATTCAGACTTCAACTCTAAGATCAAAGTTTCGTTCGTTGTGGCTATTCACGCAGGGTGTGAGATTGGTAACCCACGATGTTGCAACAGCAACTGGAAGCGGTCCGGGGCAATGGTGCGATGAAGCTCGCCATTAAAGCACCACCCCATCAGACTCTGAGTCCGAAGCTGCAGCGCTTCCAGTCTGCAGTAGGCTTCCGTTCCATTGGGGTTCGGTGTCGAATGGCGGAGCCTTCGGGGAAGCCGGCGCCCATGGGCCAGAAATCAATCTACCAGGACTCGTGGACGGACAACTTCTTTCTCGGCCTCTGCGTGCGTCAAATCGGAAAAATCAATGGTAAATTCCATACTCCCCACATGTCTGAAAAAAACCCAGTCGATTTCGTTAAATTGGCAAGGAACTGATGTGATTTAGGGAGTCGAGAAAGGGGATGGGGGTGGGAACCTTAGCTTAGCGGTGTTAATTGGAGCAAGCTAATGCAATTTACATACTAATTTGCATGATGTCCATCGACACAACAAGCTGATGTAAATTATGTCAAAATGACGCGTGGAATACCACCAATTTTGGGTTGGCTTGGATTTAGGTTTCAGGCCGCGCACCTTAAAAGTGCCAAAGTCATCGAATTCCGATAACTTAACGAAATTTGACGTTCTCGAAAGTTCTAGTTCCAGAGTTTTGGAGCGCAGTTTTGAAATTATCATACCCTCTTTTGCAAGCGAGCTCTGGCCCCTTTGTTTAGGGGATTGGAATAGATTTTCTTAAACTTGTCAAATTCTGAACTCCATGCCTATTCCCTTGCACTTCATCTCCCATTCTCTTGGCACGAGAATGAAGGTTTTGAAATGACAAGCTGTATTACATTCTTCTTTGTCTCCTATTCTTCATCTCCCGTTCATTTCTTGATGAATTGCATTTCCTCTCGCTTGTTCAAAGTGCTCATTAAAGGATTCTGTGGAAACCGTGCCCTCCAATGTTATTCAAGATGGCGGAGCGGTGAAATGAAATAGAGAACACACAGCCGTGACGTACGATTCTCCATAAAGAATCTTGTCCACACTTCAGTTGATTCAGACGTCGCAGAGTTAATGATTCCTGAAGGCAGATGGGATTCTCAATTGTGAGTACGTGCTTTGAATTTGCAGGGATGGCCATCCCTGGGAAGGGATACGATGGATTTGTGGATCTCACACGCAAGGTCATGCAAACGCGGAGTCCGTTGTTACAACGAGAGGCGTCCATGCGAGTTCTACAATCCATCGTCCCACCCTGGCTTCTCAAAATCGTAAGTAAAATGTCTTCCCTCACAGACGGAAATTCTCATGTCTAGAGCAACTCTTTGGCTCCACCATTCATTCTATTTAGAGTGAGGAAGACGTTTTGACTGAATAGTCAGGGAATCAACAAGTCGATTGAAAGATTGGGGTAAATGGAGTTCCAATCTTATGCATGTAGAGACACCGACGCTAATAAATGGCATTTGAATTAGCATTAAACTTCTGAAATAGTGTATCATATCGTACACATATAGTGCATCTTTCACGAAATAGAATACAGTGTAATGGTCTGAAAATCTTGTAGGATTAAGTAATGTTCCATGAGAAGTGGCAATTTGTGGAGTTGGCTTGCCTGACAAGTGTTGGCTGAGTGTCAGGTAAGAAGATTTCTTCCCAACACGCCGAAAACTGCTGAATTTTTTGCTGCTGCAACTAAGCATTATGAGTGGCTTGTGGGACCAAGTGAGGTATGCTACTACATTCTCAAGTACTCCCTTCATCTGGAATTAACTGTGTTCAAATTCCGCCTAATGTTTAATGTTTGTAGTTTTGAGTTGGTCACGTGGAGACTTTCTTTTATCAACCCTCTACGTTTTGACGAACGCATGCGTTGTTCTTCATTGATTTGGGGAATATATGTACTTCGAACCCATCGAACTGACGTTTTTCATATAATTATGATCAATGAAAATCGTTGTCACTTGTTTCAGACACTAGGGTTTTACAGGAAGCACTTGTCGAGGCGATTTTTTAATGTACATAGTGATTGATCCACCGTCTCATATATCTAAACAACCCTTGAGTTCAACCATTTCTTCTTCTTTTGTAACGCACTTGAAAATGAACAGGTGAAAGAAGTGGAGGTCAATGGAGTGATGCAGAAAAGTGGAGTGCTCCTCAGAAAATGCAGGTAAATCATTAATATGTCAAACTTTTGTTGTACCGTCTGTATTAAGTGTTCAAATTCTTTGGTGATGGTGTACTTCAGACTTGGAGGTTTGTATGAATTCTACAAATGACTGACAGTGGGTTTGGGATCTCAAGATACCTGGAGAGCAGCAACTGCGTGGGTTTGTGCGTCAACATGTGCAAAATTCCCACCCAAGACTTCTTCGCAAATTCACTGGGTGTGCCTGTCACTATGACTCCCAGTACGTTCATTTCTCTGAAACTCAACCACACAATCATTAATGATCACCAAGGAGTTTCCCTTAAGAGAAAATGCAACCTAAAGTTGTAATGCTGTTGAAGGGAGTTTTGGGTGAGAAGTGCCATAAAAAAATGTGTTATTAGTTAGTACTGTGGTTCTGTTTTCTAACAAGGGTGTTTTTCTTTTTGCATTACGTGCATGAGCTCATACCATCAATTGTATCCAGTAACTAGGATATTAATTGATTGTCCAAAGTGTGGCGAGAGTAATCTGAGTTAGGTGCATCTGCCAATGCAACCACTAACTTAACAACCACTAAGTTTTGTCTTCATTTTAGAACTTCAACCACCCATTCATTTCTTTGAAGCTCACTGCTGCCGAGGAAGCACCTTTGTCACTTTTTGTGTACCCATCAAGGATTGGCATGCTTCTCTTCTTCATGTGACACAAATTTCATAAGACAAAAATAAGATAAAAATAAGACTGTCCTAAATTTAGGTTATGAAATGCAAAAGGGGGTGCGCAGTGTGATGCAATTTAAGTGTACAGGAGCTTTTGACTGCACCTGACTCATATTGATTATTGTTTGGATTCTTGATTGATTTTTGGATGCTAAAATTCTTTATTTTTAAATTCTAGGACAGAATTTAAGAATCTATGAGTTCCATTAGGATTACCATTGAACACTTTAAATTTGTACACATAACATACCAAGATATTGAATGAGATCAAGTATGGTTTTGCAGATTTTGAAGACATGAGTTGTGAGATGATATATGGAAAAGTGCCACTCCCCATTGAAGAAGATCCTGCACTCCAACAACCCTGCTTTGCCAGTCTCTGTAAGACAAACACCCTGCATAAATCAAGCACACATATAGTGAAAATAATTCAAGGATCCAAAGAGTTATGTTTTAGTAATGTTTAATGACTTTTCTCAATGACTTCCTATACAGGTATTTAACCATGTGTTTCTTCTTTATCATACTCATAGTTTAGGTGTTGATATTTTGGCAAACAGTTGATAATGGATGCTCTTACCTTAATTCTACTAAATGGATGCAAATAAGGTAAACTACTGTGTTACGGACAGAATGGGAGCAAGCCCATTGTGGGCAAAATTATAATGGTGGTGTACATTTCATAACTCAAATGTACACCACCATTACAATATCTGCCCACAATGGGCTTGCTCCCATTCTGTTCGTAATGGGGTAGTTATCCATATGAGTTATTTCTCACCCGGGTTTTGTTTTACTTTTGTTTGGTAGGCCCAACGGCACGAAAGAAAGCATTGACTTGTTCAAAATCACCTCCCCCACACTCCTAGTCTTTATCATTTGAATTACATTAGAGGTGCATTGATGAGTTTGAATTAGGTCAATTATCTCCAATTTTATCAAATTACATTTTAGTAAGAAGTATGTTGCTTTTCATTTTTAGACGACTTTGTGAAATCCATCAGTGGTTGTGGTTTCTATTTCCTGAGAGAAATTAGAGAAATTCACCACTATATACATATTTCATTTCTTTTGTGTGTGCATGTGTGTGTAGTTTTGCCATAGAGTTGTTTTTTATACTATAGGATCTTCAAAAACCAAGCTCAAGGAATGTTGCTTGAAACATTGTGGAAACTTTGCTCCTCATTTAGCCATGTGTAAGGCATGGCTTTTGGGAATAGTTGCTCCCATCTTGTACGGAATGTTTTCTATGAATATTCCATTCATCAAACATATTTTAATAATATTGTTTAAAAAAAGGTAATGTAGTATAATTTGTATTATTTAATTTTCTAAGTTGTGATAGAATATTTGGTATATTTTATTATATTTTTGAATGAAATTATATATTCTATTATATCATATATATATATATATATATATATATATAGTACATAAATGTACATTACACAATACAATGTTGTATTTAGTAAGTAGAAGATTAGAATTTCATCAAGCTAAATATCTTGTCTCCCCCTCTACTTTAACTAAGATTATGGGACAATGCCTTCACTTGGGAACAAATGTGAGAACAATATCAAAAATATTGAATCAATGTTTGATTCTAAAATGTTGTTTTTTCAAAAGTCATTGCATATGGGTGTTTTTTTTTATATAGAATATGTAGTCACAAATATTGTTTCTCTCTTGGTTTCTCCTTACAAATCCTAGTAGTGAATGGGATATGACATTGTCAACCATTGTTTGAACAATGTTGGGACTTGGAACTCAATTTTGAAACCACACAATAGTTTTACTCAAAAATACTTATTTAAAAAAAAATATTGCAAGGTGTAGACATACCAAAGAATTGTATACAAAATGATTTTATTTTCAAAGGGTTGAACTTGGAACATTGATATAATACAAAAATATATAGTGAATCACTTCCTTGGAAGTATTTAAGGTAATCATGCATAATTGCAAGCTTGTTTAAAAAACGATTACTTGCAAGTTTTGCCTAAAATGTACACCCATCTTCAATGTGAGACTTTTGTGTCAATTCAATAATATCTAGAATCAATGCAAACTGAAATTTCATAGTTGATTTATAAAATGTCCAAAATAATCAAAATTCTTCTTAAAGAAATCTTGAATCCTCTTTCAATTGCCAACAAGATCCAACAAAAGCTATGACTACTTAATAGTAGAAATCATGCTCTCACTAACATGTATTTATCCTAGACATTTTCAAACATGTGTCTTTATATTACAAAAAGATGGTTATCTAATACAACTTGCATTTCTCATTATACTAAATAGTGAAATTAGGTTGTCTTGCCCCAAGAAAGTTACCATGTTTACAACAAATATTTCTACATATATCTCCATTTCCATTTGTACACCCAAATGTTCACAATTTTCAATTACAACATTTCCTATTTCAAAAGTAGTACATTATTGTAAAGTAGCAATAAATATTTATATAGTATCAAATGTCAAGAAATTAGTACAACACAATCTAATTTCACTCTTTATAGTGTTGAACCTAATTTTAAAAAATTGTTTGGCAACACAAAAAAGGTACTTGCTTTGTAGAGACCAAGACTAACTAAGTCAAGAAAGTTGTTCATTACATAACGTACCCATGTACCACATGCAATCAGTATCAAAGTGGGAATTCTACGACAAAAAGTCATGAAAAGTAATTTGTTTCAAGTACAAAATTCATAACTTATATTTAAGATGGAGGCTGGGTCCCTTGCAAACACTTATAACTTTGCAACTGCAAGCTGAAAAAAATCAAAATTAATAAGCTGTCATGCTCTTGATTCTTGACTTGACACTAGTACAGGCAAAATAGACCTCTTCCCAAGGGAGACAATCATCTAGCTGGGCATGGAGACAACTAAGTCTCATTGCTGATTTTTTTTTTAACCCTCAAATGTTGGGCCCGTCACATGGAAATCATCCTTTTTGGTACAGTGTGAATTGTTTGTCTAAAAGAAATCCCAAGAGCACTCATTGGAGGTGACCAAACTATGGTATAAGATCTCCCCTTTTCACACAAAATTTCAAAGATGAATATCGATATTTTTGTCTTATAAAGGGCTCCCTACAAAAAAAAGAGGTTGTTTTTTCAACTACAAGAACAATTGCTTTTTTAGTTGCATGGGATATTTACGACTAAGTCAGTGCAAAGTTGTGAATTCGTAGTCGTTGCAAACAAGTCGTTCTTGGAAATGTAGTTGCAAAGAACGACGAGGTTGTTTCCCATTCAACAACCTAGTTGGAAACTTTATTGATGTACTCTTTTTACATGGTTGCCAATGTGGAATTCATTGCCATGTAGATTTTGTAGATTTTGAAATTATAGTCTCCATAAATTGTAGTTTTTAGGATTTCACATCTATCTTTTTTTTATATTTCAAAAGTTCAAATATTGTTATTTAATAAATCTTGCTTGTTTAGGACAATTTATGATTTCATAGGTTTTACAATTTCTTAGATTTTAAATATTTTTAGATTTCTATAGATTGTAGAAATCTATAAACTATAAAAATCTTACAATTCAATCAACAAAATTCATTACATAAGAGTACAACAACTTACAAGTCTTATATATCCAACCTAATGGTATTCTTTACAATTCATATAAGATAATTGATATATTAAGATAATTGAAAATTTGACAATCATTTTTTAGTTGTAATCGTTTTCTAGTTGAATTTAGCTATTGTATACATATAATTGTAGTCATTTTTTTAGTCAAATTGAGTATTTTTCCACTACACATTAACACAGTGGATTCTATAGAGTATAGACTTGTCTACATTGACAATTGTGATAAATATTGGATAGAGAATAGCTCACATTAATTCAAAATTTGAGCCTTCCTACAACTCTGGTAATCCTACATTTTATTCTAAAACTGAGTACTTTGCAACTAAAACAATGATTCTAATAGGTAAGATGAAAATATAGGTAAGATTTGGTGCTAACAACAATGATTCTAGTAGTAGGACAATTGTATATATGAGCTTTTATTTATCCATTATGAACTGGTTATAGCATATATATTTTTCTTCTACTAATTCTTTGTCATCCATCAAACATATTTAGGTTGCTATGTCATTGTAGGGTTCAAGTAATGGAATAGAATCCAATACAATGATGTGTTCTATGATGGAAAACAATGGTGCTAATATGTGAATATAAAAATGCAAGCATGTGAGCTTTGAACATATATATAAGTAGATATACTAAAACCATTGAAGGTGTTTGTAATATAAATACTTATTATATAGGTATCTATATTAGATATAGACACCTATAATATAGGTGTATAGTCTTTAAGGCTCGTGTGCTCATGCTCCTAGGCTCATGTAATAACACCCCTCTAATGGAAAATTGAATTTAAATATGCTTCTAAGCCCTCAACAATTGGGTGTTCTAATTTTGAACAATGAGTGAATGAAAACATGTCTCTTACAAGCATGTTTTATTTTTCAATCCATCCAAGATTTACAAGGGTATCTGATTGTGAGACAATTACTATCTCTTTTGAGTACATTGTTTGAATACATTGTGTAGAAATGTCACTTTTGAGCCCAAAATGAATATAAATTTCAAAAAAGTCCACATGGTGACATCCTATTGGTTGTTAAAATTTTCAAAAGGGGTAAAAAAATTCAAAAAGAAAAAATTCAGATTTTGAATTCACCAAACATAAACACGTGACATTTGAAAAAGTGTAGAAAAGTGTTCAAAATGTTCAAAATGAAACATTAATACATCCATAATGTTCAAAATTAGAGTACCATGTGCTCCGAGTCTAAAATTGCAAACTAGAGTAACAAATCATTGAATACATCATGGTCTCCCAAAACAACTGGGATGTATAATGGGGAAGTTGTCATATGAAGTCCTACATCACTATTAGTGACGGATATCTTTGCATTCAAGACAACTGTATTTGGCGTGCTATGGATCACAATGACATCGTTTGCTTGTGGTTGTAAGTGGAGCAAAACATCATCTGCACTAACAAAGTGACTTTAGTTAATTTGGTATGAAAGAAAGCAAAATTTATGTAAATTTTTTTAAAATAGAATACTTATAGAAAAGTGAGAGTGTTTGAGTATATAATCTGCAAGAACATAATTATGGGCAACACCTTCTTGAGCCTCGTTCAAATCTGTTGTAAGCCATTGGTGGCCCAAATCACCCAAGTGCAAACTATGATTTGTGTGCTCAAAGAAAATCTCGGTTACATCGTTCATCTCAACAAAATCTGAATTCATCATGCACTTCTAAAGTACAACTGCCCTTGTGTACTCTATGCTACCTTGACAGACATGCAAAATCCAAGAGGCTAAGGGAATGTATTGCCTTGAACATAGCATTGGCAAAAGAGGACCACGTTGGATACTCTCCAACTACTTATTCGGTTTGAATCTGTAGTACATTGCAGCATGTTCAATTAGGTTTATATGTGTTAGAACAATTTTGTTCTTTGCAAATGGTCTTCCATGCTTGATATACTCCTCAATTATTTCTTTCATCCAAGATACATTTTCAAACGTTTACTGATCATGGCAACAAAAGTAGCCATTAAGCGGCATACCATCTACAAATGTAGTCTAGATAGTGCTCCACCCCTCTCAATGGAGCACAATCTAGAAATGCACTCCTTTTTTAAAAAGTCATCAACTTTTCTGAGTAGATCAACATTGATAATCCAACACTACTAATTGATAATGTAACATTGATGTTCATTTCTTTGGATTGTCGAGGGATACGTTTTGGGATTTTTTGAATGGCAGGTTTTGAGGGGGGCTTTTCTTTGGATGTTTTTTCCATTTGATGTGCATCTGGAATGATAGTTTGTGCATCATTCTGAGATTGTGCACAACTCTCCAACTTACCCTTCCTAGTTGCTCTTTTTATGAGTTGTGACATGGGAGATGCCATTACAAAACCTCTACAAAAGCAAAGAAACTAATCAATGAAGCTATTTGAAACTACTTAGGCAAACAACTATCAAACTTTCATGAAGCAATCAAATGGAAAACGAAATGAAAATTGCAATTCCGAAACAAAATGAAAACCTACAATTTGACCTTAGATCTAACTTGCTACCTAATTATAGTCCAACTTGCAAGGGTGCCAAAGCTTTCTACTCCAACCTTCCACCAAAAGAGACATTGTTAGGGACTTCAAGCAAACTACCCTTTGTTGTAAAATATTTGGAAAATTTGTATAAGCTTCACTCCATTTGAATGCTAAAATCTAAATGCAAGCCTAAATCTACTTCCAAATGTAACCCTAATTCTTGAATTTTGCTTCACAAAACTTCATAAACAAATTTGATGAGGGTATTTATTTTTGATATTAACCCCTAAAGGTCAGAGACTATGTTTTCACCAAAAACACTCCAAAACTGCCATTTCTAATACAAACACCAAATTTTGAATGAAAAACATTTTTAGAAACATATAATCATAGGATCTTGTAGTAAGATTTTTTGAAAACATGTGGAAATTTTTTTAGAAATTTCCGCCTTTTAGATTGCAAGATAATAGCATTTGAAGCGACAAGTTTCTTTTGGGGGGCCGTGTGAAAATCTAGGCAACTACACTTTAGAAGGTCACATTTATATGAAAAAATGTCCAAAATGGTGGTTACTCTTTGAATTCATTTTTCAAGTCAAGTTGGATACATTCTTGAAAAATTTTCAGATCATTTGGAATCATACAACATATAGGAAAAAAATAGTAAGTAGAAAGTAGTAAAGAATGATTCAAAATACTAAATTGTTAACAATTTATTTATGGAATTGAAAAATGTCAATCCCAATGGTTTTAATGTTTTAATAAGCAATTTACACCCAATATTTTTATTTTTTTTCAAAAATATTGAAAGTTGAGTTAAATAAAGGACTTCAAAGTTTATTTTAGAGTAGGGATTCTATAACAACCCACAAACTCCCACAAACTAATTTCCTCATAACTTTTGACTCATTGATCAAAATGGAATGATTCAAAGCTTTCCAAGTATATATAAATCAAAAGAACCAATTTCAAATTTTAATTTCTTAAAAGAATGATTTTTAAAGAAGTTTTTTTTGTTGCTCGGGTTGCCCGTCAAGCAATGAAAAGTACATATCATACAAAAACTTTTTAACCATGAAATCAAGAGTTATGAAAATTGTTGGGCCTTAAAGATACTCCTCGGGCACATATTGTATTAAAATTTCAGCAAAAAAAAAAATGAGATCTCCATTTGTAGTGAGCTACCCAAAATTTCTATATTGCCAATAAATGCAGTTTGGGCATTTAGGGGTTAATGCGTCTACAACTCATAATGAAGACTAGACATTCAAAAAGTGCTTGTGGTCAAGGTTGAAGAGCAATAATGGAGACACTTTAATAAATTAATGTTGTAACTAATAATAATTAAGATTAAAATGTCTAAAACCATCCTTTATAATAAGGGGGTATTTAAGGCCTTGCATAGGATATAATAAGAATATGTCATAATGATTATTGAGCAAATTTGCTAATGATCAATCTTAACCTTATTAGGGAAAACTAAATAGTTGCCACCATGTCATTAAGATAACTAAGTTAGCACAGATTGCTAGTACAAACTACCTCAAGTTATTTGAAGATATATTACAATCGAAACAGTCCCAAGCTCCATCCTATCCTTTGATGGCTTTATATAGGTAATGAGTGGAATTAAACAAGGTTAGCAATAGGCAAGTATAGGGTGGATTTTAGTGGTCTACACATTTTTCTACTTTGAAAATTTATGGACTTTACATGGATGGTTTAAAAAACATTTTTTTTGTAAATTCATGATATTCATTTTCTAATACATAAAAAACATTCCCTTTACCAAAGACAACTAGCAATTATGTTGAATTTCTTATTTTGAAGATTTTAAGTGTTTTCATCTTAAATTGGGATTGCAACAATGTCATGTTTGAAGGAATACACACATTTTTGAAAATTGTGAATCCATATCAATAAATATCATTAATTATCTATATCATCACCATGTCATTATCACATTATAAAAGTGGCACCCACATACTTTAATATTTGTTATGACAAACGGTAGTATGTACTAATCTCCAAATACAAATTCTTGAGATTAACATAAGGATTTTTAGATTTCTAAAATAGCACCCACTAAATTGTGATTTTCTTTTTTGTTACAAATGTTATATATATATATATAACATTGTATAATTTATTTTATAATTTAAATGAATCCTTTCATGAAAGACCAATGCATTATTATACTATCTTAATGCACTCCAAAATTTGAAAAAAAGGTTATAAATGAAATCTAGTGCTTTGAATTTTTTTAACAAATAAATATGTAAAATGAAACCACCAAATATTCCTATTTTTATTTCTAAATAATTTTTTTCTGTACTAATATTTTTTAGTGATTCATTATTTCTCTATGTTAATTTTTTTGATAATTTTGATTTTGCATGTGGTTTTGAATACATATCTTTAGGTGAAATTTACAATGAGAATTCAAATATATAATTCAAATTGGGATTTTCTTAAGTATTGTTGTTGTATAGTCAAAGTATTATTAATAAAAGGTTTCAAAATTCTATATCTTCAAAATTATTTTCTTAGCAAATTAAAATTTCAATTTTCTCTTTATATATACATCAAATCAAAATTTTATGAAAATGGATATAAGAATACTAAAAATCTATCTTTAAATTAGGTTTTTGGTTTGGTTTATTTGTTACAGATTAAAAGAATAGAAAATTATTTTTCCTTTTATTTTGGTAGTAGCAATGGCACAAGGCACATTGGTCTATATCTTAAATTACTTTTTTTATTTTTTATTTTTTAATTTGCTTGATATGTTGAGATTTAAAAAACCATAAGTACACTAATCATGTTCTTAGTACCATTGGAAAGCTCTCTAGGAGAAAGGGTTCTTGATATTTCAACCTATTGTGTAAAAATTATGAATTTTGAATTATTTTTAAATTAAAATTGAATTAAATTATCTTTTTATTTTGAAAAAAACATAACTTTCATATTACATGTCCTAACACCACAAAACAAAACCCTTGCACTCCTTTGTAAATGGAGCTCTCTATTTGTCCTAGTTCCATAGCGATTGAATCTTCAATATGAAAGTTATATGCTTTTTTCATTAAAAAATTGAATTAAATTATCTTTTTATTTTGGAAAAACCCTTAGCTTTCACATCACATGTCCAAATGTCACCAAACAAAGCCCTTCTACTCTTTCATGCATAGAGTTTTCTATTCATGTTAGTTTAAGAATGTAACCTCTCATACACTACACGTGAAAGTTATTGAATCTCAAAGTTTGAATGAATTAAAAAATTAAAAAATTATTTTTACTTTCATTACAATGTGGCAATGGCACAAAGCACACTAGTGTTTATGAATAAGGAATTATCAAAATGGCTAAACCAATTTCTACCAATTTTCACTTAAATAAATTAGGCTTGAAATAATTCTTCAACTCTTAAAGGTCAAAATTCTATTTTTATTACATTTTTATTATAGCTTTAGCTTTGAACATTAAAATATTACAATTATAGGTAATTCATACCTTAAATTAGGTTGTTTGCTTGTATTGTTTGATATGTGAGTTGTCTAATGGCATTTCTAGTTTGGCTACAAAGCTTCTAGGGTGAAGGGTTCACATGTTTTGTTTTGTGGTATTTGGACATACCGTGTGAAAGTTATTGAATTTCAAAGTTTTTATGAACAAAAAAATTGAATTAAATTATTTTTTATTTTGAAAAATTCACAACTTTTGCATTGCATGTCCAAATGCCACAAAAATAAGTCTTTATACTCTTTCGGGTATAGAACTCTTTATTTGTGTCAATTTGGTGGCATTTGGATGAAGGTTGTTATTATGTGAGCCTAGGAGTATGAACTTATGAGCCTAAAAGACTATACATCTACGTTATAGGAGTTTAAATTATAGAAACCTTTCATAATTATAGGTTTAGTATGACTATAATATACGTACCTATATTATAGGTGTTCATGTTATAAGCACCTTCAATGGTTGTAGTATATATACTTATATATACACTCAAAGCTCACGTGCTTTCATTTTTATGCTCACATAGTAGGACCGTTGGCATTTGGACATAAGGTGTAAAAGTTGTAAATTTTTTTAAATGAAAAAGTAGAATTAAATTATCTCCTATTTTGAAAAAACCATAACTTTCACATCGCATGTCCAAATGCCACAAAATAAAGCCCTTGCACTCCTTTGAGCATAAAAAATATTGAATTTTAAAGTTTGTATAAATTGAAAAATTATTTATACTTTTATTTTGGCATTGGGATTGGCATAGGATACACTAGTACAAATTATATGAAGCAATAGTTGTATTTGCACTTTACATACTTCATATCATGGCATTAGTTATGTAGCATTATATTCCATTGATATATCATGGCTTCATTTCATTTTTCTAGACATTTGGCGTCATGACTCCATGGTTAGAATAATGTCTAAGTGACTCTTCACAATTAGTGAACCCTATATTTGTATATATAGAAATATATATTACCAAATGAATAAACTAATTTTGCCTAAAGCCAATCATTACTAAAATATCAATTAACTATTAAAGGGTCAAGGCACATTTAGGAAAGTAATTGTAAGAAACCGATACTTTTTAGGACATTGAAAAAATTAATTGAAAAAGTATTTTTCAAAATTCAACCATACAAATTTTTACTAGATTACTACGGAAATGTGTGGAAAAAATTTCAGAAACTTTGATTACATGGATTGAAAGATTATAATGTTAAAAATTAGATTAAAATGCTTCTTTTTTTCCAATCTTGCTCAATAGGGCTAATAAACTTTAAATCCTCTTATACTAAGATTTTTACACTACACATGGTTACTAGTTTTTTGACATTTGCATCTTGTACCATGTGAGTTGCATACCTACCAAATTTCAAAATTATAGGAGGAGTTTTGCAAATATTGTTCAAAATTTCCTAACCTCCCCTAAAAATTTAGGGCAATATAACTTAAATTTTGATCTTGGATCAAAAAATAATTATGTTCCCACGAAAAGGGTACATTTTCACACTTCGTGGTTCTTGAACATCCGACCCAAATTGACTTCTTGGAAACCTCCTCGAGATTTCTTGCATACTTTGAAGGGACACTTGGTCCTTTAGGGACAAATTAATAATGAATTTTTAAACTAATTAATTATAAGTGAAAGTAAACCTAAAATTTGAAGCATTGACAATAAAGCATTTTGGCTCTTTTGAAGTGATAGTATAAAATTATTTACATGCCTAATAGTAGGGTAGTCAAGAAAATAATTTTTGTATGCATGGCATGTAGCTGTTGGACAAAAATCATTTCCAATTCCTTACATTAAAACACTCAATCTCCAAATTCACTTCCTTCCTCTTCAATTGCTTTTTTTGTGCAACAAACCCTAAATTACATTGAAAAGTTCAGTTTCTCATTTTTTCATTTCATGTAAAATTTTTACATTTAATCCTCTACCCTAATCTCTTCAACGTTTTTTTCTTCAATCTCACGCTACTAAAATTTGTCTTTTTTATATTGCTCTAATTCTCTCAAATGAATTGATTTGAATTCATTCTCTCAAATGAATTGATTTGAATTCATTCTTTCAAATGAATTAATTTCAATTTGTTCTCTCAAATGAATTAGTTTGAATGCATTTTCTCAAATGAATTAGTTTGAATGCATTCTCTCAAATGAATTAATTTCAATTTGTTCTCTCAAATGAATTAGTTTGAATGCATTTTCTCAAATGAATTAGTTTGAATGCATTCTCTCAAATGAATTAGTTTGAATGCATTCTCTCAAATGAATTAATTTCAATTTGTTCTCTCAAATGAATTAATTTCAATTTGTTCTCTCAAATGAATTAGTTTGAATGCATTCTCTCAAATGAATTAATTTCAATTTGTTCTCTCAAATGAATTAATTTCAATTTGTTCTCTCAAATGAATTAGTTTGAATGCATTCTCTCAAATGAATTAATTTCAATTTGTTCTCTCAAATGAATTAGTTTGAATGCATTCTCTCAAATGAATTAGTTTGAATGCATTCTCTCAAATGAATTAATTTGAATCCATTCTCTCAAATGAATTATTTTGAATCCATTCTCTCAAATGAATTAATTTGAATCCATTCTCTCAAATGAATTAATTTGAATCCATTCTATGAAATGAATTAAACTGAATTTATTTTATGAAATAATTTGTACAAAAATTTAATTAAATCCTTCAATAAATTTAGTTTTAGTTATTTCTCTATAACTAATTATATTTTTCAAAGTCAATCATAATGCATATTTCATAAATCAACGAAATTAATTAATTAGAATGTTTGATTTACATATTACATATTTATATGATAAAGCATAAACAAAGTTCTATTGTCACTACTACAGATATATATTACACAACCAAATTGCACTATTATTGACTTTCCAAAAGGAATTATTGTTTTATTTTCGAATCATGTGGCTAGTGTGACTTCATCGACATTTTTTTAAAATTCACATCACACGGTAGTGGTCTTAGGTTTTTATAATCTCATCCAACTGTTGCTATTTTTTCACTTTGGGGGGATAAAAATAGTTTGCTTGCCAATTCTTAGGAGATAGTCTTTCCTTGTAGTTCCAAATGATTAATGTACGTTTAATGTAAAAATTATCAATTATTTCCATCTTTTATTGTATTGAGAAAAATTGTTAAAATATCAATCATACTAGTGTACCCCATGCCATTGCCATGGTCTAAAGAAAGAAAAGAAAAGAATAATTTCCTAATTTTTTAATTCATAAAAACTTCAAAATCCAATAATTTTTGTGCCATCGATTGAACCAGGAGATGCATGGTGTGGAAAACCTCAAAAAAATAAACAAACATCCTAACTTAAGGTATAGATAGAATTGTTGTAGACTAGTGTCATATCAATAGAAAAAATTCAAACACTTTGACCATGTATAGAGTAAGATTATAACAACTGAAGTTAGAGGAGAAAGTTTTTTTCTAAGCCCTAGCCAATAGAGTAAAGAGACTTTGACTCTTTTTGGAGGGATATTTTGAAATGATCTTATTTGAATTTCCAATTATTCGTTAACTCCTAAAGAGTCCCAATTGAAGGTGTTTTTTACATCAAATTCCACTCAAAACTACCATTTCTATTGCAAAGTATAAAAACTTAAAAAATTGTTATTTTTGCATATCTAATCATAGAATCTTGCATCTAACTAGAATCAAAGTGTGTGGAAGGAATTTCATAAACTTTGACTTGGTGGATTACAAAGTATTTGCATTTGAAGTGAAGAAAACCATTTTTTTTGCTCCTTGCGTGATTAAATTTTAAAGCTTTGAGAATCTCCTTAGCTTAAAATTATTGTACTAACAATATTGAATTAAAAAAAAATTCATTTGAAGAATTAAGTTGAAAGTCTAGGAAAAAAAATTATAAACACACACTTGATTTTCATTCTTTAAAAAATTATTCAGTAGAAGAAGGTATAAGATTGAAGGAAAAACTAAAATTTTAATAGCTCTAAGATGGAATTGAAAATGAATAATTCCAATAGTGAGATTGTTCTGAAATCCTAACTAAACCTTGTTGATTTTTTTTTTTTTAAAATTTTTTAAATGGTATTGAAAAATGAATCTTTCAAGTTATTTTTTCAAAAAGATTGTTCAAAAAACAAGATTTTTCATAACTTTCTCATCACTATTCCAAATAGAATGAATCTATTTTTCTATAAAGACAAAAAATTCTATAAAATATAAAATTTTGATTTAAAAAAATTAATCGTTTGTTTTCCTACTTGACAAACCTCATTTTGGGCTTATTGTGGCATAATTTTTGTTTCGAAGCACTAATTCAAATAAAGATTGTATTCTTAGAAAGCTAACTTCTTTTCCTATCTTTTTTAAAAGTTTCAAAAATCAAAACAAAATTGAGATTATAGGAACCTACCCAAAATCCATTTTATCCCCCAAAAGGGACAATTGGACTTTAGGGGTTAAGGCTTACAATTAGTTTCATAATTTAAAACAAACCAATATATGGTTGTACATGCACTTAAAAATTAAGTCATGTATCATCATGTAGTTGGTTGAATCCTATTGAAAGGTGATTTGAAATTTCATTTTTGCCCACAAACAATTGAATCTATTCTTATAGTAAAATTTTATTCATTTTATATATTGATTTTGCATTTCCAAGACATGTAAATTAATAGAAAAATCCATTAATTTTCTCTTAAATACTCAAAGTTACCATTTTCAAGCATAATAGTGTCCACAATAGGTTTCAAATCTATACAAATGATCATGGACATATTAGTCTATAGCCCATTTTGACATGCACTTTACCTTCAAAAGTTGAATTGATTTGAATTCTACTTTTCATTTTCTTCATTATCTTTTTATCACAAGTATGTAACCATCTAAACTTTAGTGAAATTAGCTTAAGTAGTTTATTTACAATTGTCTCATATTTTACTTATTCATCACAAATTTGCATTATCTTCAACATTATAAAATTTCTTAGATTGATCATGGTTTCTAATTGCCGTTACTACAAGCTTGTCTATAGTTTAGAGGTTTGACTAGCTAAACTACCTACATTTGACTCCTCATAATTCATCAAGGTATAAAAAAATCTTTTTTAATAGATTTACATATATTGTGGCGGAGTGTCCTTAAAATATCATTTTTAATTACTAATGTATATTTTCAAAAGGTTGCACACATCAAAACATTGTTCAATAAATGTTATTTGAAAGACCAATACAAAACACATATAACTCACTTTAATTCATGTTTTTCGTCCTCTTATTATGTTAGTTATACCTTAAATGTCAAACCAAGCTAAAAAGGTTTGGTTTTTACACTTGTAAAACTAATTGGCTCAAAAAGTGTACAATCAACATTGCCATACATATAGCAAAGAACTTATTGATTGACAATATAGGTGACTATATTGACCTATTTAGCAAAAGGTGACACATCAACATCTACCCAAATAAAGTTTATTAGTGAAGTTCTCTATCAACTTTAGGATGGGAAACATCCAAGATGGTATGACTTGTCAACAATGGCTTAATTTTTCAAACTTTAAACTAGTCATTTGTGTCCTAAATGGCTACAAATAGAATCATAAATGTAATCATTAACATGCTAATTTTCTATTGGTAGATGACCAATGGATCTTGAAGATATCTATTCCAATATTCAGCTATGGTAGAACCACCCATTATCAACCAAGGACCCATTTCCAATTTGTAGGGCTAAAAATGGTTGTAATTAAGGCCGAAACAAATTTCCAACCAAAGTATAGAATGTTCTTTTCTTCCTTTTCAAATTTGGGACTAATCAAATTAGAGAAATTTACATTGCTTTATACTACTCCAGAATATATGTTGAATCCTTAAAGTCATTAACAATGGGTAGTTCTACCATACAATTCAATTTTTGATATTATTCTCTTTGTCTCTAAGATATACAATTATACATCTATTATACATTTGAGATTGCCTTAGGAGGTTGGAAGCTCATCATTGATTGTTCATTTGTATATAATTCATGATGCACATATAAGAAAGATTCTTACAACAAAATTTGGGTTGCCTTAGCAAGACCTAAAATATTGTTTGAGGGTTAGAAAAACTTGAAGTTAGAATTCAAAGCATCCTACCTTTAATGTTCACTATCAATACATCAATTCCAATATAAATTGTAGTTTAAGACAAGAATAGTCCAGTACACTGCACCTTGTAGAATAAGTTATAAGCATCTACAACATCATTATGCTTTTATTTAAATGATTGGATGCCAATATCATCATGTTTTTTACATAAATGTATGCTATAGAAAGGACCAATCAAATTTTTACAAGACTAATTACAAAAGAAAGAAGGTAAAGACAACATAGACATTGTATATATATATTCTTCAATGTCAAATAAATGGATAGGAAATTGAAATAGGCACAATAAACTATCATTACATTCTAGAAAATCCAATCATTTTAGACAAAAAATAACACATCCTCAAATTCTATTAAGGATAGGAAATTGAAACATGCACAATAAATTATCATTACATTCTAGAAAATCCAATCATCTTAGACAAACAAATAACACACATCCTCAAATTCTATTAAGGATAATACATGGGATATAAAAGTGAACACCTATTTTGGTTTTACAAATTTTCTACAACCACTTGTCTTTTATGCAATCTAAATCAAGTGAAAACATAGATACATGTACTAATATGGTACATAGAACCTTATATGAAAGCACTTAGAATAAATAGACCGAACAAGGCAATTCATGAATTACTATAACTATTCCTATCACATAAATCCACATGAGGCTACACTTTAATGAATGGAAGAATATTTGAAGGAAAAACACCCAAAATTATCCCCTTTTGGTTATATCCATGTATATCATACAAAAAATAATTGTAATAGTAATGCTAATTTGTGCCCCAAATTTCTATGACTATTAAATACAAATTTTGGTGATCCACCACCACTTAAATACAATTCATAGAGTTCACATATTGCAATGGCCACCTCTCTCCACTACCAATACAAGCAAAAATAAATAAATACTAATTATTAAATTATGAGGATGGAACATCCAAATCCTTATAATTATTCCAATAAGAGTAAGAAGAACAACACAAATCTCATTCTTTGATGTATTAGATGACAAATTAAAAGTACTCAAGCATGCAATTAATCAAATACTAAAAAATACAAATAACATTGTAGTCCAAGACTCCACCCATATATTTGACCCACCTTAAAATACAAAATTAATAACAATTACAAAATATGCTATTCATCAAAATATCCTAATAACTATTGAAAATATTCAATTTCAATGCAAATAAAACAAAATAGATAATCACTTTGTCAATGGGTAGTATAGAGTCTCCCTTCTTAACAGAAATATGTAATCTTGGTGTTATACATCCTAGCTCATTTAGGTTATGCGTGGGATACCAGATGAACAAACTCTAAATTCACGCCACCTCAATAAGGGTTGGAGACTTGTACTTCCTCTATTATAAACATCTACAATTCCATAGGAGACATGCAATTCCAATAAAGATTGGAGACTTGGAGATCCTCTCTTGTAAGCATCCACAATTCTTTGTGAAACAATGCACTAATTACCATGTAAAGATGCTATAGCCAAAAAATGGATGACTTTTTAGATCATTGAAGAAATGAAGAACACACCTATTTGTCCAAAACTCAGATCATTATTTTTTTGTCAAAATACCTTTGTGATAGGTCTCATTCTTTCTGGATAAATTCCTGTTGCATTCAAGGTTAAGGTCCAATTTCCATAAGTTTTTTAATACGCTGTATATGATTGGCATATGTCCTTCACACAACCAAACCATCTGGAAGGTACAGTTTCGTCTGTAATGTGGTGGTCCTGCATTCCGTTAGGTAGTGTGTCAATTCCAGAGCCAATATGCAATTGGCTGCTTTCTAAAAGCTTAGATTTCCATGCCTGCAACATTAGGACGGAGCTAACCATGAGTTACAACTTACAACTTACAAGAGCTTACCTACTACTCATAAAACGTATAGAACCTTCCACAGAAAGCATTAATTCCAGCTGTTGCAAGTGTACTAAACTCTCACAGGGCTTGCACAATGTGTGGCTGAAATGATTTTTATACACCCCAGAAGATTGTGAAAAAGATAGTGTAACTTAACTTACAAACAACACAAGACAGGCACACACTGTTCTATTTAGTAAGAACTGCCACTATTAGCAATCCATCAAATCTAAGAGAGAACTCCACCTAAGGGTAGTCATACCTCCTTCACTGCTTTGAGCATTCTTCAAAGAAGGTGCACAGGGTGGCTTCCCATTGAGTTTCAACTGCAAAATATATTGTTTGTGCAAAGTTTTCACCACGCTGGTTATAGTGCTCCAAAGGTTGTATATTGAGCATGAAGAAAATTTCTTCACTCTTATTTGTCACATTTGTGCCTTCATCGTGTGGAACACACTACCTATGATTCCTATCAAACGTAATTTTCCCAATTCTCCACGCTCCTTCTCAAGACAACAGAAGAGGGGTGTCACATCTTCTTCATAATTTCAGACACCTCATTGGCTTTGAGTTTCTCTTTTGAGCTTCTCATTATTTAGCAAAATTTTGTCTTTGGAGAAGATGTGACTCCCCTTCTTATGAAACTTATGCACATATTTCAAACTACTAAGTTATCCTTGCATTCAATTCTACAATATAGTGGAAAAGAACTCATGACCTAAGCTTAAGTTACATTCTCTCCTTGCAAAGAGTGGACTATCATGGAAGATTCTAAATTGCATTTTCCAAATGAAGCAATCAAAGTTGTCACATTATCTTAGTAGAAAGTGGAGGTACACTTTCCCTTCTCCACCTTCATGCATAGAATATGCACAACCCGAGCTCTCATCTACCATCCAAATCCATTTTTCCTGAAATATAAGCACCTTCTAACCACAACAACTGTGTAATCCTGGGAGCCCAACCTAAAAAACCCATTTCTGTAACTTGATCATGAATAATAAGCCACTTGTAAACAACAATTCCAGAGTGTGTGCCGCCCATACGAATCAGCAGTAATAAGAAATAGGAGCTCAAAATAATAATATAAGCAAGTCTGTGACATAAGCTTTGACAAGTGCATCCCTGGGACAGGTCTCCGTCTTTCCAGAACTGCAGTTCCATTGGAGCAACAGCCAAATGCATCGTTGGAGCAACAGCCATCGTGAAGTATCGCGGGTCGGGTCCTGATTGACTTGACCGGCCAGAGGAACCGGCCGACGTCGACCCGCCACCTTTAGCTGCCGTGCCGTGCCGTGCCGTGCCGTGCCGCCACGCTACGGCGTGGCGCGGCTCCTAAGCTAGGAAACACCATGCAACCCTGAAGCTCGTGGGAAGGGGAAGGAGATGGTGCGCTCAGCTCACGGTTGTTGTTCTCTTCTGTTGTCTTACAGCTTCACCCGAAATTCTGCGTGCTCTGACATCGCAATTGGAGCGCGCGTTCTGTGAGATTGTTGCGTTCGGAGGCGTTTCGGTGGATTCTCGCTTACGAATCGGGTGATCTTGACGCAGGGGTTTGGAAACGATGGTGACCCCGGGGTTGTGGTGTGGCGATGCGACGCTAATGAAGGGACTTTGAACGGCCATGGCTGCGTAAGTTAAGAGACGGCGACTTGAATGCGTCACGGTGCATCTTCTAGCGAATGAGCTCTGCTGGTAGGGATTACGGAGGTGCTTCGGAATTTCGAGATTTTTGTGCTGACGTTATGTGGAGGTTTGGCTAGTGGAGAGTATCAGATGCCCGAGACAGCGAGAGGGAAAGAGTGAGAGGAGAAGAGAGAGAGAGAGCGAGAGGGTGTTATTTTAAGGTGTGAGGCCGTGGTGGAAGTCGTTTTCACTCTCAGGGACTGTGTTCGGGCGTCTGGATCGGATTTCGAGAGGGTTTCAAGTAGATTGTTCCTTGTTCGACGGTACTGTGGCATTGAGAGGCGAAAGGGAAGGTGCTACCGTGTGCGGCTTTTAGTAATCTTTGGGATTCCTGTCCGTTGAAGCGCAGCCGATGCTTGAGGATATTAATGTTAAGAGGTGAAATCGGTAGTGAAGTTTTTTTAGCACTCGTCACAATAAGGGCTTGGAGAACGCGAAGAAGGCGGCAGTTGTTGTACTAGCGAGGAGTTGTGAGACAGTGCGAAGCGCGGTCTGAGTGCTCCACTTATTATTGGCTAGTATTGTTTTGCAAAGGAAGCTGAAATGCGAGTGATGCGAGTAGGGAGAACCATCGACAGAGCGGTGTGGCTTGCCAAGCGTGGCGGAGAGTGTCAAAAGTTGGATCCACAAATAATGGCCGGCAGTCGACCTAAAAATCCGTGCCGTTTCGTTTTGTAGTGTCACATCCTCTTCCTGCGAGCATCAGGAGAGGTGAGTATCTGACTTAAAATTATCCTTGTTGTACTCTCCGTACATTACTTACCCTGGAGAATATTCTGTTATGAACTTGCAATGATTTGTTTTGATTACGACGTGCTCAAGGTACTGGCGTTCATGCGTACTACTTACAGTCATGTCTCAGAAGAGTTTATCTTTGTTTTGGAAGCTGATACGAGATGTTGACCTACGAGATCTCCTCAGTGTCTAAGGAGATGATTTCAATGATTTTGCTACATTCAATCCCAAATAGTCAGTGTCATATATTCGGGATTGGATCAGATCGATATGAATAGGCAGTGAAGACGCTTGGTGATAATTTAATTTCAAAGTGTCGATTTTGGAATGACTTTTTTGGGAAAGATTGGAGTATATGAAGTTGGATTGCATTATGTGGATTTGAATCAACTTCTTTAGAGGCTTCAATCTTTCAATTCGGCACTTCAGATTATAATCTATTACTGAATCCTAGTGACTTGTCCCCGCTTATGGTAGTTGGAGCAAGTGACAACTTTGAGAGACACCATTGCATATCACCGTCATAGTCGATACTACTGCAGAATCGGCGATCATGGAACCGGGTCATACATTGCGACAAATCGTATTAAATTTTCTGAGGAGGTAGTTGACTTCCTTGAAGAGGTCGATGAATTTCCAGGGAACCTAATAAAGTTTGGTCACGATTGCAGAAAGGACACGAGGGACTTTGGGCGAGCTGGAGAATAGTACTGTGATGAGCGTTGGGAACAGTAGGAGGCGTCGCAGGAGGGAGCAGGATGCGAGATTCTCATTTCTCCGAGATGCGGTGGTACTCGGAGATCTCGACTGCGGCGTTTTGTGAATCTTTAGACCTGGTATGTCTTCCTCTCTCGCCATACTTTGACTAATAGTGTAATGATATTTCAAAACCATTTGCCTCTAGATCCAAAGAAGGTAGGAAGTCGTCTGAGTCACCAGTCATGCGTAGTGTGCTTTAAACACAAAGTGCGCACATTACACAGGCGTACTTGAGAGTGGTCATTTTTGACAAGTAACTTAGGTTGACTTATATCTCTTGTTGTCATTCACTTTAATAGTAGAGCCTTTGCTTGGGATTCTCCACGTTGGGTCAATATTTTTCATTCTAAAAGTTAATGTATTGATTATGGGAGATTGCCGCTTGTGGTACTTTGTGGCTTTTGATTCAGGATCGATCGATGGCTGCGGTCATTTGAAAGACCTAATGTACGTATATTGCCTCTGAATTGCAGCGGAGGGTCCTCCTTCAGAAGCGGCAGTCCATTGTGAGGGGTAATCGAAGGGCCCCACTGCTTGAGCCTGCCAGTGCAGAATTTATTTCTGCTTTGGCGGCTGGGATCAAATCACGTCATACACTGCAAATAGGATGTGGATTGTCTACGCTCACCCTTGCTGCGGGTAGAATTCGACAGTCCTTCAATTAAGATGATGTTGCTTGTTGCCTCCACTTTGTCTTATTTCCCTGTATTCGAGCACTTTTCATCGTCCTGACTATGGTTTAAACGTCTCATTTAATCAAATGCAGAAGTGAGCATGTCTTCATTTGAGCGTATATTGTGGTGGATTCTTATATCGTACTGCTTTGCTGCAGCTGCGCGAGCCACCGACGGCTGCCTGTTGTCGGTGCATTACGAACCGGAGAAGCAAGAGGTTCTTCGATATTTCCTCAGGGAGCTGGGTTTGGTTGAGTATGTGAAATTCTTTACTGAAGATCCCTCGACGTTTATACCTCAAAGAGAAGGTAATCTTTGTAGTACAGAGTTCGTGGAGGTATATATGTGTTTCGATTGCTTTTTGGTAAATAATTTTATTTCCTCTACGAACAGGCTGTTTCTTAACAATTGTAGGGATCATGACTGGATTCTAGGGAATAACCATGGTAGAGTTTGAGGTTCTATTTTTAGATTTTATCATGGTGTCCAACTTGCTCTATCCTTGAAGACTGCCATGTTGACTTAGCTTGCGTTTATCTGAATGTTGCACAATGTAATTTGACTTGGAAGGTGGGCCACAGGACTGGAATTTGTGTTGTTTTCGGGGCAGCCTGAACGTTATATTGAGCTTTTTGACCTTCTGAAGTTGAAGAAGGGAGCAATTGTGGTGGCGGACAATGCTCTCGATGACACTACAAATGATTACATTCGACATGTACGTCGACAACCGGGGGTTGATTCTTCAACCCTACCTCTCAGTCGAGGCATTGAAGTAACGAAGATAGTCACTTGGGAGTTGTTCAATAGAGGGTACGTATCAATCTCTATCTAAAGTGAGTTTCTATTTGTACCAATTTGAGTTTTGTATCTTCTTTTCCACACACACCATTATCTCCTACTCACCACGTATTTATTATAAACTGATTGGAGTAACTGACTTAACTGGATATATATTAGCTGGCTTAGCCGAGATTCCTATATCGCGTTTAGCTGAGATTATTATATATCTTTTTGTCACTGGAAGTAAACATGCAGGGTTGAGCAGATCACCTGAAGGACTCTTGAATCCGACTGTATTTCACGTTCGCTGAATTTGTTTTCTTGTTGTAGGAGAAAAATATTTGAGGGCATCGACGAACTGATCAATGACAAGGGCTACATGCGTCGACCTGGTCTACAGTGTGCAATTGTGCCCGTATCATGTAGCAGCCCTCGTTTCTCCGCACATTCCGGTGATGCTTCTTTGCAATACTCCGATTTTGATGCAGAGACAGACCACTTCGAACCAGAGTTGGTGAAAGCTGAAAAGCTAGAGAGCAGCAGGGAAATTCCTGTAGATAATGACGGGTATGATAATAGTGGACGTGTTACGCCAAGGGTGGCGGACTCGGGCAAGTTGGAAACCTTACAACAGGGTGAGTCGCACAGTAATTTTCAGAGTAAGTCAATGTCTTGAAGATAATAAGTAACACCTAATTTGTCAATGTATTGAAGACACGCTTTAGATGTTTCTAGCTTTCAATGATGAGCATCAATCTTTGCATATTGAGTACACATACTAGTTCTGAAGAAACTGAATTTAAGCGCTGTTAGGAGCAACTATGGGGTGTTCTTTGTGAGGTGTGCTCCCTAACTATCGACCATGTAGTAAATATTGAATCAACCTTGGAAACATGCACGCAGATGTCATCGAGATGCAGTTTAAGTCAATTCAAAGTCTTGCTGAACAGTGGCGAATACAGCTAGCTGCGCTTCATGGTGGAAGTTCTGGCACTTCATTGTCATCTGCAGAAGAACCCAGGTCTGTGCTTCGGGATGTGGTACATGGTGAACCCCTCTCACATTTTAGCAATAATGAACTGTCCATGGCCTCATCGCACCATGAAGCTTCAGGAGACCTTGAGCTCGAAAGACCTCAAAAGGTTAGCCTTCTAAATTCCTATCTTTGAGTTTATCAACTGGTAATACTACTGTGTGAATCTGTTTCAACTATTATCGATTGTGTTTGTGTCATAATAGGATTTGGGTGTGTACGTGGGTCATGATGGATTCTGCGACTGAATGATATTGTTGACTTAATACTTTCTGAGACCTTATGCACACGGCGCCTATAAGTGGATGAGAGTCAACTCGTTTGAAACTGCTTTGTACTACAGAATGATATTTCATTTTCCGACCTATCTACAATTATAAAAAGTTGTCTTTACCCACTCGTATGAAGACGATTAAACATTCAATTGGAGTGTTTGCTGATATCGTCTTGATCTGAGTAAGTTTTGGGTCTCACCATGTGACTTTCTTGTGTCCAAATTCATAGAGCTCTGGTTTTAGTCTATCTAATCAGACCTCTGTGGTAAACACATGATCAGGTCATTGATGTTGAAGACTTTGCTACAAGACTCCACTGGCAATTGCCTGTAAGTCTTCTAGTAAACCTGTAACTAAGTTATTTAGTCTGTTTTTCCTTCTGAAGATCATATATGTCTATCTTAGTATTCCCCATTGAGCTCTTCAATCAACAGTCCATTACCTTACTTCCTTTTTCGATCCAACTTAACATCATTCGTTTATTACCGGTGTTGTTGAATAGTCCTTTTTAATTTTTTTACTTAAATTTGAGTCCGTGCTTGCATGAGGATTGTGGGATGGTTTGTCTGCTTGTTATGTGACTCATGCAATACTCCTCCCGAAATATAAAAGCTCTCCTTCTAGTGAGCTTCTTAGAAGTACGGTTGTTTCATTGTCGATGAATTTTTACTCGGTCTATAAACATATATTGGAACCCTGGAAAAGACGAAAGTGATCAGAATTTGGTTTGCTTGAATGGATAGTTTTTTTTCCAGAGCAGATTCGAAGAGAAACATGATACTCTGTTCACTCTGGAGACGTTTCGGAAATAAACAATCCGAATGGATTTACTTCGTTTCATGCAGTATCTAAACTCCTTTTACTTAAATTTTGCAGATGGACTTGGAAAACAATGGTGCCTCTTTGCCTTCAAGTGATGCTTCGATAGCAGAGAAAGTTGCACCCGAACCTCTGGAGCGTACTGAAGTTGTTGTTCCTTCTGAAGACGCTGTCCCTCAATTTGAAGAGCCCGAATTCCAGGTTTATTTTCAGAATGACAATGGACAAACAGAGGTCACAGTTGAGGGAGTTGATCAAGACAACTTGCTCTTTGACCTCACACTTGCATTCAACGAGACAGGCGTCAGGTCTGCTCATACCTTCGAATTAATCGCCCTTTGATGTATATGTTGTGTTGGAATGATGCATTTGGCTTGAGCGTCAATCTTTTTATGTGGTAGAATTGCTGGTATCGTATCCAAATTCATCAATGCAGGATTGTTGTCCAGGTGACTTTCGCAGGAATGGTTGATGAATATGCCCAGGCTTGGCTCAAGGATTAAAGATCCTTGGTTTCGTTGCTAACCCTTGGTTTTAATTCTCTTCCAGTGTCAAAAGAGCCAAAATTTCAACGCAAGAGACGAATGTAGTCGACGTATTTTATGTCGTGGATGTGGCAACCAAGGGACCTCTGTCGGAGTTCCGAGAGGAGGAGGTTCGGAGACGTATACTGGAGCGCCTTGCAGAGCGCCGCCAGCAACCAGAAGCCAAGTAGTTGGTGCTTTCTTTCATCGTCGAAGGACCTGGTTGTTATCTTATCCTGCCCCCGCTCCCATCTTCCGTTTGTATATGTTGAGTGATTCCCTCAGACCAGTTTCAAACATAGCCGCGAGCCCTCGACTTCCTCAGTAGAGCTTCTCGAAATAGATCACAAAGCGGTCAAGGAACGCTAATACCTGCGATCCCTGCATTGGTATTCATCCCATACGTGTGGATACATTATTTTCCAGGTCTCTAGCCGAGACCAGGATGCTTGGTATAGCTGTAATTCGTAAGTTATTATTCCCCTTATTGATCACAATTTTCCCGTAAGGCACCTTTTTTTTAAGTTTTAAAAAATTCCTCGGAACAAATTTCAGAAGCGAGCTGCGAGAAAATCTCTCACACAAAGTACGTTGATATCTGTGTCCAGTGATGACTGGGTTTTCCCAGTTGATGACCCAGCGAAGTTTTGTTACGCACAAGAGTCATGTGGCTACTGTTTGGCGGCTTTGTAATCGTTGCTGCACATCTGAACTCGCAAGAAGGCTTCTCACCTTTCTTATAACGCTCAATCCTCTCTTTTGCCGTGAGCTTACTGCATTACAAAGTTCAAGCTCTGGTCTACCTTTAGATATGTTCTTCCGAAGGTCGTGTATGAAACGTATCAATTCCCAGTTGATCAAGGATGTACTGAACTACTCAATCATGCCGCATGACAAGATGTACTGTATTGTACTGAACAGTACAGTGCAGTACTGGAGACTTTTCTCACAAAGGACAGTCATCGCTGACTGAATGAGATTCGTGATCCATGCATTCATATTGAGGATCTATTCTAGGGCTCATTGGCTCAAGCCATATTAGGCAAGTGAGATATCGAGGCATGGAAAGTCTCTGATACGGGGTTGCCAGAAAGTCTCTGAAGCCTAGTAGTCCACAAACTAAGCATGTACAGCTTCAAGAAAATCAAGGGATAAATTTTTCCATGTCCAGAAATACATTTGATAAGGATTCTGTATTTTTGGACATGGGAATTATAAAAAAACGAAATTTCTATAAACTTTAAGAGGAAAGATTTTGTTTGCCCTCATATTGTGATATAGGACATGCTGTTTCCAACCAATGCATGTTTGAAATCTGTTAGTACTTTATTATTGAAATAAAGCACTGCAAGCTACAATCCAAATTTAACAATGTAGCACTAATCGCCTCAAAAGCCATTAGTTTATCTACTCCAGTTGCTCAAAAATAGAACACCATTTTTGTTAAAAAAAAATAGACCACCTTATGCTACGAAAATGGGATGTTGATTGGAAATGGATGATCTCTTTTACGTGATTAATCCTTGAGTGCATGGATTCATCAATGAAGGCCATGTAGCACATGTATGTACATAACTATTTGATTTGCAAGATATTACCACAAGATGGGGTGTTTTAAATGAGTTTAAGTATTGTTCTAGAAATAAGATCATAAGTAATGATCTTTTATGAAATTCTTAGTGAAAATTTATTAATATTTTTATTTAAAAGATTTGCTAAAAATTAATTTGAAGATCATTGTGCCTTGGTCAACCTTGATTACAACTTTTAAAAAAACTATTTTCTGAATTTGATTTCAACTAAGAAAATGAAGCTTGACAAGTTTTGTTCTATTTCATTTTAAAGTTTTGAGAAATGTCAAAAATTGAAAGATTTATTCAATTGAAAGCTCCATGTGTTAAAATTCCAAATAACACAATATAGTGTGCTTTTCATTCATATTTTCTTTTTTTTAAATGTATTTTGAATTTAAATTATAAAATTATGTTTCTCATTCCACTCTTCATTTACAGTAAAAATTAAAGATTATTCTAATATATATTGTAATTGACATAATTCTATTTCCACCTTTAGCTTTGAAAAATCAAAATAATTTTATTTTTTCTTCAAAATTATTGAAAAAATACAAAGTAAATAGAAGATTTATTTTTCTACTAGAAAAAAATATAAAAAATTTGTACATCAATTAAATAAAAGGATAAATTTGGTTTAATAGTCGAATTTGACTTTAAGTTGTTTGATGTGGCTATTTTGGGTGTAAAAAATAATATAATCAATTGAAATTTTTTCATGCTAATCTCCATTGCTACTTTTACTATCCGAGAAAATTTCAAATAATTTGGATTGTTTTTTCTATTTTTACTCATTTATGTTCATTTTTCGTAACAAAAATGATAACAATTAGAAATTTTTGCGAAACAGATTGCAATTTTTTAAAGTGATATAGAATTGAGAGTTTCAAGTAGTAAAAATATCAAATTATTGTTTGAACACTGTTGAAAAGGCTAAAATTAGCTCAGATAAGAAGTTTGACCATTTCACAATGGATCAAGTCCTTAAGAGGTTAAAACACTCCATCTTGTGGTAGTGAGATGAGACACGAATGCGTACAAATGTGGTCTTGGAATTCGGTTAGTCGTTGTGCATTCCAAGACTATGTTGTTTGATGATTCAAATGAAGGTGTTGACTTCAGCAGACAGTATGCATGTACCAGCGTTTTCCACTTACAAGCAGAACTGGGAACCCTAAAAACTAAATAAGATCATAAGGGATAAATAAGTTTAGTTTTTATAAATAAGATTAGTTTCCCACTTCTGCTAAATTGTTCTATAAATAAGATCATAAGGGATAAATAAGTTTAGTTTTAGGGTTTAGGGTTTAAGTATTGTTCTATAAATAAGATCATAAGCTGAAAAATTGTGGAGAGTGTGTTGTGGTGAATTGAATTGAACGACGTCATTTTACATCATTTCCCACTTTTAGTTGCACCGTCGTCTTTCAATCCTGAGTCTGCAGAAAGAGGTGTCGCTCCTCTGCTCACCTTCTTCCTGCCCTACCTTACTACTGTAGCCCGCCCCCCAAAGAAGTACCCACGGGAATGTAACTTCGTCTTTCCCGAGGAGGGCAACATGGTGTCACCTCAGAATCTCATGACAGTCAGCCCACGCACATGCCCTGGAAAATGGCAGGTGCCGGCGGGTTCCGCCATGTTCCGCCTGGCGGGCTGGCGGATGGAGCCCTGGCGGACTTGACCACCGCCAAGCGTGGCGGACGCTGAGTTTCTCTTACTGTGGTTGAAATTTTTTCTTACTGTGGATGAAAATTTTAAATCTAAAATTCTGAGAGACTTCACTGCCTTGTGGTCTGGAGGGAAAACGCTGAAATTTTGTATTGGCCATACATGGTAAAATTTGCAAATTTGACTATGCACTAGGTTTCCATCTGCTGCGGCAGGGCGTGACGGTGTGCATGTGCGCAGCCACACCAACCAGCGGAACCCCAAACCTCCATCCGGCAATCCCGGAACAGCCAATCACGACCTGCCACCCGGCGAAGCGGATGGTGGGTGGCGGGTGCTTTACAGGGCATGTGCGTCGGCTGAGTGTCACTAATCAGAAAAAAGGGACGTAAGCTCAAATAACAATTTCGTGGGTACCTATATTCTTCTTCTGAGCTTCCTCTGTTCATCAGTGACGACTGTTGCAAATAACCATGATTTCAGCTTTAAGTGTAAGAACATCCCCACCCGGCTGGCATTTTGCAGGATGGATTTGGCTGGCATAATTGCCCGGCCATCCAGTTTGCAAGCCGGGTGGTTAGCAAGCCAACGTAAAGTAATTACGTAGACATCAAGAATGAAGGGAGCACAATACGAATCAGCAAGTGCCAGAAGAATTGCTACAGGGAGTTTGTCTTGTTTGGAAAAGTGCTGCAGCAAGTGCCGCAGCAAGTTTATATCATTTTGTAGCATCCTGTTATATGCAAGCTACAAGCAGGCCTCTTCTGGTTGGCAAAACTACACTCGTTTGTCAGTCATCTCATGATTTACAAGCTGGCCTGTTACCTAGTCATCCGTTTTCCAGGACAGGTGGGACGGTTTTAGCAGCCTCTGCTTGCAAGTCATCCATTATCCAAGCCGGGTGGGGATGCTCTAAGTTAGCACATCAAGGCTCACTTTCCGAACAGTCATGTCCATAGCTTTGTATAGTGTACAGCACCCAGCACCTAAGATATGTTATGGACATTTCTTCCATGAACCAATTTGTATTAAGCTTCAGGTAAATGCACACTAATCAATTCTCAATAAAAATTGCACGTGGCTTGAGGAGAGGTTACATATTGCAGTTTTGCCAAGTGGCAAAGGTTATATTACATTAATCCCAATATGACAAATCAACAATTGGGTGAAAAAAGTCACATGCAGTTGGTGAGGGTATGGTAGAAGTACCTATTTTGGACATGCTCCTTATAATGGCTTTCTAGGTTGATCTATTGTGGACAACAGTTGGATGCACTATTCATTGAAAAAGATTCTTTGTTTGTACCTTCATGTCCACTTATCTCTCTTCCTTATTGGCTTAGGGATGACGTACCACAACTAACTATAATAGGTGAGTTGTGAGACTAGAACGGGTCTGGATGAAAAATCTACATTTATATTGAATAAAATATTCATTCTTAGAAAAAAAAATTCTTTTTTTTGCATTCTTCTTCATCTTTATGTTTGCACACATTGACCTCCAATTTTCAAATGAATTTCCCATATCCTACAAATTGAAATGCTTAAGTTATCACAAATAGGTACTTCTACCCTAGTACATGTATTGTTTTGGTGATCTCATCTTAGATACAAATGTTGGTGCAAATGTATACACTGACATTTTTCCTACGCAAATTGAGGGAGAGAGGAATTCAAATTGGAAGGTTGGCTTGCATTTGAAAGGATCATTTTCAAGGAAGGATTGTAGCAATGAAAGAGTATCTTGTAGCCAATTCTTGTGTCTACAACAAAGAAAGCTTACATTGTTGGTATGCAAGAAGCAAGAGTCTCCAATGTTCAAATTGAACTTGAAATGACTATAGTACACCAAATTGTTTTTGACCTTATAAAGCAATATCGACATTGAGGGACTTTCATCTCCCCACAACTTTTGAATAGAAGGTGTAAGCTCAACTTTTGTGATAAATGGTTGTAGACATGACTTGTAGTTGTAAATTGGCACTCACCTCTTGCTACAGTTCAAGCCCAAATGACAACAAAAGTTAATATGTGCACATTGTAAAAATATATTTAGGCTCTTGGCTTCAACAATCATGTTGCAATAAAAAAAAATTCTAAAGGATGCACATAATGCTCATAGGCTTGCATTTATTCAAGCTTATGTGCACTTGAGTGTGGACAATTAGAAGATTGTTATATGGACAAACAAATCATCCTTTGAGGTTGGCAAGCATTCACAATCAATAAAAGTCTGGTGTCAAGTTTACAAAAGGTACTTATAGGATTGTTTATGTTCAACCTTAAAGTATGGTTGTATTTCTGTCATCATGTGAGGTACTCTTAGTGGCTATAATAAGTTTTGCATAGTCATCATTCATGTACATAGGAGAGTTTTTGATTTTGTCAACATTGTATATGAGCATTATTTAACTTTTATTTCCTCCTTGATCATCCAAATGACATGATTATTGTAGAGGATGGTACTCTAGTGTTTCAAAGTTGTTTACCTACCTAATAGATGGAGAGAAGTTGATGGCATGACAAAATTAAATTAGTTGCCTAACTCTCTAGATATGAACACTATGGAAAAGCTATAGAAAACATACTACAAGAAAACAATGTCTTTTGGGATGTGTTGATTTAGACAATTTTTGTCAATTTGGACATGTCAATTTAGACGTTGTTTTCTTGTAGTGAAGAACCATGTTTAGAATGAATATTGGCTACAAAATATAGAACAAATGGATACTACAATTCAATGTGCATAGTTAAGAATCTCCCAAGATGTGGTTGATGTTTTCATCTCTACAATGCCTTATAGAATGAAGGTTGTTATTGATGCTCAAGGTGGTAGTATGAGATGATAGACATCATGCCAAAATAATCCAAATTTATATATATATATATATATATATATATATATATATATATATATATATATATATATATATATATATATAACTTTTGAAATTCATGAAAATTTGAATATTTGACAGCAATGTGAATTTCACAATCTTTCTAAGGTTAGAGTTTAAATATTTTATGTCCATATCTTAGCTACCAAGTTCTATAGCTACTAACATGCCTTTCAATTTTAGTGCAAGTCTAGGTCAAGAGAGGCTATATGAATACCTCAGTGCGTGTCTTCATGGCATAATTACAAACACAAAATTGACATAATTATTTGATGCCAATATCCAGCGACTACAGTGTGTAGGTGCAATTTGTCAAAGAATATGACAACATGTTCTTTGTTCCTTTGAGTAGGACTTGTACACATGAACTTCAACCATTATTCAATACAACATTATGCAACACATCTACAATTGCTCAAATTGACATTACTTCTTTATTATCCATCCACTATGATCAACATTGTCAATTTGCAAATGGCAACAACATTGTGTATATATATAACTAAATCCCACATTACATGTCAGAATGCCTTAGCATTTCTTGCCTAGCTTGATGTATTCATCACTCCAATTGTGAGCCCTTTCCCATGGCCTAATTCTTGAATAATTTTTCTTTGGTTTAATCCGTAAAGGTCAGAGACTATATTTTCACCAAAAACACTCCAAAACTGCCATTTCTAATACAAGCACCAAATTTGGAATGAAAAACATTTTTAGACACATATAACCATAGGATCTTGTAGTAAGATTGTTTGAGAACATGTGGAAATTTTTTTAGAAATTTCCACCGTTTAGATTGCAAGATAATAGCATTTGAAGCGACAAGTTTCCTTTTTTGGGCCCTGCAAAAATCCGGGCAGCTGCACTTCAGAAGGTCACATTTATATGAAAAAATGTCCAAAATGGTGGTTACTCTTTGAAATCATTTTCAAGTCAAGTTGGCTACATTCTTGAAAAATTTCAGATCATTTGGAATCATACAACATATAGGAAAAAAATAGTAAGTAGAAAGTAGTAAAGAATGATTCAAAATACTAAATTGTTAACAATTTATTTATGGAATTGAAAAATGTCAATCCCAATGGTTTTAATGTTTTAATAAGCAATTCACACCCAATATTTTTATTTTTTTCCAAAAATATTGAAAGTTGAGTTAAATAAAGGACTTCAAAGTTTATTTTAGAGTAGGGATTCTATAATAACCCACAAACTTCCACAAACTAATTTTCCTCATAACTTTTGACTCATTGATCAAAATGGAATGATTCAAAGATTTCCAAGTATATATAAATCAGGAGAACCAATTTCAAATTTTAATTTCTTAAAAGAATGATTTTTAAAGAAGTTTTTTTGCTACCTGGGTTGCCCGTTGAGCAATGAAAAGTACATATCATACAAAAACTTTTTAACCATGAAGTCAAAAGTTATGAAAGTTGGGCCTTAAGGATACTCCTTGGGCACATATTGTATAGAAATTTCAGTAAAAAAAATAAGAACTCCATTTGTAGTGAGCTGCCCAAAATTTCTATGTTGCCAAAAAACGCACTTTGGGCGTTCAGGGGTTAATTATCTATTGGATGGAATTCCTTCCCACAACTATCTCATATTCTTAACACCACTATAAGAGAAATAGTTTTTTTAATTGAGTTTTAAAGTATAATTCTAGACATAAGATTATAAATAATGACCTTTAAAGAGATTTTAAATAAAAGTTTACTAAAATTACATGTGTTTCTAGTAAAATTTTGATGGAATTCTCTTTAAAGGTCATTACTTATAATCTTATGTCTAAGACTATACTTGAAAACTCACTTAAAACACCCATTTCTCTTATAGTGTGCAATGAATTCAAGACTTGATTATGCTTGACCTATATTACTTCCACCATGAATTTTCAATGATGTAAGTAAAGAAGAAAATTCAATTGAATCAATGATCTAATTGAGTTCCTTCAACTACAGGTCTTAAGTTGAAGTCTTGCCTCTTGTCTTGTGCTCTATGAGATGCTCTATAAGCTTTCAATAGAAGGTTGAAGATTCTTTCAATCACATAATAGAGGAAGATGCACACAAACTTAGAAAAGCAATAGACTATGATAAACTTCAAAAGATACTGTTGTACCTATTTGCCATGAAAGATCCTAAACCCTAAACTTTAGCAAATCCATCAAAGGCGAGATAGGATATCACTTCAAAAAAACACATAAGACAAAATTAATTTCCTACCATGGTTTTCTTTGCAATAATAGAGTATACTTCTCAATCTCATGACCAAAACAGATAGTACATATCATGCATAACAACCATGATGGAAACCAAAAGATTTATATTGATGTCTTATGAGACATTGAAGGCAACCAAATGACATTGCAGAAATGCACAAGTGAATGTTCTAAGTGATGTCTATCTAGACATCAATACCAAGTATCATGAAGATGTTTTGTTAAACGTAGTAGAAGTGATTGAGAATATCACATAAGACAACTTCTAAGCTTATCATTGCTTTAATTTGGCTAAAAGGATAATACTTTGGAAAAAAATATAACTGCAAATATGATTGCTAGTTATATTTTGGCCTTGTACTTTACAAATACATAATATGCATATATTGGTAACACCAAAATACTTCATAGGGAATGAGAAGAAATATGTTTGGGGAATACACTATCATATTTGCTAATCATATTTTTTTTGTTTTAGTCGTATTTTATAATCATAATTCTATAATAGTCACATTTTTCTTTTTAGGACATTTGGGTGGGTAATATGTTTGGAGAGCACTAAGTCACATTTTGCAATATTATTTTTAGTTCATTCACATTTTCGTCGTTTTGCAATCATATTTTTGCATTAGTAATATTTTGTTGTGACATTTCTTTAGTAGTTATTTTTATTATTTAGAGAGAGACTAAGGAAAAGGTGGACAATCTAAAATAGATTTCTTATACTTTGGTTGTAAGGGCCATTCCTTAGATTAAGATGTGACTTTTGCCTAATCCCTAATAAAAAAAATTATTTTTTGTTGTATGATTTGTCTATCAAAGAATTGGTGTTCAATAATTTGGGACCGCACTAATTTATATTTTAATTAACATATTTAAAATCTTCACAAGATTTAGAAAGGAAGTAGAGAGGAATAAAGTAGTTAACAATAGGGGACAATCGAATTTTTTTTTAAGATTTAGGGGGAAATTAGAGAGAAATAAAAGTCTAAGAATAAATTTGAGCATTAAGGCAAGACCAAACCTAAGAACCCAAGCTGCAAACCAAACCTAACTTGATTTACAATTGGAACTTGCCATGAGGTAGGATGATTATGTTGATTGATTGTAATGCCTAATACAAATTGAGAGCTAATTAGATTGGTTGATACAAAATGAAATCTAATGTTTTTAAACTAATGATGTATATTGAAGGTTGTGGAGTTTAGAAAAAACACTTGAAGCCTGAAAAAATTCTAGCCTAAAGAAGAGAAAAAGGAGTGTGAGAAAAATTCATATCTAAGTGGTCATGGAGCAAGAGTAAGGGAGGAGTGCAATTTGTGTTGAGAGTCTAAGTGTTTGAAGCAACATTATTTTTTTTGGTGTTGTGAAGCCAGATTGCATCTATTTGAAAAACCTAGCAAACTCCTAATAACAATTTGGGAACAAAAAAAGGTAGCGTTCACCATGTTTTCAGCTAAGCGTGACCTACTGGAGCCAGGTCTACGCTTGTCAGGTCTTGACGTTAGGTTTTCATCGCCAACTTTTCATTCTCTTTGCGCCCACGTTTTTCTAAATTATCACCACTACACTCTACTCTTGTGCTCCGGCTACTCTGCTTTGAATCCCTGTGTCGCCACTCTGTAGGAGCACGGAAACTCAAACTAGATAGAATTAGTCTAGATTAGGATTAGATAGACTTACAATTTTTATTTTTTTGGTAACTCATAGAGATTTTTGCTACCTTAAGACTATTGTAGAAATATTTGGTTTCTACATTTTTAGAATCATTACTAGTGTTACGGAAACAGATCCAATATGGATCCAAGATCTGAGAAAGTATCGAATTTTTGAAACCTACGTTCTAGGCTTCTGGTCTAAAGAACTAGGGTACCATTAGGGGAACGGTTTTCTACCCATTCTCTACCAAGGATTGTCGGCCGTACACCGGGTATTTAAATCCACCGCCACTTTTCTTTTTCTCCCTTTTTGGTTACTAAACCTTGTGAACGTATAGTTGAGAGAAAGAGTGGTGAGTTAGCGACTGGAATAAGGAGAGGACGAAAAGGTTGGTGCCGTTTGCACCGGATTAGGTTGTTAGTAATTTATGGCGGCAGTTGGCGATCCAACTTTGTGAAAGTCAATAGTAGTAGTCAGGAAGGTTTGTTCGGTCATTCCTTCCGATCTGGCCCACCGAGTGCAGCTAGAAGGGGACCTCATGTATATTGGGTGTGTCGGATTGTTAGATAGGTTGTGGAGTATGAAGAACAAAGAGATGATCCAGAAACTTATTTACGGAGTTCTGAACCAGTATGAGTTGATAGTGAGAGGTTGACCCGTAGCTTGGACGGAAGACATCTAGGCGAATGTCTATTCATTTAAGAAAAATGGGCTCGGACTAGTTGGAAGAGTGGACAAGTACGTGACTAGAAAGTTCCGGAGTCAAGCTCATGCAAAGGAGGGTTTACCATTAATGACTGCAAGAACAAGAAGCATAGACAGGTACTGGACTTTCTCATTCCAATCTTGTATCTGGAGAAGCCTACTCGGATTACGGTCACGGTAGCCAACACCATCTCCAGGGCTTTAGAAGACCGGATTGTCTATAGGGGGAAAGTGATTCAGAAAGTAGTGGGCAAACTAACAAATCACGTGACCCAAGCTAAAACACAACCCTATCACCCCTTATGTGTTCCACTTCTATCACCACAAGGAGGTCTTGAGTGCCGAGGAGATGATTCAATATAACATTGGAGTCAAGATCGTGAAGTATGGCTTGACGAATGAATTGGAAAAGGAAGAGAAGGAATCTGAAGAAGAAAGGCAACTGGAAGAAGAAGAAACAGTGGATCGAAAATGAAGGAAGTCGATGGATCCGGTTATACGAGGGAAGGCACCAACACTGGATAGAGAGGAGCCGATTCCGGATCCGGAACATCTTGAAGACTTAGATTTCTTTGAAGCCAAAATCCAATAGATGTAATAGGCCAAACAAATGTATGGTGACTTGGAGGATCATGTGTTCTTTATTGTGAGTGAATTCAAGGTGGAGTTAGACCAAATTTTGGAGGAGATCTAGAAACGTTCAAATCTGAAAGAGTTCCAATAAAAAGAGGAACAAATCTAAAAGTTAGAGGAGGAAAGGGATAGCCTCAAGTACCAACTGGAGTGGACGGAAGGGGAGTTGAACGCAACGAGATGGAAGGAGAAAGAGGCTCTTTGACTCATCCACGACCTTAAAGAAATCGTCATGGTTCTGGAGCATACAGTGATCAGAGCTGACCTCTACACCGCCTAGTTGGAAAAAGGACACATGACCAGATCAAGGATGGTAAAGATCCTGGTCAATTTTGAAGTGCGGATGGGGATTGTTTTGAAGGACATGTGCAAGTTGTTGGGATATCTGGATCTAGAACATGCCATCAACTTAGAAGGGTTTCCGGAAGTCCCTAGGAGCATATTTCGGGATACTCTGGTTTGATAGACTCCGATCCGGCAAGCTTCTAGTGGTCCAATTTAGCCTCAATCGAAAGGGTTGAAGTCTATCTTCACTCCAATTGCAGATCCATTAGGTAGTCATGTGCGAGCTCCAACAGGACCAACGGTACCTGAGTTGAAGAAAGAGGCAAGTAAAAAGTTCGTTCCAACAAAGCAAGGAGTTTTTGTCCCAATTCTTCTACCACCTAAGAGAATCATGACCAGAAAGTTCGCGGTACCCAGATTGATTTTTCGCAACAACCTCAACGCACAAATTGGAATGATGATGAATCCGACCCGATCTCATCTAGAAGACTTCTCGCATATGCAATAGTCAACATTAAAGCAGGATCATGCTAAGATTGAGTTGAGTGAGTCGCCCCAAGCCAAAGATTTGGAGATTCAGGAGATTCAAGAATCGAAAGAGGAGGTATTGAAATCTGGATCCGAGGAAGAGACGGAATTTGAAGACTCACCTTTGGAAACTCCACGGAAACCCTAGACTCAGTTGTTAGCAAAGAAGACATTGATGAAGGCTTTGGTAAAGACTCCGAGTAGCCAAAGTGGAAGCAATACAAAGAAAGCACAATGGGATAGATAGATAGTTGGTAGGCTAGGGTTGACATGACGTCCGAGACGTCCGGACACGGAAGCTGTGTCCGCAGCGTCCGCTAACATTCGCGTCCGCCTGTCCCCCGTCCGCCCGGTTACGACTGTCCGATCGACACGCGGACTGATGTGTTCTGTACGATCTGGGCGTCCGCCTCGGGCCGTTCGCCCCACCCGTCCGCCTTCCGACGGCAGGAGGGACACTGCGTCTGCTAGCATCTGTGCGTCCGGACGTCCGAAAAACAAACACTATTTTGGGGCGGACATTGAGATTCGTCAACCCTGTGGTAGGCAGTTAGGTAGGATTTTCATTCCAGAACGGGACTTCCAAGCATATGCCTGGATTCCAAATTTTTAGGGGTTCTGAATTTTTAGGGCTAGTTAGTCTATGAACTTTCCAGATATTCTAGGGTGTTCATTGCATAATTATCTTGATTTTCGGGGTGTCTTTTTGGCTTTTTAGGCATTGATTTTGGTTTTGGTTTTTAAGGGTAGGCAAGTTTATTGCCTTCTCATTCCATCCTAGTGATTAATCCATTATATTCCATTTCCTTCTGTAATCTAAACCACCTAGTAGACATTCTAGCTCCAACTATGTGTCCAAATTGTGTTAATTTATTATTTGGAGTGTTGAGATGTGAGAAGGATGGGTGAAGAAGAATCTGAATTTTGGGGTAATTGGATTGGATTGGATTGAGGGAGTATTATTGTAATGGTATTAGATTTGTGACTATGGAGCTGTGCGTGGTGCCTTTGAACTATTGGAATGGTAATCCGGTTATACTGAAGAGTGGTGTGACTGCAGATCGGGAATTGAAAACGATTCCGTGCAAAGTTTAGCGACCGCCAACAAAAATTTCTACTCACTGGAAGGTCTGCCAACCTTAGAATCTGTCTTACATCTAGAAAGACTACCCCCTTGTCAATTCCGAATGCTTGAGATCTATCGTTGTAGTAAGGAGGAGTGAATGCAATCCTGAGTGACCTACATTCCAGATTGGCCATTTAGAACGTTGTGATGATCTGAATCTTTGTTCCGTGCTGCAACACATTGATTACTTGGATGTTTGTTTGTTTTTGTCAATCTAGTAAGTAGAAAGAGACCAGATTGGTGAAGTCCCTACCCCTCAAAAGATCAACAACAGATCTTTTGAGAGTAAAACAGAAGAATTGAAAACTAGTGTTTTGAAAAGACGTAATCGGAAACCAAATGATAACGGATCTAGATAGCAAATAGAATCCGGAAAAGGAGAGGAAGAAAGTAGTTGGAAGAGGAGAAAACAATCATCCAGATATTGAAGTTTGGAAGAACATCTAGAATTCCCTGGGACAATAATCCATGTCATCATACCATGTTTTCATGTATAAAGATACTTACACCTAGATTGTACGTATGCCTAGATTGCGCATAGGTTGGCGCCTGTCAGGTCTTGACATTAGGTTTTCGTTGCCAACTTTTCATCTTCCTTGCATCCACATTTTTCCAAATTATTGCCACTACGCTCTACTCTTATGCTCCAACTACTTTGCTTTGAATCCCTGTGTTGCCGCTCGTTCTTTAATTTTGAGTATTTATGGAACTAGAGATCACTAAAGCCTCATGATTGTGCATGATGTTTTCATGAGAAGTTGCAATTTTGTAGAGTTCTCTAGGGGAGGAGTTATAGGGAAGCTATTGTATTTACTAGGGTTTTATCGCCAAGGTTTCGGTCATAGGGTGTACGCTAGTGAAGTTCATCTCCACCACTCAAAATTTCAATGCTATTCATTGATTGTTGTTCTTAGTGGATGTGGTTTGTAGAAATGGCATCCTCGCATATTCATGCACATTGTGTTGGGCATATGCAGATTAAATTGGTTGCCGGTTGTTGTTTTTTCCCAAGCCTCTTTCGTTATTTTCACTTAGCTCTAGAAATTGTGGCACTATTCATTGTATTTGCATTTGTCATTTGTTTTTCTCCATGTGCACCCAGAAATCTGCTACAAGCACTTATAATTGTGTTCCATGGAGTCTGTTGGTGAGGATCGTGGTCAAGATGCGGTTGCTAAAGCAATGCATGTTGGTTCCATCGCCTTGGTTGCATAAAAAAGGCTAAGAAGGTTGCAAAAGAGGCAATGGACTTGGCGCACAAGGAATTGAAATGAAAAAGTAAAGTCATAGAAGAATGCAAGGTTCGGGCGAGGAAGAAGACTGTGACATCATACTTCCAGTCTTCACGGGGAAGAGGTGTGAGGTAGCTTCTTTCACTTGTCTTTGACGGATCAATGCCTGAAGTGCCAAGAATATAGCCGAATTCACAAGAAGAGTATCCAAGTGACAACAACGACAAGCACTTGATTGGTAGCATGCCAACTATGGCAATCACTCTTGGTTCGTCATCTAGTTTTGGAGATATTATTGTCTTGAGCGCAAAGTCGCCGCTCATAACCGTTTTCGAGAAATCTAAAGAACTTGACAACTCCAATTTGTTTGAAGTTCCAAACGATGTGGAAGGGTCCAGTGACGATTTCGACTTCTAGTCTCCCTCCTCGAAAGAAGGTGGCCCAAATTGTAGCAAGTCCTACAGTTCTTGATCAAAGGCACAACAACACTATGATCGGCACCACAAGGTTCAAACTCTCTAGGCTATGAAGTTACCTTGGGTGGAGGGGATCATGGCCACAAACAATATCCTTCACATGGTGCGTTGCAAAGTGTGTAGTACCATTGACAAAAAACCTTGTGTGATGGCTTTGAAGTTTGACACTTTTTTTAAGCATGATGGGAAGAGGACGGCAAAGAAGGATTTGCTGCAATTCAAAGTGAAGGCAAGAAAACAGTACATCGCCACCTAGTGCAAACATCAAAGGAATTTACAATTGTATTCAACAAAGCCCCCAACTACAATCTTGGAGCAAATGAATCACTGCACGACGTTGGAAGCTAGTAAAAAGAAGGTCCAATTCGCCACCTTATTCCAAGTTCTTTCAAATGGTTGTCCTATGTTAGAGTTTGAGTCTTGTGTAGCATTATACAAATTGCTTAGTATCCCTGATATGCCATTTGCACATTGGTGCGATACTTCTGAGTGGATCATGGTGGGTTACATGTACAAGTAGGTTGTTTAGGAGACTACGAGGCTTATATAGTCTACAAGATATGTGGCCGTTAGTATTGATGAAGTCACTGTTGTAGATAACAATAGTTTTTTTTATCTATGCATGCTTACATTGTACAAGATTGGGTAAGAGTCCTGTTTCTCGGTTTCTGATTTCCTTGTAGCAAGTTGAATGTTCTTTCGATGTTGAAAACTTGACTAAATTGATAGTAGCAACAATCTAGTCGAGGGAGGGTTCAATGCCAAGTCTGTAGCCAAGAAAGTCATTAGTTTTGGTGCTAATGGTATCTCCGTTCTCCAAGGCACGCGATCAGGGGTCACACAGTAGATCAAAGAGAAACACGCCCCATTTCTAATTGGGATGCACTACGTTGCCCACCCTTGCAACCTAGCATTCAAAACATTGTCCAATTTGGGCATTTTCGAGGACATTGAAAAATTGCTATTGGTGGCTTACTCTTACTTCTGTAAGAGTCCAAAGCGGTACTCTAAGTTCAAGCAATTGGCCAAATTGACTCAAACCAAAGGATTGAAAATGCTGTAAAATGTTCAAACACGTTGGATTAGTTTGATTGAGCCGTTGCGACGCCTCCTATCTAAATATTGGACCTTGATTTATAAGATGACTGTTGATCTCCATGAAAATGTGAAGGCAGAGGTTTGTTTCCCTTTCACTATTCTTGTATTTTTTGCACTTATGATGCTCCTTCTTCTTTGAGGTTTCGGATATGGTTTGTAGTGGCAATAATTGTTTTCATAGTTTTAGAGGACACAATGAACTTGTTTCCTTCTGTTTTTAATTTTGTAGTACTACAATTGAACTTCACATTCGTCTTCCCGTAGCTTATGCGGAAACTTTTTTTGAACTGTTTCGAAGTTCCTCTATGAACTTTGCCACCAACTTGCATCAATGAACTAAGGTAAACCTACCTATGACAGGCAGAATGGCTGATCTGTACTATTGCCATTGACAAAAAAAATCTGATTTTTTTTTGTACAAAGACAAATGTGAGAAATGAAGGAAGCAACTAGAATTTTATTTTTTTGAAAAAATATGAATTTTTTGTGAATTTTCGAAGTTTGTTGTCCAGTTTGCCCAAAAAAGTCTGTAGACTACCCCAAATCAACAGAAAAGTGTTTCCATGATGGTCATCTCACCACCCAAAGCAGTCATAACATTCTTTAACATGGTTACAAGATTTCCTAACATGGATATGACATAAAGAAATTAAAAAATAACTTTTTACTAACAATTTACACTAGAAAGGTATCAATGTTCTATCACAGTTATTAATAACTCCATAACCATATTCCAAGGCTTTGATGACAACTAAAAATCAACCTAATGTAGTCTTAATTCTATTTTTAAGAAAAAGTTTCTCATGGGTTGATGGAAGACTGTAATGGGGGAGTTCCCTAGGTGCCTGTCATGGGTGATTTGCCTGTCATAGGCAGGTTTATCTTATTTGTAGTTGCTTTGAGAGCTTCCGTGAATTTGTTGTACCAATGTTCTCTCTAAACTTATAATCATTTGTGAACTTTATCAGTGCATGTTCCTAACTTGAATGGTTGAGTTGATGTGCACAAGCTTGTTTGCAACTGTTGCTAGACCCATTCACGATGCTTGGGATGTGTACGCTTTTACCATTGCTAGAGTCAATTGACATGCTTGTGAACTTTGCCTAGAAACGCAAGGTGTACATATGTGATTTTGTAGCCGCAATTAAAGTTTGTCAAGGCAATTTCTATCGAATGTATGAAGATAAAGGCATGTCGTATAGCTCTGATGAATTCTAAAGCTTTAACAATCTCTTGGATTGTAGCCATGAGCAGATCCATATGAAGTGGATTACAAACTTGAATGACAACTCTACAGTTTTGGTCTTCATCTACCACTATGAGCAAATCCATGCAAAACATAAGGGAGGGCCAATGGATCATGTAGTGTGGTCCAATTTGCTTTCTAGAATAAAGGCCAAATGCTCAAGTAAGTTATTTGTACTTTGTTTAGTTCCTTCTCTTGAATTTATTCATTTAATTAGTTTGAAATCATAGCAAAGTTCATTCAGTTACTTGAAGTTTGTAGTTTAGTTTGTGCATAGAATTTGACTAAGTTCATTGAAAGGAAATTTAGTATATTCAATGAAGCTCAAAGGCACAAGTAATTTCTCAAAATTATGCATGAGAACTAGGTTGCCCGAACTTTATGAAGTCAGTGTGGTTGTAATTAGGAAGTGTGTTTCTGCAGTATAGTAATGTAAGTTTTGAAATGTTAACATTCTGCGCTTGCAAGGTTTCAGAGGCTTCTCTTCATTTTCCATGTTTGGTAAACCAGTCTAGCATGATGTCCAACATATTCACCATAGCTCTACGGTGATTTGCTTCTATACTAACTAGTAATCTATATTCATGGCCTAAACAGGTGCAGCGAAAATGTTGATCGAAGAACTTGAATCTTGTTTTCCTGCTCACCATGTCATGAATGCATTTGGCATTCTATATCCACAGTACTGATGTCAGTCAAATGTTGAAGAGGCCTTCAACAAACACTTGAGGACTCTCATGGACACTTACAACCATGGTAAAATCCTTGGAGAAGGTGACAAAAAATTATTCATCCATCCATTGATTGATCGTGATGCCATCATGTTACAATGTAGCTTGTTTAAAACCTGCATGAAGTTGAATTCTTGTGAAGCCATGCTACCTCCATACAAAGTGAATCCTTTGACCAAAGTCTAGCATATCCTAGATAGAAACAACAATTTGACAAACAGTTTGGATGAGTTCTTGAAGCTTGCTGAAATGGCACTAGTACATGTTTTGGGCTCTGTGGAGGACGAGCGCTTGTTTTCCAATATAGGATTCTTCAAGTCTAAACTTCACAACAATGTAGGGAGCACTTGTAGGTAGTTGTGAGCATGTATTCACAGCGAATTTTTACACTTGAAAACTTCCCTTACCAAAAGGTTTTCAATGAATGGTTCATGGCTGGAGGGAGAGGTAGGTATCTAATAAGAAACTAGTTAGCATTGGGACAGATGCATGAGGCACTTAGTAGCAGGCTATGTTATAGTTTGTAGAAGGTAGTTTGGTGCAAAGCAATAGTCTACATGACCAATTCAGTAGGTAGATTGGTGTTTTAGTCTCATGTAGGTAAGATTTATCTTGCCTTCAAATCCAATTTTGTATTTTTCTTATGTGAATCTTGTTCATATTAAGGAGGGAAGTGATGTTCTTAATTGTTTATCACACTTTGTGAAGTTGCTTGTGCCTTATTTGTAGGTGTGTGCTTTCCTACAGGTAGTGTCTAAAGTCATAAGTTCTATATTAGTTTTGGTTGTTCATTTCCATATCTTTATGTCATTGTGTGTTGCATTTGTAATGTATAGGCTTTTGCGATTCTAAAAGGTCTACCTGTTGTTTTGTTTGGCTTATTCTATTCTCTTTGTGTAAACCTCTTGCTAATTTTGTTTTAGGTAGGAGGTTTCTCACTTTGGCATCGGAGGGGGTTTGGGGTGGTTGCAAGTTATTGTCTTTCATATTTTAGTGAATGTATAGGTTCTTTCCTCCACATACCCACTATTTCTAGTTTCTAGTGGTTTGCCTCATCCAATGACGTGCTGAAGTAATTGAAAATGTAGTTGTCAAAACTATATATTAATTTCACCAATGGAAAGTAACTAACTGCAAAGTCCAATATTGCACCCCAATGCCAAAAAAAATATGTTGTGAAAAAAACACATGATATTCCAAAAAATATGTTAGTCATTGCCTTCCCTATTTTTTTGACGTTGGCATGAGAGGGGTGTTTAGGTGGGTGCAAGTCTAGTTCATTGCAAAAGGAATTGTTACATTTCTTAATTCTTACATTACATCCTGAAATAAATTTGAGTTCGCCAAATTCTTCCCTGCATCCTGAACACAATTTGCCAACAAAACCCTCTGCCAAAATTTTAAGTTCACTTGAAAAGTGTTTGCTTAAGCATTATGTTTGCCAAAGTAAATGAAGTGCCTAATATAAAATCGCCAAATACTTCTTCAATGAATTTTCGGGATCACGAATTTAAAACTCCCCCAAAGTAGAAGTCGCCACATGAACGTCAACCAAAAATTCAATATCACCTTTTCATCCATTCCCCAAAACTGAAAAAAAAATATTGGTTTGAAGTAGAAGTATTGGTTCCAAGTTGATACTCGAAGCTTTGGGCATAGTTAGGAGATTAATTTGACCTCCTTTATAGAGGTTTGACTATGTATTAAACAAAGATTATTGATTATAATACGCATAGTTGACCAAATGAAGCTTTAAAGGCTTAAGTATACACTTAGTTAGCACTTATGAGGTTTATGTCATTACAATCGTTTGATCGCTAGAATAATTAGAAATTAATTAGTAGAAATAGAAGTCAAAGATTGTAACTCTAAAATATTCCAAAATATAGAAGAAAAAAATTACAGAAAATCATTTGGAGAAAGTCAAGGGAGGGAGTAGGAAGAAATTGGTCAAAAAAAAAGAATTAGATTATACAATAGATAGAATTTATACACCTTATTGTAAAAATTGTTATTTAAATTGTATACAAAGACACAAAAAATGCAACAATAGTGAATGAAGGCGGGCCTCATGATACAATTACCATATGTGTGTTGGAGAATGGAGGTGTGGTAGAAATAGATTCAAAGGCATGTCCTTAAATTTGGCACTGAAAAATGATAGTTATGTTTTTGGTTATGTTAGAAATTAGAGGGTTAAATCAAACCTCTAAGATTTTACTAAAATCCAATTTTGAATTCAAGATCACTTAGGTAATTTTTAGAGGTTTCTAGTAACATTTATACTTTAAAGAATAGATAAAATTTAAGGAAGATAGTGTATGATGAAATTGGATAGTCAAAAGTATTAGTTTTGGATTAAAAAAATACCAAAATTCATGCAATTCAAAATTAGAAAGGAAAGGTGACATTTATAATCCAATTTTGAAAGTAAAAATTAATTTAGTTTTATAGGCTAAAAAATGATGAATGAAGTTTTGAAGGATGAATTAGATACAAAATTTCATCCAACCATAATTTTTTCTAAAAATATTCCATTATAAAGATATTTATTATTTTAGAATAGGCATGCAATGCTCTACAACTCAAGCTAATAAAAAGTTTGAATTTTTCAATTTGAATTTGGAGGTCTAGAGTTTTGGCCTAGATTGACCAAAAGCTCCTACTTCTATGATTTTTCTTAATTTTAGTTAAGATGTGAACCACTTATAGTTTATCATTAGAAAAAACTAGCTCATTGCTTAGAATGCCAATTGAATAGCATTTAAATATTCAACTTAGGATTCAAAGCCCAACAACGAAGAACTTGGTTGTACATCAGTATAAGGTTATCTATATTATATATGACTAAAAATTAACAAAACTTTGTCAATTGCTTTGTTAGTGGGAACATCTCAATTTAGACACATGATTGACAGAATTGTATCATTGTTTTGTCACTTTCAATAGAATTTCCATCAACTTCTATTTTTTGGTGTCCACTATTGTGTTGGCTTTTAATATCATTTTCAACAATTTATGTTGTCCTATGTTTTGAAAAACAAGTTCCTTAAACTCTATGTTGACATGCATAGGAGGAATTTGATAATTGACATGGAAAACTTATAAGCATGTATTTGGACCTTCTTATCATATTCCAATTAGCATTCAAAATTTTTTTATTCTACTAGTTGTGCCAAAACCACTTCCAAACACACAATCTTGCAAAGCACAATTGAAAAAATGATTTTCATAGAAGCCAATAGAAGAATTAGAAAAAATACGCACATACTTTGTATCAAGATTTAGAATTAAACAAGGACTTTCAACATTGAAAATGCATACATGCATTTAAAGTCTGTAACTCACTAATTGAAAAGAACCAAAAATATATTGTATTTCAAGTAAGATTTCAAGTATTTCATGTACTTCAAGTATATCAAGTAAAATAGTTTTGGTTGAAACACTTGTATTTCAAGTATTTCATGTAAAACTTTACTAAAAAAACTCCTTAAAGATCATTATTCATAATCTTATGTGTAGGACTATACTTAAAAACTCACTTAAAATATCTTTTTCTCTTGTAGTATTTAGATATGAGAAAAAAACAGAAATGAAGAAGTCCCCAAAATACATACTTTAGCCAATTGAGGAAAAAAATAGTCATCTATATCAATTTTTATTTAAAAATTGGTGGCTCTCCATTTGTTTCCATGATATAGACCAAGACCAAAGAAACCATGCAAAAAACCTCACTCATTGACACACCAAAAATCAATGGAAGCAAGAAGCCCAACTTGGTATATGCATTACATGTTGTAAACACCTTGTGTGGACATTCCACATGAACCAACAACTCACATATGAAATCCTCATATAGCTACAAATTGAAAAAAAACAAACAAAACATTGATGTTATGTTGAATGTTTTTGTTGACATAAAAACATGGGTTTGTTGCATTGAAAATCACCTAAAATGTGTTAAAATAAATTAAGACTCATCACATAAAACATGGATTTCTTATAGTGACATCAACCAAAAAAAATATTACTCATGAGGTTCATAATCCATATCAATAGAAAATATGATTTATGTGAATCATAGTCTACATCAATAGAGAGTATGAATCACGAGGGTCATATTCCACATTGACAAAAAATATGACTTACAAGTCACTTTCTACATTAGCAGAGAATATGACTTACAAGTGTCATATTCTACATCAAAAAATATGACTACACTAAATCATGTGCCACATAAGATTTTTTTTTTTTGCCTAGGCAACTCAAGAAAAATTCAAGCCTCCAAGGATAGTCAACACATACCACATTGGTAAAATATGGCTAATTATACACCCTCCTCAATCCACATGATTGCAAATATGACTCATTGAAAATATGTCTAGTTAGTAATGACTAGACCTAGTCATATTATGCACCATCTACAATGATTTTTGCTAGAATCATATTTTGAGATTTTACTACTCAATATAGTCATGTTTTTCATAAAACATCCATTTTTTGTATTGATTCTACATCATCTTCAACATAGACAGGTTCTTTTCTCATATTACATTTAAAAAAAAATTAGGTAGCCTATTATTTGGCTAGGTTTCATTGGAAGCATGGTCTTATAATTTGTAGAAGCCAGATGGAACACAAAAGGTTGTTCCTAGGCATGACCAACGTCTTCCATTGATACAGATTCATAAAGAATAGGATCATTTTGGAGTACAACATACATATTCAATGTTACATAGTCTCCATTGGTGAATGGGTGTGCAATAAGAAGTAGAAACCTATATGGAGAGGTATGAGATGCGGTTAGATTAAGCTTCTACACTTTGACCTCCTAACTATATACAACCTTTATCAATCACGGGTTTAGGCTATAAGTAAAGTTTTAACTTTGTTGAGCCATCGATGATCACACTACAAGGTTGCAATTAAATATTTATAATGGTAAAGCATTTCAACAAATAGATTGAGCTAGTGACATTACTACAAAATTCTATGAAGTTAGCAACTATCGCATTTTTAAATTGTATGTTGGTTAGATTTGGAACTCTTGTAGAAGTGTTGATAGACCAAGAAAATAATTTTTTTGGCTCTTTTAAAGAGCTATGTACAAAATCTTTTATTGATTGTTGTACAACATCTAGAGACTATCTTGAGGTAAATGGATTGCCAAAGAGAGTGATCTAAATAGTCAAGCACAATTTGCACAAGTACAAATTGTTGGCAAGAATCTATAGAGATTAGAAATTGATTTTTCTTGAGATAGCAATGGCATATCAATTTAGTCAACAAGCATTTCTTGCGTCTTATAACCCTTATCACATATTGTGTGTTAGGGAGCCCATATTACCATCAAAATTGAGAGAGAAATTGAATCCAATAATAAACTAAGATGACCTTAGAATTTAGACAAAGGTAAGATAAAATCAAATTGAGTATTTTTAGAGGGCTATGCCAATGTCTATGGAGAACTTGGCAATCAAATAACATAGAGATACTTTGAATTATACTTGCATTAGAAGTGGTGCATATGGACTTCAACTTTGAAGATTCAAGGTTGGTAATTATATGTATTTATAATATGAGTCACCATTAACTTTAGATGTTTGGGTAGGAAGCCCCATTTTGAGGGTAGTGGCCTCTTATCAAGTGGATTTCTTCTTGTAAAGGATAAAGATGGATAAGAATGCAAGAGAATAAAAATAAAATTGCCCTTTTTGTCACTTAAAAATTGAAGGGGATGTATTTTTAGTGTTGGCAGTGATTCCATTTGGATATAGATGTTTTGTATGTGGAGACAAAAAAAAAGGTGTAACAATTATGGTTTTATACAATTTGTGTCAACAAGTTTGGCATATGGTATAACTTCAACCACCATTAGTCAATCTTCCTAAGGGAAGCTAAGCTTGTCTACATTGTAGAAAATGATCAGTTGATGCTACTTCTTCAAATAGTTATTGATGATTTTTCTTTTGGATGGAAAATGTGTTCATTTTCATCATTTCTATTGTAATAAGAAGAATGGTTTTTAATATTAGGGTTAAAATTAAATTTTTACAGATTTCAACTACGTATTGGAAACAATTGAAGATGGAACTCAAATGCACGCAAATTACCCTTCATTTCACTTATGACTTGGTTCAAGTAGCCAATAGATGTATCTAATCATATGTCTTATGCATTGTGTCACTTATATAGTGAATATAGTGGACATTATCTAGGTTTAACTCCTAAACACCCAAATTGCATTTTTTGGCAACATAGAAATTTTGGGCAGCTCACCACAAATGGAGTGTTTATTTATTTTTTGGTGAAATTTTCACGCAACATGTGCCCATGGAGTAGCTTTAAGGCCCAACAATTTTCATAACTTTTGACTACATGGTTAAGAAGTTATTGTATGATATGTACTTTTCTATACTCAATGGGCAACCGGGCAACAAAAAAAACTTCTTTACAAAATACTTTTAAAAAAAATTAAAATTTGAAATTGGTTCTCTAGATTTATTATATACTTGGAAAGCTTTGAATCATTACATTTTGATCAAAGAGTCAAAAGTTATGAGGAGTTTTAGTTTGTAGGAGTTTGCAGGTTGTTATTGAATCTCTACTCTAAAACAAACTTTGAAGTCCTTTATTTAACTCAATTTTCAATATTTTGGGAAAAAAATAAAAATATTGGATGTAGATTGTTTATTAAAACATTAAAACCATTGGGATTGGCATTTTTCAATTTCATAAACAAATTGTTAATAATTTAGTATTTTGAATCATTCTCTACTCCTTTCTACTTACTATTTTTTTCCTATATATTGTACAATTCCAAATGATCTGAAATTTTTCAAGCATGTAGCCAAATTGATTTGAAAAATGAATCCAAAGAGTAACCACCACTTTAGACATTTTTTTACATAAATGTGACCTTCTAAAGTGCAGCTGCCCGGATTTGCGCAGGGCCAAAAAAAAGAAATTTGTCACTTTAGATGCTAATATCTTACAACCTACACGGTGGAAATTTCTGAATTTTTCTGACATATTCTAAAACAAGTTTACTATAAGTTCCTACAGTTACATGTGTCTAAAAATGTTTTTCATTTAAAATTTGGTACTTGTATTAGAAATGGCAGTTTTGGAGTGTTTTTGGTGAAAACATAGTCTCCGACCTTTAGTGGTTAAGGAACTTTAATGTTCTTTGCTAGTTGAGTTGTGAGGGTGTTGTACTCAACTAAATGAGCAATTGGATGATTCTACATTTATGTCATATTATTGTATGTATTTGCCTCTCTCTCTCTCTTACTTAATAGCGCCTGATTCTAACCTTTGTGGAGACATGTATTGACCATTGGAGGAATGAACTAGTATTAGAGACTATTTGGAGTGTAAACAAGAATATTTTGGGTTGCTTTGAGGTGGTTGTAATTCAATCATAGTTGCTTATGAGTATTTTGTCTCCGGCCTTATAAGAAATGAGGCACAATCAAATTCTTTATGTTTCAATCTTCAAATCTTAAGTAGGTGTCGAAATGTCATCCAATTGACCTTCCAATCAATGAACAAGTGTTTTACCATGCTAAATCCTAAACGGTCCAAATGTCAATTTGAAATAAAGTAACCTTCAAAAGTTAGTAGTTTTGGTCAATTTTGGCTAATAGGGCCAAAACTCTAGATCTTCAAAAAAATGAATCAAGTCTAAATTATAAGTATCTTAAATTTTAGAATATTGCATGCCCTTTCTAAAATGATAAGACACACTTTAATTAGACTTTGCTATAGTAAATTATATGGGGACAAAATTTTATTTCTAAATTGTTCTAACAATTTTCATCCATTTATTTCTCCTAACTTGTTGGTTTAAATTCACCTCTACTTTTGGATTTTAGCTTAACCTTAAAAGGCCCTTGGGTCCTTGCATACAACTTGTATTTAGCCTTATAACTCTTCAATTGTGGTTTAATATATCAATTGTAATACATTGTTTTATATGTTCTATCATGGTCATTAATTTCCTTTGAACTAAAAAATATTTGGTAAATGTTTATTAAGCCAATTACCACCAAATACAAAATATACTACCATACTTTATTAGCAACTTTGGCACTTGAATGCCGAATAATTAATTAAAGTTCAAAAATAAGGTTTGGCACTTTAAAATGTAATTTTTAAGAATTGGGCACTTAAGTCTAAATAAGAAATTATATTTGGCATCAAACCTATAATATCTTTGATTTTCACAAATATATATGTTGGAATTCATCTAATTAAGTCTAGTACTTACATTGAGCACACATCACATTCATAGCTTTGTAGGCTACTAGAAGGCCAAAATGTGAAGAAGAAAAGATGTTTATACAAGTGGGGTGGTGGGAGGTAAAACAATCCATGTAGGATATGTAGGATTAGTAAGAGCTTAATCTATATTTTGACAATCAGCAATCAAACTCTCATCTTTAAATTATCCCATATCCTTTGAAGATTCATAATAGAGAATGAATTTCATTATAAATATGACCTCTCTACTCTCCAATCATGCTAAGTGTTTAGGTCCTTTTAGGATTAAAATTAATCCTAATTTTTGAGGTTTCAATTTCTCTTGAATTGAATAGATGATTACAACTTTCATTCTAATCTAGACTTGTTTAAGAGTTAAGACCAAACTTCATCATGTTCTATCTTCTTTGATTTTGCTTTATTTTCTAAGTGTAAGATAGTTATGTAATCTTCTAAAGATTTCCTAATCAATTCTAAATTAAAATTGTATCTTAGTTGTCTTCAAAAGATTTGCATTGACCAATGACTACTATTCTAAACTTTTAATTTCAACTTGCTATTTTAGATTTTTAATGATTTTAGATTGTAGAGAATTAAATTAAATTTCTAAAATATTAAAACACTTTAGGTTTGGATTGTCCTATTACATGGATGAAGTTTGACCTTTAATTAGTGATCTAAAACTTCATCCAATGTTTTCTATTAACCTATAGTTCCAAATTTATTTTTTATTTTTTATTTTTATTATGGATTTTAATATAAATTCAAATATCAATTTTGACTTGATTTAGATGACTTCTACTACATTTCATCCAAAACTAATTTTTTTGACAACCAAACTTCATCCATGCAAATCTTTTTCAATTTCTATCTACATTAGAAGACATTTCAAGCAAAGGGAGGATCATTTCAAGCTTATTTCCTTGGCCATTCCTATGGCAATAAAATAAAATGGGTTTGTTAGAATTTTTTTCAAAAAAAAAAGACTTAATTTTTTAAATTAAAATAAAATTGATTTTTTTTTTCAAAAATGACGTGGCACTATCTCGACCATATTGGATTGCGTAGCTAGCAACATTCCCACGCGGTTGAGATAGTTTTCAAAGCTTAAGAACTCATAGTCTTTTCAAGGCTCCAATCTTCTAATGTTTTTAAAGTTGAATATGTTTTTGAAAACCTTTAGAAATTACCAAAGTAATTATAAGTGCAAAGTTGAATTTTTATGGGCTCCTAAAGGTTTGACTTATTTATTTACCTTCTAATCTAATTACTTAAGAAGAAATAAATAGTCAAAGGACAAAGTTAGGTTCATGAATTCCTCCAAATCCAGTGAGACCACAATTCTATCCTCCTCTATAATTATTATGATTGTAGTATAGTATCCATTTGATTACCATCTTCTTGCTGTTTTTAGCTTTGTATACTATTTAATCTCTAAATGCCCAAACTGCATTTTTTGGCAATATAGCAATTTTGGATAGTTCACTATGAATGGAGTTTTTATTTTATTTTATTTGAAATTTTAATACAGCATATGCCCAAGGAATACATTTAAGGCACAAAAATTTCATAACTTTTGACTACATAGTTGAAAAGTCATGGATGACATGTATTTTTCATTGCCTAGCATACAACTTAGGCAAAAAAAAACTTCTTTTAAAAATCATTTATTTAAGAAATTAAAATTTGAAATTGGTTCTCTAGATTTATATATACTTGCCTACTTAGAAGCTTTGAATCATTCCATTTTGATCAAAGAGTCAAAAATTAGGAGTTTTAGTGTGCAAGAGGTTGTGGGTTGTTATTGAATCTCTACTCTAAGACAAACTTCAAAGTCCTTTATGTAACTCAATTTTCAATATTTTTAGAAAAAAATAAAAACATTAGGTGTAAATTTTTTGTTACAAAATTATAGCCATTGGGATTGGCATTTTTCAATTCCATACTTAAATTCTTAACAATTTAGTATTTTGAATCCTTCTTTACTATTGTCTATTTTCTATTTTTTTCCTATATGTTGTACAATTCCAAATGATCTCAAATTTTTCAAGCATATAGCCAAATTGATGTAAAGAATGGATTCAAAGAGTAACCACCATTTGGGACATTTTCTCATACAATTGTGACTTTATGAAGTGTAGCCCAAAAAAGCAAAAAAGGATTTTTGTCACTTCAAATGCTAATATCTTGCAATCTACATGGTGGAAATTTCAGGAAATTTTTGCACATCTTTTCAAACTAGCATAATACAAGATCCTATGATTACATGTGTCTAAAAATGTTTTTTTCTAAAATTTGGTATTTATATTAGAAATAGCAGTTTTAGAGTGTTTTTGGTGAAAATATAGTAAAAATCATTTGGAGGGATAAACAACATTGTTTACAACAAACTATATGAAATTCTAATCTAGGATGCATATCCTTTCATTCTTTTTTCCTAAGGTAGTTGCAAAAAACACTTCATTGTTTTGGGCCAAAAATGCAATTTTTAGCTATAGAATTAGTAGTATTACACAATATTGCCTTCACTATTTGTCAACAATGTGTCAACGAATCTAAGCCTTTGTTTCAAGGCGTCTACAAATCTACACTATTGATTTAATACTATGCAATATTGTAGACTATTGCAAGGTACTACAGAAGTCATTGGGAGCAGAAAATAACAAAAAGGCATATAAAAAACAACTTACCTAAATTGAAATTATTTGTTAAAAATGTGTGTATTAATAAAATATTTTGAAATTATAGCAAAATTAATTTGGAATTACATGTATTTTTGCTTTAATAATGATCAAAAATCCACTTTTTTATAATTAGGTCAAAGTTAGTGATGTATTTTGCTAACTATTTTTTTTATTATGCATCTAAATTGATTACATCATGTGTTTAATTTTTTTTTTAAATTGAATTTTTTCACAATTTATCTTATATTTTAATGTATACATATTATTTACTTTAATTTCATTGTATTCGTCAATTAAAAAAATGATTTTCACATATTGAGAAATTGCTTTGGATTAATGAAAAGGTATTTTGATGAAGTGTCATATTACATTGTATTGCTAATAGAAAGTGTCATAAACTAAATGTGCAAATGAACACCATGCCTAAAGGCAAATGTACACAAAAATAGGGCAAGAATAAACAACCATCCAATAAATGCATACTAGAACTTCTTTAGAATGCTTCTATTTTAATTTTGAATAGGCCTAGTTTTGCAAAACATTCGAGCAATAAAAGAAACCTTTGATTAAATACTTTGGAAATACCTTTTTCAAATACAAACTATAAAAGTTCGTGAGTGCTTTTATGTCCACCCTTAACATATAAGCAGAACACAACTAGGTTCTTGTGTTTAGGGCAATTTTACTCTATTGAGTTCTTAATGTCCATTTTGCCGTCCAAGTAATCAATCTTTTTTGTCTAATACATAAATGCCCTAATGTTTGTGGAATAAGCCACAAACTTCTATTCTAATTGCAAAACCTAATCCTAATGGCCAAATTACTATAGCTACTATGATTACCTGAAGAAAATTATTTTAACCTAAATTTAACCACAAAAAGTACAAAAAAGGTCATGCTATTTTTAAAAGATAAGATTCAAAATATTTGGACATTTCTATCAAAAGATATGGATTGATGAAGTTTGAACCACTAATTAGCTAACCAAACTTCATTTACTAATTTCTCCTAATCTACAATTGAAAATCTACTTTTTCTTTGACTTTTGGCTTTAGTAAATTTCTACTTCCTAATTTTTTCCTTCTTGTTCCTTATAGATGAAAATTTCTAAGTTTCATTCATTTTAGGTTCTAAATTGTACTTGTCTTTAACTTCTTCATTTTAACTTTAATTTAGGCCTATATTATATTTTTTTGAAAGATCTTGAATTCTTCTTTAGGATTTTAAACTTAAATTATACCTCGACCTAAGTCTAAGTAATATGACTTGCTTCTAAGCCTCATCTTTAATTTATTTTGCTAATGAAAGGAAATAGTTGAAGTCCTCCACTTGTGCCATGGTTCTTTACTTCAATTATTAATTTTTCGTGCTAAATGTTGTCATTGTTTGATTTTGATTTTTTTATAAAATTTCGATCTCTTACATACAATACAATATCTTTTGTCTAATTATGCTATTTTTTTCTGAAAAAAAACTTATTTTAATTTTCCTTTGACTTTGGTGACTATTTTATCCTATTTGGAATTTTTTAATAGTTGACTTTGGTATCAAAGAAAAAGATATATAAGATAAAAGTTTTGGCATGATTTTCATAAACCCCAAATTTCTATTACATTCTAAAACCTAAAAGGTCAAAGCTTTGCCATGGTGGATAACCACTTGAAACTATAAAAAAATTTGGACAAGGTTAGTATACATAACGGCATGTACAATACATTAATACAAAATTAGTACAAAAACCAACCCTATAAACATAACACATGTTAGTGTATACAAAGTTATTACAAAATTCAAATAAAAAATACACTAAAAGCCCCTTTAAATGGCATAGCCAAGGTATGGAGGGGGGACACTTTAGGATTAGTATACAAAATGAAACTAAAATATAACTGCAACAACTATTCAACAAAAATTTGTACACACATACAAAAGTTAGTATAATTTGAAAACACAACTCAAATGAATTAGTAAACTTTGAAGGGACCCCTAAGTTCTTCAAATTTTATAGAAATAGTAACAATTGGAACTAAAAATACTTCAAAAAAAATGCATTACAACTTTGGCCCCCAAATGACCAAAAAGTCCAATTAAATTGACCAATGTGTTAACAAGCCAAAAAACGGCTACAAGGGGTGATAAGGGTAGTTTTGAGAGAAGAATTAGTGTCCTATATTTTTCTAAAGGCATTCACCACTTCTCTTTTTCTACATGATAATCTTATCATTTAGAATTTTCATCCTAAAATCCCATTTTTGACTTTTTATGATGGACCAAAACTCTAACTTTTGGAGAATGACTTCAAACCACAAAATATAGTACACCAATGGATTTAGAAGACCATTTCTAATTTGTACAAACCCTTGACAATTTTTCTATCGCCCAAAACTCATTGAGACTAAACCCCAACTTAAAATGGAAAAGATTGAAAATCCAACTTTTAGAGTTTGACTTTTCAATAAAAATAAATAAAAATAAAAACTAGTCTAGGCTCTTTAGATGGTGCAAGGGAGTAAGGGATGACCTAATTTGGACCTCATTCTAATTTTGTGCACACCCAAGACACTAATCAACTCCACCAAATCTTTAATTTGGTTGGTAATTAGAAGATCTTGCCAGGTTTTGGATCTTCTAACTATCAAAATGTCTTGAAACTTTTTCAAGCATCTTATTAATATAAAAAAGATAGTCTAACTTTTAGTGAGATTTTATTGCACCCATGGTAATTCTTACAAATTTTCTATTGTGAATTTTGGCATTTGACTGTCTAGAAGAGCATCTTCTAACTACCAAAAATATTCGGGAATTTATTGTAGAACCTCTCATAGAATTTCAAAAAAGATGTAAAAACTTATATTCCTACCTTGCACATTTAAAGAAAAAAAAATCAAATTCCACTACCTCTTTTAATTTTTGGTGCATATGGAATTTTTCACACAAAGGAGAATCTTGGCAAACCAATTTTGCCAATAGACTCCAAAAGTAATTTTCACCTAAAACTTCTATATTTAGATTCTAGATGCCTTCCTCTAGTCCATCTTGAATTTTCTTCACTTATAGGCTAATAATTGGAATTTTTATTAATTCACAAAATAAAATAAAAAACTAAAACCTCTGTCACGAAATCAATCAAGGTTTTTAATATAGGTTCCTCAACCAATTTAGCCATGTCCTATCACATGCATGTTTAGGAAACTTAGGCAATTTCTAATAAAATAACTATAATATGTACAATTTCTGAGTTTCTACCCTATTTACATGTGAGATTTGGGTTTAGTTTAGGAAAAATAAGCTATTTAGAGCCAAATGTTATAATAGCACATGACATAGTTATTTTGATTTTACACTCTTTTTTTTCTTAATAATAAACTACACTCAAAGTAAGAAAAAAAACCCAAAACCCCCAATAAGTCCTAAGTGACAACATGGGAGCTTACAAAGTTCCATCTCTTAGCTTTCAAAACACTTCATCCACATCCAAATCAAGACTTGAAGAGAATGAAGAATTCTAGGGGTGGCATAAGTAGAGTTGCTATTTTGTGAGCGTGTGAGCATGAGCTTGTGAGCCTATGAGCATATAATTTTTTAGAGATTCCATCTAAAATTGTAGTCAAAATTTATTATTGTTGGTAAAATTTTAGTACCTATTTCCATGGACCTATTACTATGAGCCTATTACCATGGTCCTTTAGACAACCTTGATGTCCTCCTTATTGGACTTTGCTAGATTTTAACCCCTAAAGGACTAGGGTGCGTTTATTGGCAACATAACTTTTTTGGGCACATGCATGTGAGCAAAGATTTCCGTATTTCTAGCCCAAATTTTAGTAGGTGTAAACAAGGAATATCTTTCATGTGCACAAATTTCAGGACATTTTGAAATATGAGTCAAAAGTTATGGCCTAATATGTAGTTTGTTTCTCAACTTTGGCAGTCCGGGCAGATCTAGAAAAATCACTTTTTTCAAAAATAAAAATTTCAAATTACCTTTCTAAGTTTATATATATAGAAAGCTTTGAATCATTCCATTTTGATTAATGAATCAAAAGTTATGAAGTGTTTTAGTTTGTGGGTAGTTATGGATTCTCTACTCCAAAATAAACTTTGAAATTCTTTATTGAACATAATTTTGAATATTTTTGGAAAAAAAATATAAATAATAGGTGAAGATTGTTTATTACAACATTACAACCATTGGGATTGGCATTTTTCCAATACCATAACTAAATTATTAACTATTTATTGGTTTGATTCATTTTCTATATACTTCTATCTACTTATTAATTTTTTCGTGTATGTTGTACAATTCCAAATGATTTGAAATTTCTCAAGCATATAGCCAACTTGACTTGAAGAATGAATTCAAAGATTTGCAACCATTCTAGACATTTTTTCATACAAATGTGATCTTGTGAAGTGCAACTGCCCGATTTTTTGCAAGGCCAAAAAAAGACTTTATGGCACTTTAAACGCTAATATCTTGCAATCTACAAAGTGGAAATTTCTGAAATTTTTCCCACACCTTTTCAAATTATCATAATACAAGATCCTACAATTGCATGTGTTCAAAAATCTTTTAAATTTTTTGGGGGTATTTGTCCTAAAAATGGCAATTTTAGAGAGTTTTTGGTGAAAACATAGTCAAGGAACTTTAGGGATTAAGAAGAAAAAAATTAGTGATTAATAAGGATTTGTTTGAAATCAATTGAGAATGTTCCATTCAGATTTTGATTTTTATAATCATTCCCCCCTCTTATCGTGCGGGAAAAAAAAAACTTTTTATTTTTTTATTTTTTTGCATAGTAAGACACTCCTCTCGGCACTAAGAGGTACTTCTCGGCGCCAAGAGGGAAATGATTATAAAAACCAAAATCCGAATGGAACATTCTCAATCGATCTCAAACAAATCGTAATTAATCACCAATTTTTTTTCTTCTTAAAATCTACCAAAGTTCAATAAAGAGCACATTAAGATGGCAAGTGCTCAATCTTCTTCTTGGCTCCAAGAGGTCCCAAGCAACAAGAAGTGATTAACCAAATGACCATCTAATTAAAGATGGAAGAATTGGGCTCCCAAAAGGGCCTACAAAAAGGCAATAATCAACTAATCAACACTTTGGTGTAATTCAGCTCATTTTTAACAAAAATAATTCATATCAACTAAACATTTTCTTCCAAAATCTTAACAAGTTCAATTACCAACACATCAAGACAAAAGTATAGGTATCCCTTATTGGCCTCAAGGGGACCCACACTATTACAAGATTGTGATCAACAAAAATGAAATTCAATGCGACTAAGTTCTTTCTACATGTAATGAATTCCTATGAAGAAATTTTTGTTTCTAAAATTTAAACAAGTCTACCAGATTTGCAAATCAAAAAAGAAGTGTTTAGTATTGGTACCTTTCTATTGACCCTAAGAAGATCCATGATGCTAAAAGACAATGATCAACCAAAATAAAATTCACTATCAACAATTTAAAAAAAAATTTAAGCAAGTTCAACAATAGTGTATAAAAAATTATTGGTAGACTCCTATAAGCCCCATGAAGACCTTCATTGCTATATGATAGTAATCAACCAATATTCTATGCAAACTTATTTCCATCTCCATTCATCTTTCACATCCATTGAGTTTATCATTTTCATACTATATACTTCTAATATTTTAAATATAACACTGAAAATTATAATTTTCATCTAAATTCTACATAACCACCGTAATAGGTTCACGGTGATAGATCTATAGTAATAGGTATAAAAATTGATTGAAAATGGTAAATTTTGACCAAAATTTTAAGATGGAATGTATTTTAGAAATATTATTAAGTTTTTTTAGAATTTTTTCAAATTTCTAAGCTCAATGCTCACATAATCTCTGCTCATTGCTCACAAGTTTACACTCCCATGCTTACAAAATAGCACCGCTGGTGGTGTGAGTCTCCAAGTTGTCACTTTCATCTTTAAGTTTATTTTGTTTGTTTTTTCATTTTTTTTCATTTTATTATTAAGCTTTGTATATAAAGAATCCTAAAAGAAACGTAAAACTATAATTTAGAAAGTCCCTACCAATCTAATGATTTATTTTTAAAATCTTGGAGAATCTAAAAATATTCCAATTCCATACCGTTAGATGAGTTGGATATTCCAAAGATGGCTTAGATAAAGTTTGCAAAATCAATGACAAAATACAATTTCTAAATTAATATATGACCCAAACCTACAAATGTATGTAATAGAGGCTAGCTAAACAAGAGTTGGTAGTTCCTAGAAGAGAGTTCTTTTTAAGATTGGATATACTTGTAGTCAACCAAAACTAGAGTTACTCGCCATTTTGAGAAAAAAATAAAAAGTTAGTTGTTAGCCTTGCAAATAAAAACTCAAACAATAGGAAGGACGGTACAAATAAACATAGTGAGAGCTCAACATCACAATTAGTTTGTCAAAATTCCTTTCAAATCAAAAGATTCTTAGTCTACTAGATTTAAAAAGTAATTACAATCATGTCTTCTTGTCAAAAATTAAAAGTAAGAATATGAATTTGCTCTTAGTATTTTGAACCTTCTTGGAGGTCACCACAAAAGTTTCATATTTTTCTAAATTGCAAAAGATGGCTTTTTGGAAAGTCAACTATTTAAATCAATGTTGGAAAATTCTTAGAAATTATGCAAGTTGTGGTAAAATTCTACTAAATATATTAAGATAAAAACTTAATGTTTATAAAGTGACTCAACAAGTTTTTAAGACATTCCAAGACCATCAAGTACGTGAATAGGCAACTTTGTTGATTTTCAACAAATTTTAAAGAAATTTGAGGTATTGATCAAAGCATTGGGAGCTTGTGACATCCAAATGAGGCCAAAGAAGAATCTTTTTTACTCTCTCAATCCCACCACACTCCAAGTAAGTCAAATTTTTTGAAAAATACAAATTTCCATCATCGGGATTTTTACATTTCTTTACTTTGACAATTTGTTGGCAATTATGAGTCCACATGACTTGAGAGTAGAGATTGTAAAGTATTAGTTGTCAAATTTGGGCCTTTTGAAGCCAATGGTACAATTTGTTTGTCATTTGGAACCTTTCTACATGAATGAGATATGGTCTAGTAGTAACTTTGACTTTTTTAAAGTAATTAGCAAATAAACCTAGCTAGAAGCATCTAGAGGTTAAACAAGGAGGGGGGACTTTACAAGGTATATAAAATCCCACCTTTCTTCTCTCAGAATATCCTATTTTGTTATTGTCAACACCAAATATTAACCCCTTAAGTTCTATGACTACGTTTTCACCCAAAATGCTCAAAAACTGCCATTTTTTGTACAAGTACCAAATTTTTGAAAAAAGACCTTTTTTGACACATATAACCATAGGATCTTGTAGTATGCTCACTTGAAAACATATGGTAAGAATTTCAAACATCTCCACCGTACGAATTACAAGATATAAGCATTCAAATTTACTAAAATCATATTTTCTGACCTATGAAAAGTAAGGCAACTTCACTTTACAAGCTCGTTTTTCAATAAAAAAAATTTCCAAAATGGTGGTGCTTTTTTGGATTCTTTTTCCTATACAAATTGGACACATGCTTGAAAAATTTTAGATCGTTTGGAATTGTACATGATGTAGGAAAAAAAAATAGTAAGTAGAAAAAGGTAGAGAATGATTCAATATACTAAATTGTTATGAATTTAATTATGGAATTGAAAAATGTCAATTCAAATAGTTACAATGTTATAATAAACAATCTATATCCTATGAATTCATTTTTTCCAAAAATATTGAAAATTGAGTAAGATAAAGGATTTCAAAGTTTATTTTAGACTGGAAAAAACAATAGAAGCTCATAACTTTTGACTCATTGATCAAAATGGAATGATTTAGAGCTTTATTTTTATATATATATATATATATATATATATAGAGAGAGAGAGAGAGAGAGAGAGAGAGAGAAGTTTAGAAAACTAATTTCAAATTTTTGTTTCTAAAAAAGTGATTTCATTTTTATTTGCCCAAGCTGCCCATTTTTTTTAAAAGTAACATATTAGGCCATAATTTTTTACTCATATTTTCAAATATCATGAAATTTAGTGCATATAAAGATATTTTTAGTTCCCACCTTCTATTAAAATTGGGCCAAAAATATGGAAATCTATGCACTTGCCTAAAATTTCTATGTAGCCAAAAAATGCATGCTAGACCTTTAGGGGTTAATATGAAACATTGGTATTTTGTCCAATTTTTGATCATTTTCTTATTTACGTGATATTTTGAGCAAATTTTGCACATATTCTTGGTTTTGTATTCTAAATGGACTTAGAAGTCCCTTCAAGCTTTGACACCTTGGTTCTTATGTTTTGGACACTTAAAGTCTATGAAATAATGAATGCTTTGGTTATTGTATAATTTTGAAGTCATTTACTATTCTTAAGGAATGCCAACCAAATTCCAACTATGCCATTAGTTGGAACTCCCTAGAATTTTCCTTAATTTGTGTGCGGACTTTGCACAAGCCTTTTTTCGTGAAGATTTTGACTTTTGGAGATTTTTCTCTAGAGCCTTGACCTACAAAATGTTGTTTAGGTTACATGTATGTATATATATGTGTGTGTCTATATATATATAGAGAGAGAGAGAGAGAGAATCTCCTTAATTAATATCAAACCTTTGACTTTGCACCTAACCTTCATTCATCCTTGATTTTTTGCTTTGTAATATTTTGTCACCCTTCCGGTGAAACTTTGACTTTGTGTATATTTTTTTATTGTGTTTTTATCTTCCCTTACCCATAATGATAGATAGATTTCCTAACAAAATCATCATGAACGGCAAAGCTTTGAACCTAGCACAATATTCTAGGAATATATTTCTTAATCTCTAAAGTTCTTTGGTTATGTTTTCACCAAAAACACTCTAAAATTGCTATTTTAGGACAAGTATCAAAAAAAATTTGAAACATTTTTGGACACACCCAACCAAAGGATCTTGTATTATGATAATTTGAGAAGATGTGGAAAAAATTTCAGAAATTTCCACCATGTAGATTGCAAGATATTAGCATTTGAATTGACAAAAAGCCTTTTTTTGGCCCTGCAAAAAACCGAGCAGCTGCACTTAACTTGGTCACGTTTGTATGAAAAAATGTCCAAAATTTTTGCAACTCTTTGGACTCATTTCTTAAGGCAAGTTGGCTGCATGTTTGAAAAATTTTAGATCATTTGGAATTGTACAACATATAGGAAAAAAATAGTAAATAGAAAGAAGTAGAGAATGAATCAAAATACTAAAGCGTTAACGGTTTAGTTATGAAATTGAAAAATGCCAATTCCAATGGTTGTAATGTTATAATAAAAAATCTTCACCTAATATATATATAAATTTTTAAAATTTAAAAAAAAAATTTCATCAAAAATATTGAAAATTGAGTTCAATAAAGAACTTCAAAGTTTATTTTGGAGTAGAGAATCCATGACCGCCCACAAACTAAAATACCTCATAACTTTTGACTCATTGATCAAAATGGAATGATTCAAAACTTCCTAAATATATATATAAATCTAGAAAATTAATTTCAAATTTTTGCTTTTGAAAAAAAGTGATTTTTTTAGATTTGCCCAAACTACCTGAGTTGAAAAATAAACTACATATTACGCCATAACTTTTGATTCATATTTCCAAGTTTTTTGGAATTTAGTGTACACGAAAGATATTCCTCATTCACACCTTTTGATAAAAATTTGGGCCAAAAATATGGAAATCTCCGCTCACATGCACCTGGCCAAAAAAGTTATGTTACCAAAAAAACGCATCTTGATCCTTTAGGGTTTAATTGCTTTAATCCAAGTCAGCAGTTGATAAGATAGAAAAGACTTTTCTCCTTTGTTTTTTTTCCTTGTTTGTCTTGTCAAATTTTTTTTGCAGGTAGCCAGGCATGTGGCAGGTCCCCAAGTTCCCAACATGTCATTTGATGGGTCCCCAGATGGTTCCTAAGCTTAACTTAAAGTATGGGATGGCGACCCATTTCCAACAACTTAAGGAATTTAGCATAGCTACACTCATGGTGTATTTAGGAAAATATTTTTCCCATGTCAGTAAATTGATTTAAGGAGGATTGAAAAAAAATTACATTTTTTGGATCAAAATTGAAATTATTGTGAATTTTTTTCCCTCAAATTCTATAAAACCTATTTTTGTTATATAGGTTGCTATAGTTTCAACCATTAGATAGTTACAAAATTGATGTAAGTGATAATTATGTATATGCGGTGATCATTCTATGCTTCAATGCACACTACTTGGACATTTTTGCAACTCTTGCAAATCGTGCAGTAGGTAAGTTATAGTATAAACACATGTGAGTGTAATATGAACAAAGCTATGATTGGAAATTGAGCAATCTATCCTATGGAGATGTGGGTGGGGTGGGGGGTGGGGGTGGGTTGGAAATGGATTGCTTGCTCTAAGATAGCTACACTCAAGGTGTATTTAGGAAAATATTTTTTTCGTATAGGCAAATTGATTTAAAAAGGATTTTTAAAGAGTTACATTTTTTTGGTCCAAATCAAAATTATTCTGAATTTTTTTTAAAGATTCTGTACAACCTATTCTTGTTATGTAGACCGTTGAAATTCCGACCATAGGCTGGTTATAAAATTGATGTAAGTGATAATTATGTACATGTCGTGATGATTATGTACTTTCAATGTACGCCTCTTAGACATTTTTGCAGCTCCTCCAGGTTCTCGTGTACACAAGCTGTAATGTAAACAGAGTTATGATTGAAAATAGAGCAGTCTATACTGTGGAAATGGGTGTGGTGGTCGGAAATGGGTTGCCTGCTTTAAATTATCATCCAACCCCTGGCTGACATGCTGGGATACCATCATCAAGTTGTCAAACAAACAAGGAGACCAAACTGGGCCCCCCCCCCATGGGAGGTTTTAAAACCGGGGAGCACTGAAACCTGAGCATAACATAACGGCATTCGATAGCCGCAGCTTTCTGAAATGTTTCTGAAACCTTCAGAAACATCATCAATGGAATCGGCCCATTTGTTTGAAAAAAAAAATCAAAAAATTAAAAAAAATTTAGAAACATGTCATTTCAGAAACCTGAGCATAACATTCAGATAACATTCAGAAACCTGAGCCTTTTTGTTCTCTGGAGTCCTCATCTGCAAAATTCATCCCTAGTCATTAATGCAAGCTTCGGTACCCGGATAGTGGCAGTACATTTATCATGAGCTTCATATTGTCACGAGGAACAAGATATATTGTTTTTTTTTATTAATTTTAGGACCAGATATATACATCAACAAATAATTGCTAAGAAAGATCGTTTGTCAAATATCCAAAGAATTCATTCAGCAATATACCAATGCAATTTAACCATTGGTCATAAAAATAAAATTCTCGTGAGAGATAGCATCATTCACATATGTAAGTGGAAGAAGGTAGAGAGGAAATTTATTTTCTATTATAAGTCCTCAAGAGGTATGGGATAATTTGAAGATGAGAGCTCAATTTCTCATTGTCAAAATAAAAAAATTATGTTTGTAGTAGAATTGTAGACCTCATTTAGGCACATTAGAAAAAAAAATTCTCAAAAAATTTTGAACTAAAGAAAGTTGGTATATGAAGATGAATCTCATTTTCAAAAATTAATCCATTTGAGATTTCAAGCCTTCAATCAAAAGTAATGGATAAAATTTTGAAGAGGATGTTTGAAAATATTAAAGGAAATGTCCCTTCTAAACCCTCTCTAAAATTTGTCCATACATTTGATTGGAGGATTGACATCTCAAACGGATTTTTGGAAATGAAATTCAACTTGATTTCACAAATATTCTTAGTTCAAAATTTTTTGAGAATTTGTTTTCTACTATGCCTAAATGAGGTCTAAAACTCTACTTCAAATACAATTCCTACTTTAATTTGACCTTCTTAATATGAGCACTTGAACTCCTACTAATTCTAATTTACATATCCTACATTGTCTGTTTTACCAAATACCACCCCATATGTATATAAAGAGTTGTCTTTTCATTTTACAAGACAAGCAATGAATGGTTATCAAAACAATGTAAGGTAAATATTATAGATCTCACTGAACTAAATGCTATTTTGTTGGAAGTTTATGTTAGAAAGTATAGTAACTACACCTAAAATGCTCAAAATTGACCCCTATTTTTTAGGAAAAAGTCAGTAGGGAGGATACCTAAAATAATATGCATGACAAGGACAAATATAAGATGAATTTTGAGTAGTGTGCAACTCTATTTATAGTACTATGGATGTGACAACCTTACAAGTGGTCAATTTTGAATACATTTTTTTGTTTTAACTTCTCTCTAGTGTCAATTCTTCCTGTGCATCAAATACATTTCGGCATCACCCTATACTTTGCATCTTTGAAAATTTGTAACTAATTTACAATGCATCCCAAAATTATGGAACTACTTGCATTTTGATGCATAGTCCTTAAACAATGTGCAAAAATCGTTGTCCATTTTCTAAAGCATATTGATTATGCCATAGAGCTTATTCATGCAATTTTAGGTATGTTTACCTTACTTATTTTGCTTTTCCAATTAGTAGTCATGACCCAAGCACCTAGTTGAATGCACTTAATTCCTTTGACAATCTTCAATATGTGCATATGTAAATATTAATTGGGTGTGGAATATTTCACATCATTCCGTTCAAGAAAGGGCAATGACATTGAGGGGTGTTTTAGAAAACTAAGAGCACCAAGAGGTTTAAAGCTGCTCAACAAATTGAGAAGGATGCCATGAAAGAATTGTGAGAACCATGAAGTGTTGTGTTGGATTCAATTGTTGTAGTGGAAACTTAAGCATCTATAGGTTGAAAAATGGGAGCCTATCAATTAAGGAATATTTGAATCCCTTAATCAAGGTTTGAATTAGATTTGAGATGAAAAGACTGAAAGCCCAAACCAAGCATAATTTTTGTTGGAGATGCCAAGACTTGGCATATACTTACGAGAATTGCTATGAAGTACATGCCATCATTTTCTGTTTGATTCTCTAATTCATTAACAAGCAATCAGGAAGTGCTAGAAGTCAATAGGTTGAGCTTCCAAAATACCACAAAGTTAGAGAAAGAAGTGAAGTAGAGGGTGTTTGCAAGAAACACTTGTCCTATTTCTTGTCCCCTTACTCTCAAACAAGTATTTTTTTGCTCATAACTTTTGCATTGTTTGTCTATTTGGTATGAAATGTGGAATGAATGTACTGTACATGTAGTAGTTTTAAACATTGAATATTCTTTTCAATTTAAAAAAAGTTAGTTTACTATTTTTAACCTATCCCAATTGAGTGTCTACCTTGGCCATTTGGGGGGACTTTAGTCCTATTTTTGACCCAAAAAAGTGAATTAGAATTTTAAAAGCCACAAATTGAACATGTTAGAGGTATATTAACATTACAAAGATTGACAATGAATTTTTGTGAAAATAGCATCATGTCAGTAGTGCACATGGGGTCAAAGTGACCTTCCTTTGCAGAAAGCACTATAAAAAAAACCCGTTTTAGGTGACATCTATATTGACATTTAGTTGTTTTTATGTTTTCATGATTTTTTACATTGAATGTTATTGTTGATATAAAAACAACTAGATGTCAACATAAATGTCACCTAAAATCCGTCATAAAAAATCAATGCTCATCACCTAAAATGCAGGGGGGTTTATAGTGAAGGCTATGAAAAGGGAAAAAAAATTCTACAAAATTTCTTTGGTGCAATGTAACTGCAATCTTGTCTAGCAAAATGGCTATTTATTTATGGAAATTTTTAGAATTTTCCTAAAATTATTAAAAATGAAATGTCCACATAACAAAATAATTAATTATTTTGCAATAAATTTATTTAAATAGCCTTTATATTTATCTCAATGGAAAAAATGTGAATGTAGTAATTCTTCAATAGTTTAAATTATTGATAGCTTAGATGTCTTATTATACATCTAAAGAATTAAAGAATCCAAATATAGGCTTTCAATAATTTGGATGGTTTATTCCAAATGATAATTTTCAGATCATAATTGGTTTACAATGACCTTCTAGATTTTTGTATTGATATATACTAACTCCAAAAATTGAATCTATATTTTGTTAACCCCTAAAGTTCCAAACTGCATTTTTTGGCAACATAGCAATTTTGGACAGTTTACTACGAATGGAGTTTTTATTATTTTTTGCTAAAATTTTTGCACAGCATGTGTCAAAAGAGTAGATGTACGACCAAACAATTTTCATAACTTTTGATTACATGGTTCAAAAAGTATTGCATGATATATAATTTCAATGTTTGATAGGCAGCCCAAAAATTTCTTAAAAAATCTTTTTTTTCAAAAATAAAAATTTGAAATTGGTTTTCTAGATTTATATGTACTTAGAAAGCTTTGAATTATTCCATTTTGATTTATGAGATGAAAGTTATGAGGTGTTCTAGTTTGCGAGTAGTTATAGATTTCCTACTCAAAAATAAACTTTAGAGTTTTTTATTTAAATCAATTTTTAATATTTTTTGAAAAAATAAAAGTATATAATGTAGATTGTTTATTACTACATTAACACCATTGGAATTGTAATTTTTCAATTTAAAAAAATAAATTCTTAACAATTTAGTATTTTAAATCATTTTCTACTTCTTTCTACTTACTATTTTTTCTTATATGTTGTGCAATTTCAAATGTTCTAAAATTTTTCAAGCATATACCTAACTTGACTTATAGAATGAATCTTAAGAGTTAGCTCAATTTTGGACATTTTTTCATACAAATGTGACCTTGAGAAGTGCAGTTGCATGTATTTTCATAGTGCCAAAGAGATGATTTTGGTCACTTCAAACATTAATATCTTCCAATTTATTTGGTGGATAATTTTGAAATTTTTTTCACATATTTCCAAGCTAGTTTAATACAAGATCCTATGGTTATATGTTTTCAACAATGTTTTTCATTTAAAATTTCGTGCTTGTATTAGAAATGACAATTTTGAAGTGTTTTTGGTGAAAACATGGTCTCCAACCTTTAGGAATTAAGTTTCACTACATGCACCAAACTTTGAAAATAGTAAACAAAATCCAAATGAACAAACATGAATGTTGTATCCTAGGTGTACAACAACCCTAAAAAGACTTGAAGCAAAAAGCAATTACAGTTTGGAAGTATATGAATTTCAAAACTAACCAATTCTATAGATTCAATTAATTGATTGGTTTTTCAAAATCACTCAAAAAATTTTCAATGCTTCTTTTTTGAGTCACAATGGCTTTAACATTTGATTGCATGTTGTTATATATTATTTAAGACTACCTCCATTGGGATTGTATAAAGTTGACATATCTATGCCTCAAAAAATAGAGAGAGAAAAAGAAAGTGTAGATAATATTAATTTGAATAGAATTTTAAGATTCTTGATCAATAAAAGACTTTAGACCTCGTTTTCTATCATAGATTATCTATAGGTTGCAATTTGAAATGTTGTTGCATCTACTTTGAATAGATTCAAAGATGTTTGTCTTATTATATAATTAATACAAATTATTTCAGTTTTAATTTGTATTTAGCAATCAAAACTATTTTTTTCACTACTATTTTTTTAAATCCAAAATGTTTGTTTGTAAAGGCATTCATATAGAATATTTGTTTGGATTATAGGTGTGATTTGAAAACATCCATAGAGTTCTAAAATTCTCTAAATTTTAAGTAAAATTACAAAGAAATCAACATAGAGTATCAATGAAAACAATACTAAATTTCAATAGAAATCTAGCGCTTTCCAAGTTTTAATATCTATGTTAAAGTTTCCATCACCAAGGTCTCTTGACCAAGAAATGGGGCCTTAGACCTTTAGTCAGGCATCACTTGTAATACTAAGAGTAGCAAAGCCCTAACAATAGTATATTTACAAAAAATAATTTTTCTAAAAGGAAAAAAACAATAATTTTTTATAACATAAAATCAATAAGCACTTTTAACAATTATTGAATGATTGTTGTGGTATTATATTTTTATTTCTATTATCAATTGAACTACTTCTAACATGACAAAAGACTGCAATCTAAAGACAAAGAGAAAGAAGTGGTCAAAATAAGGTAGCAACACCTAAAAGTGACACCATTTCTAGTCCCACTACCTTAAAGGTCAAATGACCAAAAACATTGATGAAGTTATTAGTGAACTCAAAAGAAATGCAACCTAAATTGTTTTGTAATTTTTTGACATTTTAATAATATCCTACAAATTTTCAAAATTAAAAACATACAATATCTTTTATTGAATCCTAGACTAACTTTAAATAAACACCTATGAAGCACAAAATATCTCAACTTTCATTGATTGCTTCAAAAAACTCCTAACTTCTCATTGATTGTTTTTGAATAGTCTTGATGGTTTTGAGTTAAAAAAGTATTCCTTCGAGGCCATTTTTTAGGTGTCACAAGACAATGTTGCAATGCAAATTATTTTATTATGTAAAATTTTTAATCAATTATTTTGATTGGTTTTGATTGAGTTCACTCAAAGATATGAAAAAAAGGAAGGAGTCACAGTGAAAACCATAGTTTAGTTTGTCAACCTATCTCAAGTGTTATACATCTTGTCACTACTTATGAGGAGGTAGGTAGCAAGTTGGATATTTAACTTTCTTCTACATTCTTGCTAGTAGTGTCAAGCCACAAGTTACTCATGTTGCTTGATAATTCCAATGGAAGTCAAATTTGAACGTACCATGGTGACAAGAATTCAATCAACTACCAAATCTACAACTTAGCAACAATTTTTACTCGCATGGTTTGTTTTTATTGCCTCTATTCAATACTTGTAGGCTCCTATTCTCTTAATTTTTTCCTTTGAGGATATTTGATGTGCTATTTGGATTTGGTTAAATTGTTAAAATGAAAGGTGAAGCTTCTTTTACCTTTGTTTTTATTTTTGAAGGTTGGTAACTTCACATAAGTGGTCTAGATAGGGTTATGGAAGAGAAAGGAATAGTTGACAGATGAAAAATAATCTATGTAGTAGAATATACACTAGAATTCTTTTGCTTAAGTGGGCAAAAGGGTAGGATAAGGGGCAATCTTTTCCTTTTTTTTTCTCACAATGTATAAGTAGTTCAAGGATTTGAGGAGCCATAGCAAGTTGTATGATATTGTAATGAAATTTTCCTAGGAGAATGTTTTCTTTCATGTTGTGATTTCAAAATTATATTTTTCACTTTGTTTGGAGTTATTATGTATAAATATGCTTTGATGGGATGAAAAATAGTCAATTGTCAAAGAATTTGAGGGCAAAGGTTTTAATCATTCATAAAAGTTTGGTTAGAAATGTCTAGTTTTGAGATTAGATATGGATATAAATAAGTTATTAGATTTCTAAATTGTTATAGAACTTTCAATTTGTAAATTTGTAAATAATACTTATGACCATTGGAGGGAGAATGAGAGTCATTGTTGTCAAATTCAAGGGCAAAGAGTTTTTATTGCTCATTAAAGTGTACTAAGAAAGTATTCAATTTTAAGATTTGGTGTGAATGTACATTGAGCTGTTAGATTTTTATAACCCTATAGAATTGTTAATTTGGAAGTAATGAGTAACAAATATAGATTTGGATGTAGAAGAATGTAGAGTGCTTGATAAATTTGAGAGGATAAACTTCAAATGGCTATTAACCCCTACAAGACCAAGCTATATTTTTTTTGCAACATAGCAATTTGGCACAACTAACTACAAATGAAGTTTTTACTTATTTTCTTTGAAATTTTCACACAATATGGAAACCAAATTTTCTTTAAGGCCCAACAATTTTCATTACTTTTGACAACATCCTTTAAAATTTATTTTATAATACATAGGTTTTTTTCCCATTTGGAAAGTTCAAGCAGATTAGAAAAAATCATTTTTTTCAAAAACAAAAATTTGAAATTGGTCTTTTAGATTTATTTATATGTAGAAATTTTTGAATTATTTCATTTTGATCAATGAGCTCAAAGTTATGAGGAAATTTAGTCTGCAAGCAATTTTGGATTCTCTACTCTAAAATAAACTTTGAAGTCATTTATTTAACTTGATTTTCAATAATTTTGGAAACACTATAAAATCTTAGGATGTAGATTGTTTATTACAACATTGCAACCATTGGAATTGGCATTTCACAGTTCCATAACCAAATGATTAACAATTTAGTATTTTGAATCATTTTCTACTACTGTCTATTTACTATTTTTTTCCTTTTTGTTGTACAACTTTGAAATTTTTGAAATTTTTCAAGCATGTAGCCAACCTGACTTGAAGTAGGAATCTAAAAAAGCATCACCAATTTGAACATTTTTTCATACAAATGTGACCTTGTGAAGTACAGTTGTCTGCATTTCCATAAGGCCAAAAATAGGATTTTTATCAATTCAAACGCTAATAATTTGCAATCCACACGGTGAAAAATTCTCAAAAAAATTCCACAATTTTCCAAACCAACATAGTACAATATCCTACAAATACATATTTATTTTCTAAAATCTGGCATTTATACTAGAAATAGCAGTTTCAAGGAATTATAGGTGAAAATACAGTCTTGGAACTTTCAGGGTTCAAAAACAGTTATTAAAAGCTTTGTCTCTAAAATTTGGATTAATTATAAAAGTTGTGTTAATCCCTAAAGGACTAAAGCTATTTTTTTGGCAACATAATGATTTTGGGCAACTCACTACAAATAGAGTTTTTATTTATTTTTAATTGAAATTTCACACAATATAGGAACTAGGTTTTTGTTTAGGGCCCAACAATTTTCATAACTTTTGATTACATGGTGAAAAAGTTATTGTATGATCTAATTTTTTTCCACTAGGTAGGTAGTTTGGGCTAATAAAAAAAACTCATTTTTTTAAAATAAAAATTTGAAATTATTTTTGTAGATTTATTTATACATGGAAAGCTTTGAATTATTCCATTTTGATCAATGAGATGAAAGTTATGACAAGTTTTAGTTTGCGGGCAGTTATGGATTCTTTATTCTAAAATAAACCTTTGAAGTAATTTATTTAACTCAATTTTCAATATTTTTGGAAAAATAAAAACATAGGATGTAGATTGCTTATTATAACATTGCAACCATTGGGATTGGCATTTTTCAATTTCATGACTAAATTATTAACAATTTAGTATTTTGATTAATTTTCTACTTCTTTCTACTGACTATTTTTTTCTTATATGTTGTACAATTCCATGCGAAATGATATGAAATTTTTCAAGCATGTAGAAAATTTACCTTGAAGAATGAATCCAAAGAGTCGCAACCATTTTGGACATTTTTTCATACAAATGTGACCTAGTGAAGTGCAACTACCTGTTTTTTTAACAAGGCCATAAAAAGGATATTTGTCAATTCAAATGTTTATATCTTGCAATCCACATGGTGGCAATTTCTGAAATTTATTCCACATCTTTTCAACTAGCATACTACAAGACCCTAAGGTTGAATGTATCAAATTCTTTTTAAAAGAATTTTGATACTTGTCCTCAAAATGGCAGTTTTGGAGCGTTTTTGGTGAAAACATAGTAAAAAAACTATAGGAGTTAACTATTTGAAAAGCTATCATACACTTAAACTCTAAAAGACCAAGGCCTTTTTTTTTGCCAAAAAAACACTCAAAAACTACCTTTTTCGTTGTAAGGAGTAAAAGAACTTGAAAATTGAATTTTTTGCACATCTAACCACAAAGATCCTACACTTAATTAGTATAAGAATGTGTGGAATATATTTCAAAAAATTTGACCGCATAGATTGCAAGATATCAGGTTTTATAGTGAAGAAAACAATTTTTTTTCACATTGTGGGACTAGAATATTTGACTTTGAACACTCTAAATTAAAAAAATTTGTACTACAAGGTTTTGAGACTTAAACCTTTATGGTGGGGAATTGAGTTGAGAATCTAGGAATTTTTTTCTCAAGACTTCCTTTTTATTCTTTAAAAAATGGTTAAGTAGAAGTACATACAAGAAAGAAAGAAAATTGAAATTGTTTGTATCTATAATATGGAATTAAAATACACTATTTCCAATGGTGAGATTGTTCCAACAAGAAAACTAAACTATGTAAACCTTCTTTTTTTTAATTCTAAAAAATTGTATTCAAAAATAAATTCTACTGGTTAATTTTTCATAAATATTTTTTAAATGTTCAAAATACAAGATTGTCCATAACTTTCACATCACTTATCCAAATGAAATGAATCAAAGCTTTTAATTTAGACAAAAATATAATCTACAAGAAAATAATTTAATTCAAGTTTTTGAATTCATTTTTTATTGCCCAATTTCTCCTATTTTGAGCTTATTTGGGTATAACTTTTGTGTGTGTGTGTGTATATATATAACACCATGAAGCTAATCAATTTTTCTATCTACAAAAGAAACTTCAAAAAATCCAATTTGTCCTCCAATGGGACAATGGGCTTTTAGGGGGTAGATTAAAATTATGTTGCAATTGTAGTACTCATTTGCATGTTGACTACTTATTTACATTTTCTTACATGCCTCTTATATATGGTGTATATGGATAAAAAAATATTTTGATATATGTATATACTATGAGTATGAATATATCTTTAGTGTTGATATGTAGCTATTTGTATATATTTTCTATAGAATGATATATGCATGTATATAGGGTATATAAAGATAAAATTATGGGATTTCTCCATGTCCTCAACCGTATCAAGTTGCAACCAAAAACTTGGTGATATTTTGAAGCAATCCCCCTCTACTTCAACAACAAAAAGTGTTGCAATTAGATGATGTTACCTTAGCATTGTGCAAAGAGGCATAAAAATTTACCTACAACTTGCAAGGCTACAAAAACATCCAATTTCAATATGTTTTTGTATGGATAAAATGGTTATTATTATTCAAATATCTATTTACTAAAGTTTCGATATTCTTTATAGTACTAGTATTAGTAACATCTATTTAAATTTTATAGTGTTTAAAAGTGTAGAATCTTTAAATTAATGAAACTTGAAACTTGTCAATATATAGATTTATAATTTACAAATTTAGAGTTTATTGATTGACAATCTAATAAATTTGATATTTTATTCATTTCAATTTTAATAAAGAACTTTCTTATTAAAAAAAATTCATATTTCAAAGTTAACTAATAATACCCAAGATCATGTTGGACTTCATGAACACTATTAAAAATAACATGTTTTGTACAGATAAGAAGATTATTATTGTTACTACATTAGAGCTCCATTAGAGCTCCACTAATGTCTATTAAAAATTACAATCAATTCATAATCATAAAATTTTAAAGTTTCAAAGAAATTGGCCAACTTGGCATATTATTTTTAATAAAATGACCATTGCCAAATATCTATAGGTTGGTAAGCCTGAATTTAGAATTCTAGCCAAACCAAACAATTTTGAGAGTGGTATTGTTTATCTTTTTCAAGACCTTTATTATGCGTAAAGACAAGTCATTTATGCAATAACCATGTTATATTTATATTTATATATTTTTAAATTATATTATTCATTTGTGACCATTTTATGAATATTACTTGTTATCTAAGAAGAAATTTAAAATATAAGTATGTACAATAGTTACCAAATTCAATTAAAATGTAGGAATATACAAAAATAAGGTTCAATACATTAAATTAGTTTTTTAGCTCTTATTTATGCTATTTGTACCATAAAAGAAGTAATGATGGAAATGTTGAAGAACCTCAAGTTCTTCATCCATCTATGCAAGTCTTTTTGGAAAGGTAGGAAGGAATTGTCTCTCCTTTCTATTTTTTATAATAGGGCAGCATTTGATCTAATCCCACTATAATTTTTCCTAAGTTATCTACAATGAAATGAACCTTCATTGTCAATGTGATAGGTCCTTGTTTTTTTGGACATTCAAAAAAACGCGCATCTAATTTCTTCAATGTCTCATTACACATTCCCATTGCAAAAAACATAAACTTGATAAACATGTGATATACACACATTCTTAAAAAACATCCAACTAAATTCAACCTCCTATGACCACTACTACATCTTTGATCTCATGTTTTTCAAAACGTGCTTGTTTACTTGAAATATAAAAAAGTCTAGACTTCTTTTAGTGAATATCCACATATGAAGTTTCTTTTTGAAGAGTGCCAATGATGAACAAAGGTTTATCTACAAATTGAGCACACTTTCTTCATAAACATATGCTATGAACACACAAATTGTAGACTCACATCATGGCAATTGGTCAATGTCTTCTCCTAATGACTTCCTTTACTATTACTTTACAATGTCTTCTTTCCCCATTTATAAGTCCCATTCTCAATATAAGTACAAGTTGATATTATGACAAGGCGGATGCATACTCATAGCTAATTAAGTACAACTTACACTATATCTAGAGGTGAGGGAGGCCAAATTTTGAAGGATTTGATTGGCTAAAATCAAGAAGTCTTTGGAAAATGGGTATATATACACCATAAAATGAAAGATTCTGAATCTCTTAAAAGGCCCAATGATGTAAAGTTCATTTTTTTCTATGTGGCAACAAAAGTCCTCAAATTTTGAGCCTCTTGAATTATAGTGGCCCATTATAACACTGTAAAATCTAGGGTCCTTGTTGAAAAGTATTTGTAGCCAATAATTTTTCAAATTTTTTAATATATTTTGCCCTACTTATGAATTGTCCTATTTAACCCCTAAAATTCTGTAACTATGTTTTCACCAAAAATGCTCCAAAATTGCCATTTCTAGTGCAAGTACCAAATTTGAAGAAAAAAAACATTTTGAACACATGTAACCATAAGATCTTGTAGTATGTTGGTTTAAAAAGACATGGAAAAAATTTCAGAAATTTCCACCATGTAGATTGCAAGATATTTGCATTTGAATTGATATAAATTTTTTTGGCCATGCAAAAAATAGAGTAGGTGCACTTCACAAGGTCACATTCGTATGAAAAAATGTTCAAGTTGGTAGTGCTTCTTTGGATTCAATCTTCAAGTCAAATTGGCTACATTCTTGAAAAAATTTCAGCCCATTTGGAATTGTACAACATATAAGAAAAATATAGTAAGTAGAAAGAAATAGAGAATGATTCAAAATACTAAATTGTTAAGAATTTTGTTATGGAATTGAAAAATGCCAATTCCAATGGTTGTAATGTTGTATGAATAAACAATCTACATCGTATGATTTTATTTTTTCCAAAAATATTGAAAATTGAGTTACATGAAGGACTTAAAATTTTTTTAGTGTGCCCTGTGTTGTTGCCTTGATCAAAATAGAAGTAAAAATAATTTTGTAATTTATAAAAACTTTGAATTCAATAACTTTTATGCCAAAGATCAAAACGCCATAAAACAAAGCATGTGCACCCCTCTTTGCCGAGGGCTTTCTAACAACACCAAAAACATGACTGGAGCATCCACAGTCATGGAGATCTCAACAAAACAAACAACCTAACTTAAAGTATGGATCTTAGAGTAGAAAGTCCATGAATTGCCCACAAACTAAAACTCTTTATAAATTTTTTCTCATTAATCCAAATGGAATGATTCAAAACTTTCCATGAGTATATAAATCTATAATACCTATTTCAAATTTTTGTTTCTAAAAGCAGTGATTTTTTTCAATCTCCCTATACTGCACAACCAAAGAAAAAAACTACATATTATACAATAATTGTTAAGCCATGATGTAGTCAAAAGTTATAAAAGTTGTTGGGTTTTAAAGGAACTTTTTGTCCCTATGTTGTGTGAAATTTAAAAAAAAAAAAATTAAAATTCCATTTGTAGTGAGGTACCCAAAAGCACTATGTTTCCAAAAAAAGACTTTGATCCTTTAAAGATTAAAGAATATATATCATAAAGATGGGTGGTTTGTTTAATGCCTTCTTGCCGATTTATGCTAATCCAAAGGTCATGATCCCCAAAGGAGGACTTATCAATGGCGCATGAGGGGGCTTAGAGAGGGACACTTTTCAATTTTTTAGCCTCCATGTTTTTGGTATGAATTAAGCATTACTCCAATAGTAGGAAGGTCATCATAACAAAAGGTAAACCACCCATGACATGCACCTAGGGAATGACTCATTAGAGTCTTTCATCAACTTATGACATACTTTTTCTAATAAATGAAATTAGGACTACATTAGGTTTGTTAGTTGCCAAAATCAATGCTTTGGGTGATGGTCATTGAGTTATTAGTGATTCTCCTTTGTCAATGTAAATTCACAACAATAAATGATTTTTTTAATTTCTTCATATTGTAGCCATGTTGGGAAATATTGTGATTACTTTAGGTGATAAAATGACCATTATGGATATGGTTTTTGTTGGTTTGGGGGTACTTTGAATATCCTTTGGGGGCAATTGGACAACACACTTCAAAAATTCATAACAAATTTATATTTTGTCAAAAATTTAAAAAATTAAATTGCTCTCTTCATTTCTAACATTTCTCTTTGAATGGAAAAAAGTCTAATTCTTTTTGTTAATGGCAACAGGACAAACCATAGTCTAGTTTGCCTATCATAGAATGGTTTACCTTATACACAATCATCATTCTTCATTAATAAAAAAAAGGTTGGGTGAAGCAGTTATGCTTACTTCATCAAGATGCATGGATCCCACAAAAATATGTGCACCTACAATTGTTACTTTGAATTTGGTCTGAACATTTTAGGGGTCATTTTTGATGCACATACCACTTGAACTGAGGTTTTATAAAACTTCACTTGCTTCAAACATGTGCTCCATTACAGGATTTCTGGGCCCTCAGGAGGACCGTTTGAAGCTGGTGTGCCTCGAACTTCCCCCTCCCCCCCTACAATTATGGGGAACGGCTATTCCCCAAAAAACAAATTAAAATTAATTAAAATTAATAATCTTCAGATGAAAAAAATAATGTTAATGTTAATGTTAATGTTAATGTTAATTTTAATTTTTTTTCCGAACGTGGCAATCGCCGTGCCACATCAGCGAGCTGTTGTGGCCCTTTGCAGGGCAATTTCCGCAATTTGGGAACTCACAACCCTCCCGAGGATGGAAATCTCCTCTAATGTGGGAAGCTTTTGTTGATCATGGCTGAGTTGCATGGCTAAAACCTTCAAAGTTAACTTATGAGAAAGTTCTCTTTTAAAGTCAAAGTCTTCCTCAGGCATTTTTTTATTTTTCCCCTTCTTTCTTCATCAGGCATTTTGACAACATGTGGTTATCATATAAGGTAGAAGTTTTTATAAACCAACCATTCAAAAGTTGGAACTGATTTTGGAGGGGTGAAATTTCTTGAAACATTTTTTAGTAGAATTTTCTTAAAAGACAAATAGAATTGGCATCTAACCCAAGTCGTTCCATATTTTTTTGGAGTTTTGTGGAATTAGTTATGAAATTTTGAAGCTGAAATGGCATAGGGCTCTAATAGCATCCACCTCCTTAATTGTACATTATTTGTACATGACTAAAGGCTGCAAAAAAGAAACATGTACAAATAGTGTACATCTAAGGAAGTGGGCGCTTTTAGAACCTTCTACTTGTAATCAAAGTTCTTCAGCATTTGCTCACTTGGAGATGTGTTGGTAGCTTGCTCTTCTCCAGATGGGATGTTCTTGTAGTTCAATCTTGATGTGGTTTTCTTACAATAAGTTAAGATAGAACCTCTCCAAAGCAACAAGACTAAGGTAGGAGGCTGTAATTGCAACCCTCTCCTTGCAACTGCCCCATAGCTTATTGTAAAATGGATGGGAGGTAATCTTAAAATGGACCACTGTTACTATTGAATGAATCAAGAAAGTTTTATTTATTTTATTCCAAGAGCCAATCATTTCCTCCATGGTTCAAAAATCGCTTTAGAAGTTGCAAGGGGACAGATTTTGGAAGACCTATGGTCACAAATAGGTACTTGCTACAGAAATCTTTGAAAATTCATAACTAATTCAGAAATGCTTCAAAAAATATGAAACCACTTGTGTTATGTTAGGCATTCATTTTTCTTTCTCTGAAAAATGAGTTAAAAATATTTATGTTCATGCAAACCTATGAAAAAGGCAGATCAGCCCTTAAAGGGTCACTTTTAGAGCCTCCTACCTTACATTACAGAGGTTTATTTGTGTATAGAAGGTCATTTTCAGTCATAAACTTTTTTATTGGGGACAAGTCCAGGACTCACTAGTCTGACAATATTATCTTATAGAAAGGTTTATTTGTCTATAAGTTAGAGGGTGGCTTTAGAGAGGTTCTAAGTTATGTTATATCACTGTAGTTTGATGGGTTTGGTTTTGCTGGTCTTTGTGCTCTTTGCAATCTGAAAATGTAAAAAAGTAAGTTATAGCCAGGGTGCTCACTGCCTCTGATCTGCTGTCCATATTTCTTTTAAAATTTAAAATTTAAAAAAATTAAAATTCATTTGCTTCAAAAAGGGATATACCTAATGTACTATGCTACAGTAAGTACAACTTCAACTGAGAATATGCGTGCAAGCAACCTTCAACTTTATGAGCATTGTTGTTATGTTAATAAAACACCATGTGACATCTTTCTTGGACACTAGAAGGGAAGAGTCAGACCACCTGTCAAGCACTGAAGGTGCACACTGGACCAAAATCGTGGAATGTGACATCTTTTGACTCTTTTGCTAGAAAGGGAAAACAAGGTAAAGACATCTGATTTATCTTGGAATGTCAATCCCTAGTTTGGACTAAAATCCAAATAAGTTAACCCACAAACAACACGGTGGGGCGGACTTTTTTTCGGCCAATGAATCACAAAGAATCTCTCCATGGAAGATGCAAGTGCAACTATTCATCTTCAAAATTTTGTATGAAAAAGGAAAGTCTTTTATGTAGTTTGACTTTGATGAGTGCTTTACATTCTTTTCAAGCCAACAATTTACAGAGTACCAAAACAAATGACTTTTATAGTGACCAACTTGTCGTTTTAGGGTTAAGCCCAATAGTCAAAGGATCACAAATAATTTGGAGTTTGTGGTCATTTTTTTATTTATTTGAACTTTGTTCAAAAAATATTTTGATACCGGTGATGTTCTTTTGTTGGTGCAAATAAGATGGACTCCTCAATTCACTTAGGTTTCACTCATAGCCTCTTACAATCTTAACCTTTGAAAATTGATAACTAATTCATCAAGCATCCAAATCTTTACTTGGAACCACTTGCTAATGTGAAAAAAATTCATTGTCATTTTTTCTTGCATGGTGCCAAAGAGCTTTGCTTTAGTTGGCATCATATAGTGAAATTTTGACCTATGATTTGTGAGTGTATGAACAAAAATTGAAGGGATGGTAGTATATTTAGGGGGATTTCTATCAATGGTATTAGTTTGTTGAGGGATAGGTCCCAAAAAAATGAATGTGAATCAAAATGAATGTCTAAGTGTGAGACATGTCATCAAAACAATGACTATAAAATACTCATATTTTTCTTTTATTCTCTAAAGAACTAAGAGGTCAATATTGATCTTTTGCATATCTCATATAGGACATTGTAAAGTCAAAAGATTTGATTTTGAAACTTGTTTTTAGGGAGCATGTGTCACATCAATAGCTTTCTAGCATTTTAATTTGTACCCAATTTGACTAAGGAATTGTAGAATTATCATATAAATGTCTTTCATTTGGGTTCAAACCCAGGCAATTAATGGAACATTTCTTAATTTAATTATAGCATTGTATAGATAACTCATTGAAGTACATTTTGCTAAAATTTCAAAGGGAGAAATCTCACTATTTGTAAGATATTTACCTTTAAACTTTGATGAAATTTTTTTTACATCACTTTATTCATGCATTTCTCATCTTACATATTTTTTTCTAGAAAAATGTATGTGTCTCACTACTTTTGCAAGTTAATGACTTGCTTTGAGATTTAGTTTGAAATCCATGGAAAAAAATTCAAGAAAAATCCCCTCAAATATAATTTATTTTCGTTGCTGCCCAACTTGTTTGTATGGAAAACAATAGACTAAATTAGACATAACCTTGCAACCACAAATCCAAATTTTATATTATTTTTTGCATTCAAGACTATCCATATATATGTCTATGTGTAAAATTCCAATAATAGGATCAAAAATTGAGATCAAAATTGCTTGTCCAAAACTAATTAGTGACCTAAACAACCTTCAATTATTTAACCCCTAAAAGACAAGGTATTCAAATTTTGAACTATGGATGATCGCAAAGACAATCCAAGCATGCAACAATGCATTTCTTCATTCATCAATTTTTTTGAAGATTCTTGTATTAGTCCTATAACATTCATACAATATAGGATCTGAAGATTTTGCTTTGCAAATATTCAATAATTCAAATGATACAAGTAGGTTAAGCCTCAAAAAGTAATTTCTTCAAATTCAAAAATTGACTCTTCAAAAATAATTTGAAAATAATAATAAATAAATTATATATATAAAATTTTTTATAAATTTTTATATTTTTATTTTCAAAATTTACTATTATTTTCAATTCAAAATTTTATACTTAGAAGGAAATTTTTGTAGAAATCACAAATATTCAATCTACATTCAATCTTAGGAGGGATTTTATATTTTTTAATTTCATATATTATTGAAAAATATCAGTTTGTATACTGAATAATCTAACCATATAGATATGATCTTTTAAGTTGCATTTTATAATACATCTTCACAATCTTGAAATTTGAATGTCCCTTTGAGGTTGAGAGTTTAAATAAATAAATATTCTCCTATGGTCTTTACCTTCTCTAATATATGTTTTTCCAATAGTTCTTCTTCAACACACAACATTGTATAATTCCCCTTTAGAGCTTCCCATCGTTGGAAGGTATATCCCTCAGTAGGGATATCTTCTGTCATGACTTCCATTTAATTTCAAATTACCCAAGTAGCTAAATCTCTCCATTCTATAGTGTACCCTATAATTTTGGAGGTAGCCTTCCAATTAAAACTTTGGAATAGTCCTTACATTAAGGGGAGCAAAAAAGGACCTTCAAGCATTGCTTGATAATGTTATGACATCAAAGATGTCGAAGGAAAAAAAATCACCTTCTTTCTATATAATTACACCTTTATTACCATGAAACTCTTGGGTGAAAGAAATCCACAAAAGATTATCAAGAATTGAGCACTTCATAGTTTAGGATTAGTGGACCAAAATCCAACCCAAAGCAATGTGGCTACTTTAAAATTTTATATATTACGTGCTAACAAATCACAAACAATGTGCTTTATTTTTCTACATGGCCCTTTTTTACTTTTATCTTTTCAGCAAGAGATGAAGATTCTTCAAAAACCATTTTTCTACACTATTTGTTGCCTAGTTCCTATTATTAGACTAGTAGAATTTTCATATTTTATTGTTAGCAAGTAAAAGGATATTCCAGCACATCAAAGAACGCAACAATTGGAAACCCATATCCCCAAATTATGAAGGATCAAAGTTTTGTTCGATAGATACTCTAAAATCATTTCTTCAACACGAGTATATATTGTTTTTGGAGACGTATACATAGTAATGGTGGTGGTTCTAGGTAGGATGTGATTTTGAATGTACCCACCTTAATTCTAGAATGACGTTGAAAACACAAAGTTTCCAATGGATGATTTTATCAAGTAGTGTAGAAAAAAATAATGCACCCATATTCAGGGTTGACGAATTTCAATGTCCGCCCCAAAATAGAGTCCGTTTTCCGGACGTCCGGACGCACGGACGCTAGCGGACGCAGCGTCCCGACCGCCGTCGGAAAGCGGACGGGCGGGGTGGACAGCCCGACCGCCCGAGGCAGACGCCCAGATCGTGCGGACCAGATTAGTCCACGCGTTGATCGGACGGCCGTAATCGGGCGGACGGATGGGCGGACGGGTAGGCGGACGCTGCGTCCGCTAGGACGCGAATGTCAGCGGACGCTGCGGACACAGCGTCCGCGTCCGGACGTCCTATCAACCCTGCCCATATTGGTTTAAAAATTGAATCATATTTGAGTGACTACCTATCATAGAAAAGTGGCATCTTTCTAGGGTTAACTTTAGAAAGATGGGCCCATTACTATTGATTTCAAGCCTCATTGTCCATCACTCTATTCATTGCCATTTTGCATCTAAGGTAGAAGCACCTATAACTATTTATTTAAACAATTCAATATAGTTGAAGGCAACTTTTTTCAAGAAAAATATTTTTGTAATATTTTTACAATTAAAAATCAGGAATTAAAAAATATATAATTTTTGAATTTAAAGCATTTAATTTCTAAGAATTTTTAAAGTAGAACTCCTTAGGGCACACTAAACCGCACTCTACTAAGTTTGCCTTGATTCTAGCACCAAAATTTAAAAAAATCATAGCCCACCAACCATAATTAAGCATGGAGACAATTTCAAGATACTTTGGAGGATACTTTAACCTCTAAAGGACCAAGGTGTGTTTTTTGGCAACATAACTTTTGGGGGCAAGTGCATGTGAGTGCAGATTTCTATATTTTTGGCCAAAATTTTAATAGAAGGTGTGAACAAGGAATATCTTTGATGTGCACAAATTTCAGGACATTTGAAAATATGAGTCAAAAGTTATGGCCTAATATATAACTTGTTTCTCAACTTGGGCAGTCTGGGCAGAACTGAAAAAATCACTTTTTTCAAAAATAAAAATTTTAAATTAACTTTCTAGATTTATATATATATAGAGAGAGAGAAAGCTTTGAATCATTCTATTTGGATTAATGAGTCAAAAGTTATGAGGTGTTTTAGTTTGTGGGTAGTTATGGATTCTATACTCCAAAATAAACTTTGAAGTTCTTTATTAAACTCAATTTATAATATTTTTGAAAATAAATAAATACATTACGTGTAGATTGTTTATTACAACATTTCAACCATTGGGATTGACATTTTTCAATTCCATAACTAAATTACTAACAATTTAGTATTTTAATTCATTCTCTATTTCTTTCCACTTATTATTTTTTTCCTATGTGTTTTACAATTCCAAATGATCTAAAAAATTTCAAGAATGTAGCCAACTTGCCTTGAAGAATGAATCCAAAGAGTTTCAATCATTTTGGACATTTTTTCATACAAATGTGACCTTGTGAAGTGCAGCTGCCCGGTTTTTTGCAGGGCCCAGAAAAGGCCTTTTGTCAATTCAAAAGTTAATATCTTGCAATCTACACGGTGAAAAATTCTGAAAATTTTCCCACATCTTCTCAAGTTATCATAATACAAGATTCTAAAGTTGTATGTGTCCAAAAAATTTTAATTTTTTTTTGGATACTTGTCCTAAAAATGGCAGTTTCAGAGAGTTTTTGGTGAAAACATAGTCGAGAAACTTTAGGGGTTAAGGAAACTCTATTGTCAAAGTACATGTATAGTGATGGTTATAGGTGCTCCTAATTTAAATATGAGTGAAAACTTTCATTTTCATTTGTCAAAGATGAAATATTATGTCTTCTACAAGTTAAAAAAATGAAGAAAATTCATATCAAATACAAATTATATTATAAATAAATACATTATTTTATTATAAATATATATTATAGTAAATAACACATGATATAAACCAAAGTCATTGTGTCACTCTAAAATTTAAAAAATTATCAAACCTTATTTATAGGCTCAAAGTTCCTATAGCTATAAGATATTGAAATTTAAGGGTTTTTTCAAAAAGAATTCATTGGAGTAAAAACTACACTTGATACACTTCATTTTAGTAGTTGAATTCAAATTCAAAAAATGTCGTTTTTATGGCTAAAATTCATATCAAGAGTAAATAACAATAAATGGTCTAAACACACTACAAGGGTGATATGTGGATTAGGCATCTTCTTCTTTAGTAAAGTTAATAATACTAGCATGATGGAATTTGCAATACTATTCATTGGAAATGTACTCAAGCACCTTCAAAAATAAAAACATTGAATGAAAAAATGTTCTTTTTTATTCTCTAGTCTTACATGAAGTCATCTAAATGAACAATTAGTGCTTCTAATAGTGTTACAGGGTTAATACTTGAAGGATGTTTCCGCTTGATCAAGATAGTCATCCAAATGCTACGATTATTCAACCAATAGTTGCATTCTTTAACCCCTAAATTCCTCAGGCCATTTTTTGGGGTCAAAAACCACTCAAAATTGTTTTTTTTGCTGCATTCACCCGAGAAAACAAAAAAAATCATTTTTTAAGAATCTAACCATAGGATCTTGTACTTTACTCGTCTTAGCTCACATAGTAGAAATTTCATGAAGTTTAACCGTATAGATTGGAAGATGTTAGCATTCAAAGTTAAAAAAGAAAGTTTTTTTGAACACTGGCCTGCAATTTCAAATGACTTTGACCGCCAGTTGTGAACTTTTTTTGCACTTAAGACTTTGAATTAAGAAAATTTTATGTTGAAGAATCCAGTTGAAAGTCTAGGAAAAAAAATTCAAAAAGAAAAACACTTGATCTTCATTCTTTAAAAAAATGCTAAGTAGAAGTAGGTCTAAGATTGGAAAAAAAACTAAATTGTTAATAATTCCAAGATGGGATTAAAAGACAATAATCCTAATGGTGAGATTGTTTTAGCAATCAAACACAACATTTTCAAAAAAAACTGTGAAAAATTGTGAAAATTGCATTCAGAAATGAACCCTACAAGTTATTTTTTCAAAAAGATGTTGAAATTGCCTAAAAAACAAAATTGTCTTTAACTTTCTCATTATTAGTCCAAATATAATGAATCAAAGCTTCACATGTAGACAAAAATAAAACATTTGAAGGAAGAAAAAAAATTAAATTTTTTTTTGATTTTTTGCAATTTTTTTTGTGCTACCCACCAAGTTCAGTTTCAGGCTTTTGTGGTATAACTTTTTCTCCCGGGCACCAATTCAAATAAAAATTATATTCCCACGTAGATAATCAGTTTTTTCTATCTTATAGGAAAGTTTCAAAACAATTCACCAAAAATTGAGATTAGAGGAACGTGCCCAAAATTTGATTTGTCCCCCGAGGGGACAATGGAAATTTAGGGGTTAATTCCATATTAAACAATGATAGAAGTCATCCATCAAGTAGACACTTTTGTCCCTCAATGTCCTTCAAGTAGATCATCAAAGTGGTAGCATTCAAAGTCTATGTCCTACATTTGTCTTCCCCTAACCAAAGGTAAATGTAAAATTAGGTAGGCTATTCTAAATGTGACCTCTTAAGTGTTTATTGCCTTTGAGGAAAGCCAAGCTTTTCAAAACAATTTTCAATCAATTTTTGTAGGAAAAAAAATGGAATTGGGCCAAATCCAAGTCGTTCTATATTTTTGGGACCTTCATAAAATTAATTACAATTTTTGAAGTTGAAACGCAATGGTCACTAAAGGTGACCACCTCCTCAAATGTATAGTTTTGATCCATTGAAGAAAATAAAATATAAGGTAGAAGTACCTATTTTGGATAACTTAAGCTGATTTTAGCTTATATAATGTGAGAAAGTCAAGGGAAAATTGAGTTTGATATGTGCAAATATAAAGACGAGGAAGAATGTAGGAAACACGTAATTTTTTCTCCTAAGAATGAATATTATATTAAATTTAAATGTGAATTTTTCATCTAGACCCATTTTGGCCTCATAGACTCACCTATTATGGTTAGCTTTGGCACGTCTCCTCAACCCAAGGAGGAAAAAAGATGAGTGGATGAGAAGATACAATCACGTAATTTTTTTCAATGAATAATGCACCTAATTGTTGTCCACAATAGGCCAACCCATAAAGCCATTGCAAAGGAGCTATCCAAAGTAGGTACTCCTACCATATTTCTATGTTACTAGTCAATTTCAAAGCAAGGAGGCTTTTAGAGTGCCCTACCTTCTTACTTCTATTTTTTTTGGTTACTTTTAGCAGCGTCTTGCATTCTTCACCTTAGCCAATCCCCTACATAACATTTAGTAGCTCCACAGTCATAGTGTGATATATTCCACACCCCAATAGTGCTATTGGTGAAGCACTGTTGGGGTATGGAATATACCACACTATCACCGTAGAACCAAGGCAACATCAAGACATGCTACTGAATGTTGTGTAGTAAAATTTTATGGCCTCTAAATCCAAATTTGAATTCAAAATTCCCAAATTTGATCATAGGTCGGTGGCAATTAAAAAAATCCCGGTGTATCTTATTCCCCAGAGATAAAAACCGCACACTTCGAATGACCACTTACCGTCCTGCGTCCTCCAAGGGTCAAGTAACTTATACCCCTGCATGTTATCTGACTGACTGACTGACGAAAAAGTGATCTAAGCTTAGCCAGTCATAAAAAAACAACAGGGGGGTCAATAATATAAAGTTAAGCTAAAGCCCCTAAGGCCACAGGAGGCACTGTAGCCAATGATCCGAGGCCCCTTGCATGTGCAGAAAGAGATCTCGGCCCGGTCCAGCCCTTAAGACAAGTCGGACGGACGCGGACACGGACTGTCGGAACGACTGACGGCGTGGTTCCGTCCGTTCCGTTCCGTTCCGTTCCGTTTGTATTTTTTATTTTTATTTTTATTTCCCGTTTGCATTTTTATTCTAGGTTTTTTTGAAATTTTAAGAAAATCATTTCTTCCAACCGAAGCCGACTGCACCTTTAAATTATTGCCCCGCCCCCAACCACCTCCCGCCACTTCCCCAAGGCCATGCAAAGCCGCTCCCATTGGCTCCTGGAACGTCGTTGGGCCTGGCACAGCCTCCCATTGGCTTGGCAAGAAAGTCTGCGTCGCATTCGCCTATTGGGGCTTCCGCATTAAGTTTAAAGTAAAAAGTAAAGAGGCGCGGGGGGAAGGGGGGTCAGAGGGTCCGTCAGACTTTGCCGGCTGCATCGTGCACTGGCATTCGAGGAAAAGATCCGATATGTTAGGTTAGTGCACCTAGAACTTGATGTGGGTCCTGTAAAATAATGAATAATTTGGGGTGGGGAGTGGGGACTTGGGGGGACAAGCCAGTTGAGGGACCAGTAGTGACTAAGCTTAGGGAGCACAACTACAATTATTATTCTTACAAAAAAAAAACCACATAAAAATTTCACAAAAAGGCTGGGCTGTAAAAAGAAAAGAAAAGAAAAGAAAAGAAAAGAAAAGAAAGAATCCTCTGTAAGTCCACCTGGAATTCTGAACAGATTCGACTCTAGGTTCGTGGGGTCAGATTGGGCCAGGGAGGATTGACCCCTCTATTGCCCCACCAGAGGGTAAATGTCAAAATTGCCCTCTATTTTATTGCAAATTTCATCGTATGTGGCAAATAAAAAATTTCAGTATTTTCTACAAGGGTAAAGCACGGGGCCGGGGAGGAATGGGCAACAAATTGTGCAGGACGGACACTAAATCCAATTCACGAAAAGTGCACTCAACAAGGTAATTTTGGAGTTCATCAGGGATGAAAGTTTTAAAAAGACCCCTATTTTGAGCTGTGTCTAGGGTATGTTCTAGACCCCACTTATCTAATTCGGGGTCTTTCAATTGATTGCAAATATGAATTCAAAAATTTGCAAAAAATAAAATTATGTGAAAAATTTAAAAAATTCAGCATTTTTCTCCCCAGCAAAAATCTTGCATTTTCACCCTTCATGGGATGGGTTTACCGTCCCGCATGAACTGCTGGTAAGTTAGTTGGAGACAAAAAAATCCATTCCTTGTTGATGATCCCCTTCGCTGCATAGTCAATTCCTAGTTAAATTCAGAAGTAACTGTGTAATTCAAATACTACAAAGACTACAAAGAGAGACAAAAGGTGAGTTAAATTTTGAGATGTAAAAAACAAAGAGGAGTAGCGATAAATCACTAAATAAATAATAATAAAATTGTAATTATAGTTAGAATGCTTCAAAAGTTGCTTTAATCTTTAGGGAAGACATGACCCCCAAATACAAGATAGTCATCAAAATGCTATTGATTTTTGGACCAATCGGTGCATTCTTTTGTTTCTACAATCAAGTCATCCATTGAAATTCTCAACAAGAGGTTCGTAGGGTGAAATTTAGCAACAAACTGCCGAAATGATCATACAAGACCAAAATTCATTCCTCATGGAGACCCTTCACTATATAAGGTAGTCAATCCCTAACTATATACAAACTCCAAGTGCTATATAAGAGACAGAGGTGAGTTAAAATTTGAGGCATATCAAACAAAGAGAGCTAGCAATAAAAAAAATTCGAAATAATAAATTACAATGATGGTTAAAAGGCTCCAAAAGTTGCTTTCAATCTACTACCAACACACCACTTATATATCAAGGTACATTAGCCTATTGGCATTGGTCACTAAATTTTGACATCTACTAGATCCTTCCATTTGCTCAATAGATGTCACCCATTTCCATAGAGCATGCAATTCAATTTCTTTGGGCAAGTAATTGGGTGCTATTGTCACGCGATATCATATTGGGATCTATCTATGAACAATTTAAGGTTGATAAAGATGAGGTTCATTGAGTATTGGTTTGGATAGATTTAGTTGTAAGCAAATACTTGTTAGACTAGCAGTTTGTAGCTTTAGGCAATAAAAAAGGTGCTTTTAGAATATTAAATGTGTGCTTTCAAAACACATAATTAAATAAGATTAGGGTGTTGGGTCATTGGTCTTGAAGCTTTTTGAGATAATCATAACCGCCATCTACTAACAGTTTTTATATTTTTGTACCAAACCTATTTGAAAAATTCATATCAATTTCCAATTGTACCAAATTAACATAATTCCAATTGTATTTGAGTTCACTCAACTATTTCTTTTTCTAAAAATACAAACAACAATAAACACATTACACAAATTATCCAAACTGCAAATATGGGTGGTGATAGGCTAGTCAACTTTACTAATATATTCTCAATCTACCCAATGCTTGCTTGATTTGAGATACTTCCAAGCTCTAAAGAACAATTTAAAACCAAAACAATGTTGGTAGATTTTGATGAGCATGGTACATTCCTTAGACTTTGTAGTTGCAAGATTGTGTTTGGCACACATCAAGGGATGATAGAACAATAGTCTACACCTCAAATTTTAACACATTTTGTCCCCTTTTCTAAACTTCAAGGAATGTAGTTAGTTTTAAATTGGTGAAGAATCCACTATGTAGAAAAGGTCAAGTAAGGAAAGGATCTTTTTACATGGGCTCTACTTTACTCTTCAAGTATTGAACAATTTCATTGAGATCAAAATCACATCTTCAAATTTTGGCACTTTAGGTTATGAATTTTTATGGGTTTTGTCTACCATGAATCTTTTTGTTTTGGTTGCCACACTTTTTAAATTTCCTGTTCGTTGTGGTGTCTTTCCTTAATTGATGTTTTTTTTATTATCACATCTTCTTTTGGTTGTTTGATCTTTTCAACTTGATGGTGATCATTAAATAAATGTTATAGAATTTTGCACTTTAAAATCTTATTCATTTCAAATTTTTATATTATTTTAAAATATTTCACAAATTAGAAAGTATGGAGGAAAACTTCCTACAACCTTATAGACATTTCACTTACTCTGTATAATATTTTGAAACTTCAAACATTTCAAAAAAATTCAATTACATTTGAATCTAACTCTCATTTAAGATATTACAATTTAATAATATGAATTGTGCTCAAATGCATATATAAATTATCTAAGATGTAGTTACCTTAATGTTGGTTGCTTTTACATGCATTGCTAGATGAGTTAATACCTATTTTGAATGAGTGGATTTATAATAGTAGGCTTCAAGATTTAAAAATGATTTAATAAATGACTTGAATGAATTCTGCAAATGTACAAAACCATATGAAAAGGGAGATGGGGTCTTGTCCTCTAAAGTAGAATTGAAACTCATCTCTTCAAAATGGATGCTAGCATTTATTAATAAATGAAAAAGTGGTCAATAATATCAATAGTTTTTTTCAAAAATTAATGGACCATGCACTAACACCACACACACTCTATTGTAAATAGAGAAGATGTGGACCCATTTCATTATTTATATATAAAGTGTCATTAGAAGAGTTCTGGAGGGTCCAAAAGCTTGTTTTGAGCCTGTTTCCCCGCAACTGTTCCCCACAATGAGGGAAATGGCCCACTGTTAGAATTTTCTTTTTCATAAATTAAAAAAATAAATTAGTCTCCAAATGAAAAAATAATAAAAATAAAAATAATAAAAATTTGGTCAATGACGTGGCAGGTTCTCAACCACATCAAACCACTGCGCCGAACTTGTTCCCTGCGTTTGTAAACTATAGTAACTCGCAAGCATCCAGAGGTCCCAAAAATCTTCTAATGCCATCAACATCAATGTTGAATCAAGATAAAGTATTGTGGAGGTGAATAAAGTGAAGACATTTTTGTGTTGATTAGGGTCCCTATTTCTAATTGTGATAGTATATATGTTTTTTACCTTTCTTTGATTTACTCCAGTCATTCACCTAGTAATTCCCTTATCTTTACATTCATTGTTGAACATACTGTGTTAAGAAGTTCATTACCTTTCTTGTCAAAATCCCACTTAATTGATTGTATGTCAATAAGTAGCTATGTTGTACATATATATTTTAAGCAAATTTGATTATTTTTCATTTTTATATATTTCAATATTTTTAAAGCATTTGGAGACACTTTAAAAAAGGGGCAAAAAAAATTTGGGTCAAAAAATAATAATTTTATTGCACAAGGATAATTTTTAAATCAACAACATTATCAATGAAAGCCCATGATTTTTAAAAACAGAATCAAATATAGCAAATGTTTAAATTTGCGGTTGAGTGAAGAACAAAACAACTTGAAATTTGTAGAGAAGATTGAAGACTTGAAAGCCATCATCCAATCTATTTTATTTTATTTTATTTGTAAGTCATGTAGCAGCATGCTTCAAATTTCCATCAATTTTTAAGTATATAAATAGCTAATTATAGTGGTTGCATCTATATTTATAAGAATTAATACTCACTAGTTTCTAACTAATATATTTGCTTTAGGATTCCAAAGTGTTTATAGATAAATCATTTGTAAAATAAACTAATTTGAAAATAAAATTGATATGGTTCAAATTTTATTGATTATTATTATTATCCAAAACATGATACAAGTAGGTGGATAGCATCATGGCATTAATAGTATCTTCATTACTAATTATTAATTATTAGCAACAAAATTTTAATGACCAATGGTTTTGTACCTCATAATCATGGACTTCATTTGAATTTTGACATCTTTCTTTTTAGACCTTTCTATATGTCTACATGTAAATAATCAAATAATGGACCAATTGCAAAGTAAACATCTTGTTAGAATATTGAACATAATACTACCACTCTTGGAATCAAGTAAAATAATTCACCTAAACTTGGTTTTAGATGATGCTTTGAAGGGCCCAATATCATGAGAAAATATGAAGTATTGACTTGAATTTCATGGTATACAAAATTGTTTAAAATATTTTATATTTATTATGTTGAACATAAGATGTTTTTAAAATAATTGTGCAACACTTCTTTACAACCCATTTGAAAAAACAACCTTTATATGTCTTGCCTAAAATGTATAGCTTGTATGCAACTATTTTGAATATTTTAAAATCTGATTGTTTCTTAAATAGATTCCCAAATTCCTTCTTAAGAAAATCCAAGTTTTTCTTTTGATTCTTACCAATAGTATAGATAAACCAATAATAATAATCATACTCAAATTCTTATTAGGACGGTTTTATATATAATTACCTTTCAAAGAGTAGTTGTGAAGATGCAATTTTAAGAATAACATCCATTATCACACTCATAGATATATACTCTTCAAGGGTCACTATAGAGATTAAGATTTTATATGCAATTGAAACATTTGTATGAAGAAAAAAATGTATATTTTAAGCTAATGTCATACATGACATAGAGGGTGGATTATCTACAAAACTCTTAAAGTTTAGAATTGCATTTATGGGATTATAATTTGCAAATTAATAAAAATATGTATGTTTGCTCTATAGGCCACAAGGGAGAAGATTTGAAGTTAGTAAGAGTCATTCTTAAATTTTATGCTCGAGTATATTTCTGAAATATAGAGAGAGCCTTGGAGTTGATGCCTTGGAGTTGGAAAGTTCTCGATGATATAGATTTAGAGTAGTTCTATTGAATCTATGGTTGTTTTAAAAAGACTAGTGGTTTAAATATATCATTACGTTAGGGGGATTTGAAGTATGATGCTCCCTCACTTTTCAAATAAGATCCTATTGAATATTCTTCCCATGCTACATCTATTTTGACAAGAGACATTAAAAGCTTTCACGGTGGATACATTAATTTGTCTTAGTAGTGCATGTGACATTATTTATCAAAGTCAAAGTATCTTAAATCTTAACTTTAATCTTAAATTAATTGCAAGATGACATATTAATGTGTCACACTAATTTCCAAAAAGAATCGTGGTGAAACTAATTTTACAGGTGGCCCTTTTGTTGTACCCTCACTAGTCGGACAAATCACAAGAGCCGGTAAGTTAATTCAAGGACCCCTCTTCTGCCGCAGGTAGACGCACGACGGTAGCTCCTTGCAGTCTCAGCGTCGGTGGACGCGCTGCAGCAGCGCTCTAAGTTAAGCAAAGAACACACGAGCGCTTACTTATATTCTAGGGTTTCCATCACCTCGGACGGATCTCGAACATTTCCATCGCCATCGCCATCGCCAGCTTCTGCGCCCGCATTCCCTCCGTGCGGGCGTGCACACAGCGTCAGTAGTCAGTTAGTCACTCTCTCGTCACCACTTTGAATCTCTATCTCGTTACGGAATTGACGTTATTTCGAATCGGTCGCAAAATTCATTAGTGCAGAATCTTGGGGGAAGCTGAATGATCTCCACATGGAAGTGAATAACCGTGTTTTTCTCTTTCATTGGAAGATTCTAGGAGAGTTCAAGCTTATTCTGTGAGGTTTGAGTGAGATTTTCGGATTGTGTAGAAGCTCTGTGATTGCGTGGATAGATTCCAATGTGCCATCGTCAATTCGTTCTAATTTGGCTTGGTAGCGTTTGGTTTGAGTTTTGAGGTTGATTCATAGGATGATCCGCACTAGAAGCTCGAATCTGCTGTACCGGTAGCTGCAACTCTTCATACTTAAAAGATTTTCATACTTCCTACATTTCTGCCGGTAACGGGGGAGTTAATGAGATTTAGCTAGTGTTTTAGTACTGGTAATGTGGTGAGTACAAGCTGGGAGTGCATGTTGGGACGTGGACTTGGGTGTGGAGGTGTGAAGTTTGAAGGAAGGAGCGGAAGGAGCTGGAATCAATTTTTTCGCAATGATAGGCGCCATTTCTATGCTCCACTTTGTTCGTTTGGACTTGGTTGGAATGTGATGATTTTTTAGATTGTTGTAAGGAGTTGAGCTCGAGGATATCGGGTATACACTACAAGCACGACGGTTGTTCGAACGGGCATTTTCTAGCAGTGTTTGGATTAATTACACTCTTATGAAGAAGAGAAAGATACTGAGGAGACTTGTCGAGGGGCTAAGTGAATCAGATGATTACTTAGCGCTTGGTGCAACCGTTGTACAGTCTACTCGGCGACCTCAAAATTGGCTGCAGGATGGAGTTCACGCGTTCTGGAAAGTGATTTGTAAATTGAAGTAGTATGGAGACTGCTAGTTGCCATCAGACTATACACAAGGCCGGTAGTTGTCACTGTGACTTAGTATTTGGAAAAATCTGTTAGGGCCTTCAGGAAGGGGGTTCATGCTCCGTTAGATATGGAGTCGGCAAACGAGGAACCGTTGTCGGAGTCACGGTGTCGCTTAGAGCAGAAATATGAGTCTGCTGTTCGCGCCAGGGCGGGCTTGGACAGAGACTTCTTGTGTCCAATTTGTTTGCAGACAATGGAGAATGCTTTCCTTACCCGCTGCGGGCATAGTTTTTGCTCCGCATGCATCGTAACCCACTTGAAGAATAGGAATAACTGCCCTATCTGTGCTCAGTACCTCACAGTCGACCAACTCTGGCCGAACACGCTCCTCTCAAAGGTAATGTCGTCCCCAACTGTTGAAGCATAACAGGGCTGCAGGATTCGAAGATTAAGGCTAGAAGACGTGTGATCCTTTTTAGGAGATGAATGTACCGAAGGCGGACCCGTGTCTAATTCGGATTGTGATTTCTCTGTTGCAGTTGATGAAAAAAGCCTCGTCATCGAAGATATTAAGCAATGTCTCGCCGGCAGAGTATCTACGTCTTGCGTTGGAGCAGGCAAGTCCTTGGACGTTGCCTCTATGGATTAGTGTACTGTCAAATTGAACCGTGACAGTGATGGCTTGGTGATTTGGCTGGTGTGATGATGAGTTCAGTGTGCCCATTATCTTGCTCATGAATCTATGAAGCTAATTGACTCGTAGTTAAGGGCCTGCAAAGTTTTAGTTTTCCCTGATCAGCATAACTTCGCCATCAAAGTTTCTAAATTTCTAAAGAGTTAGCATGCTTGGTGACATGAAAACATCTTCTCTTGTGAGGAAATGTGTTACTGAAAGGGTCTCGTTGAATAAAGTGTGTTATATTTTACTGCCTGGATGTCCTGCGTACATGTCTAATTGAAATCGTGGGATCTTAGGGAGCAGATTTGCCCGCTGACGAGTTTTACTCCTTGTGGGTATCCCTCGCCGAAAGGAAGGAGAAGATTGAGAATGAAGAGGCTGAATCACACACGGAGGTCTTACTTGATTTTTTGCATCGTTCGCAACTGCGGAAGGAAGAGAAGATGAATGAGGTGAGTGCTCCGTTTTTATCTTTTTTTCTCGTTCTCGTTAACTTTTCAATGTTTAATCGCGATCATGTCCGGACCAAAAGTTCATATATGCATCCATGGATGTAGTAAATTTGGTCTTCCTCATGATGGATGAGGTTCTGTGGTTAAAGATTCAATTTCTTAAGATAGCCACTTGCTGAAACGTTTGCAAACTATGTCTCTTTCCCCTCCGTCTGTGGTCCAGCACGTAAGACTATGCCCAATGGACTGATGTATTCGGAGTTGATCACGAGTTCTGCTGTAACAGGCTACAATGACACTGGAATACTAGATTGTCTGAAGGTATAAAATCATTCTAGCTTTGTATAACACTGCATCTCAAAATGTACTTACCGGCGAGCAACTTCGTGTTATGTGATACAGGTCCAGAATGATCTCCATTTTCTGGATGATGATATAGCCATAGTTGAGAGACGGCATTGCCGGCTCCTAATGTCGAAAGATAGATACGGCAAGAGAGCTCTTGTGGAATCTTCTTTCTATGATTTAAATAGACTTCCAGGCTGCGAAAGTCCAAGCAATGGAGATCCAGCATTGGTGTTGCGAGGTGGACCGGGTGTTGCGTCCGTTCCACTTGACGAAGAAGAGATGTACAGAGCGGAGGGACTAAGAAGTAAAGACTTAGAAAAGCGTTCCTGTTCCTTAGAGGATGATACGTTGGTAGGCACTCGCGGTGAATCTGCAGGTGTACATAAAATAGCCAAGAAGCGTAGAGTACTAGCTCAGGTATATTTTTGCCTGTGCTTTTTTTTTTTCCTATTTTAGTCATCGTTGTCTTTGTGAGTACTCAGATATTGTGAGGATTAAAAAGTCTTCTCGCACATTGCACTCTCGATCTTAATTAACCCATTCAAATTCTAGCCAAGTTCTCCAGTGTTTGTATTCCCGTTCAAGTGCTCAGACATTATTATTCTATTCTAATGGGTACTTTATAATTTACCGTCACCTATAATTTGAGGATGCGGCTTATATTTTGTTGGTGTTCTGCAGTTTGATGAGTTGCAAGAAGCTTATTTGTTGAGAAGACGGCAAGTTGACTTTAAACATCGTCGGAAGCAGTTGCATGAATCGGTTATTGAAAAGGATGTTTGCAGAAGTTTGGATAGTTATTATGATGGTTTAGATGACTTTCATTCCATGCTCACCGCCTACACACGCTACAGGTATGACATCGCATTTGATAGTCGATAGGCGCATCTAAAGACTCCAGAATTTGTCTGGGGCCTGGTTCTGAACTTTACAGACATTATGACGGTTTTGGTTGTTGTCCAACCCTTTTTCACTTAAAACCCCGTTCCGTGTAGTTCCGTGCATACAGAGATGGTCGGTTGCATTTCTGTTAGTCTTGATGCAAAATAATCTGGAGTTCTGAATTGGAGTATCATTGTTGTGGCCAATAAAGAACTTCGAGGATCCATCTCTAGTATTCTAGGGGCTGACTTCATTTCGCCTTGCGGTGAATGTGGGCAGTCGTCTTCATGTTGTTGCTGAGCTCCATGATGGCGATCCTTTCCAAACGTCCGCGAGCATTGTGTCCAGGTAACCTAGTTCTGACCAATATTTCATGCGTTGTGCATGACCTTCTCCAAGTAGAGTCGCTTGTGAGTTATTCAGGTTGTGTTCGACATCTGTTTCTGGTTTGTCGATTTCTTTGCTGTTGATTTTACGGACTGCATCCGAAAAAGCGTTTTATATGACTGTTTTTTGAGAATTAGAATGGAGGTGTAATCTAGAGTGCATGTAATTTGGCACTGCATACTACAGAAACCGGTACTTATCTGGGCTTCTGCTTCTGCAGTATCGATTTTAGTCAAGATGATGAGCTGTTTGCAACTGCTGGTGTTTCAAGGCGTATTAAAGTCTTTGATTTTTCAACGGTACTTTCAGGACTGCCAATCGATTCGTTATTTGTTTGTAAATTGTGGGAAGCGCTAGTTTATGTCAATATTTGTTTTTGTTGGGCAGCCTGTTTTACCTCTATGAGACTGCTAGTGGAATGTGAATGTAGTTTGAACAGGTTGACTTGAATGCAAGCAGGTTTTAGATGAACTGGTAGATGTTCACAATCCAGTTGCAGATATCTCAACACGATCCAAGCTCAGCTGCCTAAGCTGGAACAAGTCTGAGAAGCCCCTGCTTGCTAGTAGCGACTATGAAGGCATTGTGACTGTATGGGATGTCAACCGCAGCCAGGTAAATTTCGAGGTTCATGCACTGATCATATTATCAATTTTGAGCTATGTTGCGCTGACCTCAATAGCGGGTAGATTAAATTTTATTTTGTAACATGTACATTTATGATTATACCATGCTTCATGCATTATTTTGAGGTTATGTTCTGGCTACACGTATTAACATTTCTGCTTGCAATCTATTATTGCCAGAGTGTTATGGAGTATGAGGAACACGAGAAGCGCGCCTGGAGTGTTGATTTTTCCCGGACAGACCCATCAATGTTGGTATCTGGAAGTGATGATGGCAAGGTCTATCTCATGGCATTTGTTTAGCTTGCTGTTGAATCTTGCTTCGATGGATAAAATGGTTTCCTCTTTGACTCTTGTGATGAGGTCTACATCATAGGTTCTGTTACACGACTTGGGTGGGGGTATGGTAATAGACTTTAAACTACTCTATTTTCAGCCAATTATGAGACCAATATTTACAGTCAATTATTTACTTAATACGGCAAATAAGAACTTAATATCTGATAGTGGCATGTAACAAAGAGCCTAACCATACAGGGACACTATTCTTACGCACACTAATTATTTGCTCAGACAAGTAGCGAATTTCAGTGTAGTACGACCTCTGATTCGCAGATGAATTTTTTTTGCAGATAAAAGTTTGGTGCACCAGACAGGAGGCTAGCGCTATTAGCATAGATATGAAGGCCAATATCTGCTGTGTGAGTTTTAACCCCGGTTCGAGTATTCATATTGCTGTAAGTACTGGATCTCTTATCAACGTCCTTTTTAGTTATAGTTCCGCTTGGAATCTGTGCAGCTTTCATGTAGTTAGTTTTTACATCTCACTTGAAGCTTTAGTATCGGAATCAATTCGTTGTGTTATTTCATGTATCCTGATTGCATCTTATCTCACACGTCACGATGTATATTCTGTTGGTTGCAGGCTGGTTCAGCCGATCATAGCATTCATTATTTTGACTTGCGGAATCCAAGCAACCCACTTTTTGTATTCAAGGGTCACCAAAAAGCCGTGTCTTATGTGAAATTTTTATCTCCAAATGAGCTAGCATCAGCCTCCACTGACAGCACATTACGACTGTGGGACGTTCAGACTAACTGCTCTGTACGTACTTCATAAACTTTCTAATTACATGAATGTGCTCTGGAGAACTTGGCTTATTATCTATGCGTTCTTTTAAGAGAGTGGGTAGCAGGAGAATGTTTCCGACTGCGTCAGCTCAACTTCCCCTTCTCACGGTTTGTGGAATGTGAAAGACCTTCGTGAGAGAGAACATGGAATTCTTATAATGTGGGTCATCGTGTTGCAATTTCTAATTTTTCTCAATTCTGCAGATACGGACACTCAGAGTGCACTCCAACGAAAAGAATTTTGTAGGACTGGCTGTAAATAGTGATTATATCGCTTGTGGCAGTGAGACAAATGAGGTCTTTGTGTATCATAAGGTATGCACCACTCAATTGAGTGATGTCACTCGTTTTGCAATCCTATATGACCCTTTTTTGAATGTTTTAAATTCTTAACTTTGTCGAAGATTTTGCTTTGTGGACTATTTCTCACGGTTGAGATGCTCTGTTTACAGGAAATGTCAGTACCATCTGCTTGTCATAAGTTTGCCTCGAATGCTGGAAATAACGACGATGCTATTCGCCACTTCATTAGTGCAGTGTGCTGGAAGAGTGAGAGCCCGATCATGTTGGCGGCCAACTCTCAGGGCACAATCAAAGTACTGAAACTGGCTCCTTGATGGTTTGTTACAGTACTTGAAGCAGTCCCGTATCTAATCAAATTTGGACTGTACATGTTACTGGGTGAAAGAGTGTACAAATCATGTGTATTTTTGGAACTGAGGTCATGAGTGCTGCCAAACTTAATGAGTCACATGGAAGTGATGAATGGGACATTTACTACGCTTGAGGCTGGTTGATTTATTGTGTGATGACTCCCAATGGATGGTTGATGTAGACTAGTATAATAAATTAAAAGTAAATTTCTAATTTTTTAATTCATGAAAACTTCAAACTTCGACAAAACTTGGCTCCACTCGCAGGTACTTGCCTCCAGAGTTGGCGATAGCATTAGGTGGAATAGAGGGGGTCCCCCCTTGGCCAATTCCTGTAGTTCGCTCTTTTTCTCTTTCTTTCTGTTTTCTTTTTTCTCTTCGCTCATCTTTTAGTGTCCAGCCTCTGGCTTGGCTGGCTTGTACTTGGTTTTTCTTTTTGATGCAATGGGTCCCCCATTTGTTAAAAAAACAAAACACCTTCAAACTTAAATATCTTTTCTTCCATGAGTTGGAACACCTTGAAATAAAGTTTGTGCACCCCTCCTTGTTGAAGACTTTCGAATGATATGAAAAACATGACCAGGAATGCATGGTTTTGCAGTTCTCATTGTAACAAATGATATAGGCAAATCAAATAGATAATTGAATTAAATGGATGGATGGTTCAAGTGGATGGTTTTAGAGTAAATTTGGTTCAATTACAACAATGTTAGTATGTGAGCATGAGAATGTGAGCATGTGAGATTTGAGCATATATATAAATAAATATATTATAACCATTGAAGGTGCTTATAATGCAAACACCAATAATATAAGTATCTATATTATAGGTACACTATAATCATAGAAGGTTTCTATAATATATACATCTATAATATAGGTGTATAGTCTTCTAGGCTCACGTATTCACACTCCTAAGTTCACAAAATAGCAAGTCTTGTGTGAGAAGTCCATGGTTGTGAAAGATGGATTGATTGAAGATGGTTTGATTTCTTGTTTTCTATGCCATTAGAGAATTTTTTTACCCCCACGAGGGCTATGGGTTCCCACATTGTGGGAATAGCCCACAAGGGGTTGCAATAGCTCGTTGACGTGGCATAGCGATTGCCATGTCCGAAAAAAATTTATAAAATTTTCAAAAGAAAAAAATTAAATTTTTGTTTGTTTCTTTATGCATTTCAAGAGTAATTATTTTTATTTTTGTTTATTTTGTTTTATTTTAAAAAAATAATTTGTTGGGAATAGTCGTTCCCCGAAACTATAAGGGAGGGCAGTTCCTAACACACCTACTTAAAGCGGCCCTCCCTAAGTCCAGAAATCCTCTAATGCTTTGTTTTGGGTGTATTTGATTAATATCTAGAAACCTATTATGATGTAATACAAATTTAATACCTTAAGGATGAAGTGTCTATTCAATGAGCACTTGAAAATTGAGGTAAGATCATATGAAGTCAATTCTTAACCCCTAAAGGACCGAATGGTGGTTTTTTTTGGCAATATAGTGATTTTGGGTAGTTCGCTATGAACATAATTTAATTTTTTTTCTTTACAATTTTCACAAAACATGTGCTTGAGTAGCTTGAAGGAACAACAATTTTCATAACTTTTGACCACATGGTTAAGAAATTATTGTATGATACGTAATTAACATTGATTTGTGGCCAATTTGAGTAGCTCAAATTTATTATAAATTAACTTTTTCAAAAATAAAAATTTGAAATTGGTTTTCTAGATTTATGTATATATAGAAGGCTTTGAATTGTTCCATTTTGATCAATGAGATGAAAGTTACAAGGACTTTTTAGTTTGCGGATAGTTATGGAATTTGTACTCTAAAATAAACTTCAAGGTCCTTGATTTAATTCAATTTTCAAGATTTTTGGAAAAAAATAAAAACATTGGGTGTAGATTGTATATTACAACATTAAAACCATTAGGATTGGCATTTTTCAATTCCATAACTATTCCATAACTAAATTCTTAACAATTTAGTATTTTGAATCATTCTTTATTTCTGTCTACTTACTATTATTTTCCTATATATTGTATAATTCTTAATGATTTGAAAATTTTCAAGTATATAGCCAACTTGCCTTGAGAATGAATCCAATGATTCTCAACCATTTTGGACATTTTTTCATACAAATGTAACCTTATGAAGTGTAGCTACCCGATTTTTTGCAAGGCCAAAAAAATGAATTTTGTTAATTTAAATGCTAATATCTAACCATCAATGAGGTGGGAAATTTTGAAAATTTTTCCACATCTTTAAAAACAAGTGTACAACAAAAACCTATGATTACATGTGTCTAAAAATGTTTTTTTTTTTTCTAATATTTGGTATTTGTACCAAAATGGTAGTTTTGGAGTATTTTTGGTAAAAACATAGCCAAAAACTTGAAGTTTTTACTAAAAACTGTTAATTTAAGTAATGAATTTTCTCAAAACTTTTATACAAGGTGGTAACATTCACCCTTTTTATGATAATTTAAATAAAATTTTGATCAGATGCTCAAGTTACAAGTTATTTCCCTCCAAAGTTTGAATAATTAGGACATCTTTTAGGCATATTTTGCTTGACCCTTCATCAAATTTCAACATTTGACATATATATAACTAATAAAATATGGCATAAAATTATCCAAAAAAGATTTAGTTATCAAATCACAATCTAAAAGGAATTCAACTTTGTTAGCTATATTGGGATAGTTTCGAGAAAAATCATTTTCTTCTAACTTCAAGCCCTATTATCTTGCAATGTGTGAAATCAAAAATTAAAAAATTTTCCTATATATTTCAAATTTTTGTCTCTAGCATTTTCCTATTTGGGTTATACAATAAGAAAATTTTGAGGCTTTAGAAGGTTGCCAATTCTGCACTACTATGGTGCAATTATGGAAAAAATTATTATTATTATTAAGAATTCGAAATCAGAATGATTATTTTTTAAATATTTTTTCAAAATTTTATTTTTTATTTTTTTTAATTACACTGCGGGGTGCTGAAAATAAAAAAATTACAACCTTTTGTAGGCCTCAGAATTTTTTCTCATTGCACTAGAAATCATCAAAAAAATGATTGCATATTGCCAATTCAATTAATCTTTGTGCATTGCAAGGCAATTTAGAGTAAGCTAGACTCCTTATTTGGTATTGAAATTTTATAGGAAATTATCTAATAAGACTTAGAACTCAATAGTAGAGAGGTTCAAATTCATCAAGAGTGAAAAATTTACTCCAAGAGGCCTTAAAGTCTACTAACACCATTTCGCAAAAATGAAAAGAAGTCAATTTTTTTTCAAGTGCAAATGTTGTAATCCTTTAGTCCACATGGACCAATGGACTAAAGTTTTCCAACACATTATCAAAGTAGTCTACTACACTTTGTATGGTTGAAGTTAAAAAAAATTGTAATTTTCAATTTTGGGCAATATAGTAAAAAATGACAGTTTTTGACAATTTCTCATGAAAAACACCCCATCCTTGAAGGGTTAAGGTAGCCTCTCAAGTAGCAATTGGAATTAATTAGAAAGTGCATTGTGTGGTTGTTTTTCCTCTTTGGGCATCACATGGGAGTCTATGGAGGACAAATATGGTTTAAGAAAACAAAAAAATGTACAAATAATTAATCATAAAATGTTTTTTCAGAAAATTTGTTTTTGAATTGAACCTTGCTCTAATATTGTAAAGAACAAATCTAAGTTGATGGAAGAGGCTAGGAGATATCTCCTTTCCTTACATTAATTATAATGAAGTGTAGTAGTAATCACAGTTAAATTGATGTAGATGCTTGGTTTTTAATGGTCATCTTTCTTTATTAAAAAAATGATTGTAGATGCTATGAAATTCAATTCATAACACACCTTTCTTAATTCTTAAATGACAAATTTAGAAAGGATTTTATAGAATCTTTAATAAAACTTTTTCAATACTCAACTACATGCATTAAAAGAAAAACTTGTTCGTCACAACCATTTAAACAACAACTATGTATCCTATACAAGTGTCTTGTGATTGCAGCTATTGTTATTAGCATCAAATCTTACCTATACATTGTTTGTCGCAAAGTAATTGTGGAATGAAGTATAGAATTATAGAAGTGTAACAAAGTTCAAATTTAAAATTAATGTGAGTTATTCTCCATCCAATATTCATTACAACTGCCGATGTGAAAAAATGTATGCTTTGTGAAATCTACCATATTGATATGTAGTCACAAAAATCGTAAATTAAACTGAAAAATGATTGCAACTGTAATCACCCCAAAATTGAATTTGACTAAGGAATGACTGCAATTGTAAAATGGTTGTTGTTTTCTAATTAAAATATTGTGGAAGTATTGTCATTTGTTCAATACCCTATGACACAATTTTTAAAAAAATTTACATCAACTACTAAAAGCTATGTGCCATAATAACAAAGCTCTGAGTGTCATTGAGTCCCATTTCATGTCCACATCTAGCCTTATTCAACCACCAAGTACACTTAGGGAAGCACTGCCATGTCTTAAAAATAGGGTTTCATGGTTTTGCTCTATGTAGAAATGTGTTGGGAGGTGCCGATAGGATTTTATGGTGGTAATAGTTTTATAGTATTGAACATTAGATATGCAAATGAGGAGGAGCTGAAGAACTTTTTGGTGGTTTCTAGTTGATATTTAAGGTTGTGAGTGAATTCATTACTTGTGTTGTTGGTAGGAGAGAGGCCACTCATTTTTTTGTAGGTTCTAAGCTAATGGTGTGAAGATTGGAAGGGAAGGGACAAAATATTGGTTCAATGAGGGTTTTATTTTTGTCATGCCATTGTGTAGATAACCGAATTGGATGTATGCGTTGTAAATTTTTTATCTATTTTGAGGTGTAATGTGAGTTTTTGATGTCAATCGTCTGTTTTATGGCCTAATTGGGTATTTTTGTCATTTGATTTAGTTCCAATTAGGAGTTATCTTATTGCCTAATCGGATGATGTGATGAACAAAGTCTAAATTCAAGAGTCTAATGAGTACTTAGTTATTGGCTGAGGATGAATTCTAATTAGGTGAGTAATAGTTGATTATTTAGTGAGTCAACTGAATTGGATGAATGGCCAGTCATTGGTTTTGAGTGTATGTCAATGTGGTGTCGTGTGAAATTCCAAGTTGGAGGTTGTTGTTAGTTGGCTAGCTTCTTCAAGTAGTAACTGTCTTCATGAATCCTATTAGGTCCTAAATTGGAGTCTTTTGCTTCACATACTGTTGAGCAAATTTCCAATGCGTGTCCCAGTTGGTCTAGGCTATGTATGATTTTGTTTTCTTGTGTATGTATTTGTGATTTTCCAGTCTGGAGTTGTGTCAATGTTGATCCAAGTTTGGATCAATGTGAGTTTGTGTCTATTCCTAGTTGGGAAGATATGTGTGTACTAGTGTATGGCGGTGCATGTTGATGTACAAAGGTATGAAAATTTTAATTTTAATTATCCAAGTTGGAAGTTGATGTGGAGAAGTGTGCTAAATATTGAATTTACACAAGTATGTGGAAGTTGATCAATCAGCAGTGTGAGTAGAAAAGTAGAGATGAATTTTAGTTGAAGCTGAGAAGATTGTTAGAGCCTAGTTGGAATGTAAGGAGTATTGAGAATTAAATTCCAATTAGGGAGGAAATTTGAGCATGAAGGCTAAATTTGCAGTGTTAGCTGTGAGACAGTATTGTAAGATCAATTTGCAAAGTTGATGTTCAATTGTAATGGTGATATTAATTGCCAAATTGGAGCAATAAAATGTATATTTTAACCAGACAGATGTAGATGTGGATGTCGTTGTAGAAAGTTTAGATTATCCAAATTGTAAATCTACTGCGTGAATGGCATTTAAATGTGAACTGTGTCTTTATCAATGAAATCAAATGCATGTTTGAATCCTAATCAAAATGTTTAAAGTTAAATTTGTAGTTGTCATAGTTGGTGTGTGGATGAAGCCTAGTTGTTGTCTTGTGAATGCTAGATGATTTGTGTATGAATCATATGTGAAATTCAAATTGGAAACGTCTGTGCTTGAATCCTAGTTGTGTCTATGAGTGTGTGTAATGTATACCAAATTGGGGGATGTTTTATATTTGAATTTAACAATCCAAATGGGAATTTATAAAGTTTAAATGTTGTTGTATGTTTAATTCCAACTTAGTTGTAATTAGTACATATTGTTATTCCAAGTTGAGAAGAATTATCTTAACTAATTGAGAATTAGTTGTTTAAATCCAATTTGTGAAGACAATGGATAAATATACAAGTCATGAATAGTAAAAAGAGTAAATCTAAATTGAAATGTAAAAGTTGTCAATTTTGTAAAAAGAAAGATTATACAAAAGTAGATTGTACTACAAAGGTGAATTTTGAGTTGGTGAGATGTGAAGTTGTGGTTCTTCATTTGAAAGACAAAAATTAGTTGGTGAAGATCCAGTCTAAGTTGGAGATTAAGAAGACATAAGCGGTACCTGTTTCAAGGCCAATTGGAGATTATTGCATAAACAAGATGCTTGGTTGAATTTTTGATTGGAGTAAAAGATCAAGATCAAAAAAGTAAAAGATAAAGAAAATAATAAACAATTTGGAAGAGTTCCTAAATCTTGTGGCCTTTAAGAGGGGAGTGGCAAATTTAGTAATTAGCTTTATCATGTGAGAGAAAAGCATTTATATATATGTAGTTAAAGAACATATTTCCTATAATATTCTACAATTGCAATGACTTATAAGAATTAAGACTAGAAGTAATCCTATTATATTAGTCTCCCTAAAAATAAACTTTTACTATTAGCTTGGGTTTAGTTTTCTAATGACAACCTAAGTTTATCTTCTTATTGTGTTGTGGTTGGCATTGCAATTGGTAAGAAATGAAGAAGCAATGCATGAGGCATGGGTGGTATTGACATGTTTTCTAATAATTTAATGGATTATTATTTTTTATGAAAATACACTTTCATTATTGGCACACTATGTTATTTGTACTGCTCTCTAGAGTTGTGAATGAGTCACCCAACAAGTCACTCAACAAGTTACCAACAAGTTGCCAAACAAGTCATCAACAAGTTGCAAAAGAGTTGACCTTACGTGGAAATGAATGCCACATCAACCACCACATAAGAAGAATACGTTGATGAAGTTTCAACTAGGATGTCACATGAGAATTAACCCCATTGTCCTTAACGACTACATTTCCAATACAAACTTGTCCACAACAACTATGAGTTTCCAAATTTTGCTCTAGTTACAAATGTAATGTCCAACTAAAAAATTGTTCTAATAGTTGAGAATTGCATTTTCTTCTAGAGATGTGAATATTTTTGGTATCATCCTCTTAAACTTCACATGATCAACCTAAGTTAGGTTTTGAATCTCAATTTGAATTTGTAATTTTTGCATTGGAAAGTTTGATTAAAAAAAATTTGAATAGTGGCTTGGAAGTTGCTCATGACCTTAAGGGAGGTGGAAGCTCATCATTCAGATTGGTCATTTGAACAAGCTACATAATGCCACTTAAAGAAAAATTCTGAAATCTAAGTTTGGGCAACCCTCCTAAGACCTCAAATGACTATATTATTTTATAAGCCTACTTGACTTTCTCATTCTTCATTGGAAAATTTATTTTTAGAAAACAAAATAATAGCGATAATTTAATTTAATTCACCTAATGGCCCCTTCCTACTTACAAGGAAAGAATGATAAAAATTGTTGGAGAGTAGTTCTTTGAAAAAAAATACTTGGAATACAATAATGCACTCTTTCCACATAGACTATCACACTAGCATATTGTAGCACCACAATGAGTTTGGTGATACAATAGGTGTTATATAAATGAAATAAATCTAAACTCCTAAAGTACCCAAGTCATTTTTTTGGATCAAAAAACGCTTAAAATTGCTTATTCTATATTGAAGAGCAAATATTTTGAACATTATTTTTTGTATATCCAGTAGTACTATCTTGCACTATATTAGTATGAAAATGTTTAGAAGAAATTTTAGAAACTTTGACTATATAGGTTATAAGATATAAGCATTTAAAGTGAAGAAAGTTGAGTTTATTTGCACCTAGCATAACTAGATTATAAAGGCTTTGAATCCTTTTAATTAATTTCTTTTGTACTACAAATTTTGAATTTGTAAATTTTTATCCAAAAAAATTGAGTTGAGGGTTTGAGGAAAAAAATTCATTCTTTAAATATATTATTTTAGTCAATTCAAGTGTAAGGGTTATTTTTTTCATTTTATAAAAAATAAATAATCTATATCTTTAAGATGAAATTAAAAGACACTAATTACAACTATAGGGATTTTCTAGCAAGAAAATTAAACCATGTGGAACATTATTCTCAGAAATTGCGAAAGTTGAATTGAAAAAATGAATCTAATAGACTATTTTCTCAAAATTTTGCTAAAATTGCTTGCTAAATAAAATAGCTTTGTATCTTTGACTTTACTTATCCAAATGGAATGATCGAATTTTTCCACATAGACAAAAATATAATATAAGAACTATTTTTTTTTAAATAGTTTCAAGTTTTCATTGTTTTTTTTGTTGCTTGTCCCCACCTAGTTTTTGATTTGGATGGCATAACTTCCATGCATTGGTTGAAATAAAAATTATATATCTTAAGAGTCAACCAATTTTCCTAACTTAAGTTTTTTTTTGCAAAAGTCATGCGCAAAATTTGGATCTTAGAAACCTATCCAAACTTCTATGAATTCTCTGAAGGGATTCTTAGGATTCTAGGAATAAGAATGATATTCTATGATTTTGGGGCCAAATGTTTACAAAATATAGGGAAAATTGTGAAATTAGGCTAGAACTTACAAATACTATTATTTCACCTTATTGTGCTTGTGGTTAAAAGCAAAAACATGGTAGCCTAGCAATTTTAGTTACATTATTAAAGCATTGCATCACCTTTAGAGACTATGTGAATGAAACTAATCTTTTTATATCATTGAGAGAATGGTGTTACTTATCACCAACAATATGGTGACAAAACATTGAAAGAGATGAGATGGTGCTAAATTAAAAGAATGAGGATGCTCCAAAACTCTCTACATATATCATTGATGAAATTCAAAGCCTTTGTTCTAATCTTTAAACTAAGTATTATCATCAAACCTAAACTTTCATGCAACACTATGCAAAAAAAATGGGACTTAAAATGATATGCAATAAGATGTCACTTCTATTTATTCATCAATGCCAATATGAAATTATTAGTGAACTATTCAATTAATTGATGCTAAGAACTTATTTAAATTCCCTAAACTTAAGATGTAAGATGTAAGGTGTAGATTGGAATGTCTTTGATTATCATATGCTAATTTGTTTTATTGAATTAGAAGATGGGCCTCCTATGTTAGAAGCTCTTTTCAAGAATGATGAAGAAATGTTTTGCATTTAGCATCCACATAATGTTGAATGCTGTGGTTTTAGTACCCTAAGCAGCACTACAAAAGAATGAAGTCCATAAAAGACCCCAACTTCATCATTTCAGTGAATTGAAGTCTATTGAGATCTCTTTAATTTAACCCCCCTTAAAAAAAAACATTCTAAAATATCTTGCATTCTTTCCATTCTATCATTCTCTAGTGTAGAATACCAATATACCACCACAAGGTTGAACATTGGCATTGTACAATACAATAGGGGCCAAAAATATTTCAAATTTTTATTGCGGGGGCTTTGTTGTCTGCAAAATGTTGTTGGGATATTTGTTAAGCTGTCAATGGCCATTAATTCCTACCAATCAATTATAAAAAATGTCTTGAACTATTGTTTTGAGTCATATTGTGGGGATGTGTAAGGGATGAAATGCAAGGACAATGGAGTAGTTTTGGACATTCCATGCTCAATTGTTTCCACTATTTTGACAAATTAGAAAGTCAGTGGAAGTAAAGAGCTAGTCCTTGAAAATCAATGTGGTAGGTGTGAAAAATTTATGATTGTGATGCAAAGATATCAATATGTTTTGTTATAGCTGATAGAAAATAAGCAATGTTGGAAATATCAAACCTCTTGAAAGTATGTGGTAACACAACCGTTAAATGAGATTACCTTTCTCAACAAGACCATGAGTTCCTCTGAGTTCTTGGATTGTGGAAATTCAACCATAATAATAGTCAAATGTGGACAAAGTTCAACCAAGTCAAATAATAATAATAATAATATATTTATTTTAATTAATGAATTATTTTTAAATTTAAATTTCAAAAAATTTATTCAATTTTTATTATTCTTTATTTTATCCAACAATGATTGGTTCACATCATGGAGAATAGACCTAAAACAACCCTCCAATGCCCCCTCCAAACATCTAATGGCAATTGTACTTCTATGAGATGGGCTTCATAAAATACATTGCACCAATAAAGTTCAATCTTAACCCTTAGTCCCAAAGTCCCCTTAAGGGACAAAATGGATTTTAGATAGGTTTGTGTAACCTCAATTTTTAAGGCTATTTTTAAAGAATTTTCTTGAGGTGGATTTACATATTAGCTATTAGGAAAAATAATTTGTATTTCAATCAATGTCCAAGAGCAAAAGTGATGCTACAATAAGCTCAAAATGAGGGAAGCTAGGCATAAAAAAATCCACAAAAACTTGAAATATTAAAAAAAAAAATTCTAATAGATTATGATTTTTTCTACACAATCTTTTTTATTCATTCCATTTAGATTAGTTTTTGAAAGTTATGGAGCTTCTTCTTTGTTGGCAATAATAAAAAATTCTTGAGAAAATAGTGTATTGAATTTTTTTATGAACTCAATTTTTACAATTAAAAAAAAAAAAGGATCCACAAGGTGAAGTATGCTTACTAAAACAATCTTACTATTGGAATTACTGTATTTCAATTCCATTTTAAAGCTTTTAATGATTTAGTTTTTCCTTCAATCTCATACTTGCTTCTACTTAACATTTTTTTAAAGAATGAAAATCACATTTTTTTTGGAACTTTTTCCCTAGACTTTCAACTTGAATATTCAACATAAAAAATTTTTAAATCAAAATGTTTAGTGAAAAAATTTTAAATTAAGAAGATTCAAAGTCAAATAACCTAATTACAAAACATGCTCAAAAGCTAATTTCTTCACTTCACATACAAATATCTTGCTATATACATTAATACATGGTGAAAGCTTTTGAACTTTCTTCCACACATTTTTATGCTAGTTTTGTGCAAGATCTTACAATTAAATAAGCAAAAAAATCAATTTGTAAAGATTCTTGTTCTTTAAAATAGAAATGATAGTTTTGAGTGTTTTTTGATAGACAAAAGGTCTTTAAACTTTAAGAGGGTAATGAAAAACATAAAATAGATAGGCTTGCATTTGTCCAAGCTTATGAAAGTTGGAATTTTCAAGATTGGTGCAATGTGATTTGGTCAAATAAGTTGTCATTTGAAACTAGCAATAATTCAAGGCAAATTAGAATGTGGCAAAAATCATATGAAAGATGTGCATGGGATTGTATAGCGCCATTTTCCAAATCAAGTTGTACTTCAATAATGATTTGGAGTGCATTTAGAGGCTTTGATAATTCCCCTCTTGTTGATTATACCTTTAGACAAAAAGACAACAAGTAGTTTTGTGATTCTTGTTTGTGAGGGAAAGTGAAACAAGTTTTATTTTAATTTTGCACAATGACCTTGGGTAGTTGACATTTATGGAAGATGGTGCTCCAATTCACCACAGTTTACTTCCATTGCAATGGAGACATTCAAGCTCATGGTCTGACAATTAATCTTGCTCGCAAACTCTCTAGACTTGAACCCAATAGAGAATGTACAGAAGATTATCAAAGATTTGTTGCAACATTGTTGTAGACCAAGAAATGAAGTGGAAATGGTGCAAATTATTCTATCAATTTGGGACACAATATCTCCAGAGCAACTCCATACCATCATAAAAATATTCTTGACAAAATGCAAGCAATTATTTCAACAAAAGGTGGCAGCACTAGATGGTAGATATTGTGTTGTTGTTTTAAAATTATTATATTGTAAACTGGACTCTAACATCTTTCCAAATACAGTGAATTAATGAATTTTTTAGCCTACTTGTAGAAGCTTTTCAAAGTTTGTAAATTTTGTTCTGATTCACCTTGGGAGAAAAAATTTGAATTATTTTTTGCCTTAGTCTACTGTACCCGAAAGAATTAATTTAATCTCATGGATGAAGGGCGCCACACAAAGGAATTGATTGCTTTCAGTGCCTCTAATAATGCAGAGACTCACATCATTGGGTGACCTCAACAAGGTACTGTAACAGCTCAATATGCCTCACCCTAATTGCAACAACTACGTATGAAGGAATAATAATTGCAAGAGAAACACTATTTGTATGATAAATGATTCCTATAATTGTCCAAACAAGCATTTGAGCATGGATACTATGAATCCTTAAATGATGTCACAGCAGTTTTCCAACTGATGAATGACAAAGAGTATTTCCATGCAAGACAAAAGTACAACTGTTTTTGTGAAAAAAGAGATTTTCTTCAATAGTTTGACTTCTAATGAATGCTTTTACATTTTTTTTTAAGCCAAAAATTTAGGTGGTACCAAAATAAATGATTTCCACATTGATCAACTCATCCTTTAAGGATTAACCTTAGAAAGACAAGCTAGTCATTGTGAAAATCATCCTTTTGGATACGTGTGAATTATTGGCTTCAAAAAAAAAATCATAAACATTCATTGGAAGTCAAATTATTGTAAATGACCTTTTCTTTTCACATAAAATCTAGAGGATGAATAGTTGCAATTCTATTTAGTATGGAGAGATTCTTTTGTCATTCATTAGTTGGGAAAATGTCCATGCGTCAATTATGGGTTAATCCCTAAATGCCTTCCCTTTTCACACAAAATTATAAAGATGAAGATTTGTATTTCTATCTTACATAGAAGGATAGTTCTCTATCATCCATCAAACACTAAGTGTCTACAACATCATTACAAGGTTAAACTATCAAAGTTTTGTTGGATCTTGCTAGAAGTCAAAAGAACATTCTTCATGATTATTCTTACTAAGCATTTTCTGTACACATGTAAAAAAGATTTAACTTTCCATAATGCTGAATCAGGTGTTCCCAATCAACCTGAGACTCTCGTGAATAAAAGCTTTATGGTTTAAGTAAGAATCTGTTAGGTCGATGAAAGAAACGGGTTGGGAATTAAGTGCTGAAAATGCCCTTTTTGATTGGGAGATGACAACATTAAGTAGGTGCATACATGCAGTTGATTATGGATCTTTTCAACATTACACAACATGACAAACTTGATTGTGACAACTTGGAATAACTGTCCATACATGGTTCAAATACAAAGTGACTTTGGGGTACGTACGTGTTTGTTACATTTCGTGAACTGCTTTGCTCACATAGTGCTCGCTTGCTTGCTGGTGATCTTCTATTGCTAAATCTTTGTCCATTCACAATGGATCTATCTATGTGGCCAAAGGTGTCTCCAGCTCTCACTTTGGCAGTGAATAATTTCACTCAATTTCAATCAAATCACCTGATTTTCCAATACCAAGCCTCTCTCTCTTCAATTCGCTAACAAATTTTCAGTTGCACATTCAAGACGTTTCAACCCAATTGCAAATATATTCAAGCTCCGAAAACTTGAACTGTCGCTTTTAGGGGTGCCAGGGTACCTTACATGTCGTTAATTTCCTGGTCTCTCAAGCTCCTCCATCCAGCATCTGAATATACTTCTTGTACTTTTGGTAGCCTGCAGTTTTGGGTTTCCAGCCCAGATCACGAGCTCGCTTCTCCCAAAGGTTCGCCCTCGTCGTCTCCTTTGCAAGCTCTGCTTCCGCTCGCGCTTGTTGTGACTAATCAGGTCAAACAATAAACCGATTGTCAGATTGAAAATGAGTTTAAAATTTGAACTCTGTAAATCGAAATTAAGAAGAAATTAAAGCAGGTCCAACGAATTTACAACCATACCTCGTCAATATCACCATATTCTCTATTCTCTCATTAAACCCTCACTAAACCCTAGGGAAAAGATGTACAGTACATAGTTCAAAACTCACTTTGTACTTTTCTTATCAAACTCTTTATCACAAGAAGTTACACAAGAAATGTGATAATTATGAGTTTGACAACGATTTTACGCACCTTCATGACTCCTGTAATCTTGTTTATTTATGGTCATTACTACGAGCAACACAATAAATTGTTACAATGCATGCTGGGTGTATAGGCTGTGACTTCAGAGGCGACATTTTGGGTGTACAATAAATAACCCCATACAATAAACAATCAATTAAACACTATTTCTAATGAGGATTACGTACTAGTTAGAAATAGGTGGGATTGAAAGGCATAGAAACTGATCCATGTGTTTCAAGAAAAAGAAAATTTAAAGGCATAGAAATTGATATACTGTATCCCCGATTAGCAATTACCAGAGTGCCTTTGTGCACGTAAGACAAGTGAAAAGCATGGCAAATTATTACCGGAGAGCCTTTCTCTGCTGTTCCTTTCTGGTTTCGGTCGACAGTCTTCTTGCTGGCATCAAAATAACCCGAACTGTTGGCACGTTGTTGTGCACTCTTGGCCTCTTTCTGTAGTTTGAGTCCCTCCTGCTGCAACTGTTCTTGTGTTTGTCCCATGGATTCCTTCATGCATTTGTTGCTCCCGTGGCAATCTGTGTACAGTCGACACCATTTACATCCACATTCGATTGAAGATCTACTCTTAAGTAAATGCCAAAAACCATATCACTATCAAAAGCGTGAAGCCATTTACAACTTCCAACCATTGTTGACCATTCCCTTTTCAGAAATCTATCTCTTTTCATTTATGAATAGGTGAATTACGAGCCAGCTCAACACATTTTTATGCCAACTATTGTAGTAATCGGTAAGAGAAGTCAAGTTAATACTGGTAATAGTCTTGCAACGGATGGGGCAAAGCTACTCCGGTAGAAAACATTAGCAAACTACCGTGCAGTACGAAAAACAGCAATGTGAAGAACCATGCTCACCTACTGGCGTAGAGTTCAGCTTCTGTGCAAGTGCTGCAAAATCATCACAAACAGAGGAAAAAATGAATGTCAAGAACAGAGGTTCGTAAATTCTATCAAAGATGATAAAGCAAGCCTGCGTAATACCCCCCTTCACGAGAAACTTACACAACTAAACAGCCCAACATCGTAATACCTGACAAGAGCCACATGATCATCTCAACCCACTGCAAAGTTGCACTAAGAAGAAAACTTTGCAAATTTGGTCTTCGAGTTTCATTCAGTTCCCACCCACGCACCCAAGCGTAATTCACTTAGGACATTCAAACTGAAGTACTTTTGTCACAGTACAGTTGCCATCATGCAAATCCAAAATATCATACCGTACTTCAAGGGTTGTGCAATGGTGAACTAACAATCTTGGGGGCCAAATATACGTCCATGAAATTTATTTCTTAAACGAAATTTTCAAACTGGAAGAGTACCAAATCAAAACTGACTCACAACACAAAACACCCAGTCACCCACTCTACTCAACTAGTTCAAATACGAGTCCACCCCCCGAACTAAAGTACGAAAAGTCTCAACAGAAACACGAAACCACGGTAACATCTTCAGATTACACAATACGCATTCCAATCTCACCCCCCAAAAGACCAGAAGAAAAAGTCCTATGATGCAAGTGTTCGTGTATGGATGGAAAGAACACAGAGCAGAGCTGAGCTGAGCTGACCTAGAAGCTTGGAAGCTGTATCAGCGAGGAAAGCAGCCTGAGGGGCGGCTTTGCTGCATTCCAAGCCCGCCGGACATGGCGGGCACTGCAACACCCACTGGGACAGCACATCGCCATCTTCCGCCACCACATGCCAATACACTGCCGGAGCGATGGTGTACACGGACAAGCCCAACGCCAACAACAACATCAACACGCGCACCATCTTGCTCCCACACACCACGGCTTGCTGCTGTTGCTGCTGCAGCTTGGGTTCCACAGCTGCCATGGCTTTGGAATACTCGAACTCGAACTTGAACTCGAACTTGAGCGTGGGTTTGAGCTGCTGCAAGAGTGCTGTGATCGTCTAAAGTTAAGCAGCCTGGTGGTGGAATCTGTTACGGAGCTTGTGGAGCTTACTTGTGACCATGTGCTGCTATGACACCCACAATCTCTGGAGGCTCCAATATTCCTGTTTCTGACCCTCATCTCTGCTGTGGAGCGTGCTGTTGCTAGGCTTGAGGCTCGAGTATTGAGTCTTGTCCTTGTCCTTGTTGATCGAGGAGGGCTTGGCCTTTGGAGTGTGGAGCTGGAAGGGCCTTGGACAGCCCTTTTCACACTTGCTGTTGAGTGGTACCTTCTGACTGACTGGCAGGGTCTCTGTGTGGCTCTACAACAAACCTGCAAAGATGGCCTGACTGCCTGGGCTGCATGGTGACCGGCATCATCTTGTGCCTGACGGACCTGATCCTAACATAGATAACCTTAACCTTAACCTTTGAGAAGGGAGAGTCTTGAGAAGGATACAAGTCTTCAACGTAGGTTAATGCAAATTTTATTTTATTTTATTTTAATCTACAATATTCATTTTGGATGCACTTAACTTACATTTCGGATAATGGTATAATTCTGTCAATGCTAGGTAGTCAATAGTATTCCTTCCTTAATTTACGATTTCAAAACCCTGGAAAGTTTGGTTTTCAAATCGTGTGCAATCAAGTGACAATCAAGGTTTGTATTGTTCAACTCGGAGTGTTTGTGCTGATAATTAGTTGCGTAGATTAACGTAGACTGGATTAATCCATTCGTCTATGTCGTCTAGCATGATGAATCGGAAAGTACGGGGAGAAGAGAAGAGAAGAGCATTCATCAATTGAATGCTGCTGCTGTGCTGAGGAGCATGCCCAAACCAACTCTTCACAGAAAATGAGAACTTGCCTTGATGGGGGGGCCGGCCAGTTAGTTGAGCGAGACAAGGACCTCACCTCACCTCACCTTACTTCCTGTCCAGCTGGTTCGATCGTGCCTGCCGACTGATCGAGTAGATATCCGTCTGGAGGTTCAACAGGGTATCATCCGGGTATCATCCGGGTATCGTTCCAGGAAAGGGTCCGGGTCGATGAGGATGAGATTGGTGCATTCAGTTTTCATCCACGATTTCTCGTTCGGTTCCTGAGTTGATGACTTACCTTCCTTTGTCTTACTTTAGGGTTCATTGATCAGAGGCCGGGCTCTCAGGCTCTGGAAGTTGGATCAGGAAGTGGCGCAGTTGATGAGCACTGCAATTTCTCTGCGTTTCTCTGAAAACGATGACTTGATTGACAGACGAGAAGGTGAGTTGCTGCCACTTAACATCTGCAAATATTCATGGTCTGTGGCCAATTTATTGCCTCTCATCTTTTTATTAGGTTTTGTGTTTTTTTTAATTTAGTTTTAATGCACTCAGGATTTCAAGATTTTGTGTTCAGTTGAAGGAGCTTTTAGAGCATGTCGATCACGATTGTGTGCAGAACTGAATGGAAAATTTGCCCAGGTTAAGATAGTTGATGGAATCATGGAAATGTTCAGACTGATGGTGCAGCTTCTGTTTGGTGTCAATTGCAGATGTTGCCAGTAATGACTTCAGTTGCGAGCCTAACTTAATTTTCATGTGACGGACCCAGTTGGTGGAGCTTTGGATTCTGCAATTGAAAATCCCACTTTCACGGAACTTAACTTACACCAGGTCAGGTCTCTTTCCTTTCTTATTTCCTTTGCCTTAAGTTATATCTTAATTCAGCCCTCCTTCCCTTGCATCCAGGTTGTAAGCCATCCAGGTTTAGGGTGAGCCTTTTTGTGAAACAGACTATGTATGAGTTGTGCACATTTTAAATTTTTTTAAATGTGCATTGTTGTGTGCACAAATGATACATAGTAGTAAGCACAAATAGGCCTCAACTGAATTGATGCATCAATGAAGAGGATGGCTTACCTTATTTTATTTTACTTTGAGAGTGAAGGAATTAACGAAGACTGTTTTCACAAGTTTTGGAAAACTTTCATGAGGTGGTTACCACAGGATGTACCCCGAAAAAAAATTTAAAAATTGATAGCATGCTAATTATCCACAGTGAGTAGATCCATAAGCATTGATCATTCAAATGTGAAGGAAATCATATAATTCTGAATTTCAAAAAATATCGAGCCATTTTACTTGGTAAAAGGTGTAAATTCAAAGTGTTTATAGTGATTTTTGAATACTTCAAGAATTAAAGATATGGAGTCAAACTGCATTAATTCTTGCAATTTATCATTTCTACGTACAAGGGGTAGAGATCATAGGCTTCGACGGGATGGCAATCAATCTATTTTACGTAGTTTAGAAAATAACTAGAAACTCCATGCCAAGTCCAAATTAAAGCAAACCACTGGTGGGAAATGTCAAATTCATTTCCTAGGTAAATTTTGTGATGTAATTGGGGTTTCTTGCTTGATTATGTGACTTTGCCAACATAATTGGGCATTATGCATTTTTCATTTAATCACTATTTGTTCATTCCCATTGGTTTACACCAAACAATGTTGCTAATTAGAGAATTCTATAAAAGAAAGTGTCTCGTCATTCGACTCCACCATCCTTGTTGACACTTTCTTTTGTGAAATCCCCAACAATGAGAGGCATTACCCCTATACTCATTGTTGCACAAGATATGACAATGTGGAAATTTTGACTCTACAGACTTTCAACCATGGACATCCACCGATCATCTTATGAAATGGAGAGGCAATTGTCCGCATCGAATAATTTTCCGGGTTTCTTGCCACCCAATGTTATGTCGAATTCTCCACATAGCTTAAACTCAAGCGGGAGCGACTCCAACACTCCCAACACCTTTCTTTCTCGGAGATACCATGTGAATCCTAATCGCCCGTGGTACAAAAGAGCCTACAAGACTTTGCAAAATTTGATGAAGAAGTTTATGGAATCGAATACTCGAAAAAACTTGAAGTATATCAATGCCAACAAGCATGTGCTAAGCACATATCATGATTCATTCCTATTTGGAGAGTTCCCCATTTTGGTGGAGATTCGGGCTGCTATGCGGAGTGGGAAGATTGGATATTTGTGGACAATTGTAAGAAATTCAATGCCAATTTAATTTGTTGTGAACTTGGCAAACATTTTGTTAACTTCTTTGAAGAGTCTCAAATGATTTAACCCCTAAATGCCAAAACTGCGTTTTGGGGCAACATAGAAATTTTGGGCAGCTCACCACAAATGGAGTTTTTATTTTTTTCGCTGAAATTTTAACAAAACATGTGCCCAAAGAGTAGCTTTAAGGCCCAACAATTTTCATAACTTTTGAGTACATAGTTAAAAAGTTATTGTATGATATGTACTTTTCTATAGTTGACAGGAAGCTCAGGCAAAAAAAAACTTCTTTATTTAAGAAACTAAAATTTGAAATTGGTTCTCTAGATTTATATATACTTGCAAAGCTTTGAATCATTTCATTTTGATCAATGAGTCAAAAGTTATGAGTAGTTTTAGTTTGTGGGAGTTTGCGGGTTGTTATTGAATCCCTACTCTAAAACAAACTTTGAAGTCCTCTATTTAACTCAATTTTTGATATTTTTAGAAAAGAATGAAAACATTGGATGTAGATTGTTTATAAAAACATTACAACCATTGAGATTGGCATTTTTCAATTTCATAAATAAATTGTTAACAATTTAGTATTTTGAATCATTCTCTACTCTTTTCTACTTATTATTTTTTTCCTATATGTTGTATGATTTCAAATGATCTAAAAATTTTCAAGCATGTAGCCAACTTGATTTGGTAAATAGGATATACCAATAGATTTAAGCCATTCATCTAACTTTTTTCAAATTTCTATTTGTAGAAAAAAATAAATATATTATATAATTATTGCCAGTAAAGATTTATCTCGAAACCTCAAAGCTTTTAAAGTACCTTGAATAGCTTCTTCTATTTGTTGGTTGAATATAACATGACCGACGGTTGTACAAATATAAAAATTAATTATTTTTTATTTTTATTTTTTGTAGGTTGGTAATGTTCATAGATTTTAGAAAAAATACCAAAAGACTTATATTGAATTCCAATAGGCTTTTCATGATTTATTGATGAAAAATGAATTTCAAAAGTAACAACCATTTTGAACATTTTTTCATACAAATAAAGTGCACTTGCCCGGATTTTCGTAGGTCCAAAAAATGGAAATTTATCACTTCAAATGCTAATATCTTGCAATCTACACGGTAGAAATTTCTGAAAATTTTTCCATATATTTTCAAACGAGTGTACTACAAGATCCTACAGTTACATGTGTCTAAAAATGTTTTTTTTTCTAAAACTTGGTATTTGTACTACAAATGGCAGTTTGGGAGTGGTTTTGGTGAAAACATAGTCAAGATCATTTAGGGGTTAATAACAATCCTCCTATGGATATGAAAGTTGTCACTATTGGCCATTTGAGTACTTAGGGCTTATTGGCTTAGGTTTCTTTTCTTACATTCAATTTTCTATAATCATTCAATGAATTTTTAAAGAAATTTTATCAATTTTCAAGACAAAATAATTGTTTGGTATCAAAACACCTAGTACTTATAAGATCTTGAAGCAAGTAAATGGTTAGTAACATTTCCATTACTTCTTACAATCATTTGGATAGTACTTGCTACCTAAGCCTTTATTATTTAGATAGTAGAACTATCCCCCAACAAACTCTTCATTCATGTTGGTCATAAGACTAGAGATCTTCTTCTTCTTACAAAGATTCTATTGAATTATGGACCAATATAGGTGGAGTTTATCCTTGCAGCTTCATCAGGGATATTGCATGTCTATTCTACGTAAGTCTCCATATATTCTTTTAAATAATCAATTTATTATAACAAGTTCTAATGGAAATGGCATACCTTCATCTTGTAAAGGAGTCCACATATTGTAATTGGAATTCTAAGTTGTAAAGTTTGAAACATTTATTTTTTCAAGTCATTGGTTCAAAATAAGATTCAAATTTTGACATAACATAGGTATCACTTACAAAACATTGGAGATTATGAATGGATTCCACAAGCACAAAATATAGCAAGTTGTATATTTGTTGCAGATTATATATTACATTTATACTGGTGACAATCTCTATCACCATGCATACAATAAAAATCTAGTAATTAATAAAATTTGCAATAAAATACCTTAAAGTTAGAGCCAAAATATTAACAAAAATTATATATGTAAGGATGGAGTGTTATTGTCTTTATCAACTAATATTGTAATAATCCTACCAAATAGAATGTATTGTAAGTTATAAATTGTGTGGGGAAAGTAAAGGCAGGTATGATAGGGTGTTGCAGTGAACCAGTGCGAATATTATATATCTTTTCATATTGGGGGTTCATTGACTTATTAAGTGCAATGCCCATCATATTTGTTTTTAAGTAAGTTAAGAATCTAATCTATTTTTTTCTCTATTTATTTTTTATTATAAACACAAAATATTTTATATGAAAGTTAAATTTGAATAGAGTTTTTTTTATTACATTAGGTAAACTTATGAAAAATTTATCAATACCAATGGAAACAAAATTGAACCTCTACTAACTGCAATAGTCATCATATAATTTAAATTTCTAATGTAGGTCCAATATCAAAAATGGAAGTATATTACATCTTTTGCAATTCCTACGAGTTGTCAGGTACTATGTCCTACACTATATTTATAGTAGATTGAATGTGGATAAAATTTTATTAGGTATATTTGTGATGCTCTACAATACAACCTCTAGCACATGTCATCAATATTTTTTAAATTTAATATGTGATGCAAAAATCCATATTCTATTCCATCTTCTTTTCTCCATTTTTGAGACCCTAGAACCAACTTTTTTGAAATTAGGGTGCTCTAGAAGCGACCATGAACACAAAAGTACATTATACTTTCTTCAATGTAACAACAATGTACATTTTAGGAGGTGGTCACTTTTAGTAACCACTACATTTCAACTTCAAAATTGGTAACTAATTCCATGAAGGTTCAAAAAATATGAAACGACTTTGGTTAAATGCCAATTCCATTTTTCTTCTTACAAAAATTTATTGAAAATTGTTTCAAGGATTTTAGCTTCACCCCAATTTAACCCTATTTCTCATGGTCATAGTTGATAATATGGTACAGGATAATTTCAGTGTTTTCTGACATTGGTATCGTTGGAAGCACTTTGTATCAAAAGATTTTTCTTGTCGCTATGACAACAATGGGTGCTGGTGAATTCACTTTCCTTCAAGTTGTTTTTTGTATTTGGTTTCATGAAATAAAATTAAAAGACATCTTTCAAAACCAGAATGGATTTAATAGAAAAATATAAATTTACTTTCTTGCAAAATTTAGGTCTACATAAATGTATGTATGTATATGAAATGGTCATTAATGAGTTTGATGTTTGGGGTGGAAGTATTTTTGAGTGCGGGCATTATGCAATGGGTTGAATCTGAAGTAATAACAGTCCACAAAAGAGCTCAATGTCCCTCTAGTGGATGTTTGAACTTCCTTGATGCCTTCTATTACATTGTTGTCACTGTAAGTTTGAGCCTTTTTATCATCTCCCCACCAAAGCCTTCACCATTGAAATATAAATAGTAGGTTTGGATTCAGTTCATAATATAAGATAGCTTTCATTCCACGCATAACACTTAGTAGCATGCATTGTCATTACCTTGGCTCTATAGTAGATGGTGTGGAATATTCTACATCTAATAGACTTCATTAGTAGCTAAGTAGACAATTAGATGCTTAATGTGGCGAGCAAAGTGTAGAAGGAAAGACAAGGGGCATGAAGCCTACCAAATGTTATGTGATCTCAAATAACACATTATAAATGTATTTTGACTCATCAACTTAAGAATTAAAATTGAATGTTTGCTAAATTATGATCCATTTACTTGCAATCATAATTTATTTGCAGAATATGCTATTATATAGGTGGCTACAGTTGGATATGGTGACATCAGTCCCAAGACTATTTTAGGCAAAATTTGTGCAATTGTGATTATCATTGCTGCACTCGTGTATATCCCCCTACAAGTTTCTCGTATCAATAGTCTTGCCTCCCTCAGGTGTGTTTTGTTTCAATTATGCCTAGTTACACTTCCTATGTCATTCTTAAATTTATTAGAAAATAGCCACTAAAGTATTAAGGTTTTCAAGTTTGAAAGCAATGAAATTGATGAATATTATTATTTGAAATATCTTTTACATCTAACTCAAAGATTTCCATGATTTTTTGTAACCTCCTATAATTAAGTGTAATTGATAATCAATGAAGTACATCCACTAAAGTACACTAATAATTAATAATTGAAAAAATATATATATTGTATACTAAGAATCAATGAAATATACAAATTGTATCCTTGAAAGTTCAATTTTTTAATCCACTTAGACTTTTGAGGTTTAGAATAAGATATGTGGAGGTTGAAAGTTGATGAAAAGTTCACCCAATTTTGAAAGCAACATGAGAATCATAGTAAAATACATTTCATTAGATTTTTTGCAATGCTAAAGACTTCATAAGGTATTGGAGCCTTTTAAATTTTTTTTTGTTACTCAAAGAAGAAGATTGAACAATAAATAGCATGAAACTTAAGACTTTGATGCTAAAAATCTATTAAGTATAAAAATGAAAATTCCTAACTCAAAAAATTTATGTGATAGTTTTGTGGAAATAGTGGAAATTCAAGCTTCAATTTATTACATGTTGGTTCTATTATATATTCACAAAATGAAACCTACTTGATTGAGACATGTATTAGGTCAAAGTTTTTATAGTGATCACCTAAATTTTGGGATTTAATTGAAGTTTCAAGATCACTATATCTTGTTACCTATTATGTTATTAGCTATATGAACTAGTGATATATTAATAATTCCTTTCTTGATGTTAGCCTTTTTAAGTATATCAATGAATGGAAAAATTTACATTTTAATAAATGCAAAATTTAGACAAAAACAATACCTTCTTATCATCAAATATTTTAAACAATTTAACCATTTTTCATCCATTTTTAATAACATTCCATCCAATTAATTATTGTTAATCTAGTTTCAATTCAAAAATGATATCATTGATCACTATCTTGGCTATAATAACCCCTAAAGTCCGAAGACCTTTTTCCATCAAAACAAAATTGAAATTGCCATTTCTATTGCAAAGAGCAAAAAACTTTACACATTGTTTTTTTCCCCCTCCATATTTAACTGTAAGATCTTGCACAAGACTAATATAAAAGTGTAGGCAAGGATTTTAGAAACATTCTCTATGTAGATTGCAAGATATTTGTATTTAAGGTAAAGAAAATAAGTTCTTAAACATGTTATGTGACTAGATTATTTGACTTTAAATAATCTTAATTAAAAAATTTTGTACTACAGATTTTGAATTAAAATTTTATTCAATGTTATAGATTTGAGTTGAAATTATGGTAAAAAAGTAAAAAAATGTGTGATTTTCAATCCTTAAAAAATTGTTAAGTAGAAATAGATACAAGATAGAAGGAAAAAGTAAATTTTCAATAGTTCTAAAATTGAACCAAAATACAATAATTTCGACAGTGAGATTTTTCTAGCAATCATATTTAATCTTGTGGAATTATTTTTTTGAAAATTGTAAAAATTGATTTTAAAAATGAATTCAATACATTATTTCAAGTTTTTGTAGATTTTTTTGCTAGTTGTTCACCCTTGCTTTGAGCTTATTGTAACATAACTTTTGCTCCTAAGCACCAATAGAAATTTAAAAAAATATTTCCATATCTATTATATTTTTTTATCTTAAATTTTTTTTTTAAAAATCTCGTCAAAAATTGAGATTATTTGAACCCACCCACTATCCATTTTTTTTCCTTTGTAGGGACACTAGAACTTTACTACTTTAGAGGTTAAAAAAATTCCAGTTGAAGTCTTGTTTCTAGTTTTTCATTGAGTATAATATCTATTGAATACGTTTAAGTTTTTTGGTGGAAAATAAATTTTAAAATAGATGACAAATTTATTGGAAATCATTTTTGCAAACAAATTTGCATAAAAAGAAGGGACTCTCTTGAATGATTACATTTTTTTTATGGGAATCAAGCCTTATTTTCCAAAAGAACAATTGAATGTTCAATTGAGTAATACAGATCTTGCCCTTCATTTATGGTATCATTTTCTAAGTATTCTATTTTTGTCACAAGAAAATCTTCTAGAAAACTCAACATTTGATTCTTTCAATTTGTGTTATCAAACTATTTTTTAATTAATTAATTTTTAGATTATTAATTAATTATTTTGAAAGAAAAAAATCTAGAGATTATAGACCTCTATTCAATTCTCATTTTAAGAGAATAAGTGTTAGAATTTTAGAATACATTATACACTCATGTGGTGTAAATTTGATTAATATTGTACTCCCTCCATTTTGAAATAATTGTCCACAATTTTGTTGAAATTTTTATGCCAATTTCATTGATCATATTGTGAGAAATATAGTTAAGAAAGGTTTCAAATTTCTTATCATTAGAATCAATGAAGAATATCGTATGTGTTCATTGCAACCCAAATAAAACTAGGCACAAAGACGTCTCTATATGACCTACTCAAAACAACCTCAAAAAGGCATACAAAGTGCAATTATATTAAAATGAAAGGAAGTAAAGTTATATACTAATAATCATAATAGCATTTGATAATATGACTTTTGATGGAATTGGATTGTTCATTTGTGGTATAATCTAGGCCATATGGAGGTTCTTTTTCATCAAGGAAGGTGATGGATGCAAGATATATCATTCTCACTGGAAGTATCTCTTATCAAGCTGTCCAAGATTGTCTTGCTGAATTTTATAGTTCAACTCATTGTGATGGTAACTTGAATACTTGTTTGTTTTGTAAGGTTGAACACTAATAAAAATTCACTTTAGAAAAGCATTCCAAATTATGGTTTTGTGTTAAATTTGCATTATTTAAAACACATTTGTGTTAGTTTTAATATAATTTTAAATAGTCTTATTAAATTTGCATTATTTCAAATACAATTGTGTTATTTTTAGCTCAAATTAAACACAAAACCATCATTTGGAATGTGTAGATTTCTACTAGTATGTTGGAAAGTCCTATAACTATTTTTTCTTCTCATATCATTGCTAAAATCTAGATCAATATAGAAAACTTATATGGATGTAATGCATATTTAAATTTGAGTTATAAAATGAAAATGTTATTTAAATTGAAAATGAGAGGTGATAAAATTTAGACTATTGATCTTATTGATTGTATGGTTTGAATGTGTGCACTACTAAATTTGCAATTAATATACATTTAAATAGATTCTACCAATGTAGACAAAAATATCACTATATTTTGATATGAATAATGCTATAACTAATTATTTTGATATGCAACAATCTTCATTATTTTTAAAAAGTGGTTAAATCTTACCAAAAGATTTTTATATTTTATATTCAAGCAAATAGAGATAATAAGGTCATTTATGGTAAATGTGGATATCAATTGAAGTCTAAGAAAATCTTTAAAATGAATTGAATAATAACATTACCACCCTTGTTGCAACATTTTTTTTCTATTCAATTGCTTCTTTTAGTTGGGGTTTGAGTTTAATATTAGTTTCATTTGCTTATAAAATCTAGATAAAGATGGATGAATATGTATTAGAATAGAAACCATATTTTTAAATGAGAATATTACATTAATAGTGATGCTTTATTTGTAATTACTAATATATATTACTAATAATATCAAACATGCATTGGTATAATACACTATTTTTATTCATTTACTGTATATAAATCATCAAATGGAAATGGAAATGGATGATTAAATTGAAATTATGGATTTTAAACATGTATCTTGATACACATTATTTTTAACGTATGCAGATAATTTTGCCTATCCATTACGAGTTAATATTTTGGCACCCTTTCAACCTTCGTATGCAATCATTATACCTATTGCTTTTATTTTTTATTTTCTTGTGCAATTGAAAATTATATAATAATAAATATTTATTTTAGATTTTTAGATTTTTTTAGATTTTTTAATTTGGACATGGGATTTAAAACTAAATTTTTATAGAATTTTTTTTAAACACAAATTTATTCAAATTATATAAAAATAATTTTAAAGATTTACATCAATGATTTTTTCTTTAAATAGAAAAAAATAAATATTGATAAATATTAATTTTTACTTAATATGAATTTGCTAAACTTTAATATTGCTTGAATGTTATAGATATGAACTAAAGAATCTATTAGCGTTGTATAATGGCCTTGTAGAATTTATTGAAGGTTCACCTGTACATCAATCCGATCTTGAACGAGTGTGTGCTACAAGAGCATCTGCCATTTTTATTCTTGCTAATAAAGCAACAAATGTATGTAATAACATGGATTCTAATTGTATGTATTAAATTTGTTCAAAGTTTTATAGTTCATGTATCCTTCTACAAAGATTCGTAATCTTATTTAAGTACTTTTTTACACATTTTTGCAATATGTAATGAATGACAGAATACAAAGGCTGAGGATGCAGTACAAGTAATTCGGGCTTTAGCTGTGCATCGAATGTGTGGATATCAAGTCCGTATTATTGTTGAAGTGTTAGATCCAAACACACAAACTAGTGCTGTTTGGGATGAAACCCAAAGTGGTAGAATTGAAATCATTTGCCCCGCCAAATTACATTATAAAATGCTTTCTCAAAGGTAATTGTTTTAAATAATATTTGAAACTTGGTAATGAATGTTTTATACAATAAATGAATTTGTTCTTACAATGTTTAACGTGGTTGCTTCATAAAATTGAGGTAACCAATTTTACTAAATTCAATTTACAAAAACTAATTTTTCACCTCCTAAAAGATGAAACAACTTCTATTTACACCAATCAAAGATACCAAAGATATAATTATTATAATATAATATAGAGCCTATTCTCTATATTAAAAAATCATTCATATCTTTGGAAGAATTTACCTCATGAGATAATGTAAATTCAAAAAAAAAAAAATCAAAATCATTTTAGAATCATATAAATAAATAAATATAATATTCTTTGAATATTTTGAAAATAAAAATAATATCTTTTGTCTGAATTTCAATTAATAAATTTGAAGTGCCATTACATATTTCAATTTTATCATTCATTGTTCAAAAATCATTTTAATTTAATTTATCAATAGAATATAATAAATATTATTTCAATTTTCATGTTTCATATATTGATGATTAGTATTTTGTATTGTATCAATTGTATAGTTGTATTATAAGAGGATTGTACACATTCATTGGAAATTTATTTACTTCCAAAATCAAGCTTACAAATGAATCAGAGTATGAATTCTTAACAGAATTCTTTCATAGCTATGACAATGAAATTTATCCTGTTATTTTACCAAATGCTTACCACAATTTAACATTTGAAGAGGTATTGTTTGGAAGATTTAATAATCTAATATCTAACATTTTGTAATTTTATTAAGGTTGTAGTTTTAGTATTGTAAACAACTAAATTTTATGTAATATAAATACTAACCAACAAACAACAACCATTAAATAGTTTGGAATATAATTAAGTTATATTTTATATAATTAAATAAATTGCAGTCACTCGTTTTAGGCTGCAGATCACATTTATTTATCATTTGATTCTATTTTATTTGCTTTAGATGTTCCTATAAGACACAAAAGAAAGATACATGTTGTTAATAAGGTTGGATGCATCTAATTACAACAATAATTTATATTTAGAATTTATGTTATTTATTTTGCACCATTTTTATGCCCATTTTAAATTTTGAACAATATTATATATAATAGTTACAATATACATCATCTTACTCATAATTCATTACACATACAATAAATTTTGTATTTAGAACATTGCCTAGCAAAATAATAAAACTTCAATCCAAACTATCATTAATAAATAAATCATATGCATTTTACATTTGTTTGTTTTATTTATTATAAAATTTTCACATAAATTCATTTAATTTTTTCAATAAAATTCTTTATATTTATATATATGTTAATCAAATTGCAGTTTGATTAATAAATTTTTAATTCATATATTTTTATTGCTTATATATATATAACATATTTAATTATGTGAACTTGAATCAAATTGTGAAAATGTAATCTTGTCAATAATATAGACCACTAAAATGAGATAAAAGAACTTTTTCTTGTAGGTTTTATTATATCCCAAAGGTCACATAATTGAACCAGATGATGTTGGACTTTTAATATCTAAAGATATCCAAATTGCTTTTGCCATTTCAAATCAAGGAAATCAAGGTTTGCAAAAGAGACTATGTACAAAGGATATTGTACAAAAGTCTTATCATAAACCGCTTGATATGGTTCAATTTGAGAGACCTGTTGAAACTGTAATTGATAGATGGAAGCGTACTGGTACTTTAACAACCATGCATATCAACCGCGATTCTGTAAATCCAAATGATGCTTCTACACCAACTAAAGATTTACGAGCTTTTCCACTAAATCCAGATGGCACATATAAACTTGAAACACAATTAAGATCAGCCATTCATGAATCACAATTGGATGGCTCAAATGCTACAAATAATGAATCTAATGTCATTGATAAAATTGATTCAATTGCATTTCAAAGTTGGCTAAATAAATCCTATGAAAATGTTACATCAAGCAATCAAAGTAGTACAAACATTGAAATGGCAACAACCTCTTCAACACCTATTATTGTAAAGAAAAAATCTCTTCATTCTATGTCTTTAGAAAAAGAAGCTGAGAAACTACTTACATGGCCACCCCTTTCAACATATGGCCAACCTCATCCAGTTGTACTTGAACGAAGGGCGGATACAATATTGAAAGATTTAAAAGAAAAAACTTTATCTATTGTAGAAATGTCAACTCCACACATATTGCTTTGTTGTCAAGGCACTTGGCCTAGTCATCTTTTTTATTTCATTAAAGGATTACGCCAACCTAAGAGCCACCATCTACCTATAGTAATTTTATTTCCTAAAGATCCAAGTGCTGATCAATGGGGGCTTGTTGGCATCTTCAAAGATGTTTATTTAATAAAGGGTTCACCAATATTTGAACTAGACCTCATGCGTGGAGGTGTCTTACAAGCTGGTAATTAGTTGAATTTATAAATTTATGATGGATGAATCAAATATATGTAAATAAAGATTTTTGTACTTAGATATGATTTTAAAATCTAATTTTTTGTTTTGATTGAAATTAAAGTTATCTTTTTTTCTCAACTAAAAACTTACATGCAATATAAAATATGTATTGAGTTTGAATGCACAATTATAATGAAACAATTTTTTGTACAAGTATGCAGAAAAAATAGTAATATTTGCAAATCTAGGGATGTCAGTGAGTAATCTAACAACTCAACAAGTTCAAGACACAAGGTACCAAACACAAGTAAAATCAACATATGTTAGTGATGTGGACAATATTTTGGTGGCATCTAATGTAGATAGGTTATTGGGAGACAAAGCATCATCTGTTTTGATGGTAGAAATGCAACACACTATTGGATTTGATTATTTAAGACCGCAATTTGGAATTTTACGTAGTCGAGCAAATGAATTTTGCTCACATAAAGATTATAGCCGGAATCAAGATGCTTTACTACACTTGGGACCTCCTTTTATGGAAGGAAGAGCTACTTCTCCCATCCTCCTTGGCTTTTTGATGCGGTCTACTTTTTACAATCGCAACACTGTTTCAATAGTTGAACAAATAGTAGATGGTGGATATGTTGAAGAAGATGGTTGTCTTTCAGATGATAGATATGCTCGTAGATTTGAGCAAATTGCTATACCTCAACACTATGCAAATAGGCCATATATAGACTTGTTCATGGGGCTACTTCATAGAGAATACAAACTTGCAATGGGTTTGTATAGAACAAAGGGTACTTTAGGTTGTCCTACATCCTACGTTTTGACAAATCCACCTAAAAATTGTATTGTAAATGCTACTGATATGGTCTATGTTTTTGTTTAATCTTCTCCTTAATGTGTATCATCTAAAGGAAATATTTATATTATTCCAACACTCATATATATTTTATAAAATTATTATTAGAAGCTATATTCCTTGAATCTATTATATATTGTTGAACTTTATAATTCTTCACAAAAACATATAATATACTATATAATAGTATACATATATTTGGATTTTACTTTAATTCATTTTCTTCATAAGTTGTGGTTATATTTAAGCATATTTTATTCTAAAGGACTACAATACTTTGCATTGGGAGTATAAAACAAAAACATCTAAAATCTACATCTTAACTTTTGATGTCAAAATTCAAATTTTTGCATTTGAAAGCAATTTCAAAAAATTGCTTGATATTTTTTATCCAAAGAATTAATTATAAACAACTCAACTCAATGTAGATAAGTTTAAACTCAATTTATTAATTTAAATACTTAAAAAACAAAACAAAATCATATATTTAACTACTATTACTAAAAATTGAAATCATTAATTGAAATTAAAAAATCAATATAGGTTTTGAAAATAAAATTATTTACTTTGAATTTCAAATTACATTTAAAGAATATATATATGACCACTTTTATAAATAGTTTTCTAATTGAAAATTTAATAGCACCCATTTTTATTTAATTTGAAATGGTGTTTTTATACAATTTTAAAATTACTAAACTTATAAATTTTTATTTTTTAAAATTGCACACTTATTTTTTTTAATAAATTTCTAAACTTCTTAACTGAAATTCATAATTTGTATTTTGGAAATTTGTAAAATTTATTATTTTCTGATCAACAACTTTTAACCCCTAAATGAATTTGACTATGTTTTTATCAAAACCGCTCCCAAACTACCATTTCTAGTACAAGTACCAAATTTTTGAAAAAAAATATTTTCAAACACATGCAACTATGGGATCTTGTATTATGCTAGTTTGAAAAGATGTGCAAAAAGTTTCAAAAGTTTCAAAACTTTTCACCATGCAAGATATTAGCATTTGAAGTGACAAAAATCTTTTTTTTGGCCTTGTTTCGAGAAGGTCATATTTGTATGAAAAAATGTCCAAAATGGTAGATAATCTTTAAATTCATTCTTCAAGTCAAGTTGGCTACATGCTTCAAAAATTCCAGATCATTTGGAATTGTACAACAATATAGGAAAAAAGTGGTAAGTAGAAAGAAGGAGAGAATGATTCAAAATACTAAATTGTTAACAATTTATTTATAGAATTGAAAAATGTCAATCCCAATGGTTGAAATGTTGTAATAAAAAATCTATACCTAATGTATTTATTTATATCCAAAAATATTAAAATTAGAGTTAAATAAAAGACTTCAAAGTTTGTCCTAGAGTAGAGATTCAATAATGACCCGTAAACTCCCACAAACTAAAACTCCTCATAACTTTTGATTCATTGATCTAAATGAAATGATTTAAAGCTTATCAAGTGAATATAAATCTAGATAAACAATTTCAAATTTTAATTTATTAAAAAAAAAATTTTAAAGTTTTTTTGCTACCGGAGTTACTTGACAAGTAATGAAAATACATATCAGAGGTGGAAGCACACTAATAGGAGCCAACTTGGGTGTAACCATTGCTTTTTTTGAAGAATCTTCATTCTAACTCTTGAATATGACTTGAGATATGAAAAACAATTGTAGTGCATTGTTTTTTTAGTTATGTCTATTCGACATAATATAAAACAAAAATAATAATGTTAAGTTTTTAAATATTAAAAGGACTAGAATGTAATTTTAACTACTCCTTAATTCATCCTTTAAGGACCTAAATTCATCCAATTAAGGACTATTTTAGATGAATAAGCAATAATTTTTAGTAGAATATTCTAAGAAGGACCTCTATAAGCTACCTAATAACATTTACTAGTGGCTTCTATTAGTGTGCTTTTACCCTCATACAATAACTTTTTAACCATATAGTTAAAAATTCTGAAGTCTTTGGGCCTTCAAGCTATTCTTTGAGTACATTTTGTGTAAAAATTTCAAAGAAAAAACAAACAAACCCCATTTGTAGTGAGCTGCCCAAAATTTCTATATTATCAAAAATTACAATTTGGCATTTAGGGGTTAATTTGCAATTTTAGAAATCTAAAATAAAGATTATTTTTTTAATTTTTTACATTTCATTAACCCTTCAAAAACCCTAAAGCCCACATTTGGGCATACTTGGGTTTGTTTTTTATTTGGCTCTAATTGATTTAGTATTTTGAATTTTTGTATGAATTTTTTTAATATTAGTTCTTACTTGTTATGCTATATAAATATTTGGAGAAGTATTGTTTTATTTTAATTGATAATTAAATTAATTAGCTAAAATATTAACTTTTAAAAAATCAATTTTATTTCATTATATAGATCATTGTAACCGGAATACAATTTCTACATTTGTGGACTTATAGGTAGTGAGTGTAGATAACCGGATAGGATTAAGATTTATACATTTTTGGAGCTAATTGGAGGGTATTTTGAGGGGTTTTGGTATTAATTTGTCTTTTGTGGAGTCTAATTTGGGTTGTTTAGATTGTTGGTTTTGTTCCAAATGGGAATCTTTTTGCAGCCCAATAAGTGGTGTTTTAGTCAAGGTTCCAAATTGGTAATCTAGTGAGTGCCTAGTTGGTGGACTAGTAGTGAATTCCAATTTGGTAGGTGGTAATTGTCGGAATTGGTAGTGAGTCAGTCGAGTTGGATGAATTGTATCTTGGTTGAGTTAGTTGATTTTGTGGATCGTATTGGTGTCTTATGGAATCCCAATTGGTAGTGGATTGGGTTGGTAACCCTCGTCAGCAAGTCTATTAAAGTCCAATTTGTGTTTCATTCTCTTCATCCACTATCAAGTGAAAGTCTAGTGCAAGTTCCAACCAAATTTTGCTATGTAATTTCGTTGTTTTATGTGTTTGTGTGTGTGATTGAGTGAAAGAGTGTGTGATTGAGTGAAAGAGTGTGTGATTGAGTGAAAGAGTGTGTGATTGAGTGAAAGAGTGTGTGTTGTCCAAGTTGGAATGTTTTTGTATGTGTGCTAATTGATTTGATTAAAAGCAATGTCTATGTGTGTTTAAGATGGAGTGATGGGCTGAGTCGAAAGTCTGTGGAAGTTGAACAATTTGCAGTGTGAATGGAGAAAAGAAAATGGAACTTAGTTGAAGCGGTGAAGATTTGCTAAGTCCTAATTGGAATTATAGAGTGTTGAAAATGGAATGTGCCAATTGGAGAAGATGATCAAAGCTTAATAGATAGATCGTGAATTTTGATTATAAACAAAATTGTTAAATTTATACGGTGATTTGATCATCAAATTGGAAGTTTATATGAGATTGTATTTGCAGCTGAATTGGTGTAGCGTGACTTGTATGATAAGTGATAAATTTGAGTGTATGTGGAGTTTTTAAACTTGAATCCTAATTGTGTGAATGTTATGAGATTTCTATGTTGTTCTGGATTGCTTTGTGTACCAAATTGAAAAAGTTTATATGCATGTTGATGTAGCCTAAGTCAATGTTTGCCTATTTGCGTTTACTAAAAGAACTGAGTAGGATTTTTATATCTATGTCGTTGTAGTGTTATGATTGAACCAAATGGGAATATTATATGTGGTAATTGATGCTAATACAAATTGGAGTTAATAGAGCTTGAATATTGTTCTTACGAATCCCAATTTGGTTTAATGGTTTATGATCAATGAATGAAATCATGTGTTGAAATTTAATTGAGTGATGTCTATAATTGGGTTCAAAGTGTGTCTGTGAGTGTGCATACTGTCTACCAAATAGGAGTGTAAGTTCAATGTGTATGATGTAATAATTTGAGGGAACAAGTTGGAGAAATTAGATGTTATGGTACCCTATGTGGAGACAAGGATCCAATCAATAAGATCCAACCCAATTTGGTAGTGCAAGGCTCATAAGTTGATTCAAGTTCAAGTCCTATTTGGGAGTAGGAGAAGCTTGGTTGGCATGCTACGGTGTTGTGACGACAACAACTTACAATTCGGGAATAAAAGCATTAATTTCAAATTGGAGAAGAAAGACTAAAGTCAATAAAAAGATAAAGATAAAAAGAATTTTATAAAGACAAAAAATAAAAGAAGATAAAAGAAAGAATAAAGAAAAACCCAATTGGGAGATCATCTTAACTTTTGTGGCCTTTAAGAGGGGAGTGTAGTTGCAATTAGGCCTAGTGGAAGGATTATATTACAAAATCAATTGGTTGTGCTTACCAATAGGATTAAGAAGAACTATTTGTTGAATCCCTATTTTGAATTCTCTTACAAAATGAATCTTTTATACTAGGGGTGAATTGCCCATGGGTAATAATTAAACTTCGATCTACAATGAGCAAGGATGTAGAGTTATTACTTGATACCTACACAAAAATCTTTCAACTTATCCTATTTCAACTAATGAAAATAGAGTTATAAGTTTTACATTGTGAGAACTTCAAGTAGAAATAATAGATAAAGTTGTTTTTTGGATACAAATTTTCATACTCTAAATAGAAGAAAAAGTATATGATAGAAATCGCTTATTATAACATTTTTATAATTCAAATTGACATTTATCAATTTCATGTTGAAGTTATTAGAATTTATTTGGTTCTTTTATGGCATTATGAATGTACTTTCTTCCACTCTGTAAATTTTTTTTGACAAATATTGATCATCCTTTCATATATTTTCATACATTCTCAAGTGTAATGTCTCAAATGCATAAGTTGTAAAATACAATCATTTTTTACTAATTTTTGGAAGACAACACTTCATCCACTGGTAGAAAATATGTCTTTTTGTGTTTTGCAACCATTCATGAAAAATTCATTTTGTCCCAAAACAACTTGCATTTTCAAGAACAAGTCATTTAGAATGAGTTATTTAAAGATGTTGTCCATGCACAATTCATTTTTAGTTTTTTATTGTTATGGACAAATTATGAGTGGTTATGGATGAGTTATTTTAGACAATAAAGCTGTAAAAGACCAAGTTTCTACTAGCGACTATTGGGAAGGGCTAGTGAGAAGATTTATATGAAAATTAAGCATTATGATCTTGCAATCACTCACTATTTTAGTGAATATACTTGAACATATTAACTACAAGATTTTGTAATTCAATACATTAATCCCCAAAGGACCGTTGTTCTTTTGGGGGACAAATGTGATTTCAAGTAGGTATCTATGGGCTGAAATTATTTTTTGATTTTTTGAAACTTTTTTTGAAGATAGAAAAATTGATTAGCTTTGTGGGAATATAATTTTTTTTCAATTGGTGCCTAAGAACAAAAGTTATACCCAAATAAGCTCAAAATAGGGGATGGGGCCACGGGAGGTAGTAAGAAAAATTTCATCATTATAGATTATATTTTTGTGTACAAGAAAAGCTTTGACCCATTACATTTGGATTTTTTATGAGAAAGTTATGGACAATCTTGTTTTTGGGCAATTAGAGCATCTTCTTGAAAAAAGAATGGTTGGATTCATTTCTGAATGCAATTTTTACAAATTTTTCAAATTTTTTTTACATGTTTTATCTTTCTTGCTAGAAAAATCCCACCATTGAGATTAGTGCATTTCAATTCCATTTTAGAGATATTAATAATTTAGATTTTCATACTATCTCATACTTACTTCTACTTGACAATTTTTTAAGAATAAAAATTAAGTTTCTTTGAATTATAATTATTTTTCCTAGACCCTCAACTCAATTCTATACCATAAAGACTTAAAGCTCAAAACTCTATAGTGCAAAAAATTTAAGTTAAAAATGTTCAAAGTCAAAAAATCTAGTCCCGTAATGTGCTGAAAAACTTGTTTTTTCTACTTTAAACACAAATTTCTTGCAATTTATGCAATCAAAAATTATGAAATTTTTCCACACATTCTCACACTAGTTAGGTGTAAGATCCTATGGTTAGATGTGAAAAAAACAATTTTAAACCCTTTTTACTTTTTGCTACAAAAATGATAGTTTTGAGTGTTTTTTTGGCAAAAAAAGGCATTAGGGGTAAAAAAATATAAAAAAGATGAAAATTATAGATTTATTTTAAGAAATTATTTAAAAATAGTTTTGACCTCAAAAATCTAGAGAATTTTACTAGGGGTTAATGATTTTGTCCATATTGTTTAATATAGATATTTTTCTATTCTCATCATTGTTATTTTTTTGATGATAAAGCATGAAAGAAAGTATGGAAGATGAGGGAGGGAGGTCATAAGAAGATTAATAGGGAATTATTAACTTTGTGAGGATGTTGCAAACTTAGAAGGTCTAATGGATGACTTCACTTGTTAAGTGTAGAAACAAAAAATGCACCAATTGGTTTAGTGATTGGAATATTTTTGTGACTACCTTGGTTATGAGAAGTTGTATTTTTCAAGGATTAAGTAACACTTCATGTTGAGCACTTGTTGATGTCTTTTCATACAAAACAAGTTGATAAAAAAAGAATATGTCTCTGTGTTTAAATTAATGCAAATTTTCAAATTCAAATTCAAGAAAAAAAATTGTCTTTCTACTAAGCCACAAATATATCTTCTTTTGTGCAACTTCCCTATTCCATATACAAAGAGTCCTTAGAGATTGTGGCATATCCCTTATTTGATTTAAAAAATGAAGCCTATCACCAAGGTACTTTACCAAAAATGATATGATATTTAGACCAATGGGTGCATTCTATATTTCTATAATAATCTTGAAAGTCATCCATCAACTACTTTTGGGTAGAGGGTGTCCTTCAAGGGTACCTCCCACAACAACACCAAGGACTAAAAGTGTCCTATGAATGACTATCCACTCAAAAGATGGCTCCCCTTGGTTTGCATTAGTTCCCCCCCTCTTTCAAAAAATTTACAGGCCATTGGATTTTTTTTTTAAATGCTTACCTTCGAAATTGCCTTTGATTTCTCAAAAAATCACAAGCTGTTGATCTTGTGAGATTTAATTTGAATCATCCAAATATGATATATGAAATGAATACCGGATATATATACAAAACTAAATACAGATATAGGATGAATACTGAATATAGGTATTGGATATGAAATACAATATCAGATACAAATACGGGATGAATATTGATATGAATACAATACTGGATATGGATACAAATATAATATTGGATATGGATACGGAGGAATTATCCTATATTGATTGTCACTATGTTGATTTCTAAAAATTAGAAGGAGGGGAGGGGGAGGGGGGTTGCAAATGAAAATTTTAAAATCTTTAAAACCCAAAAATGAGCCCAAAAATGGAGTCACTTTTGAGTGGATAGTAGGTACCTCTTGTCACTATCCACTCAAAAGATGTAAGGTAGATCAATGACTTTCTATAAAGAATGCACCTATTCACCCAAGAATTTGATTTTTTTTGGCTAGATGCTTTATTGATAGGGTGGCATCCTTCCAGGGTTGACGAATCTCTACGTCCGCCCCAAAATAGTGTCCGTAACCCGGACGTCCGGACGCCAGCGGACGCAACGTCCTTCCCGTCGTCAGAAGGCGGACGGGCGGACGGACATGAGTGGATGGGGCGGACGGGCGGGCGGACGAACGCGAGCGGACGGGTGGACGGGGTGGACGGGCGGGGGCGGACAGCGTTCGCGAATGTCAGCGGATGCTGCAGACACAGCGTCCGCGTCTGAACATCCATGTCCGAATGTCCCGGACGTCCGACTGTCTTGTCAACCCTGCATCCTTCCAAGATTAAATTGGCAATTTTCCATTCAAATAGCAAAGACATGTGGAGCTATACAAAACTTAAATGTAGACCTACCCTACTTTTTGAAGCAAAAACACTTTCTACCTCTCATTTTGACATTTTGAAAAAATGCCAATTCAATGATCATTGTGTTCAATTGAAGAAGTAGCTACATGACGAGGGGCTTTGTCCTTGTAACAGAAGCAAATGGATGGCTTCTCACTAGCAACAAGTTTGGAAGATGGTGGGTTATATGACATGCACCTATAAGTAAGAAGTGTGAGAAGTTTTGGATTATGTGACCAAGCTCACTGCTTCCAGGCAACCCACTACAAACTTGTTGTCACCATCCTCCCATTCTCCCAATGCTGTAGCTCTGACTGTTTTTTCGAGTAAGGTAGCTACTCAACTTAACTTCGATGCAAAGCCTCCCCCCTTCGATCCAGAGCCAACAAGCAATCAATGCATTAGAGTGTGGCATACTCCAGAAGCACCACCTCCTGCTTCCCACAGTCCAAATGCAGACCTGGATCCACCCCTCCGAAGTATCCCTGCAGGAAATACACGAAGTGTCCGATGCGATCCCGCATGCGAGTGTCTTCGCCGTGGCCGCACTCGCTATCGCTGGCCTTGATGTTGATGGTCATCCCGAACCCAGGCTGGCGTTGAGCAAGAGTGTCGTTCTTGCTGGGCACCCAATTCCCCACCATCACCTGATGAGGAGACGGTCTGGCCTTGGTAGGCGTCATCCAGTACCAGATAGCAGCCTGCCAGGCCACGGTTTCGTTCCAGGCCAGAATCTCAGGGTGGCGTAACAAGTCCTGGTGCAAGGCCACACCGGTGGGACCGTAGTTGTAATTCCTGCACAGCACAAATGGCTCATGGGAAATTACACTCACTACAAATCTCGAAAATGACGTTTTAGAATGTCCTGCACACTTGCAACGTTATCAATTCCGGAAAATTGGTGGTAGTATATGCACCATTTTGACGTTTATATTAGATAATTGTGTCGATAGCTAGATTATTGCAAATTGATATGCATTTGATCCACAATATTAAAAATGTCGGGACAGACCGGGGGGTATGGTTAGATAGGTTTGAGTGTATCAACTCTGCATTGAACGACAGTGAACGGGTATCCGCTTCTTCTCTAATTCATTCATTCATCAATCCGTGCTGCACGGCGACTCTTGCAGGACAGAGAAGGGATTTCTGGATCCTGTGCTGGACACCCATAGATGAGTGTGGAATTAGAGAGACTGACAGTACTTCTGATTGCTTCCAAGCTCACGAATGGGACAAGGATTTGTGTTGTAGGTATTCCTGTAAATGCACACTTAACCCTCTCTCATTGCCTTTCTTTGGGGGACAAATGACCTTCTAATGCCCTAAACATGTGTTCACAAATGGGCATGTGGAAGTTGTCCAATTACACAACATGACAGATCCCCGGCAAGTTAAGGGAATGGGCAATTAGAGACGGTGTAGGGTATATGATTAGCTGTCAACAATCGCACTACGCTTGTGCTTTGCCGCCTCTGCTGACATTGCGGACATTGACCCGAGTGAGAAAGAATCACTTCTGGAGGCCTCTCGCAAAAATTTCAGGCAAAGTAGCAACTGAGACGATTTCCATTCTTGCTAGGCCATCAACCAAGGATTCATAATTATAACAGACCAATTTGATAAATCCATCAAATTGTGAGAAATTAGTAATTCTGATTAGGCCAAATTTAATAGCAGAATCGGTGAAGAACGTTGCGTGTGTTGGCCAAACTAAAAAAAATAGTTCCCTCAGGACCTCATCAGAACTGCAAAAGAACATACCGTGGGGCTTATTGGTTTAGTAACGCACCAGTACAAAGGGAGAGCTCCACGACCCCAGTAAGTAGCACCAGGAGCACACGGGTAAAGAAGATTGTCTGCCTTGCAGAAATCCGTGCTTGGTGAAAGCTCTTGGTGGTAGCAGAGTCCCCATGCGTATGGTCCATCTACTGATCCTGGCCACCCGCCTGCTCACACAGCTAGCGGTCGTTACTACAAATGGTTCCCGAAATGGTTTAGGGTTTAGGGTTTACTCGTGTAGCAACATGAACCCACAAGTGAACATTAGAGCAAGAACTATAGAACAGAGGAACATTAACGCCTACGAGAAGAAGGATCCACCGTAATAGAATGACCAATTCAATTGATCATTTTAGGAAAATAATAGAATTCAGATGGGCCATATTTACATCACCAGAATCAGTGAAAGAGTATTGGTTAAAAAACAATGAAACAGAATTGGACGACAGAAAATTCCCACATGCATGACCTCCTCAAACATTGAATCCAATTTTGAGCCTCCAGATAAGATTTCATTTGGTGTCCTTATGACAGCGATCTTACACGAGGTTTCATGAGCGACATGCGCAAAGAAAGCCGCAAGCTCCCGCTTCTGCACCTCCTCTCCCCCCACAGATCCGAATCCGTCTTTCGCGAACATCTTGGCAGCGGACAGGAAGCTACCGTAGCTCCAGAAGCCCTGCGCGTGCGACATTCGGTCGTTCCGGTGCAAGAACATCCCCTCGAACATCTCCACGGTAAACAAATCACTCACGCTCTTCTTGCACCTGCTGTTGGGCTCTTCATCTTTCGTGCAATCCATTGCTCGAGCTTCTACTCTAACCATTGCAAGCCAATTCGCTACCATCACTAGCGCCATCACCGCAGATAGCAATATTACCTTCGTCATTTTGCGTCACCTGGTTGCATGCAATTACGCGACAAGTACAACCAAATGATCGCCCTAATTACTCTGTCTTTCCTACTCTTCCGTAACAGATAGTCTTGCATGAAACCACGATGCAACTTGTGACTTACAATCTTACAAACAATGTATCGACCAAGTCTGCATGTACGTAGCAATATCGCATTCTACCCTCAGAACAGGCACTCCTTCTACCTCCGCGATTGCGTCACCGAACTGCATACAACTAATCTCTTCATCAATCACAGTAGCAGGATCGAATTACAGCGCTCTAACAGGAAATCAGCTACCATGATGCAAATTTAAACTACGACGCAACTGCGTCATTATTTACAGAAGAATAATGCCTCCGCCAAGACTGCATGCATGCGATTTCACTTTCTATCCTCGGAATTGATCAGGCAGTCATCTTAACCTCAGAGTGAGCACTGTCACTGCCAGTTGAACATGAGCCAGCAATGTATCGTGCTGACCACGATGCAACTAGTAAACGTCAACTTCGATCAGCGGAGTTCCTTTAAAATGGGGCGAAGGATATGAAAGGAATTAGGGATCCAGGAGAGATATGGGGGTGAACAATTTTTGTGTATGAAATGTAATTTGCATATCGATCAGCGCAGGAAGCTACTGCAAACGTCAAATGGCCCATGGAATACCGCCAATTGGACGAAATTGAAGGTAGTTCTGATACTCAATTTTACGAATGTCCAATGACCCACCAAGTCTGAAATCATGTACCAATTTCGCATTATAATCTCGGAACAGGCACTCATATAAATCTGAGAGTGCATACACTGCAAGTTGAACATGAACCAGCAATGCATTTAAACCGCGATAGAACTAGCCTAGGCCCATTCCCACTCAGGTGACCGCGCGCTTACCTCGCAGTGACGAAATATGTGCAAGCAGGCGACATAATCTCAGTGCAGGAGAGTTTCACTGTCGTGGGATGTTTCAATTGTTTAAGGAGAGGCAGATTAAGACTGATAATGCTTGCTGCTTGCTTGTGCAAATTTTCAAAAGGGTGGTACGAGGGTGGTATGAAGTAGAAATTTCATCAGTCTGCCAGTGAGAGAAATCTGAGAGAAATCTCTACTACTATTAACTGGTATTAACTTAGTGCAAATCCCATGTAGTGAGTTCATGAGATTGTTGAACTCACCTAATTTTTCACCAAACTATGCACCTATTCATGAATTTAATCTCTAACAAGTTTACCTGAAATGTGCACTACGAAGCAACTACATGTATTGATGAGAACAAATCCTGTTGTTAGTTAACCCTGAAGCGCTTCGATGTCCATATTCTGGACAATGAATAGAGTGCTTTGAGGCATTGTATAGTCTAGCAAACTTTTCATTCATACAATTTAATACTTGAATCTTGAAGAGAAAACCTTCCCTTAATGACCAGTTTCTTGAAATTGCAGTAAATGATATTTCTGTAAAAAGATATAAGCCAAAATGTGCAAAAAATTGAAAAAGGATTGAGGTGTTAAAGGGTTAATATTACAATCTTGAGCAATCAAAGAAGTCAAACGGTTCAACTCTCTTGCATTGAGAGTATGTCTAGAAGTTGCAAAGCAAGCCAAGTTATGAAAATTAATCACTAGTCTATACCAACTTCGCCCACCTTGTATCTCAGTAGGTCCTAACTGGCGATTATTTTCATAACTTCGCCTGCTTTGCAATTACCTAGTCCATCATCCACCACTGCATGCTCACCTGCACAGTCAAGGATTGCATGTTTATTTCTCTTGAAATCTGAACGGCACTACCTAAATCTGAAATAACTATTTTTTGATAAGTCTTCTGTAGCGAATTTTTTTTAAACTGAAGCATAAACGTGGCCTTGAATATGCACACTTGGACAAAATTTGAGCAAGTTTCAAGAAACTCTCAAATTTTTATAAGCTCTTGAGTGGTAGGTGAGCGGCCATTGACCACTCTGCAATAGTACTGATACCCAATTTCACGTTACAATGTATCCACCAAGTCTATAAACATGTAGCAATTCTACTTTATTCCTTGAGGATATTTCAAGTGTTGAATTTTGAATGGATTCTGAGGTAGTAATCTGAAGCCTTGTCAATCTCTACCGGTAATAAAAAAATTTGTGTAGGGTTGAGTTGGGCGCCAGTCTTCAGTTCAGACAAATCAAAATGGCTTCAGATTTCACTCGGAAGACTCGAGATTACTCCCGTCCCGTTCTCCCATACTCAGTTTCCATTAAACCCGTAAAAAATGCGTCAAAATTTTGTTCTAAACCATGTGAGGACGCTGCTGTCCGATTGATGACTTCCTTGTGAACTGTAGAAACAAAGAATGCAATAATCGGAGTATTTTGGTGGTCGACTACGTTGCTCATGGGTGATTGAACAGGGGCTTTAGACTGTATCAGGAACTTCATGAAAAGATCTTTGCCGTGATTCATGGACAGGTCTTCGTATGGCCATAGTGATCCATACGGCTCTGTTGATGGCTTGTAGGTTATGGGTTGTAGGTTTGAAGAATCATGGACTTGTGGATTTTAGAGAGCATCATAAACAGAATCTTTGCCATGATTGATAGGGAGGTCTTCCTAATGGTCTACAGTTGAATGTGGCGTTCCGCATTTTTGGCCTCTTTTCGTTTGGGTTTTCTAGGGTTTAGGGTTTTTAGGGTTTTTAGGGTTTAGGGGATAAGTGTGGCGAGCACAAGTTTACTGTAGTGAGAGTGGTCGGGGCAGACTAGGACTTCGAAAGTAATCTCTGTATCAAGAATCTGCAGTTCTGCAGTTTCAGCAATTCAACGCAAGTGTACACAAGTGCAGGTCGGCACGATGTCTACGACAATCATCTCAATTCTGGATCTCGATCAGTTACAATTAAGTTGGGCATGTGGGTACAGTCAATACGTCGGAGGATACGATCTGAACCACTTGAAGCCTTTTAGGAGTGTGATTTTTGTGATATGTATTGAGCTGTGGAGAGATTACTGTGGGGTAGAGAGCAAATGTTTATTGAGATCAAATCTTTTATCACCATACTTGTATGAATTTCGTATGCAATTTCAAAGTAGGGGTTACCAACAGCAATTCACCCATTCATACTTATTAGCAAGTGATGCATGGGGTGATGCAGGTGTGACTAGGCTAAGCGGTCTACATCCTAATGTTTTAGTATCCTCTACCAGATACCACTGTAGCTGGTTAGATTCTGGACTATGCATGATACTGGTACCCACAGTATAAAGTAATATCCGTTGCTTCACTGGAGGTGTATCGATTTTCAATTCGGCAGCTGCCATGTCGATCTGCAATAAAATATGGACAATGGATATGAATTGCAAATCTAGATGAGTGAAAGCTTGATTGAATTTGATTCCAGTCCATTTCGATTCCAAATGCCCCGGGCCCAGGGCACCGCTATTATATATTAAATTTGTACTTGCAACAACACATTATTACTTTGGTACTTGTAGCAATTCAACAGTTCGTTCTATGGCACATGTTTTCTGACGCCACTACCGATGTGGCCATTGGAACGCAGATAGCAGATGGCAAACGTTTGGAAAACTGTAATGAAATCAATTCGATGACTGACTTGGAAGATGTGGGAAGATTTCGATGCTGCCCTCACAACCGAATGTCCCACAGAGTGAGTTAAAAAGAAATTCAGTCATCGCAAATTTGTTGCAGAAAATGCAAATCATGTGACATTTATCTGTATTACTTTACAGAAGTGGCAAATGTTGTTCCGTGCAACTGACCACCTCGTGTCGATCGGCTGGCTTACACTTAGAGCCATGCTCGATCATAGCCATTTCTAACAGCCTATATTTTTCTTTTCGTAACATTCTACAGTATTCCAAACCTAGGAGAGCCCCACTTGTATCCCAGAATATCAAGACCTTATCAAGTGAAAGTTTCTTTGAACTTGTCCATAGTAGGACGTGAGTTGATGATGAGTCAATCTGCAGTTCTGCACGCCTTTGGCCACGCAGTATGTAAGTGGGGCCATATCTGTGCATGTTCATCACGCTTCCGGTTATAGGCTGATCACCAAGTTCGCGATTTCAATTGTATTTCCAACACTGAAATACTATGGTAGAATATTTGACTCTCACTGCCATGGTGCTTATCTGAAAATACTCCTCAAAGGAAGAAACATGGTGGATTGTAGAATGCTCTGAGTGAAGCAATCGAAAAGAACTTGCATACTTGGAGTCCATGTGTACAGCTTTTGTTGCACTATCAACCAGGGGACAACCGATTAGAAGCTGTAATTGACATTTCCCCCACTCTCCAATTGCCACAGCAACTTCTCGAAGAGCCCTGCCTCGCAGGCAATTCGCAAACCACCTCCAGTTTCAAACCCATACTCCTCTTCACTCTTGCGCAACAGCTCACGAAACACACGCTTGTACAGAAACCCCGTCTGGATGACAAACCGCCGCTTCTCCGGGCCAACATAGACTGCCAAGCAACCTTCGGGAACATCAGCTGGCGCGTCATCATCTTCGTCCCAGTAGTCGCTTCTTCCAGACCAACACTTCGTGCTCTGCATCTTCGCCAGAGCTTCTCCGGGCTCGGGTTCTACTCGCATGTAGTACTTCTGCACCAATTTTCCTACCTTCTTCCTAGACACCATTGTGGCTTACACAAGAACGAGAAAAGAATCAATTTATTGCCACAATACGGTTGATTGCAACAGAATTGTCACACATCCAAACTATGTCACCGTGAGAAGGTTGGGATCCCAGTGGTAAGATTAATAAGCTCTGAGTGTAGGAACTAAGTCCAGATTCGCAGTTTAATTAGTTGACGTCCTTGTGCGCCCTACTCGGTGATTCAAAGCTATGAACCGTCATAAACCTTGCAATGAATACTAACACGTGGTGCCGAAGCAATGACTTCGACACTGAAAGGCTGACATAGCGAAGCAGAGAATGGAGGGTTTACTATGCAGATCATCAGGAAAGGTGATTTCTAGGACATTCCACGACGTGGTAATTAAGAAAGACTGGATCGGATCTACAGCTCAACAGATTTCTGCAGGAGTAACTCTCTACTTCAACATCGAGAAAGGGCTATACGTGACTTCAGTTCTTGTGTCGCTCTCTCAGTCAGGTTCGAACCTTGAATAAACAGACTCTTAGTATAGACCGACTCCCACAGGGGAACTCGAATTATTCCTCTCTCTCTCTCCCTCTCACATCAACGTTAACCAGGAGCTAGCCAAGCAGGCGAGCAGGAGGGAGGTTGAGAATGATCGGTAAAGACGAGTTCTGCCGAAAATTAAAACACACGTGGTGGCGGCTACAAAAACAAGCTGTAGATATCGATCAGTTGCAACTAGTCCCACTACGAGATGTCGAGAATGAGAAACTCAACATTGATCAATCGAACTGCGGGAAATAAACAACCACGAGAAAAGCACTCCACAGACACGGCACAAACACCATCAAGCTGCAAAAGCTGAACGAGGATGGGGTTTGAAGAGGGCGGCTGACTGTGTGCGTGTGCTATCGGGGAGAGAGTGTGCATGTCAAGAATTCCAGGCAGAGAATTTATATTGAGATCAGCTTGAGGTGGAGGAAGGCCCAACTCGATCAAGGAAGGCTGCAAAGAAACTGCTCGCCAGGGCTGGCCAGTAAGCTTCCCGTACTTTCGATTCAAACAAAGATACTCTTTTCGAGACACCTGGTGAGATAAACAAGATATGAATTCGCAAGCCACTAGCTCGTAATTTACAAATATAAATCCCAGTGAGAGCAACTTTTCTTTGACTTCTCTTGGCAGCACCTTACTGTAGTATCTTAACTTATTGTTAGCACAGCATAGTTGCCTGGGGACAAGCTGGTTGGCTACACGCCAAGTTGGCCCGTCCTGCTGCTGATGTGCATCTGAAGAAGAACACGAGTCTCTTTTTGAGAGTATCTTAAGCTAGCTTGCTTGCATGAAGAGTCTGCCGTTTGTGGGCACAGGACCCGCCCTCGACCTGAGCCCACTGATTTCTTTTTTTCCAGGTGCATCTGAAGAAATTTTATATACTACAGTAATTGAATTTGAAGATGCACGGCAATCGATTCGATCGGGACGTTGATTTCGAATGTGAATAAACAACCCATGGAAACACAAAAAAGGATTGTTTTTATGCATACACGTCTTCAAGTGGATTCATGTGAGCTCGTACACCCGAAGAAATCATTGGTCTTGGTCCACTCGGTGATTGGAATCCAACCCAACTCGGGAAGAATTGAGGAACAATTGAATAAATGTGGGAGCACCATTTTTCAACTCGGAGTAAATATTATGCACACCTAAAATATGTATGATATGTACAGTACTTGCATCTTGGAGAAGGAATGCATTGAGTATTGCACCTAGTAGACCCTACTTTTAAGGTGGTCCAACTTATTATACAGGCCTCATCTCAATTCTACCTTTATGTATCCGCTAAGTACATTCTAGATCGACCTAATGTAAAGCACATGTTCGTAAGGGCAGAATTCTAATTTGGGTGGCAATAGGTTGGTCTACCTTAGTGTGGAGCTTGAATTAAATTCCTTTAAGATTGCCATGCAATTACAATACCCAACCTATTTGTGGCCCATTGAGACCTCTATAGTGTCCAAGGCTTGGATTGGTTCAATTCAACTTGACATTGATGACACCAACTTTTGGATTTACTTGAGTGGAAATATCGTTGGTAATCCACTAAACCCAAACCAAACAAGGGTGTGTAAGCTACAATACACAAGGTTTATTGTTACAAAGCACTAGAAGGTGGTGTTTGATTAAATTGGAAAAATACCTATGATAAAAACACATTGAATATAGGGTGGAAGAAATTTTATAGAAGACCAAGGATGTACAAGTTACATGACCACCACCACCCAAAAAATCTCTAAAAATCTAAAATTGAAAAGTTTAATCCAATCAATGCTTTGTTATAGTACATTGTACATATTCAATTAAGAGATCTCATTGATAGCAATTGTAATCATTTTCAAAATAAATTAATATAGGTCTTATAAATCACTAAGATTGTGTACCTATATTCATACTATTTTGGAATTTTTTGCATTTTAATATTTTGCTTTGATATTCAAAGCCTTTAATATGTTTTTAAAACTTCTTTAAATTATATTTGTCACTTTTAAATTTTAATTGTTTGCTTCTTTCAAATTATGAGGTGGAGATTGAATTTTTTGATAAAAGTCATGAATTAGATGTGGCAAAAAGGTATATGTATTGCAATGCCTACGTACCTATTTCTACTTAACAATTTTTTTAAGAATGAAAATTAAGTTTTTTTTAATTTCTTTTTTTTCCCAAGACTCTCAACTCAATTCTCCACTATAAAGATTTAAAGCTCAAAAATCTGTAGTGCAAAAATTTTCAGTTAAAAATGTTCAAAGTCAAAAAATCCAGTCCTACAATGTGCTGAAAAACTTGTTTTTTCCACTTAAAATGCAAATATCTTGCAATTTGTGCGGTGAAAAATTCTGAAATTTTTTCCGCACTTTCTTATACTATTAGGGTGTAAGATACTATGGTTAGATGTGAAAAAAAATTTAATTTTTTTTACTCTTTGCTATAGAAATGGCAGTTTTCAATGTTTTTTGGCAGAAAAAAGGCCTTTGTCCTTTAGGGGTTAATATACTAAAATTTTAAATTTTAAAACAATTTTAGAATCATTAGCTCAAATTCTAGTGTAAATTCATGAGATTTTCTTTTTCTTTTTCATCACTCGATGAAGAATAGGAAAGATTCTTATTGACTATTGGAATTTTATTCTTCTAAAAAATGACTTCTCTAGAAAAAATTGAAATCTTGCCCATTTAAAAAAAAATTGGACATCCTAACTTAATGCAAGAAAATTTGTGTATGCTAAACACCTCCATTATTTTTTATTATCGCTATGCAAGTAACTAACATAACTACATACCCAATAATCCAAGTTCCAAAGTTGAAAAGTCCTTCCTTGTTTTACAAAGTTGAGTCAATTTATGTCCACCTTATTTGGCAAGGCACTAAGTTTCTTTTCTTCTAACTTCAAATGTTATAGTCTTGCAATTTCTATAGTCAAGTGGTCTATAATTTTTCCACAAATTTTTATATTAGTCTAGTCTAAATCTATAAGGTTGAAAGTTTGAAAAATAATTTTATATTATATTTATTCCTAATGCTCTAAAAAGTGGCAATTATAGACACCTTTTGTGAAAAATAGTCAAAGAACTTTGGGGGTTAAATGCAATAGGTAAAAATGATAGGTGGCATACTAAAGAGAAGTTAGAAAATACTTATCCAATAGATTTCTATTCGTATTTATACATGAAGCCTTCTAAGAAAGTAAGTGACTACTTTGACTTCTAATTGTTCTATTTTAAGCCTTGGGCATCTCTTAGTAGATTATACTCAAACATGCTTAGTACCCAACAACTTTCTTTTGTCCATACTATTTTGTCATTCAAAAGAATTTTGTATAATATAGAATATAATTGTCATTTTTTGCCTTCCATAATGAATATTCAATTCCTATGCAATTCCAATCAAACATACCAAATTTGGGTTTCAAAAAAATAAAATTTCATTTTTGGTAAATGGTTTCATTTAAGATTCATAGTTTTACATGATAATTGATTGAAAAACATTGGTGATGATTTTTTTTTAATTTGATTACATAAATATGTAGGAATATCCATACACATGTCTTTCATTTAGAAAAACACCTTATTAAAAAAAATATATGATCTATGAAGAATTCAATGTATGATATTGTATGACCAAATTTTGTAAAATAGATATGATCTCTACATTTTAACCCTAATGATACTTTGCTACCATCATGGAATCAAACTATTCTTCAATCAAAGCAAACGCAAAACATGCATGAGCATGATTGCAACAAGCATAGCATTTCTCAACAAGGCTATCCACACAATCCAGGAAGCAAAATATAAAAGTATTCAATATTCAACAAGCAACATGGGAAGAATAAAGGAGAAAGTTTCATTGACAAGTCAAAACCAATAGGAAAAATTCAACAACAAGATTGGTAGCAAATTGGACCATAATTTAATTAGTACTAAAATATGTGTCAATTTTAGATTATCTTTTAAATGAAATCCAATGTTTCTTTCTTGACAAGTCAAGTTTATAAGTAGGGCTACTAAGTAGCCCTCCCTTCAAATTTAATGAAGTATCGCCAGATAAACAACCTGATGACATCAGGTACCGCTGAATTTAATATTATATTATTATAAGGCAATCAGAGGCAACTTCCTGAAACTCCCCATGGTAGGAGGGCTATCAATTGCCCATTTAAGAGCTAAAAATCAATTTGGGGCGTTAGGCTTCTTGAAATATATTTCAGTAAATTTTCATTGAAAGACAAATGGAACTAACATCTAATTTATGCTGTTTCGTATTTTTTTTGGTGCTTTATGGAATTAATTATGAATTTTTGAAAATCAAAATGTAGTGGTCACTAAAAGGGTTCACCTCTATACACTATTTTGGACGTCATCCATGCCATACAAAAGCAAAATATTAGTAAGTAGTGTACATTTCATGATGGAGGTGGATGTTTCTCGAGCCCATCCAAACACTTTACAAACCTATTACCTTAACCACAATTTTGAACAAATTTCTTTTGTCCAAAATGGTGTCATTGAAAGTTTCAAACACCTTTTGAAATGTGCACTACTCATATCATTAGAAAAAATCTGAACCTTGGGGAGGGCCATTAAAGATTCATTTTTTGGCACCCTATGGTGCAAGTACAAAAAATAAAAATTTTAATTTTAAAAATAAAAATAAATAAAAAATCTGATGTGACACTGACATGGCACAAATAGTGCCACATCAGCTGCTTTTATTTAAAATATTAAAAAATATTAAAAAATATTAAAATAAACAATTTTAATTCCTATTTAGTTGCACTCGGGGGTGCAGACCTCCTCCCTAGGGCTGAAATCTTTTGTAATGATTGTTGATGCCATTAAAACACAAATATCAATGAATAAGTGTCCAAATAGGACAGATGTGGATGTTTTTGGAGCTTGAGCACTTTACAGACCTCCTTACCTGAACTATAATTTTTCATCAATTTATTGTCAAAAATGGTGTCATTGAAAGTTTCAGACAACTCCCTTGCCACAAAGCATCCATATCAATCAGTGTTTCTTCCTCACAACAAAACAAAACAAGGCAAGGCACGAAAGAGATTGAGCCGCCACCTCCCCAATGTGCAAAAAATGGCAACTTGCTTTGGATAAGGTCTTTTTATTTGTGTCTGATAAATTGAAAGAAAAAACAGTTGAGAAATTTCCCTGGCTCACTACCATATTTTCAGTTTTGTGTCAGATTGAGAAATAAAATTAAAAAAAAGTGGGCAATCCAAAGAGTACACCACGGCCTCCAGCGGGGTCTCCCGTAGGAAAAGAATCAAAAGGAACCATTGGTAAGGGAAGGGAAGATAAGCTCAAGTCTTTTTCGACCAGCGGGGCTGGAATTGTCTGTAACTTAACTTGTAGTCTGTTTTTGTTTTTTGTTTTTTTTCAAACTTGGACAGTCTTACTGGTGGCTGCTTAAAGTAATTCCACCAGAGTATGCTGGACTTTAAGTTAAAGTATGTGATTTTCCACAAAGTCTTTGCCAGTCACATGTAAGAAACACTCAAATGAAATCGAATATGATTAGTACAAATATGATGGTGTGGGATACAAGGATCCAATGAAGGTTCTAAATTAACCCCTGAAGGTCAGAGACTATGTTTTCAACAAAAATGCTCCAAAACTGCCATTTTTGATACAAGCATAAATTTTTTGATGAAAAACATTTTTGAACACATGTAACCATAGGATCTTGTAGTAAACTATTTTGAAAAGATGTGGAAAAAAATTCAGAATTTTTCACTGCGTAGATTGCAAGATATTAACATTTGAAGTGACAAAAACCATTTTTTAGACCCTATGAAAATACGGACAGCTGCACTTCACAAAGTCACATTTGTATGAAAAAATGTCCAAAATGATGGTATCTATTGGATTCATTCTTCAAGTCAAGTTGGATACATGCTTGAAAATTTTTAGATCATTTGGAATTGCACAACATATAGGAAAAAAAATAGTAAGTAGAAAGAAGTACAAAGTGATTCAAAACACTAAATTGTTAATAATTTAATTATGGAATTGAAAAATTCCAATCCTAATAGTGCTAATGTAGTAATAAGCAATCTACATCATATCCTTTTATTTTTTTCAAATTTTTTTAAAAACTGAGTTAAATAAAGGACTCCAAAGTTTATTTTTGAGTAGGAAATCCATGACTACCTGCAAACTAGAGCACCTCATAACTTTCATCTCATAAATCAAAATGGAATTATTTAAAGCTTTCCACATACATATAAATTTAGAAAATCAATTTTAAATTTTTATTTTTGAAAAAAGTGATTTTTAAGAAATTTTTGGATTGCCTGCCAAGCGTTGAAAATTACATATCAGACAATAACTTTTGGATCATGTAGTCAAAAGTTATGAAAATTGTTGGGCCTGAAAGCTACTCCTTGAGCACATATTGTGTGAAAATTTCAGCAAAAAAAATTAAAAACTTCATTCATAGTGAGCTGCCCAAAATCGCTATGTTGCCAAAAAGAACGCAGTTTTGACCTTTAGGGGTTAATGAAGGTATGAGGTTTAGGACATAAGTTCAATAAGTATGGTTTCGTGCTTATCCAATGACCATGCAACACATCATTTAGTCTTGAATGCCAATTATGAGAACCTAAGGTTAACATGTCTATAAAATATGTGATTTGAAAATCAATATTTCAAAAAAATTGTCATAATTCATTTTTAATGTCAATAATGAAAGCCCATGGTTAACATGTCTATAACACATGTGATTTGAAACTGACTAAAAATTCAAAAATTCCAACCTAATTCATTTTTTAATGCCAATAATGAGAACCAAGGGTTAACATGTCTATAGCACATGTGATTTGAAAACTCAGAATTTAGTGAGGGCAAGCATATGATTTGGGCACAACTTGAGTTATGACCTGCAGCTCACTCTTCTGTCACATAGGATGAGTTTATTGTAAAAAATTAAAAAATTAAAAAATTCTGTCCTAGTTCATTTTTAATAAACTTGTGTGTACTGTAATTTACACCCAGAGCAGGGATCCCAGAACACGTTTTAATTTGCTTGTTTTTGTTTTGTTTCCAAAGAGACAGTGACCATTGCATTAAAAAAAATACAAAGAATAATCAAATGAGGGCCTGGGGGAGGGACAACCTTCGAGGAAGGGGGTGGGTTAACCCCTCACCACCCAAGGCCGTTTTGGGTTCCAGTGCTTTTGAAGCAATGTAAATGTAAATGTCACTATGTTATAAAGATCTTAACCATACAATCTTGTAGTGAACATATTGTAGATGATGTGAATCAAATTTGGAGTCATTTGACTGTATAGATTGAAAGATTATAATGTTTTAGTGTTGAAAAAAAATGCTGAAATTTTCGTAGCAACACACTTGGAGGTGAAATTTGATTTTTAATTTTACTCAAATGAAAAAACTTGAAACTATAAAGTGATTCAAAACCAGCATACAAACACATTGAAGAAAAAAAATATCAATAAATTGATTCAAGGTGTTTGCAAAATAGCTTGCAAATGTCGAAAAATAGGCAAGAAAAGTTGCAGAAAACACATCTAAGGCTGAACCTCCTTCTACTAAAATGTTTCTCAGTCCCTCATAACTTCTTGGATTGATATAAAATTTTAACCACACAAACTAGACTAATATGCACAACTTTTCCTAAAAAAATGATTAGAAACGGACATTGTATGGAGAAGAAAGAAGCCGCCAAAGTTCACTGTAATCCAAAAATGTCAAGATTTTGAACTTCGAATTGCTTCCAAACATTCAAATCAACTTGGATTTACATGAAAATTTTACTACAATAACTACACTTTAAGGGGAACATAAACCAATAGATTTTGTTGAAAACAAACATTAGATGAAGGAGATACAACCTCCCGAAGTTTCAACCATCAAATGCAGTTTAGTAGACTCAAATTGAATTTGTGAACTTCGACTGACTTTCAAGAAATCATTATAGCTTGTATTGATCTGAAAATTTTACCATGTAAACTAGAAGAGAGAGTGCAACTTTTCCAACAAGTTTTTATTGAATTTGAATAATGGATGCAAAAGTTACAACACTTTGAATTTGACTTGAAACTCTGTGAGGCCATATTTTGGCTGGTGGGGTAGTGAGGGGTTAAAGGGTAATTGCCACTTGAGTTTGTGAAAACTACTGGAGCAAAAAACATTGTTTTTGCATCAAGTTTCTTGGAATTCTTGTTTGATGAGAAGTTGTCTATCTTCACTACTGTGATGATAAGAAATGAGGGCATTTTAATTAGTGTTTTTCAGTTCTAGCTAAGAGCATCAACACTCTTTCACAGAGAACCTAAGCTTACCTTGTTTTTTGTGGGCTCAACCATCATTTTTGGCTCTATCAACAAAGTAAGTTAGTTCCCCCACTATTTCCCTCCATATCTTTGGTAGCTTTGCACTCTCATTGGTAGGAGTTGCTACAATTGTCAGACATTTCAAAAGGTATTATAAAAACATAGTCAAATAAGCAAAATCCAAACTTGGTGAAATGATGGGAGGACTTGAGTTAGGCAGGATGGAGGGTTGAAAGCTCATTTTACAGAGGCACCCAAATTGGGTTTTTTTCCCTCGGTGTTGGTTTGTATAATGGGGGAGATTTGGGACATTGAGCTCACCATAGGTTGGATTAATTGGGCCCCTTCTTGGTGAAAGAGTAGAGATGCTCTAAGTCTAGTTCATCAAGCAAAAAATTTGGCTAAATCTATGGATAATGGTAGAATTGGAATTATACAACTTTTTAAAAACTCATATTCAGTATTTGTGAAATGTCGGGGAATCTATATTGGTACTAATGGCTAGCTATTTAAAAAAAATTGCTTGAAAGTATTGTCACTTTCATTTTTAGTGCAAAGATATGAAAAATGGTCCCTTTTTAATTTTTCTACATTTAAATATAATGCACTTGTAGTCTTACACAAACTTCATAAAGAAATTCAAAGGATTTAATCCCTAAAAGACTAAAAAGACACAATGTGTCCTCTTCAAATTTTCAATGGCAAATTCTTAATGCAATGAAACAAACCTCAATATTTTGCAAAATATGGACTTGTAGAATAACAAGTTTACATACTTGCATTTTTTTATTTTCAAATTTTCTATGTAGAAAGTATTTAAAGTTTCATTTAGAAATAGTAGGAATGAAAGAAAAAATATTTTTTGGACATTTCTAGTCTGAATTTTTCATAAACAAAATGATCCTAGAGAAAAAAAAACTGTAATTTTAGCTATTTAAAAAATACAAGGTTCAATTTGATGTGATTAAGAATGCAAAAATAATTAGAATAATTCCAAATTTTTGAAGATGTTCCAAACAACATGCTAATAAAATAAATTTCAAAATTTCAAAATTTGATGCATAAGTAAATTTTAAAATTTTTTTTTAGGATCCAATTTGTTTGGTTTGGACTTTCTACTCTTTTTGTTTGAAAATGTGTTCAAATTTGAGAGAACTTTTTTTTCTAATTTTTGAAAATGAAAAATACTACATTTGCCTTAGATTACAATGTATTTTCTTAGAATGCTTGTGTTAAAAAATCATTATTCATCTGCTTATAATTTTCCTTCTCCCAAAACTACATTTTTGTTTATAAAGTTGGTTATTCAAAATTTTTATAATCTAAAAAATCCAATGGTCAATATTTTTCACAATTAATTTCACGCATACTAGACAAAGTAGTCCTTACTTTTTTTTGGTTAAAATTTAAAATTTCAAGCTCATCCATATGCAAAATAATATCAAAGTGGGACAATTCATTGAAAATCTCCATTGTCAAAAGTTGCAAGGGCTTGAGGGGTCAATGGCTAGTATTGATAAGGTAGAGAACTAAATCTCCATGGTTGTTGTCAAAATTTTGGCTACTAATAATTTTGCGTGAGTGACACTACAAATGCTATAAAACCCTCTTCAAGATCTCAATATTGTATGTCCATCTACTAAAAATGACACGTATAACTTGGCTACAAAATCATTTCAAGAGACTTTTTTAACACACGTACAATAATTCACAATTTTTTGAGTTGAATCATAGTGAAATTTAGCCAATTTTAAGATCAATAATCTAAAAGGGGTGTCAATTAATCCCATGGAGGTACTTGCAAAGAATTATATATGGCACAAGGAAAATCTACTTCATTCATTTTATAGTATGAAATTTGTCAATATTTTGCCACTATACATCCTATTCACCCCCTTCATTCCCATATTTTTAACACAATTTATTTTTTTGCAACATATTTGAAGTTTTGATTACTTTTGCAAACAACTTTGGGCCCTAAAGGACCAAGCTGCATCTTTTTTGGCAACATAGCAAATTTGGGTAGCTCATTGCAAATGGAGTTTTTATTCTTTTATGCTGAAATTTTCATAAAATATGTGCCCAAGGAGTAGCTTCAAGGTCTAACAATTTTCATAATTTTTGACTACACAGTCAAAAGTTATGAAAATTGTTAGGCCTTGAAGCTACTCCTTGGGCACATATTTTGTGAAAATTTCAGCATAAAAAAATAAAAACTTCATTTGTAGTGAGCTGCCCAACTTCGTTGTGTTGCTAAAAAATCCAGCTTGGTCCTTTAGGACTTAAATAATTTATTCCAATTGGCTTATGAAGAGAAATGAATAGAAAAATTAACATATACATAATAGACACATCCTACATCCATCATTTAAATTGTGTCATTGACTTTTAAAGGCTATGCTACCCCTCCCCCCTAAATGTATAAAACTATAAAACATTTTTGTGTGTATAATATCAACATTTACCATCTCGGTGTTATAGGATATAAAGATGTGTTTGAAGGTGCAAGAGACTTTGATGCACTCCCTTTTTTTTATATATAAACTCATGAAGTACCAATGGGAAGGCCTTATAAAGAAAATTGTGATTTTATTGAACATTTTTGTAAATTTTTTTATAAAATATTGTACATACTCATAGAATTGGCATTTGGCAAAAATGATGAAGTTCATGTATTATTACTTTGTCTTAGGAGATTAAAACCCCAAACCTATATTTTTCTGGTATAACAACTCTAAATTATATTTCCAAGTTTCATTTAATGAGGAATCATTTAGAAAAGGAGAAAGGTAATATCAATAACAATCTTTTAGTGACAATTTGATTTGGGGCAACTTTTCTAGACGAGATTTTTTTTTCAAAATTTCAATTCTTTTATGAATAATAGACAAGGTTCTCTTTGTATTGATATATACATTTCCAACAAAGACTACTATTCTTTTTTCTAGACAAGTTGGCTACATGCTTCAAAAATTTTAGATCATTTAGAATTGTAAAACATGTAGGAAAAAAAACTAGTATGTAGAAAATAGGAGAAAATGATTTAACATATTAAATTGTTAAGAATTTAATTGTGGAATTGAAAAATGTCAATCCCAACGGTTGCAATTTTGTAATAAACAATTTTCATCCTATGGTATTATTTTTTTCTAAACATATTGAAAATTAAGTAAGATAAAGGACTTCAAAGTTTATTTTAGAGTAGAGAATCCATAACTACCTACAAATAGAAAATACTCATAACTTTTGACTCATTGATTAAAATGGAATGATTAAAAGCTTTTCACATATATCTAACTCTAGAAACAAATATCAAATTTTTGTTTTTGTAAAAAAGGATTTTTTTTACTTGCCCATACTATCCATTTATAAAAGAAGGAACATATTAGGACATAACTTTTTACTCATATTTTCAAATGTCATGAAATTTAGTGCATATAAAAGATATTTGTCATCCCCACTTATTATAATTCGGGTCAAAAATATGGAAATCTCTAGTTAATTGTACTTGCCCCAAATTGCTATGTAGTCCCAAATCATATGCTGGTCCTTCATGGATTAAGAAATTTACAACTAGCTTAGAAAAATGATTGATGTTCTTACTATCAAGTTCCTTAATATTATTTACAAATTAATTGAAAAAAAATTAGTCAATCATAGAAAATTCAAATACAAATGCTTCATAATTATATGAAGTATTCTATATATATTTTCAAAATTTGATGGTATGGAATATCTCTAACCATGATATTTAACATCATCTCTTGGATTCAAACTTTGGAGTCTATACCTTCTATTATTTATGGTGATAAGAAGTGAGATCCCATATAAAATAAACACCCATATATCTGATTTTCTAGGATAAAAATACATGGATATGCTTAACCCATAAAGGACAAGCCTACTATTTTTAGCAACATAGTAATTTTGGACAGGTATTTGTGAGTAAAAATTTGTGTATTTTAGGCAAAATTTTTAATAAAAGGTGCGAACAAGGAATATCTTTCATGTGCACTCAATTTCATGACATTTGGAAATAAGAGTCAAAAGTTATTGCATAATATATTGTTTGTTTCTCAACTTAAGGAGTTTGGGCATATAAGAAAAAAAAATTCTTTTTTTAGAAATAAAAATTTAAAATTGATTTTCTAGATTCATATACTTGTGGAAAACTTTGAATCATTCCATTTCGATCAATGAGTTAAAAGTTATGAAGAGCTTTAGTTTGTTGGTAGTTATAAATTCTCTACTCTAAAACAAACTTTGAAGTTGTTTATTTAACTCAATTTTCAATATTTTTTGAAAATTCTAAAATCATAGGATGAAGATTTTTTATTGAAACATTATAACCATTGAATTAATATTTTTTCAATTTCATAATTATATTCTTGACAATTTAGTATTTTGAATCATTCTCTACTTTTTTTCTACTTCCTATTTGTTTCCTATCTGTTGTACAATTGCAAATGATTCAAAAAATTTTAAGCATGTACACAACTTGTCTAAAAAACATAATCCAAAGAAATAACACCATTTTGGACATTTTTATTTATTTATAGAAAAGTGAGCTTGTGAAGAGCAGATGCCTTTTTTTTTCATAAGGCCAAAAAAATGATTTTAGTGAATTTGAATGCTTATATCTTGCAATCCACGTGGTGGAAATTTTTCAAATTTTTAATAAGTGCTCTCAAGTCAGCATACTACAAGATCCAATGGTTACATATGTCAAAAAAAGTTTTAAAAACTTGGTACTTGTATTAGGAATGGCAGTTTTTGAGCATTTTGAAGGAAAACATAGTCAAGGAACTTAAGGGGTTAAACTGTAGGACAAAGATTTGAGCTCAAGTATGAAAATTGGTTCAATGTTTTGAAAATTAATACATGTAACACGTAGATATATATTCATTTACAATATAATTGTCTCCTTGTTGTCTATAATAAACTTTGAGTGTTTGTATAAACCTAAATTATGAAGTTATAAAACACACACTTTCACCCCTTCTCATATTCTAACCTCTACATCTCTTGATTTTCCTAAAGATTTGAATTTGATGTGGTTGCAATTAGCCTAAAAAGTATGTTATGAAAGTATGAAGTATTCCATGAAATTCTCATATATACTCATGTTTGTACGGTGAGATGGGCAAACATGGAGAAATCATGGATGACCCTTATTTTGATCTTCTAGCTTCTCAATATCTCTTGATACGCACTTCTAATGCTTGATTTCATGGAAGTTTTGAGGGTTTTTTAGATATATTTAGTCATTAAAGGTACAATTTTTTCCATTAAATACATCGATATCCACAAAATAAAAATCTAGAAAAACAAGACAAAATCTTGAATTAGATTTTTAAGATAAATCCAAAGTAACTACATCTAGTTGTGATCCTTTTCTAAAACCAAATCCCATAGTTCTTTGCCCAAAATGAACTCCTATTCTTAAGAGCCTAGGGATGTTTTATGATACATCTATTAATTTCACCTATTTGAAATTGATAGATTATTCATACAATGTCCAAAAAATGCATGAGAAGAGATTTTTGAAATACTTTTTCTGACTCTCAACAAGATCTGACTAAAGTTTTTTGCAATTTAAAGACAAGAACATTACTCAATTACTTATTTGGATGCAATTAGACAAAGGTACTTTACTACCTTGTCTTAAGTCTTGGTAGACTAGAGATTGACATCATCAAAGTAACAACATCTAGCGAATTCCATCCCCTTCCTAAAACCACCCCTAGAGATTCTTGCCTAAATTATACTCCCACTGTTTATGAAAATCTAGGTGTCAATTCATTTTAAAAACTCCTATTTTCAGCACTTTGAAAATCAATAGTTTATTCGTATGGCGTCCCGTAAAAGACGCATTCTAAGAGAATCTAAAAATCCCTTTGATTGCCACTATGACCCCACCAAAAAAAAACTCAATATTATAATAGGAACCATGATTGTTGAATTGCTTATTTAAACGCTTTTAGATGTAGTTCCGTTAGGGCTTGCCAACTGGCCAGCTACCAAGTGGCGGAGTGAAGTACTTCCGGTACGGGATGCCCTTGGCCCCGATTGTACAGGCTCGAACATATTAACTTAAAATGAAGTTCCATTGCCTTCGTCGGTTCCCACCTCAAGTAAGGTACCGGTACTCAAATACTCATCATCTGTCTTTACAGTTGCCCATGTGGAGTTTTCCGCCCATGTGGTTTCCCTTTATAAATGGTCATGATCATTCATCTTGTAGTTGGTCACTTACTAAGTTTTATTTGGCATATATATATTTATTTTCTTGAAACACATGGACAAATTCCATTGATAAGGAAAAAGAGAACACAGAACCAGAGGAACAAGTCCTCGGCATAAATATTTTCATTTTCTAAGACATTTTGAAATTAAAAACAAACAAACTAAATGACGAGAGAAAACATGAGGCTTAGTTTTTTTTAAACAAATGAGGATGGGATTTCATTTTATTGGGCTATTGAACCTCACAAACTTCTGCTGTTGGTTGCTAGAGGCACTTTCCTAAAATTTGATCAGAAATTAAATGATGTCATTCATTTTTGTTAAAAATTCAACTGCACAATCTCGTAGTTAACCTGTTAAAATCAGCCAGTAGTAAGCTTAGCTTCCAAAATTGAAAAAAATATAAATGAAAATTCACCTTTGAATCAAGTTATTCGGTCTATTCAAGTTATGTCCTGTTTTGTTTTCTCATTTGTCAACACATTTCAAAAAAAAATTCCAAGCAACCATTGCAAACCAGTGAACCAATCTTTATTTTATAAATTACGACTAATTTCTTATCCCTTATTAGAATCCTGGATTTAAGAGATGAATAAAACAATGACCAAACAGTGTTTTGTTTTTTCTTTGGAACTATCTTCTTCCAAGTACAAAAATTTAAATTTTTATTTTAATTGATCAACAGTAGGATAACTTAAGGTAAATCAGCCTATGACAGTCCAAATGTCAACAGACCCATCACAGGCAAAAAAATTCTATTGATGCACATTTCAAGAACTCAAATGTACACCATTAGTACAGTTTTGGCTGTGATGTGTTGGCTCCCATTTGAGCTGTGATAGGCAGAGTTAGGGGATGGAGATCAACTCCAAAAGAATTTGACAAAATAATGTTTTGAAGATTTGGGTGAGTTTTGTTATGTCAAGATCATTTATTTTGCTGGAGCACTTTTAAATCATCTGAACATCATTTTGATGAGTAGTGTCAGTGAGCTCATTTTCTTTACTCATTTTTTTGGAAATTCTCAAAGACAATTTAAAAAATGAAACTTCGCCATTGAAAGTGAAGGTCTATGAAATGGTCATATCAACAATGAAATACATAACAACTTTATAGTACATCTCACTTGTCCTTTGTAGCTTTATAATGATAGAATGTACTGAAATCATCTGTAGCAAAGCTAGTCTTTCTGTTTTGTTTTTCTGTTTTGTTAGTACTTTGGTGGGCTTTTTATTTTGGAGAAAGAGGGGTCATTTATTTATTTATTAAAGAAGAGGTGTAGGATTGAAGGAGATTTTGTTTTTTCTTGCCTAATTTCTTTAGAGACCATCACTACAAGTATGATATTTATTGGACATCAAATGTTTGACACAAAGGAATTTTCATCAAATATTTAAAATATAATTTATAATCTTCAAAAAGTTTAATTTTTAATTTGGCTTTAACCTTTAAAGGACCAAACAACATTTTTTGGCAACATAAAGATTGTGGGTAGCTCACAACAAATGGGATTTTAATATATTTTCTTTTAAGTTTTCACACAATATGTGCCCAAGGAGTAGCCTTAAGGCCCAACAATTTTCATAATTTTTGACTACATGATTAAAAATTTATTGTAAGATATGTAGTTTTTTTTTCCTAATTAGGTAGTCTAGGTAGATTAAAAAACCCCACTTTTTTAAGAAATAAAGATTTGAAATTGGTTTTCTAGACTTTTATATACATTGAAGGCTTTGAATCATTCCATTTTGATTAATGAGATGAAAGTTATGAGGAGTTCTAGTTTGTAGGCAATTATGAAAAATCTACTCTAAAATAAACTTTGAAGTCGTTAATTTAATTCAATTTTGAGTATTTTTGGAAAAAAATAAAATCATGAATTGAAAATTGTTTATTACAACATTACAACCATTGGGATTGGCATTTTTCAATTCCATAACAAAATTCTTAACAGTTTAGTATCCTCTACTTTTTTCTACTTACTATATTTTTCTTATATGTTGTACAATTTCAAATGATTTGAAATTTTTCAATCATGTAGCCAACTTGGCTTTAAGAATGAAACCAAAAAAGTACTACCATTTTGGACATTTTTTCATACAAATGTGACCTTGTAAAGTGTTGTTGTCCATTTTTTCACAGGGCCTAAAGAAGGATTTTTGTCAATTTAAATGCTAATGTTTTGCAATCTATATGATGGAAATTTTTGAAATTTTTGAAATTTATTCCACATCTTTTAAACCAGCTTACTACAAGATCTTACAATTTTATATGTTTAAAAATCTATTTTTTTGAAAATTTGGTGCGTGTTTTAGAAATGACAATTTTAGAGCGTTTTTGGTGAAAATATAGTCAGAAACCAATTTAGAGGTTAAATTTGTTTTAAATGAGCTCTTCAATTTTGAGTTTCTACTCTATTTAGATGTTTTGAAAAAATTCCAAACCTTCTATGTGTCAAAATTAATCAATAATTATTCTAGGTCTTTTCTTAAAATTAGGTTCCACTTGAAATTTATAATAATCTATACCTTAATATAGATACTTTAAATACGAAATTGCTTGTTTTGTTTTCTTTCTTTGCTTGATATAGTGAGATTTGCATCCCCCATTTGTGTTCTTCATATTGTTGGAAAGTTTTTTTAAAGGAGGGATGCACAAACTTTGTTTTGAGGTGTTTCAATATATGTTGTGAAAGTTAAAGATTTTTGAGTTATTTTAAATAAAAAATTTAAATAAATTATCTCTTACTTTGAAAACATAGGGTCTTTATTATCTTTTACTTTGGGTCAAATGGCACAAGACTATACCAATCTATATACATCTATACATCCTTACATTTAAATTAGGTTGGTTGTTTTGTTTGTTAGTTATTTTAAGATCTCTTGGAACTATGTGTCTCTTGGTCGTGTTCTCAAGACTATTAGAAAGCTCTTTGTGGGAGGGATGCATGGACTTTATTTCATGGCATTCGGACATATGTCCGTACTTTAAGTTAGCTTGTTTGTTTTGTTTGTTACATGGAGATCTCTAAAGTTGTGTGTTCACTAGTCACATTCTTAATACCGCCAAAAAGCCCTCTACAAGAAAGGGTACATGTGATTGTTTTATGGCGTTTGAACCTACTTTTTGAAAGCTATTGAATTTCTAGGTTATTTTTGACTTAAAAAAATTAGAAGATTACTTCAACTTTCATTTTGATCGTGACTATGGCACAAGATACACTAGCAGAGTGTGAAAGTTATGGATTTTTGAGTTATTTTTTAATTTGAAATGATCTTAAATTATGGATCTTTAGGGAGGGAGCATGATTAACCCTTAAACACCAAAGAGGTGACCCTCAAAACCATCCTTTTCTATTATTGTATGAATCACTAGCCTCCAAAATTGCAAAAGTAGTCATTGCAAGTCAAACTAGTGTAGAAGATCTTCCCTTTCCAAAACAAGTTTTGAGGATGAATAGTTGCACTTCTGTCGTATACAATTTCATTCTCTGTCATTAATCATACACAAAACGTCCCCCTCGGCATTGAAGTGTTAAATCGGGGGATTAGATCATGAAGAAAACGGGGCCATCCGACGGCACAGGGTTACACTAAGTTAAGCTTAGTTCATCATGGAATTTTGCATTTTGAACCGCAGTGAGCAACTGGAGATCGACGTCATCAGTCTGTCCTGACTCCTGAGCATTGATGCACTTCCATCCGATCCAGTAGTACTGTTGCTCGCACATAAGTTAAGTTTCAACTGTAGCAGCTGCGAGTGGGATTGTGCGGCATATTCCTTGGTGGGGTTTCTCAAACGGACCACAACACACATGGATCACAAGGGATTTGTTCAGTTACGTACGCTCATGGGGCCACAGCACACACGCACGCACTTGCATTGTGAAAGCACAAAAATATAATAATAATTAAGTTAAGTTAAGGCAAGGTAAGGTAGGTCCCTTGGTCGGAGATCGAATTTCCAGTTGCTTCCGTGGGCCGACTTGTCCGATATGTCCACAACATGTCAAACTCAGTGGGTGTGATCGAGGAATCCGATCCTCGAGCTTGCAAAGGTTGTATATATATATTCTTTTCTTTACTTGAAACCGGTTCCTAGCTTTTCAAAGACAGAATCGAAGGGGACAAAAAAAAAGGGAAGGAACTGAAGAAGGACTTTGTGGATCGACTGCCTGCGTGCTCGATCTAGCTTTAGACTTTGATACCCGGCTCCTTCAAGCCTTCAACTAACTTACCGATTATTTGTTGAATGTCTGGCTGGAATTCCGGAGCGAGGCGAGGGCCCAGTTCGATCGAGGACCTCGGGTCTGGTTCAAGCAATTGGGAGCCTTTTTGTTCTTGTGATCACTCACTCAGTTGAGTGCCTGGCATGGGATCCAGCCTTTTGCAGCACAGTGACGGAGGGTTGGGACAAAAAAATTAAGCTTGCAAAGTGAAAATCTTCCGAATGGTCTGGTCCGGACGTCCTCACGAAATGGTGGCTTTTTGTCACATGCGTAATATATGTATGACTGCAACTGAAGAACTTTGGTAGTTTCTCGAAGGTTCATTCTCTAGAAATGAATGTCTTCATTGACATATAATACTAATGGACTTCTCAAATTTTTTTAATGCATTTAAGATTATTAAAAACAAGAACAAAATAGGGTATTCTGATCATGGAAAACATGCATTGAAATCAATTATTTTCCATCGCTTGCCAACTTTGAGAAGTGGATTCAGTAAGCTTACTGTAGTTTACGTGAACACGGGTAGGGCAAGCACCACCCTCAAATGAATGCCCCTGCTTGCCTGAAAAGTAGTAGACTTTCTCCCACATGGAAGTGTAAGTTGTGTCAGTGTCGAGGTTTGCTTTTTCGACGTGGAACATAGTCGCCAACTTGCCATTGTTGGTATAACTTCGATTGCATAATTGCAGTTCACCCATCTTCTGCAACTGAAGGTGATCCAAACCCAAGTTCAGCTCCAGTTTCAGAGGTACTTCATTCTTGCAATGCTCAGGTTGTAATGGTATACAGAAACTTAAGATAATATGAAAAAAAATTGAAATTCAAGCTTTCGAAAGAACACAGGCACGGGTAAGGTAGGAGGCTGTAATTGCGACCTCTCCTTGCAACCGCCCCAGAGCTGATTGTAAAATGGATGGGAGGTGATCTTTAAAGGGATTACTGTTGCTATTGAATGAATCAAGAAAAATTTACTTATTTTATTCCAAGAGCCAATCGTTTCCTCCATGGTTCAGAAATTGCTTTAGAAGTTGCAAGGGGACAGATTTTGGGAGACCTATGGTCACAAATAGGTACCTACTACAGAAATCTTTGAAAATTTATAACTAATTCAAAAATGCTTCAAAAAAATATGAAATCACTTGTGTTACATTAGGCATTCATTTTTCTTTCTCTGAAAAATGAGCTAAAAATATTTTTGATCATACAAACATATGAAAAAGGCGGATCAGCCCTTAAAGGGTCGCTTTTAGAGCCTCCTACCTTATTTCATCAGAATTGCATACATAAGGTAGGTCAGTTGCTCATAAAGTGACACTTTAACTCCTCAAGGACAAAAAGGGCACAATTTGTCTTCTTCAAATTTTCAATGGCAAATTCTCAATTTAGTGAAACAAATCTCAATATTTTGTAAACTAGGGAATTGTAAAGTGATGAGTTTATATGGTTGTTGCATTTTCTGATTTTCAAAATTTCAATGTGGAAGTATTTAAAAATTTATTTATGAAGTATTGTCTAATAGAAAAAGGAAGCAAACATAACTATTTTACAAAGAAAGAAATAGTAGGGATGAAAAAACAACATTTTCTTAGACATTTCTAGTCTTTACTCTGTACAAACAAATTAATCTAAGAGAAAATAATAATAATTTTTATTTTTAATAATTTTAAAAATACAAGGTTTAATTTGGTGTGATTAAGAATACCAAAAAAGTTAGAATTCCAAATTTTTTGAAGATCAAAAAAATATGGTAATAATATGAATTGTTAAATTTCAAAAATTGTTGTGTACATAATTAAATTTTTTTTTGTAAGATTCAATTTGGTCAACTTTCTACCAGGGTTGACACAACGTCCGGTCGCGGACGCTGTGTCCGCAGCGTCTGCTGACATTCGCGTCCCGGCGGACGCAGCGTCCACCTGTCCCCCGTCCGCCCGATTACGGCCGTCCGATCGATGCGCGGACTGATCTGGTCCGTACGATCTGGGCGTCCGCCTCGGGCCGTCTGCCCCGCCCCGCCCGTCCGCTTTCCGACGGTGGTCGGGACGCTGCGTTCAGAAAATGGACGCTATTTTGGGGTGGACGTTGACATTCGTCAACCCTGCTTTCTACTCTTTCTATTTGAAAAAATGTATACAAATTTGAGAGAATTTTTTATTTCTCATTTTCTAAAATGAAAAAAAAAATACTACATTTGGTTTAGATTCCAATACAATTTTCTTAAGGGGTGGGTGGGGTATAAAATCATTATTCATCTTCTTATAAATTTTTTTTTCCCTAAATTTGCATTTTTTGCCTGCAAAGTTGATCACCCAAAATTGTTATAATCTAAAAATCCAATGGCTAATATTTTCCACAATTAATTCCATGCATACTGGATAAAGTAGTCTTTTCTTTTGTATGGTGAAAATTAAAAATTTCAAGTATATCTATATACAAAAATATCAAAGTGAGACAATTCATTGAAAACTTCCATTGTCAAAAAGTTGTTAGGGCTTGAGGGGTTAAGGGCTAATTTGTGATTATAAGGAGTTTTGTTTTTTGAAATATTTTTTAACAAATTTTTAGTAAAAGAAGAATGATTTTGACATCTAATCCAATTTGTTTCATAAGTTTTAGACCTTTGTGGAATTATTTAGAAATTTTTGAAGTGGAAATGGATTGTTCACTAAAAGTGTCCTACTAAATTGTACACCATAGTACATTGATGGTGCATTAATGAGTGCAAAGTGTTCCTTAGTGATAGAGGTTGCTTTTAGATAGGGGCACTTTTAGAGTACCCTACCTTATTCACCTCAATCATCTCCTCCAATCATCACCATGCATTTATCAATATATAAAATTATACACATCATGGTAACCCCCAAAAGTTCATGACTTTGTTTCATTCCAAAATGCTCCCAAACTATCACTGATTTTGGGGCCCAAACAAAATGAAAAAATATTGAAAAAAACATTGCTTTCAACCAAAAGATCTTGCCCTAGATTACTATGAAAATATGCAGAAAAAAATTCAAAAAAATTGATGGCATGGTTTGTGAGATGTTAGGATTTAAAGAAAAACAAAAAATGATTTTTGCACTTATTTCCCAATAGTTTTAGCAAATGTTGATTCATTTGGTATAAATTTTTGTAGCTATGCAATGATACATGTATATCAATTTATAGAGGTAGTTGAAGGATGTAGCATACTTTCAAAATTTTGCAATAAGAAGTACAAAAATTTAATAAGTAACCTCTATGCGCCTCAACGCTTCAAACATGACCTTCCAAAATTGAAAGATTTGTCCTATTTGACTATCATAATCTTTTCAATGGTATGGTCAAATCATTTGATAATTTCCCTGCAGCTCTAGGCCTATCTCCACTACTGATATGTATGATTAGTTTCTATGGATCTCATTGTGGGTGGCAATTTGATTGGAATGAATTCAAAAAAGTCTGGATTTTGGTAAACATGTGTTGGGTGCTCACGGATTAATGTTATTTTTCCTGAACTCAATTTTTCATAACTTCTCAATTTAAACAGTCAATACAAAGATTGACACATGTTTGTAAAGTAAGGGTAAGAAAATGTATAATTTTGGTGGATAATCTGAGGCTTACAGATGAACTTCATATGTTGTTTCCGCTAAGAGATATCCTGGTTGCCCACAAATCTCCCGAATTCATCATGTACCAAACGGCCGCAAGAGCTTTCAGGCCCTTCAAGGGTTACAAACACTTTTTGAATTTTTTCACAAAGAGATTTCCTAGGAAATGTTTCAATTGGGAAACTGGAAAATAAGTTGGTAGGTACCAAGTTCAGAGCCGAGTTCTCAATGAACACAATAATGTCAACAGGTGGTTCATTTATGGCCATGCCTAAAGTTTGGAAGCTCGTCCACTTGGGTGGCACAAGATTTCCACACAAAATGTACAAAATTGCTAACTCAGAAGCACGACTAGGCGCTTCAGGGTTTCCGAGTACATCGATAACGTGCTAATAAATCACAACCTACATCGCAAGGTGAGAATCCGTGAGTTCAATCTTCAATTTACAAGGCATAGAAACTTTCGATTTAATCGTGTACACTGCATAAACAGCAAAATGATATACTCGCTCAAGTTTTTTTTTAAAAACACTCACATATAACAGTTTTGGGGGATGAAAGAATGGCCTGCTCTTCAACTGCTCACTTGCGCCCCTTGCAGTCCTGACTTCAGCTCCGAAGTTTCGCAGCAACTCTCCTCCTGCTTGGAGTCGCTCACTTTTGACCGACGGCGGTCACCTTCAGAGGCTTTCGCAGACGGAAGCACATCAAAGGCACACTGTTCGTGGATATTAGGTGAGTCGGGATATAAGTCAGGGGAGTATGGCAGATCTACGTTGGAACAATTCTCGCGCTCGTATTTGAATAGAACTTCGTGATCGTACTGCATTGCCAAGGCAGGGCTTTTTGCATTGGCATAGCCCTTGATGCACTTACGAAATGAAAAGTCGCATATCGTTTCATCACGGCGGACCACAAAGAAGCAGCGCGAGCCAGCGTGGTTTTCATGGTTGTCCACCTGCCACGTTTGAGCCATCCATCCGCAGTGTTAGCCGCGGTCTAAATGATAGAAGTGGCTCAATGAGGGGCTGGACATTCAGTATGTCATATCATATTGATAGAAAGCTTCTGCAGCCAATGCAGTTTACGATGGTGACACAAGTTGATAGGGCAAAAGAGCGACTCACCTTGATACATTTCACACCGCATCCGACCTTCTGGGCGTAGTCCGGATGGAACTGTAGGAGCTTTTCCATGATCAGCTTTTGATCTTTATATTCCAGTCTCTGATTTGCTTTATACCTGGATCATCGATTATACTGCATTATGACCAGATCCATTGTCGTTCTAGGTCTTAATGTCACAACTACTACCCTAATTACAATGCTGAACGTTCGCATCACAACCAAACAACTGGCCAGTTGGTGCGAGAGGCGACCAATAATTCATGAAAAACACTAAGACGAATGCGAAGAAAGAAGGTATGCGCACTTACTTTTTATGCAGTATGTACTTTACAGTTCTGGACAACTGCAGTAATCTTCCCCATTCGTCTTTCTGTTCCTCTTTGCGACGCTCCAAGGCATCCTCAACCCCGTTTTCGGATGTATTCAATCTCTCCGTCGTGATAATAGAGTTCAATCGATGTCCCTGATCCTTGCATCTTTCAGCAATGGGTGATACAGAACCGCTACCCATTGCTTCTGGTAACTCTAGGGGATGAACTCTGCTAGAAGGTTGTCTGATTGCGCATGAGTCAGCCATCACCACCTTATCAATTGGAGTCTGTAATAGGGGTTGACCAATACCGCTCATCTGATCGCCTGCCGAGGCATGAATATCCAAAGGCAGAGGCGGTGGGTCAAGATCCCTTTTAAACATTGAGCAGGGACTGGAGTTTCCACTATGAGATTGATCTAAGGTCTCATTTGGAGTATGAAAAGATGAGCTATCTTCACGGCCATTAGCTGCGGGACTGCCCGCAGCTTCTCCGACAGAATCCGGCAGTGACGAAGGATCGAAAGTGCCATTCTCCAATTCGAAATTGTTGCTGACCTGATCAATGTCATCGCTCGACGGTCTCATACGGCGCAGTTTACGTCTCTCTCTAACCTGCTCTCGTGCTCGGTTGAATTCATCACCAGAACCCTGATCCATGTAGATAGAAGATATTTCCTCACCAGGGTTACCTTCTACTCGTTTCTCAGTGGCATTGCCACGCCCTCGACAGTCTTGAGCGAGCCTTGCCTCTCTCTCAAACCGCCTAGTTGAGCGTTGATGACCAAGATCAGAATCAAGAATTCTTATACTCCTCCCATCACCTAGTATGCCTTTAGCCCCTGCCATTGCTGGCCCAGAAGGTTTAACACTCCTAACACCAACTACGCCGTTGGCCTCGGCAATTTTCGTCCGATAAGGTCTTATATTCTTCCCATCACCAAGGATGCCTTTAGACCTCCTCGAATGTTGAGGCTGTCGATCATCACTATTACCAGTGAATCTTCTTCTATCATCATGTCTAAGAGGAAATGAATCCAGGGGTCGCCGCGTACGAAATCTGAAGGTCGCAGCTGGTGTTTTACTCTGTAATATAGTAAGACTATTACGAATAGCAACTGGTTTACACGGTTCATCTGGTAGTAGTGAGTTTAACTTTGCCACACACTGGTGAATGTCAACTCCCTTCTGTATAACACGTAGAGGCTCTTCTACCGCCTGCAACCCCCAAGCCACTGGTACATGTTATGACATACGGCAAAGAATATTTATGCAGATAAGAGAAGGCTCGTTTCACAAGCTGTAGAAAACAGAAGATTAACTTTTAGCTAGTCAACCAGAAGAAATGCACTTAAGAACAAAATTAGTGTGGGATAGGCCAGCAACATTACCTTAGCAGTCTGCCAAAATATTCCAAAGTTAGACCCAGTGCCCAGCGAGGTAGCCTTTCCCCACACGCTTGAACTTAGAGCTCCATCAATAGTTTCATACGCCCCAAGTCGCCCCGCGACAAGAAAAGAGTTCTTGGGATTCTGCGCATTCAGAAGCATGAGAAATTAAGACTAGCACCAGATAGTTGTATGAAGAACATCCCCGGAATTTTTTCCATACGAAATCAACACTATGCATACCCCTACATAAGTGACAAGGTGCCAGCATACTTGCTTGTGACAAGAAAAGATAAGAAAAAAGAAACTGAGTTTCTGAGGACCACGAACCTCAAATGCGGCATTGGAGAAAGGAGTGGACCGAGACAAAGTTTTGCATAAATCCTTGTAACCTGACAGGGATGCTCCGTTGACCTCCCCAGAGGTCAACAAACTATCTGCGATTAATTCCAGATGCTCCAAATTCACTACTTTCTCCACTCCTTTCAGCGCCAACTCAAGTCTCTGAATCAACGATCGGACAGTTTGAGTATACTGGCTGGTACCTTAAAGCATATTTCAAGATAACCTTAAGATTGTGAAATAAAACAGTAAAACATTCTAACTGAAATATCTGTGTGGCAATCAATAACATTAGGTGTGGATTACGACATTACCTGCACCATGACTCCTTTTGCAGCCTCCAGCCCCAAAACATGGCTTATTTCCTTGATGCTGTAAGGCATGCATCGTTGCCAATCCAATAGTTGCATGATAGGGAGGCAGGCCATTGTCATAATTTCCCAAGCCTTGCCCCGTACTTTGCAAAAATTTTCCTTCACAGTTACCTCTACCAAAAGTTCCCCAATGCCATGTTCGAAAGAATTCCCAACAATTAAGTTCTTTGCGCATCTAGGACTCCAATTCATTTCCTCCCACAGTATATTAAAGGACTCGATCCTTTCATCCCCTGCATTTCAGACATCCCCTGCATTTCAGACCTCTAATGCCAAATAAAGTTCAAAAGCGAAGGAACGAGAGTAGATTGCAATCCAACTCTCTTAAAGCTGTATTTCTACTTGAAGTTGACTACATGGGAACTGGCCCGATGTATGACCTTGCCAATGCAATTTCACAACAGAAACTAGATTGTGACTTTGTGAGCTTCAAAACAATGGCGCACCTTTTACGGTTGTGCTTAGAAGTTTTGGTAATATGATATCTTTCATCGCCTCTAACAAACTCGACGAGAACAATTCATATTCATTGTCATCAAGAGTCGCAACCCAAGATGGAACATCCATGAAGAAATGGATACACGGCCTCTGCTCTTCTTGAATGGCTGAAGACGATCCAAAGTGACACCTATTGCTGTGACACGGAACAAAACTACGATAAGTCCATATCAGTTTTGTAGAAGTCTAGCTATATCAAAAGAATAGTAGAAACACAAATGCAAGATATCATCATCAGACCTGGAAGAGAATGTGCATATTGAGTAGTAGTTATTCTCCAGGGTTTTTAATACCACTTCTACTAATGCTTGATGCGCTCTCAGCTTTTCCTGTTCAGATACCACCAAAAATTTCATTATCAGAATCAGCAAACTCTCAGTGGGGCATAAGAGCACTCGCTAATTAATATAATCGTGCTCAGAACTGGCTTATAAAACGCGGTGAATGATAAATGCTCACCACATCGAGCCGAATGTGACCGACCCATGGTGATTTCCTCCCACCCTCCTCAACTTCAATTTGAGTTTTTCTGTACCTACCACATGTGAGGCGCACATGGAAGAAATTTAAGAACTGAAAACTCGCCAAAGCTGGATATCGTATCTCTTAACCTAGTCATAACACTCAACTGGCATTCTTAAGAGGGAACACATGCAGCAGCCATTATAAATTGTTACTGGAGGTCTGGTGAGGACTTTCAAGCAAGATTTTGTTAGTGTCACATACTCAATCATAGTGGTTGATGCTACCATATCCAACGTCACTGGCTTCAGATATTGCTGGATCCGTGTGACTCCCTTCTCTTGGCCATGACGTCGATTTTTCAGAGCTAAAGGCATTCTTAAGAGGACACGTCTGTCTGCAACCTTTACGACTTTGCTTGAACTCAAAGTCTCCTGTCATTGACAGACATCAATGTAGAGTCAGACAGTTTCTTGATGAAATCATAAAGCTTAAATTGCAAACTTAGCTTGTCCTCATCAATGATTTTTTCTTTGGTGATCGAGCAAGGTTCTACTGGGACCGATTATGGAAAATAAAAATAACACGATCACCTGGGGTTTCTGAGAACCTTCACCGGGGAAATTAAGACCAAGGTAAACTTAAGATGAAGCCCCTCGCTTATAGGAGGGACAGCAAGATTGCAATCAGACGCAGCACTCAACACTAACAAGAAGGGACCAGAGTCAGTAAACTAGAATGAACACTATTGTTGCCTCAACTCGACCGCACAAAAATCTTACTTACTAGCCTTTTTTCTTTTCATCTTCAGTAAATTTCGACAACAATTATACTTCGAAATTCAACATCTGAAACCAAGTTCGTCCAAATCTTGTGAGGCAACCTCCATGCAATTCCCCTTGGCGAGAGCTTTTCAATACTACCAAGAACACCGGCATTGGACTCCTGGTACGAAGATGTATGGCGTCGAGCAAACAAAACAAGCAATACAAACAAACAATTGTCTTCAAGAAGAGATTAATTCTTAAGGAACAGGTACTCACATTAATGAGCTCCAGCGGTCCCATTGACTTTGCCCCGATCATATTTGGCGAGTCCAATTTTAGTTGGTAGAGAGGCTCCGTTACGGCAGTAGCTGCTATTATACCTACAGCTTCCCCGGCTTCACACCAATCAGTGACATTTTTCTGAGGTCTGGATGCACATCCATTCTCTTCCATCTCTAGCAAGCCGCCATACTCATATTGAACAAGCCTTTGCCCGTCCAATGTTCGAACAGAGCCATCATAAGCTACATGCAGATCCCGAAGGAAGTAAAGTAGACGCTTTAGCAGCAGGTTGGGTTGCTCAACCTTCGCTCGCATCAAACCATACCGGGATGCAATAGTATGAGTAAAGAATTGACGTGACGATAAACCATCCAAATACGAGCTAATTATAATCCCTCTCGATTCCCAATATCCTGGCAAGGTCACCAGAGGTGATCGGTTTTCAAATTGTAATAAATCAACTGCTTTCAAATTTGACACGTCTGTCACTTGTTTCTGACAAAAATCTTGTACACTCCAAGGAATGAGGTGCTCCCCCTTGTAAAGCTGGAGCCCAAGACTTATCGCTTGTTGATTTAACTTGCTCATTGATCCTTTGCTTCCTGCTTTGATCATCACAAGAAGTGGGTTCACTTTTTTACAGTAATCCTCTGCTAAACGTCTAGTAGTTTGACCAAATTTCGACTGGAACCTTTCAATAGCAACCTTGTCCAAAGCTTCCACTCTCTTGACAATCCTGGAAGAGGTCCCCAAATATAACCCCTTGCTTTTGCGGCACTCCGTTCCAATCGAAAGACCTCTCGTACTTGTCGGATTCCTTTCGAGTTCTTCCCTCTGAACATATTCATCTGCTAGTAGCGACTGCATTAAAGCTTCCCGATTTGCCCTGGCCACTTCTTCAAGCCTCCTCTTCAACAAATGACTTCTATCTCTCGTTAGCTGGAAGTCACGTATCCCAACACTGAATCCACGATCTCGAAGGTACATGTTCGCAAGGTCTTGAGCATGGTTTAGGTACGCAAGTGCTGCAGCTGGACCATGACTCCTACTGATGACAGCTGTGAGAGCGTCAGGTGCATTTCCCAACCAGGCAGAACTTCCATTACAGACAAGGAGCTCACCGTCTTGTATGAAAATACCCTTTTGGACATCAGTGCTGAACTTCTTATCTGTCGCTCTGTAACAAATTCCTTTCGGTAGTACCGTGCTGTACAACTGCTGACCCGTCCAAAGAGGCTCATTTAGCTTTGGGGATTTCAATATGGCAGGGATAGGTAGTGAAACTAGGCTTGAGCTTGTAAGCTGGCACATCTCCGTCTTGTCCAGAAACAAACAGGAACTACTTATCAAGTATGCACCCAGCCGGCTATCCTCAGCCAAGGTGTTATTTGACTGACCACCTTGGGGATTTATCAACTGGTCGGACATAGACATTAGTTCACGAACCTCCGCAAATGACTCATAAGATTGTGGAACGAACAGGTGCATGCAATCACCATCAAAGTCCGCTTGAAATGGTGCACATATCAGAGGGTTGATGCTCAATGAACAGCCAATGTGAAGGCGCACTTGCATAGCCATAATCGAATGTTTCGACAGTGACGGTGGCCTGTTCACAATAACCAGATCCCCGTTTCTTAGATGACGGTGAACGGTGTCGCCGACTTGAAGAATTATTCTTCTCGGCCTTCTACCGGTACTGAGACACGTTCGGCCTCTCCCTGGCCTGTCATGATACACAGCACCCGTTCGTAATAAGCTTGCATGAGGACCACTGTCTACGCTTTGCTGCAAACGGCTGATGTTCAAGGCTGTGACGTTCTCCGGAATAGTCAAATGTTCAACCAAGAAAAGTGGAAGCAAAATTTCTTCAAGCTTGATGGAGGGGTCACCAACAACGACCATTCGTGCCGAGACATTGTTCACCTTCGCTAAAATATGACCTCTCATTAACTTGTCCTCTTTCTCTACATCTTTTTTGACAACGTTATATGTCTTCGGTTTCACACCATGCTCCCACTGCAGAATGAAACCACACTTAAGCAAGGTTGCGCAAGGCAGAATTATGATCAGCTTTAATGGTCGAAATGATATATCAAACATCTCCGACGTTCAACAAAATGTGATGTGGTCACATATATCGTACCTTACTACCTGTTAGGTAGTCAGAAACTATACTTTGTAGCTCCATGACTTCTTTGATATACCCCGCAGAATTTATCTTGCCAGTTAATGAGCTTCTGCATTGCTTAATTTCAGACGCCAGGCGTCGGAGGAACATATGTTGCCCATCCTGAATACACACCTCAAAAAAACCGATTTAAGGGATCTAGATAGTGCCACAGCCTCATTAATCACTGCATGAAAAAATAATCATGAAAAATTGATCATGTGAGGAAATGGCGGGAAAGGCATTCCACCCCCACATGGTAAGATGCACAAGATATAAAGAAACTGGTAGACTAGGTTGACACTACAAGTGAACACATGAGAGTGGACGCCATTTCCCTACGTTGGCTATTCTGAATTCTGCATAAGTCCTGAATGAAGAGAGAACGGATGTGGAACGGTGACCTCCTACCATGTAAGCTCTCGGCAAGGACGAGCCAAAGTCGATTTCAGTGATCCGAGATCCACTGGGCGGCAAAGGAAGATTATGCATAATAAAAGACTCAGGCCGTACAAGGTGCTTGTCCATGCCTAATTTCCGTATCACGTTTTTCGACAAAGACTGCAGAATATTGAAGGCCTGAACTCAATAAAAAAACTAAAATCAATAACTTAAGCCTGACAAAAAGGAGTGGAAATGGTAAAGCGTCAGACAATAGTAAACGTTCATCACTTAAACTCAGAATTTCATGTCCATTCTTTGCCATTGAAGTTTACTTATAATGTCTGTCAGATTTGCGCAACAAAAGTTACGAACGAACCAGGTGATTCTCCTAAAAAGTGACGGATGAGTGAAAGAAGAAACCTCAAAGGGTAACAGAGCTCTGATGTTTCTACATCCTCCTGTATGTCCATGCACAAAACTCCAGTAGTCCACTGGTAGTGTTTCTTCCTTTCCAACAGCTTTCATTTCAATTGTCTCGTAGGAATTGTCCTTCATCTTGGACAAATTCACTACTAGATTTGGGTATCGCTCATCACGCTTCTTAAGTTTCGCCTGCCATGTATCACATGACCATCAATGTTTGCATTAGCTTAGTGACTACAAAATGATATGCCCCATAACAAATTAGATAGAGTTGGAATGAGGTGCTTTGTGGGCTCGGGTAAGAGATTAAATCACGGAACACATCAGTTCAAGTCACTGCTGATCAATTATACAACACGGACGAAAATTTAGTCGGAGAGAAAAAAAAAATCAAAAGTTCACTTACTCCGCAATACTTGCAGCCCTCTTCATCGTCGGAAGACGCGCTTGAGTCTAATTCATCCCCCAATCGTCCCACCCATTTGGAATTTGTAGTAATCTTGACCTGCAAGGTAAACAGAACTGTATTGAGATGAATTTGCTTCAATTCAATAAGGATATAATTGTTCCAATTAATTGAACAACATCTGAGGGTTGAAGACTTCTAGTACCTGTCATTCCACAAAGCACACCCCTAAGATTGTCCTTGTCACTCACCCGTTGAATGTGCTCAGGCTTGTCTGAGGTTTTCTGAGTGGCTGCACATTTAGGAGAATCGTCATCTGAAATATCAATAGGGCTAGGCCGGACACAGGCCTTGCCGACAATAAATGCAGCTATATCGTTGCTTCGCATCTCCGTGCTTATAGTCTTGAGCCCTGCGCTATGCTGTGCTACGCTGTCTAGCTTTCCTGAAGCGTGCTTCCAATTGCTCTTGAATTTAAACTCTTGCGAGCTCGATGTATTAATACTGAATCTGGTTTTCTGATTTGCAACCTCTATTTCACAGTCACTTTCGTTTAAAGATTCACGGTTTTCTATCTGCCTTTGAATCTCCATCCAAATTGCTTCATCTTCGAAGGTACCTTTCTTGACCTCCTGCAATTGTCACACTTGTCTTTAGAGTTACGCTCGGCGTTATGCATCACAGAAGCAGCGAACAAACTCCAGTGTGTGGAGATTAGAATACTTGTGAAGCAGTGCTAAGAATACAGATGAAGTATTTCAACGTCGTAAACACTAGCAATAACCATTCGAATACTTAAATGAAGAGACACGTTAAGGACTTTCTTAGGAGTTGTCAGCACGATCAGTATGGGAAAAGGAAATTCAAACACATTTATAATTGAGTAAACACTACATTACAGCAGAACTAGCGATATTTGACTCAAACAATACAATGCATTAGAGGCAAATACTGAAGGAGAAGATAAGAGTCACACCTTCTGTCCTTTGAATCTATGGCATACAAGGCATACTCGACTTAGCAAGTTCCTCAAATAGCGAATGTGAAGAGGATGATAGATAGGAACCGGGAGATTGACGTGTCCAAAATGTCCTGAAACAATACATATTAAAATTGAGAATTCGCACAGTATCACTAATACACATTCCAAGCTAGAACGGAAAACGGTGCAAGACTCATTGATTCAATAGATGCCAGATTTCCAGGCTGCTCAAGATTTTCTACTGCTCTTCCTCATGAATAACAGAAACTACACGATTATGATTGCGTACCGTCACAATCGCTAGCATTTGTGGCGCCGCAGGTGCCACAGTGATTGTCATTTCCCACGAGGTTGTAGACGCCAAGGCGATTATCCCAAAGGCCCTTTGGCTTTTCGATCGCGTCGTTATCCTTTAATACGGAAATTTTTAACTGCGAGTTCCCCGTCATATGCAAGAGCTCAATACAACAGGAAAGGTAAAAGAAAAACATTGGCTTCTAGCGCGTCATGTACAAAAAGATAAGTACATTGTCTCTGAACTCCTATCAGTCTTTGCGACCGCGAAATAAACTCATCTCTGAGGACACGGGAGGAGAAATTTCTGGAAAACAAGATGCCTGTCGGCAATTAAATTTCTTTAATACTGAATAGAAATCTCTCAGGGGAGAAAACCCCGTAGATTCCGTCGTTCTAAGACCATTACCATAACGAATGAGTACGGACCTCCAAGAGCGCAACAAAATCCTAGAGTCAGTCCAGCACTTGTGACAAGCTGCAGACGACGGGAACTAGTCCAACAACTAACCACTAAATACAGACAACTGCATGGCACGTGGAAAAACTTACAATTTCTTCTTTACTGAGAATGCCGAATTGAATGCCTGACAGCTCCGCCAGAGGAGGCTCGCCAGCTTTTGGATCCTGAAACTTCATCCCCGGAGAGCTTCAGGAAAATACGCCAAAACGCGAGCTGCACGCTGACGAAGTCAATTTTTCTACCTTCACACCAAAGACTACTACTACCCTACTACTACTACAAGGTACCTCTGTTTGACTCCATATCCGAACCGGAGCAGCCTCTTTTTCAATAACAAAACATCTGACAGACTCATAACTCTTCCAACATTGGCCATAGCTGACACATCATAAGTTTTATCCTTCTCATAACTTCCGCCTTCACAGACACGGACAAGCCGCACATCAGCGCACTCTCTCAACTCCTCCGTGCGCTTCGTTCGCGCATGTTTCCAAACTCTTGTTCACTCTCCTTCGCGCACAGATTGCAGTCCAATTCCGTGCACGAATGCACGAGCTCCTCCTCTGTTTCTGCTCTTGTGCGCTCTAATGCATTTTTCTATCATTCCAATTGCAAACTCGCTAATCCATTGTCCATTTTTCCCGCCTGGACAACGTCGACCCCGGCGAAATTTCCACGCCTCCCTTTGCCGCGAAAAAGTCCTCCTCCTCGCCGCGAATTACAAGCACCAGAAGACGAAACGCTCGCGATGAGTGTTTCACGAAGTTCTACCAATTAAGATGCCTTTCACTCATCCAAAACCATCGCCAACAACAAATACCTCCACCTCCTCGAGCTCCTCAGTAGTCATCGGCACCAATTCTAAGCCTCCAATTCTCCGCTCGCACTGCATTCTTCACACGCGCTTCAACAGGAGGCGTACAAATTAAGCAGCATTGTCCGCTTCACAGAAATGATCTTCTCTCAGTTTCCGTGCCTCACCACTACTCCCTTCCACCAACGCCATTGCCCTCGCCATTCCCAAACACTACGTTACTTCATTCTTCCGCCTCCCTTCTTCCCCCTACACCAGAGTCTTCTCGCAGATGCCCCACACTTCTTTGCCTGTGCCTTGGGCTTGGTCCCGAAATCTATAGAAAATTTAGAATCTACGATCCACCAATATCTACGTCACGTTCTTCGTGCTAGTGGCGCGTCTACTAACTTCCTAGATTTGGGACGCCCATACTGACCTACGTAAGTTGTATGTATGTATTCAGTTTCAATACGTATGGGTACGCATATCTACACGGGAATACCGGTATCTGTTCTTGACGTGGTCGTAGCTGTCACTACTGTACCGGTGTGGAAATGCCAAGGTACTAAGCGGATTGTACCTGTATTTGTGTCACTTGAAACATTTTCAGATAAATATATGAATTGAGTGTTGTGTGCGAAGGATAGGACTCGGTACCTTTGTCTTTGTGGCATAGTAAAAATATTCCCAAGAAATTCTCCATTCATGTCAATTTGAGATCAATGTTACTCGTTTTCTTTGTATGAGTGTCATGTAGGCTGTAATATTCTATAGTTTTGAGACATGGAGAGAGATTTGAGAAATTGCAGGCAAGCCTCTAAGTTTTAAACCAAAAAGATAAACGCTTTGAATTGGCAAAAGTTATGCTTATAGAGAATGAGATGAAATCTGGGTAGGACTTGATAACATTGCTACCCTTACTCTCCAAATGAGCCCATGACATAACGAGCCTTAGCAAAAAAACTCTAGGCTCTTCAACTTATGAAACCTAACCAATTTTTCCTTATCTCTGTTCAAATTCTTCCATTCACTTTGGAGTTATGGGCAAGAGGAAAAATAGAAAATAGAAAAGGATATAAGTTGATTTCAAATGTTGTGGCCTTTCAATGCGCCGTCAAGAGCAATTAGTTGCAAGTTCTTGCTTGAGTCATTAGAGCTATTGGAACCTGCCATATGGTTCTTGGTAGTGGTTAGAGATTGGCCATAATGTGCCGTCTGAGCAATTAATTGCAATTGTTGACGTCATTGCAGTCACTATTGTTGTTGGAACCTACCATATGGCCTTTGATAGTGGTTGGAGACCGGCCCATAATGTGCCGTCAAAGCAATTAAGTGCAATGTCGAAGTTGTTGGAGTCGTTGGAGCTATTAGAACTTGACACATGGCTTTTGGCATGGATTGGAGACAAGCCTATAATGTGCCGTTGAAGCAATTAACTATAGCCCTTGAAGTCAATGGAGTCATTAGAATTATTGGAGTCATTAAAGTTGTTGGGACATGCCATATGGCTTATGGCATGACTTAGAGACCAACCTATAATAACAATGCTCTCAAGGCATCCTTAGTTTCATGATAAAAAGGCCAAGTTCAAATTCAACTAATTTTCTATTAACATAGAATTACAACTTAAGACATTTGTAATTATGATGTATCAAAAATACATATAAAATAAATACAAAAATATTCAAATTTAGACTTTGGACAATCAAAATATGCCTTCTCCAAGCATTAGAAAAGATCAATACTATAGAGGCGATAACAAATTATTTTTTTTTTAAAAGAAAACTATGCACACGATAAGAAAATTTTATAGTAGCCTCTAAACATTGAGAACATTGCCACCCCTACTTTCCAAATGAGCCCATGACACAATGAGCCTTAAACAAAAAACAAACTCTAAGCTCTTCAACTTATGAAATCCAACAAATTTTTCCCAATGTCTAATAAGATTCTTCCACACAATTTGGATTCATTGGGTTTAGAAATTCCAAGAGGAAAAATAGAAAATGGAAAAGGATATAAGGTGATTTTAAATGTTTTGGCCTTTCAATGCATTGTTGAAGCATTTAATTGTAGCCATTGAAGTTGTTGGAGGCATTGGAGGCATTGGAACTTGCCATATGGCTTTTGGTATGGTTTAGAAATTGGCTTATAACAACTATGCTCTCAAGGCGTCCTTAATTTCTTGGTAAAAAGGCCAAGTTCAAATACTACTAATTTTCTATTAAAAGATCAATATTGTAGAGGCTACATCAAATTACACTTAAAAAAAAGAAAACAATGCACGTGACAAGAAAATTTTACAATAGCCTCTAAACATTGAGAACATTGACACCCCTATTCTCCCAATGAGTGCATGACACAACCAACCTTAGCAAAAATCTCTAAGTTCTTTGCAACTATGGAAACCCAACCAATTTTTCTCTATATCTAATAAGATTCTTCCATACACTTTGGGGTCATGGACATGATTGGATCTAGAAATTTCTAGAGGAAAAATTAAAAAATTAAAAAAAGATATAAGCTAATTTCAAATGTTTTGGCATCTCAATGTGCCCTACAGCAAATAATTGCACTAGTCAAAGTTGTTGGAGTCATTAGAGCTATTGGAATCTACCACATGGCTTTTGGCATGGATTCGAGACAAGCCCACAATGCACCATTGAAGCATCTCATTGTATCCATTGAAGTTGTTGAAGTCATTAGAAGCTTTGGAACCTGCCATATGGCTTTTGACATGGATTAGAGACTAGCCTCTAATAACAATGCTCTCAAGTCATTCTTATTTTTATGGTGAAAAGGTCAAGTTCGAATTCTACTAATTTTCTAATAATGTAGAAATACAACTTAAGAGATTTGTAATCATGATATATCAAAAAACATATAAAATAAGTACATGAATATTCAATTTTGGACTTTGGACAATCTAATTATACCTACTCTAAACATTAGAAAAGATCAATATTAAAGACGTTACAAAAAAAAATTTAACCCATGGACATGACAAAAAAATTTTATAGTAGCTTCTAAACATTGAGAAAATTGCCATTCCTACTCTCCAAATGAGCCTAGGGCACAACAAGCTTTAGCAAAAAACTCTCTAAGCTCCTTAACGTATGAGACCCAACCAATTTTACCATATGTCTAATAAGATTCTTCCACACACTTTGGGGGCAAGGCCTAATTGGATTTAGAAATTTCAAGAGGAAAAATAGGAGATGAAAAAGGATATAAGTTGATTTCAAATGTTTTGGCCTTCCAATGCATCATTAAAGCAAGTAATTGCAAGTGTCGAAGTTATTCAAGTCATTAGAGCGATTGAAATCTACCACATGGCTTTTGGCATGGGTTCAAGACCAACCCATAATGCACCATTGAAGCATCTTATTGTATCCGTTGAAGTTGTTGAAGTCATTAGAGGCTTTGGAACCTGCCATATGGCTTTTGGCATGGATTAGAGACCGGCCTATAACAACAACACTCTCAAGTTATTTTTATTTTTATGGTAAAAAGTTCAAGTTCAAATTCTAGTAATTTTCTATTAACGTAGAATTACAACTTAAGACATTTGTAATCATGATGTATCAAAAACACATATAAATAAATACAAAATATTCAAATTTAGATTTTGGACAATCAAAATATGCCTTCTCCAAGCATTAGAAAAAATCAATACTATAGAGGCAACAACAAATTATATTTAAGAAAAAGAAAACTATGCACATGACAAGAAAATTTTATAGTAGCCTCTAAATATTGAGAACATTGCCACCCCTACTTTCCAAATGAGCTGACAATACAACAAGTCTTAGCAAAAAAAACTCTAAGCTCTTCAACTTATGAAACCCTACAAACCAGGGTTGACAGGACGATCGGATGTCCGGGACATCCGACCGCGGACGTTGTGTTCGCAGCGTCCGCTGACATTCGCAAGTCTAGTGGACGCAACGTCTGCTTGGACCGTCCGCCGCGCTCGACATCGCCGTCTGCCTTGACCGCTTGACTGCTCCGACCGCTGACCATCTCCCCCGTCCGCTTCCCCGACCGCCCTATTCCAACCGTCCCGCGGTCGCTCGTTTGCCCCGCCCGTCCGCCACGGCTGAGGCGTCCGCTTTCCGACGGCAGAAAGGACGCTGCGTCTGTGCGGACGGACGTCCGGGTTACGAATGCCTTTTTCGGGCGGACGTAGAGATTCGTCAACCCTGCTACAAATTTTTCCCTATGTCTAATAAGATTCTTCCACACACTTTGGATTCATGAGCATGATTGGATTTAGAAATTTCAAGAGGAAAATAGAAGATGGGAAAGGATATAAGCTAATTTCAAATAATTTGGCCTTTCAATGCAATATTAGAGCAATTAATTGCAATTGTCAAAGTTGTTGGAGTCATTAGAGCTATTAGAACTTGTCACATGGCTTTTGACATGGATTGGAGACCGGGCCACAATATGCCATTCAAGCATCTAATTGTAGCCATTCAAGTTGTTCAAGTCATTAGAGCCATTGGGACCTACCATATGGCTTTTGGCATGGTTTGGAGACTAGCCTATAACAACAATGCTCTCAAGGTATCCTTAGTTTCATGGTAAAAAGGCCAAGTTCATATTCTACTAATTTTTTATTAATGTAGAAATACAACTTAAGAGATTTGTAATTACGATGTATCAAAAAACATCTAAAATAAATAGAAAAGTATTTAAATTTGGACTTTGGACAATAATAATACACCTACTCTAAGCATTAGAAAAGGCCAGTATTAAAGAGGCCATAAGAAGTTTTAATTTTTCTTAAACCAATCGTATGACAAGAAATTTTTATAGTGGCCACTAAATTTTTTTTATTTCTATTTTATGTGAAAATTTTCATGTGCTACCTAAATGAAAGTCTCTTCAAGTTCTTATTCTATATGAATCATTCAAAAGTTATTTTACTTGTTTGGAAAATCTATCATGTGGCTTGAAGATTCCCAAAATATGAACCAACACTATAGGGGGTAGAGTCTCTCATAGTAACCAAGTTTATTTTTATTAAAATTTTATTTACTATATATGAATTTCTTATACATCTTTTTGTTTATAAAGTTATGATCCATTGTAAGTAATATGAAACAAGTTCATTTACATTTCAAAATTTAATAGCTACTAATAAGCATATAGCCCCACCAAATATATGCAACTTACTAACCCTTAATATCAATTCTAATAATTTGGAAATAATCCCTACTCATTCAAATGGTAACTAAAATAATTATGAAGAAAAGAAAGTTGGTAAATATAGGGCCATTAGATGGATGAATGGTAATATTTTTAAGTGGTTTAGGTAATTTCTCAAAATTTCTTGGAGTTTTGAATATCAAATGACTACTAGTATGTATTGCAAAGTAGCAATTAACAAAAATTGTGACACTACACAAAACATGGAAGTTTACCTTAGTAGATTCGATGAATTGGAAATGATACAACAATAAGATAGAGTTTATAGTCTATTATACTTCAATCTTTAAAGCCATATTTGTCAAATATACTCATAGTAAATGGGATGTATACAAGATAGTTTGAGATGGAATTTTCAAGGAGGATTATTAGTATGTGATCATAGAATCAATAAGCCTATGAGTCTAAGAGTCTATATAAATCATAGATACCTGGTTATAGGTATATATGTTATAGACACTTTTTTTTAATAGTATAGAGAACCTATGTTATGGATAAATTTATTATAAACACCTTCAATAGTTGTAGATATATACCTACAACTAGAGTCAAGGCTCTACACTTACATGCTAGTGTCATTTTTGTTGGTTCTATAGTGCATATTCTATACATGTGTGTTGTAGAGTGAATAAAAAAAATTTGTGAAGAAGGATAGGGTTAGGAAAAAATTGGATACTTAAATTTTATACACAAGACATCTCCATTCAAAAAACTACATAAATTAATTTACAAAAAATCATAGGATATTTAAAATATGCTCTTCGTAGCTTTTTATATAAAAATATGGTCTTCATAAATACAATAATTAAGATAAATAGCTCTATAGTCTACATCAAGTACTGTTTTAACTCAAATGTATTTTGTAAATTATAAATAGTGATTTTCTAGAGATTAAAGTGTACCAAGTTTAGTTTCTAATCTACTTTAGAATTTTGAAAATATTTTAAATTGATTACTTTATTGGAATTGAAAGTTGAGTATACACTATCCTAGTTACAATGTAGTAAATTCCATCTTGACATATTCTATATTATTTCCAATTTAAAACATGATATTTCATCCTAATTGTTACATTGATGATTTCCTTGGAATGTCTCTCAAAACTATAAAAAAACAAGATAGGCATTTATAGAGGTTTCATTTTGTAAAGCCTTTGAGTGAGCCATGTTCATTAAAAAATTTATTTTGGTAGAGAAATGTTGATTTTCAACTAAAAATCTATGATATTCTTCAATATGCCCTACACCTAGAATCTTACACAAATTTCTAGCCAAAATAGTGTACAATGCTAAGCATTGAATATTTTGATTCCTAAAGGCTACAATCATTTTAATTTGATTAAATTAAAACTTATTTGATCAAGTACATTCTTCCAAAATTTTAGGGTGAATATTCCTGCCGCTTGCAAGTTCAATGTGCCTAAATTCCAAAATGTCTCATTTTGTGAGGTACAAAGTCAAATAGTTTAATAGAGAGCCCAAATTTTTTCTAATATTCATTTGAGATCATCACTCCTAGCATCAAGCTTCCTAAACTTGTCAACAATTTTGGATTTTGGAGTAAGTAGACAATTGCTGAATCAATTTGATCACCTTGGAAATAAGTACAAAAAAATGAGTGAAAGTTTTTTAACAAGCTATTGGGATCATGGGGCATTATAGCTTTGTTATAGTGGTCTATTGTTGTAGCCCATGGTAATGACTTGTCATGGTAGCCTATCATGGTGTCCTATCATCATAACCATCATGGCAATATGATTCACAATTCACAAAGTGTACTATCACTTGGGCACCAATGCATGCCTTCATTGTCATTTTTGTAGTAAGGTAGACATCAAATCATGTCCTCATTTATTCAAGCTTCATTAGTTTCCTTCATTAAAATGTTCACATCAAAAAAATTCATAATTATCTTATGTAATAATGTATATTCTCAATTTATCTTCATTTTCTCATAGTTAAAAACATATAAATAAAACATGTTTAAGTTTTTGAAATAATGGAATACAAAAATGCTTAACCCCTAAAAGTTCTTTGATGTTAAGAGGCCCGAAATTGCTTCAAATACTTATCTCTAAAGTAGGACAAAACCTTCATCTATATTTATTTTTAACAAATTCAAATACAGGATCTTTAGTAAATTTATTTAAGTACATTCTTCCAAAAATTTTAAATGATTATCCCCATTGCTTGCAAGTTCAATGAGTTGAAACTTCAAGATATTTCATTTTATGAAGCCTTAACGTGAGTCATATTGGTTGAAAACTTTGGTCAAATGGAAAAATGTAGATTTTCAACTTAATATATATCATACTCCTCAACAAGTCTTCTATCTAAAACTCTTGCACACTATTTCAAATCAAAATAGCACAAAATGCTAAGCATTTGATTTTTAAAGACTGAAATCATTTCAATTTGATTTTCTTATATCACGTGATTATTATAATATTTTATTTTGAAGAATAATTTGGTATATGTACATGTATGAAAATGACTTTTGAAAGCTATTATTGTTATTCATCTGTATAATTCATTACACTACTAGTATCACCTCAATCATATGAATAAATAAATTTGAGAATTATAAATTCAAAAGACATCAAAATCTAATATTAGTTCAAATATAGACCATTATTAACAATTCTGAATTGTCATTTTTAAAGTATTAATAATAATAATAATAATAATTATTATTATTATATTATATCATATGGAAGAACCATTGCATTAAAAAATCACCAAACAAAAAAAAGCCACAGTGAAGGTTGAACATTGAAGAGAAATATGCATAGACAAATGAAAAGACAAAAAGAGCTAAAACAAACAAACTAGAAGGGGGAGGATTCTTGGTCCAAATGAATTACACACAATTACATAATATTAAATATGGTTGCTTTCAAAAAGTATAAATTAATCATTGAAGTTAGTATCAAATAGAAACCTTAAATGTCATTCAATTGGAATTACTATTTTGTTAAATAAAAAGAGTAATGAAAACATCTCTCCCACCCTTAAATAAACCTTAAAGGACTAAACAATGATTTTTGGCAACATAGAAATTTTGGATTGCTCACCAAAAACAAATTATTCATTTTTCTTTTTTGAATTTTTCATATAACATGTGGTTCAAGAGTAGCTTTATGGTATTACAATTTTCGTAACTTTTGACTATATGGTTGAAAAGTTATTGTATAATATGTAGTTTCTTTCTCAACTTACGCAATCTGGGTAGCTTAATAAAAATCACTTTTTTATGGGTAAAAAAGGTAAAATTATTTTTCAGGATTTGTATATTTATGGAAAGTTTTAAATCATTCCATTTTGATTAATGAGATGAAAGTTACAAGGAGTTTTAGTTTGCATGCAATTATAAAATCTCTACTCTAATGTAACCTTTGAAGTACTTTATTTAGCTCAATTTTTAAGATTTTTGGAATAAAATAAAATCATAGGATGTAGATTGATTATAATTACAACATTACAACCATTGGAATTGGCATTTTTCAATTCCTTTTCCAAATTCTTAACAATTTAGTATTTTGAATAATTCCTATATCTTTCTACTTACAATTTTTTTCAAGCATGAATAAGAAAAAAAGAATTGAAATTTTTTATATGCATCTCTAACTTGCTTCTTTAATATATTATGGAGAGTCACAAGTTTTAGGGTCTACACATTTTTGGGTATAATGTTCAAAAGATGAAATCTAACCATTTGTGAAAAATTGAAAATACTTCTTTTTGAAATCCAAGAATCATGATCTTGCAATTTGTAAAGATTTTTTATTCTAAAATTTAAGAAGATCATGTACTCTAATAAGTTAACTAAAGGAGCTTATGGTTGATTTTGCTTAAATATAAATATAAATAAATATTTCACCCTTGCTTTAGAGACTAGTATTTTGAAATAGTTTTAGGTCTTTAAGAACTTTAGGGTTTAAATCCCCCAATTTTTTTGGTCATATCAATAGTATAGGTAGAATCTTTAGCAAATGTAGGATTATTGAAGACAAAGGAGCTAATGTAAGAAAAAGTGATTGTACAAAATTAGAGAATGATTAAAAATAATAGGTGTGTAATAAACTAGGATGATCTATAATTGGAATTAGAATAAGTTAAGAGTTTTATGACAATGTATACAATAATGTTGACTTGTTGATTTATAAAAAATGTGTAGATCTAACCTGCAACATTAGCAATCTCATAAAATATTCACTTTAAGGACCTTCAAATTTGGTAGACATTTTTTTTATGATTCATCTAGAGTAATCAACACTAAAAATATACATTTTATAGGTAAAAGTATACGTTATCATGGAGAGAGAATGGCTTGGGAAAATGCACAGTTTCTAGCTGCAACTAGAATTGGTCCAAGACATGAAGGAACCCATAACCAAATAGAAGTGAAATTCAAACAATATACATTAAATATAGCATCTCATACAAGTAAAATACATATGAACAATATATGTATTGGTATACATACTTGTATAGTATTTGAAGTTATATAAATACTTGTAGAATTCTCCAAGTTGTATAAATACATATATAAGTATTTGTATAAATATTCATGTAAGTATTTGTGTAAGTACTTGTATTAATATTTGTATAATGCTCCAAGTTGTATAGATATTGTATCTGCTCCATAAAAGATAATATAATCCAAGTATACTACCAAAAGTTGTAAAGAAGTTGAATGTCTTAAAAATAAAACTTGTGAAATACTTCAAAAAAGTACTCAGCACTCAAGTGAGTGCCATGATCGCTCCAAAACTTCAAATGAAGAATGTGATAACTTTTTGAAAAGCTAACACAGATATATACAACCTCTCCAAATTTCAAGTTAAAATAAAATATTGTTCATCTTTTATGGTTGTTCAAAGTTTCTTCTTCTTAGATCAAAGGCAGTTTGACACTACTCCACTTCCAAACCTATATCTCTCACTATATAACTTCATTTGAGCTTGTGATAGCTTTTTGAAAAGATAACACAAGTATCTATAATCTCTTCAAAATTCAACTCAAAATAAAATATTGTCCATGTTTTATAGTGTGTTAAAGTTGATACTCTCAATTTTAGCAGTAACTCTAAGTCCTCATACTCTTAGCACTATAACTTTTACTATACAACTCCAAATGAAGCGTGTGATAGCTTTTTAAAAAGATAATACAAGAATCTTCAGATACTTTAAAACTCAACTAAAACAAAAATACTGTCTATAAGTTATAGGCGGTCAAAGTTCTCTCTTTTCAATTTAAAGGCAGCTCATCACTACTTTGCTTCCAAGTGCATAACTTCCACTCTACAACTCCAAATCAAGAGTGTAATAGCTTTTTGGAAAGCTTACATAAGTATCTACAATAATTCCAAAACTCCACTAAAAAAAAATTATTGTTCATAACTTGTAGACTCTCAAAGATTCTGCCCTCAAACTTCATGGCAAATAAACCCCTCTCACTCCTTCAAGCATAACTTTCACATAAAAACTCCAAATCAAGAAAGTGATAGGGATTTGGAATCACACACAAAAAAAGAACATGCTCTCAAAACTTCATTACAAAATTTACAAAACTCGACATGTTATGTCTCTCCAAACTCATGGCTCTCCTAAGTAAACTATGAGGAAGAAAAAGAAGATTCCTCCGCCTCATCTTCCACCTCATCCTCCATCTTTTCCACCTAAGCAAGTGGATTTCTCCAAACAAGCCACATAAACCACATTTCATCCATTTGCTAATTCTTTTCTACTCTATAACTCTATCCACATCCCTATGTGGAATTAAAATCAATTAAAAGAAAGATAAAACAAACTTCATCTTTCATTTTAATCATTTTTAACACATGAAGTAAGTTTCAAAATATCTTTCTAAATGAAAATAAAAGAATTATGATCAAATGAATGTCTAATAGAGGTAAAAAAAATAGAGTATCAAGAGGAATATCAATCCAATTGCTTCTTAATACTTTAAAAAACCTTTTGATTTGACATATAATTATACATTTTTATATAATAAAAACATTCACAATGTGACAATGCTTAATACAAGAAACACTTGATATTGGCATATACAAAATCTTCTACTCAAAATTGACAATAATTAAGTTGTATTTAGAATTTTTATGATTAATTGACATTTGTATAAGGGTAGTTGAAGCCAACATCTACAAGAGAACATGTAATAAAGACTTTAAAAAGCACATTGTTGACTATTATATATGAAAATATTAAAACATTGCTATAAAATTATATACCATAGTCTTTTATAACAACCTTATTTTCAGAAAATGCCTATATATGATTGCGTGCCATTTTTACATTATTTTCCTATGGAAATAATACCAATGTTGTTCAAGATGCAACATGGATACATCTTTGCAATTCTTTCCATATATCTCTATATATTATATTGAGGTTGGCAAAAATACCCATTTATAAATGCACAAAACTATTGAATGCTATTGTATTTTCACATTATATTTCTCAAATTCATTGTCCATAAAAAAACTGGTGACTTCTATTTCCTAACTCACTTTTAATTCCTATGTGGTTATGAGTTATCCATATTTTTCTTCATTTTGGAAACCAATTTGTAGTTTCCTAAGACTTAAAGGGTCAAGAAGTCATGAGTCTAAATGCATTGATCAATCAAGTTTTTGCTTTTGCATCATGTTTAGGCACTTTGCAAGATTAGATTGATTACAAGGCTCAACTTAATTCTATTGTTTGTATTCTTTAAATTAAAATAGATAATATTTTATAGAATTTTTTTAAAAGTCAATCATTTCAAACTTCATAGGCTCCTCTAATTTTTATTTATTACTTTTATTAATTTTTATAGTCAAATTTCCTTAAAAGGGTTGGAATGAAATTCCTACAACTCATACCAAAAGAAATGAACACCATAATTAACGTTGTTTAGTATGAGACATCTACATTTAGACCCAAAACCGTCATTCTCTCCTAGATATTGATTACACCAGATGTAGACAACCAAAAGATGAAAATATATAAGAGTCTATTGTTTTTTTTGGTACACTCAGAGATATTACTTTGAAAATTCATTAGTGAATTAATATAGTGTCCAAAAAATGCATTGAAACTCTCTTTTAGTGACCAAAAAGATCTAATAAAAATTATCAAGATTTGATATTAGTTACAATGCTCAATTGTAATTAGTCACAAATTTTTTTAATTTATATATGCATATCCTAGTATGTAGATAGCATTGATGAGGTAAGGATTTCACAATTGAAAGCATTTGAAAGCATTTTGAAACACAATAATAAAATATTAATGATTGGCATCAATATTCAAGGAGTACCACTAGTTAGTTCATTGTTAACTAATGGAATTGGGAAAAATCCTAGTGAAAATTTGAAAACACAAGAAAAAAAATAGTAATAAAATCTATAAAATTTCAATTTAGAGTAAAATCCAGACTCAATACTTGAAAACACAGTTCAATACGGGAATTGCTGGGAAATAGCTCTAAGAAACTCAAAAAAATTCTAAACGCTGATTGGCAGCCCAATCCCATTGGGCAGAATTTTGAAAGAAAAGGAATCTTTAACACAGGACCTCAGGAGGAATGCACCGTGTCCCACGCAAGGGCAGAAGACAAGCACAATCATGTCTTTCAATGCGAAAGGGACGATCACACACATTATTTATTGAGAGTGTTCCCACAAGCATGTCCTAATCAATTTCAAGAATAAATAAACACTTATTGTACAATGTTCACCACAAGGACATTTATTTGATTTGAGGCAATGGATTTCGAAAATCTAAATTTACCTATTTCAACTTTGATGTCTTGTATCTTTTGCAAATAATATTCAAATGTCATTAATGGACATCATCTAACTACTAAAGGATCAAATAGCATTTTGTAGCAATATAGAAATTTTGGAGAACTCACTAATAAAGACATTCTTTTGAAATTTTCATACAACATATAGGTGAGGAGTAGCTTTAAGGCTTTACAGTTTTCATCACATTTGATTACATGGTTACAAAGTTATTGTATAATATATAATTTCTTTTAGAGCCTGAGAAGCTTAGAAAAGTTTACTTTCTTAAGAAACAAAAATTTGATATTGATTTTTTTAGATTTGTATATATGTGGAAAGCTCTAAATCATTCAATTTCAATTAGTGAGATGAAAATTATGAAGGGTTTTAGTTTGCAGGTAAGTATGAAATCTCAACTCTAAAATTAACTTTGAAGTCTTTTATTTAATTCAATTTTTAATATTTTGGAAATAAAATAAAATCGTAGGATGTAGATTATTTATAACAACATTATAGCCACTAGATTTGTCATTTTTCAATTCCATACCTAAATTCTTAACAATTTAATATTTTAAATCATTCTCTACTTCTTTCTACTATTTTAAAATATGAATATGTAATATTTTTGTTGAAATTTTTTATATGTATTCCCAATTTATTTCTTTAACATATTATAAAGAGTTACAAGTTGTAGGATCTACATATTTTTGGGTAAGAAGTATGAAATTTGATCAATTAGAGTTGAAAATATTTCTTCTTGAAATCCAAGCATCAATCATGATTTTGGTATGGTAAGGCTTTTATTCAAGAATTTTAGGAAAGTATCTTCTAACAAGTAAACTAAAGTATCTTACAATTGGAATTCTTAAGAAATAAATGTAAATAAATATTTAAGTTTTGCTTAGGAGAGACTAGTATTTAAAAGAGGTTTTGAGCCTCTAAATATGAAAAAAGTTTAGGAGTTAATTTTAATTACAATTTGTTTAATTATGTTTGTAAAAAAAAAGATTTTCAATTTTTGAGGATACAACTCTCCTAAAGGTGCATTCCTACATTAACTTTGTATCCAATGAATGAAAATTTAGAATGTTAACCCTTAAAATTTTGAGTGACCCAAAATGGGGCAATCAATTTTTTAAATGTCCATTTTTGGACTTAGGATTGTGAAGAGCCACTTGAACTTGGGCTCATTCTCAAGAGAATCAAGTTAGCTATCAAATGATGTATTAAAATTTAGAAGATGATTTACTATTGAATTTCTAAAAATTTCTATAGCATGGGTGATCAAAGAGTCATCGGATGAAAGAACTTTGGCCAATGAGGTAGAGGGATATAGGTGGGTAGGATCATATTTGCACTAAGCCTTTGTGATGGAAGAGAGGTGGTTGGAGATTTTTGACACACTTTTAAAAACCACACTTGGCAAGCTACATGAGGAAGGTCATGAGAAAAAATGGTATGATTGAAGTAAAAGAGTAATGATGTTGGACAATGACGATACTTGGAATTCTAATGGGTTCCTTGCCTAAATTATTCATGGTCCCTTTTCAATGAGTTGCCCAATAGTAGATTAGACTTCAAGGTTCACTATCTTTTTTTTTTTAAAACTTTGCCCAAACAACTACTGGAATATACATCTTCTACTTGGATTTGAGCAATTTTTCAATCTTTTTTTCCTTATTGTATGTCTTTTTTTGTGTTCTTTCCATCTAGATTATTCAATCTTGAATTTTGGCTCCAAATTTTGCAACAAATCTCCTCATTAGAAGATTTTTGAGGCTTCTGGATGCTTGCAAGTTATGACAGCTTGTGAATGCAGGGAATAGGTTCGGCATAGCAATTTGACGTGACCAAGACCCTACCATGTCATTGACCAATTTTTTATTTTTTATTTTTTATTTTTTTCAATTTTTTTTGCATTTGGAGACTAAAGTTGTTTTGTTTTGTTTTTTCAAAAAGAAAATTCTGACAACAGGCGGTTCCCCTCACTATGGGGAATAGCTATAGGAGGATAAGCTTGAAATAGGCTTCTGGAGCCCCCAAAACTCTTCTAATGATTTGTCTCATAATTTTTGAAATGGTTCATGACAATGAAGTGGTCCTACTACAAAGACCATTATTTTACCATGAAAGTAAGGATGCCTTGAGAGCATTGTTGTTATGGGTCGGTCTCCAACCCATGCCAAAAGCCATATGGTTCCAATGGTTGTAATGACTCTTATAACTTCAACAACATGAAGTAATTGCTTTAACTACACATTGTCAAACAATCTCCAACTTATGTCAAAAGCCATGTGGCAAGTTCCAATAGCTCTAATGATTCCAAGCAACTTTGATAGTTGCAATTTTTGCTAAGGCTCATTGTGTTGTGGGCTCATTTCAAGAGTAAGGTGGCAATGTCCTCAATGTTTAAAGGCTACAATAAAATTTCCTTGTCATGTGCATGGAATACACATGACAAGGAAAATACAATTTGTTGTAGCCTCTATAATATTGGTCTTCTCTAATGCTTGTAGTAGGTGTATTTTGATTGTCTAAAGTCAAAATTTCTTTTATTTCTTTTATATGTTTTTTGATACATTGAAATTACAAATCTTTTAACCTATAAATCTGAAAATTAGTAGTATTTGAACTTGACCGTTTTACCTTGAAACTAAGAATTCCTTGAGTTATTGTAGTTAATGCATTATAGTTAGGGCTGCTTCACACATGGGCCAAAGGTCAAGAGTCCATTGGCCTCCACCAATTAGATTTAAGAAAACCCGGACTTTGGCTTCTCAACCCTTCACACAAGGCAGTACAATCCAAAGTCTGTCGCCCTCCAAACTACCTACATGGCAACCCAAGCTCCTACATGGCAATTGCCTCGCGACGGATTCTCGACCAAAGTTTGGATCGCCACTTTGTGGCGATTCAAACTCTAGTCGAGAGTCCGTCAAATTTTACCATTTATTACCATTTATTGCTCATTTCTTTGGACTCTTGCCCAAAGTTTGGCCATGAACTCCCATGGCCTCTCGACTTGGTCGGCCTATATGTGAAGCGCCCCTTATAGTTTGGTAACCAACTATAAGCTCCTAATTCGTCATTTGGAACTCATAGATTTTTTTTTGTTTTAAGTTGCAATACAAAGTAGATAAAAGTATACAAAAAGCCATAAAAAGAGTGTAGAATCAGAATAGGGTTGTAATAGGTCCATTATAGTATTGGGTCTAGTTTTGATTGTATATGTAGAACTCCCTCAAAACCAACCTGGAAATACAAAGGGAACCACAAGATAAAGGATTTTGTAGGTTTTTACCTAGAAGGGCTAAATCCCACTATGAATGTAGCAATTCATGGCTAAGTCGGTCTGAAGGATCCATAGTGAGGCCAATAGGTCAAGTCCTAGAGTTAGATTTTGAATTTTCCAGTGAAGTGATGGATTCCCAAGAATCCCCGATTGTTAGTATGCAGAAGCCAGAAACGAAGGACGAGCCGTAGAGGAGTCTATTGCCCAAAAATGGTGTTCTAGAATAAATTCCATACTAGGAGTCTGATGGCGAAATTGGTTTGCCAAGATTTCCTCACCTACGAAAGATTCCCGCACCATCAACAATTCAAGGAGATGACCAATTTGGATCTCTACTAACTAATTGTATCATGTATAAATTGAACCTGCATGCCTTTTGGAAGACTCCCTGAGAGGTCCCATGGAAATTCCTAGCATCTTTCAACTTGTAGAAAAACCTCTTCTGGCCAGTTAGTCATTCTAACTTCCAACGAGAAATTCTTAGAAATTACCTAGGTTGCGGTAAAATCTCACTAAAAATTAGACTAACTTGTTTTATTTTAATAATGCGCTCCACCAAATTTTGCGACATTTTGATAGTAGCAAGTATCCAAACTGACCAAATTCTTCGGGAATTAATCACATGGTAGGGTCCCCGCAATGCTAACCAACATTCCAAGGGCACACAACGGCAAAACAAAGTCAATAAGGAGACTTTTTCTAATCTCTTGCACCAACTGCAGACTCTAGGCTAGTTACTTTAAAAAAAATAGGAAACCATCAAGAGTTAGAGATTTACCACAACTTGGTTTTTCATCTACGTTAGCTTTTGTTGGGTTTTTGGTCCCAGTATGGGGGGTACAAACTTCTTGGACTAAAAACGGTGATGTGGTCAATAGTGCAATTTGTTTGGCATTTGGAATTAATCTTCAAAAGTTAGGATGTTGGTCTAGCATGATGGTAGATAGTTAAATTTAGAGATTAGGATGAAAATCTTTGAGGATGAGGATGAAAATCTAAGTTGATAAGGTTACGAGTAGGAAATTAGGGAGGGAGTGGGCCCTTGGAAACCTATATAAGGGCCCCTTTTCCCTCTCTAAAATCACTCCCAATACTTGTTTTGGGTCCATGGGTTCGTGGGTCTAAGTTATTTTGGAAATCTTCGCATTTGAAGGCAAGAACCTCTATAGTGTTTTTAGAGTACTTTTGGTTCCAATAGTTGTTCTATTTTGAGCTTTGGAAGGTCCCTAGGGTTTCTATTAGTTAACCTTGGATACTCTTGTGTGTGTGATGTGGTAGAGGTTGGAGTCTTCTCCATACTCCATAGAACTATGTGAGCTAACTTGTGTGGTTTAGGAGTCTTTGTATATCTTGCACTAACCCTAGAGTAACCCTATACTGTACTTTAGTGATGCTACTTTGGGGGGCCTTTGATGCCTAAGTTTGGTATTATTACATTCATGCTTTTTGACATTGTCATACTCCATCTGTTCTTTCCTTTTGTCTAACCTTTTCAAGTTGAAGTGAGCAAACCTTTAGGACGGCAAAGCTTCAACCTTAGGACTTAGACAAGTTTGGCATGTTTTAAAGTTACCACTAGGACAACGAAGCTTTGACCTTAGGGCTTAGACAAGTCTGGCATGTTTTAAAAGTTACCATTAAGATGACAAAGCTTTGACTTTAGGGTTTAAAGAAGTTTGGCATGTTTTACAAGGTGCCGAACAAGTTCCTAAATTAGCTTCCAAATATTTAAGATTCCTAATGCTAAAGTCCCCAACAACCCTGAGCACCCAAGCATCGAGCCCCAAGCAACCCTTGAGCACCAAAGCCCCAACATTGAGTCCTAAGCAAGTCCAAGTATGGGGAGGGTCTGCAATGGGAAGGTGCCATGTGAGAAGGTCTGCATGGAAAGGGTCTACAAGGGAGGGTTTTGCCGTAGGAAGGATCCAATAGTGGGAAGTTCGGTCGTGGGAGGGTCAGTCATGGGAGGGTCCAATAGTAGAAGGGTTCAATTAAAAGACCAAAAATAAGGGAGTGTATAAAAAAAGGGGAAGGAGAATAAAAAAGAGGAAAAAAAGAAGGGAACCTTTCTACACTACCATGCATGCACACATCCATTCCAATTCTCTTTCTCTCACCAACCAAGGCCAACTACATGTAATGGAGGGGGATTAGAAGAGGAAGGATTGAAATAGAGAACAAGGAGGAAGAAGGTGAATAGTATACTAGCAACTAGATTAGGTAGGAAATCTATGGGACTTCATTGTGACTGTTAGAAGTTGGATTAATATGACACAAAAGAGGGATGCATAAGAAGGGGGGAGAGCACCATTAAGGGACCTTGGAGTTTGAATCTATAATTGTAAGACCACCATGAATGCATATGGTGAAATAGTGCTAGTGTAGAAGGACAAATGGAGAAAGAAAAGAAGAGAAGAAGGAAGTTAGAGTACACGGGTGTAATAGATTTTTTGGAAGATAAAGCGGTGAGCCCCAAACCAACAAGAATCCAAGCAACCAAAAGGCTACAATGGACCACGAGGAGGCAGGCATGGATGAGATCACTTTTAACACTGATAGCAATGAGGTGAATCATTAACTTAACCCTTGGTGGTTTCACCTTAAGTAGCATTGATTTTTTCTAGTTACCCCTAATTTGTAATTAGCAAGTAGAGGGTAGTAAAGATTGGAGATGTGAAGTCATAAACTCGTAGAGTAGGAAGGAGAGCCTTGGTGGTAGAACTAGAGTTCAAGACTTAGAATTGGTAGTAGAACCAAGAATTAACGTTAGAAGCAAAAACCTAAAGCATTACTAGAAGTTAAAAGTAGGAGGTGGTTTAGGGTTTCATAGAAGGAACTTAGGAAATCCCAATCCCAATTAGTAGGGATTGTTGGGGTTGGTGCCAACCACCCACAACATAAGGGAGGTAAATAGGATTGTAGAATTTCACCCTTGACATAATAAACCGATAATTGACAATTAGTTGGCAAATCACATCACCGCATTTCTAGGCATTTTTTTTGTCCACCTACAAAATTAAGAAATACTAGCAAGATTCATTACTTGGAGGGCATAGTGGCCTGCGCTCACAACACCACCTTAAATCAAAAATGGATAAAAACTAAGAACTTGGTTATATTTGCTTCCTTACTAAGGGTGGGTAATCAAGCACCCACACCAATTCTCGCCAAAAGCCATATAGCAAGTTTCAATGGTTGTAAGGGCTCCAATGACTTTAATGGCTACAATTAATTGCTTGAATGGCACATTTTAGGCCAGTCTCCAACCCTTGCCAAAAGCCATGTGGTAGGTTCCAACAACTCTAATGACTCCAACAACTTTGATAGCTGCAATTAATTGCAATGACAACGCATTAAAAGGTCAAAACTTTTTAAATGAACTTATATCATTTTCCATTTTTTATTTTTCCTCTTGAAATTTATAAATCCAATCATGCTCATGACCCCAAAGTGTGTGGAAGATACTAATTAGATATAGGAAAAAATTGGTTGGATTTAATAAGTTGAATAGCTTAAAGTTTTTTTTCTAAGGCTCAATGTGTTGTGGGCTCATTTCAAGAGTAGGGGAGGCAATGTTCTCAATGTTTAAAGGCTACAATAAAAAATTTTGATCGTGTGTATGGTTTCTTTTTATTAAGTGTAATTTGTTGTATCCTCTATAGAATTGGTCTTTTCAAATGCTTGTAGTAGGTATATTTTGATTGTTTAAAGTCCAAATTGAAATATTATTGTATTTATTTCATATGTTCTTTGATACATCATAATTACAAATCTCTTAAGTTGTAATTGTACATTTATAGAAAATTAGTAGTATTTGAACTTCAATGACTTCAACAGCAATAATTAATTGCTTTAATTGCTCATTGTCGAACAATCTCCAACTTATGCCAAAAGCCATGTGGCAGGTTCCAATAGCTCTAATGACTCCAACAAGTTTGACAACTACAATTTTTGCTAAGGCTTATTGTGTCATGGGCTCATTTTGAGAATAAGGGTGGCATTGTTTACAATGTTTAAAGGCTACAATAAAATATCCTTGTTGTGTGCATGGATTTTTTTTATATATATAATTTGTTGTAGCCACTATAATATTGGTCTTTTCTAGTACTTAGAGTAGGTGTATTCTTATTGTCCAAAATCCAAATTCAAATATTATTGTATTTTTTAAATTAGTTTTTGATAAATCATAATTACAAATCACTTAGTTTATAATTCTATATTAATAGAAAATTAGTAGTATTTGAACTTGGCCTTTTTACCTTGAAAGTAAGGATGCTTTGAGAGCATTGTTGTCATGGGCCGGTGTCTAACCCATGTCAAAAGCCATATGGTTCCAATGGCTATATTGACTCTTATGACTTCAACAACAATAAGTAAATGCTTTAACTGCACATTGTCAGTTGATCTTCAACTTATGCCAAAAGTCATGTGTCAAGTTCCAAATTAGTAGTATTTGAACTTATTCATTTTAATCCTAAAAATACAAGACTTATTTCTATATACATGAGAGGTGTTTGATCTTACCACATGGATTTTGGCATGGGTTGGAGTTTGGCCCATAACAACAATGCTCTTAAGGCATCCTTAGTTACATGATTAAAAGGCCAAGTTCAAATACTACTAATTTTCTATTAATGTAGATTTAGAATTGAAGAGATATATAATTATGATGTATCAAGAAGCATATAAAATAAATAAATCGAAATATAACTACTGCAAGCATTGGAAAAGACCAATAGTTTAGAAGCTACAACAAACTACACTATAAAACATATACACAACAAGAAAATTTTATTGTATCCTTTAAACATTGTGAATATTGCCCCCCCCCCCCCCCCCCCCCTATTCTCTAAATGAGCCCACGACACAATGAGCCTTAGTGAAAAAATCTCGAGGCTCTTCAAGATATGAAATCCAATCCATTTTCTCCTATATCTAATGAAATTCTTCCACACACTTTGGGGTCATTAACATAATTGCATTTAGAAATTTCAAGAAGAAAAATAGAAAATAGGAAAAGGATATAAGTTGATATCATTGTTGGAGTCATTAGAGCTGTTGGAACTACCACATGGTTTTTGGCATGGGCTGGAGACCGGCCCACAATGAGCAGTTGAAGCGATTAATTGTTGCCGTTCAAGCCATTTGAGTTATTAGAAGTGTTGGGACTTGCCACATGGCTTTTTACATGGATTGGAGTCTAGACCACAACAAAACTACTTTCTAGGCATCCTTAGTTACATGGTGAAAACTCCAAGTTCAAATACTACTAATTTTCTATTAACATAGAATTACAACTTAAGAGATTTGTAATTGTAATGTATCAAAAAATATATAAAATAAATACAAGAATATTTGAATTTGGACTTTAGACAATTAAAATATACCTACTACAAGCATTAGAGAAGACCAATTTATAGAGGATACAACAAATTACACTTAAAAAAAAGAAAACCATATACATGACAAGAAAATTCTATTGTAGCCTTTAAACATTGAGAACATTGCTACCCCTACTCACCAAATGTGCCCACAGTACAACGAGCATTAGTAAAATCAACATCTCTAAGCTCTTCAACTTTTGAAGCCCAACCAATTTTTTTCCTATACTTAATAAGATTCTTCTACACACTTTGGGGTATAGGCTTGATTGGATTTACAAATCTTAAGAAGAAAAATAGAAAATGGAAAAGGATATAAGCTAATTTCAAGTGTTTTGGGCTTTCAATCCATCATCAATGCAACAAATTACAATGGTCAAAGTTGTTGGAGTCATTAGAATTGTTAGAGTTTGCCACATGGCTTTTGGCATGGGTTAGAGACTAGCCAACAATGCATAGTTGAAGTACTTAATTGTAGACGTTGAAAACATAGAAGTCATTAAAGGTATTGGAACTTCCCATATGGCATTTTGCATAGGTTGGAGTCCAACCCATAACAACAATGTTCTCAAGGCAATCTTAGTTTCATGGTAAAAAGGCCAATAGTTCAAATACTACGAATCTTGAGAGATTTGTAATTATGATGTATCAAATTAAATACAAGAATATTTGAATTTGGACTTTGGACAATCAAAATATACCTATCACAAGCATTAGAAAAGACCAATATTATAGAAGTTACAACAAATTACACTTAAAAAATAGAAAAGCTTACACACAACAAGGAAATTCCTTTGTAGCTTTTAAACATTGAGAACATTTCTCCCCCTACTCACCAAATGAGTCCACGACACAATAAGCCTTAATAAAAAAAATCTTGAGGCTCTTCAATTTATGAAACCCAACCAATTTTTTCCTATGTCTAATAAAATTCTTCCACACTTTGGGGTCATGGGCTTAATTGGATTTGAAATTTCAAGAAGAAAAATAAAAAATGGAAAAGTATAGAAGGTGATTTCAAATGCTTTGGTCTTTTAATCAATTGTTACAACAATTAATTCTAGCTGTCAAAGTTGTTGGAGTCATTAGAGTTGTTGAACCTGCTTCATGGCTTTTGGCATGAGTTGGAGTTTGGCCCATAACAATAATGCTCTCAAGGCATCCTTAGTTTCATGGCAAAAAGGCCAAGTTCAAATACTACTAACTTTCTATTAACATGGATTTACAACTTAAGAGCTTTGTGATTATGATGTATCAAAATAAATACAAGAATATTTGAATTTGGACTTTGGACAATCAAAATATATCTACTACAAGCATTAGAAAAGACCAATATTATAGAGGCTACAACAAATTACATTTAAAAAAAAAGAAAACCATGTACACGACCAGAAATTTTTATTGTAGCCTTTAAATAGTGAGAACATTGCCACCACTACTCACCAAATGAACCCATGGCACAACAAGCCCTAGCAAAAACAACTCTAGGCTCTTCAAAATATGAAACCCAATGAATTTTTCCCTATATTTAATAAGATTCTTTCACACACTTTGGATTCATGGACATGATTGGAATTAGAAATTTCAAGAGGAAAAATAGAAAATGGAAAAGGATATAAGTTGATTTTAAGAGTTTGGGGGCTTTCATAGTCTGCCATCATAGCATTTAATTAAGGTTGTTGAAGTTGTTGGAGTCATTAGAGCTCTTAGGACGTGCCACATGGCTTTTGGCATTGGTTGGAGACTAGCCCACAATGTGTGGTTGAAACAATTAATTGTTGCCATTCAATTCATTGAAGTCATTAGAGCTATTAGATCTGGCTTATGGCTTTTGGCATGGGTTGGTATCTAGTCCATATCAAATTGGTCTCAAGGCATTCTTAGTTTCATGGTAAAAAGGCCACATTCAAATACTACTGATTTTCTATTAACCTAGGATTAGAACTTAAGAGATTTGTAATTGTAATGTATCAAAAAATATATAAAATAAATACAAGAATATTTGAATTTGGACTTTGGACAATCAAAATATACCTACTAGAAGCATTAGGAAAGACCAATATTATAGAGGATACAACAAATTACACTTAAAAAAAAAGAGAGAACCATGTACACGACAAGAAAATTCTATTGTAGCCTTTAAACATTGAGAACATCGCCACCTCTACTCACCAAATGTGCCTACGGCACAACGAGCCTTAGCAAAATTGACAACTCTAGGCTCTTCAACTTTTAAAGCCCAACCAATTTTTCCTTATGTCTAATAAGATTCTTCCATACACCCTCGAGTCATAGGTATAATTGATTTAGAAAATTTAAGAGGAAAAATAGAAAATGAAAAAGGATGTAAGTTGACTTTAAAAGTTTTGGCCTTTCATGTAATTGCATCTATCAAAGTTGTTGGAGTCATTAGAGTTGTTGGAACCTGCCACATGGTTTTGGGCATGGATTGGAGACTAGCTCCCAATATGTCGTTAAAGTAATTATTTATAGCCATTGAAGTCAGTGGAGTGATTAGAACTATTAGAACCTGCCACTTGGCATTTTGCATGGGTTGGAGACCAGTTGATAACAACAATGCTCTCAAGGCATCCTTAGTTTTATGGTAAAAAGGCCACATTCAAATACTACTAATTTTCTATTAATATAGATTTACAACTTAAAAGATTTGTAATTATAATGTATCAAAATAAATACAAAAATATTTGAATTTGGACTTTGGACAATCAAAATAAACCTACTACAAGCATTAGGAAAGACCAATATTATAGAGGCTACAACAAATTACACTTAAAAACAAACTCTATGCTCTTCAACTTATGAAACCCAACCAATTTTTCCCTATCTCTAATAAGATTCTTCCACACACTTTGGGGTCATGGGCATAAATGGATTTAGAAATTTCAAGAGGAAAATAGAAAATGGAAAAGGATATAAGCTGATTTCAAAAGTTTTGGCCTCTAAATGTGCTATTAAAGTAGTTAATTGAAACCATTGAAGTCATTGGACTCATTAGAGCCATTGGAGCTTGATTATAACTTTTGGCATGGATTGGAGAGTAGCCCCACAATGCCCGGTTGAAGCAATTAATTGTAGCTCTTGAAGTCATTGGATTCATTAGAGCTCTTGAAACCTGCCATATGACTTTTGCATGGGTTAGAGTCCAACCCATAACAACAATGCTCTCAAGGCATCCTTAGTTTCATGGCAAAAAAGCCAAGTTCAAATAATACTAATTTTCTATTAATATTGATTCAGAACTTAAGAGATTTGTAATTATGATATATCAAAAAATACATAAATTAAATACATAAATATTCAAATTTGAACAATAAAATCATACTTATTACAAGCAATAGAAAAGACTAATTTTATAGAGGCCACAATAAGTTTTTATTTTTTATTAAAACCATGTATATGACAAGAGAGTTTTACAGTAGACACTAAATTTTCTTATGTCTATTTTAGGTGAGATTTTTGTTGTGCTACCTATTTGAAAGTATCTTCAAGTTCTTATTCCATATGAATCATAGAAAAGTTATTTTACTTGTTAGGCCAATCTATCATGTGGCTTGAAGATTCCCAAAATATGAATTAATGCTATTAGGGATAGAGCCTTTTATATTAAGCAATTTTCTTTATTACATATGAATTTCTTATACATCTTTTTGTTTATAAAGTTATGATCCATTGTAAGTAATATGAAACAAGTTCATTTCCATTTCAAAATTTAATAGCTACTAATAAGCATATAGCCCTACCAAATATATGCAACTTGCTAACCTTTAATATCAATTCTAATAATTTGGAAATAATCCCTACTCATTCAAATGGTAAATAAAATTATTATAAAGAAAAGAAAGTTGGTAAATACATGGCCATTAGATGGATGCATGGTAATATTTTTAAGTGGTTTGGGTAATTTCTCAAAATTTCTTGGAGTTTTGAATATCAAATGACTACTAGTATGTATTGCAAAGTAGCAATTAACAAAAATTGTCACACTACACAAAATAGAGAGGTTTACTTTAGAAGATTCAATGAATTGGAATTTATACAACAATAAGATAGAGTTTATAGTCCATTAAACTTCAATATTTAAAGCCATATTTGTTAAACACACTCATATTAAATGGGAAGTTTATAAGATAGTTTGAAATGGAATTTTCAAGGAAGATTGCTATTATGTGATCATAGAATCAGTAAGCCTATGAGTATAGGAGTTTATATATATATCATAGATACCTTCTATGATTAGAGGTGCCTATGTTATAGGTACATATTTTATAGACGCTTTTTTATATTATAGGGTACCTATATTATGGTTACATTTACTATAAACACCTTCTATAGTTGTAGATATATACCCACAACTAGAGTCAAGGCTCTACGCTTACATGCTAGTGTCATTGATGTTGGTTTTATCATGTATATTCTATAGGTGTATGTAGTAAAGTGAAAGGAAAATTTGTGAAAAAGGATAGGGTTAGGAAAATTTTGGATACTTAAATTTTATATGTAAGATATCTCCACGTAAAAAACTATATGAATTAATTTACAAAGAATCATAGTAAATTTAATGTATGATTTGAGTAGCTTTTCATATAAAAATATGGTCTTCATAAATACAATAATTAAGATAAATAGCTCTATAGTCTACATCAAGAACCCTTTTAACTCATATGTATTCTATAAATTAAAAATAGTGATTTTTTTGAGAATAAAGTTACCAAGTGTAGTTTTTTATCCACTTTAAAATTCCAAAAATATTTTAAATTGATTAAACCCTAAATGATTTTGACTATGTTTTCACCAAAACCGCTTTCAAATTGCCATTTCTAGTACATGTACAAAAATTTTAGAAAAAAAACATTTTGGACACATATAACCATAGTATCTTGTAGTAATCTTGTTTGAAAACATGTGGAAAAAATTTCAAAAAATTCCATCATGTAGATTGCAAGATATTGGCATATAAAGTGACACATTTTTTTTGGCCCCTACAAAAATCCGGATAGCAACACTTTATAAGGTCACATTTGTATAAAAAAATGTCCAATATGGTAGTTACTCCTTAAATTAATTTTTCAAGTCAAATTGGTTACATGCTTGAAAAATTTTAGATCATTTAGAACCATACAACATATAAGAAAAAAATAGTAAGTAGAAAGGAGTAGAGAATGTATGGAATTTTTCAATCCCAAAGGTTATAATGTTGCAATAAAATATCTTCACCCAATGTTTTGATTTTTTTCCCAAAATATTGAAAACTGAGTTAAATAAAGGATTTCAAAGTTTGTTCTAGAATAGAGATTCAATAACAACCGGTAAACTCCCATAAACTAAAACTACTCATAACTTTTGACTCATTGATTAAAATGGAATGACTCAAAGCTTTCCAAGTATATATAAATCTAGAGAACCAATTTCAAATTTTGATTTATCAAAAAAGTGATTTTTGAAGAAGTTTTTTTTGGTGCCCAAGCAGCCCGTCAAGCAATAAAAATACATATCATACAATAACTTTTTAACCATATAGTCAAAATCTATGAAAATTGTTGAGCCTTTAAACCACTCCTCGAGCACATGTATGTGTTAAATAAAAAAAATGCATTTTTAGCGAATTACCAAAAATTTCTATGTTGCCAAAAAACATAATTTGGGCATTTAGGGGTTAATTTATAGGGATTGCAAGTTGACTATACACTATCCTAGTTACAATGTAGTAAATTCCATCTTGACATATTCTATATTATTTCCAATTTAAAACATGATATTTGATCCTAATTGTTATATTGATGATTTCCTTGGAATGTCTCTCAAAACTATAAAAAAACAAGATAGGCATTTATAGAGGTTTCATTTTGTGAAGCTTTTGAGTGAGCCATGTTCATTAAAAACTTTATTTTGATAGAGAAATGTTGATTTTCAACTAAATATATATGATATTTCTCAATATGCCTTATGTCTAGAATCTTACACAAATTTCTAGCCAAAATAGTGTACAATGCTAAGCATTGAATAATTTTGACTCCTAAAGGCTACAATCATTTTAATTTGATTAAATTAAAACTTATTTGATCAAGTATATTCTTCCAAAATTTTAAGGTGAATATTCCCGCCACTTGCAAATTCGATGTGCCTAAACTCCAAAATGTCTCATTTTGTGAGGTACAAAGTCAAATGGTTAAGTAGAGAGCCCAAATTTTTTTTAATACTCATTTGAGATCATCACTCCTAGCATCAAGCTTCTTAAACTTGTTGACAATTTTGGATTTTGGAGTAAGTGGACAATTGTTGAATCAATCTGATCACCTTTGGTAAAATTTCTAGAACAATCTTACTATGTGAATTAGTGTATTTTAATTCCATCTTAGAGCTATGAACAATTTGTTTTTTTCTTTAATATTGTACCAACTTCTACTTAACAATTTTTTAAAGAATAAAATTAATTTTTTTTCATATAATTTTTTTCAAGACTCTTATCTCAAATCTTCAATATTGAATATTTTAAAATCAAAGCATTTATTGCATAATTTTTAAATTAAGAAGATTTAAAATCAAATAATCTCGTCAAAAAACATGATGAAAATCTTGTTTTCTTCACTTTAAATACAATATCTTTCTATCTACATTGTGAAAGTTTCTAAAATTTCTAAATTTTATTTTTATTTTTTATACTAGTCTAGTGCAAGATATTATAGTAAAATATGCAAAAAAAACTTTAAAATAATAAAAAATAAAAATTATAAAGGATTTTGCTCTTTGTAGTAGAAATGACAATTTTGAGTTTTTTTTTTTGATGAAAACAAAGCCATAGGATTTTAGGGGTTCATGATCATTTTTCAAAAAACTACAAGTGATTATAAGTATTCTTAGTTTGCTTTTAGATATCTTTAAGTGTATATGTTGAAGACTAGAATAATAATAATAGACCTTTCTTGTAATAGTTTGGCTCTACCTATTGGCATATTTGCAATTGTCACATTGACAACTTTGAAAATCACACAATATACATGCTTGTCTTAATAATACATTTCCTAGTGCATAAAGAACTTTTTGAACTTTCAAATGCAAAAGAAATGCTTGCAACATTTGAAGTGCACTCATAAATAGTATAATCATAGAATGTGATTGGATTCTTTGAAATTGAAGTTCAAATTAAATTGATGTTTGAAAGCAAATATAGAGGCTTCAATTTTTTTTTGTATATATATAATTTGGAAAGACATTTTTTTTTATAAATGAGTAGAAAGTAAGATTTCCAAAGTGACATTTCATACAAACCTTAAGTCTTTAATGTACAACTAAGTGTACTAGAAATTTAAAAGTAGGAAATATATATATATATATATAGAGAGAGAGAGAGAGAGAGAGAGAGAGACTGAGAGAGAGAGACTGATTGAGAGAGAGAGAGACTGACTGAGAGAGAGAGAGACTCAGAGAGAGAGAGAAAAAAAAATATTTTTATTTTTTATTTTTTATATTTTTTTCACAATTTTTTTTGGTATAAAATAATCTAAAATAAATTCTTAAAAATTTGAACTACAATTTAGATTATTACTCCGTAGCACTAAGACTTCGACACCAGTCAACAATTTTTGGATTTTGGAGTAAGGGTACAATCATGAATTGAGTTGATCACTATAGGATCTAGTACAAAAGAATGAGTAAAAATTCTTAGACAAGCTATTGGGATCATAGGGCATCATGGTAGCCTGTTGTAGAAGCATGTCATTGTAACCTATCATCATGACCATCGTAGCAATTTAATTCCCAATTCACACAAAGTGTATTGTTACTTGGCCACCAATGTCTTTATTGTCATTTTTGAAATAAGGTAGAGGTCAAATCATACCCTCATTTGTTCAAGCTTCATGGATTTCCTACATTAAAATGTCTACATTAAAAAAATTCATATTAATCTTGTGCAATGATGTACATCATAAATTTATCTTCATTTTTTTATATAATAAATATGTAGTTTTTTTGAAACAATTGCTCCCCAAATGCTAAGTCTCTAAGGTTCTTTGATGTTTAGAAGCCCAAAATTGCTTCAAAATACTCATCCCCAAAGTTGGCTAAAATCTTCATTTATATTTGTTTTTTTAACAAATTCAGCTTTAGGATCCTTTAGTAAACTTATTCAAGTACATCCTTCTAAAAATATTTGAGTGAATATTCCCACTATTTGCAAGTTCAATGTGCCAAAACTTCAAAATAAAGAATTATGTAGCCCTTTCATAAAAGGTGAATTTTTGTCTTTCCATACTTTTAGAAAAAAACAAGTATGTCTCATAACTTTTGCATATTAGCTAGTCAATATGTTGTAAAATGGATTGAAAATTATATATATTTGTATGGTGTGTGTATGTATATACAAAAAAAATTGTATTTATCTTTAAGAAAATTGATAAAGTAGGTGGTATTGAATGAAAAAAAAATATGGAGCTAATAATTTTACAGGAAATTTTGGACCATCAATCCCAATGGTGTAAATGTTTTAGTAAAGAATTGATATCCTAATTCTTTTTAAAATTTTGAAGTTTTAAAAATTGAATTATAAAAATGACATCATATATTTTTTTCTACTTTCATTGCCTGTAAAATAAAAAATTTCATAACTTTCATCTCATTATATTTGAAATTTAATGGTTTCAATGTTTTTGAGTACCCATCAACTTGTACAATACTATAAAATCAATATTTTTTTAACTACTATGCATTTTAGACTATATAGAAATTTTAGGCAAGCTACTTTGAATGAAGATTTGTATATTTTAAGTTGGAATTTTAATAGAAGGTAGGGATGAGGAATATCTTTCATATGCATGAAATTTCATGAAATTTGGAAATATGAATCAAAGGTTATAGCCTAATATATATATATATATATATATATATATATATATATATATATATATATTGAATGGGTAGTTTAGGCAAGTCTCAAAAAATCACATTTTGAAGAAACAAAAATTTGAAATTGATTATATATTTATATATGGAAAGCTATGAATCATTCTATTTTGATCAATGAATCAAAAGTTATGTAGATTTTTTGTTTGTAGGCAATTATAGATTCTTTATTCTAAAATAACTTTGAAATCCTTTATCTTACTCAATTTCCAATATTTTGGGGAAAAAATAAAATCTTAGAATATATATTGTTTATTAAAACATTTTAACCATTGGGATTGACATTTTTCAATTCTATAATAAAATTCTTAACAATTTGTATTTTGAATCATTCTCTACTACTATCTATTTACTATTTTCTTTCTATATATTGGTCAATTCCATATGATCTAAAAATTTTCAAGCATGTAGCCAAATTGTCTAGGAAAAAAATCCAAAGAAACTCCACCATTTGAGTCATTTTTCATAGAAAAGAGAGCTTGTGAAGTGCAAATGCCTTGTTTTTTATAGGGCCCAAAAAATGATTTCAGTGAATTTAAATGCTCATATCTTGCAATCTACATGGTAGGAATTTTTGAAACTTTTACCACATATTTTCAATTCAGCATAATAGAAGATCTTGTGGTTACATATGTCAAAAAAGTTTTTTTTCAAAAATTTTGCACTTATATTAAAAATGGAAATTTTCAAGCATTTCCAATGAAAATACAGTCATGGAACTTTAGGGTTTAACAATATATTCTTAGTTGCCCACTTTGACATTGAAATTAAAAAAAAATTCAACTTTTGGAATATTATAGTCTTGATTTTTGCCAAACTCATAGAAACCTAGGACTATAATATAAGGGTTCAAATTTAGGAAATAGTCAAATAGGCTAAAGTCACTTGTGTTTTAGCCTAAAAAATGAAGTGCACAAATATATCATACAATTTTCAAATATTATAAAAATTTGGTTTCCGCTCTAATTCCCAAAGATATTATTTTGTGGTCAATTCTTTAATAATACTATAAACACATGAATGCCATCCTAATCATATCTAGTGTACTATGGGATTTATAGACAATTTGTCAAGGTTAGACAACAATATGTCTCATGCATGCACTCATAGGAATGCATCAAGCAACAACATTTTGTCTATACACTTAGCCTAAGTTTATAGTCCAACTGAATCTTTGTGTAGAACCTATGACTAATTGTCTATGTACAATTTATTAACTAGATACCCATTCAATTGAGCTATACTACAAGTCTCAACTAGCAGTCGACAAGTTGACAATGATAATGAGCTGAAAAGAGGCGAATTCTCCATTTCCTCTAATTTCCTCCCTACTCTCTCCAAAGAAAAATTGAGAGCCATTGATTTAAAATTTAAAAAAAAATCTTCCTCTCCCCCAAATGCCATTGATCTTGATACAAATACAAGGGTGGATACAAAAACAAGATACAACACAAGATATAGTATGACATATGATATTGATATGAAATACAAATACATGTATGTATAAAATATATAGCTAAAGTATAGAAATACAACTACTATATGGAATTTATCCCATATTAAATGCCATCCCCATCTTCACCTCAAAATTACAAAGTAGAGGGATGGATTTGGTTTTCAAACAAAAATTTAATTAATCTAAAATGTTTCTTGTACCCTAGGGGGATTAATAAAAAAATGGATTTTATTTTATTTGAGTTCATTGTGACAGTTTTCTCACAATGACTATGACAATGAGCTCAAAAGAGGTAGAATTGCTTTACACATAAGACCGACTCCACTCAAGGAGGTCACTTCCCAAAAAATAGAAAACCACATGAGTTAAATTATAGGGTGCATTTTATTCATTGAAAGAAAAATTTGTAAAAGATTTGGATCTACTTTAGCTTGGATATAATTCTTGAAACATTATTATATGTAAATTAGGATATTGGAAAATCTCTTGATTTAAAAATTGTTGGTATAAATTAGTGTGAATAAAATTGCAAAAGAGAAAAAATTAATTTTAGGATGAGTATAATCCCCAGTCCTTCTAATAAAAGAATGAAAAATAATACATTTTAAACCATTTAATGGTTGGTATATAGTAGTTAGATGCATTGGATTTTAAACATTTTTCTATCAAGATTGATACATAAAAATTAACTATACAAAATTTGTATTCTAAATTGGAGTGGGGGTATTTTATCAAATAAGATAATCATTCAATGGTGGAATTAGAAGATCATGGTGTGTATTTGAAGTGAATTGTGGACATTCAAAAACTAAACTTTTGATAATGTGTGCTTTTAGAGTTGAATAGAATCTTTGTTCAATTTTCAAAAATAAAGTAACAAGAAAAGAGATTAAACAATGTTGCAACCTTTTATATGAAGAATAGACTCACATATAATTAAATTGTGAAGTTTATAAGTGAGAGTGACTTTTGAATTAAAGAAGAACTACCCATTACCATACAAATTTGCAATTTGACTATCTTGGGGTCAATTCCAAGAAGGGCACATATTTTTTAGAGGTGTGTGCTTATTTCATGAATCAAGCTCCACCTTTTTTTCGGACACCATAGGGCTAGACTGCACCATTTTAAAATATATTTCTACCAGGGTTGACGAATCTCAACATCCGCCCCAAAATAGTGTCCATTTTCCAGACGTCCGGACGCACGGACGCTAGCGGACGCAGTGTCCCAACCGCCGTTGGAAAGCGGACGGGCGGGGCGGACGGCCCGAGGCAGACACCCAGATCGTGCGGACCAGATCAGTCCGCGCATCAATCGGACGGCCGTTATTGGGTGGACGGACGGACGGGCGGACAGGCGGACGTTGCGTTCGCCAGGACTGCGAATGTCAGCGGACGCTTCGGACACAGCGTCCGCGCCTGGACGTCCGGACGTTGTGTCAACCCTGATTTCTACTTTTCACTAGAAAAAAGAAACATTTTTTCACTATAAATTTTCCATTTCTTTTTAAAATGTGGATGAAAAAAGTGTATGAATATGATTGAAAAGTATTTTTTGGTCCTATAGATGGATGAATGTAGAAATACAATACTTCACCAAATTTTAAGTGATTGCCATCCCAATACTTTTTCAAAAGGAAAAAAAAGGTTGCTCAAATGTAATTGGAAATATAATTTTCTAATCAAAATTATAATTTTTGTACACTTTTGAGGTGGTTAGCCATGAAATTACAGAATTGCCTATAGACTATATCAAACTACCCATTACCAACCAAGGATGAATCCCCAACTTGTACAATATTGGTATTTTCGGGCAAGTAGAATTTTTTTGTGAATTGTATCTGGAAGCTTAATTGTAATGACATGCATGATATGCAAGGCTCCAAGGAACAATTGCTGGATGCAAGGCTACGAAGAACAATTTGTAGGCCCAAGTAGGAAGTTTTCTCTTCAATGAATGGAATTGCAAGACTTTAGATGTCAAATAATGATTTGGAATATTCTTTATCTCCCAAAATTCACAATAATTTTAGTTTTACAAATAAAATTCTAAAAATGTTGCAATTACAATATTTTCTATCTCCCTACATGAAAAAATTTCCATTGCACTCAATTGTTCACCATTTGTTCCACAGGCATTTAAATAATTAGATATGGGTGGTTTGACCCATAGAGTTATGAGCAACCTATAAACAACTTTTTTAACTCATCAAATACTAAAATATTTTTCATTGATGAGCAACACATTTGCCTTTGTTGTCATATTATTCTCTAATTTTGTTATAAAACAAAGGGAACTAGAGGGGATTTTAGGTGGAATTGAGATCAAAAGTGGGTGACAAAATTGAGTTGGTCTATTTATTGAATTGGTCTACCAATGATAATGGACAATTTTATTCTAAATAGAATTTTGGTTCTGTTTTCAAAAATAAAAGTATAGTGACAAGTAAAGTGGTCAAACAATATTGCATTCTTTCATATCAAAAACATATTTACCCATAATTATTGTAAATTTTATGAGTGAAAATGACATTTGAGTTAAATAGAATTGTCGTTAAATTTTTTAAAATAAAAATAAAGTGATTTAGCAATGTCTAAAGTATCACTTCTTTTTCGCAACCTTTAATATCAAGAATACACTCTCGTACATAATTATTGTGAAGTTTAGGAGTAAAAGTGACTTAGACGTGTATAATTCAGAACAAAAAATTTATACATTGAAAATTGAAAAGAGTTGAAACATTGATCAAGATTATAATACATACACTACTAGAACATGAATAATAAAACAAAATTCAAACAAAAAATGAAGATAACAAACCATTAGAAGATTTTTGGGGCCTTTGGGGCGAATGCAAGAAATAGGTTCAGCACAACAGTTTGATGTGGCTGAGACCCTTCCACGTCATTAACCAGTTTTGTTTTTGTTTTTGTTTTTGTTTTAAAAAATAAAAATTGCATTTGGAGACTAAATTTTTGTTTTTTGTTTTTTGTTCTTTTAAGAAATTTTTTTTTTGACAGCAGGCCATTCCTCTTATTGCAGGGAACAGTTGCGAGGGAACAGGCCCGAAACAGGCTTCTAGACCCCCCAAAACTCTTCTAATGTTTCAAATATAAAAAATATAGCATTATAATAAGTTAGTTATATTTGTAAGTATTAACTATATTTTCAAAAATGTATAATATTTTGTATTTTATTTACAAGTATTTTGATAGTTAGAGAACTTTATCTAAATTATTTTTTTTCTTCCAATACTTGTAATTATGAATGGCATAATCTGAATTTAAGAACATAAATTCCAATTCTTCACACATTTTATGTTATTTGTATTTTGGAAACCAGAGTGATCACAATATGGTTGCTTGACTACTAAAGGGTTACTACAATACATGAATGAAATTAAATCCAAAACACCACTAGAGCCAAAAAATAATTGATGGACAGTTCAACAGTCTTTGCACTTCTTCAATGGTTTTTATTCAAGTTTTTTTGGGATATTCTTTATTGTCAATTACCATTGTTTTTGTACTTATCCTAATTGAATACTTCATTTAGTTATAATGCATTTTGATTGTTGCATGTATCAAATTTGATGTCAATTCCAATTGTCAATTGAAATATATATGATGAGATGTAAAAAAAATTAGATTGTTGACATAGTTATTATAAAAAGTTCCTACTTTAATTGCCTTCAAATAATGTGAAATGTTGTAGAAAGTTGGCAACTTGTTATAAATTGAAGTGATTTCAATAACATATTTTATAATTTTAAAGCCTATAAAACATAAGGTAATGACCTTGACACAACATCTTCAAATTCAGGGTTGACACAACGTCCGGACGTCCGGGACGTTGTGTCCGCAGCGTCCGCTGATATTCGCGGTCCCGGCGGACGCAGCGTCCGCCTGTCCCGCGTCCGCCCGTCCGTCCGCCCAATTACGGCCGTCCGATCGACGCGTGAACTGATCTAGTCCACACGATCTGGACGTCCGCCTCGGGCCGTCCGCCCCGCCCGTCCGCTTTCCGATGGCGGTCGGGACGCTGCGTCCGCTAGCGTCCGTGCGTCCGGACGTCCGGAAAACGGACGCTATTTTGGGGCAGACGTTGAGATTCGTCAACCTTGTTCAAATTAAATATTTTAGTGAGCATAATATGAAATTTCAATTAGATAAAAATGTGGTGAGAATTCTAACAATACAAAATAATTGATCAAAAGGGAAGTTCAAAAGGTATTAAAAATATTATTTTTATTAAAAGAGTAAAATTTTTATCAAATAAATGCATTTCAATGGTCAAAACACTATCTACAAGCTAGGATTTCATTGACCAAATCCTCCAAACCTATTGAATTTTTTGTCTAAGCACTCAACGACCGAACCACAGAACTACCTTTGTTTGGGATTCTTTTTTAAACCACAGTAGCTTGTTATGTAATTCTATTTGCACACAAAGATGGCTAACTTGACTCTTCAAAGGATTACTTCAAGTGCAACTTCATCTAAATATTTTTAATAATAGAAAAAACACTTCAAAAAACAAACTAACCACATTCTAATTAATCAAGAAGTTAAGGGTTAAGTGATTAATCAATTTTTTTTGTTTTATATTTTTTTTGTTAAATTTTTAATGTATATTACATGTTTTCACATTCATCCTAAAATCCTTCATTATCAAACTGAACAAATTCTTAAAGTTTACAAGTATTATATTGTGCAAAGAATTAAGTTAGATTTTCATTTATAATTATCTATAAGGTCCTTCAAATTAGGACCAAGTAGCTTTTTTCTACTATAAAGGTCTCTTAAAATCATAATTACTAAGTAAATAATCTCCATACAAATAACTAGTTAAAGCACATAGTTACAAAACATAAAACAAAATGACCTCCCCAAGATTTAACGCCTCAAGACCAAGAAGATACAATGTGTCATCTTCAAATTTTCAATGGAAAATTCTCAATAGGATGAATCAAATTCTCAAAATTTTGTAAGCTAAGGACTTGTATAGTAACAAGTTTACATACTTACTACATTTTTTTATTTTCAAATTTGAGCATAAGAAGTATTTAAGAAATTATTTAGAAAATGTAGTCTAATAGAACAAGGGAACAAACATTTGTTTACAATGAACGGAATAGTAGGGATGGAAAAAACACACTTTTTTGGACATTTTCAGTCCTTACTTTGCACAGGCAAATTAATTGTGAAGAAAAAAAATTATTTTTAATTTTAGAAAATTTTAAAATGCAAGGTTCAATCTAGTGTGATTATAAATACAAAAATAATTAGGATGATTCCAAATTTTTTGATGTTCCAAAATATATGCTAATAATATCAATTTTTTTAATTTCAAAAATTGATGCATATATGAATTTTTTTAACATTTGTAGATTCAATTTGGTTAGTTTCAGCTTTCTAATCCTATTTGAAAATGTATACAAATTTGAGACTATTTTTTATTTTTTATTTTTAAAAATTAAAAAATTAAAAAATTGCCTTAAATTCTAATATAATTCTTTTGGGGGGTAAAAAAAGAATCCTTTGTCTTCTTATAATTTTTCTTCCCCCAAAGTTGCATTTTTTGCCTATAAAGTTGATCATCCCAAATTGTTATAATCAAAAATTCCAAAAATCAATATTTTTCACAATTAATTCCATGCATATTGAACAAAGTAGTCTTTCATTTTGTATGGTTAAAATTAAAAATTTCAAGCACATCCATGTGCAAAGAAATATCAAAGTGAGATGTTTCATTAAAAACCTCCATTAAAAAAATTGGGCCTTAAGGGGTGAATGGATAACCGTTGTGGATTTTTTGAATTTTGTTAAATACAAGTCAAAATATGATTGATGAATGTGTATTAGTGTGTGTATTACAATAGGAAAGTAGATAATTCAATTTCTTAAATTAGTCGTTCATATTCTTTTGAATGGTGTACATTCTTTAAGTTGCGATGTATTTGCATGTATGAAATTCGATTATTTCCAAATAGAAGTTAAGTTACTCAAATTGAAACTGTCAATGTAATCGTTGTATGTGTTTATATATCAATGGTTGTTGTGTTTAAATACCAAATTGGAAGTTTTAATAATTCTAGGACTTCATTGGTAACTAGTGTACCCCATATTGTTGCCACAATCAAAATAAAAGTATGCATAATTTTTTAATTTTTTAATTCATAAAAACTTTGAAATTCAATAACTTTCATGTCATACATTGGAACACCACAAAACCAAGCCCATTTACCCCTCTTTGCTGAGGGTTTTTTAATGGTACAAAGAACACGACCGGGATGCATAGTCCAAGAGATCTCAACGTTACAAACAAAGAAAACAAACAACCTAATTTAAGATATTGATATGTTTCACTAACCTGAAAACTTGCAATATATTCAATTGGTACTTTGGTAGTAGAAAACATCACCAAATCTAATTTATAGGTGTTTACTAAGTTAACCGCACAAAGGTTAATGTAAATTTGACAAAGTAAATTATTGAATTATTGCTTGTGTGATAAATAAAAATGAGTTGGCATTTTGTGAATGCCAACTTAAGTGTGATTTTCAAAATTGGAAATTTGAACATTTACCAAATGGAAATATTCTATTTGTGTATTAGCATGAATCTCACCTTATATGTGTATATTCACTAATTTGGATAATAAAAGCTATTCAATTCTATTACAATAAATGTATGTCTTTTGTGTTGGTTTTTCCAAGTTAAGGATAAAGACATTATAAAATATTGTGAATGCACAAGTGTAGACATAAAATGTTGGAATTCTAAACAAGGAAAATAAATTGGGTGAAGATTATTAATTGAGGAATATCCAATTGGAAAGACAAATCTAATTGTAAATTTTGTTCAAGGTCTTACACAAAGTTGGAATGTGTTATCAAAGAGTGTAAAAGATAATGAAGCCAAGTTGTTAAAAAGGGACCTTCAAAAATACAAAAAAGAGTAAAGCTAATTATCTCAGAAGATTAATTGGAAAAATTCTCAACTTTATTATCATTAAGAGTAGAGTGAATGTAGCAATTAGAATCCAAATCGGTAAGAATTATACAAAGAACCTTGAGTTATTAGGTGTATATCTACAAGATCAATTTAATCACCTCATTGAGCAATCTTCATACCCATAGTTAATTCACTTAATTGACTAACAATAAAAACTTTCAACTACATTTTGGTACCATTGGTGGAGAACTTTTGGGAATATGAGAGTAGTTTTATTTAGGCTTTGTATCCATTCTCATTGTCAAGAAAGTTGCATTTTAGAAAGTCAAATTTCATACAATATTGATATCACCGAAATTTTATATTGTAAAGAAATAAAGACATACTCCCTCTATCTCAAAATAAATTTGTGTTTTTTACTAGGAAACTCTGGAAGTACCATAAATTTATTTTGAAACAAAAGAATTATTACCTTACTATAGAAGGATTTTGGTCTAGAATTCTACAAGAACAATAATTATATCATAAGTACTAAAATTTTATGAGTAATACCAAATATTTGGAAGGAGAAAGAGATAGTTTATTGTATACACGGAATGGTCTATTTTGTGAAATTTCAAACAAAAGAAAAAATAATATTTGATTTAAATAAAAAAAATTATAGGATGAAAGTGAATTATTTGAATTATGGAAGAAAAAATGTTAGAAGAAAAAACACATCAAACTTATAGCATAGGAACAACTAGGATCTCAAACAACAACAAACAAAACTAAAATCAATTTTTGAAGATTTTGATTAAAAAGCTAGTATTGCACAATTGAAGGTTGATATAAAAGAATTGGTTGAAAAAAATAACAATTTAATGGTTCAATTGGAAAATCATTCAAAAATTGTTCATTATGCACAACAAGATAAAATCAATTTTGAATTAAATATGGATCTCCTTAAAAAAAAGGATTTATCCTTGAAGTCAAGAGATTTGGCAAATGAAATGGAAGATAAGGATATGATGGTTAATATTTAAGCAATTTTGAAGATTAAGATGAATATATTCAAAACTGAATATTGTGAAGAAAATGATATGTTAAAATTAGAATTTGAAACATTGAATTCATGATTTTTTAATACAACTAAGAAAAATAAAGAAATAAGCAAAGCTACACTTGTTGTGCAAAAACAACTAATTGCATTATTTGTGCAAATTAAAACATCAAATCAAGACATTAAAATTCTTTATAATAAAAGAAGAAATCTCATTATACGCAATAATATTCTTAGAGATGAAAATGCTTTGCAAATAAAAATATTAATTGAATATAAGCAAACAAATGATAGAAAATTAAAATAAGATAAAAATATGATAAAATACTTGTCAAATGAACTAGCTCTTGCTAGAAAAGAAATTTGTACTTTGAATCAAATAGAAAGCAAAGCTCAAGTCAATATTGAAGCCTTTAAAATTCAATTTGAAAATCATAATTTGCAACAATATAAAAAGAATTTTTTTTGTATATTGAATGTATTTATTATTCTTTAGATATATTATTTAATTAAAAATCAAAGATCACAAAAAATATGATCAATTCAATGGAATAAAAAAGGAACATTCAAATCAATTATGCAAAAAATAGAGAAATAGACACAATCTATCTTCTTAGGCATTGAGGGGTTAATAGTTAGATTTTTTTTTTAAATCATCTTTTGCCTTGAATAGATATAGCCGTGATCTTCATAATAATATATGATTGAAGAAAATTGTCTCAAAGAATTTAAAAAGATCATAGTCAATTTAAATTGAAATCCTTCAATGATAGTAGGAACTTGAAACAATTTTCCTAATGGTTTAACTCTTATTTGGTCTACCATTCTCAAAATAATTGAAGCAGGGACTACATTAACTAAAATAATTAGTTTCTTTATTCGTTAGGTTGACACTTGATTCTCCATCAATTTGGACACCTTGTATCAAAGAGCTAGCAATCATTATTTCTATGGTTGAAGTCCCTAAATTGTAAAAAGGAAATGTTATGAATTTCTAATTTTTTAGTGAGTTTGCTAATCATTGAATGACTTAATTTCTTTTGGCACTTAGGTGTTATGGCCAATAGATGTCTTAAGGTTTTTGAGGTAGAATTTGATCTAAATTTGACAAAATATCATAGGGCTTCATATCCACCTCTCATCATTCAACTTCTAGATCCAATCAGTTTTAGAATTGGCTCCATCAATGATTTAGTAACAATCCTCTTTGTTTTAATTATTGGCAAGTTAATTAATTAGAATTGGTTCTTAAACTACCATAAGAATTTGGCTAGGAATACCATTTGGTCTATTAATATATAAAAGTATTGGAGAATTATCATCTGATAATTTCTTATTATTATCTTATTTATTTATTTTCCAAATGGAGATCTTTTTTTTGTAGTGACACTTTATCTTTAGTTGCACTATGGTAAGGTAAGTTGGTTTTTACCACTTATAATAATTTAAAATTTTGATTACATGGTTAGCTTCTCTTTCTTTTGATTGATCTTCAATGGAAACTTGTTTTTTTGGTCCAATCTCTCTCAGAAGGTGGGAATCTAGGGATTCTTTTGTAGCAATCATTTGTTACATGTCAAGATTTCCTACATCTCCCACATATAGAAGTAAAACCCTCTTTTTTCCTAGGATTGAGGCACTCACTAGCATAATGATCTAATTCCCTACATTTGAAACATAGATGTTTTCTTCTTTGAAGTACCCTATACTTGTGAATATCAAGGTTATAAGGTGGTTTCTTCTAGATAGTAGTGCATTATACTCATCATTCCTATACCCATCTGCCTAGGATGATTTGCACAATCTAATTGTGCATTTGCCAATCATCATTAGATTTATAAGATGGATTTACTTTAGGTTACATAAAAGGTCTTCTATTAGGATTTATAATACTTTAATTAATCCAACGTCCATTAATTTTGGTGTGATGTCTATTTGGTGAACGCTTTGCAAGATTCAACATTTAATAACCTCATGATTTCCACTACAATAAGGACGCTTTGGGCCTTGATGGGGTGATGAAGGACACTCATTAGCTATATAACCATGACCTTTATAATTTTTACACTATATGCTAGTTTTAATATTGGTAGGTTTAGGTTGTTTGGGTCTATTACTAGCTAATTTTACCTCCCATTTTTTAATTTCTTGTGTTAACTTTTCTATTTGGTTTGCATTTGGAGCTAACACTTTAGTCTTCATAATTAATTTAGTAGGTGTATATTTTTGTGAATTAATAACCACAATCACAAATTGTTGTCTTCTAAAAGGTTATTGATTCATATGTGATTGTTGGTTATTAGGATACATAGATTGATTAAAATCTACCAAAGATTGAATATAATTTTGCAATTGACTAGGAGTCATTTTAGGTTGAGTTTGTAGGCTCAAAAACATTCTAAGAATTACATAAGGTAAATAATCCTCATGTACTCTAGATTCCTCTTTTACTTTAGTATGCCTATAAGCTAGAATTAAATTTGTTGGGCATTATATTTTTACATGTAATTTTACTTCATGGGAGAATAATCCACCAAAAAAGAACACTAGTCAAATAATCATTGAACATATGACAATTTGTCTACCTATTAAATAATTCTTCTATTTTCCTACAAGAAAAATCTATGCTTTTTATAAATCACTATTTTATATGACTAGCCTTTCACAAATTCAGGCATAATTTTAGTCAATCCATTTAATTGAAAGTATATAAGAAATTCATTCTTTAGGGGTTCTTAATATGCAAACAAAGCATGACTTTATCTATCATACCAAAAAAGGCACTACCTTGTAAAGTAGATGGAAAAGTTTCTAAATAATCTGCTTCTAGATTTTTATTGGCAATACAACAAATAAGACAATTAAATACACGGAAGTGTGGATCCAAGCCTACAATTTCTATAAAAGTAGGCATAGGAGTCAAATTAAGTGGTCTTGGTTGTACCATTGAAATATTAACAAAGGGTCTTATTACTTTTCCTAGTCCCATTCTAAAATTCAAAGAGTGTTTTCACTTGAAGAACTTGTATCCAAAAAATTTCACTCAATAATCTTCATTGATATTAGTACCTAAAAATTATCCTATAGAAATTTTTAAATGTAGAAGATCCAAATTTTCACTACTAGGTACAACTTTTGAAATTACTTCTTCCAACCTTCCTTCAACAAAAATAAAAAGTGAACCTAACAAATTTTATATGCCCCTAACTTTGTTCATTCCAATTTCCACTTAAGTATTTTGTAACTATATTTATGAAAATATTTAATGAATCAAAGTTAAGAGCCAAGACTTGTGGAAAAAGATATTGTATAAGTGTAGAAGTTCTTTGTGGGCTAGAGGATGATGTTCTAGTTTGATACAAGGTAGTTACATCTAAAGGTGTATTAGGTGTATTATCTATTCATCATGTGTATGAAAGTTCCTCTATCTTGTCCTTCCCACCTATAATTAGACTATATTTCCAATCTTAAATTTGCGGATTCACTAGAAATCTCTTGAAAACTACTCGGTCCTATAACCAACCTTTGAAATTTTTTTCCTAAAGGTGAATGTAGTGCAAAAATTTAAGGTGGTTAATTGCAAATGTTAAAGGGGAATAATAAAGATTATATAAATAGTCATTTTCTTCAAATTTCTTTTAATTGGGCCCATTTCTCTCGTACAATTGTGCTATTTATAAAGTATATTGTCGAGGAAGATTTCAAGCATCTTATGTGTTTGCCAATAAAAATTGACAAAAATTAATTCTAAATTTAAGAATTCATGAAATAAAAATCTAGTAAACATTGGGGATTGACTATCATAGTAAATTGTGGTTGTCAACTTCTACTAATTACAAAATGTATTTCTATTCTAAACAAAAATATCTTACATTATCTTTTGTTGCAAGGACAAACCATTATGGATTAAATATCCTTGTAGCAAAAACATCCAAGATTTCAATAATCATAAGCAAAATACTAAGAAGACTTTTTTTTTTCTCTACAAATAAAATTTGGAATTGAAAGAGTTCAGGTTGGATTGATAGGACTACATGTTAAAATATTATCTTCTCTAGCTACTTGGATTCCATTCTAACTAGTATCTATTCAAACTAGAGAAATAAATTGTTTTTAAATTTTTATATTGAAAAATTGAATAGTTCAAGATGAATTTTTTTCTTAAATTTTTTTCTTTATCACAAAGTCTTCAAAAGGCTTTCCATTGTCTAGAATTTTTTCTCAATTTTTTTTCTAACAATTATAGGCAATTGGTCAATTTGCTTATAAATTTTTTATCATTAGGATACTTACCACTCTAATAAAACCTTTGTTTTAAATAAACACCTATATAAATTCTATGCAAAGCATTAAAAGAATAAGGTCTAGAAAAACAATTTTCAATTATTATTTGGATTTCTTTTGGAAAAAGAAGATTGATTTTAAGAGCAAGCGAGAGGGAGAGAGGGAGAGAGAGAGACTGAGACTGAGAGAGACTGAGAGAAACTGAGAGAGACTGAGAGAGACTAAGAGAGAGAGAGACTGAGAGAGTGAGAAAGACTGAGAGATTGAGAAAGACTGAGAGAGACTGAGAGACTAAGAGAGACTGAGAGACTGAGAGAGACTGAAAGAGACTGAGACTGAGAGAGACTGAGAGAGAGAGAGAGACTGAGAGAGATTGAGAGAGACTGAGAGAGATTGAGAGAGACTGAGAGAGACTAAGAGAGATTGAGAGAGAGAGAGACTGAGAGAGAGAGAGACTGAGAGAGGCTCACTGAGAGAGACTGAGAGAGAGAGACTGACTGAGAGAGAGAGAGACTGAGAGAGAGAGACTAAGAGAGAGACTGAGAGAGAGACTGAGAGAGAGAGACTGAGAGAGAGATTGAGAGAGAGAGATTGAGAGAGAGAGACTAAGAGAGAGAGACTGAGAGAAAGAGAGAGAGACTAAGACTGAGAGAGAGAGAGACTGAGACTGAGAGAGAGAGACTAAGACTGAGACTGAGAGAGAGAGAGACTGAGAGAGAGAGACTGAGACTGAGAGAGAGAGAGAGACTGAGAGAGAGAGACTGAGACTGAATACGTTGCCAATAATTTGGTGTTAGGATCCGTAGCGAACTGCATCGCAGCTTCAATCATCATGTCTCGCATATGATGGAAAATTATTTGGTGGCGAACAGCTACACGTGTAGCATCGCTAAGCCAAATGATGAACGCAGCAAACTTTGCAGATAGAGTTGGATAATCGTGATTAAAGAATACGTATAAATTGTTCACCATAAACCATACCGCATGGTCAAACCAGACCACATCACCCTTGCAACCTTTAGCCGTATCCGACTTGCAGGTACATCGGAGGTAAGGTCGCTCGCAATTCCAAACGGCTGAAGAGTACTTGTCAATACGTCCGTAGTTGCTGTTCACAGCTTACTTGGTATGTACTCTCAGTTCAGTAGACGAACATTTCTGGTGATCATACATGCTAAGAGGGAAGGCTCCAGGAATCGGCTGACCTTCCTTCATCTTTCCAGTCCCGTGAATAGCTTGCGTTTTAAGCATCACCATCTCTTGATCGGGCATATTCGTCCAAGTTCGCCACATTGGAATAGAGATGGGCGCTAAGAGGTTTATATTGGGGAGTCCCCAGCATCTATGTAGTTTGGTGGCTACCTGCGCTTCGACCGATCTAGAGGGGGTAAGCGGAACCACTGGACCCTTTCCAGAAGCGAGGAGTAACGCAAGGTCCTTCTCAGTCTGTGAAGTTTGAATAGTTTCTGCTAGGTCATTGAGAGAAGCCTTCTGTGCCGGTTCGACATTAAGGCCGCTTAAAAAAGGATGGTTCACTGTAGAAGATGGTCCAGAGAGCGTTGAGGTGCGTTTGGATAGCTCATGAGGGTTAGCGTTTTTGATAGCAGCATCTACCGATACCGCATCCCTCTCCGATTGTAACAGCTCCTCCATCTCCCAGTCGAGCATGTCGGCCAATTGAGCATGAGCATTACGAAGTTGAGTAAGAGCTTTCTCCGTCGAATCACGAATCGTAAGGTTCAGAATCAGAGTCCACTGTGACAAATCCAGAGTGGAAATTAAGAGGGGGGCGTGTTCACCTTCATCGTCCACATCAAGTTTCGCCGCATAATCCTATTCATGTATGAAAGCATGGATCTCCAGTGCTTTTAGCGAAGCGATTGTAGCCTGGACCGATAGGGACGGGGCAGGCAACGTATCGTTGTATCCTAACGCAACAAGATCGGCAGACCAACTTCCATGAATGGGAGTAGGTGCAGTCTCCTGGAAGTAAAGCCACGACACCTGAAGTGTTAAACAACATTGGAAATTCGCCATTCCCAAATGGATATAATGCAGAGAGAGATACGAAACTTTTTTATACACCCCATTACTGGGTGTTATTTAACATTTCAGGTATCAGCAGTACATGATAAGATTCTATCAAGCATTACTCACTTACGCAATTACTGGGAGGGTGGGAGGGCACTTTTCATAGAAAATTTGTTTTCCCACGTTATCATACAGGGCGTGTATACACAAACATTTGTGATCTTGGTGGTTCTACTACAACCGGAGTTCGCACAGGAATCCTTTTCTCTCATGAGAACTCGCATTTAACTCTTCTCCGCATGAACATGTCTTACACGAGTAAAGAGGATGGACACCGTATGAACTGCATGCAGGTGCGTTACGACATGCAGGTGCGTTACGACATGCGGGTGCGTTACGTCTAGAAAGCTACAACACATGTTCGTGAGGTCCCCTGAAGACCAAACCAGTTTGAAGGCTCTGAACTAATGACGTACAGGGATCAACCAAGTGCAAGTGCACGTAAATCACGATTTGAATTGCTGAACCTCGGGTGGTTTAGGTCGGAGCTTACTACAGATTTTTCTACTTGGTTGTAGAAAAGAAGCTTCCACAGAGGGAGGGAGCGAGCGAGCTCGGGTCAAGAAGATCCATGTGCAAAAATTTGTATCCCATAGCATTCTCCGTTACTTACGTAATAGTAGAAGTTGCAAGTACACATAATCTAATAGGCTTCAATTGTCGGTACAACATCTAATCCTTTCGGTTGGAGAGAAAGATCTATGTAACTATAGATCTGATCACTTTCTCAGTCCAACGCTTACAATCCAACGCTTACACATATATTCAATATTAGCTCAATACATAATACAGATTTTGAATATGGATCAAGCAAACAGTAAAGAATGAGGTTCAGTGTTTAGAAAATTGTATTGCACACAATGGAATGTGGCCAAATCTGGAGGAGACACACCTCACCTGCACCCATGATCCAACAACGAACACACAGTTAGTTCCGGATCGCGTGCGAGGTGTCAACAGCATGTCTCCGAGTTGTTATCCAGGCCACAGATTAGGACGCATAGACAGTGGGTACAAGTTAGAATCCAAGCAAGAATTCGTGTAAACAAGCAAACCTGATCAGATATGTCTACACTCAACTCTCATAAGGCATGGCATGTACTGAACCTGTACAATCGCCTTTGCATCCATGGCGTAAACCCTCAGGCAGACAGACGTGCGAGTCGAAAAACAAAAGGGCGCTCCAAGACTCTCCAGGGATGCTCCAAGAATCTCAAAGAATGTGTCAACACACTATGCTCTAGCCAAACAAGCAAGCTCGACGTACGCAGTGTAGAAACGATCACAAGACTGTTCCTTACATGATGTGCGCAGCGCAAGACGGCGGGTCACTATCGACCACCAGTTGTACATGTATCGCTTGTTTCAAGAATACCTCGTACATATACGATTGATATCCGGGTACGGGTATGTGTCGCAGAGGCCCGTAGCTAATAAACTCGCCACCAGGACAGGAGAGAGAGAGGGAGAGAGAGAGACTGAGACTAAGACTGAGACTGAGAGAGACTGAGAGAGGCTGACTGAGAGAAAGAGAGACTGACTGAGAGAGAGAGAGACTGACTGAGAGAGAGAGAGACTGACTGAAAGAGAGAGAGACTGAGAAAGAGAGACAGAGAGAGAGAGACAAACAGACATAGAGAGAGACAAACAGATTAAGGTTTATTTACCAATTTGATAAATAACCTATAGCATATAAATTTGTTCCATAGATGAATGGCAAATAGGAATTTGTATTGGACTAGTTGATTCTAATCCACCAAGTAAGCACAATTTAAGATTCCAAATAGATTTCTTCACCATATAGGCCTAATTCCAATTCTACACTCCCCTCTTAAAGGCCACAAAGGTAATTTATCTTCTACTTGACTCTTTTTACTCTCTTTTATTACTTCAACTTGGAATTCTTTTTCACTAATTGGTTGCTTTGACTCGCCAACACTATAGGGCAGCTTCACTCCAAATTGGTTTGATAAACTCATGTTCCATTATAGTAACCAGCGACTTGATCTTATTAAGATTTATTGAAACATCTTCCCACCAATTTGGAATTTTGCTTCACTCTTTACTTTTCTACTTATCAACAAGTTTTTAATTTTCACTCAATATATGAATTCTTACAATAACATCCAATAGAAACACTCTTTGATTATCTCAACTCAGACACATGCTTTTTAAATTTTCTAATTATATTTGCAATATCAACTCTTATAAATTTTCTAAATTCACTCTGGCTTTGTATTCAATCCTTCTCCAATTAGGTACACAAGCATCAAATCATTTCATTCTCAATGTACAATATCCTTGATTACTTCTTAATTGGAAATTGAATTCTTCACTTAAATACTAATTAGATGTCTAAGAGTACAGATGCCCTTACATACATATTAATTTTGACACAATCAACATTCCAATTTGGTAACATAAAGGCACTTTCATATCAAGAATTCATTTGATAATCACATATATTAATTTAAATACACATACATCCTAGAAGATCAACTCAATTTCCAACAATAACACTCCAAGTTGAACTAACTTAGATATTGTTATTGGTTGAACTTATAATAAATTTAGAAATTATAAAATTCTTAGAAATCCTAGTTCAAAACTCACTTATAGACATGAAACTGGTTGCTTAAAATTAAGAATTTTTTTCTATAATAAATCCTTTGTAACTAGCCTATTATGCCATAAAATTTACAATGACTTCTTTTCTTGATCCTATTAACTTTATTGGGAATACTTTCTTCTTGATTTTTAGATTTTATTATGTAGGATGATCCTATAAAAGATTCTTAAAAACTTTTATTTATTAGCTTAAACTTCTTTAGACATTCTTGCACTTAGGGAGTGGGTGACATTGCACTTGGCTTGTATGCCAATTGAAAAAGACACTTCCAAATTTTTTTAGGGGGGTGAATTTTTGAATGTTCCATTTAATCATTTATACATTGTACAAAAGATTGTTTTCTGAATATTTGTCATAATATTTCAAACTTTATAATTACTTAGACAAAACTTGTACTATTTTTACTCTACACTCAAGAACATCTAAATGCCCACAACTACAAGGTTTGAAGTGCATTCAACAACAAAATACTTTTCTCTTACATATTATTTTCCCAAATTATTCCTCAAGTGTTTGTCATCTAGGTCTTCCATCTACATTGCTATATGCTCCACAAGATGCAATTTAGCCACTTGCAAAACCATTATCATCTCCTCAATTTGCACACCATGAATTGTAATGTTTAAACCAAGTATGTGGCCACTTCTTATAAGAAGGACATCTATCTACAAATATGTAGTTTCTTCTTTTTTAACTTAGACAAACATCTCACTAGACAATTCCTATATGGCTTTTATACAATTTGTGTACATTATTCGATTATTGCTTGTTCCTCTTACACCTTGGGTATTTGATCTTGGCTAATATCACACAACCTTCATCTTTAAAGTCTACCTCCCCTAATCAAATTCCAACACCTTTTCCAATAAAATGGTACTTCTCTTCTTATTTCACTCAATTCTATAATAAGAACCACAAACTAGCCTACAACAATGTTGTTCTTTAGATTGAATAGAAGAAAAGGATCTTCACTTGCATCTTGTACAAATTCAAGTTTTAATTTATTCTCAATTGTCATACTACAATAATTGGCATTCACGTTATTTTAAGGGGGATTTATAATGTTTAATGAAAAATAAATTCAAAGCATTATTTCTTGAAGAAATTGCCAAGAATTTAGTTTGCCTTTCAAAAAATGAATGAATTGCAAAACTTACATGTTGATCTTTTATTCCAGAAAAACTAAGCTATCTATATACCAAAAAAATGCCTCTATTATAGACCAATTTCAATTGAGTAATTGGTATATATTTAAGGTTCAAATATTTTCTTCAAACTGCAAAGTTTTTAATTTTTTGAAGCAATAACACATATCTTCTACATTTGACCACCTATTAAAATGAATCTTTTATAACCTAAAACATAATGTGTTTTACTATAAACATTGTCATCGTTAAAATTTTTGACTAATTGTCAATTGTAGTTAAAAAGGTAGCTAATTACTATTAGTCTTCAGGAAGTGAGTAGGAATGGATGATAAAAAGACAATAAGACGAAGGATTTCAAAAGTTGTACTAAGGTTAAATTTGAAGAGTGACAAATCATCTTAGTATCAGTTGAGCATGAAAGAATACCACTTGTCTTGCACCTTAAGAAGGATGAATTGTCAATCTTCTCTCTCTCATTCTCTTGGTTAATTTTGTGTGTCCTACTATTGTCAAGTTTCTGTGAACTCCTTCAATTCTTGTAATACAAATCATCTTTTAACTAATTGTCTTGCACATTAGTGTCATTGTAATTGTTATGAAATTCAGTGATTTGATTCATTGTTTGTCTGTGTGTGTGACAATTTGACAAATTATTCCTACTTGTCGTGTTGTGTGTGTGTGTCAAACTGTGAGTGTAATTATAATTTGACAAGTTGTTTGTTATTTGATTGGATTGTGGGATCAAAGTGTGGTTGTGACCAACTGTTAATGCATAATTGTGTGTGTAATTGTATTTGGATGATTTGGTTGGTGATCTGATTGTGCTATTTGCACATAATTATGTTTGCATGGCTAATTGTCATATATGTTGAACTACATATGTGTGAAAATTGGTATTGTGGTTTCTACCTGAATTCTATAAGTTAAGTTTTGATATTGAGTTATCAAGACATGGTGTATGTCGTGATTTTCAACAATTTGTTGTGTGAATCTCATGCTAGATGCAAGATGGACTAATTCTCAATTGAGAAGATGGAGCCTACAAGGAAGCTAGTTTTTTACATTTGGTGAGTTAATCCAAAACTAATTGTCTTTGTATTGGGTCAATAACATTTGTAATAAAATTAGAATTAACTTCAAAGTTAAATTGATGGAAAAATCAATATCATGAGGCATGTAAAAGAATTATTTCTAGTGATTGGAATTTAATATATTGCCTTAATTATGATGTAAGTCATAGAGCAAAATAAATTATTGAAGAATTTAAGCAACAATTGCTAAATTAGACAAATTGTCGAAGTTAATTGTGGTTGATAATCCTATTTAAGATTGTAATTGCAAGAGTGTTTGTAATTGAAGCTAACTAATCCATAAAATTAGAGGAAGTGTGTTTAGACAAATTGTCATTGCACTGCTACAATTTCGTTGCCGCGAAGTCAATGTAAGTTTGTGTATGTGTAAGAAATAAAAAGATTAAACTCTTAAGCTTGTCTAAATAGAAGAAGAAATTATGGTGTTATAAATATGTATAAATAAAGATGTGTGATTCATTGTTGTTGTCTATACTTTATCAAGGCTAGTGGTTGCAAAATATGTGATTAACAAACAATGTTGTTGTAGAAGATTGAAGAGGATAAGTTGGCCACCAACAAATTGTCATTGTTAATTGAATAAAGTTGTGGATGATGGTTTCGTTTTGAATTATGTGTGTATCAATTGAAAGATTTTGCATGCATTTGTTGTGTGTGAATTAAATTGTAAGATCTTGGGCTAGGTGTTGAGATAAAGTCCTTTGCTAAAACCTCTAGTTGTTAAAAATTCAGCCTTTAATTTAAATTGTATAACAAATTGTCGAAGTCTTGGAAATGAATTAGTCAATAATTCCTTGATAAGACTATTGCTAGAATGTGGTGTTAAAGGAGAGAATAGCATTCCGGGTGGTTGTGTGTTAAGTATGACCAATTGTCTTCCTAAGAATTACTAGTGGCCACACTGAGCTCAATACAAATTAGATCGGAATTTGTGGCTAGTAGCTTGAATTTGATACTTAACAACTGAATACTAAGATAGTGAACACTAATTGTCAAGGAGGTTAGCCATGGTTGAGGAAGACTCAAATATAGTACTTGGACATTGTAGGAGTCCTAGACTAATAGTATAGTATACTTTGACAAATTGTTTATGAATGTGTAGCTACTTTTAAACATGGTGATTGCATAACACGCATGCCCTACATTTAGATAGAGACAAATTCTTGTAGGATTAGGATTGGTTTACCACTCACCTAACTAGTAATGAGGCTGGTTAATTAGTGATTGGACAAATTGTCTTACTGACGTAAATCATCAATAATTAAAAAATTGTGTATAACTATATAAATATATTTATAAATATTTTATTTACATTTATCTAATAGTAGATTATGCGCATGACAAATTGTGGTCAAACCTGACAAATTGCGTTCAAACTTGACATATTGTTGGAAAACTCCCCTAAAACCATAGTCAAGACTAGAACATCATTTCATGTATCTATAGCATTATTTAAAGGACTAGCAACCAAATTTTACCTTGGGAAATAAGAGTGATGTAAATTTTTTTATAGTGAAATTGTTAAATAAATCTCATAGCAATTTGACTTACAAGTGACTTCTAGCTACAAAACATTAGACTATTTGACCATTCCTTTAGATTTTGGAACCCCTATACTATAGTTCTAGGTTTTGTGAGGTAGATAAAACACAGACTACATTCACTATAATGTGTCATGCTTTGGATGTTCATGTATGGTTATGTTAGGGCTTGATTTAAAATGAAACAAAATTGTTTGATTAGGGAACATTCACTTAAAAAATGTGGCTTATGGTTTTAATGAGAATCTTGCAACATAGTATTTTTATAGATAGCATTAGTAGGCATAGTTGACATTGCAAAGGTAGCAAGAGATTTGAATGGATATGTAAAGCATAGTTTGAATATTTAGTCTAAAAGAATTCAATAAAATTGATTGTTTTAAGAATTCAAGTCTAAATATGTTATAAATATATTTTTGATGTTGACCTTATAGCAATTGCTAGATTATTTAGAAATGATGAAGAAGAATGCTGATAGCATAGAATTTTGAGGTGTAGTTATATATTGAGCTTGGCTTTTGGTCATAAATTCCAATTTTAGAAGACAAAAATGCATAGATCTAGATTTAAGCTACTATTCATATGTCCATATATTGTGCATGGATTTTCTTAATCACCTTTCAAATCATCTTTGCTAGGTACAATTCTTTGAATTAATAAGATGAGTTCAAAATTATATTGTAATCCTCTAGCAAATAAAGTATTTACAAATGCAAGACACACAAGTTTGAAAAAATTTGAAGATAATAAAAAGATATGAGTGTGGAGAATATACCTAACATTACAAGAATTTTGAGGCCAAGGGAAGGTTGTGAAGAGTGCACCTCTGATGTACAATTATAAAAAAAATTATTTAAGAAAATTTGGAATCTAATGTGGTGCTATTGGTGCCACATTAGAGCCACATCAAATTGACTATTTTTTTACTATTTTTTTATTTCCAAAAATTACTATTTAAAAAATTATTTAATTTAATTTATTTTGTATTTGCACTATAGGGTGCTGAAAATAAAAATCCCACAGCCTTCCCTTAGCCTTATAATTTTTGTAATGAATTATTTTTTAAAACATACACAAGTTCAAAAAATGGGTTTTAAGAATCAGCTATGAAAGGTCTGAACTACCACCTAACTTTTAGACCTACCACAAGGATTGTTTGTTCCCAAACAAGGAAGTATAAGGAAGCCAAATCCTCCACGGCCTCACATGGTCTCTAAGCTATTTAGGATCAAAGAGAAGTTGGGATGTCTACATCAAAAATAAATTCATGTTTCTCATAATAATTACTTTTTAATATTGGAAATTTGAACTCCTTAAATTCCTAAAGAATTACATACATAGTTCATAAATTTTTGTTTTCATTCCTAATGTATTGGTATTACATTCAAAAAAATTATGCCTCATGTTCAAATTTCTATATGTTATTTAAAAAAATATCATATTAGAATAGAGAGAGAGAGAGAAAAAAAATACAAATCCCATTTGAACACCTAAATTTTTTTTAAATAAATTACCTTACTACTCTTTTAAATGAAATGTTATGAATATTATAACCTTTTCAGCAATGTAAATGCTATTGGTATTTGATTTTAATAAATTTCTAAAATTTGAATTTAATACATTTCTAAAAGTTGAATTTAAAAGGAAATTATATTGAATATTGCCAACTTATACAAAATTTTTATTAAAGACTATTTTGAAATTGTAGTACCATTGATACACGTCATTAGACATTAGCTAAGAAAAATTTACTTGGAATGATCAAACACAAGAAGCTTTTGATAATCTTAAAACAACTTTTTATACTACAGCTATTTTGATGCATGTTGATTTTATCAAAACTTTCTTCTGGAAGCTAATGTGTCAAATTATGCATTTAGAACTATCCTACCTCAATATGGTGATGATAATTATCTTCACCTTGTTGCATATTATCCTCAAAACTTTATAGCATCGGAAATTAATACAATGTATTCCTACAAAATGAAGTACAAATATACTCAAAGTTGGGACACTACACTTTAGTGCACCCTAGTCATACAAGCTATACCATCAATGGCAATAACTTTAATGAGCTTCTTCAAATTCAACCTAAGTTTGGTCAACATTTCTTTGATGGACTCAAACACAACCTCTCTTGTCTCTTGAAAAAGAAGCATGAGTTCCACAAATTGCATCCACAACAAACCAAGACTGCCTTTTATTAGGTAGCAAACATATACAATTGGATGAGGCTTACATATTGTTGAAATGTGGGTTGTTTACTAGTTAAAAGATAGGCATCTTATTGTATCTAAGTTGGTCTCAAATTAAGAGGTGGTTAGGATTGCTAGGGGGTAGACTCTTTGGGTGGTTAGTCTTATTGGGGTGTGTGTAAACTCTTGGGATGACTAGCCTTATTAGGTGGCTAAGGCTTAGAATTTGTCCCATATTGCTTACAAAGTTGTGACCTTTTGGTGGGTATTTAAAAGCTTGAGTCTTTTCATTGTTATCTTATCTTATCTTTTTTTATTTATAATATTATTTTTTTTGAGATTATCTTTTTAGTTGTACTTCTTATTGAGTGTTGAAGTTGTATTGTAAGTTGCTTTTATTTTTTGTATTCTTGGGAGGATTATACTTTAGAGCTTGAGAGGATGCAATAGGCAAACTTGAGAGGGATTCAAGTGCAAATGTATTTTATAGGTTTTGAGAGTTGACTTTCAAAATTTGGGCTTTAGATGAGGGGATGTAAATCCCGAGGATGTCACTTGAGACTCAAGGTCTACTTTTTGGTGTTTTTTACTCATTTTATGAATAAATTGTGGTCAAAATGGCCATTTGAGTGACTTTATGAGAAATTAGTACAAAACCACATGTAATGGGGTTAACTCCCAAGGGCATTGAAAATGCCCTAAACATGCTTTTTATTAGTATTAAGTATCTAGAATAGGTGTTTAAGTGTCAAATTATGGTTTGGAAGCAATTCCAATCCTAGTCAAACATACAAAGACCAAAAACTCAATAAAAGCTACATAGAGTTTTGACAATAAAGACGCATGCGACAAAGAATGGTTTAAATTAGTGGAGTTGGAGTTATTCTAGCTTCCCTGGTAACTTACAAGCCCATAATAAAAGATTAGGAGAAAATCACAATAAAAGATGAAGGGGAAAAAACCATTATATATGACTTTATAGGTTAAAATCCATGGAGGCTACAAGTAGGCGATCATGACAAGCAGAGAGGTGTTTCTAGCTTATAGACATGCTAGGAACGTAATGATGAAGCTAGATCATCAAGATTCCCTATTACGGGAATGATTCCTCTCTAGAAGAGTAAAAATTAAGGAGGAAATTCTTTCTTCTAGAAAAAGTGTAAGTTAAACTTGAAAATTTGCACAAAGTATTTGGGGACTTTTTAGAAGTTGTCCAAAAAGTTTCGTAATTTTTCAGATCATGGAACATGACTTTATAGAAAATCAACCGAATTCACTAAGTAGGAAAATTTATGGGAATTCATCTGGTGATGATAAAATCCCACTAAAAATCAAGATAGTGTGTTTTAGCCTAAATAAGAGCCTAATCAAATTTCATGACATTCTAACATCGGTAACTACCTAAATTGGCAGAGCCAATGGAATTTAACAGAATTCCAAAAACATTCTGTAGTTGACTAGTAAACCACGATCATATGGAGTTCAAATTAAGTCATCTTGGACTTTCTTCTGACATTTTTAAAGATTCCAAACAACCCTGGCTAGTCAAAATTAGCAAAAAACACAAACTCCAAAAGTTAGTTTTTTCACCCTTTTCATTAGGTTAGGAAGTGTTGTCTTTTGTGAGACATTTGACTTGAGAATTGGGGGTTAGGGGTTTTTAGGCTAAAAAGGGTCTTCTAAAGCCAACAACAAAGTTTGTTTTTCATTTGGAGTTTTTTTTCCAAAAGTTATAGGACATTCAATAGTAGAATAGAATTAGGCGTAGTAATTGGTAGTTTTAGTGATTTTTGATTTACTTAGATAGTTTTTAGAGTAAAAGGAGGTAAGTGAAAGCCCCCAAAACATATAAAAGGATACCTATTGACTCCCTTTGCACCCCTTTTTATTTCATTTCAGTTTGTTTTGTATCCTTAGTCACTTGAGACCAAATCTCTCCAATGGTTTGAGATCCACCAACTCAAAGCAAACCCCCTTATTGTATTTTATTGATGCCACACGCGGCACGTGTTAAATTCTTTGGTATTTTGCCAAAGTCCTCTTGTTTTCTTGTGCTCAAGCTTTGCTTGTATCTTTTCTTTGAATTTTGATGTTGTGAGTTGTTGCAAAGGACATAGGGGTCCCTTTGAACTCACTTATGCTCTTGCTGTACTAACACTAAGAGTTCTTGGTCGAATTTTGGTGATGCCGATAATTGAGAACTCTTAAATTCTGATTATTTTTGCAATTTTGGTGTCATACTAATTCCTTCTAAAGTGTGGTGCTTTGTATGGGATTTTATAACTTAGAGTTGTAGCAAATCCCCCGGACATCCATTTTGGGATCTCATAGTCCACATATTATTTGAATCCTGGTTCATTTGTGGGACTTGGGTTGAAACCAAGTTCAACATTTGTGTGTTCATAGGGAACCTTTGCTCAAAATTTGGGGCCAATTGCCCCATATAGCAAAACTTCGCTCCTCCTTTAAACTTTTAACATTTCATTTCTTTTAAACAATTTGAGCTTTCTAATTTAAATTACTTGTGAAAGGGTCCCCGAAGGAGATCTAGAAGGTGAGCAACGGCTTTAATAACAAATTCCATGTGTGTGTGTGCAAGAAATTAGTGAAGGCTTTCCAAAACCACTCAATTGATTTAGTCTAACCATGAATTTCTTCCATCCAGGTACCACAGCCTAATAGTCTCTCAAATCTCAGAGGGTAATGCTTTAAGGCCTCAAATTCTTTTAATTTGATTATATCTTGCTTTACAATTAACGCGATTATGTGTGGAAACCCCTTAGAGGGTTGGCCTTATCAAGCCACCTTAAGCTTTGATCTGACTCTAGTAAGAGTTGACTTTCCTATGAACTAGTAGTTCCAGGTCACGGTCCATAGGGGACTATCTTGTTGTAGTTTCATTCTTTTATTTTAATTTAATTTTTAATTTCTTTCTCATTTATTTATTTATTTTCCTCTGTATTACTGCCAATCGGGGTCGATTTCTCACCAAATAGATAGCTCTGAGTTCAACCCAACAAGGGTCTGGTCCAATTAAAAGCAAACAAAATTATCTCTAAGGCGAACCCAGTAAGGGTTGCCTTACTAAGTAGACCCTTCCATTTTGTATCAACCCCCAATAAGAATTGTCTTCTCACTAGTGACCACATTAGCGATAATTAGAAGCCCAATAGAGGTTGACTTCCTTATTAACTCATTTAGATTTGCAAAAAAAATCATTAAAGAGAGAATATTGAATTAAACCATTTAGCCTTGTTCCCTTCCAACAGGAACTGATTTCCTCTCAAACAATCAAAATTAGTCCCGATTGCATGCCATAGAGTTGACTGTCCCCACAACCCATTTCTTCTGAGTTATATTCCAATTAGTGTTGAATCCCCATCAAATTAGCTTGAGATTGGAGTCCAAAAAGGCTGCCTCCCCCTTAAACAACTAAAATTGATTTTGGTTGGTTGCCAGTAAGGGTGATTAATTACTCAGACCCTATAGTTTCATATTAAGGCTCACGAGGATTAAGCCATCCTTAACCACACTAGAGTAGGCTTGTATTAGGACCAATAAGGGCTGCCTATCTACTCCTTCCATCGATCTTGGTATTATAGCCAGTAAAAGCCGATTTCCCCTTAAACTAGTTAGTTTGGATTGAACTCAATAAGGGTTGTCCCCTTTTCAACCAACCCAATTAATTTGTATTAAGGCTAACGGAAGACTTAAATCTGTTTAATCATTCCTTAGTAAGGAAATCCCAAAGGATTTGACCCCCTAATTAGACTATTTAGCTCCTTATCAAAACCCAAAAGGGGCTGATTTTTCCCAAATAGATTATTTAGCTCTGTACTAAGGCCTCAAGGGTTGAATCCTCTTCAATAACTCTGTACGAAGGCCGGTAAGGGCTGATCTCACATCAGACCATTTAGCTTGACTTCATACCCATCATACCAAGCCAAAATCACATGTTGGTTGGGAGTCATCATCCCCCATGTTGATTTAGAGGTTGGATTCAACCAAACTGCTTGCTGAAAACAAAATCCAGCATAGGGAGAATCCAATTAGATAACCAATTGAGAAAACTAAAGAGTCAAAACAGAACCTCCTCAGACTGACTTCAACGAACTAAATTAATTTTGAATTGAATTAATAAATATTAAGAGCTAAACAACCAACTTGAGCAAGAGGAAAACCATTACAAAAAGCCCTATGGCAACAAAGAACCCAATACACATCTAGTATAACTTCAAGCACAAATTGCATTGAGTTAAATCTCAGAGCATTAGCGTCCAGAACACAATGGCTCAATTCCAACCTCCAAGAACAGGTCCTGTTTAGCTTCAATTACAAACATGTTGAGTCAAGTCCTAGAGCACTAACATCCAGAGTCTAGTTGCTCCACATCAACTTGGAGTATAGTGGGTTGGTAAGCCTGTGATATACTACACATTCATGTTGTGAATTGGATTTGGCAGAGGTAGTTGGGAAAAGGGAGCATACCCAAGGGAACAAAAGTTGTTTGCAGCTCAACCATCGTGAGCAAGTTGAAGACATCCCACTCAAACTCTCAAGAATACAAGCACTTCAAAATCATGACAAGTTGTGAAGAAGAAGACTCTTCTAGGATTTATGTTAGAATAAGTTTGATTTTCAAGAGAATATTAGTGCCCCCACCACTTGTAAGTCAACTAGAATAAAGACAAAAGGGTGGAATCAAGTGACTCAACGGATATTTTAGTACTAGACTTCTTAACAATTAGCAAGAAAAGTTAGCAGAGGGAATAATTAGGCTTTTAAAATTAGCTTCTATAGTTTGAAAAAAGTGAGATTACTTGAGATTTGGAACTAAAAAGGATCACCAAATCAGGGATAGTTCGTACTTGGAGAAAAATCATAAAAAACTTAGCATAGGAGTGAATGAATGTAGAATTAGAATAAAATATAATTGTGTGGTTTGAAAAAAATTCCATAAAAACCAAAAAGAAATAGAAGAACAAAAAAGAACAAATCTAAACAAAATACGAACAAGGAATAGAAGAATCATACACAAAATCAACGGAGTTGGATGTGCATATCACTCATGAAGAAAATAACAATGTGGAGGTAAGTATTTGAATTTAAGTGTTTAAATTTTTGGATTTGATTACCTTTAAAAAATTATTCTATTATTATTAAATCATAATAGAAAGTAGAAAAGATTAACAAAAGCAACCATTGAATTAATAAAATAAAATAAAATAAACAATTAATTGGAAAAAATTCATCTACATGCTGTAGAGCAAATAATTCAACAATTAACCAAGGGATAACAATACAATAAATTATAGGCTTAGAACTGAATTAATGGAATTTCTTAGAAAATATTCTTTGATACCAAGAACCCTTTTTAAAATTACACTATCATTTAAAATCCTAGATTGAAACAAGTCTTACTATAGGGAATTTGAAGAGGTCAACCCAAATTGACTAAAATTTGCCAAATTCACAACTGAGCTAAAAGATAAAAATGGAGTCTTATCCATCAAACAAAATCTAGTTTTGATAGTTAGATTGTCCACAATTAGCGGATGAAGTTTTTAAGTGAAAAATCATCCAAACTTCATCCATCAAAATCTTTTAGGATACACGGTGAAATTGCTAACTTTTCATCATCTTGGAAAGAGGATAAAAAACTCTACAAATCAGCTTAGGTACTTTTCTCCTTACTTATCAAGCCCCCTAGTTTTCAAAGGCCCAAATTTGCTAAAAATCAACATAAGTACTAACAAATCAAAGTTAAAACTAAACATAGGAAAACAAAAAGCTCCATTGCTTGGAAGGCAGTTTGTTGATACAGACCACAATCACCCATAGCATTATTTACCAGAACCCAATTGTACATGTTTGGTCTCAATGGTGGAGATCAAAACACTCACAAGGGATTTATTGAAGCAATAGCCGTGTTCTATTTGTTGTTGGAAACTAGCTTTTTGGCATTTGTAGGTGGATTAGGTGTTGGGTTAAGGATTCTTTGGTCTTTTTTTTTTTTTTGCAAACATTTACCACAACTAAGAGCCCTAAGCTTTTCTAGATAGGCAACAAAACCTCACAACAACATCCAATTGGTTGTTTCATTAGTCAATATTGAATACTGAGGGCTCTGTTTGACATCATTAGCAATTTTAGAATGTAGATGTTGGGATATTGCATCCCAAAATTCTATTGCTACATTAACATTCATGTAAGAAGAGTATTCTATACTAATAGGCATGTTTGGAGTCGAAAGAAGCATGGGAATTTTGCATTGAGCATTCAACATATTGTAGCAATGGTTGATCATTATAAACCACAGAGTACAAGAGTTTCATCTTAGTAAGAATTTTAGCCTTTATACAATTCACCATAGTCTAAAGGCCAAACTTAATGAGTGCAACCAATCCTACTATTGAAGGATGATGCTTTACATTCCATTGCATTAGATTTCTCATGTTGCTTGATTGTTGAGAATTGAATCATTGAACACTTAATCCTAGTCCAAGTTCTAGCACTAATTCTATCAAGTTGGAATTCCTCAAAAGCTTTACACTTCATCACTTCAACAATTGGACCACCTTGAAGCTTACACCAATACAACGAATGACGACCAATCTTCCACTTATTATTGAATTTTTGTAAAAAAAATCCTAGGTATGTTTTGCAACATAGTCACCTCATTTGAATTATCCAGTGTCCCACAATCTAAATCAACCTCTTCTCCCATGTCATTTGAGTCTTTCTTTTTTATTATTGATTGGCTAGGAATTAGATTCACTAAAATAGTTCAAATTTAGTTGATGAGCATCCTAAAGAATGAAATGACATGGGACCTCTATATGAACTTGAGGCCATTGATCAACAAATTGAAGTCTTAAAACATAATAATTAACAAGTTGAACACTTTCCTATATTGATAGCAATTAAAATTTAGAAAGTTGAAGTATTGAAGTATAACAATTACCTAAGTTGAATCATTTTTTTGCATAGCAATTGGCAAATTGAAGTATTGAAACACAGCAATTAATAAGTTGAATGGTTTTCTGCATAGCAATAAATAAGTGAGTTGACACTTGAAACTTAAAAGGTTGCATACCCTAAAATCTAAAACATTTAAGTAATACCAAAACAAGAGTATCAATTCTCTTGATAGACAATTGTCAATAAATTAAGTAGACAACAAGGCAAAATTAAGACAACCAACCTCAAATAAAGGCAACCATCTCAATAAAGGTGGCCAACAGCTAAATACTAAATCCTAAACATATTCAAATGGGTGGATGAATGAACAATTTTTCAAAGGCATTTTTCATTGAGCCCTTCAAGTGACAAATTTATTTTTATTTAACATATCTTTTTGAAGGGATATTTTTGAAGAGGTATTTTTTGAAGAGTCCAATAGTTTGATGGGCATTGGAGATTTCAATTTGGAACACTAGGCTTAGTTACCTTACAATTTAGTGAATCTCTCAAGTAAGTGATTATGGCATCACCTTTATTCTAGATTCACCTTTCGAGAAACAATCTTCAAGTAATTTAGGGATAGTAACATGACCAAAGAGAGAGAATGGTGCTTGCATCTATGTTGCAATAGTAGCTTCAACTTCAACTATGGTTGAATTTTGAAGTGCATTCTATAACGTTTAGAAATGTGGAAGTAGGGGACAATTTCTTTGATATGAGGCACATGTATCATCATGGTATGCATTCACTTGACAATCAATGTATGTATTAGACAAGAAGGCAAAGTATAACTATGCATCCAATTCAGGAAGTACTCTAATTTAGTATTTTATTTTGAGGATTTTGAAATTGTAAAGTTTAAAGTTTCTTGTCAAATGTGTGGAACTTCTGATGCAATGCCTTGCTTATACAAAGTTGTTGTGATGTAAATATATATACCATATAAAATATATATTAATTTTATATTTTAGAAAGATTCTAGAATGTAGAGGACAAGTTTCAAGGTGATGCTTCCAATAGCTTCAAGGTAACGCTTGTTGCCATTGAAGTTGTTAAAAGGGCAAAAACCTTGAACACATTTTACCTATTTGAATTATTCTCTTCAGTTTTATAGAATTTGTGTTTGGATTTGAAGTTCGACTCTAGAATGTTGAACTGGTTTCTTATAGAGTTGCAAGATCCAAAGTCTCAACTACATGTTGAACTAAAGCTTTCTTTGTCACAATTGCTACCTCAACCATCTCAACCAGAGGTTTCTACATCATTATTAATCTATTTGCACGATGAGATTGAACCTTCTTGTCCGCTAAAGAAACTTTGAATAAAACAAACTGAGTGAAACAACATTGGCATGGTAACCTTCAAAAAGATGCTCGTGCTTTGGTGATCCTACTTCATGTTGAATGTGTTGAATCGGACATTCAAAAAGTGACATTTGAAGGGAGTATTGAAGGCTTGAACATTGACCAATATTATTGTATGGTTAGACTAATCAAGAAAAGCGTTGGCCATCAACATTGGTCAAAGGGCCAATGAATCCTTTAACAAAGGCCGAACGTACAGATTATGTCTCAAATACCGTTAGGCGCATCTTTAAGTTCTTGCAGATGGAATAGCGCTTTTCTTCAACTTCAATTTTTACTTCTTATTGGTTTTAGTTGAAGTTTTATTGCTAGTTATAGTTTTTGTTTTCTATTTGTATATTAAGAATTGAAAGTTAGAAAAATAGAAAATGTTTATCTTTTGATTTTGACTTTTGAGGTTTATTGGCCTTGAAAGTGAATAGGAACATACATTAGGATGTTTTCTTTGGGACAATGGGTATTCAGAGGCCCATGTGATGTATAAAAAGGCTGATTCTACCTACCTTAGGAGTCTAGAGGCTTGGTAGGCATCTTTTTCTTCTCCTAGAGTTAGATTTTGGAAGAACAAATCATTGTTGTTGTTTTGGGAGTTTTAGAAGTATAGGGTTAAAGAGACCGAAAGTTCAAACGGTCATATCTTTGTATATTTAAAAGATTTTGAAAGGAAAATTTCAAGACTCATACTTCTTTTCATTGATGTTTCAAAGAGACCTTTTTGTGCAATTTGAAGTTGAAAGTAAAAAGCTAGAAGCATTTGAATGGAAGGGATCTGTTGCCATCCAACAAAGAGGATTAGAGATTTGAGCACCACTGAAGTTTGTATTTTTCTTTTATATCTTTGAAAGTTTAAAGCATTAGAGAAAAAAAAATTATCTTTCCCAAAACTCATCTCTTGAAGGAATTGAAGCTATGTAGAGTAAATTATAGGTATTTTCAATAGAAAGGGGTCTGCTACCTTTATTGTTTGGAACCCATAACTTTGAGAAGCTATACATTTTGTTTGAAAAATGGATTGCAAATGAATTTCTTGGTACAAATAAAAGAACTTTTTGTCTTTTCAAAAAGCTATCATTCTTTTAATTTGAAAAAATTTGAAAAAATTATAGGTAGTGAAGCAAAAGAAGGTTTACTATCTTTTTATTTTGAGAAGAATGAAGTTAGAATGAAGTGAGTTTCGTATGTTTTTTTTTAGTTTTTTAGTTTTGAAGACACGGAGACTTAAAAGACAAGAAGATTGAAGATTTGTGTATTGTGGCTTGTGGATTGTTATTCTTAGCCGGATTTGGAGGCTTATTATCTTTCTATTGTTATTCCTAGCAGATTTGAGAGGCTCATTGTTTTCATTTTTGCTTTGTACACATTATTGTAGATTATGTGATATTCAATAATAGCTCCATTTTGCATTTGTAGTAACAAAGTGGAATTAATTATCCACATAGTCATATTTTTTTTTTTTAATTTTATTGATGAGATACAATCACTGGTCATTGTGGATTTAAAGTTTAAGAGCCAATCTTTCGAATGGTTCAGCTTGTAAATTAGTCGTCTCATTGAACTTGTTCAAATTTGCGGAATTTTATTACCTATCTAATCATTATATCCATTTAAAATCAATACTATATAGGTCAATAGTAAGTAGTTTAAAGATTGAAGAATGAAGACTTGAAAATTTGATTGACCTTTCTAGCATACTATTCTCAATCGCAATTAGATACCTGATGTATTCCTAAAGCATACTCCTCTTAATTCAACAACATAAACCAATGGATGAATGATTTGAATCCAATTTTAGATTTGTGGTAAGCAAGGATGCAATAGAAGAAGAGTCAACACTAGAAGCTTGAAAAATTGTTAAAGAAGATATTTGTACACTAGGAGGAGCTTGGATTTTTTTGGATTTTTATGTGTCTAAGTTGACAAATTTTCTAAACATTTAATGTAACAAGTTGTGTTTTTAAGTCAACAATTATGTCCACTATAACATGAAGATGTTATAGTGGACATAATTGTTGACTTAAAAACACGGCTTTTTGCATTAGATGTCTAGAAAAATTTGTCAACTTAGATACATGTTTCTTCTAGTGATAAAGGAGATTTATGTTTTCAAGTTGTTGAAATTGTTGTAAAGATTTTCATTGATCTAAGAATTTTGTTGAACCATTGGTTTTGTTGGAACAAGTTATGCTCAAAAAATATTTTGCAAAATTGATTTGGAACACTTTCCACTTCTAATTTGAAGAACTACTATTATAGTTGAATTTTGGAAGAACAACTTTTGTTTCATAGCTTGCATTCTATAGAAGTGATATACTCTTTCACATTCCAATACAAAAAATACTATAGTAATTCAATTTTTTAGGTATAAAATTTGTTTTGAAATACTCATTCTATAGAATTGATGTAGAACTTCCATCAATTCTAATAATAAGAATTACTATTAAAGTTCAAATTTATATGAATAAGTTTAGCTTAGAAATGTTCATTATATAGAATTGATGTAGAATACTCTTTCTAGTAAATTGCAATTACACACTTAGCAAAAAGCATTGGTAATTTGTTGCTTTACACAATCGGATACATTGGTAAGTCTTCAATACAAATTTGTTTTGATTTCTAGGGCTCCTTTCTAAGATAAAGCATGATTTTAAACATCAAGTTTTAAAATAATTGTTTTGTAGTGGAATTGTTGATATTCTCTCAAAAAACTTGCAAAATATAGGATTTTAGAAATGAGTATAAAGGTTAGTATGAGTTGAAAGTTATGCATAAGCAATCACTAAGGTAGAAGGAATTCTAACTAAAAAACAAGTTGATGAAGAGGGAAAGCAAAGCCTAGTGAGGAACACCTAATCTTCACCAGGGTTGATGAATGTCAACGTCCGCCCCAAAATAGCGTCCGTTTTTCGGACGTCCGGACGCACGGACGCTAGCGGACGCAGCGTCCCAACCGCCGTCGGAAAGCGGACGGGCGGGGCGGACGGCCCGAGGCGGACGCCCAGATCATGCGAACCAGATCAGTCCGTGCGTCGATCAGACGGCCGTAATCGGGCGGACGGACGGACGGGGCGGACAGGGGACAGGCGGACGCAGCGTCCACCAGGACGCGAATCAGCGTCCGCGTCCGGACGTCGTGTCAACCCTGATCTTTACATCGCATGTCAAAACACCTTGAAACAAAGCCCTGTCACTCTTTTGTGCATGAAGTTGTCTTTTAATGTTAAAAACAAAACCTTTCATACTACAATAAAATCTTTGCTCTCCTTTATACATAAAAGATATTGAATTGAAAAATTATTTTTACTTTTATTTTGATTATGGCAATGACACATGGCACATTAGTCTATACCTTAAATTAGATTTTTTGTTTTGTTTTATTTAATCGATACACTAAGATTTAAAAAAAATATAAGTCCCTCTATAGTGTTTTTGGTATTGTTGAAAATCTTTCTAAAATGAAGGGGGGAATAAACTTTCTTTCATGGCATTTGAACCTATGGTATAAAAATTGTTGAATTTTAAAGTTTTTAAGAATTCAAAATTGAATTAAATTCTCTTTTATTTTTTTAAAACCATCAATTTCACTATCTCTTTAGAAATTATGCAAAAATATGATACATACACACAAATATATATAAAATTTAAATGAACTTTAATTATCATCATATAGTAAAGAAAATGACATCATTTGAAATGACTTCATGATAATACCTTCTCATTACTATAACAAACAAATTATAAAGAGAAAATACACTCGAAGAACTTCATTATTTTGATATTGTTTTTATTCATTTTTCACTTTAAATTATATTAAACTGAAAGATTTTTTTGAATTTCAAGATGAAGAATCTCAACTAAAATATGAATTTGAGGTTTTTTTTTATCGCAATTGTTGGATCAACCTCTATTACTGTTAGGTCTTTCATTGCTATATATGTGGTCACAAAATGAAGCTCAACCATCTTGACCACCAAAATAACCTCGCATTGAACAACAATGACACGGGATTATTCAATGTAATATTCGAGCATTGATGATCTTGTTGTAGGTTGAATGCATTGGATCCACCAATTGTAAAGTGATATTTAAAAGATATTTTGAAGGTTTAAACAGTAAACAATACTATTGCATATTCAAGTCTATTGAAGGAAGTGATGGTCACCAATGATGATTAGAGAAGCCAATCAATCTTTTGTTTAAAGCAAATCATGCAAATAATGTCATTGCTATCATTCAATGCATCCTTAAGTTCTTGCAAATAGAGTGATATTCCAAATGAAACTATGTTTTTTTTTATCTCTATTAGACATATGTTAATTCTTTATTCTATACAAATTGAAGTGTTTCATAATTTAATTTCATATATATGAAGTTGTAAACAAGAAATATACAAAGAATTTGCCTTCTAGTAACTTTGGAGTGATTTATCTTCAAACTAAGAGTATGAAATTAGTCTTATAATCACAAATGATGACCGATAGTTGTTAAAGGATCCACTTGGTCAAAATATGAACTAAAGTTTAATTAACTTGTGCAATTATGGTAGAAGACAAGGTAGAGGAAAAAGGTAATACTATTCATTATCTATCTTGTTGTTGTTTGTAAGGCTTGAATGTTTGAGGAGCCATAATATATTCTATTTGAAGAGTTTTGAAATGAAAGTTGGAGGAGCTATGTATTATTGTATTTTGTTTCTAAATTGATCTTACTTGCTTGATTTGAAGTTGTTATTCAGAAATTGTTCTAGTTTGAGTGAAAAGAGGTCTACTGCCTTTTATGTAAAAAAAAACACTTTGACCAATCATAAAAGACAAATAGGTCTTTTGTTTGCAATGAAATTTTGAAAGAAGTTAAAAAATTGTGTTAGTTTTTTATGAAGCTATCAATCATTCTATTTGAAATTTGTATTAACTTTTCAAAAAGATATCATTCATTTCATTTGGACTTTAAATGAAACAACAACATCAAATCAAAGTTCAATAAATGAATTTGGAATTTGGAGTTTGAATTTGTGGCTATCATTTCCTTTTTAACTTTGTTGTTGCAAGCAACATGGGTCAAATCATTACTTAGCCTCATTTTGTGTTGTCATAATGAAGTGAAATTGATGGCCCACATGGTTAAAACTTACTATGTTTTTACGGTGAGGCTAATTTGATGATTAGCAGACTACAAGTTTAAAAGTTATTTTTACCAACAGTATCTCTTAGTATGCTGTCAATTCTATTTGTTCCATATTTTGTGAATTTTTATCCATACCTTGATCTATAAACCAACCTAGAGCCCAAATAGAATAGGTCAACATGGAGCAATTCTACAATAATGTAGAAGATTCAACTAACAAAGTTCAAGATTCTATACAACTATGTCTACTTGTGTTATTAAGCCATTCTTGGTTGCTACCAAGATCCCCATAATTCTTGAGGCATCTTTTTTTTCTATTAGTGCATGTTATGTTTTCATGTCCATTGCTCTTGTTCTTTTGCTATTGCTAGAATTGGAAAATATTGAAAGCCACCCTAATCCTAGAAATTCATTGTGGTATATATTGTTTGATCAATCATGTTCTTTGTCATCAACATAGAAAGTTCATTTGAATGTTTAGATAGAGAAATTTTCTACTCCATGTGCAATTGTTCTTTTATTTCAAATTTGGTGAGAAATCCATTTATTATTGGCTTTACAAACATGTTCTAGCTCCTACTTTAAAACAAATTTGAATTCAATTATTTCTACAAGTTTGAATTGTTATAGGCTATAAATTGTCAAGCATTTCATCAATTAACCAATTGTAACCTATTTTTATCTAAAATGGTTTCTAGATTTTTTACAAATTGAATGAAGAGAATATAACTAAATGGGACCAATTGATGAGTTCAATAATGGCATTGCCTTACCCTATTCTATAGAATATGAAATGTCCTATAGGCTTGTGAGGTGAGAGCATGGCAATGTGTGTCTTGATTTGAATTCCAATGTGCAAATACTTAGGTATGCTTTTATGATTTTCTTAATAGGTTTCCGTGAATGGCCTATGATCTTGTCAATAAATGGTATTGATATTTTTCCAATAAATATGAAATGATATTGATAAACTCAATAGTTGTTTAGTCTAATTTTGAGCATTGAAACACTTCTTATATTTCATATAGTATATATAAAGAACTATGATGCAATATAAAGAAATGGTAATGATTTTTGGCCAATGACTATACCATGTATACGAAAAAAGATCTTTGACTACCCTTCTATTAAATTTGTACATAGATTTACACTATCACTTCAAAAGAGGGAGTAACTACCTTTTCCATTTTTCACATTGCATGTCCAAATGCCATGAAACCAAGCCCTTGTATTCCTTTGTGCATAAAAGATATTGAATTTCAAAGTTTTTACAGATTAAAAAATTAATAAATCCTTTTTACTTCTATTTTGGTTCTGGCAACTATTTAGGATACATTACTACAATTTTATATTAACCGAGCATTGAAAAAATATTCTTAGTTTTTGACAAACTAAATAATTATTTGTAGAAAATAGTGATCCAAATTGTAAGGTACAGGTCAATTCTATGTTGTCACTATAGAATTTTCATACCATTAGTTGCAATAGACCAATACAATTCTAAATTGCAAAATTTCCAATTTTATAGTGAAGGAAAATTGCCTTTTCACTTGGTTGTTGTTTTACTTAATTGCTAATTTAGTTTCTTGAGTGTTTTTGTATAACATGAATCTTTTTGTATGTCTTATTATATTGCTTAATATTTTAGATTTTCCATAGTTTTTTGATATATAGTTTTTCTTCAAATTAAACAATGTGGATTGTATATTGTACTTAGTAGTTAGTTCAGATCAAAATATTTTCAAAAATAATTATGGAAATTTGGGGATTTTTTTTTCAAAAATAAATTCTTTTGTAAGAAAAGAATAAAAAAGATTCTATTTTAAAGTATTTTACAAATCATATTTCCCAACTTTAATTACTTATTCAATAAGATATACCAACCCTAACAATTAGTTATAGTATACTTGATTACTATTATTTGGATAGTTTATGTTAGTTTGGATTCTAACTAATAGCTATATACCAGCAGATGAAGTTTGAAGATATAATATTTTAATAAACTAATATTCATTGGTATGGTTTGTTGATATGATACATTGATTTTAAAATTTTGTATGTTCAAACCCATAAATAAATTATTTTGTGTGCATCAAACTCATTAGAATTATCCTAAAAGTCTTAAAATGTCATCCTCTATTTGGTCCCTAGTCTTAATTTAATTTGGATTCAATTTGTTTTTCTTTTGGAATGAAAATAGCGCATGACTACATGAAGTCTAATCACATTGGGTCGTCTTTTTCTTATATCGAGGTGTAGATCCTACCCTTGCAAAAGTAGGATACCAAAAGCTTTTCCTATATTACTTCAGGTGGAAACCTCAATTTAGGAAGGAAAAAACTCCATATGATGAGATTGTATAGAATCATGCCTTATTGTCTTTTCAAAAAAATGTAATTTGAATAAACATTTGAATGCAATCTATAATTAGAAATAAACTAAAGACTAAATAGAAGATGACATTTCATAACTTTTAGGATCTCTATTGTGTGCATCTTTACTATGCTCAAGTTCTTGATGTTTTTTTAAGTGTACATTGGATCTTGTATTAACTCCTAGAAGATCAAATGATTCTTTAACTTACACAACAAAAATCTCAAGTAGTTGTGCATGAATTCAAATGTTCATTAGATATTCATTAGATTTTCATGAATTTTTTACAAAAAGTGTGAATATGTATCCCCTTTTGGGGATTTTTGTCTCCAATGAAGTGCCCAAATCAAAAGTTATGTTGCCCTAAATTTTTTAGGCAATATAGGTAGCTTCATGTAGTCTTATCCTATACTCCTCTTTTACTTTTGAAATTTGGTAGTTATGTAACTAATATAATATAGGATGCAAATGTTAAAAAAATACCATATATAGTGCAAAAATATCATTCTATAAGGGACTACAATTTGATAACTTTCTCGAGTACAATTGGAATTTTTTTTTCAAACTTCAAACTTTAAAATCTTTCAATATATATAGTCAAATTTCTTGAAAATTTTTCTACTCATTTCCATAGTAGTCTAATACAAATTTTGACACTTTAATTTTTTTTTTTAAATTCTCACAACCCTAAAAAGTAGCAATTAGTTTGACAATTTCTACCCCAAATGTACTTTCGTCTATTAGAGGTTAAGAATAATGCTAAGTATTCATTTTTCCATTGTAATCTCGATCTGCTTTTTAATACCATTTTTACATGAATCTCTCTTTAATGTATACTGTACCTGGTGGTCATAGTTGGCAAAAAATATTTTCAACAATAGATGCCAAAAATTTTGGAACATTATGTTTTCAATCTTTGGCTATAATATTTAGCTAGATTTCTCATGCTTGATTTCATAGCAAATTCAAAAAAATATATTGTTGTTTTATCTTTGACAAAGAGAAATTACTTCATTGTAGCTAGCTACAACTTCAAATATATTGTTGTTTTATCTTTGACAAAGAGAAATTACTTCATTGTAGCTAGCTACAACTTCAAATATATTGTTGTTTTATCTTTGACAAAGAGAAATTACTTCATTGTAGCTAGCTACAGCTTCAAAAAAAAATGCTATGGATCCACTCAGGTTGTCATTCTAAAAATTTGGATATTCCCTCATATCTATAAATACATCTAGTATATTTTGAGAACGAGAATCAGTCATACATCACCTTAATACTAAACTCTAAGTTCTATATTCTATTTAAGAATATTGATCATTAGAGAAGATTTGAGGCCAAAAGAAGACTGTGAGTTCCCTAGCCCTAAGAACTTCATGAACACAACCAGTAGTGCAGTCTGACGTGGACAAAGGAATACCACGTCATTTCCTATTTGTCTTTCAATGATTGGGAAATGACTACCTTAATCATAGGGCCATGTCTTTTAACTTTTTTTGCATTTTAAAAAATTACATTTTTTTTAATAACCGGCCATATTCTTCGTTGTGGAGGAATAGTGATGGGAGCAAAAACAAAACGAGCAATTATTGCCCCCAAATCTTCTCTAATGGTTAGGTTTCATTTCATCCTAGAGAAAGTCAAAGATATATTCCTTCAACTTGAATGCATTGCGATGACAACAACAAAGTGGATTGATTCTCTCACCAAATTCTTACCTATAGTCAAGTATCAAGCTTGTTTACAAGACCTTGGCAAACCAACTTTTTGAAAAATCAAAGCAAGTAGAAAGTTAGAACTACTTCAAACTCTTGAAAATTAAATTTGACATAGTTTCAATATTTCTTAATTATGTGAAGGGGGAGTGTTATGATAAATTAATCTAATCACCTTAACCCTAGAAAGACATGGTCCCATGATCAAAGTAGTCACCAAAGGTATTGATCAAGGCCCCTATAATCAAGAGTAGAATTCAATTAGTAGAGAATTTACTAGTAACTCTTTTTTGATAGATTGAAGGTTTAACAACTATAGATTATTTGTTTTTCCTAGTTGTTTACTATTGGGAACCTTCATATAGTATTGTTAACCAATGTTTGAGGGCCTTTTTGCTTCCACAAAAAATGGGAGCCCTAGCATGACAACTTTCCAGCCAACCAATGACTCTCTAGCAACTTTCTACCCATTGAATGATATTAGTGTACATTGCAACTTCCTAACCAACCAATGATTCTTCACAAATTATAAATAAGTTCACTCCCTCTTCCAAGGGAGAGTGGTTTAGGATAGTTAACAATGTTATATTTTGACTTGGATGGGCTGATGACTATGGAAATCTTTGCTTTTGGTACCATATAAATCATTGGTTTAAATAAATCCAAAAGCAATTTTTGGAAGCCAAACTACTTTACAAGACCTCCCCTTTTTACACAAAATTTTGAAGATGAATAGTTGCACTACTGTTCTACATAGAAGGATTCTTTGTCATCCATCAATTGAAAAATTGTTGCGATGTCCTCTCAAGGTCAATTTGAAAAGTACAGAGCCTATGACCATGTAGTAAAACTTCAAATTCCTTCAAAATTCCTTCACATTGTAGGATCTTGTAATTCTATTGAAAGCCCCCCATAATCAAGGTACTTGACACCGTCAATTCCAATCTTTCGCCAGTTATTTCCTTCATGAAATTGACGAAATTTTACTGAATAATAATTATTCCTAAATGATGGGGTTTCAGCAGAGGTCAAGAGCTGAATATTGCTGCGTCACAAGCTTCCGGGTCTAACTTCCATGACGGTGGTGATATGATGCTCGTCCTCCTTTCATCCATTCATTTGGCCCACCACTTATAAAGTCAATTAAAACAAAAGAAAACAATTTTAAAACCCCCACTGATTCGAAATCTGATGCAAAGAAACCAGCAGTGATGATTGAATTTTCAATTCTTAATTTAGTAAGCCTTGTAAGAGAAAGTTGATGAAAAAATAAATCCATTGAAAAATTTGAAAAAAAACAGTGATTGGTTTTTCAGATCCAAATACCGGTGATACATGTTAGAGAATTACTGAATGTACCCGGGCAACAACTTTGACTGACACTATTTTCTAAAAATTAATGTCGAACATTTTTGAAATATTATTGCTTCAAATGAAAACAATTGTAAGTCAAAAAAAACATCTAGATGCGTGGAAGTCCACCCTTATTAATCCAAAGTGAGCGAGATTATCTGGGTGAGATTATTCAGGTAAGAGAGAGAGAGAGAGATTGGCAATAGCCTTCCTGATAACGAATTCACTTGGACCATTGGTGGGCGAAGCCTAAGCCTGGGCCTCGGCAACGGCTCCTTTTCCCTTCCCCTGGTGTCGGTCTTTTCCGCTGTCCCTTCGCTAGTGTCAAAGCTCACTTCCTTTCTCTTCCTTTCTTCCTTCCTCGCTCGCTCAGATTCCCTTTAGTTCCCTTCCTTCCATGAGTGAGCATCTCATCCCCTTGCATCACAAGGCGCAGATTGCATGACGGGGTCGGTGGAGACGCCACTCTGACTCAATGGAAAATGGGGAAAAAAGTACCTTCAAACTCGATCAGCGAAGCTTAGATACCGTCCACGACGACAAGCACTTTCACTCTGCATGCAAGCAAGCTCCGTCATGGTGCTGAGAACAATTCTCTAGCGTGGATCACGTTTCTGTCCCCGTTTCTGAAACCAAAGACGAGCTCTATAATAGTCCTCAAGTCTCTCTTATTCTTCAAGTCGGGACGTACTGCTCGCTCGCTGGTACTGCTTTAAGTTGGGGTGAACGTACTCAGCTGCTGCGGGTTCAATTCGTTTACTTCGTTAAGGTGTCACTGATTTGGAGGTTTGGAAGTCGAGTCTTCGGAGGCGATTAAACATGAAGCAAGAGGTGAAGCATGATCAATTGGGAGGGGCCGGAGGGAAGAAGGCGGAGGCGGAGTTCAGCGACGCTTTGACATTGGATTCTTCCAAACGGTTCAAGCGAGTCTGTGTGTTCTGTGGAAGCAGCAGTGGCAACAAGGATATCTTTGGAACTGTGGCTCTCAGCCTTGGTCGCCAGTTGGTAATAATATTCATTTGAATCTTTGTTAGTTTGAGTCAAGTGTTAATTGCACTTCATTGAATTGAAATGATGTCTGTCTGTCTGTCTTGGAACACAGCTGTTATGTTTTCAATAAGTTCGGGTAGTACTCTCTATAGTATCGATCTATCTCTGGAGGGTAATATAATGCGAAAGGAGGCGTACGTTAGATTGATCATAATTTCGGCTAAGCTGTCTGTGTCTGGAAGCTGTGGTTTCTTTCTTTAAGTTTCTGTCGATATATTCATCTGCAGTTTAATTAGAGATGGACCCTGGTTGAGCATACATCAAGTTTGTTGGGTAATTGAGTATAGAATTCGTTTTCTTGTGGCAATTACTACGGAGTACGTGAGTCTGGGTGCTGCCAACCTTGTTGATCATTCTGAAGTTTTGATAAATTATCATGAGACAGTACGTTTGGTTCCCAGGTTGTGTGATTCAGTTGAGCGGTTTGTACAGGTGGGTAGGAAAGTGGATTTGGTGTACGGGGGAGGGAGCATTGGTCTCATGGGTCAAGTGGCGCAAACTGTGCATGCTGGAGGGGGTCACGTAATAGGGTACTGAGTTCTCCCATCTTCAACACAGGAGTATAATTCTACCAGGCTAGACAATAAATTTATGCAAATTATATTCCGGGTGCATGCATGCCATTCTTTGCATGAGTGTTATGTATCGTTCTCAAGGAATTCCATCTATTGAGTATTGAGCAATTACACAAGGTTAATGAGATCTGACTGCTAGGATTGTGCATAAATGGCTGGCAGGGTTATTCCGAAAGCGTTAATGGGCAAGGAGGTATGGAACTTCCGTGCTGAGATTGTTTAGTTGTTCAGTTTCTGTAAATTCCTCTAATTTCTACAAGCTTCTGTTGGTAATCGGAGTCACTTCGTAATACGGTGGTCAATTGCATAATGAGCACCTGCCAGGCTCTTTGCCTTTTTTCCAAATTTCCGGATCCCTCCGTCGAGCTGGCTATCCATTTTCCATTCTTGGTGAGGACGCTGATCATGAAACTGTCCTTGAATGTTTTTTCTTCTCCAGATTTGCGGCCAGACAGTTGGGGAGTTGATTACAGTGCTGGACATGCATCAACGAAAGGCCGAAATGGCTCGACTAGCAGATGCGTTTATAGCCCTCCCAGGTAATAAAATCCGACTCAAATTAATTGAATCGTGCCATACACACAGCACTCATTTGAAACACAAGGAACCTCCGCTATAATTAGGATGTATATCACGTGTGAATCATATATGCAGTATCGGCATATCCTGGTAAATAATATGTGATTGTTGGGTCTCGATCCACGCCACTTCCAACGAGTTCCTCTTAGAACCATCAGATATTCTCCTCCTGCAGGTGGCTATGGCACATTGGAGGAGCTCCTGGAGGTTATTACCTGGTCCCAACTTGGGATACATGAAAAGCCGGTGGGTACTCTCTCAACTCGCCAGTTTCAAGTTGATCGATGTTGCAATAATCAAAATATTTATCAACATTTTGTCGAATGTTCAAATACAAATTAACCCTTAGTAAGACAGTCATCTTCTCAAGTGACATAACTCTTGAATTGCACATTATTTTCCTGCTTACCCTTGAATACTTCATGTTGTATCCATCTAAATTGGACAACTTCGATGATAGTGTCAAGTTGTGAACACGTGAGATACTCAGCTGATCTGATGGTGGCTGGTGTTATATTTTGAATGACTCATGCAGGTGGGTCTTCTCAATGTAGATGGCTACTACAACTCGCTCTTGGCCCTTTTCGACAAGGCGCTGGAGGAGGGTTTCCTTGGATTTTCTGCTCGGAACATTGTGGTATCAGCCCCCACTGCCTGTGAGCTTCTTGACAAAATGGAGGTTTGTATTCTAATGATTGATTTTCCAAAACTTTTTTGTGCCGATCGCTGCATTCCACCCCAGTTTAATCAATCAGAACTTGTGTTGTATCAATATCAGCAATTGTAACTGTAAATGGTTTAAAGTGGAAATTTTCTAATGGATGGATCCCTTGATCGAGCAGGCGTATACCCCGATTCATGACTGGACCCTTCCCAAGCTCTGCTGGGGAGATGCCAAGAGCTTGGTTTACTCTCCTACAGTTCCAAGTGCCACACAGCTGAACAAGGATAGAGTCAATTGCCTTTCCTAGGGATGAACAACTATTTTTTACTATCACTGCTTGTACAAAAGTCTCCAGTCTCACGTGATGTCACGATGGTATTTTGTACCTCATGAACTCACATCAAAGGTGTAAAACTAGCTACAGGATTTCAAACAGGTGTATTAAGTTAGTTGTTGAGAACATCGCCTTGCTCAATACTCTTTTCATAGGCTATGTTTAGAGGTGATCAGAGTAAATATTTTCACAGCAACAAACTTAGGTGTTTCCACGGTTTTGTTTCTTGGAAAGAAACAAACTGACAGTGATCAACATCAGCACCAGCTGTTGAATTTTGTACAAATGACTGAATTTCAGTAGCAAATTTTCATGTGAATGAAGGATATTGAAAAGTGATGGCTCAATGTCGAGACTGGGGCATCTCAATGTCCAAGAGGCATATCCTCAGGCAAGGCACGAGTTGCCTTCTTACAGTGAGGTTATAAAAATTGGAGATGATCTGTGAGTCTGATGGTCATGGTCATACTGATTGTCACTTGCGGTCTGATTTTGCAACTTCAAAATCAAATTGCCAGTGGTTGTGATTGTGTACTTAAGACAATCATCTTTAAGAACTTGAACTGAGATGTGGCCATGTGGGGATCATCTTGTGTCACTTCTATCTATCACTTCAGTTACTCTCCATACAAAGCTGTGAAACTGGACCAGTACCCCCACTCAGGCAGTAAACAAATCTAAGAAATAGTACTGTACAATTCCAATTTGAATTTGATTAGTGACTAGATCATGGCCTTTTTTTCAAGGACTAAGTATCTTAGGTGATCCATAAATGAAAACTTCCAGAATTCATTGTAATTAGTTCCTAACTTGGTGAATAATCCATAAACGTTGTGGACATTTTGTGTCCAATGAATGGTAGAAAATCTTTCTTTGTAGGACAGAAGTGCAATTATTCATCCTTGGAATTTTATTGTGAAAAGGGAGGTCTTTTACAGTAGTTTGACTTCCAATGAGTGCTTTTGCGTTTGCTTAACCCCATGATTCCTACCATATTCAAAAGAATGATTTCCATGGTTAGTCAATCTTTAATCCGTCTTTAAAGGGTTAATTAAAGAACCATGCATAGTTTCAATGCAATTATACATTGGTAGTCCAATGTCCATATTGTAAGGTAGAAATACCATGTACGGATAATTTCACTACAAGAAAATGGGTAGAAACGCAACTGTGGAAGAATGACTAGATGTTTAGAACGATTACAAAATGACTATTGCTCCCTAATTGCACTAACGCCAAAGGATCTCAATTGTCACAGTTGACTAGTAGTCACGTTCACAACTAGGGGATGATGGTGAGATAGTAGGGATGCTTCATCCGTGATTTTACATCCGAGACGTCGATGTCCTCTTGACGTAGACCCGGCTTTTGCATTATGGACAATAAAATCCTTTTCTAGTGAATTCTACAACTTCTTTATGACTACTATTGACTTACATATGACTAGTAAATGACTAGTAGTCGGAACAAATGGCAAGTCAGGAAAGTAATTCTTTTTGGACAGTTAAAGAAAAAGAAATTTGACATAGTCTAAGTTGTTACAGTTTCATAACCTTCCAAACAACTGTAGAAAGACTATTGTATTACTTAGACATGACTTATTCGTGATTTGACTGTAATGTGCCACCTAGAACAAACTCAGATAATTTTTAGGGTGCTTTGAGGCATCACCTTCTCTAATTTTTCTTGTAGCTTTTTCAAGGTGGATTGTACAATAGAAGTGCATTAAAAAAGGATCAGCTAAATATGACCTACCTAAATAGTTCTTTGCAAGAAGTATTCGCAAATTTGACTAAATTATTTGGCATTTTGGCTTTATAGGGATTCATCATATACAATGTACAAAGTGTGGGATTTTGCCTTCTTCTAACATTTGAAAAGGGTGATGCTCTGGAAGTCTCCACCTCTTTTGCATCTAAAATAGTGTTCCATCCTCGGTCTTGAATTTCTGATTTTTTTAAGCTCTTCTGAATATGTCAACAATTGCTTCCAACCATTTTGAGATTCTTGTCAATCACATTACAAAAAAGCACTGCACATGACTGAATTTGCAATGTAAAGGGCTTCAAAATAGCTGACACCCTCCAATAGTCCAATCACACTTTGCATGCACTTCTGTTCATATGAGCAACATTCACTGTGGTCAAAAGTATCAGCTTGATTCCATGTTCACTAAACCCCACATGGAATTGACTCCATTGGTTCTACAAATAGAGAAAGTTGACTATTGAACGACATTGATGCCACTAAAGAATGACTAACATGTATTGTATACAATTACAAATAAGTCATTTTTTGGTGATGGCAAAGTTGACTTATTCTATTGACCACTAAACACAATGAGTGTCATAGCTTTGTTTCCAAACATCTTTATAGCAATCTGTTCCAATACTAAACGCATGAGCAAATTATAATTATCTCTATAACAATACTAAATTCTACAAATTGACAAAAAAAATTAGGCGTATTGTTCTAGCACCTACAAATTGTCTTTAGTTGACAATTTGATGGCCCAACTAGATGAGCAACCTCAATTTGAATTGGCCACCTTTAGAGAGGAATTAGCCTTGCACTCTCCACTATTGTAGCAATGAAAGCATTCATGCTCTCCATGACTTCGTACTTGACTTTAGCTCCTTTGCATTGTCTTGTTGCAAATGCCGACATTATATAATATATATGTATATTAATATTATTTAGATGGGTTTCAATATTTATAACATAATAAAGAAAATGACATCAGTTGAAGTGGCTTCAAGATGACACCTTTTCTTTGCCGTTACAGACAACTATAAAGAAAGAGATTTCCTAGATAGCCTTATTATTTTAATATTATTATTTTTAATTTTCATTTAAATTATACTATGTCAAACTGCAAGGGTTTTTTAAGTTTCAAGATAAAGAATCTCAACCAAATTGGGAGTTTGAATTTTCTTTATTATAAGTGTCGGATCAATCTCAACAACCACTGAGTCTTGCATTGTCGTTTAGGTGTTCATAAGATGAAGTTGGATCATCTTGATCACGAAACAACCTCATATAGAAAAATGATGGCACAAAAATCTTCAACTTGATGCTCGGATATTAGTGACCTTGTTGCAGGCTGAATGTGTTGAATCCGGTAACTACAAAGTTACATTTAAAGAGTATTTTGAAGGTTTAAACAACGATCAATATTATTGCATAATTAGGCTTATTGAAGGGAGTTGTGATCACCAACAATGGTTAGAGGGGCCAATCAACCCTTTAATTAAGGCAGAATGTGTCGATTATGTTGTTGTTATCGCCAAACATATCCTCAAATTCTTAAAGATAGAGTGATATTTCGATTGAAACTCTAATTTTTTTGTTTTTATTAGTCATATGTTAGTTTTTAGTTCTTCATTCTGTACTTAAAGTATTTTTCTAAAATAATTTTTGTATTTATGAAGTAGTACAAGGAAAATATTCAAATAGTTTGTCTTCTTATAACTTTGGGATGATTTTTCTTCTACCTATAAGTATGAAATTAGTTTTATGGTCAATATTCATGACCAATGGAGATTAGAAGGGCCACATGGTTAAGGTGTGGGCTGAAATCCACTTAGCCTGTACGGTTTAAGTACAAGATAAGGTGAAGGAAAAAGGGCTCACTACACATCATTCCTTTTGTTGTTGTTGATAAGGCCTGAAAGTTTGAAAGGTCATAGTGTGTTTTATATTGAAAATTTGGAAATGAAATTTAAAGGGATTATTTATCTTGGTGTAAAGTTTTCAAATTGATCTCACTTATTTGATTTGAAGTTGTGAATCAAAAGTTGTGTTAGTTTGAATGGAAGGAGGTTTGTTGTCTTTTATATAAAAGAGTAGAGACTTCGACCGGCTATAAAAGAAAGACAAATCTTTTGATTGCAATAAAATTTTGAGAAAGTGTGTAAGATTATGTTTACTTTTCATGAAAATACCATTTATTGTATTTGAAGATTTTATAAATGAGTTATAAGCGATGAAACAAAGAAGGGTTTGTTGTCCTTCCTTTCTCAAGACCAAAACTTTAGAAGGTCATAGAAATTGGACAGAGTCTTAGAATGAATTGAAATTTGTAGGAGAAGTAGAAAATTGTATTGATTTTCTAAAAAACCATCAGTTATTTCATTTGGACTTTGGACAAAACAGCAACACTAATTCAAAGTTCAACAATAAAGTAGAAATTTGGAGTTTGGAGTTTGGAGTTTGGAATTGAAGACTTTAAAGATTTTAAAGACATCAGGATTAAAGATTCATATGTTATGGCTTGTAGCTTGTTATTCCTAATTTGATTTGAAGGCGCGTTATCTTTTTTATTGTTATTCCTAGATAGTTTTTGAAGCTTGTTGTTTTCATTTTTGTTTTGTGAATATTGTTGTGGGTTATAAGGATATCCAATAATAGCCCTATTTTGTATTTGTAGTAACAAAGTAGGATTGATCACCCACATAGTCAAATTTCTATGTCATTTCCACTAATAAAACATGATTACTGATCATCATGGATTTGAGGTTTAAGAGCCAATTTTTGAATGGTTAGTTCATGATTTGGCTGTCCCGTTTTACCCGTCCAAAGCTAGGGATCTTATCACAAATCTTAACCCTTATACCCATTTAGAGCCAATACAAAATTTGTCAATAAATAACAATTTAATGGTGGTTTAGAATATTCAACATTCAAAATCAAAGATTCAATACAACTACAACTTTTAATTTTTGAACCATACTAATTTAATTGGTGAATTTGTTGTGATGAACTCACTCATATTCCTCTTCTTTATTATTTTGTTGGTTGTTAGTAGGATAAATTTGTGAATGACAAGTTCACTTGTTTTTATCATTTTATAACTTCTGTCATTCCCTTGCCATTTTCTGGTTGCAACCAAAATCTCCATGATTTCCAAAGGCAAATGCTCTCTACACAATAGTATAATACAACTTTCTATCATGGTTTGTCGACAGCATCGGAGAAAAAAACTTGTATGACTTGACTTGGAAATATGAATGGCTCCGCCATACAAGGCATTTTAAAGTAGAAATTCACCATGAGGAATCCAAATTCATTTCTTGTGTATATAAAATTATGACGATTTTCTAGGGGCTTCATCTATTCATAAAATCATAGTACATGAGAATGACCTATGTATATATAGCTCCATAATTGAACAAGTGATAGCTATGGCTTTTATTTGACTGGACCTAGTGAAATGGAAGTTTTGTTATAGTATTGCACTAAAATAATGACTCAAAAATGACTACATCACGTCTTCTACGCTACTAGATTCAAAAAATATGTTAAGAAAATGGAAAAAAAACACTTTTTCAATCTTTTTCTCAAATTTGTCTACAACTTTTGATTTGAGACTCAAATTCTAAAATGAATTTTTGGAGGTAAAAATAAGATTGATTTTCCAATTTTTTTTAATTCAAAATTTAATGAAAAAAATTTATTTACTATGCCTAAATAAAGTCTAAAATATTACTTATTCAATTCCTACATTTTTCATATTCTAGATAGTTTGTCTTGCCAACTACCCTCCCACTTGTATAAAAGGCTTGTTATTTCTATTCCTTATACTCATATTAAGTGGCTTTAGAAGCCTTGTAATATTTTGTAAAAAATGGTGTATATATGGTGTATTGTATATGATGTATGTTGTAAATTGTATATGGTGTAATGTATATAATGCATTTTTTATAATGTATAATGTATTGTGTATGATGTATTGTTATAACTTGAAAATGAAAAGATACATGATTGTTGGCGTAGATGTCCACGTCGAATTTTTCATAGGTTTATTATAACTTCAAAATGACAAGAGAATGACTAAAGAGTGACTGTTGACATAGATGTCCACGTTGGATTTTGAATGAGTTTGTCCTAACTACAAAATGACTATTGAATGACTAGTGATGTAGATATCCACGTTACGACAAAGAAAAAAATTGCTTGCCACATGACAACTCAGTCTCCAGTTTCTTTTACTTCTTTTCTTTATAGCCTCATGTAGAATTTGTTTCATCCAAACACTCATTGAAGACAACAATGGATGGTGATTATAAACCTATAGTCATTTATAAAAATGATTGAACAATATTGACTGCAAGGACTGACTCATTTGCAATCGAGAGTGTCTGCAATGACTATGTAATAGTCATTGTTTGCAATCATTTATTCCCTCATTTGTTTGTAGTGTTTAAGCATTTCAACTTGTAGTATATGGAGGATTCATTGAGAAATTATGTACAATTAGTGCAAAAAAAAGGATGTGGAAGAATTTTAAAAATAACAATTTTTTTTCCTCAAGAATGAATATCTTACTCAATTGATGTAAATATGAATTTTTCATGTGGATCCATTCATATCTCATAGCTTCGTCTAAAACGGTTACCTTTGGAAGTTGTTCTTAATCAAGTGTGAGTAAATCAAATCTTTTTCAACCAATGGCTATTGTTTGTTGCAAGACCGCCTATTGTGCCATGAAAAGGGGCCTCTCCATTTATAGTATTCCTACCTTAGTTCTATGAAGATGAAAGAAAAAATAGATTTTATCTAAATTATTTCAATATGGTCTACTTTTGGAAAAAAATTAAAACATCCTTGTATTACAACTAATTAAAAAATTTCTCCAAAGATGAAATAGGAAGATTGAACAAAATGGAACATGAAACTCTATATGGTTTGATTCATTTAATTTGAGTTTGAAACTCTATTTTGGTCACAAGATAGATTACTAAAGACTCCAATACTTGATTAATAAGGTTTTGAAGTTAAATATATATATTTAAATTTGCAAGGTGGCAATCAATTTAATGAAATAGGTCCCCACTTTTTTGTGTGCTATCATTGTTTAGTGTAGGTGTCCTTGTAATTTAGGCATCATCTCAATTTTAAATATTGTTATTCCAAATTTTCAACTCCAAACTAGGGCAATGGTTTCAAATTTATCATACTACGTTTGTGTAGGCGCTTGATTACCCACCCTTGGTAAGGAAGCGAATATGACCAAGTTCTTAGCTTTTATCCACTTTTGACTTAATGGGGTGTTGTGAAAGTAGTTTAGTATGCCTTCTAAGGAATGGATCTTGCTAATGTTTCCTAGTTTTGTAGATGAGCAAAAGAAATGCCTAGAGACACGGCGATGTGACTTGCCAACTAGTTGTTAATTATCGGTTGATTGTAACCAAGGGTGAAATTCTACAGCCCCACATACCTTCTCTATGTTTGGGGTGGTTGGTAATAATCTCCACAATCTCCACTAATTGGGATTAGGAATCCCTACATTCATTCCGTAAAACCTAAATTACTTCCTACTTTTAACTTCTAGTAATGCCAAGGGTTTTGTTGCTTTTAACATTATCTCTTGGTTCTACTACTGAGTCTAAGCCTTGACCTCTAACTCTACCACCTAGGCTCTCCTTCCTACTCTACGAGTCTAAAATTCTACATCCTCCACTTTTACCATCATATATCCATTAATTATAAATTAGGGTTAACTGAAAAAAACCAATGCTACTTAAGGTAAAGACTCCAAATGTTAAGTTAATGATTTGCCTCATCACTGTCGATGTTTGAGTAGGTCTCATCCACGTCCACGTGTGCCTCTTCCAGTTCCATTGGAGCCCTTTTCTTGGTTTTGTTTTGCCCCTTTGTTTGATTCAAGTCCATCAGCTTTTGAAGGAAGGCCAATACTCCTTTATGATCTAACCTCTTTCTTTTTCTTCTTCCTTCTTTTCCTTCCTACTTCATTCTTCTACATTAATACTATTCCACCAATTGCATTTATGGTGGTCTTACAACTATAGATCCAAATCCCAAGGCCCTTTAATGGTATGATCTTCTTTCTTATGTGTCCTCCCTTTTTGTCATACTAATCCTACTTCTAACGGTCACCATTAAACCCCATAGATTTCCTACCTAATCTAGATGTTAGCACATTATTCACCTTCTTCCTCTTTATTCCCTATTTCAATCTTCCCTCTTCTAATCTCACTCCATTACTTGTAGTTGACCTTGGTTGATGAAGGAGAGAGTTGGATTGGATGTGTGCAGGGTAGTGTAGAAAGGCCACCTTGTTCTTCTTCCTCTCCTTTTTAGTTGTACACTCCCTTGTCTTCCACCCCTCCCAATTTTTTAGGCCTTAGCTTGGCTTTCCTCGCTACTGGACCCTTTCCCCTACGACCTTCACTAGTGGACCCTCTTCCCCTACGACCTTACTAATGCGGCCCTCCTTGCGGACCCTCCTCAACGACCTCTTACTATAGACCTTCCCGTGCTCGGGCTCCTTCGTGCGGACTCCTCCCGTACCCGACTCCTCTCTTGTGGACTCTCCCATACTCAGGCTCCAATATTGGGGGATTGGCTATATTAGGGGATTTGGCAACTATATTAGGGGGTTCAGCTACACTAGGGGTTTGGGCTACTGTATTGGGGGGCTTGGTGCTGGAACTTGTTGGATATGTAGAAACTAACAACAATACCCTCTTGTGGATATTTAGAAGCTAACGTAGGGATTTGTTCAACAACTTGTAAAACATGCCAAACTTCTTTTAAGCCCTAAAGTCAAAGCTTTGCCATCCCACTAATAATACAAAACTTGCCAAACTTACTACTTCCTAAGGTCTAAGTTTCGCCGTCTCCTAGGGGTATTTTAAAATGTATGAACCTTTCCTAACACCTACGGTCAAAGCTTTGCGTCTTCCGAGGTATCTACATGGTAAACAAATGTGAGACCAAGAATGGTACGTATAAAAGAATACCCAAAAAAACAAAGTGATGACTCTGACTTACATGTTAAAGGCCCTCCAAAGTGGCATTGCCAAGGTACGGTAAGGGATTACTCTAGGATTAGTACAAAATACCAAAAAGACTTCCAAACCTCCTAAGTAACTCACACATTTATGAAAAGACACCCAACTTCACCACTTAATATTCAAGAGTACACCAAGACAAGGCCGAAGGACCCCCAAAGACCTTCAAAAACCTTGAGCTAGAACAACAAATGGAGCCCAAAGTGCTCTGGAAACACCGTAGAGTTTCTTGGCCTCAAATGCCAAGATATTCAAAATTACTTGGACCCATGGACCCAAAACCAATATTGGAGGTGATTTTAGAGAGGGAAATGGAGCCCTTAAATAGGTTTCTAAGGGACTACTCCCTCCCCCCCTAAATTCCTAATAGTAACCTTATCAACTTGGATTTTCATCCTCATCCTCAAAGATTTTCATCCTAATCACTAACTTTTGACTATCTACCACACACTAAACCAACATCCTAACTTTTGGAGATTAACTCCAGATGCCAAACGGATTGCACCATTGGCTCCACATCACCATTTTTAGTCTAAGACTCTTCAACCCTCCGTACCAAGACCAAAAATCCAACAAAGGCTAACGTAGATTTAAAACCAAGTTGTGGTAAATTTCCAACTCTTGGTGGTTTCCTATTTTGAGAAAAGTAAGTAGACTGTGGTCTCCAATTTGTAAGAGTAAGAAAAGGCTCTTCGTTGACTTCATTTCGCCATCATGTACTTTCGAAGTGCCGATCAACGTCGCAGGGACCCCGCCACATGATTAATTCCCGAGGAATCTATCCAGTTCAAGTACTTGCTGCTATCTAAATGTTGCAAAATTTCGTGGAGTGCATTATTAGCATAAAACAAGTTAGTCTAATTTTTAGTGAGATTTTACCACAACTTGAAAAATTTCCAAGAATTTCCTATTGAAGGTTATAATAGTTGACTATTTGGAAGAGGTTCTTCTTGCAAGTTGAAAGATGCCAGAAATATCCATGAGACCTTTCAAGGAGTCTCATGGACGGCAAGTAGGTTCACTTTGTAACTAGTACACTTGGTTAGTGGAGATACAAATTGGCCATCTCCTTAAATTGTCGATGGTACAAGAATCTTTTGTAAATGAAGGAATCTTGGAAAACCAATTTTGCTGTTGGACTCCTAGCATGGGATTTATCCTAGAATACCATATTTGGACAATAGATTTTTCTATGTCCCCATCTTTCGTCTGTGGCACTTGTATACTAATAATTGGGGTTTCTTGAGAATTCATCATTCTAATGGGCAATTCAAAACTTAACTCTAGGACTCAACCTATTGTCCTCGTTGTGGATCCCTCAGACCAACTTAGCCATGAATTGCCACATTTATGGTGGATTTTAGCCCTTCCAAGGTTGTGTGACTCAAACCTACAAAACCTACTATCTTGTGATTTCCTCTTTATTCCCAGGTTGGTTTTGGGGGAGTTCTATGTATACAAACAAAACTATCCCAAATATTGTAATGGACCTGTTACAATCCTATTTTGGTTCTACACTCTTTTTATGGCTTTTTGTATACTTTTATCTATTTTAAATTGCAATATAAAAAATAAAAAATCTCTAAGTCCCAAGTGACAAATTAGGAGCTTACACTTTGATACCAACAGTAATCTTATAATAATATTGAATTGAATTATTGTACTTGTTAATTAACCTTGGAGGTTTTAATTTTTAAAATTTGACCTTATACAATTACTGTAAGTGCAATTCAAAATGTTGTAAGAGTATCATTAATGTAGTTTAAGAACTTGGAATGTCCTAGAAGCTATAATAGTAGTTTCGAGTACAATTGTTGCAATTTCATGAATTCTAATTGGAATCAAATAATTGCAATACATATAATTAATTCTTTTTATGCTTAAGGTTCTAAAAAAATACACAATAATGGAGTTTCATTCATTTTTGTAGTTATTTATTAATTTTTTAAAGCTATATATACACAATCAACCAATTTTTTGTAGTTTGTTCATGTACTAGCTTGAGTGCTAGCTCACATGAATTAAAAATACCAATCAATTGTTCAACAATTGGGTAATCTTGGTTTATATCATTGGGCATACCATTCAAGTACGCAATTCCAAAAGTTGAAACTCATGATAATACATTGATATATACAAAGCATCCCTAATTTCATTGATGCATATGTTTATTTGTTTAAGTACATTTTGGAACCAATAACCTTAAGCTCAATGATACCCTTTTAAAATGAATATCTTTACCCATCTAGTGTCTTCTAAATCCAACCCACGCCCAACATTGGTAGCCATCCTGATTTCTCTTACCTTCAATTTTTTAACCCTAGAAAAGTGAGGCCTATTACTAATGTATAATAGTCAGTAAAAGAATCCAATTTTTGAATGAACCTTGAAAGTCATACATCAAGAGTAGGTATATTCAATTATCAATATAGTACATCCTATTTCCTTAGACTATTTCAACCCTACATATTTCAAATTTGAATTAGTTTAGACACTGGAGGTATTGAATAAAAAATATAGAGGTTGAATGTGGAGGTTTATCATCAATTAGAATAGTGAGTTACCTAAATATGTCACAATATTGTTTTATCAATTAGGCAAGGGGCTCTTTTGCATCTTTGACAAGGAACCCTCCACAATGAACAATATTGTCTTATACAGCTTGTCAACCAACCCCAATCCTTGAATTAACTAACAAAGCATACTACATTTGAATAGTAAGTTTGACTTTAATTAATTTAAAAAAATACCAATTTTTTTGTTGATTATGGAAAATCCTCGACAACCAAATCTACAAATAAATGTAAAGATGGTTTGGTGAAATCCAAAAAATTCATTAACAATCCATTCAATTAAATATGAATCTGTCATTTCACCATCTACTATCAATAAAAAATTTAGTGGAAAAATGAGGATATCTAATGAAATTGAAGGTAAAGAGGTCATTTTAATAATTAAATTCATTATCCATTTGTAAAAACTCAAAGGGTATGGGGTAATTTGAAGACGAGAGCTTGACCACTGATTGTCAAAGTATAGAAATTGTGGTTAAAGTAAAATTTCAAGCCTCATTTTGGCATAGTAGAGTAATTTTTTTCCAAAAAGTTTGAACTTTGAATAGTTGGGAAATCAAGCTAATCCTCATCTCCCCAAATTCTTTTGTGATATTGAACCTCTCCAAAACAATATGGACAAAATTCAAAGAGGATGTTTAAAAATGTCAAGGAAAATATCTTTTCCAACCCCTCTTTGAACATTGTTCATAACTTTTGATTGGAGGCTCGTAATCTCAAATGATTTTTTTGAAGATGAAAGGTAGCTTGATTTCCTAACTTTTCTAAGTTCAAAACTATTAAAAAAAAACTACTCTACTTTGCCAAAACAAGGTCTAAAATTTTACTTTAACGACAACTCCTGCTTCTTACTTAACTATAAACAACTGAGTTCCTACTAATCATAATTTCCATAACTCACATGGGTTGTTCCACCTACTACTACCCCACTTGTATAAACAACTTGTCTTCTCAATAAACTACTTACTCTTCCACATGTAGTAAGTGACTTTCAAAGCTATATGGGAGACTCCTTCATAAGGTAAGTAGCCATACTAGAGTAGAAAAATTGAACATTTGTGTAGTAGGATGAAGCTATTCTACTACGTTTGCTGCCCAATTTTTATTTTTTTTACTTCAACGCTGAATAATTGAAAATCATATTTTAAAGTGCCGAATCTTGTTTTGGGGACTTTAGTTGAATATTTGACACTAAAGTGCCAAAACCACTATCTGCGTACGGTGTTACTCCTTTCCCAGCATGGGAGGACCATTGCCTGTTTATTATCTAAGTTATATACAATGATATGGAATGTGTGGAATTCCCCTCCGCCAGTATAAGTTAAGTAAGTTATATAACGAAATTCCCCCACTGACTCAAAGCCTGTAAGAGTACGGAAACTGAATGCCGCAATAGAAGTTAAGAAGTTTAGTTTAATAATTGGTAATGAAGTTCCGTTCCTGTGGAGGAACGGTTCTCAAGAAGCCGCCATTGCTTTGAATGACACTCCGTTGCATAACAATAAAGAAACTTAAAGAACTCTCCTTCACCGGCCATGCCCCCGGGAAGGCTACGTCACCACATATTGACTTCTTCACATCTGGTCTTCAGTTGTGGACCAACCCTTTTTCTTTTACTACCGGTACGTACTTTCTGAGAAAGTGCTGGGATGGCGATCACTTAGAAGTGGGCCCAGTAGGGTAATTTTGGGGTTTTATGGGTATTATGAATAAAAGCTAATTGGGGTCTCTGATTGTAAATATGAATTCAAAATTTGCAAAATAAAATTTTTTGTTTAAGAAGAAATTTTTTTTGCATTATTCCTTGGATTAATCCCTAAATTCCCATTGTCCCCTCGGAGGACAAATCAGATCTTGGGTAGATTCCTGTGATCTCAATTTTTAGGGAATTGTTTTAAAACTTTTCCATAAGATAGAAAAACTGATTATCTACGTGGGAATATAATTTTTTTTATTTCTATTGGTACCTCGGAGCAAAAGTTATACCACAAAAAGCTTGCAACTGAATTCGGTGGGCATTACAAAAAAAATTGCAAAAAATCAAAATAAATTTTAATTTTTTTTCTCTTGAATTTTTTTATTTTTGTCTACATGTGAAGCTTTGATTCGTTCTATTTGGACTAATGATGAGAAAGTTAAAGACAATCTTATTTTTTGGGCAATTTTAGCATCTTCATGAAAAAAATAACTTGTAAGGTTCATTTCTAAATGCAATTTTTACAATTTTTCACAATTTCTTTTAAGAATGTTGTATTTGATTGCTAAAATAATCTAACCATTGGAATTATTGTCTTTCAATCCCATCTTGGAGTTATTAACGATTTAGTTTTTTTTCCAATCTTGGACCTACTTCTACTAGCATTTTTTTAAAGAATGAAAATCAAGTGTATTTTTTTTGTTTTGTTTTTTAATTCCTAGACTTTCAACTCAATTCTTCAACATAAAAAAATCTTAATTCAAAGTTTGTAGTACAAAAAAATTCCACTATTGTCAGTCAACGTCATCTGAAACTGCAAGCCAGTGTTTGAAAAACTTTATTTTTCAACTTTGAATGCTAATATATTCCAATCTATATGGTCAAACTTCATGAAAGTATAAGATCCTATGGTTAGATTCTAAAAGAATTATTTTTTTGTATTTTTGGATGAACGCAGCAAAAATGAAAATTTTGAATGGTTTTTGACAAAAAAAAAAATGGCCTTGGGACTTTAGGGGTTAAATATATCCTACGAGGCCCATTTTGTGGGTAGGATTTAATGTCCTTCCTTAAAATTTGGTAAAGCATTGTTGATTTCTATTGATTCATCTATCTTTTAAACCTCCAAAACTGCACTTTTCAATCATGTCCATGCTTTTTTCATCTCAATTTGGTGACTTCTACATTCTAAATATAAATGCAAAAATTCGAGAGGAAAAAGATTACTTTTATTTTGGCAAAAATGTAGAAATTTATTTTGAAATGGGGTAAATTTGCCCCATAGTGCTGAAAAGAAAGACTGTTGGCGTGGACTGCGTGTAGACCACCCAGCTCTTAGGTTTTCTTCAGAGTTCATTTGTTAAAGAAATAATAATTAAAAATAATAATTTTTCTCTTAGGACATACAAATCCAAGGGAGTGCAAATATACTTGTTCCAAATTAAATTTGAAATTGGCTCTCCACAACTTGATCGACAACAACTAAAGCTAATTCACTCTGAAGCAAATGCCATGCTCCAAGAGTTGGTACATCAATTTGATTCCAACAAAGGGAATTGAAATGCAACCTCTAACCAACCAAAGGTAGTGAATTTGACCCACAACTGTACAACTTTTACTACTAATGAATCTCTTGTTGAAAATTTCACGGAGCTAATTTAAAAAACACCACTGGAATGGAATATACATGACAATATAGGACTTTTCTACACCAACATTGCTTGGATAATGATCCATATTAATCACCAAAGTTCCTTGACTATATTTTTACCAAAAACATTCCAAAACTACCATTTCTTGTACAAGTTTCAAATTTTAGGAAAAAAAAAAACATTTTTGGACACATGTATCATAGGATCTTGTAGTAAGTTGTTTTGAGAAGATGTGGAAAAAACCCATAAATTTCCACGATGTAGATTGCAAGATATTAGCGTTTGAGTTGATAAAATCCTTTTGGGGGCCATGTGATAACCGAGCAACTACATTTTACAAGGTCACATTTGTATGATTGAAAAAATCTCCAAAATGATGTTAAATTCACTCTTCAAGGCAAGTTGGCTACATACTTGAAAATTTTCAGATTATTTGGAATTGTACAACATATAGGAAAAAACAATAAATCAAAAAAAGTAGAGAATGATTCAAAATACTAAATTGTTAAGAATTTTGTTATAGAATTGAAAAATGTCAATTCCAATAGTTTTAATGTTTTAATAGACAATCTCCATCCTATGATTTTGTTTTTTTCCCAAAATATTGAAAATTGAGTTAAATAAAGTACTTCAAGTTTTTTTTAGAATAGAAATTCTATAACTACCGACAAACTAAAACTCTTCATAACTTTCATCTCATTCCAAAATATGGAATGATTCAAAGCTTTACACGTACATATAAATCTAGAGAACCAATTTCAAAATTTTATTTATGGAAAAAAGTGATTTTTTCCGAGTTGCCCAAGCTACCTAAGTTGAAAAACAAACTACATATCATACAATATATTTTCAATTATGTAGTCTAAAGTTATGAAAATTGTTGGGCTTCAAAGAAAAACCTTTTCCCCATGTTGTGTAAAAATTTCAAAGCAAAAAAATAAAAACTCCATTCATAGTGAACTACCCAAAATCACTATGTTGCAAAAAAAATGCAACTTGATCCTTTAGGGGTTAATAGTACTAGAGCAATTCCAAAAGGGGGGTTTAGGGTCAATTTCACTGTTTATTTTTAGTATGCACCAATTCACCATTGAATTCTAATTATTCATGCCTAGTGAATTTAACTAGAAGCTATAATAATTATGTGATCCTTTAGAAATAGGAATAGCTCATACATTAATCTAGCCTTATAAGGAAACCCAAGATTTATTTTGGATCAGAGGGAGTAGGAGTATGTTAATTTTTTGAAGGAAAGCATCTAGTACCTATTACCTTTCATTGATGTGGTGTTGATTGATGAAGTCCAAATCACAATGAGATGTTATTTTTGCCTTGGGAAATACATAAAAATGTGTTAATTTGCTAAAAAGACAAACATATGATATCTATTATTGTTCATTGAACTTTGGTGTGGTGTTGATAAATGGAGTCCGAATCACAATCAAAGGTATTATTTTTCCCTTAGGAAATACATAGGAATTTGTTCTTTACTAAAATTGAAACATTTGTTACCAATTACTATTCATTTGAGCGTGGTGTGATGTTGATCAATGGAATCCAAATTACAATGAGGTGTCATTTTTTCCTTGGAAAATATATAGGAGTTTATTCTTTGCTTAGGTAGAAACATCAAGTACTTATTAACATTTATTTAAGCCTCATGTAGTGTTCATTGATGGAGTCAAAAACACAAAGAGGTTTTTTGTTTTTGCCCTTTGGACAAATAGAAATCATTAGTTAAAAATTTAAATACATAAAGTCTAAGAATTTTTTTATTTCTATAAATTTTCTAAGTCAAGATTCAAAGAAACTTCAAAGGATTCACCATGTGAATGTTTGAAGTGCCTATTGAGGAAGATTCCATACCAATCACTCAAGATTTGTTATTTTACCACCATAAATAGACATTTGTAAAATAGGAGCCATTCAAAATGAACAATTTGAAGTGACACTTCAACAATTAGTCACATATTTGAGAGGAAATGGAGGGGAAAATGGAATGACTCATTTCTACCTTAGGGATAGTCCAATTTGAAAATTTGAATTGGTATTTGCAATCAAAGATTCCCAAGTAATAAATGATCATAAAAATGACATTATCCAACTGCATACAAAATAAGTTCAATAATTATTATTGTTTTCTAGTCTTTATGTGCTTGAAGATTGATAATATACATCCATCACTATGTGAATTTCTAGACTAAATATATATGCTTCATAGTTGAAAGACCCATAAATTCACAAGACTATGCATTTGTAAGTTATATCTATCTACCCTTCCTAGTCCATAATACTAGCCCCTCTTGTTTTTTTTAATGTGTCTCAAATTACAAGTCTCCTTTATTTTAGGCCTCATTTTTTTATTTCTTTGTTTTTGTGACATGAACCCCTACAAGACCAAGTGGCTATTCAACAAACACAAAAGATTTTTGGTATTTTAGTACAAAGTCAATTTGGGTTAGATGTTTGCAAAATTTGACTTGAGATGTGAACATGTACCACTTTAGTGAGAATATATTTTGTTTTCCAATCAAATGCACAAATCAAAAGTTCAACTGCCTTCAACTTTTTGAATATTCTAAGCAACTTCAAACAACAAAGCAAAACTCCTCCCCTAATTTTGAAATTTGTCAAGTATGTAACTTACATAATACAAGATGCAAATGTCAAGAAAATAATCATGAACATTATAAAAATCTCACTTAGGAGGAGTTAAAAGTCTGTTGGTCCTATCAAGCAAGATTAAAAAAATTATTTTTTCTTAAATCTTCAAATATATTATAATCTTTCAATCCATACAGTCAAAGTTTCTAAAAACAATTCAATGCACACCATAGAAGTCTAGAATAAAAATGTATAGTTCAATTTTGAAAAAGAACTTTTTTTTTCATTTTTTTATTTCTCGATCCCCTATGAAGTGGCAATTTTTTACAATTTATGCTTAAAATGTACCTTGTTCCTTCAAGGATTAACTAATGAAATGAAAAACAAAAATTCCAATTGATTATCCACTTTACATGTCACAATATTTCTAAAACTTGGATTCTTTGTAACAAAAAAACTGAAAGTTGACTAGATCAAGGATTAAAAGATGTAGAAATTTTCATCAAATCTATTGAATTTGAAATCATTCTTGTATAAATTTAAACACATGGAGTTATATACAAAGTATTCCATCTTTGTAGAGCCTATTTTTATTTATTTGTAGCACTTTACACCTACATCAATCTCCTTCTTTCAATTTTTTTAATTGTAATTGATAGCCACACCCCTTTTGTCTTGCATTTGAGATAATACATTGCACATTCACTATAGAATCATTTGATCACAACATGCATTAAAAGATCTTTGTCAAATCCTTGATATTTTCATTATTACAAAAAAGACTAGTATTACAAGACAGAGGAAGTATGTCACAACGATGCTACTATGTTAGCATCAAAATGTGAGCATGTGAGCAATGAGTGTATGTGTAAGTAAATATACTACAACCATTGAAGGTTCTTATAATATAAACACTTATAATATAAGTACCTATATTATAGTTACACTATAATTATGGAAGGTTTCTATAATACAAACACCTATAATATAGTTGTATAGTCTTCTGGCTCATGTACTCATGCTCCTAGGCTTACATATTAGCACCCCTCATATGTCCAAAAGAAAGTACATGAGCAAGATTTCAATTGTTTTTGGAGAACTCATTTCTTGGAAAAATAAAAATCTCAATGGTCACCACAAAGCTTTATTTTTTCTAAGTCAAGTTATAAAAAAAAAAAGAAAGAACTCTCATAAATTTACATTAGAATTTGAGCTAATGGTTCTAAAATTGTTCAAAAACTATCATATTGAGTTTATTGAGTGAAAATTAGGGGAAAAAAATTTTCATTTTTGACTACAAAATATTTCCCTATAGTACTATGAGAATGTGTAGAAAGAGATTCACCCCATTCAACTTCATAGATTGCAAGTTAATGAAATAAATTTTACGACTTATATAACTATTTATCCTATCTATTAGCATATCGTTCAAGCTATCCCTATACTTTTGAGCCCTATAACTTTTGATTCAAGCACATGATAAAAAAGAAATTATATTTTCATAAAGCTAATACATGCATGCATCTTTGGTAAAATTTTCACGTCATCAATTCAAAAATGACTTTTTGTAGACCTACCCAAGCTATCAAAAAGCTCTACAAAAACTTATTGTCCTTTAGAAGGTAAAAAAAAGTTATAAGAGTATAATTCTTAGATCATATTCATACAATTAAATCTATTGTTTCACTAACCAATAATTTTCAATATAAATTGAAACCAAAAATAAAAAAATTTGCAAAAATTAACTATAGATTAAATATGTGTAATTCTTACAAGAATTCTTTTTGAGAATAGATAAGATGGTTAAATTCTAGTTATGGTGATTTTTAAAGAATTTTATTTTAATTATTTCTTCAAGTCTTTTTGGTGAGTCATATTTGGAAGTAAGCTAAAAGTTTATCTTTTAGATCAGAGATATCCATACTTGTTGAACTACAAAATATTTGTATATTAAAGTTTTAAAAATCTATTCCATACAAATTTAAGAGAACTAACACAACAATCTATAAACATTTTGGTCGATGAAAAAAGATGACTTTCTATGCTTGGGACATATATGCATTCATCTTTAGTTCAAGGTTTGAAAATGTGGTCTTTTAAGGATTAAATATTATATGGCACAAACTACAACCAAGTAATCAAACTCACTACCCTTCGCTTACATGTTTAATTTTACCATTGTATAGAATTAGGAATTATTCAATATTCTTCAAAAATGAATTACATGTCTTCTAAGATTTTTAATTTTTTTTTATTGAAGATTTGAATTTTGCAGAAAAAATACAAAGATTATTCATATCAAGTACAAAATAAACTCAAGATTTGGAAACCCCATCTACATGTGTATAATATTGTAAAGATGGTTATAGTGAAAACCAAATTTTTATGTCATTCTAAAATTAAAATCAATAAATTGAGGTTATAGATTCAAACTTCATATTGCATTAGAACATTCACTTCTAGAGAAAGTCATTCCCGACGAACTAGGTTGCCAAATTTCACTATAAAGATATTGGTAGTATAATCATTTTATTTTATAAATTTTTTTATCAATACTAATATTTCAATGCAAGGAAGTTTAGAAAGCACTTAAGTTCTAAAAGCATCCTCTAATGCAAAGGTATATTTTGCTCTCTCATTGCAACAACAATGTATAAATAGTTTACATTTGAGGGGGTAGACACTTTTAATAACCATTGTAGTTCAACTTTGAACAAAAGATTTATAAACTAATTTTGCAAAGCTTCAAAAAATGTGAAATAACTTGGATTATATGCCAATTCCATTTTTCTTTCAAGGAAAATTTAATGAATAATATTTTCAGAAGTCAAACCTCCCCAAATTAACTATCAACTCTTAAATAGGTGCTTTATAGACCTACCTCACTCAATTGCCAGCACCATTTCCTACAATCACATTCAAACAACTCTTAAAAAAATTGCATGAAAAACGGAATTCTTCAACTAACGTGGATACATTCAAAATTACACCCTGCCTAAAGCTACAATCATTATCGACATCTCCCAAAACAATATGTCCATAAGTTGAAGAAATGAATTTAGAACCTCATTCTACCAACTAAACTTTGATCCTTCATAACTATTGCATATGGTATTCAAATGTCACATTCTTTAGTATGTTAGAGTACCCTTTTACTTGCCAACAAGACAATACAAAAATTTAACGAGTGTAGTAATAGTAATTAGGCATAGTAGCAAAAAGTGTCATTTTGGGGGTAAAAGCAATTGTCTTCTTCAAATCACCCTTGTAATTAGTTGTATAATGGATATGAGGTGGTTCTTAAGTCCTAAAAGACTAGCCTTGTGTTTTTGGCAACATAAATTTTTGGAGTAGGTGCATATGAGCAGAGATTTGACTCATTTAGGTAGAATCTTTTTTACAAGGTGTGGACAAGGAATATCTTCCATGAGTAGTAAATTTCATTTCATTTGAATATACAAGTGAAAAGGTGTGATGCAAAATGTTGTTTGTTTCTCAACTTGGGTAATCTAGGCAAATAAAATTTAAAAAACTTTAATTTTCCAAAAATAAAAATTTGAAATTAATTCTCTAGATTTATATAAATGTAGAAAGTTTTTAATCATTCCATTTTGATTGATGAGATGAGAGTTGTTAGAAGTTTTTGTTTGCACGCAATTATAGAATTTCAAACCTAAATAAACTTTGAAGTCTTTTAATTTAACTCAATTTTCAATATTTTTTGAAAAAAGTAAAGTCACAGAATATAGATTGTTTATTACAACATTACAACCATTGGCATTGGGATTGGCATTTTTCAATTCCATAACTAAATTATGAATAGTTTAGTATTTGAATCATTCTCTACTTCTTTCTACTTACTATTTTTTTCTTACATGTTGTACAATTCCAAATGATCTGAAAATTTTCAAGCATGTAGCTAACTTGCCTTAAAAAATGAATCCGAAGAAGCACCACCATTTTGGACATTTTTACATACAAATGTGACCTTATGAAGTGCAACTACCCACGTTTTTGCAATGTTCCCAAAAGGATTTTCATCACTTCAAATGCTAGCATCTTGCAATCCACATCTTCTAAAACTAGTGTACCACAAGGTACTATGGTTGCATGTGTCCAAAAAAAAATTCCAAATTTTTTTACTTGTATTATAAATGACAATTTTGGAGCGTTTTTAAAAAAAATAGTCAAAGAACTTTAGGGTTAAATTGACCTCTTTCATATTAGAGTGGATTTAGGAATTATACTATTTATTGCAAGAGCCAATCATTCTCCTTGGTTTTCTCACATTTCTTTACAAGTTACAAGTGGACAAATTTTGGGAGACCTAAGGTCACAAATAGGCACTTACATACCCCTCCATTTTTTTCCTTTTAATTCCAATGTTACTTTGGAAGAAAAATTAGGTGTTGACAATACAAATCTCTAAAAATCCATAAGTAATTCAATAATGCTTCAAAAAATATGAAACCAATTGTGTTAACCTCCAAAGTTCTATAACTCTGTTTTCATTGAAACCACTCAAAAACTGCCATTTTCAATACAAGTACTAAATTTTTGGAAAAAAACATTTTTTGATACATATAACCATAGGATATTGTAAAACACTAATATGAAAAGATGTAGAAAAAATTTCAAAACTTTCTACCATATGGATTGCAAGATTTTAGCATTTGAATTGACAAAAGAAAAATTTAACCCTACAAAAAATTGGGCAGGTGCACTTTACAAGCTCACTTTTCTATGAATCACTACAAGAAAACAAGGGCATAAATGACTTGTCCACAATGACTGTACTAACAACAATGACTACAAAATGACTAAAAATTAGTCATTGTTGTCGGTGCAATCATTGTGGACAAGTCATTTATGCCCTTGTTTTCTTGTAGTGGAAAATATGTTCAAAATGGTGATGCTTCTTTGGATTTTTTTTTCAAAATAAGTTAATTACATGCTTGAAAATTTTCAAGTCATTTGGAATTGTACATTATATAGGAAAAAATAGAAAGTAGAAAGAGATAAAGAATGATTCAAAATACTAAATTGTTAAGAATTTAATTATGGAATTGAGAAATGTCAATCGCAATGGTTGTAATGTTTTTATAAACAATGTACATTGTATGATTTCATTTTTTTCAAAAAAATTGAAAACTGAGTGAAACAAACAACTTCAAAGTTTATTTTAGTGTACAAAATCCATAACTGGCCACAAACTAAAATTCCTAATAATTTTTGACTCATTGATTGAAATGGAATAAATCAAAGCTTTCTACACATATATAAATATAGAAAATCAATTTCAAATTTTTATTTTTGAAAAAAAGTGATTTTTTCAGATCTACTCGGACTACCCGAGTTGAGAAACAAACAACATATTGGGCCATAACATTTGACTCCTATTTCCAAATGTCATGAAATTTGTTGCATATGAAAGATATTCCTCGTCCACACCTTCTATTAAAATTTCAGCCTAAAATATGGAAATTTCTGGTCACAATAACCTGCCCAAAAATTCTATAAAATTCTATACAACCAAAAAACACAGTCCGGTCCTTAAGGGGTTAACATCCACATCTATTTTCCTTTCTCTAGAAAATGAGCTAAATTTTTTTTCATCCACAGAGAACCATAAAAAAAGGTGGACTGGCCCTTAAATGGTCGCATTTAACTTAGAGCAGACTACCTTACCCACCTTCATACAGTACTGTTTTTGTTTTTGTTTTTTTGGCACAAATGAAACATACTGTTTCATTTGTGGTTTGAAATCATCCAAACGCCACTAAGCTTAAGATTTTATTTTTGGCATCCGGAGTGCAGGAATGGGCAATTGGGCTTTGGCGCTTGTTTACTTTTCCAGATGCAAGAATTTATAGTGATCAATTTTAGAAAGCGGTAAAAGTTTAGTACAATTACCTTATAGTGAGTTCACACTTATGGTTTGTTAAATGCCAAGCCTAGTTGATGAGGAAAACTCTGTAACAACATTGCTAATAGGTATTCTTTGCCAAATGTTTCAACTTATATTTTGTAATACTAAATCTTTCCATTACGTAGATTTGAAATGTCTACTATCTATGTTGTGTAATGTACCCATTTGAGAACCATTACATAACAACACTGCACTATAAAGATCAACAAATTGTGCAACACTACATCTAGCACTTTGCAAAGTGATTGATCAAAGTAAATCAACCTTTATGACTTTTGATATTGTACCACAAGTGATGAAGAATTGCACATTAAATTAAACTAGATTGTTGATTGCTCTTATATTCAAATTATTTGGACAATGTTGTACAAGAGACAATTTGTATCACACTGACACCTACAGACATTGCGTAATATCTCTCGTATAATTCAAAATAGTCCTTCAAAATCAATCTTTCTAACATTTTGACTTGTTTTTCAATGTATAGACTTTTATAAATAATCTTGAAGAGTTTACTTCTCTTTTCAAAGTGATGTTTGGCTGCACTTTACAAACATTAGACACCCGGTCATTCACATTGACTTTAGGAGTATGAAATCATTCAAAATATCAAATCAATCCAACTCAAAAGAGAGTCTCCAACTGAAAATTTTCTATTAGTAATTCAATGAAGGATTCCAAATCATGGAAGAGCAATTGTTGTAAAACGTATGCATAGCATTGATTATCAAAATTGAAGGTCTCATTTAATCACAGATTAGGTCTTATCTAGCATATCAACAATGGTGTATAAAATGTACCCGAGATGCAATTCAATAACTAAATTATCAAGCATGTATGATTATTCAAAATAAATCAAAACCTTTACAATTTTACCAAACCTAATCAATTTATTCATTGCTATTTGAATTGCATTTTTTTTTTTTGTATAAGACAAGAGTTTGTCTTTTAAAATTGGCATTTATCAAACTCCAAGTGCAAATGTATCCTAAGTTATGCATCCCAAACAATGCTTCCTACTAAAATTACATTCTTGAATTAATATTAGCTAATTCATCAACCCTTAAAGGATATTGCAAGTCCAAGGGACATTTTATAAATCAAACTTGAATATTTACATAGTTAATTTAAAAGGCTTAAATTCTAATAATGTTTCTCTAATAATATTTGATTTGTTCCATTTTTTTAAAAATTTAAAAATTGCAATTTTGGGAACATTCTAAATGTAATATCTTGAAAAAGTTAAGATGAACCACTTTTGAATTTTTCTAGTGAATTTCTCTTCATATGAGCTTAAAGTGCACACTGATTACATTATTGTATTTCTCATTGTTATCTTTATTTTTGGTGAAAATTTCATACTATAAAGCATTTTTGTAATTACTATGATTTTTATAAAGAAATTACTTCTAGATGACATATAAAATTTGATTTAATGATTTTAATTAAGAATAATCGAAGATAGATTTTAGATATATATTACTACATAGAAAAAATGTCAAATTTTGAAATGTAAGTTTTAATGAAGAAAGCTAATGAAGCTTGAACAAGTAAAGATATGAATTGCATATCCTTTAAAGATTAACCCCTAAAGTTTTTATCATGTTTAGAGGCCCAAAACTACGTCAAAAATACTCAACTTAAAGCCAAGCTAAAATCTTCATCTATATTTATTTCTTAACACATTCAATTGCAAATCCTACAACTTGCAATTCTCTCTAATATGTCGAAGAAATAAGTTGGAAACACATAGAAAAATTTCACCAATTTTTTTTCATATCCATCCTTGGAAAAAATAGTAAGTAGAAAGAAGTAGTGAAAGATTTGAAATACCAAATTTCTAAGAATTTAGTTATGGTATTGAAAAATGTTAATTCTAGTGCTTGAAATGCTCTAATAAACAATTTACATCCTATGATATTGTTTTTTTTCCCCAAAATATGGAAAATTGAGTTAAATAAAGATCTTTATATAAAAGTTTATTTTAGAGCAAAGATTTTATAATTGCTTGAAAACTAGAAACTCACCAATTAAAATAGAATGATTTAAGATTTTCTACATACATACAAATCTAGAAAATAAATTTCAAATTTTTATTTCTTGAAAAAATGATTATTTCTTAGTTGCTTGAGCTACCTAAGCTCCAAAAGAAATTGCATGTTATACAATAATTTTTTAATTAGATAGTCAAAAGTTATAAAAATTGTTGGGCCTTAAAGCTACTCCTTGTCCACATATTGTATGAAAATTTCAAAGAAAAATATTGGAAATTTTGTTTGTAAATGGATGAGCAAAGTCACTATGTTTCCAAAAATGCTACTTGGACTTTTAGGGATTAAGACAAGTTTTCATTTGGTATTAAGAATGGTGTCAGCATGGATCTCACTGGGAATGATTTTAGCATACTTTTGGATTGGGTATATTTTTCTAACATCACCTCAAAATACTAAATAGAAACATATTATTGTTAATTAGTAGGAAAAAAAAAAAAGTCTAAGTAGACTATGCTTCAAGATCCACACTTTGTATAAATTATGAATTAGGCATGTTTTCTAAAGGCACGTAATTACACCAACAAAGCATGTAAGATAATTTCTATTAACTTGTGAAAGACAATTTGTCCCTTCAATATACAATTGAATTTTGAAGAAGTAATTATGATCTCTTTTTTGTTATATGATATTTTTTGCTTTGCTTTTAGAGGTAGGAAGATAAACCAATTTTATAGGGATATAATTTATTCAATCAACAATTGGTAGCAAAAGTTACAAAGGAAACATACTTGAGTCCATGCAAAAAAAATTTAGAATTTTTTTCCACATATCTAAATGGATGGTCTTTATTATTTAAATTAGTGACAGAAAACTTTAAAGAGTTTGTTCTTGCATACAACCATTGAAATATATTTGAGAATATTTTTTAAAAACAATTTTTTGACAATTTCTAAGAAAACAATCCTGACCATAGATTTTTATTTGTTTGTGTCAACAATCTCACCATAATTATTGGCATTTTAAATTTTATTTTAGAATTGTAAATGCTTTAGCTATCACTTCCATTGTATATCTATTTCAACTTGGTTATTTAACAAAGAATCAAAATTAAATCAAGAAAATAATTAAAATCCTATACTTTCAATCAAAATCATTAATACAAAACAATAGTTAATTCAAATTCATATTGAAAAAAACACTAAATGAAGAGGACTCAAAGTTTTGTAACCAAATATAGTAAGATGAAAAAAAAGCCTTTCATTGTAATTGCTAATATCTGGCAATCTATTTGATCAAAGTTATTCAAGTTTTTTTCCATACACTTTCATATAAGCTCAATGAAGACCATAATGTTTTATGAATATAGTAAAAATATTTTTTAAAACCTTTTTTCATCTTTATAAAAATATCAATTTTAAATATGTGTTTTTATGAAACAAGATCATGAAACTTTGAAAGTATCTTTCACAGATACCTTGGGATTGCAAAAGTTGTGATTGGCCATGAAAGTTAGTAGGTTGACACAAAGCACTTCCTTGCCTAGGGCTTTCCAATAGTACAAAGGACACACCCTTTAGTCTATTGGTTGTAAAATCTCAATTGCTATTTTCTTTTTTTAAAAAGGAAAAATTGATAGGACACGTGATATTAATCGTGATAGAAGGTCAGAGGCTCATAAGTCAACCACTTAAGCACTGGAACTGAATTTTGGGCTGGTGAAACTTCTCAAAATATTTTTCAGTAAGTTTTCTTTGAAAGACAAGGGGAACCGGCATCTAATCCAACTTGTTTCATATTTTTTGGATTATTTCTGATTTAGTTATGAATTTTCAAACGATAAGTGTCATAGGTCCCTATTTATGATCCTTGGTCTTTCACAGAGTGTTCACTGCAACTTCTAAAGAGAAATGGGAAAAGCAAGGAGACTGATTGGCTCTTGCAGTAATGAATAATATTTTTTCTTGATTTTTTCAAGACTATGGAGACCAATTTAAGAACCACCTATAATCCATTCCAATGCCATTTATAGGATCAGTTCTAAATGCACGATCAGAGTTCGAGCACCCTACCTTAATTGTAATCTACTTATAATTGATTGATTTGAAGAATATAAAAATGTCATGAAAAGAAAATTAATAAGAGATGAGCCATCAATTTTATGACAATCACAAATGATGTACAAACGGTTGTGGCAGCCACATAAGTCATACTACCTTAGTTGATAAATGAAAGCGAATTCTACTGAATTCCATTGTTGTATACAACTTAAACATAATGAACTAGCTATGAATTTTCAAAACAGTGCTCACAAGTTCTATTAATTGAAACCAATAATGTCCAAGTTCATTTTGGGTTTGCAATAGGTTCTTATATTCGATTTCTTCAATCTTTAGCCCAACATTTGAAAAGTTTTCAGAGTTGCCCTAGTTTTTTGCCTCCTCTTTGTAGAGAAGCTAGTTTTCTTTTTATAAGAGGTGCAATCTTCTCCTTAGAAAAATCTCTCAGTTCCTAATATTAGTGTTTTTTTGTTTTTTTTTCTGGACAAATGGTTATGTGGCCTTTCTTTCAAGAAGGTTTTAAGTTTCGTGGCTCGTTCATTCTAGGATTTTGAATTGAAGGAGGTCAATCTTGAATATACAATATTGAATATGTAAATTTTATATGCAATTTTTTGTATGTGCTGGCTCTGCACAATGGATGAGATGAAGTTTTGGAAACATTGTGGCACATTGTGTAGGACCATCATTATACTCTAGCATTTTTTTTAACACATTTACCCCTTTTTCTATAGGGTTGAAGTTGCCCATTTCTTTTTGAGGAAGTTGGGCATTTCATTGCCTAAAAAAAAACTTGGTTCCTATGGTACCAAATTCTCACAAGCTACTTTCCTTCAACTTCAAATTTGCAAAAGTTACAATCTTCTGCTTTCAAAAACATGGTAGTTTAGGAACTAAACTCCAAATGGCATTACATTAGGCAAACATGGACAAGAGAGCAAGGGCTGTTTGCCACAACCAACCCTAAAGCATTACCCACCCCTTCTCCTATCTAAGCACTCTAAGCCTTTCAACGACCACCCCTAAAGTGATACATGCCTTGTCCAAGAACATACCCTTTTCCACCAACTTGAGTATTAGCCTAGATTTGAAGTGGCAAGTGGCTAAAATCTAATAATTTCATGAAAGTGACAACTGCACATCTACTAATTTTTTTTGCACATTAGTTGCTTGTTAGTCCCAACACTTCATTGTCCAATTATGGATCCTCTTTTTTTCACACTCAGACCAATTTTTTTCCCCAAAAGGCACTGGCTAAGTTTAAGAATGAACTAACCAATAGTTACCCCCAACATAAGGGAGCCAACCCATTTCCAATCATTTAAGCAATTACAACATGTGGAGTACAAATTTCCCAAGTGTAGAAATTTTTTCTAATTTAGGAATAGAGTTTTGGAAGGATTTTGTAATCTTTCAAAATCTTTTAACTCAAAATATAATTATTACAAATTTTTTGATTGAACTATATTGTACAACCTATACTAGTCATATAGACTTTTCTATTTCCAACCATGAATTAGTTGTAGAATCAACCAAAGATTAGTTGCAATATTGAGAGCTTGACAACCAATGATAATGCGCCACAACTACTTTAAAATCTGCACCACAACTTCACAGAAGGAGATCAGTTTGTAGGTTGGAAATGGGTGGGTGATCAGAAATGGCAGAGTTTTGAGAGCATGCATGAATTGAAGTAAGCTTATGTTTAATTTTACCTCGGCAGACTGAATTTACATTGCCTACATATTCATCTGTGTCACAAAAAAAGAAATTTAATTTTAAAATTTTAAAATCATTAAATTTCTTTTTTCGTCTGCATAGACTATGATCGTCCCTTTTAATTTCCCAACTGATTAATTAATTAACAACGTACCGCATCTGTCAGTTCAGTTGCCATGCCCAGCTTCCGTTCCTTTTAACATTTCATTTCATTTAGGACTTTGCGGCGGCTCAGCTCGGATTGTCAGAGCATCAGGCATCTCCACAAGTCCACATAACTAATCGTCCAGCCAACATTCCACTGATCAGGGATTACGAGCATCTCCATCGGGGCGCGCCACACAGCCTCTTCCAATGGTTTGGCGTGCCCGGGGAGCTTTTCAGTGACCCACCAGTTGCAGCTTGTGTGGCACTTTACCTTGCAGTGTCTCACATGGTTGACATAACTTAATGAAATTTTGCCTCGAATTTCTCACTCCGGAGAATTGTGGAGACTCTCAGCTCTCTAGATCTGCTGAATTCTAACTCATAATTAACCTTGCCCCTCATAATCCGGAATTTGTTGACATAACTTAATGTTGAACTTTTTTTATTTTTTAAAAAAAATCAATGAAATGGGATTCCATTGCAAAGAGAGAGCCAATATCCGCCAGCCACGTAATGTTGAATTTCAAGTGTTGCTGCTGGGGCAACAGTAACGCGCCGGGCCCTTCCTCCAACCTGACACACTCTTTAAACCACTTGGCACATCAATTGTGACGCACATTGCCGGAGATGCTCTAAGCTTACAGTAAATTATATTTAAGGCAGTCTGCCTGCAAAGTTAATCTTCTCCACTATCTGGGTTAGCTTAGCTAAGGTTAACTACTAAGGTAGGACAACTGGCATTACCATACAGATTTGCTATCTGGGTACTTTAGAGAAGCTACTATATTTGTCAGCTAAGATTGAGAAGTTTGAGAGAAATTATTTGTCAAACAATTGATGAAGATATTTTTGATAAGAAATGAATTTTTTGTGATATTTCAAAATTGAAATGTTAAAGCATGAACCGACCCTTGTTGAAGCATGAGAAAACATTAATCCTTTCATTGGAAGATTTTTGAGGGCTTTGAGAGTCTGTTTTGGGCCTGTTCCCTTGCAACTATTCCCTAAAGCAAAAGGAAACAACCAATTGTTAGAAAAAAAAATTCAAATTTTTTTTTAATAAAATTCTTAAAATGCAAATCAAAGTTGAAAAAAAATGATGTGGTAGGGTCTTGGCTACATCAAACTATTGTGCAGTCACATAGCAATTGTATTCCTGTAGTTCACAGGGCCTGATAACTCAAAGGCTCTTAGAGCCCTCAAAAATCTTCTAATGTTTTAGAGGGAGGAAAGCAAACTTTAATCCTTGTTAAAGCACAAGTTGACATGTCCACTTCCTTAGTGCATTGCCATCACAAATAAAGGATTGCTAAGATTGTCGTAATGGTTGGGCCACTAATAAAAATAGGAGGGTCATGTAGGTGGCAGAATTGGACTGGGGAAGATTGCCCCATATATTGCCTTGTCTAAGGGTAAATGTAAAAATTGCCCCCTATTTTGTGCCGTTTAAATTTTGTATTCTTCCTTGCCTTTTGGATAATTTAGGACCTTCGATTGCAAATATAAATTTAGAATTTGCAAATTTTATCATATGTCGCAAATATCAAACTCCAATGTTTTCTACACAAGTTAAATACAAGGCAATATATAGGGCGATCCTCCTTGGCTACAAAATTGGATGGATGGCAATAATGGACAATTTTATCCTATAGGTCGGACCACCCATACCTAATTACTAAACCCCTAAATGTGTTGGACTATGTTTATACCAAAAAAAATGCTCCAAAATTGCCATTTCTAGGATAAATATCAAATTTTAGAAAAAGAAACCAAACATTTCTAGATAAATCTAGCCATAGGATCTTGCAGTGTGCTTAGTTTGAAAAGATGTGAAAAAAAATTCAAAAATTTCAACTACGTAGATTGTAAGATATTGGTGTTTTAATTGATGAGAATCCTTTTTTGGCCCTGTAAAAATTGGGTAGTTGTACTTCACAAGGCTACATTTGTATGAAAAAATGTTCCATACTCTGGTGCTTCTTTGGATTCATTCTTCAAGGCAAGTTGGCTATGCACTTGAAAAATTTCAAATCATTTGAAAATGTACAATATACAAGATAAAAATAATAAGTACAAAAAAAAAATACAAAATGATACAAAATACTAAATTGTTAAGAGTTTAGTTATAAATTTTTAAAAATGCCATTCTCAATGGTTGTAATGTTGTAACAAACAATGTACACCTAATGTTTTTATTCTATTTTTCAAAAATATGAAAAATTGAGTAAAATAAAGGACTTCAAAGTTTATTTTAGAGTAGAGAATCTATAACTACTTGCAAACTAAAACTCCCCATAACTTTCATCTCATTAATCAAAATGGAATTATTCATATCTTTCCAAATGTATCTAACTCTTAAAACTAATTCAAATTTTTGTTTTGTTAAAAAGTGATTTTTTAAGAATTATTTTGAGCTGCCTAGGTTGCCTTTTGAGTACTGAAAATGACACATCATGCAATAACTTTTTAACCATGCAGTCAAAGGTTATGAAAATTGTTGGGCCTTAAAGCTACTCTTTAGGCACATATTGTGTGAAAATTTCAGCAAAAAAAATAAAAACTCTATTTGTATTAAGCTATCCAAAATTACAATGTTGTTAAAAATATGGTTTGGGCATTTAAGAGTTAAGCAACTATGGAATAGATGGTGAGCAATTGAGTGCAATGGAAATTTTCTCCAAGTAGGGAGACAAGAAAATATTGTGATTGCAAAATTTTCAGAATTTTATTTGCAAAATTGAAATTCTTGTGAATTTTGGAAGGCAAAAAGTGTTTCAAACCAATATCCAATGTATAGAGTCTTGCTATCTTGCTCAGTGAGGAATCTACTTCTTGCTTATGTCTTCAAATTTCAAAAATTACAATTCTTGTAGCATTTAACATTTAAAAATTATTTCTTGCAACCACACATATCATACATGCCACTACAATAATTACTTGGCCAAAAAATACCTATATCTTACAAGTTAGGGAACCATCCCTAGATGGTAATGGGTGGTCCAAACCTTACAAGTTAATAAAATTTACAGTGAAGTTTGCCCAATTAACTTAGCATTTACATACAATGCACCAAAATTCAATATATAAGACTCTGAAGGTACATTCACACTTGTTTTTAGTAGATGAATGGTCTTTGAGGTAGTAGCAATAGAGTTTTTTCCCATAGACTTTTGTATTTGTCCTTCCTAGTTGAAGGCCTTATTAGCATGGAATAAGAGTTGCTTGTAGGAAAAAAAATTGCATATACTTTTCTAATAACAATGGATTCAATAGTAACTTTTATAAAACTTCAAAACCTCTTATTTCCTAGATATTACAATACTACTACCGTTTTTAGGTAATGTGGTACAAATGTGGGCAATTAATTAACAATGCCAACCTTATTTGAAGGTCTATGGAGGTTAGAGTCACCTATATAGTAGCTCATAAGACAACAAAATCATGCTTTCAATTTAAGGATTTAAATGTACAACCTTGTTCTACATCTCTTCACCTCTAAATGCATATTTACATTCTAGCCAACTATTCTTGCAAATTGTTTTGCAAAGTTGCTACCACAATCGATATGCTCAAGTTGGGTCCTTGTTCCTTTGAAAAACTTTTTCACTTCTTTGTTAGTTTTTCCACACTATACCACAAAGGTGAATTTAGATCTTAAGATGTAGATGTTGGAAGTGGCACCTCATTAGTGTTTGTAATCCATCATTTCATTCCAAATGAAATCCAAATTATGGTCATTTGTGTTTCTTGCTGTTACAGAGCTTAATGGATTCATTAACTTCATTCCTCACAATTCATTTCATTGTTGGAGTTCCTAACTAGTGACCCTAGATGACAAATCTAAGCACCATAGATTGATGAATTTTGACTAGGAGAAGCTTATTTCGTTGATTTGCACCATTGCCGTTCGTTGTTTTTGTTGTTATCTACATCTTTGCATCTTTACTATTGCTTGAGAAGAGGAGTTGTTCTTTTTCTAGAGTGCTCTTCTTCTACATTGAAATGGAGGATAGAACATGGCCAAAAGTGACTACCAAAAACTGTGATGCAAGTATGAACCTCTCAATTTTTTGTCCTTCAAAAGTTACACACAAGCACACAAATATGATAATAATGCCATAGGTGTGAATGTATTGTAGTTACAAGGTTTTTGGAAATTATAAGTCAATTTCATATTTGTCCATGATGTGTGAACATGACTCTTTTTGTTTACTCACTAGACCTTATATTTTTATAAATGTTCTTAAGTAAGAATTGGTGTAAATGGCTCTTAACCCATTTATTCCATTGCAGATTAAAGCCCACATAAACATAAGTTAGTGCCCTCCAAGAATTCCCATTCAACTATATCATAGACTTTTTCAAAGTCTAGTAGTAACATTCCTATAGATTGAGAGGATTCTATGGTCCATTCCTTTGAATCAAATATAAAGAAAATATTGTTTATGATGTTTTTTCCTATTATGAACCCCATTTGGTTGGATCTAATAAGGTCATCTAGCATGGGTTGTATTCTTCTTGCTAGTCTTTTTGCAATAATTCTGTAAATAATCCCTAGCAAAGTATAGGTCTCCGATTAGTTTAATTTCAATCCTCCTTTGGGAATCAAACATAATAGATTTGATTTGAAACTTTAATAGAGCGTCTTTATGTAGAGCACTTCATGGTAGACTTTGTAGATGTTGCCACCCATTGTCTCTTGTAGTGCCATGAAGAACTTAGTAGGTAGACCATCTCCTCCTAATGCGTGGTCAATTAGAAGTTCATTTATTATTTGTAACAACACCAAGAGAGACAACTAGATATTTAGGTTTCTTCGTACACTTTCAAATTCCAACAAAATAAAGATTCAAAATAGCCTTATAACACTTCAAACCAAAATTAGCCTATTGGTGCACAACCAAGCTTTCACTTATTAGTAAGGTATGTATTAGTAACTAATCAAATATTATTAGCATTGATATGGTACCTTGCATCTTGTTGGACCTCTAACATTGACATCATATAAAAAATCAAGAATATCATCTACAACTACATTTGGTCAGGGAAAAATGGTGAAAGACGATATAGAGTCAAAGTAGAATGAGATTCTTTCATCCAACTATACAAAAAGGGAGGAATCAAAGCAATTGATTGAACCCTTCAAATACAAGGTTTATAGCAAAATTTATGGTCATAGATCTTGTAGATAGAGTTGTGAAGTTCTTTTTTGGTTGATTTTATAAATTTTTGCAAATGTTACCTATTTGGTTGGTAGTTGATCAATTAGAGAGCTCATAGGATATGTTTACACTTTGTTTGAGTTAGTGGTTGAATTAGCCAAATTGGATTAGTTATTGAGTAGTGATAGCAAATTAGTGAGCTACCAATTCAGATTTCTTTTGTAGGATCCGATTTGGTGGCAGTTGGCAATTGTCCCTCCCACGGCCTATTTGGTCTAGATTTTTAATTTGGAGTTCACCCATTGCAAGAGAGCAGGTGTGCATCCAGCTAGTGTTGGATGTGTTTGTTTTGTGGTGTTGTTGTAGTACAAATAGGATAGCTGGTATGTGGATAGTGCTATTTGGATGATTAGTTGTTTGATCAGTGGAAGTGAGTAATGAAATATTGTGAAATTCAAACTGGATTGTGCAAAGTGTTGAATTTGTAATGTCATGTAGATTATAATAAATTGAATGATTGCCTAATTTGGAGGTTTGTTGTGTGTGATTATGTGTAGTGTGTCTAATTATGTGTAGTGTGTGTACGCTTATATAAGTTCCAAATTGGAAATAATTAAGTTGTTGTCTTGCTTTGGATCTTTGTGTTTTGAATGTGTATTCTAGTTGTGTTTTATAAGCAAACAAGTCTAATTAGGGATATTTATTATGTATATGTTGCTATGTACGTGAATGAATTAGGTGTACCTATTGGGAAGCATGGTTAGTCATGTCAAATGTTTGGTCCTAACTGATAGTTGAAGTCAGTGGAATTTGGAAAGTCAATTGTCCTTGAGTTGGTTTTGATTGTCACTGAGAGCATGTTTCAAATTGGGTAATATTAGGAAAATTAACATAGCTAAGTTGGATGTTTGATTTGTGAATGTATTTTAAATTTAAAAAATCCAAGTTGGATTTGTAGTGTCATTGTACTATTGTTTTTGGCCATGGAATTCCAAGTTGGATTGTTGAACTTAGGTCTAGATATTTGGATTTTAGAAATTCAATCTATTAGCATTGATATCCTACTTGACCATCTCCCTTGGAATGAATTTATAATACTAGAAGGATAATTTCCTAATTGGTAAATTATCTTCCTTCAACATGTCTAATTCCCAAAAATGCACCTTGAAAATTCCTAATCCAATACTGGATGAGATCAATCAAACCCAAAATGAGGATGTAAGTAGCCTCTTAATATCCATTCAATCCTCTTTTTAAACTAGAGTTAGTGGGAATGGCTTTGAAATTTGGTAAGCAATACGGAAAGTATAGTATCACATCTTCCATGCTTTGGATTTCAATAACAAGTGGAGTTGAAGCCATGAGCCACCAAAGCATCTTCAATTTTGGAATGGTGAATTCTAAGGCAACCACAATGGTATGATAGGTGACTCTTTATATTCTCTTAGAAGCACCTAGATGAGGGGAAAAAATCTTCAAAATCTAGGAATTTCAAGACTTTAACAATCATAGATGGAAACATGAAGAAACTTTAATCAACACCTTCAGTTGTAGCTACTCACACATAAGAACAAAAGAAATCATTAGCTCTATTTCTAACATGAAGTCCATGATGCAATTTTTGCCCCTTTAAAGAATTTAATAGATGATTAAATACTCCATCTACCACAACCCAATTCTATAGTAGATGATAGGGCTATGCGTAGGTATTTTCTTCTACCATTTCCATTTGAATTTATACAAAATCAAGAAGAGGATGCTCTCTATGACCTAACTGGTAAGGAATTTAATAGTTATTGCCACTTTTGAGTGCATTGTGACACTTTGTGTCACAATACATTGAAATTTCAAAATTTTGATTTCCAACCACCTCTCCCTTTTGTAATTTCAGAAACCAACTTATTTGGCAATCAATATGGGACAATTCATTCTATATCCATATTTGGTATTCTATCTGTATTTCATATTTCATATTTCGTACATATTTGTATGCAATATCGTATCTGTATATATATATATTTGTATTCGATATTCAATATGTATTTGTATACAATACTATATCCATATTCGTACCTGTATTCACTGTTTCATATTTAGTATGTATTTTTATATGATACCATATCCATATCTGTATTCAATATTTAGTACGTATTCGTATGCAATACTATATCCATATCCAATATTTTATATTGGAACGGCTTAGATTAAATCTCACAAGATTAGCAGCTTGTGATTTTTTGAGAAATTGGTGGCAATTTTGAGGATAAGCATTTTTTTACAACAATCAATGGCTTGTAAATTTTTTGAGAGAAGAGGGGGCAACTATTGCAAACCAGGGTGGTATGCCTCTTTTCACTGCATTGTAAAGTCAGTTATTATTTGTGGAAGAAACCCTCGGAATATCCAAATCAACCCAAGCAAAAGCTTCACAAGCACCATCTGGCTTCATGGAATGATCCAAGACCTTGACTTCATTCTTGGAATTTAAAGACTAATTCATAAATCCAAACCTATTCCTTCTTCAATTACTCTTTCCACCTTGGTTATTGTATTATTTGGCAAGCTTGTAATCAAAGTCTTCTCCTTCTAGAATACTAACCAAATTTATAAAGCTCAAGTTAATATGTGGAACAAGAATCTAACAGTGTGATCTATGTCATCTAGAGCAAAAACAAACCTACAAAGATTTAGTTCTTCCTTTGGCTTGCAAACTTTAGGAGGTTGTTTATATGTAGCTAGAGCTTAGTCATGGATTCTTAGTAGATTGTAATAGTTTCCAAGGTGCTATTAAAGAGACCACACAACATATGTTGAGATCTTATTTCCATGCTTGCAAAGTGTGGGACAAATTCAAAGATATCCACCGAGTACTAGAGCAACAAGAGTCTTTTTCCTACGGAAAAGCCATCACAAGTATCTTCCTAGCTCAATTCTTTTAATTAAGATGGGTGGTACTTGCCCTTCAACCTCATCTTCAATGTCGCTAACAACATTCTTCATTCTACCATCCACTTAAAGCTTTGGTGTACACAAAATTGTTTCATCTTTGAGAATGAAAAATTTAACTCCACTTGAATTTACATTCTTGCATAGCACAATACCATTCTTGTTGGCATGGCTTGTAGGAAATGTACTCTCTCCTACCTCAATAGATGTAGTGAAGTGCATCAAAGAACTGTTTGCTAAGAGTTTTTTAACACTTGGTGCAAATATGAGTTTTTTAGGTAGCTTTCACTAAAATATGTGGAATATGACCTTCAATCTCATTTCCAAGTTGACTTAGTCTAATGAGTCAAACTAATTGTTTGTTCCCTCTTTATTTTTTTTATAAATCCACCATCACTTTTCAAAGAAAAAAATTAAACTGAATCAAACTTACCACATATGTGTCCCATTCAATTGGTATAGATCTTTCTCAAATCATTAATTTATATGTATTTAATTTTGAAAATTCACCAAAATAAATGTCCATTTTTTAGTAATTGAATTTTGGCTAGAACTAAGAGACTTTTGCAAGATTTATACCTTTTAGTGGATACTTTCTCCTCCCTAAGAAACAAGGATTGACTTGTAATTTGTTTCTTATATCTCACCATTTGTTTCAAAGAAAAAACCAAACTAAACTATGAGACTATCAACAAGGCATATCATGACTACTAGTATGATGTATTTTAGAATTTGTATTTAGACTATTGAACCATTTTATATATATCTAAATATATCTAAATCTTTAACAAATGAAAAAATTGAATTTATAATCGATTTAAATTTACTAGTATAATGAAGTACACATCTATAGCCTATAGGAAGGTACCATTTCATGATTGATAAATTGTGTATAATTACATTCAAAAATGTTCATCACAACCTTTTTAAAAGTTTTTAATTGGATGAAAAATGGAATGAGTGCTATATATATATAGCATGTGGCATTAAAGAATTAACATAAAGCATAATAACTCCACCTTCTATGGTAATAGCATAGCCATTGCAAAGATAATCTTTGACTTGGCATGTTTAGGCTTGCAAAAATTGCAACACTTTTGCAATCATGTTGCTAAGTTGCACCAATAGTAGAAATGGTGGTTGCATTGTGCCTAATTTGACCAACCAATGGTCAAGTATATTATATCATGAGGATATTTTGCATGTCTTATTTCTAATTAATGTTTCTATTAGTGTGTAATCCAAGAAACTCATGGCAATATACTTACAGTTACACTTTCTCTTATTTCCATCTACTTCCATAATTATCTTAGCTACCCAAGCCTCTATAACTACTTTCTATTGCAAATAATTCCATGACAATATTGCATGAATATCCTAGATATTTCACTAGTGGTTACTTTATAAACAACATGAGGCTTGTTGTAAGAGGCCTATATGTTGGAGCCAATAGTTTAAAAATATTCAAGTTACTATAGCATCACTTTTTTAAGCATATTGTATTACAACTACTATACAATACACAATAATGATCCATAGTACATAATTTGTAAATTTACTAAAGGAGTAGTCTAAGAAGGAGGGAAAGAGTTTAGCACTCCACGTAACACAAACTAATTGTCGTTGTTTTTTGGATTTTTAATGGTCACCACCCCTTTTTCCAAAAAAATGAGGGAAAGAACCCACATGAAGAACTTCCAATTTCCATCTAGATACAAATAGACAAATTTATAAACATCTCGTTTTTGTTTGCTATCTATTAATTTGCTACAATTCGAATATGTGGTGGGTGATTTTCAAGGACGTGTTGCATAAGTAGGGTTAACCAATATATTGCCACTTGTGGATTTTTTAATTTTTTAGTTTTTTTGCTTATTGTACATGTAAGATTCATTTATATGAATTGTTTAATATATAGTGGCTATATATGTACTATTTGTGTAGGTTGTGTTCAACAATAGTTAGAGTGTATATGTTGTAATAGTCAACCCTAAAATTGCATGTAAATTTTTGAATTACAATAGAAACATGTTTAAATGCATAATTTCAATTTTAGTTTTAACTACTATAGGGTGTAGGAAAATGGACAAAAGTAGAAGTAGAAAAAATAAGGGGCATATCTATTGTAAAATAATAGCTAAATAATCCTTTGAATAAAAAAGTTTTGATGCATATATACAAGGAATGCAAGGTATATTGAAGTACCTATGATGAATATTTAAGTCATATTGAGCAATAATTGATGATAAAACTGAACAATTTCATTCTTTATTTTGAAGAAATGCTTACATTGACAAAAGATTCTAATTTAGAAGAAGGGCTTTGCATCAAACATTGTTTTGCTTTGAATAAGGCCTACTATTTGTTGGGCTAAAGCAAGTGTATTCTATAGGTAATGATAAGTTGAGTCTTTGTATCAAAGTTTGTCCACCTATGCAAGTTGCATGTTAAATCCTCAATTAAAGTGATCTTATAACATCTAATTGTACTTTGAACAAACATTCAACATAGATAGGTTGTTACAATGGCTAGATTTCTTAACATTCTCAATGGAAAACTAGAGTGTTTCCAATATGTAAAAAATGGATGCTTTAGGTGCCATATGCTAAAGAAATTAGTATGCACATACAAGATCAAATTGATAATTGATCTAAAATCAACAATAGTTTAAATGTTAAGGTGTATGTTTTTCAAATCAATCATTATTTATTACATTTATACTATAAGTTTGATCCAAGATTTTGCCTTTTCTTTACACTTTTGCCTCAAAGAAATGGATGTATCAAATGATTTAATGGATTAAATTGTTGCAAACCTTTAAAAACTAATTATCCTCTTACAAATTCAAATTTTAACACACTTAAACAATATAGGTGTATACTAAAAGGTATAGAGGTTGAAAGGTGAAAACAAGGTGATTTTTCATTCCCATTTATTTATTATTTATTATTTATTAATATTTATTTATTTGGGAAAGAATGGTGATCATCAAAAACCAAAAAGGTGCAAAACCAACTACTAAAGGCATAGTATTTAATCTAGGTAGAAGGCTAAGAGTGAGTTGCCACTTAGACTTATGCCAAGTACATGAGCAAAAGACCCCATTTTTACACAAAGTGTTCAAAAATTCATGATAGATGGAGGCATGTTTGTCTTCACTGCAGCTAGAATAATATGTAAGGTATGGTTCCTATGTGCCATGCCAATTAAGATGGTGTCTCTCTAGGCAAGGGAGATGATTTTAGTCGTGGTACTTGACGATTGTCAAAAACTAACCTATTCGTAGGACACAAAGGTGCTAGAGGATGGCTGAACCTATAATGTCACTAATAATATTAAGATGAAGATTAGAGGGTGTATAATTACCGTTGCTATCATAGAAGCTCAGAACAATACCAATAATAGTTTCGTGCCAAAAGGGGAGGGCAGAAAGGTCTAGGGTGATTCGGACTTGTCAAAGATTGGCCCATACTTGTTGGATAGTGTGACATGAATATAATGGATGTTCCATTGTCTCACTAAGATTAGAAGTATAGCTTTTGCAAATTGATGAAAAATCCATGAAAGAGCTCCAATTGGCCATGGGGAGACCACTAGAGTTAATGAAGGACAGAAAAAGTTACAATTTTAAGAGTCGTCTGTTGTCCCATATTGCCCAAATTGTGCTTCTCTTCTCAAGTTCGGTGAATTGTAACTGGTCCATCTTCTTGTATGACTTCAAAGTCAAGGCTTTCTTGTTGAAGCCAATCTTGTATCCCATTCATATAGAGTAATTCAAGAATTCCTTTGGTTGACCTGTCTTGGTCTTTCACATCCATTCTCCTAGGTCAAGTTCGAGCTCCTAAATTGGACCTTGTAACCAGATACTACCCAAAAACTTGCATCCTATAATAATTATAGTGTTGTGTAATTTTCCGTTGCTTGCAATTACCCTAGAGTGCTAGAGGTCCTTGCTAGTGAGATCATAGAGGACCTCCTTTTCATCGCAACTATAAAAATTGGAGAGGTAGAGGAAGAAATGCTTACCTACATTTGGACCTTGCAACTAAAAAAGGTTAGTAGGTGTATTGCTTGAGTATTCTAATACCCACTCATATATTTTGGGTGGGAAAAACCAAATGAGGGTCCAAATTTGGAGAATTGCATCAATAATTTCTTGTTTCTTAGTTGGCGAGAAATTGCTGCCTATTCTTTGGCGTAATGTTGTATCACTTTTTTAATGTTGGGTTGTCAAATACCATAAGTCTTTGAGATGTGAAATTCCTTTCATCACCCAGACACTAATGTATGAATAAGGGGTATATCCAAACATTATGTTATTGGAGTTTTAGAGTTCTTTGCTACATAAAATCTTCTAGCGACTGGTAGCTTCCTTTTCGTCTAGTTGCATAAATTTGAGCCCATGCCTAATATGGCACCATGCTCTCCAAATGGCCCACCATAAGTCAGATCCATTACTGTGTACATTATTGGCAAATGGTATAAAATAGATACTAGGTGGCCATTTGCCCCTACATTTAGGATGGAGTGATTTCATACGATATTGTATGACAACTCTCCATAGGGTAGCCCTTGGTAAAAGGCCTCTAATCAAGAGTTTGGCAAAGAGAGCTAGAATCTAGAGGGTGGGGTCAATTAATTTGATCCCACCTTGCTTATGTTTGATTGAGGGAGTCCCACTCCACCTTGACTCTATATTTCTTTTCACCATTTTCCTTTGACCAAAGGTAATTTCAAATGAGGTTTTTAATTTTGTTTTGGGTGTCTAAGTGAAGTGCTCAACATGATACCAAAATACCATATTAATGCTAGTAGGATTTGGTTAACCACTAAAACTTTACTTGCCAAGGAGAGTTTAGTGGTGCTCCAATAGGCTAGTTTGCATTTGAGGTTTTGGAGTGCTATTTTGAATCTTTGCTCTATAGATATTTAGAAGCCTATTGTGAAGCCTAAATATCTAGTGGTTTTTCTAGGTTGCATCTAGTGGAAAAGTACATTGTTTATCCAATCAAATGGTTTAGGGGAGTTGCTTATGCAAATTGCTTTAGATTTGTGCCAATTGACTTTAGAACCTAAGGCAAGAGCAAATAGATCTAGGCCAAATTTAGCTCTATCTAGGTTGTTGATGTTTCCTACAAGGTACAAATTGATATCATCTACGAATTCTTGGTCCATTACACTTTCCTCAGATTTTGGAAGATATAATCCTTCTACTTAGAAGTTTTCAAGTAGATTGCCTAGGCTATCAGCAATGAAAAAGTAGAGAAAAGGTGAAAGAGGGCCACCTTGTCTTATGGACCTTATAAATTGAGAAGGAGAGCTACATGTTTTGTTAATTTCTATTGTATACCATGAATCAAGGTAAAGAACCTTGATCCAAGTGCTCCACTGTTGATGGAAACCAATCTTGGAGAGGGTTTGTTTAAGAAATCCCCATTTCACTCTATCATATGATTTTTCAAAATCAAGAAGAAATATTACCATTGGTTGTGATGATTTGGTAGTCCACCCCATTGCTTCATTAGCTAAGAAAATATTATCAATGATGTTGCAATCTTTAATAAAACCAATCTAATTTGAATGGATCAAACTATTAAGAAAAGATTGGAGTCTAAAAGTTAAGGTCTTAGCAATTATCACTCGTAGAAAAATATAGTGACCAAATCAACAAAACTCAGCACAAAAGTGTTGATTTGGACATGTTGATTTTTTAATAAAAAATTGTTAAATTTTTTTGTTGATTTGGTTACATTTTTTAATAAATAAATAAATTTTCTTCACATTTAAGTAACCAATCTTAAGCTACCACACGATAATGCCACGTAGACACTCCAAAACATCTACGTGGCATTGCCATATGGCACACGCCATGTGAATGGCCCCACATGCCATATGGTGGGGTCTATGTGGCAAATGCCACCACCAAGGTTTGAACCTTGGACCTTGTGGATGAGGTCCAAAGTTCAAACCATTGCACCACTTGTAATTTCACATGATTACAAGTGGTGCAAAAACTTATTTATGTACTTTTTTGAATTTTTTTTAACGGTCACTTTAAGTCAGCAGACTTTGGGGGTAATTTTCACATTGTAAAAAAACTCTTAAAAACAAAATGTGAACTCAAAAAAGTTGTTAAATTGAGCTATCTTTCACCTCCAACAATCCGTTTGAGATTTCAGTCTTTTAATCAAAAGTTATGATCAAAAATCAAAGAAGATGTTTTAAATTGTAAAAAAGAATGTCCATTTCTACCCCTCTGAATTTTGTCCATAACTATTGATTGGAAGATCTAAATCTCAAACAGATTGTTGGAGGTAAAAGATAGCTTAATTTGATAAATTTTTTGAGTTCAAAGAGGTTTGAAAAAAGTTCATTTATAAGACCAAAATCACCCCGAAAGTTTGTTGATTTTAATAGACACCAACTTGTATAGTTGTTTTATTCTTAAATTTAGATTGTATATTGAAGATTCTCAAAGATTTTGAAAAAAACTTATATTTTTTTAAAGATTTTAAAGATTTTCAAAAAATTAACAAATTTTTGTTGATGTGGTAATTGTACTATCCAAATCAACAAAAAAATGAAACTATTTTGTTAATTTAGGTACAGTTAATAAAAATTTGTAAAAATGGACGTTACAATATCCAAATTAACAAGAAATTGTTGATGTTCTGTTAATTTGGGCAATATTTTTCTAATAGAGTATCTTGTAGATGATACCTAAAAGAGTGATTGTACTCCAATTTTTTAACTGTATTTTTGATCCCCCTTTTGGAATCAGATATAATAGCCCAATGTTGAGTTGGTCATGCAACTTATATGATTTGATGCCTCTAGGTAGGTCTAAAAGATGTAGTCGCTAATGTGGTCCTATAGGTTTAAGAAGAATTCTACTAGGATTTTGTTCATGCCATGATGGCAATGCATTTAGGGATTGTAGTAATTCTTCTTGAGAAAGCTTGTGGGTGAGCTCTTCATTCATCTAGTCCATAATCCGCCTCAATATCGCTTTCCAACATCACTCCCTTACCTAAAAACATGTTGGAGATTCTTTGTGGTAGAAAATAATTTCTAGAAGTAGCTTATAGCATATTATCACATTTCTTGGTTAGAGTTGTATTCTCACCCTTTGTCATTGATTAGTTGCTAGTTTGGGGGGAGGGAGGGGGGTTGGATTTTTCTTGTTGGATTCCTAGGAAGAAATTCATGTTCATTCTATTCTTGGTTTGAAACCATCTAGTTGAAGAGCATATTGCCTTGTTTAATTTTAATTTTTGTTAGTTTTGGGTGGGTTTTACTATGTGCAGATTGTATAAATAAATCTCCCAGATTTTGCTGCAATAATTTGTCTGCCAATGCTGGTGTTGATTTTAGTTGTATAACTCTATTTTTTTTTTAGGGTTTAGGGTTACTTTCGGTTTGATAGCAATTGGTTACCTTGGTGATCACCTTAGCTATCCACAACATCCAATCTTCTTCTCCTAAGTTCGGTCTATGTGAATTGTTCTAATTGTCAATGATTTTTTGTTTTGATGATTCATTAGTAAAGTGGGAATTGTTAAAATGGAAAGTGAGATTTTTGTTTTCATTTTTCTAAGATTTTATAATTGTTGGTAGAACTAGAGAGAGGTTTGATAGTGTATTACATCCATCCAAAATCTTAATACACTCTCTTATCTCTAATCCATTTTTGTGCATGAATTCTATCTAAACTAGCAAATAGTAAGTTGTTTTCTTGCTTGTTCAACTAGGTGTATAGGATCTAATTTTGCAAGTTGAAGTCGTCACTCATGTATGCATCCTCAAGGCCAAATCTAAAGATTAGATTGTTCCAAGCCTCTTGCTCTACACCTTTGATTAATTTCTTATTTTTAGTGCTATCTGCTTTGTTTCTAACCATATTAAAGTCACCAATTAGGAACCATGATGAGGTAGTTAGAAGATTAGTATTAGTAAGATCTCAGAATTTACTCTCTCTTTATCCTTATTTGGAGTATAAACATTGAGGAATCTTATATTTAGATTGTCAAATTTGCATATTATGTATTGAGCTCTTTCCTAGCAAATAATGTTACTTTGAATTATTGAGTGATAAAAGTTAGTGGACACGATAATCTCTATTCCTCTTCTACATCTATTGGTTTTAAGGTTTAAAACAAAGTCATTTCTTAGGGCTTTACCTCTTCTTATACCTAGGACACCAATTTTGTTGTAGAATTCCTACTTCATTTTATATTCTTGAATGAAAATTAGTTGGGGTTTAGGTGAGATATCACATACATGTGCCCTAAATTTGCATCACTTTTGCAGTCCCTAAATTTGGCAAGAGAAGCCATAAACATTCCATGTCAAGATATTGAGTGCATCATTCATGGTGGATGGTTGGAGGTTCAATTTGATTCCATTGTAGCATGAGTGTATTATGACTCTTCAGCAGGTGAGGAGTATAGAACTTTAGGTCGTTTTTTCATTTAGCGTATTGACCAATGAAACTTTGTAAAATGAAAATGACTAGGGTGTATGACTTACTTTGGCTCATTTTTTTCTTATGTTAATGTTGTTGATCCTAAGTATGGGAATCTTTGTTGATTATTCTTTTTATATGATCCATGAGATGACTTCCTCAAAGACAAGATTCTTGAGTAGTATAGGATCAAACCAGGTTGCCGATGGTGCTTTAAATTGGGGCGAGGTGACCGCTTCTCCTTTTCTCTAGATAAAAACACATTCTACTACTTGTTTTAGAGTAGCTCCGAATACAATGTTGATTTGGATTTGCTTTGTCTAAATTTGATTGAGTTGGCTCCTCCGAAAGTTGTCGCCAATTTAAGGTAAAGTTGATTGTTGCTTAAGATGGCTGCCAATGTATGTGGGGCATCTTCTCTGTGGTTGGCAACAATTCTGTTGGACTCCATTTTGTCTAAGCTTTGTGGAGGGACAATGTCAAACGTAAATCATTTCTTTAGAGCAAGGAGGTTTGGAAAGCTTTCCTCATTGTTGGAATCCTCCTCAAGCTGATGTAAGTTTGAAATTGTACGTCGTTGTCACTTGCCCTCTGTGAATGCTTTGATCTCTATCCTCGAGATCGAACATGCACAACTAGGTTCTTTGTTAAACTAGATTCTAATGGGTGAGTTGGTCTATAGTAACGAGCTACCTTCCAAGAAATAGAGCTTTTTACTACGTCCTACCGATAATCCTGACTTGAATAATTGAAGTAAAAAAGAAGTTTTTGGAAATGTAAGCTAATCAACCATATAAATTGAGGGTAAGGGGTTGTTTGGGTAAAAAGGAAAGTATCTAATCTAAGTTTAAGAGTTTTTTGCACTCTTTCCAAAATGCTAAAACATTCAAAATTCTACCGTGATTCCCAAAAGATATTCAAGGATGAAATTTGGCCATCTCTTTTTAAGCAAAACTTCATCCATCACTTTCTAATGTTCTAGCTATCAAAATTGTGGTTGGATTTTTGAGTAATTTTCTATTTTTATTTTCCCAACTAAGTTTAGAAATTGGAATGATTTTGGTAACATTACTATGGTTCAATTATTTTCTAACCTTTTTCTATTTCAATGATTCACCCTTCTTCAAGGATGCAATAATTAACCAAATTTTAAATAGATTTACTTTTTATTTCTAAAATTGTTCCCTATAAGATTCAGCTTTAGTTTTATTTCAAATGATTCCCTAAAAATCCTTTGATAAGAGAACTAATTCACTACCTCTAAATGGAAATTTTAGATGATATGTTTGATTTTTTCCCTATTAAATTTCTTTCTTCCTACTTCAAGATAATTCACTTTCCAATTATCTTTTGAATTTTTTCTTTAATAATTTCCTATCTCTTGACTTCTATGTTGATGAATTTTGTTAATCGAATTTTGATCTCTAGTACTTGTCCCAAATTCAATTATATTTTTAATGGTGAAATTGTTTGTATCGTGGTAACCAATCTTTGATTGGTAAAGTTAAAACATAAATTATTCTTTGTGAACTCAAGGTAAAGGTTAACTAATAGAATTTTTGACCGTTGACCGGTTTAACCTAAACGTCAAGTAATTTTTGTTTACCGTTGAAATCTCAAATTACTTATGGTTTTACCCTTCTTCTATTTTTGCTTATACTTCCCAAAATTGACTTAATTTAAATTCTAAGATGCCTTCAAAATATTCTCAAGATACTCCTTGGATGAAAATCTATCTTTTCATCCACTTCTAAAATAACTTCATTCACTCACCAATTCTTCTATTTTTATTGGATTTTAAAGTTTAGCATCCTTTTAGAAAGCTATGGAAATTCTCTATGAGTATCTAAATTGAATGATACTTTCCAAATAGTCTTAAAGGTCTAATTTTGAGTTTCTTCTCGGTCCTACTTGCTAACCGTAATTGAAAATAAAAATAAACTAAATTTGGTATGGAATTAGAAAATTAAGCAAACTTAAGAGAGGGAAAATTAAGCACTAACCTCTACCACATTAGCCTTGTCCTTGCTGGTAGGTACTTCGACTTCCATAGGTTGTTTGTATGCTCCCTCCATCTTGTTTTCAATTCTTGGTAGTTGGTAGAGGTTGGAATTTCCCTTCTTGTCCCTTATTGAAATTGTTTTGATTTTTTAGTATCTTTCTTCTTTTTTGAGAGTTTTGTTATCTTTTGATTTCTTTTGATTTTTTCCAATAGCCCTAGGCCAAATCCTATGAAAAACTATACTAATCTAATTTTTTCCAAGTGGCTTTAAAGTCAAACTAATCTTATACTAACTTTTCTCTAATTTGGCAAACCCTCTAGGCTTCCTAAAATTCAAATGATTCTTTATTTCGTTTTTTATTGTTTGACTTTCCTATCAAATATATTCTATGGCCCTAAAGTCAACAAGACTTGGATTGGGAATTTATTTTGACTTATTTGCCTCCTTCTCCTAAACCTTGCTTGATATAAGGTAAACCTGCCTATGACAGGCACCTAGGGAACCCCCCCATTACAGTCTTCCATCAATCCATGAGAAACTTTTTCTTAAAAATGGAATTAAGACTACATTAGGTTGATTTGTAGTTGTCATCAAAGCCTTGGAATATAGTTATGGAGTTGTTAATAACTGTAATAGAACATTGACACCTTTCTAGTGTAAACTGTTAGTAAAAAGTGATTTTTTTATTTCTTTATGTCATATCCATGTTAGGAAATCTTGTAACTATGTTAAAGAATGTTATGACTGCTTTGCGTGGTAAGATGACCATCATGGAAACACTTTTCTGCTGATTTTGGGTAGTCTACAGACTTTTTTGGGCAAACTGGACAGCAAACTTCAAAAATTCATAAAAAATTCATATTTTGTTGAAAAAATAAAATTCTAGTTGCTTCCTTCATTTCTCACATTTGTCTTTGTATAAAAAAAAATCAGATTTTTTTTGTTAATGGCAATAGGATAGATCAGCCATTATGCCTGTCATAGGCAAGTTTACCTTACTTCCATTCATCTTTCTGACCCCAATCTTTTCTTCAAAACTTGAGTTTGCTTCAGGATGTGAGAGTTGGATTAAGCTCTAGCTTACGGTCCAATTCCGCTCTGAATACGAAATGGAGAGCCAGGTAGCTCTGGATGCAAAATGGAGGCCTGAGTCGAGAGCCAGCAAGGCTTGGCTGGGTCAACCTTCAATTGACTGAGAAGGCTGACTTGATAGGAGTTGACCAGAGTCTCCAATCAAGCTTCCCTTCTAAACTCTTGTTGATCTGCTTTTCTGTTAATTCAAGCACAGTGCAGGGTTTTGGTTTTCATTGATTTTCTCTCTGGGCTTTGAACTTTCACTATGGCTCACTGGTGTGTTTCTTTTAGAAAGGAATTAAGGGCTGATTTGCTCTCTGGGACTTGAATCTCACACTTTGGTCTCCTTGTGGATGAGAATTCAGTCCTCTAAACTCTGATTTTCTCTCTGGTCCTTGAATTTCTCACTTTGGGCTTACTGGTAAGCTTTCCTTCAAAAAGGAATCAAGATTCTAAGGGCTGAATTTCCCTCTTCGGCTTTGACTCTCCACTCTGGGTGTGAGGATTAAGGCTTCTAAACTCTGATTTTCTTTCTGGCCTTGAATTTCACACTATGGCTTGCTGATGAGTTTCCTTTGGAAAGAGATTAAGCTCTGAGGCCTATTTCCCTCTTTGGGTTTTGACTCTCTCCTCTGGGGTTCTCTGGTAAGCTCCCTTTTAAAACAAATCAAGACTCTATGGTCTGATTTTGCCTCTCTGGACTTGAATCTCCCCTCTGGCTCACTGAGTATTATGATTCAGACCTCTAAACTCTGATTTTCTCTTTGGGTCTTGAGTTTCACACTATGGACTCAGCCTTGAATCTCACACTATGGACTCACTGGTAAGTTTCCTTTAAAAAGAATTCTAGGGCAGGACTTCCCCTTTGATAGGACAAAATTCCTCCTTGGCAGTCAATTTTAATTGAAAACCCACACTTGCCCTCCCTGGATGGATGTATATGAGAAAAAAAGGGTCCGACCCCCCTTGTCTAGCAACTGACTGGGTGTTTCGGGGGGTCGGTTGTGTTTGAATACTGGCTGCCGGCTACTGGCCGGTACTGGCTAATGAATTGACTGCTTACTGGGCCAATGAACCGGTCCGGTGTTGACTAATGAACTGGCTGCTTACTGCTTTGTTTTCTCAACCCTGGCTGTTGCTCACCACTGGGTCCCTTTTGGGGACCCCTTAACTTCAAAACTAACTTGGAATTATTGTAGGAGAAGCGTATTCTTCCCTATCAAAACAAACAACACACGACAATTTTGGCGAGAAGGAAAAGTTAGATGGAAAAGCAAAGCTCCGCCGTTCCAGGGAATTATCCACAATTTTTGGAATACCTCTCAAAAAGTTGTGTGACAACTGATCTTTGATAATTTGGTTTCAAACTCAATCTTTTAGAAATGAATTTCTTCCAGACTTTGACAACAAGTTCTCTGCCAAACCTTGGGGGATGTTCACAATTATTGGAACTCCCACACTGGAGCTTGGAGGAAGTTGATTAATAAGTAATTCTACTCACAATGATCTGAATAGTAGTGATTCCGGAAAAGAAAGTGAAAGAGAGTAGTCGGAAGAGGACAAAATGATCATCCAAATATTAGAGTTTGGAAAGGCATCTAGAATTCCCTGGGACGATAATTTGTGTCATCTTACCACGTTTTCGTGTGTAAAGATACTTACGCCTAGAATGTGCATGTGACACCTCACGTGTTGGACTCAATGAATTAAGCCACCTTAGCCACTTCACCTTATAGCTATTGTCTACATTTGAAGTAGCTATATTTTGTAGCTTGGCTAGTGTCTACTCTTCAATAGTATATATGCTTTAATGCCACTCAATCTGAGAAGAACAACCACCAAATCAATAACTTAAAGCTAGAGCTTGAAATGCAAAATTGTAAAATGATTGATGAAGTACCTCTTGGAGCCATTCATCCCCCAAGGCTAGATTTGCGATAGCGACAATCTTCAACAACTTCTTGTATAACTTATCAGAGCTCTCCCTGATAGAGTTTTTCTTGGCAGTAGCAATCCATATATCGCTGACTTCTTCCATCGAAGTATCCTCATGATATTTGCAGACAATTGCATTTGATGTTACTACAATCTCTTGCTAGAAATCGTAGGTCAAATTGAACATGTTACTCGAAGACTTATCAATAATAGCTAGAATGTCACAAACAACATAGATTTGCAAGAGATGGATGTAATAAATTAATGAAGAGAAGAATCAAATTTACTTGAAAGATGTAAACACATCTAAAGGCATCGTATACCATATCTTCCAAATAGTCTTTTCACATGTCTTGATATCTTCTTTACTAAGAATCTCATTGAACTTCTCTAATGGCATGGATCTATATTTTTGAACTTGGTATAGTGTATGCATTAGGTTTGTCTTCATGTGGGAGTTCTCGGTGTGTCTATCCACAAGAGTAAGGTCATATAATAAGGTAGTAAAAATAAAGAAAGATACTCAATTCAAGAACTCAATGAACCAAAAGATAGACTTACTTATTGATATCATGCATGACTTGCATAGTCGCACCAATTCATCCTTTTGTCTCCAATATTATGGAGTCCATAGATATATGCTACATCATATCAATGCTTTGCAATTGGTTAATGTGTCTCATCCATATGATGCACCTATGGTTACTATCACAAACAAAGAATTTTGCATCTACCAATTGTTTTAGATCTAGTTGACTGTGAAGGTGGGCGTTGAATTCATCGTTGAAAAAATTCCACCAGGATTTCCACTCTGTCTTCTCTACCTTGGAGAAAACTTCTGATTGGCCTTACTCGTCCAAGATAGAGACATAAAATACTCTAGCTCCTTCTTTGTATCTATGAATGAACTCTTATTCAAGTTTCGTTAGGTCACAAGACAATGTGGGCCTAACCATTGGCATTGGAATCAATTGACATAAGAGAATCCTCATACGTGAATAATTTGTAGGATGGAGATGGAGATTAGAGATTGTAGATACGAAGTCTAGTTTCTGCACCCTCTGAATAGCATCCTCGCCTTCCAAAATGATGGGGATCACAGGTGGCACCTCTTCAACTATATCTTCAGAAACATCCCCCTCCTCAAAGATTGAAGGTTGTTCTTCATCATGAGTTACATTTTGGATTGACAAAGTAGCAAATACTATTGCGTGAACCACCGACATTGAATTCTAAATGCAGGACAATCAAAGATCCAATGTCATGAAGTGTAATATATAATGTGACCAACTAAGGGGTATTTTACACAACATTAAGATTCAACTGTATAGACCTAACAAAACAAGGTTGATAGGACGGTTGGACATCCGGGACATCCGGACGCGGACGCTGTGTCCGTAGCGTCTGCTGACATTCGCTGACGCCGTCCGCCTGTTCGCCCGTCTATCCCATCCGCCCCGATACCTGTCCGCCCCGGTACGGCCGTCCAATCGACACACGGATTGATCTGGTCCGCATGATCTGGGCGTCCGCCTCGGGCCATCCACCCCGTCCGCCTTCTGACAGCGGGAGGGACGCTGCGTCCGCTAGCGTCCGTGAGGACGGACGTCCGGACGTCCGGGTTACAGACGTCTTTTTCGGGCGGACGTAGAGATTCGTCAACCTTGTAACAAAACAAGAGTACCACAAAATCCCATTTCATGTCCAACAAGCCATAATATAAAATCACATAGCTCAAGTGTATAAGTGTAGGTCTTGCCTATGTACTTTCATAATCTTCAACTCATACAATACTCATGCCCCCTAAAAAGAACAACTACTTCATCTCAGAGTCTAAAAGATCAACATAGTTCTTTGGAGAATGATGAAAAAGATGCACTTCCTCGTCCGACCCAACTATTGTGCAACAAAACAAGGGGACAACCAATTCCATTCTATATCCATTTCTAGTAGCAATGTGTTGAGAGTTACCAATCTCTTTTGCACAACTTTGACAACGTTGTCCAAAAGCTAATCTCCAGTATCCTTAGCTACCTCTAGCGATGGCTCAATCTCCATTGGTTTATCAACATCACTTTGTGTTATGTCAAGTGGAACAAGGTCCTATAAGACAAGGAAACAACCAAGAAATGTAAACATACAAATTGAAGCACAAATGTTCAAACTTCAAACACTTATGCCAAGCAAAGACATTACATATTGACCAAATTAGTGTTTAACAACCAATGACACCTTTGTCAAAAGGATTCGACAGCAGTAGCCTCAAAGTAACCTCTTAGCATTGAAAGGCTACTATCAGTGGGGTGCTGGTTGTGAGTGTTTTGATCTTCACCTTTGAAATCAAACATATACAACTAGGTTCTTTGTAACTAATTCTATGGATGATTTTGGTCTGTAACAAGCTGCCTTCCAAACAATGGAGCTTTTTGTTATTCCTACTTTTAGTTCTTGTTTTTTATTTGATAATATTTTTAATGATTTTTAACGAATTTAGATTGTTAGAAATTAAGGGGGCTAATGAGCAAAGAAATTGTATCTAAGCTAAATTGTAGAGTTTTTTTGCACTCTTTCTCGAATGGTAAAAATTTGGAAAATCTAATGTAATTCCTAAAAGATTTGTATGGATGAAGTTTGGATGTTTTTCCAATTCAAAATTTCATCCGCCAATTATGGTTAATCTAACAATCGGAAATGAATTTTGTTTAAAGGACCATGGTTGTCATAACGGGCGAGTTAGGGTCATCGGACGGGATAGACGAACGGGCAAACTGGACCGGACGGACGGAAAGTCCGGATGGCTTTAATTTTGTAACTTGTGCAATTTTGCGGAATGACACGTCACCTTGGAATGCGAAATCTAGGGCGTGGACGATCTCGTCCGCGCCCAGCATGTTCCTTAATCCACATGGCATCCACATGGCCTATTTTTTCGTTATCAGAAAGTCAACTATGTGTTGACTGTATCGGACGGGCGGGACCTCTAATGGACGAGCGAACCGGACGTTCGTCCACTATGACAACCATATAAAGGACACAATACTATTTTTTTATCTTTTAGTTAAATTATAAATTTAGTAAAGATTTGGTCAACCTTAATTGACTTCCTAAGTTTATCCTAATCAATTTTTATATTAGTCTGGGTTATCCACTAGCAATCTTTTATGAAGGTAGAAAATCTTATAGATGCTAAGAATTATTCCTTATGAAATTCTAATTATTCTACTTAAAAGATTCCCTAAAGGTTTTATGTTATATTGTCTTCCTATTGTAAGTTGAAGATTCCATTTTAAGAGTTTCTTATTCTAGATAATTGAGTAAAAAATTATGGAATTTTCTCCTACTTGTCTTTATCTTATTGTTGAAGGATGTTTTTTAGTTGATTAAATTACCTTAATCTAATTTCTATTAAAAAATATTATTTTAAAATTAATGAAACACTTTTAAAAAGAAGTGGCAATTAATTTCTTACGTCATTATCCTCCTCGTGGTTGAGTTGGGTGTCCATCTCAGTTGATTTCATGTTTGTTTCATCTATCTTTTGTTTGTATTTTAGTTGGTTTTTCTTTCTTCTATTTTTCTTTTCTTTTTCTTGAATTTGCAAAAATCACTTATAATATGCCTAATCCACTTCCTACTAAATTCCTACTAATTTTTATGAACTTTTGGTTTTACAAAAGTTCCTTGATTTTTGGTGATTTTTCCTTAATCAAATCCTAAAGGAATATAGTCTTTTTTGAAGATAGGGCTACCAATTTTGTAAACCTAGATATTCCTGTGCTAAACCTCCTATCAAGGTGCTAATAAGGCTAATGCCCTAGCATATTCCAAATCACTTGATTCCCTAATTTTTTGTTCTTTTTTAATGGTTGATTTTACACTTGACGGGGACATCAAGATTCTCTTTGAAGTTTGTGCCTGTCCAATCTTCCTTCTTCTTCTTCTTCTCTTTTCAACTTGCGAGTCATATGTGCACCCTTGTATCTTCGTATACTAATTGGAGCCACCTACAAGTTGTGCACCTTTGTTCGACATGCAATGAGCTAACCTTCTTCCTTTGGTAGATTCTTTCTCCCTGCTCAAATAAGTTTTAAAAATGAGAATTGATTGTTTTGTGTCCCTAATCTTTCAAGTAGTTACATCTAATTAGATTTGGACTTTGTATTAAGTCCAACAGGGTAGCAACTAGGGATGCTCTAGATGGTATATTGGGCTCCTATCTAGGCTCTATAAACAATCAGGGTGCTTGTAGGTGGTCTATTGACCCTATTTAGACTTTGTGTGAATAAATTGAGCAGCCAAGGGTGCCTTGGATGGTATGCTGGGTTCCTTCTAAGCTTTGTGTAAACAAATCAAGCAACTAGAGGACTTGGGATGGTATACTGGTTCCTTCCTAAGCTCTATGTGAATAAATCGAGCAACCAAGGATGTTTGGGATGGTATGTGGGCTTTGTCTATTCTTTGTGGGAATAAATCAAGCAACTAGGGTGCTTAGATGATATGCTAGGTTTTTTTCTAAGGCTCTATATAAATAATCAAGCAACCAGGATACTTTGGAAGGTATGCTGGACCTTCCTAAGGCTTTGTTTAAATAGATCAAGTAACTAATAGGTACTTGGTGTGTGTGTGTGCTAGGTTCCTTCTAAGGCTTTGTGTGAATAATTTAAGCAATCAAGGGTGCTTGGGATGGTATGTCAGCCTTGTTTAGGCTTTGTGTGAATAAATCAAGGGACTAGTAGGTGCTCTAGGGATGATGCCGGGTTCCTTCTAAAGCTTTGTATAACTAATCAAGCAACTAGGGGACTTGGGATGGTATGTTGGTCCTATTTGGCTCTGTGTGAATAATTTAAGCAATCAAGGGTGCTTGGAATGGTATGTTGGCTCTGTCTATTCTTTGTGGGAATAAATCAAGCAACCAAGGTGCTTTATGAGGTATGCTAGACTTTCCTGAGGCTTTGTTTAAATCAATCAATTAACTAGTAGGTACTTGGGGGTGGGGGGTGGGGTGCTGGGTTCCTTCTAAGCTCTGTGTGAATAAATCAAGCGACTAGTAGGTGCTCTGGGGTGATGCCAAATTCCTTCTAAGGCTCTATATAAATAATCAAGCAACTGGGGTTGCTTGGGTTTGGTATGCTGGACTTTCTAAGGCTATATTTTAATAAATCAAGCAACCAAAGGTGGCTTTGGGTGGTATGTTGGCCATGTCAAGCTTTGTGTGAATAATTTAAGCAACTAGAGGTGTTTGGGATGGTATGTCGATTCTGTCTATTCTCTGTGGGAATAAATCAAGCAACTAGGGGTACTTGGGTTTAGTATGTTGGACTTTCTAAAGCTCTCTTTAAATAAATCAAGCAACCAAGGGTGGCTTTGGGTGGTATGTTGGCCCTATCTAATCTCTATGGGGATAAATCAAGCAACCATGGTGCTTTTGGGGATATGTTGGTCTCTTCTAAGGCTCTATTTAGATAAATCAAGCAATTAGATGTGCTTAGGGGGGGTGTTGGGTCCCTTCTAAGGCTCTATATAAATAAATCAAACAACCAAGGATGCTTGGGATGGTATGTCGACTTTGTCTAATCTTTGTAGGAATAAATCAAGTAACTAGAGGTGCCTGGAAGTGTTCTGGATTCCTTCTAAGGTCTGTTTAAATAAAATCAAGCAACCAGAGGTACTTAGGAGTGTTTTGGGTCCTTTCTAAGGTTTTGTGTAAATAAATCGAGCAACTAGGGTTGTTTTGGAGGGTATGGTGGTCCTTTCTAATCTCTGTGGGAATAAATCAAGCAACCAGTAGGTGTTTGGGAGTGTTCTGAGTCCTTTCTAAGATTCTATGTAAATAAATCAAGAAATCGAGGTGTTGTGAGAGGTATGCTAGACTTTCCTAATTGAATAACAAAATAAAAAATAGGAGGCCACATAGCATCCTTCCCAATTACGATATTAAGTATTGGTCTAAATGGCGTTATTTGGCTTGACAACTGACCATGAGGCCTAATTAGTTGACAGGTCAAGGTGGATGGTCTGTTGAGTTGAATCTTTACTTGATATTGGTACACACACACACAAATTAAACAAGGTTGTTGCTTTACTTGTATGGGGTCTTTTTTAAGGACCTTTAATCAAAATTTAAACTAGAAACTTCAAAGTTAATTAATCAAAGATGAGCGAAGCTTTGCCGTCTAGGGATGATCTTCCCCAACTTTGAGCAAAGGTTCCTCGAGTGATGAAAACATAGGAACTTGAGAGCTTGGTTTCCACCCAAGTCTCTAAAGGAGATCAACAACAATATATAAACCATGTATTTATAAGCTCAATGCTAGGGGAATTTTCTTCAACTTAAAGTTGTGAAATCCAACACAAGTCATCCAAATGTTGGAATTGATTAGTACAATTCAAACAATCAAGTAATGTCAAGCTCTAAGAATTCTTGACTAACAACATCGTCAGAATTCAGTCAAGAATGTCTTCGTATTAGTACCAAATACAACCAAGTAAGCTTAAGGGGACCCCCTCATCCTTTGCAACAAACTTCACAATAAAGAATGTAAAGAACACAAGAATAATAATAAAAATACAAGAGTCTTGGCATATACCAAAGAACTCAAAATATGGCCACAAAAAGGCATCAACGAAATACAAAAAGAGAGGTGCAAAGAGAGTCAGTGGAGGCCCTTTTATACATTTCCAAGGCTCCCGCTTACCTTAATTTATGATACAAATTACTTATGTAATTTAAAAACTACCAAATTTAATTATTACTATGCCTATTTCTATCCTACTATTGAATCTTCTATATCTTTTGGAGAATTCTTTGATTAAAAAACAAACTATTTTGTTGGCTCTAGCGAACCCAAATTAGCCGAAGGATCTCCTATCCCCCAACTTTTACATTAAAATCCCTTACAAAAGACAATGTTTTTCATTGCAGTACAAAAGGTGAAAAACCTAAGTTTTGGAATTTGCCTCTTTTGCTCATTTTGTTTGGCTAGAATTTTTTGGAAGGTCCAAAAATATGAGAGTAGAGTCTAAAAATGACTCAATCTGGCCTTCATATGGCTGTAATTTGAAAGTTAACTTACAAAATGTTTTAAAATTTCATTAAAAACTGTTAATGTTGCCATTTTGGGCAGGATTGACACGACGTCTGGACGTCCGGACGCGGACGCTGTGTTCGCAGCGTCTGCTTGTCCCCCGTCTGCCCGTCCACCCGTCCGCCCCGTCCACCCATCCGTCCATCCGCCCGATTACGGCTGTCCGATCGACGCACGGATTGATCTAGACTGCACGATCTAAGCGTCCGCCTCGGGCCGTCCGCCCCGCCCGTCCGCTTTCCAACGGCGGTTGGGACGCTGCGTCTGCTAGCGTCCAGACGTCCGGACGTCTGGAAAATGGATGCTATTTTGGGGCAGACGTTGAGATTCGTCAACCCTGATTTTGGGTAGTTGCCACTGTCGAAATGTCGCAAAACTTAACTAGGCACTTAATTAGTCCTAAACACATTGTCTTAATTTTTAGTGGGATTTTACCATCACTAGATGAATTTATACAAATTTCTTCACTTCCAGTAATTTTGGTTGGCTTCCCATGGAGTCATGTTCTACAATTGGAAAATTTACGAAACTTTTTGAGCAACTTTTAGGAAGTCCCCAACTCTGTTGAACAAATTTTCAAGTTTATCTTGTAGTTTTCCAAGGAGAAATAAATTTACTTCCTTGGAATTTATTTCTTTTGGGGAGGAATCATTTTTGTACAAGGATTTTGTGGCAGTTTAATTCCTCCAAGGAGAAATCATTCCCCTATAAGAAAATCTTAACAATTTAATTCCTTCAGAGAGGAATCATTCTTGTGCAAAAGAATCCGAGTAGTCTGACTTCACCATTACGTTTTTGGTATACTTCTTTGTCACACAACACCTTTTTCCTTACTATGACTGCCACCTACAATGTCCATAGATTTTGTTTTGTCCTTTTTAGCCCATATGGTTGCTTGTACTATTGTAAATCAAATGCTTCCAAAGTCTTAGTGTTTACATATCTTCAATTTCAAGTTAGAACTACTTCCAATCTTTTAAATTAGTAAAACACCTAATTAGACTCTATTGTCATCAAGATACAACCTTTTATGGAGTTTCAAGACTTTTTAGAATACTACCCTATAAACATAAGGTTTCTTCTAACTTTTCTCTAATTCCACTTTATTAATCCATTTTACCATAATTATCCATAAAAATGAGCAAAAAGCAAAAAAAAATAAAATTCTGAGACCCAAATGACAATCATGGGATTCACACTGGTGGTGATTAAAATTGAAAGGGAGAACTTGTTGTTCCACCACCTCCAAGAACTTAACCTCGAAGCCAAGGCCCATTGTTTATCTCTTGTTAACGAGATTCATATTTTGATGGCTTCTTCTTGTGATAATTAAACCTTGAAGGGACATTGGTTCCCCCCCATAACTCAAAACTCAAATCGGAACTCGAAATCAAGGACCTTACAAACCCTAATACGCACACACCTAAGCTAATCAAGGCACAAACAAAGGCTTTCAGCACCGAGACTCATATCTTAGTGGCCCTACCTCACAACAATCAAACCACGAGGGGACGTTGGTTCCTCCCCATAATGCAAAACTCAAATTGGAACTCAAAATTAGGGCCCTCACAAACCCTGATACGCACACGGCCTAAGCTAATTGAAGCCCCCCCTAATCATGAGTTCACGACAGTTAGGATACAAACAAAGGCTCTCTGTACTGATACTCATATCTCAGTGGCCTTGCCTCGCAACAATCAAACCTCAAGGAGACAATGGTTCCTCCTCCTAACTCAAATTAGAGATGGAGATCAAGGCCTTCACGGACCGTACTATACACATGCCGTAAGCAAATTGAAGCCCCTCTAATCTCGACAACTGGGGCATGAACAAGGACTCTCGACATTGAGACTCATATCTTGGTGGCCTCTCCTTGCGACAATCAAACCTCAGGGGGATGTTGGTTTCCCCCTAACTCAAAACTCAAATCAGAGATGGAAAACAAGGGCCTCAAGGACCTTGATCACATATGGGATCAAGGTAATTGGAGCTCGAAAACAGGTCAAAAGTGACCACAAATCCAGACACGGGTCATGAAAGATTTTCTCCAAATATAGGAGAAAGAAGATTCATACTTAGATTGCAAGTTCATTGTGGAAAGACATTGCATCCTGGTCCATATTCAACATCAACTTTGTCAATGATGTGGCTTTGCTCTCTCAACACTAGCTCTTCTCTCAATATACTGGCTCTTGCAAAATTCTCTGATTAAGGTTAGGATTTAGCGTTCATGCCTACTGACCTGGACCTCAACGCAAATAGTGCTTTAGAGTTTGAAAGACAAAATTGCACATTGAGTGAATATGTGACACTTTTCTCACAAGCTGAATTGCTACGGCTTGTATAGTGTTGGGGCTTTGTATATCATTGTGAAATGTCAAACAACATAAATTTCTAATCATTCAGAAGCCCCATGAGTCCCAATTTTAAAATCTCCTTGAAGACTTATTTTTTTCGATGATGGTTGTGTGTTTATGGTTGATCGTCTTTTGTTGCCTACTATCATAGATGCATCACTTGGCTGAACCTACCTCAAATTAGATTTTCCGCTTTGAATTTTCATCTCATTCAATTAGGAATAGTGAACTTGAGAATGGTAAGTAGAGAAGAAGGAAAATAAGTTCTTGTATAAGATAGTGGGCATTGAGTTTAGCTCCTATACTTGACTTGGTGATCAAGATTTTGGGTATTGAGCCACATAGTAGATGAATCCATACTCATCACTTTTCAAACACAAGAGTCATTTACCAAGTAGGCAAATTATCTTGCTTAGTCTATTTTCTTTATTTACGAAGCCAACATTTTCATATCTAGTGTAAATGGGTATGTCTCTTTTAAATATGGACATTACTACTAATGTACAATATGATACATGAATAAACTCTTGTCTTCTTAATTGAATATAGAGGGTCGTGTATGATTCTTTTGTTTTCATTTCTGGGCTCGGACTTACCTTATCATAGAAGGTCAATATAGTCTACTTTGACTCAGGACATTAATGTACAAATAAGAAAATATAACTTTATATATTTTACATTATATTGTGTGGTTGTTAAATTTTTCATTATTTTATGAGAAGGAATACTTTAATGAAATATATTTTGGTTCCTACATAATGATTCACAAGTTGGGATGAAGTAGTTTCTACATTGAGCTTTATATGTCTGGATTGTAAACATTTGAATAAAATACATTAATATAATAAGTAAAAACATGTGAATGCATTCATGTATAGGTTTAGGATATAGGATGTTCTTTAATAAGATAGCTATGATCATCATTAATAGTGTCATAGTATAAGAAAGCACAAATTTTCCAACTAGTGTTGTAAAGTGTCTAAAGCACCACTAAAGTGACTCGTGTAACGTTTCGAAGAGATTTGGTTCGTAATTCCTAAGGAGATGTCCAGATCCGGATATAGAAATTAAAAATTTACAAACCCCAAACCCATAGGATTTACAACCAAAAAGTCTAGACTTGTTCCCTAATTGATTTCAACTATTTCCTCGTTCAAATGTAATATTTCCTCCTTCTCTAGCAACCAAGGAGTATCTAGGCACTGTACCTCTTTCGATTCCAATCTTAAATAATTAATTTAGAAGTTTAGCTTCTATATCAAAAGGATCCACTATTGAAATTATGGAAGGATGTATTAAAACCTACCTTCTTAGAGATTTTAGTGGTTGAAGTTCCATTAGAAGACAACAACACACAAATATATAGGAAGCAAGTATTTCCTCACAACTAATCCGTTTTGTCATGTAAATAAAGATCGTAGCACACAACAAATTGAGTGCCATAACTAACACCAAATATGCAATCAAAAACTAAACAAGAATGCATAACAAACACACCCTCAAAGAAAAACTATGGAATCTATACACACAAAGTCAAGCAGCTCTGACTCCATAAACGAAGAATCGAAGAGTGTAAACGTAAGAGAAGAAGTGAAGCTTTTACTAAATAATAATTCATCATCTCTAAGCAAAGCACAATATACAATTCTCTCCAAAACGCTTATAAAACTTGACTTGATAACAATGTCAAGTCAAGGAGCTCTCTCCACCTAAACACTCAAATCCTAAGGTGGATGAATTCCAACATTTGAATGAAATCCATTAAAGACTAGGAAGAACTTTTATAGGAGTCTATCTAACACTACAATCCGATGTAGAATGGCTCCAATGTCACTTCACGAGACAATTGTCGTGTAAATAAAGATTGTAGTATACAATAGATCAAGTGCCATAATTAACACCAAATATGAAATCAAAATCTAAACAAGAATGCATAACAAACACAACCTCAAATGCCCCCCCTAGCAAATAAGGAATCCCTACAATCAGCTAGGAACAAATACACACGTAGTCAAAGATGACCTTTGGTGATATTGCTTCAACAACTATATATATTCAAATTAATGTATTGGTACATAGATAGGCCAATCAAGTCAGTGAGGAAGTGACTAAAGAATAGTAGGCTGGTTGCAATGTGAGCCCCATCTTTAATCGCCTTTAACAATTTTTGAGAGTCAAATCCTATAGTCAACCTCATCATAACTTGATATTGTGAATCCATAACTTGTATCCATTATCCAAATGGTAGCATCATCACCATATAAAAAACACCAACTCTAGAGAAGTCCTCAATTTTTGTCAGAAAATGTGACATGAATAGAAGACTATTTGCAATGAAGACAAATCCAATCTCCCGAAGGAAGAGTCGAGTATGCCATATGCCATCTAGAGGTATCAAGTATGCTATATGCTATCCATGTTGGCATTGATCACACAATAATACGGTAGTTGCCCTTTTCTTTTCACCACATACATAACATGGAAGGCCATCTAGTACAATAGCCAGCTTTGGATGCACAAAACCCTCAATAGGAAGATGACATAGAGCACAATTTTTAGAATGCTCTCAACATTCCCGTCCATTCTTGCCTTTAAGTAAAAAAATACCACTAGGCAATACATCTTTCACATGAAAAATAGTACGTTGTGCCCATGGTTGTCATAACGGGCGAGTTAGGGTCATCGGACGGGATGGACGGACGGGCAAACCAGACGGCTTTAATTTTGTAACTTGTACAATTTTGCGGAATGACACGTCACCTTGGAATGCGAAATCCAGGGCCCTGATGATCTCGTCCGCGCCTAGCATGTTCTTCAATCCACATGGCATCCACGTGGCCTATTTTTCCGTTATCAGAAAGTCAACTATGTATTGACTGTATCAGACAGGTGGGACCTCTAACGGACGGGCAAACTGAACGTCCATCTACTATGACAACCATGGTTGTGCCTTTACATCAAGGGTTGTAGGCACATGATGTTGGAGATACATGTAATTTCCTAGAGAAAATCTTCTCAACTCAAGCCGATAAGCTCTATTATAAATGCGAGCATACCGTAAGGTATTACAATGTTGAGCAATAGATAAGTTCTCCATGGCCATGGGCATGGCCCATTTGAAGAACTCTGCTTGATCATGTAGGCATTGAGCCCACATATCAGGGGCATCCAAATCTACAACTGGAGCTAACTTCTCTCGCAATGAGCTAGGTAGGATCGGCTCTTGTCCATACAACAACTAGTAAGGGATATAAGATGCCAATAACGCCTACCGGTTGAAACAATAGCCTATAGCAATCCATGGCAACATCAAGTCTCAATCACAATGATGGCCACGAAGTAGTCTATATTTTTATAAACCACACTTGACTCTTTGGACAACCCGCTCTACCAAGCCATCCACCTCAAGGTGATCTCTAGAAATTGTACGATGATCTATCAAGGCTTTAGTACACAATTCTTCAAATGAACCAAGGAATTCTTGCCCTTGATCTATTAACACCTTAGTGGGTGCCCCCAAATGTGCCAAAACTCAATCAAAAAAAGTCATAGCTACCAACTCTAAAGAATTTTGTGGTAGAGCTACAAGTTCAATCTACTTGCTAAAATGCTCTACCATCACTAGCACATATTTAGCTCTACATGAGGTGACAACAAGGGGCCCAACAAAATCTAGAGACCAATGATAACCCAAACCCATGATGAGCAAAGGTTGTAGTTGAGGTCATAAAGTGTTAAAACATGATCTAACTTGATCACACACTTCACAATGAGAAATATAAATGGCAACTTGTTGATACATACTAGTCCACCAATACTGACTGCGTAATATAGAATGCGTAACATAGAATGTGTTCTATGCACACCAAAATGTCCAAGCTCCTCGTGTACTTGCCGTACTAAAGAAGCCCGTTGATTTGGTCTTGGAACAATGCGCCTAGTTCCATCAGATCATACTCAAAACAATAAACCGTTCTCTCAATGAAATCTTGTTGCTCAATGACCAACTCTATCTCGCTCCAAGGTAGAGATAGGTGTAGAAAATGTCCCTTCTTGAAGCTTGTATAAAACCGCACGGTCTTCCCACACATCACTAACAACTAGGGCCTTGTCATATTCTTCATCTGATCTCTGTTTATGTAGTATAGATGCAAAACTTGACATCAAAGTGAGATATGTTGTGGCATACCATCTAGGAACTGCCTCTCTATCACATTCTCCATGCCATCTAGCTCCAATAAAATCCTTTTCTAAAGAGCTTGGATAATGAGAGAGTCCATCAACATCTAAATTTGTAATGCTTGCCCGATGTACCACCTCAAAATTATACTTTTGAAGCAACAATGTCCATCTAGCAAGCTTGCCATTAAGCTTATGTGATTCCATAAGCCACTTCAAAGGTTGGTGATCTGTCACCAATGTAAATTGTTGACCGTACAAATAAGGTTGAAAATGTACAATGGCCCAAACTACAGCCAATGCTCCTCCTTTATAAGATGAATAGTTGGACTCCGCATTATTATTACTCCTAGAGGCATATGCAATGACATATTCTCCTCCTACATCATCCTTTTGTATCAAGACTGCTCCCAATCCCACTACACTCCAATTTGTGTGCAATTGAAAGGATCTAGTAGCACCTAGCTGTCAAAGTATAGGAGCTGAATCTAACTTCTACTTCAATGTATCAAAAGCTTGTTCTTGCTCATGACCCCAAGTCCATGGTTGGTTGTTTTCCATGAGAATTGTCAATGGCTTGGCAATCAAGCTAAAGTTCTTGACAAACCGGCAATAGTAATTTACCAAACTAAGAAAAGCTCAAAGTTGTAACACATCAACATGTGTTGGGATCTTGTGCAATGCATCAACCTTTACTTATTGCATTCCAAAACCTCCTGGCACAATCATATGGTCCAAATATGGTAATTGATCATGGAAAAATCTACACTTGCCATGATGCAAGCGCAATCCTCACTATAACAACCGTTCAAATACCACTTGCAAATGCCTCACATGCTCTTGTGGGTTGCTGCTAAAGATAATAACATCATCAATGTAACATCTAACAAATATTAGACCAGTCAAATCCAATCTATCACCCTTTGAAACTCAACCAGTGCATTCTTGAGACCATATGGAAGAAACTTCTAGTGATAGAGTTGATCCTTGCCATCTTGATCAATTCCCCAAAATGTGGTCTTTATCCATTCTCCTATGAGCAATGGCAATTGGTGATAACCAGATCGTAAGTCTAAAGTACTAAAAACTCAAGAAAAGCCCATTGCATCAAATATCTCTTTTAGCATCAGGACTAGATACTGATTTGATTTGGTTTTGCGGTTAATTGAACGGTAACCTCCACACATCCATTTCTTCGTCTAATTGCCAAATATATCCTTCTTGAAAGGCATAACTGTAGCACAAGCATATTTTCCATTGGAAAGTTCAATCAAACCTACAACTAGTAATTCTTGACAACAAGTTTGGACACCATCTCTCTTTGAAATACTCAATTTATAAGAGCGTCAAAAAATTGGATGATCATCTTTCAACTAAATGTGAATAGGCTTGCCTTTATAGCCCTCAAGCTCCTCCAATCTAAAGGTAAAACAACTACAATACGAGCAAATAAAAGCCCGTACCCTTTGTGCTTCGACACCAATAAAATGTGGCCCTAAGTCTAGTGGCCAATCATCAAACTCAATGGTTACTTTATCAACCAATAGGGCATCATTACATGCCAATATGGCTTGTAATTACTAGTCTGTAGAAGGCACAACCTCCATGCCCCTAGCCTCTTAACTTGAAGTCAAATGAAAAGCTTCATCACCATAATTTGTATGTAGAGTTGTGATGTCTACAAAAAAAAAAAAAGATTTTGCAAAAATATCTTTGAAAACATCTCTTGAGCATTTACTTCCCAAAATCTTGAGCCAAAGCAGTAAGAACACATTGAGCCCAAAGCTCTTCTGTTGCATGCCCTGTCAAGTAAGAAAATAACTCAAACTCCTCAAACTTAGTGAGTTTTGGCTCCATTGCCCCCTGACTATTGCTTTCTAACCTCAAAGTAAGCAAATAGTCACCATGATGTTGTTGAATAGCAAGACATGTGCCAATAACCCACACTAAAGTATTGGGATCCATAGCTTGACCCAAAAGAAAGCGTCGTTGACTTTCTGTGAGGTCATAAGCAATAGTGATATTAGTCAGAAAACCCATAGTACGTTCTTGCTCATCTACAAAGGGTTCTTTATGAGTTTGAGGGATATCACTCGAAACCATAGTATGACCGCATGCTCAAAATACAAAAAAGCCCGGATATGTGACAAATGTAGGGAAAGCAACTTGAGATGCCCCCAATTTATTCACATAAGCTAATGGAAACTCATCATCTTTAAAAACCAGGGTTGACGAATTTCAATGTCCGCCCCAAAATAGCGTCCGTTTTCCGGACGTCCGGACGCATGGACGCTAGTGGACGCAGCGTCCCGACCGTCGTCGGAAAGCGGACGGGCAGGGTGGACGCCCAGATCGTGCGGACCAGATCAGTCTGCGTGTCGATCGGACGGCCATAATCGGGCAGACGGGGGACAGGCGGACGCTGCGTCCGCCAGGACCGCAAATGTCAGCGGACGTTGCGGACACAGCGTCCGTGTCCGGACGTCGTGTCAACCCTGTTGAAAACATCCAAATGAACACGATGGTCGTTATAAATATCAACTAGCTTTTGTCTTACAGGCCCCTTAATTCTTGAAAGGGATGTGTGAAGCATATGAGATGTAATTAGGTTGGTCCAAATTTAACATGGGCAATGAGCATAAGAGCCTAAAGTTGCAACATCCACAAAGGTTGGAGGGCTTAGAAATTGATTAATATAGTGTCCATCTTCAAGAACCTTTGACCATGTTTTACTTAATGGCAGTACATTTTCAAAAATATACCCTAGTAGAATAGATTGGTGGATATGTCAAAGCAAGTCTGCAAATAGACTAGATCGAAGATCATCAAGACCTCTACTAGCCCATGCACATGAATGGCCTTAACAAGGCCAACTAGCGATAAGTAAATCATTGTGGCCCAACCTCCTCAAATCCTCATCACCAATGAAAGTAATATCTTGAGGGAGTTTGCTAAAACAACCGTGAATAGCAGAAGGAAATAATTGCTTTGGATATAAGGCCAACAATCGCTAGATATAATGATAGGCTACACAATTAAGTGTAACCCCATCATCCACATGAATGTAGCACTTGACCTTAAGCCCAGCCTCCGAAGTAGTTGCCAAATCAGTGCCAATACCTGCAAATAGCTCCACGAGGATGATACCCTCTACTAGTGGATGCCAATGAATAGGTTGGACAAAAAGAGGTGAAGAGGAGACAAATGGTTTTTTTATAAGATCCAATGAAGCCACAATATCTTAGCATTGCTAAAACAATGTAACTTGTGTATTCCACGGAGGTATGGGGTCCTTACAATGTTTGCTAAGTACTTCAAAAAAAGATGAATCAGACAATGCTATGGAACTAGATATAAATGTCATAGTCTTGTCTGCAAGCACTGGTTCACATGGTAAATCTGATACCAATGCACTGCAACTAAATAAAGCCTCTACTAACATAGTCATGGCAATTGTTGTAAAGGCTATAGGAATAAATTCCTTCGTCCCATCACTAGTAGACCATCCCAATCTAATCCATGCCTCCTCAATCCAATTGTCAAGACCAAAACCCAAAGGATATAGCGCTTGCTGACCAACCAAAATGTCATAATTGGTAGTACTAGTGACTATACACTATAGTGACAAATGTAAATAAAAAATTCCAGGTTCAATGCAAAAAATCAGTTACAATAGTTTCTTAGTATAACCAATAGCATGCTCTATACCTTCAACAAAAATAACAATGGTGAATGGACAAGGCTCAAAGTCTGATGTAGTGAGAGTTAATTTTTTAGCAAGTCGCTTTCTAATCATCACTAGTTGAGCATCAGAGTCCATCATTATACATAATGGTGTAATACGACTAATATTGCCATTCGTGCGACTAACAACAAGAACATTGTTGTCATTAACTAGCTGTATCACACCTGATTGTAAGCTACAACGTTCTCGAGTAGACCTAGCTACAACATGAGCTAAGTAAGCCAGGCTTGTAGTCAAAGGTGCATGAGATAAAAATGATGGCTCTAGTTGTTATAAGACACCCTCCTCAAACACTGCAATAGCTTTAATTGCAAGCTTAGCTCGCAATTCAACCAAATAGTCCTTCCATGTAGCACTGTTACTATTGGAATTTGAGAATGAACAGCAGAAATAGCATCTGCAAGGCCAAATGATAATGACAAATGTGCTTTGTCAATATAGTCTAGCAAGCCACTATGTAGAACACGCCCGCTATGTTTGGATATATCCAAAAGTAGTACAACCAACTTGATTGCTATTTGGACACGTGTAGCTGCCACTAATACCACCATCTCTCCGACAGCACCAAACATATACAAATCTAAAGCAAAACCACTAGATGTAGATTAAGAAATCAACTTGGCTGCAATAACTTAGTTAAATGAAGCCACAATATTAAACTACTTCTCGAGTTCTGCAATTTTGGCCTCCAAAGTTTTTTCTTTCTCTAAAATAGACTGCTTCTCTGGATGTAATATGAAGCAATGATTTGCATCATGGTTAAGTCTACTACAATAAATACACTTCAGTTCTTTTTTCTTGTATTTTTCCCCTGCCTTGGCCACTTCTGTCTTTTGTTTGGGCTTTTCTATAGATTGGACCTTCTTCTTCTTTGGGCAGTTGGGATCATTTTTAGCATGGCCAGATTCTTCACATCCCCAACAATAAAGAGTCTTCTGTCTTTTTTCAGGTTCAGTTTCCACCAAATTACTTGTAGTTGTAGTAGTCTTCTTAGGCTTAGTAGTATCTGTCATCCAAAAAACCATATTGGTAGCATCATGTTGGCACAAAGCTCTATTACACCTCTCAACTTCAGCAAATGCTTGTGTCAACGTTGCTCGACCTTCATAATTGATAATGATCTGTAGTGTGGTTAAATCTAAAAGTCTTTTGTCAAATTTGGACAAAAAAATCTTCACAAACTAACTCTCTATAAATATGCCTTCAAATTCAACTACAAACCGTGCCAACCTGGTATACATTGTGCGTAGAGTGTCATCCTTCTCACCCTTAAAGTCTTGAATGTATTGCATTTGATCACAACAAAAGCCTCCATATTCAACTTCCAAATGAGCAATGAAAAAATAGAGTAGTTCAAACACTGTTGAATCATCAACTGTAGCTAATGCCATATGTATGGCTTGTGCTATCCGAAATAAAGATATAAAAGGTCGGACTAGTGCCAAAGCCTTTTGCTTGATATCTTCAAAAGATGGATCATCTTCCTTTTTTTCCAAGCTCCCTTCTCCCTTCTTCGTAGGCACCAAACTTGCTGCTACACCTTCTTTGAGTGTAGAAACAAGTTCTATACAAGTCTCCGAATAGCAATTCACCTGGTGCAATTGGAGCATGTGTTTATCACTCCATTGCTCATATGTTTTGAGTGCCTTGTATTCCAAATGTTGTGGCAATAGCTCAAAAGCATACCAGTCGTTGAAGCTTAAAGACCATTATCGCCTCTTTTTCATTCAAATCTGAAATTGGAGCTTCCAATCGGGAAGAGAAATGCCTCCAGCCCTCCCAGAGAAACGATCCCTCACCATACTGCAAGGATTGTTGTCCATGTCGTAAAATATACCAACACTCCAAATCCGAAGCCTACTAGTGTTATCCAATGCCAAAATAGATTCAAAAGCCTCATTGGTATCCACCACTGGTCTAAAGTCATAGGTGTAAATATCCTCCAAGTAGTCTAGTGATAGAGATCAATAATATTGACTCCTAATATGTACCATAAAAAGACTACTTGAGTTCCTACAACTATCTAAAGGCTAAAGGCAATCTATATTTGCACTTGTATCACCACCAAACTTGCAGTTCACAAGTCATCACTTCTTGAGTACCACAATTCAAATAAGCACCGTCCACTTGGTGCACAAAAAATGGTCTCATCGGTGATTAATCCAACCCCACCACCACAATACATTTATAAAAATGAAAGCCTATCCACAAACAAAAAATGGAACAAAATCAAAAACCACCGGCAACAATGGCCATTACAAGGGAAAGTACCAAAACAAACTGCAAGAAATCTAAATTGGATCTTCTTCTCCAAACAACAAATTGCAAAAACACAAGAAAAGTGTAAATTAAAGCCACTAGCAAATGCCTACGATGGATGATCACAAGTCGCCAATCCTGTATCAATAGCAAAAGGTAGACACTAGAATGTGTTTAATTAGGCTTCAAAACCTAAAATTCTTGAAAATTTTGAAAAATTGATATTCAAAAATACCACTCAATCTAAGAAAAACACTAATCTAGATTGAATAACAAGTCCAAATGCCAAACCAATTGCACCATTGGATTCCTTGGCAAATTTCACATAGAATAGGCATATAGAATTCAATTTCAAATCCGAGCTAATATGCTCCTAGAAGTGAATTTCAAAGTTTGCACCCTACTCCTTTTTTCTTTTTTTTTTCAAATTCTAAATCTACAAATATGAAAGATTCAGTATTTTGTAAAATGTACCCTATTGGTACACTTTAGACAACTTCTAAAATCCTAGATTTCAAAATCTTCAAATTTCCTAGATTTTAGGAAATTCTTCAAAATACCTAGATTTTAGAAAATCTTCAAAATTTGTAGATGTCACAATCCACCGCTTCACTCTAGGGACTCATTTGCAAAAACTTTCACAAACTTCAAAACCCCATATTTTCTTTAAAAATCACTCAAATCTTATTTTTTTCGAAGCTTTGGAATCATATGAATCTCCTCTACTACTACTACAAATACTAGAAACAATCTAAAGGTTGAAATTTTTTCTTTCCACTTAAGATAAATCTTATTAGTAAGAAAGAAGGAAATTGTTATCAAGTGAGAAACTATGGAATCTACATACACAAAGTCAAGCAGCTCTCACTTCACAAAGAAAGAATCGAAGAGTAAATGTAAAAGAAGAAGTGAAGCTTTCACTAAATGATAATCTATCATTTCCAAGCAAAGCACAACACACAACTCTCTCCAAAACATTCATAAAACTTGACTTGACAACAATGTCAAGTCAAAGAGCTCTCTCCGCCTAAACACTCAAACCCTAAAGTGGATGAACTCCAACATTTGGATGAAGCCCATCCAAGACTAAGAAGAACTCTCATAGGAGTCCATTCAACATTACAATCCAATGTAGAATAGCCCCAATGTCACTTCACGTGACAGTTTATCAATCCAAATTAGCAAGTCACACAAAAAATCCCTACTATCCTCTCTTATTACAATGACAGACCTATCCAATCGGGATTCCTTAAACGCGGAGGGGTAACCAGATAACTATATGAACTCTATCCGGTTGCTAATTCCTACTTTCGGTTGCATGGGGACCTCATCACAAGTTAACTAGCATGCGCCTTGATTCTCACAAAACACACCTAATCCCAGCATGGCTATCCCACACAAAAGTTTCAAAATAACCAACCCAGACAAAGCTTCCCATCTAGTACACCAAATTCCCTAACTAATCCAATTGCTCTCTCAAAACCGAATCCAGACAAAATTCAGGGGCCAGTCTTTTTTCCCAATTCAACAAACTCAGCTACCTGCATTAAGCAATGGTTCTAGCATTGCTGGCATACCAAGACAAAATTAAGTGATGAGCTCAACATTGTGAAGTACAAATGCTGAAATTGATTTGTTTAACAAAAAAAACACAGGAGGCTTCAAACTAACATCCGCCTATAAATAACTAACATCCCCAGGAATCCTAAAAGCTCCAAAGGAATGCACATCACATTCCCCTAATCCACAACCCATTGACTTTCCTAACATGCGTTTGATTTCGCCTAAAGTGGATCTCAAATAAGGAAAATATGGATCCAGATGTCCAATTTCATCAATACAAAAGCAACTAATAAGTAACTCTCTAAGTTCAAAAACTTTTGTTTTCTTCCATCTACCTATTTTTGCTTCTAAATTAACTACCACTAAGATTTTTTGGCCCACTTTGGAGTTTCCTCCACTTATTTGGTGGCCCCTCTTCTTGTTGGTTGCTTGCAACTAGTTGAAGCCTTGCTGCCACGCGTTGCCTTTACCTTGATTAGAACTGGAGTCTTACCTTTTCCCTTTCTGTATGGAGGAGATGTCTATTCCGGTTCTGATTCCTCTTTCAATTCAACCATGCTACCTTTGTTTCCGATTGTCTCTAGAGACTCCTCTTCTTCTTCTGATCCAAGCTCAATCAGTGGGCTTGGCTCCTTGGCTCGCTTCATGGTCTGTTTTCTTCTTCACCGTACTTGTCAACTTCGATTAAAGACCAAAAACTTTGCTCTTCAACGTATCCAGGCTTTCCTCCACTAACCGAGAATGGCTCCTGGTTTGGGATCCAAGTATAGACCCTTTTCCGGTCTCAGATTCAACTCAGCTAGTTGGTTAGGTGGAGTGTGGTATAGAATCTAATCTCTTATCTTTTTGCTCCCAGAGGCAGGCAAAGAGAGTGGAAATGTCTTGGAAGGAGTTGCTCCCATCAACTGATCAAATCCTTTTCCCATTTCTGATTTAGGATCGGACTCCATCACAAGTCTCATCTCATCTCCATCTTCTCTCCGTAATCCACCAACATTGAGACGAGTTTTGGACCTAACTGTCACCTTTCCTCATGAACACTAGCCTGAAACAACTTGGCTTTGTTTACCACATCACCCATATGCCCAATGAAGTTCCAGATCCAATTAAGGATTTCAGTGGACTTAGATGAAAGCCTCATCTCTCTCGCTACTTCCTCAAACTTCTACTTCAATTTGTTGTAAAGAGATTTCACTTGACTCATCAATTCTTCAACTTGGTCCTCTAACTTCCATACATCCCTATTTTGGAGAAGAATCTCTACTCTCTTGTAGAGATTTGAGGATTCAACATTCCCCATCAACTCACACACTTTCCTACTTATCTCCTTTCAATAGAGATGTGCTCTTGAATCCGGTTCAACTCTTCTATAACCTTCCCTAGGGCATCACTCTTCCGATCCAGAGCCCAAATAGGGTCTTTTTCCTTTGACCTAACTGTGAACCATGTAGGCCTCTCTGGATATAAAATTGGGACTAAGAATTCTAACACTCTCCTCTCTCTCAAGCTCTCACAATCTACGACTACATATCCATCCCTAGAGCTAACCGAATTGGAAAACTTACCATTCCCAAACTTGTCAACCCTGAAAGCCCATCCTTCTCCGGTATTTGAGAAGTAGTAGACCATCCCCTACATACCAGATGTCCACTCTGATGGCTGCATCCTTACGGTCCGCTCCCACTTGCTCGACTAGTCCTCCATTAGCTCCCATACCATCCCTTCATCTTGTAGGTTCTATGATATCTGTAGGAATCTTTGGCAGCCAATGCACCTCAAGTCTTCCTCAAGGTACTCCTTGTTCTTGTTCTTTGAGATGCCCAGAACTTGATTGGAGGGTAACCGGATGTGGTTCCTCCTCAATCTCTGCCTTTACCATCTCTCCTGATGTACTCAAAGGTATCTCACCAACTTTCTAGTTCCTCAGATCCAAAAACATTCAGACACCTAAAGAAACTTGCTCAAAAAGAAGCTCTTCTTCTTATCCTTGCTTTGGGAACTGAAATCTCAAAAATTCTCAAAACTCCTTCACTTGAGCAAAAATACACAGCCACAAATCCCAAAGCTTAGGCAAATCAAAAACAAGTGAGGGGGGAAGGGGAGTGACCTTCTTTTCTTCCCCAATTCTGGTTCTTGTAGCCGTTGGAGATGACCGTTGCGTTGTTTCAACAGATTTTCCGTCCGTTGAACGTTCCACCCGTAATTCCACCTACGTCTGTTGGCTTCTAGATAGATCCTGATTCTGGTTCCGATAATGTCAAAAGTCTTGGAAATATTTTTGGCCAAGTATCCGAGTTCCAGTTCTGGTTGGGATGGAAAATGTAAATTTTCCCCTTAACAATTTTATCTCAACTAAGAGATTCTATAGCTCACTAATCCATAATTCTAGTAATTCCATTGTTTCTAACTCTTAAAATATATACTAGGAATGGTTTCCTTACTTCAAATTCCATTTGAAGTAGCAAAAATCTCACCTTTAAGGTTCTTACAAACAGCACCATTGTTTGCATGGCCCTAGCTTTACGATTCTATGAAGGAAAAGCCAAATTGAGTTCTACAAAGGGTTATATGTAAGATTATGTCATAGCCACTTTGAGTTCTCACAAAAAAATTCATAGAGTGAAGGTGACTTACATTGCATAGTAATAGTCCTTGTTGTTGTTCATCACCTTCAATCATCTATTGGATATTTGCTTGGTTCAAATCTTTGAGAATGTTGCATACTAGAATCCTTAAGCCAAACAACTCTTGGACTTGCCCCTCATCTTCACTATCATGATCAGTGTGTATAATAAGTTTTTGTGATAACTTCTTGCGATTCATGTTTGACCTCCTACACTCTATCAAACTAGAAAAATATAGAGTTTTGGTTCACAATTTTTTTCTCTTTCCACTATACACTACACTTGTTGATGTTGTTGGATTCAGTAGCATCTATTCAAATTACACTACAAGAAATTGGGGATATAAATGACTACAAGAAATGACTTCAAATTGACTTCTACCAATCATTTTGCACAAAAATGACAGATAAATGACTTTCGACCCTTGTTGTCATTTTGGACAAGTTGTTTTTAAATGATTGTAGTGTTTATTGTCATCATCCGTTTTTTCCTTGGATGGACATTGGATGAAAAAGTATGAGGTGAAAGTGCTTTCAACTTGTCTATGATATGGACAGTAGTCATTTGTGAGTCATTTTGTAATTGAGTTTGGGGAGTTCAAATCTACATTTTTAAGATATTTGAATTTAAAATCTACCATTCTTCTAGATTTTAGAATTTTAAATCTACCTTTTTTAGATTTCAAAATTCCAAATGTACTTTATTCTTAGATTTTAGAATTTCAAGTCTATTTTTTTCCTAGATTTCAAAATTCCAAATATCTCTTATTTCTAGATTTTAGAATTTCAAATCTACCCTTTTTTTAGATTTAAAAATTCCAAATTTTATAGATTTAAAAATTTCTTAGATTTTAAACATTTTTTATTTTTATAGATTATAAAAATCTACAAACTATAGAGATCTATATTGTGTAGAATTCTATAAATTGTAGATTTCTATATTTTATAGAAATCCACAAATCCCAAAAACCTTAGAATTAAACCAAAAGATATCATCGTGTAAGACTACAACAACTTACAAGTCTTATATGTCCAACCAAATGGTACTTTTTACAATTGATATGGGACAATTGATACGAGATAAATGACAATGAACTTTGGAAGTATCTAGGAAACAACTAGAAAACAATTAAAAAAAACCACTAGTGTACAACTTAAAAGCATCTAGGAAACAATTGCCTTCACTATTAGCAAAATTCAATTTTTTGGTTGATTTAATCACATTCATTTGGTTCACTTTTCTATTGATTTCTATCCAAATCAACAAATTATTCTTCAAATCAACAAAAAAGTGAATCAAATCTATACAACCAAATAAACAGAAAAATGGCCAATTTCATTAAAATAGTGGTATTATGTTAATTTGGCACTTTCAACAATTCAAATGACACAGTTTGAATGTTTTTTCCATACTAGAATCTATACCAATATTAGATTTCAAAAATCTACATATATCCTAAATATTTGAAATCTATACTAATTCTAGATTTTAAAACTGCTTAATCTAATATCTATATTAGTCCTAGATTTTTGAAATCTAAAATTGACCTAGATGTCAGCAATGTATACTTGTCCTAGATGTCAAGGTGTAAAAATGGCACATGGACTACCGCCATTTTAATGAAATTCGCCATAAAAGTTGAATTTTCTAGTAGTGTAGGGAATGATTAAAAAATAATTATTGTATGACTAGAAAGTGACTAGAAAATGACTCACTCTAAAACTGCGAACACATCAGCACAGCATAATCCACATTTGCAATGCCAAATTCCCTCAAAGGCACCTTTAGTGAAAAAAAAGTCATTTACAAGTTTTAGATCAGTGACGCCAAGTTGCAAAAAATGACTATGACTTCTACATTAAGAAAACAAATGAACTTTCAATGAAAATACGCACAAGAAGTCTAATTTTCATCGTGTCTTCATCCCCTAGTTGCAACCGCGACTAATAAATGACTTGGACATTGTCAACGAAGGTCAAATGGTGCAATTAGAGAAAAGCAATCACACTATAGTCATTTTGGACAAGTATAAATGACTCTACAATCATTTATATCCCCATTTTCTTGTAGTGTTAACGTCTAATTCCAACCATACAGATCTAAATACTATTTATATACAAATATGTCTTCACAAGAAGAAAATGCATCATATTACAAAGTGAAAGAGTTCTAGTTTCGACGGTAATGCTTCTTCAATGTACATGTACTACTTTCTTTTTTAGCTGCTTTGTTGTTTGTCATATTCTTCTTTAACAAGCATAATGGCCTCCAATAAAGTTGATGGTCAAGATGTGCCTCTTCTTCTTCGTGTGAATGCTAATGGTGTGGCAAAAGTTTCAAGCCACTTGCTTCAGATTCAATATGGTTTTATTAAAACTTCTATCTATGTCAAGGAAGAAATCTTGTCCTAATCTGGAACCTTGCTTCAATCAATTCTTATGTCTAGGACTAAGAATGAGAATGGAAATTTTTGGATTCTAACTCTAGGTCATTATAGAGTATTCAAGTTGTCTTCTCTTATACGGGATGCTTCTACCGATATGTTAACCGCTTAGTTAGATGCATCCACTACACAAGCTTCCTTTCATTCAATAGTGAAAGTTGAATTGAAATGTCCTTCCAAGCAAGTGGTCAAAATGGTTTAGATCAAGTCAAATTTCCTACTCAAGAGGGTTTAAACCCAATAGTTGAGTTGTCAAGTGATTCAGAAGGAGAACCTTTGCGTGTCTATCATCAGTCATCAACCATATTGTGTCCCTTAGAAGGTTCTACAAGAGTAGTCAAATCGGAGTCCACCTTTGTTCATGATAATAGCCCCGCTAGTTCAAACTTATCCCGGCCTCCCCTCTATCTTATTGATTGATAGTATCCTAGTGTCATGCAATGCCATAAAGAAACTAGCGGGTATTCGAGGGTATAGAAATGAACTTGCTAATATAGATTTTGAATCAATGAAATACCAGAAGGTACATTTTCTCCCAACTAGTTTTGATAGAGATATTGTCTTTGAACTACCACCATGTCAGGAGTCCGCCTCATTTTCTTCATCAAAGAACATGAGTGGCATGGATAAGTGCTATGAGGGTCATATCTGGTGTCATACTATGACCTCAAACATCTACAATGATTTAGGGCTAAAGTTTAGGAATTCTTTGTGTGTTGGTCACTTGGCTTACTCAAACACTAATTGTGACTATTTGAAGAAGTCTTCAAAAAGGAACGAGACAGAGTGGTCCAATAACACAAGCACTCTATTCCACATACTAGGGTCGATTCCTCTACTTAATTCAACTTTAGTTTGCAAAGTTTGTAAACTTTCACCAACTTGCATCAATTTTTGTGATGGAAGAATTTACTACGTTGTAGGTTTAGTTGATATGACGAGGGCTTGCATTCATGTAGGCACTCATAACCACCCTATCGTTGATGGAATTTGTTAGGATTTTGTAGACACAATATCAAGACTCATTGCAAAAGAAATAGAAAAGACACCTATAGCCAAAGCCTTTGCAATAGCTCTAACTGCTAACAAAAAATTCTTGGACACTTTCCTGGTTCATGCACATGATGGACCAAAGGAAATGCTAAGGAGTAACGTACTAGATGACGTCATGGACAAGTTCCAAGTCTTGAGTTCACCAAATGTTAGAAATATTATTGCATCCTTTTGTAGCATTAGAGTTGAAGGAGGAAAGATTGATCGGCTACTTGCAATGAAAAAGCAAGCAAAGATTGAGTTCATTTATGACAGCATCTTTTCGGGGCAAGGACAAGAAAAGGTGTACCTATTCAAGATGCTTGTTGAGGACCCCAGGAGCAGAGTCAATCTTGTACGATGGATGCAACAAGGGAGATCTTACTAACTTTTGGCTCATGTTTGACCACATTAAGTGCGTCAAGAGCTAGACTACAATTGCATGTTATGTATATGATTCTAGTTATTGTAAGGTTATGACTATTGCAGTTTGCGATATGTAGTTAAAGGACACTAATGGATAAGTGATTATGTAGAGATGTCTCAATAGAGTTATAGAAAAGAATGGCTTATCCAATCCAAATTTCAAGGGATTCATAGTGGAAGTACTCAAGCCAACTAGAATGTTGTTCGAATCATCTACGGCTCAAGCAATCCTTCCGTAAAGATGGTGGACCGAGAATGCACCTGCTTATTTCTTTGGGCCACTTTAATGAAGCAACACACAGAGAGACTTATAAAGTGCAAGTTGCAGAACCAACACATTAAGCTTTACAAAGACTCCAAGGACACGAAGAGTCTTGACAAGGCAAAAAGTAGGTACCTTCAAATCAAGGCCTAGTATTACTCTTCTGGTGTAGCAACGGAGGAATGTTTGAGGGAGCTTGAATTGTAGTTAGCATTTTGGCACTTCAAATATCGTTAGTGGGGTGGCTTCATGGAAACTGTAAGACCTTAATTCTTCCTTCCCTTCCTTCTCTAAGCATGGTTGTTTAGAATTTCACTGATAGGTTTGGAATCTGCCTAATATGTCTTTTCTCACTTGTGCAGGATCTATCAATTGAAGAGTTAGCATATATTCCATCTTTCAATTTCTCTAAAATAGTTTACAACAAGTGGTTGCAAGCATCAGAGAAGTGCAATATGGATTTATATGTTGCAACATGTGATGATTGAATACAAGCGTTCATACAAATGACAAATTACCGGGTATACTTCAACAATGATCCATCTGGATTTGGACCCTCACAACATGACTTGAAGCTGAAAAGAGCAGTAACATCCATGGATAGAAAGAGAATTATTGATGCTTTGTGCAATATGCCAAGTGCTTAGGAAGCATGCACTTGTATTCCACATTTGGAAGGAGAAGTATTTGGATCAACAAAACAAAAATTGGACATATCCATTGGGTCCGCAGGTGATTTTCATCACCTGAATAAGGTCAATTTCTCTCATCCTAGAGTGCAATTGAGGTCAATCGAAGTTGCAATTGCTAGTGTGCATTTATCCACCCCAACCTTTACTCATGCAAAGCACGTTTTGGAAATGGATTGTGACCTTTCTGAGTGGCACATAGCTCACATCTCTATGAAGTCAAAGAGGAAGTGCCATGCCATTTAGTCTCAAAAGGAGGTAAAGTGCAAGATGAATATAGCTAAGGACTCTAAACTAATTGATGCTCCCATGTATAAGGGTCAGAAACACAAGTTCAAAGGTTCAAGAGTGGAGACAGATGAAATTTGGTTTTGTCCAGATGATATCAAACATTGCGTAATGGGCTCAAGGAAGTCTCATGTTCTCAATTGACCAAGAATTCCAGATGTCTGGCCAATGATGATTGGTACAGCCTTCTTTTTTGCTGAGATTATTTCCTTTGAAGAACCAAGCTTCCACTTATAAGAACGACCTTCTTTGTCTCCACGACAGTTCTTTACTTCTTCCAAACTATTTGAAATTGTAGAATGGACTTATGCAAGACCTCCTCATATTGAGAAGCCTCAATGTATCCGCAATGGAAAAAGCATTAATAGGAATGAAAAAGCACCAACTGAAGATCACCGAAACCAATGGAAGAGCGCCTGAAATATTACTAGGAATATTTTTGGAATGAATATTTTGCCATACCCGTGACTCGGAGTTGTTATCACCCTCCAATCAAAAGTTGAACCTCATCACATGGTATATCGAGTCACAATCTCCAATTTCCCAGCTTGTACTTGCTTGTATTTCATTGGTATGGTATTTGCATCAATTGGAAAGCGAAAGAAATACGTCAATTGCAAATATCTATATTATATTTTTCGATACTTGTGCAAGGTGGACCAGAACAAGGACAAGTTCATTCATGCACCAAGCTATAGTATGGATGAAGTAATGAAACTACTAGAAATGGCAGGGACGATGAAAAATATAGTCTAAAATGGTACTATTAACATCAAATATGTTGTTAGTGCATGAATTTAGTATTGCACTTGTATATGTGTTGATGTAGAAGCTTAGACTTTCAATATAAAGGACTACAAATTAAAAGTCTACTTCTTTGATGTATTGTATGTATATTTAAATTATTATGTAAATACTTTCCTACAAGCGTCATTCAAGTATTCCAAGCACTATGAGATTTTTTCCATTTTGACAAATGAATGTATCTTGTATCCTTGGATGGATTCAAAATGGAAGTTTATGGAAACATCACTCAACTAGGCCTAATCGAGGTGCCAGTCTTGCGTTTTTGAAACAAAAATTGGAGGACGTTGGTTTTTGATCAAGAGAAGGGAGACCTCCTCCCCTATCTATTTTTTTGGTGATAGTCGAAAGCACCCTCATAGGGCTCCATCACTGCAATGTGATATTCAAAGGGGTGCATGGTCTCACAATTTAAAAAAAACAATGTAGGTGCATTGGGTTGGACAACATACCACTCTGCTCCATGTTCATGGGACAATGGCACCTCAATTGTTCAAATAGGTGGACACTAATAGCTATACAATATCAAGTCCATGATCATAGGTGCATGATATTAGGTTGACACTAAACCTCCACAATAACAGGTCCACAGTCATAGGTCCATGGTATTAGGTCTATATTAAAAATGTTTGTCTAAACCCTATTATTCTTTACCTTATCAAAATGTATCCAAATCTTTTACATTAGAAAAAATCCAAACCCTACAAAGGGCCATTAAGGATTCATTTTTCAACATCTTGTAGTACAAATACAAAAAATAATAAATAATAATAATTTTTGAAATAAATAATATTTTTTTTTGAAAAAAAAAATATTTAAAATATTTAAAAAGTATGAAAACTTGACATGGGGTTGACGTAGTAGTCATAGTGCCACATTAGCAACTTTCATTAAAAAATTAAAAAAAACAGTGTGAATTCCTCTCTAACTGCACCAGGGGGTTCTGGGAAGTTCAAAATCTTGTAGCCTTTTGGAGGGCTGAAATTTTTTGTGATGTCCAAATCCTCCGAAATGTCCAACATTATTTAAAGGATCCAAGGGCTTGCAAAATCTTCGCTTACCGCTCTTAAGCTCACGCTTTTAGGCTCACAAACTAACATCGTTGACTTCATCCTACTCTAGCATTTCCGGTTTTTGACCAATTTGTGAAATTAACGTGGTTTTGGAATCCCAAAAATATTACCTTTGAGATTCTAACTTTAAACTATTTTTTAAGTATCTTTTTACTTAAGTGGTAAAAACCTCTAACAATTTTATTATTACTTGAAATTTTGATTTTTATCCAACTTCTAGGACTGAGTAATTTACCTTTGAGGGTTTGATTTTACCTTCCTATCAAGGTAAAAAAAACTTTTTACTTTTACACTCACAATAAAAAAAAATGATTCAATCATAAATTTTGACCATCAATTGGTTAATCAAAATTTATCCTTCAATTTTTACCTTTGAAATTGTAAATTACTTAATCTTTTATCTTTTTGACTTTTATTTTTACTCTAGATGCTAGATTCCATTCAAGATTTTTTTTAATGAATTTTTAACTTTTCATCTAATTTTACTACCACTTTTCATTCATGGTAATTTTGGGGTAAATTCTAACTACTTTAGGAGGTAAATGATTTTTAATGAATATGGTAATTTTCTAACTATTCCTAGTTTTATAGTGGTATTTTTGGCTTTTTTGTTTTCCTTCTACTTTTAACCTTTGATTCAAACATTAACCTCTATTATAATGTTTTTAATGGAATTTCAAGGAATTGGGATGAAAGTTCAATGATTAACCTTGCATTCCGTGGTGTTGGTGATTTCATCCATATTGATGATAACTCACCTTTCATTGTGCACTCCATCAATCTCCATGTCAATTTGTTGAGGTTATAATGTTGTAAGGTTGTGTTTTTCCATCAATTAAATACGCCAAATTTCTCTTTTTGCTCCTTTCCTTTATTTTCTTTCTAATCTAAATCTTTCTAATGTTTTCTTTCTTTTCAAGATATTCTGATGGAACAAAATCCTACCAAATCCTACCAAATCTAATCTCCAAATGCTTTGCTAATTCAGTTTAGGAATCAAACAAAGACTTAAGACAAGCTTTTCTAACTACTTCCAACTAATAACTAAATTCCAAAACATTCTTAAAGGTCAATATTCTGTTCTTTTGTCTTTTCTTTTTGTCCTACACCCCCAAGTCAACCTTTAACAATTGTCAATTTATTCCTTATGAATGGCTAAGCTTCTCTTAATCTTTTTTTTCCTTTCTAATACTTCAATTTCCAATCTTGAAGCTCATTTTTCCTCCTTGTATTCTAGTTTTAAGTGTGTGAGGCACCTTGTATAGGAGAGTGATGGGTTACAAACAACCTACTTGTGAGTCTCAATTGTCCATGAAACTCTAATTTTTTGTTTGTGATGGATTTAATGTTTTTTCCACATGTTGGTTTTGCAAAAGTTAGATTTTTTGGATCAACAAAAATCAAAATTGGGGCCCTCATGCATCATCCCATTTGAGTTTCCACACATATATGTATATAGAATTTTTTTGTAGTATGCGCGGAACACTTGCTGGATTGCCTTAAATACAATCGAATTGCTTTGATACTACTGAATTATTTGTGCCCCGATATCTACCTAGCACCCAATACCCATTTAGCACCAATACCCGCCTGAGCACTGTCGAGCTACCTTTGAGCACTACTAGAGTGTTGGATTGCTTTGACACTACTGGACTACTCTGGACTACTTGAGCACTTGATATCCGCCAAGCACGTGATATCCGTTGAGTACTATCAGGCTACCTTGAACACGACTGGACTGCTTTGAGCACAGTTGGATTGCTTGAACACTTGCCAGGCTACTCTAGCCCTCTAATTCTTTTAACCAAAAATGGCGGTTGTTGCCACATCAAGTTTATAAACCAAACGGGGGTCTCTGTATAGAGACTTTTAAAAACTTAAAACAAGCACAAGAATTCCAAGGGAAGCGAAGCTTCACCGTCCCCGGGCTTTCACCCATTTTTTGGAAGGTGTTACAAACTTTTAAAAAATAATGTTAAGGACAAAAGCTCTACCATATGAGAGGGGTTAACCTCAAATTCTAGAATACTTTTGTAAGAATTCCATTATATAGGGACATTTGGAAGTCCTGGATCCAACCCAAGATTTCCCCAATTGATTCCAAACAAAAGTTTTTTAGACCACATATTCCAAATTCAAGGCTTTGGGGGGATATTAACACACCAATGGTTGGAAATCCCACACAAGAGCTCAAATGGAAACAAAGTTAGTAAATAAAGACAATTGAAATATGGTAAGGCAAGCTCCAAGGCATTCAAGCTAACGGCATTGCTAGAATTAAGCTCCAATATTCTTGGTGTTAATACAAAGAACACCCAAAACAATCAAATTACTTCAAAACAACTCCAAATACAATGGTTAGCAAGCTCTCCAACGGGACCCCAACGTCTTTTGGAATGGGCTCGAATACAAAAGATGGTATAGAAATCAAGGAGCAAAATGGCTCCAAATCACAATTTAAACAAGGTTTTTAGCAAATCGCCAAAATTTCAACAAGGTGGTTGCATTTTGGCCAAACAAAAAACAAGAAAAAAGGGTGCAAAGAAAAAGGAGGTGAGGAACTTTTATACTTTTCCAAGGCCCCCAACCCCTCTCAAATTACCTACATCTACTCCTACGTAAATCAAAATTAACATCAATCAAAATTCTACACTACTGTTGTAATCATTCTAACTTTTTTTTAAATGCTCCAAACAAAAAAATGATTGAACCATGGTCTTCAAAAGGCCCAAATTAGCCTAGACAAACCCCTTCTCCCTACTTTCCAAACTATTTTGCAAGCAAAAGCCAACAAATTGCAAGCCAAAGAAAAGGTAGAAAATCCAAATAGTAGAGTTTGCCTTTTCTTAAGGTTTTGACTACCTTAGGTTGTTTGGAAGGTCCAAGATAATAATAAAGGAATCCAAGTTTACTTCATTTGGACACCATATGCTCCTGGTACGCCAGTCAACCCATCGAATGTTTTGAAAACCGTTAAAATCCAATGCTGTAGCCAATTCTTGCACTTGTCAATGTTGGAATGTCTTGAAATTTGTCCGGGTTCTTATTTAAGCTAAAATACAATATCCTAATTTTTAGTGGAATTTTATTGCTATCTAGGTAATTTCTATGAATTTCCAATTGAAAATAAATGTAGTTGACTACCCATAGAGCCATCTTTTGCAATCCGTAAAATTACAAAACTTTTTGGGCAACCTTTAGGAAGTCTCCAAATGCTAATTTCAAGTTTACATATTTACTTGCATCAAATGTAGAGAGGTCTAAATTCTTTACTTCTTGTATTTAATTTCTCTAAGGAAGAATCATTCCCGTACGAGGAAATCTTCACAAACCAACTTTGTTATTGAGCTCTTGGTGTGTTTTTATGCTAAAAACACAAATCTCCATTCTTCGGTGCACGTTCTCATAAATCGATGAGTTTGAGTGAATCCGGTAACTGTCTAAAATAAATATCTTCTATATCTATGTCTATTAGGGCTCAAATCTATCTAAAACTCCTAATTGACATATTAAACACCTATTTAGACATTGAAAATGGTAAATAGAAGTGCTTAGAGCACTTCTAGACTTTTAGAAAACAACACACTACAATTGTAGGGACTTTTACTAATATAATGTTAATACACTTTTTAGGTCATTTGGATTAAGAAAGGCTATAAAAAATGAGCTAAAGCAAAAAAAAAATCATGAAGCCCAAGTGATAATTATTGGGCTCACAGCCCCCAAAGCGCCATCTTCAGAACAAGCTTCCTTTGTCTTCCAACAATCCTTTGTTGTAGCTCCGTCAAGTGCCCACCTCCCTCTCGGGATACCCATTTATTGATTTTTTAACTCCACTGTAAGTTAGCAACTAGCTCCACTCCTCTAGAATGTTAGAGCATTGGAGTGTAACACCTCATTTCACATTTTAACCCCTAAATGAATGACAAGCCCATATGTGGCTTTTGCATTTTGAAGTAGGCTATTGTAAATTTTTTTAATATAATTCAAAAGTATTTTTAGAAAAAAATGTGTCATGTTATTTGGTTTTTAGTTCACTAATTTGTATCTAATTTGAATTAATAGCTTAGAATTTATGAAGTAAAAGGTGTTTTCAATCTCAATATAGGTAGTTGAAAAATTATTTTATTTTTAGAAATTTCTCTAAACCAACCATAAATTCATATAGCTAGCTCATTCAAGTATATTGTATTAAAATTGTCAAAGTGAAAAACCTTAGAGATTGTAAGATATTTACCTTGAAATTTTGAGAATTTTTTTCCATTAATTTGTAGTTGCATAGTTCATCTTCCTAAGAAAATTCCACCAAAATGTATATATGTATCTTAGAAACTTTTCAAATTGATGAGTTTTTATATATTTGATTGGAATCCATTAAAAAAATTTAACTTGACAAGTACAGAATAGTTTTTTTGCTATTAAATGAGCCTAGGTTGAAAATCGAAAGACTAAATTGGACATAACTTTATAACCATTATTCCATATTCTATAAAATTTGTCTTACATTCAAGACACTTCTTGTATGCATCTATGTGCAAAATTTCTATTATAGGATTGCAAAATTGAGATTGCAATTGCGTGCCCCAAATTTATAAAAGCCTCCAAAACATCATAAGTCATTTTAGGGATAATCTCACCCTACAAAAATTAGTACATATGAGAAGTCAATGCATAAAAACACAACAAAATTTTGGATGCAACTAATAGTAAAAAAAATTGAGATGTTTTTGGAGTTTGTAGTTGAGGATGTACTATAGGTAGGTTCATATAGTATAAGCTTATATGTTATATGCATCGTTCAAAGTTGTTTAGACCTACCAATCTCTATCGCCAATCACAATTTCAAATCTTAATGCGCTTGAGTAGAGTTTATGGGTTTACACTAAAGCATCATCATTATAAGGTAGCCAAATCCCCTAGGCAAAAAATAAATGGTAAGCGCAACCACTTATGTGTGTTTGACAAGTCAAGAACCTAAAATACAGGCTAGTGAAACCAAGCTTCACTAATTGTGTCACTGTTGAATTTGGACTCCAATCATTAATGTTGCAATTCTTTAATTTTTTTTAAAACAAGTTCAACCAAAAAATACTAAAAATTGATGCAAAATTAGTCAACTTTGAGCTTGATGAAAATAAAACCATTCACACAAAGTTGAGGTATCACAAGCAAAATTTGTAACACCTAGTGGCCAAGATTCTACTTCCAATACCACGAGAGGGGATGCCATGGTATTGGAAGCGGAATTTTGAAGTTGTATAAGAGCATTGCCACCCCTCACCTCACCATCTTGGCCTCATATACAAGGAAGGAGGGCAATTTGGAATTTTTTTGGCTTTTTAGTGCTAGATTGCACCAAAAAATAATAAATTGGCTAAAAAATTTGAAGTTTTTTGCCAAAAGACTTTGAGTTAAAAAAGAATCTTAGATTGAATCGTTAGATTGTGGATGAATATAGAATAATGGACATAAGATACGTGCTAATGTAATATTTTCTACTCAATATGTGGATGAATGTTGAAATTTGGAGCATCATTGTAATATATTATATCATCACTTTGGCACCTCATAAAAAATGAAACAAAAACAAAATCCTTGTGGCAATGCTCTTACACAACCTCCAATTTTTTTTTAAGTGTAGCATTTGAAATTTTTTTGAAATTTTTTTTCAAAGTGACAGTGTGAGTTAAAAAGCAACTAAAGGAGATCAATGTAGCATTTGGGTAGGTGTGGCGAATCAGATACCAGTGGTTAACCCGTAAGCTTAAGGACCATAAGGCCACCAGGTGACTTCTGCAACACGGGTTTTTGCACCGCCATTCCTTTGGAGGTTAACATAACTTAATTTGCTTCTCCAGATCCTTCCCATGGAGCTATGTCTAAGCTAAAGCTAAGCTGAGTTCAGTTAAGCTTAGTGGGGCGGGCAAGGAAGTAGTTTTCTTTCTCTTGAAACACATAGGCAAATTCCATTGATAAGGAAAGAGTACACCGAACCAGAGGAACAAGTCCTCACAGCAAATATTTTCATTTTTATTTTCTAAGACACATTTTTGAATTTTTAAGCAAGCGAGTAGTTTGATCTCTTCCAGTTCATGCAAGAACAAATCAGATCCGGGTACAACTTAACTTACATTGAGAATCATTCGCACAACTTAGATACAATGTGCAGTCACAAGATCCTTGTACTTAAGGAAAAGGCCTTTAGTTAGTGGATCGAGAAGACAGGGAGGGGGCCTCCTTATTAGGTGATAGTAATTATACTAAATAATTAGCCAGAAACAGGAGACTTAATTAACGTAGCAGAGGTATTACTTAACCCCTATAGACGTCCAGACTCCAGAGTTCAGAATCACGATTTAAGAAAAAAAAATCATTATAATTTTACTTTTTTAAATCATCGTAAAGAACTATTTGGAAAAATAATTTGGAAGTGATGTGTTAGACAAATAAAAGTCGTAGACAGTCAGTTTTAGGGCCGCTTCACACATGGGGCTAAGGTTGAGAGTCCGTCAGCCTCCACCAATAAAATTGTAGAAAACCCTAACTTTGGCCTCTCAACCCTTCACATAAGGCAGCACAATCCAAAGTCCGTTGCCCTCCAAAGTACCTACATGGAAGCCCAAGCTCCTACGTAACAATGGCCTTACAACGGACTCTTGACCAAAGTTTGGGGTGCCACAAACTGGTGACCCAAACTTTGGTCATGAGTCCATCAAATTGCCCATTTATTGCCCATTTTTTTGGACTCTCACTCAAAGTTTGGCCATGAACTCCTACAGCCTCTCGACTTGGTCGGCCCATGTGTGAAGCGCCCCTTAGACTCCATCCGTATAGTTAGATTTACCAATGCTATTATTGATATTATTTTTTATAAATTTTGAAAGAAGAAATTTTCAAAATTCCTTCTAAATTGGATTACAAGCAAAATACTGTCATTTGGGGAATACTAATTGCTAGAATGGATTTGAAATGAGGTTCTCTTGACATGGTGATTTTTTTGAAATGTTTGTATTCCTTATATTGAGTATGATCTCATTTTTGCAAATCCAATTTGAACTAGAGTTGACGCAATTTTGTCTTGTTCAACTACTTGACAACAACTTGATAAGCAAGTATCCCCACAAATTAGAATGGCTTTTGTTCAAGCAATAATGACAAAGAAACAACGACATGAATATATTTGTTCTCTAGAAATTGGACGTTGGAGTGCTTAAGGATTAAGTTTAAGATAGTGACATATCGCAAGGAAACTCATGATTTGCTCAATTGTAAATAACCTAATTTATTGGTGTTGCACAGTTGCACTATTGCATTACAAGTTGGGAATTTGAGTTGTTAAAATTCTAATTCACATTAGTAGTCTACCATGAAAGCACCATGTTTAAAAAGTGATCATAACCCAAAGGTACATTTTGCTTTCTTCAATTTACCAATAGTGTACATTTGAGGAGATAATCACTTTTAGTGACTATTGCATTTCAACTTCAAAATTTTGTAACTAATTCCAAGAAGGTCCAAAAAATATGAAACAAATTATGTTCGATGCTAATTCCATTTTGCTTCCTACATAAATTTACCAAAAATGTTTCAAGAAGTTCAACTTCCCTAGAGAGGCAATCACTAAGTGTCATATGAAAAAAAAATTTAATTGCCAAGGATCCTTCCTCTGGTCCGTTGTATTGTTTCCTCAATCAATGGAAATTGTCCTTGCGTTTTAAGAAAAAGCAATCAACTCTTAAATGCTTGCTTTAATCCCTCAATGCCCAAAATGACCATTTGTTGGTTGTTGCCTAACTTTAGGTGGAAAAAAAATATTTTCAATATTTAATTTTTATTTTAAAGATTAAGGTATCTTTCAATATTTATTTTCAGAACTAGGATTGCTCTAGTCAAACAAAGATTATAAGAGGATATCACAAAGTGTTTAGAATTTGCCTAGTCCTGAAAAAACTTACTATTTGGAAAAAGTATCGGTGTTCACATTACTAAATCTTATGCATTTTTTCACAAATCAATAGAAACCACAATTTTGACCAATAAAAAAATTAAAATGCTAAAGAGTTATATTGTATTTTTGGTGAATTTTTAAATTTACATCCCTAAAATTCATTTGAAAAGAATCTAAAATCAATTTCATAATTTCAATTGTACAAATATTTTCTACTTTTTGTGCTTTATATTATCTTTGTTGATTCAAACTTCAAAAAAATTATAGAACTTATATTTTATAACACATTTGTATTTTGTCTAAATTCCTTGGGCTTTTAGGATTTAAGAATAGACCACCTATATGCATTCATAAATTACCTTGTCAATTTGATCTACTAATTTAACCTAGTTTGTAGCGCTTCACTCCAAAAAATTCCAAAAGAATTCTAATAAGAAAAATTATCATTCTTAGTGCATCGAGCAAAAATATTTTTTTGAATTTGTTTGTTTATTTTGGTTCCATTGTTCAAAAGTATGGTAAGGCATGGGGTGCAAAAAACACTCATTTAAGAGCACATTGGCTTAGTACCTCTTCTATTTTGATCAAAGCATTTTCTAACAAACTTTTAGAAAAAGAAGAGGAAAAATCACATCCATCACAATTTGATTCCTAATTTTTACACTGAATTTAAACTAAATTACATATGCTTTTCTAAAGATTGCAATAGTAGGATACTATTAAAGGCCATAGGTACTACTATTAAATTTCAAACAATTGTCTATCAATGGTGCAAATGGAGTTCCAAAATGAATGCATGTAAACCTTAAAATGTAAACAACATAGTGTATGTAATTGACTAGAATGGCACAAAGAGTCCTACCACTCAAAACACCACATTATTTACACTAAAATTTTGTCTACTTTCAAACTTACTCCCTAATCAATGATAATATTGTGCAACAATAAATTCCAATTAGCACAAATTCATCACTAGATCTTTTGCATTCCTACAATAATAATTCATGATTCAATATTAGGGACATTTTTAGACTACACGAGTATAATAAAGATAGGCTATCTTAGACTTCATTTCATACAATAGATTTTTGAATGTCTACCACCCCAAAAAGGACATTGTATTTGGTGGTTAAGGTCAATATACCTTGTCGAATAATAAATCAAAGTTGGAAAATGTGATTTGGCATGTAATTTATTTTACCTATAAAGATTTTTTTCACCTACAATAAGAAAAATCCCTCAAAATTTTCATCACTTATTAAATTTTTTTTTTTACCATCCTCAATTGTGAAGTACAAAAGTGGACTACTATTGTAATGTGTGAAAACAAATTTAGAAACTTTCTCTTTGAAGATTGCAAATTCTTGGTGTTTGGACCCTATTCAACATGGTTAATAAAATTTGAATCATTTTTGTGAAAATTTAGCATTGATTCTACAACTTTAGGGTATTTCACTATTGCATAGATAATCAAGTTAGTTACCTTTATGCTAATTGTCAAAAGTAGTTGAAGGCCTAATGTATCTAATATTCAATTTATATTGCGAAGATGTTCAAAATAAAATGAGAAAACTTACTTCATTTTTTCTTTTTTAAACAATTCAAATGTTAGAAGAATCACAATTTCAAAGGTCTTGACAAAGTTTTCTTGTCTTCAAAAAATGCTAAAAAAAGGGAACACCTCCAAATCTTAAATTTTGTTCTACAATTTTTATTTCTAGTATAGTGACATTGCAATAATTTACAAAGAAGAAAAGGTAAACAAAATGAAATTACACTATCAATTGACTAAATTGTTTGAAAATTATTGAAACTTTAATTGGTTAACTTTTGAACAAATTAACCACTTCAATTAACTTTTTGGCACCAAATGAAATATAATAAGAAGTGACTACATTCTTCATCTATCGTTTGAAATACACATATTCTTGTTTGTTTATAAAGTATTTTAATCATTAATTTTATAAAACAACATATATTTTAGAGATGCATCTACTACAAAATTTTCATGATCAAATGTGGAAAACAAGATTAGATGTGCTTTAATTCAATGAGCAATAGGTACAAGGGACACCTTTCAAATGTGATTGTGAACAAGTTTTGTAGTGTATACACTTTTCAATGTAAAAAATTATAACCATTTATAAGCAGTATAGTTGCAAGATCAAGGTATGAAAACACAAAGATATCAAAAGATCAATGATAATGTTATGGAATTTTATTCTCTAAGCAAAATTATTTGCCTTTGGATACATGACACTAAAAGTTGTTGATATAGTTATTGATGTATTTGGTATAACTTCTTTTTATGAATATTTCTTATGACAAATTTCAATAGTGTGACTTCTCTTTATCTTTTCCATCCTTTGGAATTTGATAAGGACTAGTTTTTTTACCATGAACATGTTAATTTTATTGTATTAACTAAAAACATTTTCATTACTACATACACACACACACACATACACACAGATATATATATATAGGACATGATTAGTGCACATTCATGTATTTTAAGAGTTTTGTAAATTCAAATCATGATATGATTAGTGTATAGCACTAGTACAAAATACCACCATTTAAGCATTTTCATAAATATTTTTTGACATTTTTCATGTTGGATTTTGTTAAAAATTTGTTAAAATTCATTAAAAATACTACAAGGGACAAATTTTAGTCAGGTTTTACAATAATATATCAAAAGGGTCATGTTCAATTTCTTCTTTGGGGAGGGACTAATTTATGTTAGAATTAATTCAATTCTATTAAATTTAATAAACTTTTAGCACATTTAAACAAATTATAATAGAAAATTTTCAAATTAAACAATAAACCCAAGGAAGATATACAAATGATATGTCATTGCAAACATTGGTTATATTTGAGCTTCATACCATCCACTTTAAAAAAGATGTGCTATTAATATAAATTTAGGCATATTTTCCAACTTCTTAGTGATTGGAAAGCAATCACCTAGACTCTAAAGGGTTAAATTGAAGATTGGAAGGGTTGCCTAGTATAAAATTGCATCTTGATATTAGTGTTTGATATTTTCTTAATAGATGGAGAAGTTCATTATTTAAAGTGAGTTTTTTTGGTGCTTATAGAGATAATATCTAAAAATAATCAATATTTCAAATGGCTTTATGATTTTTGAATAAGAAATCTATAGTTAGATTCATCTTAGATTGATTCCAAACCATATTTGAGCACTCAACTCGATCATACTAATTAATAAAATATTACAATGTTTGAAGTTGTAAAATTCATTAGGGTGAATAAATTATGCGAGGTCAATTTGGGCTTCTTTATTTGCACTTCTTAAAATTAAATCACCATTAAAAATTTGGTATAGACCATGATGCAAAAAATTTCACTCAAAATTCAAATTATTTGATTTTCCATTAGTTTTTGCAATCAATTAGGTTGTAAACAATAATACACAATTTGGAAGTTGACGATATAGATCCAACCATTAGTTCATTGAATTAATTGATTTTGTCTTAAAACTAATCAATCTAACTTGCTATAATATTTTTTTGGAAAGATAATCTTCCATTGGTTGCAAATGTGTATCAAATTGAAAAATATTTTATTTTTATAATTTCCTATCATTTTGCATGCAATTTATCTTAAATTCTAATTATTTTGAAAGATTTGAAATTTCAGGCTTATTTTGGTGTAGATAGTTAAATTCTTTGACTGTTTAAATAAAAACTTAGGCAATTTTGAAGGTTAACTATTGAAAACTTTCATTTTTCATTGAAAGAGGTAAATATTTGACTTTTGAAAGATCTTTAGAGGCATATATGTCCATCAATGAAAGAGTAAAGTTTGCTAATTTTACTTCATTTCCAACGTTGAGCAAAGTTTGCCAATTTCACTTGATTTGGGATCTAAAAAATTATACTTATATATACATTTTTTTAGAAAGTGGTCCCAATAGAAAGAGTAAAATGCTTTCATGGTTTTCATCGTTGAAAATTAAAAATAGAAGTTTTTGTTACTTGTGATTTATACTTATAAAAAAATGTATTTCAATAATGCTAAAGTGAATTGTGTAATGGGTTTGATAGCTCTTCATTTAAACTTAAGGTTTTTAAAAATGCGTTTTGGTGTGCTAATACCATTTTTAGTTGTTCATGTCACCTCCAATTGATCCCAAAAATCTTATATGCAAATTTTTTACACATTGTAGGAAGGGGCATTATATTAAAAATAGGATTTATGCATTTTTCTTGTTATAATCTCACAATTCCTATGCAATTTCATACTTCAAGTTTGTATGCATTCTAATAAGTAAACTTTTTAAAACATCTTTACTGTTAGATTTTGAAAAAAACAATTTGCTTCATTGAGGAAAACTATAAGTCTATATTATTTTTTCATAGGAAAAAACATACTTGGAAAGGCTTGAGCATCATTAGAGGATTTTTTCACCCCCAGGAGGGCTGTGAGAATACAACCACATTGTGAGAATAGCCCTACAAGGGGCCGGGGCAACTCGCTGACGTGGCATGGTGACTACCATGTCCGAAAAAAGAATTTTGTTTTTTGTTTTTTTCTGCATTTCAAGAGTAATTTTTTTTTCTTGAATTTTTTTTTGTCGAGAATAGTCGTTCTCCGAAATTGCAGGGGAGGGCAATTCCCGACGCACCTATTTGAAGCAGCCCTCTTTGAGCCCATAAATCCTCTAATGTTAGAGGTTAAAATGACTCAAATGTGGTGTTATTGAAAAAAAATGAATTTTCCTACAAGCTAATTAGAGAAAATAATATGTAAATCTAATGATAACTCCATCCATAAATTAAAATTGTAACCACTTTCTAGTTAATTGATCCACAAAAATTGTTTGAGCATGAAAATGCAAGCATGTGAGGCTTGAGCATATATATGAGTAGATATCTTACAAACATCAAAGATGCTTTTATCATAAGCACCTATAATATAAATATCTATAACTACAATTATGAAAGGGTTCTATAATATCATCACTTATAATTTAGGTGTATAGTCTTCTACGCTCACATTATAGCAACCCTCAATCCATCTATTAGGGGTTAAAAGAACTAATCAAAAGCATTTCAAACTCCAAATTCACTCACTTCCCCTATCATCAAGGGCAAATAATTTGTATTGATTGAAAATTAATTTCACTATAGATTTCTTGAAAGGGATTGAGTTTATGAAAATAAAATAAAACTTCAACATGCATTGATTTAAAATAGCCTTTGGCTTCTGTACTTTAGCCTATTGGTGTTGCAATTGTATACTAATAGGATACGTTGGCATAACTAATCTAAAATCAATGTTTATCAAGTGTTGCAATTATGTAGTAGTTGCTTCTTTGTAGCGGTATAAAATAAGATTTGGAATACTAAAATATAATATTAAAATTCATTGCCAAATATCTATGGAGGTATAAATCTAGTATCAATGTAGGCTTTTGCCACCCAACTTGAGCACTTGTGATTTGGTGCTCCAAAACCTCTTTTTTACTAGTGTTGTTGACTTGCCATGGGTGCAACATTGAGAGTGGTAGAGGCAACAAAAAGCTAAAGATAAGGAACAATAGTGATGTTCTTGTGAAAGCATTCACGTCAACAACTAAAACAATTGGAGAGACGTAGGTCCTGGTGATTGGTGTCGAACTTGGTATTTAGAGTTGGAACTTTGGCTTTCTCACTATGAAGCTCTAAGTCCCATATGTAATATTTTTTATTCACCTTCTACAATACAAGAAAATCAGGATTTGACCTTGAATCAATAAAATTGAATTTGAAGACTTGAATTTGAAACTAAAACTTGAATTTGAAGACTTCAAATGGAACTTGAACTCATAGAATTAAGACTTGAGATTTAGTGTAAAGTGCTCCCTCCTTATTTTTGACTAATAAATAATTTATTCTCAATATTTGAAAATGAACGATCTATTTACCTTTTGTATTTATTGGCTTTGAAGGGGTTGACACTTTGCATTGATAGAAGCTTTGTGTTAAAAAAAATTGAGTGGAACTTATGCAAAAGAGAGTCAATGCTATAGATATTAAGCCTCTCATATAGTATAGTTAAAACAACTTGGTTTGTAAATTTGAAACAAGCAAATTTGCTTTCAGTTTGAGTAAGTTTATTAAATATTCTAGTTATTTTGTTACACTTTCTTATTAGAATTTATAAAAAAAAATTGATTTCATGATTTTTGATTTTTCAGTACAATATTTTCAGTACATATGGTTTCCAACAATGTTTTAATTTTAATTTTAAGGGAATCTAGATGTGGGCTCCAAGTGAGAAGTAGGTGGCCAAGGTTTGGGCACTTTCAAGAAAAAATTTGTGCAAAATTTGGCTTCAAGTTAGGAATCAGCGTGAGTTGTACGGTGTCATAACAAAAAAACAAAAAACAAACCCATCTCTAGCAATTTTAGCTCTTGGAATGATGCAAGATAGGGCAACCATATTTTAAAGAGTGATGCAAAACGGGAGAAAACCAAATTCTAACTCAAAAAACTTGTTATAGATAATAAATAATTATTGAATGAAAATTTGCAAGATGCCTAAAAGTCCTTACTTATTAACCCTTGAATATCAAGGTGGACGTTTTGTGTCCAATGGAGGACATGGAATCAAATTGTATAGGACAAAAGTTCAACTATTCATCCTCAAAATTTGTTTTGGAAAGGGAAGATCTTCTACATTTGTTTGACTTGCAATGACTACTTTTGCAATTTTGGAGGATAGTGATTCAGTAATAGAAAAAGACGATTTCGAGGGTTAGCCCTTCAACGTTTAAGGGTTAAACAACCATGGCACACTTGTGTCAAAATACATCAACAAACAAACAAATGAATCAAGAACCTCTTTTAACACATGGCTGTGCTTATCAAAGTCTTAATCACACCATCTATAGCAATAAATGGGGCAACAATTACTTCAATAGTGGTGCAATCTCAATGTTTTATAATTATAGCACCTAATAATATGATGAAGGTACATGCATATATATATAAACTATACCCAAGTCTCCAACTTTGTTATATTTTAGGTGACTATGGATGAAAAGTTATTGAATCAACATTTAAACATGTGGTGACAAAGTAGAAAATTATAGTATTTATAGTCAAAGTAGTGGTTGCTAGGGTGTGATTCAAGATTTAGATTTTGTTTTCAAAACTTTTTTACCTACAAATTTTTCCAAAGGCTTGGCGCAAAAGATAATTTTTTGGTACTATTAGCTTTTTATTGTCTAAAAAATCCCACTAGTTTCCAACATTGTGCATGCAAATGCATGTTGAAGGTTAAATACTTAAATCTGTACTATTCTTGAAGGAGGGTTGATACTCCTATCCAAATAAATAATTAAATTAAAAACTTTAATAAAAAAATTCTTAAAATATGATTTTTTTCCTACATAAATTTTTTATTTAAAAAAAAATAGCTTCCTGAAAATTTTGGCATTTATTTTTAGAAGAATTTTCCAACCTTAGCTATGAGGTGTGGATATGTAACTATAGGCTCTAAAGAATTTAAAGTTTTATTTGGGCTTTTAAAAACACTCATCATTGCCCTTTGGAGAAGCTCATATTAGTGAGAATGTTTCAAAATAGAGGTCACTTTGTGCTTTTGCAAAACAAGAAGATTAAAAATTTTAATGTGAATTTTATACCATTTTAGTGATTATTAATTTTTTATGGAGATTGAAATCCATAGTAGTTTAGTAAATTAGAGTGATTTGTCAAATAAACAAAAAAATGAATACACTTGTGATCTTCTTAATCTTATCCCTTTGAAGTAGCAACAATCACATAAGTGGGATGAATATTTCACTTCATGTCAAAATTGGAAAAAAAAAATTAGAATCTTTAAACCATATGCAATATTCAAATTCTAAAAATTCCTCAATGGAAGGAGTTAACCCCTAAAGGACCAAACTGCGTTTTTTGGCAATATAGAAATTTTGGGCAGGTGCATGTGACTAGAGATTTCGATATTTTGGGCCCAAATTTTGATAGAAGGTGTGGACTAGGAATATCTTTCATGAGCACTAAATTTCAGGACATTTGGAAATATGAGTCAAAAGTTATGGCCTAATATGTAGTTTGTTTCTCAACTCAAGCAATCCGGGCAGATCTGAAAAATCATTTTTTTCAAAAATCCAAATTTGAAATTGGTTTTCAAGATTTATATGTACATTAAAAGCTTTGAATCATTCCATTTTAATCAATGAGGCCAAAGTTATGAGGTGTTTTAGTTTGCGGGCAGTTATGGATTCTCTACTCCAAAATAAACTTTGAAGTTCTTTATTGAACTCAATTTTCAATATTTTTGGAAAAAAATTTAATAAATTAGGTGAAAATTGTTTATTACACCATTACAACCACTGGAAATGGAATTTTTTGTTTCCATAAATAAATTGTTAATAATTTAGTATTTTGAACCATTCTCTTAATCTTTCTACTTACTATTTTTTTTCCTATATGTTATACAATTTCAAATGATCTACAAATTTTCAAGCATGTAGCCAATATGCCTTGAATAATGAATCCAAAAAGTTGCAATCATTTTGAACATTGTTTCATACAAATGTGACCTTGTGAAGTTTAGCTGCCCAACTTTTTGCACAAACAAAATAATGATTTTTGTCACTTCAAATGCTAATATCTTGCAATCTATAGAGTGAAAATTTTGAAGTTTTTACCACATCTTCTCAAAATAGTGTACTTCATGATCCAACAATTACATGTGTCCAAAAATATTTTTTTTTCTAAATTTTGAAACTTGTATAAGAAATGGCAGTTTTGGAGCGTTTTTGGCAAAAACATAGTCAAGGAACTTTAGGGGCTAAACCTAAATTTCAATGAAAGTTAGGCTAAATTGATTCATTATATAGCTTATTTAAAAGAAAAAGTTACTTTTAAGGCAAAATTTGAAAACTAACAATTGACCTTTAAATGCCTAAGGCTTTTTTTAAGATTCATAAAATTTCTTCTTAATTGAACATAAATCTAGTATTTCAATGAGTTTTATCAAATTCTTTTGAATTATAATTGTACAAATTCAAATTAGACATGTTAAAGATTACATGGAAATCCCCCTTCCAATAATATCACTTATTAATTGAAAGATTATAATATATGTCACAAAGGTATTAAAATTGTGAAAGTGATTTGAAGCCTTTCAATTTTCTTTTCATGTATTAATCCTAATAAATTCTTCACCAAAAAACTATGAGGTGAAAGGGCATAACATGCATAACCATAATCAATTTATGGCTTCTTAAAATGTATTTTACAATTTTTCAAAATGAATTTCTAATGTGATATTTACTCCAAGATTTAGTGTATTTGAGGCTCATTTCCAAGAACCCTTAACATTAGATAATCAATATTTGAATATAAAAAATCCCAATCATTTGTTTTCGAAATTGGATTTTTAATGCTAAAACTAGACTTTAAAAAGTATTTTTCAAAAATATAAACTACCAAAAATAATAACTTGGTTAGGTTTTATTTAACTTCAAAGTATTATTGACACCCAAATTTGGTGCGTCCGACATTTAGGGGTTAAAAAATAAGGGACAATGACCAAAAATAGTCACTTGGGTTATTAGAATATAATATCACTTTTGCTAGAACTCCATATTACATTAATATTCTTTCATCAATTCTTCAAGAATAAAGATTATGTATTTGATTCTAAACTCATTCCATATTCTCACAATGACTAGGATTCCATTATGTAACAAAAATTTGCATCGAAATATAGTATTAAAATATTTGACAAATGTGAAAAGGGTACAATGTAACCTAAGTTCTACAATCCCCAGTAAGTAAATCTTTACTATCACTTTTCCATTAATCATCGCAATATGCCAGAACTCTATATAATCACGTGCATTTCCAGGTGCCTACCTAGCTTGAAAATTAACCCTATAGCTTTGAATGGCCTCGTAAACTGCACCAACCCCCGACCACTGGACGAACTCTCCGAAACGTGCAAGACTCGCACTCCGACCACTGGACGGGAATGCTTCCCCAACTCCCTATATACTATGTCCCGCCTTCATCACCATCATGTTCTTGTATGCTAACAGCTGCTCCCGCACATTCTTCACACAGATTCTTCAGTTGTTTGTTTCCAGTTTAGCTTTTCAAAATTTTCATTTTCTGTTGTGCATTCTGTAAGGTTTCATTGAGCTGAAACTCAGTGAGTTGCAAACAGGTTGAAGGGAGGAATTGAATTGAGCCGCGTAGAGACGTCAATGTTTCTTCAACTGAGGTCACCTTGCGAATTTTAGTCGTGAGGAAGAACTCGTAGTTGTTCACAGAATTTTATAGGCTCTCGCAGAAAGTGTCGGAGACGAGGAATTCATCAGTCGTTCGCTTGTTTTAGACTTCAGTAGAAAGTTTCGGTGTTTGTTCGAGATATTTATTATCTTTTGTGTAAGGAGGATTTGGAAAGAAGGTGTATCATGGGTGCCAAGCAGGACCTGAAGCAGGAGGCAGCCGTGGTGGGTCCATTTGCGGAGAGAATGATGTTCCCTTCCAAGATGTTCAAGAAGATTTGTGTGTTCTGTGGGAGCAGTAGTGGCAAGAAGGGCGTGTTCACCAATGAGGCTCTCAACCTCGGTCGCGAATTGGTATGTCAAGCATGGTGGAATACTCGTTGGTTCCTTTTCTTTTCCGTTGGCAAAAATTTCTTGATGACACATTTTGTTGACACAAACACCAGAAAAACGAATTTGGGATATTGTTCCAACCTGGTTGGTTGAGACAGAATTCCATGCTGTTTTAATTTCTTAATCTTTTTCAACAGGGGTTTTGCATCAGTGTTTCTGGACTTCCTCTGAGTCAGTTGCTTATTTTTTCTCGGCGAATGATTTTCTGTGTTGAGGCTTTGTTGTGGTCTTGACTTGGTGCAGGTGAACCGGAAGATCGACCTGGTGTATGGTGGAGGTAGCATTGGCCTCATGGGCCAAGTGGCGCAGACAGTTCAATCTGGAGGCGGTCATGTGGTCGGGTATACTCTTCGTACATTTTGCTAGCTTCTTTCTAATCTTTTCACATTTACTTTTCAGTTCGACATAGTCTGCTGTCTCTATGTTGTAAAACCGCAGCAGGTTCGCCCAAGATAATGTGTTTTCCAAACAAGTGGCGTATCATTTCATAATTGGTTGAACCCTGGCATAGGTGACTTGGATACACGAAAACTCACGATTTCATCTGCAAAAAGGCGATCCTCTGTTTAAAGTCATCTACTGCTTCTTCATCCTTTCTCTGATGTTGAAGTTCCGTGTTTGCTTGAATTTACTGCAGGGTGATCCCGAAAGCACTCATCGGCAAAGAGGTGCGTTACACCATCCGAATTTGGCACTGCATTGAGATCAGATGTACTGTAGTTTAATAGTTGATTACAATCGTCCATCCAGCATTCTAATTTCCTGCGAGGTTAAGACTTTTGGAGTATTCGTGCGTTGATTCTCTACTCTAATGTTTGCTTCGTATGTCGACAGCTCACAGGGAGCACTGTCGGGGAGTTGATTGCTGTAACCGATATGCACCAAAGGAAGGCCGAAATGGCTCGTCAAGCGGATGCTTTCATTGCTCTTCCAGGTCTGCTTATGACCTCGAGAGAAGTATTTTCTTCGTGATTGCCTTATGTCGTATGCCTTGAACTCATCAGATTTCAAATTTTAATTGGCGATCTAATTTCCGTCCAATTGCAGGAGGCTATGGAACTCTGGAAGAGCTTGTTGAGGTGATTACTTGGAATCAGTTAGGCATTCACAGGAAGCCGGTACGTTGAACATCATGACTCCGTACTTGTCAATGTCGTCACAAATGAGCCTGTCACTTACGGATTGCCGCTTTAAGCATTTAGGTCATTTAGGTCATTAATTGCTCATGGTTCTGTTCTATTGCAGGTGGGCCTTCTCAACGTGGACGGCTTCTATGATACTTTGCTCACATTTTTTGACAAGCAGCTGGAGGAAGAGTTTTTTGATAACTCTGCAAGAAGTATAGTGGTGTCTGCTCCTACCGCAGCCGAGTTACTGGACAAGCTGGAGGCGCATACGCCTACATTGGTATATGGCCCTATACTTTGTTGGGATCAAGTGGAGAGGCCATGTGGTGGCCATGTGGTGCGACGTTACTCAACGACTCCAATCGCTGGTGTTGGGCAGTGACATGGAGTATTCAATGCCAGTATCACTGATTTAAAAATGTACAGACTGAGGAACAATTGAAAGAAGAACGAACTGCAATTCAAGTCCCGGCAAACACCGTTTTTGACACTGCGTATGCTCAATATCCTTGTGCCTGCAACCGCAACATTTTTTGATCACTGAAGCTTGCTCTTCACAGTCCACTGAAGCTTTCTTCATGACAGGTACATCGGACATTTATCCTTCATCGAAACTAGTACTTGAGTTACTCCCCTTGGGGAGTCCGGGACTCCGGGTAGAGATCGCAGACTTTTAGAAAATACGTCTACTGGGTAACTTATGGCATATACATTCATTTGCATTATCAACGATGCATGCTCAAATTTTGGATTTGGCTGTGCAGGCAAATGGAACAGAACAGTGACTTGTCAGTCGATGACAGTTTCGATCTCGAGATGAGAGAATGGGTTAATATAGCACAGCTTTCAATTTGGAAGCCAGTGTATATAGCAAAATTTTCAATCCAGCTAGTATATAGCCCCGTGGCTTGGCTGTGTTATTACAATTTTTTTCTATATAGCAAAAATTTTCAGCTTCAACTTGTTTTTACAAAGATGAGTTTCTTCTCTGTTTCCTCGTACCTCGTATCCATAACCGAATCAATTCGTGGAGATTTTATTCTGTTAAGCGCAAAGCGATCACTGTAGGTCTTAAGTGCTTTAATACTATTCACCTAATCTAAATATCTAATCAACGTTTTTTGAGGACGGACATCTTTGAAATTGCGGTCTGTTTAAATATAGGTTATATCATTAATTTGCCTGTGAACTGCCGAAGGTGACCTCATATGACTTCAATAAAGAGTATTCGTAGCGTTGCGGCTACCTTACAGTAGTTTTAAGCGCCCGCACGGACTTGTTTTCTTCTATTTGACACAAAAATAAAGAGTAAAACTGATCTTTATCCTAGAGTGTTTTTTTTTTTTTTTTTTTTTTTTTTAATCTTAATTTTTGACTACATCATGAATTGGTGATTGCTTACTTATTGACAAAGCCATGTATTTCTACATACACTGATTTATCATTTAGACAAAAATCCCCTTTCACTTCTATCATTTTACTCTATTCCATCTGTAATATTAACCCCTAAAGGACCATTGTCCCTTTAGGGGATAAATAGGATTTTGGGCAGGTACCTATGGGCTGGGATTTTTTCTTTACTTTTTGAAACTTCTTTTGAAGATACAAAAATTGATTAGCTTCATGGAAATATAATTTTTTTATCAATCGGTGCCTAGAATCAAAAGTTATGTCCAAATAAGCTCAAAACAAAGTACAAAAGGCAGGAAAAAAAAATTTCAAAAATTTCAAAATTTTTTTTTTTCCTCATAAATTATATTTTTGTGTACATGTCAAGCTTTGATTCATTCTATTTGGGTTTTTTATGAGAAAGTTATGGACAATCTTGTTTTTCAGGCAATTAGAGCATCTTCTTGAAAAAATAACTTGTAGAATTCTTCTATGAATGCAATTTTTACAATTTTAAAAAAAAAAATTTCACATGGTCAATATTTCTTGTTAGAACAATCTCACCATTGGAATTAGTGCATTTTATTTCATTTTAGAGATATGAATATTTTAGATTTTCTTTCTATCTTGTACCTACTTCTACTTAGCAATTTTTTAAAGAATAAAAATTAAGTTTTTTTGAATATTTTGAATTTTTCTAAACCCTCAACTCAATTTTATACAATAAAGATTTAAAGCTCAAAATGTTGTAGTGCAAAAAATTTAAGTTAAAAATGTTCAAAGTTAAAAAATCTAGTCCCATGATGTATTGAAATTTATTTATTTTTCACTTTAAATGCAGATATCATGCAATCTGTGTGGTCAAAAATTCTTCAATTTTTTTCACCACATTCTCATAATAGTCAGGTGTAAGATCCTACAATTAGATGTGAAAAAAAATAACTAAATTCTTTTTACCTTTTGCCATAGAAATGGCAGTTTTGAGTGTTTCTTGGCAATACAAAGGACCTTGGTCCTTTAGGGGCTAATAAAATAAAAAATTTGACAAAAGACTATAGATGAAGCACTAAATAATTGGATTTGGAATTGTTGCAATCTGGCTATGTTGCCTTATAAATCATGGTTGTCATACTGGACAAGTTACTATTCATTTCATGTCCTGTAGGACGAGTTATTATTCATCAAATATACCTAAGAGGTACATTTGATGAATAATAACTCGTCCTACAGGACGTGAAATGAATAGTAACTTGTCCAGTATGACAACCAAGTTATAAATTAAAATTGAAGGTTCAAAAGGGATTTATTAATTAACCCCTAAAGTACCAAATTGTATTTTTTTGGAAACAAAGGGATTTTGAGCAGCTTATTGCAAATAAAATTTTATTTTTTCTTTGAAATTTTCACACAACATATGTCTACTAAGTAGCTTTAAAGTCCAACAATTTTTATAACTTTTGACTACATAATTAAAAAGTTATTGAATGATATGTAATTTTCATTATTGAATAAGTAGGCCAAGCAATTCATAAAAAAAAATTTAAGAAAGAAAAATTTGAAATTGGTTATACACACACACACACACACACACACACACACATATATACATATAAGGAGAGCTTTGAATCATTCCATTTTGATTTATAAGACAAAAGTTATGAGGAGTTTTTGTTTGTGGGTAGTTATGGATTTTCTACTCTAAAATAAACTTTGAAGTCCTTTATCTAACTCAATTTTTAATATTTTATGAAAAAAAAAAAATCATAGGATGTAGATTGATTATAACAATACTACAAACATTGGGATTAGAAATTTTCAATTCCATAACTAAATTCTTAACAATTTTGTATTTTGAATCATTCTCTATTTCCTTTCCGCTTACTATTTTTTTTCCAATATGTTTTCTAATTTAAAATGATTTGAATTTTTTCAAGCATATAGCCAATTTGCCTTGAAGAATGAATCCAATGAAGCACCACCATTTGGGACATTTTTTTCATACAAATGTGACCTTGTGAAGTAAAGCTGCCCAATTTTTAGCAAGGCCCCTAAAAGGATTTTTGTCAATTCAAATGTTGATATCTTTCAATTTGCATAGTGAAAACTTTTGAAATTTTTTCTACATCTTTTCCAACGTTCTACAAGATCCTATGGTCACATGTGTCCAAAAATGTTATTTTATTTGAAATATTGTACTTGTACTACAAGTCGCAATTTTGGAGTATTTTTGGTGAAAATGTAGTAAAAAACCTTTAGAAATTAACCCTAATTGTCCAAATTGCAGGGTTTTTTGGTAACATAGCAAATTTAGGCAATTCACTACAAATGGAATTTTATTTTTTTCTTTGAAAATTTCACACAATATGTGTCCCAAAAGTAGCTTTAAGGCCCAACAATTTTCATAACTTTTAACTACATGATTAAAAAGTTATTGCACAATATGTAATTTTCATTGCTTGGTGGGTAGCTTGGGTAGTCCAAAAGGGTGAAAAAGCTTCCATAAAAATCATTTTTTAAAAATAAAAATTTGAAATTGATTTTCTAGATTTGTGTATATATGGGAAGCTAATCCTTTTTGACACATATTATGTGAAATTTTCAAAGAAAAATAAATTAGAAATGAGCTACCTAAAATTGCTTTGTTGCCAAAAAAAAAAGCAGTTTTTACATTTAGGGGTTAGTACTTGAAGTTGCAAGCCTTTTTTCATCAATAACCACTTAAAACTACCATTTCTATTGCAATGAGCAATTTTCTTGAAAAATCTTCTTTTCACATATTAAAGCATGTGATGTTGGACTAGACTAATATAAGAATGTGTAGAATTTTGTTTGCAAAGTTTGACTACAGAAATTGTAAGATATTAGTGTCTAAAGACAAGGTAAAAGTTTCTTTTTAATTTTAACCAAAAATTTCAAATGATTTTGACTACCACTTGTGAAAATATTTTTTTCTATGGATTTTAAAAAATTAATCATATTGACAAACATGATATATATATATATATATATATATATATAAGTTTTTAGAGGAAAATAAGGTATAGAACACTGTGAAACTCCACATTGGCTCACCTTTTAGAATGTGAAACACTTAACAAAGTGGGTGAAATTACATATTAGGAAGTATTAGAAAAGAAGATTAAAACCATAACTATAAATTAAAGAGTTTCATAAGAGATAGCAATGGAGACTTAGGAAGATTAGTGTGAGAATCAGGAAATGCAATTAAGATGAATGAGGGGAAAATTCTAGAAAAAATAGGGTCTTAAGTAAGAAAGACTTTAAGGTAAAATTTAGTAAAGCAACCAAATTAGGCAAATGATAAAATGGTGAGAAAAGAAAAGAAAATACTACTAAGAGGAAACAACGTTAAGACTAAATTGCAAACCAAAAAAATTACAAATACAAAATTACAAAAGTAAATTGAAAACAAAATGCTATAATTAGGAAATGACATTAGAAATAAATTAGGACCAAAAAAATACAAATATAAAGAACACAAATGATTAGTAAAATTAGTACAAATATTAGGATTCAAAATGACATTAGGAATAATTCAAAACCAACAAAATAACAAACACAAAAATAAAATAAATACACAAAAGCAATTGGGAGAATTGAATGAACTAGAAGTACAGTAACATTGTGATAACACATTAAAATGTTGGGTAAAAATACCAAATTAGTGGTTTTATAGTAATTTAGCAGAATTATAAGATTTTCACACATTTACAGTAAATTAATGCATTTTACGCAAGTTTAGTATATTTTACAATAATTTAGAATATTAATAGTATCTCAGTTTAGGATGAAAATATTAATGAACATTAGGCCATTTATTGGGTTTAGATTATAAAAATTAGGGTTAGGATCTCCTTCTTTATGACTTTTGGTGTGCTTTGTGTGGGTGGGTGTTTTTTGAGTCTTAAAAAATTATTATGAAAAAGAATGCAACCTTGAGCTTAGAAGGATTAGAGAGATGAATTAGATTAGGAAGGCTAGCAAATTTGCCAAATAAGTTTAACTTTTTGAAGTAGGAATTAGTGAAAATGTTAGGGTTTATATTTGATAGGAAAAATGGTGTGAATTGCCATAGTTTTTAGCATGTTAAGGTTGGAGGTCGAATTTCTCTTGCTAAGATCATGATGTAATAAGATGTTCAAAGTTGAAAAATTGTGACAAATCTAGTGGTTAGATTTTCTAAATGCCAAGATTCGCTCCATTTGGAGCTAGGATAAAGTTATGGTGTTTAAATTACTTATGGGAGGTTTATTGCCTTGGGAAATGAAGAGCAAAACTTTTAGCAATCTATAATATATGGCATCAATAATATGAGGGGTTGAATTTGTAGACAATGGGTAGTGGATTAAGTTTGGATTTGAATGGAAGTAGTCTTATAGGATTTGAAGATTAAACAAGGTGGTGGTAGCCATTTGAATCCAAGGACGTTGGTGTCCATCAAACTTTAGGGTAGCTTAAGTGAAACAAGTTTAAAAGACAATAGTGGAGTAATCCCAATGAATTAAGATCTAAAATTTTGGGTAGTGATATGATTCTAAGACAAGTTTTAAGGAAGTCTAAACTTAGAAGATTTGGAGCTTGGATAATGTGGTGGCAGCTATTCTAGTGAGAGATGGTTTGATGCCATAGTAGTAGCCATTTGTAGTTTTCTTCCCCTCTTTTTTTGGATTTATTAAACCTATTAGTACCTTGTTAGCTAATTTTTAGGTGAATATGGAAGATAGTTCTTACTAATGCAATTGCGGTGGTAACCACAAGGTCTTCTTTTGGCCACTACTTCTAGGCATGGCCAATGAATTGTGAACGGGGGAAATAGTCACCAAAAAACCATCTATCATGAATGAATTGCTTCCACAATGCTTAGGGTTTTCATGAAACAAACTCTTTAGTGGTTGAATGTTGTAAGTGAAAATAAATTCTATGGATGAACTTGTATGTATGGTCATAATTTCATAGGTGTATTGTCCAAATCAAGGTGTTGAAGGAGCTTGTGCATGTCTAGGGATTGAACCATGGAGTCATGGAGAAAATGCCAATTGTACATCAATGCATGGTGAATTAGAGTGGTAGTTAGACTTATAATTGTTGTTGTTGAGTGTTGTGTAAATGAGGTTTGCTATAATACTCCTTTTAAGGGCTCAAATTTATCTATTTGAGTGACCTAAATTGTGAATTTAAATGTGGTCTTAGCATAGTAGGTTGATTGTTTGAGGAGATTTGATAAATACATCAAGTTAGAACTATGGAACCTTAGAAAGAATACAAATTAATGGATTAGAACATGGTTTAAAACGGTATATTTTGTGTAAGTATTGTGTGCTATATTTCCTTTTCGAGGCTCAAATTTACCCAATCAGGTGCCCTAATTTTGGAAAAGATTTTGGTATGACATGAATGTGGGATTACATGCATGTTGGAAGTGTTCAAGTAGAGTTGCATTTCTAAAATGGTAAATTAATAAGGAGTTAATTGCTAGGAAGGAATTTAGGGTTAGAGTCACATACACTTTTTGTTGACCAATTTTAAGGGGTTTCTTTGCTATTGTAGTGAAAAGTATAATAAACACTTTTTAAAAACTCTTGCAATGTGAGGATGTCCCACATTTTGACATATAATACACTTCTTTCCACCACTTTTCCCACCACTTGTTTTAAGAAAATAATAATCCCAATGATAGATTGAAAGGTTTATTGAACCTTTATGAATTGAAAATTAAAAATTAAAAAAATTAAAACTATAATTTCTATGATAGAGACAATGTTAATGCCACTATAATAGAAACTTTGCATTTGGACATCTCCTCATCAAAGGATCCATTATGCTCCCAATTTGTTCCTATTGTAGTTCCTCTCATAAAGAGTTTTAGGGATGTTCAGCTTTCTACATCTTCATTGTCAAATCCTCAAAGTTAGGCAACAACCATAAAATGGTTGATTTGACAATGAGTGTTAGTCTTTTGTTTCATTGTTATGATAAATTTACAAAAATGTACCACTATTATGTCAAATTATGCCTTTTGGTTGATTGATGAATAATAAAAAAATTTAATATTCAAGAGAAGTATTTAATGTAAGTGCCGATTTAGCTTGAATTTGTTATAATAATATTTTTTGGAAATCCAAATAATGAATGTGATTTTCTAGAAGTACAATGTGAAAAGAATATTATTATCAACTATAAAATAGAGATATACTTTAAGTTCATCTCTGTTTTTTGTATTGTATTATTCCATTGGTTTTTGACCAATAAGTGTATATTTAATTAATAATCAATGGAAGACATCCCACTTGTGGCTAATCTAATTGAAATCAATATTTCATTCAATTTAAACATTCAAATATAGGATAATCCTTATTAGAAGCAAGCTAAAAGTTCAACATCAACGTTGCTAGCATGTAAGCTTTGAGCATGTATATAAGTAGATATACTACAACCATTGAAGGTGCTTATAATATAGACACTTATAATATAGGTACCTACATTATAGTTATACTATAATCATAAAAGGTTTTTAAATACAAACACCTATAACATAGGTGTATAGTCTTTTAGACTCATGCGCTCACATTTTTAGGTTCACATAATAGCAACCCTCCTTTTATCTACAAGAGATTAGTCAAAGACAACAATATCCATTACACATTCTTTCTACACATAATGACCTTTAAAATCAATCTATGTATCCAAAAAGGCTCACTAACCCAACATAAAAATTTTGAAAATGAAAATAAAGACAGAAACATACAACATTAAGATATTCATTAAATGAAAAAAACTTCATGTGAAGAAATGATGAAATAGGAGATGGAATTGATCATTAATGCCTAAAGTCCCAAGTTTAAAAAAAAAAAAATTCAAAACTATCATTTCTATTGCAAAGAGCAAAAACTTTAAAAATTATATTTTTCATATATTTAACCTTAGGAATTTGCACTAGAATAGTACAAGAATGTGTGAAAGAAATTTCAAGAACTATAGCTAAGGAGAGTGCAAGATATTTGCATTTAGAGTAAAACAAATGTTTTTGCCACACCTTGTATGACTAGATTCTAAGATTTTGAATTGTCTTAACTAAATTTTTTTGCATTGCCAATATTGAATTAAATCTTTTTTATGTTGAATAATTGAGATGAAATTGTAAGTTTTGTTTTTAGAAACACACTTGATTTTTATATTCTTAAAAATTGTTCAACCAAAGCAAATACAATATTGAAGAAAAAACTAAATTGTTAATAGCTTTAAGAAGGAATTAAAACACACTAATCTCAACAATGAGATTATTCTAGCAAGCATAATAAAGCTTATGGAATACCTTTTTAAAGAAAATTTAGAAAATGGAATTCAAAAACAAATCCAATGCATTATTTTCTCAAAAAGATGCTATGATTGCCAACAAAACAAGAAACTCCATAACTTTCCATGTAAACCAGAATATAATCTACAAAAAGAAAATATATAAAAAATTTATTTTGAATTTTTATGAATTTTTTCCTACCTAGTGAGTTCCATTTTGTACTCAAGGTGGCATAACTTTTGTTCTTCAACACCAATTGAAATAGAAATTATATTCCCAGAAAGTTAACATGTTCTTTTCTATCTTAAGAAAAAGTTTCAAAAAATCTCAACACAAATTGAGATCATAAGAGCCTACTTAAAATCCATTGTGTCCCTACGGACAATGAGATTTTAGGGGTTAAATGAACTAAACTCAACACAAGGAATTGAAGAAACTTGAGACAATGCTGATAAGAGAGAAATGAAGTTTCAAACATGAGCCTCAAATATGCTGACTAGTAGCGAAACAGTGGCGGAGGTTAACTGGCAACAAGGTCCCCAAACACCTTGTTATCATACTGGTGCCGGTTGCTTCAAGTTTTTTTGGGTTCTCACCGTCTTTTGCTATCACTTCTTTGAATTTCCAAGAAATCAAAAGATCAATATACAATATCTCTATACACTACCGAACTGTAGATGAAATCTACACCTGTGTATTGAAATTTGGAGTCCTACTGTTCACATTGAACAAAAATTAGGGGTGTAATATTTCTCTTGAAACGTGAAACTTTCTGTTTTAGCAGATTCCCATCATCACCCTTTACTGTAATTCATTGCCAATGAGGATTTAGAATTCTCCACGTCACATTTTCTGTATAGCACAGAACAAACGTTTTGTGACTTAGTGGCAACCGAAACATGGAATTAACAGTAAGACTTTGCCACAGGGTGTGGCAGATTTGATGAAGAGAGCCTTGTCAACCTTAATCTTTTGAGTTGGGGCCATGGCTTTAGTCACCTCGAAGTGCTGACTACTACACACATCAGTTTGCATGATTTTGAATCCTCATGTGATATGAAGCACAGAATTATGGGTCAGAAGTCAGCATGGTAAAGGCACACCAACTGAGGATGTGTTACAGGTGACCGGCAAAGTGGGCATTCCGGTTTCTCGTTGCACCACTCTGTTACGCAACTCCTGCATTGAGAAACACGCCAGGTAAGAAGAGGACCTAACAAGCAGACTTCGTAATAATGATGAGAATTTTACTCGAGACGAGTTTGTTGAAGACTCATTCAAGTTGCATACAGGAAGTGAATCCAGTTCGTTCTATAATCAAAAGTGATAGAATCACAATCAAACTAGACGATTGTATAAAGGAAAACTTACCAGCAAAAGACATGACCGCATGGTGTTGCAGTGGGGTGCTGACGGGGACTGAGACAAAGTGGACATTTGCTTCTCCCGCCGCCCTTAATACCGAATCAACCAATGACTGCTCAGTATAGGAAAGCTTAATTCAGGACAAAACATGTTTCAACTAAGCTAATTGATATCAGATTCATTGAAAACAGTAAATCCAGCGAAGCGAGTTGCACACATATTAAAGGATCCTAAATGAAGAGAGTAAACATTTACTTCGATTTCTCCTGTTTTGGCAGCTAGCGTCCAATCCTCTCCAACTGCTTTCATCTCTTTCTTGAAGGTATTGTTTCCATCAACATCTAAAATTGCAATGGTTTGTCGTCCTGCAATAAGGAAAGTGTTATAAGAGACGACTTCATAGCATGCACACATAAGAGATTCTCACTTTAAAAAAATGACGAGGACAGCAAAAAACTTAAAAAAGAAAATTATATTGCCACTATTTAAATTAGCAGCAATAGAGTCCTAGATATTGCTACTAATTACAGAAAACGACGTAAGCAATAGTAAGTCATTTCCAAATATGCTAAATCGGATGAATAGATCAAACACTTGAGGAGAAGCTGGTTACTTGGCACTAAATCATAAGAAAGTTGCCAAGAAATTAATCAAACGCTCCTTTTACCTTGCAACATCTGTGCTGAACTGAATGTGGCAGCTGAGAAATACTAAAGCAGCAAACCAACGCAACTTGCACCCGTTGTTTTACCTGAGGAAGCGGCCGAGGGATCACTTATTCGGGATCGCATGGACATGGCAAGAGCAGGCAAAACACTACGACGCAGCCAGTCGCCACCAACAATGCTTAGCTGTATCAATAGAAACATACCAAGCATATGATACCTGAAGAACAATCCACATCCAATCAAAAAATAGACCAAATAGCCCACGGAATTGGAGGCTTCACTAGCAAATGACATATCACAGCAAAAAAGGCAAAAGTTCATGGCCCTCAAAGCATTGTCAGGATACATCCTTCACAAAGTCTTTCCAAGGATTCCTAAGCAAATATTATTCAAAGATTCTTAATATCCTCAGTATGATTGAACATTCTAAATGTGTAGTCATATTCAGATGTCTCGAACTCCCTCATAGTTTTCTAGGCGTCGTCTGCCAATAGAACCTCATGATATGAAAAATCACCTAATCAGAACGAACACAAAGAGGAGCGGCAACTAACCTTGGCCTTTGCTGGGCGGGTTTACCCATGAATATGTAGCGTATACCAGCAAAACGTTTCGCCAAGTGGTAGTAAACCCCTGCATTTCACCCAAAATAAAAGCGTGAATGCCTAGACCAACTAAACAACAGAACCAGTCGTCCGATTCGACGGCTCGGACCAACGCTCTCACGCCAATATCTGCTTGCCACCAGTTGTGCGCTTTCAGGATCGTCCTTCTACCAGCTGCCCAAGTTTGCATTATATATACCAAGTACTCCAACCGAAAAATCATAGGCATAGCAAGCATCAGTAGTTATAAATAATCCGATACCTTCAAAGTAAAAAAGCATGAGGTGAGCTCTCAAAACAAGCAGAAGTGCTTCTTTCACGGTCGGAAGAATCTGCGAACAAGAATGCAGAAACCTTTTAGTCACTTCAGATTTGTAGACTCACACGCGAACATAACCGGAAACTTCCCTCAAACTCTTTGAAGCTCCCAAACCAAGCTCATGTCAATAACTCAATATTACAGCAAACTTCGTGATAAGTTTACGTACAACGGGCCATTGTTGAAGACCTGCGTTGTAACGTTGCCGCACTCTTTCAGACCAGGATCGCCATACTTGGATAGGACTCGGTCTTTGAATCATGGAACCATCTTCGACCACGATCTCCGAGGTAGATTCTTGAGTCAACCCGATTATATCGCTTCCTCGAAGCTCCTCCTGATTGGCAAGTACATTCCCTCTTGCGGCCGCTCGAGCACTGGCATAATATAGAAGAAGATGCTTATTGATTCTAAATTCCATCAATTTTCCTAGGTGCATATGGCATGCCACGTTTGACTACGTGAACTATACGGAAGAATAGCAAATCACCAACGAAGTTAACATTGAAAAAACGTGTGGCACCTAAAGGTCTGAACGAATCGACAGAAATTGATGCTTACCTGACGCTATTCTATCAAGGCCATAGTTTGACGATTTGCAACTCTACACCAAAGACTAGTAAAAAGCAATATGGGTGGCAAACCATGGCGTACCAATGAACAAAATGAACCATAATACAGACAGCCTGCCATTGACAGCGTAAGCCAAGGGATTAAGAACAGTTCATTGACATCCATACTCATGTATCTCACCTGAGGCGTTCTGTCAGATATGGCAAGACGGTCTGATAAAAAACAAGAAGTGTCCGGCGAGCGGGTGTAGCTGGAAGTTTTGTGCTGATCATTACCTGCATAGCCAGCAACGACGTCAGCAACAGATTCATCACTAACTTTGTAAATGATAAGCTATATGAACAAGGTCGAAACAATAAAAGTGGCATAAGAACCGTTCAATCTCATACATTAGCGAGATACTTACCTGCGAAATATCACAATACTCCTCTCCTAAAGTCTGGAGGCCTGCCCCGGTTGTTAATAGATAGTATAGCACTCGACCTGCAAGTTTTGTCTGCACCAAGAGCTCAGATTCATAAGTTACCCTGTTTAATTCCACCAAAAACAATAAAGAACTCGAATCATGTGCCTGCTTAGGGTGTTCATAAAGAGCACAGCCTATACGATTGCAAACCCGGAGTATGGAACCCGGACAAGTAGGGGCATAGAAGTAGAGGCAAGTAGTAAACCAGGGACATGGAGTAGAGGCAAGTATCAGCACCTACCTCGTTTTGGTACGCCACAGCAAGTCGAGTTCCTGTCAAAAAATAGCAAAGTCATCTTCAAACAAAGCTCAAATAATCGTGCCAGTCACGTCTAATATCGATGACAAAGCATATTGGAATCTAAGTATTACCAGGAAAATACCCATGGCAAACTTCATAGTTGGTGAACTATACTAGAGCTTCCACACAAGAATACACCAGTGTTTCAACCTCCTAGCTCTCCAAATCCATAATGAGACATGGGATGAAATACTATCTATCGTGAACATGCAGATAAATCCAAAATTTTCTAAGAAATTTCTAATGTATTAGATTCCTCTACCGTAAGGAATTATCAACAGCAAACTCATCCACTCATGAACCTGGTTGTGTAAGCATGACTTGGTTACATGTCAATGGTCACTAATCTTGTCTACCGCCACTTGTAGTGGTCTACAAACTCCCAGTTTGAAATCGAATAAGAAATTCATGCAGAGTAATGAAAATTTGATCTCAACAGATTTGGCTCTTGTGATCTCTGCAGAGCTCTATAATGATCTCCCAATATTCATACTCCTACATATGATAATTTGCTTTAATTGGCGCAGACAGTATCCTCTACCTTACTTCCACGATTGCCAGTATCTTCCAAAACAAAAAGAGTCAAATAGCCTCAATACGAAACCTCTGGATATTCACCATCAAAGCCCAAACTCCTCAATCCAGTAATCGCTAATGGACGGAGAAATTAAACGCAAAAGAAACAATAAGCTCATGCTCTAATAAACAAACCCTTTCGAGCACATTGGAATGGAAATCGGAGCTCAATAGCAATTCCAAAATAGAGAGAAGCAGACGATCGAGCATCCACTCACCCATTGCATGTCGGAAAGCTTCATGGCAAGCATCGCACAAGCTGGCAACATAATGTTCGTCTTTCTCGGCAGCCCGCATCACTTCCGGTTGCGCTGCAGGTGGAAAAAAGAAGCTTGAGGAAGAATTATTGTTCCTACTGCTGTTATTCGCCGCCGAAGCGGCAGAGGAACTCTCTGCGACGTCCATTGAATTCTGTCGATCAAAATTCACCAAAAATTCCAGCAACAATAAGATGCGGTTGTTCTGTTCCTACACTAAAGCTACAAAACCCTAGCGGAAGACACCAACCCGATTACAATTCATATTACACAAGGGAGCTTCTTCTATGTTCCGAACTCGAAATTGATTGCGACAAATCGCTCGCACATGAGCACCGAAGGAGACTGTCCCCTACAATTCAAACCCTAATTGCGATGGTCTTGTCAATGATAATTTCCAGGGTTTTCACTCCTAGAATTTTGATGGATTGGCATGAAAGGTCAATCGTCAATTGAAAGTCTTTGCAAATTATCCTAGCTCCGCATTAAAGAACTGTCTGCACTTTGAAACGTCGGAGCATCATTCTGCGGATCACGCTTGCAGATCTTGCCCTTGTTTGACGCTCTAGAGTTTGGAAATTAGTGTGGGTGAAATTAGGCTGGGCCGTCCGCTGGCTATCCTTTTTTGGAATTGCCCAAAATCTTGTCAAGAAATAAAAATAGAAAACTACCGTATATAGTGCGGGTGAAAATTAGTATCGTTCGAGATCCAGGCGTTTTTTTATGTTTTTTTTCATTACTACTGGGCTCCGTGGAGTGAAGCAATCTCCAATGGAGAAGTGAAGCCTTTTACATTCATTGACATGGATGAAATATATAATTGTGGATGAAAATACACATATTCATCCAAATTGTTGAAATTCATTCATACTAAAACAATATTGTCTTTAGATATTGGAACAATTGAATAATTTCATCTATTTGAAAATAGAAGAATTTATTGTCAAATATTCTTTCAAAAAATTAGTTAGCTTTTGAGCAATAAATTGCCGCTCCTTTTGTCCAACTATTGGTTTCAAGTACTTCAATTATCACATATCTAGTTCAGTATTTCATTCCAAGAATTTTTTTTTTTCTTAAAATAAAATACCTATAATTTCTAGAAATCAAGTAATGTTCTAGAATAAGGCCTTGGAAAGCTTTGGAATTATCCGTAGGTCTTTCCGGAAGCTTGTGGAAGCTTCCGGAAACTAAGAGGATCTAGTGGAACCTTCCGGAAACTAGTGGAACCAAATGGAATCTTCCGGAAACTTGTGGAAGCTTCCGAAAACTAGTAGAACCAAGTAGAACCTTCCGGAAGCTTGTAGAAGCTTCTGGAAACAAATAGAAACTAATGAAGACTATTGGAATCTACTAGAATCATTGGAAACAACTTGTAGACTAGGCCACCACTTTTGAGAAGGTTCTTAAGAGGCATCCTTGTTGCAAAGGCGGTGGAGACTCTATTAGGGACGAAACTACTGGATAAGGCCCGGTATGGCATGTCCGTGACATCACCCCCCCTTCAAGGAACAAGTTCCACGAGTTCACCTGTGGGCCAATAGTATGAAAAGAAAAGAGATTATTCACGTGGGACTTCACGTGAATGCGACAAAAGAAAAGAATGTTCGGTGTACAGAATACCGTTAGACGAAATGTTGGCGGTAAAAAGGCGGCGAATAGCGGCGAGTCCGACGGCGGTAAGAAATAGTAGCACTGCTAAACTGAAGTATAAGGCCGTGTGAATAAAAACATGAGACATCGGCGAGATGGTGATTACGATGTTATTGACTTTTTCGGCCGACGTGAGTTTGAAGGCCTGTCCCCTCAAAACTGAGCTAGTATATTGTTATCTTGTCGATACCACCACCGTTTTAGTTCAAAGTCTCTGCATCTGCACCAGTACCAAGAAAAATCTTGCAGAACTTGGTGTTGGTGTTGGTCCAGACGCATTAAACTCAAACGCTCCTTGGTTTTTGCGGATACTGCTGATGAAATTCTTGAATAATTTCAGGGGCGTTGTCGAGATTAGAGGCAGACTTCCATGTTCTTTCGCTGACTTCATAGCCTTGCCAATGCACAAGATATTCAAGTCGTCGTCGATGGATGCGGGAGTCAAGAATCTCTGAAACTTCAAATTCCTCTTCACCTTCGATTTCAATTGGAGGCGGAGATTCTTGAATCCTTCTTGGCAGTGTTGATTCTTTGTAGGGCTCGAGGAGAGAGACGTGAAATACAGGATGAATCTTCATAGAAGGAGGTAGCTCCAATCGATAAGCCACCTTGTTGATTTGTTTGGCGACTAAAACTGGCCCTAGGCGGCGGTAGTCAAGTTTATCAGATGGTCGTCGAGTCTTTAAATTTCGACGGAGCAGCCAAACCTTGTCTCCAATAGAAATCAAAGGATGTTGCTTGCGAGACTTATTTGTATTGGTTTTCTGATGCTCATAGGCTTCAAGAAGTTTTTCTTTCATCTGCTTCTGGATATCAGATAGTTGGGTAGCAAGATCTGTAGCAGCTGGATTCTTTGAGATGTTGAGATTGAATTGATCAAACTTTGGATGATGGCCGTAATTTGCAAAGAAAGGCATTTGTCGGGTAGACCTTTGCAATGTATTGTTATATGCAAACTCCGCCAGTGGCAACAAGTCCGCCCAATTATCTTGATGGTAATTGATGGTGCAGCGCAAGTACTGCTTCAACACTTGGTTGATGCGCTCGGTTTGTCCGTCGGTCTGAGGATGGTATGTTGAAGACAATTTGATCTCCATCTCCAGGATTTTGAACAAGGATTGCCAAAATTTGGATGTGAATTGCGTCCCCCGTTCAGAGATAATATCGGCGGGTAAGCCATGGATTCTATAGACATTGTCTACAAAGAGTTTTGCCGTTTCTTCGCCGGTAACTGTCTTGTGATACGGAATAAAGTGTGCCATCTTGATGAGCCGGTCGACAACAACAAAAATAGAATCAAAGGTCTTGGACGGCGGAAGATCCACTATGAAGTCCATGGATATGGATGTCCATAGCTTCTCAGGAATTGGCAATGGTTGAAGTAGTCTGTATGGCCGATGACAAGGAATCTTAGACCTTGAACAAGTGTCACATGTCGTGACGTATTCTTTAACGGCCTCCCACATTTGGGGCCACTAGAAATCCCGAGATACGAGCTCCATGGTCTTGTTATAACCAAAATGTCCCGCCAATGGAAAATCGTGTCGGGATTGGAGCACTCGGAGCCGACATGGGCCTTCAGAGACATAAAACAATCCTTGATAATATAGCAGCCCATCTTGGAACTGGAATCTTGGATCATAATCATCTCAGAGTGTCTCACTTCCATATGATCTACGGATCTGCGAACTGGACGTAGGTTGGTTCGAAGATTCCAAATCTACAACCTCTTAATTAGGAATTTGAGAGTCCATTCTTGGAATTTTCTCAAGGCTGGAATTACCAGCATTGTTCTTGAGTTTCAAGGCCAAAGGATCAGATTGCAAACTCACTCGGATTTCTTGGAGAAACGATGTATCTACCGAAGTTGTGGCGCACATAGCCTTGAGCTGGAGTTGTTCGGGCTTGATTAGAGTAGACTGTTGCTGATCGTAAGCTGCGTCTCCCTCTTTGGGTGCAAGATACGCTCGTCGAGAAGGAGCGTCAGACCGAATTTGCTGGGAACCGAGGCGGTAGGTGATGACAAAGTTGAAGCGCGAAAGTAATATACTCCAACGGGCTTGTCGTCGATTCAACACCTTAGTAGACATGAAATACTCGAGGTTCTTGTGGTCGGTATAGACTGTAACCGGATGTTGAGCTCCTTCGAGGAAATGTCGCCACTCTTGGAATGAATCAACAATAGCTAAGAGTTTCTTGTCGTGGATTTTGTAATTGATCTCCGCGGCAGTGAACTTTCGTGAATGGAATGCGACAGGATGGAGGCGTCCGTCTTTGCTAGATTGCGAGAGGACCGCTCCAAGGGCAAAATCAGAAGCATCTGTTTCTAGGAAGAACGACTTTTGAAAGTCAGGATGTGTCAAGATAGGCGCTGTTGTAAATGCCTTCTTCAGAGTTTCAAATGCTTGGCCTGCTTCCGTACTCCACTCAAGCTTGTCTTTGCAAGTCAATCGAGTCAACGGAGCAGCAATCTTGGAATAGTTCTGGATGAAGATTCGATAGAAATTTGCGAATCTCAAGAAACATTGAACGTCTCGAATGGTTGCCGGTCTCTTCCACTCGGTCACCGTCTGGATCTTTTTTGGGTCCATGGACAGACCCTCTCCAGAAACAATGTAGTCCAAGAACTCGACTTGGGGTTGGTGGAAAATGCACTTCTCGAGCTTGGCGTATAGTCCAACATTGCGCAGTTTTTCCAACACTAATTGAATGTGTTTTTTGTGGTCCTCTTCGTTCTTCGAGTAGATGAGAATATCATCAAGGTAGCAAACCACAAAATCGTCCAAGAATTCACGGAAGATATCGTTTATCAAATGTTGAAAGATAGCAGGTGCATTGGTAAGACCGAATGGCATGACATTGTATTCAAAATGTCTATACCTTGTTCGGAACGCAGTCTTCCATTCGTCACCTTCTTTGATGCGTACTAAGTTGTACGCTCCGCGAAGATCAATCTTGGTATAGATTTTTGCCTGGCCAAGCTGATCGAGAAGTCCGGAGATGAGCGGTAATGGATATCGATTCTTGATCGTGACTTTGTTTAGTCCACGATAATCCACGCACATTCGAAGGGACCCATCTTTTTTCTTCACAAATAAGATAGGAGCTCCTGCCGATGATTTGGAGTGCTGAATAAAATTCTTTGCAAGATTTTCATCTAGGTAATCTTGCAACACAGCAAGTTCGTTTTGGGAGAGACCGTAGATTGGGCCAAATGGCGGTTGCACACCTTCTTATAGTTCGATGCCGCAATCGTACGGTCAATGTTGAGGAAGTGTATCGGCGTTCTTCTTCTCAAATACGTCCCGATATTGCTCATATTGTGCTGGTAATTCAGTTGATCCTTGAAAGGGTTGAGGTGTCGGAATTGTATACACTACAAACATATTCCCCTTCTTTGCAACTCTCATAAAAGCTCGGGCTCCGACCATCAATGGTGTTTTAGCCTTGGTCCCTTGTACTTGATGTGAATGAAGTTTTGGGACAACTATAGGATATCTAGGTGTAGTTTGGAACGTTAACTTTCGCTTATTCCAATCTATATCAGGATTATTTCTATCTAGCCAAGAAAGGCCTAAAATGAGAGGATTAGAAGGGGAACTGATGACGTTGAAAACAACGGTGCTTTGATGTCCTTCTAGGCTAATGTCTAAGGGTTTAGTCTCGTGTGTGACATCTCCCGAGATCAAGGGTCTACCATCGATAACTTCTACTGCAACAGGATATTTTTTAGGAATTACGGGAAGGTTATGTTGTTCTATAAAGTCTTTATCAATAAAACAAGCAGAGGCTCCAGAATCTAGCAAGGCTTTGACTTTTATGATATGAGGATAAAAATATATTTTAAGTGGAATATCAAAACATGAAGAGGCTTCAGAGGATAGGATAGGACCTGATGACTTGATAATATCTGTCAGCCGTACAGTCCCTACTGTGGCTAGTTGATGTCGTTTCCTGAGTTCATTTCTTCGCATCTCGGCTCGGAAGTGCTTGAGGTGTATCGAAATTTGTGCGGCTTTGGAACTGCAACCTTCGCAGGACAGTTGTGTGCGCAGTGGTTCTTTCCTCCACAATATATGCACAAGTCTTCTTTTCGACGTCGATCTTTTTCTTCTTGAGTCAATCTCTTGACTCTTGAGGCGTCGATTTGCATGGGCTCTGGCATTGACATACTTGAAGATGTTTGGCGAGTTGGAGCTACATACTCTGCTCGATAGAATCAAGGTGTTGATCGGCGCTCTTGTCGGCGCTCAAACAGTCGATTATCGCAATTAACTGCTTGAGTCACGATCTCAGATAGAGTGGTCGGTCTGGGTAAGTTCAATAGCAAGTCTTTTACATCGTCACGCAGTCCCCATCGAAACGCGCTGATGAGAGCATTGTCGTCTCACTCTACGTCGCAAGCAAGTTGTCAAAATTCTACAGCATATATTGAGGCTGCACGCGATCGTTGTTGCAGAGTTCGAAGTTTTATTGTTGCTATGAGGGCTCGATCATTTTCTCCAAAAGTATTATTGAATTCTTTTAAGAATTGATCGAGGTTTGCCAAAAGTGGAGAATTTTTTTCCAACAATGGTGAGAACCACAATAACGCAGTTCCGATAAGCAAGGTTCCAATGAGTCCAACTTGTATTTCTGCGGTTGGATATCTTTGGGGTTGAAGGCGGAAAATAAGCCGAATTTGATTCACAAAGTCTCGAAATTTTTCTCGGTTCCCATCAAACTTATCTGGCAAACTTACTCGAGGCTTCTTTGGCGCCGGCGGAATTGGATTTGTCGCTGGTGCCGAAATATGGACTGGAGCGTGGGCAACTTGAAGTTGTTCCAAAGTATTTTGCAGATTGGCGTTTTCTTGCTGCAATTGCTGTAGCATGGCCAAGACGTCGTTCATCTGGATAGCAGGAACGTCACCCATCTTGGATAAAGTACTTCTTGAAGGCTTACAAGTAGATGAAGTAACAAATCCTTGCGTCGTGTACTTTTGGAATGACTACAGGAAGTGAAGATCTCAAAAAATTCAAGTTGAATTCTTCGCCTCGCTCTCGAATGATGATATCTCTTAGTTCGACCTTTGACCTGAATAGAAAACGTACTTCAAAAGTAATTGGAGTTGTGGAAATAGGAAGACGATTCAAGTCCATGTATTAACTCTCATGAAGACTGGCTAAAAGGAAAATATCAGCTTAGAAGTGGGTAATCCACAACCTCTAAGGCGTCACAACTCCTTGAAGAAGAAGGGTAATCCACGCTCTATCTTGCAAGAATAGACTCTGATATCAAAAAGAACTAGAGAAAGATACACTCTCTTCAAACTGTTGCGGACGGCAATTCTTGGACGGAACCAAAATCAGATTTGAGGGAATACCTCAAACAGAGACAAGAACAAGCTAGAAGTGAGGGGATTCCTCACACATGACTCAGAACGTGCTTCAAGATGAAAAAACTAGAAGATGTATTGATAACATGAAGTCAAAGAATGACTGGGTACAACTGGTGTTGAAGAGAGTGAGGGACAATGACCCTCGACTCTCTATTTATATTAGACTAAGGAACCTTCCGGAATAAGGCCTTGGAAACCTTTGGAATTATCCGTAGGTCTTTCCGGAAGCTTGTGGAAGCTTCCGGAAACTAAGAGGATCTAGTGGAACCTTCTGGAAACTAGTGGAAGCTTCCGAAAACTAGTAGAACTAAGTAGAACCTTCCGGAAGCTTATAGAAGCTTCTGGAAACAAATAGAAACTAATGAAGACTATTGGAATCTACTAGAATCATTGGAAACAACTTGTAGACTAGGCCACCACTTTTGAGAAGGTTCTTAAGAGGCATCCTTATTGCAAAGGCGGTGGAGACTCTATTAGGGACGAAACTACTGGATAAGGCCCGGTATGGCACGTCTGTGACAGTGATACAAGTAGCTTTGAATTAAAGCTTTATTAGAGATTGCTCAAAATGTATCCAATTTTTTGCAATTCATTTAATTAAAGTTTGGATGGTTGATTTAATTAAGTAGCTTGTCTCCTTGTTATTGTTATCAAGAATATTTTCATTTGGTCACATTTTCATCCTTTCAAAGTATTGTAGATTCTTCTTGAGATTCTTGTCTAAATCATTAATTTTATTATTTGTATAGCATTGATTTCCAAAAGTTTTTTAAAAAAACACTTTAAGATTGAAATATTAAGAATGTGTTCTACTTTAAAAAATGATTTTTGAAATTAAAAATATATTTTAAACAATAATGTAATTTAAGATTTAAAATAATTACCAAAAATAAAAAATTCACATTAAAAATTTATTACAACAATCTTCTTACAAAAATCACTACTATTTTACAAATAAACATTTTTAAAATCAAATTTTAAAATCACATTTATTAATACAATTCATCATTATTTTCTAAAGCCCCAAAAGTCTTCATGAGTGACTCCTCAAGGTTTGGATAGGTACAAATGATTGTAGTTTTTGGCAAGATTTTTTGATAATTTTCTTTAAGATTGGAAAATTGATTACATTTATGGACATATACTTCTTTTTTTTCAATTAGTGTTTAGGAACAAAAGTGATGCCACAATAAGTCCAAAACAAGTGAGGGCAACTAGCAAAAAAATTCCTATAAAAACTTAAAATCATTTTAAAAATTATAATAGATTATATTTTTGTCTATGTGGAAAGATTTGATTCATTCCATATGAATAAACAATGTGAAATTTATATAAAGCTTCTTGTTTTGCAGACAATCTTAACAAATTTTTTCGAGAAATCAATATGTTATGGATTTGTTAATGAACTCAATATTAATAATTTTTCAAAAAAAAGTTGCATGTAGTTTAGTTTGCTTTTTAGAACAATATCACCATGGGAATTACTATGTGTTTCAATTCCATCATAGAGCTATGAACAATTTAGTTGTTCCATCTATCTTGTATTGGTTTTGACTTAATAATTATTTCAAAAAAGAAATCATGGGGTGGAGGGGTTTCTAGACTTCTTTTCTACAAACATCTAACTCCATTCTTCAACATAAAAAAACTTAAGATTACAATATTCTAGTTATAAATCTTAATTTATACTACATATATAAACTAAATTAACCTTACAATTTTAATTTTTAAGAGGATTCAAAGCCTCATAATCTAGTTAGGCTAGGAGAAAAAAAACTTGTTTTCTTCACTTTAAATGCTTGTGATCAATACAATTAAAGTTCGTGAAATCTCTTCCAAACATTTTTATGCTAGTTTAGTCCAAGATCCTACCATTGGACATGTGAAAGAAACAAACGTTTAAAGTTTTTGTTGTTTGAATTGAAAATTGCAATTTTGAATACTTTTTTTTATAATAAAATGGCCTTAGGACTTCAAAAGATTCTATTTATTTTTATTTTTATAGTTGATATGATTTTAGAATTGCATTTTTTCCTAATAATTTAAAATTTATATTTTGTATAAAAGAATTTGAAATTTTCAAAACTAGAAGGGGAGGTCTTGCATAATAGTTTGACCTCTAATGAGTGCACTTAGATTCTTTAATTCATATAGTATGAAAGGCTAATTTTTACCTTGATCAACATGTCCTTTAGGAGTTAAAACATGAAGGAGCTCAATTTTTAATATTCAAGTGGAAAAAACACAGTAATTGTTTTCACAACGTAATTTTAGACTTCCATAACTTTCTATTAGAGACTTCAAATCACTAATTGATTTGGAGAAGTGAAATTTAATTTAATTTGTTATATTTTTTCAATGGTTGCATTTTGAAAAAGAAATTATTTACAATGCTAAAATGAGGTATGAAGTTAATTAATTGAATACAATTACCTTATTTTTTCTTTGAGCTTTGACTCTAGACTTCAAAAATCCTATAACCTTTGACAATTGATGCAAAACAATAAACAATTCTATGAGAAGGACCTCTTTCCTTCCAACTTGCAATGTATCAATGAAGTGAGCCCTTTGTATCACCAAATAAAATTGTCTTAATATTTAAGGATCCATGTGATATTTTAGTAAAAATTAAACTATGAAAATTTTGATATTTGGTGACTTGAATTTCACCATTTAGTCCACTTCATAATATTTAGCATTTGCATCCCCAATAATCATTTTCTAATAAATTCAAATTTGAATGAATTAATTTTATTATTATTATTTTTGACCCTAATAGTTGAGTATGGTACTTCAAGGATTTCACAAATCTATTTCAATGCAAATAGTGATTTCATTTTTTTTAGTTGGTAAAAAACCTACTTTTAAATGTTTTTGAATTAGAAAACTTAGGACAAAATTCAGACAAATGTCTCTTCTTCATAGAGGGAGTGTGTGTGTGTGTGTGAGCAAATTTTCATCAAAAGCTATGAAAAATTTTCTTAAGAAATATTTTGGCAAGATATTCTTGCTTTTATAGTGGATGAAATTTGCAAAATACTTCTAAACCTTAGAACGATATTGCTCTATTTTAGATGAATGTACACTATTTTGGATGAATAAATAAAATTTCATTCATATATTGTAGGTTTCATCCATTTCTATGGACATTAATAGCTTAAATAAAGTGAAGATCATTTTTTTCTCTACTTAACTCCTAAGTGATCAAACAACCATTTTTTAGTTGCTATCCAACTTCATGCAACATTTTCAAGTGGAAAATAAATTATTGGAATGGCTTTAAATATTTATAGTCAAAACTAAAATCACTATGCTCAAACAAAAATTAGAAGAGAAATAGCACAAAGTATTTAGAATTTGCCTAGTGTTGAAAAATTTACTATTTGAAAAAAGTGTTGGTATTCACATTACAAAATCTTATGCATTTTTTCACAAATGAACTGAAACCACAATTTTGACCAATCCAAAAAATTCAAACGCTAAAGAAAGAAATTGTATTTTTGGTGAACTTTTTAAGTTATATCTTCAAAATTCATTTGAAGAGAATCTAAAAATAATTTTATAATTTTGATTGTATGGATACTTTTTACTATTTGTGCTTCACATTATTTTTAATGATGCAAACTTCAAAAAAGTTATAGAACTTATATTTTATAATACATTTGTGTTTTGTCCGAACCCCTTCGGCTGTTAGGGCCTTACGGGTTAAAATAAATGAAAAAAATAAATCCCTGCTCTTCATCATTGTTTGGCTCTAGAGCCTCTTCGTCTTCTCCAGCCGAGGTCGGAACAATTAGGGTTTAGTTGTCAAACTATCGCTCTCCCCCGGGTTTGTTGCGAGGGCCGAAATTCTGTTGAACGTCGTCGATTGTTGTCAACTAGGGTTTGGTCGTCAATCTGTCCGGAAGGTCGGTCATTGTGTTGTGCCATGGTGATGATGCGGAAGGCCCCGCCAGTGGGGCACATGCTGGTGAAGGGGCTAGACGGACGCACCCTCTGTTTGCGCCTCCCAAGCGACGTTGTGGTTTCCGGGGCGAGTGTCGCGGGGTTCTTGCGTGCGCGGACTGGTATCCCCACGCACTGTTTCCGGTTGGTAACGGGCACTGCCGTGGTGCGTCACGATTCTTTCCTAACTTCGGAGGATGGGCGTTTTCCGTCGTGCTCTTTGTTGCTGCGTTTGCCGGGAGGTACGAAGTCCAAGGACGACAGGATTGCGGACTTTGAGGAACCTGACGGTTTTAGAGCCCGCAAGTCGAATAGCAAGCGCAAGGTGGAAGAAGAGGATGCAATAGCAAAATTGTTGGATGAAGCAGATCCACCAAGGTGATCATCCTAATGCCAATACTGTCACAAGCTCCTGGCATGATCTCTTGAAAATTTCCTCCAGTTGCAGCACACTAATCAGATACTCTCTCCGTCTCGAAATAACCTTCCGACAGCAAATTCTTTTATCTTTTGTTTTCCCGGAATAATAGTGTTCGATGCTTGTACTACACTTGTAAGAGATTTTTGCTCAGCTTGCAATGCTTGATTGTTTAATTATTGCGTATTAGTCGTCTTGGAAGTTGACCTAGTTCAAGTCCATTCTTAGCCATGTGCCTGGATGAATATAGGTTGCGGCAGCCTATATCAACACTTACCTCGTAGCTTTGTTCCCCTGAACTCTGTTTCAGCTTGGGTTGTAGTATTATAAATTCGGCTTTTTGCCCCGGTCGTTTCTTCTTGATTTTCGAAATCTCTATAATCCTGCGGATTACACAAAATCAAGCACTTATTTCCAAACGGGGAGAGTATTAATGCCTTTGGAGAAGGAGAACAGGTTGCATGCAGTTTTGTCAGAACATTTCAGCTCGCCAAGTCTCCTACTTGAATCCTGGAGTTGGTTGCATTTGTAGAGCCAGCAAGAAAGCTCGATTTCCCAAGGGGAAGAAGGACTCAGGCGCCAGGGCAGTTTTGCAAGATCCCGTGATTGGAGAGGAGAATGGAGAAACTATTAAAGCTACTGATCCTCGTTTGGCAGCTAAGGAGCGTGCAATACAGCGTACTGTTCTCAATGAGGAGCTTATTAATGCCGAGGATGTCTCATTGATCGATGATACTGCTACCGTCGAAGAAAAGGTCAGCTGCTCTGCGCTCCCCCCCTGCTTTTCTCAGAGTTTCTGTCATTTTAATTGTATTGCATCTTTACAAAATTTGCCTCTCCTGTGATCTGATTCTTCGCATTTAAGACTTGTTCTCGTTCTTCTTTCTTTCCAACATTTCCTTCGTTGAGTTTTGACGTGTGTTTTAATCCAGGGTGCTATGGCAAGGTTAGAAGACGGCATTACCATTGAGCCTTTCAACTTGAATCAAGAAAGAGAAGAAGGATTCTTTGATGATCAAGGGAATTATGTTGAGTACCGGCTCAATGAGGATGATAAGGTAGCTATTTCTGATACGACTCCTGTTTTCGTCCAGTATCAATGCTGGCTTGATTAGAAATTTAATACTTAATTTCACTAGTAAGTCTTGGATGGCATTGCCTATGATATTTTATTTTTTCTTGTTTTTTACTTTCAAGAGCCTAACTGATTACATCAATTTATGTCCATGATTAAATCATTTTCCCCTAGTGTTAGGATCAATGTTATTTTGGTTCATTTCTCTTTCTCAGTAAGTTGTGGTGCCCTTGCACTTAAAGCATGCCTTTCGGAGCAGGACGCGTGGTTTGAGACTGCAGAAGTTGACGAGAGTCTGCAAGCGAAGAAGATTAAGGAGAAGGAAATGGAAAAAGATGACGCTGAGCTTACAACTGAAGAGCGGTGGGTACTTCAGAAGCGAATTGCGAATACTCTCCTGCCAGGAGAAACGGTTGGTTTCCCTCAATCCTTAGGTCATCTTGTTCTTTAACCAAGTCCTCAGGCCAATTTTGCAAATAGAGAATCTTTCAGGTGTTGGCATCAAGTCCCAAGTGCTTTATTACTTTACTAACTCACCTCGCTCTGAACTTTAGATTTTGCAAGCGTTTAGAAGATTGCGAGGAGTAACGAAGGACAAGAAATGGGCTCCGCCGATGGTCGGAGAGACCAAGCAAATTTTTGATCGACTGACAGAAGATGCGATGAAGCTGTTAGACAATGGCGATTACAGTAAGACCTCTAGTCTGCTGGATTACTGATCATTCCAATTGTGGCCAATTTCTTGGATATATGTTGATTAAAGATTTAGATTGCTGATGAATGTCGTAATTTAGAATTCAGTTCCAGAAAGCAGTAATAGCAATACCCTGTCTAACGAGGGAACAGTGCACTTGTACAGTCCGTATGAGGTTTAACATCTCATAGGCATCAGTTTGTGAGATGTATTTAACAAGTTTCAGTACGTATAGTTTCTTGACAGTTACCCAAATCTTCCTCCGCTATCTAGTTGGAAATTCCGACTGCATATAATTTATCGAGTCTGTACTAAATTTTTAGACATCTTTGTGGTGGATTTGCAGACATATATCACGAAGATAAAGAAACTCTGCAGCGAGAAGCTGGTAAATACGCATGCCATCTTTTTCTGAAATTAGTCCGTACAGTTGACTTTGTTGAATGCCTTATTAGAGTGTGTTTGTTCTGAGATGAGTTGGTGCTGTTCAGATGGTTACGAGGCCCTTGCTCGAGCTAGAAAAGGTGAACCAAGTGGTAGCAATGGGACAACGCAACATCCTTCTCAGGTACCGTTCAAATATTGCTCTGACAATTTTGTGACGTTATGCAAGTGAACTAGATGGACAATTAAGCACATGTGAGATTCTTGAAAGTTGACTGACAAGACAATCACACCAAAGGAAACTCCGAAGCACAATATGTGTTGTGATTAACTTTTTAGAGCACGTTGTAAATTTTCTCCTATTTTGTCCGTGATATTATCACATTCCTACACGCAGCGCTCTATCCTTGCCCATATAACCTATTGGGTCATGTATTTGTTTGTCTTACATGGTACATCTGGTCTAATATGGTACCTCCTGGTTATCGGTAGTTTGGCATTACACTTCTCCAGTCCAATTTATTTTTCAACTCTAACCCTCCATAAAGAAATCTTCGCTGAAGAGGTGGTTCCAACACATTCGATTGGCAGGTGCAGTCTACCGCTGGAGACATGTTCGGAGACGATGATTCTTTTGACATGTTCGGTGGAGACGACGATGTACCTTTATCCACTACAGCAGGAGAAACTTCTGGCAACATGCATTCACAAGGGGAACAAATTAGCAGCACCTTACCTGAGCTTCCTGGATATGTTTATGATGCAAATTCGGGGTAAGAATAGTTTCAATAGCAGCGGGAATGGTTATGTCCGCGTGCTGAACTCTAGTTTTGCAATTATTCCAATAGCTTATGACGCTATGGCATTAGACCACTTTATGACTCTATGGTTTACAGTCAAGTCACTTTCTGGGTATAGTATAACAAGTCTTGTTGCAAGTTCAATAACATGATCTGTCAACTCCTGTTTTTTCAGAATCGTTCTTAACACAATTCATGTTTGTGTAGGTATTACTACAATGCAAATGATGGTTATTTTTATGATAAGAAGTCGGGCCTTTTCTGCAATGCAGCATCTGGGAAATGGCAAGTCACCTTAGCCAATTTCGCCTCTGGTTCTTAAATTGTCTTGACTATCTAGGGGAACATCGGTACTAGAATCCTTGTTGCCTTTTTAAGTTTTTTTGTACCATATCTTACATGTTTTCTGGATCACATTTTTTGAGTTCGATGTGGGAATTTGCAGGTTCATGTATGATGGTGCAAACGCATCGTATCTGGAAGTCTCGGAAAGTGGTGACACAGGCGCAAGTATGACGACAGTTGGAGCAGAAGCGTGACCCCTTTTACAGTTTCAGTTTTGTTTGTTTGATTTTATTTTATTTTCTAAAGATGATTCACACTGTACCAAAAGGATGTTGTCCACGGTGACCAGCCCGTCCTGTCACGGTTAAACATTGTAGATTTTGGGTTAGTATCCCCCTCAATCACCGAGTACGAGGGACGCTGAGGGACATGGCTTGGATTCTGTAAAAAATGTGCATGTTGTTATTGTTCATACTCATGTAATGTACTGTACATGAGGTCGTTTTGGTGAAACTTCCACTACGGTAATGTGCTTCAGACTCTCAAGTTGACAGACCACTAGCTAGTCGCCATGGATAAGCGTTTTTCGGTCGACAATTCTCGCTCATTTTCAAGATTCCTACAAAATATTAGGAAGTACACCTAAAGCCGACCTCAATTCGACCTGGTAAGCTCTAGGGAACCATGTGCATGCAATCGAAAATGATAGAATTTTTGACATATGGTTCTGAAGCTAAATGCAAGTGCTTGGGTAAATTTTGAAGGCTCAATGAATTAGTTATAAATATTTAAATTTGAAGACAGTAGGGTGATAGAAGGTGAACCAGGTAAAATCTCTCTTAGTGCATAACTTTTAGTTAAGGAGTTTGTAGGTGGGCCTGACTTGAAGCACTTTTTCTGAAAAATAGTGTAGTTAGAGTTGATATTAATTAGGTGGCCATTGTTATACCTTTTTGAATGCGTAAAACTTCTCTTAGTGCATAGCCTTTGCACTCCACACTAAGAGAGGTTTTACATGTGATTGTACCACTTGCTTTAATTTAAGAGTTAACCCCTAAATGTCCAAGCCTTTTTAAGTGTGTTTTGACTATGAAAAAAGAGCATGGGTTTATAGTTAATCCCAATGAAGCAAATTGATTTTTTTTCAAAATTTAACTATATGGGTGTTTGAAGAGCTTGCTAATTAGTATACACACGAATTTTGAATGCCAAATTGCATAAGAGTTGTGAGATTATAAGAAGAGAAATGTACATTTTTTATTTTTAGTATGTTGTCCCTTCCCACAATGTCTCAGAAATTTGTACATAAAAGTTTGTTGGAATTGGAGGTGATATGAACAACTATAAATTGTGTTAGTACATTAAAATGCACTTTCAAAAAAATTGATTTCATTCAAAAAGCTATTAAACTCATTACACAATCCACCTTACAATTGTTGAGATGCAATTTTTTTTATAAGTATAAATCACAAATAACTTCAAATCAACACTTGCTTTTTAAAATTTTTAAAGGTGAAAATGATGAAAACACTTTACTCTTTCCATTGGGACTGTTTTCAAAGCAAATGGATGAGTATAAGTTTTTAGATCTCAAATCAAGTGAAATTGCTCAAAGACGGGAAATGAAGTAAAATTAGCAAGTTTTACTCTACCATATAAATTTTAAATAAGTTTTCTAATAGTTAACCCTAAAAATTGCCTGAAATTTTTTTTAAACAGTCAAACAAATTTAAGTGCCCATCTCAAAATGAGCCTGAAATTTCAGATCAACCATATATGGTCACTTAGGCATTTAGGGGTTAACACTACAAATATTTGATGATGGAAATGGAATTTGGTTTGTAATTGGATATTGGTTGTTGGTTTGAAGTATAATGTAGGTGAATGGAAATTCATGTGATGTATTTTAAGAAAATATATTTCTGGTATCTAATGTTTCCTAATTAAAAATAAAATAACTTTCATAGAAAATGTCTCTATAAATGCTAGCTACCTTCACATTACTATAAATGGGCCTATTTGTTATTCAAAGTGCCTCCCCTTCCACATTATCATTTGGAGGATTTTGCTTGTTTATTTTTTATCCAAAGTAGAGTTGACATTTCATAGGAGTTGGTTTTTGATAAAGTTACCTTATGTGATTTGATTGTTTGGAAATCAACCATTGTGGCATGGTGTTGAAAATCATGAAGAAGATTCTCTTTATGATGTCAAAATGTTCTTAAAACAATCTAAAATCATAGATCAAAACTACAAAGGGCAAATAAAATATTCAATGGCAAATATGCAATTTTACAAATGTTGTCCAAGAAACAATTTCATCTTATTCAACAAGATTCTTCAACTTGTCTGAATTGAAACAACAATTTTTTTAGATAACAATTATTTCAAAGTCGAATAGAAACAAATGAATTTTAAAAATGTTGGATTTAACTATTTAAGTTGAGTAGACTTGAATTATAGAATTTTAGCATTTTCTAATACAAACCCTACTTAGTTTTAGGATATGATGTGAATTTTTTTAAATTATGACAAATGCATTGGTCGAAAATGTGTATTTGGTAAAAATTTTGAATCATTGTGCTAATTTTTTTTTGGTGGGGGAAATTGTTGGTTTTCTTAATAGACTTGAAAATTTAGCTTATTCTACCAAATACCTTTTGAGGCACTTTTTCTTTTTTCTTTTTTCCAATAATAATCTTTAGGTCAAATTTTGTTTAGCCAATTTTGGAATGACCTTTGGGATTTGTATAGTGACATATATAGAGTGACATGGTATGCTTTGTGATCATAGGGAGCCTTTGAAGTACTATGACTAAAATAAAATGAAGCTAGGACAAAAATGGTGAAATGAATTTAGGATAGAAATAATGGAAAGGAGCCAAGATAAAAAAAAATAATAGAATTTCAAAGTCATTAAAATTAAAGCCCATAGTGTCTTTTGAATTGAGAGAGCTCAAAAGATCTTGATGGAATCAATGGGGACCTTGGGGGTTCAATTAATTTATGAAACCAAGGCCATAAAAATTTGGATTAAAAAATAACATGACATTTGAAAGCATCTACTTTGCTTCAATAGGATGTGGATCTTTTGGACTTTTGATTGACAAATTTAGATTTCAAAATCCACTATTGGTTAACATACATCTCCAAAGTTCACTATAATGAGATCATAGTTACAAAGACTTCTAAATTGATTTAAGTCTCCTACATACTTATAACCTTCCAAAGACAAACCTAATACCACTCTTTCAAACTTAATTTGTAAATACCTATAAATGTGTTTTTTATATTATATTTTTTAAGATGTAATTACATGTCATCTATTAGTTGTAAGAATATTGCATTTAAAAAAAAATTTGAAACTCCTATAAGATTCTTGAATAAAAGTAAAGGAATTCATATCAAATACAATATATGCTAAAAAAAAATCTGAATATCTCTTTATAAGTTTACACTATAGTATAGAATATCATGGTGAAAATTTATTTACTATGTCACTGTAAAATTAGAAAATAATCATTCAATGGTTATAGAACCAAAGTTGAAATTGCTTCAAAATTTTAGAGATGATTTTTGAGTTGCACTTGATTTAGTCAATTTTTAGAGTGCCCTTTGGGGTTTTTCAATCAATGACAAAAATAAGTTCCACTTTGAAACCATAGGGTCCATTTGAACTTTGAAGTCACAACTAAGAAAATAGTAGAATGAAGCTATGAAAAAAATGGTGGCATCAAGCTACAACAAAAATATTGGAATTTCAAAGTGACTTGACTACAATTGAAACCCAAAATTCAATGTCTTTTCAATTGAGGGAGTTGAAAAGTTTTTTGAAGGAACCAATAAGAACCTAACTATAAAGGCTAAAAAAATTTAGATTGGAATTTGGATTCAAACAAACATGAGAGTTGAAAGGATCCACTTTGCAACCATAGGATTTAGACCTTTAGAGTTTTTGCATTGACAAATATAGATATCAACACCTATTTTTGGTCAACATATACCTCCAAACTCTAGCATAATTAATGAGTTCATAGACTTCTATATCAACTAAAGTCTAGAGACTTTTAACCTTTTAGTAGTCAAGCCTATAATTATTTTTCACATTCATTTTGCAAATATGTATGAATGAGATTTTTCGTATTTATTTTTTGGAGATGTGATAATATGTCTTCTATTTTAGTAGTTGTAAGAATTTCACATCATTTTTGGAATTCTTTTTGAAATTAATATAAATTTTGACATAAAATATGATTTTTTTTAATCAAATGCAATCAATGCTCAAAAAAATTGAAAATCTCTTTAGGTTTATATTATAGTGAAAAACATTATGGTGTACTTTTTTTTTTCTTCTCAAATTCACCATTCAAAAATTCAAAAATCAACATTCTAGTGGCAGCATAAAGAGTAGCAAAGCCCCAATCAACAATTGTATTTAGAGTTTTACAATTGTATATCTACTCAAAAAAATTGCTCTAAAATCTTCAATATTATTTTAAAGATGCGATTATCTATAAAAAGAATTTTCAATTCTAAGATTCTAAATTCTAAATATAATTTTTTTGTATATAAATTATTACCAAAGTTATTTCTCCAAGTTGTTGTATAAAATACATCTTACAAATTTCAAATTAGGAGATGGATCGATGAATTTACAAATTAATTTATTTTCTTCAAGGTCACATTTAGTCACTTGAATGAACATTTTAGATTTGTTTTTCACAACACTACCAAAGGATCTTAGCATGCAATTGAATGCTTGCATTCACACATTGCAACGACACCCTAAACTCATTACTGTACAACCAACTTAGACTAGACTCCATGCTCTCCTTGCAATAGGTCATTTCTAACTTGGGGAAGATGGCTAAATATCCAAGCATGCCCATTGATTCAACAACCCTAACCACCAAGTTGAAAAGAGACGCAACCATTACAATCTAACTTCCATAAACAATTTCTCACTTGATACCACCTTTCCTATTTGAACACTCTACAATGACCATTAAGTATCTCATTTCCACATCTCAAAAGTAAAAGATTGAACTAAACACTTCACACTTAGAAGCATAGTCAAGTGAAAATAACCAAATGAAAACCTTTATAATTACAATAATCAGTAATATGTAATTTAGGTGCTATGATGGACATATGTAATTCTTCTATTGCACCAACTACATTAGAAATGCCATTCAGACTTTCAAAGGTTAAGGCAATATTTGTCATCCTTGTTGAATGCCACTTCACACTTTGTTTAAGCAATTGCTCAATGCATGGAGATATTTACCAAAAATTAGATACGTCGTTGGTAATACTACATTTAAAATATCATCAACAAGGTGAATAGAGGCATGCATTGCTAATCTATAAATTCCAATAGTAATGTGTGTTTGCAATGGAACTTATAGTCTAAATTCAATATCTCTCTTTTGAAAAATAGGTACTAAGATTGAATACAAAAAATTGAATCTGTCATAAATAACCGTAGGTCCATTTTTTTAAACACATGGACAATTTCCATTCATAGGGGGAAACTTACAATTAAGTCCACTTTTGTACTCTTTGCGGTTGTACAATATCCTAAAATGAATTTCAATATAACCAAAGGTAGCCAACCATTTCCAACCACTTAACCAATTACGCATATTTGGAATACAGGTTTATTGGATTTGTAATTTTTCCCATGTATAGAAATAGAGTTTGGAAGGATTTTTTTTTCAAAATTTTATTATACAAAATGTAATTACTATGAATATTTTAGTGGAAGATTCTCTTTGACCTATAATGGTGATATAGACCTTTCTATTTTTGATCATATATTGATTGCAAAATCAATCAAGAGCTTGTAGCCAATAATAATGCGCCACAACTGCATTGGAAATTGTGCCATAATTAAACATTGCTCATCTCCTACTAATCAGAAAGAGAATAGTCTATTTTACAAGAATGGAGGTTTGATCAGAAATGGGTTAGCTACTATATCACTCTATCATGTGCCCTAAAAAACTAAACAAGGTTTCTTTGTTGCATTTCTTAAACATTAATTATCCCTTAAAGGATCAAGTCCATTTTTCTATCAAAAACATTCAAAATTGCGATTTTTGCCAAGTTCATCCAAAAAAAATTTAATTTAATAATCTAACCATTAGATCATGTACTTTATTTGTCTAAAAGCATGTAGTAAAAATTTCATGAAGTTTGACCATACAAATTGGAAGATATTAACATTCAAAATTGGAAAAAAAAATTCTCTTGAATATTGGCTTGCAGTTATAGATGACTTTGGTCACTATTTGTGGAAAAGTTTTGCACTACAGACTTTGAATTAAGAAAAATTTGTGTTGAAGAATTGAACTAAAAGTTTAGGAATTCTTTTTCTAGAAAACACACACTTCATTATCATTTCTTAAAAAATTATTAAGTAGAAGTAGATCTAAGATTGAAAGAAAAACTAAATCATTAATAGCTGGCATTGAAGCAAAATATTTCCAACACTAAGACTATTCTTGCAAGCAAACTTTAAAAGAGTCAAACATTTTTTTGTGAAAAATTGTGAAAAATGGCATTAAAAAATGAATTTGTTGAGTTTTGTTTTTTTAAATGCTTAAATTGTTCAAAAAACAAGATTGTATGTAACTTTTATATCACCAATCAAAATGGAATGAATTAAAGCTATACATGTAGACAAAAATAAGGTCTATAAGAAAAGTGAAATTTAATATTAAATTTTTGTAGACTTTTTTTTTGTTCAATGATGTGATGATTATGTTAAGATGGTATAACTTTTGCCCTGGGCACCAATTGAAATAAAATTCATATTTCTATAGAGATAATAATTTTTTCTATCTTATGAGAAAGTTTGAAAGAAATTCACCAAAAATTGAAGTCATAGGAACATGCCCAAACTCCTAAAAGTCCCTGAAAGGGACTCTTGGTCCTTTAAGGGTTAATCCCTACAAAATTTTGACCATGTTTTCACCAAAAACACTCCAAAACTTCCATTCCATTACAAGTACCAAATTTTAGAAAAAGAAAATTTTTGGACACATGTAACCATACGATGTTGTAGTATGCTAGTTTCAAAAGATGTAGAAAAATTTCAAAAATTTCCACCTTGTAGTTTGAAAAAAATCCTTTAGGAGGCCCTACAAAAAAACTAGGCAACTGCACTTCATAAGGCCACATTTGTATGAAAAAATGTTCAAAATGTTAATGCTTCTTTGGATTATTTCTTCAAGTCAAGTTGACTACATGTTTGAAATTTTTTTGATCATTTGGAATTGTACAAGATGTAGGAAAAAATTAGTAAGTCAAAAGAAGAAGAGAATTGTTCAGAATACTAAATTGTTAAGAATTTAGTTATGGAATTGAAAAATGCCAATTCCAATGGTAGTAATGTTCTTATAAACAATATACACTTCCCAGGTTGAATTGTCCAAGGGAACTAGACTAGTTGTATTCTTTTTCCGCCTTTTAATTTTCCACTATGTCTTTGAAAAAAAAAAAAATTAAAATTTTTTTTTTTTTTTAATTTGAAAAAAAAAATTTAAAAATTTAAAATTTAAAAAATATATATATAATCTTTTTATTTGGTTTTTAAATATTAAAAATTGAGTTAAATCAAGGACTTCAAAGTTTATCTTAGAGTAGAGATTCCATTACTACTTGCAAACTAAAATTCCTCATAACTTTTATCTCATTAATGAAAATGGAATGATTCAAAGCTTTCTATGTATATACAAATCTAGAAAATCATATAAAAATTTTCATTTCTTAAAAAAGTATTTTTTAAAGAATTTTTCAGTTGCTTGGGCTACCCACTATTCATTGAAAATTACATATTAACCATGTAGTCTAAAGTTATAAAAACTGTTGGGCCTTAAAGCTACTCTTTGGACACATGTTGTGTGAAAATTATAAAGAAAAAAATAAATTTTTTTGTTTGTGGTGAGCTACCCAAAGTTGCTATGTTGTTAAAAAATGCCATTTGGTCCTTTAGGGGTTAAATGAGTGATGAAGATAGATTAAATTGTATTTAAATAATCATGAACTTCAAGCACTTGTGCAATCTAAGTTGTTTTCTCTAATAAGCAAAGCATCATGAATTGAAATCCAAGAATGACATTGTAGCCTTTATCTCTCCAAAAAATCAATAACAAAAGATATCTAAATCAAGAAATAAACTAAATCCTAATCACTAAGTTGGCACTCAAAAAGGTTTGTGATAACTAATGTTTGCAAGGGTGCATTGTGTTCTTAACTAAGAAGAAAATCCTTCAATAGTTGTATGCCACTTATTGTTGTTTATTCCTTTACATATTTAAAGCAACCAATGCTTTTGTGGGAAGTTTTCCAACATGCATTCACTTGCCTTTTATTGGCTTGCCTTTAGCACTAAATAATATGAAATGGCCCTTAGTAACAACTATCATTCTATTATGTTTGTTTGTTTTTTTTGTTTTTTTTGTCACGTTGAGATCTTTTGGACCGTGTGACTCTTGTTTGTGTGTTTGGTATCGTCGGAAAGCCCTTGGCGAGGAGGGGTGCATGGGATCAGTCCCATGGTGTTTCAACCTAAGACGTCAAAGTTATTGAAGTTTGAAGTTTTTAGGAATTAAAAAAATTAGAAAATGATTTTTTCTTTTGTTTTGACTATGGCAATGGCACGGGGCACACTAGTATATAACTAATGAAGTATCAAGATGAACATTCATTTGGGTAACATCCCATTCTTTTTCTTTACTTGGATTGCATTAGCTATCTCAATAGGAACCATGCTCCAATGCTTGTTTCAATGATTGTTGGTGTTTATACCACCTTGTTATTGGAAAAATAGACTCTAACCTTTAGATCTTCGAAAGAGCCAAGAACAGTCATCTATTCTAAGTAGATAATTTTGAAATACATATATTTGGAACCGAGGGTTGCTATTATGTGAGCCCAGGAGTCTTGGGGGGTTCACTTAGAGTATCCTTTAGAAAGCATGAGCGAACAAAACTTTGGAACCCCTATACTTTTTGAATTTTAAATAAAATAAAATATGAATAGATTTTCCTACTTTGAAAGTTTATATTTTGAATTAATGATATTTTCATTTGTTAATAATAATTAGTTAAAAAAATTTGAAGTAAAAAAGATACACTATAGAATTGAAAAATAACTTTTACACCCCTATATTATATAAATAAAAATTGTCTGAAAAATGAACAAAAAATCCCTAAAAATAATTATCTATTGAAAGCTCCTTTTGAGTTTAATATTGATTCAATGGTCATCTAAATGTATTCTCTATAATTATTTGAGTTGAAAAACATGCCATTTTAGTTCATTTTCAACTTCTTCTAGAAATCATTTCATATTTTATTTGAGTTGGAAATTTTGGCAATAGAAACCTATAGTCATTATTAAACAAAGCTCAAAATTTTAGGTTGAAATTATAGATTATTAGAAACCACTTGTTTGCTCATATATTGCTACTCTACTCGATGATTGCACTCCCCGGGCCAAGAGTGTAAGTACACAAGCCTAAGACTATATACCTATGTTATAGGTGTCTATATTATAAAAACCTTCTTTGATTATAGTGTACTTACACTATGCTAGTAATAGTGTAAGTACTATTTAATAGTGGTAGTATATTTACTTATACATATGCTCAAAGCTTAGGTACTCGCATTTTCATGCTCACATACCAGTACTGTTGATTTGGAACCTTCACCCAATTGGATAGAAGGTTCAAAAACATCATTGCTTTTGAACTGATATAGATGTAAATTTCACCAAGTTATAAAGATCTTAACCGTACAATATTGTAGTGAACATTTTGTAGATGATGTGGTATAAATTTGGAGTCATTTGACCGTATAGATTGAAAGATTATAATGTTTTAGTGTTGAAAAAGATGCTGAAATTTTCCTAGCAACACACGTGGAGGTGAAATTCGATTTCTAAACTTACTCAAATGAAAAAATTTAAAACAGTAAAGTTATTCAAAACCAACATACATACATGTTTGTGAGAAAAAATATCAATAAATTGACTGAATGTGTATGCAAACTGGCTTGCAAATGTCAAAAGATAGGTCAAAAAAGTTGCAGAAAACACGTATGAGGCTGAACCTCCTTCTACTAAAATGCTTCTCAATCAATCATAACTTCTTGTATTGATATGAAATTTTAGCCACACAAACTAGATTAGTATGCACAACTTTTCCAAAATTTTTTATTGAAAACGGACATTTTTTGGAGAAGAAATAAGCTACCAAAGTTCACTATAATCCAAAAATGTTGGGATTTTGAACTTCGGATTGCTCTCAAACATTCAAAGAAACTTGGGTTGACATGAAAAATTTACCACAATAACTAGACTAAAAGTGGAGCATAACACAAAAAATTTTTAGGTGTCTATATTATAAAAACCTTCTTTGATTATAGTGTACTTACACTATGCTAGTAATAGTGTAAGTACTATTTAATAGTGGTAGTATATTTACTTATACATATACTCAAAGCTTAGGTACTCGCATTTTCATGCTCACATACTAGTATTGTTGATTTAGAACCTTCACCCAATTGGATAGAGGTTGAAAATCTTGCACAATGGAAATTGGTTTGAGAGTTGTTCTCTTCTATCATGGAAAATCTCTAAGTGCTATTAAACAAACTATAATTATGCCAATAATACAATCACAAATCACAATGCATACTTAAATCCTACTAGATACTATTGTACACTTATGAATCTTGAATTTTTCTTTTGGAGGATATCTTGAACTTGATGTCTAACTTTTTAGGCTTGGATGTTTGATCTTGTAGTAATATGGACATGCATTAGTATTAGGCATGACCATAATCCTACAATCCAAATTGTATAGGCCGCGATTATATTCACTAGAAGGAATTCATTTTTTTTGACAAGTGTTGGAACGTGTCTAAATGTTTTTTGAAATGTCACACGTGTAATGTGGATGTCTAAAATAATCCATCAAGATTGATGTGGTAAAAATATAAGGAAATTTGAAAAAACATGTCATGTTTTTATAGACACATCACAACAAACACAGTTTAAAAAAGTGCCAAAAATATGCCATGTGATAGCTACATAAGTGCCACACAAGCAAGCAATGCCACGTAGGATTTTTTTACCTAATTGGAAGATGAGGTGGTAGTTGATGTCATGTTTTTTGAAAATTTTCATACTATTTTTAGTGACATCAATTTAGATGTCCATGAGAATTTGAATATTATTTTTACCAACATCAATTTTGACCTCCTGACATTTTTTGAGACGTTTCTTGAAACATCAATTTTGATGTTGGTTTAGATGTATGCCATATACAATATATTATGTACCGTATATAATACAACATATACAATACATCATACAATATATGCAGTAGATAGTATGCCATATATTATACAAAATACACCATACATAGTACACTATATTGGTAATATTGGCAATAATATTGAATGATTTGAAAAGCCTTATTGTAAGTATTTTGACATGAGAAGGCAAGTTATTTATGCAAGAGGGGTTGTGAGAGGGAACACAAACTATATGGAACATCTGAAATGTAATTTTTTATTATTAAAAATAGAATTTCAGGTCTAAGTATTAAGATGAACACGATATTGTCTTGCATAAAACATCCGAATGTTATAAAAGACGTCTTATTTGACATTGCAAAAAAATCTCAATGTCACAATGGACATTGCAAAAAACATCTCAATATCACAATGGACATTTCTATGGAGATCACAATAAATATGTACATGCAACAGAAGACATCTTAGCTAACACCTACTATGACAATGTTAGAATTCTAAAATGGCATTAAAGCATGTTGATGTGGCATGCCACTTCATCCTCTTTGGGTGCCATATTACTCAAATGCCTATGTAAGTGACTTTTTTGGAAAGAAAATGTTATGTGGTTTGCTTTCACCTATTTTTTCACATGTGCTCACTATTTTACCTTAATCCCCAAGAATTTCTAAAAATTTACTTGGAGTCAAATCTTAAGCCCTTGCTAATGTGTGCAAGTCTTTCTATCATTCCTCTTGTCTCAGGTGAAATCCAAAATGTTGGTCCCAACAAAAACTGTAAGCTCTAAAAATTCTCTCAATTTCTTTAAATGTATTATATATCTTGTAAAATCAAAGATCTATTGTGATTTTCCTTGCAAGATGTATTTTACATCATGCTAATTTAAAAGAGCCCTCAACAATAGACAATGAAGATTTGAAGTGGACACCCTTGCACAAAATGTTGAATTGAAAAATCATAATCATTCATCATCAAAATCAAATGTTGAATGTTGAAGCTATGCTTAAAAAGAAGACATAATCACTTTTTAGAATAACTAATTAAAATAGTGAGTATTGTAGGATTTCTTTTACTTTAAAGTTTTGTGAATACCAAAATGTAGTGCTTTTGAATATTGGATTTACATGTTATAGATGTAATAGAAAAAAGTGAATACCTACTTTTACAATACTATTATATTACCTACATTTTAAAGAGCTTTTTTTATTAATAAAATAATGAAATTGGATAGAATTTTAATTTATAGGAGAAGAATTGCCTCATAGAATTTCAAGATGATAACAAAATAGTTTTTCTAAACATGCAAAGAAGAATGTGCGCTACAAATATTGAACATGGCTATGATATAAAAAGTGCAACATCTTCTACTCTTTTTGCAATTCAATTATTTTAAAGCCGTCAATGGAAAATGAAATAAATGCAACATATAATAGAAGTGAGTGCAGAATCATTGTTGTGTTACCAATTTTCTTTGTTGTTTGGAAGAAGATATAAACAACAATTACACTAAAAAAACATCCAAAAACATCCTCAAAAAATAGCTGAGCTTCCAACTTCTTTACATTATCAAATTGTTGCACCTTGGTGCATGTGTGAAATATGACTTTCATTATACAAAAGGTTGTTTTATGTATGCAAAAGGTTGCTTTTATAATATTAAAAGCTTCTTTTATAATTTGAAAAGGTGCCTTTATACCATACCAGTTTATCAAGGTTCACAAAAAAATTACTTTTCAAGAATCCAAAAATAAAATAAAATGAACAAGAGAAATTGTCGAATTCACCAAAAATTAACCCTCGACGTTCTATTGTTCCCTTGAATGAAAAAATGATACAAGTAGAAATGGTGTAAAAATTTGTACAATTAGTGTGAAAAATTTTCAATTCGTTAAGTTTTATTTTTTATAACCAAAACAATCACAATAAAATCTTTGAAGTCAAATTCTACTATCAAACCAAATTTATCCTCTTATTTAATAGATGTAAATTTTTTTGATAACTTTTACTAGTATAAAATTTTATTTTTTGTATTTAAATTGATTTTTTCAATAATTTGGATGGAAAAATCAAATTACTACAATTTTTTAAAGCTATAGGTGAAAATCTAATTATATCAATTATAGTATATATTAGAATAATCTATAATTTTTACCATAAGTAAAAGATAGAATGAAAAATATAATTTTATAACTTAAATCTTAAATAAATTTTAAAAAGTAATATACAAATGAAAAACATACAATATTGTGCTATTTGGATTCAAACACATGGAGCTATCAATTGCAATAATCCCATCAATTTTTGATATTTTCAAAATTTTGAAATGGAGAAGAAAACAAAACTTGTCAAGCTTCATTTTAAAAAAATTTAAATCAAATTTCAAAAGTAGTTATTTTGAAAGTTGGAATCAAAGTTGAATAAAGTGCATCCACTTTTAGGATGTGTAGACCTCCAAGGATTAAAGACCACAAAAATAATAAATAATAAAAATAAAACTGAGTGCTCTTAATTAAAGAAAAAAAGATCACATGTAGAAATCTAAATAGGTTATTTTCTGTTTTTTCAATAGTCAAGTATGATGCTAAGATTCCTTTATCACCACCAAAACAAGGCAATGTATTGATATTTTAGATAATTTTTTCAAGCACAAATCATAGGGAGAAGTTTGAATGAAGAATCTTGAAAAAAAATCAGCCAAGAAATTGTAGGGCTTGATTAGCTCATGATATTTTGATTACATAATTGAAAAAATTTTGAATTTAAAAAAACAAAACCCACCAATCAAAATATAGAATTACAAAATCTTTAAATTTGATGTGGCATTTACACAACCACCTCAAACTACTATTTTTGAATTATCTTTATTTATTTTAAAAATCTTTTCAAACAATTTTAAAATCTTTTTTTTCTTTTTTTCTTTCAAATCATTTTAAAATTGTAAAGTGAAGGATTTACTTTATTAACATTTACAAGATTACAAAAAGAAGAAGTTGTTTTATGATGATAATTAATGTCCATCATGAATCCTCAAAGGATATATATGGAATAGTTTGAAGACAAAAACTTAAGTGCCCATTTCCATTGCAAAGTGCACAAAACTTTAGAAACTTTTAAGTGTGTTGCGTTGACCTACTTTTTTATTTAGCAAATTCACAAATTTTATTGAAACCGCAATATCTTTTTAGATTATATTAGCTTGAATCTAAACCTTATTAATTGTTAGTCCAAGAATCTTATATACTGAATAATGGAAAAATTGGAAAAAAATCTTTTAATTTCTTCTAAAACCAATTGCAATTTTTAAATTAAAGTGAATATATGTTAATAGAAGTATGATCTCATTCTATTCATAGGAGATCTTGTTAAAAGAAACTCAATTAGAACAAACATAGTGGTTGAATTCAGCTCTCCTCATTAGCCATTCAGAACTTAAATATAGAATGAGAAAATGTCAAATGGGGAAACCAATGTCTTAAACTTCACTAAGTTTGTTTTATTGTTTTTTTTACTACTTTCACTACATGGGATTTTTTTCATGAAAGAATTTGGAAATTGCAATGTCTATGTGTATCTAGGCAACTCTTTTTTGAAAGGACATGAATGACTTGACTTTCCTTTCTATTTACCACAATTGGTCAACTTCCTACTTGATCTCACAAGAACTACCTCAAATAACCTGACTATAAGAGGACTCCTATTGCCAATGTGGTAGTCCCATGTTTCTTAGGACGTTTCATAAAACGCATTGATGTTCATTGTGATGTTTCTATTAAGATTCCTATCAAATAGAACATTCACTCATTTTATATTTGACATCTACGCATTTGTCATAACATCCTCAAAATTCTCACTCACTAGGTAGTCACTGCATTTTGGAGCTCATGTTCTACAAAACATGCTCGTCTGCTAAAAACATTCTAAAAAACACTGGCTTCTTCTAGTGATTCTTGACTTTGGGCATTCAACATGCACATGAAAAAATAATATATGTGTAGTTGCAATGTATTATTGGAAATATAAGAATTTATAATTTTTTGTCTACAATTACCTCATATGAAGTAAAATATTCTTTGATATTTGTATGACTATAATCAAGAAGAAGCAAATGAACATTGCATTCCAAGTGCACATCTTCAATGCACAAAATCTATCTTTTTCAAAGTTGATATTTGGTGTCCTATGTGTGAGAATTTAATCAATATCTCCAATGCTAAGCATTCAGTGTTCTAATCCTACTTATGAGTATATATAGTAACCTCAAATTCTAATAAATACCCAAATTATATTCAAAAAAGTTATACTACACCTACTTTAGGTGCACACACTAATGTTGCATCCTCAAAATTCAAAATTGAACAAAGGTGATAAAAATAAGAAGTTTCATACTCAAATTCTATACAACATGAAGTACAACATGACTTGTTAAGAGTTGTGAAGAATTTACAACCACTTCTTTGTGCTATGTGATTTTTTTAGTCAAATTTAGATTTTTTTAGCTTGTTTTAGTAGAAATCTCTCAAAGTTTATCCATTGCTTGTTTTTTCAAGCTATAATATTTTAACTTCACTTGGCATGTTGTTATACAAAAATTAAGATCCACATTAATTAATTTTTGTTATTTGTTTTTGTAAATACATAAAAAGTATACAAAAGGTGCAAAAATCATCAAGAAATAGTTTTGACTTAAAATTATAAGATGCTATTAACATTTAGATAGTGATTAAGATTGAAAACAAAAGTTGAGGGATGGTTTAGATAGAAATTTAATCCCAAACATTTTCTCATACAGTTACAAATGGTTGACATACATTAATGTTTAATTGCTCAATTGAAAAGCAATAAGATCACTTTTAAAATTTTATAATAAATAATTGAAACCCCTCTGTAGCTGTTTCACACAAACCATTCTTCTTTCTTTCAATCAATACATTACCTAGTATTATTTGAAGCTCCTTAACTCCTAAAGTCCCATTGCCCCATTGAGAGACAAAATGGATTTTGGGTAGGCTCTTTTGGTGCCTCCTATAATCTCAATTTTTGACACAATTTTCTAAATATTTTTTGAAGATAGAAAAATATCCTAGCTTTCAATGAATACATTTTTTTAAATTTTAATTGGTGCCCAGGAGAAAAAATTATGCCACAATAACTTCAAAACAACAAAGACCAAACTACCATAAAAATCCACAAAAATTTGAAATACATATTAAATTTTTTTTCTTGTAGATTATATTTTTCTCTACACAAAAAGCTTCTAATCATTCTATTTGTATTAGTGTTGCAAAAATTGTGGAGCTTCTTAATTCTCAAGCAATCATACAAATTTTTTAAGAAAACCTCGTATTGGATTTGTTTTTGAATTCAGTTTGTGCAATTAGAAAATACACAGTTTTACAAGGTTAAGCATGGTTGCTAGAACAATCTCACCTTTAGAAATACTATCTTTCAATTCTATTTTTAAGCTATTGATGATTTACTAATTCCTTCAATCTTATATTTACATCAATTCAACAACTTCTTAAAGAGTAAAGTTATGTATTTTTTTTTAAAACTTTTTTAGACTTTCAATTCAAATTTCTAACATAATAAGATTAAGCTTCAAAACTTGTAGTGCAAAAATATTAAGTGAAGAAGATTCAAGGTCAAATAATCTAGCTATAAAATGTGCACAAAAATTCTTCTTATGTGAAGGTGTAAGGGGTAGTTGAACTCTATATAAGATATATAATGTAAGAGGTGTATCATCTTACATCTTATATAGAGTTCAACTACCCTTTACACCTTCACACACTTCCTACACCCCTTATTTTCTTTACACCCCTTACACCCCTTACATCCCTTACACCTAAAGAACTTTTGGACTTTGACTCTTCATCTATCCTAAAGCTTTTAATCAAGTACTTCTATCCCCCTAACCTACCTCCAAACTACATTTTTCATAAAATTTATATAAATTTGGCACAAAAGCCATTATTGATCTTTGAAACTACAAACTTTTTAACACTAAAATACTAAACGATGCCTAATTAACTTCAAATATCTTCTTAAAATGTCCCCAAATGATTAAAAAAATACAACTCTGAGCATTGAAGGTAAGATCTAGTGCTCACAAAGTTCCTTTCCTTTCTAGATCAAATACATTTGGTATAGGGATAGGGAGTACTCCTATAGTAGAGATGTTCTTAATTTTACAATATCTAACTTGTTGAGAATGGATTCCATAGTGGAGTGGACTATAGTGAATTTTTGATGAAAGTGATGAATTTTTTAAAAGAATATTTATCAAGATATTCTTGCTTTTACAATGGATGAAATCTCAAAATACTACCAAATTCTTGAGACAATTTCACCCTATTTCAGATGAATGTACAGTCTTTGGAATGAATAAATAGAATTCCATCTATATATTGTAGGTTCATCCATTTCTAGGATGTAAATAGCTTTTTCATTCCAAATCGCTTTCTATATTGCCTCAACTATAGTAAAAGAACCTATTTCAGACATGCCTCCTATTATGGCTTCCTAGGCTGACCTATTGTGAACAACAATATAATGCAATGGTCATTGAAAAAGATTCTTTGTTTACACATTTTCCTCTACTCATCTCTATTCCGTCTTGGCCTAGTAAGAAGTGTTAAAAGCTAACCGCAATAGGTGAGTCTAAGACTAGAATGGATTAGAGGAGATTTACCTAGTCTAGAAGGCTCTGAGTTCCCTGGGTTCTCGGTTTGTTGAAACTCACAGTAGTTGCTATCTGATGTGGCACAAAGATTGCCACATCATTTTTTCAAATTTTTTCAAATTAAAAAAAATGAATTTTTATTTTTATTTTTAGAATTTAATAATTTTCTCAAAAAATAAAATTACGATAGCCTAGTGTTCTTTAATTGTGGAAGAACAGGCCTAAAACAGCCCTCCCATCCACTAAAACTATTCTAATGGGTTTGAATGAAAAATCTACATTTATGATTCATAAAGTGTTCATTCTTAGATTAAAAAATTCAGTTTTTTTGCATTCTTCCTCATCCTTACTTTTGCACACGTTGACCTCAATTTCTCAAGGACTTTTCCACATCCCACATGCTGAAATGCTTAAGTTATCCGAAATGGGGACTTCTACCTTAAATGAAAAAAAAACACCCGGGAATGGACCCCAAGTCTTCCGCTTAGAACCACCACGTCATCCGTCACGTCACCCGTCACGTCACCAGCCCCATTTGTGCACTTTCCGTTGACTTTCCACCCACAGTTCCGTACACCGAAACACAAGGCCGTGCAACGGAAACTGACCGACCCCTCCGTCCGTTCAAAATTGACTCCACTTTCCCTGGAGGCCTGGACTCACTGTGAATTCCTATCTAAGTACAGTGTGCATTCGTTCTGGGGGAAAGCAATTGGATGGATGGATGTTGGATGGATGGAAACTACTTAGCGAACTGAGTGAACGGATGAACAGGTCTGCTGGGGTCTGGAGTTCAAGTTTCCGTTCATCATACTTATTGTGGCCACTTTCCTGGGCTCTAATTTTCCCCACCCACTCTTGCAAATGAAAATACCCTAAGGGAGGGTCAGGATTTGCATAAATTAAGTGGCATTTCTACAAAGAAGAAGGTGCCATGATTCATCTTGTCCTTAGTTTAACTCCTAAATGTTCAGATTGCGTTTTTTGGCAACATAGAAATTTTAGGCAACTCACTACAAATAGAGTTTTTATTTTTTTCTTTGAAATTTTAATACAAAATGTGCTCGAGGAGTTTCTTGAAGGCCCAACAATTTTCATAACTTTTAATTACATGGTTAAAAAGTTATTGTATGATAGGTCTTTTCACTACTTGTTGTGCAACACAAGCAACAAAAAAAACTTCATTAAAAATCACTTTTAGAAAAATTTAAAATTTGAAATTGGTTCTCTAGATTTATATATACTTGGAAAGCTTTAAATCATTCCATTTTTATCAACGAGTCAAAAGTTTTAAGGAATTTTAGTTTGTGGGAGTTTGTAGGTCATTATTGAATCTTTACTTTAAGACAAACTTCAAAGTCTTTTATATAACTCAATTTTCAATATTTATGAAAAGAAATAAAAGCATTAGATGTATATTGTTTATTAAAACATTACAACCATTGGGATTGGCAATTTTCAATTTCATAAATAAATTGTTAACAATTTAGTATTTTGAATCATTTTTTTTTTTTTCTACTTGAATTCAAAGTGATCTAACAATTTTCAAGCATGTACCCAACTTGACTTGAAGAATGAATTCAAAGAATAACCCCCATTTGGAACATTTTCTTATACAAATGTGACCTTACAAAGTGTAGCTATCTGGATTTTTGCAGGGCCAAAAAAAAAGATTTTGGTCACTTCAAATGCTAATATCTTGCAATCTACAAGGTGGAAATTTCTGAATTTTTTTGCACATCTTTTCAAACTACCATACTACAAAATCTTATGGTTATATATGTTCAAAAAAGTTTTTTTTTCAAAAATTTGGTAGTTGTACTAGAAATGGTAATTTTGGAGTGGTTTTGGTGAAACATAATCAAATTCATTTAGGGATTAAGATGACATGGATCTTCGAAAACTGACATGGAAATTCAATCTTGGTCAAATTTCACTCACTCAGCTAGTCCAAACCACAAATGATTTGTGTCATATCTTGGGTGCAAAAACTACAAATTTGTTTTGCCATGAGAATAAATGAAAAACTAGTGACATATTTTGTCGAGAGGTTAAATTTTTGTATCTTGTAAACCAAAAAATATACCAATAAATGTCCTGTTCAAAAGGCAGGCAAATTATTTCTTATAATCTCTACCTTGACATGTGAAATCAATAAATAATTACAAATTTTTCATTCATCCATCATATATTTCACCCATTATTGAGCGATCATTTACATTAGGCAATCTTGTTGTATGAAATTTTGGAAGAAGAAGAAAGAAAGGAATAAAACCCCTTCTTCCCGCAGAACTTCTTCCTCCCCATTTGGATTCCACAATGAACTCCAACTACGAATCCATAATTTCCAAATTTCATCACCCAGCATAAATTCAAAAAGATGCGAGCATATTTGTAAAAATTCCACAATGACAGATGTGGTTCACCCAACTAGCCCTGCATGATGGGTACTTCTTTTCTGTTGAAAATCTCCTATTCCTGGTCCGCAATGACTCTAAACTACTGGATGATGGTCGTGAGGTACACAAACCAAATGGCGTGGTTGCGGGTTTGATACTTGGTGGGAGCAGGTTCTGTACCTAGGATTGAAATCAGCCTCTCTTCCTGACGGACCCCTTGCCGTGTGTTTCCTCAACACGCTTGTGTCAAAAAATAAATACATAAATACATAAATAAATCTCATTCCATTCCAGCTCGGACCGATCCCTGCATCTACGGGCGACCCGTACAGGACAACAGGGCGAATCCAACAACGGAGGTTGCCGACTGGAGGAGGGAGTTCGGGATTCCCTGTCTCATGACGGTCTCATGACGGTCTCATGACGGTCGTCGGCTGGAGCCAGCGCAGAATACGGAATCAATTATTGAGGTTCATTCGCCAGAGAGCGAGAGTCTGTGGAAAAGGATTTATTCTCGAATATTTGTACTTGGTCGATCAGAAGATCGACTTTCCTCGTTGGATTGAAAAACTTCCATCCCGTGGTGACTGTAATCGGTAATTCTGTGCAGATTCAGGGTCTCTTCAAGATCGGCGTTTGGCTAATTTGATCTCCGACGCATGCACCTGAATGAGAATCGTGGAGATTGGAAGATCTGTGCGTTAATTGAGTTAACGAAACCAAGGGGAGAATCAGTGCGTTCTGGGTGGCGCCATGGCAGACCATCCGATTCCGGATACTTCAGGACCCGCTGCGGTAGTTGCTGCTTCGCAAGAGGAAATTCCGGCAGCCGGCGTCGACCTTGCGAATGAGAAAGCACAGCAGAATATGAGCAAGGAGGAAAAGAAGGCAGAGAAGGAGAAAGTACGTGTTGTGTCGTTTTACAAGCTTTTTTCATTTGCGGACCGATGGGATTACATGCTTATGATCGTCGGCTCTGTTGGTGCAATCGGGAACGGCGTATCCATGCCGCTCATGACAATCATTTTCGGTGCCCTCACCAATGCTTTTGGGAACAATCAAGGTGATCAAAGTGCGGTGGTTCGCGAAGTCTCGAAGGTGCACACCTTATCTTTTCTTTTGTTCTCCCTCTTTCCTTTCCGCAATAGACACATCTTTTATATTCGTGGTCATGTCGCACTTTTACAACTCGAGAGAGGTAAGTTCGTAAAAGTTTTCCTCGAAGTTTATTGAAATTGGCCACTTTACCACCCGCCGCATTTGCCTACTGAAGTCCGCAAGAGCTGAATCATGATGCTCATCGTGATCGCTGTGATACTTGAGCCTTCTTTTTCTAAATCTTAGACATCTGATTGAAGTTTGAATGTGATACAAGGGCGAGCCGGGGGTTTAAGTTTGTAATTCAAGATTGTCCGGTATTTGAATTAATCAGCCTAACTCGTCAGTGACACATGTGAAAATGTGTGTGAGTGGACCCATGCCGCTGGCATCGCACACAAAGTCTCCATTTCTTGTCGATTGTACCAAGGTTATAGCGAATCCATGCTTTTACAAGGGCAGTGGGACTTTCCATCACTCCATCACTTCATTACTTGCTATGTACAACTGACGTCTGGAGATTTCGAACTTAGGCATTGCAATATAGCTTTCCGAAAGACGTCAAATATTCAGGGCTTGTGCTCACTTGCCCGTGGCTTGAACTTTCGAGGGATTAGTTGTCTGCTGTCAATGTTTAGAAAACCTGGCCTTTTCCTATTCTCAGGAAATGATCTAGTCTAATATGGAAGACTCTCATTTTGTCAAGAATTGAAATCAGACCTCTGGTAGTTTTCGGATCGGTGTCGGTATGCACAGGCATTCATGCACCGTTTCTTCGACAGTCTCACTTAATCCTTCCTTTAGAGCTGAGATTTTGACACCAGGAGTGTTTCGTGAACATGTGCAGGTAGCTGTCAAATTTGTCTACATCGGTATCGGAGCCGCAGTTGGATCATACTTGCGTGAGTTTTCTTATTTAAACTTTCCCACTTTCATTTGTCGAATTACCTCTGGTTCATATCCAGATCTCATTTGGTGTGAGGGATGATTATGTGCTCTCCCTACAATTCTCTATCGGGGTGTTATATTGTGAACTATTTTATTTGGGTGTAGAGGTCACCTGTTGGATGATAACTGGAGAGCGTCAGGCAGCTCGCATCAGGAGTTTGTACCTGAAGACGATCCTGAGGCAAGATATTCCATTTTTTGACCAAGAGACTACAACAGGCGAGGTGGTTAGTCGGATGTCTGGGGATACTATTCTCATTCAGGATGCAATAGGCGAGAAGGTAATTCTTAGGACGCGAGAGTATCTGTTGTCTTACATGCAGAAACGTTGATATCTGTTACCTTCAAACGAGGCTGTGAAGATATATAGTGGGTTGCAGAGGTCTTGTCAGTTGTAGGACTTAAAAGAGTCGCATTTTTATTGATCAAATTTTCTGCGTAGTGCACCAATTCTTCTCGAAATGTTGGTGCAGTGCTTTGAGTGGATTGGTTTTTGCGATCTTAAAGATGTGCAAAAAGAATGACCTTGACTTTTTATGACAGGTCGGCAAGTTCCTGCAATTTGTGGCTGTGTTTCTCTCTGGATTCGCAGTTGCATTTGCAAGAGGGTGGAAATTGACTTTAGTCATGGTCGCTACAATGCCTCTTTTGATAATCTCAGGCGGTGTCGTGGCGATGGTGATGCCTAAGATGTCAGGCAAAGGTCAGGAAGCATATGCTGAGGCCGGCACAACCGTGGAGCAAGTGGTCAGCTCCATCCGAACAGTAAGAAACCAGAGCCCTGTGTGGTGTTTAATTTGGGCTCCATGCCTCATCTCCGGGTGATCAATTGACCAGTTTTGTTGTGGTGGGCTTATGTAGGTGTTGTCATGTACCGGGGAGAGGAAATCTGTAGTTGAATACGATCACTCAATAGCCAAGGCAGAGAAATCAGGAATCAAGTCAGGAATGGCTGCTGGTTTTGGTCTCGGCTTTATGCTTTTCGTTATGTTCTCTAGTTATGCGCTGGCGTTGTGGTACGGTTCCGTGCTTGTGATTAATGACGGCTTATCTGGAGGGACCGTGCTCGGTATTATTTTCGCTGTTCTTACTGGTGCGGGGTAAGTCGATCTTGCTGTTGCTATTGAAAGGTAGTGTCGCGTGCATGTGCAGCAAAAAAGTGTTCCGTACATTGCTTCTATTTAATCCTTTGGATCCATCGTTTTCTTTAGAGCATAAAGTTCGAGATGTCTGACGATACCTCTGTTCCTTTTTTGTGTCGTGACTAGTTCATTAGGGCAAGCTTCTCCGTGCATTCAGGCTTTCGCATCTGGTAAAGCAGCAGCGTACAAAATGTTTGAGGTCATTAAGCGCAAGCCCTTGATTGATGTATACGACCTGAGCGGTGAAATTTTGAAGAATCTTCGGGGTGACGTCGAACTACGAAAAGTGGACTTCACGTACCCGAGTCGTCCAGATGTGCCTATCTTCCGAAACTTTAACCTCGCTATCGCTGCTGGCACTACTGTCGCATTAGTGGGAGAAAGTGGAAGGTGAGAGTCTAAGTCCGTTTGCTTGGAAATTCTTGTCGTGCGTTACTCAGAATTCCGTGCCCTTGATGTCCATGGTGTCAGCTTTTCAATTTAAATTTTTATTCGTTCTGTGGTTTGCAGTGGCAAGTCCACAGTCGTGAGTCTTGTGGAGAGGTTTTACGATCCGGATGGTGGGCAAGTTCTAGTCGATGGTGTGGATATCAAGACCGTTCAACTGAGGTGGCTGAGGCAGCAAATCGGTCTCGTGAGCCAGGAGCCGGTTCTGTTCGGTACCTCCATTAAGGAGAACATTGCCTACGCGAAGGATGGTGCGACAGATGCGGAGGTTGAGGCAGCAGCTGCCTTGGCCAACGCAGACAGCTTCATCACCAAGATGCCCAAAGGGTACGCAACTCTAGTTGGGGAGCGAGGAATTCAGCTATCAGGAGGTCAAAAGCAGCGCATCGCGATTGCGAGAGCCATCCTGAAGAATCCTAAAATTCTGCTGTTGGATGAAGCCACGAGTGCATTGGACGCTCAGTCTGAACATATTGTTCAGGAAGCACTAGAGAAAATTATGGTTGGCCGCACTACAATTGTGGTTGCACATCGCCTTACTACAATCCGAAATGCCGATCTCATAGCCGTCATCCAAAGAGGGGCCGTCGTGGAAACAGGTATGGACGTGTGAATTTGGGTCACGCCGCATTCATTGTGTTGTTCCCACAGCTATCACAGCCGGGGTTTTGTGAATTTTACGTAAGTACTGGTCAATGCAAAGAATGTTCGAGTGGTTTCAAACCTGTTCAGCACATCCCTGGGACGCTCGCTTACAAACAAGAGTTTTGGGTGTACAGGAATACACGATAAACTTCTGTCCAATTCAGATGGAGCATATTCACAGCTAATTCGTTTGCAGCAGATTCACAAACAGCGGGACAATGAAATGTTGAACGCCGTGAATCTTGAGGATGAGACCGAAGCGAATAGCAGATCCCTTATCAAAGATTCACGTGGCAGCCGCGGTCTTAGTCTTCGCAAGTCTCGAAGCGCATCTCTTAGTGCACGAGAGCAGCTCGGAAAGAGCCCGGGAAAGAGTAACAGAAGCGGTGAGACTGATGTCGAGATGGGGGAAAAGAAAAGCAGGAAGCGCGCTGAATCGTCACTCTTCCGACTTGTGGCATATAGCAAACCTGAATTTCCCCTTTTCATTTTTGGCGGACTTGCCGCCCTCGCCAATGGGATCTCATATCCAGTCTTTGGACTTTTACTGTCATATATTACTTCTACCTATTTCCTAACAGATAAGAAGAAACTCAGACACGATGCGAATTTCTGGTCTCTCATGTACTTGGTAGTAGCGATCGGCATGTTCATCGTTTGCCCGACACAATTCTACTCATTTGCAGTGATAGGCCAGCGGCTTATTCGTCGCATGCGTAGGCTAACCTTTGATAAGGTGTTGAGAAATGAAGTGGCATGGTTCGACGAGGAAGAAAATGGCAGGTGAGACGGCTTGGCATTTGATTATAGCATCTTTGAGTCATACCCTACATGATTGCCACCTCTACATTTTTCGATGTCAATCCATAGCTATTGAATTTTTGGTTCTCTTTTTATTGCAGTGGCTCTATTGGTACTCGCCTTTCAACGGATGCGGCAGCTATGAAGAGCATGGTGGCAGACACCCTCTCAGTTGTGGTACAGAACATCGGCACTATCATCTGTGGACTGACCATAGCTTTCATTGCCGACTGGCGACTTTCACTTCTGGTTCTGGCCCTTGTTCCGCTCTTAGGCTCACAAGGGTATTTCCAGATGAAAATGATGCAGGGCTTCAGCAACGATGCCAAGGTTAGCAATTTCCATCGTTGATTGACATTATGTGATTTTGTGACTGCCAGCATTCAATTTGCGGAATGCCTCTTGTGGTATCTTATGTCGTGCAACCCTATTCTTATGGTATGTTCAGTTAGCGTATGAGGATGCAAGTCGCGTTGCAAACGATGCAATCTCAAGTATCCGAACTATGTCGTCTTTCTGCGCTGAAGAGAAGGTGGTTAATTTGTACAATGAGAAGTGCCAGAAACCTCTGAAGAGTGGAATACGGCAAGGCTACATTAGTGGAATAGGCTTAGCCTTCGCCAACTTCGTCCTCTTTGCCTGCTATGCACTTATATTCTGGTATGGATCGAAATTGGTGCAGCAGGGTAAAACTACCTTTCGCGATGTTTTCAAGGTTTTCTTTGCCATCACCATGAGTGCAATTGGTGTCTCAGTATCCACCGATTTGACACCTGATTTAACCAAGACCAAACTCGCCATAAATTCTGTGTTCGAGCTGCTTGATCGAAAGTCGCTGATCGATCCTTCTGACATTTCCGGAAAGACTTTGAAGACAGTGTATGGGGACATTGAGCTCCGCAACATAAGTTTCACTTATCCGTCCAGACCTACAATTCCCATATTCCGAGATTTGAGCCTCACTGTGGCTGCTGGCAAGGTACGTTATTTGTGGAGCCCTGCTCATGTCAATACTGGCCTGTGAAGAGTTCGTGTGGTGTTATTGTGGACGTCCTTTGAATGGACGTCTTGAGGTGCTTCCTATTCGTGACCACTGACGTCGAGCGACCAGTAAGATCGTATACGTGTAATGAATGTGGATAGTTGCTGTGTTTTTTGTACCGTGAGCAGACTGTGGCCCTTGTTGGCGAGTCGGGCTCAGGCAAGAGCACTGTGATATCCCTACTGGAGAGGTTTTACGATCTGGATGGTGGCTCCATCCTGCTCGATGGCGTGGATATTAAAGAGCTGCAAGTGCGTTGGCTTCGCCAACAAATTGGTCTTGTGAGTCAGGAACCTGTCCTTTTCAACACGTCCATCAAGGCCAACATCGAGTATGGAAGAGACGACGACGTGACCCAATCGGAAATCGAATCTGCCGCCAAAGCGTCCAACTGCTATAAATTCATCACAGGTTTACCTGCAGGATTTGACACCACTGTGGGAGAGCGTGGCATTCAATTGTCAGGAGGTCAGAAGCAGAGAGTGGCCATAGCAAGGGCAATCGTGAAAGACCCGAGAATATTGCTATTGGACGAGGCGACAAGTGCCCTGGACGCGGAATCCGAATATGTTGTGCAGGAGGCTCTTGACCGCATCATGGTGAACCGAACGACCATTGTCGTTGCTCATCGCCTGTCCACTATTCGAAACGCCGATCTCATTGCTGTGGTGAAGAACGGGGTCATCGTTGAGCAGGGCAAGCACGACGATTTGATGTCTCGCGAGAATGGGGCATATCATGCTCTTGTGCGTCTCCATGTTTCCTCTTCGTGATACCCCTTGTAAGTTATGCTCTTTGCTGTTCGAATTTTGTTCCCGGTAACACATTTGATTGCTTCGTCCCGAACCTTCATCAGCGGTCTTCGTTTCAAGCCTAGAAATCCGTCCTGAATAGCCGAAAGGGCAGGATAGATTAGTTAATCATAGAGTTTGGTCGAGAACAATTTTGATTACCAAGTACAGATTCTTTTGTAGGTTCATCCAAATATTCGCTTATGCACCCTTGCTGCTTTGATCCACTGAGCCACTACTTTCTGGCCGCTACCGAAAGTTGTGGTCCACCCCTTGTATCTTATTTCTTCTCGGTTTGGTAATATTGACTTTGGCAGTCTTTTATTGTCGTTCAACTTCCCATAAATCCTTTCGTTGATCAATCGTTTATGCGCAACGAGAGTCAAGGAAAATCCTTTTTTCTCCAAAGTCTTAACCCCTCATCGCCAAAGTCTCACTTAGGTTCAAAAACATCATTGCTTTTGAATTGATATAGATGTAAATTTCACCAAGTTATAAAGATCTTAGCCGTACAATATTGTAGTGAACATGCTGTAGATGATGTGGTACAAATTTGGAGTCATTTGACCGTATAGATTGAAAGATTATAATGCTTTAGTGTTGAAAAAGATACTGAAATTTTCCTAGCAACACACTTGGAGGTGAAATTCGATTTCTAAACTTACTCAAATGAAAAAGTTTAAAAAAGTAAAGTTATTCAAAACCAACATACATACATGTTTGTAAGAAAAAATATCAATAAATTGACTGAATGTGTATGCAAACTGGCTTGGAAATGTAATAAAATAGGTCAAAAAAGTTGCAGAAAACATGTATGAGGCTGAACCTCCTTCTACTAAAATGCTTCTCAATCAATCATAACTTCTTGTATTGATATGAAATTTTAGCCACACAAACTAGATTAGTATGCGCAACTTTTTCAAAATTTTTTATTGAAAACGGACATTTTTTGGAGAAGAAATAAGCCGCCAAAGTTCACTGTAATCCAAAAATTTTGGGATTTTGAACTTCGGATTGCTCTCAAACATTCAAAGAAACTTGGGTTGACATGAAAAATTTACCACAATAACTAGACTAAAAGGGGAACATAACAAAACACATTTTATTCAAAACAAACATTGGATGAAGGAGATACAACCCCCTAAAGTTGCAACCATCAAATGCAATTTAGTAGACTCAAATTGAACCTATGAACTTTGATTGGCTTCCAATTATTGTGTACATCTTGAATTGATTTGAATTTTTTTTCGTACAAGCTAGAAGAGAGCGCAAATTTTTTAACAAATTTTATTGAATTTGGACATTGGATGCAAAAGTTATAGGACTTTGAAAATTGTGTGAGGACACTTTTGGTCCATTGCGGCGATGAGGGGTTAAGTTAAACCTATAGAGTTGATGAGCGATTTGAAGATGAGTGAATTTGTAACTCATTTTTAAAATGATTTAATTCCTTAACCCCTAAATGCCAAAGACACCCAAATCTAGTGTTTGCAAAACTTTGAAGTTAAATAAAACCTAACCAAATTGCTATTTTTAGTATTTTATATTTTTGAAAGATTCTTCTTGAAGTCTAGTTTTAGCTTTAAAAATCTGATCTTAAAAATAAATGATAGTGATTTTTCTACTCAAGGTTTTGTACAAGGGTACCCTTTGCAATCTTGACTTCCCGTAGTGTTCAGAGCTCTTGTAAATGAGCCTCAAATACACTAGGACTTAAAGAAATAATCACATTCAAAACTCATTTAAAAGAATTGAAGAATAGATTTTGAGAAGCCATAAACTGATTGGAGTTATTCATGTTAGGCCCTTAAACCTCATATTTTTTGGTCACCAGCTTTTTAGGTTTGACTTGTGAAAAATGAATTGAAAATTTTTCATAGTTTTAACACCATCATGGTCAAATGTTATAATGTTCCAAGTTAGAAGTGATATTGTTGTGTTTTTCTTCCAATGTGATTTCTAACATGTCTAGTTTGAATTTGTACAATTTAAATTTAAAAAAAGTTGTATCAACTTATCAAAATGTTGGCTTTTTGTTCAATTTAGAGCAAATTTCTAGAGGCTCAAAATAAGGGTTTCTTGGGCATTTAGGGGTTAACGACTAGACTTAACCCTTAAATGTTGACATAGGCATTTGCCATCCAATGGATGACGAGGAACTCTTCTAGTAGGACAAAAGTTCAACTATTCATCTTTGGAATTTTGTTATGAAAAGGGGAGGTCTTTCTATGTAGTTTGACTTCCAATGAATACTTTTGCAATATTTTAAACCAATGATTCACATGGTAATGAAAAGGAACACTATAACAAAACTTGCATTTTATGACTACATAAATATGTCTTGGAATGACTAGCGACTACTCATATTCATATTATTGGAGGCCAACATCTTATAAAAAAATATGACTACAAATATGACTTAGTGATATTTTGGCCTTGTACTTCATTGGCGTATACTATACATCCATTGGGAACAGCTAAGTACTTCATAGGGAATGGTAGGGAAGTAGGGAACATGTTCAAGGAACATCTAGCCGTATATGTCAAAGGGATTTCAATAATTTTTTATAAAATTTGAAAAGTAATTTTAATGCTTTTCAATTGAGCAAATAAGGATTAATGTATGTTAGCCATTTGTAACTATATGGGAAAATGGTTGGGATTAATGGCTCTATCTAAACCAACCTACAACTTTTGATTTCAATCTTAATCTCTGTCTAAGCCTTAATAGCATCTTATAGTTTTAAATCAAACCTATTTCTTAATGATTTTTGCAAATTTTGTATATCTTTTTATGTATCTATGAAAACAGATAACAAAAATTGATTAATGTGGATCTTAATTTTTGTATAACAATATTCTAAGTGAAGTTTAAAATCTTATAACTTGAAAAACAAGCAATGGATAAACTTTGAAAGATTTCTACTAAAAGAGATTTAAAAAGTCTAAATTTGACGCTAAGATGGTCAAATTTTGTAGAAGGTGAAGCATTTGATGACTCCTAATGTGGAATTTGTGACAAATACATCAAAGAAAAGTTTAGAGATTTTTCATGTTCGGAGATTTTTCTAAAGTCCATATTTTCAAGATTGAATCTTGCAACATCACTACCACTAATTGATGTGTGTACTAACTTAATATGTGAAGGAGTAAACTATGTTTATTGACAACATAGCAATTTTAAGCAGCTTACTACAAATGGAGTTTTTATATTTTACTTTAAAATTTATACATAATATGTGCCCGAGGAGTAGCTTTAAGGCCCAAAAATTTTCATAACTTTTCCCTACATGGTTTAGGGAAAAGTTATTGTATGATATGTCATTTTCAATGCTCGACATGCAATCCAAAAATTTCTTAAAAAATCAATTTTTTCAAGAATAAAAATCTGAAATTGGTACTAAAGGTTTGTATCTATGTGGAAAGCATTGAATCATTCCATTTTTATTTTTGAGATTAAAGTTGTAAGGTGTTCTAGTTTTGCAAGTAGTTATGTATTCCTTACTTTAAATAAACTTTGGAGTCCTTTATTTAAATCAAATTTTAATATTTAAAAATAAAATAAAAAACATATGATGTAGATTGTTTATTACTACATTACAACTGTTGCAATTGACATTTTTCAATTCCATAACTAAATTCTTAACAATTTTGTATTTTGAATCATTCTCTATTTCTTTCTACTTACTATTTTTTTTCAATGTGTTGTATAAATTTAAATGATCTAAAAAATTTCAACCATGTAGACAAATTGACTTGAAGAATAAATACAAAAAAGCACCACCATTTTGGACATTTTTCATGTAAATGTGACCTTGTGAAGTGTAGCTGCCTAGTTTTTCAAAAGGCCTAAATAAGGATTTTTGTTATTTCAATTACTAATATCTTGCAATCTACATGATAGAATTTTCTAAAAAATTTTCTATTTCTTTTTAAACTATATTACTACAAAATCATACGGTTACATGTGTCCAAGAAAGTGTTTTTTCTAAAATTTGGTACATGCATTGGAAATGGCAGTTTTGGAGTAGTATTGGTGAAATCATAGTCCAAAACATTACATTTAGGGATTAGGGTAGCCAATCCATTTCTAACTACTTAAGCAATTACGCATATTTGTAGTGCAATTTTTTTGAATTCTTAATTTATCCCATGTACAGAAATAGAGTTTTGAAAGATTTTCTATTTTTTTTAAATTTTGCTACACAGAATGTAATTACTATGAATTTTTTAGTGGAAGATTCTTTTTGACCTATAATGGTGATATAGACCTTTTTATTTCTATCCATAGGCTGATTGCAAAATCAACCAAGGGCTGGTTGCAATATTGTAAATCTTGCAGCCAATAGCAATGCACCACAACTGTGTTATGAACTGTGCCATAATTAATTACTGCAAATCTCCTGCTAATCAGAAAGAGAATAGTCTATATCACGAGAATAGGGGGTGATCAGAAATGGGTCGGCTACTATAATAAGGACGGTCCCTACTTTGCCCCAAATTTACGACCTAGAATGTCAACTCCAGCTCCCCGTGTAGAAATAACCGATTCCGTGACTTGCAACTTTCTCACAAAACTAGGCACTTGCCACTTGTAGGAGTTTGCAAAGCTGTCCACGCAATTCTGAAATCACCTTCTTTTTGAAGCTAAATCCTAAACCCTGGTAGTCTCACTGTTGTGCACGGACTTTTATCTGTTATATCTGAACGAACAAGGTCAACAAAGGCAGGCATGCCAGTGAGCATGACTGGTTGGTAAGTGAGAACTTGGAAGGTGATTTGAAGTGCAGCAGATGGAGTTTTTCTGTGACTTTTCCTTGCCATCGGCAGCACTCCTGAGGGACGAGTGGAGGCAAGGTGTTTCACTTATCTGTTGCAATAAAATTCATTAATGAATTGACCCGCGGTTTCAGTCGGTTCAAAAGTATTTGACATGTGTTTTACTGGCAACTCCTGTAAGGCTTATAATACGCAGGGGACAGCGATTTATAGTACGTTAAGATAGGTGGAGAATGGTCGTCAATACTACGAAGTAATAGATAAAATTCTTAGTTACAAATATCTTAGTTGCATGACATTGGGTTGAGTTCAGGGCCTAAGTTTATGAGCCAGAAGCGGAAGAAAATTGCGCAACCAGACTCGGAAGCATTCTGAGATCGATTTGCAACGGTGAGCGAGCTTCTTCATCCTGTGCCCTCATTCAATTCTGTCAATTCAATTCAATTGGAATGCCCAACAAATTGTTGAAAGTACTGCAAACTCGACGAAAGCGAGGTTGAGCTGAATGCGCAGGAACAACCGGGACTTGAAGTTTCGAGGTTCAAGAATTTGAGGCCAAGAACCGGAAGCGGAAGTAAAAAAATCTGCACTCAAACTCTGAAGCACTCTGACGGCAATTGTCAACGGTAAGCACGCTCTGGATCCTCTCTCCTCACATAATTCAATCAAATTCGAGTTTCCTATCGTACTCCAAACTTGACAAAGTAGGCGCTGAGCTGGTTTGTTATGAAGCTGGATGCCTGAAACTCTGCATTGTTGACGATGGCGTCCTTAGATGACGTCCTTGTGGACGATACGGTACATTCTGTGCCCTTTCTTGAGCGTGCACGGCTACCTCACCCGGCGAAAGGACGGCTCACTCAACCGTCGAATGGCGGAGATCCTCGACCCAGCTATCTCTGCGAACGCAACGCCAGTCGACGGCGTCGCAACGTTCGACGTGGTGGTCGATAGTTTCACAGGCGTGAGTATGCGCTTCTTCGTCCCTACGCAGGTATGCATCGCCCAAGTCCTTCAATTCGCAAACCTTGACACTCTGAAGCATCCATATCTCCAGAGGCGGCTCCGAAGACGTGTCAATCGCGGCTTTAGACATGCCATTGATTGCACACCTCAAGTTTCAAAGGGCTTAGAAAATTTAAAACTCTGTTAGATGATTTGAAACTACCTGACGAAATAGGTCCGCACTTCTCCAGCGTTGGTGACCTTGAGGGAATCAACTTTCTTACAACAGTAAAGAATTTTACAAAAATTCGTACTACTCGGTTGGTGTGTGATTGGTGTGAAGTGTGAATTAGTGGATGTTTAGGGGAAGTGTGTTTAATGGCATGACTGTCTTACACAGGATGCAGGACACAAGGAAGATGCTGGGACGATGATACCTGTTGTGCTTTACTTCCATGGCGGGGGATTTGTGCTGAATAGACCAGACGATGCCTTGTATGATAAATTTTGTCGCCGCATGGCAAAACGGTGCCGTGTGGTTGTGGTCTCCATCCACTACAGGCAAGCTCACGCACTCAACTCCAAGAGCTTTTTGGAATTCTCACTAGTAGAAAAAGAGTTATTGCGATACTTCTCTAGTCATTCCTGCACTGGTTCAATGCTTAAGCATAGAACTACTCATTACCATACAGATTTGCAATCTAGGTACTTTGGAGAAGTTATTTATGAGCTCTCATATTTTTGAGAGATTGAATTGTTTGAGAGAAGTCAATTGCAAAAAGAATGAAGACATTGCGACAAGAATTGAATTTTTTGTGATTTTTCAAAGCTGAAATGTAAAACTGTGAGTAGACCCTTGTTGAAGCATGATCAGACCATTCTTGGAGCGTGGGCTGATGTGTTTGCTCTCCAGTGCATTGCCATCATGATAATGGATTAGTAAGATTGTGGTAATAGATGGGGCCAGTGACAAAAATGGGAAGAACCTATAGGTGATAAAATTGGGTAAATGGTGGTATTGGGCTTACTTGTTTTTTCAACTATAGTAAGTTGCTAGAATTTTGAGATAGGAAATTAATTGTTACTTTAATGTCAAAAAAAATTGAGAAAGTGTGAAGTGTAAAGTGGTTTAATCAAGTGAAAAATCCATCACAAAAAAATTGTAGTACACTCAAACTCTCTTTCACTAATCTTGCCAACTAGGGTCTCATCTATTTCGCTACGACATTGTTTGAATGTGTGACAAGACATGATATATGGCAAGTGTGTAGGATATTCTCTCAATGTCATCTTAGAGAATGCCATAACAAATAGAATTGAATTTACAATAAACAGAATAAATTACAGAAATTCATGTTTTAGGTTCAGGATTCGATCTGAATTGCGACATGGTGTATAGGCGAGCACCAGAGTACAAGTTCCCAGTTGCGTATGACGATTGTTACGCCGCCCTAGAGTGGCTCAACTCCGAGCAAGCGAAGCCGCTCCTCCCTCCGAACGCCGACCTGTCACGAACGTTTCTGTGCGGCGACAGTGCAGGCGGGAACATCGTCCACCACGTTGCAGTCCAAGCCTCCGGGAAGAGCCTCGGATTGCAGGGTTTGGTGATGATGCAGCCCTTCTTTGGTGGAGAGGAGAGAACTCCAGCTGAAGAGAAGCCTTCGCTTGTGATTTCCGTGGAGTTGTTGGACTGGTTCTGGAAGATGTATCTTCCGGACGGTGCCAACCGTGATCACCCCGCGTCGCATGTGTTCGGGTCACGCTTGCCGAGTACGGAATTTCCACCTATGCTTGTGGTTGTTACAGGACAAGACATTCTGCAGGATTGGGATGTGAGCTTTCTTGTCCATCGTCGCCGTTGTGTTGACTTCCTCGTAATGTTGCAAGCGTATTCTTTTGTCTTAGGGTTTAGGGTTTAGGTTTAGTGGTTGTTGCAGGTTAGACATTCTGCAGGATCGGGATGTGAACTTTCTTGTCCATCGTCGCCGTCATGATGACTTCCTCGTGATGTTGCAAGCGTATGCTTTTGTTAAAGGGTTTAGGGTTCAGGGTTCAAAGTTATTGCAGAATTGGGATGTGAGCTCTCTTGTCCATCGTCGCCCCGTTGTGTTTGCTTCCTTGTGATGTCGCAATTGGTGGTTCAGGGTTAAAGGTTTTTAAGGTTTAGAGTTGTGATTATTATGGAATGGTGTCCGCTGTGCATGCAGAGGAGATATGTTGAGGAAATGAGGAAAGCTGGGAAGGAAGTGCAAATGTGTTTCTACGAGGAGGGAGTGCATGCGTTTGGGCAACTGAACCAGGCTGTGATCGCAGACCAGATGTTGGTCGACATTGCTACATTTTTCCAAAACCATCAAAACTGATGAAAGGGAGCTGACCCATTTCCAACTACTTAAGCAATTACGACATGTGGAGTGCAGATTTCTTGAGTGCAGAAATTTTCCCTTATATAAAAATAGAGTTTCAAAGGATTACATAATCTTCCAGAATTATTTAACTCAAAATATAATTATTATGAATTTTTAGCCGAATTGTATTATACAACTTATACTAGTCATATAGACTTTTCTATTTCCAACTATAGGTTGGTTGTAAATCAATCAAGGGTTGATTGAAATATTGAGAGCTTTGCAATTGATCATCATGTACCACAACTACTTTGGGAACCACATCACAACTTCATGAAACTGAAGTAGCCTATAGGTTAGAAATGGGAAGGTGATTAGAAATGGATTGGCTTCCTTAATTTTGTTCTATAATAAAGGAATGTAGTTGTATCATCATTTGATCCTAAAAGGATGGAAGTATGACCTATGTATGTATGTGTGTATATATATATTCAAAATTTTGTACAATCCAATTTGGTCAATTTTGACTTTTTGACTTACTTTTGTTTGAAAAATGTGAATGAATTTGAGAGGTTTTTTTCATTGTAAAAATTCAAAAATTGATATTAAATTTGCCATTGATTGTAATCCAATTTTATTTAGTGAGAAAAAAACATTATTCATTTTCTAATGAATTCTCTTTTTCCAAAAGATGTGCCTTTTTTTGTTTTTTTCCTAGGAATTGATCACCCAAAATTGATATAATTGAAAAATCCAACTATTAATATTTTTTATAATTAATTACATACTAAATAAAGTATTCTTTATTTTTGTATGGTTAACCCCTAAAGGTTAGAGACTATATTTTCACCAAAAATGTTCCAAAATTGCTATTTTTGATACAAGCATTAAATTTTAGATGAAAAACATTTTTGGACACATATGATTGTAGGATCTTGTAGTAAACTATTTTGAAAAGATGTGAAAAAAATTTCAGAATTTTCCACCATGTAGATTATAGAATATTAACATTTGAAGTGACAAAAATTATTTTTTTGGCTCTATGAAAATATGGGCAGTTGTACTTCACAAGGTCACATTTTCATGAAAAAATGTCTAAAATGATGGTTACTTTTTGGATTCATTCTTTAAGTTAAGTTGGCTATATGCTTAAAAAATTTTAGATCATTTGGAATTGTACAACATATTAGGAAAAAATAGTAAATAGAAAGAAGTACAAAGTGATTCAAAATACTAAATTGTTAAGAATTTAATTATGGAATTGAAAAATTACAATTCCAACAGTAGCTTTTGAATCATGTAGTCAAAAGTTATGAAAATTGTTGGGCCTTAAAGAAAACTAAAAACTCCATTTGTAGTGAGCTACCCAAAATTGTGATGTTGTCAAAAAATGCAGTTTGGACCTTTAGGGGTTAAAAGTGAAAATCTCAAGAACATCCATGTATAAAAAAAAATGTTAGAGTGGGACAACTTATTTACAAACACTATTGTCAACAAGTTAATAGGCTTTGAGGGATTAATTTCAAAAAGATCACATGTTCAAATTTAAAACAATTGATGAATGCAATACATCCCAAGTATTCAATCAAATGCATTTTTTCATCCATCAATTTTTTCAAAAAAATTTATCTTAGTTCTTTAATACTTGTACAATATATATTGTAAAGATTTAGCTTTGACAATATTCTATAATTCAAAGGGTACTAATAAGTTTGGCTTCAAAAAATATTTGCTTTGCAAATTTTCTAAAATTTAAAAGGCACATTCAAAAATGAAATTTTACAGTTCAAAAAATGACCCTTCAAAAATGACTTAAATAGAAAAAGCAAAATAAAATCTTCAAAATCATTGATTAGAGCCTAACATTTCTAACTTAAAAGAAAACAAGACGTGTAGGCCCTAAAGAATCACTATCAAAATCATATATTAAAGAAAGTTGAATCTTTTATGAAAATTACATTTTTTTATTAATAGTCTTTATTTCTAAAATATTGAAAATAACTATACAAGTATAACATTGTAGACTATTTTTTGACTATTTGTAATGAATGCTTAATGTTTAGATCTTTGGAAGTAAGGTGGAATGTCTGTAATGTCTTTTTATAGGTAGCTGAAGGTCAAAGTATTGATTATCTATAGCATATGTTTAGTTATAGAATCCTTCATTCTTGTAATTAAAATTTGTGTGTATTGAAAGGATAGATCTTTTCAATTATCATAGTGTAAATTGAACTTTACTTTGAATTAATAAGCTTGAAGTGATGATGATTCATTGGCAAAGACTTGAAGAATGAATTCAAAGAATAACTTCCATTTGAGACATTTTTTCATACAAATGTGACCTTATAAAGTGCAACTATCCGGATTTTCTCAAGACCAAAAAGGGTTTTTGCTACTTCAAATGCTAATATCTTGTAATTTATATAGCAAAAATTTCCAAAAAATTTTGCACATCTTTTCAAACTAGCATAATATAAAATCCTACAATTATATGTGTCCGAAAATGTTTTTTTTTCTAAAATTTGGTATTTGTACCAGAAATGATAATTTGGGAGCAATTTGGGTGAAAACATACATAGTCAAAATCATTTAGGGATTAAAATATTGATTGTCCTTAGTATAAGTTTAGTTGTAGAATCTTTCATTTCTTGAATTAAAATTTGTGCATGTTTGTAGGATAGATACTTCCAATCATTAGTGTGTAATTTGAATGTTATTTTAAAATTGGTAAGCTTGAAATGATGATGGATCACCAAAAAGTATTAGCTTTAATATCTTCACATCAAGTAAAGTCTAATAGAAATATAGAATGTGTTTATTTTTTATGGATAAAAGTTTTTGATGTATTTAATAATTTATTAGCATGAAAACCATGCTTTTCTTTAAATTTTGAAAAGATGGCTCAATAATCTTTTCTTACAAGAGGAGCAATTTGGATTTATTATGTACAATGTGAATTTGAAAAGAAATGGTTGAATATTTCTCTTTTGCATTTCTAAATGTAGATTCAATATGCTTGTTATATATAAGCTTACCATCTCCATCAATATTTGGTCCATTACTAGGAGATTTACTTAGTAGAAGTAAAGTCTAAATCGCACATGGGCAACAAAAACAACAACACGAGGCTTATTAGTAGCACACATCAATAGTTGTACCATTTGCTGCCACCCACAATTAGTGTGACAAAGTAGTAATGCGGCAAGCGAATTCATTATTTTCATTTGCCTCTTTGATTGGTGACACTACTAGATTTATTTATTTATTTATTTTGGATGTGTGTGTGATTTGAAGGAATGTACGACGAGGGTTAGAATGGTGAAGTCACTGGACGGGATCTGGTTCTTTTGGCTATGGAGGAAGGCTTGTTGTTGTTGCCTTGGTGAGTATTCGATAGACAATGTCTTTTTTATTTTGTTTTTTATTTGCTGGTTAGGAGAGTAGTGTATGGTTTTTTAGGATGAACCAACTATGAGAGGGATGGTGATATTGTGAATTGAAACTATTGTTATTTTGATCTAAATAATTTGTGACATTGAGGATCCTTCGTTGAGGTGTATTTGTATTTTGGAGGATAGTAGTCTAGGTCAACATTATGTTCATTTGAAGTATTTGATGAGATTTTCATGGGAAGTTCAGAAGTGCAGATGGCATGTAATTTGATCTATCCAACATCTTCTTTGACGATCAATGAACTAAATTGAAAAAAGAACTACATACGTGAGTGCGTGTTCTCTTTTTGTCTTGCATCACTTTTGTAATCTTGCCTTGAAGAAGTTCAAAGAATGGTAGCTATATTGGTTTTATTTATTATCTTAGACTGAAATCAGATTTTGATGCTAAAACTAGAATTCAAAAAGAACTTCTTTTCAAAAATATAAATTACTACTAGAAATTTGGTTAGGTTGCATTTAACTTCAAAGTATTGTCGACACTAAAATTTGGTATTTTGTGCATTTAGGGGAAAAATTCCATTTTACATTACATCTTTTGATTTTTATAATTTAAAAAATTTAGACTACCATTAGATAGTCTTTAGAGGATTAATTTTAAATCTTTTGAATTTTGAATTTTAAGTTTTGAATTTGTAAATTTACAATTGTAATTTCATCTCAAATTGAGGTCCATTGCGAATTATCTTGAGTTCATGTCATTATAATCACCATGCGGCCATCCACAACCTCTGTAATACTACTAAAGCATCGTCAAGCTTAAGATGCTTAGAATGTCCCGACAAGTTGATCCAAAACAAAAAAATTTCATAAAAAACACACACCAAAATTTTTCTGAAAGAAGTGTACACCAAAATCCTCTACAACAAAATTCTTATACTATGAGAACTTCAATTAGAATGAAGCGCACACTCTCTTTCTTGTTCGGACTATTTCATTTTCAACCAATTATGGATTGATTTTGATATATCAATGCAATTAAATGGACAATGTTGTCAAGAAAAAATCACATAAAGAACTTCACCTTGATTAATTCCTGTAATGGACATTGATTGAGGCAATGTGTGCTTAAGTAGTTGATCTTTTGATAATAAACTTAATGATCTCTATTTTTGGCTTCTTATTACTTGGAGGATATGGATGCTTCGATCTGCTTAGGTTTGCAACGCTTGATGCCTTACAAATCACATGTTTGGTTGTCACCTAGCATTAGAGTAATAAGACTAGTATTGTCGATCATGGGGGCTTTCTTCGCTGTGGCAAACCCACTTCTTGGATCACTTATTTACCCATGTTTGATGTGACCTTGAAGATGAGGTAAGGAGAATGCAACTTAGCTTGTAAATCATGAATCATGTCCATGGACGTAAGAGAAGTATCATTTGTGTTCATTTGTTTTTGCTTGAGCTCCTCCTTGAAATGTTTTTGCTATTACGACTACTCATTCTTGCCAGATTTCTTCTTGTGGAACTTGTGAGAGAATTTCCAAAATGCCTCTTTTGGAGTCATCTATATATTATACATGCACATCAAGCATACACAACAACCATTGATCCATCAGACAAACGTAACTTACAATAGATTGACATAAACATATTTCCACAAAGACCTTACTATAACTGATATATACTAGATTTGAGCTCAATGTTGTTTGCCTCCAACTGGAGATGTCGAGCCCTCATTTCATTCTCTAAATTGGCAAATTAAGATAGTGATTATTAGTAGATGCAAGACATCACAAGAAAATGTTACTATAGCTAGGTAAATTTGAGGACAACTGTAGCAATGACGACCTCACCTGCCATTGCTAGAGGAATGGCCAAGTGAGGGCCTCTTTGCCCGACCTCTCTATCTAGGTTGCGATTGACATCTATTCCACCTAATAATTGGAATTTTGAAAAATAAAAAATAAAACCTCCTATAATGTAAATTTTGCCTTTTCCAACAAAATTCAAGGAATTCTAGTATAAGAGGTTAATCCTAAGGAAATGTCAATAAGTCTAACATTTATGTGACTAAGATCACATGTAATTGAAAATATAGAAAAAAAATTAAAAAAATAAAAACTTATAGATATATAAGTTTTTATTTTTAGTAACTACAATGCAAGTTTTCACTCTTATTCCTGGAAATTGAATTTGGTGGACAGTCCTTTACCAAATGTATGCAAACATGATGAATGTAGTCCCTGTCCTATATAGTGTTTTAAAGGAAGTCAAATAATTTGATCAAATAATTTAGGTTTGGTCAAATCATCTGATGCAATGCATGATTTAAACCTAATCATATCAAGATAATATTTAAAAATAGTATACATAATTCTTTAATTATATATTTTTATATTTTGATTAAATATTCCGGTCAATCTATCACTATTGCAATTCATACAGATATGCATTGCATGTTTGTAATCTACGTCAAATAATCTTCAATTATGCAAAAGTATGTAGGTAAAGTTTCATACCCTATTGGTCAAATCTTTTCTCTCTTTCTCCTTCTGTTTTTAAGTCAAATAATCCATATCCTACATTATTAGTATTTTACATATACATTTATATGTTTTATAATGTTTGTATTTTACAATGATGATTTCAAAAACTATAAAAATATTACCTAAAAACTAAAACCTTAAATTTTAAATTTGAGACTATAATTTGCAAACTTAAAACAAAAACAAACAAAAACAAAAACACAAAGAAACCTACCTATAACCAAGGAGGAGGCCCTATGGCTAAGAAATTAGCTTCAAAACATTGAAATTTATAAATAAAAAGTCAAAAGACCTATATTTGTGCACTAAGGGATCTAAAACTGTGGATCAAACCCCTATGGCCATGGTGCCGTCCCTTATAGCCATAGAATCCCTAAATTCATCGCTGGGAAGCTTGTTGCCTCCAATACTACGACTTGCTCCGATTCTTCATTGATTTCGACTAAATTTGATGTTTTTGCTTTCAATTTCTCGTTGCACACATTACAAAAAGGTTCAATTGATTGTCATGATTCAATGGCATTCAAATTCTTAATGAAAGAATCAAAATTTGAAGACAACCAAAAACTACTGCATCGTCATGAACCATGGTTGAATTTGTACCAATTTCAACTTAGATTTCTTCTTGAGCAATCTCATTCTTTTGATCACTCCCTCCTCCAACACTCACAAGCTTTGATCTTTAATTTTCCAATCAGTTGGTTGCTTGCTTGAAGATCAAAACTCTATTGATTAGATTCATCTTGAGAATTCCAAAATTCAATCTTTTCTCAAAATTTCCAAAATTGGCTGCAAAGATCTCAAATTGCTGCAATTTTCACACTTAGGGTCAATTCCAATTCGCAAATTGGCTCAAGGAATTTGATTCAACAATCATCCAATTATTTCGTCAATCAGACTCCTTCCATATTTGTTGAAAAATTGGATTTTTGAATTCCAATCTTGTAACCTCACACTTCTCCAACTTGCACAAGCAAAGGTAAATTGAGATCTACAACCAAAAACACCTAATTCCAAGTTTTGATTTATTCAAAAAAATCCCAAATTTCACACGTTGCCAAGGATTGCTTAGCCTCTAGCGAATTGCTCCGATATTCTTCATTTGGTAATAAATTGCATTTTTAAAAAAAAATTTATTCTCAATCGTGCTCAAATCCAATTTCAATCACTGAAGATGATCGTCTAGATTGAATTTCTTTAGATTGGTCCTTCAATTCTTATAGTGCTCAAATTCCTCCGAGATTCTCAAATCATTTCATTTTAGGATTCAATTTCCTATGCTCACACAGTTTTTAATTAGGCAGTCCACTGTTCATTTACAAACCAAACACAATTCCGATTGAACACATACTTTCCACACCAGTACTAACAAACCACATTTCAATCACAATGCACTTAGCTTTACTTCAAATTTCACACAAACCCTAACTATAAGGCTCATAAAACACATTGATAGAAGAATGAGCACAAAAATATAAATATATATTAATATCTTACTTGAATGGGAGGCAAACAATGATGCCAACATTTTTGTAATTTTTAAAAAACTATTTACAAGGTAGAAGACACCCTTTCACAAAAAGGTGCGTCCCCTTATTTTTACTATTTACTATTTTTTTTTTTTTTTTTTTTACTTTTTAATAAAATTTCCTACCCTAATGTAAGGTCTCCCTTATCCTTTTAATTGTTAATTAACCTATTACTCTATTTATTCTTAATTTTTAATAATAATTGTTTGTAAAAGTTTTGTAAAAAGGTAAAGTAGTGATTTTCTAAAAAAAATCTAACTCACCCCCTCAAAAGATTAATTAACCCTAGGCCCATTTGTAAACCCTACACGACATCATGTGCCAAACTTTTGTAGCTACGAGTCTAACGACGCTGCACTACAGGCCTAAATCGTACTCGCTTTGCTCTTTAGGGTTTAGGTGCTTCATAATGAATTTCATCTCAGAGGCATAGGGGCACTCGACCATTCCTCTAGCACTATAGGCGAGGTCGTCGCCGCTATTGGCTACCCATAAATCTATACTCATTAGAAGTATGGTCTACATCACCATTATAAAAAGTCATGTGGCTACTTCAAGTCGGGGCTATCTTCCATCTTCAATCTACTTCGAAAGGTCAAGATGCTCTCGAGTTTGATTTGTGTCTAGCTCCTAAAAGGCTCAAATACATGCACAAAGTTTTTTGATGTAGTCCATCATTTGTTTGCTCTTCCCCTATTCTAGTGAGGGGTTCAAACACAGACATAACATCAAACTTTCAGACAATACTTGAGTAAAATTCAAATAGAGACTGCATCCAAAGCTATGATGGTGTTGTTTGAGCCATTGAAAGTGAGAATTCCTCAAGCAGCCTGAGCACTGTAATCAATGTACTTTATGAATCTTTCTAGCATATCTTCAGGTCAAATCAAGTCCACCAATAGAGTTACAACCGCACTTCGGTCTCAACAATTCCAAAAGAAAGAGAGAGGTTCAACTCTTTTGTTAGTGAAGTGTAGAATTAACTAATGGCATCTGTATTTCTAGATTGAATGATGTCCTAAATATTTCTACTAAATTCTATCTCAAGTTACAAATTTGAGTAGAAAAATAATTGATTTCAAGGTGCTTAATAGGCCTTACAAAATTCATCAGCTTACAAAGGTCACAACCCGTTGCGAAATGAGTCGATAATGTATAGTGAAAGTGTTGCAAAACTATTATTAAGTTGTGATTAATTCAATATAAAAGTATTGGACACTGAATCCATGCTATTATATTTCTAAATTGTTGCAAACTCTAAACCATTGCAAACATAGTGCAATACTTTATATTAGACTATTGCAAAGTCATTGAAATAAAATTTATGGGAATTGCAAAACCATTGCAAAAAGTATTGCAAACTCTACATTCTCTTGTAGTGATGGATCATCAAACCGCAGTATTGCATGAATATACATAATGCACATGATTCATGGTCACCAAATCTAGTAAAAAAACTCATGCAGATCAAAATTTGTCCAAAGTAGCAAGCGATTTCACCTCCGCAGGAATGTTCCCCTCATGTTCCGCTCACGACCTTTGAGAGAACGCCAAAGTTCCCTACATTGGGAGTGTAATCATATTTTATAGGCCCCATAAAAAATCTTTCAGAAACTACAAACATTCAATCTATAATTCTCGGTTTTAAATATTATTGAAAAATATTGACTTGTGTATTAGTTGATCAACTGTATGGATATATATGATCTATGGATTATATTTTATACTATTGTTTGAGAGTCATCATTAAAGTATTCTTCTAAGTTGCATTTTATAATCTATCTTCACAATTTCATAAATCTAAACTACCCTTGGTTTTTTAGAGGTTAAAGATTAGACATTTAAAATTTGAACAACGAATGAATGCAAGTACATCTTAAGCTCTCAAAAATGAGTTTTTTTCATCCATCAATTTTGGATAGATTTTTGTATTATTTCTTTAACATTTGTACAATACAAATTCTAAAACCTTTAATTTGCAAATTTTCTATAATTCAAAGGTCACTAGTAGGTCTAGCCTCAAAATATAACTTCTTAAGTTCAAAAAATGAACCCTTTCATAAACAACTTGAATAAAAAATAAATAAAAAATCTTGAGAAAATTATAAATATTCAATCTACAATCAATTTTAGAAGGAATATTCAAATTTAGGCTTTAAATTTAATTGAAAAATGGCTATTGAATAAGCACCACAATATTTTGAAGGAAAGGTAGAAGTAAAATGAATTAAAAAATGCCATCATATATTCCTACATATTTTGTAATATTCATCTAGTATACTCCCCATTTTTAAGTGGATAAAACAAATGTTTTGTAAAACCTACTATGCATAAAATAAAATTGTATCAATTATAATGTATATTAGAATAATCTTGGATTTTAAAAAAGGATTGAAGGTTTGAATAAGAATAATATTTGTAGTTTAAATTTGATATCATTTTTTAAGAAGTGAATACAAATGAAAAGTACAGAATCATATTGTGTAATTAGGATTCTAAGAAATGAAAGTTGCAATTGAAACAATTCATTATTTTTTTTCAGGATTTTTTCAAGATACAAAATAAATTGAAACGACATTTTCTTTAGCTTCACTTTTTAGTTGCAGTTAAAAAAAAAGTAGATATTATGAAAGTTTTAATCAAGTTACCTTGATTATTGATGAAAACAGTACAACATAGTAATATTTTTGCTTACACTATTTTAAATACATCTCAAATAGTGTGAGTCCGCTAAATTCGTGTCATAGGCACAAATAGGATAAAAATCAGAGTACAAATACGTCCGTCGGACATAAAATAGTGTGGGTTTGAAATAATGTTACCACCTCCAGAATCAGCTCACTCACTGCTTCACCACCTGCGCATTCTTGCATTCTCACGAACTGAACTTGCGCTGTGGTGGAATCTCCTTCAAGCTCCCGATCGAGCGTCGCCTGCTCCTCCGCACACCATCGCCACAATGCCGCGGGTGAGGGATCCATCGAATTTAGCCACCTCGCTGTCTTGAACATTTTCGACGCGATCGTTTCTTGTTTTTAAATTTTTTGGGGGGAGGGTGGGGTTTGAATTCTGCATTTCTCGTGCACAAATTGGTGTTTCGTTTCAGAGTTTGCATGTTTTGGGGGATGGTAGAGGCTCCTCTTGACATGGCGAAGGGATGGCGGTGTTTGTGCAGGCGGTGAAGTTGCTGCTGGATCAGCTGAAGCCATCGCACTCTGCGCGATGGGCTCGATTCTATCAAGCCTCCTCGGCCGCTTCCAACACGGTATGGATGCATTAACTTTTTTTCTCTTCCTGGTTCCTGCTCTAGTGGAGCATGTACTCCTGGGGTTAGATTTGGTCATTTCTAATTGAATTAAAAGAATTCTGTGTTTGTGATTATTAAACTAAAGTCGCGATCATATAATCCATGCTACACCGGAATTCTTATTAGTTATGGGTGAACAATATGGCTACTCTGCACTGTTCTGTGCCTGTCCTAAAGTGATATGGTCTTCTTTTAAATGATAGATCATCTGACTGTCACTTGTGAAAATGTGGGCTCGGAAACACAATTATGGAATACTTAGGTTGCGATGAGGTTATGATGGAGAGGCCTCCATATGATCATAGGGAAGTCTGAAAGATTTTCTTAACTTTCTCTAAAAGTTCTTGAAGATTGTTTACTTTTATTGAAAACCTTGTTTCACTACACTTAACCCTCTCTAATTGCGCACCCTGTATGTGCCTATCCTCTGTGATCTCTCATTTTGACAAATCTGATTGGACAACTTCCACTTGTCAAGTTTTGAACACATGTGAGAGTGCACTTAGAGGTTTATTTCCCCCTTAAGTGCAATTAGGGATGGTTGAGTGCACACTAATAATGATATTGTGTGTTCGTCATCCAATAGAAGTACTTAACCTACTGAGAAATTCTATCTGTAGGCCAATCGAGGTTGTGAGGTTCAATACTCTAGGCTCAATTTGCAAAGATTAGGTTTGGACAAGGTTGTGGTGGGTGGAGTATTCCTTACAGAATGGTAATTTTATGTGGGTTCTTTGATGTGCAGGATCTGCGGGCTAAGATTGCAGAAATGGTCCCAGAGGAGAGGGTAAGTGTGCTTTACATGTGACCCATTTCCTAATGGACCTTCGGACACATTTCTCACTCCATATATCATTCCTGAGCTCAGGGATTTCTTCCCTTAATCTGCTGTCCCACCTCACCTGAGGATGAATATGCTCCTCTCTATATATTGGAGGGATGCAATTAAAGTGTTCATTAACACCTCACTAGCAAGGCCCTTATTTTTGTGGCACCCTGCTAGAATCGGTTTACAATCATATGCATGCCAATTTCTGATAATAGTAAGATGGATGCAAATTGATGGCATCAACCAATGACGTTCTACTTATTTGCGTAGCCTATGCTTTTACTTGATTTAAAGTTTTCAGAAAGATTTCCTTAATGTAACCTGTCATGGTTGTACAAATTCAGGAAAGACTGAAGGCAATCAAGAGCAAGTATGGAAACGTTTCGCTAGGAGAGACTACGGTTGACATGGTAAGAGAATCTGAACACTTTTCAGGTCGTGTAGTGAAATACGTGTTGATAAACTAAGATTCTATAGAGCACGGTTCTCTAAGTTATTAGATCGTTTTAGAAACTTGTAGGCAAATTCAATCAGGGAGGTCTCTTTCTGGTCACAATGATCTTATGGAAGTCTCTCCATGTATCATGGGAAAGATTCCCTTCAAGATGTCATCTAAAATTTCCTGGAACACTCTAATTTTATTGAAACCGTGATTAGTGATTTCACCTTTGGCATGTTCCCTTGTAGCGTTGGTACTGTATGATGTTTCTCATTGGATGTTGCTGCTCTGAATGGTGCTTATTAGGCCATCGGTGGAATGCGCGGAATCAAGGGCATGCTCTGGGAGACATCCTTGCTCGACCCTGAGGAGGTAACAGCAATTCGTTTGTGGAAATGTAATGTATTGTGATAGTTTTACATTTTGTACTTGGTTGTTAAGCATCATATATATATTGGTTTAGTGTGGAATGAACGTGGAATTTGAATGTGTATTGTTTTGCAATGCAGGGAATTCGCTTTCGAGGCATGTCCATCCCCGAATGTCAAAAGAAACTTCCCGGCGCTAAAGTTGGTGGCGAACCCCTGCCTGAAGGTTTTCTGTGGCTGCTTGCAACTGGAGAGGTGAATTTTTGAAGGCCATTTTGGTTCGGTTTTTTGGTGCTGATTTTTGGACCGCCTTTTTGTCTCCATTTGGGATGTTGGTGTAAGATTACTTTGAGTGCAGATTCCAAGCAATGAGCAAGTGCAAGCATTGTCTGAGGATTTGCGATCTCGTTCCAAAGTTCCAGGTACGTGGCAATGACAGCGATGGTGTGTTTTTTTCGTGTGTGTTTTGATTGTTGGTCCTGTAGCCCCGCCTGTAGCGCTGCTGTTGACAAGTACCAGCCATCCATTCCAACGGTTAGCTGGGAATTCCTCTGGAGTTGTATGTTATGCTCCGTTGTCCTTTCTTTTGAGGTCGTAGTTTCCGGGAACTGCACTTTTGCATTTCAAATTCTCTTCTGTTGCACTGACCTTGAGTCTGTACTTGGTGATGCAGGGCATGTGTTTGATGTCATCAACGCACTTCCCAAGACTGCTCATCCGATGACTCAGTTGACTGCCGGCATCATGGCCCTTCAGGTGAGTCTGCGACGCGAATCTGTTTCCTCTCTTTCACCATGTGAAAGTATGACTCCTATGTGGATTTTTCCTGGCGTAAGTAACCCTTACGGGCCCTTGAGGTAGACCAGACTTCCTATTTGTTTGTAGAATGCAACGTAGGAGAGGAAACTTGGTGACAACTGTCAAACAAAAGCTGTATACTATAATCTATGAATCATATCCATTCAGTTGGATTTGTTATTGCACTAACCGATAGGTATTGATGTAATATGAAACCAAAATTCAGAACTCCCAAATCCGATTGTGAAATCAATGTAAGTGTTTTTCACAATGTTTTGGTGTGATAATTTTATAATGTATAAGTTCTAATCATGGGTTTTTTTTAAATATCTACGTTACTTATTTAATGAAGGGCCATTTTTTGAGCTGAGAGTTATATTTAGAGATGAATCATACGAGCACTCTTTGATATATAGAATATTTGCAAAGAGGAGTTTTGAAAATCCATTTGTTACCAACAAGGAAACTAATACAAGAGTCTTAGAAAAAAATGGAGTACTATTGTCATGGACGTTTCGTTTGTAGTATCACATATGCTTGACGATGTTGTTTGTTGGTCCAGACTGAAAGTGAGTTTGCTAAGGCTTACGAGGGTGGTTTGCACAAGAGCAAGTAAGTCATGTTTGCCTTACTTTCTCGTCTTTGCAACTATGAATAATAGAAACACATGTAATTTATTGTCTTCCTGTTTGACGTCTAAAGACGTGGTTCCAGTTTGGAACAAGGTTTTTAGTGAATTTAGAGTGTTTCAGGAACTTTATTATGAGGAGGCCTCCATAGCGCTACCGGTAGACCTCTGCATGAATCGTGGCAAAGATTATCTCTATGTTGCTGTCCAATAGTTCATGATATAGTCCAAGTTTGCTGAGAACACTGATATTGTTTTCATTTTGGAAGGGCATGATTTATTGCAATCCTGTGCAAGTGTCTCAGTTCATGAATTACGCAGGTATTGGGAACCTGTTTATGAGGACTCCATGAATCTGATCGCCCGTTTGCCAGAAGTAGCTGCTTACATTTATCGCAGGTAATCTTCATCGAGATGATGTTCCCTTGATATGGTTTACTATTCCCATGAGTAGTAGTCTTAAAGGTGCAAGTAGGATTAGTCCTGTCATGTCTGGAAATAGATGGATTTTTCTTCTGTTGAAGGTGTTTGGGTCGTTTACCTGCAGAATATATAAAGGCGGAGATGTGATTGGATCAGATTCCAGTCTGGACTATGCAGCTAATTTTGCTCATATGTTGGGCTTCAAGGACGAGTTGATGCATGAGTTGATGCGCCTGTATTTGAGTATCCACAGGTATTTGAAGTGCTAAGTCCACTTGCAGCAACGAAGCAGCAGCGACAGTTAGCTAAATTGAAAGCCTAAAGTTAAAGGCCTCACTCAACCATTAGTTACGTAATAGTTTTGTCAACTTCCAACTAACTAATGGACCTCAACACCGTATTTTTCTTAGTAGTGATCCGTGGTTAATGATTGCAGTAACGGCTGGGTTCACTAGTGTTTCCTACGTTTGATGGTTGAGGATACATAAGAGATTTAACGTGGGGTTTTCAACTGTGGTAGTGATCACGAAGGAGGAAATGTGAGCGCCCACACTGTTCATCTGGTACGACATGTTTATCTAGATCTTCAGTTATAAAAACCTAAAGGAACAGTGGTAGATGGTGGTAGATTGGTTACTTACGATTGCTTATTGCTGCTTTCCATTTATGCGAAGGAAACGTAGAATCCTTGGAGATATTAAAGGGACACCTTAAGGTGGAGAATTTGTCCGTGTCATTCGCTAGAACCCTTGTTGAGCTCCTACTGAATTGAGATGACAGAATCTCTGACACATCAATAGGAATCCTTGGCAGCTTCTTTTGCAAAGTTGAGTTCAATTTGAACAAGTAAATGCTACTGAAGCAAATGAACCAATGTCGTCATGTGTGAGAGTCTGTCAGAGCTCCAATTTTATTTGATCTGCTGTGACTTTGCTCTAAATATTGCTTACTTGACACTGTTCCAGAGAGGTGCCATGCCACTACTCTTCTAAGATGTCAGCTATTGTCATTTTTGCGGGTTCTGTTATCTTTTTGGTTTCCGTTTTGACATGCTGATTTCTGTGTCAGGTTGGGAGTGCACTGTCCGATCCTTATCTTTCTTTCGCTGCTGGAATCAATGGTCTAGCAGGTCCTCTGCACGGGCTTGCCAACCAGGTTAGTCTCAATAACCTGGAAGAGTGCTACACAATAACCATGTATAGTTTATTCACCAATTTATCGTCTGATCTTGGAACCTTCACTGACCTCTGTAGGTTATCGCAGGAAGTGCTGCGCTGGATTCAAGAAGTGGTGGATGATATCGGTAGTGAAGTCTCACTGGATCAGCTGAAAGACTATATCCATAAGACTTTGAAGAGCGGCCGGGTACTCATTCTTCCAAGCGTCGTGTACGCTTTATGTTTCGTGAGAAGCATTGATCTAGAGGCATTCGTCTTTCTACCTTTGCTAGGTTTCAATTGATTGCGCACTTTGTATAGCTTATTTAGACCTTCCATTTTTGGTCATGTTTTCCATGGATCATGGAACGAGTAGCGAGAAGAATTGAGTTGGTGGGTTTTGTGGCAGGTGGTCCCTGGGTATGGTCACGCTGTGTTGAGGAAAACGGATCCTCGTTACATCTGTCAACGAGAATTTGCGCTGAAGCATCTTCCTGAGGATCCTATGTTCAAGATGGTATGCCTTTGTATTCGTTTGCAAGTTATGTATTGGAGAGCATTCACGTGTAGGAGGGAGGTCTCGTGACATTCTATACCTGCTGGAGTGGTCCCTCGCACGTTGCTACTTTGAATAGACTTTTTCAGTGGTATCGTAGACCATGGCAGTCAAGTTCTCTTGCTCTTTAATCCTGACCTGGTGGTTTCTAGAATGTCATGTCTCTCTTTTGGACTTTTGAGGCCGCAGTCAATGTACTGCTGTGCAACTCGCTTAGCATGTGACGTCATCCTTAGCATACAATGTCATGTTTAGCACTTCAGAGGGTTGTACATCGGGTTTGGCTTTGAAGCTGAGGGTCCGTCCTGCTAGAACCTTTCGATACGTTGGGGAAAGAGTTCAACTCAGCCATGGATGTTTCAGGACTTGTGATTGTCCACTATGATGACATGCTCTTGGTTTGTTGCCTTTCCAGGTGTCGAAATTGTTTGAGGTGGTCCCCCCTATTCTGTTGGCGGGTGGCAAAGTAAGCCTTGGAGGTTAAAACATCTTCAGTACCTTTTCAGTGCAACTGCGTTCATCTTCTCCTGTGTTTTCCATTTAATCTAGAGCATTTCTGAGGTTTCTTGTTACGTATGGGCAGGTGAAGAACCCGTGGCCTAATGTGGATGCTCACAGCGGCGTTCTGCTTCAGTACTACGGCTTGAAAGAGCAGAAGTGGGTTCCAAAGACGTTCAGCATCCCTTGACTGCCTTTGTGATTTCATAGCATGGTGGTGCTTATTCCTAACTGAAGTTGTTGGATGTCTTTTTGTAATGAACTAATTTCATCTTCTGCTTGGCTTCGTGCAGCTACTACACTGTGCTCTTTGGAGTATCACGTGCTATGGGCGTCCTCTCTCAGGTTAGCTCTAGCTTCTAACTGGAGGTCCAACGGGGTTTTGAGTCAATTAGATTGTTTTTAGAGCTTTTTATCATCGTCGTAAGGAGAATCTTCCCATAAGGTGAATCCTGACTTAGATTTTTCCTATGATGTTGTCCAAAGTTCTTGGAACATTCTAGTGTTACTGAAAACCCTTTTGTGTACGGAGGAATGTTGCTTTATCATCGTTTTATCAGATAATCTCCATGCATCCCCAGTGGCATTTGGGTCCACAGGAGGTTTTTAGCGTATGGTTAGTTCTGCATCTCTGTTTTCGGACTAGTCCTCGACTTTGATGGTTGCTTGTTTCTGTGCAGCTCATCTGGGATCGAGCTCTTGGGCTTCCAATTGAACGACCAAAGAGTATGACATTTGAGTATATTGAAAGCTTTTGCAAGTCTAAAGAAGGCATTACTGCGTAGAGAGGATCACAGATTTAGTGAATTTGTGTACTGGCTCCTGTTCTCTTCGAGGAGACAGTACTTCGTTGAATCATGGAAGTCGCTTTTTGACCTTTGAGACCCACCTTTTAATAAAAGCACTGGCAGGTATCATTCGAGTATGTGGCACCTGATCTTTGAACTATCAACTGCGGGTATTCAATTCAGTCCCTCTTTTAATTGAAATTATATGTAAGGAATGAGCAATTACAAAGTGTACAGTCAGGTCTAGTCCATTTACGAATTATGAATCCTGCTGAAAATTTGGATAACTTTGGGAGGCCCATATGCACTCAAACATGAAAGGAATTGCAAATTGCATTGGAATCACACTGAAGTCTACTTTACCACCATTACAAATGCACATATGTAATTGAAAATCATACAAAGAGTTTGATGTTCTTTATACACTATCTCCCATTTGGTGTTACCACCATTTGTGAAAATTACACTTGAAAATTTTGTATCACTTTTTGGATTTTCTTCACCCTAATGCAAGAAGTCTTTCGCTATCTTCTATAAAATGGGAGATAGTGTGTAAAATCAATCCAACTTATAATATGATTTTACATTACTCATTTTCCACTTGTTATTAAGTTGAAGTAGACTTCAATGTGATTCCAATGCAATTTGAAATTTCAAAATTGATTCATTTTTGAGTACGCTAGAGCTTCTTGAAGTTGCTGAAATTTATAGGGAGCCTGGTCTGAAAAATTCATAAATGAGCTAGACCTTACTGTACAAGATGCAAGTGTTGTGTACAAGCCGTGGTGGATTTTGGAAAGCACTTCTACAATTGACCCTTACACCCCTAATACTTCTTGATTTTGATTTTGATTTTTTGATTTTCATATTTGGTTTTAATGATTTGATTCTAAGAATTTGGTTGAGGCTACCAATTCTGAAAAGAAGGGAATAAGCAACAGAGTTTCTGATAACTTACAACAAAAATTAGAAAAATCTAGCTAAATATATTCATAAAAATCCACCTTAAATCTTGTAAGCATTGTTGTTAGACCTAATTTTCAATCTAAATTCTGCAATATTTAGCCAAATAAAGAACTCAATTTTAGCTGTGACCAAAGTTGAGGAGTCTTTGCATCAACAAAATCTACTCTAAGGATGTTTGAGTAGCTACCGTTATTCAAAGCTAGAAAGATAAAGCCTCTTGTAATGTAGCCATTTCTTAAAATGGGGAGTGAATGTTGCATAAGGATTTTAGTTTTGAGCAACTAATTGCTTTAAAAGTGATGCAAATTTTTTTGGAAAGATCATTTGACTATATCTTTTGCAATGAAAAAAATTGCTAAATGGCTACAAAGTTATGAAGATTTAGTGGAAGAAAAAAATGTTTTCCAGAATCATGAAATTTAGACTTGCATTGTCTTAAATGATGTCAATGGTGACATCCAAATTTTTGCTTTGCTTGAGACATGACAAAGACATCTAAAAAGACATAAGACATCTAAGTGTTTTCATACAAATATCCCAAAAGACATGGGTCAATGGGGCTCTAAAAATTCACCATGTGGTTGCCACCTAAGTGCCATGTGGACACAGGTAGCCACATATGATTTTTTTCATCTATCCCTATCCATGACGTGGCATATGACATGGTAGTGAAAATATGATGTGGCAAACTAAAAGGCTAACATGGCATACCACATCAACAGAGTTTTCTATTGTATCGGTATTTTCATATTGTTTTTTGAGACGTCAATATAGAGATCCAAATGTCTTCAAAGATGTCTTTTGAGATGTTTACATAGATGTCCAAACATTTCCTAAGATGTCTTTTGAGATGTCAATTTTGACCACTAGATGCTTTTCTAGACATCAACTTCAACATTCAAATGTTTAGCAATATCATATTAGATGCCCAAATTTCACTATGTACACTTCCTAGAATGTTCAATATAATACATGTGAACAAAATGATGTCACCTTTGATGTCTATGTTTTAAGCAAAATAGAACACTATTCAACATGATGTTTGTAATAACAATCACATATTACATAATGTGCATGTCATGATGTCCAATGCAAACATAATGTCCTATACAACATGTCATACATAATATACCATACATCACACAAAAATACCATAAGAATACATAGTACACCATACAAAATTCATTGTTGTTGACAATTACATCACATTGCTTCAAAAGCCACTCAATGAGATAATACAAAGTTGAGAAGATGAGATATTTATACAAGCGGGGTGGTAGGAGGTATGACAAACAATATGGAATTTGTAAAACTCAAGAATTAATATAATGTTCAATTTCAAACTACATTTAAGCATAGTAGACATACTTTTTTTAGAAAAATTTAAGTTGAAAAAAGTTGGGATAACAAACAAAATTCAAAATCCAAAAATCTATTTGAGATTTAAAGCCTTACATAAAAAATTATGGACAAATTTTCAAAGAGGGGTTGGAAGGGATATTTTCTTTGACATTTTTTTGACATCCTCTTTAAATTTTGTTCATCTTCATTGTACATGGAGTACATGAAAATATATTATATAAAAATGGTAATCTTGAAGTATATTAAATATTGATTGAATTTGTTTGTTTTTATTGTATCAGCATCTTTAGAAACATCATAGTTGCTTGGCAACATCATGGAAGACATGTATTTTCTTATCATATTGCCATATAAGATGTTCCAATAGACATATTGGTGTTGTTCATGACATTCACATTGAGACATTTGTACTAATGAAGTAAGGTATTTTTTGAATGGATAGTGAAGAGAGGTACCCACTATCCACCCAAAAGTGACTCCATTTTTGGGTTCATTTTTGGGTTTTAAAGATTTTTTAAATTTTCATTTGCAACCCCTCCCCCTCTTGTAATTTTCAAAAACCAACATAATGACAATCAATATAGGATAATTCCTCCGTATCTGTACCTAGTACTATATTTGTATCCGATATCGTATTCGATATTCATCCCGTATTCGTATCCAATACTATACATGTATCCGGCATTCATTTTGTATTTCAAATTTGAACGGCTTGAATTAAATCTCACAAGATCAACGGCTTTTGATTTTTTGAGAAATCAACGACAATTTCGAAAGTAAGCATTTTTCTTAAAAAAAATCAACGGCTTGTAAATTCTTTGAGAGAAGGAGGCGGCAACTAATGCAAACCAGGGAGGAACCATCTTTTGAGTGGATAGTCATATGCTATATAATATCAATAGTGAAAGAAGTTGAACATTTTGGATTGTGCTACATACAACCTTCTATAGCATCGTGTGACATCAAAGACAACAAAATGTGCATGTCTTCCAAGCATTTTTTGTCTGCAGTAATGTAAGATCAAACATCGTAAATAGACTATCTTTGATAAATGTCAGAATAGTGAGAACATGTCAATGTTGAAGTGAACATGTTCACCTCATAAGAATTGTGGCTATTTTGTATGTAATGGTTTACGATTGAGCACTAGAAAACCATTTATAGTGCATCATATAGTGATATAGAGAATACATCTTGTCTTGGACTCAACTCCAAAAAAAATGTGAAGCTTTTCGACAGCGATTGTGATGCATACATCCACAAAACAATGTACAATATCCATCAGAATTATGTGATTTCTGTCCTTTTTTATAATGGTTGACGTTAGCATTGAAAGAAATAAAGCGTTTTGGACATCTAGTAGAAGACAATATTATGCACTATGCTCAACCTTCGCATTGAAATGCAAGTATATCACATGATTAGATGTATTGTCATGGTATGCACTTGTGAAGGCAATCTTATCACGCATGATGTAAGTAGTTGCAAGCTTTACTTGCCAACTTTGATGGGGTGTAGTGAATGGGAGACCAATAGAAGCCATTCAAGAATATATGGGATACATTGAGGAACTCTTGGTTTTTGATTACCAAAACGACTATGTAACCATATTATTGTACAATTGGATAAAAAAGACACATGATGCTTGATATTCCAGCATTTAACACAATAAGTATAGCTTTAGTTTGGCAAACTTCAATCACATGAATATAATGGTGCATGTTGATTCTTTTGCCTTTCTTTTACATTGCCAATAGTTTTTTTCTCAAACAATTCACATGGACACAATTAGAAGGTAATGTGTTGAATTGACATTAGAGGCAAACGTGGTCCTATACACATTACGGAAGCAGCACCAAGCATACTTGAATTGCACAACAACCAATAGTTTATTGACCTACAACCACAAGCCATGGCATTTGAGTTTGTGCGACGTCTTGTGCAAAGACTTGAGGACTATGGAGGCGTACTTGGTGAGAATGTTCAATCAAAGGACAAAGATCAACTCCTTTAAGGTCACTTGCTTTAGCACATAGAAGTCTAGGACAACGTCAGCAACATATACAATGTTGTCAAAATCCATGTTACTTCAACGACTTACATTGTCTTTCAAGAATTCTTCAGGAGATAGAGGTTGTAACATTTGATATTGCCCATGACATGCAATATACATTATTGGCATCTGTTCAATGTTCCTAGCATGGTATACAAGTAGAAATTACTTAAGTAACTAGAATTTTATATTGTCTACAACTATTAAATTTACATAGAAAAAATTTTGTATCTCATTTTTCTTTTATACCAAATACACATACTATCTTCCAAAAATGTATTGACTTTTGTCCATTGAAAGTATTGTGTAGTAATAATGGTTTGTCTTTTCAATTAGAAAGTACGTAAGGGCATGTACTCTACTTGAAGAAAGACAATGATAATACCTATATAAGATTTCTTCCATGGGTTGCCAGATATGGTTGTTATAGTGGACGAACATCCGATTTGTCCGTCCAGTAGAGGTTCCACTTATCCAATAGAATCAACACATAATTGATTTTCTGATAAGGAGAAAACAAGTCATGCGGCTATTACATTGTTGTGCTACAAATGCAGACATTATGTAGAATATGTATATTCACATCTTTTAAATTGGTTTGAATGTTTGTAACATTATAAAGAAGATGACGTCATTTGGGGTGGCTTTAAAGTGACGCCTTCTCTCTGTCATTATAAGTAACTATATAGAGAAAGATTCACTTGAAAGTTTCATCTCATTTAATATTCTTCTTCTTTATCTTTTATTTAAATTATACTATATCGAATTGGAGGGTTTTTTCTGAGTCTAAAGATGAAAAATCTCAACTGGAGTGTGAATTTGAATTTTCTTTATTACAATTGCCGGATCAATTACAACTATCACTAAGTCTTTCATCGCTACATGGGTGATTAAAAGATGAAGCTGAATCATCTCAATCATCAAAACAACTTCGCATAAAGAAATGATGGCATGGTCATCTTCAATGTAACGTTCGAACATTGGTGATTTGTTGCAAGTTGAATATATTGAGCCCAGTAGCCATAAAGTTACATTTGAAAGATGTTTTGAAGGTTTAAACGATAAGCAATATTATTGCATGGTGAGGCTTATCAAAGGGAGTTGTATTCGCTAACGATGGTTAAAAGGATCAATCAATCCTTTAACTAAGGTGGATCGTACTAATTATGTGGTTGCTATCGTTAAATGCATCCTCAAATTCTTGTAGATGGAATGATATTTCGATTGGAACTCTTGTTTTTTACCTCTATTAGATATATGTTGGGTTTTTAGTTCTTCATTTTATAGTTGGAGTGATTTCCTACAATAATTTTGATTTTGTGAAATAGTGTGAAGGAAATATTCAAATAGTTTGCCTTCTAGGTGAACTTGAAGTGAATTTCCTTCAAAAACAAAGATAAAGAAATAATTTTGGGGCCAAATAAGTGCTCAATTATTGATGTTGTAGCTTTGAAAGTGAGTTAGGGGCTGACCTCATTTGTTTATGTGGTTAGAGTGAAGATAAGGTGGGAAAAAAGTGAAAAAAAGGTAGATACTATTCATCTTCTTTCTCGTTGTGAGTTTAGGAAGGACTCAAATGTTTAAAGGCCCATTGTGTTGTAAGTTTGAAGAATTTGTAAATGAAATTTGCAAGAGTTGTGTATCATGGTGTATAGTTTCTAAATTGATCTCACTTGCTTGATTTGAAGTTGAGAATTAAAAGTTGTGTTTGTTTGAGTGGAGGGAGGTTTGTTGCTTTTAAAATTAAAAGATAGAGATTTCGATCAACCATAAAAGACGGAAAAGTTCTTGGTTTGTAATAAAATTTGGAGAAAATGTAGAAAATTGTATTAACTTTTTATAAAAATATCACTCATTCTATTTGGAATTTGTATAAGAGAGTTGTAAATGTAGAAATAAAAGAAGTTTTTTTGCTTTTCTTTTCTCAAAGCTAAAACTTTGGATGGCTATAGAAATTGAACAGAGTTTTAGAATAACTTGAAATTTGAAGAAAAAATAGAAGTTTGTGTTAACTTTTTAAAAAGCTATCATTCACTTCATTTAGAACTGTGAAACAATAGTGGCACTCATTCAAAGTTCACCTTGAGAATTAAAAGTTGAAGTTGAAGATTGGACGAAGTTTTGAAGACTTGTATGCGTATATGTAGCTTGTCGCTTTGTAAATTTATTGTTGCGGGCAGCTTAGGTTACACCAACACTAGTCTCATTTTGTGTAGTGGGTGACAAAGTAGGATTAATTGCCCATACGGTCAAGACTAAGTGATGAAGTGGGATTAATGACTAACATGGTCGAGACTTGCTTGTTCTCACGATGAAGCGTGGTTTTTAAAGCTGATTACTAAGAGTTTTAAAGTTTAGGAACCAATCTTTTGGACGGTTTAACTTGTGGTCTGGCCATTCCGTTTTATCCATCCAAAGTCATGGAATCTTATCATACACCTTAAACCTTATATCCATTTAGAGCTAGCCAATACATGATAGATCAACGGGTAGCAATTTGACAGCGGTTTAGAAGATTTGACATTCAAATTCGAAATAGGGTGAATCTGTGAGTGAAGAATTTTCTATTTTTTATTATTTTACAACTTCCTTCATTATCAAGCCATTTCTGGTTGTAGCCAAAATCTCTATGATTTTCCAAGACAAATGCTCTCAATACAACAACGTGGTATAGATAGGACGTAGGGTGCGGATGGAATTTCTATGAGACCTCTTAGGGAGTCTCATGGAAGGTGTGAAGGTCCGCTTTGTCCTTGGCACACTCGATCAATGAGATCCCAAATGGCATCTCCTTGCATTGTCAATGGTGCGGGAATCTTCTATAGATGAAAGAATCTTGGGAAGCCGACTTCGCCGTTGGACTCGTAACATGGGATTTACCCTAGAATACCACCCTTGGACAATAGATTCTTCCACGACTTCATCCTTCGGTTGTAGCACCTATATATTAACAATTAGGGGTTCTTGGGAATTCATCGGTCTAATGGGGAATTGAAACCTAACTCTAGGACCCAACCTATTGGCCTCACTATGGATCCCTTAGACCGACTTAGCTATGAATTGCCACATTCATAGGGGGAATTAGCCCCTAAGGGGTTGTATGACTCAAACTTGTAAAATCAACTATCTTTTGATTCTTCTCATTATTCCTAGACTGGTTTTGGAGGAGTTCTACATATACAATCAAATCTAGACCAAATACTATAATGGATATATTACAATCCTATTTCAGTTCTACATTCTTTTTATGGTTTTTTGTATATTTTTATCTATTCTAATTCGCAATTTAAAACAAAAAAAATCTATGAGTCCCAAGTGACGAATTGGGAGCTTACATAGTGGTGCGATGACGTTGCGTCTACACACTAGCATTTTTGCCTTGCCTCAACATTCGTGCCCTAGTTCTAACGTTATAAAGTGATGTGGCATTCCGAAAAATTCCACAAGTTACAAAATTAAAGTTGTCCAAATCGCCCGGAAGTCTGGTCCGATGACCCTTATCTGTCTATTATAACAACCATGTTGCTAGATATAGCACACACTCCAACTTTTGCAATGAACCCACGAATGAATCAAAAGAGGATAGGAATTTGTGTCATATGTTGTTGGTCATGAAAATATTTGTGCTGCATGTTTGCATTGAAGTCTTCCCTATCTATGAATGTCATGTCGTGCACAAAAAATAGCATGACATTGAAGTTTGCAATCTTTTATGAATACTAAGATGATTCAAGTATTGTCTCCAAAAACGTCAAATGTTGTATATAAATGTCTTGTACAGCATGACTACGTCTAATTGTATGTTCAACAGAACATCTACACATTTATATTAATGTATAGGAAGACATTCTAAAGTCCTTGATGACGTCTACAACAACATCCCAACATTTGAAGTGATGTCATAAATTTCTTCATGCAGCACCTGAAGCCTTGACCTACCATGTTCACGTGTCTTGCTACCTCAACATTATTCCAAACCATGTCAACTAATTACAACTCAAAATGCCAACTTTTAGGCCACATCATTGTTTTTTTACCAAAGCCTGCCCTTTCAACTACTTGCCATCTTTTTTTTTAACCTTAAGTAGATATTTATCATAGCCTACAATAATTTCTACCCAATTATCAACAGTGAAAATGGGTCAACAAAGCTAACGTCACAGTTAATGCTTTTTCAAATATTGAAGCGGATATGCACATGTCCACTTTGGTGTCACTAAAAATTGTGTTAGCTATGGCCATACCACCTTCATTTCATTGCCATTTCATAATGCCAAGGCAGACATCTACAAAAATCTATGTTTTTTTCTAAATGTCATCTTTGATACAAGGACATCCACACAAAAAAATCAAGCTATGCTTTGGACATTCAGTGTTTTACTTTAGACATGCCAAAAAACATAAGTTTCTTATAATGATTGTCTTCCCATTTTGGATGAATAAAATGTATGTTCATATGGATAAATAAATGCATATTTACGGATGCTTGAATGAATTATTATCTACATTTTACATGTTTCATATATGTTTATGGATTTTATAGAGCTTCATGACTCCAATCAATGAAGATTACTTTTTGCTATATCACTCCAAAAGAAATAAAATTGCTTTTTGTTCTATCCTTCCAAATGAAATAAAAAAAACTAGTTTTCAAGCCAATAGAAAATATTGTATGTTGGGTGAAATTTGATAAGCCTTAGACAAAATCAATTCTTTTTCAATTGAATTTTCATTCATTAACTCTATTAAAAGTTTATAGAACTTTATTTTATAGGGTTTTGAATATTTCATAACCTTCAACTATACTCTGGGCTTTTACCAATACTCACCACTTTGGCTTCATATTTTCTTCGAAGGTTGAAATTATTTTCGTTAATTCTTTCTATGGTATTCAGTTATGCCAAGTTATAATTTCTGAAAATTTCATTAGATGCCACGTCAGTTTAATTATATTTTGAATTATATTTTAACGAATCTGACCCTAACGTACGGTAGTGCAGCGGTTAGTGCATGGAGGAAATAGCGTGGCCACCTCAGGTCGGACCCGTCCCCACGCACCATTCAAGTTGACCAAATCCTGCCCGCCACAATGACGCAATTGCTGCAAAATACCTCTGTAGGATTGAAAATAGTGCGGGTTCGAAATAGCGTTACCACCTCCACAATCAGCTCACTCACTGCTTCGCCACCCACGCATTCTTGCATTCTCACAAACTGAACTTGCGCTGTGGCGGAATCTCCTTCAAGCTCCCGATCGAGCGTCGCTTGCGCGTCCGCACACCATCGCCACAATGCCGCGGGTGAGGGATCCATCGAATTTGGCCACCTCGCTGTCTTGAGCATTTTCAACGCGATCGTTTCTTGTTTTTAAATTTTTTGGGGGGAGGGTGGGGTTTGAATTCTGCATTTCTCGTGCACAAATTGGTGTTTCGTTTCAGAGTTTGCATGTTTGGGGGGATGGGAGAGGCTCCTCTTGACATGGCGAAGGGATGGCGGTGTTTGCGCAGGCGGTGAAGTTGCTGCTGGATCAGCTGAAGCCATCGCACTCTGCGCGATGGGCTCGATTCTATCAAGCCTCCTCGGCCGCTTCCAACACGGTATGGATGCATTAATTTTTTTTCTCTTCCTGGTTCCTGCTCTAGTGGAGCATGTACTCCTGGGGTTAGATTTGGTCATTGAATTTGGAAGAATTCTTGGTCAATGCTTAAATAATAAATTGCGATTAGATGACTCCCTCTAGACCGGATTCCCTGTTAGCTCTGGTGAACGATTTTTGGCTACTCTGGCACTATTTTGTGCCTGTCCTGAGGTGATACGATCTTCTTAAAAGTTAGATCAACTGTCTCTCAATTGTGAAATGTGTCTCGCACTTGTCTCTCCAACTTGAGAGAATGTGTACTTGGAAACGTAATTTTGTGAGGTTGTGATGAGGTTATGACGGAGAGGCCTCCATTTGATCACAGGGAACCCTGAAAGATTTTGTTGTCTGAACGACTTTGTTATCTAAAAGTTCTTGAAATAATTGAAGTTTACTGAAATCCTTGTTTCACTACACTTGATTTTCTCTAATTACACTCTGTATGTTTACGTTCTCTGTGATCTCTCATGTTCTGGAAAATTCTGATTAGACAACTTCTACTTGTCATGTTTTGAGCACATGTCAGACTGAAACGTTGAGGCTCATTTGCCCCTTCAAGTGCAATTAGGGATGGTTGAGTGCACACTAATAATGATAATTTTTGTTAGTCGTCCAATAGAGATAATTACCCTACTGAAATCCTGTCTGTTGACCTCGCTATTCATGAACGGCGACATGATGTTAAGTGTCGGTAAAATTGGTAGGGTGATGAACATTTAGTGTTAGTGTTTGTAATTAATGTTTCCAACAGTAAAATCTCATACTTAGAGTAGTTGGTGCGTAACGAGCTGCTGCTGAAGTCTGCTTTCTAATGTGCATCTATTTTATAGGTGAATATCCCCGACTAATTTACCAAATTTTCAATACGAGACTAGATAATTGGACCGCGATGTGCACTGCATGTTTGGGCATTTTGATCTGACTATATAGCAAGTAGTTTCGACAAAAGGAGTTTTTTCAATACTCTAGGCTCAATTTGCAAAGATTAGGTTTGGACAAGGTTGTGGTGGGTGGAGTATTCCTTACAGAATGGTAATTTTATGTGGGTTCTTTGATGTGCAGGATCTGCGGGCTAAGATTGCAGAAATGGTCCCAGAGGAGAGGGTAAGTGTGCTTTACATGTGACCCATTTCCTAATGGACCTTCGGACACATTTCTCACTCCATATATCATTCCTGAGCTCAGGGATTTCTTCCCTTAATCTGCTGTCCCACCTCACCTGAGGATGAATATGCTCCTCTCTATATATTGGAGGGATGCAATTAAAGTGTTCATTAACACCTCACTAGCAAGGCCCTTATTTTTGTGGCACCCTGCTAGAATCGGTTTACAATCATATGCATGCCAATTTCTGATAATAGTAAGATGGATGCAAATTGATGGCATCAACCAATGACGTTCTACTTATTTGCGTAGCCTATGCTTTTACTTGATTTAAAGTTTTCAGAAAGATTTCCTTAATGTAACCTGTCATGGTTGTACAAATTCAGGAAAGACTGAAGGCAATCAAGAGCAAGTATGGAAACGTTTCGCTAGGAGAGACTACGGTTGACATGGTAAGAGAATCTGAACACTTTTCAGGTCGTGTAGTGAAATACGTGTTGATAAACTAAGATTCTATAGAGCACGGTTCTCTAAGTTATTAGATCGTTTTAGAAACTTGTAGGCAAATTCAATCAGGGAGGTCTCTTTCTGGTCACAATGATCTTATGGAAGTCTCTCCATGTATCATGGGAAAGATTCCCTTCAAGATGTCATCTAAAATTTCCTGGAACACTCTAATTTTATTGAAACCGTGATTAGTGATTTCACCTTTGGCATGTTCCCTTGTAGCGTTGGTACTGTATGATGTTTCTCATTGGATGTTGCTGCTCTGAATGGTGCTTATTAGGCCATCGGTGGAATGCGCGGAATCAAGGGCATGCTCTGGGAGACATCCTTGCTCGACCCTGAGGAGGTAACAGCAATTCGTTTGTGGAAATGTAATGTATTGTGATAGTTTTACATTTTGTACTTGGTTGTTAAGCATCATATATATATTGGTTTAGTGTGGAATGAACGTGGAATTTGAATGTGTATTGTTTTGCAATGCAGGGAATTCGCTTTCGAGGCATGTCCATCCCCGAATGTCAAAAGAAACTTCCCGGCGCTAAAGTTGGTGGCGAACCCCTGCCTGAAGGTTTTCTGTGGCTGCTTGCAACTGGAGAGGTGAATTTTTGAAGGCCATTTTGGTTCGGTTTTTTGGTGCTGATTTTTGGACCGCCTTTTTGTCTCCATTTGGGATGTTGGTGTAAGATTACTTTGAGTGCAGATTCCAAGCAATGAGCAAGTGCAAGCATTGTCTGAGGATTTGCGATCTCGTTCCAAAGTTCCAGGTACGTGGCAATGACAGCGATGGTGTGTTTTTTTCGTGTGTGTTTTGATTGTTGGTCCTGTAGCCCCGCCTGTAGCGCTGCTGTTGACAAGTACCAGCCATCCATTCCAACGGTTAGCTGGGAATTCCTCTGGAGTTGTATGTTATGCTCCGTTGTCCTTTCTTTTGAGGTCGTAGTTTCCGGGAACTGCACTTTTGCATTTCAAATTCTCTTCTGTTGCACTGACCTTGAGTCTGTACTTGGTGATGCAGGGCATGTGTTTGATGTCATCAACGCACTTCCCAAGACTGCTCATCCGATGACTCAGTTGACTGCCGGCATCATGGCCCTTCAGGTGAGTCTGCGACGCGAATCTGTTTCCTCTCTTTCACCATGTGAAAGTATGATACCTATGGGTTTTTATCGCACTGACTGAAATATTATTATTTCCCTCTATTTCATTTGTGTTTTCAACTGATGATTGACGATCTTGTTTGTTGGTCCAGACTGAAAGTGAGTTTGCAAAGGCCTACGAGGGTGGTTTGCACAAGAGCAAGTAAGCCATGTTTGTCTCACTTTCTCATCTTTGCAACTATGAATAATAGAATCACATTAAATTTATTGTCTTCATGTTTGACTTCTAAGGATGTGTCTCCAGTTTGTAATTAGTTTTTTAGTGAATTTAGAGTGTTTCAGGAACTTTTCACGACGAGGCTCTAGAGGACTATTGTCGCCACCGAGAGACCTCTCCATGAATCGCGGCAAAGATTATCTATACGTTTCTGTCTAAAAGTTCATAACACAGTCTAATTTTGCTGAAAACACTGTTTTCTGATCTTCCCTTCATTTTGGAAGGGCATCATTTATTGCAATCCTGTGCAAGTGTCTCAAGTTCGTGAATTACGCAGGTACTGGGAACCTGTTTATGAGGACTCCATGAATCTGATCGCCCGTTTGCCAGAAGTAGCTGCTTACATTTATCGCAGGTAATCTTCATCGAGATGATGTTCCCTTGATATGGTTTACAATTCCCATGAGTAGTAGTCTTAAAGGTGCAAGTAGGATTAGTCCTGTCATGTCTGGAAATAGATGGATTTTTCTTCTGTTGAAGGTGTTTGGGTCGTTTACCTGCAGAATATATAAAGGCGGAGATGTGATTGGATCAGATTCCAGTCTGGACTATGCAGCTAATTTTGCTCATATGTTGGGCTTCAAGGACGAGTTGATGCATGAGTTGATGCGCCTGTATTTGAGTATCCACAGGTATTTGGCTAGCCCAGTGCCTAAAATTTCATGTTACAGTCCTTCTGTCGAATGTTCTCCAATTAGTCCTACTTAGCTTCCCAGAATCACTTACTAAATGTGCTCACTGTGCAAGCTGTCTCAATGAGTACATTGGCACTAACGCTTGCTAACTACTTTGTAAGGCACTTGCGTTAATTTCCACTAGTGAACTTCACTTCCCAAATTTGGTCAAACAAATTGATTAGGCCCTTAGCATTGTTTTGAAATGTTGAGTCCACTTGCACGAACCAATTGGCACCAATAAGAAAAATTGAACGTGTAACTTTCCTGTAGTTACCTTGCAAGTGCAGGCATACTATAGGTTAGTTAATTGTCTGCTAGCTAATGTAGCTTAACTCGCTTTTTAGCTAATTGGTGCTCCTTGGTTGGTACGTAATGCATTTCATCCTGTGCTATAGTTTCGTAGGAGATAATCTTTATTTAGACGGTGAGAAAAAGTTCTCGCTTTGCTAGTGTTTTGTAACTTTTGTTTTTCCCCTTTTTACTCATAATACTAGATCATGTCTTCAGTTTATTGCTGTAATAGGCAATTTATCTGGTAGAAGCGCTGGAAGACTCTCTCCTTTGTTATTTCTTTTATCAACCGAAATTTAACTATTTACTTATCACTAAGTTGCGGACTACATTATTCTTTTGCATGTTTAGTTCTTACAGTCTCCAGCCTTGTCTTTCGCGTTCGTCTGGTTTTCTGAACTGGCATGCTGAACTGACGGTGATTTTTAGTATCTAGATAAACAACGCCTCGAGTCCATGATGATTTCAGATTTCATTGCAGTAACGGCTGGATTCATTAGTGTTTCCTAAGTTTGATGGATGAAGGATACATAAGAGATTTAACGTGGGGTTTTCAACTGTGGTAGTGATCACGAAGGAGGAAATGTGAGCGCCCACACTGTTCATCTGGTACGACATACTCATTTTCATCTTCCGTTTGAAACCCAAACGGAATACTGTTCAGTTACTGATAGATGGATTATTTGCGATTACTTGTTTATGCTTTCCAATTTAACGGAAGAGATCACGAGATTCTTGAAGATATTGAAGTGACACTTTAAGGCAGAGAATCTGTCAATAATATTTTAGAGAACCCTTGTTAAGCCCCCTCTGAATTATCGTGAGAAAGAAATCCCCGATACTTTCTCTGCAGAGCTGAGCTCAATTTGAACAAGTTAGAGCTCCTGAAGCCAATATACCATTCTCTTTTCACTTGGGAGTATGTCAAAGCTTTAAGTTTACTTTATTTGCTCTGTTCTCGAAAGGAACCAGTGTCACTACTACTCAAGTATGTCAGTTATGCTCTTATTTCGGGTTGTGTTATCTTAAGATTTTCGATTTGATATGCTGATTTCTGTGTCAGGTTGGGAGTGCACTGTCCGATCCTTATCTTTCTTTCGCTGCTGGAATCAATGGTCTAGCAGGTCCTCTGCACGGGCTTGCCAACCAGGTTAGTCTCAATAACCTGGAAGAGTGCTACATAATAACCGTCTATAGTTTATTCACCTATTTATCGTCTTCTTTAAGTCTGATCTTGGAACATTCACTGACCACTGTTGGTTATCGCAGGAAGTGCTGCGCTGGATTCAAGAAGTGGTGGATGATATTGGTAGTGAAGTCTCACTGGATCAGCTGAAAGACTATATCCATAAGACTTTGAAGAGCGGCCGGGTACTCACTCTTTCCAGCGTCTTGCACGCTTTGTGTTTCGTGAGAAGCATTGATCTAGAGGCATTCGTCTTTCTACCTTTGCTAGGTTTCAATTGATTGCGCACTTTGTATAGCTTATTTAGACCTTCCATTTTTGGTCATGTTTTCCATGGATCATGGAACGAGTAGCGAGAAGAATTGAGTTGGTGGGTTTTGTGGCAGGTGGTCCCTGGGTATGGTCACGCTGTGTTGAGGAAAACGGATCCTCGTTACATCTGTCAACGAGAATTTGCGCTGAAGCATCTTCCTGAGGATCCTATGTTCAAGATGGTATGCCTTTGTATTCGTTTGCAAGTTATGTATTGGAGAGCATTCACGTGTAGGAGGGAGGTCTCGTGACATTCTATAACCTGCTGGAAGTCACTTTGGATAGACTCTTTCTGTGTACAGTGGTACTGTAGACGATGGCAGTCAAGTTCTCTTGCTCTCTAATCTTGCCACAGAGGTTTGCATCTAGAATTAGGTTGGGACCTGGCCTGGTGGGTTCCAGAGTGTTATGCCTCTTTTTGGACTTTTGAGACCGCAGTCAATGTACTGCTGTGCAACTCCCTTAGCGTATGATGTCATCCGTAGCATACGATGTCATGCTTAGCATTTCAGAAGGTTGTGCATGCATCAATGACATTCTGGTGTTCATTTTTCATAATTATTTAGATCATCGGATTCGGCTTTGAAGCTGAGGGTCCGTCTTGCTAAAGCATTTCGATACGTTGAGAAAAGAGTTCAACTTAGCCCTGGATGTTTCAGGACTTGTGATTGTCCACTATGATGACATGCTCTTGGTTTGTTGCCTTTCCAGGTGTCGAAATTGTTTGAGGTGGTCCCCCCTATTCTGTTGGCGGGTGGCAAAGTAAGTCTTGGAGGTTAAAACATCTTCAGTACCTTTTCAGTGCAACTGCGTTCATCTTCTCCTGTGTTTTCCATTTAATCTAGAGCATTTCTGAGGTTTCTTGTTACGTATGGGCAGGTGAAGAACCCGTGGCCTAATGTGGATGCTCACAGCGGCGTTCTGCTTCAGTACTACGGCTTGAAAGAGCAGAAGTGGGTTCCAAAGACGTTCAGCATCCCTTGACTGCCTTTGTGATTTCATAGCATGGTGGTGCTTATTCCTAACTGAAGTTGTTGGATGTCTTTTTGTAATGAACTAATTTCATCTTCTGCTTGGCTTCGTGCAGCTACTACACTGTGCTCTTTGGAGTATCACGTGCTATGGGCGTCCTCTCTCAGGTTAGCTCTAGCTTCTAACTGGAGGTCCAACGGGGTTTTGAGTCAATTAGATTGTTTTTAGAGCTTTTTATCATCGTCGTAAGGAGAATCTTCCCATAAGGTGAATCCTGACTTAGATTTTTCCTATGATGTTGTCCAAAGTTCTTGGAACATTCTAGTGTTACTGAAAACCCTTTTGTGTACGGAGGAATGTTGCTTTATCATCGTTTTATCAGATAATCTCCATGCATCCCCAGTGGCATTTGGGTCCACAGGAGGTTTTTAGCGTATGGTTAGTTCTGCATCTCTGTTTTCGGACTAGTCCTCGACTTTGATGGTTGCTTGTTTCTGTGCAGCTCATCTGGGATCGAGCTCTTGGGCTTCCAATTGAACGACCAAAGAGTATGACATTTGAGTATATTGAAAGCTTTTGCAAGTCTAAAGAAGGCATTACTGCGTAGAGAGGATCACAGATTTAGTGAATTTGTGTACTGGCTCCTGTTCTCTTCGAGGAGACAGTACTTCGTTGAATCATGGAAGTCGCTTTTTGACCTTTGAGACCCACCTTTTAACAAAAAGCACTGGTAATTGTCATTCAGTGAGTGGCACGTGATCATTCAACTATCAGCAGCTGGTTTCCGTACCTCTTTTAATAACATTATTGTCCAGATCTTATGTGATCCCTTAGCTCCTATGAAGATAGGTGCCTTACTCGTGAGGTTTCAATGACCTGTTTCGTGAAATCCTCAGGGAGTGATGTTTCGGCTTTTGGTTCGATATGAAAGAAGGCCAAATTAAGGAAATTTCTGAATTATGTTCCCTGATTAGTCGGTACGTTCGACCTGTTTTATCTTTGTAGTATGATTCATCAATACAACTGAGCTTACTCGTGTTTTATTCCACGTAGATGGGCCACCTGCTGAGGAATTTTAGTTGTTTGTTAGTCATATGCAGAGAATTACTTAACCAGATCTTTCAAGGTTTGTGAACCAGGGTTTGGCGTTTACTGATTCATGTGCTTGACTTCTGCAGTCCCACATGAATATTAACACTGTCCATGTTGAGTTTGACTTGGATGAAGAGTGCCTTTGACATTGCTCTCTGATGTATCCCTCACATTGAACTTTTATAGAAACCTTCATTTTGCCATTACCATTGAAAATTTTCTTGATGGGCAGACAGTCAAATGACATTGATATTTGACTCAATGAATTATTTCAATTTTCAACAAACCACCTTCACATTTATTTGTAGATTCATTTGTTTGATACCAAAATTAGCAAAACAATGGGGTGCACCGAAAATGTTCTTCCACTATCCTAGTATTGAAGCTTACATTAATCCTACACAATGTGTGGATGAATTTCATGAATGTGGACTCAACAGAGGAAAAGGTAGGCTTTTTGGACTTTGTAGGCTATTGAATGCTATGCTTTGTCTTTTAGTAGTTAACATGAGCAGTTAAGTAAACATGAATTTTTTTGAATTTTGCATTGTTTTGCATATTTTTCTTGCACAATGTTCTTATACCCCTATAATACCACTTCAATTGGTTTTCCAGAGGTAGTGCAATTAAAGACATTAAAGATTAGTGTAGAAGTAGCTTAGCTACAAGGATCAGATGAATTTTTATTAATTAAGTTTTGCAATGAAAATTTGTGTAAACCATAGAAAAGCATGCCTTTAAAAAAATTTAACATGGATATCTTAATGTAATGTGAGGGATTGAACTCTTGGTGTTCATTCAGCCTACAAATCCATGCAATATATATATATATATATATATATATATATATATATAATATTTACATAGGAAGTATTTTAATAATGAAATTTATTGTTAACCACGCAAATTGATTTTAAAATGTTATCCCCTCTATTTGTCTAAAAACCTCCAAAAACCTTCTCTATGAGGGATTAACTATATTTTTAGTCTATGTGCCAGTAAAACATGCATTCAAGAACTAATAACCCATCCCTTAGATAGTTAAATTTATGCAAATTCTCTAGCTTAGGTGCCATCATTCAAGCATCCCAAATCCATGCAAAAAAGTATCATATTTGAGCATCATCCATAAGTGTTTCATACATATATTCCATTAGTCTCATGCATGTTGCAAAATTTATAACCAAAAGTGGTTTTAAACATAATTTTAGAAAAAGAAGGAAGAGAAGTAAACTACTACATTATTTAGTAATGGAGTTGTAACAGTCTAAAAGAAGAAGTAGGATAGTTGCCTCCAAGGGGAAGTTGCATCCTTTATATCAAAAAAGATATAATAGTTGATGAAAAGAAGGAAGGAAATTTCCAAGAGGTATCAAACATGGAGGTGAATCCACTCAAGCTATGCATCCTAGAAGCAATATAAAATTCATGTGTAAGTAATTCAACTTGTGCTTGACCTCCAAATCCAGCTTTTGTAAGATATTCTTTATTTTCGTATTAGACTCTTGAGCAACAATTATTAGAAAGGTGAAGTTCAAATGCGCATATAAAAACCATTTAATTCCATGTTGACTTTAATAGACCTTAATCCTGATTGTTTAACATTTACATTTGGATGCACCTTGCACTCAAACCAAATTGTTTCAAAAAAAGGAAAAGTTTAAAAAGAATCGAATAACCACCTACCATAAAATTTTCTTTTAAAGATTTCGTTGTGAGTAACATTCACCTCTCACCGTCAATAGGTTGGAAGAGTGAAGACGTTGATTTTATAGAAAAATTGATTGTCCACCATCAATCCACAAAGGCTATGGGATAATATAAAGATAGTTCACTCATTGTCAAATGAGTGAAGATACATATCCCACATGGATTGTTAACCCTAACACTACCCCACTTCTTTAAAAAGAACTTCTTTCCAAAGTGGTAGCGATAATGAAAATATTAAGTAAGAAGATGTAAAGGATATTTGCCTTTGACAACTGGCCTCAATAGCCACCTATTTAGGCTTAAGTGAAGCAAATTAGGTACAATGAAATTCATTGAAGTTATATCCACTAAGGCTTCATTTATTTTAATTGAAATTAGTTTGTTTTAATTAAGTCAAATAAATTGACACCTTGCTGTACTTTGATTATATTATCGAGTGTCTTTGTGGAGTCAGATAAACTGACAATACATATTTGCTACATTTGTCAAAATCAAGGCTTCAATTTTTCTGTAATGCATGGATCAAAATTTCTTCTTGGCGCCTAGGTCAACCACTCCTTGAATTTGTCTTGATAAGTAAATACAAAAATCATGCAACTCATTATACATTAGCTAGAACAACTTATCCATTATCAAGAGGATTTTTAAACTCACTTCTCACTTTGTCAATCCAAGTTGGGTTTCATCAGCAGAGAGGGAACAATTTTCTTGCACTAGATCAAATAAATGAAATCATAAAATGTTTGATTTACAAACCATTATAAGTAGCCTATGTAAAATTCAAAAGATATGAAGTTCTTTTTAGAATTGTGACTTTACACCCTAACAACTTGTGCTATTTGGGGCACCATAACTTTTCACCTTTGCATTGATTGGATTTTTTGGATTTTTTTTCACACGAAGATATTCATTGTACGCACCTTGTGTCCAAATTTCACAAACATCCATCCAAAGGTACTTACCTAGATTTCCAATTGTCCGTTCAAAGGTACAATTTGGCTTAATTCAAGGATTAGGGTTGGTTGAGGAGCCCTATAAGACCATTTTGTTTACTGTATTATATGGTTTAGTGTTGTAGCCCCTTCTCAAGGATGAAAAAAGGATCCCCACCTCATTGGTAAACAATACTCTGTCACATGATCCTGAGCTTCATCTCTGCATAATTTCTTGGAAACCTGGGTGACATGGGTGACATGCCATATGGCAGTGCGTCTCACTTGCTCAGATTTTCTTACACTTCCATCAAAGGGAGGTTCATCTGGGAAGATGCAGCGTTGTCAATTGGACTCAACTACTTCCATGGAAACTTTCACGACACTCAACGTTGAAGACTTTCGACTAATTCTTAACATAGTTGAACCTGAGATTGGACAAATTGAAAACCGCAGGAACTTTCTCTCAGAAGGAATGCAACAATTTGTCTAGTGTTTTCCTCATCGACCTTGTTGCAGCTACAGCAAACATGTTCCATTCTTTTCTTTCTTTTAGGAACATATGAAGGAACCTCGTTGCAGTGAGTAACTCACTGCTGCAAGTCCTACATTGGGTGACACGATGTTGTCACCCCCGTGAAAATGTCTCTTTCAAGGGAGGGCATATTTCTCTGATAAGGGGTTGTTGTAAAGTAGAACAACCCAATGTTGTGAGTCATACAATTTTACTAGACATTTTCTCGACATTTATCAGACCCTCATATTTACATTGGACACCTAGGCACCTTTTTTTGCAAAATGTGTAATTCATTTTCTTTGGGCAAGCAATTGGGTGCTATTGTCACAAATGATATCAAGTTCATATCTATTTATAGATAGTTTAACCCCTAAAGGTCAAAACTATGTTTTTTGGTAACGTAGTGATTTTGGGTAGCTCACTACGAATGGAGTTTTTACTTCTTTTTTTTGAAATTTTCACACAACATATGCCCAAGGAGTAGCTTTAAGGCCCAACAATTTTTATAACTTTTGATGACATGGTTCAAAAGTTATTGCATGATATGTAATTTTCAATGCTCAATGGGCAACCCAAAAATTTCTTAAAAAATCATTTTTTTCAAGAATAAAAATTTGAAATTGTTCTTTTATATTTATATTTACATAGAAAGCTTTGAATCATTCCACTTTGATTTATGAGATGAAAGTTATGAGGTGTTCTAGTTTGCAGGTAGTTATAGTCCTTTATTTAACTCAATTTTTAATATTTTTTGAAAAAAACAAAAATATATGATGTAGATTGTTTATTACTACATTACCACCTTTGGGATTGGCAAATTCCAATGGTATAATAAAATTCTTAACAATTTAGTGTTTTGAATCACTTTGCACTTCTTTCTACATACTATTTTTTTCCTACATGTTGTGCAATTCCAAATGATCTAAAAAATTTCAAGCATATATCCAACTTGCCTTGAAGAATGAATCCAAAGGGTAACCACCATTTTGGACATTTTTTCATACAAATGTGACCTTGTGAAATGCAGCTGCCCGTATTTTCACAGGGTCAAAAAAAGGATATTTGTCACTTCAAACGTTAATATCTTGCAATCTACACGGTGGAAAATTCTGAAATTTTTTCCACAACTTTTCAAACTAGTTTACTACAAGATCCTACGGTTACATGCTTGAAAAATTTCAGATCATTTGGAATTATACAACATACAGGAAAAAAAATAGTAAGTAGACAATAGTATAGAATGATTCAAAATACTAAATTGTTAAGAATTTAATTATGGAATTGAAAAATGACAATCCCAATGGTTGCAATATTGTAATAATTAATCTACATCCTTTGTTTTTATTTTTTTTCCAAAATATTGAAAATTGGATAAGGTAAAGGATTTCAAACTTTATTTTAGAGTAGGGAATTTATAATTGCTTGAAAAAAAAATCCTTATAATTTTTGATTCATTGATCCAAATGGAATGATTCAAATATTTTTATATATACATAATTCTAAAAAACAATTTCAAATTTTTGTTTTTAAAAAAAGTGATTTTTTTTATTTGCATAGACTACCTATTTACAAAAAAAAGTAACAAATTAGGCCATAACTTTGACTCATATTTCTATATGTCATGAAATTTAGTGCATATGAAAGATAATCCTCGTCCCCATATTCTATTAAAATTTGGGCCAAAAATATGGAAATCTCTAGTCACACGTACTTGCCCAAAATTTTTATGTAATTAAAAACACAACTTGGTCCTTTAGAGGTTAATAGGTGATCCTCAAATGTAACATATAGTGTTTGTCCATCAATCTATTTCTTTTTAGAAGTGGTTTTATTCATCTTAACAATTTTTTTCCTCACTATGTGAAGGGCATGCAACATGGTGGAAGAAGCACTTGCAATTGTAGTGATAGGAGGATTGAACATAGCTCTTGGTACCATACGACAACCGACAACTTGTTTGATGGAAATTCAAAAAGAAAGACACAATTTGTATCTTCTTTTAAAGTTTTAAAAAAAATGTGTCAAATGAGATCTTACAAATCCTTTTCTCTATTTTGGAATGTAAATTACTTTGCAGATTTACTAGGATTAGTACACAACTCTTATGTTTATTTATTGTCCAATCACTTGATAGAAGTTTGTGAAGGAGCTCAATTGAATGGCCAAATAATCGAAATTAGATGTGTTGATCGATGTGCAAGAGCTAGTTGTAGTTGATGCAAGTTATCTTGGTAATAAGAATGTTCTTATGCTTTGGGTTAGACTATGTCTTCCTAGACTATATTTCAAACAATCATCTACATATATAGTGATGGAATGAGCATTTGATATTTTAAAAAGAATTTGGAGGATGTTGAAAACCCCTTTGGTTAGTCATGATCTAAAGAGGGTTTGACACTATAAGAAATCCATATTTTAAGTGATGAGCCTAATTTTTTTAAACAGATTTTAGGTGACATCTAATGCAACAAAGCCATGTTTTTATGTCAATATTAATGTTATGTTGAACATATTGTTGACATAAAAACATGAATTTGTTGCATTGGATGTCACATAAAATCCGTTTAAAAAAATTAGGCTCGTCACCTAAAACATGGGTTTCTTATAGTGTGAAGTTTGATATTAGCTTCTTGTATACTTCACACAATATTGTCATTGATAGAAATGATGAAATTGATGAGTCCATTGTATTGTGGGGTCATTACAATCAAGGCTACAAACAATATATAGTGAGAAATCTTCTATAGAATGATGATGAACGATTACAAGTGGCAATAGCTCAACAATTGGAATGTATGAATTGTAAATACTATTGTAATAAGACATTTTGTGTCTTATTACATTATTATGTATTTCAACTTGTATATGTGCATTTTTTATATGGTTCAAGTATGTTCTTGTACAGTTATATAAAGTCAAATTTTAAAAATGCTTTTGGATTTAATGTGAAAGTTATATTATAGAAATTAGACCTAAATTGGAATTTAACCCAACAAAGTTCAACAAAATTGCCCAAATGATAAAAATAAACCAATTGCTCAATGCTTCAATCATTCAATGTGTTAAAAAATGACAAATGACACATTGGAAGGTAAGCTAATCTACTCTTAAAGCAACCATTTATGAGCTGATTGACTCTTTAGGGAAGCTAAACTTCTTGAAACAATTTTAAATAAATTTTTGTAGGAAGAAAAATGGAATTAGCATCCAATCCAAGTTAATTCATATTTTTTGGAACTTTGTAGAATTAATCATGATTTTTTGAAGTTGAAATGTAGTGGTCATTAAAGTGACTACGTTTTGAAATGTAAATATTTGATACATTGAAGGAATCAATTGCACTTTTGTATCATGATTGCTTTTAGAGCATGGTTATTTTTAGAATAGATTATTTAAATAACCTAATTTTCAAAGGCCTTTGGACTGATTATAAATGTATTATAAGCCATGTTTTTTTTTTAAAGTTTGAATTTCAAAGAATAATTGTAAGGCATGTTGAACACACACATACATAGAAAACTATGCTTGTGTGTGTATAAATTTTTTTTCAATATTTTCTAGGTGAATCTAGAAATTTTAAATTCACCAAAATAACATTTTGATGATTTAACCTCTAAATGTTCAGATCCTTTTCCAAATTTGATGATTTGAGAAAAATCATTATAAAGTGCTATTTAGAAGAATATTTTGGAATTGGTATACAAATAAAAGTTGTAGATTTTGAGTTTTAGATTCCATTTGTACGGCTTGATTCACTAGTGCTATCATCAATTTTTTTTTTTTAATTTTGAAAGGAAAATTTCAAAGTTCCTTCAAACTTCAATTACAAGCAAAATATTATCATTTTTTGAGTAAAATTTGTTGGAATGGATTTGAAGTGAGGTTCTCTTGATAAAATGATGTTTAAAATTTTTTGTGTTCTTTAAATCTATAACCTCATTATTGCAAATATAGTTTTGAACCAAAAGTCAATGCAATTTTTGGCTTGATACACTTCCACATTTGTAATTTTAGAAAAATATGAACTCTAATAACACCAAATCCAACCATTGAATAGGACAACAACTTCATAAAATATCTTTACAAATTAGATGACTTTCATTCAAGTAACAATGAGAAAGAAAACTAAATTTCAATCTCTTTGTTGTCCCAAAATTGAACGTTGGAACACTCTAAGGTTAAGTGTTAATCAAAATATCTTCCAAAATCACTACACTTAGAATATTATATTTCAACCTGATATAACAAATTTCATGCATAAATAATCAATATCTGATTTCTAATCAAATTACAAAAGAATTATTAATTTTAAGTTTTTTATCCTATACAAAAGTATTGGTAATTGCCATTTGGATCTAATTGTTTGGATAGAATCTCAAATTCAAAATGTACATCTTTTATTCATAAATCCTTTTCAAAATATCCTTCTTTTACTTGCATTCTATAATGGAAGGAGACAATTTCCTAGATTTGAAGAGTGCTAAAGACATTTAGAGATAACATTTTAATTCATTGTACTTGGTTAAAATTAGAATGTTTGAAAGTGATAAAGGTATTCACATGAGTTTTTTTTTTTATCATTTATTTATGTATATATGCAAAGATACAATTGAATTTTTGAAGAGATTGACATTTTTGATATAAAAATAAATTTATGTAAATTGCATTGATATTTTAAAATATTACGGAATATTACTCTGTTATTTAAATTCATAATTTTGGTTCAATTCTCTAATAAGATGAATATTAACATTGTTAACCCTTAAAGGACAGACCCATGACCATTGATTTCAAGCCTCACTTTCCATCATTCAATTTTCTACCATTTTGCAACTAGATATGAATGAAATTTTTTCTATTTATTTTTTAGAGATTGAACTACATGTCCTCTATAATTCATAAATTTTTTTAGATTACTTGTGAAAAATCGATTTTTTTGAGAATTTTTGAAGAAAAAGTGAAGAAAAATCATATCAAATAGAAAAGTATTTCAAAAAATCAGAAAATTTCACTATGTGTGTATATTATGGTGACAAACATCATGGTGTAAACTTAATTTCCGTATCATTCTGTAATTAGAAAATAATAGACATTGAAAATGCATCCAAAGTTCAAATTGCAATAAAATATTCAATATTAGGAATTTTTACAAAATCCAAATTGGATAGAAACTGCAGTAGATGACCTTCATTTTGTTATTTGGGCTCAAATTCAAAAGACATCATTTTTGTGGAGAAATTTGAGACTTAGAGTAGGGAGCAACAACTTCCCAAAATACACAAAAATAACATATTTTATGATCTGTTTCTTTTAACTAACTTCTCATTTACTTGAAAACAAACACTAGCAATCTTACAAACTGAATTGAAGACTCTTCATAAGCCACCATGAAAGGTCAACAACAAAAAAGTGGATGAAAAAATGGTTCCAATCTTTGTGTAGAGCACAGTAATATCATCCATAAGCCACGAAATGGCTCTGGCGGCATTACTGGGTTAATTCAATATATGGAAAATAAGTTACATTGATCATCAAATGAAATGACAAATATTAGGCCTAAATATATGTCAATTGCTGCTTTGAAACAACCCAAAGAGGTATATTCTTCAATGAAGTGGGCTTGCAAGGCTGGGAAATTCTGGTGACCTCCTGAACCTGCTCCACCCCACTTCCACATGGAAGGGGGAAACTCCAAAATCAAGGATCCCCTAAAGTTGCCTTCGGCATTCTCTGGTAAGCTTTTAGAACCCTAAATTTTTTGCTCCACTGAGTTGATTTCCGGTGATGGTGCTAGCAACAATGGTGATGGCAACAATGGCGACCGCCTCCAGGTCTCTTGTACGCATTGTCACACCTTCTTCTTCATCTTCTTCTTGGTGGAAGGACGCCTCCTCGACGTCCGCCCGGTTCGCCCATGCCGGAGTCTTCTTTGGCGGTTGCGACAAGCTCATTCTTCAACCACTTGCGCAGACTCGCACCCCGTCTCGTTCCTCTGCACGCAATTCTTCCAACGTTGCAAGTAAGTAAGCTTTCCATGCCGTTGCATTGCGAGCATTTATATGCAATTCGTAAGGTTGGGATATCGCCATAGTTCCAATTAGGTCAAAATCAGCACCAAAGAATGCGTTATTTTGATACCGTATGCCAAAGTTATGGATGTTTGAATTGTTAGTGTGCGTTTGAAGTTTTATTGAGTGTTTGAAGTTTATGGCTTTAAGTTTCATTGATTGTTGTTTTAAATTCATTTCTATAGGTTCATACTGATTATTGATTAAGGGGATATGCACCAGTTGAAAATCTGATCAAATGGCAATTTGGGGTCCCTGACTTATCATGGTGGTTCAGTTTCTTTTGGGGCGGCGTTGAAGTAAAATTGGTGTTTCCATTATCTGAACTAATGTGGATTTCGTGCTTGCAGCTGTACAGAAAGAGGCCGTGGTGACAGACAAGGCACCGGCGGCTTTGGGACCCTACTCTCAAGCCATTAAATCTGGCAATCTAGTGTTTTGCTCTGGAGTTCTAGGTTTGGTGCCTGAGGTACATGACTCTCTTAATGTGTCTCATTTACTCGCAGTGCCATTGTAATGGAAGTCAGTATTGTATAGATTTTAGCTTCCTCTAGAGCTTGAGAGTAATTGAGAAAGCACTTAAGCTGTCCGGCTCAATGTATAAGCTCGAAAAGTATTCGTGACTGTTCATTCTTGGTCTTTTTTTACAAATGTTGTCGTTGATTGGATCACTAATCTTCTTCGAGCTTGGTTTGGAATTGTAGACGGGGAAATTTGTTTCGGAAGATGTGCAAGGCCAAACAGAGCAGGTACGCTTCTTAAGGTAGAGGATATTATTTGCGGTATTTTATGAGCGTTTTAACATATTCTGGAGTGTGTTATTTTGGATATCATTGTCGAGTTCTGGAGAGATCACTTTGTGAATAAAATAGCCAAATTTTTAGATCAAATTTCTATTACTATATATAAGATTCTCCTGAAATTTCAAAGTAGAAGACTGTAGTTCACTATAAGTTATTGTAGACTACACCATTTCCATCCAAAGATCAGTGACCATAGACATTTAGCAAAGCCATGCTTACGCCACTTTCTAAGAAGTCCAATCAAGTGTATGAATAGTAGAGAAGTTTGTTGGCAACAAGGTATGTATAGGAGACGGGATCAGGCCCCTAATCTATGTAGTATCCTCTACCTTAATTCTGTTTCTCAGAATCTGTTATTTATCAATTTGAATTGCTATGCCGTAATGCATCTGTACTGATTTTAGTAGAAAATCAATTAAGTAGTTCCTTTCTCAAGGGAACACTCGTTTGGCTTTTTCTGCAGATAATGAAGAACATGGGTGAGATTTTGAAGGCAGCTGGTGCCAGTTATGACTCTGTTGTTAAGACCACCATTATGTAAGCCTGCGACTTTTTCTCTGGTCCATATGCTTTAGATGAAAGTAATTGCTTTAACTAGGTTGCTCGCAGCTTAAACTTGAACAATGTGTCCATTCTGAGTTATGTGTCTTGGGCGCTGCAATTCATGTTTATCTGGTGCCATCTCGTCTCAACCTGAATCTATAGGGTATCAATCACCGTAACTCATTTTGAACTAGTTCAGCAGCCCTCTGTGCCGCCGTTGATATGAGTTTCTAGCACTGTTGAATAGTGTTTGGGAGTATTCATGAAGCCAGGAATAATTGTTAGGAATGCGGGTCATTTGTTCATTACTTTTAGAATGTTTCTCTGTGTACAGGTTGGCTGATCTTGCAGATTTCAAGGCAGTAAATGAAATCTATGCAAAATGTAAGTGTCGTGCCTTGTCTCTCCCTTTTAAGACTTTTATTGGTTCTCAAATTTTATCTCCTCGAGTGTAGCATAGTTACTGTATGTCTAGTCAGGTTGGATTAGTTTCAGGAGGCGCTTTCTACATCTGCTCCTAGCGAATATTATTTTGTGGAATGTAAATGCAATTGTCTCATAAATGACTAAGATAAAAATAGAAACCTACTTTGGAAATATAAAACATGATGTAAATTCCAATTTAACCCACAATAATTTCTTGGGAAAATATACTTGATATATGGAGTTTCAAAGCAAATTTGTATTGTTTAGAAATGTAGATTACGGTTTCTTTTTTCTTTGGAACATTTATTTTCTTTCTCGGGAGCATGTTTTTTTCTAACTGCTATAAGTGTGGAAGCAGTCAGCATTGGCCATTTGGGCTCTTATATGGGTTAAAACCGTCCTTGTGCTACTCATTGATGATGAGTTACTCTGCTTAAACCGCACTAAAGTTGGCGGTTAGGTATGCTCATAGAGAGGATATGCATTTTGAGAGGCTAGGTTTATTTAAATCCGTTGAAGTATTTTTCTTATTCCGAGTTTGGAGTATTACTGTCGGACCAAGTCACTGTCTGAGTTTGGAGTATTCCTGTAGGACCAACTCACTGTCTGCATACTTGACAGTTATGCAGTAAGAGAGAATGCACTAAGACAAGTTCCACTGTATTTGTATTCAATGGATGTGCCTGAAGATGCTCACATTTTATGGATGGCTTCAAATGCAGATTTTCCAGGAACAGCACCAGCACGTTCGACCTATCAAGTTGCTGCCCTCCCTCTGAATGCTCGCATTGAGATTGAGTGCATTGCAGCGCTATCATAACTGGGTCCATATATTTTTGGCCTCTGAGACTGCCCAAGTATTCCTGGTGCAAATTCTGTAAGTAGTGATGTTTTCTTGGTAAGTGACTGCTTTTAGCACAGGTATACATTTGATCTGCTCATTCACTCGCGGAAGGATGAGATTTTGTTAGGTCTTTAATCATGCAGAAGATAGGGTACGCCTAAACTCAATAAAGCTGATAATTCATCGTAGCAGCGATGATCAACTTTTAGCACATCTTTCTTCAACAGCTTTCAGTGTATTTCCATTGAAAATCGTTGGGCTACTCGGTGTTCTCCCTGTGTTAGAATGTACTGGCACTGTACATAGTACCCTCAGGTAAAGCAGCCTCATTCCACCCAAATTCCAATTCCAACCTCATGTTATTGTGTACATTTTCGTTTAAAATGTACTCCTTGGGAACATAAGGCGGAATCGAGATGAGAGAGGTAATATGTTGGTTGAGTGGTAATACGTTCCCACCCTGTGTTTGCAAACAACATAATGCACCCACCCTTAATTAGGAATACATGCCAGTTTCACGGAAAAGGTAGTTGCTAATATATACCTTACTAATATGTACCTTGCTAATATATATCTCACAAAGGTTCAATTTTGTTGATGCTGAAGTGCCAGTATTATTTATCGCCCTGTAAATTACAGCTTGCACTGTCGATGTGCAACTCCTCCTGCGACTTGGAACACGCGTTCAGTCAATCTCCGCGAGTGCCTTGTTGTAAACTGTCTCCCAGATCGTGCTTGTATCCTCATGCGGCACCCTCCCAAACTTGGGATCTTCACTTCCCAATTTCAGATGTGCTGGATTTGGATGTTCTCCATGTAGCTCTGCTTGCGCATCTCTGCAGGATACAAAGCCAGCCCTCTTAAAACTGGCACCAGTCACGTTTACGCGCAACAAAACTCGAAACAAAACCTGACGGTGTAATACCTTTCATCAAACCTTGACCCCTCAAGGAAAAATATAGTACCACGGTGTGCTAAAACCAGAGCTTAACGAAAGACCTCGTTCAGTAGAATAACGAAAAGCAAGAAATTTGACCTGATTTTCCACCTAGTCCACCTTGTTTCTCCGGAGCACTTCATCTTGTCAGGAAACAAAAAAAACTGCATAATCACCACTAGCACAATACTAAGTACCAACCCAGCCGCCACTCCATCTATTATGGAAGACCTCCCTAATACTCATAAACGAGGCCAATACAATAAGCCTGAAGCACTCATTCGTTCTCCTTGATCACAAGCTCCAGCTTCGGGGGGGCTTGAGAGGCAGCCGTCTGCTTCTGAAAATAGACGTGCCTCTGGTACAAAAGGTTGCCAAGGACGAACACGAAGACACCTGTGCCGATAGCCCCTACCGTGAGGTTGGGCTTCGCATGGAGCTCCGGATTCACAAGGCGCGAAAAGGTGGTGGACCTCTTCAGCCAGTCGTACTTGTCGGGGCTCATTTTCACTAAACCCTAAATTGGTTCACAGAAAGCTCCGTCAAATTCCCAGTCTCATAAATTCTTGCCCACTGCGCAAAAACAACAAAACGAACTCGTCAGTACCCTCCCAACAGCAAGGTCTCGGAAACTTTTCCAAAAATAACTATACAATCTTGTATTACTAATAGAATCTTGGACCAACACTGTCACCTATACTGTCTCGCTGCGAAGAAGGTATCCGGAGGTCCCAAAACGGCGGTATCAATGATCCGGCACCTCAGAAGGTCACCTATCATGGCAGTTAAACTCAATACTCTTCGCGCTGAGGCACATATATGCAACTTCAAATGAATGCATAGAGTTAATGCAATATATGCGAAGAACAGCAGAGTAGGTCGAACATTAATCCCCAAAGCACCAAGGATTCAAGTATGCAAATGACCGATTCCATTAATCGTGAAAATTATAACTCAGAAAAGACCATACTCTATATCACAAAAATCAGTGAAGAGCATTACATGTTGAGGTAAAAAATAATTGAAATTGAACAGAAGAAAGTACCCGTCCGACCTACTCAACTACTTATAAACAGCAGGACCAATTTCTTGTTTTAGGATTGAGGAAGGATGTCTTGGACCGTAAACGAACGGCAAATGCATATAAGCACAACCACAAAGAGCAACGTTTTAGACTCCAAAGACGATCAACATGTAAGTATATGAAGTTAGCACCATGGAATTTCCCGGCGAAATGAATGTCTTCCCAAGGTTACGACCTACAAATGGTTTTCCTCGAACCAATCACATGACTGAGTACCCGGGTTTGAATCTCGACATGAAATTCCCAAACCCTAGAAGTGTAATTGCCGCCAGTTCCCCCAAAACACAACCACACACTGCGTTTCATATCTGAATGCCGATGGAGGCTACAATACGAAATTCCACCCTAACAGAAAATCAAAAATTAAAAAAGGATTAAAAGGCTCAGACCGATTCTCGATCACTAGAATATTCAAAACATTCCCAGGTCATCAAAAGACGCAGAATTATCTTCCATGTCTCCCACAAACCGACCTTCCACAAGTTTCGAATGTCATCTCACCAAATTCACCTCTGGGGCTTCCGACTCTCAGCCCCAGATTTCAAACAAAAACATTTCTCGATTTCCCAAAGCAGTCAGTAGCGTGTATTGAAATGCTGCCAACAACGAGGAACCCTGTCCAAACAAATGCGCTCCAGCACATAAAATCTTAGGAGCAAGCTGAAACATGATGCAACGTTTCATTTTCGAAAACTCAAATTACCTGCCAGAGAAATCTTGGAGGCTTCGACGTGGAGCGAGCGGCGATTGCTGGAATGCGCAATAAGGTAAGGAGTGCACTTCTCGAAGCAGAACCGCTCTTTGAAGCTCAAGCGACCGTGTACCGGTTCAGCCCTCTCTGGCACTCGCTGATAGCCCGTTCACATAGTCAGAAATCAAGTTCACTTTCGGACAATATCAACTTAATTTAGTTTTTTGGAGTTGTAAGGGAGGCCAATTTCATGGAGAGAAATTTGGGAGGGGTCACAAGGAAGGCTACAATAGTGAGCCTACTAAGAGCATTCCCACCAGCAAGTTCCATATCCCTAAAAGGTTTAGGGAGAGGACCTCAAATGCAAATAGAGATGCAAAAAATTTATTGCACCAATCTGTTTCCAAGTTCTATATCTCTAAAATATACAAAAATCTGTAAAACATTGATTGAGTTCTGTATCGAAAGGCTTGTATGGAAAACTAGCAAGGTCTCATCTATATAAATTCAAAGTTGACTGCTTTGAGACTTCATGTTTATAGATATAGAAGAGATTGATGGAGATGCTCTAAGAACATCCCCATTAATGCCTTCTATATCCCTATCTCCAACTAGATGAAGGGGAGCAAAGATGGGGATAGGGAAGGGACACATCCACAAATTCTTCCCTAAATTTTAAACTTATTACTAAATACATGCAAGGAGAAGTCAAAATGAAATTGTAGAAACAGTTAGAAGGCCACATGAATAGTATTCCCACGAATTAGTGAAGCACAACTTGTCCTGGAGGAGTAAAACTTGCTTTAGGGATTATTACAATCCAATTCTGTATCTAGGCTTTTGTATAGAAGATTTAGACCCTCCACTCCCTAAATTTTTAGAAATAGGGAATCAATGAAGTACAACTTATTTTGGAGGGATAAAATTTAGTTTATGCATTACTATGATCCAATTCTATATTCAAACTCATATGTCTAGGACTTGAACCTTCCCTCCCTAAATTTTTAGAGATAGGGAATGTTGATGGAGGAGAGGTCTTTTCTTTCCAATGAAATTCATTTGGATAGGGAAAAGGAAGTCCCTTAGTAGGGATGTTCTAAATGCCTTTTAAATGTTTATAGAAATATCTTTTGAAAAATATTCTATTGCATAGAAAACTACCTTGTTACATGTCTTTTTGACAAGACTATGTTAAGCAAAATAAAGCTACTTCTATAGACTAGCTTGACTCAAGAGTATGTGAAAATGAAAAGCAAATAATATAGAATGGTGGTCAAGTCAGTTGACTTGTTCGTAAGTGTATGTGTAAATGAGCCTTGAGGAGATGACATGGGCTATTACCTTTGAATTTAAATCCTACACCCATTTTTAGATTTTTTTTGAAAAAATATTTTTTAATATCTACTTACAAAATATTGTTCTTTAACCCTTAAAGGTCTAGAAAGTCTATCATCAACAAAGTGTGGTGTTCTTTGAGTATTTGATATAGAAGGTACATGAATTCATTTATACAACAATCCTTCAATTGAGCAAGGTATCATTTGAGTATAACACTTGTCAATCTAGGAAAGATAATTCAAATTAGCATCATATTTCAACAAAGAATAAAACATAGTCAAATTGTCCAATTTGTTTTTGATGATCTATTCTTTTGTTTTGTTTTACCAATTTTGACAATGTCAATTTCCTCATCATTCACAATATGTTTATTGTATTTTTTTTAACATTGGACAATTTCAAAATATTCTAGTCATTGAATTCTCTATGAAAAATTTACAAACCAAATAAATATTATTCTTAATATGATACTCTAGCATTGGTATGCAAATTAATATATTATCATACAAATCTATTCATTTCACTAAACCTCTTTGATTACTAAAGGCCTAAACAACGTAGGCAAAAATATACATGTACTATAAATTTGACTATGTTGAAATATTTACAAAAATAGAACCTATTTAGTACAATGATGAAAGATCAATTTTAAAGCCAATAAATTCATTAAAAGAGTTTTCAGCCCTCTTACCCTCTAGAGGGTTGCAAGTTCCCAATAGTTCCCAAACTACGAGAACTACTTTGCAATAGCTCACTAATATGGCACAGCGACTGCCATGTCTAAAAAAAATAAAATTCAAGTTCAAATTTTTTCTTCATGTCAAGAATGTTTTTGTTTTTGTTTAAATATCTTTTTTGGGAAAAACCGTTTGCCAAAATTGTAGGGAGGAGAACTACAGAGAACACTACCTTGAAACAACCCTTCCGACCCCCCAAAAATCCTCTAATACATAACTTCTATTTGGGTCTCTGTCAAATCAATTTAGAAGTATTTAACTATGAAAATTCAACATAAATATTATTTTTACATTTAGAACTTGAAATTTTTATTAATTGGATATAACTATATCTTACACTATTTTATGGAAAAAAATATTGATGGTGATAACATAGTTACTTTTTTTAATCAAAAGTGGGACTTAGATACTTTCAATTTTTTCCTACATTAAATGATTCAAACCAAAATGATCTTTATTTAAAATATGGCATTTATAAAAACATTAATAAATTAGTCATGTCAAATTTTAGCTTTGTAAGATTAATATTATTTTGGTATAAATGGACCTCTATAGTGCATTTGCAGTTTCACACCAATTGGATAAGATATAACATAATATGATGAAAAGACAATAAAATTGTTGGAGTTCTCTAAAGGCTCAATTTTTTATTTAGGAGATTGAGGTTGCCTAAGAAACTTGACATCCCAAGAACTCACCTTACAAAAACTATTGCCACATAGGTATCTATGTTATTTTTTCATCCATGCTTGAAGTTCTTCTCTTGACAAGTCTTAGCCATGGTGTAAATCCAATCTAGTAAAGAATGAAATTCCCTCAAATCATATTGCTCCATTTCTCTACAATTCTTGACCAACTATGCACCTTCTCCATAAAGTGACCCTAATATTGGGAAAGATAGTATATCCTCCACCATAATGAAGGATTGAGATTAAAGGAGAATATAATGGGTTTATTTTTACCTTTTAATCATGGAGGGATTATTTTATCCGCCTCAAAGGTTAAGATGTTCTCCTTGGTGAAATTTTACATTTAATGCCACACCTCAACAATAGAAATGCACATTATTATACCGGTATAGGATTCTTGTTGTAACTAAAGATGACGCACCATAACTGAACTAGAGAGTGCGGATGATGTTGTTGCCTATGCTTGGGAGTATTACACTCCAATGCAAAGCATGTGCAAGTTCGTACTTCAATTTATCTCATTCTTTAAAAAAAATTCAAATCCGGAATTTCAGTTTCTAAATGGAAGCTCAAATCTACATGCGCAAATTAGGACCTAATCTTGTTTTGAGCGATTAGGAAGGCAAGGAGTCATAAACAAATTGTGCAAACCTACAGATTAAGATCTTGGGGAAGGACCATCATTGCTAAGAACTAAAGCTATTTGAAGTGCAAATCCCCTAGACATGACATCATCCTATCACCCGCATGTGCACACAACATAATATGAAGATCAAATTTAGTTGCCTGAGATTAGGTCATCCTATCCTTGTTGATTTCAAAATTTCTATAATATGCTGTTATATTATGACTTCACATTCAAATCCAAATACCACATTGCAAATACAGAGTCATAATCTAAAGAGCAAGATCATCTTCACAACAATCCCATTTGTGTTCACCTATTTGCTCACCACATTGCAAATACGGAGTTATAATAAGGAGAGTAAGAACATCATCACAGCAACCCAATTTACACTCGCTTGCCTGCTCCCTAGCCTACACAACAATCTAGATTTACAAGTCAACACACTTCTCGGACCATTGCGTTTCATTCTATTGTCTCTTTTGTTGTCTCATCGCCTTTCAGTTTGTTGTCTTATCGCGTTTCATTCTATACAATGTAGCTATTGAGGAGCCAATCCTGAACATTGCCATTACTCTAGAGGAAGAGTTTCTCTCTCGGACCACTTGCCACCGCACTCTACTCAAACACCTACATTGGCACCTTACTTACATGGATTACGGTGCCCTAATTGCCCCACATTCTACCTTCAACAACCCCTGTGCTTACTTGGGAAATTGGCCATGTTTGTGTAGATTTTTGCTTCTTCATCTCTTTACTTACTTGCTCACCTTCTTGCTCAATTGTTCATTTTCTCAGTAACTTGGTCAAGTTTCTACATCTTACTTACTTGCTCTCTTGTTCATCAAACTACCAAGTTGCCTATTTAATTGTCCAACAACTTGCCTACTCTTCACTTGCCTAGACAAATAGCTACCTAATCTCCCATCCAATTGCAATTGTATGAAGACCAAGCCTCAAGATAAGCTAGTGAAAAAGAACTTAGACTACACCCAAAGCCCAACGCTCTAGTGAACACACAAAGGCAACAAACAATTCCAAGAACAAAAACAAGAGGCTCCTCGGATAAATCACAAACCACCACTCTACCAATTTCATTTGTGGATGCAGAATTTCAAATTAAAAAACGTCCAACCACAATTACACCTCTACTTCAATACTCACATACGATACAACTTTTTACCAAAGGTATGATCTTCTATATAGTATATGAATATCTATTAAGACACCTCCTTCTTTTATGTATATATTGTAACCCCATTCATACACATGAGACTACTACTTTTGGGAAGGCTACTAAATTATACCTTAAGCGGATCAATCCTTACATCAACTCCACGGTTGACGAATCTCAATGTCCGCCCCAAAATCAAGGTTGACAGGACGTCCGGACGCGGATGCTGTGTCCGCAGCATCCGTTGACATTCGCGGTCCCCGCGGACGCAGTGTCTGCCGGGACCGCCCCGTCCGCCTGTCACCCCGTCCGCCCCGTCCGCTTTGACGGCCCTATTTCCCCCGACCGCCCTACCAAAACTGCTTCGCGGTCACTCCCTTAATCTTTAAACAATTAAATGTTAAATGAAGTGCAATGGTTCACGATTTGTCATTAAAACAATGTCTCTTATAAGTTGAAAGATTATAAAGTTTGACCATGAGTCCATGATAGTCTTGAAACTATGAAAAAATTCCAATTCATTTTCAGAAGGCAAACTAAAAAAATTTGTGACTTCAAATATATATATATATATACTATTTAAAAAATTGAGATCAACACAAATACAAACATAATCAATATGGGCAAAATATATTGAATTTAATATAGAATACCATACATTGTACACATTTGGCTAATTGCACATATAATTTTTTTCATTCCAACTCTATATTTCTAAACTAATTTTTAATGCCTATATAACCTATTCAACTACTACTTCTGCACTACCAATCTAATATAAATGGTGGAAATGTTCATCTGGCATCGGCCAACGATATGTATTAGAAAATCGCGTAATCACATGGGCCAAACTAGTATTTTCATCATCAGTCTTCGAAGAAATGCGCTTCAAGTAAGCATAAAATATTTTTGCAAAGTCATGAAAGGAAAATTGTGTCGCACTAGGTGTTTTTCGTAGCACGTTGAAATACGCCTCTGACATGTTGTTTCCATTCATCCGCCGAGCAATTTTTCGAATGGCATACTCTTCCAACTTACGTGAATACATCGGAATGACTTCCACATCCGCACCTGCTTTATGCAAATATACAATACGTGGATCCACCCACCATCTCCTCTGCAAAGTTTGTTTCATCTCATTTGCTGATGTAAATGTGTACAAAGACTTCATTAGCTAAGAAGCTAAGGTGGTCATGCCCCAATCGCAAATTCCAATGTACACACGTGACTCATTCTCTGGAAAATGCAACAAGATGTTGTCCGGAGAAAGATCATTGTGCAAATGTTCAGCAAGATGCATTGCATACATTATATGCATAAACGCCCATGTCAACTCCGTGCGCTTCTTCCGATATCGTCCTAAATGGTGAGCTTTTACAACCTCCTCTTCGGTTGGATTCGTATACATCAAACGGATTTGAATGTTGTCTGGAAAGTCCTTATCCATATTCAACATTTGTCGAAGAGTTCTACCATTCCACCAATACGCATAACCTTCACACGTCGTTCCGTGCACCGCAGCAAACCGTATCACACCCGTGTGTGGAATTCGAACAACCATTGATTCGTTTTGATGTTCTAATTTTGCAAGATCGGGTCGAGTTTGGTGGTGAATGGATTTCTTCGCCGCAAACTCCCAATAAGGAAGTATTCCTGTACATCCTTCAATACGAACCTTTCGAATCATTGCATATCCACCTCTCATCGTTCTATCATCAACAGCAATCACGCGTGCTGTATCTGGAAGTGCTATGAGGTGCTGTTTGGTCCTTTCCGCTTTAGCAACTCCATCATTGTTTTTCCACCAACCAATTGAACCAACTCGATTCTGCGTTTTGGCGAATGGAGCACATCGCCCCCTAAACAAGTCCGCTTTCAGAATCACTTCTTCAAACTGGGCGTCATTGGGTCGATATTCCTTACCATATTTAACCAAAATGACTTTGGAATTCCACAAAGCGTCATGAACCTTGTTCTGCAAACATTTGGTGAAGTACATTTTATGCATTTCGTCATGCCACTTCGCCACATTCAATGCATCCAACAACATCTGTATCATGTCTACCTTGAATTTAGACACGCACTCCTCTTGATATCTGATGTACTTATTGTCTAAAGACAATGTTGTTTCCGATTCATAAAATTGAACGATGCGCTCAATCATGAATTTTTTGTATTCCTCCGAAGGACTTTGGCGAGCTACTTCCAAGTTTGATGGTCCCTCTCCATGTTTAAGCTTCGCAACCTTCTTCTTCCCCTTCGTCATTGTGACAAATGAAACTGATATAGATGAAATTTTCTAATTTAAATGTGAATTCACGCGCAAGTGTTAAAAAAATTGGCAACAAGGGGGCCCCAATAAACCACTCTTGCCTTGCCTCGGAAAGGAACCAATGGAGGATGAACCACCAAGCTCTCCGCTCCACCTTGCATTCACAAGGGGCAAAGCAAAAGTGACAATGCGGACGGCCCGACCGCCCCTTTTATAAGGGCGGACGGCCCTAAACCGTCCGCCCGATCGAACGGTCCAGGGGGGCGGACGGGGCGGACGGCGAACAAGTATCGGGGCGGACGGGGTCTAGGCGGACAGGGGTCTGGGCGAATGGGGCGGATAGGTACGAGGGCGGACGGGGCGGTTTCACCCTGAAGCGCTTCGATGTCCATATTTTACACGATAAACAAAGGTCTTCATGGCACTGTATAGTCCAACTAACTTTTCATTCATTCAATGTAAAATTTGAAATTAAAAAAGGTAGCCTTCCTTTATGACCAAATTTATGAATTCTTGGTAAATGATATTTTTGTACAAAGATATGAGCTAAAATGTGCAAAAATTCACGAAAGGATTGCGACGTTTAATATAAGTATCCAAATATTCACGTTGCATTGTGTATAAAGCAATTATAAGAAGGTAGTTGAATAAAAATTCTACTATTAAATTGAATTAGTTGACGTCTAATCACTTAGTAAACCGCTAAATGTCCAAGTCCTTGCAAGTGTGTTTTGGCTATCGAAAAGAGCATGGACTTATAGTTATCCCCAATGAAGCAAATTGTTCTTTTTTCAAAATCTAACGGTATAGATGTTTAGCCCCTAAAGTTCTTTTTACTAAAAACACTTCAAAACTGCCATTAGTAGTGCAAATACCAAGTCTTAGAAGAAAAATACTTTTGGGCATATGTAACTGTAGGATCTTGTAGTAAATTAGTTGGAAAAGATGTGGAAAAAATTTTAGACAAATCCACCATTTGGATTGTAAGATATTAGATATTGAATGTTTCATTTAAGGGGGCTATTCAATTATGTCTATTAATGAACAATTGGTAGGCTAACAAACCTAACTTAGCATGTATTTTCATATTTGTTGCAATTGTTTTAGGAATATTATAACATAATACTATTATAATATTCTTATAAATGATATAGTACTAAATCATTTCAAAATAAACAACATTCGAACACAATCTATCAATCTTGTTTTCCATACTCCTTTAATGATATATATATATATATATACATATATAAAATATATTAGATAAATCAACATGAACAAATCAATGATTATATATTTCATAAATCTATTCTTCATCAATCAAATAAGAGTGCATGTTCAAATATAGACAAAGATGGTTTCTCCATTTGTTCCCAAAAATTAAATAAACAAATAGAGAAAGATATGAAGTGAATGTTACTTGAAGAATTGGAGGGAATGAAATTGAAGTACTCAATTTCATTTTATTAAATTGGAAAATTGCATGTGGATGGCATAAATTAATCTTCATAGATGCTAAACTCATACGAGTTGCATTTCAACATTTATGATTTATGCAATTGATTGAATATAAAGCTCTTGTAATTACATTTTCAAATTTTCGATTTAATCATTCAAATTTGCAAGAGTGATTTATGATAGATTTATAACTTTAAATGTGAAAGCATTCAATGCCTTTATGCGTTTGTTCATCAATATATTAATTTTAAATAAATAATATATATTTTTTATAACATATGCATAAACCATTGCATTAAAAAAAACAAAAACTAAGAGCCAAGCCAAATAGGCTGGTCAAATGAAGAGAACAAGAGAACAAGAGCCCTACGAGAAAGCAAAGGAAAAAAAAAATATCAAAAGGATTCAAAGGAAGGAGCAAGATGCATTCTTGCAAGACCGTAGAATACATAATGATTTCAAAATCCAAACACAAATATATTTTCTATTTCAATGAGAGTCAAAAATGAACTACCCTGCTCTCAAAGATTGTACAATGTACACGTTATACAAAATGAACATATAACAGAAAGAGTAGAAGACATCGTTTATCATGATTGAAAACAAAAATGATTTTTTCTTTCTATGTAGAATATTTTATGAAATGTAACAATGTATTTAATTATCATAGTAATTGGTAGAAATCTTTGTGCAATACATAGAAACATTTCATTCATGTGGAATTTTTCATTTATTTAGGATTAAAATTGAAGTATTATACTCTACAAAGTACAAACTGAAAACAATATCATATACCTAAATTCAAAAGTTTGCAATTGTTTCGTGAATTCATTTTGAAAACTCAAACGAAAAAATATTTTATAATCAATATCTTATTTATTTGAATAATTTCAAAATTCGAATTCCGAATTCAATTCCTATTTATAATAGAAATTATGTTTGTCAATTTTTTAGATCTTTAAACAATGAACCCTCTTTTATTAAATTAATATTTAAAAACATCTAAAATAAGAATATTGGAATTACCTTTCAAAATAAATATAGCACATGTATAAGTGTATAATGTATTCTACTCAACCAACTCAAGTAACGAATTTTTCTATGTTTTTAAGGAAAAATATAGCCATATATGATTTGAAAGTTAAAACATTGATTCTTTTTCTTTGTTTTCAAATCTAATCAAAATTTCATTAAAAAATATGAAAGACTCAATGTTCATTTGAAGATCGTGATGCACTTCTAATTAGAAATCACAACCTTTCATTAAATATCATGAGGTTGAAATCCATTAAACTGTTATTTTAATTATGTATTGGGGCCTTTTTTTTAAATTTCATTTGCTTATGATGAAAAAGGAATTGATTATTTCTGCAAAACATTTGATTTCCTGATGAACTTTAAAAAAATCCCCACCATCTTCAGATCTTCTCAAAACCTATTTAGAAGGATAATATGAGTAAATAATCCAAACATATTCAACTTAACCACATTCCCCTCATTCGTAAAACAATTTAGGGGAGAAAAGAAAAGGTTTAGGGTAATTAGGGTATAGGGTTTAGGGTTTACATTTAAAAAAAAAAAAATGATAAATCAATTACATTGATCCTCATTTAGCAGTGATTATTAGGCTGTTTTTTTTTGGAAATGTTACCGCTCTTTTTGAGTAATATCGGCCTCATAGGATGCTCCAATGGACAGCTGGGCAGACGCCGTTGGCGGTCAGTGTTTAAGTGGGGCAGTCGACGTGTCCAAAGCGTGGACGGCGTCGGAAGGCGGACAGTGCAGACAGTCCCGTTCGACCGCCCCGTCCGCCGCGTCCGATTGCCCGTCCGACCCGTCTGGCCTGTCCGCCCGCCTGCCCCGTCCGGGCTGTTGCTTGTTTTTGAATGGAAACCCTAAAAATGAACCTTTAATTTTCTAGAAGGGACTATAAATGTTAGAAGAGAAGCTTTGGTATTCACTCTCGAAAAATCGAACGCTAAGATTTCCAAGGGCTATGAGCTTCAATTTATTGAGTCTCTTGCTTGGTAATGCATAGTTCGGTGGACGGGGGGGGCTTTGATTTCCAAAGCTTTGTGTGACTAATTTCATTGATATTGTATACATTGTCACGTTTTGGGTTTCAAATTTAAAACATTTTATTGGTTTCTTTTGAAATTGAGGTAAAACATACACTTGTCAGTATGGTGGCCAAACCGACGAGGGATTTTTCTCCTTGGTTTAGTGTGCAAGAGGGTGGTAAAGTAAAATGTAGGCTTTGCAAAGCGAGCATGTCAAAGAAGCTCAGCCGTATGTTCAGCCACTTAGGCTATTCTGGGCCTGGAGGTGTACGTGATAAAGGGGTGAGCCTTTGTTCACGATTATCAATGGCAGTTTGAGATTTATTTCGGCATTGCGAAGGAGTTTTTCCAAAACGCGTTGTAATGGACAATGTGGATGGCAACCCTAGCCCTTCAAATGTCCAAGAGTTTTCGGCCGGAAAGGCTGTGTCGCATTTTGACTACAAAGATTCTTGTCCAGCGTCTAAAGAATTGGTATCAATGGTATGTGCTACAACTGAAATGACTTTGAGTACGGAAGCTTCTGGAGAACGTGAAACCCCGAGGGCATCAAGTTCTAGGCCTCAGAGGCAAGGCAACTTAATGAATGGGTTTGAAAAAGGTCATAGACGCAAATTACATTCAATGTGGGCAAATTTTTTTTATTCGGCAAACATACCATTTTCCGTGGCTCAAAATCCAGCTTTTAAAGAAGCAGTGAAGAAAACGGCTATGTTTGGTAGGCCATACATTCCTCCCTCATACCACGACCTTCGGTACAAATTGTTGAATGAGGCGAAGACCAACATTCAGACACAGTTGAATGCACGGATCAAAGATAGCATTCGAAAATTTGGAGCAACATTGTCCATTGATGGATGGAGCTCAGTGACTAATCGACCTCTCATCAATGCCATGCTTGTATCATTCGCAGGTGAAGAATTTCTTGGATCTGTGGATACAAGTGGTTGTTAAAAAAATGCGAAGTACTTGGCAGCTGTGTTGGAAAAGTTCATTAAACAAGTGGGGTCCAAGAACGTCGTGTTAATAACTACGGATAATGCTCCCATGAATCCGTCCGCATGGGATGTAATATCTGCAAAATATCCTCATATTTTTTACCAAGGGTGCGTGGTACATGCATTGAATTTGTTGTTGAAAGATTGGGCTGCACAGAAATGGATTGCTTCCAAATTGGATAAAGAAGTTCTTGTAGATAAATTTATCAGGAAGAGACATATGCCGCTAACTCTATTGCGAAAGTATTCGCCAAATCTTGGTCTCTTGATGCCTGGGGATACAAGGTTCGCCTCTAAATTTATCATGATGGAACGTTTGACAAAATTGAGAGGAGCATTGGAACAAACGGTGGTAGATCCGCAATAGGTTGAGTATGTATATACTCTCAAGAAGAAACGTGGAGCCAAAGTCCAACCAAAAGACTTGGCCTTAGCGATGAAGAAAATTGTTCTTGATGACCATTTTTGGAATTGGTCCATCAATTATGTGGAGATGGTTGAACCAATCATATGTGCACTCTGCGATTTGGATTCAAAATCACCATGCATGGGGAAGGTGTTGCATATCATGAGGAAGTTAGAGAAACACGTGAACGGATTACAAAGTCCACCATTTTGTTTGCTAGAAGAACTTGCAATTCCATTGGTAGTCTTTTTATGCCCAAAGAAGAATGGTAGACAACGATCTCCAATCAGCCGCAGCTCTTTTGAATCCATACCTTCTTCATGACAAAAAGCTAGCAAATGACACAGATACAATGTTAGGATGTAAGAAAGTTTTGGAGAGAATATGTAAACCGGATGAATATGCAGCAGTGGTGAAGGAATTTGTGGCTTTTCGACACAAGGAACCTCCATTCCACAATATGTTGAATCCGGGAGATCAAATGTTGTCCGCACATGCTTGGTGGGATTTTGAAGGTGCATGTGGCAAGTTTATAGCTCCATTAGCGAAGAGGATATTGGCTCAACCGGTGTCATCATCTTCATGTGAACGGAATTGGAGCAACTATTCTTTTGTTCACAACAAATCTCGAAATAAATTGAAGCCGGAGAGAGCAGCGGATTTGGTGTACGTGTATACCAATTCCAAAGTATTAAACGCATTGAAAGAAAAAGATGAAAAAAAATGGTATAATGATAATGTGGATCCGATGGAATCAGAGGATTTAGATAGACCGACGTTAGGAGACGATGATGATGATGATGACGAGGATTTGGAAAGGGCCCTTTCAGCTGTAGATGGCGGAGATGACTTCAATCGTGCGACAGCATGGGGAGATGAAGACGTGATAGAAGGCTTTCCCGATTTGGTGAATGATACGCATGATTATCATCTAAACCGCAAGGATGTCGTTCCCGACAATGCAAACGATGCATATACCTTTTGTGAAGACGAGGACAATGTAGAGGTACAGGAGAATCTACCTTCTTTAACTGCATATTACAATGGAATGGGATTCTTGAATAGCGAAAACATTCTATCGGTAAAGGCAAACGCTATTGCCAAAGAGGTGAAAATCAATGAGAATGCTATTGGTGATGATGGGAGAAATGAAGAAATTTTAATTTCTCAATCTCCATCTGTGGCATTAAATGTAGTGCAAGGAAACAACAAAAGAAAAGATGCGGTCATGGAGGTGGACGTTCCAAAAGATGTGGGCAATAATAGTGGTGATGAGGGGGAACCAAATATTGGGGTACAGAAAAATAGTGATTCAGTTGGGATGGCAGTCACAAATTCGGCAATTGTAAAGAGTGATAAAGAAAAAGAGCCAATGAAGTCAATTTTTGAAGTACCGAGATCTAGTGCTTTTCCACCAATACCGTTGAAGTCTGTTAGCACACGATTGAATGATTCTCAAAGCTTTGGATATGGAAAACGCCTAATGAACATTTCCAAAGAAATTTCTACAGGCGGTAATCTACGGAAAGTAGCGTCATCACCTACAAGTCTAAGTGAAACGGATAGTGATCGGATGCCATTGGCATCTTTGTGTGCTCGCATTTTAGGAAAAGGAATGGCGCAAGAACCCATCAAATCAACAAACGGCACTCTATTACTTCAAAAGAAAGCCAAAGTGGAGATAACCGTTCATGGACATGTCGACCCTACATCGAGATTGATGGTTCAAGAATCGAGTAACGTGAAAGCGAAAAGAGAAATGCAACCTTTTGCTATCTCTCCAATGAAGAATAGGACCCCTTTTGATGAAAATGTTGCTACTTTGTCAAATAGAAAGAAAAGAAAGGTTCCTATTCAAAAAGCCTTTAATCGTTCTGTCAAAGTAAAAAAAGAAAAATTAAATTCGAAAGAAGGGAGTAAACCTACTTCAAGAGAAGACTTGAAGGAGACAACGATACTTGATTTCAACAATGAAGATGACTCCGATAATGAAGATTTTGAACGGAGAGCTGCAGGAGAGAGTAGTGGGGCTGAGGTTAGAGGAGATGTGGATTGGCGTCCATAGGAATTGTGGAGATGTGAATTTAGATGTTTGATTGTTTAGTTGCTCATGATATATGGAGCTCATGTTGACAAATGACAATGGTTTCTTCAATCATTTTATTATGAAATTGTTTGTTTATTGATGATATACATCTCGCTGGATTTTAAAGTGATTTTGTTTCTGAATCAAAATGAAATTCAACAAAAAAAATTAAAAATATATTTCATATTTTAGCTTTTACATAAATAGTGATATACAACTCTATTGAATCGCAATTGCAATAGAAGAAAAATCAAAATCAAAATGACTTCACTCTCAATCTCTCATTGGTGAAAACAATCAAAACAAAAAACCCAAAACGGGTTTTCTAAGCCGCCCCGCCCGGCCCCGCGCGTCCGCCTTCCGACGGCGGGAGGGACGCTGCGTCCGCTAGCGTCCGAACGTCCGGAAAACCGACACTATTTTGGGGCGGACGTAGAGATTCGTCAACCCTGCCCAAAATAGCGTCCGTTTTCCAGACGTTCGGACGCAGCGTCCCGACCACCGTCGAAAAGCGGACAGGCGGGGCGGACGCCCAGATAGTGCGGACCAGATCAGTCCGCGCGTTGATCGGATGGCCGTAATCGGGTGGACGGGCGGACGGGGCGGACGAGCGGACAGGCGGATGCTGCGTCCGCTGCGGACACAGCGTCCGCGTCCGGACGTCGTATCAACCCTGATCAACCCTATTGCAATATATAGCAAAATCCAATGCATTATATCCATTATAACAACTAATCGCTGAAAATAGACCAACATCTCAAATTTTTAGTCTCTTTCAAAAATAGTGAATCCTTTTGCCTTAAAAATGTTCAACATACCCTATTCCTTTATTTATGGTCTCCTAATCAAATACAACTTAATATAAGCACAATGTCAAATCCCTCACATAGCAACAAGGCACAAAGGCATATATCCTATCTTGACAAAGTTGAGATGGAAGATGCTTCTAGTTCATACAAATGCATTACTCTAGAAATTGACAAGTCCAAGCAAAAGAAATCTAAAGGAGCCATCACCACCATGATTTTGTTTAAAGACCCAATATTGTACAATTTTGGTATGGTTTTCCTACTATAGAAACCTTTGCCTATGAAGCCATCATGCCACCACTCATCAATAAAGCATCCATAACTTAATTCATTGCCCAAGGGTATAATGTACAAAAAGTAGCTAAATTCTCTACAGTTCATATTTCATTCCTCCATATTCAATAAAAATTATGGCCAACATCCAAACTTGATAACATTGTAGGCTGGCATTTCAATTTAACATAAATTTCCTTTGACGTGGAGGTAAATATGAATACTCAATTAGCTCTTGACTATCACATATTGTTGCACTTTGAAAAACCTATGATCCCATTGATCCCAAAACAAGCCATGACAAGATTTTTTCTTTGTTTCCGATAAATCAATATATAAATAGGAGATAGCATTATTGACCCTATAGCAATCTTATGTCATGGTGCCAAAATTCCAAAGTCTAGTCATATATGGCTAGGATCCACTTATTGAACCCTGAAGTTGATGGTAAAGTCCAACTTTGTAGCACTAGAATGTTTGCACTCCTCTTTAACAATAAAATGCTAACAATTGCCAAAGTTGCTAAGTCATTTGATCCCATAGTCTCCAACACCATATTTTCTATTAAGATCAATAGCAAAACCATCAAGAACATGGAATCTCACCATCTCTTCAAACAAACCTTAGAAGAAAGCTTTTATGGGGGATTTAAATTTGAACTAAACCAAGTTCAAAAACCCACTACTGAGTTTTATAACTGGCTAACAACAATATCTAAACAACTCGTAAAGATCAACTAGCAACAGATTGCAATATTGGAAGAGATCCTACAACTGGTCAACCTTGATCTAAACCAGCTAATTTGCAAGGAAGTGAACAAGAGAAATTGCCTAGTCTTGATTGTCAAAAACATAAACCTCACTAAATTCATCGTTGAAGTGTCTTAGTGACTATTTGCTCACATTGGTCTCAAGAATGTCCAATCCATCTTCTTCCCATGTCACAAAAGAGATGCTCATAGCGGCATAATCAACATCGAATGTCTCAATGCAACAATATATAAACACGTGAAGAAATAGGCATGCTTTCATCTCAAATGGGTGGAGTTTCAACCCCAACCAACTCTCTTGATGGGTTTGTGAAACTCATTGATGAAACACTTCAGAAATGGATTTTTTTGGATATGAACGCTGCTCTAGCTAATAGAATCAAAGCAATGCAAAACATAGTACCAACCTTTACTCCAAAACAATCATTAATTAGAAAAGAACTATTGGCTTTAATAAGAGAGGTTGTCTCTAAAGAAAATTCAAAGCTACGAATTGAATTCAAGTCTGACATGAGCCAAATGAAAGAAGATTTGCAAATAGAGACACAAAGTTATGCAAATAAGATAGACCAAGAGTTTAGAGGTGGTCTCACAAACCTGGAAGACATTTTACGTCAGAGCATGCAAGTTGTCCAAAACTTAGCTTGTCTAACCATTAATGCTCCAAAACCCTCTTCATTGCCAAACTAGTTAAGCTATACAATGCCATCACTCAAAAATAAAATGTCATAGTTATATACCTTAATATTACACCACCCCTTATTTGCATTTTATTATTGTATACCGACACTTGCTGGCAATATATATATATATATATATATATATATATATATATATATATATATATATATATATAAGTGTGTATATATGTATATATATCCTCCTCAATTTCTAACCCCTCTTTTCTTATACAATGTCAAAACATACCAACTAAATGCCCATAAGTCACACTCATATACACATAAAATTCATTTATATGCTAGCACCCATGTTAATAAATTTATACAAACTTGCCATTACAATCAAATCAAATACTATCAAGGCATCAAGCTAACTTCAAAACACCCAAAACTTCTACTGCATCTACTAATTCTTCTATATAGAAATATGAAAACCAATCTAAGACCTATGCCTAATATATTTATAAACAAAGATGTAAAATATATTTTAGACCTTGTACAATAAAACTACAACGCAAATATCAATATCTAGCAAAAAAATTCACACCTATAATAAACATCACACATCTTCAACACACCACTACAACTACAAACTACCAGCACTTATCACAATACATTTACCAAAACCAACATTGCCTATGACAAAGACTTTTATTTGCACTTATTATCACAATTAGCCCACAATTAGAAACATGTGACCAATAACTAATACAAATACTATCTCCATATTGGACCACGTTTCTACTAGAAAAAATGACTTTATTACAAAATCCACCTAAACGGCACATAACAACACCACATCCATACACACAATTTAAAGATAGAAACCAAAAAATCATTAAACTCTCTAATTCTATTTATAATTTTACTAAATAAAATAATGAACCATTAATTTTTAAAAATATGCTTAAAATTTTTTTATTTTAATCCAAAAACTTACTCATAGAAGCACTAAAATGTAATGACACCTTGGAAGAATACTCCCACACTCTTTCAGTACCCAACTTACCCTCAACCCATGCAACAAGAACACAAAGAATAAACCATAATACATTTATCACCACATGGAATGTCTCAATAGTTAATATAGCTCTACTAAACCTTCATCAATTAATATCACTCATATCAAATACTCCTACTATAATAACAATCCAAGAAACCAAAATAACTACAATGAAATCTACAAACTACATTCAAAATCTATTCCCACAATATAAACTAATTTTTAACAATACACATGGATTAATTACATGTACACAATAAAGGAGACCATATTCACCAAGAGAAGGTGGAGTCCTTAACCTCATAAATAAAAAATATATATACCCTAGCAACATCACCCAAATCCCAACTTGAGTTGAATTCTCACCATAAAAAAATAAACAATCACCTACTACAACTATGGCTATTACATATATATATATATGTCCTTGCATATAGATGACCTACAACTAATACCAAAAATTCAACAACACATAATCCATCAAATCTCCCTATACCCACCATACACGTACATTTTGTGTGATGACTTCAACAAAGACATTGCCCTCACTGGAAGACAAAATGAATTTAACATAGAAGACATAGAATGGCACACATTTATAGACAACCTTTAACTCACTTACATACCTACCAATAGCCCATTCTCTAAACAAGCAGGTAATAACTATACTCAAACTAGTCTTATAAATAGTTACTACATAAAAGTACCTAATCCTACCTTGTATACATCAACCACAAATCATGATCACAATCTCAACTCACATCAGTCACCCGTTATATTACGTATACCACCAAATACACTACTAGTACATCTCATACTATCAATACAAAACAAACCACCAAAAGTTCTAAACCCTATTCTACAAGAAAATATATAAAAAGATAAAACAAATGTTTTTGAAGAACACATATTACAAATAAACAAACTCACAGCTATCCTCAATAATGAACATCTAATAGACCATCAATGGCACATAGTATGGACCACCCTAAATCACCTCATACAAAGTATATATAATAAAATACTTGAAAATTGTAGTGCACCTCCACTTCTCTAATAAACAAACTATATATCACAATAAGGTGGTTGTTTGCCAAGAAAATTACAAAAAAATGGAAAGTCCCCTCTCTACATACTATTTAACCAAAAAAAACAATTTATATAATGAGAAACACCACAAGCTAGACAACTCATCCAATAAGAAGAAAAAGTACAAAATCACACTCATGACTGCATTCCACCACCTCCAATACAAGAACCCAACCAACAAGAATGGTTTAAAACAGTAGCCAACTTAGCCAAAAATGAAAATATGTAGGCTCGCAAGATTACTACACAATATACTCAAAATTGTATCAAAAAAGCAATATCAAAATATAGACAACTATATGAAAAAGCCTTCAAAAAATAAATAAATAAAAGTATTTAGAAACCTAAACACACCTCTACTTGACTACATTATAGATAGACACAATAACTTACTAACCAATCTTGAAGACCTTGCCAACAAAATACACATTCAACAATCAAATAGTAATAGACCTATAGTTTCAACATGCTATTATTTACGAGAACACCCGCCACAATGTATGGGTCGAGTATACCAATACCCATAGCATGATTTAGATGATTTCATCATAGACAAAAGAGAGACTTCCAAAACCCTTTTACATAACTTATTCAACAAAGCAACATATGGCATATGCTTAAAAAACGTAGCCAATAGTAAAACACTGGACCCAAACTTAATCCCTAATATAATCCTAAAAAATATGCCACAGTGTTTCTATAGTCTACTTTTCCTATTTTTCAAACAATTTTATAAACAAAAAAAAATCCTTGCATCTTGGAAAACTAGTATAACTATATTACTCTATAAAAATTACCAAATCCTTCATGATAGCCAAGAGGGATTCAGAGTAAAAAGAAGCACATTACAACAGCTACAACTCCTCATAGCAACTCTAGAAGATGCACAATTTTCAAATCAAGACATTTATACACTATACATAGATTTTAAAAATACCTTTGGATCAATAGACCATGCAAGACTACTTGCCGTAATGTTAGACCTTGGATACTTAGGAGGCAGTCCATGAAAAAAATAAAGATACACGTGCAAATACCCACTAATTTATAGGGGGTTATTATTTTTTGTCTACTATTTTTTGGCACTCTACCCTTAACACTTTTTAGACATTTCAAAGTTAATCCCATAACAGTGATGAAGACTTTTTGTGTCTTTGGATGATTTGAGGACTTATAGGATTGAAAAAAAATCATTTTTCATCAAAAAAATTTGGGGGGGGGGGGAGAGTTGCCTAATTATGAAAGAATAGTATTAACCCTGGAGTGCTCCGACGTCCATTTTTTGGATGATGAATTGATTGAAGTTCTTGTTTCTATCTCATTTCTGCTTGGATGAAAGTCTTTCAAATTTTTGGTGATACTCTATTAAGTTCTTGTCTTATCTAATGGTTAGATTTGGTGTTACTAGAATACTAATTTTTCTAAAATTACAAATGCAGAAGTATGTCAATTGGTCAAATTGCATTGACTCTAATTCAAAATCAGATTAGCAAAAATGAGGTCCTAGATGTAATGAACGCAAAAATTTCAAAAAATCAACATATCAAGATAACCTCATTTCAAATCTGTTCCAACAAGTTTTACTCAAAAAATGATAATAGTTTGCTTGTCATTGAATTTAGAAGAAATTCTGAAATTCCCCTTTCAAAATTTATAGAAAAATATTGGTGATAGCACTAGTGAATAATACAATATGGATAGAATCTACAATTCAAAATCTACAACTTTCATTTGTACATCAATTCCAAAATATTCTTCCAAATAACACTTAATAACAGTTTTTCTTGAATCTTCAAATTTGGAAATGGATCTAGAGGTTTAGAGGTTAAATATTCCCTTACTATTGCATTACTAATGATTCAAAAGGAAAAAACGCAAAATCTACAAATCACCCTTTTGAATGTTTTGTCCATTTCTTGCTCTTTACTCTATGTGAGTTTTAACCATAAAATTGATATTTTTTGAATTTGTACCCAACTTATGAAATGAAGTATGTCAAGTGTAGTTTCTACTTCAATTGAAAAATATGAAAAATTCAATATTCTATTTCAATTTGCACTTTGGGCCTATATCCATGGTTTGTTGATTTTACAACTTTGGTTTACACCATGACTTTACATCTTTTCTGTAAAGAATCAACATTCATTTCAAATTTTCACAAAAATACTTGAAATATTTATGACTCGTAGAAAACATTGAAATGGCAGAAACAGAGTGAAGGATTTGTAAGCCTTGAATCCGTGGTAATGGCCCCATTCTTTCAGGGTTAATTCACTGCATGGTGGTCCAAAACTCCTTTACGAAAGAATGACAGCTTTACGTCCATAGTCTGACTACAATGGCCAATTCCCAGGCTGCCTGGATTGGGTATAATCTCTGGAATACGCATGAGGAATTGGTGAGAACACATTGTGACATTACCGGTAGTGAAGTAGATATGTAAGAAGTCTGTATGTACCAGAGATTGAGTCCAGCGTCACTTGGCTAATGCAGTGGTCACATCCAATCATTCTACAAACATATACGAGACTCTAGGGTTATCGTTGTCCGTTCCAATGACGTTGAGAATACTTGATGCAAATTCTATTCAGTTATCATAGAATTCCATCTATAGACGAAACCATTCCTGGGGTGGTCCATTTCGACGATATCTAAACCTATGATAGCCTCGAAGACTCCAAACAATCACCGCTTTACTTAGCGACGGCCTGTAAATCAGCTCCTACACTTCAAACGACACTTGCATACAAACGAAAGTTCAAATCTCACCTACCACCACAGAATAAACCGCATTAAAGTCCTCCCAAATCATAGCAGCACAAGGACGATCCAGTAGGAATAAACTAAAAACGGTATAGACAAGGAGCAAAATCCAGAAACCACCAGAGAAGATACATGAACTGCAACAAAGACCTGCAAGAGAAAACTTCAACAATTCTGGAACGGGTGTTCGAATGCGCGTCCTCCCTCATCACTGATTGTATTCATCATAAAAAAATACACGTGCACGACATGAAACTCATCACCACTAACTTCCTCCATCGCAACTGCCACCACCACGCTGACCTCGACTCCTCTTCTAGGCCTTGTCCACCTTCGACGCGGCGGTCGCGGCTTGACCGCGCAGACGTCCCGTCCGCCGGGCGGCAATGAGACCCACCTTCTGCCCGGGAGGTGCGTCCCGACGCACCGTGCTCGCGTGACCGATATGCTGGTGGTTACCTCCTCCGTGAGGATGCTCCACGGGGTTCATCGCCACGCCTCTCACCTTCGGCCAGCTGTTCCTCTTCACCTTGTACTTGTGGTACGCGTTTCCGGCCTTCAGCATCGGCTTCTCCGTCCGGCCTCCGCCAGCCACCTGACCCACCATGGCGCGGCAACCGCTCGGAACGATCTTCTTCGCTCCGGATGGCAACTTGATGCTGCGTCCAACCCAAACAGTATTGCACAGTTCAATTTCCTTCTCATATGGAATCACAAAGAAACACACCATGTGGCGGTCATCACCGTCGTCACCGAAACCCTAATTCGTCCCAATCTGCCCCCACGCTGACCTAATTCATAGATTCCCTGCTTCAAATCTTCCACAAAGATCGTTCTCTCTCCCTAAACCCTAAACCCTAAACCAGGCCGTTGCCCCTCACTACCTTACATCTCGAGACGAATCGTACGGTAATAACTGTTGCCATGGGGAAAAAAATGCTTCATAAAGACGATGGGGTATCCATGTCAATGGTTATCGAAACCCTAAAATCTCTTAGGGTACTCACCGGGTGGTTCCGCTGTCCACGTTGTGAGACACCACGATGGCGTAGTCGCCCGACGCGCGCGCGAACGCGCCCCGATCCCCCATGCGGTGCTCCACGTTGCACACCACGGCTCCCTCGGGCACGGACCTCAAAGGTAGCACGTTGCCGATCGACAAAGTCGCCTTCTTCCCGCAGTACACAAATTGACCCGAATACATGCCCTCGGCGGCGATGAACCTCTCCTTCTGCCTTTTGAAGCGGAAAGGGTGACGGAAGGTCACCTTGCAGAGGGGAGCACCACGGCCGGAGTCATGGACGACCTCGGAGACCACACCCTTGATGTAGCCATTGCGCTCGGCGTAGTCCAGCGAGCGGAACTGCGCGGGGCCCTTGCGGCGGTGGGTGTGGCTCCGAAAGATGGAGCCAGCTCCCTTACGCTGAGCTCTGATGACTCGACCCATGGCTGATGGAGGAATGAGGTGCAGAACCCCCGAAGAGACTTGCGAGGGAGCAAGAGAGAAAAGGAGGAATGACGTCGCACCACCCGGTCCTGAACCCCAGCGAGCGACGCAGCTCGAAACCCTAATTCCAGAATGAGAGAGACGATGTTCCCTTTCGCGTTCCCTTGAGTTGCCTTGAAATGTAATTAAATTAATTTTAATATTATAAAATTAAAAACCTTTAATCCTTAGAGATCTATGAAACGGAATTTGGGTTGCAATATGATGTCTTTGTGTATTTGACATACAAGTTGTTCTAATTGATATATCAATTATTAGAGTTTGTATTTATCATGAAGTAAATTCTATAACAAATAGTGTTTCAAATATTATCAATGTTTTACCTCCTACATGTCTATGAAGTTGCAAAATGGTCATGTATTTCACATGTATATGATAAGGCTTTCAAATGAAAATGACCACCAAATGAAAGGTGTTAGTTGGTGAATTTTCAATTCAAAAATGGATATCTTTCTATATTTTAGTGCATACTTTGTGTTCTAAGGAAAAAAATACTTGATCATGTATTTGGGCCCCATCAAATCTTTAAAAGAAAACTATGTAATACATTCTAATTGGTAGCTAGTGTATCCTAAGGAATTGAAATAAATCATTATATCATTTTAAAAGCTTAAAAGAATTAGAAAATTAATAAATGATTGTAAAATGAAAAAAACAAAAAAAAACAAAAAAAAACAAAAAAACTTTACATTTGCACGACAAAAAGAACTATAAAAATTATTGAAACAAATCAAAATAAATGTTTTCATGTATTGGCCTTGAGCTTTATTACACTTATGCAAGTGATGATTGATGCATTTATAATTGGTATCCTTAAACACTTGGTAAATTGATATAAGATGATCTTCATTTAGATTATTCTAAAGTAAACTTATTCAATGAAGGAATTATACATTTATACAATCTATATGTGGTTTGTAAAGAGATCTTTTCACATTTTAATATGGATTAATGTAGATTTCTTTGTTGTATTGGAATAAAAAAAAATTATTGAATTTTCTAGATTTAATATTGAATTACCTTTGCCAAGTTTCATGATGCTTTGAGCAAAATTAATTCCAATCATGTTTTATCATTGGAATTTATTAATCCCTTAATCCTTAAAAGATCAACATGGACCTCCTTCTAAAAATCACTTCTAAACTACCATTTTTAAAGATCAATAAAAAAAAGTTCTCACAATCATTTTAAAAAAAAAAATAACCATAGGATCTTCTTTACTATAATCAAATTAGCGAACCCTCTAATTTTCAAAGAAATTTATCATATTGGTTTTGAGATACTTGCAATCTACTAGTGTAAATCTTCACCTAAAAAAACATTTGGATGATGGTTTTGTGTTTAATTTGCATTTTTTAAAATGCAATATTGTTCATTTCAGTTCAAATTTAATATAATTTAACCATTGTTTGAATTTTTTTTTTTGAATATACATTTGTATCAGTAAATCAAAGACAATGAGTTTTTTTCTTGGGTAGAATGACTTGAAAGGGGCACATCCAAAATGTTAACTAATGAAAAGTTTGTCTTCTATGACCAAATGCATTAATGAATAGTTAACCCTTCACCACCTAAGGGGACCAAAAGTGTCCTCACATAGTCTACAAGTCTAATTTGAAGTGCTGTAACTTTTGCATCCTACATTTATATTTAATAAAAACTTGTTGGAAATTATGTGCATTCTTTTCTAGTTTGAATAATAAATTCAAGATAAACCCAAAATGTATTGATTTTTTGGAAGCCATTCAAAGTTCACAAGTTCAATTTGAGTTCACCAAATTGCATTTTGATGGTTGCAACTTTAGGGGCTTGCATCTCTTCATCCAATGATTGTTTTCAGTAAAATTTATTGGATTATGTTGCCTTTGAAGTCTAGTTATTGTGGTAAAATGTTCATGCCAATATATACAAAGTATCTTGAATGTTGGAAGCAATTCAAAGTTGAAGAACTAGACATTTTTGGATTACTATGAACTTTGGCAATCTAATTCTTCTTTATACAATGTCTATTTCCAATAAAAAAAATATTGGTATAAGTTTCACATACTAGTCTAGCTTGTGTGGTTAAACTATCATATCAATCTAAGAAATTATAGGTGATAGAGAAGCATTTTAGTAGAAGAAGGTTCAACCTTCAATGTATTTTTTGCAACTTTTTGAGCTATTTTTTGACATTTCAAAGTCATTTTACAAACACAATGAGTCAATTGAATGATGTTTTCCTTCACCAATGTGTTTGTATGTTGGATTTGAAACTCTATACAGTTTTTCTTTTTTTTCATTTGAATAGGTTTAGAAATTGAATTGCACCTCCAAATGAGTTGCTAGGAAAATATCAACATTTTTTTTCTACACTACAACATTAAAATCTGGCAATCTATATGGCCAAATGACTTCAAATTTGATTCACGTCATCTGTAACATGTACACTACAAGATTGTACAATTGAAATTTCTATACCTTAATGACATTTTGGATTGTAACACTTGAAAAGCAATGGTGTTTTTAAACTCCAAAAGGCATTGACCTTGAGAGATTAAGAATATGCATGTTATTTCTACAAGTATTAGAACAATAGAAGATTACTTACAAAGCCTTGTAATCAGTGAAGGTAAATTAGGAAATCAATAATTCCACTTGACTAAGCCGATTAAGAATTTGCTCCAATCAATTAACCGTTGTCCACTTATACTACTTTTAGAATATTTTTGGAGGGATGACCTTTCATTTGCTAGGTCCCTTTCAAGACAATTTGCTCTAAATATTCTTTGATATGTTTAAGTTTGAAAAATCACCCAAGATGGAGTTTTTGTCCGGATCAAGATTTGTTTTGGGCTATAGAAAGATAACATGACAAACTACATAAGAAAAATAAGAACTTCATTTTTATTTTTTTATAGGATCTAGGCAACCTCTAAAGTTAGTCATCGACTATAAATTGGTTTATTGGATCTTAGGGGGTAAGATTAGGAGATAGTCCAAATTTTCAAAATTATGAAGACCTATTTTAAAATGCAACTTAAGAATAATAATTTAATAAAGACTTTCAAATAAAAGTTGGAATATGTAATCTATAGATCATATCCATGCACTTGAATATATTACTATACTATCCAATATTTATCAATAAAATTTCAAGCACAAATTCAAAATTTCTTCAATGATTAGTTCTATGTTGAATATTTGTAATTTAACATGAATTTCTTTGTTCTTTTCAAAATTTTGAACTCTAATTATGGTTTTTAAAAAAAGATTTTTGTTTTATTCATTTACAAAAGTCATTTTTGAACAAGGTTGACAGGACGGTCAGACGTTCAGGACGTCCGGACGCGGACGCCATTCGCCCCGTCCGCCCTGCCCGCCCTGTTCGCCCCGCCCTGTCCGCCCTCGTCCGCCTTCCGACGGGGGGAGGGACGCTGCGTCCGCTGGCGTCCGTGCGTCTGGACGTCCGGGTTACGGACGCTATTTTGGGGCGGACGTAGAGATTCGTCAACCCTGTTTTTGAAGGATAATTTTTAGAATTAGAAAAAATTATTTTCAAGTGAAACATACTACCACCTTTTGAGTTACAGTATACAAGATAGAATGTTTTCAAAATCTATACCATATAAATACCTTGGGTACTTCAATAGGGATTACTTTAGAAATATGAAACTTACTACATGGTACATTTTAAATGCCAAAGCTATTAATTTAAAAAAAAATTCAAGTTCTCATAGCATCACTTACTTAAAGTATACTATATTACGACCACTACTACTATATATATATATATGTAAAATTTTTGGAAGACAATTATTGTCTCTTTTGAGTACATTATGTGGAAATGTTACTTTTGAGCCCAAAATGAATATAATTTTCAAAGGGTCCACATGGCGACATCCTATCAGTCGTTAAAATTTTCAAAAGGAGTAAAAAAATTTCAAAAAACAAAAATTCAGATTTTGATTTCACCAAGCATAAACACATGACACAATGCAATGTACTCAAAATTAAGTGTGAAAAAAGTGTAGAAAGGTGTTCAAAATGTCCAAAATTAAACATTATCACATCCACAATGTTCAAAATTAGAGTACCATGTGCTTTGAGTCTAAAATTGCAAACTAGAGTAACAAATAATTTTTACATCATAGCCTCCAAAAACAACCGGGATGTGTAATGGGGAAGCTATCATATGAAGTCCTACATCACCATTGGTGCCGGATATCTCTGCATTTGAGACAATTGTATCTAGTGTGCCATGGATTACAATGATGTTGTTTGACTATGGTTGTGGGTGGAGTGGAACATCATCTGCACTAACAAAATGACTTCAATTAATTGGATATGAAAAAAAGCAAGATTTATGTAAAAAAAATTTAAATGGAATACTTGTAGAAAAGTGAGAGTGTTTGAAAATATTACCTGGACAAACATAATCATGGGTAGCTCCTTCTCAAGCCTCTTTCAAATCCATTGCAAGTCGTTGGCAATCCAAATCAACCAAGCATGAACTGGGATTTGTGTGCTCAAAGAAAATTTGGGTCACATTATCCATCTCAACAGAATCCAGATTCATCATGCACTTCCAAAGTGTAGTTGCCCTTGCGTACTCCATGGCACCTTAACAAGCATACAAAAATCAAGAGGCCAAAGGAATGTATTGCTCTAAATGTAGCATTGGCAAAAGAGTACCAAGTAGAGTACTTTCCAACTGCTTCCTTGGTTTTAATTTGCAATACATTGCAATGTGCTCGATCAGGTTTGTGTGTGTGAAAAACAATTGTGTTCTTTGCAAATGGTGTTCCATACTTGATGTATTCCTCAGCTCCTTCTTACATTTGTTGAGAAGTCACATTTTCATGAACACATTGAAAGTGCTCCTCACCCTTGTCTTTAGTACAATAACCGAGCATTCCAATGTAAGTATGTAATCTAGTATTTTGAAGGGCTTTTGTAAGGATGTGGTGTCCCACTGGGGCCTTTCCAACATCGTGCCAACCAAGATACATTTTCAAACGTTTGCTATTTGTGGCAGCAAAAGTAGCCATTAAGCGGCATACCATCTACAAATGTAGTCTAGATAGTGCTCCACTCCTCTCAATGGAGCACAATCCAAAAATACACTCCTTTTGTAAAAATTCATCAACTTTTGCGAGTAGCTCAACATTGATATTAGCACTACCCATTGATATTGTAACATTGACGTCCATTTTGGGGGGTTGTGGAGAGGTACGTTTTGGAGGGTTTTAGTGGCAGGCTCTAAAAGGGGCTTTTTTTGGATGTTTTTTCCATCATGTTGTACATATAGGATGATGGTTTGTGGAGATTGTGCACAACTCTTCAACTTCTTACCCTTCCTAGTTGCTCCTTTTATGAGCTGTAATACGAGAGGTACCATTGCGAAACCTCTACAAAACCAAGGAAACCAATCAATGAACCTATTTGAAGCAAACAACTATGAAACTTTCATAAAGCAATCAAATGGAAAATGAAATAAAAATTGCAATTCTAAAACAAAACAAAAGATGGATCTAACCTACTACTTGGTTGCAATTTGACTTGCGAGGGTGCCAAAGCTTGCTACTTTAACTTGCCACCAAAAGAGACACTGTTAGTTGTCAACTTTTTTGGTTTGTGATAGAAATTTGGGATGGAATCTAAGTATATGTGGAAATAAAATGACAACAATTTTTTTTTATCATTGAGCACACTTGTTCTTAGGAAGGTAGTAATTTTGATGCCCAATATCCTTGAATGACAATGAGGCAAAAAGAGTGTTAAATTCTTGTTTTGTATCAAATTTCCCTTCTTTCCCCTTTTTGCCAAATAAATTTAGCCGTCCAATTTGATACAAAAATTACCCCCCCCCTTTGGTACCACTAATTAATCTACCCAATGACTTTCTACACTAATCCTAAATAATGCACATGAAAATTCTCCTTTCTTTACATGACTTATTTCAATGCAATGAAGGAAAATGCTGACAACTAAGCCCTCAAAGCCATTTTGGATATTTAGGTAAATTTTCTCTTCCATGTACTCCAAAGAGCTCCAAACAAAAGGTTTGCATCACCAGGCAATGTCTCGATCAAACTTTGCAATAGTTGGTTATTATCAAACAAAGTATTATTTTTAGGAATTGAATGAAAAATCTTGAATTTCAACGCAATCCTTCTAAAATACAGAGGTCTACTTCAATTGATAGAAATCAAAAGCTAGTACATTCAAGAGACAACTTGCCCAACACACATGGATTGATCAAACTTGCAAAAACAAGGAAACGCCAGAGAAATTGACCTCTAATGCCCTCAAAACCATTTTTGGTATATAGGTAGATTGTTTCTCTCATGCATCTGAAGGCTTCTCAAAGAAGCATTTGTATCACTAGGCAGATTACACTATTGACTACTTATAGACTCAGAAACCTCAACTGAAGATAGGCTAAGAACAACCACCGTTGTTGCACGATTTGTCACTCTACAAGAAGCTCAAACTTTCATTGGGTTCCATACAAACACAACAAGTGAAACACAAAAGTAAACCAAACACAGAAATATGAACAAGCAAATTGATATTTAGTTAGATACTTAGGTACTATAAATAGTTAGATCAAAATAGAGCTAGTTGATGATGCTATAATACTACAACATTGATCTTGTGTTAACTTACATAGCATGAACAAGAATATAGACACTCAATCAAAACCCCAATACAAAAAAAGAAAAGGGGGAATTCAAGTGAAGATACCTCACTTCTTCAAGGCAAAAGCTTTTCCTTCTCTTCTATTTCCTTGCTCCAAAAACTCACAAAGAAAACCTTGCCGAATGAAGCAACAAAACTCTAAAACTTGAGTGCCAAACCCTATCAACACTCCATCAATGGCTAATATTTTTTCATTGATGGTGCTCCATCAACAACTTTGAGAGGTACACTTATTATTCCAATCAAGATCTATAGTCATTATTCAATGCCATTTGCGGTGGATTCATCAATGGTACCAAGGGGGATGTTTTAATTTTTGTATCAGATCGGACGGCTGAATTTATTTGGCAAGAGGGGGGAGGAGGGGGAATTTGACACAAAACAAGAATTTGACACTCTTTTTGCCTCATTGTCATTGTGACATTGTAATGATTTGTAGTATATAATATATATAAATCTACACAAAGGGTAGTATAATAGGGAAGAAAAGAACTTGCATGAAGAGCTTCTATTTTCCATCTAAAAATAGACAAAATATTAAACAATGTCTTATTTTGGGCTATATATGTATGTAGTTATTTTTTTTCTACACAGAAGCTATTGTTATACAATTTTTTGAATTCTAAACAATGAAAACAACTACATTTGTACATGCATAAATTAGGCTTATATAGCCAATATAATACTTGTGAGGTTTTCAACTTTTGTGGTTTTTTCTCCTATTGTATATATATATATAGAGAGAGAGAGAGAGAGAGAGAGAGAGATGATTCATTTGTATGAATTAATGATGTTTGTACATGTGTCATTGTATGAGTTGTGTTCAACAATAGTTAAAGTGTAACTACATGTTGTATTGATCAACCTTAAAACCATGTATAAATTTTGAATTACAATAGGGACATATTCAAATGCCTTAAATTTTAGTTTTAATTGCCATACAATGTATAAAAATGGGCAAAAAGTAGAAGTAGGATAAATTAGGGATACATCTATTGTAAAATTATAGCTGAATAACCCTCTTAATTAAAAGTTTTGATGCACATGTATATAGATTGCAAGCTATTGTATAGTACATGAGATAAATGTTAATCCCTAAAAGCCCAAGGGATTTGGACAAAAATCAAGTTTATTATAAAATATAAGTCTCACAATGTTTTTAAAATTTGCATCAAAGAAAATAATGTGAAGGATAAAAAGTCAAAGATATTTGTATCGTCAAAATCACTAAACTATTTTTTGAATTCTCTTCAAATAAATTTTGAAAATTTAAATTCAAAAATTCATCAAAAATATAATTTCTACCTTTATCATTTGAATTTCTTTTAGTAAAATTGTAGTTTCTATTCATTTGATAAAACTGTATAAGATATAGTAATGTGAACATTAGAGGAGATTTGAGAGCAATAACACGCCATTTTCCTTGTAGCGAAGGATATGGTTGGCTGTTAGAAAAAATAATTTCAAAAAAATAATAATAATAATTCTTAAAATGCAAAAAATAGTTGAACATTAAAAAAAAATTTGAAAAATGATGTGGCACTTTCTTGGCCACACCAGATTGTGTTGTTGGCTATGTTCACAACGTTTTCAGGTCTGAAAAACTTGCAGCCTTGTTTTGGCCTCAAAAATCCTCTAATGATATTTTTTTTTTAAATAATAAATTTTCCAATATAATGAAAATTCTAAATACTTTGTACTATTTCTATTATAATTTTCATTTAACTATAGTGATCTTAGTTTTGAATATAAAATTAAAAAACAATCAAATTTCATTATCTAAAAAGAATTCGATTTTTTTTTTTTTTTTAATCCAAAAATCTTGCCTAAAGTCAAATCACAACTATGAAATGGTCACTCAAGTGCTTAGGGGTTAACCCTTAACTATTTGAGCAACCACATTGGTCACTCAAAATTTCAATCCATTTGTATGTGTAATTGAGTTCCTTTAGCTGTTCTAAAAATTTTAATAAAGAAAATTGAAGGTTAACTATTGGATAATTTATATTTCATTTAAAAAATAATAATTGATCTTTGAGAGGTCCTAAAAGGCATATATTTACCATTAGTGGAAGTGTAAAATTTTCCAACTTTGAGGAAAGCTTGTCAATTTCACTTTACTTGAGATCTTAAAAATTGTACGTATCCATTTGCTTTGAAAATAGTCCCAATGAAAAAGAAAAGTACTTTCATGATTTTTACTCTTGAATGTTTCACCCTTGAATGTTGGTGGACAAAAGTGCAACTATTCATCTTCAAAATTTGACTACTTTTGCAATTTTGGAGGCTAGTGATTCACACAATAATAGAAAAGGATGATTTTGAGGGTTGCCCCATCAACATTTAAGACTTAACCCTGAAGTGCTCCGATGATGAATAGAGCACTTCTAGGTGCTGTATTGTCTAGCAAACTTTTCATTCATCCAATCTAATATTTGAATCTTGAAGAGAAAACCTTCCTATATGACAAATTTCTTGAAATTGCAGTAAATGATATTTCTGTAAAAAGATATAAGCCAAAATGTGCAAAAATTGAAAAAGGATTGAGGCGTTTAGGGGTTAAACATGCAAATGTTGATTCAATGGAGTTACTTGCGATTTATACTGATGCATTTCAAGGCAACTCAAGGGAACGCGAAAGGGAACATCGTCTCTCTCATTCTGGAATTAGGGTTTCGAGCTGCGTCGCTCGCTGGGGTTCAGGACCGGGTGGTGCGACGTCATTCCTCCTTTTCTCTCTTGCTCCCTCGCAAGTCTCTTCGGGGGTTCTGCACCTCATTCCTCCATCAGCCATGGGTCGAGTCATCAGAGCTCAGCGTAAGGGAGCTGGCTCCATCTTTCGGAGCCACACCCACCGCCGCAAGGGCCCCGCGCAGTTCCGCTCGCTGGACTACGCCGAGCGCAATGGCTACATCAAGGGTGTGGTCTCCGAGGTCGTCCATGACTCCGGCCGTGGTGCTCCCCTCTGCAAGGTGACCTTCCGTCACCCTTTCCGCTTCAAAAGGCAGAAGGAGAGGTTCATCGCCGCCGAGGGCATGTATTCGGGTCAATTTGTGTACTGCGGGAAGAAGGCGACTTTGTCGATCGGCAACGTGCTACCTTTGAGGTCCGTGCCCGAGGGAGCCGTGGTGTGCAACGTGGAGCACCGCATGGGGGATCGGGGCGCGTTCGCGCGCGCGTCGGGCGACTACGCCATCGTGGTGTCTCACAACGTGGACAGCGGAACCACCCGGTGAGTACCCTAAGAGATTTTAGGGTTTCGATAACCATTGACATGGATACCCCATCGTCTTTATGAAGCATTTTTTTCCCCATGGCAACAGTTATTACCGTACGATTCGTCTCGAGATGTAAGGTAGTGAGGGGCAACGGCCTGGTTTAGGGTTTAGGGTTTAGGGAGAGAGAACGATCTTTGTGGAAGATTTGAAGCAGGGAATCTATGAATTAGGTCAGCGTGGGGGCAGATTGGGACGAATTAGGGTTTCGGTGACGACGGTGATGACCGCCACATGGTGTGTTTCTTTGTGATTCCATATGAGAAGGAAATTGAACTGTGCAATACTGTTTGGGTTGGACGCAGCATCAAGTTGCCATCCGGAGCGAAGAAGATCGTTCCGAGCGGTTGCCGCGCCATGGTGGGTCAGGTGGCTGGCGGAGGCCGGACGGAGAAGCCGATGCTGAAGGCCGGAAACGCGTACCACAAGTACAAGGTGAAGAGGAACAGCTGGCCGAAGGTGAGAGGCGTGGCGATGAACCCCGTGGAGCATCCTCACGGAGGAGGTAACCACCAGCATATCGGTCACGCGAGCACGGTGCGTCGGGACGCACCTCCCGGGCAGAAGGTGGGTCTCATTGCCGCCCGGCGGACGGGACGTCTGCGCGGTCAAGCCGCGACCGCCGCGTCGAAGGTGGACAAGGCCTAGAAGAGGAGTCGAGGTCAGCGTGGTGGTGGCAGTTGCGATGGAGGAAGTTAGTGGTGATGAGTTTCATGTCGTGCACGTGTATTTTTTTATGATGAATACAATCAGTGATGAGGGAGGACGCGCATTCGAACACCCGTTCCAGAATTGTTGAAGTTTTCTCTTGCAGGTCTTTGTTGCAGTTCATGTATCTTCTCTGGTGATTGTGGGTTTGGTGATGCTTTAGGCTGCGTGAAGCATATGACGACGGGATGTCAGGATGACAGAGAGTGTTGGGACGGTGATAGAACCGGTTAGGCTATTTCCTGGAATTGCTTACACGTCTAGCATTATGTCTTTTACCACGGTCTCTATTGCATGTGCCCTTGGATGTTCTGGAAACTAAAGTTTTGTTTTTCTGAGGTGAGTGCCTACATTCGTTGTGATGCAGATTGATTTTTTAATTCTGAGCTTTGTCTTCGGTTTTGGGCCTGAGATGGTCTCTGCTTCTTGGGTTAATTAGAACATTGGAATTTTGCCTGATTTTTGTTGATGTTCCGATATTGGTTTTGCTTTCTGGCTTTATAGTGGAGGTGTTTGGTCCACAGTACATCTCTGCATTGCTCGTGTAAGAACTTTGGAGCTCGGAACTAGTAAGTGAGTGCTGCAGACCCTTACAAACGCTTACTGCTTGAACGTCTTCTTGCTAATCAGTGTCATCGACCAGCTTACTCGCAGTTTTGGGAGGTTTCACAAGTTGCAATCTTCAATTTTGTGCCAATGGGTCATGCAATTGTTGGCTGAGATTATTTTTGACGCCACCAGAGGTTGAATGGGGAATTTTCAATGAACTTCAGATGGGACAGCATGGCACTACGTGACTGCGGAGGCTTCAGTTTTCCGTTAGTGTACTGAGAAATGTTGTCCGCACACCGAATGGTGTGTAGCAGCCATCTTTCTCTGGTTACCCTGTTTCCAACTTCGAGTGCTGTAGCCATATCGCCTTTCTAGAACTTCTGAATTGTAATATTGCTTGTTGAAGGAAGGAATTAGCATGACATTTACTCCTGGATCTTCACAGCTGTTTTGTGGAGCGTTTCAGAGGTACAGAGTAGCTATACTTCGGGCTTCCCTCGTCATGATGATATGGGGAGATGTATTCTCGGGGACCTTGAGGTGATCAAATTTGTGTGGGTAGAGATGGGAGTATGGTGCTGGCGACCTGCTGTGTCCAGTCTCATCTTCCGTGCCAGGATGTTTAGGAAATCATCTTGCTTGAGTTGGATGGCGTGTGTTTTCGCAAAACTTAACTTATCGCTGGATGATGTGCATAGTCTAAGTGGGCCAGCAGGAGATTGGCGTTGTTTGTGTTGTATTAAGTATCAACCTCAGAGCATCGCCACCCAAACTTAAGAAGAATTGGCTGGCCTGGCATGGCATTTTCAAGTGTTGCTCGTTACCTCAACCATGCCCTCAAATTTTCTTGTGGAGGTTTTATAGATTTTATAATTCATTGGCCATGACCAACATGAAGAGAATGTGGTGGGCCTTAACTACTTCTATGCTAAATGATTAGTGCTGGAAGAGTGGTTTGGTACTTTGTAAATAGAGATTAAGTGTGGGGCTTGGGCAAAAGAAGGGATAAAATAAATTATTTGAGTTTGAAAAGAGACACTTCATGAGTTAGGTTTGGAGAGTAATGGTAGCAATGCCTTCATTTGAATGATATTGGAAGGAGCTTTGCTAAGTTGAGCATATTGATAGCATTTTGGTTTCATTTGTGTATGCTTGACTTTAGATAAGTAGGCCCTATGTGTAGACTATTGGGTTTTCTATGAGTTGTGGTTCAGTTTGAAAATGTAATTGGATAAGAGAAAGAAAATGAATCTAAATGGTATTCAATCAACAATCCAGTTCATTGTGTAATTCATAGTATGTGGTTTCAAAATTGTCTTCCAAAATTCAACTTGTAGTAGGGCCTTCAATTAATGCAACTCAACTAGATTAGATTACAATTGAGTTTGATTATCAACATAATTATGTGCATAAGACTTAGTTATTAAATCAAAACTAAAAAGTCGATCCAAATGTCAATTCAATTGTCTATGAATGATTAGAGAAAGAGCTCAAGTATTCATTTTTCCAATTAGAATGAGATTTATGGTAAGTGGTTTGGAGTATGGAATGCTAGGATCTTTAATTAAGGTTTTGGATCTATGTTTTTTGTACAAGGACTTTAGAACAAAGTATTCAAATGAAGATTTTGGTAGAAAGCCCACCGAGGCATTTAGCATGCCATTTTTTGCATAGGATTTTTGAATGAGGATTAGCTTGTGGTTTTTATGTTGAGATTTAATTTTGGCATGTAGTTTTAACATCATAACAATATAAAGTTGATCTATGTTAATCATTGGTCCAAAAGTAATTGAACGCTACATTCTATATATAAAATGTAAAGTTTAACATTTGTTAAAATTAGTAGACAAATTTGAAATTTATTGATAGAGTTCTATGATAACTTTTTTAAATCAATATTTATTTTTTAGATTTTCCAAATAAATGTCTTATATATAAAAAATATTTTTTCTAAGTTTTTCATTCTCAAGATTTTTATAATTTTTAGTAATATAAAGCACCCAAATTTAATAATTTGAAGGTAACCTATTAGATGTATATTCTTCTAAGACGCTAATATTTACCATGCAACAATGCCTAAACATTGTAAAATCCATGGCCTCTACATAGGTAGCTAGGCATTAAGGAAATTCTTTTGTGTACACTATAAACATTCAAAAATGCTATTCTATTGCACTTAAAGAAGCATTCAATACTATAGCTAATTTTTAGATTTTCTCCCTTGAGTCCCTCCCTCCCTACTATTTTTTTTATTAATGATTTAGGAGTTCATGTGCTTCTATAGTAATACGAGGTATACATCATTGGTCCAAACTCTATAGTATTTTAATGAACGCTTTTTAAGAGTAAGGTCATTGCAAAAAACAATGTGTGATTTGTGTAGCATTTGTCATAATACTTGTTGTATTATGCCCTTTTGGAAAAAAATTTAAGAATAAAATAAGTTATAGATAATTAGTATAATAAATTTTGAAGAAAATAGACACTTAAGCATTTTAATTTTTTTTAAAAAGGAAATGCAATTTACAAATAAACTAAAAATTGGCCATTTGGAAGGACTTCATGGTGATGAGATAAAACAAAAAGAATGATCTTGAAATCATTTTCAATGTTTAGTAGTAGTCATGCAATGGCACTATTTGTGTGGACATCAAAGACATAAAATAATATATTTTTAAATGCTCTTTGGTAGGTATATAGCCACCTACTATGTGGACCACACTAGACCACAAAAATTTCAACTCTAAATCATCCAATTGAGGTGTTCCAAACATAGTGGAAAACCCTAAATCTCAAATTGTGACAAATTATCAAATTCATTTAAAATTTTGATTATTATTTTGATTTCTGAAAAATAAGAGATTTAATTACCATCAAATTAGATAGCTCCAATAAAAATTTCATGTTCATCAATTAGGCTTATACTTCAAAGTTATAGTGGATGATAACAACATCACTTCAAATGCTTGCAAAAAATAGTATTTTTTGCAAGCACCCAATATGAGAAATATAGAATGATATCAAAGGTTGACAGTTGAGAGTTTAGTTGCCATCAAAAGTGGTCCACAATACTTGTATTTTGTTTGAATGCAATAAATAGAAGAAGTGTTTCATGCTTTCACCCAAACTTACTAAATAAAGTTTTAAAATATCCTAATATAAAATATGAAGATTAATGTAAAATCATGATGTACTCATGTATAAAATTTAATCAAATTAAAGTATAAGTAAATTTAGAGAGTATCATTAAAATGTGTAAATTGAATTAGTGTACTCAATGCATCATGATGTAGTACTTGTTGAGTATAAAGAACCTTATGGGGAGTAAAAATAGATGTTTTTTACTAAATTTTTCCAATTTCTCTTAGTACCTTGGGTGGATATAGATTGTAGAAACTTAAATTTTGTCCTAGGTTCAATTTGTATAGACCAATTTTAAGGTACAAGAATAGTGCAATGTATATAATGCATTGTGACAAAAAACTTAGTACACACCTTGACTATATTTGTAATACATTAATACATTATCTAAAATTGAAATACTTTTAACTCAATTTTTTGTAATGGTTGTCTATGAATATTTTTGCTTAGGAGACTTTAACCCCTATGTGTCAGAGTGGTTGATTTTTGGATGCTGAGAAACAAAGATCTGTGGACTACCATGTTCATCAAATATTATAATCTTGAAATTTGCACAACGGATTCCCTTATAGATTTCAGATTTGCACTCATGAGTAAGTTGGCTTCAAATTTAAGCTGTGAAAACTTTAGTAAGTGAATAATTTTGAAATTATTTCAAGTATTTTGGATCCAACAAAAAATTGTTCTTCACTTATGTTGTTCTCTCTATGACACATAGGGGTTAATATGTGCATCAAGCCCATTTTCTTTGATGCACTCATTTCGAGAATCTAGGGGAGTCAAAATACATGATTGCATGTTTGTTTCTTTGATGGACAAAAGAGTTGTCTACATCATTTCTTCTTCTTTGCCTTGAAGTTGAATTCTTTACTTTTATATTGAAAAATTAAGTGAAAAACTTTAGATGATTTTTCAAGCCTCTAGAGGATTGTTTCAAGGTCATTTCCAAAACTGTAAACAAGTATACAAATTGGTTAGAATATAAAATAGTTTTAAATTTAAAAATAAATTAAAAACTTTAAATAAAGTATTAAAATAGTAATTAATTAATATTATCTAATGTAGTAGGGTCTCAATCATGTTAAATTGTTGATATGCCAGAGTTCATAGGATCAGGGTTGACAAGACGTCCGGACGCGAACGCTGTGTCCACAATGTCTGCTGGCATTCACGGTCCCGTCCGCCTGTCCCCTCGTCTGCCTATTTGCTCGTCCGCCCCGCTTGTCCCGCCCTGCCTCGTCCTGTCCTGTCCGCCCCGCCCGTTCACCTTCTGATGGCGGGAGGGACGCTGTGTCCGCTGGCGTTTGTGAGGACAGACGTCCGGATTACGGACGCTATTTTTGGGCGGATGTACTGATTTGTCAACCCTACCTAGGATGTCTTCAAGTTCCTGATAGTCTAGGAACTTACAATCTTCTTTTGGCTTAAAAAAAAATCCTCTAATGTGAGTGACATTTTTTAGTCTTCATTTTCTCTTCTTTGCCCTTGAAATTGGATTCTTTTCTTTTAACATTGGAGTGCTCCGACATCCAATTTCTAGACGATGAACAAATTGGAATTTGGTTTTCTTTCTTATTACTGCTTGGATGAAAGTCATCTAATTTGTAGAGATACTTTATCAAGTTGTTGTCCTATCCAATAGTTGGATTTGATGTTACTAGAGTTTATATTTTTCTAAAATTACAAATGTGGAAGTCATGGTTGTCATAACGGGCAAGTTAGGGTCATCGGACAGGACGGACGGACGGGCAAACCGGACCAAACCAGGGTTGACGAATCTCTACGTCCGCTTGAAAAAGGTGTCCGTAATCCAGACATCTGTCCTCACGGACGCCAGCGGACGCAGCGTCCCTCCCACCGTCGGAAGGCGGACGGGTGGGGCGGGGCGGACGGCCCAAGGTGGACGCCCAAATCATGCGGACCAAATCAGTCCGCATGTCGATCGGACAGCCGTATCGGGGCGGATGGGGCGGACGGCGTCCGCGAATGTCAGCGGACATTGCGGACACAGTGTCCGCGTCCGGACGCCCTGTCAACCCTGGACCAGACGAATGGATAGTCCGAATGGCTTTAATTTTGTAACCTAACGATCTCGTCCGCGCCCAACATATTCCTTAATCCACATGGCATCCACGTGGCTTTTTTTTCCATTATCAGAAAGTCAACTATGTGTTGATTGTATCGGACGGGTGGGACCTCTAACGGACGGGCGAACCAGACGTCTGTCCACTATGACAACCATGGTGGAAGTGTGTCAAGCCAAAAATTGCAAAGATTTTAGTTCAAAATTGAATTTGCAAAAGTGAGATCATTGATTAAAAGAACATAAAAATTTCAAAAAATCACTATAGATCAAGAGAACCTCATTTCAAATCCATTCCAACAAGTTTTACTCAAAAAATGATAATATTTTGCTTGTAATTGAATTTAGAAGGAATTTAGAAATTTCCCTTTCAAAATTTATTAAAAAAAATATTGGTGATAGCACTAGTGGATCTAACCATATGGATGGAATCTAAAATTCAATATCTACAACTTTTATTTGTATGTCAATTCTAAAATATTCTTCCAAATAGCACTTTATAACGATTTTTCCCAAATTGTCGATTTTGGAAAAGGATCTGGACGTTTAGGGGTTGAGCTGAAAAGTTTAGTGAAAAGTGACATTCTTAGATTTTCAAAGCTCTCATTTGCTGGAAATTTCCTCACCTTGCAATTGCTCCACTCTCCTTTAGTGTAAAGAGGGCTCGGAGTATCCTACTCAGCAAAATGGGTCTGGACTCTGGAGCTTTGGAGAGGTTCATTGGTTCCCCCATGAGGCCCAAACATGTAAACCACGAAACCTACGTTAGGCCTGCAGATCCTGACAGGGTGTTGAACTTCGTGTGTACCGATTCCTAGAGTCACTGATAGTGTCTAGAGAACTGCCAGTCCATGTGTTCTTCGATTTATTGTAGGCATGCATACTGTACCACATGAATTTGTACTGCCTCCTCCGATCAAGGAACCAATGAATCAAGGAGTCCCTCGTGAATGATTTGAGAACTTCTCTGACCACGTCCGCAATATCCTAGGCATTTCGACCCGTGTTAGCTTGTTTGAAAAATTCTCACTCAATAGCGCTCTTCTGGTTTACCTGAACATCACACATTCCAGCAAGAACCTCGAATTTGTTAAAAATTAAATAGCCATACTCCCGGTTAGTTGCAATTCTTCTGGAATACGTCAACAACTTGTATTTTCAGTCACTGCAGTTTGGAAATTAATTTATCTATCAGTTTGAATTCATGTCACGTAAGTGTTGGGCAAGTGAGTCCGTCGCTTAATCAACAATGAGCTGGAACTCAGCAATCCCACATTATCACATGCAGAGAGATTTCATACAAAACTTAGATGTTTCATAAATCTCATGAGCTGAGGGGTATATATGTCTATCAGCTGTTTCCCGTGCTGCTGCGATACCCCTCTAGATCGGAGACGTAGAATTTCTACGGAACACGCATTATCAATAGTCTACGTATTGATCGACATATGCAGTAAAAGTGGCTATTTCTGCACGAATGTCGTCATTCATAGAAATCAAAATTCATAGCTCATATTCGTTTGACTGGCGGATCTCAGTGAACCTCAGATCTATCCCTGTCCTAGTTTTCCAAAGTTCTGGGCAGTTAGAATTGAAACATCACTCTGAAACACGTCATTGTAACGAATGAGTCCTTTAGTACTTGACAGGCTATTTCTGGTAGTCCACTTTCAAGCTCAGGCTCAATGATGAATGGACCTCCACCAACTGTTTCGTACTTTCTTCTCGACATGCTGCAGCAGTTTTGACAGACCTGCACAATTCAAACACGATTGTTTTGTGAGCACTTTGTCAGCTGTGAACGAAACGATAACGCTAGGATTGGAAGTGCGGACATCAGACTATATTACACTCGCAGTAGTGTTTTGAAACAAATATTGAGTGACTAGCTAGCTGAATATTACTAACCGGAATTACTGCAGCAACTGGAAAAACACTTAAACGTCAATATGGTTTATTTCCGGATTGTCTAGACATCATGATGAGGTAGATTTACTTGTGAATTTGGCATCCACACAAGTTGAGCAGGTCCATTCCGTCGGTAGAAGCGAATGCCACTCATGAATATCGTCTCGATTGCTGATTTGTGTAATCGTTCGTTTCGTCTCAGGAGGATCGCATCTGCCTTCGTGACCGGTCGTCTTTGAATTGGATTCTGGAGACTCCATATTCACACAAGAACCATTGCCTAGTTTCAGCTCAATAGCACCTTGATCAACAAGAGATACTGCAGGCTCACTGTTTCTGGGTTCTTGCATATCAGAAAATGCTTTACCATGGGCGAGGAGAAGTGTTTTCCTGAAATCTCTCAATTTCTGGATACTGCATTTTCAGAGAATACTAAAGTAGTTAATAACTACTACATTGCACAAAGTAATGAGCATTGAACTTGACTTGACAAGACTCTCAAATAGTCAAATGCATTTCATTTGTGAATCATAATATTAGAATTTATGATACGATCAATTATCAATTATCAATTTTTTTGTCAAAACAATTATAAACCATCATAGAATTCAGTGGACATAGTAACATTAGTACTACTTCAACAATGTTGTCAATACATGCAGCTATAACAACAAACTTTTGAAAATTTATTCAAAATTTAACTAAAGTATTAAGTGAATTTTATAAAAAATTTTAAACATGTATATTGAATAGACTATTTTAGAATGAATATATTGCATGAACACTTTTGTGCAATATATAATCATTCTAAGACAATCTATTTCATGTATATGTTTAAAACTATGTAAAATGCACTTGATATATTAACTAAATATTCAATAATATTTTAAAAGTTTGCTATTACAACTGCATGTATTGATAATTAATAATGTTGAAGTAGAACTGATGTTGCTATGACCGCTGATTTCTACAATGATATAGATGAGAAAAGAAATGCACATTGGAAACCAGCTTACGTATATTCATCACCAAAACAACAACCGATAGGTGAGTACACTGTCTTCGGATCAAGCACACTGTCGTGCTTATTCTGGAGAACGTATCTCAAGGCATTGATGAGAGCTGTTTGTGGCACCGCACATTCATTCCTTGGTCCCTCGTTTGGTCCCTCCGCCTGCAACATTATCAATGTCATGGTCATAAACTCATATCGTCATGCTCTTCAAAATAGCGCGATTAACTCAGAGTGCCAAATCTGTGACTCTTCTAGTGCCCAGAGCTCTGAAAACTAGGACTGGGTAGTATAGATCGATAAAAGCAAGGGCTCAGGAAACTGAGTAATTTCCACCGAAATCCACCGTCTCAACAAACGTGAGATAATGTTCGACCAACTAATGATATTAGTTTTTAGATGTTGCAAATCTATGTTCAAGTTACATACTAACATACCCTTACCAAACACGGAAGAAAGGAAACTAGGCTCTGACGCTAACTCCGTGAACGATCTAATTAAGAGTCTGTATACTGTTTGTTTACGAACCCATGGACTGCCATGTGTGTATACAACATGAACTCAGCGGACAGATGAAGCATCGGGAACACGTTCAAGCCGAGGTGGTCTTACAATAGCTTTATTCGGCATTTGCAAGTTTTTGGCAGTTTTGACCGTACACATATATTGATTACTCTGGCGGGGTTGTCATGTGCAAGCTAGCTAGTTAATTAGGATGGAGGCCACTTACATGCATAGCAACGGCTGATGGCAGTTTGAAGGAAGCATGGCAAATGAAACATATCCCATCCTTATGAACTGCAGACAAGTGGCTGTCCAGTTCCTCCCGGGTGCTGAAGTCGCCCTTCTTGCACGCTTTGCAGTACAGACGATGCTTCGTGTTGTAATGTTTCCGCATTTCTCTTTCCACATCGCTGGTGAACGGTATCATTTCCCCGCAGTAGTTGCATTGGGCGTGGAAGCTGAAATGAGGCATCACTTTGGGATCTACGTTGCAGATCTGCGCACCTTCCGACCACACCCGCTTACTGGAGTCTCCCATTGAGCACGTATTGCTCATTTCCACCACCAGTTCTAACTCACCTTCTAGCAGGTCTAGCGACTATTACGAATAAATGCTAATATTTAGCAGTGACTTCCTGACTCCCTACTGGCAACTCACTCAGATCCTTGATTCCTTGTTTCTAGATAGTTCTAGATGCTAACAACCCTCTCATCTCTATTTCTAGAGCGTTCTAAGCTTCGAGATGAATTCGACGCTGGACTACAAAACTTTTGTAGCTCGGAATATTTACAGATATCCTGTTGCTCAGAGTTCAGACTGGCCCTGAAAGCGAAGTCACTCGTATTAACACTACCTTAGAAGTTCTCCTTAAAACACAGAATCTGTCACCCGCAAGAACATCGATCGAATACTAACCCAGCTGTGCCTTCGAAACCGTTCCTAAGGTTACCTCTCAAGGGGTACGGCAACTTGTTCATTCAGAGCGAAGGCCCAGCTAACGAAACCAGTTCAGTCAGAGCGAAGTTTCAGCGTAGTTCACATCGTACGTAGTGGACTAGCGTGCGACAGACCGCCGCAAATCACTGAAACCGAAATTACCCGAGAAGATGGGCATACATATTTCCAACGTAGTACTAGCAATCACTCAACGAACTAACTTGCATAGCCTCACTGGGCTTCAGAAAGGGAGGAACCCACTAATTCAGACAGATGAAGCGCAATCGATCACACTAAAAAGCGGGCTAGCCAGCTAGCTGTACGTAGGCGCGCGCAGAGAAGTACGTAACGGAGCTGCAATTACTTCAGCTGGCGAATCTGAGTACTTACAAGGGTGCCTCATGCCGCTGAGGTTGCTACTGAAGGGCCGGGCACAAGCAAGTGAGATCCAGTGAAGAAATCTGTCATCCAAGTGGAGGCCTAGATGTGCAGCTCCGTCGATTGTGTCAGGCGCCGATTATAATGGATCTGTTTGTGACACCACTGGACTGAGGGGCGAGCAAATTTATAAGCTGGTGCAGGTGGATGGTCTGGCAGGGGGTGAATAAGAGTCTTAGCCGCGGGCAGGGCTCTGGACCGTTCCAACGCCACGCTACCCTCCAAACAGCGGCACCGGGGGGTGATCCACGAATCCTCCAATCTGTGATATTCTCTATTATCAGTTGGTACCATAACACAAGGTAATTGTTCGCATGTTCCCAAACGACATACTCCGTAATATTCTTAGTTAAGGTAAAATATTATGTCCTTTGAGTTGGAGAAAATTCCGGTAGAAGATCAAACATGTAACGTAGGATAAAAACGGGCAGCGACGTCAGAGGCGACATTCTAAGGGTGCATGTAGCCAACCTAGACATCCATACTCTCACACGTGTGTGTCCAAGTGTCCTACTGTACAGTATGTGAAGCATCCGTGGTGACTGGGCGGCATACTATGTGGATTAAGCTTAACCCTGAAACACCGGGCTGGTCACCCTGGAAATCATGTTTTGGGGTACCGTGAAAATCATTTGGTTAAAAAAAACAGAAGAGCACTCATTGGACCTATCCTTTTCAGACAAAATTTCAAGGAATCAAGGATGAACATCTACACTTTTGTCTTAAATAGAAGGATTCTTTGTCATCCATTGGACACTTAGTATCTGGAATGACATTACAAGGTTAAGGTAAACCCTTCTAAAGTCACATTGTGCTTCAATCCATAAACATTGAAGGGGTGACCCTTGAAACCATCCTTTTCTATTACAGTGTGAATCACTAGCCTCCAAAATTGCAAAAATTATCATTGCAAGTCAAACTACTATAGAAGATCTTTCCTTTCCAAAACTAATCTTGAGGATGAATAATTGCACTTTTGTCCTATACAATTGATAATTGATTCTTTGTCATCGATTGGATACAAAACATCCACCTTGTCATTCAAGGATTAAAGTGCTACTTCTTGAGATGGTAGCACCGTATACATCTCTTAATTTTATATGTACCTCAAAAAATTGATCCTTCATAACCTTTGCATATGGGATCCAATTGATGCATTCTTTGTTGCATTGAAATCTCCTATCACTTGCCAATCATAAATTTTAGAAACTTCACCAATCTACCAATAGAAACTATCTACTATAGAAAAAATGGCAATTTGAGGTTGCCTACCTTAAGTAGGTATATCCATGTTCACATGAATTTCCTTGTTGAATAGCCAACATGTTGTTGACCACATTAGACATGCAAAGCCAAGACTTGACAACATTTAATTCAATGTGTTCAAATAAATTTCAATTATAGATATATACATTACATTGGTAGAAAAGAAGTCTTAGAGTACACACTCTTCCAATCTAATTTGGTGACTCATGACCTCTTCTATAATTTCTACTAAAAGTTAAAGCATTGGCAATTACTCTTCTATTGGATATTTTTAATATACATGCTTGTGGTTTGAACTTGGATAAATTGAAGTGACACTTTCTTAGTTGTAGATTGCCTTCAGTTTTGTTTACATTGCCTTGTCCATTATTTTCAATAAATGATTGAATAAATTGGTTATAAATTTGAAACATTAAAAAAATATAGAATAATGCTTTTGCAATTTGCATTAGGCATCCAAAAAGTACAAGTCTTATACAAGCTAAATTAGGACTTCCAAATTCTTAGAGAATCACTACAAAAAATGGATGTTGGATGATTGTAAAAAACACTTGCTTTTTTTTTTACCTCAAATGGCTATATTTTAGTGCATATAACACTTTTTGGAATACTTTTTTTCAATATAATTATATATATAATATTTATAAATAATTAAAAATAATATGCTTACAGAAATTCAAGTCTAAAATTTTTATTTTGAAATAAAATTTATGCACAAAGAAGAATGATGAAAAATGCCAAGAAAATGGATACTTTGATGTTTGATTTTAGGAAAATTCAAGAAATAAAATAAAAATTGGTCATTTTTCTTAACTAATCTAATTTTCTTTTTAAATTGTGTTCGTTGCACTTGTGCAAAGGTAGCAATTTGAGCACATAAAGAAAGTAGATACTTTATTATTTTCTTAGAATCTCTTTGTCGGCTTGTATAACTTTAGTAGAAGACCTCATAGTCCAAAAAATCACATTATATAACATGATTTTCTAGATTACCTAAGTAGGCTACCCGACTATTCATCTAAAATATCTAGGCAATCCAAATTTTCCACCCAATATTTTTAGATTACCCACTTGTGCTTGAGTTACTTGATTAACTCAAGACAACTAATATGCAAATGCTAGGATTTGAAGCCCTTACCTCATGGTTAGTGGTGGGAATTCATAGTATTTTACAACATGTATGAAGCTAGAGATTTTATAGAAGTTTATACAAAATATAAAAAGATATGTCTATTTAGCATTTCTTGCACCATTGATCTTCTTTTTTCAAGGTATACAATTCTTTAAAATATTTTTTGCTTAAATTTCTTTAAAAGGCAAGAAGAAGCTAAATCAAAACCAAATTGTCTTTTTTATTTTTTAAGCCTTTGTGGAATTAGTTATGAATTTTCAAAGTGAAAAACTTTTTTTATACATTTTTATTGTCACTTTTTCTTACACACTATCCAATGCACTTTCCTATATTCTTCCCGACACTCTTTCTAATGCTTTTTCTGACACTCTTCCCAACACTCTTTTTCAAACACTTTTTCCACCACTCTAATGACACTTTAAGGTTGAAAAAAGCGTCAAAAAGTTCAAAATTTTAATGACATCTCATTTTTCTTTCTACATTTTGGTGTCAAAAGAAAAAAGTGTAAAATGTCAAAGACAACATCCTTATTTCAGTGGTGACTAGCCTAGTGGATGCCACCACAATCCAAAACTCATATACGTTAACAAGTGGCGTAAGAACCATCAGAACTCATGACGGAATGAGCCTCACTGTGTCGGTTGCTCGCTCGCTTTGGGGAGCAACATTTGGCTTTTGTGAGAGCACACCTTGGGCTGTACATTTGGCTGCAATGTGAGCGACATTTGGCTTTAGTTGCCGGCCAGTGCAAAAGTAAGATAGGCTCCTACTGCTACGAAACTGCACCGATGCTTCGAACGGGAGAATCTTCGCCTGACACGGTCTCCCCACTGGAACGCCGACGAATACAATTCTCTGAGTGAGGTGTTGCATCCCTGTGCACATCATTCCCGAACCCAATCGGTGCGGCCTCATGTAAGTTAAATACATAACATAAAGCAGTGATCCCTGGATTCCGCAGTGATCGAGAGCATCACTCGGAAGAATCAATCGCTTGGCCAGGCACTGTGTAAGAATACGAACTTCGTCTTGTTTTCCTTGGAATAACTTACTGACGGTGGATTCATAAGATAAACTAAGCTTAAACAACAATGAAGCCGGACAAACTCTCGGTCAGGCTCACGCGGCACGGCCAGGTCAACTTGCGAATAGCTGAAGATTGCCGTCTGGAATTCTGGACCATATTCTATGATACTTATTAGCTTGGTGAAAGCTACTGCAACAGAAAACCTCATTCAGTTTTTGCAGCACGTGTCGAGAACCTCTTGGCAAATGGTTTTTTGACACTCTTCAAACATTCCCTGAAGCCGGACAGAATGTGGTTCCTTAGGTTGGTGAAAGCTACCACAACAAGAAATCTCATTCGGTCCTTGCATCACGTATCAAGAAACTCTTGACAAATGATTTTTCAACACTCTTCATTCATCCCCTAAAGGAAGAGAGAATGTGGTTCCTATCAACCAAGCCAGCAAAAATGGTACCCCCTCAAGAAAGAATGCAACTTTGAGATTTTTGAGCGGGACCAAATTTTTGAGCGGGACCAATTTTTTCACTCTCAAGAATGAAATGATTTAGAGCACACCAAAACCTCTAGAAGATGGTAGAGCAAAGAATGTCTTTGCCAATGTGAAGACGAGGTTAGAGAGAAAGTATTAGCCATCTTTGTCAAAATTACCAAAGGGGAATACATATAACCTCTGAATGCCCAAAGTGCATTTTTTGGCAACATAGAAATTTTGGGTAGTTCACCACAAATGGAGTTTTTATTTTTTTTCATTGAAATTTTAACACAACATGTGCCCAAGGAGTAGCTTTAAGGCCCAACAATTAACATAGCTTTTGACTACATAGTTAAGAAGTTATTGTATGATATGTACTTTTCTATACTTAACAGCAGCTCAAGCAACAAAAAAAACTTCTTTAAATTTTATTTTTTTTAAATTAAAATTTGAAATTGATTCTCTAGATTTATGTATACTTGAATTTTTAATATTTTGGGAAAAAAAATAAAAACATCAAATATAGATTGTTTATTATAATATTACAACCATTGGAATTGGCATTTTTCAATTCCATAAATAAATTGTTGACAACTTAGTATTTTGAATCATTCTCTACTCCTTTCTACTTACTATTTTTGTCCTATATGTTGTATGATTCCAAATGATCTGAAATTTTTCAAGCATGTAGCCAACTTCACTTAAAAAAAATGAATCCGAAGAGTAACCACCATTTTGGACATTTTTTCATACAAATGTGATCTTGTGAAGTGCAGTTGCCTGGTTTTTTGCAAGGCACAAAAAAGGCTTTTTGTCACTTCAAATGCTAACATCTTGCAATCTACACTGTATAAATTTCTGAAGTTTTTTCCACATATTCTCAAACAAGATTAATACAAGATCATATGGTTATATGTGTCCAAAGATGTTTTTTTTCTAAATTTTTTTTTATATGTACTACAAATGGTAGTTTCAGAGCGGTTTTGGTGAAAACATAGTCAAAACCATTTAGGGGTTAATGGCTTCTCTCCACAATAGAAACTCTTTTGTGTGGCAAATGTCTTTAAATTTTTCCCTTACCCTATGAACAATGTAACAAGATCTCAATCTTTTTCAACTACTCTATATGTTTTGTGGCCTTTATAAAACAACCTTGGTAGCTTTGACAATCATGAAAGAATCCCATAACCAAGCTCCAATTAGCAGTGGATAGGCCACCAAAGTTTGCAAGCTAAAGGAAGAGTTGAATCTTTGTAAATCTATTTTTATTCAAATATACATGTAGATCTTAGGCTTGGATTTCTACTTTGTCAACTTGAGCTCTACAAGCTTGGTAAAGAATCTAGAAAGAAAGGACTTTGATTGATTACATGCTAATTCAATACCTAAGGCAAGTAGAGTAGTTGAGAAAGGAGTAGGTTTTGACAAACAAACTAGTCTTTCAATTCCATTCTCCTAAGTCAAAGTTGAGGTCTTAGATCACTCTTTGCAACCACAAAACACTTGAGAAACTCTTCTTTGAATTGATTTGGATGTTGTGGAGGTCTCTACTACAAGTAATAATTTTATCTTTCAACATTTTAAGGGGAAAAAAAATGTCCTATATCTTATGACTCTTATGCATTTTAGTCAATATTTTGGAAATGGGTTGAGATCATATGGAAAAAAAATTAACTACAAAAACTTTTTTATTCATCTTTAAGTAGATTATAAATTGGAATGTAATATTGAATGAAAGAAAAAATTAAACTACTAGTAACTTTTACAAGAAAATGAGAATTGTGAATGTGAATAGTGAGAATGTTCTAGTAAACAATTGGCACCCTTCAATTTTTTCTTTTTTTAAATTCTGAAAATCTGCAAAATAAAACTCTTCCAAACTTTCAAAACTACATGGTTGAAATGTTTTTGAATTAGTAACAATCTATGGAATCCAAAAATGGTAATTAATATTTTTTTAGAATATATTTTTTGTTGCTTGGTTCGACATTGAATTCGTTTTAAAAAGGTCTAACTTTTGTAATATTTATTGGAATGGCGTGAAACAAAACTTCATACATAGATTATGATAATTAGCATCCATTTTAAAATTTTCATGAAAAATTCCAAATTGTGAAGTCAAAGGAGCCTACCCAAATTTTGAGGAGCCCCAAGTGGACTCCTTGATTGTTGAGGAGTTAAAATCATTGTTCATTATTTATCCTATTAACCTTATATAAATCCTTTGCAGTATAAAATCTACATAGATTATATGATGTCTTTGAACATTTTTTCTATGGAGTGTGGTAGGTGTGATGAACCCTATTAGTACTTTCTAACGAATTACAATGTTCCATGATGAATTATAATCCTTGACAAATTAACCCCTAAAGGACCAAACTACATTTGGGAGCAACATAGAGATTTGGAGCTATTTACTAAGAATGAAATTTTTTTTCTTTGAAATTTTCATAAAGCATGTGCTCGAAGTGTAGTTTTAACCCCTAAAGTTTTATGACTATGTTTTCACTATAAACACTTGAAAACTACCATTCTCAGTACAAGTATCAAATTTTTGAATTTTAAAAAAAAAATGTAATTGTAGGATCTTGTAGTAAGCTAACTTGAGAATATGAAGTAAAAATTTCAAAAATTTTCACTGTGTGGATTGCATGACATAAGCATTCAAATTCATTGAAATCATTTTCTGGACCCTACAAAAAAACTAGACAACAACACTTCACAAGCTCAATTTTCTATGAAAAAACATTCAAAATTTTGGTGATTCTTTTGATTCTTTTTCCTAGACAAGTTGGCCACATACTTGAAAGATTTCAAATCATTTAGAATTGTACAATATATAGGAAAAAAATAGTAAGTAGACAGTAGTATAGAATGATTTAAAATACTAAATTGTTAAGAATTTAATTATGGAATTAAAAATACCAATTCCAAAGGTTGCAATGGTATAATAAAAAATCTACATCCTATAAGTTTTTTTTCCAAAAATATTGAAAATTGAGTAAGATAAAGGACTTCAAAGTTTATTTTAGAGTAGAGAATCCATAATTGCCCACAAACAAAAACTCTTCATAACTTGTGACTCATTGATCAAAATAGAATGATTTAAAGCTTTCCACATATACATAACTCTCAAAAACCAATTTCAAATTTTTATTTTAAAAAAAAGTGATTCCCTTTTATTTGCCTAGACTACCTATTTACAAAAGAAGTAACATATTAGGCCATAACCTTGGACTCATATTTCTAAATGTCATAAAATGTAGAGCATATCAAAGATATTCCTAGTCAATTTTCAATATTTTGCGAAGAAAATAAAATCATAGGATGTAGATTGTTTATTACAGAATACAACATTACAACCATTGGAACTGGTATTTTTAATTCCATAACTAAATTCTTAACAATTTAGTATTTTGAATCACTCTCTTTTTCTTTCTACCTACACTATACTATTTTTTTCAAGTATGAGTACAAAATCCATTTAAAAAAATTTTATATGTGTTTCCAACTTATTTCTTCAACATATTATAGAGAGTTGCAAGTTGTAGGATCTACCGATTTTGGAGTAAAATGTTTGAAAGATGAAATCTAGCCATTTAAAAAGAGTTGAAAATATTTTTGTTTAAAATCCAAACATTAGAATCTTGCAATTTGTAAGTTTTTTTACTTTGAACTATTAGGAATATATTCTAATAAGTTAATTAAAAGATAATATGTTTGGATTTGTTAAATAATAAACATAGATGAAGATTTTAGCCTCACTTTGAAAACTAGTATTTTTAAGTAGTTTTGTGCCTTTAAACATAAAAGAATTTTAAAATTTTAATTTCTTTTGATCAAATGGTTGTTAAGTAGAATTCATCCATGTAGATGTGCATGAATATGTACTACCATTTGCATGCCAACATTTGAGGTGCAAGAATTTGACAACTTGATTGTTAGCCTTTTGATTTTGAAGAATTTTAGATGTAGAGCGTCAAAATTAATAAATTATTGATCATGGGCACCCTACAAGTATATTATTTGCCCTTTCAAGCAAACTTAGGGCAGACTTTTGGGGAGTTTTAGGGCAATCGGACACATTTTGAACCCAAATGAACTATCGGAGGTACACAAAGGAATCACATTTATAGTTGTGCAATGAACCAATTGTGGTGCCCATTTTGCCCATGTATTTTATTCTTAAAGAAAACACATAAACATTTTATTTGCCACACATGATAAAGTTAGCAAATTTTGAGTATATATTTGCAATGAAATGCCCCAAATTAGTTAGGTGGATAAAAGTAGAAAATTAATTAATCAAATACAAAACAAGGGGGCATTTCTTTACATTCATTTTTGGCTCGACCCTTGACCACATTTAGAAGGTTGCACAACTATAGTAACTAGCTACATCTAAAATGGCCCACTCATAATTGATCCCTATTTTTGAAGGAAAATTGAATTGAGAAGATACCCAAAATGGTACACATGACAAGGACAAATATAAGGTGAATTCTGAATAGTGTACAATTTTATTTATAATATTGTGGAGTTGGCGACATTACAAGTGGTCAATTTAGGGTATACTTTTTGTTGTTTTAACTTCTGTTTAGTGCCATTTCTTCATGGGCATCAAATGCATTTTGGCATCACCTATATAACACTTTTAATCCTCTACACCTTGCATTTTTGGAAATTTGTAACTAATTCACAATGCATCCAAAAATTATAGAGCCACTTGCATTTTGATTCATTGTCCCTTGACAACGTGTAAAAATTGTTATTCATTTTTTAAAGCATATTGATTATGTCACACAATTTAGGTGTAGTTACCTTCCAAGCACGGCTCATAGAGAGGGACATTCTTTGTCAAGGCTAGATTCAATTTGCTCTCAATGGGTTGATAAAGTAAACTCACGAATAACTAAGTATTTAAACAATTTTGGAGCAGATCATTAATGGTACTAGGTGGTGGAAAATTTTCCTGTATAGAAAAATAAGAAATATAGGGATTGCAAATTTTTAAGAATTTTATATCCAAAATTAAAATTATCTATGAATTTTCGGAGCCAGAAAGTGCAACTCACCAGTAGCCAATGTTTAGAATCTTCCAATTCTGATTATTCAAAAACTGCTTTCTTGCTCACTACTTGGGGACATGTATCATGATTTTATTAGTCTCAACTTTGAAAAGAACAATAACAAAAACAAATTCTAAGCTTAAGATCTATTCTAAGGTTGGAAATCGTGCATCCAATAGGTTGGTTATTGGGCGCGGTTGGCCATTGGTGTGTTTACCTTATACAATTGCTACCCTACTATACTTGTCCCCAATTCAAACATGGACCACATATGATAGGGATTTTAAGGGCCATTATTTATTTTATCTCCATTAAATTAACAAAGTGGAGGCCATGTCGGTTCTATAAAGCGGAGGATTTTGTTTGTACTTGGAAACTTACTAATGAGGTACTGCACCATCACTGGTGGAACTTTGGGCACATTTGTGGAGGAAGTAAAAGATAAGTTAGTATACCCACACGTGCAGCCACGCTGTAGAAATGGTCGGCAACAGCCCCCTTTCTTTTCACTTTTTGAGAAAAGTGCCAGGATGGTAATAATCACCTAAAATTTGGTGAAGTATGGTATTTCTACAGTACATTCATCGGTTTTTGAACCAAGAAACATTTTTTAATCATTTTTTCATCCAAATGGGGTGACTTCATCCACATTTCTACTACAATAGAACTGAAATGAAATGGAAATTTTGTGACAATAAGGATTACTCTTGTCAGGCAAAAAGTAACATAGACATTTATTTTGAAATGGTGCAATCTGACCCCATGGTGTCAAGGAAAAGGACTGGTCAGCAACTTACTCGTTTCCCTTTTCCCTTTTTTTCTTTTCTTTTCTTTTCTTTTTTCCTTCAAACAGATGCGAATGGAAGACGGTCGGTCCCAGGCTCCCCCACGACCCCATCTGACGGAATCTACACATTCTGTTGCGCCGCTGCCAAAAATCCCCAAATGCTGGCTCGCCCATCAGTAACTTAACGTACAGTACACTCAGGCCTGGCTGGGTTTTAATATAATAAGATGCATTTCTTTTTGGAAACGAAGGGAGGTCTCCACACCTAAAACAGACACTTTTTGTCTTGTTCTAGCCAAGTCTTTTCCGGCCAGGCCTCCTGTGGCTGGTCGGCTTTGTATTTTGTCTTTCGCTATGAAATTCTGTTTCATTTGTGTAAAAAAAGGAAAAAAAAAGAAAACAGAGACACGCTTTTCCAAACGAGCACAGAAAAAATAATCATACAACTGAACGTAGTAACCAACCCATTCAGATCAAACACTCTTCCTTCATTTTGGTTATGTAAGTTGTTCTTTTTCTGTGCAGGTAGAGATGCGTAGTGATCAGCTATGGCATAGTTCCCGGTGTAGTTGTGGCGCATTGTGATGCATTGTGATTGGTTGCAAGACTCTCAGTACTGAACTAGCCCTTGTTCAATTTTGCAATCAACCGTTGGTGGATGTTGCAACTAGTTGGGGGTTGGAAATAGGAAGACTCGTATGACTACTATAAGTCAAATATAATCTTTAATTAAAAAATTCATAGTAAATATGTTTCAAGAAACAAAATTCTGAAAATCATGGAATCCTTCCAAATTTTTCTTTTACATGGGAAAAATTCTCCACTCAAAAAACCTATGCTCTACTTACTCGTAATTGCTTAATAAGTGGTTGGAAATGGTTTGGCTACCTTACCACAAAGTTCACAAATCAAAGCAAAAGTGAATTCAATTTTGATCTGAGAATTTTTTAGAGTATATATATACATACTACAAATTTTCAAAGTTGAAGTCATAGGAACATTTATTATAGACACAAGACTATCTTAGCTCCTAAAAGACTCATTATCACCTTAAGGGACAAAATGGATTTTGGATAGGCTCGTGTAACCTCAAATTTTGAGATGATTTTCTAAAAAAAAATTCTAAAGATAGAAAAATAAATTAGCTTTCAAGGAATATACTTTTCATTTCAATCAATGTCTAGTAGCAAAAGTCAATATGCCACAATCAACTCAAAGTAGGGCAACAAAAAAAAGAAACAAAACTTTTCAATAATTTATTTTCTCAAATATTATATTTCTTTTGTCTAAGCAAATTCATGGAAAGCTTTGATTCATTCTATTTGGATTCATGACATGAAAGTTATTGAGCTTCTTGTTTTCGAGGCAATCATAGAAACTTATTGAGGAAATAATGTATTGGATTCATTTTGAGTTCAAATTTCACAATTTACATAAGAAGAAAAATTCCACAAGGTTGAGAATTTCTGCTAGAACAATCTCAATGTTGGAATAATAATGTTTCAATTCCATCTTAAAGCTATTGGCAATTTTTTTTTTCCACAATCTCACATCTATTTCTACTTAATAATTTTTTAAAGAATGAAAACCACATTTTCTTTTTGAACTATTTCACTCTAGACTTTCAACTCATATCTTCAACTTAAAGAATTTTTAGTTGAAAATTTTTAGTTGAAAATTTTTAGTGCAAAAAGTTTAAATTAAGAAGATTTACAGTCAAATCATGTAGTTATCATATGTGCTCAAATTTATTTATTTATTTTACTTTTAATGCAAATATCTTGCAATCTACATGAAGAAATTTTTCGAAACTTCTTCCATGCATTTTTTTATACTAGTGTTGGCAAGATCTTACAATTGAATATGAAAAAAAAAAATTATAAATTTTTTTGCTCTTTGCAATAGAAATGGTAGTTTTGAGTGTTTTTTGATGAAAAAAAGGCCTTGGAACTTTAGAGATGATTGCACATGCTTGAAGAATATATAAGATACTTCAAATAACTCTTCAACTTCTATGGGTTCTTTTTAAACTAGTACCAAGTTTGAGCAAATGCATTGTCATATTTAGGTCGAAGAGGGATGTTAAAAAATCTATTTTTAGATGGCAGTAAATAGCTTGGTATTGTAAAAGAATGAGGATATTTACATTGTGAAATATTACCTTGATTTTCAAGATGGAATACCAATGAATGGAGTCTAATTGCCGTGTATATTTTCTGAATGGAGGGAAAATTTTCATTTACCATAAGCCTAGTGCTAAAGATCTCTTAAATGCCCAAGATCTTTTTGGTTCTAAGAACATTATTGCTTTTAAAGTATTACAGGTCAAAATGTCACAAAGGTAAGGAAATTTCAACCATACAATCTTGTAGTGTACATATTGAAGGTGATGTGAATCAAAGTTAGAGACATTTGCCAAATAGATTGCAAGATTATAATGTTTTAGTGTTGAAAAAGAATGCTAAAATTTTCCTAGCAATACATTGGAGGTGAAATTTGATTTCTAAACCTACTCAAATGAAAAATTGATTTGAACCTTTAAAGTGCTTCAAAAACAACATACAAACATTGGTGAAAGAAGTAACATTCAATTGACTCATTGTATTAGCAAAATGGCTTTGAAATTGCAAAAAATTGCAAAAAAAGTTGCATAAAACACATCTAAGGCTGAACTTCCTTTTACTAAAATGCTTCTCAATCATTCAATCCACAAATTTTGGAATTAATATAAAATTTTAACCACACAAGCTAGACTAATATGAGCAACTTTCACCAAAAATATTGGAATGGACATTGTAAGAAGATGAAGTAAGTTGATGAAGTTCATTGTAATCCTTAAATGTTTGGATTTTGAACTTTGAATTGCTTCCAAACATTTCAAAATAACTTGGATTGACATAAAAATCATACCACAATAATTAGGCTTCAAACAAATATAATTCTGCAAATTGTATTAAAAACAAACATTGGATGGAGATACAAGACTTTAAAGTTGCAATTATCAAAATATAGTTTAGTGAATTCAAATTGAATGTGTGAACTTTGAATTTCTTCTAAAAAAATGAATAGATTTGAATTGATCTGAAAATTTTACCACACAAATTAGAAGAAAGTGCAAATTTTATTATTAAATCCAGACATTGGATGCAAAAGTTACATCACTTCAAATTGTACTTCCAAACTATGTAAGAATACTTTTGTTCTCCTAGGGGCAGTTGGGGTTATAAAGGCAACCTCTCAAATTGGACATTGTCCCAGATTCTATTGTGATTTTAGAATAAGTAATTCTAGGATGCGGTATTTAAGTAATTTTCAAGTCAAATGCAAAAAAAACATCTCTCTTGGACTAGTAGATCAAATGATTATGGTGATTGAAGTTGTAAAATTCTTTGGAAAAGACATTGTTTTGAATGAATGATTTGTGATATTCAATTTTAATACAAATTTTTTTTAGAATGAAAATAGAATATTTATAGGATACAGTGCAAAAATTCAACTCAAAATTCAAAGTATGTCAATTTGAACTTTTGAACAAGTTTTTGCAAATTAACATGGTTGCAAGTGTAACTTCAAAATTGGGAGATAAGCCTTTAAGATTGATTTTCTACCATGGTTCATTGGTTCATGTGTGCTAAACTTACATTAAAATTAGCCCATACTAACTCCCACAAAGTGTCTTCAAAGTAAGGCCTATCACCCACTAGTTGCAAAAATATAGGGAATTGTCATCCTTGCATTCTAAGATAGTTGTCTTAATTTTTGAATGCATCTAATATCCAAATAGTTGGGATTTCATGTCACAGGGAAGAACATAAAGTTTCCTACAAGTTATGAAAATGAATTTTAAAAATAGATTAAAAATTACCATTAGAATTGACAATTGAAAAATTAGTTGCTACTACTTTGGAAATGATCCAACTATTAGGGCTCAAAATGAAATAATTTCCAAGTTAACCCCTAAAGTTCCTTGATTATGTTTTCAACAAAAAAGCTTCAAAAATGCCATTTTTAGGACAAGTACCAGAAAAAATTAAAAAACATTTTTGGACACATTCAACCATAGGATCTTGTATTATGATAATCTAAGAAGATGTGGAATTTTTTTTAGAAATTTCCACCAAGTAGATTGCAAGATATTAGCATTTGAATTGACAAAAAGCCTTTTTTGTACCTTGCAAAAAAACAAGGCAGCTGCACTTCACAAGATCACATTTGTATGAAAAAATGTCCAAAATGGTTGCAACTCCTTGGATTCATTTTTCAAGGTAAGTTGGCTACATGCTTGACAAATTTCAGATCATTTGAAATTATACAACATATAGCAAAAAAATAATAAGTAGAAAGAAGTAAAGAATGAGTCAAAATACTAAATTATTAATAACTTAGTGATGGAATTGAAAAAAGCCAAACCCAATGGTTGTAATGTCGTAGTAAACAATCTTCACCTAATATTTTTTTTTCTAAAAACACAGAAAATTGAGTTCAATAAAGAAATTCAAAGTTTATTTTGGAGTAGAAAATCCATAATTGCCTGCAAACTAAAACACCTCGTAACTTTTGACTCATTGATCAAAATGGAATGATTCAAAGCTTTCTATGCATATATAAATCTAAAAAATTAATTTCAAATTTTTATTTTTGAAAAAAGTGATTTTTTCAGATCTGCCCGGACTGCCCGAGTTGAGAAACAAAGTATATATCAAGCCATAACTTTTGACTCTTATTTCCAAATGTCCTGAAATTTAGTGCGCATGAAGATATTCCTTGTCCACACCTTGAGTTCTATTAAAATTTGGGCTAAAAATATGGAAATTTTTTTTTGCATGCACTTGCCCAAAAAAATTATGTTGCCAAAAAACACACCTTGGTCCTTTAGGGGTTAAGAAATTGATTATCTTGAAGAAGCTATCACTTAAAGAAGCTAAGTTAAATGACTTAGAAGGGTTGATTGACTATATTCAATAGGTTTAATTAGTGGATTGGTTTGTTGTTAGTATTGAGTCGAAGTGGTTGGATTTTCTACTAGTAGGGCTACCATAATAGCCAAATTTAGAGGGGATGAAGTTGTATATTTTGTAAAATTAATGGAAAGATATCCAAATGTACATAAAATTTTAAGTAATTTCAAAGGTTCCCTGAAGATGACACAAAATTGAGAGCTTTTCAAGTGCGTATAGATGGTTGACAATTCCTAGGCATTTAGAGTTATATGCAACCACCTAGGGTTCCCAAATTTTCATTATGAAATAATTTTATTAGTTCTAATATTTGACAATTGTTACTATCTTTTATGATGATGCCTACAAATTTGTTTGCTCCCCAGCCCTAAGAAATAGGAGTCATTGATCGTGTTATAAATAAAAATCTTATTGCCTTGCCTATGAATTGGAAAAAATCGTTGACTATCTCAATCGTCCACTCTTGTTCAATCTACTATAGTTTCAGTATATGGGTGCCAAGTCTAAGCTTCAAATTTGCACAATAGACTTGCTGAAGTTGCATCAAGCTTCCTTTGTTTTGATTTTGCTTGATAAGTGTATGTTGTTTTGCTTTGTTCTTCTAGTTTTTGCTATAAGGTAGGTATTTTTAAAACCACCGCTTTTTGCTACTGAGCTTATTTTTTATTATTATACTTGTCAAATTTTCTTATATTTTTGTTGGCAAGTGAAAGGAAGTTCCAACACACTAGAGAACTATATCTAGCATTTGGATACTATATGCAAAAGTTATTAAGAAACAAAGTTTGGTTCTAAAAAAGTTTCTTCTACAAAGGTACATAACTGACTTTAGAAATGTATACATAGTATAGATGGTGGTTTAAGGTTGTGAATGCTTATTTATCCACCCTTGGTAAATGAACAAACACAATCAGGTTCTTGGTCTGTTTTCTATCATATGGGTGTTCTAATGTCAATCCATTGTGCCTTCTAAGCAATGGATTTTTCTAAATTTCCTACTCCTATGATTTTAGAAAGTCTTTAACTTCCTAATCCTTTACTAAAGATGTCCAAGTACTAGTCTTGGAGTTTCTTAATTGGCTTCCTTATAGCTTTTGGAGTTCTAAGCTTTCCCTAGATGACTATTATTTTTAGACAATTGATTTTTTATTTCTTTTAGAGTTTAATTTTATGTATATATATTAATAAAGAACTCTAAATTTGAACTTCCCTACTGAAAGTTATGAAGGGATGAAGTTTGATTGTTAATCGGTATTTCGAACTTCATCGATGGTTTTCTACTGATCTATAATTCAAAATTAACCTTTTCTTTTATTTCTGACCTTAAGAAATTTTACCCTATCTAATTTTCCATTCTTGTTCTTCTTGGATGAAACTGACTAATTTTCATCCAATATGACTCCTAACTTCATCCACTAATATCTTTCTCAATTTGACTCGGAATTCTAAAGTGTGATAAAATTTTGAAACCTTTAAACAAGACCCCTAAAATGATGTGACTAATTTTTAGATAAAACCTAATCTTAAGACCTCGACTTGCTCTTGGAATTCGGCTATGCGTTATAATTGCCTAACTTTGAAATTTCAAAAGAAAAGGAAGAAATTAGTGGCTTACTTCGAAATTGGGGTCGTTATTGAGGTAATTGTATAGTCTTTTGTATTCTCTATCATTTGCCATCCTTCTTGCTCTTTTGACAATTTTTCCCATGACTTGAAATGGAGAAAGAAATACAAGTTCAAAGCTTTTTTAAATGCTACTTCATTTTTTCATCCCCTTCTCTTTCTTTCCCTTAAACACTATTTAAACTCCATTATTGTATTCCAAAAGTTGACTTGGAATTTTTATACAATAATGGTTGAACAATAATTGATCCTTTATCTTCTATCTTCTAAGTCAATTATTATTCTATCCTTTCAAAAGTTAAGTGGTTCCAAATAAATTCCAAGGATTTCCCCCTAATCTCTTCAAATCTAATTTATACTCCAAACTCTAAATCCTATTTCAATTGCTAGTTGCTTCTTTTTCTATCTTGCTTATTTCTCTACTATTAGCTGCAATACTACTTGGCTATGGATTTTGAAGATGTTTCCCTTTCTCCCCCTATTTTAATTGCCTCCTTTAAACTCTTACTTTTCTATTTATATTCCTATGGTTTTTATTTGCAATTATTCTTTTCTATCTACCTTGAGGTTATTTTTATACACCTCTTCTACACTATGTTTTATTTTGTTTCCCAACATTTATTTTCAAAAGACAAAAATCGTTTGTTTTTTGTTAAGAACCAGAATCAGCAGCTAGGAGGATCTAGAATCGGCAACCATGTGGCCAGGCCGTTCCGCAGCATAATACCGCAACAGCAACAAGCAGTACCCCTTCGATATGCCTGCCACATGGCGGCTCCTATTTTGTCAGGACCCCTCTTTCAACTGCTCGAGTGGCAATGACATTTCAGCTACTGATTTGTTGGGATCCCATTAGAATCGACAAGTGGGCCGTTCCAAGCATAGTACCGGCAGCAGGGTATAAGTAGTACCTTCCAATAGGACTACCATGTGGCAGCTTCTGATTCGTCGGGACCCTTTCACTGCAGTCTTTCCGTATACTATCCTACCGGTCCTTGAACTGGTTCAAAATCTTAACTCCTTTGGTGGTCAGTCGTCTCTTGGAATTTTGAGCCTTTTTGAATCTAATTTTTTGGCAATTTAAGACACCAAAAAAAAGGAAATTTTGGTTCTATCTTTCAACCTTTCAACAAAGACTCTATCTTGACAAAAATATCCAATTTTTTTTTGACAAATCTACAATTTAAGACCAAAGCTTCATCGTAGGGTGGAAAACTTTGTAAATTTCTACCAAACTCTAAAATTTAAAGCCAAAGCTTTGCCTTAGGAAGGAAAACCACTAAATCATACAAACATCTAGGCAAATCAATTTAACACATAAACAAGGTTTCAAACAATCACACATGCTAGAGGTCTCCCTAAGCAACATCACCAAGGTATGGAAGGCAAATTCTTTAAAATTAATAGAAAGGACTCAAAAACTCAATAAAAAAACATAAAAAGACTTCAAAACCCACATGAAATCAAGGAAAACCTTGAAGGGGGCCCAATGTCCTTCAAGAAAGTTTCAAAAATAGCAACAATGAAGCTAAAATACTTCAAAAAACACAAATTTAGCAATGTTGGCATGCAATGGCTTATTGTTCAATGAAATAGACCCAATTGTCTAAGGTGGTTCAAAAATGAACCTAAAGGTTGATTTGGGAGAGAAATGAGAGCCCTTATATACTTTTCCAAGGCCTCACTCCCCCCTAATCTTAAGAAATTTAACTTTCAATGTTGGTTTTATATTCTAACTTTTAAAAAAATGATCCAAATCACAAATGGATTGCGCCAATAGCTTTAGAAGGCCATTTTTATTACAAGAAATTCCATACTCCCTATTCCTACTTCAAAAAACCAAAAATTTTTAGAGGCGACTAGAAACTCAAAACGAGGTAAAAATCCAAGTTTTGGAGTTTATTTTTCCAGCAAAAAGTAACTAGCCTTAGCTTCTAAGTAGATTCAAAGGAGTAAGAAAAGATTCTAAATTTGTTTTATTCCAATGTCATGTACTTTCGATACGCTGGTCAATTCCTTGCATGTTCTTGAATTTTGCAAGTTTTGTAGGATGTTTGCCAGTTTTGGCACTTTTCCCTATCAAAATGTTACGAAACTTGTTGGAGCGCTTTATGAAAATAAAAGATGTTATATTAATTTTTAGTAAGATTTTTTCACACTCGGGATAGTTTCCATAAATTTATCATACTAGATTTTGATAGTTGATTGCTTAGAAAAAGATCTTTGGATGATTAGAAAAAAACTGAGATTTTTTGGAGAACCTCTTATGGAATTCTTCAAAGGATGTGCAAGTTTATCTTCTTACCTTGCACATGTGAAAAAAAAGAGTACAAATATCGCTATCACCTTTAACTTTCAATGAACATGGAATCTTTTACAAAAGAAAATTTTAGCGAAGTATTTGCACCATCGAACTCCTAGCATGACTCTCATTCCAAATCACCGTACTTTGTTGTTCCATTTTGAGTTTTTTCACTTATAGGCTTACAATTGGGGTTTCTATTACTTCATTGATGAAATGGGGAAACTCTCATAGAAAATTTACTTGAAGGTTCTTGCAAAATTCCTTGGACCAATTTAGTCAATTTGTGTCTCATTGCACAAATAGATATAGATAATCGGGTAGTTTCTACTAACATGCTTACTATTTACAATATGTGGGTTTTTACCCTATTTACATGCGGCTTTGGGGGGTATTTAGGAAAAACTAGGTATAATGTGATTAAGGGTTGTATTGGTATGTGCAACACTGAGTTTGGTCTAATACACTCTTTAGGTCTTTTAACACCTAAAACTACACTCACAACATATTAAAAATCCAAGAAATAAATCTTAAGTCCTAGGTGATGAAATCGGGACTTACAAAGGTCAGTGGTACATTTGGATGTACCTACCATAATTGCACTTGCTCTTGTATTTCAATATGGTAATATGGGATGATTGCTAAAGGATATTTGATTGTTGGATTCATCCTTCTAATATATGCCTAGTTGTTGGCACTAAAATTAGGTGTAATTGGATTTTTAGTTTACAAAATTACCATTATTCAAATTTTGGAGTACAATTATGAAATCACCTTCTTAAAGTTGAGCCTACTTTTCATGCCCTTGAATTATTAGATGCCACTGTCTATGAGAATGATTGATATAAGATAAAGAACATTTGTCATTTTTATATGAAGGTTCAAATGTGTATTTGCTTTGCATGGTTTGTTTTAGTAAATCAATGTTTTTGAGTAGGTGCTCATGAGTAGAGGTGCTTAGTTTTGGCTTTTCTTTATGATTAACTTTAGGATGTTGTATTGTAGGTAGGAAATATGGGAGTTTGTTTGTAGTGTTTCCTTTTCATATTGTTGGAACCAAATTCTTGATGTATTGGTTTCTTTAGGTTTAACTTTATAATGTTATACAGATCATTGATGTATTGGTTATGCTTTGGTACTACCTACTTCAAGAAGAAGATGTGTAATTCAAGAAACTCTTCCCATTTTTTTAAGCCTACAAGGTCAATGTCAAAGCTACCCATAGAAATGGTGACATTTAGATCCAATTTTTTAGGTGGTACCAAAGGTTTCGTTTGTGGAGATTTTTTAAGAACTTCTTTCATGATTGTTGTTTGCTTCTTGTTAGTGTTTTGTACGTCCACCAGAATGTGATCCTTGGGTAGATCAAAGAAGGTGTCTAAGAGTATGTGAAACATAGTATTCCATTTGCCAAGAATTGGATCATTTTGACCTACAAGAATCTCATTGAGAAGGTCGCCACTTTCTATAAATACAAATTGAAAAAAAAATTGGCAAGTACACTACTTGGCAACACTTTATTTCCCATACTACAATCCATTCAATATATTCTTTCAACTTTGTCGATTTTACCTATTTGCCAAAGCAGCATGGAATATACCAAGGCCATAATCTTGAAGATACATATGATGCAACTTGACACTATAAACATGGATGATGTGACTCAAATTTTTTTGAGCACAAAAATCTTGGATCTTAACTAGCAAACTTGGGGCAATAGAGATTAGAAATGGCCTTAGATAAGGCTTGAAAAGAAGTGAATGCATGGTTTGGTGTCTCAATATATGTCATTAGTTGATTCACTAAAGAGAGCTTTCATAGTACTAAATCAACCAACCACATAAAACTTTCATGACAAATCATGAGTGGTTGAGCCTTCAAAAGTGTTTTTTTGTTTTTTTTTCAAAAATATGTCCACTCAGAACTTCAAATATACAATACAAAGGAAATGAATTCATTCAATAAAAACACATTAAATTCATGATGAAATGACTTCTAAAGATTAGACCTAATTTTCATTCTATAAAAGTTCATAATTATATAAAATACAATGATGTTGGCACCAAAACATTTGTTTTTAAATATAAAAAAATGTTATCATTTATTCTTACATAAGTCACTATAAACCATTTCTTTGTGTTTACATTTAAAAAAAAGTCCTTATATATACAAATTAACTTTTGTGATAGTCCATGCATTTATTTTTAAGAGTCCATAAATCAATGTTTATAGACATTGGTTGTCAAAAAAAATACATAGATGTCTTTTTAATCAAGTTTATATGTTTTTTATCCAAAAATAACAGAAAGAACTATAATATTTTGTGTGATATTCACTTTGAAATACATACCCCTCTGTGAAATCAACATTGTGACATAATTATTGAGACACCAAACCATGCATCCACCTAGGGATACAATGTGATTATGTGGTTCCAAGTACTTATGTTGTTTTCCTACACTTTTTTGTTTTATCAATGCATGAAAACGTACTCATACTTTTTTTTAATTCACATGTTCCATTCCTAGTAGGTATTGGTTTGGGTGATGCAAATTGCAAAACAACATGTTGACAATGTCATTGTGCTTGATGATAGTCAAGATGTTGCAGTACTTGTAACATAGGTGGTTGACGTCACTAATCAAATTGTATATGACACTATAAATGATGCCATGTTAATTCGTGTTGTGTACAATGGTTGTAACAATCTTAACCTCTAATTGCTTGAGGCACCAAAATTTGATGTTTGCAAAACTTTGAAGTTAAATAAAACCTAATCAAGTTTTTATTTTTAGTACTAAATTTATATTTTTGGAAAATTATTCTTGAAGTCTAGTTTTAGTATCAAAAATCTAATCTTAAAAATAAATGATAGTGATTTTTCTATTCAAGATTTTGTATAAGGGTATCCATTGCAATCTTAACTTCTTGAAGTATTGAGAGCTCTTGGAAATGAGCCTCAAATACACTAGATCTTGGAATAAAAATCACATTCAAAATTCCTTTAGAAAAATTGTAGAGTAGATTTTGAGAAGTCATAAATTGATTGAAGTTATATATGTTAGGCCCTTTAACCTCAAATTTTTTTGGTCACCAAATTTTTAGATTTGACTAGTGAAAAGAGGATTGAAAGACTTCACATCACTTTTGCACTTTTAACACCCTTATAGTCAAATATTACAATCTTTTACTCCATAAGTGATATTGTTGTATTTTCTTTTTTTATGAAATTTCTAGCATGTCTAGTTTGAATTTGTATAGTTACAATTAAAAAAAAATTGATATAACTTATCAAAATGTTGGCATTTTGTTCAATTTAGACCAAATTCCAAGAAGCTCAAAATAGGCCTTGGGCATTTAGAATTTAATAGTTTTCAAATTCTCTACTTATGAGCAATTGAGCATGCGAATATAATTAATGTCTTCCATTCTAGATTGAAGAACTATGAGATTTTTGCCTACACTTCATTGACTTGTTCTTATACCTACAAATTTTTTGGTGGTTATACTTCGTTGGTATGTCACTCACTCACAAGATGCATTTTGATTAATCTTGGTTTAGCCCCTGGGTATCATTAGAAGAAAAACATGTCCAACACAACCAATTGCTATGTAACTAGTGTCCCATACAACTATCATGCAACTAGTTTCCTCTTTATTAGCACCAAATCTAATGTAATTGTTTTATATTGTTGTTTTACACCATTCATACATTGTTTTAGTTGCAAAGTAGTCATTCTATAGTTGCAAAAAACGACTAAGAAACAACTAGTGTCCTATACAACTATCATGCAACTCTAAAATGACCATAGTTATTTCATAGTTGCTTTCTAGTTGCACACTAGTTGTTTCTTAGTTGTTTCCTAATTGCTTTCAAAATTCATTCCCATTTGTCTTATATTAGTTATCTCATATCAATTGTAAAGAATACCATTAGATTGGACATATAAGATTTGTAAGTTGTTGTAGTCTTGTACAAAGGATTTTTTTGATAGAATTCTAAGATTTTTATAGTTTGTAGAAATAATTAAAATTCAAAAAATTTAAAATCTATGAAATTGAATTTTTGAAAGCTAAAAAAAAGTAGATTTGAAATTCTAAAATCTAAAAAAAGGTCCTTTTAAAATCCTAAAATCTAGAAAGAAGATAGATATGAAATTTTGAAAATTTGAAATCATTGAGATTAATATTTTAAAATCTACAAATCTACAAATTGCAAACAAGTTGCAAATAAGTTGCAAATGTTGATGAAGTTCTTTGCATGCTATCGGATGACCAAAAAACCTTGCAATTAGTTTGCAACTAATGCAACTTATCCACTACAACTATGGGCTCTACATTGTCACCTAGTTGCAAACATCCTATGCAACTACAAAATGAGTTGCACACTATAGTTGCAAAATCCCTAATTTTCTTCTAGTGTGTATACCTTCAATAGCCAACACTGTACAAATACATTGATGAATAAAGATTAATCAAAATGCATCTTGTGAGTGAATGACAATGCTATCAAAATACAAGACACATTATATAATATATTACAATCATTAATATTTTCATGGGTGTGTAGAATATTCTGAAAATGGCAAAGAGAATTTAGCTTATTTTTTTTCATTTGTTTGTAAGTTTTTAGTCAATTAAGACAAATATGGAAAAAAATTATAGTCATCCAAATAGATTCTAATTTTGGTAATTTTGTAGTTTGTACAATTGTTTACTTCTTTTGGACAAGTATGTATGATTAGAGATTTTTATTTTTTGGTTCAAAATTTAATAGAAGGTGGAAATAAGGAATATTTTTCATATGTACTAAATTTCATTTTTAAAAAATATGAGTAAAAAATTATAGCCTACTATGTTACTTTTTTTTTGTAAATGGGTAGTCTGGGAAGATAAGAAAAAATCACTTTTTCCATAAACAAAATTTTAAAATTGGTTTCTAGAGTTGCATATATGTAAAAAGATTTGAATCATTCTATTTTGATCAATGAGTCAAAAGTTATGAGGATTTTTTTGTTTGCAAGCAATTCTAGATTCTTTACTCTAAAATAAACTTTGGAGTCTTTTATTTTAATTGATTTTCAATATTTTGGAAAAATAAAATCTTAGGATGTAGATTGTTTATTACATGTCATGAATTGGAAACACAACAACCAATACTTTGATCATGAAACTATTCTACCACATTTTGATTCAAGAATATTACCGCAATTGAGATGCAATACAAACGCAACATGAATTCATAGCAATTACAAGGACATCACACGCAATCGGTTGAAGTCTTACTTTGCATTATAAAATACCATATAGGAGACAGCTCTTCCTACACAAGCCTTAATAGCAAAAAAAGGTTCCACTCTTTACCATAACAACCCTAACTGCTACATCCGGCATCCTAGCTTCCTTAACTGTCTAAGTCTAGTTGTTACAAGTGTATGGAATTCATAACATTACCCCCGCTTATCATCATGCTTCCTGACTCAATCTTGGTGCCTAAGGATGGAGCCTGTGAAACTCTGCAACAACATCAAAAGCGTTCTTAAAGTTTGTAGTTAGTTCCCACAAGTTCTCTTTTGAGCCATATCCTTCCCATGAAACCAGATAGTGTAGTTTTTTCCAATGACCAAAAAATCTCAAATCCAAAATATGGTGGGCTTCATATTCTAGGTCCCTATTAGGAGTGATAATTGGTGGCAAGGTTGTGCATGTTAACCAACAATGGTGTCCTGATGATAATGTTCAAGTAGAGAAACATGGAACACGTCATGGGTTCTTAAGGCCTTTGGCAACTTTAGGCGGTAAACTACATTTGAGAGTTGAGATATTATGGGGAATGGTCCTAAAAATTTAGATGATAGCTTTTTCAATGGTACATTTGTAGCAATGTTGTCATATTGAAGAAGAACCTTGTCACCGATTTGGAAAGTTGGCTACAATTTTGCTATCCTATCATTACTCCATTTAGCTTGTTCCCTGGCCATTTGAATCATAGTTTTAATTTTTCATGTACCTGTTGCAAATGTTGCACCTTATCTTTTGTAGTTGGAATAGTAGATGAAGTTGGTGTCATAAAAGATAGTGTTGGGTGCTACCCATACGTAGCGTAAAATGAAGAGAATCCCATTGCTAAATAGAAGGCATTATTATATGCAAATTCCACAAGAAAAAGTAGATTTGCCCAGTCATCCTAACATCTTGTCGTGAACATCCTTAAAAACTGTTCAAGAATCTAATTTACCCTCTCAGTTTGACCATCTGTTTGCAGATGAAAGGCAATAGTTGGAGATGGTTTGATGCAAAGTGGCTTGGATAATCTCTTTATAAATTTTGATACAAATACTGGCCCATGACTTGATATAACTTTGTCTAGAGTTCCATGATGTTTCCAGATATGGTGCAAATATAACAATGTAGTCTCTTGAAAATCAATGGTCTCATTTATAGGAATAAAATGGTCAAGGTTTATATTCTTGTCCACTACCACCATTATTGAGTCATATCCACTACTAATGGATAATATGACAATAAAATCAACGGAAATTTGTTTCCATAGTGAACTTACCATTGGAATGGATTGCATGAGCCCATATTACGCATGATGCATATCTTTTGATTATTGACAAATATCACAACCGTCAACAAAGCAATGCACATACCATTGAAGAGTAGGCCAATAAAAAGTTCTTGTAACCAATTCTAAAATCTTTGCTCATTCTTGATGTCTTACAGTTGGGGGGTCGTGTCTAGACCAAAGAATTTGCCGTTGAAGCTCTTCATCACTTGATACATATATGTGTAGTCACGCTAATTTTTGAGGCCAATGTTTGGCAATGCAAATTCCTATTTGGAGTTGCAGCTTGCAAATTAGGATGTTAAACTGTAGAATACTAGTCCAAATCGGTGCTTTTGGCTAATTATAGTGGAAAAAGGGCTAGTGGATATGTAGTTGAGTTGGATTCCAAGTGGGTAGTTCAATTGTGTTGGATTTTGATCATTGTGAGTCAATTTGATGGAGTTGAAGAGGTGCCTAGTGGGTATTTAGTCCTCTCTCCCAATTTGGATTTGGACCCAGTGTTGAGTTGAGCCCACTGCGAGTCTAGCCCTATGAAGGCTAAATTTCTTTTATGTATTTTTGGCATGTTATTCAATTGTGAATCTAGTATTGGTTGTGTCGTTGTAGTCGGTTTAATAGTTGAGTTTAATATGTGAGAAAATTGAATGCCTAATTAGTATTATTAAATGGTGTGTTGGATTGAATTGGACTGAATTTGGAATTGGGTTGAAGACATGAGATTGGTTTAGGTTGAATCAAATTTTAATTAAAATTTATCTCCCTACTTAAATGTTTCCCTTGGATCGAACTTAATATACTATATGGGTAGTTACCTAATTGGCAACTAAACCCTTGTCTACAATATGCAATCTTGGAAACAAAGGATGTACTCTATTTCTAAAAATATATGCTTGGAAACAGAGGCTGTGAGCCCTCAAGTTGGCACTTGGACCTCTGGATTTATTTTTCACAAATGTTTTGTAACATTTAGTGAATATTTATGCAATTATGCATAAATTATAGTGTTTGAGTGAAATTGGTAGCAATCCCTACCAATGGAGTTAGGAATCTTCTTAGAAGTAGGAAATATGCTTTTCAACATGTTTTTACATTTTTAAGTGTTAGTTGAGAGATTGTGAAGCTATAGTATGTTTGAGTGAAGTAAGGATGTGAGAATTAGTCAGACCTAGTGTCTTGTCTATATAATAGATGACCACTAAGGTACATGTGACAATCTAGCTAAGTATAATAGTCTATTTTTAGGTCTAGAGAGTCCAATAGTTTGGGGAATCCAATTTGTAGAAAATTTGGATTCTTTATGTTGGTCTTATAGGAAACTACTAGATATCAACCAAAATTAAGAGTAAATGGAGGAAAAAGAGATTGGAGCTTATAGAAAGGTGCTTCTAGGGTAAAAGCATGCCAGGAGATCAACAGAGGAGCCAATCATCCACGACAAACCTCGATACTGGAATGATTTCCTCCATGATTGAAAATCATTAAAGAGTTGTTAATTTTAGCATTTTCATGAATAGTGCAATTGGAGGTTTGATTTCGCCCTAAAGTTTTTGAGATTTTCTAAAGGTTGCCTAAAAAATTTTGGGTTTTTATATGCTTCCATGATGACTTTATGGGAAGTCAACCATGTTTGAAGCTACTAGTAAATTCATAGAAATGATCTGAAGTACAGTAAAATTCTACTAAAAATCAGGTTAGTGTCTTGTGTACTAAATAAATGCTTTGTCAAGTTTGAAGACTTTTTGATATGCAAAAGTACCAAAATCAATGATGATATCAAATTTTCCAAAAAATTACAATATGGTGGCGGGTTGACCAACGAACTAGGAATTAATAGTGTCCGATTAGTGTGAATAGGGTGTCATTTATTACTTTATTGAACCTTCTAAACAATTCTAGCAACTCAAATTCTTCAAAAACCATAAATTCCAAAAATTAGAATTTTCACTTTTCCTAGGAATTATCATGAGTGGTTTTTACACTGAAAAACAACTTAAGAAAAGAAGGAAGGAGGTCACTTAGAGAAATTTGGGTCTTCTAAACGTGATGGTGCAATTTGTTTTGTGTTTTGAATTGTTCCCTAAAAGATAGAGAGGGTCAACTCATAGTTTGACCTTTTTAGCGTAAATTGTGGTAAGTTAAAGTCAAATTTCTAAATATCTTGAGGGAAATCTAAGATTCAATTTGATTATATTTCCAAATCTTTCCTTGAAAATTCAATTTAGACTTACAAGGATTATTTAGGAATTGACTTTAGGTTAAATACAAAATATCTAAAGTTAATTAGGATTTGATTCCACAAAATCTTTCAAAAGCCAATGGATTAGATTTAGGCATTATTCCTAGGGCTAATTAAGGCTTTTGAAGAACTTGCTTGAGAACCTTCCTTTTGATTAAAGAAAGATTTGTTGGACAAATATCTTAGGATAGATTATGATAGTTTAGGAAATTACTTTAGGTAGAAAACAAAATATCTCTTAGTAAACGAGGAGGTGGGCCCTTTTCCACAAGTATATAAGGACCTTATTTTCTTGTTTTTTGCAATCCATTCTCGCAACTCAATTCTATATTCATTCTCTCAATGCCACTGCTTTAGTACTATCTTGTATCGACAAGTTGTCGGACATATCTACTTGATGTACCGACACTCTGTCGGATACAATTCTCTCTTGGTACACCACCACTGTTGGAGTAACCAAATCTCTGCTCTAATTCTTGCTTGTGTTAGTAAAGAGTCTTAAGAACTTTGGGTTCCACTAAGATTGCTCAACTTTTGCTAATAAGTTTACAAAGTTCTTAATTTTTTTTATTGTGGCTTTCATTTAGAGTGTTGAGAGTTGGATTCCCAAACTTATATACTCTGGCATTGAACATGTACTTATTTTAAAACTCTTAAGGCGGCAAGGCTAGACTTTGCCAAAAGGTTTTAAAATAAACACTTGACCAATTCACATTGTATAATAGAGTTGGTTTGAATTAGTTTTTAAAGTTCGGTTTAAATGTTGTTATGCATACCTCCTTTATAAACTAAAAACTTGAAGATGTGTGGTTTGATTTAGTTCTAAAGTTTGGTTTAAGCATTGTCATACATACCTCCTTTAGAAACTAAGAATTGGATACTTTTGTTAGGAGTTTTAATCTAAAGTTCAGTTTTAATGCTGTCATATATACCTCCTTTAGAATCTAAAACATTGAATACCAAATTGATTAAGTTGAACACTAAAGTTTGGTTCAAATGTTGTCATACGTATTTCCTTGAGCATTTAAATAAATCTCTTAAATTTAGGGTTGCCCCTACATGCAGAAGCTCTACCAAAATAAGGATTGATTCTATAGAAAGATTTCTCTAATTAAAGGAATTCTTCCCGTTAGTACTTGGGGTTGCTCCCGCACGGTGGAGCTTTGACGTTTTAAACTCAAAATTTACTATTTAAGCCAACAAGTTAAGGAATTTCATTCATTTTGCCAATTGGTGGCATGCTTGGAAGGGATTGTTTGTGGAAGATAGGAACTTGGGGTATTTGATTTTGGTAAGATTTCCCTAAAAAATTCTCAATTATTTTGATATTTTAGTTAGTTCGTAAAGTAGGATACATTTTGATCTTCATTGATTTATGTTTTGATCCCTATTTGTTAGAAGCCTTAATATTTTCTCCAAGTGATTTTTAATTATGGTTTTTAAGCTCTTTAATCAATTGTTGGATTTTTAACCTATGAAATTATGTGTGAATTAAGGGGAATTAACCCTTAATTTTTGGCAAATCCAGAAATTAACAATATATAAGCTAGCTAATCCATTGAGCTGGCCAGGGTTTCAAAAGGTTGTATTAGTGGGTACAGATTGCTTCTATTGGATATGGGCTTGCAATACAAGGGCAAGGTATCTAGGGAAGCCTAGTAGGGTTTCGGAGGAGTTCCAGTAGGTTCTCTAGAATTTCAAGGGGGCTCTAGGTTGCTGTTTTTTTTTGCCAATTAGCCGGTGCCATGTGGCAAGCTTCAAGGAGTTGTATGGGGAGGCTTTGGGGACAATAGGGAAGCTCTGGAGACAATAAGGGAACTCGGTGTGTGTGTGTGTGTGTAGGAAGACTTTGTGGATAGAAGGAGGCACTCAAATTGCTTGGATGAATAGGCTGCCAAAATCAATACATGCAGGGTTGACATGATGTCCGGACGCGGATGCTGTGTCTGCAGCGTCTGCTGACATTCGCGGTCCCGGCGGACGCAACGTCCGTCCGCCCCGCTCGTCTGCCCTGTCCGCCCAGATGGCCCTATTTCCCTCAACCGCCCTACCCAAACTGCCCCGCGGTCACTCCCTTAATCTTTAAACAATTAAATGTTAAATGAAGTGCAATGGTTCGCGATTTGTTATTAAAACAATGTCTCTCATAAGTTGAAAGATTATAAAGTATGACCACGAGTCCATGATAGTCTTGAAACTATGAAAAAATTCCAATTCATTTTCAAAAGGCAAACTAAAAAAATTTGTGACTTCAAATATATATATATACTATTTAAAAAATCAAGATCAACACAAATACAAACATAATCAATATGGGCAAAATGTATTCAATTTAATGTAGAATACCATACATTGTGTACATTTGGCTAATTGCACATATAATTTTTTTCATTCCAACTCTATATTTCTAAACTAATTTTTAATGCCTATATAACCTATTCAAGTATTCAACTACTACTTTTGCACTACCAATCTAATATAAATGGCGGAAATGTTCATCTGGCATCGGCCAACGATATGTATTAAAAAATCGCATAATTACATGGGCCAAACTAGTATTTTCATCGTCAGTCTTCGAAGAAATGCACTTCAAGTAAGCATAAAACACTTTTGCAAAGTCATGAAAGGCAAATTGTGTCGCACTAGGTGTTTTAAGTAGCAAGTTGAAATACGCCTCTGACATGTTGTTTCCATTCATCCGCCGAGCAATTTTTCGAACGGCATACTCTTCCGACTTACGTGAATACATCGGAATGATTTCCACATCCGCACCTGCTTTATGCAAATATGCAATACGTGGATCCACCCACCATCTCCTCTGCAAAGTTTGTTTCATCTCATCTGCTGATGTAAATGTGTACAAAGACTTCATTGGCTGAGAAGCTAAGGTGGTCATACCCCAATCGCAAACCCCAATATACACACGTGACTCATCCTCTGGAAAATGCAACAAGATGTTGTCCGGAGAAAGATCATTGTGCAAATGTCCAGCAAGATGCACTGCATACATTATATGCATAAACGCCCAAGTCAACTCCGTGCGCTTCTTCCGATATCGCCCTAAACGGTGAGCTTTTACAACCTCCTCTTCGGTTGGATTTGTATACATCAAACGGATTTGAATGTTGTCTGGATAGTCCTTATCCATATTCAACATTTGTCGAAGAGTTCTACCGTTCCACCAATACGCATAACCTTCACACGTCGTTCCGTGCACTGCAGCAAATTGTATCACACCCGCGTGTGGAATTCGAACAGCCATTGATTCGTTTTGATGTTCTAATTTTGCAAGATGGGGTCGAGTTTGGTGGTGAATGGATTTCTTTGCCGCAATCTCACAATAAGGAAGTATTCCTGGACATCCTTCAATACGAACCTTTCGAATCGTTGCATATCCACCTCTCATCGTTCTATCATCAACAGCAATCACGCATGCTGTATCTGGAAGTGCTATGAGGTGCCGTTTGGTCCTTTCCGCTTTAGCAACTCCATCATTGCTTTTCCACCAAGCAATCGAACCAACTCGATTGTGCATTTTGGCGAATGGAGCACATTGCCCCCTAAACAAGTCCGCTTTCAGAATCACTTCTTCAAATTGGGCGTTATTGGGTCGATATTCCTGGCCATATTTAACCAAAATGACTTTGGAATTCCACAAAGCGTTATGAACCTTGTTCTCCAAACATTTGGTGAAGTACGTTTTATGCATTTCGTCATGTCACTTTGCCACATTCAATGCATCCAACAACATCTATATCATGTCTACCTTGAATTTAGACACGTACTCCTCTTGATATCTGATGTACTTATTGTCTAAAGACAATGTTGTTTCCGATTCATAAAATTGAATGATGCGCTCGATCATGAATTTCTTGCATTCTTCCGAAGGACTTTGGTGAGCTACTTCTAAGTTCGATGGTCCCTCTCCATGTTTAAGTTTCGCAACCTTCTTCTTCCCCTTTGGCATCGTGACAAATGAAATTGATATAGATCAAATTTTTTAATTTGAAATTGAATTCACGCGCAAGTGTCCAAAAAATTGGCAACAAGGGGGCTTCAATAAACCACTCTTGCCTTGCCTCGGAAAGGAGCCAATGGAGGATGAACCACCAAGCTCTCCGCTCTACCTTGCATTCACAAGGAGCAAAGCAAAAGTGACAATGCGGATGGCCCGTCCGCCCATCTTATTGGGGCGCGGACGGCCCCAAACTGTCCGCCCAATTGGACGGGACGGGGGTGGCGGACGCATCGGCCGTCCGCCTCCCCAAAACCCTTGAGCCCCGTCAGCCCGATCGGACGGCCACGGGCGGACAAATTTGCCGTCCGCCCGATCCGATGGGCAGCGGCGGACGGCCCCAAACCGTCCGCTTGATCGGACGAGCCGTGGCTGGCGGACGCATCAACTGTCCGCCTCTCTAAAACCCTACAGCTGCGTCCGCCCGATCGGACGGGCCGCGGGTGGCGAACGCATCGGGTGTCCGCCTCTCTGAAACCCTCGAGCCCCGTCCGCCCGATCGGACGGGCACGGGCGGACAAATCAAGCGTCCGCCCGATCCGATTTATTTTTCATATTTGAAAATAGAATCTAAAGAAGAACCACTAATTGTCTAATTTGGGCATTTCTTTATATGAATAAGAAATCATTTTAGTTTTTAGCAATCGTTGAATGAAAAATAAAAAAATTTCAAATATTCAAATAATTTAATCTTTCATAAATTAATTAGAAATACATTTATATCATTTACGAGTTTCTAAATGTAATAAATACACAACAATAATTTCAAATACACACCATGCTAGTACATATTTAACCTCAAATGCTAAATTCAAAAATAGATATAATATGGCTCTTACAAAATTACATTTCTTCATATTTTTATTATTTATCAAAGTCGCTTATAGCCATATACATCAACGCTATTATAAAATAATACAATGATGTCTTCAACAATATGCTTGCTTACATACATACTTGGTGTACACTATTACACAACACTTTTTGAAAAAGTGAACAAAATTGTTGTTCAAAATTGTTCTATTCATTTAAAATTTTATACTACTTCTACCAATCTAGTGCTCTATACTTGTCGTGAGAGTAAAAATGAGAAAATTGAGCAAATACATGCTCACTATATACTTGCATGTTTTTTTATTCGGAATCTAAATCGGATTCAAATTGTTGACTGCTGCCTCTTCTTTGTACTCCAATGAACGGACCACCTCCGTAGTTTCCTTGATATCCACTTGGTGCACCTCCTTGTCCATAATTTGAACCTCCAAAAGTGGGAGGAGGAACCGGAGTAGTAGGCTCTGATCCTCTTTCATTTGAAGCCCCGTAATAAGAGGCCCCATGATGCCCGTATGAATCACTTCTAGTTGATCCCGGATAGTATTGGGCGCTTCCGTGAAGAGAGCAACTATACTGCGGGGTTACATGGCTTCCTCCACTACCTTCGGAGCCTACTTGAGTGGGCATCATATAATATGAACCAGATTCAGTAGACCTACCATAGTGTGTGTTGCCATAGCTACCTGTCCCACCTAGAGAGCCAATTTCAAGGGGAGTGCCATAACAAGAACCAACTGTACTTGAACCACCATAATGCGTGGATTCATAGCTCTCTCTTCCACCTTCATATCTATTTTGAGGATCGTAACCAGGGTATGAACCACCTCTTCCATGTTCAGATTCTCGCGTTCCATGTTCATGTCCGTAGGACCCACCATGCCTATCTTGCCGTCCACGATCTTGAAGGCTTCTGCGTGTTGCCTCTTGCATTTGTTGTTCGAATTCAATTCGTTCTCGTTCTTCTACCCGCTCGTGTCTAACTCCAAATGTGACAGGCGCTCGCATATCATCGTCATCTGTCCACGCATCTTCAGCATCTCGTAGAACAACTGAAGGTTGTTGTAGATAACCTCGATTAGACCACTCTGGCATGCAATTGCTTGCGCCCCTCCACTGTGTATCTATAACGGCATCCGTGCGCGTATAGTTCTCCACATTGCGACCTGTAGCGGTACGCCAGTCCACGTCCTTGTGGAGTACAATCTCTGCCCAAACCATTACCATAACATTATAATTCATTATATTTGGTTTGGCGCTTTTAATACCAAGAACTCGATGCACTTGTGAGTATCGTTGTTTGAAGTGCTCACTTTGGCACGTAGACATTTGTCCTTCCCAACGTGGCGCTTGGTGCTCTACACGTTCACGTCACCAAAGTTTTTGAATGTGAGTCATTTTCACATACTTCTTGCACATTGATCAATCCCACACTCTTGTTGGTTCTTCTTCCCATCCCGGTTCACCCACACACAATGGATCGGCCCAAGCATCCCAATCGAACAATTGAGGTCTTCCTTTTCGACTACTTTTTTTGGGTGTTCTATCTTTCGGCATGATGAAGCTGAAGCAAAGAGAATGAAACAATTAGAAAGCTTAAGAACCAAAATTTTGATTTAATTAATTAATTAAAATTTTACAAGCGTGAACTTTGTGAAAATTTGTAACAATGCTACAACAATCGTTCACTCAAAGCGGAAGGGGTGCGTAGAGCTTCCAATGCACTAGTCCGCCCACTCCAAAAGAGAATGATTGTTCGGAATGAGCTGTCCGCCTCTCCATATATATATGTGGACGCCCCGAGGCGGACGTCCAGATCATGCGGACCACATCAGTCCGCGTGTCAATCGGACGGCCGTAACGGGGCGGATGGGTATCGGGGCGGACAGGATGGACGCTCGATTGGACGGTCGGGGCGGACGCTGGATCGGGCGGACTGGGCGGACTCCGGATCGGGCGAACAGGGCGGACGGATATTGCGGCGGACGGGGTGGATAGGCGGACGGGTATCGGGGTGGACGAGGCGGACAAGGTGGACGCCGGATCAGACGGACAGGGCAGACGGCTCATCTTAAACCCTAAACCTAATGAAGGAAATTGTTCTTTTTTCAAAATCTCACGGTATAGATGTTTAACCCGTAAAGTTCTTTTCACTAAAAACACCTCAAAATTGCCAATAGTAGTGCAAATATCAAGTCTTAGAAGAAAAATACTTTGGGGCATATGTAACCGTAGGATCTTGTAGTAAATTAGTTGGAAAAAATGTGGAAATTTTTTTAGACAAATCCATCATTTGAATTGTAAGATATTAGATATTGAATGTTTCATTTAAAGGGGCTACTCAATTATGTCTATTAATGAACAATTGGTAGGCTAACAAACCTAACTTAGCATGTATTTTAATATTTGTTGCAATTGTTTCAGGAATATTATAACATAATACTATTATAATATTCTAATAAATGATATAGTACTAAATCATTTCAAAATCAATAACATTTGAACACAATCTGTCAATCTTGTCTTCCATACTCCTTTAATGATATATATATATATATACACACACATACATAAAATATATTAGATAAATCAACATGAACAAATCAATGATTATATATTTCATAAATCTATTCTTCATCAATCAAATAGGAGTGCATGTGCAAATATAGACAAAGATGGTTTCTCCATTTGTTGCCAAAAAATAGATAAACAAATAGAGAAAGATATGAAGTGAATGTTACTTAGAGAATTGGAGGGAAAGAAATTGAAGTACTCAATTGCATTTTATTAAATTGGAAAATTGCATGTGGATGATATGAATTAATCTTCATAGATGCTAAACTCATACGAGTTGCATTTCAACATTTATGATTTATGCAATTGATTGAATATAAAGCTCTTGTAATTACATTTTCAAATTTTCGATTCAATCATTCAAATTTGCAAGAGTGATTTATGATAGATTTATAACTTTAAATGTGAAAGCATTCAATGCCTTTATGCGTTTATTCATCAATATATTAATTTTAAATAAATTATATATATTTTTCATAACATATGCTAAACCATTACATTAAAAAAACAAAACTAAGAGCCAAGCCAAATAGGCTGGTTAAATGAAGAGAACAAGATAATAAGAGCCCTACGAGACAGAAAACAAAGGAAAAAAAAGAAAATATCAAAAGGATTCAAAGGAAGGAGCAAGATGCATTCTTGCAAGACCGTAGAATATATAATGATTTCAAAATCCAAACACAAATATATTTTCTATTTCAATGAGAGCCAAAAATGAACTACCTTGCTCTCAAAGATTGTACAATGTACACGTTATACAAAACGAACATATAACAGAAAGAGTAGAAGACATCGTTTATCATGATTGAAAACTGAAATGATTTTTTCTTTCTATGTAGAATATTTTATGAAATGTAACAATGTATTTAATTATCATAATAATTGGTAGAAATCTTTGTGCAATACATAGAAACATTTCATTCATGTGGAATTTTTTCATTTATTTAGGATTAAAATGGAAGTATTATACTCTACAAAGTCCAAACCCAAAACAATACCATATACTTAAGTTCAAAAGTTTGCAATTGTTTTGTGAATTCATTTTGAAAACTCAAACAAAGAAATATTTTATAATCAATATCTTGTTCATTTGAATCATTTCAAACATTGAATTCCGAATTCAATTCCTATTTATAATAGAAATTATATTTGTCAATTTTTTAGATCTTTAAACAATGAACCCTCTTTTTTTAAATTAATATTTAAAAACATCTGAAATAAGAATATTGGAATTACCCTTCAAAATAAATATAGCACATGTATAATGTATTCTACTCCACCAACTCAAGTAATGAATTTTTCTATGTTTTTAAGAAAAAATATAGCCATACATGATTTGAAAGTTAAAACATTGATTCTTTTTCTTTGTTTTCAAATCTAATCAAAATTTCGTTAAAAAATATGAAAGACTCGATGTTCATTTGAAAATCGTGATGCACTTTTAATGAGAAATCACAACCTTTCATTAAATATCATGAGGTTGAAATCCATTAAACTGTTATTCTAATTATGTATTGGGGCCTTTTTTTTAAATTTCATTTGCTTACAATGAAAATGGAATTGATTATTTTTGCAAAACATTTGATTTCCTAATGAACTTTAAAAAAATCCCCACCATCTTCAGATCTTCTCAAAACCTATTTAGAGGAATAATATCAGTAAATAATTCAAACATATTCAACTTAACCACATTCCCCTCATTCATAAAACAATTTAGGGGAGAAAAGAAAAGGTTTAGGGTAATTAGGGTATAAGGTTTAGGGTTTACATTTTTTTTTAAAAAAAAAATGACAAACCAATTACATTGATCCTCATTTAGCAGTGAATATTAGGCTGTTTTATTTTTGAAATGTTATCGCTCTTTTTGAATAATAATGGCCTCATAGGATGCTCCAATTGACAGCTGGGCGGACGCCGTCGGCGGTCAGTGTTTAAGTGGGGCGGTCGGCGTGTCCAAAGCGCGGACGGCGTCGAAAGGCGGACAGTGCGGACAGTCCGGGCGGACGCGCCGGTCGGACGGGCGGTCGAACGAGGCGGTCGGACGGGTCGGTCGGTCAGGGCAGTCGGACGAGGCGACGGGCGGACGGCGCGTCCGCTGCCGAAGCGGACGCGAGGTTCGGGGCCGCTTCGCGCGGTCCGGGGCAGGTCCGACGGCAGACGGCTATAAGGGTGGAGTGACTTTCATTTCTTCTTACTACAATTCTCCTTCGGTGCCAAGTTGGATGTGCTACTATTGGTTTATGCGCTAGTTGCTCCTATGGGGTGGAGAGTTGGGGTCCTCTATCTTGTGTTACTGTGTTGCGGTTGATGCCATCATTTTTGACTATCACGTGAGATTTTTTTATTCACTTCAATTGGTTATTGAATCCAATTGACAATCATGAATAGCGAAGGTGATCGAAATATGGATGGGGTGACTCTGGGAAACGAAGCGAAGAAAAAAAGCAAAGTGAAGGGGGCTACGCATGACCTTCGGCTTGACATTTTAAATGATCCTACAATTAAAGCAGAGAGCGGGTGGGAAGATGAAGATGCGGAGTATTGGACATAAAAAATGTGCAGGACCTATGTTAAAATGTACCACATTGACAAGTTGTGGCCTCAGAAGTCGCACAGGAGTCATACACGGGATTTTTGTTGTAAACCATGGACTTGCAACAACAAACATTTTGTCCATCGATTTGAGGAGGTGTGGCGTGTTCTATTCGGAAACAAGCGCAGAAGTAAAGGCTATATTAATTATAGCGTGGCGTGTATGGTTTATGCGGAACTTATATTAGAGCACAAGATCGATTGGAGCACGTTTCCGACGACAACAACTTGCCCACTTCTACTTGAAGCCAATCAAAAGGACATTCCCGACTTGTACAATTCAGAGGGAGAAACAGAAAAAGTATTAAAAAATACTATTGAGGTGAAAACGGATGGTGTGGAGAAAGCCTCAAATGTTGAAGAATTACGGTCTGTACAATCTCCAACAAAAGCAATCAATGAAAGCTCTTCGAAAGATGTGGGGAAAGATGTGGAGAAAGATGTAGAGGCGCAGGAGGGTGAAGTCTTTTCCACAACTCCAACGCGTTTGACCTTTATACCAAATGTTGCGGCACAAACGCAAACGGAGTTTGTAAACAAAGGCAAGGTTTGCACGGAACGCGGGGAAACTTCAAAAAGTAAAGTAGACGAAGTCTTGGGGGAGAAAGTGGCAAAGGCTAATGCTACAATTGATAGTCTGATAGCCAACAATTGTTTTGATAGTTTGGTCTACAAATCTCCGCCTGTGCATCAAGGCGTTGAATCTAGTCCAGCGTTAAGTTTAGAAGACAAAGTACATACGCCTCGTGGATAAGGCGTGATGATTGATAATATATCCTCATTATGGAGTTCCGAGCGTAAAAGGCGGGCGGAGGAGTTTCCGTTTACAGCGGCATTGCCAAGTCCTCTACATCGAACCTTGCAAGACATGTCCAATCCAAAACAATTGGAAAATCTTTTGAAGCTCTCGGTTCAGTTTGCTAACCTTCATGAAGAAATAGGCGGATCGTCTAACCCCGATGATGGTGCTACTACTATTCCAAAGAGGCCACTTGCAGATCCAAAGAATGTTAGACATATACTTGATACAACTTTCACGATGACGATGTCAGCTGAATTTTTAGCGCAAGCTGTTCCGACTTTTATGAATTTGGCCAAGGAGTTTTCTTTAATAGCACCAGAGATGTTGAAAGGTGCTATAGCATTTCAGAATCTCACGAAGACTTTCGGACCACTTTTCAAAGAAAGAGATGTTCACATACTACAATTGGTGGAATATGAGAAGAAAATTGCTGACCTTGAAGGAGTGGAAACAAGGTGCAAAGTGTTGGAATTGAAATTAAAGACTTCGGAGAGTGAAGTTGAACATTTAAATCAACAATCATCGAGGCAAATGGAAGAGTTGATGAAGATGCGTAAACGGATTGCAGAATTGCAAGGGACCTCCAAAAATCCAAGTGAGGTTGCAATCTCACTAGTGATTGTACTCGGAGACAGTCAAGAGACTCAAGAGAGTGAAGATAAACTCTCTCTTCCTTTTGATAAGGCTGAAGCAAGCGACAACCCTGCCATTGTGAATGTACAAGAAAGTCACGATATGGGCATGTTAAAAGCGACACAACAACCATCAATGAAAAAGCTTTCATCCATTTATGTGAATGCGGAGACGCAAACGGAGAGTTGTGACTTTGAAGAATTGAAGCATAAATTGGAGGAAGCAATTGAAGCAAAAGGAATCGTTGAATCCAAGTTGAATCGATTGCAATTGTCCTTGGATTTGAAGAAGTTTATGCCATCTAGCGGCTTGGAGTCTCGATGGTTAGCATGGGTACAAAGACTCCAAGACAGACCCTCTGTAGTATCTCGAGCAATGGCAGGTCTTCAAACATTGGCAATGGAGTCGAATGAAAATTGCGATGCCATTCAAAGCTCTTTGAGTTGGTTCAAGACTATGTTTGACCAACATCCTTCAAAGGGATATACGAAGATAACATGTTGGGGAGACATGGATGCCATGTTTGAGCGGTTAAACCACACACAGAAGGACCAAGCTCCACCCATCAATTGGGCCTTGGAAGTAGAGGAAGATGGGTCCCTTACAACACACTTTCAGCACACATCAATGTGAAAGACAAGCGAGTGGTGCATGCTTGTGATCCAGCCTCTCCAATCTGGATGGTTGTTGTAGCCTTTGCCAAGGCCTCTTCGGACCGGAAGGTGCGATAACCATGGGCCAATGTCGCCACACTTTTCATATCACTTACATTGTGAAAGCATCACTCATTCATTCGATGTGTGCCGAGTGTCGTAGTCCATTGAGTGCTAGGTTCTACAAAATGTTTGGTATCTTGGAAGCTATGCCTCCAAGCCACGAGTACAATCGTTGGAATCTTCTTCCTGATCAAGCGCCGTACAAATTTCAAAATTATCAACATCGGGGGAAGCCAATCCGGTAGAATGCAAATGAATAGAAGCATGATTTGTACGAGGAATCTCAGCAACCATTGGATTTGGATGTGTGGATGACTCACAATAGAGAGGTGGAATTGCGGGCTCAAGGAATCGTAGATGACGCGGCCCGTGAAATGTTTTGTCGCAACATGGGGGGACATTGGAGCTTGCAATACGAAAAATTCTTTCGTTTTCTAGATAAAAAAGTGGAGAGAGGACCAGAAGACAGTTGGGTGGAGGTGAACCATGAAAAAGAGTTCGATGAGTAGTATAAGGCATACGACCACACCCTCGTAGGTAGGGCCCTTCTATTGTCGAAGATGGAAGAGGCTACAAAAGTTCGTGCTGTCTATGATACAAATGGACTAACAAGCACAGGACATTCATCTGTAGATGTGGCAGCAGCATTTGATAGGCGCATTGGCGATATTATAGGGCATTGGAAGGCTTTCCTATTGAATGGAGACTGCCTCACAGTATGGCAAGGGAAAGGAGATGATGAAGTTGTTCAAGCGATGGTAGATCGTATGGAGAGCAACTTGAGAACCTTGAAGGCAGACGAAGTCGATTTATCACCGAAAAGAAAACAAAAAAGGAAGCGTGAAGAGGACGATGACTTCTCTTCGGAAACCAAGAAACAATTTCATAAGGTGGACATCGAAGTTCAATCTGGAGGGCGAATAGTCCGTCCAAGTTAACAACGGTCAACTCGTCAATCATCTGCTAAACTCCTCGGTACAATAGATTTTCCTTTTGTTTTGGGAGAAGGTAGTGGTCCATCCGGTGGAAAGTAGGATTTGAGGAGAATTTTGTTTTTTAAAAACAATGGTCCTTTCATTGTTTAAAAACAAAAAAGAATGTGAAAGATTTAGATCTTAAAAAGATCGTATAGGATTCAATAGTGATATTGGAACTATGTTTTAATGTATTTTGTTTATACATATATATTTATATATAAAGATGCTATATTTTCATTTGCGTATAAAAATATTTTTATATGTACATCTTATTTTACGTGGATGCATTCATTTCTGATTATGTAACATTCAAATTACATAACAATATAAAATTTTCTAATGACTAATGGCAATGCGAAGTCCGCCCCGTCTGGTCTGTACGCCCGACCGCCCCACCCATCCGCCCCGCCCCGCGCGTCCGCCTTCCGACGACGGGAGGGACGTTGCGTCCGCTAGCGTCCGTGCGTCCAGAAAACGAACGCTATTTTGGGGCGGACGTTGAGATTCGTCAACCCTGAATACATGTGATAACAAACTTTGAATCTGAATACTAAGACAAAATCAAATTGTTGGACTTAATCACTATATACTAGGCCGACCGTTGTTGCCACCACCACCAAACTTTTGAATTTTTGCATTCAGTTCTTTATCTTACAACAAATCTCTCTCATGTACTAACTTGTCTCACTTCCAATACATCTCCAACACCAAACCAAATGATGAAGATTTAGGAGACGAAGAAGTTTAAAGGAGGAATTAGCATTGGAAATTTGGCAACAAACATTAAACAATTGCAAGACAATCATAGACAGCAACGGGTACGATGAAACAATACATTTAATGGTTCGTGAGGACGGAATGATAGACTCCTTCATAGGAGAGGTATGTTAATTCCCTTTTCTATGTTAATTGCAATTGATTTTAAAACTTTGAATTTAAGTTGATTTAGGATTTCGTTAATTAGAATTGTGGTACTTAGGATTAATAACAAATTAGTTGTAGAATTATTAAAAGGAACCTAAAAATTAGAAGAAATTAGAATATTAGAGAAATTAGGTTAAAATCTAACATAATAAATTTAAGAATAAACTTAAAGAAGAAGAATTAAAAAAATTCTTAAAAATTCATTAAAGAATCTTTCCAAGAGGGAATCAAATGAAGAATCTTTTAAAGGTTCAAAATCTATCTTTATTTTGAAAATTGCTTAATTTTCAAGATAATAAAAGGTAGATGAAGTTTGTCTCTATTTCGGATGAACTTCTCTACAATAGGTCAAAATTGAGATTTCTCTTAAAAGATTACTAATTCAACTAATAACCGACCATATTTTAAAAGTTAGAATTAATTAAAAGAAGATTTATTATTTTTAGATGGTGGACGAAATTTAGAATAGTATAAAAAATAATTTTCATTAGGAATTGCAAAACTTGAATTGCTTTACTGTTCGGGAAGGGTAAATCATCTTTTAGTATTTAGTTTAGCCAATTATCAAAGTAGATTAGATTTCACTTGCTAATTAGAATTAAACTCTTAAACAAATTAGGTAGATTAAGAATGATTAATTAGATTTAGAAAAACATAAACACAAAGTATTCATTGCTTGGAAGGCCAAAGAACACTAAATTTGCAAAATCCCATTGGAATTTACTAATATTGCCACTAGAACTTGTGAGCACGTTTTTACTCTAGGGGTGGAGTCAAAAACATTCACAGAGAATTGTATGTGAGTCTTTTCTAAATATGCAAGCATTGGCTAAAGCATTGAATTTTTTGCAATAGCAACCTTTAAGCATTTAATTAAGGATGTGATCATTAGTCCGGACTAGTTGAAAAGACTCCAATGCTACCAATTATAAAAGAGGTTATTCTTCTTGATTGTGCCCTTCTATGAGGTCACTTTGTCTCAAAAAAGCATTTGCTCTCTTATTCAACAAGCTCACCCAGTGCTAAATTTCAAAATTAAATGCCAATAGAAATTCTAACCATTGAGCTTGTCTTCAATTTAGTTGCTTAGTGATGAGAAAATATTCCAAATTCTTATGATAAAAAATTACTTGAATGTAATGCGGAGACCCTTCCAAATACACCCGCTAGTCTTGAAATACTAAAACCACACTATGAAACTTTTTATTGTAAATATCGTAGTTTTGTTCTGTAGGTAACATCTTTGAACTCTGATATGCACATGGATGAAAATGACCATCTTCTCCATATTTTGAAAGAATTGCAGTTGTCACCATGTCAGATGCATTAGTCTCAACAATAAAGGGTTGTTCAAAGTTTGGGTATACTAATACTAGTGTGTAATTAAATTTGGATCGAAGATATTTGAATGCAAAGTTTGCTTGGGCCATCTATACAGAATGTTGATTCTTCTGCTTTAATGCTATGAGAGGCATAGCCACCTTTGAATAATCACATATGAACCGGTCATAAGAATTTGCAAATTCAAAGAAAGCTTGTACTTCTTTAACCAAGTTTGGAGTTGGCCATTCTTAAATAATTTAAACCTTATTATGATACATTTCAAGCCCCTTTTCTAAAATTGTCATTCCCATAGATTCCACAAATTGACGATAAAACTCACTTTTTGATTCTTTGGCATAAACTCCATGTTCTTGTAGCCGTTGTAACACTTCCTATACAACTTGTCAATGTTCCTCCAAATTTTTTGAGAAAATAAGAATATTGTTCAAATATGTTACTACCAAAATATCTAAGAGATTATCGAAGATAATTTGCATATGAGAGTAGAATTGAGCTAGAGCATTTGTTAATTAAAAAGGCATTACCAAGTATTTGAAAAGACCGTAACGTGTCTTGAACACCGTTTTTAATTTGTGACCCAAGGTCATGCAAACTCAATGATAAACTTGTCGTATATCTAACTTAGGGAATATAATTCCCATCAACCAATCAATGAGCTCCAGAATCAAGGGTAAAGGATAACAATTTTTCTTTGTGACTTTGTTCAAGTTATGATAATCTACATACAGGGTTGACGAATCTCTACGTCCGCCCCAAAATAGCATCCGTTTTCTGGACGTCCGGACGCTAGCGGATGCAGCGTCCCTCCTGCCGTCGGAAGGTGGACGGGCGGGGCGGACGGACGGAGCGGCTTAGAAAACCCGTTTTGGATTTTTTGTTTTGATTGTTTTCACCAATAAGAGATTGAGAGTGAAGTCATTTTGATTTTGATTTTTCTTCTATTGCAATTGCGATTCAATAGAGTTGTATATCACTATTTATGTAAAAGCTAAAATATGAAATATATTTTTAATTTTTTTTGTTGAATTTCATTTTGATTTAGAAACAAAATCACTTTAAAATCCAACGAGATGTATATCATCAATAAACAAACAATTTTATAATAAAATGATTGAAGAAACCATTGTCATTTGTCAACATGAGCTCCATATATCATGAGCAACTAAACAATCAAACATCTAAATTCACATCTCCACAATTCCTATGGACGCCAATCCACATCTCCTTTAACTTCAACCCCACTACTCTCTCCTGCAGCTCTCCGTTCAAAATCTTCATTATCGGAGTCATCTTCATTGTCGGAGTCATCTTCATTGTTGGAATCAAGTATCGTTGTCTCCTTCAAGTCTTCTCTCGAAGTAGGTTTACTCCCTTCTTTCAAATTTAATTTTTCTTTTTTTACTTTGACAGAACGATTAAAGGCTTTTTGAATATGAACCTTTCTTTTCTTTCTATTTGATAAAGTAGCAACATTTTCATCAATAGAGGTCTTATTCTTCACTGGAGAGATAACAAAAGATTGCATTTCTCTTTTTGCTTTCACCTTACTCGATTCTTGAACCATCAATCTCGATGTAGGGTCGACATGTCCATGAACAGTTATCTCCACTTTGACTTTCTTTTGAAGTAATAGAGTGCCGTTTGTTGATTTGATGGATTCTTGCACCATTCCTTTTCCTAAAATGCGAGCATGCAAAGATGCCAATGGCATCCGATCACTATCCGTATCACTTAGGCTTGTAGGTGATGACGCTACTTTCTGTAGATTACCGCCTGTAGAAATTTTTTTGGAAATGTTCACTAGGCGTTTTCCATATCCAAAGCTCTGAAAATCATCCAATCCGACCAATCATGTGCTAACAGACTTCAACGGTATTGGTGGAAGAGCACTAGATCTCGGTACTTCAAAAATTGACTTCATTGGCTCTTTTTCTTTATCACTCTTCACAATTGCCGAATTTGTGACTGCCATCCCAACTGAATCACTATTTTTCTGTACCCCAATATTTGGTTCCCCTTCATCACCACTATTATTGCCCACATCTTTTGGAATGTCCACCTCCATGACCGCATCTTCTCTTTTGTTGTTTCCTTGCACTACATTTAATGCCACAGATGGAGATTGAGAAATTAAAACTTCTTCATTTCTCCCATCATCACTAATAGCATTCTCATTGATTTTCACCTCTTTGGCAATAGCGTTTGCCTTTACCGATAGAATGTTTTCGCTATTCAAGGATCCCATTCCATTGCAATATGCAGTTAAAGAAGGTAGATTATCATGTACCCCTACATTGTCCTCGTCTTCATAAAAGGTATATGCATCGTTTGCATTGTCGGGAACGACATCCTTGCGGTTTAGATGATAATCATGCGTATCATTCACCAAATCGGGAAAGCCTTCCATTACGTCTTCATCTCCCTATGCTGTCGCATGATTGAAGTCATCCCCGCCATCTACAACTGAAAGGGCCCTTTCCAAATCATCGTCATCATCGTCTTCTAACGTCGGCCTATCTGAATCCTCTGATTCCATCGGATCCACATTATCATTATACCATTTTTTTTCATCTTTTTCTTTCGATGCGTTTAATACTTTGGAATTGGTATACACGTATACCAAATCCGCTGCTCTCTCCGGCTTCAATTTATTTCGAGATTTGTTGTAAACAAAAGAATAGTTGCTCCAATTCCGTTCACATGAAGATGATGACACCGGTTGAGCCAATATCCTCTTCGCTAATGGAACTATAAACTTGCCACATGCACCTTCAAAATCCCACCAAGCATGTGCGGACAACATTTGATCTCCCGGATTCAACATATTGTGGAATGGAGGTTCCTTGTGTCGAAAAGCCACAAATTCCTTCACCACTGCTGCATATTCATCCGGTTTACATATTCTCTCCAAAACTTTCTTACATCCTGACATTGCATCTGCGTCATCTGCTAACTCTTTATCATGAAGAAGGTATGGATTCAAAAGAGCTGCGGCTGATTGGAGATCGTTGTCCACCATTCTTCTTCGGGCATAAAAAGACTATACCAATGGAATTGCAAGTTCTTCTAGCAAACAAAATGGTGGACTTTGTAATCCGTTCACGTGCTTCTCTAACTTCCTCATGATATGCAACACCTTTCCCATGCATGGTGATTTTGAATCCAAATCGCAGAGTGCACATATGATTGGTTCAACCATCTCCACATAATTGATGGACCGATTCCAAAAATGGTCATCAAGAACAATTTTCTTCACCGCTAAGGCCAAGTCTTTTGGTTGGACTTTGGCTCCACGTTTCTTCTTAAGAGTATGTACATACTCAACCCACTGCGGATCTACCACCGTTTGTTCCAATGCTCCTCTCAATTTTGTCAAACGTTCCATCATGATAAATTTAGAGGCGAACCTTGTATCCCCAGGCATCAAGAGACTAAAATTTGGCGAATACTTTCGCAATAGAACTAGCGGCATATGTCTCTTCCTGATAAATTTAGCTACAAGAACTCCTTTATCCAATTTGGAAGCAATCTATTTCTATGTAGCCCAATCCTTCAACAACAAATTCAGTGCATGTACCACGCACCCTTGGTAAAAAATATGAGGATATTTTGCAGATATTACATCCCATGCGGACGGATTCATGGGAGCATTATCCGTAGTTATTAATACGACGTTCTTGGACCCCACTTGTTTAATGAACTTTTCCAACACAGCTGCCAAGTACTCCGCATTTTTTTCACAACCACTTGTATCCACAGATCCAAGAAATTCTTCACCTGCGAATGATACAAGCATGGCATTGATGAGAGGTCGATTAGTCACCGAGCTCCATCCATCAATGGATAATGTTGCTCCAAATTTTCGAATGCTATCTTCGGTCCGTGCATTCAACTATGTCTGAATGTTGGTCTTCGCCTCATTCAACAATTTGTGCCGAAGGTCGTGGTATGAGGGAGGAATGTATGGCCTACCGAACGCAGCCGTTTTCTTCACTGCTTCTTTAAAAGCTGGATTTCGAGCCACGGAAAATGGTATGTTTGCCGAATAAAAAAAATTTGCCCACACTGAATGTAATTTGCGTCTATGACCTTCTTCAAACCCATTCACTAAGCTACCTTGCCTCTGAGGCCTAGAACTTGATGCCCTCGGGGTTTCACGTTCACCAGAAGCTTCCGTACTCAAAGTCATTTCAGTCGTGGCACATACCAATGATACCATTGATACCAATTCTTTGGACGCTGAACAAGAGTCTTCGTGGTCAGAATGCGACATAGCCTTTCTGGCCGAAAACTCTTGGACATTTGAAGGGCCAGGGTTGCCATCCACATTGTCCATTACAACGCGTTTTGGAAAAACTCCTTCGCAATGCCGAAATAAATCTCAAACTGCCATTAGTAATCGTAGGCAAAGGCTCACCCCTTTATCACGTACACCTCCAGGCCCAGAATAGCCTAAATGGCTGAACATACGGCTGAGCCTCCTTGACATGATCGCTTTGCAAAGCCTACATTTTACTTTACCATCCTCTTGCACACTATACTAAGGAGAAAAATCCCCCGTCGGTTTGGCCACCATACTGACAAGTGTATGTTTTACCTCAATTTCAAAAGAAACCAATAGAATGTTTTAAATTTGAAACCCACAAAGTGACAATGTATACAATATCAATGAAATTAGTCACACAAAGCTTTGAAAATCAAAGCCCCCCCGTCCACCGAACTATGCATTACCAAGCAAGAGACACAATAAATTGAAACTCATAGCCCTTGGAAATCTTAGCGTTCGGTTTTTCGAGAGTGAATACCAAAGCTTCTCTTCTAACATTTATAGTCCCCTCCAGAAAATTTAAGGTTCATTTTTAGGATTTACATTCAAAAACAAGCAACGGCCCGGACGGGGCTGAAGCGGGCGGGCGGTCGGGCAGATAGGTCGGACGGGTCGGACAGGCGGTCGGACGCGGCGGATGGGGCAGTCGGACGGGACTGTCCGCACTGTCCGCCTTCCAATGCCGTCCGCGCTTTGGACACGCCAACCGCCCCACTTAAACACTGACCGCCGACGGCGTCCGCCCAGCTGTCCATTGGAGCATCCTATGAGGCTGATATTACTCAAAAAGAGCGGTAACATTTCCAAAATAAGACAGCCTAATATTCACTACTAAATGAGGATCAATGTAATTGATTTATCATTTTATTTTAAAAGGAAATGTAAATCCTAAACCCTATACCCTAATTATCCTAAACCGTTTCTTTTCTCCCCTAAATTGTTTTACGAATGAGGGGAATGTGGTTAAGTTGAATATGTTTGAATTATTTACTGATATTATCCCTCTAAATAGGTTTTGAGAAGATCTGAAGATGGTGGGGATTTTTTTAAAGTTCATTAGGAAATCAAATGTTTTGCAAAAATAATCAATTCCTTTTTCATTGTAAGCAAATGAAATTTAAAAAAAAGGCTCCAATACATAATTAGAATAACAGTTTAATGGATTTCAACCTCATGATATTTAATGAAAGGTTGTGATTTTTCATTAAAAGTGCATCACGATCTTCAAATGAACATCGAGTCTTTCATATTTTTTAATGAAATTTTGATTAGATTTGAAAACAAAGAAAAAGAATCAATGTTTTAACTTTCAAATCATGTATGGCTATATTTTTTCTTAAAAACATAGAAAAATTCATTACTTGAGTTGGTGGAGTAGAATACATTATACATGTGCTATATTTATTTTGAAGGGTAATTCCAATATTCTTATTTCAGATGTTTTTAAATATTAATTTAAAAAAAGAGGGTTCATTGTTTAAAGATCTAAAAAATTGACAAATATAATTTCTATTATAAATAGGAATTGAATTCGGAATTCAATGTTTGAAATGATTCAAATGAACAAGATATTGATTATAAAATATTTCTTTGTTTGAGTTTTCAAAATGAATTCACGAAACAATTGCAAACTTTTGAACTTAAATATATGGTATTGTTTTGGGTTTGTACTTTGTAGAGCATAATACTTCAATTTTAATCCTAAATAAATGAAAAAATTCCACATGAATGAAATGTTTCTATGTATTGCACAAAGATTTCTACCAATTATTATGATAATTAAATACATTGTTACATTTCATAAAATATTCTACATAGAAAGAAAAAATCATTTCAGTTTTCAATCATGATAAACGATGTCTTCTACTCTTTCTGTTATATGTTCGTTTTGTATAACGTGTACATTGTACAATCTTTGAGAGCAAGGTAGTTCATTTTTGGCTCTCATTGAAATAGAAAATATATTTGTGTTTGGATTTTGAAATCATTATATATTCTACGGTCTTGCAAGAATGCATCTTGCTCCTTCCTTTGAATCCTTTTGATATTTTCTTTTTTTTCCTTTGTTTTCTGTCTCGTAGGGCTCTTATTATCTTGTTCTCTTCATTTAACCAGCCTATTTGGCTTGGCTCTTAGTTTTTTTTTTTTAATGTAATGGTTTAGCATATGTTATGAAAAATATATATTATTTATTTAAAATTAATATATTGATGAACAAACGCATAAAAGCATTGAATGTTTTCACATTTAAAGTTATAAATCTATCATAAATCACTCTTGCAAATTTGAATGATTGAATCGAAAATTTGAAAATGTAATTACAAGAGCTTTATATTCAATCAATTGCATAAATCATAAATGTTGAAATGCAACTCGTATGAGTTTAGCATCTATGAAGATTAATTCATATCATCCACATGCAATTTTCCAATTTAATAAAATGCAATTGAGTACTTCAATTTCTTTCCCTCCAATTCTCTAAGTAACATTCACTTCATATCTTTCTCTATTTGTTTATCTATTTTTTGGCAACAAATGGAGAAACCATCTTTGTCTATATTTGCACATGCACTCCTATTTGATTGATGAAGAATAGATTTATGAAATATATAATCATTGATTTGTTCATGTTGATTTATCTAATATATTTTATGTATGTGTGTGTATATATATATATATATATATATCATTAAAGGAGTATGGAAGACAAGATTGACAGATTGTATTCAAATGTTGTTGATTTTGAAATGATTTAGTACTATATCATTTATAAGAATATTATAATAGTATTATGTTATAATATTCCTAAAACAATTGCAACAAATATGAAAATACATGTTAAGTTAGGTTTGTTAGCCTACCAATTGTTCATTAATAGACATAATTGAATAGCCCCTTTAAATGAAACATTCAATATCTAATATCTTACAATCCAAATGGTGGATTTGTCTAAAATTTTTTCCACATCTTTTCCAACTAATTTACTACAAGATCCTACAGTTACATATGCCCAAAAGTATTTTTCTTCTAAGACTTGGTATTTGCACTACTAATGGCAGTTTTGAAGTGTTTTTAGTGAAAAAAACTTTAGGGGTTAAACATCTATACCGTTAGATTTTGAAAAAAGAACAATTTGCTTCATTGGAGATAACTATAAGTCCATGCTCTTTTTCGATAGCCAAAACACACTTGCAAAGACCTGGACATTTAGTGGTTTACTAAGTGATTAGACGTCAACTAATTCAATTTAATAGTAGAATTTTATTCAACTACCTTCTTACAATTGCTTTATACACAATGCAACGTGAATATTTGGGTACATATATTAAACGTCGCAATCCTTTCGTGAATTTTTGCACATTTTAGCTCATATCTTTGTACAAAAATATCATTTATCAAGAATTTATAAATTTGGTCATAAAGAAAGGCTACCTTTTTTAATTTCAAATTTTACATTGAATGAATAAAAAGTTAGTTGGACTATACAGTGCCATGAAGACCTCTGTTTATCGTGCAAAATATGGACGTCGGAGTGCTTCAGGGTCAAACCGCCCTATCCGCCCTCATACCTGTCCGCCCCATCCACCCAAACCCCGTTCGCCTCGATACCTGTCTGCCATCTATCCTATCCGCCCCGTCCGCCCCAATACCCGTCCGCCCTGTCCGTCGGATTCGGTGTCCGCCCTGTCCGCCCCGTCCGCCCAGATACCTGTTTGTCCGGTTACGGCTGATGCGTCCGCCCCCCCCCCCCCCCCCCCCCGGACCGTCCGATCGGGCGGACGCCAGATTTGTCCACCCGTGGCCGTCCGATCGAGCGGACGGGGCTCTAGGGTTTCAGGAAGGCGAACAACCGATCCGTTCACCACCCCCGGCCCGTTCAATCGGGCGGACGGGCCGTCCACCCTTATAAGAGGGGCGGTCGGGCCGTCCGCATTGTTACTTTTGCTTTGCCCCTTGTGAATGCAAGGTGGAGCGGAGAGCTTGGTGGTTCATCCTCCATTGACTCCTTTCCGAGGCAAGGCAAGAGTGGTTTATTGAAGCCCCCTTGTTGCCAATTTTTTTAACATTTGTGCGTGGAATTCACATTTAAATTAGAAAATTTCATTTATATCAATTTCATTTGTCACGATGACGAAGGGGAAGAAGAAGGTTGCAAAGCTTAAACATGGAGAGGGACCATCAAACTTGGAGGTAGCTCGCCAAAGTCCTTCGGAGGAATACAAAAAATTCATGACCGAACGCATCGTTCAATTTTATGAATCAGAAACAATATTGTCTTTAGACAATAAGTACATCAGATATCAAGAGGAGTACGTGTCTAAATTCAAGGTAGACATGACACAGATGTTGTTGAATGTATTGAATGTGGCAAAGTGGCATGACGAAATGCATAAAACGCACTTCACCAAATGTTTGGAGAACAAGGTTCATGACGCTTTGTGGAATTCCAAAGTCATTTTGGTTAAATATGGCAAGGAATATCGACCCAATGATGCCGAGTTTGAAGAAGTGATTCTAAAAGCAGACTTGTTTTGGGGGCAATGTGCTCCATTCGCCAAAATGCACAATCGAGTTGGTTCGATTGCTTGGTGGAAAAGCAATGATGGAGTTGCTAAAGCGGAAAGGACCAAACAGCACCTCAGAGCACTTCCATATACAGCACGCGTGATTGCTGTTGATGATAGAATGATGAGAGGTGGATATGCAACGATTTGAAAGGTCTGTATTAAAGGATGTCCAGGAGTACTTCTTTATTGGGAGTTTGCGGCAAAGAAATCCATTCACCACCAAACTCGATCCGATCTTTCAAAGTTAGAATATCAAAACGAATCAATGGTTGTTCGAATTCCACACGCAGGTGTGATACGGTTTGCTGTGATGTACGGAACGACGTGTGAAGGTTATGCGTATTGGTGGAACGGTAGAACTCTTTGACAAATGTTGAATATGGATAAAGACTTTCCAGACAACATTCAAATCTGTTTGATGTATACGAATCCAACCGAAGAGGAGGTTGTAAAAGCTCACCGTTTAGGGCGATATTGGAAGAAGCGCACGGAGTTGACTTGGGCGTTTATGCATATAATGTATGCAGTGCATCTTGCTGGACATTTGCACAATGATCTTTCTCCGGACAACATCTTGTTGCATTTTCCAGAGGATGAGTCACGTGTGTATATTGGGGTTTGCGATTGGGGTATGACCACCTTAGCTTCTCAGCCAATGAAGTCTTTGTACACATTTACATCAGCAGATGAGATGAAACAAACTTTGCAGAGGAGATGGTGAGTGGATCCACGTATTGCATATTTGCATAAAGCAGGTGCGGATGTGGAAATCATTCCGATGTATTCACGTAAGTCGGAAGAGTATGCCGTTCGAAAAATTGCTCGGCGGATGAATGGAAACAACATGTCAGAGGCGTATTTCAACTTGCTACTTAAAACACCTAGTGCGACACAATTTGCCTTTCATGACTTTGCAAAAGTGTTTTATGCTTACTTGAAGTGCATTTCTTCGAAGACTGACGATGAAAATACTAGTTTGACCCATGTAATTATGCGATTTTTTAATACATATCGTTGGCCGATGCCAGATGAACATTTCCGCCATTTATATTAGATTGGTAGTGCAAAAGTAGTAGTTGAATACTTGAATAGGTTATATAGGCATTAAAAATTAGTTTAGAAATATAGAGTTGGAATGAAAAAAATTATATGTGCAATTAGCCAAATGTGCACAATGTATGGTATTCTACATTAAATTGAATACATTTTGTCCATATTGATTATGTTTGTATTTGTATTGATCTCAATTTTTTAAATAGTATATATATATATATATATACATATATTTGAAGTCACAAACTTTTTTAGTTTGCCTTCTGAAAATGAATTGGAATTTTTTCATAGTTTCAAGACTATCATGGACTCGTGGTCAAATTTTATAATCTTTCAACTTATAAGAGACATTGTTTTAATGACAAATCGCAAACCATTGCATTTCATTTAACATTTAATTGTTTAAAGATTAAGGGAGTGACCGCGGGACAGTTTGGGTAGGGCGGTCGGGGAAATAGGGCCGTCAAAGCGGACGGGGCGGTCCCGGCAGATGCTGCGTCCGCGGGGACCGCGAATGTCAGTGGACGCTGCGGACATAGCGTCCGCGTCCGGATGTCCTGTACATCCGGACATCGTGTCAACCCTGTCTACATAGACTCTAATGGAACCATCTTTTTTTCAAGCAAATACTGTTGGTGTTGAAACTAGGGATTTTGATCTCCAAATCCATCCTTTTCCAAATTTTCTTTTAAATATCTTCAAAGCTCCTCCAACTCCATTGGAGACATTGGTCTTAGACCGGTGTTACATGGCTCTTGCCTTTCCTTAAATTTAATCTTCATATCTGACATGCTATGGTTTGGCAATTCATTTGAGGCATCCTTACTAAAAGCACCTCATAAGTCATTGTATTCCATTGAAATTGAAGTACTTGTAGGCTCAAGAATTCCAACCATACTACTACATTTCCAAAATTTTAAAGCATAAACTTTTGCTTTTCTTGTAGATAACCGAAGAGCAGTGGTTGAGACAAAGGCGTGCCAGAGTGTTGTTAACTTCAAGGAAATTGAACCTACTATTGGAATGTCATTGATTTGACCATTGGCATTTGCATGCCCAAGAGTCACTTGCTCCACCTTGCCAACCACATTCTCTAGGCTATAGTTGCAATATCTTGAGACTTGTCAATTTCTCATTTCTTCAAAGACTCATAACTCTTGGAAAATTTGTGGGGTAGCCCAATTGGTTCCAATGCCAATGCTCCCCACTCCTCCATAGATCGTGACTCCAAAATCATAGAAATTCCTTGGAGTGGCCTATCAGTTTCAACCCCAATGCTCCTAGTTCCTTTGTGGAGTCCTCAACTCCGCCATTGACCCAGTTAATGTGAGGCTTCATCGATGAACCCTTGCCCCAATCCTTGGATCCTTTGTCCCCTTTTTCTGCTAAAGTTGACATTTGAAAACCAATGCAATTATAGTGGCAATAGGAAGAATCAAGCAAGACCTCTTGCTATGATCAATAAATCGTAGGATTGTGATAGGTGAGCTACAATGTACCAAATATGTAAGCACACCATCCTATATTGGTGATATCAGCCCATTATATTTCTTGATGACTTCTAGTAATGAACTTCACTTGAGCCTAGTGCGTGATAAGACCCGAATTAATCACCCTTCCATCAATTACGTGAACCTCGGATGGCATGAGCTTAGGTCATATAACAACCTTGTATTGCGCCGTGAAAGAAGGATGCATAAACACCTTAATGGCCCCCAAATCTACTAACGTGAGAGTTGTAAAAAAGTTTATCCTGGCATCCAATGCAAAATGCCCATCTAGGTCAATTGTGGCATGTAAATAAAGGAAATCAGACCCTTTCTTTTGAGCATTTGGAAATCCAATGAGAGCACCACTTTGAAGTAATTCTCCCCATGGTATTGATATTGTTGTTGTTGCACTCTGAATTGTGCCTAGATACTTAATCATGTCATTCAGTCTCAGGTTGCACATTTTCTTGAGACTGAGCTTCCTAATTCTACCATTGTGGCAATTGTTGAGGGTCGGGATGGATTTGTATGACATTTTGCATGACATTTTGCATGCATGTGACCAAGCTCCCCATAATCGCAACATCTACCTTGACTTTGGTATTCAAATCTTTCTATTGCCGTTTTTGCTAGAACTAGAACCCTACAAACCACCCCTAGTTCCATGGGTATCGAACCTGAAGTTACAAGATTTGATTGAAACTTTCTAACTAGATCTTAGAAAGGAAAAAGGAAAGCCTTCACATTGGAGGAATCCACTCATGACTGACGAGTATGCTGTAGACCCTAAAGTTGTTCATTGATATGAGAAGCCATCACCATCCATTTGTGCAATTGGGATGGTTGAATCTCAATGGTAGCCACCTAGTCTAAAATATCATCCTTGAGCCCACCCTGGAACTATGCAACCAAATTAATCTCATTTCAATCAGTTTGACCAACATACTTGTTGAATGTAGAAATATATGTTGCCACGACCCTATCTATCAAAGCTTTGTGAGTCAATCTTTAGCATTACTACATCAATCAAGATTACCACAAACACCAATAGCAACCTCTCAAAAAGTGTCATAATCTTCCAACAACTTATGCTCTCTTCCCTTATTGAGTGCCTGCAAGAGGGATATAGCCCAATTTTGCATGGCTCCCGCCATATATGAGAATGTGAATGCCATTTTGTCTACATCCGAAAGGTAAGTTTGGAGCATTCCATGGAACACCAATCAAAGTTGAGCAAACCATTGATATACCTTGTTGCCCATCCTTTCCGAAAATCTTTCTAGCTCCACTACTTCTGATTCCCTCCTTCCATCATCGAATGTGCTATACTTCCCCATCTCTTGACGCATCTTGTCAGTTCCTTGATTTGAACTCAAAGGAGACCTCAATTGCGGTCTGGTAGATGCTTGGTCTATATTTTGCTAAATTATGCACTACAACAAAACTTGCATTTTATGACTACAGAAATATGACTAGGGATGACTAGTGACTGCTCATAGTCATATTCTTGTAGGCCAACATCTTGGAAAAAAATATGACTACAAATATGCCTATTTGTCATATTTTTGCCCTGTACTCTACAAGCGTACAATATACGCACATTGAAAATGGCTAAATACTTTATAGTAAATGGAAGGGAACATATTGGAGACCATCTAGTCATATTTGTAGTCATATTTTCGTAGTAGAGACTTTTTTTGTTGTAGGGCAGCCCATGGAAAATTTGGGCAAGGAACATGTTTGAAGAACACCTAGTCATATTATTGCTTGAGTCATATTTTGTAGTCACATTTTTTTCATAGTCATTTTTTTTCCCATTTTAGGCAATCCAAGGAAAATTTGGGCAAAGAACATGTTTGAAGAGCATCTAGTCATTTAGCTTGAGTCATATTTTGTAGTCATATTTTGCAATCATATTTTTTTATAGTCATTTTTTCTCCTTTTTGGACAGCCTAAAGAAAATTTGGACAAAGAATATGCTTAGAAAGAATGTAGTCATATTTTTACTCCAGTCATATTTTCTTTTGGAGAGGGAGTCATATTTTGTAGTCATATTTTTTTAATAGTCATTTTTTTTACTTTTTAGATAGTCCAAAGGAAAGGGGGCCAATCTAAGATGGCCTTCTAGTATTTTGGCTGTAGATCCCATTCCTTATGATGTGGGTGTAACTCTATTTCATGCCTATTAAAAATTTATTGTTGTTTTATGTTGTGCCTATTATAGAAGTTGTGTTCAAAAATTTAAAGTGGCTTATGCTTATATTTTAATTTAAAAATTTTATATTGTCATAGGGTCTACAAAGGAAGTAGTAAAAAGTGAAACAATAAACAACATTAGATAGTAGATGGATTCATTCTTGGCTTGTCTTATTGGAAAAGATAGGAAAAGGGTCTCAAAATGCATATTAAATGTGTTTTTTTTTAAAATTGAAAGATATATTTGGCAACAAAGAAATTGGTTTAAATATAGAGATTATTGATTCTTTTAATCACAAAGAAGGAATATTATTCAACAATTACATTAGGTCATGAGGACATAATCACATGTGTAGTTTGTACACTAATAGATTGGCTACATTGGCAAATCAACTAATTATATTGATTGATTGTGGTGTTTGGTACAAATTAAGAGTTAATTAGATTGGTTGATATGAAATGAAATCTAATGCATTCAAACTAGTGAAGTAGATTGAAGATTGTAGGGTTTAGAAAAAAAACTTGAAGCTTAGAAAAAATCTAATTTAAAGAGAAAAAAAAAGAGTGAAAAAAATCCATACTCGAGTATCCATAGAGCAAGAGCAAGTGAGGATTGTCATTTGTATTCAAAGTCTAAGTGTTTGAATTAGAATATATAGGTTCCAAGTTGCTACTTAAAGCTTTGAGCATAGTTAGAAGACTAAGTTTTGACTTTGTATTAAAAAAGGATTGTTGATTATAATATGCATAATTAACGAGATGAAATTTTAACCCCTAAATGATTTTGACTATGTTTTCACCAGAACTACAAAAAAAGAATTGTTGTTTGTAGTAAAAGTACCAAATTTTAGAAAAAAAATCATTTTCAAACATATGTAATTATAGGATCTTGTAGTAAGATTGTTTGAGAACATGTGAAAAAAATTTCAAAAATTTTCACCATTTAAGTTGCAAGATATTAGCATTTGAAGTGAAAAATTTTCTTTTGGGGGCCTTGCAAAAATCTGGGCAGCTGCACTTCAAAAGGTCACATTTGTATGAAAAAATGTCCAAAATGGTGGTTACTCTTTGAATTCATTTTTCAAGTCAAGTTGGCTATATACTTGAAAATTTTCAGATCATTTGGAATCATACAACATATAGGAAAAAATATAATAAGTAGAAAGGAATAGAGAATGATTCAAAATACTAAATTGTTAACAATTTATTTATGGAATTGAAAAATGTCAATCCCAATTGTTGTGATGTTGTAATAAACAATCTACATCCGATGTTTTTATTTTTTTTCAAAAATATTGAAAATTGAGTTAAATAAAGGACTTCAAAGTTTGTCCTAGAATAGAGATTCAACAACAACCCGCAAACTCCCACAAACTAAAGCTCCTCATAACTTTTGACTCATTGATCAAAATGGAATGATTCAAAGTTTTCCAAGTATATAGAAATATAGAGAACCAATTTCAAATTTTAATTTCTTAAAAGAATGATTTTTAAAGAAGTGTTTTTTGCTACCAATGTTGCCCATTGATCAATGAAAAGTACATATCATATAATAACTTTTTAACTATGTAGTCAAAAGTTATGAAAATTGTTGGGCCTTAAAGCTACTCTTTGGGCACATGTCGTGCTAAAATTTTAGCAAAAATAAATAAAAATTCCATTTGTAATGAGCTGCCTAAAATTTCTATGTTGCCAAGAGATGCAATTTGGGTGTTTAAGGGTTAAGGTCTTCAATATATATTTATTTAGCATTTATGAGGATTATTTCATTACAATTGCTTGATTTCTAGAACTATTAAAAATCAATTAGTACTAATAGAAATCAAAGATTGAAATTCTAAAATAATCCAAAAAAAGAGGAAAAAATAAGAAAATATAGAAAAAAATTTGGAAAAAGTCAAGAGAGAGAATTAAAAAGAAAAAAATTGAAAGAAACCAATTCAATTACAAATAGAATTTATATATCTTAATGTGAAAGTTGTTATTCAAATTATATATGAAGACATAAAAAACACAACAAAAATGAATCAAGGCACACTTCATCATACAACTATAATATGCATGTTAGAAAATGGGGATGAGATAGAAATGGATTCTGAGGCTTGTCCTTGAATTCGGTACTTTGTTATTTTTTTTCCATAGAAACTATTAGAAATTACATTAGAAATTAGAGGTTGAATCCAAGCTTAAAAATTTATTTAAATCCAACTATGAATTCAAAATCACTTAGGGGTAATTCTTAAAGGTTTTCAAGAACATATCACACTTTACAAAAATGGATAAATATCAAGGAAAATAGATTATAATGAAATTTGATAATCAAGAGCATTAATTTTGGATAAAAAATCTAAAAATTCATCTAATTTGAGCTAGAAAGGAACCTTAAATTTAGATGACATTTACATTTACAATCCAATCTTAAAATTAAAAGTTAATGTAGACTTATTAAAGTTAAAGTAAGTTTGTGAGACACAAGTATCTCTTTTGAGCTCATTATGACAAACTGTCACAATGAGCTCAATTAATTTTACCCCCTCCCCAATTCAAAATTAATTTACATTAAATTTGTTTCAATACTCTCCCTCCCCTCCCCCTCCTTATAATTTTGAAGCTCTGAAAAACTTGGCAATGAATATGGGATAATGTGTTTTCCAAGTATGTATATGTATCCATATCCCAATATCCATATCCATGTATGTATCCTAGTATGTATATATATATATATATATATGTATATGTATCACTCGAGTTTTTTTGGGAATCAATAGTTGGGGGGTGTAATTTTTTCTTAAATCAATGGCTCTCATTTTCTTAGTAGGAATGGGACTGGTTAATTAATGGCAATTGTCCAATTCACTCTTTTTGCCTCATTGTAGACTAGAAGAAAATAGTGGATAAAGTCTTGAAAAATGAATAAGAAATAGAACTTCATTCATCCATAATTTTTGTAAAAAAATCTCATTATAAGGATTTACTATTTTTGAATAGGCTTGCAATATTCTACAACTTAAGCTATGAAAATTTTGGATTTTGTTTTATTTAGATTTGGAAGTCTATAGCTTTGGCTTAAATTGGCCAAAACCATCCAAAACCACCTCAAACTTCTAATTTTTATAGTTTTTGTCAATTTTAATTAAGATGTGAACTACTTATAGTTTATCATTAGAAAAAATTTGTTCACTATTTAGAATGCCAATTAAATAATAATTAATTATCAAACTTAGGACTTAAAGCCCAACAATAAAAAAACATGGTTGTGCATGTTTTATTTCAAGAATATAGTTAAAACACTCACACATCTCATGTATTGATGTTTGCTTATTTTTTAGAAAGATTTTAAACAATGTCATACAAGCCACAATTTTAGAGGGCCTTTGTAAGCCTTAGAGAAGTCACAAAATTATTCATATATAGAGATTTAAGCTCACCGTAGGCATGCGCACACTTGTATTGCAATCAAAAGATGGTTGTTTAGATGTTTTTATAAAGATATACTTAGACTATAAAAGCATTATCCCTTGTTTTGCTTTAAAGATGCTTTTAAATTGCACCTCTATTAAATACTTTCACTCCTACATACTTTTGCACATTTTTTTGCTATAATTGTAGGTGCTTAAGATCTTACAATTTTTCTTCAAGCATTTTGTGTAGTTGTAGTGCACATGTATTCACTTTTGATCAAATTTGAATATTTGATTATTAAAATAGCCTAGTTGTTTAGTACAGTCATATTTGATCAGTTGCATGATTATGTCAAGTCATATGATTGGAGCAAGTTATAAGCATGACTAAAACAAGTTACATGATTAGGATTTCGAAACCCTAGCCAACATTTTTTCTACCTCCCCTTTAAAGTGCAACATTTGGCTATATTTTTTTTTCTTTGCTTTTTGTTGTCTCCTAGGTTTTGTTGTCTCTTAGTTCTTTTTTTTGCTTCTTAATTCTTTTTTCTTGTTGCTTATTAGTTCAATCTTTTCTTGTTGCCTCTTAGATCATGCTTCTTACTACCTCTTAGTTCATATTTCTTATAGCTTCTTAGTTTATACTCTTTATTTCTTTTTTTTTTTTTTTTCTTCTTTTTGCATCTTATTTCTTGCTTTTTATTCTTATTTGTTGCATTTTGTTGCATATTAATTTGTACTTCTTGTTGCTTTTTGTTACATCTTATTTCTTACTTTTTCTTCTTATTTGTTGCATTTTGTTGCATCTTAAGTTGTGCTTCTTGTTGCTTTTTGTTACATCTTATATTTTGCTTCTTCTTGTTTCTTCTTGCATCTTACATCTTTGCACTTGCTACCTTTTCCTTCTTGTTCCTTCTATTACTATCCACACAAAAGATGGCTCCCCCCTTGTTTGCATTAGTTGCCCCCCTCTTTCAAAAAAATTACAAGTTGTTGATTTTTTTTAAGAAAAAATGCTTACCTTCAAAATTGTTGTTGATTTCTAAAAAAATCACAAGCTATTGGTCTTGTGAGATTTAATTTGAGCCATCCAAATATGAAATACAAAATGAATACTAGATACATATACAATATTGGATACGGATACAAGATGAATATTGAATACAAGTACCCAAAACACATACAATACTAGATACGAATATGGATAGAATATTGAATATGGATACTAGATATGAATACAATACCGGATATGGATACGGAGGAAGTATCCCATATTGATTGTCACTATGTTGGTTTTTGAAAATTACAAGAAAGGGGAGGGGGAAGGGGGGTGCAAATGAATATTTTAAAATCTTTAAAACTCCAAAATGAGCCCAAAATGGAGTCACTTTTGGGTGAATAATGGATACCTCTCCTTACTATCCACTCAAAAGATGGCTCCCTTCAATTCTTGTTCTTTCTTCTTGTTTATTTGTAATTTCTAGAGATATAGTGTTATTATTTCTTCTTGTTTCTTTGAAATTTCTAAAAATATAGCAGTTATGGCTTTTTTATAATCTTAAACTTATTCTACATATTTTGTGTTGCCTTAAATCTTTGAAGGTTGATCTATATTGTTCATTTACTGAAAATTAACCTCCTTGATTGTATATGTAGGCATTGGAAGTTGGTATGAAGTTATTGAAGGCTACTTGCAACACTAAAAAAGAAACATCTTTACATCTTTGTAAGGAATATACTTCCTATAAGTGTGTGGAAATATACATTTATAGAATGTCATTAGGATATATATTTTGTGTTAGTGACTAATAAATGTCATTAAAAAGAATAACATTCTTTCTTGCATTTTCTTTTTCCAATGTCATTGTCTCTAGTGCATCTCAAAAATCAATTATACATACTTAATTTTTATTTTGATGGATTATTTTATTTAACTACTAAACCATATTGGTGTATGACTGCAATGTGTCATGTCCATTTTGAATGTATGGAAAATGTGACTATAGTTCATGACAAAAGCTACTATAAACCATAGTCACCTCAATTACAAACTACAAACAAATTTAAGAAATGTCACTTTCACTAATCTGGAATATCATTTGCTTGAGTCATTTTTCACAATATATCTTATGATTGATTATAGTCACATAATACTCATGGTCATACTAAAAATATGACTATATTTTTCTAAACATGACTACATTCAATCATTAAAATACTTACAACACTCCATGGAAAATGCCACATTAGTCAAAAATATGACTCACAAAAGTCATATTTCACATTAAAAAAAATATGACTCACAAGGATCATATTTCATATCAACAAAAAATATAATTCATGAGTCATAATTCACATCAATAGAGAATATGAATTACGAAGGTCATACTCCACATAAATAAATAAAATATTACTCATAAGAGTCATTTTTTACATCAATTGAGAATATGACTTATATGGGTCATTTATCACATCAACAAAATATATAACTCACTATAGTCATTTATCACATCAATAGAAAATATGACTCACAAAAATTACATTCCACATCAACTCAAAATATGACTACACAAAGTCATATGCCATATGAATTAAAATATGTCTTACTATAATCATATGCCATGTCAACCAAAACATAACTCACTATAGTCACATTCTATATCATTGCAAAATATGACTATATAGAGTCATATGCCATGTCAACCAAAATATAACTCACTATAGTCATGTTCCACGTCAGCGTAAAATATGACCTCAGAGAATCATAAGCCACATAGGATTTTTTTTCTTTACCCGGATAGCTCAAGAAAAAATCAAACTTCCAAGGATAGTCAATATATAAACCATATTGGCAAAGTATGGTGTATCACACTTCCAATCTAAATGATTACAAATATGAATCATTAAAAATATGACTAGTTGGTAATGACTAAATCCAGTCATACTATACGTTATCTATCTTGATTTCTACGGAAGTCATATTTTGAGATTTTACAACTCACTGCAATTATATTTTGTAGTCATAAAATGCCAATTTTATTGTAGTGATGTGAAGAATTGTTGCTTGAAGCATATTTTGCATCTGTTGTTAGATCAACGCTACCCACTCTAGCCATGCTTCCTTAGGCACTAGAATGCTTCTGGGCTCCACCAATCTTTTCCCATCCATAGTACAAACACTCAAGCAAGATTACAAAAACTCTAAGTTCATAGAAATCCAATGTGCACTAAGCAACGTGAAAGAAGCTACATAGTTGATCATTAATTATAGTGATCTTTATTAACAAATACAATCCTCATGTAAATTAAAGTGAGATGTACCCTTAGGCTGATGGTGGTTCTTCTTTTCCGCAACATTACTGTGTCATCAAAATTTCTCAACACTGTGCTTGCTCTCATTGTTAGAGCTTAGCGTCTCATTGTTTATCAACAACCACCTCCAATTAGATGATGCCAACTACAGCTTACATTGATCCCCGCAAACACCTACAAAATCAACTCCGATGATAGAGTGTCTGGCTACAACCTACATTGACTCTATCATGTTGTATTTTCCATATTTGAGAGAAAAAAAATACTGATGCTTCATTTTCACAGACACCATGTTATCCTAAAAAGCAATTGCTAAACCTAACTGATTTCACAAACAAAGAATGGATCAATCAAGATGCAGTATTATGTCATGAATTGGAAATGCAACGACTGATACTCTGATCATGAAACTATTCTACCACATTTTGATTCAATACTATTACCGCAATTGAGATGCAATAAAAATGCAACTTGAATTCATAGCAGTTACAAGGACATTACACGCAATAGATTGAAGTCTTACTTTGCATTATAAAATACCACATAGGAGACAATTCCTCTTACACAAACCTTAATAGCAAAGAAAGGTTCCACCCTCTCCCATAACCACCCTAACTGCTACATCCAACATCCTTGCTTCTTTAACTATCCAAGTCTAGTTATTACAAGTGTATGGAATTTGTAACATTACACCATTGCAACCATTGGGATTGGCATTTTTCAATTCCATAATTAAATTCTTAACAATTTAGTATTTTGAATCATTCTCTACCACTGGCTACTTACTATTTCTTTTCTATATGTTGTACAATTCCAAATGATCTCAAAGCTTTCAAGCATGTGGCCAACTTGTTGAGGAAAAACAATTCAAAGAAGCATTAGCATTTTGGACATTTTTTCATAGAGAAGTGAGCTTGTGGGGTGTAGATGCCCTACTTTTTGGAGGGCCAAAAAATGATTTCATTGAGTTTGAATGCTTATATCTTGCAGTCCACGTAGTGGAAATTTCTGAAATTTTTATCACATGTTTTCAAGTCAGCATATTACAAGATCATAAAGTTAGATGTGTCAAAAAAAAGTTTTTTTTCCAAAAATTTGATACTTTTACTAAAAATGACAGTTTTGAACATTTTCGATGAAAACATAGTAATGGTACTTTAGGGGTTAACTTTGTTTTTCCTAATTGGCAGTTTGGTAGCCAAATTGGTTTATATTCCATGGGTAGTAGCTTAGCTGTTAGTTGATGAGTTTCCAAGTTGAGATTCATTTCAATTGATTCAATTGGTGTGACGGTTATTGTCCATCTCTTTCTTTCGCCTATTTGGTTTTGAATTTCAAATGGAAAAGTACCCACTATTGCTTGAAGCAGTGCAAGTACCAATCCAAATTGGTTGCATTTTCTTTTATTTCTTGTGTGTGTTTGATGTTGTTATAGTACGAGGGATTTGTAGTGAGAGTATAATGCTAATTGGATGAGAATTTTTAGTTGAATGTGAGGAATGTTGGATAGGGAGGAGATGAGAAGCATTGGAGATTTTGTGGTCATGTTGAAGATGAGTTGGAATTAAAGATATTTTGAAATCTAATTGGATTGTGCATTGAGTTGAATCTGTAAATGTGAGGCAGTTTTATAATAAAATGCAATGATTTATAAATTGAATGTATTAAGTTTGTGAATGTGTTGTGGTATAAATTGTTATGATGAAGAGGCTAATTGGATTTTATTTGTTGAATGGGTGTAATTGATATTGTTTATCTAATTGAATTGTAATTGGATTATTATCTTTAGTTGGTTTCTACCTATGTGTTTGAGTTTGTGTCAATTTGGATTATGAGTCTATCGAGAGAAGTTGCATTTGCCTAATAGGATTATGTTAAGTCGCATAAATCTATCCTATGTAAGCCAAATTCAATTATAATCTAAATATTGCACTCTATGAGTGTCATGGAGGCTTAGTAGTTGTCTTTGATTTGAACCAAATTGGGGTAAATCATTAGATGTTTTTAGGAATGTTAGGAGGGCCATTTCAAGCCCATTCCCGATGTTGTTTCCTTAGCATTTAAAGAATGGCCATTGTTAGAAATAAAAATAAATAAAACCAATAATAATAATTTTTTGAATGAAAATAATTAATTAATTTTTTTAAACAAATAATAATAATATGATGTGGAAATCTCTTTGCCATGTCAAGCAACTTCTACGGCGTAGTTCTTAGAGTCTGAAAACTTGGGGAACTCGCAATCCACTACAAGGGCTGAACTAAAACATTTAATAGTAGGTTTGTTTGAAACAAATTGGATGTGAATTTTGTCATGGCATATGAGTCTTTGATTGAGAATTTATTTAATGCTAAGTTGAAAAATATTAGTTGGTAGTGATGAATGTTTGACTCCTAGTTTGAAGTGCAAAAGTAGAAGTTGTAGGCTCATATTTTTTGGGTGTGATTTGATGTGTATTTATGTGTCGATCAAAATTGGGCACAGATCATATATTTATTTCAACCTATTGGATTATTCTAAGATTTGATGTTATCATAGAATTATAAATGATGGAAGTTTAATAATCCAAATAGGAATCTCATTTATACTAGAGTCATGAGTCATATAGGGATAAGGTAAGTAGATCTAATCTCCAAAAGAAGAAATGCCAATTTTGTTGAGAAATAAATTATTCAAGAGTGGTATGTGATGCGTTGGATTTCAAGACCAATTTGGAGAATGAACACTTAAATCTAGAGAAGGATAAAGTAAACCAAGTGGCATATATTTTGGCTGAAAAACTGTAGATAATCAATTAGGGCTGAATTTTTGTAAATTTTTGAGGGAATGGGAGTGTATTTTGACTGCTTTGAAATGGAGAAGTGTGCAGTGTTTGTGTGAGTATTAGCGGTGCAAAGTGAAAAAATCAAATTGGTGTGCGTCAATGATGATGAGCATATACTTGAATTAGAATATTATTCAGTGAAAGCCTAGTTAGAAGAGCTTACTGTGAACAATTTGTAACAGTGATCTAATCACCATTTCAGAATTAATATGAAAATATATTTTTTTAGCCAAATTGGTATGTTGTGTCTTATGCAATGAATGTTGAATTTGTGTGTATGTTGAGTTACAAGACATGAATTCTAATGGGTGAATGTGATGAAAATTATTCGTTGTTGTGGAATTATGTTGTGTACGTAGTTGGAGATTTTTATAAACGTGTAATTGTGTGTTTAGTCCAATTTGAGTATGATGTTGAATTATGTATGTTTATTTAATTATGAAACCAAATTGGATGTGTGTGTATCATTGTAATATGATAATTGAGTGTCCAAGTTGGAAATCAGCTATGTGATTTTTGTTTACCGTAGTGTGCATGTTTGATAGTATCTTAATGTATCCAGACCAAGTTGAGATATTGAATGTTTAAACTTGTAGCAATCCTAATTGGAGTTAGTTAAGCCTAAATGTTGTCTTGTATTAGTTTTCCATTTTTTTTGTTTGTCTATATGTATCAATGAATTTCAAGTTGGTGTGTAAGAGTTGTAAATTTTGTTGTAAGCAAAATTATATGAAATTAGAGTAAACTCTATGATCTACATATGAATTTCAAGTTGGAGAAAATAGATGTTGTATTTTCCCTTTTGGAAGAAAAGAATCAATTTGATAAGATTCATACCAAGTTCGAAAGTTAAGAACTATATCAAGTTGTAGTAGTCAAGACCAATTTGGAAGTAGAAATGCCTCAATCAACAAAGTTAATTTGTGGAGTTCCAAGTTAGAAAAGGAAAGAGCTAAATAGTTGAAGAAAGAGAATTAAGACGAAAGACTAAAATAAAAGAATATAAAATAAAATAAAAGAATAAAAATAAATTTAAAGAGTAAAAATAAATAAAAAGGAAGAAATCTTAATCCTTGTGGTCATTAAAAGTAGAGTGATGAATTTAGTAATTAGAATTACCGCCTCAAGTTCACATTTTGCTTGTAGTTTAAAGGAATGTCTTTCTATTTATTTTTTATTGCAATGTCCTAACAGAAAATTAGTTGGAAATAATACTATTTAAAAGCCTTTATGAACGAACTTAACCCTTTAGCTTGTTTATTCCTACTTGGAGTATCGAGCTTCTCTACAAAAACATCAAAACTAATTAGGAGAGAAAAGTTGGAAGCAGTAAAGCCCATTCAGATGAAAGTTAAAGGAATATAGCTCAAATAAATTTAGAGAAAAATTAGAGAGAATCTAAATCCTTGAGGCCATTAAGAGTGGAATGTAGTATGCAATTAAACCTAGTTGGTGAAAAATTCCTTTTAAAATATATAAATTGTGCTTTTTGTTAGGATTGTAAATAGACTAGTATATAATTTTCTACTTGAAATTCTTCCTTAGAACGAATTGATTATATTATAGGATAAATATTCCAAATTTCAAATTATTCTAAATCTACAAAGATAAATTTCCAAAATTTATATAATGATTTAACAAATTGTCTACTTCTTTATAAATGTCTTATATTGATCCTTAATTCTTTAAGGACAATTTAGTCTTCTACACCATTTGAAAGTTTATAAAGGTTCTTACAAAATCAATTTTAAATGGATTTTATTGAAATTTTTACATAAGATGTAGACATCTAGTACCTTAATCAAGAAATATTAATTTTTATCCAATTAAGTGCTTGTATCAAAAGTTATATTGTCCAAAATAGTTTAGATAATTTAAACAATTAGATAATCTTTTGAATACTAAATTTGACATCTACCTTTGAAATTTGGTGGGTATGAAAATCATATACTATAGGATGCAATTGCCAAAAAAATAACCGTAAGCAATGCAAAAATTTCAATCAAGGAGTTAAGAGACTTAAAGTTTGTTAACAATGTTGAATGGAGTTGGAAAAAAAGAATTTTTGTAGTTTCAAATGTTATTATCTTTCAATCTATGTGGTCAAAGTTTCTGAAATTTTTTTCCACACATTTTCAATGTAGTCTAGTACAATTTTGTATGGTTGAATTTACTTAATCATTTTTTTGTGGCCTAAAAAGTAATAGTTTTGGACAACATATGCCATCAAAGAAAGAATCAAGCTTCTAGAGGGGTGTTAGGTAGTAACATCTTAAGGATTTCCACATCATGCCTAGCACCTATAGAATCATTCTAACTAGAGGTTCACCTTGTTTGAATTTTGCAAAGGTAGTCAACATGTAATAGCAATGGTGCTACAAAGGTAGTGTTTAATAATCAATCCAAAATCCATTTGAGATTATTAATCAACTTACAATCTAAGGTTCTAATAAACTCTAATGATTTTGGCAACAATTTTCAAATCTAAAGCCATTTAATTTGGTGTATTTGAAGATGAAAAGAAAATACTTTTATACAAGGTAGTAGTAGGTAAAACAATGCATGTGAGATATAGTATAAATTAGGATTAATAGGAACTCAACTACTTATAGTTAAGTCAAAACATAGGAACTATGCACAAAGTAGAATTTTAAATTTCATTTTAGCATAGTAGAATATTCTTTTTGTAAAAGATTTGACCTAAAAAAAGTTAGTAAATCAATTCAAGTTTTATCACCAAAAATCCATTTGAGGTTTAGAGACTCTATCTAAAAGTTATAGACAGATTTCAGAGAGGGTGTTTGAAAATGTCCAAAAGAATGTCCCTTCTAATTTCTTTCTAAAATTTTTCCATAACTTTTAAGTGAAATCTTAAAACCCTTAAAACGATTATTGAAGATTACCCAATTTTTTTTAGTTCAAAGATTTTTGAAAAAATATATTCTACTATGCTAAAATGAGGCCTGAAATTGTAATTTGAGCACAATCAAGCTCTCATCTTTAGATTATCCCATATCCTTTTCAGGATTCATGATAAACAATTGATTTCATTATAAAAAGGATCATTGCACAAGACATTAATTGTTTCGTGTAGCGCCTTGAAAAATTGGTTTGTATCCAATGCTTTAACTTCTGAAATATGAAACCAATGCCCCAAATAAAAAATTGGTTTCTAGAGTTTTTATTTTCAGTAATTCTATCCCTTATTTTTCAAAAATTATAAAAAATCATTATATATATTTAAAAATCAATTTTGTTAAGTAGTCATGCTTTTAGCTTTAGGATTTTTTTATACAAAATACTTGTTCAAATTAATGATTCTTGGTTGAAATTTCTGTGGTATATTCCTATAGTAGGTAGACATATTCCTACCAAAGGGAATCTAAAAAAATATTATTTTTTGTCCTTCACATTTGTGCAAGAGACCTCCCTTGCACGTGCACTTGTAAACATTCAAAATGTTTTTGACCTCATATTTTTGGTCAAATCTCATCACCTAGAAGTCCTTCCAAATTTTCAATTTTCAATTTTGTTAAAAATCAATTTTCCTATTTCTTACAATTAAAATGTTCAACTACGTATTTTCTTCACTAGAATTCTATGTCCAAAAATCTGTCCCAAAAAATACAATTTGGACATTTTAATTTGTAGAAAATAGAAAAATCAATTTTCAACAAACCTAAAAATTGGGCATTAGAAAAGACTTCATCGTAATTATGAGATTTGATTAAGAAAATGAGGTGAAATCATTTCGAATGTTTACAAGTGTGTGTATAAGGAGGTCTCTTTGCACAAACATAGAGGACATAAAATATTGTTTTTTTAGATGCCCTTTGGTAGGAACATGCCTACCTACTATAGAAATATACCACAGAAATTTCAACCAAAAATCATTAATTTGAAATAGTATTCAATATAAATTTTTTTTAAATTCTAAACTTGAAAGTGTGATATATTAACAAAGTTGAAATTTAATTATAAAATAGTTTTTTTGATTTCTAAAAAATAAAAAATATGATTACAATCAAATTAGCTAGAAATAGATTGTTTATTTTTGACATTAGATTTAAACGTCAAAAGTTATAGCGGATGGCAAGATAGCCACTCAATGACTCAAATTGTGTCGTAAAAACAAGTTGGTATTTCTTGCAATGACCCAAAACAACTTCTTTACTTTTCACACTCACCAAATGTCACTGAAGTAAACCTTACTCATTGTCATAAAAAAGCTATATTTTTTATAGTGGATAGTAATTGGAATTTTTTTGAATTTTTTTTTCAACAACTTGGTAAAAGTGCAATGTGCATGCTTAGATTACAATGTATTTAATAATGAATCAAACCTCTAGTACTTAGATTTTGAGCCACTTTAGACACTAACAACCATCTGGCATTACAATGTATGGTAGTAGCACCCATCTCCAACCAAGGATTTGTCCCCAACTTGTAGGGTGCACTATTTTCAACCAACCTTGAACCAAATTTTCAACCAAAGTTTTGAATGTATTTTTTCTCTTTTTCAAAGTTGGGACTAATCAAGTCATGATACATGTCCCAATGTAGTGAATGGAAAGTAGTTCTTGAATGATTGGAATTAGAAGACTCTACATATCAGATGTGGGTTCTAATTAGTTGCCAACTTCCAAAATTCATAGCAATTTCAATTCAAAGCATAAAATTACCAAACAAATGGTAATTTCCATTTATGATTTCTATCTTCCAACATTGTAGAAAATTTACATTACCTTATACTACTCCAGAACATGCACAAAATTGCTAAAGTGATCAACTATAGGTGCTTCTACCATAACGTAAGTAGCTATAGGAGAAAAATAATTAAAATACAACATAAAAGGTAAGATTTGGGGTCCTAAGAGGGTTTTTTGGGAACCCTCTAGAGGCTTGATTTTTTTTCTAATGCTTAAATGTGCTCGTGTCCTTGTAGGATAAAAAGACATTTGATGGCCTAGCAAGTAGCTCAAAGGCAAATAAAAAGTCTCCTTGAAGCAAGACATAGGTCTTGCTCTTTGCCTGAGGTTTGTGCAAGGAAGGCATATAAAATTAATCAATGAACAATGGTTTGACAAGCTAAAAGTGATGCTTGACAAGCCTTACTTAGTTACCTCTTTGATGTTTGGAAAGAATCGTCGATTAGTTGATAGAATTGGGAAAAAAATTTATTGCAATATGAAAACATTGGAAAAATCCTATGAAAAAATCTATAAACTTTTTAGTTAGAGTAAAAAATAGATGAAAAAAACAAATTCAAGACTTGAAAGATCGATTCAATACAGGAATTATATCAAAGGAAAATAGTTGGTAAACCTCAATAAACATTACAAATGCTATTATTCTCTATTAAAGTGGGACCAACAAGTTGAACTAAAATCTATAGCAATTTTTTGTCATAGCTACATTTAAACCCAAGCCCTAAGGACTATGTAGTTTACCTATCGATTATGGATTAAAAGTTGTGTAGTTGAAAGAGTGTTTGTTAGCTTTGTCCTTTGGACACATGCAAATATGCAATAGCATTATTTGTCATGGTTTTTGAATGTGAGTTTTGAAATCCTATTTGCAATGCGGTTAGGGTTTGGTTAAAAGGGGGAGCTGACTAATTAGTTGGACCCCTTCTCTATTTGAATGGTCGGATGCCCCCTCATTGACCAAGTGGGCAGATGGGGGTTCAATTCTTATTTTATTTTATATTTTAAATAAAATTTTACCTTTTAATTTTTAATTTTGATTGAATATCATTGGTTCTACATTTTTTTAATTTTTAATTTTAAGTTCCCTACTATCCTGACTATCAATAAACTGATATCTTTGTTCACTAGGACAGAGTCTCACGATCACACCGAGACACTGCTCTTGTTTCGGTGGTGCGTGCTCGATCAAATTTTGTCCACGAAAAGCTTGTTACCCAGATCCAACTGGAGGTGCATGAGTGGTGAGGGAACAAGATTGACACCGGCAAAGATACCTTTCTATAAATCATTGTCATGATCACACTGATCGATATTGATGATATAGATATTTTTTAGAGAGCAAGCCGACCAGCACAAGCTCCGAAAAGCAGATGTATTTGGACTGGTACGTACTGTACTCTATTGCTTCTGCAGCCGAATCTTGAGCTAGCCACTCATAAGTCATTTTTTTCTTGCCCAGCGCATTCGAAAGTGAATTAAGAGAAGTTGTCATTCCATTTCAAAGGAGGACAGCTGATGAGTCCGGTTCCCGAGGGCGACGGAGTGAGAGGACCAGAAACTTACAAGCCACTCGGCCTTTGAACTCGTTATCTAGCTGCAGTCGTGAAGTCTCTTTCGGTGCAGAATCCAAGTTCAGATCCCTGCTTGCCTTGCCTTGCCTTGCCTTGCTTGGAGTGACTGGCGGACAATTCCCGTGAGGCCGTCAATCCATTTCCTGCAGAATCAATCAAAACATGTGGCTACCGCCGGGCCTGAGCGCAGCGAGGAGCCTCGTGATTGCTGCCCCTCTTCGAATCTATCTGCATAAACAAGTGAATATGTTCCCGAGGGAGCTGGAAATCCAATCAATTGTAGATTTGCTGGTCGATTGCACCCGAGCAACGTGGCTGGAGTGCTGGACGCAAACTCACGTCCAAAAGCGAGCCCTTGTTCTGGGGATTTGCTAGCACGGAAGAATTTTGCAATTGAGATTCGTGCATTTCGATAGAATTAGCAGCTGGGATTCAATTGGAGCGCCCGATCGAACTGGTAGTACAGCTACCGAACGTTCTTGAGTTTTACCAGTTATTTTTCTTCAATTCCCATATTGAATCGATTCCGGTGTTTTCACCGGGTTTTTTTTGTCCTGATGCTTTGAAATTGCAACCGGACTTTTTCCCAATTCCACCGGCTGACCGGCGGTTCTCCCCGAACATTGCAGCTGCCCAAGCCAGTCTAGGAGCAAACGGAGATCATGTCCCGCACTGTTGAGAAGTACGGTATCTTAAATACCAATATCAATCCAATGCATGCTGGGAGTTTTAAATTCTGCATGTATACACTTATTGCGGAATCGGAAGGTGTCTCACTGGCTCATGACGAGACATGGCACAGGGCTCAACCTCATGTTCTTGCCGTTTTGTAAGGAGGGGGCCCAACTCTTTTTTATCATTGGACAGCAGCACTAGTGATTGAATCATGTCATTTGGCTTCCTTAAGGTAGAGAGCACCGCCGCTCATCGATCCCAGTTTTCAGTTCCTGCTACGTGCGTAACTTACCGTCTCTGTAGCTTCTCTTCATCATAAATGCATGGTGACTGGTGAGTGAGTATCGGTCACTGAACATCACTCAAACATCCAACGAAACAAGTCCACACATTCTCCACACACTCTCAAGTAGCTTATCAGCCCATTGCCGCCATTGCAATAGAAAAGACCTAAAATGGACCACTCCTAAAAAATTGACCCCTACTGTTGAAGGGAAAATAAAGAAGGAATTAACCCAAGATGGTGCGCATGATAAAGACAAATGTTATATGAATTTTGAATAATGAGGTAGTGCCTATGATAAGGACAAATGCTAAATGAATCTTGAGTAGTGTGTAGCTCCATTAATAGAATTGAGGAAGTAGCAACTAAACTAGTGGTCAATTTTGAGTGCACTTGGTGAACATTGTTTTAACTTCTCTCTATTGTTATTTCTTCATGTGCATCAAATTTATTCTAACATCACTTACATGACATTTTTAGCATCTTTTTTTTTTAATCCCTAAAAATTTGTAACTAAATCACAATTCATCCAAACATTATTGAACCACTTGTAGTTTGATTCATAGTCCTTTAGCAATGTGCAAAAAATATTATGCATTTTCTAAAGTACATTGATTATGCCACATAGCTTATTTAGTCCATTTGAGGTGCAATTACCATAATATTGTGAGAACCTCAAGATACCATAGAGTCTCTCTCTTAACTCTTAAAATAATGCGGTGTTTCGAGGCCCCAAATTACTTCAAATTATTTCTATTAAAGCAATTAAAAATTAGAATCTTAACCCCTAAAGGACCAAACTGAATTATTTTGACAACATAGTGATTTTGGGCAACTCGCTACAAATGGAGTTTTCTTTTTTTTTTCTTTGAAATTTTCACACAATATGTGCCCAAGGAGTAACTTTTGACTACATGGTTAAAAAGTTATTGTATATGATATGTCATTTTCAATGCTCAGTGGGCAATCCAAAAAGTTCAAAAAAAAATTTTCAAGAGTAAAAATTTGAAATTGATTTTTTAGATTTATATATACGTGAAAAGCTTTGAATCATTTCATTTTGATTTATCAGATGAAAGTTATGAGGTGTTCTATTTGCAAGTAGTTATAGATTCTCTATTCTAAAATAAACTTTGGAATTCCTTATTTAACTCTGTTTTTAATATTTTTTGAAAAAAATTAAAACATGTGATGTAAATTGTTTATTGATATATCACAACTATTGGGATTGGCATTTTCAATTCTATAATTAAATTCTTAATAATTTAGTGTTTTAAATCAATTTCTATTTCTTTCTACTTATTATTTTTTTCCTATATATTGTACAATTCCAAATGATCTAAAAATTTTCAAACATGTAACCAACTTGCCTTCAAGAATGAATCCATTTTTTCATGCAAATGTGATCTTGTGAAGTGCAACTACACGATTTTTTGCAAGGCCAAGAAAAGGCTTTTCTTGCTAATATCTTGCAATGTGTAACAAAAAAAAAGTCACTTTTAACACAAATGTCTTACAATGTGTAAGGTAAAAATTTTGAAAAATTTTCTACATCTTCTCAAACCAAATTACTACAAGATCCTATGGTTACATGAATCTAAAAAAATATTTTTTCTAAAATTTGGTACTTATATTAGAAATGGCAATTTAAACAAAAAAATTCCATGTTTTCTCAAACCAGATTACTACAAGATCCTATGGTTATATGTGTCTAGCACTTTGGGCTTCTCAAACTGTCTTCCTAAACAAGATTACTATAAGATTCGATAGTCACATCTGTCTGAAAAAGTTTTTTTTTCTAAAATTTGGTACTTGTACTAAAAATTCTCTTCTCAAAAAAGATTATTATAAGATTTTATAGTTATATTTGTCTAAAAAAATTTTGTTTTTTAAAATTTGGTACTTGTACTAGAAATGGCAGTTTTGTAGTAGTTTTGGTGAAAACATAGTCCAAAACATATAGGGATTAATCTATATTTATTTTCTAACAAATTCAACTATAGGATCCTTTAGTTAACTAGTACATCCTTTCAAAATTTAGGAATAAAAATCCCCATCAATTGCCTAAACTTCCAACAATAGATTTTTTCTATCCTTCCTATAGGTGGACAATTGGTTGATTCAATTACAAGCATCATAAATTCCAATCTTTGTAGATATATCATACCTAAAAACACATCATCTAGCTCTAATATATAAATTGAACATATAATTCTATTCCTACAATTCCTTGCTTTCAATTCCAAAAAATATTCAAATATCGTGGAAACCAACATCATTTGCAAATATTTTAATTCTATAAAGGTCAATGTCCTTTAAGTTTTTTGTAAAAAAATTTGAAATATTGTATATCAATTGCCCAAGTACAAAAAGTTTTTTGGAGTCTAATGAGCGTTCTAAATTAAATTAATACAAATTTGACAAAATATAAAGTAATTTCAAATTATAGTACACAAAATTGAGTTTTAGACATGGCTAATTCTAAAATTAATTTTCTTTCTTTCAAATCACATCTAATTTTTTCTCCATAGTACAATTTCTATATATCTATTTTTGAACCTTGCTCTATTTTTGGACTTTGTCCATTGATGCTTATATGGTATGGTTGTTTGAATGAAATTTCAAATCCATATTCAATTTTGTTTTGAATCATTGAATATAAAATGATATCTTTTGAATTTGGGTTCAAATAATGAAATTAAGCTTATCAAGCATTGAAACAATCCCAATAAGAATTACAAGAATATGAACTTATAACCATGGTTTGTTGAAATTCAAATTTTTCATGCCTTATAGTAACTTTGGTTTATACTACAATGTTATAAACTACAGTATAGATCTATCAATAGTGAAGATTTCATATTTTTCAAGTACATTAACTTTAGTTTATACCACAATGTTATATGTCCACTATAATATACATCTATCAATGGTGAAGAATTTATATTTTCCAAGTACATTAACTTTGGTTTATACCACAATGTTATACACTATAATATACATCTATCAATGGTGAAAATTTCATATTTTTCAAGTACAATTTGTATATGATATGATTTTTCTTCATTTTTTTCTTAAGAATTCACAATATTTTCAAAATTTTCCCAAAAAAATTTGAAAATTTATGACTTGTAAGGTAGGAAGCTCATAAGTTGACTACTTAAGCATTGGAACTGAATTTGGGGTAGGTGAAACTTCTCAAAACATTTTTCAGTAAATTTTTCTTGAAAGACAAGAGGAATTGGCATCCAATCCAAGTTGTTTCATATTTTTTGGGTTATTTTTTATTTAGTTCTAGATTTTCAAATAAGAAGTGTTGTAGGTCTCTATTTATGATCCTAGGCCTTTCATAAAGTGTTCATTGCAACTTTTAAAGAGAAATGGGAAAAGCAAGGAGATTGATAGGCTCTTGCAATAATGAATAATATTTTTTCTTGGTTTTCCAATGATTGTGGAGGTCAATTTAAGAACCACCTCCAATCCATTCCAATGCCATTTATAGGGGCGGTTCAAAATGCCCAAGCAAAGTTTGAGCCTCCTATCTTAGTAGACATATGACTTCATCTCTAATGGGCAATGGGGCTAAAATTTGAAAATTTATGACTTGTAGTAGACATGTGACTTCATTTCTAATGGGTAGTGGGAATATGACTTCATCTCTCATGGGCAGTAGGGTTAAAATGTGAAAATTTATGACTTGTAGTAGCTATATGACCTCATTTCTAATGGGCATTGGAGCTAAAATCAGTGGCCATAGGCCCATCTGCTTTTTGAGCTAGAGGAATGGGCTAAATGGGAGGACAATATATTTCATATGTGTGAAGGTTGAATGATTACAAGAATTTTGTTGTTTTTAATGTATTAAGGTAGCTAACCCATTTCCAACCACTTAAGCAATTATGTGTATCTAGAGTGCAAGTTTCTTAAGTGGGGAAATTTTCCAATGTACAAAAATAGAGTTTGGAAGGATTCCATAATTTTTCAGAATTCTATTTCTCAAAATATAATTATTATGAAAGTTTTAGTTGAAGATTCTCTTTGACCTCTTGTGATCATATAGGTCTCCCTATTTCCAACCACAGGCTAGTTGCAAAATCAACTAAGGATTGATTGCATTATTGAGAGTCTTGAAGCCAATTGGGAACTATACCATAATTAATCTTTGCTCACCTCAGCTGATTGGAAAGAGAGTAGCCGACATAACCAGAACAGGGGGGTGATCTCCAATGGGTCGGCTAAGTACTATACTCTCAAAATGCTTGTTTGCCTTCTCCGATGGGATACGTGGAACTTTCTGAACAGGGTACCTGTGGAACTGAAAATTTATTTTATAAATTTGTGATAGCAGTTTTAATTTTCTTCCGAATTGCCTTGGACTGTGCTTGTTGATCACTAGCCTCTCAAACCGTCCTGCAAACTGATGCATGAGAGGCCTCACAAACTATACCTTGGGAGTGATATTCTTCCGAGTGTAATTTATGTCGATTTTTCACTGTACAGAGAGTTTGCTAACTATGGCTCCATCGCGACTTCGTGAGAGTAGGTAGCACCTTTACCAAGCACATTGCATCCAGTTTCACACACTGTGGCTCAGCCTCTAGATGGCATGAATTCATCGTTCTACTAAAATCTCACTTGAACGGTCATATTCGTTAAAATGGCTTATTTCAGAGTGCAAAAATTGTGAAGTACGTTGCAAGTGCCCAAGAACTCTAAAAACTAAGACTTTCAAGTGGTCAATGCAATGCAAACTAGGCCTGAAGAATCGGAGGTTGCAATCAGGTGCCTTAACTGCTCCCATTACACCGAAAGTTACCATTTTAACGAACATTAGGTTTCAAATTTCAAAGATCTGAAGTATAATATTCTCATTTATTCTCACTTCTTTGATCCTAAGTTCAAGTGAATTTTTTTGACCCAAATCAAAACTGGTTAATTGCGAAGAGGTAAGGAAACAATACATCACCGTCTGCATGACGAGAAGGGGCAAAAGCAGACCGAACACCCAACTACCCAACCGCCACTCACCCGGTCCAAGTTTAAGGCAATCAAAGTCGATCTACCTAAAAATTTAATGTAAAATTGGAAGATCATGGGCCTCAACCTGTCAGGAAGCAGCATATGACGAGGCTAGGATTGAATCATTCAAAACTGTTGGCATTTCAGTACCAAAGACGCTTGACAACATGACACGGTAATGCAATATTTGGTGGTTACGCTTCTCCTCTGCTTGGTGATTCAACTCTGTCCATATGTGCAGCTTTTCACCTTCCCCTGCAGTCAAGCAGAATATTAAAAAAAACATCTATCATACAACCAATTTATGCAATAGGTAGGGCAATGAAAGTTTCAATCTCTGCTACTTCCTCTCCTGTATTCAACACAGTTCATCAATAATATCGCACACAATGTGGTGGCCAGAATTGGATGGGAGAACTCTAGGGCTACTATATTATAGCATCTGTGTGTTGGTCGCAGCTGCATTCTGCTGGTTCTTCGTAAGGCCATTCTATCGAACCTACAGGATGCTCAGGCAGTATTTTCTAAACCATCAAAGAGTCTCCTACCGGGTCCTCTACCCAAATAGGGAAATGGGGATAGAGGACGTTTAAATTCTGATCCACTGCGACAAAAGTCTTAACTTGTATGATAAGAAACACTGCACAACTTCATCACTTATTAGAAAATGGAGATGAATATCATAGCTGTGGTTTTATTCGTCTGCTTCAGTCTGGTGGACATTTACTTATACGTGAAGTATGTTCACGGAAACCCTGAAACGACACCCGCGGAATTGGATTTAACAAGTTTGGTGCGAAGACCACATGAGGACAGTAAGAGCCGTGAGCCAGAGCTGGAAGAATCAACTTTACAAACCTGTAGATTCTCAGATGGTGATTAGGACCCGAGGAAAAGCTGAAGAGGACCGAAACTCAGATTACACCTTTCCTAGTCTTCAGAGCTCTTGCACTGGAATTGGCGCAATTTTTGGCGCTTTAAAACTCGTCAATTTACAAATACGACCATTTTTGTTGTCTTCTCTCATTGTCCGTCCCCAATTACTGATTCTAGCATTTGATGTTTGGAGTTTTGAGCCCAGACCTGCAGAAAACGCAATCCACTGTTTGAATGAGTGAAGTGAATGAGTATTCCAATGAAGAACACAGCCAGCTCACATTGAAATGAGTATTCCATGCCAATAATCAGCACAGACAGCTCACGTTTCGAAATTTCAGTAGGTTTCAGCATTTGTCGCGGAATCAGATGGATTGCACAATAAAAAAGCTTTCAATGCTGGTGACGATCATGTCCAAATGACAGCTTGGATATCGGCACTGAAATGTTCATCATTAGTCTCCAATTTCCATCTCCCCCCCACTTGGGCAATGACACTGCATTGTTTTGATACTTGCCGGCTTCACCTTGGCATAACCAAACATTCGGCTTGTCCTAGTTCATACTGTACATAATAATCAACACTGGGGATTCTCAAAGTGATCAGATTGGTGTGACTGGACACCCACTTAGTTCATCTTCACTCCTTTTCAAGCGTCCATGATTCCTGAATCTGAAACTGAGTACTTCGTATATTTTATTTTTTCCGGCAGATTACGAGAAACTTCAGGAACCCTGCTAAGTGTTCGGCATGTGAATTCGGCGCTTAATTACGATTTACTGGATCTGCTTTAAATCAAGATCACCAGGACTAGTCTATTCGTCAGATGAGCTAAATGTTAATACAGTCATTGCTGATTGCTAAATGTTTTCTTTTGTTTTCTTTTTAACATATGGAAGACGATTGCTAAATGTTAATTTGAAGTGTAGATACATGCACATGAAGCTCGCATTTATGAGAAAAGCACCTGTAATTGGTATCGTCATTTTCGTTAAATTGGAGGGATTCTATCTGTCGCCAAAAATTGTGCAATAACTTACAATCATCAACACACAGTCGCGCGTCCTGAAAGTGTGCCAAAGTCTGCCAATTGAAAAAAATTGGGAGAAAAATCATCAGCACAGTCAAAGCTCCATTTCTTGCTTCCTGGTACGTCTGCAATCGGATGTCTCTTTTGCAAGGCTGCAAAACACGACACCTGCACATATCTGTAAAACTAGCATAACCGGAGAGAGAGAGAGAGAGTCAAAAGATGATCCTAGAAATGACAATTCAAACCCTCAAAATCCAATATTGAAGGCCAACCACGAATGTGCATAAAGGACATGCCCTTATAAAAATGTCACTTAGGGAGGGGCAAGGGTGCACTTTAAAGATTATGACAAGTTGTTTGGAAGGGAATGGCAAGGCACTTAAATATATAGGAGGGATATTGGTTTGCTTGGTGTTAGGAAGGGCCTCCTTATATGTCTTGGTCATTGGGGAAACTTCAGAGGGAATACTATAGGCAAAAATAGCTATTGCAATTTTCATGGCGACCCCGGTTGGTAGGGAGGGATACAATAAGAATTCCAAACTATTAGATTCTCTCAAGATTGACTCATCTTCACCAATAGTGTTGAATTACCAATATCAATGAACTTCAACTCCTCCTTTCCCACTTGCCCACCCTGACAAGACAATCAGCATGTGGCGCACAGGCAGGACTCCGTTTCGTGACAGTTAGTTTCAAGTGGCAAGGGACCTACGGTTTGGCAGGGAACCTACCTCCACTTGCTATAAAGGCTACAAATTGCTATAAAGGCTATAAATTGGATTTACAAATTGGATTTATTGGACAAATTTGGGGCTAAAGGAGGGTCCCAAATTTTCTGCCTGCCAACAGGATGTGGGAACCACTTCTACTCCCTGCCGTAGGCAGATGCGGGTCGCCTGCGCCGGCCAGCAGGGAGTGTAAACGGGCTAAGTGGAGCTTGTTTTGTATTAGCACAGAGCTTGCGTGAAGCTTGTTTTCTTCTAGGACAGAGCTTGCCCACGAGACTCACATGAGAACCCTAGGTTGGGTTTTAAAGCTCTTTTAAACCATTCCTATAACTCTCACTGACTCCAAATGTGAGAAAAACTTAAAATATCATCTTCAAAAATCCATTGAATCAACCCTCATTCAGTTCACTGAATTCTTATTAGAAAACACTAATAACTTGAACAGCCCTTCAAGGCTGGATGGGCTACATCGCTACAGTAATCCTGAGAATCACAAGTTGACATTCCATTTGGGGGGTTTCTGGATCAGCATTCACTCTGAAATGGAATTTACCAGTCAATATTATTAGCAGGTTTTGTTTTTTTATCGATGCAGGTGACGAATAGTTAGGGTCAACTGTGTCTAATAAATGATCGGCACAGCAACAGGAGATAATAATTCTCAGATTCCATAGCAGCACTTTTTGTCTTGTTCTTTCCGGACTTTTTCATTATCCGATTATTAGTAATTTTGACATTTTTTTTTCATAAATATTTTCAAAATCAAGCAAATGGAAAGACAGTTTCTTTGTTTTGTTTTTCTTCGAGAAGGGTCAATGCAGCAGTGTTCGGAATGTTTTTAGCTCTACCAGCTATTCTCCTTTAACCCCTAACTACCCAAGGCACCAAAATCTGGTGTTTGCAAAACTTTGAAGTTATATAAAACCTAAAATTAAATAAAGTTTCTAATTTTAGTACTTTATATATTTTTTTAAATTCTTCTTGAAGTCTAGTTTTAACATCAAAAATCTGATCTTGAAAATAAATGATAGTGATTTTTCTATTCAAGATTTTGTGCAAGGGTACCCATTGCAATCTTGACTTCCCATAGTGTCGAGAGATCTTAGCGAAAAAATCACATTCAAAATTCATTAAAAAAAATTGTAGAGTACATTTTAAGAAACCATATATTGATTGAGGTTGTACATGTTAGGCCCTTTAACCTCATATTTTTTTGGTCACCAACTTCTTAGATTTAACTTGTGAAAAGAGGATTGAAAGACTTCACATCACTTTTGCAGTTTTAATACCCTCATAGTCAAACATTATAATCTATCACTCTATAAGTGATATTGTGTTTTCTTTTCCTGCGACATCTCTAGCACGTCTAGTTAGGCTCAAAACAAGCCTTGGATATTTAGGAGTTAACCCTTAACCCATCATTGACGAAGCATTGACAAAGCAAACATTTTTTGGGCATCAGGAGGGCTACAAATTCCCAGACATTCCCTAGACTACAAATTGACTGAAACATTTTCTTCGCAGTGCAATTACAGGAAAAAAAAAAAAAAAATTTAAATATTAAAAAGAATGAAAACCTGATGTGGTGCTGACATAGCACAAGTAGTGCCACATCAGTAGGTTTCATCAAAAAAAAAACCCAAGGAATTTCCTCTCTAATCACACCAAGGTAGTTGCGGGCATTCTACCAGCGTGGCATTCTATTCACTGCGAGGGGAACTACCGGGTATAGTTGCTTGAAATGGCCCTTCCCAACCCCAAAAAATCCTCTAATGGGAAGTCTTCCAACTATTCATCTTCCCAAATTCAAAAATGCACGTGCAAAATAGATTATTTCCAAGTTGTCCACTAAAAGATCGTCGGATTGGTGATCGTGATAAGTCACTGGAACTCACAGTGTTGTTCAAAGCTTAATTTCCATAATTGAAGTAATTTTTCCAATACCAAGCTTGTTTATTTTCTCTATCTTTTACTCTAAATAGAATTTAAAAAAAAATTTAACCATATGTTTTTTTCATATTATCAAATTGCAATTGGATTTTTTCTTAAGCATTGGGACAATGTCATAGAATTGAATCAATGAGGAATGGGCTTTATTTGTATTTGTATTGTATTTGTATGGCATTAGATTAATTGTCTTGCACATTTTAGAGTTGATAACTATCCTAAAATATCCATAATAAGTCATTTGATACTTTACGAGTACAATATTGGAATACACCTCTATCCAACTTCCCAATTTAGAGTTAATAACTATCCTAAAATATCCATAATAAGTCTTTTGATACTTTACGAGTACAATATTGGAATACACCCCTATCCAACTTCCCAATTTAGAATTAATAACTATCCTAAAATATCCATAATAAGTCATTTTTCATTTCATACCTTACAAGTACAATATTGGAATACTCTTCTATCCAACTTTCTAAGTGTAGAAATAGAGAAGTGAAGATGATGGCTACTTCAAGGATGAGAGCCTTTCAAGGATTACAATATCTAAGTAGAAATCAAAACTAAAAAAATATTGGAATACACCTTAAAAATTCTTGACATTTCTAACTTTTGGATTTAAATGATCTACTAGACAATTGTAATAACACATGTATTATTCTTGTCACATTTTATTTGCCAGAATGTTTTTCAAGCACAACTTTGGGAATGATGATTCAATGTAGTTGAACTTAAGCTTAAAGTTGTATCAATTTTATTATTTTCTAAAACTAATTTGATAGGGAATAACCATTGATTCTTGAAAATATATTTTACTTGAAACTTAAGATTTTTGGGGGCAAAAAAATATTATGAAGTACTCATTTTAAAGAATTGAAGATAAAATTTAGGATAAATGTTCTTCTTAATTCTAATAGATTTGCATCCATTGCGTCCATTATTTAAGAAAATTTCTAAAAAAAAAAAATTCTAGATTGTATATAAGTCTGAAAATTAAGCTTATTTTGCATTCATTTTTAGAATAAATAATACTTAGATGATTTAGAAAAAATACTTAGGTAATTCATTGGTTCAAAACCATGTCCTTAAAACTATTACAAATGCCCAAATTTAGTTTCTATATTTTTCATTTCTTCAATATTTTACAAATTCAAATAGAGAATTCAATCCCATTTCTTCATATTGTACATATATGCAACTCATTTCACTTACTTCCAAGTAAGTGCAAGTCCTTGAGTGTACAAAATCTTAAATCACTTGCCAAATTATTCTATTTGTGATCAAACAACAGTGGATGAACACAAGCGTGCCATTTATTCCCAAAAGCATCACAATAATCAATGTAGTCTATATGTTGATTGAGTTGGCTTAACCCCTCCCTTCCTAGAGTATCTCAAAGTATATTGACAAGGGGACGTATTTTGTCGTCTATTCTTCTTAGGTGGTGCAAAAGTACTACATTATGAGCTAAAGATGTTGTTCAATTTGTAAAGATATAAAAGATAATTGTTCAAATTTTTATAATACATATGATCAATAAATTAAATGGCCTAACTTGCATTCATTTGTCATTATAAGGTAAAAGAGTTGTTCAAAATGTAATGATATGGTCAATAAATTAAATGGGCCACCCTACATTGCCAATTGAATTGAATATTTGGTTCATTGGAGTTTTATTAATTTATGTGGATTTTATAAGTAAGCCCTATGTAGACTTCTTCCAATTGGAAACCAAAATAAACTACAATTTAAAGTAGGAGATCCAAAAATGAACAAGCTTTTAAAGTCTCATATAACAAAAAGATACATTTTGTTATCTTCAATCTTTTATCAATGTATCAATTGTATACATTTTTGGAGGTGCACACTTTAATGACTACTACAGTTTATCTTCAAAAAATCATAATTGATTCTACAAATACTACAATTCATCTTCAAAAAATCATAATTGATTCTACAAAGGTCAAAGACATATGAAACCATGCTTGGATTAAATTCCAACTCCATTTTTCTCTCTATGAAAATTTAGTGAAAAAAAATTCAAGGAGTTTAGCTTCCCTGGAAATGTAATTAGTTTATTCAAGTACATTTTTGGGAACTCCTACCTTAAATTATTGTTTGGAGTTTCACATAGGTTCTATTTATGAATTGGTAGCCCTACATCAAGGTCAATTGGAATGGCATTTTTGAAACCACAAGTAATGAAATGGCAAATTTCATTAAAATGGCGGCATTCTAGAACTTTGGCAGTTTTACATCTACACCTGTCCTAAATGTTCAAACCAACCATTCAAAAAGTGGCAGATTTCATATGCCGTTTTAACAAAATTCACTATTGAACAAAAAAAAAAAGTAGAATGATGGCTCAAGGGCCATTATAGCTCATTAATTATTATATGTATTAAAGTTTTCAAATTCAACTCACTTGTGCCTACATATACATAAATTGTGTTGACTAAACTCAACCAAAATTTCTAATTGAATTCTTTATAAGGTAACTATAGCTAAAGCCAATACCTTCCTAAAACCAACATCAACAAATTCTTGCCTAAAGTATACTCCCACTATTCATGAGAGTGTAGTGTTGGTTATAAGAATGCCTATTTTCAGCACTTTGAAAATTTATAGTTTATCCATATGGTGTCCAAAAAAATCATTCTCAGAAGGATGGATTGCAATTGGTCACTGACCATGAAAATCAGCCTTTTTGAAACAGTGTGAGTCATTTTCTTTGAAAAAAACCCTCAAGAATACTCATAAGGAGGTCAAACTATTGTAGAAGACCTTCCCTTTCCATAGAAAATTCCAAGGATGAACACAGAAAGATTCTCTTTTTTTGTCATCCATCAGACACTTGGTGTCAGCGGCATTCTTCTTCTTAGGGTTAACTTGGAGGGCCTTTCCGAATTCAACCACAACTTATTGGAATACTTGCCTCAAATGTACCCACATACACAAGCCAGCTGCATACCTGTCGCATACCGCATACATTGAATTTTTCAAGCTGAACTAGAATTCCCAATTCAATTGAGCATAAGCTTAGCACATGAGAGGAATTCTCATAGAAATCCAATGATGAACTTTTGTTAATAAAGATTTGCAATCCCCAAATGATGATTGACTCTACCCTCACCGTAGCCGCATAGGCAATTGATTACATGAAGCATGGACACGATTCATGCACCAGAGAAGATCTCGTTCAGTGTGCACAAGCGCCCAGAGTTTCAGAAGACCGACATTTGCGACGATTTACTTTTGATCCAACACCTGACCAGCGTGTTTTTTTAGCAGTAAACTGCCTTGAACCTTCACAGCACTGCTGCAATTCTGAAGGGAAGGAGTTTGACAGGCTCCGTCAAACCTGACAGAGAGGCGAAAATTCGCCCCCCAAAAACGATTAAGTTCACCTAAGAAGAGGCCGATGACCAAGTAACCGACAATACCGTATACTCTTTTACATATGGAAATGGAATTGTAGGTGACAGGCGTACCAAAATAAGTGTGGTTAGGAAACTCGTCATAACTGCATACTAGTGCGCACTAATGAGGTCCGCAGCTACCGCGGGGAACTGTGGGCGGGGCACGTGAAGCGGGGGTAGATATTACCAAGTTGCGGCTATCCAGAATTCCAGATGCTCTTCAGCTTCTGCGTACACGCGCCAAGAGAGCCGATCACTAAGTACCCTTCAACTCCTGCATAGACGAGTCTCATTATAATCGATGCTGCAAGTCTTGCACACCTCAAGTCTGCATTAGCGAGATCCGTGGAGCTCCCGTTCCAGTAGTTTTGCTGACGCTCCATCTACTTGCATTGTGGGAGAGTGATTACCTACAGCATTGGCAAGGAATTCAAGCAGTGAAAATTTCTGGTTGCTTGTTCGTTAAGCTACTGTTTCAATAGTTTTGGTAACACTTCATCGACTTGCGGAAGAGTTGTGCCATTATTGGCAAGGATCGAAATTCTGGCATAGTAGTGTTTGATAAACCTCTGAAAGAGGATCGGAGAGACTGTCAATGTGGTGGGTGACTCGGGTCCCGTGGGGTCTCGGAATGTTTCTGGAGTGCAGGCCGAGTTCCATTTCGGTTAAGGTCCTTGTAAAGGCGTGGTTTTGAGTACGGTAACTGGTAGAATTTGGGCAACTAGTTCTGAATTCCGCTGTATGTGCTCGATTTTTTCGTTGCGCGGCGGAGGTTGCGAGCGTAGAGAGGTTATGACACTTACATTATGCCTGGGAGGTTGTTGACACCGCAAACAGGGGCAGCAGGAGCAGCAGCAGAATTTCGAGAGACCGGGGTTCCAATGGGGGTATACAGACTGACAATCCCAGACACAGTTCAGGAATCCCTGAACCCGAACGCCCGAAATGGCAGCAGTTCCTTCAAATCGCAGCAACAGCAGTTCCTCCGAGATTACCGAAACTCCGCCTCCCCTTCTCCGAAGCCCAGCCGCTACCTGGAAGTCCCGCTCATCACCCCATCGAAGACATGGTTGGAATCTCCGGAGCATGGACAGTTCGACGACGGCAACACGAGCTCAGTGTTCACCAGGGGCAGCAGTCGCACCAGTCACACAAGTCACGCCACTTCCGACGACGATTTCCTCCTAATGGACTACGCCAGTCGCACCTGCAGCATCGACGACGTCTTCTTCCCCCAACAAGCGCCCAAGCGACACAGCTCCGCGAGCTACTCGGACATGGCCTTCCGACGCGAGCAGCGGAAGAGGCTTGTAGTTGTGGCGCCCAGTGAGGCCATGGACACGCAGCGGGACACCAGCTTGGCTATGACGCTCAGCTTCCGTCGCGAACTCGACGTGGAGGATGAGCGCGTGGATGGGAGCCTGGCGCTTTGGGAGGATGAAGATACCGAGGTTGATCACCAGCCTCGTCGTAAGGTTGTGAATGCGCATCCGGCGCCGCATTCGTGGCATGCCGGCGACTCGACCGCGTCGTCGGGTTCCAGCAGGAACAAGAAGAAGAAGAAGAAGAGATCTTCCACGTTCTTCAATAGCCTTTTCTCGGGGCTCAGCATTTCCAGTTCTCGAAAATTTAGAAAGTCGGTGAGTTGATTACAATTGTCTTGTTGTAATCTGTACAAATATTACCAGAGTGTACTGCACTAGGAGGTAGCGGTTGCAGCACATCATCAACTATTTTGCTATAGTTTTGTAGCGCTCTGTAATTTGGCTTAAGCTCATGGTCTATTGCAAACCATTGCAAAACTACTGCAAAGTTGTTGCAAAAGTCTTGGGCACGAAACCAATGCATATCTATGCCGAAACCGTTGCGATATATATTTGCAATCTCAGCTTTGTGTACTAGTGGGGTTAATGTAGTTAGACGCCTTGCTTACATTTACACCATGCATGATGCTTGTGTGAATTAGCGTTGGTTTAATCCATGCTGCACATGGATTGCATAGGCTAATCTCGTATGAATGATTAGCACTGAGTTAGTGTCGATCGATTAGAAGGCTTAATTGCAGATACCTCATCTTGCTTATGTGAATTAGTATATGTTCAACCCTAGCTCCGCACGAATTAGTTAGCTCGCTTGAACGGGTAGCATCGAGGAAGTGTAGATTAGAAGGGTTATATTGCAGGTACACCATTTTGCTTTTGTGAATTACCGTTCCATACGAGCTATTGAATCTCCCCTGTATCCGGGTTCTGAGATTATTTGTCCTTGTACATTTTGATATTCATTAAGACAAGTACACTGATTTTCATCAACGATTATCTATAGTTTTCCATGTCGCCAATGTTGCATACTTGCATCATGTTTCAGTCGTAAAGTTATTCCTTGGTTGGAATGGGAGTTCTAGTGGGTCAGGTTGTTCCAACCATAGCCGTAGTTGAGTCGGTGAATTTGCAGGTTTGTGTGCTATTTCCAGTATTGTAACAATAATCAGCTTTTGACTTCACTTCATACGGTATTCTTGTTCTCGTTTGTGTTGTAATTGGAGGTGTGTGAGAGTGCGAGTATTCTGTTCTGCGAACAGAAGTGAATTGGAAACGCAAACTCAAAACTCTAGGGGTGCAGAGTGCGTGACAGTTTTTTCTCTTATTTCTTTCCATTTCGAGACCTGCACGATGCTGAGCTCCACGTTCTCATAAATGTAACTTACATATCCCTCACAAAGAGTTTGAGAATTGAATCAGACACCTCTTCTTGCAGGGAGTCTCGCACTCTGACACTCCCAATGTATGCAAGGATCGCAAGCCAAAGCGTGTGACAAATCGATTCTCTTGTAGAATAATCTGTCATAACTCTGGTAGGACAGAAGGTGCGATTTCCTGTACACTGCACGAACTCCAATCACATTGCAAAATTCATGAGACATGCATGATCGATCAGTTCATATTAATGTGTCGAGCTTGGGAGTCTGTGTCATCGGATGCATGAAAATTAATTTCCAGGTTTGGCGACTGACGGCAAAGAAAGCAACTTACTGTAATTCACTCAGATCATTTTAAGTCATTTATTCCAATTGAATCATGCCCTGGAATGTCTGGAAAATCTTTGTTTCCCTGGCTGGAATCTGCATATTGTTTTGTTCGATGTGCAATCCAAGGTCCTTGATTTGTGTAAAAAAAGAAAAAGAAAAAGAAAAAGGAAAACGCATTAGTTGTAAGGTGCAAAAGGAGTCACACCTTCAAATTATTATTCTTCAAGGTTTGTGAGACTATGTTAACTATTGAAGGACCAACATGTGTTTTGGGTCTGAATACAAATTTTGGGCAGGCTGCTATGAATGAGGATTTGTATATTTTAAACTATAACTTTAGGAGAAGGTAGGGATGAGGAATATTTTTCATATGCACTAAATTTTATAACATTTGAAAATATGAGTCAAAATTTATAGTCTAATATGCTACTTTTTTTCTTCATAAATAGGCAATTTGGACAGATAGAAAAAATCATTTTTTTCAAAATAAAAAATTTGAAATTGATTTTCTAAAGTTATATATACATGGAAAGTTTGGAATCGTTCCATTTTGATCAATGAATCAAAAGTTATGAGGATTTTTTTGTTTGTAGGCAATTATAGATTCTTTTCTCTAAAATAAACTTTGAAGTCCTTTATCTTACTCAATTTTCAAAAATTTTGGAAAAAAATAAAATCATAGGATGTAGATTGTTTATTACAACATTTCAACCATTGAAATTAGCATTTTTTTATACCATAATTAAATAGTTAACAATTTTGTATTTTGAATCATTCTCTACTATTATCTATTTTCTATTTTTTTCCCACTTGTTGTACAATTCCAAATGATCTGAAAATTTTCAAGAATGTGGACATTTTGTGTAGGAAAAAGAATCCAAAGAAGCACCACCATTTGGGACCTTTTTCCATAGAAAGGTGAGCTTGTAAAGTGTAGCTACCTTACTTTTCGTAGGGTAGAAAAAATGATTTAAGTGAATTTGAATGCTTGTATCTTGCAATCCATGCTATAGAAATGTTTTAAATTTTTACCACATGTTTTCAAGTTAGTATACTATAATATTTTACAACTACATATGATTGTCAAAAAAAATTCAAAAATTTGGTACTTGTACTAAAAATGGCAATTTTTGAGCATTTCCAATGAAAACATAGTCATAGAACTGTAGGAGCTAGTAGAGAAGGTGAAGTCACAAGTCACAACCAAGTGAATTGTATGAAGATTGGTTTGATTTCGCTAGTAGAAAGTCCACACTTGCAAATAGTTTGTAGGATTCATTTAAGACTCGAGAGTGATCCACCAACCAGGCTCAAATGCTCCACCCACCTTAGCACAGGCATGATGCCCCCCCTTTTTTAAACAACACTTGAAATTAGTCATGCAAAGTATTGAGATTATGAAGTAGTATATGGGAGAAAGGCTTTGCTTAGATGGTAGAAGATACAAAGCCACATGAGTGAGCTCAACTTAAGCTAGAAGCCTTTCCTAGTTATCCACAAACCATGTGGGATAACTAACTACATTGGGCTGCCTTTGACTACGAACAATACCCATGGACTCTAACACTAACTAAGTGTCTAATGCTACTCCTAAGGCTGACTGTACATCGTCTACACTAATATATACACAATCTTTAACACTCCCACTTTGAAAGTGGGCAAAGGCTCGAAGCCCCATCTTCTCAATGAAGCTTTGGTGTTGTGGCTTCCCAAGGGCCTTGGTTAGCACATCAGTAACCATAGCTTGGGTAGGCACTTACTTGAGCTCAATCACCTCATCCTCCACTTGTTCACAAATGAAATGGTGTCGCACATCAATGTGCTTCGTCCGAGAGTGATGGGTGGGATTTTTGGCCAAAGCAATCACCCCTTGGTTGTCACACCAAATGGATGTGCTCCCTTCTTGTGCAAGTCCAACATCAGTCAAGAGTTGCCTTAGCCAAATGGCCTCCTTCGTTGCTTGGCTCATAGCCATGTACTTAGCCTTCGTTGTAGAAAGAGCTATGGTAGGCTGCCTCTTGGAATTCCATGAAATGGCACCCCTCCCAAACATAAACACGTAACCAGTGGTGGATCTCCTATCCGCCTCATCACCCGCCCAATCCGCATCACAAAACCCGTGCAAAGGCACTTGGGCACCTCCAAGTTGCAACTCCAAGCAAAGTGTGCCTTGAAGGTATTTCATCACCCTCTTCACCGCTGCCCAATGCTTTGGGCCATACTTGGACATATGTTGGCTCACAACACTCACCGGGAATGCCAAATCAGGCCTTGTGGCCACCATGGCATACATCAAACAACCCACCGTTGCTTTGTAAGGCACACCTTACATTTCAGCCCTCACCTCTTCAAATTCTTCATCGGTGAGCTTGAGCAACTTTACATGCGTGTCAAGTGGTGTACCTATGGCTTTGCACTCCTCCATGTTGAACCGCTTGAGAATCTCTTCAAGGTACTTGTGTTGGCTCATAGTGATGGTGCGGGCAGCCCTATCCCTCTTGAACTCCATTCCAAGGCAATGCTTCAACTCTCCAAGATCGGTCATCTCGTACTCCTTCTTGAGCATTGCCTTCACTTCAAGCATCTTGGACATGCTACTTGTAAGGAGGATCAGATCATCCACATAGAGGATCACAATCACCAAATGCTCATGACTTTGTAAGGTGTACAAAGAGTGATCAGCGTGGCCTCTTCGGAACCCCTTCTTCACAAAAATGCCATTAATATCTCGATACCATGCTCTCCCCAATTGCTTCAACCCGGGGAGTGCCTTCTTCAACTTGCACTTGAGATGCTCTTGGCCTTCTTGCACAAAGCCTTCAGGCTGATCCATGTAGATGACCTCCTCCAACTTGGGGTTGAGAAAAGCCGTCTTCACATCCATTTGGTGCATCTCCAAGTCCATAGCTACCCCAAGAGTCACAATGCACCGAATGGTGCTAAACTTAGCAAAGGGGGCAAAGGTCTCATTGAAGTCCTCCCCTTCCACTTGGGAAAACCCCCTAGTAACCAACCTTGCCTTGTACCTCACAATGTGACCCAAAGCATCCCTTTTGGTGGAGAAAACCCACTTACAACTCACACTTGATCTCTTGAGAGGGAGGGCTGTAAGTTCCCATGTCCCTTTGTCAATGAGGGCCTTGTACTCCTCTTGCATGGCCACCTCCCACTTGCTTGCATCTTCGCAACGCAACACCTCTCCAAGCATGGATGGATCTCCAAGGAAAGCCACATTGGCTTGTTCTTGTTGTTGTTGGAGAAGAATGTGATTCATCCACCAATCTCCAAGGGGCTTGCGGGTCCTTGTTGGATAATGGGGCTCCTCCATACGTTGATCTTGCTCATCCATAGGCTGATCTTGCTCCTCCAAAGGTTGGTCATGCTCTTGCTCCCTTGGTGAAGTGCTTGGAGAAGGGGCCGTTGATCTCTTCATTTGGGATGAGGCCATCTTCTTCTTAGGCTCCACAAAGTTGTCATCTTCCGCTCCTTGATCTTCATCCTTGTCTTCATCTTCTATGTGCACTCTTGGAGTTATACCCACCTTTGGGTTGGTCCTCCACTTCTCCCACTTGGGCTCATCTCCAAGAGCTTGGGATCAGCTCCTCCATCCTCCAAGAAGGTTACATCTCGACTCTTGATGATAGCCTTGGTCTCCACATTCATCAGCCTATAAGCCTTAGTTCCCTCATAATAACCAAGGAAAAGGCACTTAATGCCCTTGGGATGCAACTTGGTCCTCTTCGCACTTGGGACCAATGCATAGGCAATGCACCCAAAGGTGCGCATGTGAGACACGTGGGGCCTTGTCCCACTCCAAGCTTCTTGCAGTGTCTTGTTTGTCAACGCTTGGATGGGACACCAGTTCCTCATATAAACCGCATTGGACACTGCCTCCCCCCAAAGCTCAAGCTTGAGACCTTGGCCATAAATCATGGCCCTTGCCATCTCCACAATGGTACGGTTGGCACACTCTGCTACGCTGTTTTGTTGAGGAGTGTAAGGTGCCAAAGTATGGTGCTCAATGCCATGGGCCTTCAAGTATGCCTCAAAGGCCTTGGATACATACTCTCCTCTATTATTTGACCGTAGCAGCTTCACTTTGCAATCCGATTGGGCCTCCACGAGGGTCATCCAAGTCTCAAAATGCACAAACACCTCACTCTTGCACTTCAACATATACACTCAAATCTTGCGAGAGAAATCATCAATGAAGGTCACAAAATACCTTGCTCCTCCTATGGACGTGGTCTTTATCGGCCCACACACATCCGAATGCACAAGCTCCAATGGCTTGGTGGCCCACGTTGCCCCATCTTTGGAGAAGGGGTGTCTTGCTTGTTTGCCCTCAATGCACCCCTTGCACACCATAGAACTCCAATCATGCTTGCAAGAAGAGAGGTTCAAGCCCTTCACCATGTGTTGGAGGCTCTTCATGCTCTTTACATTCAAGTGCCCAAGCCTCCTATGCCAAAGCTCCACAAGGTCTTTATGGGCTGATCCTTGGGCAACATAAGCCATGGAAGTGCCATTCACCTTGGTGAAATGGAGGTGGTACAAGTTGCCCTCACGAGGGTCTGATGCAATCAAAACTCCACTTGGCACCACACACCTCACCATGTTGAAATGCACTTTCAAACCTCCCAAAGACAATTTGCTCACCGAAAACAAGTTGACATGCAACTTGGAGACATGGAGCACTTCTTGGATTTGGATCCTCCTAGTCTGCCCCTTCACTTGCACCTCTACAAGGATCTCCCCCATGCTAAGGGCCTCCACCATGCCATTGTCTCCTAAATAAATCTTCTTCCCCGAAATGGGCTGATAGGTGTGGAAGGCATCTCGATGGCTGGTCATATGTTGTGTGGCCCCCGAGTCCACAATCCAGGTGAACATATTGGCCTTCTCCCTCCTCCATGGGCTGCAAAGGCGAAATCCTCTTCTTCCTCCTCTTTGGAAGCTTAGTGTGCACTCTCCTTGTCTTTGCCTTGGCTGCTCTTGCAATGCCTAGCAATGTAGCTTGATTTGCCACACTTGAAGCACGTCCTTGTCTCCTTGAACGCCTTGGTGTTGCCTCCTTTGCCATGTCTTGAGACAAGCGTTGATCCCTCTCCTTGGACCTCATTCTCCTTGCGCTTGGTCACCTTATGCATCAAGCGTGCGGTCACAAACTCCATGGTCAGCTCCTTGGTAGGCCTCGTCTCCAATGCGGTGATGAGGAACTCATAAGACGGTGGCATGCTTGGCAACAAGGTCATCACCACATCTCCCTCCGTCACGGGCGCCTCCAAACAAGCCAACTCATCCGCAAGAGCCTTGACCTTGTTCACGTGATCCAACAAATCGTCCTCCTCTTGCATCTTGCTAGTGAAGAACTTGCGCCGCAGAAAGAGGATGTTCGAGAGGCTCTTGGTCTCGTGGATGTTACAAAGCGTGGTCCATGCTTGGGTTGGTCCCTTGCAATGGCGAATGTGTGCAATTTGCCGGTCCACAAGGTTGATGGCAATGAGAGCAAAGGCCTTCTTCTCCTTCCTCTCCCATGCCTTCTTGGTCTTTGGATCCACATCTTCACTTGGAGGCTCCTCACTCCCATCCACCACGTCCCACAAGTCCTTCTCCACAAGGATCATCTCCATCTTAAACTTCCACATGCCAAAGTTCTCCCCATCAAACTTGTCAATGATGCGCACGCCTTCTCCTCCACTTGATGCCATGGTGAAGCACCTCCCACTTGTTGGCAGCCTCCAAAGTGTCTCTTGGAGTTGACAAACTCAATTCAGCCTCCAAACAATCCCTTGGCAGCCAATGGGGCTAAAATGGCACCAATCAGCCCTCACAAGGACCTCCGAAGGTCCTACTAATCCAAAAACGACCAAACACTTTTCTCCACACCAATTCAAACCCTAATGAAGCTCACATCCAAGACATGGATGTCATGGGCTAGTGCTACCCCAAATCAGCAAACACACTCACAATGCTCCTCACAAATAGGGTACTCTATACTCCAAGGAGCTCAAGACTTCCAATCAGCCCTAAATGGAGGCTACTACTCACAATCAGCACCTCAAGGGCAACAATGGCCTCCAACAACCCTAGTTGGATCACCAAAACTCCAAAGCAACCTAATTGCCTCTCAATGGCTCCAATCAGCCCTCAATGGATGGCAAATTCCACTACTTTGTCTCACTCACTCACAAGGGCACTAATGAGCCCTTAATGGATGGCAAATACCTCAAGCAACCCAAAGGTGCTTCCAAGACTCACAAAAGACTCTCACTAGATTGCAATTGGCACAATTACAATCAACAATGCATCCAAGTGCACAATCAACCCTCAATGGGCCCTCAATGTACTCTTCTAAGCACAAACTCAAACTAGGAGCATGCAACCAGCTCTCACAAGGTGTGATTACTACCATAAGCAATCTCTCACCCAAAATGCACTCCAAACCTCACAAATCAACCAACAAAAGTCTAAAATAATTCACACAATATGGTTTATAGGTGAAAGAGAGACAAAACGCTAATTGCTCCTCCATGATCCAAGATCTCCTCCAAATGATATGAACTTCTCTCTCAAGCGCAACTCCAAGTGCGTGGGCCCATAACCTATTGAGATTACGAAGTAGTATATGGGAGAAAGGCTTTACTTAGATGGTAGAAGATACAAAGCCACATGAGTGAGCTCAACATAAGCAAGAAGCCTTTCCTAGTTATCCACAAACCACGTCGGATAACTAAACATAATGGGCTGCCTTTGACTACGTGCAATATCCATGGACTCTAACACTAACTAAGTGTCTAATGCTACTCCTAAGGCTGACTGTACATCGTCTACACTAATATGTACACAATCTTTAACACAAAAGACCTTAGAATTCATCTTCAGATTAGAACACATAGATGCCAGTGAACACCTTGAATCCCTGATATCTACTTTTGCTTAGATGCTGGAGTGAATTTGGTGAGCAGCTAATGCTGAGCTAGGGAAGATTGATCCCTCTATTGCCCCAAGTTTTACCCTTGTAGAAAACTTAGAAATTCTTTATTTGTCACATATGATAAAATTTGCAAATTCTGAATTTCATATTTGCAACTAGAGACTCCAAATTAGCTAGGGGTCATGATGAAATACAAGATTTAAACAGCACAAAATAGGGGGCACTTTTTGACATTTATTCTCTAGCAGGGCAATGAGAGGAATCAATCCTCCGTGGCCCTAATGTTGATACTAGTGGTAAAGTAGAAGTACCTATTTTTGATAACTTAAGCATTTCAAATTGAATGATGTGGGAAAGTCATGGGGATCTGAGTTTAGTGTGTGTAAAAATAAGGTTGTGGAAGAATGCCAAAAAAACTAAAAAAAAATTCCAAAAATGAATATTTTATTGAATATAAAAGTGGATTTTGCACCCATACCCATTTTAGCTTCATAGACTCATCTATTGTGGTTAGCTTTAGTACTTCTCCCTAGACCAAGAAGGAAGAGATGAGTGGATGAGAAAATACAAACCAAGAATCTTTTTCAATGACCATTGCATCTAGTTGTTGTCTACAATAGGTTAGCCTACAAAGCAATTACAAGGGGCCTATCTAAAAGAAGTACTTCTACCTTAAGGCATTTGTATATTTCGTAAAGTATGTTAGCATTTGGTGTTTGTAAAAAAAAATCTAGTCCTTAGGTGTAAGGTAAACTAGGTTCCATTCTAGCTGGCAAATGGGAGCCCATTGTGGGCAAAATTGTATTAGTGGTGTACATTTTAGAACTTCAATGTTCACAAGCAATAAAATTTTCCTCCCATTTGGCCTAAAATGGGATAGTTTACTTTATCTAAAATCATTCCAAAGACTCTAACAAATATTTTTATTATGCCTCCTTCACACAATCACACTCAATGGTACAAAGTGACTAAATAGGTCATAGAGATATGTTAAAAAAAAATTACTTTTTCTTTATACAATGTTATGGGGCACCTAAAGTTTTATGGAATTCTATATGGCAACCCTTAGCACTTTAACCCTAAAGTCCTATTGTTCCCTCAAGGGACAAATGAAAATTTGGGCAAGTTCTTATGATCTTGATTATTGAATTTTTTTTAAAATATTTTTTTATTAGTATAGAAAAATACATTATCTTTTTGAAAGTATAATTTTTGTTTCAATTGATGCCTAGGAGTAGAAATTATACCATCCTAAGCAAAAATTTGAATTCATCAGGAAGCAAAAATCCCATACAAAGTCTTGAAATAAATCAGGGTTGACTGGACGGTTGAACGTCCAGGACGTCCGGATGTGGACGCTGTGTCCGCAACGTCCGCTGACATTCGCGGACGCCATCCGCCCCGTCCGCCCGCCCCTATCCGCCCCACCCGTTCGCCCCGCCCTACCCCACCCGCCCTATCTGCCCCACCCTGTCCGCCCTGCCCGTCCCATCCCACCCTATCCGCCTCGTCCGTCCGCCCCGCCCCCGTCCGCCCCCATCTGCCCCCGTCTGCCTCGCCTGTTCGCCTTCCAACAGCGGGAGGGACGCTGCGTCCACTGGCATCCGTGCGGACGGACATCCGGGTTACGGACGCCTTTTTCGGGCGGACGTAGAGATTCGTCAACCCTGAAATAAATAAATATAAGAATTTTGATTTTTACAAATTCTATTTTTTACCACGCAAAAAGTTTTTATTCATTTCATGTGGATTTGTGATGTGAAATGTATGGAGCTTCTTGTTTTGAAGGCAATCATGACATCTTCTTTATAAAATAATGTTTTTGATTCATTTATAAACATAATTTCCAAAATTCTCAAAAAAAAATAAAATCCACAAGTTATAGTATTCTAGAACAATCTCACAATTGGGATTAGTGTGTTTTAATTCCATCTTAGAGATATTAATTAGTTAGCTTACATACCTACTAACTTACCTCAACAATTTTTTAAAGAATCAAAACCATGTGTTTTTTATTTATTTTGTTTTTAAATTACTAGACTTCAACATTAAATTTTTGTAATTCAAAATTTTTAGAGTGAAAATTCTAAGTTGAGAAGATTCAAAGTTTTATCATGTAATTGTGGAAGGTAAAAAAAATATCCATTTTCTTCACTTTAAACACAAATATGTTGCAATCTACATGGTCAAAGTTCTTGAAATTTTTGTATCACATTCTTATACAAGTTTAGTGCAAGAACCTACAATTAAATATGTAAAAAATCAATTTTTGAAGCTTTTTGTTCTGTGCATTAGAAAAATCTTTGGGGCTTTAGGAGACATTAGGAGTTAATATATAGAAAACTTGAATAGAAAAAACAACAAGATTAGCAAGGGACAAGTGTGATACAAAATTTATACATCGAATAGTAATATACAAACTTAACAGATAAAGAGCATAAAGACTTCTATCGGTAGAATCGAGGGTTCTCTCATTTGACCTTAAATAGATATTAGCAATAAGTCTTGAAATTCTTTCAATAGATTTTATAAAGCACTAGGGATCCTATAATATTATAAAGGCCAACAAAAAATATTTTAGGAAGTTTTGTATACTATAGTTTTAAAGAGACACTTGAATGTTTAAACCAAGAAAAACTCATCATTCAATTTTCAAACAATAGATGAATTCAATCATGTCCTAAGCACACATAGTCTCTGTCTTTTCATCCAACAAATATTTGTGGATTCTTGTGTTAGTTCCTTACTATTTGTACAATATAAATTTTGAAAAAAATTCTTTACAAATATTCCATAATTGAAGGGGTAAATGTATGTTTTACTTCAAAAAGTAACAATTCCAATTTAAAGAATGTCAAGTCTCATATGATTTGAATACCTATATAAAATAAAATATTATAAAGCACCGTTATTAGAACTTAAAATTTTGAATGTAAAGAAGAAAATTCACATGAAATTATCGATACTCAATCTAAAATCAATTTTAAAGAGAAATTCCAATTAGTGGTTAGTTTAGTAGATTTAGCTATATAGATACGATCTATGGACCATATTTTGCAACTTCCATTAATTTCATATATTATTAAATTAGTATTCTAAATTACATTTTATGGTACAACTATACAATTTTGGAAATTTGGACCATAATGAGTCTTTAAGAGATTAAGGACCAATGTACAATATTCTAAAAGTCACGAAAGATACATATATGATTCCAAGTAGGTTTGATTGCTTGAAAATTGCCATAATATCTAATTGCATAATATAGGTTTGATAAAAAAACACTTTAGAGTGATGCAAGGTGTATGTCTATTATATTTTGTTCTTTAATTTATCTTTAACATTACTTATAAAGAGGTTATTTCCTTTATTATTAGCTAAATTTTAATATAGAAATTAAAAATGATCAAATATACTTATCAAAAGAATTCAAGACATTTACATTATGTACTATATTGAATACAAAGTGTGTCACAATATCATCTATCATGTCTTGATCCATGCTATTTTTCTTTCATTTGATCTCCTTAACCCTTGAGTGCCCCATAGGCCAGAATGTAGCCTCCCCCAATTTGAAAAAAAGCAAATTGCGGACCAAGTTCACCTTGTACTACTTGGAAGTCAAGTACGGTGTTGAGAGGGGTTGTTGGAGTGACTGAACAGAGTGGGCAATACATGGTCTAAGGTCATACGTGAGTGTAGGAACCATTATTCCACGGAGTGGACCCACCTGCTTGTAGACTCTTTTGTAAAAGTCAACCCAAATTTGACCATTATAAGATCCTAAAATATATGGTGAAAATTTTCTAAACTTTTGTAGCTATTGTCGTTCGTAACTACCTCTCACTTTCTACGGTCAACTTGCTTGGATGTTCTTCCTCCGATTTAGAGGACTCTCTGAGTAGCAAGAGGTTTATTTTCGACTCCTTTCGTGATTTTCAACCTGGGCGCTCAAGGATTAAATTTGAATGATATGTTTGTTTTTTGATGCTCACTAGTGCTTTTTTTGGCTTTCTGGTGCAAAATTGCACCAAAAAAAAGTGGCAAAAAAATGTGAAATTTTTCACTAGAAAACTTTGAATTACAGAAAACATCATGAATGAAATCACCAAATTGTAGATGAAAATAGAACTATGAAAATAATTTTAGGCCAAATTTCCAAAATTGTGTAGTTGTATCATAAAATGTAATTTAGAATACTAAATTTAACAATACATGAAATTTATAGAAGTTGCAAAGTACGATCTATAGATCATATGCATATAGTTAAATCTACCAAACCAACCAATAATTGGAAATTCTTCTTAGAATTGATTCAAGATTGAGTATGCAAAATTTTCATGTGAATTTTTTTCTTTACATTCAAAATGTTAAGTTCTAATAACGGTGCTTTATAATATTTTATTTTATATAGGTATTCAAATCATATGAGACTTGACATTCTTTAAATTGGAAAATAAGTTTGGCATTTAAAATGATTACTTCTGGATTTGTGTTTTATATCAAAATCAATTTAATATGATCTGATATCTAGCCTACTTTGAATATCTAAATAATTAAACTAAATGAAATTAAATGATTTTTTGCAATTCAAGCGTGTACATAGGTAATGTTTTATTTTTTTTTATCGATAGTGAGAACAAAACCACACCTAGATTATAACATAATTACATTTTGTAGGGTGTTTTTTATATGTTCATTATGTTAGACTTTGTTAGACTTTAAAAAAAATTATTACGCAATGTTATATTTAACAAATTTTAACAAGTTCTAACAAAGGTCTACTAAGAAGAAAACAAAACATTTAACATCTTTTAACCCCTAAATGCCCAAGGCCCCATATTATGGTATTAACTAAACCTCAAAGTTAAATAAAATCTTATGAAAATGGTATGTTTTGTATTTTTTTAGTTTATATCCTTCAAAGTTTATTTTAAATACCAATAATCCTATTTGGAAAAGATTATCTATTAAAATTCATTAAATTTTTTTGTAAAGTAGACTTGAGAAGTTGAAAATGACTACAATTATGTATATTATGTATATTATGTATATTATGTACTTGAACCTTTTTTTTTTTTTCATGACTTTGATTTTAGATTTGACATGTAAAAAAAGAGCAAAGATTGAATGACTTCTAATAGTTTTATAATTTTAACACCCTTTTGCTCAAGCATTATAATCCATCAATCTAATAGTGTTGTTGTCAAGTTTTCTTTTGCTACACGATTCATTATACATCTAATTTGAATGTGTATGATTATAATTTTAAATAAATTGAAGAAATTTATCAATATTTTATTTTTATTTTTTATTTTTGAGAAAACTCTGATAAGCTAAGAAAAATCCTTAGGCATCCAAGGGTTCACATGATTTTTGTTAAAAATTGTTAATATAACATATTTTTTGTAAGTTTCAACAAATTTTAACAAAATTCAACATGATGAATGTAAAGAACCTCCCTCAAAAAAACGTAGTTATATTATAACGTGGAGGGTGTTTTAGTGTGATTATATTTGAATGTTTGACAATTGAATATGTTTATATTTTTGAAATTTAAGAAAATTCAAATTGCAAGTCATTCAATTGTAAGTCATGACTCATGAATGACATCTTATTTGAAATCAAATAAAAATCTTAATATATTCTTTAGGCAATTTATTAATGCCAATTTACAATAGTTTTTGTAACATTAAAATACATAAAATTCAAAAATATAATTTTTTTCCTTTCTATTTTTTTCAAATTCATAATCAATACACTCATTAAAAACAGTGAATCCTTTATTTACATATCTAGTACTTCTGTACTTTTATGACTTTTATTGTATAATAATTTATAGATAATGTAATTTAATATTTTTTAATATATACATCATATAAAACAAAATTTTATTAATACAACACATTTTTCATATCAATAAAGATAAAATGTAAAAATATAATTTATAATACAAACACGTCATTATTTTGGCCAATAATTTAGCAAAGTTTTTCTAAATTTGAAAAAGGTAAAACACTTGAAGTCAATGTTTACTTTGGCAAAGGTTGGAGAGACCCTAGTTTTTGCCATACAATTCACTACGATGTATTAATACATAACTATTCATTAAAGAATATAGTTTATGGTAAACTTTGATCAATATCTATTAACATGTATAATATATTTGATTAATTGGTAGAACCTAGTGTATTTAGTTTATAGGATCTTCTCTAAGGATACCATTACAATCTAATTTCTAATATTGTTCAAAATATATGTTTTTGCACTACTTGGTCATTTAGAATTCAAAGTTTTGAATGTAAATTATTTGTCACTTTTCAAAATATAATGAAGCTTATGGTGAATGTATGCAAATTGATCAATAGAAAATAGTATAATTGATTTTGGCAATAGCTATTGTAATACCAAATGGTATACAAAGTCCCATCATGCACTTGTGGTGCATAAAAATGCTCAATTTGTACTAATTTTGCATTGACATTGTGATATTTGCACCAAAAATTGCACTAGCTTATCCATCTTTTTTTTCCTAAATTAATCCACAACATTTTATAAAAAATTCAAGACAAATTTGCCCTTACAAATCACAATTTGTATAAAATAAACATTGAAAAATACTAATAGTGAAAGATATGATTTTTCAAACCCATAAAATTTAATCTAAGATTTTGAACTTCAAAGTTGAATATAAAAATAAATAAAACCTGAAATAGTATCAATTAAAAAATTATAATTCTTTCAATTATAAAAAACTATATTAAAAAAATTGGAAATCATCTCAATAGTTCTCAATGAGATGCCTAAAGTTAGTGTACATGATGCATCATAATAAAACACTTTTGGGAGTAAAATTTCCTATTTCAAGGACTCGAAGATTTTTTTAAAATTTTTTTGAGTGGTCAAGTATCCAAGGTATCCCTTCTCCCCCTCCAAATGATCTTCTAGCTCAAGTTCAATGTGTTATGGACAATTTTCAAGTTTATCAAAACATTGCCTTTTAATGCATTGTGATCCAAAAAATTATGTACCATAGTATACAATTATAACTTACCATTATCAAAAGTAAAGCTAAATAATGCAAGTGACATTTTTAACATACAACCAAAAATTAATAATTTCATATATTTATCTTTTTGTACCAAATCTTTAAAATTCAAAATATGGATAAAATGTAAAGTGCATGAAAAAATAATTCTTCCAAAAGGAATAATATAGCATATTCAATCACCTTCTAACCTATCTAAAAGTAGCAATACCATTTGCCTATTCCAACAAATTTTCTTTAAAATAATCTATTGATTACTTGATACATACTACATCTATTTCAATTCTAAAAAAGCAAATAACATTGATAAAATAAATTGAAACTAATTCTAATTTTCATCTTGTCAACCCTAGAAGGATAAAAGGGTTGTCAAACCCTCTCCCAAAATGAAACTTCTATGAAGAATGAGAAGGTATGGAGTGAAAAGAAGATCCACTAATAGCCCTTTTCCATGAAAAAGGTGTGACAAGTTCGACTTGTTAATCTTCTCATGATTTCTCAATCTTCATGCCCATTCTTCACCACTCGAGGAGAAGAAACAAACTTCTCAATCTTCAGAGAATGGTCCCTCTACAATTCAAGGAGAGAGTACCATGCCCTCATTCTTTGAAGATTGTAAATGAGGAGTCTAAGAACTCCAGGAGTGACAATCCCTAATAAAACTTTGAAACAATATCTTGAATAATAAAAGCCAAGTGCTCATCTGAGTCCACCCACGGCAGGTGTTCTTTTTTGGCTGAAACATCTATGTAGTCAGATTACACCTTGAATTCTTCCTTAAATGTTCAGCTCAATGATGAAGAGTAGAATTGCTAATGTTCATGTGTGAACGGCTTGCAACAATTGCAAGTGTAAGTGTATCAAGGGTCTAATCAAAATTTACAAGTATTGTCACTCCTGAACCTGGAAATACCAATCTACGTTTCAAGATCCCACATATTTCTAAAATATATGAACGTGACAGTCTTTCACCCGAGATTTACTTAAGATATTAATCTCATATTTGTTAAAATTGACTCAGTTTCGAATTTCTAGAGTGCAAAATGTTTTCGGCAAGCGAACAAAATCTAAGTAAAGATGGTCAAGTACATGTTAAAATGGAAAATTTCAAAGGGCCGAGAAAACTGAGATGTTCAAGTGAGCATATGTTCGTACAGGTTTGAAGTTTAGCCAGTGAGCTGAACAACCCATGCCAGAACAGCTGCAATTTCAGTTGGCGACTCGAAACTGCATCAGCCTGTTGCATGTAAGACACCAAGACTGGCCTGCCATGGTCACCAAAATAATGAGTATGAAAAAGTTAATTGACTTGAAGAATGCAAACTTCATTTGTTGACCCCCAAATCATCGATTCCGTCCATGTTGAGCACTAATCAAGGTAGGCTCGGAGTCGCATTCCAATCAAATAAGAGTCACACGCTCATTGAATGTGCACTCATGGATCGTTCAGGTTCCAGAAGTACCGTAGATATCAATCGCCATATTAGTCAAAACGGCAAAATTTCAACAAACTGGCATATTTCGATTCCAAGCGCCCATTAGGAACCTAGCTAAGATGTACACCAGTCCTAAGGTTTAGAGCTTGGAGCACTTGACTACCACAATGTTGGTGCTCTGCAACACACCAATGTAACTGATATGACGATTTCGGGGACCAATTTAGCAACCGCAAGCTAGCGCGCGTCTTGTCGATCAGATACTAAGAAAACCATAGAATTGTTTACAAGTTCTCAAACATATTACTGTAGATTTTCTTTTTGGTTTAGCACTTGGATGCACTTAAGTGAGTTATGTAGAGGTTGTTTGAGGTGATACTGTTTCCGGGATGACGCTCAGATCGAAGCAACTAGAGTTGGAGCTCGTCGCAGAGAGCTTCATTTCCAGGATTATCAGCAAATAAATACTGAGATAGCACATGGAATCGACGTTAATTCATGCAATGGCAAAGAATGCTACTGTTGTACTCCACAAGTATGTCAATTCTTTTGCTGTAATGGTGCTGCTGCTGAGCTGCTTGCTACAGCAATGTCATGGGCAGTGGTGGTTTCCCGCAACGCCACCAACTTCATCGTCTTCCACAACCACCCCAACCACCAGCACCACTCTTTTTGTCACCCCTGCTTCTTCCTTTTTTAATCCTCGGATGTTCTACGACAGCGTGCAAGCTGCCGTCGATGCAGTTCCAGGTAATGAATGGTGTTGTTTGCCTGTTGCTAAGTTACCCGACTTTCTGTATTCTAGAAGTCTTCCGCTAGGATCCTGGAAGTCAGAAGAAACGTTGAAATGGAGTGTTTTCGAGCCCTGATATTGTACGTTCAAGTGCTCAGAGCTTTGAATTGGAAGGTGGGGCATCGAGAATTGCCCCAATTTAACGAAATTGATGCAAATTTTCACTGAATTCTTCCACTTTTACGAATGTGAGGTTCTGGATAAAGATTTGCAACCTAATTATCTGGTTTCTGCAATGATGGGCAGAAGACAACACGGATTTGGTGACCATTCAAATTTTTCCCGGCACTTACATGTGAGTAGGCTCAATACAGAGTGATGGAAAGTAATTCCTCGTCAGATTTCAAAGCATTGACATGGCATGTAAATAAATAACTATATACGCAATGTGAAGACTGAAGTGTTTAGATATTTATAAACCTTTGCAGCGAGAAAGTGTCGATCCCATCGACAAAGCCTTTCATTACTCTGCACGGAGCAGGAAGGGAAACCACAATCATCTCATACAATGATACTAACAACAGTACCGGCTCTACCCTAAAGAGCGCCACCATAACTGTGTTGGCTGCCAATTTCACCGCCAGGAATATCACCTTCCAGGTTCAACTCAACTGCCAATCTCGACTAGAATCGTACACTCCTTAAGTCTTACACTAGAACATACGTGGATACGTACGTAACAATGGTCACTCTGTTTCAAAATTGTGACATTCAAATGCACAAACCTCGAAAAAACAGGACACTGGTAATATCAAATTCACAAAGCTCTTATAACTAGGATTGGTATACATCTGATGTTCTAGACTGGCATCTGGAAAAGAGTAAAATTCTTGAAGTTTTGCCATCATAACGAATATGGCGATGACAGAACCTTTGGTCATTGAGATTCTGATTTCAGTTTCTAAGTAGGATTTGTTTCCGGAAATAGTATTGCTTTTGGTGACTGAATGGATCATAATTTTTGGCCTTGCGTATACTTAAATTCGTATTATATATTTGGTGCAGAATTCGGCACCATATGCTAAAGCAGGGGAAAGTGGGGCTCAAGCGGTTGCCATAGTCATTGGGGGAGACAAGGCCGCGTTCTACGGCTGCGGATTCGTAAGCTCGCAAGACACGATTTGTGATGAACAAGGTCGCCACTACTTCCGTGACTGCTACATTGAAGGCAACATTGACATCATCTGGGGTAACGGACAATCTCTTTACGAGGTTCGTACTCACTTCATAGTTACAGATATGTCTGAATATGGTGTTCTAAGTCTAAAATATAGATGAAGCAGAGGCTCCATAGACCATACAGGCGAACTTTAATTGATTTGTGTTGATTAGCTTCTATTGCCATTAAATTTTCCTTTTTTGCATTTGTGCTCTAGCTTAACACACAATAAATGTGGAAAATTTTAGATGGTGCAAGTTTTCTAGATTGTTGCAGGCAAAGGCTCAATCTCGGTGAATGGAACCTCTACTTGTTGTACAGTGAATGGAGACTTCAGTACATTACATCCTTCGACTTTGTTGTGGTGTTTGCGTTTGTGCTTCATTCTGTAAACAACGGAAGACTAATCACCCGACAGTGCATTTCTTCAACATTTTCTAAGCTCTGATAGTATATTGGAGCTGTTTTAATTACACTAAATTTTTTGTTTTGGGGGGGTTCAGTATTGCGAAATCCAATCGACGGCAGAGAATGGCACGGGGTGCATTACAGCACAGAGTCGGACGTCCGCTGGTCAAGCCACGGGGTTTACATTTGTGGGAGGCTCGATCACAGGCACAGGCGAAAATCTGCTGGGCCGGGCATATGGCTCCTACTCCCGTGTGCTGTTCATCGACACGTACATGGACGACATTATCGATCCTGATGGATGGAGCGACTGGCCCACGACCACAGTCTCTTCCACCTCTAAAAGGTGAAATACTTATCCCTGGAACCCTAATTTTCTAGACAGTTCATCTCAAGGCAGGGAAACATTGAATTTAAAGCTAGAGTATCAAGTTTTTGCCATGAATTCCGAATGTTTGCCTTTCGGCTCATCAGTGATACATTTCAACCTGTGAGGTTGGACTGATTTAATGTTACATGTGTGCAGGCATTATTATTATGGCGAGTATGGGAATACAGGTCCAGGTGCAGACTTAAAGAACCGTGTTAGCTGGATGGAAACTCCAACGGACGCTGAGGCTGCTAATTTCTCAAGTTTGAGTTTTATTGATGGATCCTCATGGCTTACTTCAGAGACGTGACCCATGAGGATTCCACTGGTTGTTCACCAAATTTCAAATCTCCTCTTTACAAACGATATCGAACTGTCAGTGAACCAAGTGACATAATTTTTGCTGCTTTACTTGGCACATTGCGCTTCACATTCAGATCAGTTTAATCTCAATGAAGAGACACTGGAATTATAAGGTTAACGTCGATTTCGTTTAGTTAGCGGTATTCCACAACTTGGAACACGTGGCCTGAAACATAAATCCATACCTGTCCTAGTTTTTTAGACCTGTATGTACATGTACTTCACAATTTTTGGTGCCGCAATTGTGCCAATTTAACGAAATTGACTACTGTTTGTGCTTCGTGAAGAACTTCTCGCTCACTGTGGCTAACTCTTGCTCAAGGATTTATTGAGTTTAGAGCTTGTGTGGTCAGAGTTCTCTACGATGGAAGTTTGTTTTCATGTCTTAGAAGTTAGAAGTAAAATTCTCTCTTGTATTGGCTGGATGGGAAGGAACTGTCCACCAAATCTTTGTTCGTCTCAAACATTCAAACGATAATGATCCATTGTTACAGGAGTGTGCAAAAAAGATTGGCTCAAAGCATACCTCACCGGTGCTTCAGTCGACAGTAAACTGACGGATCTAGATTTCATGATCAGTGTAACAATGATAATCTCACTGCAAGTTGGTTGATAACCTTGGGAAATCCCAGTGTAACTATGTGTTTGATGCTCCTTCAATTGGAGCAGTGCAGAGCGCCAAAAATTGTGACATTCAAGTGTACAAAGCTCTAAATATTAGGACTTGTGCAGATCTCAGGTTCCAGCCAATTTTATGGAAAAGAGCCAATTTTGTGAATTTATGTCATTTTGGTTTTCATATTGTATGGTAATTGTAACTCTCACAATGAAAACTCAGTGACACCAAAACCTACAATATGAAGCAGGACTCCAAGTGGTGTATCTTCAAGATTACCTAATGATGTCCTAGAGACATAATTGTGTTCAAGCTACCCAACTAGGAATGAAATGTGCATTGGTAATCCTGAGTTGCCAAGACCACTATAATTTTTGTATTCTAGTTAATTTTTGAAGTGGTTTATTTTCTTTGCCCAGTGTCTAAATTTGAGATTTCTTGTACCTATTCAAAGCACTTTTGAATTTGCTTCCAATGATAGAAATTTCAAATTCTAATTCCTAAGTAGTGAAAAGTTAGAGTTGTTTTTGATGGGCCATTTATATAGGACTATTTGAGGATTCTAGGAAAAATTCAAGGAAAAATTGAGAGTAAAGCATGCCAATGAAACCATGCTAGTGTTTTTACTAATTACAACATGTGGCAACAAGACTTGAGGATCAACAAAGTCCCAATTTTCATTTGGACATGTTGCTAACTATGCAGTTTGATACATAAATGATGGCATGACAATGACGACACAATTGTTTCATTTATTAGTAGGCTTCAAGCCATGATATTGGATCTAGTTTTATAAATTTTGTTTAGTTTTGAAGTGGGCTAATATTTTTGAATAAATTTTTTTACAAAAAGGTCAAAGTTTTAAACATCTTCTTGGGTTGGATTTGACATCATTTTTCTTTCTCTTCTTTCTACCTCTCTTCCCTTCCTCCACCTTCATCTTGTGCAATTTGAAGATTGAGTTTTTTGAGGTGACAAAACTTGAAACTTGACTCTCTCCTAGACTCTCTCCCATAAGGTGACACATGTCAAACGTGAATTTGAAATCCTATTCTAGTATCTAGCCTTGACACTCCTATAGATTCTTAACTAAAATTTACATCTATTCAAAAGACCCTCAGGTAGATTTTTAGTATATCTATCTTCAACATTTTGAAAATTCATAGTTCATTCTTAGTGTGTTAAAAAATGCATTCCAAAACAATCTATAATCTTATTTTGGATACCAATAAGGTGGAACAAAAACTTTGGTAGTTCAAGCATAGGAACCATACTCATATGGGCCCTATTAAGATGATTTTAGTTGTTATTACTTTATTGCAATTGGAAGTATGAAATGAAGATATGATGTTTGAGACTTTTTTTAACCCATGAAGGACCAAGTGTCTATTTCAAAAAACACTTGAAAACTCAAGTAGGTTCCTACAAAATCAATTTGGGTCAAATGTTATTAAAATGTTGACATAAGGTGTGAATATGTTTCCCTTAATAAGAATATAATCTTTTTTTTTCCAACAGGGGCCTAGATCAAAAGTTACAGTACCCTAAAAAAATGAGGCAAATTAGACAATTGGGGCATTTTTTGCTAAAACCCTCATGGACTTTTTGAAATTTGGCATGTATGTAACTATTAAAATATGTTATTAAATTGCCCCCCCAAAACAACTTTTAGTTCTCAAATCACATTCTAAGAGGATTCAAACTTTATTAGCTATGTTGTGTGTTTTGAGAAAAAAATATTTTCTTTTTTAACTTCAAGCCTCCTTATCTTGTAATTTGTGAAGTCAAAGTTTTTGAGGTTTTTTGACATACTCCAAATGTTTGTCTCTAATTTTTCACTATTTGGTTTTCAAATAAAAAAATCTCCTCATTGCACAGTAACTAGTGTATTGCTAGTAAATTCACTAAACCTCTTTACATTGTAAGGTGATTTAGAGCAAGCTAAACTCCATATTTGCTTCAAATTTTTGCATGAGTATACTTATCAATGATAAAGGGACTCAAATTCATCAAGAGCAAAAATTTCACTCAAAGTTTGCCAACCATGTTTTGCAAGAGTGAAAAAAAGTTTGATTTTTCCACTTCAAACATGTATAATCTTTCAATCCATGTGTTCAAATGACTCAAATGGGCCCAAATTTTTTTTAACACATTTGTCTACTACACTTTCGTACAGTTGAAGTTCCAAAAAAAAGGTTGTGTTTTCAATTTTGGGACAATGCACTATAAAAATGGCAATTTTTGATCAATTTTCTTCAAAAACACCCCTGCTCCTTTGAGGGTCAATTACTCCATATTTGGACTTTTTTTTTTGGCTTTTTTGTGCGAGATTGCATCGGAAAATAATGATTTGGCTAAAAAATGGCAACAAATCTTAAAAATTTTCGCCAAAAAACTTCAAATTATAAAAAAATCTTAAATGAAATCGCCTGATTGTAGATGAAAATAGAATTATGCACATGCAATATGTACAAAATGTGATCTTTTCTATCCAATATGTGGATGAATGTTGAAATTTGGAACACCACTATAGGAGCTGACCCATTTCCAATCAGCATCCCATTTTCACAGCAAAGACTGCTAAATTTTTGATGAGCTATGCTATAGGTGACAGCTCACGTACAATAAGAGCAGTAGAATGTTTAGGTGGTATACATTGAAACCATTAAAGGATCACAATATGTACATTGAAAGCCACAATAATCACTTGCATCAATTTTGTAACTAGTCTATGGTTGGAAATTGGTTTGCCTATTGATTGAGAATGGGACAAAGAGAATCTTCACGAAAAAAATTTATGATAATTTCGTTTTTGAGCAAAAAAAATGTCAAAAATTATGAAATCCTTCTTAAATTTATTTCTCTACATGGCGGAATTTTCTCCTCAACTTCCCCATGCAGTAGATAGGCTACACTGCTTCAGTGATTGGAAATGGGTGATCATCCTGATATAACATTTTATATCGCCACTTTGGCACTTCATGAAAAATGAAAAAAAAAAAAGCCCTGCTCCGTACAAAAAGATCTCCAGATAACACTCCCTGCTGGACGTTACTTTATTGAACTGTGTGTGGAGAACAGTACCGCAATGTAGTGAATGTCTGTAACCGTCTAGAGAGCCATGACTCAGGATTTTCACGGTTTCGGTGAGCAACAAAAACATTCTCACGGTTTCAGTGAGCAGCGCCAAGATGCTCACGGTTTCGCTGGGCACATGACTGCGGGCTTTCCAAAGGTAAAGGACTCTCACATGACTGGTTTGATGACTGCGGGCTTTACCAATCGAGCTAAAAAGGAAGCAAGGCAAGCCCAGTTCTAAGGAGCTCCAGTAAAAGTTCGACATTTTCCATGGAACTGCTCCTCACATTCAAACTGTACTCTCCTTCATCTCTAGAAGCAGATACGAAGTAGTTTGTTTCAAAGTACGAGATCGATCCATCTGTACCGAGAGGAATAGCCCGCTATATTACACTTATCCACATTTTCCAAACATAGCCAATAAGGTAGCAACACCTGAAACCTAATTGCCACCTGTTTGTAAAACGGACGCTGCGCCTGTACCGAGCACACCTTTTGGTGCAGTACACCTTCTTGCCTAGTCTGTACTTGACGAGTATGTATAGTACAACCTCTTGTCATGAGAGCCCATAGTCGGTCTCAGGAACAACGGCTTTTAGTACTTTGAAAATTCATAGTTTACTTATAAATGGTAGAAACATCCAAAATCGTCAGAAGAAGCAATTCAGCATAGCTGAAAGTAATTTTCTTTTTTTATAAAAGAATGACATTTTTGTAGACAAAATGAATTTTCATTTAAAAAATTAGATTTTTTGGATATGGCATGTATTTTTTTATGAATTTTCACAATGATAGCTCATTGGACTACTAAAATTGTCATATAGGTGAACCTAAAACCAAAATTTAACAAAATCAACAGTCAACAAATCACTGTTAAGTAAGGGGATAATTTAAAGATGCTTTATGGGAGTCGACCTTGTCTTGATTACCCTTCGATTTTGGTAGTATAAAGTGGTCTAATTTTGCTTAAATGGAGATGAGTAGTGATTAATTATGGCACAATTATTGATGCAATTGTGGCCCTTATGATTGGCTTGAAGACTCTTAATATTGCAACCAACCTTTAGTCATTTCTACAATTAGCCTTTGGTTGAAAGTAGGGAAGTCTATATCACCAATGTAGGAGGAACAAAATCTTCAACTAAAAGATTCACAGTACTTATGTTTTGAGAACTAAAATTCTAAAAAATTATGGAATCCTTCCAAACTCTAATTTATTCATGAAATTTTTTTTGCACTTAGGAAATCCTTACTCTAGATATGCCTAATTGCTTAAGTGGTTGAGAAATAGTCGTCTCCCTTAAAAGAACATTGTAATGGAAGTCTAGAGCCACATTTAGTGCAAGTTTAGAGTACATGAATGTGTACAAGGACGATTATAGGCGCTTTCAGTAGAATATATTTAGTTGCTTTGAAAGGGTGTGAATTCTTTGAGGTTTTCAAGCTTTGGGAACTTGTTGCACCAACTACCTAATGTGGCATAGCAACTACCATGTCATTAAAAAAAATGTTTTTTTCTCAACTTTCTTTTTCATTTTTAAATTAATTTTTTTTCAAAAAATAACAAAATAAATTTGATAGTGGTCATTTTCTAGTTGTAAGGGGAACAATGATGGAAACAGCCCTAAAATGGCCCTTTTATCCCCCAAAAAATTCTCTAATGCACCTTAATGTATTGAAAAGGCATGCTAAGAGAATTTGAAATGTCTTTTTGACATTTTACAAAGCCCAATAAAAATTTAGACAATTATAGGGAATCATACTCAAATGCTTACTATGATGATTTTGTAGGTGTAGTTAATTTATAGAAGATAGAATTAACTTTTTTGCAATTAGAGACTAACTTGATGGTCACAATTCAAGTTCTAATTATCCTAAAAACAATTGTATGTTAAGACTGGTAGAGCCAAGGACATTTATTTATCCAAATTAAGAGTGTATTTGTAAAAATGATATACATCTAAGTTGTCATATAAGCTGTTTAAGGTTCATTTTGGAATTCACTTTTCAAGTTAATTTGCATTTGATGTTAAGAATGGTGTTTGCAAAGTCTATCTTGTTTTAGAATTTGTCAATTTACTCCCTTCATCTTGAAATACGTGTAAGCATTAGAAACTTGTGTTTTTTTTATATCAATTTCAATGATCATATTGTGAAATGCATAATTTTGAAAGGTATCAGAGATAATACTTTAAAATTCTATAACTTATTCATACAACGTCCAAATAAAATATGCTAAAGTTGCTAAAATCTTCCTTCAATTGCCAATAAGATTTAATTAATTTATATTTAATAATAATAACTATGATGAATTGCAATTAGTGACAAATGAAGGTCCTTCCTTTAATCTCAATAGGAGACAACCCATTACATACTTGTTAAATTATCAAATATAGGAGGAGGCTTAGAAATCATGCAATCATTTTTAATCGTCCCTAGGAATGGTGTATAAACAATGCAAATGGTTCTCATAGAGGAATAGGTTTTTAGAGGTGATAAAAATTGATTGCAAGTGCATGGCTAAATTGTATTAAACATAGGAATGATGGTGACTTGTGACACTTTTCAACTTTGGCACAGGATAAGTGCAATGTGCTATTTTTGCCATATTTTGAGTGCTTTCTAAAACTCTCAAGAACATGCTAAGCCTCTTGTCAATCAATTTTTGGACTCATCCACTACATTCTGTGGCATAGTCCAATTCATGACCGATGTAGTTTATACACAATATTAGTGCCCTATCAACTTGCCCCTTCGGAAAATCACAATTTTTTCAACACCACTCAGAAAATTACCAAAAAAAAGGCTTTGAATTGGTTTTCCATTTTTCTACGTACCTAAAGAGAATTGGACAGGTTTAGACGCATTGGTCAGTCATCAGATGTGTTTTTCTCATTAGGTGAGCGATTCCTGATCCCCCTACCATCACAATGTACTCAGCCAAGACATATTTGTTCAAAATGTCTATTACGAGTACATTCTGCTAAATCTGGACAGAAAGAAGCTCTGACCACCTCATCAATCCTCAGACAACCTGAGGTGCCAGAAAAAAGCCAAAGCCGGTATACTCTTTCCTGTACAGTATCTTAATTACAGTCAAAGCAAAACTTTAGCTCCGGATAAGGACCCCAGAACAAAGATGCCGTCCACCCTCCCACGTTGCCAGCCACGGCGTCAGTGGAGCAGCAAGCCGGCACGTCAACAATCCAACTGCTTACGCTTCCCACATCCTGGTGGGGAGCGTGTGGCTCTCCGCATCCCACCTCCCGGACGCTGCCACAAGACACCGTTCGAAAACCATTCTCATCTTCTCACGGAAAGCAACGTGATCTGGCAAACCAAAGCTCTTACCTTACCAGAAAAAAAAACTTCTGGTATGAGAGTACGACGACTTCGAACTTAATCAGTGATTGACTGGTGCCCGACTGGTGATGAGAGTGACGATAAAGGACCAGGTAGCATGCGCACACCGGCGCTTCGACAGTCCGTGCTTTCTCGGCACATGGCAGAAGAGCTCAGGGGATGCCATAGTTCCGGTACCTGTCCACCCATGATTGGGAAGGATAGAAACGGGAAGGCCTTTTGCTTCCGCGGACGCTTACTTGCTGATCATTTCCGAATGGAGCAAGAAGAGAGAGCTTGCTTGTCCAGATCAGTGCTCGGATCATTGTGAAGATCAGTGCAGAGACTGAATCTACACTGAATCTAGACATCTTCTGGGTGGATGCAGCTATAGCAGTGGAAGCTGTATTGCGTGATAGACTGTAGGATTGTGTGAGTGTAGCGCTGGGAGCTGCAAGTTTGTAGCTATGGCTGCTGCGAGAGTCGGCACTTCGAGTCTCATTGGTGGTGGTACTCATTCGAGTCTCATTGGTAGTGGTACTCATTCGAGTCTCATTGGTAGTGCAAATCAGAAGCTCACTGCTAGAATTGTCAGTAATGCGTGTACACTAGAATCATCCGCACAGGTTGTGAGTTCCACGAGTCACCAGCTGAAGAGAGTTCGGTTTCCGTCAGGGAAAAGGATAGACTCAATTGCAAGTAACCCCAAAACGTCTAGTAGAAATGTATCCCGAAATGCGTCCCGAAATGCGTCCCCTGTGGCGAGTGGTTCACGAGATTTGGGAGACGACAACGGCGCCGAAGAGAATGGTTGTGTGCATTTGGGTCGGCGAGCGGTGCTGGGAGCTCTCTTCACAGCAGTGGCGTTGAGTAGATTTGAGAAACCAGGAGTGGCGGCAGTGAAGGGGAAGAAAGCGAATTCGGAAAGCAAAACTGAAGAAAAAGGGAAGGAGAATGCGGAACCTGGCGAGGATTGGAAACTGTCGCGCGTGTATGATGCCTCCGTGCTGGGCGAGCCCGAAGCCGTCGGCGGGGATCAGAGTCACGTGTGGCAGAAACTCCTGCAAGCTCGAGTTGTGTATCTCGGCGAAGCGGAACGCGTTCCGGATACAGATGATAGAGTACTGCCCAATCGAAAACCCTAATTTTGTGTGCATTCTAGACTTTCTGTGTCGATTAGTGGACTCGAGAGTGTTTAGGATGCGGGTGGTGTTCAATAGTTGGTGTGGAAGTTTGTGATTTTTACAACGCAGCTCTCTATATTATTTCCAAATCTGGCTATTGGCAATTCTGAGTCCAAAAATCTCGTTTTGATTTACGTTGCACTTCGTGGAGATATCAAATTGCATTGCCGGACTTGGACCACAAGTTTCAAACTCTGTTCTTGAATGTTCCAACGTTGGAATGTGCTGTGAATGTTGGAATGATCATTTGAATTTGCTGGGGTGACAGGTGCTGGAGCTGGGGATTGTTCGCAAGCTTCGCGATGCCTGTTTTGAGCTTCACCACCCGGTGTCTTTGGCCCTCGACGCTTTTCCAGTGGCTCTTCAAAAATCACTCGATCGATACATGGACAAGAGGATATCCGACGATCAGTTGAAGGCTATGGTGGGGTTTTGGCCTGAGGGACTATGGCAGGAGTACTTGCCACTGTTGCAGTATTGTCGAGCGAATGGTGTTCGACTGATGGCTTGCGGAACGCCCCCTGAGGTGATTTTCTTATCCTTGATTGACCAGAGAAGTGACTAAAAATCATTTCTTAGTCAAACATGACAGTCTTGAGTAGGATGGAAACCCAAAAGATTCTCAAAAATCTGACACTCACTGGAGAGGGCGTGGCCGGGATTCTTAGGCAGTGGCCTGTCTTCATTTCCAAGGATGTTGATGCTGCTCAAACTCTAGATTCTCTTTGCGAGGGTGTTTTTGTCGATGGTGGTTTGTTCTCTATTTAATGGTGATCTGAGATTCAACTGCTTTGTGTGTTTGTGTTTGATGATTCAGGTATTGCGCACAATCCAAGCTAAGGGGATTCAAGGTCTGAATGTAGCAGACAGGAAGAAGTATGTACCCCCTGTGGGAGGCTTTGGAGCTGTTTCAATTCCGTTCATCGACCAATTAGCTCTAGCTGATGTCACTCCCAATGCTTATGGTCCCGTCGCTTACCAATTTTCTCAAGCCCGCATTGTTGCTGATCATGTGATGACTGAGGTGAGCATTCACCCTTTTCGACCACCCACCCCATGCTTAATTGACCTTTCAGTACTCGAAATTACACTGTACTTGAAAGTGTGAACTTTTAGACAAAGCCACTCAGAGAATCTCCCCCATCAGTCATCTGTAAATCTCACACTGCTCTCATGCATCATGAAAAAAGATTCTCTTTTGTAATGTTGCCTACAAGTTCCTGAAACAGTCTAATTTCACTGAAACTGCTTGTGCCTATTACACCAACTAATTTTCGTTCTGTTGTAAGCAGTTATCACCGATTCCAGAACCTAATTTTGAGTTTCAGACGCTTAGCTGACCATAAGTTCATTTGCGTACTTTCAGTGGCACATATGCTAGGTCATGCAAGACAGCCAGTTTTAGGGTTGACAGGTTTTGTTACTGGGGCGGTGGTTGGGGCATTGTCATCTTTACATTGATCGCCGCTTTTTTGCTTCCGTTTCTGCACAGGTTGTCGAGAAGGGTATGATAGATGGGGGCTCCTCCGGACTGCTAATCGTAATTACAGGAGCCTCTCACGTATGGTATGGTTCAAGAGGGACAGGGCTGCCTGCGCGGGTTCAAAAGAAGCTGACCAAGAAGACGCAAGCGGTCGTGCTGCTGAATCCCGAACGGCAGAGGATTCGGGCAGAAGGCGATGTCCCGGAGGCCGATTTCTTGTGGTACTCCGCGACGAGAGCTTGCAACCGGAACTGCTTCGACCGCGCCGAGGTGGCTCGCGTCATGGACGCCGCAGGACGACGTCGGGATGCTTTGCCTCAGGTAATTCCTACTCGAACCTGTTGCAATGCAACAAACACCAAAAGTTTCATCAAAAAGTGTTTCATCAAGCTGCAAGGTTTCATTGATAAGATGTTTGGATGTCATTAGGCTTTATCCAGGACAAATGGATAAAAAACTGTACGAATCAGGGCAACACGGATATAATCGTTTGCACTTCACCCTTCGAGGTCGTAGAATTCTTGATTCTGAAATGCCCTTTTCGATTAATTATATTGCGAGTAGAAAGATTCAAATGGGTAAAAGGCTGTATGTCATTAGACTGAGTGAAGAACAATGCATGTGTTGGTTGGTTGAAAAAAAATTATTTAATAAAAAATCCCCTTATAAACTCTTCAAAAATTGTAAAAAAGCATGCGGTCAAATATGGTCTTCTTCGTCCTTAAAGGGTTAATATAAGAGATTCTGCTGGTATCCCGTCATAACATTTGTAGGGAGCCCATGTTGAGCACCCTCTGAATTGGAATTCCTGACACCGTGTTCGCAATGTTGTGCTCAATTGCAAAGTAAGAGCTCCGATCCTCAAGCCTACGAATCACTCACACATTAGAGCTTTGATATTGCTAAATTTGTTTTGCTTTGGCGTGACTTTTCCCTAAATAACTTTTAGTTGGTAGTAATCTGAGAGTTGCCATGCTGCTACTACGACTCAAGAATGTTACAGTACTACCGTGCATGCAAAATTTGATTGAGTATTTGTTGTGAGCGAGCAGGACATTCAAGCAGGACTTGAGCGCGGGCTGGTCGACCCCGAAGTGCTGAAGAGCTTCTTTGAATTGGACCAGCACCCTATCATTGCCGAACTGACTCGTCGCTTCCAGGTTGCTATTGCTACCACTGATATATCTCACCATTTGAATTCCATTTTAGAACATGATATCATTCGTTCACGAAATTTTAGACAATGTCATCGCAGAGAGAATCGTGGTCATGACTCATGGGAGGTTTCCCTATTGTCCCAGTGATCAGCATAAAGGCCTCCCATTGGTGAAACACTCTATGATGGTGTCTTCACATTCTTGAAGTAGTCTAATCTTACTGAAACCCTTTTTTTGTGTTTTCTTTTTCAATTTTGTCGCTGACTCTCTGTAAGCTCCAAATAGAGGGCTGAAGCACGCTTTTTCTGATTTCACACTGTTGTGACCTGCAATAGACTAAACAGAATGTGCAAATTTGATGGTGATTACAGGGGTTGCGGGAGAGATGGCTGGCAGACCCTCGATTCCTGCAGAGACTTGCAATTGAGGAATCGATATGCGTCACCACCTCGTTAATCGCTCAGTACAAAACGAGAGGAGATCGCTTCTGGCGCGAGCTCGAATATGTGATTACAGACACCGTGCGTGCTGTGGCCGTGGATTTCTTCACGGTCTGGCTCCCGGCTCCAACGCTGTCCTTCCGGTCTCTCGACTCTCAGGTCGGTTTTTCTTGTACATTTTTTTGATGAAATTGTCTCTGTGTTGACTCCAACTTGTGGATTGAGGCTACCAATTCTGGGTAATTTTTTGTTATTTGGGTAGCTGTAGTTCATATCTTAGCGATGTACAGCATATTTTCAACAAATTTTCTGCAAATGATCACATTTCCCTCCTTCAGCTTCCTATAGGTTTGTAGCTGGATCACTACATTTGTCAATTTCTAGTCAATAAAAGAACTAGTGGTTTGGTATTTTTTTCATATTTTTCTCTGTTGGGGGTTCTCCAAGAATGTGGTGGAGGCTACAATTCCGCATATTTTGGTAGCTACAATGCAGTTTCTGACGACGTAAAACAAAATTTCAACAATTTTTTTATATAAATTGAAACTTTCCTCTTTATACTTCCTATGAGCGGATAGTTAGCCACCATAAACTTGGTCAAAATATACTCTCTATAAAAGGAACCACTCTTTTGTTTTCTCTATTCAGTTTTTCTTTTCTGCAGGGGTGGCCCCAAGATTTTGATTGAGGTTAACAATTCTGCATAAGTTTTGTGTCATCGTGGTAGCTACAATACCGTTTCTAAGAATTTCCAACAAATTTTCAACAAATTTGCTACAAAATATTGCATTCTTCTCCTCGAAATTCCTTGAATTTCTTCGAGGCTTGCTGTTGGACTCAAAAACTTGTCGATACTGAGCTCAAAGAATGAACCCCTTTCGCAGGTCCCTGGAGGAGGAGGGTTTGAGGGAATGGCAGGATTGCTGGGCTCGTTACCTGACAACGCCTTCCAACGAGCGCGAGTGGGCGAAAGCTACGACTTGAGCGCCCGAGTGCTGGCGGTCATCGTGGGCGGCGTGAAGCTGTTTGGAGTGGGCGTGGTTTCCAGCGTTGGCACGCTCTCGGTGGGGAACGGCGTGTGGGCCATTCGGAAAGCTTTCAATCCGGAGCTGGCGCAGCAAGTCGTCGCCAAGCGCTCGCCTGTGTTCAAGACCGCCTTTGTGTATGCCGCATTCTTGGGTCTCTCCTCTAATCTTCGCTACCAGGTAACTTGACTAACATTTTTTCATATGTTCTGGATGTGATTTGGATTCAATCAATCTGCAAAGTTCATGCTACAAGTTCATTGATGTCGGGGAATTTGTTTTCTAAATTTCTTTAATTCGTGATAATGAAAGGATGACTTGTGTGTTTAAGAAAGATGTGAGAATTTTGGGGATGGCTTGATTCTTCTGCGAATTAGCAATTGGGTCCAAAGTGGTAGGAGTATCTTGCAAATTTTTTATGTGACTGCGTTGTGTCTCCGTGGAAACACTTGTCTGGACATGAACTCTCCCAAGGGTGAAAGGATGAAAGAATCATGATATAGGAATGACCATTTTGATTGACCATACTGCGGAAGTATAATTTAATTGTGGAAAATATTTATGTCATTAGATTGAGTGGACACCGTTGCATGTCCTAGTATTTCTTCTGAAACTCTTCAAATTCGCTAGACAAGTAACATGAGGCTAAATATGGGCTTCTTGTCATTAAAGGATTAAGCCCTGAAGCACACAAGATTAATTGTTTGGAAAGGACCATTTTGTGAGAAATCGGACCAAAATATTTATGTCACTTGAAACAGTGAAGAACATGGTGTGCCTTGGTCAACAATAAATAAAGTTGAAGAAAAATCCTGTCATGACCTACTCAGAACTGCTTAAGAAATCAGGAGACCCGAGTTAGGGCTCTTGGTCCTTTAGGGTTAACGAATCTGTCCAGTTCTGACCTTTTTCCGTGAATCTTTCTCTGTTTCTTGTATAGCAAAGGATCTGAGAGACGATGATTTCGGATGTTTCAGGCAATTGCAGGCATTGTCGAGCACTGGATCGCAGACTATTTCTTAGCCTCTCAACCGCTAGCAGGAAGTGCACTATCGTTTGCTGCTCGAATTACGAATTCGTACGTTGGAGCTAAGGTATATTTTCAGCCCAAATTCTTTATAGTGTTCTCGTTTTTTGATCTGAGTCTTAATTTCTCATCAGCATATCTTGAACAAGAAGTATTTCCAGGATCCTACTACCGGTTATTTCCAATATCCGACCCCAAATCCTAAAAACCCTAAACCCTAACCCTAATCCTGACCCTCGTACGGTTAACCTTTTAGTTTTCAAATTGTAACGATGAAAGTGGCAAGAGAGGGTTATGTGATGACAGATGTGATTCAAATGGCACTGATTCTCTGCTTGATTTCTTTGTGGATGCAGCAATGGGTAGGTCTTGCCCGCATGACGGGTCTTCAATGCTCGGAGGACAAGAACGAGGGTCCGCTACTTCCAGAAGGACAAGAACCAAAGCATGAGTCCGACTCCTCGCTTGAGGCCAGCGCATCAACTGTGGAGACTCATGCAGATGCAGTACTAGTGCCACAAGAGGCTGAGACCACAAGAACGCCATGAGCGTGTTGCTCAGGGTAGATGCATTATGTTCCAGATGTGTACATTTCAGTGGGTGATATCCCCTGAGCACCACCTCTCCCGGGTGCCGGGTGTAGACCTTGGAATCCCCCACATTCTGCAGCTTTTCCCCTCTCATGAATGTTTGAAAGGGAGGAGCATGTGGTGAGTCCAACCGTGTGTAATTTATCGACATTTCCTGCTTCTGGACTGCTTGAGTGATTGCTCAGCGGTTGTAGATTGGTACAGCAAATGGAAAAATGTTCCATTTATAGTTGAGACGATTCAGAGCTGAAAGGTCGTGAGAGAGTAATCACTTTGTCAGATTATTCTGTTTTATGCAAGTAGAGTGCTAGATTTATTCATCAAGAGTCTCAAGACGGTCTTTAACTGACCTGCTTGGCTTGTACTTTATGGATTGGAAGATAAGAATTCGTGTATCTTATATCTCCCGAGTGTAGACTTTGGAAACCCCACCAATCGTCTTCAGCTTTTTCCCTCTTGAAAGATCGAAGGAGGAGCTTGTGGTGAGTCCAATCGTGTGTAATTTATCGACATTTTCTGCTCCTGGAGTGATCGCCTGAGTGGTTGCTTAGCGGTTGTAGATTGATACAGAAAATGGGTAGCGTCAGAACTGAAACGTGGTGACAGACTGTATTTTACTTTCACAATATTCGGCTCCATGCAAATGGAGTGCTATGCCCAAGCTTTTCTTCATCACGTCAATGGTGCACATCCTGTCCTTGGCCCTCATCGAAGGTTTGATTATAAGCAGCGCATCTTCGGCTCCAAAATCCCACGTAAGTTTCATGGCAATAGAACTATTTGGAATATCCTTCAAGGTGCTGCTCTTTGGCTCATTTTGGACCACCAGGAATCAGCAGGTTTTCGCCCATGAAAGATGGACGACTTCCGGCTTGCACAAAACTTTGTGGGGCACATTACTGGAATCTGGACGCGCAGCTCAACTCAAAGCCCGTCATGAATCCAAGCGTCGGCCTCAATATGCTGACCGAATTTCGAACGGCATCTGGACATCTTCTCCTGTGATTGCTTCCAGGATTGGTGATACTATTAGCTGGCACAAACAAGGCTCCCCCTCTTTACCTTGTTAGTAGATTCTTTCCTTCCTTCTGTTTGTGTTCTCTAAGTCCAGCTCCTGGCTTGGATGTTTTGTAACCATGTTCGCTTTGCAATGGAATCCCATTTGTTTCAAACACAAAACAAATGGAGTGCAAGATTATTCATGAGGACGGTCTCTAGCTCACCCGCTTGGCTTGTAACTTACTTCATGGATTGGAAGAAAAGAACTTGGGTTTGTCATTCACACTCTTCTGGCTTCCTTCTGCAGAGCAAACTAAGATAATATATGTGTCATGGTAGGGTATAACTTAGATTAGCTGCTACATGTGTCGACTAGAGAAAGCATTACTGTACTGTTGTAACTTAATCCTGGAGTCGGTTAGAGTGTGCAAGCTACTGGAAACTACTGAACAGTTGTAAGTGCATGGCGAGTTTGTGTCGGTGGGGCGGTGAATTGTACAAAATATTGTTCCGAAGTAGTGCAAATGGCACCGAAGCAGCGGCGGTCGGTGAAACCGCGTCCTGAACTTGTGGATGTTGCTGTCTACGAACTGAAGTGGATTTGCAGGTTAACTTTGTGGGTTGTATAAACTTGGTAGGACCTGGGCAGGGAGGATTGACCCCTCTATTGCCCCATGTTTTACCCTTGTAGAAAATCCTGAAATTTTTTATTTGCCATGTATGATAAAATTTGCAAATTCTGAATTCATATTTGCAATCAAAGACCGTAAATGAGCTCAAGGACATGATGAAATACAAAATTTAATCGGCACAAAATAGGGAGCACTTTTGACATTTATCCTCTCGTGGGAAAATAGAAGGGTCAATCCTCCTTGGCCTCTAAGATAGTCTACTCTTAAGGCAACCATTTAAAAGTTGATTGCCTTTTTATGGTAGTAAAAACTCTTGAAACAATTTTCAGTAAATTTTTGTAGAAAGAAAAATGGAATTGGCATCTAACCCAAGTTGTTTTACATTTTTGGAACCTTTATGGAATTAGTTACAAATTTTTGAAGTTGAGAAGCAGTATTCACTACAAGCAATCACCTCTTCAAATGTATAGTATTGGAACATTGAAGAAAGCAAAATGTACCTCTTTAGAGCATGGGTGCTTTTAGAGCATACTACTGTATATTTGTTAGAAGTAGGGGGCAGTAGATTTCTAACACATTCAACAATATAGAGGCACCAATTTTGGTGTCGACAATACTTTGAAGTTAAATAAAACCTAACTAAGTTTCCATTTTTAGTAGTAGTTATATTTTTGAAAAATTATGAGTTTTGAAATCTTGTCTTGGCATCAAAAATCTGATTTTGAAATCTTGTCTTGGCATCAAAAATCTGATTTTGAAAATGATGGATTATAATCTTGAATAGATTTCTATTCAAGATTTTGTACAAGGGTATCCATTGCAATCATGACTTTCTGCAATGTTGAGAGCTCTTGGAAATGAGCCTCAAATACACTAGATCTCAAAAAAAGATTCTCATTAGAAATTCATTTTAAGAAAATTGTAGAAGAGATTTTAAAAGCTACAAATTAATCAAGGTCATGCATATTATGTCCTTTAACCTTTTATGTTTTTGGTGACCAATTTTTTAGATTTGATATGTGAAAAGAGGATTGAAAACTTCAAATCACTTTTGCAATTTTAACACCGTCATGATCAAACATTATAATCTTTCAATCCGTAGGTGACATTGTTGTGTTTTCTTTTTCTATGTGATCTTCAACATATCTAGTTTGATTTGTACGATTACAATTCAAAAAAGAATTGATGCAACTTATCAAAATGTTGGCTTTGGGTCAATTTAGAACAAATTCCTATGAGTCTTGAAAAGGCCTTGGGCATTTAGGGGTTAATTTATCAACTTTTTGGCTACCAACAATAATATACATTCTAATTGACCAACTTTTTGGCTATTCTAATACATTGCAAAGTATAACCACAAAGGACGTTCTCAAGAATTTAGAAGGAAGTGACAACACATATGACACATATGAGATTTTTTTTTGCTTATTGAGGTAACAAATGTAGAGGTTTGACAATAAATTAATTTTTTTCAAAGTAGGCCTATAACCTATGTGCACCTTTCCATCTTCACTCCAATGCTTTATTTGATGATTTTAGATGTAATTACAACACATTGTATGAGAGATTTTCAAGGCATACATTCATAGAATGTCAACAACAAAATTGCCATTAGAGACATAACATTGTATAACAAGACAATTGAAAAGGTATTATGCTTTCTTAGATGCTTGAGAGGGACTTTCTAGTTGATGCAAGAATTGATGTTGACTAAAGAGCCATATAAGACAATTTCATTCACTACAAAGTTTCCCTTTTCAAGGATATAGAAAGATCCCTTACTTCATTTGTAAACAATGTTATAGAACTTTAAGTCTTTAACTTTTAAGCACCCAACTCATATTTATTAAAATCCTAACTCTTTTGAATTCATTCCAATCAAACTATCACCTAAAAAGAAATTCACATAAATTGATTGTATCTATTAGTGGTGGAGACAAGCCCGGAGCTAGAAAGAAAGGGACACATCCTTTGCCCATACCGTTGAAAAGATTATATTAGTCAAATAAGGAAATCTTTCAATTTGGAGAGGCCATATTTTAGGCACTCATACACTTAAGAGTTAAAATACAAGCTCCTATTTCCAACCTTGGCCCCAACTAATTATAAAAATATGTGAACACAAGTAGTTCAAAATATTTACTTTGCATACATGCAAGAAAAGTTGAGAAGGTTCCATACAATTGAACTTCAAAAATTCATAATACATATATTGTATTCATATAAGGTAGAGCCACCCATTCCCGATTAGAGCCCAATTATCAACCTATAGACTAACTTACTTCCAACCATAGCTAGTAATTATTTTTTCTCCTTTTCAAAATTGGGACTAATAGATTCATGACACATGCCCCAAAATAGTGAGTAAAAAAGTAGAAAGCATTGAGTAAGACAATAGTTTTTTGAATAATCGTATTTGGAAAAATTTAGAGATTGGCAATGGGGCTTGCGCACTTTTTGCCTTTCAAATTTATTAGTAATTACAATTCAAGTGATAAAATTACCAAAACTTTTGCAATCCCCATCATTTCTATCCTTTGACCTTTGAAAATATTTGCTTCATCCTGCACTAGTCTAGATCATATCTAGAATTTCTTATTTGATCGGTCATAGGTGGCTTTACCTTGATCAGTTAAAAACTACCAAATGAAATTCTTTTTGAAAATTCCGCATGATTTCAATTGCAAGTGTAATAGAAATAGCCTCATCATGCAATAGTACGTTACCACCCACAAAGTATCCGCGAATTATTGATCCTACTCTTGGTTTCGTGGCCAACTCCACAGAGACCAATGAGATTCTGCCCTTCTGGGCCTCCAGGTGGACCCCTTTTTGAATCCACGTGTCACGGTCCAATGCACAGGTGGCCAATTGGCATAGCCAGAAGTCGCCACAGGCACACTGGTCGGCATTATTATTAACTTATTTGGACACAGCTCAACAGCCTCACTTGACTGGATTTTCAGTTGATTTTCAATTTTAAAAAACAGATTAATTCCAAAAAAGGGACTCTTCAGTTAGCTTTTCTCTTTCTGTTGGTTTGCGGCGGGAGTGTTGTGTGATGCCAGCTGGACCACACACCGTGGATTGCTGAGACGGACCTAGTTTAGTACGGAGTAACTTATTGACTAAGGTAGAAGTACCTATTTTGGATAACTTAAGCATTTCAGAATTGGATGATTTGGGAAAGTCATGGAGAACTGAGTTCAGTGTGTGCAAAAATAAGGTTGTGGAAGAATGTCAAAAGAAACGAAATTTTTTCTCCATAAATGAATATTTCATTGAATTTAAAATGAAAATTTGCAACCGGACCCATTCTAGTTTCATTGACTCACCTATTGCGGTTAGCTTTGGCACTTCCCCCTAGGCCAAGAGAGAAGAGAGATAAGTAGACAAGAAGGTACAAACCAAGAATATTTTTCAATGACAACCACTACCAAAAAATGGCCAAAAATGTGACTGCAAAAAATGACTTTTTGACCACTACCAAAAGTCACATTTTCAATTTTTGATTGCCAAATGACTAGTCCCAGTACAGTTGTGTAAAAGTCATTTTTGTTGAGCTAAAATCTACATGAACATAACATATAGTATCACCATCTTTTTCTTTCTAAGCAACAAAGAAGGTTAAAGATGGATGAAGAAGTCTTAGATTCCGTAAGTGGCTTAACTGAGTCTACATGGTAGTCATACGGAAGTCATTTCGAAGTTGTATAGGACCCAGGAAAAATCTAACGTGGATGGTTACATGTCCTTCCCTAATTGCCCAATTCAAACCCGTTACAAATAGGACATGGATTGCCACGTCAACTATATGGTCATCTGTTTTTGCAAGTTGTGACATATTCGTACTGTAGTTCAGTCTTAGTTGTGAGTGGTCATTAGATAGTCATTTTGAAGTCATCTTCCAGTAATAATAGAGTGCATAGATTACATTTGGGGAGGGCATTGGTTCTAGATTAGTGTTTTTGTAGTCATCTAGCATTATGATTTCGGTTTATTATTAGGCTTCTTTATAGATTGGTGTAGGTCGTGCAGTCATTTTGTAGTTGGCCTTCTACTCTATAGTGACTATGGAAGCTACAATTTTAGGCACATACATGCATGTGAAAATCATGAAAGAGTTAGTTAAGCAACGTCTACACTTATAACAACCACAATCACCAAACACTACAACTGAACTTTGACATTGCATTTTAAATACGCACAAGGGAGGTCTAACATGGCTTAGTCGTGACAAAAAAACATTTCTCAAAATAGGAATAACACCAAAAATAGAGTTTTGCATTTTCAAATATAAAAGAAATCCAGAAGGTCTCCGCATTGACAACCACATCCCCTTCATCTTTGCCAACTATATATACTAAACTAGTCCCTCTCATAGGCTCATTTGCTGAAATTAGAAATGCCATTTCAACTACTCAACTTTATATAATGACAATAGCCATCCCCCTTTGCTTGCAATTCCCCCGCGGGCCCTTCGGAACTAAGACGTAACTGACACGTGACTCCCCTAGGACTTCTAATCACATATGACTCAAAATGCACTTGTATGCTACTGCAAGCCAACTCCTACATCACTCCTACTATACAAACAACTCTAGAACAACCAAAGAAAACAATACAGAAACATCTACTATGCACCACCATTGTTTAAAGCGGCACCTTCTTTACCCATGAGTTCCACTTCTTCTCCGTCCCGTTGTAGTGATATGTACCTAAGAAAAATTATCCCATTTGCATGAACGATGAAGTTACACAAACCCTAAGAGAACCAAACTTAAGAAGAGTTGTGATACCTAAGAAAAATCAGCCCATTTGGTTGAATAATGAACTACACAAACCTTAAGAGAACCAAACTTGGAAAGAATTGTGATACCTAAGAGAAATCAGTCCATTTTCTTCAACAATAAACTAGGCAAACCCTAAAAGAACCAAACTTGGAAAGAATTGTGATACCTAAGAGAAATCAGTCCATTTGCTTCAACAATGAACTACACAAACCCTAAAAGAACCAAACTTGGAAAGAATTGTGATACCTAAGAGAAATCAGCCCATTAGCTTGAACAATGAACTACACAAATCCTAAAAGAACCAAATTTGGAAAGAATTGTGATATTCAAGAGAAATCAGCCCATTTGCTTGAACAATGAACTTACACAAATCCTAACCTAGAGAACCAAGCTTAGAAAGAGTTGTAATACCTAAGATGGATCAACTCAATCACCTCTCTGCAAAGATGGAGAAATGGTAAAATGCAACAAGCACAAAAATATAATGCCGGCTGAGAAGAAATATAGGGTTTTGTTCATGCCAAAAAGAATGGTGAAATCTGAGCCATTTGTCACATAAAAATCAGATTGAACAATAGAATACAACATGGCAATCCTAACTTGGTGTTAGTATGATTGATCTACAACTGCTCTACAACTAATTTATGACTAATCTACAACTATTCTATGATTGATCTATGACTACATCCATTCCAACTCAAATTAATAAATTTCCATGTCAAAAGTTCAACTACTTCTTGAATGAGAAGTTGCAAATGTACATAGTATTTGCTCAATTTTTATAGACTCTTCATCTTGCAATTATTTCCACAACTAAACAATGATTGCAATATTGTAAATGTCATAGAGCTAGTTCCATTATAGAGTAGAACTCTGCTATAATGTTTTGCAATCATTTAGGACAATACATCATAGTTCTTTTGGTTGTGGCAGACACCTTTTTCTTGTTTTATAAAACATATGTAATGACTCCTACATTATGGAACTTGGCGCATTAGAATGTTTTATCCAATGCCTTTTTATAAGGAGTAATATTATTTATAAGTCATATGTCACACTTCTTTGACTCCCGTGTTTGAAATGTAGATAAGTATCTTTGTATTTGACTATTGACTATTGTATTATAATAAAGGAAGAAGTTGAGAATACAAACAGGCAGGCATAGCACAATCAAGGTCATTGTGCCAATGGTAGTTAAGCGGTAGTCATACCATAGTCATTTCACAGTTAGTGCAATTCAATAGAAGTAATAATCAACTACAGAATGACTACTTCAAGTTCCAATATAGTCATTCTGAGCTGCAAGTGATGAAGGACACGGGCTAAGGGTAATTCTATAATGTTCTTTGTAAATTCATCTATATTCATAATTCCTTTAGGAAGTCCTGGTAGAAATTCCCTATGTTATTCTAATGTTTTTTTAAAACACTTCTCATTGAGGAAGTCCTAGTAGAAATTGAAAGGTCGAAAGCTTATAGGATGCCAATATTATAACATTTGAAGATTAATTATCAGCATAGTGCAGAATTCACTTTTGAATGCGATAAAGCCAAAAGAATTAGATTGCCTACTAGTGACAACTAAACCTTCTCAAAAGGCAATGGGCTACACAAGGATGAAGTCCTTTGGGAGTCATTTCAAAGTGGATGATAAAGAAATTGACCGTTTTCAAACATACAACAGTGGGGTAGCTTCAATTTTTGAAGAGCCAAGCATGAATATACGTGACATATCAGTGAACTATGTAGGAGTCTTTTTCCTAAAAGACCGTACATGGTTGCAAAAAGTGTTACTTCACAGACCTCTCAATATGTGGAAGTGCTATCTTTTCAAAGACTTGAATTGAAAACTAAAACTCCATTTTACAATGATTGTGCCACATCAGTTGTCCAAGTGAACCTCCCCCTTAACTTTTGTTTGTCCTCTAAAAGAATTGGAAATGTACTTGTCTTTGCGGATGTCTAGGTCATGAATTTGTCATCTTCAAATGAAAAGGACTACTAGCAAAGACAAATAATCGCTAGTTTACTTATAAGTTACATCCCAATCCTAGAGAAGCCATGTTGAAGTCACCTTCTAGTGAAGTGAACAACTGCAGTGCACGTTAGCAAGACTCATAAATGACTACCTTCTATGTCTTCCACGGCCACCGAAGTTTGTCACCCAAAGCACATCTAAACTATGGAGCTTAAAATCGTTGAGAAATCCATTCAGAAAGTTTGGAATACCCTCAAGTCAATTGCAGTGACCAATGAGTCATTCCCAAGTAACCTTAAAGTGATGCTCAATTGTATAATATCACTGTAGTTTTCCAAGCCTAAACCGAACAGATCTTGGACGTATGAATACAACCACTGTCCATTTTTCATCCATTTTTCATCTTGTAGTTGCAAACATGACTAGCTACAACTACACCAACGTAAAAGAAATTTACCCCATGCAATTACAAAGGGAGAGTCATTCGGTAGTTGGCCTCAAACGAGTACTGGTTACTTCGAAGTCACAAAAGTGGCCATTTTCTTGTAGTGAACTTCATCTTGTTGTTGTCCACAATAGGTTAGCCTATAAAGCAATTATAGGGAGCTTGTCCGAAATAGGTACTTCTACTTTAGTCTTATTATTGAGTTATTCTTGCAAGAGTTGAGATTGATGTAAGTTAATAGCCTTAATTTTTTTTTGATTTTTTGCACATTTTGACTTATATTTTTTATAAATGTCATTTACTACAATTTCATGAATTTGGTCATTAAAAAAGTTTTTTTTTAAGATTCAAGTATTACATTAGATGAGTGAGAAGTTTGTTGGACTACACAACTCTCGAAAGCACTCTATTCATTGTGCAAAATGTGGACGTCAACGCACTTCAAGGTTAAAAGCATCCTCCATTCGAACCACGTTTTTTGGCATTGCATTGTTATATTCTGAGTTAGTCTAGGAAGCCTCAAAGTTAATGTTAAGGTTGCAGTTTGTTGCGCCTCAACCTACAAATGTCATCGTTAACTCTATTTCAGCTAACTAGGCGAAACGGTTGTTTTTATGAAAGCAAGAGATGCGGTCGTTGAGTTGCCTAAGTTGAACTGGATGTTCATGATTTGTTGGTTACTCAGTTCAGTTGTTTCCGTAGTTGCATTGACTATGGAAGTGCCGAATAGGGTTGAGGGTACAGTAACAAGTATGAATTTGTTGTATAAAAGCTTCTTTTTGTAGAGCCCGTGAAGGTGCTAAGTGCAATATCCATTGCATTGGAGCCACATTTATGTTGACCAACAACAATACACTATTGCCAAGTGTAAGTAAAGGATGGACTAAAGATGCTCTAAAGTAGAGCCACCCAGAAACAATCACTTAAACAATTTTGTTCATGATTAGGAACAATATTAAGGCAATGTGACTTTTTCCATGTATAGAGATTGAAATCATGGGGACTATAAATTTATTGGTATTTTATTCCTCGAATAGAAATTACTATGAATTTTGAAAGCCATAAATTAGTCCAAAACCCTAAACCAATGTCTAAAATGTTACATAATCACTCGTTCAAAGACTACTTTGGCAAGCAAAATTAGGGACATATGTCATGACATTGATGGTTGGAAGATGGTCAGAAATCAAGAACCAATGATTAGAAAAGTAGTCTTGGCTTCTATTGAACTTTCTAGTATCTTGTAGATTGTTGATGGGATTCTAGTTGATAATGGGTGGCTTCACCTTAAGGTAACTACACTTCATTTTGATCCCTTTGTAAAAACGATCTCTACAAATTCTTGCCTAAAATGCATTCCTACTATTCATGAGAGTCAAAGGTCAATTTTAAAAACACCTATTTTCAGCACTTTTAATAACCATAGTTTATTCATATGGTGTCTACAAAATGCATTCTAAGAGAATCTACAATCCCTTCTTGACTACCAAGGATACCTATACAAGATTTTCAATGTAATATTGAAAATTATGGTAAATTGCTTATTTAATCAATTTTAGGTATAGTTACTTTATCTCTTGAAATCCAATTGATATCATCCTTCAATTATTAAGACCTACCTACTCTTTCATAAAATATTCTCATTACACCTCATATATGGTATATATTGATACAACAACATAAATAAGCATACAAACACGGACACATTATAAGAATATACAATATACATATGGATATTGGCATTCAAGTATGGTAGAATGTATAGATATGGTATATTGTATATACAAAGGACGGCATATGGAGATGGCATATGGTCACATATCCTATATCAATTGTGATCATAAATGTTTTCTAGAAAAGTTTAGGGTTTAGAATCTAAGAGGTAATAAGAAACAAATCTAAAAAATTTATATTTATACTCTAGTAGGAAGTATAAAGAATAAATAAATAAAAAATTATTTTCTTGGAGGAATTGGGCTTTGGTGTCCCTATTGGGTGACAATCTTGAATACAAAGGTTCAATAGATCTAGAATTAATTATAAAGTGGTCTTAACTTAGTCTACAGTTGCAAGCTAAGTTTAAATTGTGGTACTTGGCAATAAATGCATTCTGGTCCACAACTTCATCTTGAGTTAACTCTTAAAGTTCTTTGCCTATTTTTTTGCAAGAAGTATCCGAAATCGTCACTTTCTAGTGCATTGAGTGTAATCAAAATATAAAAATATTTTTCAAACTTTCACTTGAAAAAATATGTACTAAACTACTACAAGAATTCATGGAAATGTTTTTAGATCATTTGACCACGTAGATTGTCAGATTATATCATTTGAGGTGAGAAGAAAAGAAATTTTGTACCTTGTGTAAGAGGGTCAATATAGTTTGACATCACTTAGTAAGAAGGAGGTACTATCTAACTTTGAGGACAATTGGATGATTGGGTATGTTATTATGTTAGTTACTTTCATGACAAATTTCAACGATGGAGGTGTTTGACATATACAACAAAATATGGCACTAAGAGGATGTCCAAAAAAAGCAAATACATGAACAAGATTTCAATTTTTTTTAGAGAATTCATTTTTGCAAAAGAATAAAAATCCAGAGTTTTTTTTTCCTTCATGAAGCACCAAAAAATAAATTAATAATCAAATAAAATCTCACAATTTAATACTAGAATATGTATCATAGTAGTTCTAAAACTGTTCTGAAATTGCCATTTTTAGTGCATTTATTTGACTGAAAATTGGATTTTTAATTTTTTTAATTTTTTATCTTTTAATTTTGAATAACTTTGAACCACAAATTATTTCTCTATACTAATATGGAAATGTGTGGAAAAAAAATTCAAGCCATTAGGCTTCATAAATTGTGAGATACAAGCATTCAAAGTAAAAGAAAAAAACTTCATAGCTTGCATGATTGCTTGCCCACTCTATTAGTATGATGCTGAAGTTGCCCCTAAATTTTTTACTCATGCATTTAATTGGAAAAAATATTATACTTTGAGGAAACTTATATAAATGTGTGTCTTTGGTATGAATTTTGCTTTCATTTGCTCAAAATTGACTTCATATGAATCTACCTATTCTTTCCAAGAGCTCAATAAGAGCTTGAAGAACTTTAGGACTTAAGCTCTAAACTCATAGTTTTTGTCTTGAGTTATTATGCACTCTTGGTCAATTAATCAACCCCCCTCCTTTCCCCCCAAAATTAGCAGCCATTGATCGTTTTTGAAAAAAAACAAAACACCCTTTCCTACCATTGATCTTAAAAAATAAATCATATGGATATTGGGATATAAATACAAGTATACGGATATGGATATGAATACTAGGATATAGAATCAGATATACAATATGGATATGGATATAGAAGATAGGTACTAATACGAAGACAAATATAAAAGACAAATATGAAAACCAATTAACCCATATTTTTTGTTAAACAAGTTGATTTTGAAAAATACAAGACTAAAGGGAGGACTAAGATTTTCAAATTATTTTTAGATCAAATTATTTTTCTACCCCCCCTCAAAAAAAAAAAAAAAAAATGAATTGGGGGTTTGAAAAATAATTTGATTTGAAAGTGGCATGGAACATGTGCCTTACTATGCACCCAAAAGATAGTGTACAATAATTCCTAATTCAACATGTTGCATGCTCATGAATTCTTATTGGTAGAAACAAAACCAAGGATGAAAATCAAAAGAGCTCTATTTTAGACTTCAAAAGGAATTTGATCCCTAGTTCTTTGATTATTGCTATTCAAAAGGATAAAAACCTTGGCTTCCTTCCACACTATTATGATTAACACTAATATATGTGGAATTATTTCATATAGAGTGACTCATGATTCATAGGCAAGTTTATGTATAAGATTGTTAACAATGAAGAAAGCCAAAGATTGGGCAAAGTTGTACATTTTTTCTAGTATTAACTGAGGAAGGGGAGACTACCATCACTTTGAAATTAGTGTCATCAAATTTTTTTATTCTTTTGGAAATTGGTACAATATTGTAATATTTCAACTTGCACTAATTCAAAATAGTGCGACTTTGATAAATTACTGTCACACAATGTTCTACTAGAACAAACCAATGTAGTGTCCTGTGTTGCTAAATAAAAAGCAATCGGAGATGATTATAAATGAAACCCCAATTTGAAATAGGGGTGTTAGAGAAAGATTTAACTAAGAATAGTACGATAGAAACACAGTACAAACTCCGCATCAATTCCCAATTTTGATGCTTCAACAAGTTTCGTCCTATGTTTTTCTCAAACTCCAGCCATACCTCTTGGTCCCCCTCATTGCACACCCTTTTACGATCAACTCTATTGTGAAAAAGCAACACAACTTTTCAATCTGCTCTTTCAGTCCTTTGAGGTAAGAACGGATAGAGACCGTTGTCCGAGTCACTCAAGCTCCAACTGATACGAGGCGAATAATCACAGCCAGGGACACATGTCACGCACGCATAGATCCCAAACCTCATTTCGTGGACCCGAGCGATCCCAGAGCCACTGTCCAGAGTCCTAAACACGTGGACTTAGCTGCAGCTGCCAAGGCCGAAGCTCAGTCATGCTCTCACTGTGATATACAGTGCAAGTGAGGTCGGCTTCAACTGTGTGCCGCTTCAAGTGCAAGTTCGGCGTACTGCACCTTCCAAAAGGCAACCCTACTGGCTTTTGCTTACGAGAGAGAGAGAGGTTTTTGTAAGGTAGTACCCAGCAATTGAGCCTATTCCTGTTCAAGGATTTGCATCAATTTGTGGACTAAGTACAGGAGCTCGCTGGTGTATGAGTGTGGCACCAGTCACAACTTCGCAAGGTCTTGTGTTCAAATTTCTAGTAGGGGTGTTATATCTCACGATTTCGGCCTTGGTGCTCTGTTTTCTCTTTGCAATTCTTGCCTTCAGCTAGCTCGTGCATGAGTGTGTCGTAAGCCCGGTCATCTGTCACAACTTCGCAAGGTCTTTTCTGGAAATTCCCAGCTGGGGTGGTACATTTCATGATTTCAGTCTTGGCACTCTGTCCTTTCTGTCCAATTTCAGACCTGATAGCCAAAATCTCCTCTCAACGAATGTACGTAGGATCTCTTGGACTTTCGAAACGTGTCGCAAATCGTCTCCATTCTCGGACCATGAGTCTTCAGCTCTAACACCTAGTGTAGGATTGAAGCTCGCCTGACCTAATTGCGAGAGAGAATCTTGGTTGGAACTCCGTTTCCAGCTTCCGATGGATGGCTGTTAGGGCCTAGCCAGCTCGGTGCCATTTCAGCTCTGTTTTGAATTGCGGTGCTGCCCAGTAGTTGGGATGTGTGGAGAGTAGCGAAATTTGTCAAGAGATGGAGGTCAGAAGACAATTGAGGAGAATCAATTCTCAGTGACTGAGTTGGGCCAGGTTCAAAAACTTTGTAGCTCCCTGTAATCGAATATCAAGTGACAGAGATGATGAAGCAATGATGATGAGTTTGGTAGTGTTGTAATCAGAATTTTGCAACGAGAGTGCATGCACTGAATTCGCAACGAGAGTGTATTCAATCGCAGTAGGGGGCGAGCTAGTCTTGGTGCTAGGAAAGATGAAGCCGGACACGGTTATCAAGGTGGGGAAGGAAACAGAGAGAGTGAAGGACTACCGGAAAATGTGTACCAAGGAAATGGGATGCCACGCCGCCATCAAATTCCAAGTGTCCGCGTGCTCCGATGTCCGCGTGAATGTGATTTACAGCTTAGTAGTGGCATGCGGTTTCTTCTTCATCCTCGCCCAGCTTTGCACCTTAGACACAAGCAAGTGGTCATGGCCATGCAACCACAGCAGCTTCAACCCCCTCTCGAAGTCTTTGCTCCACGAGAACATCAACACGTCCACCATCGACACCACCAAAGGGGAGCTTCGTGTGTTCAAGCCTCACGGCTTAGCCGCCCACTTGTACGTCGAAATGGGCGCCTACCGCGGCGGTCCTCGCGAATTTTCCATCGTCGGGCTCGTAGCCAAGCCGATCGAATCTTTTCATGAGGCGCCCTACTTGTGTGAGTGGGTCGGAAATCGCACAATCCAAGGAAACTCCAGCAAAATCTTGCCGGATTGGAACTACGGCAAGCTGTACACCGTCGTGGTGATCACTTGCACATTTGCAGAGGACATCGGAGTGGCGGGCGAAGGCGGGGAGCTTGTATTGCACGTCGGCTATGGCGACCAGTACAGGCAACCGGAGAGGGTGACGGTTCTCAGAGAGAATCCCAGGGAGTACAATGCCTCCAAGTTCAACCCACCGTATCCTTACGACTACGTCTACTGCGGATCCTCGGTTTACGGCGACGTGAGCCCGCAGCGGATGCGCGAGTGGCTGGCATATCATGCATACGTCTTGGGCGAGAGGTCGCACTTCATCCTCCATGACGCGGGGGGGTTCCACCCCGACGTGTGGAAAGTCTTAAACCCGTGGATCAAGAAAGGGCGTGTGTCGGTGCAGAATATCCAGCAGCAGGAAATTTACGACGGGTACTACCATAACCAGTTCTTGGTGGTGAACGATTGCTTGTTTCGGTCGAGGTTTCTGGCGAAATGGACATTTTTCTTCGATGTCGATGAGTATGTGCATGTGCCGCCAACCACGACGTTGGCGGAGGTTCTTAATGAGGATCCGGACGTCACGCAAATCACGTTCGAGCAGGTGCCGATCTCCAACGAGCTTTGCGTCGCGGACAACACCACTGTCGACGGGCACGCAAGGTATGCCTAATTGCTACTGCTTTTTAGGTTGGTGACAGGATGCTCGCTTTCACTTCAACCATAAGTACTTGTATGAACTCTTACCATTATTCAACCGTAAGTTCTTACCAATCTGGAGGATCAGTCAATAGAAAGATCACTTTGGGCTTCAAGAGCGCAGCTCTCTGGAGATCAAATTGTTCTATTACGATACATGATAATTTCACATGCAATCATTTGAAGTGGGAGATTACAGGCCACCACTGATCGAGAGATAGTAGACAATCTCATTTTCCATTCAAAGATCAACTTACACCTACTTGCTAATTGTAGGTCACTCGACGGTTGTTGCAGTCTACGTGAGTTGCTGTTGGTAACAGGGCTCATGGAATCAGGTTTCTAATGGTTTACATATCCTCTCCAGTAGTCTTCTGACGAGAATGTCCGATGCTACAGGAAATGGAATTTGGAGAAGCTCGTCTACAGAAAAGTGTTGAAGAGAGGCACGCGCTACGACCGCAAGTTCGTGGTGCAAGCCCGACACGCCGCAGCGACGGGGGTGCACATGTCCATGAACATGAAGAAAGGGAAGAGCGTGTATCCCAGAGGCAATAAAATCAGGTACTATCATTACCACGACACGATCAACAGGCGGCACGAGCTTTGCACCACCTTCGTCCCGACGGAGAATAAAACCGACGTTTATCGCCATCGCAGACAGTTCCACCGCATCGACGAGACATTGGCGAACACAACAGATCTCGTCAAAGCTTACGAACTCGAAACAGTTGGAACACTCCCATTTCTCTTGTAGAGTAGATTGGATATTCTCGTAGGATTGCTGTTGGAGATGGAGGTCGGATGCTGCACGCACGCGAGGCAATGTACATTAGAGGAATTTGTGATTAGGGTTTAGAAAGGTTTAGGGTTTAGCAGGTGAGCACTTTGATGAGTGGAATGGCTCTTCCTTGTATGATGAAGCACATCTCGAATAAGAACTTCTTGCACCATTGTGCTGTAGAGTTGCACTTTGCCGGTCACTGAGTATGTTCCTTGAGGGCTTGGCATGGATTCTGCAATGCTTTGAATTGTAGGCTTGGAAGCCAATTGATGAGGAGCCCCTCAACTTCTTCATGATATTAACGGCATCTCCTGTCCACGCTTCGACTTTGGCCCGCCTGAAATGCAAGAGACCATCTTTCTGCAGCGTCCGCTGAACGCAACCTTCAACACAATTCGAAACCACTGCCAAATAGCCCTATGTTCCATGATGAACCATTATGCAATCATTCAATGTTCAGGTCCTGCTACTAGGAGAAGCCTTACTAAATGATTTGTGCTACACAATTTGACAATGTTACGGGTGAATTTGCTACTTCTCACATGAAAAAGAAAGCAGTATTTGTCATCATCATTCTGCATGAACCATCTAAGTATAACCCACTTATAAATTGCACATTAGAAATCCTACGTTCTGAAAACTGAAGAAATTCAGTTCACATCAACTCTCAGTGGAGAAGCAACTGAACCTGTTAGTGACACCCCTCAACATTATCTACAAAGTTCCAGCATAGCTAGCAGGTTTTGTAGGTATTAACCGAGACTGAAGTACCAGGTGATCGTAGGGCAAATACAGCAACATGAGACTCTACGTGCAGTACCTCTGATTGTATATTGCAAACATCTCAAAATTCACTTCTGCAACAGCAAGATGGGATTGTGCACTCTAGGAGATCATCGAACTGGGTAATGCCTCTTGAATCTTCTTGAGTTCTTCACATATCTCTGTGAACTTTGGTCTCTTAACAGGATCCCCATTCCAGCATTGCTCGATCAGCCCTTTCAGCTCTGAATGGAGATGATCAGGCAGCGCTGGTCTGTACCCGTCAATCACACGAGCATACTCTCTACGTCCTAAATCCGAAAACGGCTCATTTCCTGTCAAGACTTCGTAGCATGTCACGGCGAAACTGTAGACGTCTGCTGCCTTCAGGTCGAGCTTTTTATCATCGTCGGGCTCTTTCAAATCGGTATCTTTGGGGAGAAGTTCAGGTGCCCGCCAGAAGCCAGTGCCAGCACCCGAATAACGTCCTTCATGTCCTTCGCTTTCATCCTCATTTATCGACAAACCGAAGTCCACCAGCTTCACGTCGATACCCTTGGCATGTTCTTTCACCAGCACATTCCCGGACTTCAGGTCTCTATGCATTACGCCTTTGGAGTGTAGAAATGCCATTCCCAAGGCAATCTTGTAGATGATAGTCAGGGCTTCATGGAATTGAAAAGGTCCAACCTCGCGTTTCAGAAACCCTAGCCTCCATTTCTGCATTCGAGATTCAATCAGGACTCGTAAATTGCGATCCATGAGCTCCATCACAATAGAGCATTGCTGATTTTCATCCACGGACAACCCAACCATCATTGCT